>LR990862.1:5015000-10015000 GCA_905163395.2 Endotricha flammealis | reverse complement strand
TCCTCCCGCGCGGCACTGCCAGCAGCCGTGGTCGGCGTCTCTTCCACACATATTTATCCGGCACAAATATTTTTATATGCTCTAAGAAAGCAGAATTGTATTCTTTCCCACGTAATATCCTGAATACATACTCTACCAGTCTAAATTCCCTCCTTACTCTGAGTTCATTGTATCCAACCATACCGAGGATAAATAAAGTTGGATACATCAGTGGATAATAAGGATACACTTGATATTGCTTCATGTAAAGGTATCTTATGAATTTATTTTGTATCCGTTCTAACATGAGGCAGTACTTTTTTTCATGAGGCGACCATATGACTTCTCACTAAAGCGTTATATAAGGCTTCAATTGCTTTAGTGTTCGTGAAGTTCTTGACATTACGAAGAAGAAAGCCCAGATTTCTATATGCCTTCTTGCAAATTTAAACAATGTGATTCCTAAATGATAGTTGCACGTCAAAGGAGACACCTAGATCTCTTATTTCTGCAACTCTTACCATCTGTGATTCGTCAACCTTGTAACTATGGTGTATGGGAGTATGTGCCCGAGAAAAGGTGATAATCGCGCACTTTGAGGTGTTAAACTGTAGCAGATTGTTTTTGCTCCACGCTACCACTCTGTTAATGTCCCTTTGTAGCCTCTCACAGTCCATCTCGTTGTTTATAGGGAGAAATACTTTCAGGTCGTCAGCAAACATCAGACATTTTGCATTCTTAACCACCTTAGGCAAATCATTTATCATGATTAAGAACTCTAGGGGTCCAAGATTGGTGCCTTGACTTACCCCCGTTCTAGTGCAGTATGGTTTCGACCTATAGCCCGCATACTCCACATACTGTTGCCTATCTCTCATGTAGCTTGCAAAGAAAGTAAGCAGATGAGGGGTGAAACCAACACCAGCCAACTTTGCCAGTAATACGTCGTTGTCGACCAAGTCGAACGCTTTTTTGAAATCAAAGTAAGCGACATCGACCTGGCCTCCACTGTCTATCTCAGGTAATATATTCGTTGTGTAGCACAGCAAATTACTGCTGGTACTTCTTTTTGGACGGAAGCCGTGTTGATCTTCAGACAGTTGCCGACTCACCTGATTGTATACGTTCTTATAAATTACTGATTCAAAAACCTTAGCTGGACTCGATAATACTGCGACGGGTCTATACTCCTCCACTTTGCTTCCTCCACTTCCCTTTGGTACCGGAACAACTCGGGTAACTGCCCACCATCGTGGAAATTCTGCTACCTCCAGATATTGGTTGTACAGGAAAAGGAGCGGTTCAGCTAATACAGAACGACAGTCCTTCAGCACATAGGGCGGTATACCATCTGGTCCCGCAGAACGTTTTGGCTTCAGCTGCTGGAGTGCACGCTGTACTTCTTCAAGTTGTATTTGGCCCACATGCACTCGAGCCGCCCCGTTATCTCCACCTGCCTTCGCAACTGCCTCAACTACATCCAGTTTAGCCTGCTCCGTGCCATACACCGACTGGAAATACTCTGCGAAGTCTATCACACATTGTTCACCAGTTAGTACTACACCGTCCTTTAATATTTCACGGGACCGTTTATTCCCAATATTAGACTTTGCGTATTCCCAAAATGCTTTCGGATCTTCCTTTAAATGACTTTGTATGCGATTTTGATAATTTTCATAAGCGATTTTTATGTCGTTTTTTACTTTTGTTCTATATTTAGAAAATTCAAGATAGTCAATCCTTGATCTACTCTTCTTGAACTGTTTATGAAGGGCTGCTTTTAATTTTATGTCATGTATAATTGAACCTGTGTACCATTTCGGGTAAGAGTATGCTTGCTTACCATTATTTATCTTTTTCCTGGGAACACACATATCTATAATATCATGGATGGCGTTATAAAAATAATCGAAACAAGATTCCCTACATAAACTGTAATACATTGGAGTCCAATCTATGTCCGCGATCATTGAATACAGTAGCGGAAAGTTGGCTTTATTAAAATTCCATTGTAAGGGCGCAGAAGGTGGTTGCCATATGCTTTCATTAAATGTGGACGGCGCATTATTTGTTCGCGCGCTGTTGACTAGCCGTGAGTGCGGGCGCACTTCCACCTCGAGCGGCGGGTGGTGCGCGTCAACAGTTACCAGTGGCGCGTCCGATTCGCGCACCCAAATGCTCTCATCCTCTTTGAAAGTACTAAGCACCAAATCCAAACACCTATTATTATTGTAGTTACCTATTCTGTTACTCTGAGTGAACCCACAATATGTTACAAAATATTCAAAATAATGTTTAATACACTCTGAACATGAATATAAAAAAAATGCACAATCATCCCGCTACCGTCTCCTACTATGATATCCCCTATACAATGATTACAGTATACCTACTATATCTTGGACTGACATGCTCAATCACTGCAAAAATCCTCCTTGGAGCCCTATATTATTTTCTCTAAAATCCATACTAGCTCTTTCCTGCGGCTTCGCTCTGTTATACCCTTCCTCCGCTAGGGTTAATGCTGACGGCCAGGGACTGCTGAATCAGCAGCCCCCGATATCTCCCGAAGCTCGCATCGTCGCGAGCCTCGAGTACTCAGTCTGTAATTAACTCTCTCCGGGCGCGGTTGCCAAAGGGCTCACTTACTATTTCCCTAAGTTTCTAGTTTAAAATAAATAAATATTTTTTAAAAAGGATTTCAATTCGAGCCCTATAACATTTTGGTGGCAGCGGTGGGATCGAAAATCCCCAGTGCTCGATAAATCCGCTCCGGTACAGACTCAAACTCTTTAAAAAAAATCCAGTGATAAAGTGTCGTTCCTGTGAAGTGTTACCTACCTGTTCTACTTACCTACTCCGAGATCCTGGAAAGGAACTTACCTGATTACATCCTGGTCCGCAATCGCCTAACACAGCCGACACGCGAACAACCTGCAAAAGAAATCCCGGAAAACTGCCCGTTTTCCCCAACAACCTTGAAGTGCCTGCCCAAATTCAGCATCCAAAACGGTGACGAAACCTGCATCGAGAAATATCTAATTGGAGAAACATTAGTTCAAGATTGTGTGCCTGCAGTGACTCATCGCTACATTATGCGTCCAGCTACTGCGCTTATCTGCATCGCCCACGCGTTCTTCGTACAGTAAGTCCTTGGTCACTGTCTAGTACTAAGCTAGGTTCATTTAATTAATATTGATAATTTTATTTGTGTTATAAAGTAGTGTTCACATTGCTTTAAATTTAAGATATTCATATTTAATTATGCCGAAAGGGCTAAAGGAGGAGAAGGATACGTTAAATTTAAATATCGATATTCCAAGTTCAAAATCAAGCAGTGCCCCTAGCTCACCTATTCACTCAACTCGCTCCACTAAATCTACCGCGTTTTCATTACACAACGAAATGGATTTAAACATTTTATTCAAATTTGTCAAGCCTTATGATGGTAATCGCGAAACACTTAATTCATATATCGTTAACTGCAATAATGCCTATGAGCTAGCCACGGAATCGCAAAAGCCTATATTATTCAAATATATACTATTGCTTTGCTACTATATTGCTTGCTCAATTAAAGAGTTCTCTTCCTGGGACCAGCTGAAGGAGTTCCTCCAAACACAATTTAGTGTTAGAAAACACTATACACACCTCCTGACTGATCTCCAAGAGAGCAAGCAAGGCCCGCAAGAGAATGTTAGCCAATATGCTTTACGAGTCGAAACTTACCTCTCACAATTGCTTACCGAAATTTCATTATCCGTAACTAAGGCAAAAGAATTACCAGGTCGTACCGCGGCTATGGAGGACCTTGCCCTCCATCACTTCCTTATGGGTTTACACCCCCGAATCTCAAATATTGTGAGATGTAGGTCAGTGAAAAACCTAAATGAAGCAATTAACCTAGCCGTATCCGAAGAACGGATACAGCAGACCCTATACAAACGTCCACCACCAGAACAAAAGGTTAATTATCCAAATAATAACAGCCGACCTAGAGCCGGCCCTCCGAACAGACCAAATTTCACTACCTCAACACAGAGGACTCCTCAACCTGGATCCTCTGAACCTTTCTGCAGATACTGCAAAACCCCGGGACACGACATAAGTGTCTGCAAGAAAAGGGAATATAATAATAAAAGATTCAGCTCATCCCAAAACGCACCAAACGCGTATAGGCCACCCCCACGCGTAAACTATTTAGAGCAAAACGACGATGACAACATTGGTCATGACGAAGCAGACACAGAACCTGCTTTAAACGAATAAAGGGCTCCCGGCGGTGTCTCGTGAGCCCATCCAATCGATCTCCACTAAAAATATATCCAAATGACACCCGTTTCCACACATGTGAAACCCAACCTCAGGTCCACCGACAGGGTAACCAGCCCCAAACCGAGGGCCTCGTCTCTATTCAATCTCAGGTCCACCGACAGCTTAACCAGCCCCAAACTGAAGGCCTCGTCTCTATCCAATCTCAGGTCCACCGACAGGGTAACCAGCCCCAAACTGAAGACCTCGTCTCTATCCAATCTCAGGTCCACCGACAGGGTAACCAGCCCCAAACTGAAGACCTCGTCTCTATCCAATCTCAGGTCCACCGACAGGGTAACCAGCCCCAAACTGAAGACCTCGTCTCTATCCAAACTCGAGCCAACCGACAGGGTAACCAGCCCCAAACCGAAGGTCGCAAACAATCTAAATCCATCTCCAACATCAAAGTCTACGAGGTTAGCATAGACGCTACTAATAGGCTTCTACCTCATATCCTTGTGTATACACAAGTATCCGACATTCCACTCACCCTATTGGTAGACTCGGGTTCTGCCATTTGTTTATTAAAACAATCCAGTGTACAAAAAACACTCGCTCTTAAAAAAGAGCCAATCAAGTTGAAGGGTATTGACCCGGGCGAAGAAACAACGCCGACCCTAGGTCACTTCCAGCTGAAATTACAGCTATCCGAACATAAGCGAATTTCCCACACATTCCACCTTATCCAGGATATTAATCTACCTTATGATGGTATAATTGGATCAGATTTCCTCACATCCTTCGGGTGTAATATAGATTATACCCATGATATTATCAAAATGGGAAAAATATCTATCAAACTCCATTTCTTTGAACCATTTTATATTATTCCTCCACGTGCAGAGGCAGTTATCGAATGCACAGTCCAAAACCCTGAACTGAAAGAAGGTTTAGTTACCGACCAACATTTGTCAGACTCTCTCTTTGTGTCAAACTGCATCGTAAAAGTGACACAAAAGCAACGAATCAACATAACCATCGCTAATACGTCCGAGAATCAAGTAAATGTCCAGGCTAACATGAACCTTAAACTAGATCCTTTACCAATAAACTCAGTCCAGATTCCCAATAATCCAGTAGATGCAACCAGTCGTGTTGAACAAGTAATCAGCTCTCTACGAACATCTCATCTTAATAAAGAAGAGTCTGAAGCACTCGTCGATTTATGTACTCAGTACGGAGACATATTCCATATACCCAATGATAAGCTGACCTATAGTTCAGCATTAAAACATCAAATTAAGACTAGTACAGACATCCCTATTCATACAAAATCCTATCGCTTCCCGGAATGCCACAAGAAAGAGGTCGAAACCCAAATTAACGATATGCTTGATCAAGATATTATCGAGCCTTCATCTTCACCTTGGAGTTCCCCTATTTGGGTGGTACCCAAAAAGGCGGACTCATCGGGACAACGTAAATGGCGGATAGTTATTGATTACCGCAAACTCAACGATATAACTATCGGCGAAACTTACCCAATTCCTCAGATATCCGAGATCCTTGATCAACTAGGGAGCAGTAAATACTTCTCTACCCTAGATCTTACTTCTGGTTTTCACCAAATTCTGATTGCACCCGAAGATGCACCCAAAACAGCCTTTTCTGTACCTCAAGGTCATTTTCAATTTAATAGAATGCCATTTGGCCTCAAGAACGCACCTTCAACCTTTCAAAAACTTATGAACAACTGTCTTTCTGGGCTTCAAGGCTCACGATGCTTCGTCTATTTAGATGACATAGTTATCTACTCTTACGACCTCGAATCTCACATTTCTAACTTAAAAGCTGTTTTCAACAGACTCCGAAACTTCAATCTAAAACTAAAACCAGAGAAATGTGAATTTCTCCGTAAAGAAGTTGGCTACCTAGGTCACATCATCGGAGAAGATGGTGTTAAGCCTAACCCAGAAAAAACGAAAGCGGTGAAAGATTTCCCAGTTCCTCAATCCCCGAAGGACATCAAATCCTTTCTGGGACTAGTGTCATATTACAGGAGATTTATAGCAGATTTTGCCAAATTAGCCAAACCCCTTACGTCCTTATTAAAGAAAGACGTATCATTCGAATGGCGAAATGAACAACAGCTCGCCTTCGAGTCCTTGAAAAACAAACTTATATCGGCACCAATCCTCGCTTACCCTGATTTCAATGCACCATTCCTTCTTACCTTTTTTTTTTTTTTTTTTTTTTTTTTTTTTTTTGTTTATAGTCAGGAAAATGCATTACTGCATGCCCCGCCGCTTGGGGAAGCGGCGGGGGTATGTCGGGCTCCCCCTCTAATGCCACTTAGGGTATACCGACTAAAAACCTGACTGACTACCACCTTATCCGCCTAGATGGGCGGGGCCACGGGAACTGAGATACTTCCGTGACCCCGCCGGCGGATGTCCGAAGACCCTTCTCCTTGGGCTCGGCACTATTGGCGGCGCGCACAGTTGGAGTTGGCGCGCCGCTTCGCTCGGGGACTTCCGATCCGATGGGCGACGGTTTCCCCTAACCGCCGCCCGGAAGCCCCCGTTAAGGTGGTAGTCGCCGGGCATGCGCCATGCGCCTACCGCCCGGTCTTTTACGGCGGAGCGGGGGGGCGGCTGGATCCGCTTCCCTCACCCGCTCCGCGGCCTCCTTCTGCGTCAGTACTTCGTCGCAGAAGGAGGCTACCGCGTCCCACGACCTCTCGCTCTCGACCATCTGATGAACAACAGCCGGGAGCGAGAGGTCGTCACCAACAACAGCCACGAGTGCGGCGCGAGGCGCAGCCCACTCGGGACACTCCTCCAACGTGTGCTGCGCCGTATCTTGCGCGCAGCCGCACTCGTGGCACTCCGCCGAACTTTCTCTCCTAGCCACGCTGTGCAGGTACCAGCCGAAACAGCCGTGGCCGGACAATACCTGCACAACGTGGTACGACAGCGCACCGTAGCGCCTCCCTAACCAATTGTTTAGAACCGGTCGAATTGCGTCCACGGTGCGCTGCCGTGGCGCTCCGTACCTCCTCTCGGTCTCCCCAAGTCGCGCCGCCCATTCCCGGACGAGGGACCTCTGGGCGCTCTCTCTCCACCTCAGAGCCCCATCCGGGAACGGGTCCCCTCCTTGGCGGGCTTCGGCGGTTAGCCTATACGCCGCTGCCAGCACTACGGCGTCCAGCTCCCACGGCGGACTTCCAGCGATCGCACACGCCGCCTCGAAGGAGATGGTGCGGTATCCTCTTATTACCCTGACCGCCATGGCCCGCTGCGGTTTTCGCAAAAGGGCCAGATTGCGGGCGGACAGGGTATCGGCCCAAAGTGGTGCGCCGTACATGGCCATCGACCGCATCACCCCCAAATAGAGGCGGCGACAGGCGACGCTCGGTCCGCCGACGTTCGGGAGAAGGCTGCCGAGCGCGGCAGCGGCCCCCATCAATCGCGGCACTAGTCGCCGGAAGTGCTCGGCGAACGTCCACCGACCGTCGAGTACAATGCCGAGATACTTCATACTCGGCTCGACGGCGATGGACACACCCCCGACGACTAAGTGCGATCCCGGAGGTGGCGAGTTCCGGGGCCCATGAAAGCACAGGGCCTCAGTTTTGTGCAGTGCCACCTCCAGGCCCAACCGCCGAATCCACCTAACCACGTGCGCGACCCCGGCCGTAGCCAGCACGGCCGCATCGCGGTGGGTCTTGCCGCGGGACGTCACGAGGGTATCGTCGGCGTAACACAAAACGCCGACACCTCTCAAGTTGGCGCCCCGCAGCACCCAATCATACCCGATGTTCCACAGGAGTGGACCCAGAACCGACCCCTGTGGAACACCGCATGTGACCGCCCTGCGGCCGTACCCGCCAGAGACCGGGTACACAACCTGTCGCGCACTTAAATAATGCGCGACCAATTCCGCCAAATAGCGTGGCACCCCATGGTGCGCGAGCGCCGACCGGATTACCTCCCAGGGGAGTGTGTTAAAGGCGTTGGCGTTGTCCAGAGACACCACCAGCACAACTTCACCCCGGGAGGTGGCCTCGTCCGCCAAGGTCCGCAGCCGCGTGACCGCGTCCATCGTGGACCGGCCGCGGCGGAAGCCGAACTGCTGGTCACTCAAATTCGGGCCTACCCCCTCCAAGTGCTGGATGAGGCGAGCCGCGACCACTCTTTCTAACAGCTTACTCGCCTCATCCAACAAAACGATGGGGCGGTAGGCCGACGGCGTGTCTGCTGGTCGACCGTCCTTTTGCAGGAGGACCAGCTTGCCGGACTTCCACCGCAGCGGCACACAACGACGGACGAGACACGCGGTGAGCAGGTTCCTCATCCGCGGTCCGAGGCCTTCTTCATCAAGGGCCAGCGCCCACGCACGGCCCGGGATACCGTCGGGCCCCGGGGCGACGTTGCGCGCAGACATACGCGCCACCGCCGCCCGGAGCTCACTTTCGGTCACCGGGGGCACCACGCTATTGACCTCCTCTTCAGGCGCCGCAGGCGGCGGCGCCATGGCCGGGGGCGTGAACAAGCCACGCTCCGGGAACAGTGAGGTGATGACACTTTCCCGGAGGGCTGGCTGGAGGCTCTCCGTTAAGGGGGGGGCATAGGGGCGCAGTTTGGCGCGCACCTGCCGGTATGGCCTCCCCCACGGATCTCGGTTCAAGTCCTCCAGCAATTGTTTCCACGCCTCCGACTTGGCCTCACTAATGGCCACCCGCAGCGCCTTCTTTCCGTCTCTGTACCCTTGGTACAGGCGGGCCTCCTCCTCCTCCTCCCTGTTCGCTCGGCGGCGATACCGGGTGTACCGGCGGCGGGCTGCAACGCACGCCCGACGCAGCTGAGCGATTTCTTCGCTCCACCAGTACACCCGGCGTCTCGAGCGACGCGGCCCCACGCGGGGCATGGACGCGTCACACACGTTCGTCATGGCCGCGCAGAGTCGCGCCGCTTCCTCCTCGACGTCGGTGCTCGCTGGATCGGGGGGGCCGCGCTGCCAACTTTGGACCAGCACGGCCAACTCCAACTCCTCTTTGTCCAGCTTTGTCAGAGCCCAACGGGGGCCGCCCCCAACCGGGGACCGGCCTGGGCCGACATCGGTCGCTGGGACCGTGGAGACGTCGAACCTGATGTAGAGATGGTCCGACAACGTCTCCACGTCCTCCAGGACTCGCCAGCCCTGAACACAGCGTGCGAGCGCGGGGGTTGCGAACGTTACGTCCACAATAGACCCTCCCCGCTGCCGCACGCACGTGTTCGTCGACCCCCGGTTAAGGACAACCATTCCGCCGGACACTGACCAATGCAGCAGCTCCCCGCCGCGAGCGTTGGACGCCGGACAACCCCAAGCCGTGGATTTGGCGTTGAAGTCGCCGGCGACAAGCACCGGGCGCGGAGCGCTCCGGAGCACCGCCGTCGAGAGCTCGCCGAGGAACGCCTCGAACTCGGCTAGGACTCTGTTGGGGGAAAAATAGACGCCGATCAGAACGACGTCCCCCAACAGAGCCGCAACCCAGCCGTCTCCTCGCCTCACCCCCTGCAGAGGCGGGGCGCCTACAGCCGTGTTGGTGATGATGGCTACCGAACCCAAATTGTCCCCCACCCAAGATGTTCTGGGCGGGACGTAGTAGGGCTCGGCCGCCACTGCCGCGTGGATGTCCCACTGCGCCATGGACTGCAATAGCAGATCCTGTGCAGCGGCGCAGTGGTTCAAATTCGATTGGCAGAGGCGAAGGGCCACCACCATTATTTATCCCACGACCATAGGCTCTAGCACGGCCCCAGGCCCCTCAGGGGGCGACGGCCGATCCGCGGGAGCTACCCGCCTTTGCGCACCAGCCCTTGCCGGCCTGCGCGCTTTCGGGGCGGAGCAGCTTTTAGCCCCCACCGCGTGCCTCGCCGGCTTCTTCGCCGCCTCGCAGAGCGGGCAGTGTGGGTCCGCAGTGCATCCACTCGATTTATGACCGGCGACACCGCAGCGGAAACAACAATCGCTGCGGTCTAACGGCGCCGTGCACTGCGCCCTCACATGCCCGCTCTGTAGGCAGCGGTAACACCGCATGGGCCGGGGCTCCAGCAGCTGTGTGCGCGCCGCTACCCAGCCGACAAGGAGACGCTGCTTGCTCACCAGCTTGGCCGCCTCGACCGGGCAGCTTACCCAAGCCGAACTGAGGCCGGCGGCATCCGGCCGAATTTCGCCGACCCTAACTGCCTGCTCTGGGCAACCACCGGTCTTGGCGACCGCAGCCCGGACGTCCTCCTTAGTGACGGTATCGTCAAGACCCGACACCCTCAGCTCCAGGCACTTTGTCGGCCGGGTCACGCGCACGTCCTCCTCCCTCAAGCATCCTCGAAGTCGGTCTGCGAGGGAGTCCGCTTTGGTCGCATTCGTCTCGCCGGACACCTCGAGGAGGTAGGCCCCGGTAGCGGCGCGCCTTATATTAATGCCCCCATCTATGCCCAGCGTGGCGAGTTCTATTTTCTCCTTCGCGTACGCCATGACATCGCGGTATGTGACACCACGCTTCTCAGCTTCCGGCAGCACGGTCAAGACCACTGCTGCCGTTTGCGGCGGGCGCAGTCGACGGGGCCGCCTCCTATTCCGCTTCTTCTTTTTCCCGCCAGCCCCTGATTGTGGCTGCGGAGTGGCCGCCGCTTTCTGGCGCGCAGCTGCTCGCGCCGCGGCCTTCTTCTTGCGGCTCTGCGCCGGCGTCCAGTCATCATCGGTGGTGTCACCATCCGCATCGACGGTGTGACTCGGACCAGGGGCCGTAGCACTCAGGGCCGCACTCCTTGTTGGGACAGTCCTTCGAGTCGGGGCTGGGGCTGGGGCCGGGGTTGATGTTCCTGCCACTGCCGCAGAGCTCTTCCCCTTCCCTTTTCCCTTGCCCTTTCCTTGGGCGTGTCGGGGAGCCAAATCCACCTGCATTGGAGGAGGAGGCGGCGGGCTGTCGTCCATAATGGAACTCACTTCCCTCGTGCTGGGTCCCGCAACAGCCGCGGCATAAGTGGCCGTCTTGGCGTTGGCCCTATCAGCGGCCAGCGGCGGGCGCAAACGTGGCTCCGGTGGGAGGCGCTCCTTTATTGGCGCCAATTTAGCCTCCACCATGTTCCCAATGGTAAGCACCACCGCCCGCAGCTGCTCGTCGGACAGCCCTGTTGCGCCCACTTCCTGCGCCTTCTGCGCTGCTTGAGGGCGGCTCTCCGCCTTGAAAGCCTCAAACTCCCGGCGGAGCTGGGCCATGTCGTCCCGGAGGCGGCTGTTCTCAGCCTCCAACCTCAAAGTTTCTTTCGTCGCGGACCTCTTCTGAAGCAGTGCGGTCGCCTCTCGTATACCGGCGACCGACTGCTTTAGGGACTTCTGATATGTCCCCTTGAGGTTGGAGGACCTTGCTGCAACCTGGAGGATGGTCTCCAAATTCTCCTGCACAACATCGCACAGCGCCGCCCGGGTTCGGCCGTCAGTCTCCCCCTCCGAGGTCGCCGCCAGGTCGACACCGCTAACCACCGCAATATCGGCAACGCGGGCCGACTTCTCTCGGGCGCGCGCGCACTGCTCGGCCATCTCTCTCTCGGCCTGCAGCTCTAACGACTCACGCATGGCGGCGTTCAATTCCTCCTGCGCTTTCCTTCGTCCCACAAACTCCCCGGTGGTGGGGGGGCGGCCACGACCTCTCTTTTCTTTTTCCCGGGGAGGGAGCGGTGCCGGCGGCGGGGCAACACTAGCCTCGCTCGCCGTCGACTCCGCTCCGGAGTCCTCCCCGTCCTGCGCCAGCTTTCGCCTCTTGAAGCGCATTTGGAGCGGGCGCGCTCCAACCGACTTAACGGACCGCATGCTAGCGGCCGAATCGGAGTCAGAGAGCGTCGACCCAAATCTCCACGGGCGACCGCTCTCCGCTCCACTTCCTCTCGCCTCTTCCAGTCGCTCCACTACCACGACCGGACTAAGGCGCCTCTCCAAACTCATCTCCACCTTGTCTCCTCTCCTTCCTTTTTCTCCCTCACACTCCCTCTCCTCGACATCTAATTTTAAAATTTTATAAGTATTTTCAGATTCCATTTTGATTCCCACGAGTAGGGCCGATCTAGACTCCTCTGCGGGGTGACGCCCATTCCCGATCAGAGGGGCACTGATACGCCCGCACGGTTGCCAGTTCCGGCGGGGTTGGACCGCTAGTGACCAGTCTCCGACTGGCCACGCATCCCCTCGGCGCGGTCCGAACCTTGGGATTCGGGTGATTTTTTATAGAGGTTTTCTTCCTCGCGGCCCGGGCGGTTAAGCCAAGGCCCCCGGCCCCGTGAGAGAAAACGTCCCACGGGGTTACGGTCTGCGCTCGCCGGCTGGTTAGGCCGGCGCTCCGCCCGCATCCGGGCTCCACTCGGCCGTCCCCTCCCGCGACTGCGGCAAGGAGACGGCGTCCGCGTCTTCCACGCACTCACAAGCGTGAGCACGGAGAGCGGACCACGTGTCAGGACTTTAGCCGCCGGCAAGAACGCGCCGGCGTTGCCCGGGGTGGACCACGTGGAGGTATCCTGACCACCACCCCACCATTCCTTCTTACCTGCGATGCCTCAAATTACGCCATCTCAGCAATCCTATCCCAAGGGCCCATCGGGCAAGATAGGCCAATCGCGTATGCATCACGCACACTAAATAAGGCAGAACTCAATTACAGCGTCACAGAAAAGGAGTGTCTGGCCATAGTGTTTGGTACTAAAACATTCCGACCTTATATTTATGGTCACCGTTTCAAAATCATAACGGATCATAAGCCATTGCAGTGGCTTTTCAATTGTAAGGATCCGGGGTCTCGTCTTATCCGCTGGCGTCTTAAATTGAAGGAGTTTGAATACGACATCCAGTATAAAAAGGGGAAAATTAACGTTAACGCTGATGCTCTCTCTCGCTTTCCCTTTAATCCCATACATGCGGACTCTGGTGATCCCACTGTTTCAAACCCTGCTGATGGTATCGCGGAACAACCTGTGCAAAACCCTTCCATACTTCAAGACGTTTCCTTACCCGAAGCAAACGTTGTAGGAGCTCAGCCCCCAAGTCAAGGCGGCACCACTCCTAACATAAACCCTATTGAGCTGGAACAATCACCACTCTTTAGTCCCATTACGTTAGAGGACCTCGACGTCAGGCTCCCTTTTAGTCCTTTAAGCAGCCCTCTAGATTTTGATATTAATGACTTACCTTCTGTCGGTCTACTTACGGATAGTAATGACTTACCGTCCATCGGTCTCCTTGAAGACAGTAACTTATCTTCCATCTCGTATAGTCCAACTGCGGATAATCCTCCAGAGACCGGATCCCCTGTAGAGGAACCAAATAACTTACCCGAAAACGACTCCATACCCGTTCCGTCATCTCCTAATAACGCTCCGCTATTTGCGGGTGATTACTCTACGCTGTTGAAAACGTTGTCCAATAAAAACAACGTTTTAAATACTCAAATCATAGAGTACAACGAAGATCTTACTAAGACCAAATCCAGAATAATCCTTGTACCCACTTCAATTGATTTAGATGAGTCAAACCCCTACCTTCAGGAAATCCTAGGTAACCTGCAAAATCCGAACCAAATCTTGGAAGATGAGAGAGAACTCTACTCTTACCATAAAATTGAAGCCAACAATAAGATTTATTTTCTCCTATTCACCAGAGTGAATCATTTCGATGTAGCATCTTACCTCGAGATCTTCAACACTATTAAACGTGTTCGTGATGTAATAGTCACTCTTGAAAATGTTACCGAAATAAGCATCCCCGACTTTAGAAACTCATTTGAAGTACACTCATTCATTAAGATCTACAACATCCTCCTATATCTCTTCCACAACACGAATATAACAGTTAACATTTACCATAATAATATCACGTACCCTGCGCCAACTGAAATAAAGAAAATTCTACGAGATAATCATGATATTCCAATAGCAGGACATTTAGGTTCTGCCCGTATGTATAGTAGGGTGAAAGAACAATATTATTGGAAAGGTATGCGTACAGATATAGAGGATTATGTCAGACAATGCAAACAGTGTCAGGAAAATAAAGCATTAAGGAAAATTAACCGTGCCCCGATGCAAATAACATCCACTTCAACGGCCCCGTGCCAGCGAGTATCTCTTGATATAGTCGGTCCACTTCCTGAGTCTGGACCTGCAAAATTACGTTTCATATTGACCGTCCAAGATGACCTTACAAAGTTCTCGTCCGCTTACCCTATTCGTACTACCACGGCAGAAGAAACAAGCGAATGCCTGTTACATTATATTTCAATTTTCGGACTTCCGAAAATCATTCTCACTGACCAAGGAACAAACTTCACCTCAGAACTATTCAAGAAAACCTGTGAGTTCCTTAAGATTAAACAACTTTGGTCCTCACCTTATCATCCTCAGACTCAAGGCGCTCTAGAAAGGAGTCACTCAACCTTGAAAGAGTACCTCAAGTCATACGTCAACGAGGGTCAGGATAACTGGCCTCGTTATGACTATACCGCCATGCTTGCATACAATACAGCTGTTCATTCTACCACGAATTACACTCCTTACGAATTGATGTTTGGTAACAAACCCGTGATCCCGAATTCTATCTTTGATGAAACTCCAGGTGCGACGTACCCCGAATATGTCAGAATGTTGCAAAACCGCCTGAAACACTCGCGTGAGAAGGCCATTGAACATCCAATATAAAGTAGGTGACTTCGTTTACCTTAAAAACCATCTTCGGCTACGAAAGGCCCTATCGCCCATCTGGAAAGGGCCATATAAAATTGTTAAAATACATGGTAACAATACCTTATCCTTGTTGATAAACCGGCGACACGTAAAACATCATTACGATCAAGTCAAATCGGCCCACACCCAGGATCCAGGGAATCCTGTAACATAAAGTAGAATTAGTCAGAATATAAAATAATATACAATAGGAAATAATAAAATAACTACATAAATATATAAAAAAAATAAACATAATATAGGTATATAGTAGTAAAGTAAGTTAGATATACACTAGGTTAGGTCAAATCAAGTATCAAAACAAACCGTAACGTAAACTCGTACATACTTAACGTAATTTATTTCAGTACCGCGCTGGAAGTACAAGGCCACACCGAATATATACAACAAATCAAATCAAGTCCTGGACTCTTCTTTGATTACCTAGGAAAACTTAAAGTAAAAAACGGCCAACTAGACGTCCTGATCCCCTTGGATCTATCTCACTTAAAATCTCACCTAGAAAATATAGACTCAGTTCTCAGAACCACGGAAGCCTGGTGTCAGCAAACTGAAACAAAGGATTCATCCGAATGTCTCAGTGTGCTGGAACCTCTTGCTGTCCTGTACCATGACACGAATAGACAGTTTATGTCCATTTCACATTTGTTTATAAATAGAACCAAACGAGGTGCTTGGATAGGTGGATTAGGAACTGCTTTTAAACAAATTTTCGGTATATTAGACGAGGATGATGGAATTAGGTATAGCAATGCTATACGGGAGGTTCAGGATGATCAAAAGAAATTGGCTGCTATATTAAAAGAAAATATATTAGTAACGACATTGGCAATTTCCACCTATAATAAAACATTCAATAAAATTAAAATTAATGAGAATAAGTTAAATGACGCCATGGACAATTTATCGTATGTAGTAAAAAACATTTCTATAAAAACAGATGAATTGTTATTAAAATTTTATGAAACGGGATTACTTGATAGATTAGGAACAGCTATATTAGTTTTATCTCTCCAGTTGGAGGATATTGTAAACGCCATGTTATTCAGCAGTCAAAATGTATTACACCCGGCAATCCTCAGCCCTCAACAATTGTATCAGGAACTGTACGATAACCATAGATATTTGTCTAGCAATGTAAGACTACCTGTAAACCTAGATTTAAGCTCTATGCATTACATTCTAAATATTTCTAAATTAGTTTGTTATTTTGTGAACAATAGAATAATTTTTGTTTTACAAATTCCCTTAGTCTCGACTATAGATTTTATATTGTTTCACACTATCGCCTTACCAACCCCACATAATGTAACCTACCCTAACTCTTTTAGTTTAATTGTACCAGATTCTAAATATATAGCAGTGACCAAGGACAAGCTACATTACTGTAATTTGGACGATCTCGACAATTGTGACAGTGTTGAAAGTAACCTCTTGTGTGACGTCACCAACGTGTACGCCACAGATGCCAAACTCAGTTGTGCCAGTGAACTTATGTCTAAAGTTACGTTAAAAGTTATTTACGGAAAGATAGACATTTGGAAACCAATTAAAAACAATAAGTGGCTCTTTGTGCAGACGGAACCGAATAAAATATCTGTAGATTGTTTGAATTCTAAATTGTTTGAAAGTAACATCCGGGGAACTGGTATAATTACGATTCCTAATGGATGTACTGGATTTTGTAAAAGCACTATGTTAATACCGAAAAATAATATTGTAAACATAACCTCTCCAATAAGAGAACCCGATTTTAATCTCATAAACGATACTTGTTGCAACCTAATTAAGTTTAATAAAATAAGTAAGAATGTGCCGCACACTGAATTACTAAATATCGATCTAGATGAACTTACAACAGGTAAAGAAATTTTAACTTACAATAAAGACTTAGACCAAATTATAGAAAAACCACACATAGTTCAGTATGGGACACATTACTCTTCTTTAATTCTTATAATAAGTTTTATAGTACTTTTATATATAATTGTAAAAGTTGTAAAATCTGGACTCTTTGGCAACTTACGTAAATTCCGTAAACCAACAGAAACCGCTCAAACCTTAGAAACATCAGACGAACCCCAACCTGTGGCAGAGGCTATACCTCTACCCATTCTCAGATCCAGAATATAGAACCTTCTTTCATTGGAAGGTTCTCTTTCTTAGGGGGGAGGTGTTATACCCTTCCTCCGCTAGGGTTAATGCTGACGGCCAGGGACTGCTGAATCAGCAGCCCCCGATATCTCCCGAAGCTCGCATCGTCGCGAGCCTCGAGTACTCAGTCTGTAATTCACTCTCTCCGGGCGCGGTTGCCAAAGGGCTCACTTACTATTTCCCTAAGTTTCTAGTTTAAAATAAATATATATTTTTTTAAAAGGATTTCAATTCGAGCCCTATAACAGCTCGCTTTAATTTTATGATATAGATCTCGTTTGACCACAAAACAACCCATAGCGCGACTTGTGGCGCCATCTGTTGGCCGATACAGCGCCCTCTATAGTAGAAAAAATATTTTCCCATTGGAACGACATACTTTCACGGGATAAAAAGTAGCCTATGTTGGGCTCTGTAACCCTTACAATATGTATGCAAATTTTCATAATGATCGGCTGTTTAGTCAGGCCGTGAAGGAATAACAAACAAACAAACAAACTCACTTTCTCATTTATAATATTATAGTCCTTAAAATATTTTAAGCTACACCCCAAAAAAAGAGGATTCTTAAACCCGGTCTGCACTATTAAAGATATTTTATTCCACGAAGAGCGTTCGGCTATGGATTTTGTAAGGCGTGCACAATGCACATTTTTAATGTGTGCGTGACTGATTTTACGAGCTTTTCCGAGGTTACGCACACATGTGCAATTGTGCATGTGAAGGTTACAGTAAGAACATTCATAGCGAAATGCTCGTCGTGAAATTCTTACCAAAAAAATTTATGGATTTGATCTCGGCATTCTATGTCTCGAAAACACGATTTTAGTTTTGCCGAGAAAAAACCGTCCAAGTGCGAGTCGGGCTTGCGCACCGCACCGAGGGTTCCGTCCGTACAAGCCTGTAGGTATATAAGTGAAATCCAAAAATTTATACTTTTCGCAATTTTTTGGGTTCCGTAGTAAACTACAAGGAACCCTTATAGTTTCGCCATGTCCGTCTGTCTGTCCGTCTGTCCGTCCGCGGTTTAGCGCCTAGACACTTAATGCTAGACAGCTGTAATTTGGTACCTATGTATACACATATTAACAAAGTGCTGGAAGAAAATTTTGAAAAATAATTTTTTTTGGGGTTCCTCCCCACTCCCCTACATGTAAAGTGGAAATGAATTTTTTTTGTTCGCGCCAACCCCATGTTGATGGTTATTGTTAGATAGGTCTTTTCGTAACATTGAGGGTGTGGAAAGATCATTTTCCGATACAATGATCCGTTTCGGAATTATTTACATTTATCGTGTCAATTTTCGTTTTGCACGTTGGTCCCCCCCCCCCCTCCTCTATCTCCGAAAGTCTTGTGTTTAGAAATTTGAAAAAAATCATGAGAGTTTTCCATATGCTGAACCTTCAATGAAAACTATAACGGTTATGTAGGCTCTACTAGTTACCGCGTAATAGCCTACGAACTTATGAAGTAAAATTTCTTTGACGAAAAGGTAAAAATGTCATAGAATATAGCATTGTACTCATCTGCAAGCAAGCAAAGCGTAGGAAATACGGAACCCTACATTGTGCGTGGCCCGACACGTACTTGCCCAGTTTTTCTGTACTATAAGATGTTGCTTTGTACCGTGTTTGTACCAAATTTCAAGATTCTGAGTTTATGGGCGGGAAGTACCTTGTAGGTTTTGATTGCCTTGCGAGTGTCGAAAATGCGGCATAAACGGCTGTATCTTTTGATTGCGTTGGCTTAGAAGTTTGATTTTTTCACAGCTTCTAGGGATAGTAGACCTAAGTATTTGATATGAATACCAGCTTGATACCTCCATGCGTTCCAGAAAAAAGGGTCTTGCTTGACAGACGGACAACAAAGTGATCTTATAAGGGTTCCGTTTTTTCCTTTTGAGGTACAGACAGAACCCTAAAAAATCTAAGTTGCCTCTAAACAATAATTTTGTAATACTAAACGAAATACGGAAGCCTACAGTCCGGCCACAGTTATATTAGCTCTGTTGTTTTGTTGACTTTGACTGCAAGAGCGGTCCGTGTATGTCGGATTACTCATTATTTCCACTCAAAATTCAAAAATTCAAAATATTTATCCAGCAAGTAGGTTCTCACAGACACTTGACACTTTCTCTCATCAATGATTACATTATGGTATTAAATTAATAATGTAATTAATGTACTCTAGAAACTACTACCATTTCGGAATGAAAAGCAAAATGGCCACTGGTAAAAGGAATGGCGAAAAACGGCCTTTTTTGTCATGTTAACAATAGAAACATTTAAATTTTTAAAATTAAATACAGATTTGGGTACATACAGAAATTAAGTAAAGGCGGGATGTCGATCCGAATAGCGCTCTATGGTCAAATCCTAAATATATCGTATATGTACATAGATGTTGATAAAACGAGCAGACCTAGCACCGACCGAGCACTACAGAATATTTTGAGTGTTTTTACATCTGTCACATTTAAACCTGCTTTTATAGTTACATTTAAACTTGTTTTTACATATTCTGTCAGTGGTGAAATAACCGTGAACGGACTGTGCGTGACCCGGACCCAACACGCACTTGTTTGCTCGATTTTAAAAACTTTTTTGTTATTAGCACTCCGCTGCCATGGAGAGGAGTCCACGGTTCAGGTAAGTAGATCATTTATTTTTAGTCCACCCAACGAAGGAATCTCAGGGAAAATAATTCGTGTAGAAGCAAATTTTTGCATATTTGTAGGAAATGGCGTTTTAAACAATATACCTACTAAAAGTACTGATGGGTCCCCACCCATCAGTACTTTTAGTAGGTATATTGTTCACCTCCGTGAAGCAATCTGATGGGGGGAGTTTAAAGGTCCCGTGTTTTAGTTTTTCGCAAAAATCTCGTAAATGGTAGTCATATGAAATAAATTCGGACAAGTGCGAGTCGGACTCGCCCACCGAGGGTACCGTAAGTAGAAATTATAAATAATGCAGGAATCGACTCCGACAGTCTTATCCGAGCTTTTCCCGAAATACCCCCTTTTTTTTAAGATTTAATTACAAATGTTTCGTTTTGAGATTTTTTTCTTGTACTTGTCGTGTTTTTCCTTTTGTAGTACAGAACCCTAAAACTACAATATTAAAGGAATATAGATTTGTATAAAAAAGAAAAAATCAGTTACTTAATCAAATATAAATAATCAAGTGCTTATATTTTACTCGCATTACTGACAATTTAGGTAAGTATATATATTTTGACGACCTCCGTGGCGTAATGGTTACCACGCCAGACCGCCACCCAGGAGGTCCCGGGTTCGATCCCCGGTCGGGTCATGATCAGAAACGAACTTTTCTGATTGGCCTCGGGTCTTGGATGTTTATCTATTTATGTATTTGTTATAAAATATAATATCGTTGAGTTAGTATCCCATAACACAAGTTTCGAACTTACTTTGGGGCTAGCTCAATCTGTATGAATTGTCCCTATATATTTATTATTTATATATAACAGTTAATTTGCGTATCAGTTAGAGTGCAGATTAACAAGGTAGTTATTATGCTGATTATTTGGTTCTTTAACTGACAGGAAATAAATTAAAAGTAAAAAATATATATTTAAAAACAAGCTTTTATTTAATTGCGCTAAAAAGAATAAAATAAACTTTTCTTTTAAAACTTTTACTATCAACTTAATCAAATATCACAAGACCTTTTTATGGAACTACGTGGCAGTTACCTTGCCGTTATCCCACATAACTGTTATCTCGCAACTCCGGAGTTTACAATAATGAACTCTAACGACCATCTGAAAGGACAAGCCCTGAAAATTATCGACATGCTTCAAAACAAGGTACCTACCTTTTACTTGTTACTTGTTGACTTGCGGGCCTTCTCCGCAATTAGGCAGCCTACGTGCCCATTGTGCGTGCGAAGAGTGGGAGCCGGATTACTCCAGCCATCCTAATTCCTCCAGGAAGCCGGCGACGGACTTGACATCGCTAAGTGCCTCCCGGAGACTGCCTGGGGTTCCCAGGTAGGTTGCCCGGTATGCCGACACATCGCTGCAATACAGCAGCACGTGTGCCGCAGTTTCTTCTGCCGACATGCATGCTCTGCACATGGGGCTGTCAGTAACACCTATGGTGAAAAGATGTTTGTTAAAGCTGCCGTGACCAGTCACAGCGCTGGTGATTACTCTAAGTTTTTGCTTGCTTAAGTTTAATAAAGATTTAGCGAGGCGATGATTTCCCGATGTGGATACCACATCGGGAAGGGCTACTTTCGCCTGTCTACAATCTGTAATACCTAGCCATAGTTTGTTATGTAGGAAAAGAGTATGTTTTAAAATGTTACCTTTGAGCCAGCTGACCGGTAAAGGGAGGATCGGTTCCGGACCAAATGGCCTGTTGCCAGATCCTCTCCTCGCCAGCATGTCAGCAGCATCGTTACCTCTGTCGCCGCTGTGTCCCTTGATCCACTGCAGTGTTATGTGGTTGGTGTGACCTGCTTCTGTTAGGGCGTCATGACATTCCAAGATTAGGCTGGATGTCACCTGGTATCTTCCAAGGGCGCAGAGCACTGACTTGCTATCAGAGCGAATGAGTATATTCTTCTTTGTCACCCTTTTTGCGGTTATTGCTTTGGCTGCCAGTAAAATACCCATGCACTCAGCTTGAAAGACTGTGTTGTGTTCTCCCAAGGGCATGGACAGGTGGATATTCAGGTCTTCTGAGAAGACCCCCGTGCCAGTACCCTCGTCTGTTTTTGAGCCGTCAGTGTAGATTGTCAAAGATCTGTGGGCTGTTCTTTGGTTACTGTCTTCATGCAGTTGTATTTTGTATCTTTTGTCGAAGATGTCGGTAGGTAGTACTCTATCACACGGTGCGGTCATGAGAGGATGAGTCAGCCATGACTTACAGATGTTGCTGTAGTGTTTAGAGTTGTCATGCCTAATGAGTTTTAGTTGTGTTAGTCTGAGCGCTGCCAGAGCTGCTTCCTGTTGAACATATATGTGTAATGGAGGAAGGTTTAGCATGGCTTCCATTGCAGCCGTCGGAGTTGTTCTCATACAGCCGGTCATAGCGCAGCATGCTTGTCTTTGTAAACTCTGTAGCTTAGCGGCGCATGTCACTTGTTCAGTCCTTTGCCACCAGACAAGAGCTGCGTAAGTTACCATTGGCCTTATTACAGTTGTGTAAAGCCACTTGAAGATTTTTGGGGAAAGGCCCCAGCGTCTTCCCACCATTTTGCGGCATTGCCACATAACGATGCCGGCAGATTTGGTCTTCTTTTCAATGTGGCTGTTCCAGTTGAGTTTAGTATCCAGAGTGACACCCAGGTATTTGACTTCATTGGATAGTTGTAATTGTGTGCCAAACAGGCTAGGTAAGGAGTGGTTACCAAGTTGTCGTTTGTTGCTAAACATTACAAGTTCGGTCTTGGAGGGATTGACCCTGAGCTCGTGTTCCCTACACCATCCCTCCAGGATCTTTAAGGCAGCTTGCAGCGTGGCGCATACGGTGCTTGCGTTTGGTCCTGTCATGAGAATGGTGATGTCGTCAGCGTAGCCCACTGTGTAAAAGTATCTTGAGTTGAGTCTGGTTAGGAGGTCGTTGACGACGAGGTTCCAGAGTAGCGGCGATAGCACACCCCCTTGGGGGCATCCCCTCGCCACCACCGCCCCCCCGCTGTCCGGACCACCCAGCCTGACTATTCTGTTCCGTAGCATGTTGATGATCCACTCCGTCATCTGAGTAGGGACTCTATGTCTTGCCATAGCTGCTTCTATGCTACGGAAGTTGGTTCTGTCAAAAGCTCCTTCAATATCAATGAAAGCACCTAGACATACCTGTTTGTTTGAGATTGCTTCTTCGATTTTTCCTACTACTTGGTGGAGGGCGGATTCGGTGGATCTGCCCGCACAGTAGGCGTGTTGGTTCTTATGTATTGCGAAATTCTTGACTAGACGACTTCTCATCTGTTTGTCGCAGATCCGTTCTAGAGTCTTTAGAAGAAAAGAGGTTAAGCTGATTGGTCTGTATGACTTTGCATTGGAGTAATCTTCTTTTCCTGGTTTGGGTATGAAGATTACTTTTACTTCACGCCATGCCAGAGGTGTATAGCGGAAAGCTAAGCAAGCTTGGAAAATCGAGGTGAGGTGGATGGTAATGAGCCGCCCTCCCCATTGTAAAAGACCGGGGAAGACGTCGTCAGGTCCTGGTGCTTTGTATGGCGAGAAGCTGTTTATCGCCCAGGATACCTTTTCTGGGGTAATGATGTCCTTTGCGAACGTCCAGCAGGTTGTGGTTGGCTTCACCGGTGTGTCGTGCCACTTAGGCGATAAGGTGATATTGCAGTCCGGGAAGTGGGTATTGAGTAGAATGGCCTCGGTTTCTTGGGTACTGGACGTCAGAGTACCATCGGGTTTCCTGAGGCACCCTACATGTGGAAGGTTTTGTTTGGCAAGAATTTTCCTCGCTCTGTTGGCTTGTTGGTTGGAAGATATCTCCTCACTGAATTTTCTCCAGGCGAAAGATTTCCAGTATCTTATACGCTTTTTGAAGAGCGCTAGGCTGTCCTTGTAGGCGTCCCAGTCTGCTTCTGCCCGCGTGTTGAAAGCCCTGTTGAATTTTTTCCTCACCTTCTTTTTTAGACTTTCGAGCTCCGGACCCCACCATTTGTTGGTCTTGGCTGAATTGTCTTTGGGGACGGTGAGTGGGCAGGACTGGTGGTAGCAGTCTAAAACGGTCTTAGTTAGTGCTTCTACCTGTGTGTCTATTTCTATGGTGTTTGTAATTGCTGCCCCACTGTGATTTGTTAGGTTACTGTTTACCAGCAGATGGGAGTAACGGCTTTTGTCGGTTTTCTTAGGGAACCTTCTAGGAGTGGGAACAGTAGTGGGTAGCTGCATGTCAAAAAGGACCCATCTGTGGTCTGAGCACGATGCCTCATTTGAGACATGCCAGCCGCCAATAAGTTCCGCTGCGGCTGTTGTGGCTAGGGTAAGATCGATTATGGTGCGGCATTGTCTGCCCACAAAAGTCGGTTCGTTACCTGTGTTAATAATTTCTAGGTTAGAAGTTAGGAGAAAGTCAACAAGTTGTTTACCTCTGTTGTTGTATCGGTCCATTCCCCAGAGTTGGTGATGGGCATTGGAGTCCGTGGCGATGATCAGTTCTAGGTTATTGCGCTCGCAGAAGCGTATCAGGCGCGCAGCCTCATCAGGAGGCGCTGGTTCATCCACGGGCATGTAGATTGATGCTAAGATGATGTCGTGGTTGCCGTTGTCCGGACTGTTGACTCTGACAGCACACAGATCTCTGGAACAGAAATCCGTTAGTAGATGTCCTGAGATGTTATTTGAGAGGTAGATGCCAGCCCTGGCATCAGTTTTATTTGCATACAGCAGCTTACCTTTGAGATTTGCCAGTCCGCATATGGAGCCGCCCCTTAACCACGGCTCTTGTATGAGGGCGACTAGCGGCTTGTTGTTGTTGACCTCCACCCACCGCCGGAGTTGGGCAGTGGCGGTGATGCTGTGGTGGAGGTTGCACTGGAGGATCGTGGTCTTAGAGGGGAACGCCATCTTGGTGTTCCTCCCCTAGCTCCAGTCTACCGAAGTCGAGGTCCTCCTCCCCTAACAGCTCGGCTTCGGTGTATGGGACTGGTTTGGCGGACGTTATCGTCCTGCCCCGGTCCTGGTCCTCCGGAGTGGAGGTCGCTATCAGCGATGGCGGCCTCACTACGCCCTCATCCCCTCCCATGGGGGGGGGGGGTGTTGACGTAGCGCCCGCTCGCGTCCCTAAACTTGAGGTATACCGCCCCGAAGCGATAACTCAGTTTGCGATTTCTGGTCATCACCTCCGGGACGATATCCTCTGGGATGCTGATAGTGAGGAAAGTAGCGCCTTGACGCTCTTGTTTATGGGCCGCGTGCACGAGCCATCTCTGCGGCTGGGCCCATGCATTAGAAACGTTGAGGCGTTTCCCTATGAGCGAGACGTCAGACTCCAGCGCAGGCAGCAGAATCCCCGCCCGCACTCTGCGCGGAAGTTCGTCCGCACGGAATACGGTAAGGGACTCCGGCTTGTAGGAGTCGACGCCCGCCTTCACCCATTCGACGGTGGCTTCGTCCTGACAAAGCATGCAGAAGCCGCCGTCGAAGTAGTGAGGTTTGCCCGAGAAAGCAGGTCTCGGCCTGTTTGGGTCTTCACTGAGGGCAAGGGCATCAAATTTGTCGAGCAGGTAGTCTACTACCTTAGTCGCCAAATCTCGACTGATAAAACGTGTCGTAGGTGCAGTTATGACTACTTTGATGTCCTTGCTCTCAGTTGACGCCGCTGCTGCCGCGTAGGAAGCCGGACGCGGCCCTTGGGACTGGCTAAGCTTCGGCTTTTTGGGGACGGCCTTAGGCGACAAGGTCTCCTCAGGCCTACCCCGCTTGGCCTTTGCGTTGCCCGATCCGCCTGCCCCGCCCGGCCCCCCCGTCGGCGCGCTAGTGGAGTTGCCGGCCTGGGGTGGGTTTGACGTCCGCCCCACAGGCTGACTGGTTGAGGTTGAGGGAGCCGCCGCTGCCGAGTTCTTCTTCTTCTCCTTCATACGCTCCCTCCTCCTTCTGTTCTGCCTGTTTTTCTTGCTGGACCCCAGCAGGCGGTCCCCGCCCGGTGGCTCAGCGGCTTTTACAAGCCGCTTCGCCCCCTTGCGAGACCCGCCCACAAGTGTCCAGCTAGACCAATCGGCTGTGTTCGTGGCGGGCGCAGCAACGGGTGTCCCCCCTGCCACGTCCGCTGGTGTGGTGAGAGTAGCAGGGCCTTGCGGAGTAGCCTCGGGTAAACCCGATACTTGTCCGCTCGACCCCGCTTGTGTGCTTGTTGTGCCGGTGGTCTGGTGGAGAGCCTCGGGTTTCCCCGATACTGCTCCGCCTGACACCGGCAGTGGTAAGGGTGCGCCACCGGTCACATCGGGTTGCCCCTCTGCAACGCTGGTGGACGCTGTTTGTGTAGAAGTGTTTGGTTTGGTTTTGATGTTAGTGTTTAGGTTCTTATTTTGAAAATCCATGCAAGATATTTCTGTAAATTCCTCCCAGTGGCTCCCGCCCTCCATGGAGCCCGCAACGTTGGAATCACCCGTCGGTCGTGCCAGACGGGTGATAGGATTACCACTGGGATATAGGGTGGGGAATGGGGCAATAAGGGCGCCCTCCGCAGCTCGCGATGTGTCCAGAAGAACAACCAGGCACCCGCTTGCCGCATCAGACGACCCCCTACGACCCCCTCCCACCCTAGCCACGCCCCCCTCTAGTAGGAGGCGCTGATTACCATACCCCGGAGCGGCTGACTCCAGGGCCACCGTTTAGGATGAAATCAGGGCCGAAGGGGCGTGTTGCGAACGTGCGACGTCGCTCAGCCACCCAGGATCCCTTCATCCACCCTTACGGCGCTCGACTGCGCTGGCCCACGGCGCAGGTGAAGATGAAAACGATTAGAGAATCAACGACGAGCCCATCCCCACAAAAACCCGCCGGATTCTGAAGAATCTTGATGTCCTATAAAAAGAATAAGAAATAGAACATAGATGAATACTTATACGTACTTGGGTCACGGGTGATATACTATATATACACATATAGGTTCGAGATAGGTGTGTGTGAGGTGGATCAGGGGAAGTGGATTAAGGAGGAGGGAGGTTTAGGATGGAAATAGTAGGACTCAGGACAGTGTGGGGTAGGAGATGCCCGAGAGATGGGAGGTGCCCCCGAGCATAGCCCCTCATATTTGGCTACTGCCGGTCCGGGGAAGTATGTTAGGGTGTGGTACCCGTTTTTAACCGACAGCATTTCCAGGGTGTACGACCCCCTCAGGGCATGCCCCAAGGAGGTTCACCTCGAGTCTGTGTCTGAGCAGACTCGTGATGACGAGGACGTATATGATTGGACTTTGACCAGGGTGAGTCTAACTGTCTTCGGGACCACACTCCCCGAAGATACTCACCCAGGAATTAACACCCCTTATACCTACCTTGCAACCACCTCCTGTCTTCAAGTTGGACTCCATTAACCTCGACGAGCTACATGCAGTCAGTATAAAAGTTACTATGCAAGGCCCTATTCACGTCAAGACGAACAGACTACAGCCTATACCATACGACGGTACCAATCTACACCATACTATTCGGTGCAACTGCCCTCACTGTTACCCTGATATGTCGAAAGTATTGTTCGAACAAGGTGCAGACAATGGCTGAATCGACCCAACCTGAAACGCATGAAATGAGAACTATTGCTAGCAGTAGCAGAATGGATCCTGATCCAGCATCCAGCTCCATTTTTGACAAAGGTCTTCAATGGTTACTGGTTTTCGGGGGGAGGTGTTACGCCACCCTAATGTATGTAATCTGCTGTAGCACCCACGCTCGTTCCGGGTACTCCGCCAGGTTGCAACACATCGCAGGTGCAGTGAATCAGTGGTTTTGTGAAGTTATTGGGAAATGCTAATGTCAGCGTTCCCATTCAACAAGTGTCCCGTGAGACCGTTTTTGTGCATTCCGTGTCCTACCATCGGTTCGGTCTCACCTAATTAATGGTCTAGATTTATCTTTAATTATTAATTTTAATTTATATTCTATTATTAAATAAGTTCAAATAATTTTGTTTTTTTTTAGACCTCGTGCGACCCGCGTATTTATTTGTCCCTATATATTTATTTATTAAAATATTGTTTTTCCTACAGCTAATTTTCCGACCATCGTCTGCGACCCAGTCTGCTTAAAAGTGTATTTAGAGTAAGTATTTTTAGGGTTCCGTATCTCAAAGGGAAACACGGAATCCACATAATGATCACATTGTTGTCGTTCTGTCTGTCTGTCAAGACCCTTTATTTCGGGAATGCGTGGGAGGTATCAAGTTGACAATTTTAACCGTAATACACGTAGTCGCCTTCCATCTGCTCCCCGCGTTCCTGAGAAAAAACAACCGGACGAGTGCGAGAGGGTTCCGTACAAACCTGTAGGGTAGGTGTTGCGGACTAGCCGGTATTTTTTATACTTTTTAGGGTTAGGTTAGGTTAGGTACCTTTTTAGGGTAACCCTTATAAGATCATTTTGTTGTTTGTCTGTCTGTCTGTCAAGACCCTTTTTCTCGGGAATGCGTGGAGGTATCAAGTTGAAATTTTAACCGTATACTCAGGTCTACGGTCCTATAAGTTGTGGAAAAATCAAATTTCTATGTTTACGTAAAAAAAAGATACTTACAGCGGTTTATTTAGCAAAAAAAACGCTTATTTCAACATTTTGAAGGAAATCAAAATAAGTCTATGAAATGAAATTCTGAACACACGGACTGACGTTTCGTTTTGAACCTTATTCCAACTAGTAATGTCTTTTTTGACAGGAGTATGTGTTTCGTTGTTTCGGACGGACACTTTCATAGTAGCCCCCGCTTGTTTTTACTTTTCAATGACTTGACGTCAATATGTCCATTAGCTAGGTAAACTTCAGATTTTCTGATACGGTCCTTTAAAATATTAAATTTTAACTAAAAAGCCCATAGGTATTTGCACTTTACCTTTTATAGTTTGCGTAGACGAATTCAATTGGGAGAGACAGTGACACTTTTGAAATCATTTTAAAATTAAGCTAGGTCGACGGAGCACCGCCTCCTATTTCTGGGTGAGAGGTCACAAGATAAACCTAACGAACCTACTGTTACACATTCCGTTGTGGCGCACACGCTAGAACCAAAATGGTCGCGTACTGCGCGGTTTCAGAGGAGCTTCTTCCCGCGAACGCTGAAGCTGTGGAATAAGATCCCCGCCGAGGTCTTTTTTTTACTTAGACTATAATATGGGGTTCTTCAAAAGGAGCATTAAAAGATTTTTACAGGATCGGCAATGCGCGAGTGATACACCCGGTGTGGCAAGCGTCCATAGGCTACGGTGACTGCTTACCATCAGGCGGGACGTAAGCTTGATTGCCACCTTAGTGGTATAAAAAAAATCTATGTACGGAACCCTCGGTGGGCGAGTCTGACTCGCACTTGTCCGGTTTTATTTACTTTTGCTGGCCTTTGACAGCCGTCTTTTTGCGCCTTGCTCTGTCTTCGCTTTTGGTTTGCATCTGTATTATTATATTATTTTATTACATTTTTATCTCATTTTGAGGTCTCGTTTCCACTTGTCTCCCTTATCCTTTACAGCAGGTATATAAGTAAAACTCAAAAATTTATGCTTTTCGAAACTTTTCCTTTATCTGTACTATAAAGGTTTTATCAAACAGCAAGCGCGGCGGTAGCGTGTCGCTACGCGAGGCGGGTGGGTCGTAAGCGCGGCGCGATAGTCACACCGCAGGCAACCTTAGAGCAACGCGGGCTTCCAAAGCGTGAGTTCGCGTTACTCAGTCCGGTCGCAGACCTTATCGACGTCGGACGTGTGTCAAATTTTCCGCCATCACCGCCGCGCTCGCAATTCGATTACGTAGAATAATTGTTGGTGAAAATGGGTAACAAACGCAATAAAAAAAGGAAAAACAGTGTGGAACCATTTCTTGTTGGACCAACTATTATGCACAAAATAAGTATTCCTGTTGGCACAACTACTTTTTTTGCTGTTTCGTAATGGTTTTCGGATGGTTTTCAGATGGTTTTTGGATGGTTTTCGAATGGTTTTCAGATGGTTTTTGGATGATTTTCGAAAGGTTTTCAGATGGTTTTTGGATGGTTTTCGGATAGTTTTCAGATGTTTTTGGAAGGTTTTCGAATGATTTTTAGATAGTTTTCAGATTGTTTTGGGATGGTCTTCAGATGATTTTTGGATGGTTTTGGGATGGTTTTTGAATGGCTTTCAGATGGTTTTCTGATGTTTTTCCAATGGTTTTCGGATGGTTTTTCAATGGTTTTGTGATGGTATCAAGATGTTTTTGGGATTGTTTCGGGATGGTTTATGGTATGAATGAGACAATCTTTTAGGATTATTTTCGAATGTTTTAGGATGAATTAGGAATTCTTTTAACATTATTTTCTAATGTTTTTAGAATGAATTAGATATTCTTTTAGGATTATTTTCGAATGTTTTTGGTTTATAGGTTCGATTTATAGGTATAGCTTTACAATTGTTTTTGGATAGTATTTACAGTTTTGGGGTAGTTTTCTATTATCCGATGGTTTCTTTATGGGTTTGAACTACATAATGTATATTTTAGGCGAAATAACATTTTAGGGAAGTGGCGAATTAGACGATATACTATATCTACAAAGACGACTTACGTTTGCAACGTTTTAAAAATAGTACTTATACTAAAATATTCTTTGATATCACTGTATACTTGTAATAAGAGATGAGTATAATGACGACTGCGGATATTATGTATGTCAAACGGCTTTATTATTTGACAGACAAGAAGTTGTTATTTTACTAAGCTCATCATGTCTTTGAAATTATTTATAACTAGCTGTACCCACGGCTTCGCCCGCGTGGATACTGCCTTTCCCGTGGGAATTCTATAAATTGCTGTCTTTATTCTTGTCAGCATCATAAAGGGAACCCATAAACAAAATTCCAGCTTTCTAGGTTGAGCGCCTGCGATAATACTCTTACAGTCCTATTTACTCCCTTTCCCGTAGGAATTCTATAAATTGCTGTCTTTATATTTGTCAACATCATAAAGAGAACCTCTATACAAAATTCCAACTTTCTAGGTTGAGCGCCTGCGTTAATACACTTACAGTCCTATTACTCCCTTTCCCGTAGGAATTTTATAAATTGCCGTCTTTATCCTTGTTAACATCATAAAGGGAACCTCTAAACAAAATTTCCAGCTTTTTAGGTTGAGCGCCTGCGATAATACACTTACAGTCCTATTACCCCCTTTCCCGTGGGAATTCTATAAATTGCCGTCTTTATCCTAGTCAACATCATAAAAAGGGAACCTCTATACAAAATTTCAGTTTTCTAGGTTGTGCGCCTGCGAAAATACTCTTACAGTCCTATTACTCCCTTTCCCGTAGGAATTCTATAAATTGCCGTCTTTCTCTTTATCAACATCTTTTAGGGAATCTCTATACAAAATTCCAGCTTTTTAGGTTGTGCGCCTGCGATAATACACTTATAGTCCAATTACTCCCTTTCCCGTGGGAATTCTATAAAACCCCATCTTTATTCTTGTCAAAAGAACCTCTATACAAAATTCCAGCTTTCAGCGCCATACATATTTTTTGGGTAACTTGAACCGTTTATGCAGCGCACGCAACGAAAGCCCTAATAATTTTCCTCGTTTTTGAAACATTTCTCACTGATGCTTCGCTTCTATTGGTCGCAGCGTAATGTTATATAGTCTAAAGCCTTCCTCGATAAATGGACTATCCAACACAAAAATAATTTTTCAATTCGAACCAGTAGTTCCTGAGATTAGCGTGTTCAAATAAACAAATAAACAAATTCTTCAGCTTTATATATTAGTTTTGATTTTTAAACAGCGACACCTAGCGTAATAGATTTAAAGTGCTTTAATTTTCGCGTGATATTTAGGTATAATTTGATGAAAACGTAACCATAGCGGCGCGATGTATCTTTTGAATAGCGCCATCTAGCGTAGAATTAATTTCGGCAAGCGCGTAAATTTTTTCCTATAACTTCTAAAGTATCTATTTAAATTATATGGTGTAAAGGTTATAATAATGTACATGAAATGCTTAAGGCTTAGAGCAACGCGGGCTTCCGTCCCGGAAGGGAGTAGCCATACGAAGCGTTTCCCCTCTGTCAAAGTACAAGCCCAAATGGGCATGTGCGTTTATAAAAACCAGTTGTGCTCGGATTGCTTCCTAGACCGAGTCCAGTCGCGCAAGTGTGAACAAGCAGTGTTAAAAATGCCGAATTGCTCAGTTTTTTGCTGTAAAAAGAGGTCTGGAACATCAAATTTACAAAAAGATAGTGTGACATTTCATATGTAAGTAAATTCTAATCGTATTATTGCTATTTAATTACATTTAAACACTAAATTCGCATATTTCATTCTTAAAATTGTCGGATTAATTGTCGGATTTGTTTAGCAACATCAGGTCCGCTCGCCCGTACAAATCTCATATCGGTCGAGCGATAAATCCGATTTCTCCCCGCCGATGGGCTACATAGTGATGTTACCGTTATATCATAATGTTTGTCGATAAATTTGGATGGCGGCTGGCGACGACTTTATTTATTCGCATGAATTCTCATGTATTAGACAAATAATTGTTATCAATGTTATAATGTTTTTAAGTTTGAATTGTTTATAAAATAGTAATAAATGTAAAAAAAAAATACTGTAAGTAAATATTATATGCCATAAAAATTTGATTTGATTGACAAAATATGATGAACACATTGTGATTTCATTATTTACTAGTCTGTTGCCCGCGACTTCGTTCACGTAAAGGGTAAGAAATAGCAGTTTTTCGATTATCCCACGGGAACCACTTATCGGACTGGGATAAAAAGTAGCCTATGTGTTAGTCTGATTTATGTAGTAAAGTTTTATTAAAATCCATTCAGTAGTTGTTGTGTGAAAGAGTAACAAATATCACACTCACAAACTTTCGCGTTTATAATATTGGTAGGATTTATCGCACTTTTTTGTGTTTACAGCTTCCCTAAGAATCCAGAATTAAAAGTAAAAAAAGTTTTTTGCAATAATAAGCGAACCTGGGATCCCAAGCGGACCAGTGCAATTTGCTCAACCCATTTTCTGTCATCCGATTTTCAAGTCCTTCCAAACAAAAGGAGAATATTAGCGGACCACACTAATATTCCACCGTTTTGGAGGAGCGCGACCACGATTGTCAAGAAACGCTAGCAACACAGCGCAGGCGTCGCGCCCCGCTCCGCCAAGCGATCACGTCGCTCGTGACGTGTTTTGTGTGACGACTTCCATATATTTTCATAGTACAGCAAGGGTCCCACTATGGGACTGGATTCGGGCAGAGTAACTACGTAGGGAGAGAGAGAGCTTACTAGCTAGCGTGGAGCTCACAACCGAGTGAGCCCCAGACTAACTGGTCATCATCGCGTGCTACTAGTAGTATTAGTACTAGTGCTACCAGTGCCCGGTGCCGGGGAAGAATTGTATTTTTTACGTAAAATACTTTAACTTAATAAAAATACGTAGTAAAAACGAATATTTTTGTATACTTACATGTGATAATGTGATCCCTTGAGCTTTATTCACTTTAGCACCATAATTTGTGGACTTTCGGAACAGACACGACGGCATTTTCCTTAATTTTGTTCAACCGTCAAGGACGACTAGCGCTGTGGCTTGTTTGAGGCGAACTGATTGCCACATGAGACAATTGGGTCATTTATGAGTCTTCAACTCGGGCGCGGTAGTAACATATCTTCTCCCTGTTGTAATATCATTGTTCAGGAAGTATATTTGTTGATAGTCTCGTGTTGCGACCTTGGGAACTGCTGTTTATGTACTATTCGTGTTGGACCTTAGAGGCAAAATAGTACCTACTAGAACGTTAATTTACATTGTGGACAATTGTTTTAAAATTCATTGTGGACATATTTTGAATTTATTTTGTGGACGTTACGTATTAGTATGTTCTCGTGTGGACTTTTTATAATTTTGAGAATTCGCGGAATTTCGTACCCTGTGTGGACACTTTTAAAGTGACATTTACTTTGTTTCGCAAGTGTATCGAACACTTTAGCTGTTAGCGACGTCGTATTCTCATGGACTTTGTGTAAATAAGGAATAGCGTAGTCATGAAAACCAGATCCGGTGCGATTCATTCGGCGTTCGGTCCTCGCGGCGAGCGCGCGCTTGCTAGTGTACCCCCGCTAAGTTAAACTAGTTTCGTTACATACTACAAATTAATGTATAATAGAAAAGTGTGATGAGTTTATAAATTTATCACCTTGCGCCTATGTGAATGTAGCGAAATGGCCAAGCCACATATTTTGATTAAGGTGTAGAGTTTGTGAAGTTAGGCCTTGTAGAGGTAGGGCGTGTAGAGTTAGAAGTTTGTCTCTACATGAGATCTGATAACTTTTTGACAGTGCGAGTCATAAGTCTCGTCTTGGCAACATTTTAAATTTTTTTTTCTTAGTTGAATCCGCAATCAGTCCCTGACTATAAGCGGATGTGGTGTGTGCGGCTGTTGTGAAGTGTGTATCTTTCAATGAAGATTACCACTATATGGCATTATAGACTGCTGGCTCAATCAAGTATGGCTTTTCGCCTGAGGCGTCTTGTGTAGGTCCGATTAACTAGCTCAGTTGCAAGCCTATTGATTGGGGTGTATCGTTAGTCGCGTTTTGTACTTAGCAGAACTGAGGCGTATTTCATCCTTCACTGTGTTGATTTCGCATTGCTCATGTATTTCAGCGTTTGTAGTGAACCAAGGTGCTTCTGCCACTGATCTCAATATGACGTTTTGGAGCCGCTGCAGTATGTTAATGTTGCTATTGCTAGCCTACCCCAGAGCTGTATTCCGTATGTCCACACCGGTTTCAGGACAGCTTGGTAGATGAGAAGCTTATTGTCAAACGACAGTTTGGAGTGGCAACATTTTACATGAAAATGTTTGTAGTGGGATTTCATTTCTTTTTGTAAATAACATTTTTTTTTTCTTTTGGGATGAAGTTCCAAGTTTTATGATATTTTTGTTGTTTGTGTACTAAAAATAGCATACATACCAAATTTCAGCTTTCTAGGATATTAAGAAGCAGAAATCTCATACAAACTTTCATCCTCTAAGTTGAAGGGTTGGGGGGTAAAAGTTCCAAGTTTTATGATTTTTTTGTTGTCTTTGTAGTAATATTAGCTTACATACCAAATTTCAGTACTTTAAGAATTGTGATGATCAGTGAGTGAGTGAGTGAATCGGTGCCGAAATCGGGGGTTTTTAGACATTAATAAAATCTAAAGTATAATAGCTACGACATTTAAACTTTGTATGTTTAATGATTGTACTGGTGTCATTATATCTTGAAATTTAACTATTTAGCATCATCCAAACCAAAGTTATGAGAGTTCAAAAAAACGACGAAACGTTTCGAGAAAAGGTAGGTAGTGCCCTTGCGCTCCGCTTGGCTCGTCTTGGCGGAGATCTACAGTATTGAAACGGCAACTAATTTGTGGTTCGCGGGACACAGGTCACGGGACACGACCCGTCTAGTCGAGCACAAATTCCAAAATAGAATAGTTTTCACGGGAACGGGTCCGGATCTTCACGCGGACGAAGTCGCGGGCAAAAAAGCTAGTTTGTTAAAATATAGTATCGTTGAGTAAGTACCTATAACATTACATAAGTTGCGAACTTACTTGGGGGCTAGCTCAATCTGTGTGAAAAAAGAACGTGTGGCACTCGGGGACTGCCGAGGTTTTTTATCAACTTATGCAATTATAATTATTTATTAATTTTTTATTTACTCATTCAGTTTTTTTTTTCACGAAATAAGACTCAAAATTCAATACGAAATTTAATGATACAAAATTATATTTTAAAATTCAATACGCAAATTTTAACGAGATAATACCGCCATTCCCTCATAGGGGACTCTGTTAACCAGTGTTTTATTTAACCATTTAAATTTAATTGTTACCGTTAATCTCTCAGAGGTTAAATTGCGTATTGAATTTTGAGTCTTATTTCGTTCGATTAAGGTTGAATTCTGTTTATTAATTTTATCGGTATTAGGTGTGAATTTATTTTCGTTACGGAATTTCTTGATTCGGTCGCCGCGCCCAAAGCCCGCGATAAAAGCTATGCAATAGTTTAAAAATGTTGTAATTATTTTTCAGTTATGGTAAAATCTGTGCCATATCAATTAGAAATAAAAGAAATATGAATGCAAGTACCGTAGACAAATATTGGCCGTGGCAGGCAAGTTTTGGGTATTTCCACGAAACTTTTAACAATATTTGCGACATGGACAGAGAAAACTGCAGATATGAACAATACAACAATGAACCTGTTAGGGCTCCAAGTATGTACCAACACTGTATTTATTTACCCTTTTGATTTTGCCGCCAACTATGTTACCGCCGCGTCCACTTGGGCTCGTGTTTAGAAAGGAGAATGGGCAAAAAATGTATGGAGCTTGGTCTATAACTTATTTATAAAAATAAAAAAAGTGAGCGGTAGTCTCAAGTCTATATGGTATATCAAAGTTAGAATCTTAATTAGCAACTTCTTATAAGGCAGCCAACTCGAGTCATGGTTCCTGTCGGAATACGCCACGCCATAGAGTATAGAGGTTTTACCCAGGCCAGTAAAAATTAAACCAACATATTACCTATGTTTTTTTATCCCAGATGTCCTAAGGTTATAGGTATCATTAGAGAAATTTATATTGGCGACAGCGGGCGGGTCACGTTCGGTGCCGTCCAGTACACTTCAATATGAAACTATGCATAAGTCCGTAGTACTGTTTATTATTCTGTGGCATAAGGTAGCACCGCGCTCGCCCCGCTCTGTCGCCGTCTCGCCCGGATTTCAGTCCGAGCAACGGGATTTCGCGAGTACATAATACGACCTCGGTGGCGTAATGGTTACCACGCCGGACCCGGGTTCGAATCCTGGTCTTTCTGATTGGCCTCGGGTCTTTATATATATATAGTATGTATCGTTAGCATCCCATAACACAAGTTTCGAACTTACTTTGGGGCTCGCTCAATCTGTGTGATTTGTCCCTATAGGTTTACGTATTTATTTATAAATATTTCGTTTCTTTGTTTCAGATAGGCACAGTAAGTCATTTCTACCTATCGTCATTATTGCACGTGATCACTATAAAAAAAAGAAAAATAAACGTCAAGTCATCGAATGTAATAAAAGATGGGGGCGCTCCAGGCAGAAACAGCGCGCCCGATGCACATCCGATGGCAGTTAGGTCACGTGATTGGCCCAAGATTATGGTGCAGTTAAAACAAGGTTGAATATGTCACACTGATAGTGACGTAGTCTTGGGCCTCTTGAGCCATAGACGAGAAGAGATTACCAATTACCAGGCGCATTATAATACATAATTACCATGGCGCACCCTAGAAGGCGAGCAACCGTCTCGCGCCGCAAATTCATTTTTCTGATTCTCTGCCTTGTCCGGCCGATTATCAATTACCAACTAAAGGGTTCGAATCCCGGTCGGTTCATGATTAAAATAAAATCGAACATTTTCTGGTTGGCCTGGGGCTTGGATGTCTGTCTGTATTGTATGTATTTGTTATAAAATATAGTTTCGTTGTGTTAGTATCCCATAACACAAGTCTCGAACTTACTTTGGGGCTAGCTCGATCTGTGTGATTTGTCCCTGTATATACAGGGTTACTTGTAATTCGACGTATATTCGGAACATGCGTATTTGGGCGCTCAAATGCTACAAAATGGACCACATTCACATAATTTAAAATTATAAGAAAATTACTTATTCTATGGCCTCCATTCAACTTTCATATCAGACCTGACACTTCGGGTAATCTAAAAACATGAAGCAAAATTACATTAAAATTAAAAAATATGAGTCATTGAAATAAAAACTTTTCTCAATAATTTTATTTCTATTTTAACTACTAACAATGTCGTCTAACAAAAAAATCTATGGAGCAAATCGTAGAAAATCTTCCTTATTTCCTAGGCTATCCAAAATCGCATGAATAGTTTTGGTAAAGTTACCTAAATTCAATACAAACATCAAAAAAGGCAAATCCAAAACAGTTACAGCTTTGTTTGATGTGGGTGTAAAAGAAATTCTTATATACAGCAAAAACATTTGTCTGTAATAATTAAAAATTACATTATTTCTAAAACTTTAGTTTGTTTTAACTAAACTAAACATATTATTATAAACAAATTGTGTTGAACCTAAAATTGTACGTAACATTTTATTTCCATGTCAATAGATTAACAGAATAACATGATTTAATTCATATACAATAAAATCACACAAGTACAAATGAACATAACGAAAATAAAATTAATAAAAAAAAAAACAAATTACTACAATTAAGAATTAAATAAGAATAACAAAATAAAAATAAAATAATGTCAAATAATAATAATAATTGAAAATAATCTATACTAATATTATAAAGAGGAAAGATTTGATTGTTGTTTGTTTGTTTGCATTGAACAGGCTCCGATACTACTTGACCGATTTCAAAAATTCCTTCACCAGTAGAAAGCTACATTATCAGGGAGTGACATAGGCTATAGCTTTTCCCGAAATTCAATGTGGTTCCCACGGGAACGGGTCCGACTTCACGCGGACGGAGTCAAAAAAGCTAGTAATAAATAAAATAAAAGGCTTTTATATGTCAAATCCACCCCTTAATGTTTCTGGTGCAAAGCTCCCCAAAATGCTTGCTGCGTTGCCGCGCTGAATGGCGATGGCCGTTCTTTGCACACTATGCACGAATCACATTCCGCATCTTGAGGATTAATCATTTCTTTGTCATTATATTTCGAAAATGAGATACCGGTACCACTGCTACCGAATTAAAAACTTTTTCTAAAACAATGTATTTCTGTTGATGAAGCGTTTTTGAGTAAATATTGACGTTCCTAAAGCTTAATCAATGTTGTAAAAGCAATCCTATAATCAAATTTGTTTTAAGACGTACACGTACCACATAGTGGTAAAATATAATAGAATAGAATATATTTATTTGCATAAAATATGGTATATGATACAAGGATGTTAAAATAAATAATTAAAAGTTTCACATATTTTGACAACATATTTGGCGTGCAAAATTAACAATGTCATTTAGAATCTATATAAGTATATAAAATTCAAAGTCCAGGGACGCGATTCTCGGTTCTTGCGAGATATCTCTATTTCGAGATAATGTCGAATTTTAAATGTCTGCTGAAAATGTCACCAAAATCTCTATAATTTCATTTTGACCTATTCTCGGTGCCAATAGAGATAAATGTCGCCAAAATGTCATACTTTTTTGGTGTTACGTTCCGTTTTTTCGATTGTGTTGAATCACAATCGAGCTAAACGAATTTGGAACTAGAATAGTCTTTAATATATCATAAAACTAATATAATACTAAACAACATAAATGCTATAATACATTACAACACAAAAGTATCATAAAATAGGTTCTCAAAGAAGGAAATGAAATATTTTGTCTAATATAGCTGCGTGAAAAGTAACGTAATTTTTCTTTTCGCGATTTCGAATTGACAACACAACTTTGACAAGTCGAATAAACGCCGTTTGTTTTCCTTTAATTCTATTTAGTGTTATTTTTTATTTCTATTTTTTTTTTAATCTACTATATTATAATTAATAAAAAACGACATAAAATCGTCTCCAGACATATACACATTAATTAGACATGACAATTGAGATTTCGACTGACATAATGTGTGAAATATCCAATGTCTACTGCTGTCGACCACTCGTTGCTTGTCGAACGCTGGGGTACGACATAATCTCTACCGTGAGATGCTGAGAATACGGAAATCTGTTTGCAATCGACATCCGCCATGTTTTTTCGAGATATCTCGATGTCGACATTATGTCACGCGCCCGAGAATCGCCTCCCTGACTGACTGACTGACTTAGGCCCGTATTACAGAACGATACTCAAGCTTTGATCTCAATTTAAAATTAGTTTTAAATCGAGCTTTAACTTCAGAACAATGCTTGAGTAGAAATTTACCAAGCTAAACTTAAATGAGTCTTGTTTATTTTTGAACGATGCTTGGGAACTAATCTATACTTAAATAATACTTAGGTCAAGATATGAAACGCTAGTAATATTAGTTCAATGAGCTGAAATGGATATACATATTTGAATTCATTGAACTAATATTACTAGCGTTTCAACTTTATTTTATTTAAAACAACCCAAAGAAAGAGATTAGAAATTCGTAAACAACACCCAAGTGTACTCTCGACCTCACTCAGGCAAACGCAGATCTTTCTTGACTTAAGTAGTATTTAAGTATAGATTAGTTCCCAAGCATTGTCCAAAAATAAACAAGACGCATTTGAGTTTTTTGACATTGACATTGACAGTTGATAATTATAATGTTGCTATTTAAATAATAAATCAAGTAAGAAATCAAGTTATGCTTTGACTGAGTTGATGTAAAACAGAAAATTTTGTACCAAATTTAAATGTATATTACAAAATATTAATTGTTAAAAAATAATTCCAAAATATGTACATTAGCATCATATTGTTTTTGTGAAACGTGCGTGAATCGGAATAAAATAATTATTTTTGTAATAGAAAACACACTTGAACCATAGACCAGAAATTATGATTTCGAGTAGAGATCAATGGGGAAGAAAACTGACAATACTCGCCGCTAGAGGCGCCGCGAACGTCGGACCCACGATACCTGTCAAAATCCATAGAAATAGTTGTTTACTTTTAAATTTTTATCGTTTTATAATTACAATGCCGCGTTGTGTGGCAATTGGATGTATTAAAAATGGTAATCACCACTTTCCCAAAGATGAACGACTGAGAACAGTCGAATATGCTGTCTGGTCAAAGGAGGCAGTATGGTGCTACTATTTATATCACGATAGCTTTTCATTTGTGGTAAATCAATTTTAATATCTTCAGTTTCATGATCCTGAGGAATCTCAAAGTTAAAATTGCGGTCAAAAGACTCCAGTCTGTAATATAAAAATATAAATTTATGTTATGTTTACATGGTTTTAAATACAGGATACAGTGCAAAAAATTGGATAGAACGTTTAAGTTTTTACATAATTTACTTGAAATATACTATAATGTACCAAGTAGAACATAAGATTATTTGATTATACTTGTTTTTTTAACTTATTTTACCTATTACTTACCTACTGACTAGGTCCGCTTTACGACCTTTTAACGTCCCTCCTCGGGCCTTCAACTCTTCTTTTATCTGTTTCACAGTCCAATTACTGTACATTATTTTATTTGTGAAAAGAAAAATATTCCAATTTTAGCAAATAATGCAAAAAATATCCACCAAACCGATAAACTCAAAGTGACAGATAGTTTGTTATGGGTCTGACGAATGCAGCGCCATCTGCGATAAGCGTTTTCTTCCCCATTTTGCTACTCAAGTAAAGATCAGCTGATCAACTCTTAAGTCATATTCAAAAAAAAAAAAAATGCTCGAGCATCGAATCAATACTTAAGTTGTAATCAAGTGATTGACGTTTAAACTATACTTGAGATCTGTTCTATAATACGGGCCTTAATTATATATCAACGCACAGCCCAAACCGCTGGGTCTAGAGATTCCAAATTTGGCATGTAGGTTCCTTACGACGTCTGGGGATGTACTAAGAAAGGATTTTTCAAAATTCCCACGGGAAAGCGAGATATACGCATACGAAGTTGCGAGGGGACGCACAGCCCAAACCGCTGGGTCTAGAGATGCCAAATTTGACATGTAGGGTCCTTATAAGTCCAGACCGATCGGACCGGACCGGACCGGAACGGATCAGACCTGATCGGTCTGGAAGGAACCGCACCGTACCTGGCCGTGCCGGACCGGATCGAACCGAACCGGACCGGATTTTTTTTCATAGATAAAATTCAAAGTCCCGACTCACTGACTGACTGGCTTAACTATATATCAACGCACAGCCCAAACCAATGGGTCTAGAGATTCCAAATTTGGACTGTAGGTTTCTTACGACGCCTAGGGGTGTACTAAGAAAGGATTTTACAAAATTCCTACGGGAAACCGAGATATACGCAAACGAAGTTGCGAGGGTATATCAACGCACAGCCCAAACCGCTGGGTCTAGAGATTCCAAATTTGGCATGCAGGGTCCTTATATGGTCCGGACCGGACCGGATCGACCGGACCTGATTTATAATATATTAGTTATACATGATTTAAATTTATTAAAAGGTAAATGTTCTGGCGACTTATTATAAATTTTATACACATGTTATAACTGTTTTGCGTATACATTTCTGTTCTGGGTATGTGATCATGTACCAATCTGTTGCCATTTCTTGTATTTCTTGCATACATTTCAGCTGCAGTTTTAAAAAGACTCATGTTGTTTTTAACAAACTTACTCATTTCCAAAATGTATGTGCAGGGAAGTGTTAAGAGATTAAGTTTTTTAAATAATGGCTTACACGAGACATAGAGAGGAACACCGTAAATGGCTCTTACACATTTTTTTTGGCCAATGAAAGCTTTATTTATACCAATCCATACCTTAAAACTGACTCAACGTAGCCATAGTATGCTGCCATACCATGCTATAACCTATTTAGGACGTATACGTATCTGTTCAGTTTTGAGCAAACACTATTTATATGAGTTGTCCATTTTATACTTTCATCAACTTCCAAATCCAAAAATTTCACGCTTTCTGCCTTCTTAAGAATTTGTCCACTATATTGAATATTATATTTTTTATTCTGTATATATTTATTAAAATGTATGTAATTAGTTTTTCCTAAGTTTAATTTTAAATTAATGCATTGTATCCAATGGTTTACATCGCTGATAGTTTTGTTAACTTCATTTATATGTATGTCAGAATCGTGAGTATCGTTAGTTACAATAACCGAAATGTCATCAGCAAACAATACCGATCTATAACTTAGTGCATCAGTTAGACCGTTGATATACAGTAAAAAGAGAAGTGGACCCAATATGCTTCCCTGAGGTACTGCAATGTTTTAATATGTGTGTTGATATTTCATCGTACCCTACTGATTTTGTATTGTTGAGAGACATTATTATATTTTGAATTTCATCAGAATTAAAGGGCATAAGAAAAATCGATTTTTTTTGGATTATTTCCTGAATTATCATATTTACCATTTTGAACCTCACTACTTTTTTTCTGGTCATATTAAAAAAATGATCATTAAATTTCTGTAATGTGATCTGTCGCTGTGTCTTTTGATTCGTTTTTTATAATTTGCCATGACGTTTTACAAGTGTTAGTGCTTTTACTTAAAATTTTGTGATTTCAAATTTTTTGTGCTGAAAAAAAATGTTTTAATTTTTTTAGTAATTTGGAATATTTGTTACAATTGCTTTTATCTGCTTCTGTTTTATTTTTGTAATAACTGTATCTCAAATATCTTTTCGTTTTAGTGCTTATTCTCAGACCTGTAGTGATCCATGTAGGGTTTAATTTATTTCTAACTGTAATTTTGGTTAACGGGAAACAAAGTTTATATAATAAGCAAAAGAAATCGTGAAAGGCGTTGAAAGCTTTTTTTGTAGACCACAGAAATGACGCGTCGCGTTGGGACGCTAAACTGTAGGCCTATAAGAGCGATACGCCGCGTTTAAACGCCAGCTATGCGATTCTCTAAGCGCAAACGTCGTGACAGTAGTGCGATTCTCTAAGCGAAAGGTTTGTCGCTGCGCCTTGGCTGTGATCACGGATGTCACAGCCTTTACATCGTTCGCTGTGGTCACGGCGTTTTGTTTGGTATTCTCTAAGCTGTTTTAGCTCATCGTCGATCTCTCGGCTGCGTGAACGCATGACTGTTCGCAAGGCTGTGCTAGAGCGGTGTTGTATTCCTACTTGTACAATCGATAAATTCTCGATTAGTAGATATTGGCTATTTCTTTGTAATTAAAATTATGATAATCACATTTTCACCTAAATGCAACATGTAGTAATTACTTGAATGTATTTTTATCACGAAATAAATAAAATAAAATGTCTTTTGTGAAAAAAAAATGTCACTCGCCCGACTGTCTGAGTGGTTGTCAAAATTAACTACAAATAACCTAACCTAGAAGTTAATTGGTAAACAAAAAATAAATTCCAATTCAAATATAAAATTTTGGGTAGACCGACCCACGCCAGCCACTTGAAATTTTTTACTACGAAATGTAGAACATTATTTTGTACACTCTACGTCAATACGTTGTTGTGGTAACTGTGTAATAAATACTGTGGTGCAGTGCATAGTGAATTGAACCAAAAGTAAGTAATACCTACCTATCCTTAACTAAAGTTGTTTAAAAAATTAATAAAAATATTGAAAGTAAATACATAAAGTCGCAGGTCGTACCTGGATTAGAATGGCACAGGACCGAGTTGGTTGGCGTACCTACTAAAAGAGGCCTATGCTCAACAGTCGGCAGAAACGACCTGAGATGATGATGATGATGAAATACATACGTGCTTACTTCACTGACAACTTATAATATACCTAACTTATTGCTTGCAGTGGCTCGTAACACAGGACTCTAGCCCAGGCAAAAAAGTTGATTGGGCTGATGGAGACAAGATCTGATCTTACCACTGGACATGCCCGTACAGCCAATGTCAGGGCCCGGATGTGAAACGGATGGTCAGAAATCGCTAGGGTCTTGAACAGTGTTGGCAACGGTGTGTAAAAGATTGGAAACAGTGGACTAAGGTATGTAATAAATGACATGTTTACATGCTGCAGTTTGTGTTTAAATGTGTGTACCCCTTAAAGCAAAGAAGCCACTAGCCAGGGAACCGGTGTACCCTTACATTATAGGTACTAAATTGAGCTCTTTGCTTTTTGTTATATGTGTGGTATTGAAAAGATAAAAATGCTGCCACAAAAAGGAATATAAACTACACAATTTAAATACATTTTAGTGATAGTTTTCTGTATTCATATGAATTTAGTGCTTGTTTTAATGTCTGTTGTTATTTCAGGAACAAGAAATTGCAGTCCCACACCTCTAGACAGGGACACCACATGATGGCAGAGGCCAGAAGCAGATTCACCAACACTGTAGACAATGTCGCGCCACAGATAATTGAAGCCATTCAACAATATAGAGATAGAGCTCCAATGTAATTATGGTGTTTATGGAGGGGTTGTTTTGAATTATAAACAGACCGACAGACAGCTCTGCAACTCACACAGTTTTAAAAGGAATGAGAAATTTTACCACTATTACTAACCTTCCCGGTAGCTCAGTGTTTAGAGCACTCGGCCGGATATCGAGGGGTCGTGGGTTCGAATCCCACCTGGGGGAGGTGAAATTTTAAAATCTATTTCAAAAGACAGACAGACGCGCGGGAGGACTTTGTTTTATTATATGTAAGTAGGGATAAAATAAATACTCAAATGTTATTTAGTTTTTATTGTCATAGTATAAGTCTGTATATAAAAATAAAATTTATATCGTGGTTTTACTTATTTTGAAATTTACCGCCTTACCCGCCATAACATATTTATAAGTTGGCGTCGACAAGTCCGACCATATTCTAGGGCACCTATAGTACCGCATCGGGCTCCACCTGATGAATCCCTCGCCGCAAAAGTTGATGAATCCGACTTTCTTCTTCTTTCAAATTATTTGTTAATTCTAAGAATGGTACTCCAGCTCGATTACATATATTGTGCAACACACAGCAAGCAATGACAAATTTAGATATCATTTCTGGATCATAGTGCAAAACTCTGTGAACCAGAAGACTTTTAAATCTGCCCTTTAGAATCCCAATGGTTCTGTCAACACTATTCCTCTGAAGAACCAGGCTCAGGATTAATGCATGGGGTCATCATGTAGGACCTCTGCCCGTAGGCGGAATCACCTGAAAACATATGAGTTACCATACCACCCTTCTACCACCTAAATTTGAATGTTTTCAATAAAACACCACAAAAGCTTCTAATATTTTCCATCTATACTAATATTATAAAGAGGTAAAGTTTGTGTATTTGTTAAATTGTAAGGGGTAATCTCGGGATCTACTGAACCGATTTTAAAAATTCTTTCACCAATAGAAAGCCACATTATTGCTAAGTGTCATAGGTTATATAAAAAACCAAAAAATAAAAAGGCTTTTAACATTATGCCCAACGAAGTGGGCGCGGGTCAGCTAGTATCTAATAAACGTGCTGTCTCTCCCGTACATAGTATCTGGAACAGAAAATGATTTTTATTGTTGTAATTGAAATTATTAAAGTTTTAGTACATAAATACCTTGATAGACACTAGACACTGGTAAGACTGTAAGTAAGTAAATTTCTTTTTGAATTATCTTGGTGTGATGACTGAGCCCACCTCGCCGTGTTTGTTCAGGCATTAACGGCACAATTCGCCTTCTAACATGGCTATCAACTCCTATGTGAGTCTGAAAGCGCGTATGTAGTCCATGTCTGTTGTTAGGAGACTAGGTTTCGTATTCTACGACCTTGACGTCTTTTACGTAACTCGTCTTGTCTCTTAGCTTCTTCTAAAAGGAACAACATACACGAGACTCTTGCAGCCCTGTAAAAATAATAATTTGTGAAAAAAAAACTAACTTATCTACCACTATTTACTTAAAAACTTATGTTGACGCCGAATTTTAGGAAAGTGTTTGTACACAAAATAGTTAATGAAAACGGTGTGTACTTACATATTTTATATAATTATATATATTTAATAATAAAATCCAATATTTAGCACTTGAAACTTAATTCACACAATTTAATTTATTACAAAATCCAAAAACAAAGCTGTCACGACGTTTGCGCTTAGAGAATCGCATAGCTGCTTTGTTCGCAGCGGCTGTAACAGCGGTGAACGCACGATTGGTATTCTCTTATTTACATTTCTGCGCTGTTCGACAGTAGCGCTCCACGGCTGTAGACGGCGTGACACGGAATTACTTATTTGACATTTCGTGTATGAAATTGGTATTCTGTAAGCAAAACAGCTTTAACTTTGGCAACAGCCTCGACGTACGCTTACAATTTTTAATGTCAAATCCAAAAGCTTCCTTTTAGTGGCTGTCGGCAAGGATTTTGTAATAAATTAAATTGTGTGAATTAAGTTTCAAGTGACAAATATTGGATTTTATAATAAAATATATATAATTATATAAAATATGTAAGTACACAGCGTTTTCATTAACTATTTTGTGTACAAACACTTTCCTAAAATTCGGCGTCAACATAAGTTTTTAAGTAAACAGTGGTAGATAAGTTAGTTTTTTTTTCACAAATTATTATTTTTACAGGGCTGCAAGAGTCTCGTGTATGTTGTTCCTTTTAGAAGAAGCTAAGAGACAAGACGAGTTACGTAAAAGACGTCAAGGTCGTAGAATACGAAACCTAGCTCTCCTAACAACAGACATGGACTACATACGAGCTTTCAGACTCACATAGGAGTTGATAGCCATGTTAGAAGGCGAATTGTGCCGTTAATGCCTGAACAAACACGGCGAGGTGGGCTCAGTCATCACACCAAGGTAATTCAAAAAGAAATTTACTTACTTACAGTCTTACCAGTGTCTAGTGTCTATCAAGGTATTTATGTACTAAAACTTTAATAATTTCAATTACAACAATAAAAATCATTTTCTGTTCCAGATACTATGTACGGGAGAGACAGCACGTTTATTAGATATGGAAAATATTAGAAGCTTTTGTGGTGTTTTATTGAAAACAATTCAAATTTAGGTGGTGGAAGGGTGGTAATTCATATGTTTTCAGGTGATTCCGCCTACGGGCAGAGGTCCTACATGATGACCCCATGCATTAATCCTGAGCCTGGTTCTTCAGAGGAATAGTGTTGACAGAACCATTGGGATTCTAAAGAGCAGATTTAAATGTCTTCTGGTTCACAAAGTTTTGCACTATGATCCAGAAATGGTATCTAAAATTGTCATTGTTTGCTGTGTGTTGCACAATATATGTAATCGTGCTGGAGTACCAGTCTTAGAATTAACAAATAATTTGCAAGAAGAAGAAAGTCGGATTCATCAACTTTTGCGGCGAGGGACTCATCAGGTGGAGCCCGATGCGGTACTATAGGTGCCCTAGAATATGGTCGGACTTGTCGACGCCAACTTATAAATATGTTATGGCGGGTAAGGCGGTAAATTTCAAAATAAGTAAAACCACGATATTAAATTTTATTTTTAAATACAGACTTATACTATGACAATAAAAACTAAATAACATTTGAGTATTTATTTTATCCCTACTTACATATAATAAAACAAAGTCCTCCCGCGCATCTGTCTGTCTTTTGAAATAGATTTTAAAATTTCACCTCCCCCAGGTGGGATTCCAACCCACGACCCCTCGAAATCCGGCCGAGTGCTCTAACCACTGAGCTACCGGGAAGGTTAGTAATGGTAGTAAAATTTCTCATTCCTTTTAAAACTGCGTGAGTTGCAGAGCTGTCTGTCGGTCTGTTTATAATTCAAAACAACCCCTCAATAAACACCATAATTACATTGAAGCTCTATCTCTATGTTGTTGAATGGCTTCAATTATTTGTTGCGCGACATTGTCTACAGTGTTGGTGAATCTGCTTCTGGCCTCTGCCATCATGTGGTGTCCCTGTCTGGAGGTGTGGGACTGCAATTTCTTGTTCCTGAAATAACAACAGACATTAAAACAAGCACTAAATTCATATGAATACAGAAAACTATCACTAAAATGTATTTAAATTGTGTAGTTTATATTCCTTTTTGTGGCAGCTTTTTTATCTTTCCAATACTACACATATAACAAAAAGCAAAGAGCTCAATTTAGTACCTATAATGTAAGGGTACACCGGTTCCCTGGCTAGTGGCTTCTTTGCTCTAAGGAGTACACACATTTAAACACAAACTGCAGCATGTAAACATGTCATTTATTACATACCTTAGCCCACTGTTTCCAATCTTTTACACACCGTTGCCAACACTGTTCAAGACCCTAGCGATTTCTGACCATCCGTTTCACATCCGGGCCCTGACATTGGCTGTACGGGCATGTCCAGTGGTAAGATCAGATCTTGTCTCCATCAGCCCAATCAACTTCTTTGCCTGGGCTAGAGTCCTGGTGTTACGAGCCACTGCAAGCAATAAGTTAGGTATATTATAAGTTGTCAGTGAAGTAAGCACGTATGTATTTCATCATCATCATCATCTCAGCTCGTTTCTGCCGACTGTTGAGCATAGGCCTCTTTTAGTAGGTACGCCAACCAACTCGGTCCTGTGCCATTCTCATCCAGGTACGACCTGCGACTTTATGTATTTACTTTCAATATTTTTATTATTTTTTTTAAACAACTTTAGTTAAGGATAGGTAGGTATTACTTACTTTTGGTTCAATTCACTATGCACTGCACCACAGTATTTATTACACAGTTACCACAACAACGTATTGACGTAGAGTGTACAAAATAATGTTCTACATTTTGTAGTAAAAAATTTCAAGTGGCTGGCGTGGGTCGGTCTACCCAAAATTTTATATTTTAATTGGAATTTATTTTTTGTTTACCAATAAACTTCTAGGTTAGGTTATTTGTAGTTAATTTTGACAACCACTCAGACAGTCGGGCGAGTGACATTTTTTTTTCACAAAAGACATTTTACTTTATTTATTTCGTGTTAAAAATACATTCAAGTAATTACTACATGTTGCATTTAGGTGGAAATGTGATTATCATAATTTTAATTACAAAGAAATAGCCAATATCTACTAGTCGAGAATTTATCGATTGTGCAAGTAGGAATACAACACCGCTCTAGCACAGCCTTGCGAACAGTCATGCGTTCACGCAGCCGAGAGATCGACGATGAGCTAAAAGAGCTTAGAGAATACCAAACAAAACGCCGTGACCACAGCGAACGATGTAAAGGCTGTGACAGCCGTGATCACAGCCAAGGCGCAGCGACAAACCTTTCGCTTAGAGAATCGCACTACAGATTGTAACCCATAAGTGTGTTACCTAATCTGTGTAAGGGTGGCTAGCTAATGGGGTAAGATAAATAACAACCAAGACCAATAACAAAGATATTTCTATTCAAAAATAAACCTAATGTTAATCACTATACAAACTGTTTTATCTTATGACGTTTGTATACTAAGCAACCTTTATTTACAAAATAGAGGCAATGTCCAACTTGTAGCACAGTAATATATAATGAATTTCATTGCAACCTATACCGAGTGAATAAAAAAATTAAACTGGACTCGCCTACCAAAGTAGGATGTGTTCCTCCAGCAATATATAACACCTTTCCCATGGAAAAATACAGATTGTTACGAGACCGAATCGGAGGCCAAACCCACTGGATTACGCGTCAACCTAGTAAGTAATGACTTCTTTGTAAGACATTAGTCTATCTGACCTGAATTTTTTCTTTCAACCATCTGCAACCGTCGATTCAGTAGGGTACGTTAATTTCTAGGTTATTGGGTTTCCGATCCCGCTTGCCGGTAGGAAGTGTTCAGATGCACTAACCCATCGTGATGGAGGCGAACGCCGACAGAACGAGATGGGTTTGTGCGTCTATTTAAATTTTATATTTATATGTTATGTTTCAGAGTATTACCTGGCTTACAAGGGCCCATGTGAAGAATATAAAGGAGACCATAACGAATTAAGAAACAGCCGAAGTCCAGATTCGAATTACGGAAAGCAAATAATAAAGTTTCTACATCAAACTGTTTCACAGTTCTTTTCAGTAAGGATGCAACCTGCAGGGAAACGATAGTGCCGATTAGCAATTTTTTAAACTATATTATATTATCTGTGAATATTGATTATTTCTTTTTGTTTGTTTGTACATTAGCAATATCTTCAATGGTTTTCCTTTTCTGTGGTTAGCGGTGTGGTAAAAGCAGAATTATCACCGTTCTGCTCTTCTGAGTAAAACTATCAGCAGAGCTATGGCCATTTTATGTTTTTTATAATTGCAACTAGCCATTCTTATTTTTGAAAATATTTTTGAAAGATGACTGCGCTTCACGCAGTTTAAAGGAATGAGAAATTTCATCATCATTACGAACCTTCCCGGTAGCTCAGTGGTAAGAGCACTCGACCGGATATCGAGAGGACGCGACGTGTGGGTTCGAATCCCACCTGAGGCGGCCTCAGGTGAAATTTTTCTTTCAAAAATATATGGCCATTTTGTATTTTTTTTCTCCTACCTGCTTTATATGTTCAATGAAATTAAAGTTTTTTGCTAAAAGTAAACAAAAGTAGCAGACTAATTTTAATTGAAACTAAAACTCCATTAAAGCGGATGCGCGGAGGGACTTGTAAAATTATTGATACGTTTTATGGAGAGCAAATTCTAGTTCCTATATATATTCTTTATTGCACATAAACAAAATAACAGAAAAAAAAACAGTTATAGTTATTGTACAAAGGTGAGCTTATCTCTTTAAGAGATCTCTTCCAGCTAGCCTAGAACAGGTGTAAAACAGGTTGTACAAGGGCGGTAAACAACAATGTGCCAACGGTGAATAAAAAACTTCTAATCGTTAAAAAAAAATATATATAAATTTATATATTGTTACGTTGCCGGGGAGGCCGGTCAACGTAAGCAAGATAGGAAGTGAGTGTGTAGAGAGAGAAGAGAAAGCACAAGAAATAGATAATATATTTATTTAGTTTCTCAGGGTGCGGGCTATGAGAATTCACTTGCAATTTCAGTAGGACTTAGCTCCGAGTCTTCTTCGGCGCACGGACGGCGGGAATGTAGTATGGAAGGGGTAGGTCCTCCTGGAGGGTCTGGCTCAGCAGCACAGATGCTCGACGCGGTAGCGGCGTCTTGGGGTCGGCAGGGCAGCGTAGGGAAGCGCTGATCGGCTATGTTCCCGTAGTCGCCCGTAGAGTAGTCCTCGGTGTCGGGGAGATGTAGCGCTCGGGAAGGGTAGGCTCTCCCGTAAGCGTAGAAGTGTTGAATAGGGGCTTAGTTTAGCCCTGGCGTAGATGTCCTGGAATTTTAGAGATAGGGCGGTGTCAGATCCCGCCTTCCAGGAATTCTGTGAGCCGTCGCCGACAATCTTCTAGCTGGCTGGACGAGCTGAAGGTCCAGTCTATAATTGTCTTAGGCGGCCACACAGAATTACATTGAAGGTAGGCTCGATCACGCACGTCTGAGGGACATACGCGATCTCACAAAATAAGCGATACTTGATATTTAAATTAGATTATAAAATACACTAGTAGGATAGAAATTACGCAAAGACAGATTAAAGCAAAAGAGAATCCTATTAGAAATTAATCAGTGCAGACTCACCAAGTGGACAAAGAATTTACACTCGCGATTATAATATCGGTAATCACTAATTAAACAATATACTCGTCACGACAGCAATCAGAAATGTGGCGAGCAGCTCGCGCGCTGTGAATTTATAGACTACATTTTCTCGAATATTCCCAACGGCGAAATACCTGTGCTGGCTTGTAGCAGCCAATAGCGACTAAAGAGATTGAATATTGAAACGCCTACTATTTGTTCGATACCATATTTGGCGATCGGAGAATCGACAGGCACGCTGTAGTATTGATTAGCCATAGTGATCTTAATGCCTCAAGAAATACGGTCGAGAATTCTATGTAGTCACTCCCGAAATCCGTTAAAGTGCAATTATTAATTTCTATTGTTTTCAATATTCCAATATTAGTTAATATAATTGATATATTACGTGTGAATCTAATTCACAACGTAACAGTATATAAAATAAATATTCAAATAAACGTACAATATTCAATAGAATAAAATATACTTAAACAAAATAAATAAATGTATACCAATATATAAAACAAATAAATATATACAAGTCAATATCAAGTTACACTCGAAGATAATGTGTTTAGATAGTGCTCTTTTATTTTTTTCTTAAAAGTGAAAAACGAAGTACTCTCACGAATCTGTGTAGGAAGTGTATTCCAGAGTTAAGCGGCACGAACAGTGAAAGAGTTAAAAAATAATTTAGTGTTGGCCAGGGGATAGTCTAATGTTTTGATATGGCAAGAACGTAGAGATCGGGTAGGGGGTGGAAGAGATTGAAAACGGGAACAGAGATATTGGGGGGAATTGGGATTGGTAATTATCTTGAAAAGAAGAGATAGTATGTGCACATTTCTGCGAAGCCGAATAGGGAGCCACTTCAACTGTGAACGAAATTCCGAAACATGATCATACTTACGCAGACCGAAAACAAAACGGACAGCTAGATTTTGTAATCTCTCCAGCTTTTTTAGTAGCTCCTCAGTTGCATCCAAATAGCAAACGTCAGCATAGTCGAGGATCGGAAGTAAAAGAGACTGAGCCAGCATAACTTTAGTTTCAAAGGGCAAAAAGTTTTGAAGTCGCTTGAGGGAATGAAACGTGAAATGCATGCGCTTACTAACGTCACTAACGTGTGCTGCCCATGACAATGTGCCGTCAATTATTAGACCCAGATTTCTGGTTTTGTTGACAAAGGGTATATGTTGACAATTGTAAAAAATTTTAGGAAGGTTGTGAAAATTAAGCCTACTACGTAACTGGTTACTACCTATGACTATGGCCTGAGATTTAGTGGGATTAACTAATAGTCCAAAATTCTCGGCCCATTCCTGAACAGCACTAAGTTGTTTGTTTATGGTCTCAATCGTATCCCAAGCTTCACTAGTACTAAAATGGCTGTAGATTTGAAGATCGTCCGCATATAGGTGGTAAGGAGAAGTCAGAACTTTGGAAATCTCATTTATGAAGATGGAGAACAAGAGAGGAGACCCCGCCCTGCGGTACGCCTGCAACGAGGTCAATCCAATCTGAGAACGTTTCGTTGAGCTTAATGCATTGACGGCGACCGCGAAGATAAGAGTCGAACCATGCCATCACCGAAGGAGAGAAGTTAAGAGAGCGAAGAATACCAAGGAGAATGTCAAGGTCTACGGAATTAAATGCATTGCTAAAATCAAGTAAAATCATAAGTGAGAGCTTTTTATTGTCCACAGCATATCGTATATCGTCAGTGACATTCATAAGCGCAGAGACAGTGCTGTGATTAGGACGAAAGCCAGATTGATAAGGACTAAGAAGATTGTGGAGAGATACATATTTATAGAGTTGTTTATGCACCGAACTTTCAAGGACCTTGGATAGAATTGGTAGAATAGAGATAGGACGACATTGAGAAAAGGACGCAGGATTGGAAGTCTTAGGGATAGGGATAATTTGTGCCATTTTCCAAGCAGTCGGGAACACATTGTAAGAGAGGGAGAAATTAATCAAGTGTGTGATCACCGGTAGAACGAGGTCAATAATAGGTATTAACATATCACAGCACAGTCCATCACTGCCTACAGCTCTAGTAGAGATAGAGATTATGCTCTTCTTAACTTCCTCCTCCGTGACATTGCCGAAAGAGAAAGAATCATCTGTGGGTGTAACATTTTGGGAAAGAGAGTGTAATGTGGACAATTTGTTCATAGAATTAACCGTAATTGGTGGCGAAGAGAAATGTTTATTTAAAGCATTTAAATCAAGAGAATCGCAAATATTATCAGGAGTTTGACCCACACCCAGTGATCGTAAGAATTTCCAGATATGTGTAGTTGGCATTTTATCAATAGAAGAATGGATATAGCGGCGTTTAGCATCCCTACACATCCTATTGCAGACTTTACGCAATTGCTTATATTGGTGCAAGTTAACATCCGTGGGAAATTTTTTAAGTTTAGACTTTGCCTTGTCACGTTTAGCCATCAGCCTTTTAATATCTGAAGATAACCACGGAGCAGGAAAATGTTTAATTCGAACGGGTCTCAGAGGCGCGTGTTTATCATACAGTTCCAATATGGTGGAATTAAACAAGTTTACCTTGTCATCGACAGACACAGCGGAGTATAAGTCGTCCCAGTTGACATTCCGAAAATCGGCCCTCAAGCAATCAATATTCAAGTTTCTAAAGTTACGCTGGGAAATAGTTTTGATTCTATGCTTTGAAGGACGCACCTTATAGGTCAGAAAAATTAGGTCGTGGTAAGAGAAAGGCGCTGTAAGTTGTTCATGATTGATTACGGAATCTACGTCAGAAACCAGCATTAAGTCAATGAGAGAAGGTTTACAATTTGGAAAATGATGAGTTGGAGAAAGTGATATTGAGTGTAAATTAAATCCAGAAACTAAGTCATTAAGATAACTGCAGATCTAATAGATCTGCAGTCATTTTTCAAAAGGCAGGTGTTGAGATCACCCATTAAAATGACATGATTATACGAGGGGAGAAGGCGTTCTAACGTATTTTCAAGCGTATGAAAATAGTCAGTTTTATCATTAGGGCTGTAAACTACGGCAATTAAAATTTTTGCGTGGTGGAGAGTAATTTCAATAAAAAGGTGTTCAAGGGAGGCCGAATAGTCAGATGGGGATTGTGAAATAATGACTGCGGGAATGTTGTCTCGAAGATATATACATACCCCCCCTCCTCCAGCACCCGTTCTATCATTATGATAGAGCCGAAAGCCAGGGAGAGAACATAGGGCAGATGGGAGAGAAGGCTTAAGCCAGGATTCAGAGACAAGAACGCCATCAACTGCTGCATTGCTAAAGGATGCAAGAAAATCCGTATAATGAGCTAATATGCTCTGAGCATTAATGTGCACAAGATTAAGATAGTTAGAATTATTTCCAAACACAGATTGCAATTTGCAATCCAGAGTAGACTCCGTAGAAGAAGAAGCGTCACTAAGAGCACTGTCATACTCATCCGAGGAACACGAGTAGAAAAGATTACTATCATCTTCAAGAGACATAAATAAAATATAATAAATAAATAATATAATAAGTATATATAGCTAATTACTAAATAATATGAACAAACACAAAATTAAATACTTATACTCGCATCTGTGACTGATCAAATTATATTACAAATGGGCACTTTCAAGTATGAAATTAAAATAAAATGTACCTACTTATATAAAGATTATATAAAAAAAACTAGAGTTATGTTAGCACTAATACAAATTACAATTTTAAAAGGAAAAACAAAACGCACAAACATTCTTCATTACAAATTTAGACATTGGCAGATATAATTAAAATTAAGTTAAAGCTACGTTGCCACGAATGAAAAGCACTTGACAGGTCACTCGATGACAACTGTCGAACGACACACAATATGTCAAACGTCAATTTACGTCAAGTCGCAAAGAATTACCTACATTAACAAAATTAAGCTTTTTCTTGAATAAACAAAAATTTTGAAGGTGGAAATACAAATTAAATATTATCCTATTCCGCGAACTTGCATCTTATAAAACATAGTATAAAATGAAGTCGATTTTGCTGTCTGTGCGTCTGTGTGTCCCTATGTATGCCTAAATCTTTAAAACTACGCAACGAATTTTGATGCGGTTTTTTTAATAGATACAGTGATTCAAGGGTTAGAGGTACGCTCCGCAGTCAGAATGGTCGGCGCGGTGCGGCGACGCCGGCGTCGTGAAGGTATTTTTTGGGTACATTAAAAAAATGATTAAAAAGTACAAATCAAACTTTATTCTTTGTAAATCTACATACTTTTAGTTTTTTGTAGGCAGATATTTGTAGTTATCACTAGCCCAGCTACTAAAACACTCTTTCGCTAGGCTTGGTACCTACTGGTAGCTGGGATAGAGAGAAGCGATCGCGTTGAATCCTGCAAACCATGGGAATGGTCCCCAAGGTGGCGGATAGGGGAATGGTCGGTAGTACAGCCTAGCTACACTAACCGGCTAAGTCCGATGGACTCGCTGACCAACGACGGGTGTGGTCCTCCAGCATTTCGGGGGTTGTGCGGCGGGTTGACACCTCGCCCACGTTTCGCATAAAAATTCTTTTTGGCTTTTTCTCCTACCTGCTTCATAATATATGTTCAATGAAATTAAAGTTTTTGTCTAAAAGTAAACCTAAGTAGCAGACTGTGATTTTATTTGAAACTGAAACTCCATTAAAGCGAAAGCGCCGAGGGACTTTTAAATTTCCCTTAAGCATAAGTTGAGGTGCAAATTCGAGACGGTTACGATTTCCCCATTCCGAGATAATGTCAAGACTCGTTTTAGCTAATTTTTCTAAAGATGCCCGCGAACTAGCATTAATTAATAAAAGACCGTCATCAGCATAACCCGTCAAGGAGCATCCATCCGGTAAGGGGAGGCTGAAAAAGTCGTCAAAGCCGATATTCCACAGGTAGGGACCAAATACTAAGCCTTGTGGGCAGCCTAATGTGACCACCTTTGACGCAGCATAGTGTCCGAGTTTTAATTTAGATATACCATTTTCAAAGTACGTCAGAATAAGAGAGTAAATATTACTATAACATCATCTGGTCTTAAGTTTAAGTAATAACATTGAGACAGGGAGATGTAATATCTGCGAAACTGTTCACAACCGCTCTGGAAGATGCCTTCAAGCTTCTAGCTTCTAGAAAGGAAAGGATTCGGCATCAACGTCAACGGCGAGTATATCACTCACCTTCGAATAGTTGACGACATCGTGGTCATGGCAGAGTCGCTGAAAGACCTTAGCACCATGCTCGAAGGTCTCAATGGAGTTTCCCAACAGATGGGTCTATGAATGAACATGGACAAGACGAAAATCATGTCAAATGTCCATGTCGCACCCGTCCCAATCTCAGTTAAGAGCTCGATCCTCGAAGTTGTCGACGAGTACGTATACCTTGGATAAACCATCTAATTAGGTAGGTTCAACTTCGAAAAGAGGTCAATCGACAAATCCGACTGGCAGCTTTCGGGAAATTACGACATATCTATATATATAAAATTCAAAGTCCTGACTGACTGACTTAACTATATATCAACGCACAGCCCAAACCGGTGGGTCTAGAGACTCCAAATTTGGACAGTAGGTTTCTTACGACGTCTAGGGGTGTACTAAGAAAGGACTTTTCAAAATTCCTACTGGAAACCGAGATATACGCAAACGAAGTTGCGAGGGTGTATCAACGCACAGCCAAAACCGCTGCGTCTAGAGATTCCAAATTTAGCATGTAGGTTCCTTACGACGTCTAGGAATGTACTAAGAAAGGATTTTTCAAAATTCCCACGGGAAAGCGAGATATACGCATACGAAGTTGCGAGGGGACGCACAGCCCAAACAGCTGGGTCTAGAGATGCCAAATTTGACATGTAGGGTCCTTATAAGGTCCAGACCGACCGGACCGGACCGGACCGAACCGGAACGGACCGGACCGGACCGGAACGGATCAGACCTGTTCGGTCTGGAGGGAACCGCACCGTACCGGGCCGTGCCGGACCGGATTTTTTTTCATAGATAAAATTCGAAGTCCTGACTGACTGACTGACTGACTTAACTATATATCAACGCACAGCCCAAACCAATGAGTCTAGAGATTTAAAATTTGAACTGTAGGTTCCTTACGACATCTAGGGGTGTACTAAGAAACGATTTTTCAAAATTCCCACGGAAAACCTAGATATACGCAAACGAAGTTGCGAGGGTATATCAACGCACAGCCCAAACCGCTGGGTCTAGAGATTCCAAATTTGGCACGTAGGTTCCTTACGACGTCTAGGGATGTACTAAGAAAGGATTTTTTAAAATTCCCACGGGAAAGCGAGATATACGCATTCGAAATTGCGAGGGGACGCACAGCCCAAACCGCTGGGTCTAGAGATGCCAAATTTGACATGTAGGGTCCTTATAAGGTCCAGACCGACCGGACCGGACCGGAACGTATCAGACCTGATCGATCTGGAAGGAACCGCACCGTACCGGGCCGTGCCGGACCGGATCGAACCGGACCGGACCGTTTTTTTTTTCATCTATATATATAAAATTCAAAGTCCTGACTGACTGACTGACTTAATTATATATCAACGCACAGCCCAAACAGGTGGGTCTAGAGATTCCAAATTTGGACTGTAGGTTCCTTACGACGTCTAGGGGTGTACTAAGAAAGGATTTTTCAAAATTCCCACGGGAAACCGAGATATACGCAAACGAAGTTGCAAGGGTATATCCACACACAGCCCAAACCGCTGGGTCTAGAGATTCCAAATTTAGCATGTAGGTTCCTTACGACGTCTAGGAATGTACTAAGAAAGGATTTTTCAAAATTCCCACGGGAAAGCGAGATATACGTATACGACGTTGTGAGGGGACGCACAGCCCAAACCGCTGGGTCTAGAGATGCCAAATTTGACATGTAGGGTCCTTATAAGGTCCAGACTGCCGGACCGGACCGGACCGGACCGGACCGGAACGGACCAGACTTGATCGGTCTGGAAGGAACCGCACCGTACCGGGCCGTGCCAGATCGGATCGAACCGGACCGGACCGGATTTTTTTTCATAAATAAAATTCAAAGTCCTGACTGACTGACTTAACTATATATCAACGCACAGCCCAAACCAATGAGTCTAGAGATTTCAAATTTGAACTGTAGGTTCCTTACGACGTCTAGGGATGTACTAAGAAAGGATTTTTCAAAATTCCTACGGGAAACCGAGATATACGCAAACGAAGTTGCGAGGGGACGCACAGCCCAAACCGCTGGGTCTAGAGATGACAAATTTGACATGTAGGGTCCTTATAAGGTCCAGACCGACCGGACCGGACCGGACCGGAACGGACCGGACCGGAACGGATCGGACCTGATCGGTCTGGAAGGAACCGAACGGTACGGGGCCATGCCAGACCGGATCGAACCGGACCGGACCGGATTTTATTTCATAGATAAAATTCAAAGTCCTGATTGACTGACTGACTGACTTAACTATATATCAACGCACAGCCCAAACCAATGGGTCTAGAAATTCCAAATTTGAACTGTAGGTTCCTTACGACGTCTAGGGGTGTACTATGAAAGGATATTTCAAAATTCCTACGGGAAACTGAGATATACGCAAACGAATTTGCGAGGGGACGCACAGCCCAAACCGCTGGGTCTAGAGATGCCAAATTTGACATGTAGGGTCCTTTTAAGGTCCAGATTGACCGGACCGGACCAGAACGGACCGGACCGGACCAGAACGGATCAGATCTGATCAGTCTGGAAGGAACCGCACCGTACCGGGCCGTGCCGGACCGGATCGAACCGGACCGGACCGGATTTTTTTTCATATATAAAATTCAAAGTCCTGACTGACTGACTGACTTAACTATATATCAACGCACAGCCCAAACCGGTGGGTCTAGAGATTCCAAATTTGGACTGTAGGTTCCTTACGACGGCAACGTCTAGGGGTGTACTAAGAAAGGATATTTCAAAATTCCCACGGGAAACCGAGATATACGCAAACGAAGTTGCGAGGGTATATCAAATTTGGCATGTAGATTCCTTACGACATCTAGCTATGTACTAAGAAACGATTTTTCAAAATTCCTACGGGAAAGCGAGATATACGCAAACGAAGTTGAGAAGGGACGCACAGCCTAAACCGCTGGGTCTAGAGATGCCAAATTTGTCATGTAGGGTCCTTATAAGGACCGGACCGACCGGACCGGACCGGACCGGACCGGATCGACCGTACCGGATGGAACCGTACCGTACCGGGCCGTGCCGGACCGGAATTTGTTTCTGAAGAAAGATATGCTAATTGTTACTAGGCCACGCGGGCGAAGCCGCGGGCGGAAGCTAGTCTTCTCGATAAAATTCCTCAGTGCTTGAAACGAAGAATGAGTGTCTCGAGCAATGTGTGTTACCAGTGATGACCTATGGATCCATGACGTGGCCCACAACTATGGGCTTCATAAGAGGACTCACGGTCACTCAGCGAGCCATGGAGGCTATGCTCGGGGTTTATCAACGAGATCGAATCAGAAATGAGGAGATCTGTAGCAGAACCAAATTAACCGACATAGCCAAGCGGATCAGCAAGCTGAATACAAGAAACCGCAACAGCCCGAGTCCTGCTGCGACTTTCGCAGAAGGTCATGGCGGTCAGAGCCATAAGAGGGTACCGCACCATCTCTTACGAGGCCGCGTGCTTGCTAGCGGCGAGTCCGGCGTGGGAGCTGGACGCCGAGGTACTGACGGCCATATATGGGCGCACCGCTGAAGCACTCGAAATGGGCGAGCCCCTCTTCCCGGACGATTTCCGACGTTGGAGAGAGATAGCTCAGACGGAGCTCGTCCGCGAATGGGCGTGTCGTCTCGAGGAGCCGACGGCTGAGCAGCGCACTGTTACCATGTTGTGCAGGTGCTGTCCAGTCATCGGTGTTTCGGACAGTACTTGCACAAAGTGGGGGGAGGACAGCGGAGTGCCATGAATGTGGCTCCGCGAAAGACGCGGCGCAGCGTACGCTTGAGGTGTGTCCAGCGTGGGCAGCACCTGGCGCCGCACTCGTAGCGGAAGTTGGTTCCGACGTCTTGCTCCCGGCCATAGTTAAACAGATGGCTGAGAGCGATAGAAAGTCGCAGGAAGCCGCTGGTTGCAGGCCGCTGCCAACAGGTCGTTAGAAACGTTTGGGGCAGGCCTATGTCCAGCAGTGGACTTCTTGTGGCTGAGATGATGATGATGAAAGTATTGTTATCGGCGTGAATATTTGAAAGACCCGGCGGCGGCGGCGGCGCGGTGAGGTGACCAGGCGGCGGCGCGCCTGGTACTGATATCCTCGAGGCGACTGTACTTACAAATAGCCCACAGGTGTCGTTACACAACGTTTGCAAATAAATCTTTATTCTAGTACCTAATAAAACGACTTTGGTTTTTTATTAATTAATATGGTTTATGGTTTAAGAAATTTATTTCTCATAAAAACTTAAATAACAATATTATGTTCACTAACTGAGAAACTAAATAGTTCACTATTAACACTGTATTTATTGAGCGCACAGCTCAGATCACATCACACCATTTAATTACTAGCAACAAAGTCATGAAACATTTTAACAGTAGGGTAGACTTTAAACGATCAGCAAACACGGATATAAACTAACATGTACGTTATTTAGAAACTAGATGTGGCATCATTCGTACGTAATAATATGTTATGTATTTTAGTATTTTTCAATTCTAAATATTCAATTATTTTTAATTATTTGAAATTTGCTGTTCCGAGTATTTATGTACTTAATATATGTGATTTTAACATTCTTTTAAAACCCGTTATAGTTTCTGCAATCTTTATTTGTAAAGGCAATTTGTTATATAATTTTATACCTTCGAATTCAATATTCTTTTTACCGTAATTTGTTCTAGGTGTACGGGCTACTAGGCAATGTGTATTTCGCAACTTCATTCTTTGTGTATTTTATTTTTTTGTGAATGTAATAGTACTGTGAATATCTTTATGTAAAGTTTTATGGATTAAAATGCATGTAGGTATAGTAGGTATATGTTTGTGTGATGTCCATTAATTTAGTGTCATGATAAATTTTTTTGGTGGTTGTTAGGTAGTGGTAGTTAAAGAGACATCTTATTAATTTATTTTGTGACGTCTGTAATAAATTCATGTTAGTTTTAGCAGCAGTCCCCCATATTTCGATTAAGTAGTCTATTTGTGATTTGACAAGTGAGTTGTAAATGACGTATTTTATTTTTCTTGGTAGACAATTTGATATGCTATGGATGGCTCCAGTTAATGACGTAAGCTTTTTCTTAATTTTATTTATATGTGGTTTCCAACTGAGACGCTCATCCAAAACAAGTCCCAAGTACTTCTCCCTCGATTTTCTTTCTATAGCAACGTCGTTGATTTTAAGTTCTATATTATTATAATTTTTTTTGTTTTTAGCTGCAAATATTACATAACTCGTTTTAGATGTATTAATAGTAAGTAAATTGGATTGAAACCATTTATTAAGCATATTAAAATTTAAGTCATGTTGAGCATGTGAAATAATTTCGTTTATCGAAAGGCCGAAGTAATAAAGACCTGTGTCGTCAGCGTATAGGGAGATGTCTCCACGGAGACCGATTTGGTGTATGCTATTAATGTATATGAGGAACAGAAGCGGTCCCAAAATTGAGCCTTGAGGTATACCGTACGACATGGGTTTTGGGGAGCTGTCATGTTTATTAATTCTAACAATTTGTATTCGATTTTTTAAATATGATTCATAGATGTTGAGTGCTTTGCCAGTGACACCGATCGAGAACAACTTATCTAGTAGAATAGTGTGGCTAATCGTATCAAATGCCTTTTTTAAGTCAATGAAGATACCTAACCCTATATGTCTTTTAACATTGCTGATAGAGTGTTAGACTTGGGTCGGAAACCGTATTGTTTTTGGTAAAAGAAGTTCTTTGAGTTAAACAATTTTTCGAGTCGATTTTAAAGTATTTTTTCAAAAATCTTTGAAATCACTGGTAGGACCGAAATTGGCCTGTAGTTACATGCGTCACATTTTGATCCGGATTTATGAATTGGCGTTGTTTTTGCCACCTTTAATTTGTCAGGAAAGATTCCTTTACATAGACATGTATTGATACATTTCGTGAGATCGAGAACTATTAATTTTTTTATGCATATTAAAGATTTTATGTTAATACCGTCAATGCCAGATCCAGTATTGGAATTTAGTTTTTCAATTATTTTGGTTACTTCATCCGTGGTTGCTGGTTCTAATTCATTTAAATGTATTAGTGACGTTGCTTCGGATGCTTGTTGAAAGGATTGTTGTGTTCTGTCTTTCTCTGGAATATCATTAGCTAGATTTTCACCGATAGTAGCAAAGTAGGCGTTAAATTGCTCACATAATTCTTGTTCGTCCGTGATAGTACCCATGCTGGTTGTGAGTTTGTCTGGTCCAGATGCATGCTTAGATTCATTATTAGTAAGAGATTTAATAATTCATATAGAATTCAAAAAATATGTTTTTTTTTTTAAATTTAATTTATTTTTATTTTTTGAGTCCATAATGGTGTTAGTTACAGTGATACTTAATAGCTATGTTAGTAAAAATATATTAATTTCAATTTATAATTTGTCATAGTAACAGAATTATTAATTTTCTTTTTAAATAAAATAAAATCAATTAAAAATATAAACGAGTAAATAATAATAAATGTCATATTTAATAAATTTGAAATTAATTAATTAATTAACCAATAATAATATTTTACACTCCATCAACTTATTTACCAACAAGCTGGGTGCCCGTAATACACAGCTGAACCCATTGCTTCAGGATAGGAGAGTCACATCTCCAAGCCATTGTCTTCAGGATGGAGTTGGAGCTGGCTCGAGTTCTGTTCAGCAGTGAGGCAGTTCTCTTTCTAACGATGGCATAGAAATCATCAGTATGGTTTTGAGCGAACATACCCGATGCACTGCAGAACCGAGACAGCCCCATCAGCATCCTGAAACCATTATTATCTATTTATCTACTATAGATGGCGTGGCAGTTGCGAAAAAGATAGCGCAAGAAATCTCTTAGGATAAATTCATTCATAAACCACCTTCTATTATTATAAATTAATAAAAAAAATCGTTCGTTCGTTCTTAAAACGCTTAGTATGACTATTGAACAATAGATGGCGCTGTTTATTTTCTAACCATAAACAAATCCCAGGGACAGACTTTATAGGCGGTTGATGTAGACTAGAGGTCGGATTGTTTTTCGCACGGCCAACTGTACCTACGTAGCTTGCTCGCGGGTTAGTGAAAAACCGCCAATGTAGTACAAAGAAATTCTTTCAAGTTAAATCTTCACATTTTAAAACTTGAAATAATTTTTAATAAAACAACAGGATTTGTACACAGTAGCCAAGATTAACCGCGGCGAGCAAATAGACAATGAGCAATGAAGAACACTGCCGTCTTGGGAAAAACTACAGTACTGTTAAATCCGTCTATACTTAGTCACAAGTCCAATTCCACGCGGGCGAAGCCGCGGGCACAGCTAGTTTAAATATAAAAAAATAAGGTGGTGGTTTAACCTATCAGATTCTTATTCACCTCCTTTAATGTTAATGGGTCTGTTGTTCAACCAGTCACCCTGTATATGAATACTATACCTATTACCTACCAAATGTAAACCTCCGGGCTGACCTAGAACTTTGAACTCATGAAAGTAATCGGCTATGGACGTCTGAGAGTCAGCAAATTTCTTAAGTCTGGCCTTTCTTGTGTCTTCCCAATATAGTATGCCAGTATGCCAGCTGATAAAACCTCTGGCTAGTCATTTTAGCGTCTGGGTTTTCTTTCACGTTGTTTACAATAATATTGCAAAGTTGTCTTCTACCTGCATTATCCATTTGCTTCATATTGTAAAAGCAAAGATTTTCTTCATTTATTGAAGCTAAAAAGCTTAGTCGGTCAGTTTCGTCTAATTGAGTGTCTTGGTGGCTTGTAATCAGTTTTTCAAGACGTCCTTTTGAGGAAGTGGGTGTTGGCTCACTCAAGATACCACTACTACACGTAATATCACCAACGTCCTCCAATAGCGATAGATTCAGTACTTCACAACTTTCCTGTAAAAATAGCATAACATGTAGGTTTCATCCTGAGCTATTTTATGTAGTAAAGGCTAAGGAGATGTGCGAATATAGTTCTGTATTCGTCGTATAGAACTTCATAGATGTGCATATGTCAAATATTAAATAAAGAAATGGAACGCCATAGTCATTATGATCCCCCCCCCCCGCGGAACTCCTTACTGGACGGACGTGTTTTTGATAACTCCACAATATTATTTAAATTGAAAGTAATAAACTAGTTCACAACATTGTTTACCAAGTTAAAGTACAAGAAGACCACTGAAGACACACATAACACACATTGGATCACAATTTTGGTGTTTGTCTGGTGTAGCACGAAGAACGCACTGTGAGTCTATTTTAATTATCATCGCCATTACACTGCATAAAAAAGAGATTAAAGCAAGGTACAACAATATAAAATAAAACAAACTGACTGTTTGGAGTGCCGGGAATACCCTCTGAATAATTATAAGGAGCTGCCAACCTAACCGCATCTACCAAAGACAAGACAACCAACGTCACATACGTCAAACGTCAGATTTGTCGGCGCGTTCCATTTTTTACAATCGACGCAATTTTAGAAGATCCATTTGAATAAATCATTTACAGAGTGTTCCATTATTTTGCATAATTACAATCGTCCAAATTGAATTGAATTAAATTATTTACACACAGATTGTTCCATTATTCTAACTAACGACAACACAGGGACTCTGTGTGGACTGTTCGACGTGTATCATCTCACATTTGCGACACATTTATTAGACTAACTGTACAAAGATGTCACTTCTTCGTTCTCCGCCGAAAGAATGTAGTGGGTCCGCCCCGGATCTCTCGGATTTTCGTTCTGAAAGTGGAAGTGCCCCCCAAACTAATGTGGTAACAAGGCAGGAGAAGAGGAGGCGGGGCGACGTGTATGAGGAGGATTTTCGGACCTATATGTTGGAAATGAAAAAAATGATTTCTTCGGCGACAGAGTCCCAAAATAATAAATTCACTATTCTTCAAAGTGCAATAGAAGAAATTAAACAACAGAACAGTGATATCTGCAAAGCCATGGAATTTATGTCTGAAAGATACGAGGATATGAGGATGAGACTTGAAAAGAGTGAGAAGGAGCGATCCGAGAATCAAGAACATATAAAAGTGCTTGAGAGTCGAATTGAACACTTGGAAAGGACAGCACGTAATACCGGCATTGAGATTCGTAATATACCAAGTCAGAAACCAGAATCCAAAGAAGATCTAATCCGTATAGTCAAAAATATTGGGAATACAATTAAAACGAATATTTCAGAGAGTGATATCAAAGACATTTTCCGCTATCCCTCTCAAACAGCTTCGAAAATGCCAATAGTTGTCGACTTCTGCTCGGTCCTTAAAAAAGAATCCGTACTAAGTGGATTCAAAAAATATAAGATTGCCTCAAAAACAAACCTAACAACAAACAACATCAATATCAGCGGCCCCTCAGAGAATGTTTACATTTCAGAAAGCCTAACAGCGCGTAACAAAAGAATCTTTGCGCAAGCCCGCCAATTCGCCAGCGAAAATGGTTTCAAGTTCTGTTGGACTAATCATGGATCCGTATATGTTCGCAAAGAAGAGGGCTCAAAAGCGGTGCGACTAAAGAGTGAAGATGACATAGGCAGATTGTTAAATAAGTGACTCCTAGCATTATACATTCAGGCTTACATTCCCATCACCTTCCAACTCACACCATACACGACATTAACACCATACACGACTTTCACACTCTCCCATACATTACACACACACATCATGCATTGCAATGGATATAGTAACATAACAGAAAAATGGTTGTGCTTTTTGTTGATAGTATCTCTCGTCATGTGTATCCCGTACCTCTACCGGAATTGTCCCGTAACAATCATATATACAATACGTAAATATTTACCTTTATATTTATTATTTCCTTCATTTAACTCATACACTTATAAATTGTCACAATGGTTATTAACGATATTATGAATATGCAAGTGGACCTAGATGGCACTGGCGCCAGTGAGGCAGCTATAATTGAACCTGAGAACTGCTTTTCGGCTCTTAAGAACGCATCACGTAGCTTAAAAGTCATAACTCATAATATCAGAAGTATTTATCGGAACTTTGATCACTTCCTAGCATTTTCCAAACGCCTAAAAATCGATTGTGATAAACTCAAACTCAAACTCAATCATTTATTGCATCTCATGTGTTTACATAGCATGTACATATGGTGTAGGATTTACATTAAGTTCAGACATGAACCCTGCGAGGGCACAGCAAAATATAAAATGTAAGTTTTTAGGCGATAAATTAATTATAAAATTAAAATAAATTAAATTAAAATTTTAAATAAAGTTATGTCAGAAGTTAAATTAAATTACATTACATTACATTACCACTCGCTTATTGAAAAATTCTTGCAGATTGTAATAGCTATTTTCTATAAGGTAATCTTTCAACATCTTTATAAATCTTTTAAAATTGTCCTCGTTTTGCACGTGTCTTGGTAACTTATTATATATTTTTATTGCATGTACATATGGTCCTGAAGAGTGCAATTTCAATTTAGATGCAGGCAGGGCCAATCTGTTTTTATTTCTCAAATTATACAATCGGGTGTGTTGGTCGCTAGTAAGTGTGAAAAACTGTTTATTTTTACGAACAAATTTGCAAATTTCCAGGATGTATAAGGACGTAAGAGTTAAAATTTTATATTTGATGAAGTACGGTTTGCAACTTTCCATTTTATCTATGTTCGCTAGTATTCTTATACATTTCTTTTGTATTACAAATAGTTTGTCTGCTCCCGTGCTGTTTCCCCATAGTATTACCCCGTAACTTAACCAGGCGTGAGCATAAGCGTAGTAGGCGCTGAGGGCAGTTTTTAGGTCGGTCGATTTTTTCAGATGTTTTAGCGCATATATAAATCTGCTTAATTTGCTTGATGTACTGTTTACATGTTGCTTCCAATTTATACCCGTGTCTATATTTATTCCGAGTAGTGTAAACGTATCTACACATTCTATTAGTCTACCATCAAACGTGAAGTTCACATCTAACGCTTTTTTTTGATAAGGTTTGAATTGCATTAGTTTGGTTTTGTCAAAGTTAATTTTTAAGTTGTGGTCTTCAAGCCAAGTCACTATAGATGATAATATATTAGTTAGAGTGTTTTCAAACTCACTTTTGTCTTTACACGGAAATACTATTGACAAATCATCCGCAAATAAAACGCTCGTAGAGTCGATGTTTCTCGGCAGGTCGTTAATATATATGAGAAACAATATACACCCGAGTACGCTGCCTTGAGGAATAGATTTCTGCACCTTGACTGTCCGTGATTTTATATTACCTATTGTGTATGTTTCATGGTTGTAATAGTCCAACTCAACGTATTGATATCGGTCGCTTAGATACGATTTGAACCAATTATGTGCAGTTCCCCTGATACCTATACCATATAGTTTTTCTAAGAGTATAGTATATAAAACTCTATCATAAGCCTTGCTCATATCAAGCAAGGCACCTACTGCGTAGTCTTTCCCGTTTATAATATTAAGAGTCTCATTGATATATTTGTATACGGCTAAGGTATATATCCTAGTGTTTACGGAGTGCTGGCTGTCAGAGTCTAAGTACCCGCCACAATTAGATAATTTCAAACTTTACTACTCCTTAAACTGCCATAACCAGAATGATGGAATCGTTGTATATATACATAAAAATATTTATCACACTGTCGAAGAACCCGAATTCTATGATGCGAACTGTCTCCTTATTAAAACATCAGATATTGCCTTCCTTTGTATCTATAGGTCACCATCGTACAATAATATGGATACCTTCCTTGCGTCACTAGATAATAATCTTAATGCTCTAAACTATTTTATGAAATTAAAGCATGCTTTGTTATAATTTATACATGCAAACGATCGTTATATAAATAAGGTTTCATATTTACAAATAACTGACTGTAGGTAAGGTATTAAATTTTAAATATTAACAAGTGAAAAGTACAGTGAATCATTAGGTGACTGGCGGCGCCATTTATTGGTTTTATAATAAATATGTGTAGAAATATGTTTAAAACAACGCCTTACGTTAATTAAAACCATATTTTGACCGTGTATTTGCAGAAATACCATTAATTTATTATAACAGATTTCAAGGTGTTTGACCCACAGCAAAGTACATACCTATCGAAAAAAAGTGAAAGTTGAGTGAAAATTGTGAAAGTGCCTAGTGTTATTTTTGCTTTTTTTGGCAAAACTATTTGGATATAGTATACAATAAGTATATTTCCAGAAAGGTAAGTAGATTTCTTATTCGATTCTGATAAGAAAAATTCTATTAAGAAAACGAAAGTGGATTAATAGGCCCGTAAATTTCAAAGTCGTAAAAAAAACCTCTCATGTTGAAATTAAACGCTAAAGATATACCTTATATAAAAGTTTTCGTATGTTGTTATATTCTTTTATTGAAAGATAATTTATCTAGCTAAACAGTACTAGTTTTTTTTATTAGAATAGGTGTAATAATTTAAGAGATATATATTTTTTTATGTCTCGGGAGGTGTAGGACGCCATCTGTTGGCTCAAATTTGGGAGCTCTACCTGCCCAGGTTTTTTTGGGGTAAAATGGGACACTCAAGTGGATAAAAGAATTTCAATCAATCGTTATTCTTGGAGATATCAACATAGACATAAAGCCTAATAATAATGATCGAAAAAGTGAACCTTACTGTGAATGATTCGAAATTTGAATAGATCTATTTTATTCTTTATGTGACATTTGATGTGACTTTTCATATTCTCTCAAAATAATACATACAACATCTGATTATTATATTTGATTTCACTCTGTTTTATTAAATTATATCAAAAGGTTATGGCCCTCTCAACGAAATTTAGTATACCAAAACTAAAAGGCCTTGAAGATTTTTCTTCTTGGAAGTTCGCAATCAAAATGCTTTTACTGAAAGATAAGTTATTCACATATACTTCAAACACACCCGACTCCACCATTTCCCAGGAACTTGACAGGGATCAAGAAGCCCTATCAATAATTTGTCTACACATTGAACCACACCTATATCCATATGTTCAAAATTGTAAATTTGCTTCTGAGGCATGGAAAACCCTATTATCGGTATTCGAAGACAGAGGAGTTAACAGAAGGATTGTATTACTCAATGCGTTTCTTGATGAAACCCTAGAAAAACACGCTTCGATGCACGAATACGTAGCGGCAGTAATGTCTCACGCTCAAAAGCTAAATGAGATTGACAAAGGTGTTGATGATGAATTGATAGCTGTTGTGCTGTTAAGAGGTTTGTCAGAGGAGTACAAACCAATGCGGATGTCAATAGAGCATTCAGGAATGAAGTTAACATCAGAAAATGTTCGTATTAAACTTCTACAAGAAGATTCACGCCAAACGAACTGCTCTACCTCAAGCACTGTTACCACAAGTTCTGTCTTAGCAACTAAAACAAAAGACAAGAAGGGAAAAGGAAAATCCAAACCTAAGTGTTTTCGCTGTGGTGTGAAGGGACACCGATCTCCTGATTGCCCTTCAACCAAGGAAAAATATGATAAACCGTCAGCTTCGAGCAAAGCGAATTTATGTATGTGTACATCCCTTTGCGCGCATGATTCATTCAATTCGGATGTATGGTACGTAGATAGCGGCGCATCAAATCATATGTGTTTCCAGAAAACTTGGTTTAGAGACTTTAAGGATGTAAATAATATTGAAGTGACATGTGCAAATAATGATAAGGTTTCTAGCGTAGCCATAGGTAATATTATGATTAAACTGAACGGAAGAGAATTTATCGTGAAGGATGTAACATATGTGCCTGGTTTGCGTGTTAACCTTCTTTCTGTTTCGAAATTAGTAGAGAGAGGATGGCGAATTAGTTTTGAATCGGATGGATGTAAGTTGTATCACCAATCTGTTCCTGGCAAGGTTACGGGTAAGCTTTTGGCTACGGCGAGTGTTACTTCAGGTATCTATAAGTTAGACAACTGTTTTCCTGTTGTAGTAGACGCTGCTTTGGCGACAAAGGCAAGCAACCCGTTGGTGCTGTGGCATCGACGCCTTGGTCATGTAAATGAAAAGGATTTACGTAAGATTCCGGGATTTAATTTTGGAAAAAGCGTAATGGAGCCCTGTGAAGCCTGTTTGCAAGGTAAGGCGCACCGTTTACCGTTTCCAATTGGTGTGGCAGAGAGAGCAACAGAAAAACTCGAACTGATCCATATGGACGTATGCGGTCCAATGTCAGAGCCATCTTATGGAGGTGCTCGTTTTATGCTCATCCTTATAGATGACTTTACTAGGAAAATGTTCTGTTATTTTCTAAAGTCTAAAGGAGAAGTGTTTAAATCTTTTGTAGATTTTGTCACTTTCGTAGAGCTAGAAACAAACCTCAAAGTTAAGGCTATACGATCAGATAACGGAACCGAGTTTATTAATAATAATTTTAATACCTTTTTGCGTAGTAAGGGAATCAAACATCAACTGTCTGTTCCTTACACTCCTGAACAGAATGGCGTTGCCGAACGCTCTATTCGTTCTATTACGGAGATGGCACGTTCAATGTTACTTCACAAGCCACTTAATAAGAAATATTGGGCTGAAGCTTGTAACACGTCTGTGTACATTAAGAATCGGCTGCCACATAGTGCAAATGGAGGTAAAATTCCAGAACAGTTATGGTCGGGAAAAGTTCCGAATGTTGATCACTTGAGAGTTTTTGGATCTCGAGCATATGTGCACGTACCAAAAGAAACTCGCAAAAAGTGGGACCCTAAAGCAAAGAAATATATTTTCGTGGGTTATTGTGAAGAAACGAAAGGTTACCGTTTCTCAGACCCAAATAATCCTCGTTTAATTGTAACAGCGAGAGATGTCACCTTCATTGAAGAACTACACAGTACAGAAGTAACAAGTGCCAATAATTCAGAAAATGTTGACGTCGACAACACTGTTGTTACCTGGGAGATGAACAACAAGGTTCAACCAGAATCCAACATTGAATTAAATACGGCCGAGACTCCGTCTACTTCACGTACTGTAGCTGATGAGAACGCTAGAGGGGATATTGACATTTCTGATCCCTATAGCCAATCACACTTGGTGACACCTACAGGACCTACAGGCGATAGTACTCCCATTCCCACCTGTAGATATCCTTTGCGTAATCGCATAAATCAAGAGAACTTTCTTTGTTCGTCTACTGACCTCGAACCTTCGACTGTGAAAGACGCTCTCAGTCGACAGGATCGTGTCAATTGGAAAGAGGCGATGGACAAAGAAATGAATTCTATGTATGAAAATCAAGTCTGGACGCTAGTAGACAAACCACCTGGTGCCAAAGTTGTTGGAAATAAGTGGATCTTTAAATATAAGTTCGATGCAGATGGTGTCAAAACCTACAAAGCTCGACTTGTAGCTAAAGGTTTCACCCAGTCCTATGGCATAGATTATTTCGAAACTTTTTCTCCAGTTGTACGAAAGTCGACAATTCGCTTATTGTTGTCTTACGCAATAAAAAAAGGTTTATTCATAGACCATTTCGATGTAAATACTGCATTTCTAAACGGTATTTTACATGAAGAGGTTTATATGAAACAACCTGAGGGATGTATAGAAAAAGGTTCAGAGCATAAAGTTTGTTTACTGCAGAAAGCAATTTATGGACTTAAACAAGCTTCACGCAGTTGGAATGAAAAAGTCAATGACGTGTTATTGTCTTTGAACTTCAAACGTTGCGAGTTTGACAACTGTCTATATTTTGATGCTGTCAGACAGATTTATATTCTTTTGTACGTAGATGATTTTTTAGTATTATATACAAACAAATCATATAAAAATAGTTATTAAATAGTTTACGAGTATTCTTTAAAATCAAGGATTTAGGGGAAGCTCGACAATGTCTCAGGATGCGTCTTACCCGAAACGAGAATGAAATTTGTTTAGACCAGGAAAATTACATTACTACTTTACTTGAAAAACATGGAATGCTTGATTGCAAGCCAGCTACTACACCAATGGAGCTTGGTTTACACAAATTATTGGCGGAAGGGGAAGTAGGTAATATACTATCTCGTCAAGAAATTTGGAAATACCAATCTCTCATAGGAGAGTTAAATTATTTGGCCTGCAATACACGACCTGACATTGCAGCAAGTGTAAGCTTTCTTGCACAGTACAATTCGTGTTGCCGCGCTACCCATGTCAATGCTGCAAAGCGAATTTTACGTTACTTGAAAGGCACTATGAAGCTGAAATTGTCCTTTAAGCTACAACAGTTCACTACAGTTGGCTACGTGGACGCTGATTGGGTGGCAATATTAAAGACAGGAAATCTTTTTCCGGCTTTCTGTTTAAGGTTGGAGATTCGCTGATCTCATGGGAGTGCAGGAAACAAGCCTGTGTAGCACTTTCTTCTACAGAATCTGAATATGTTGCCCTATCGGAAGCATGTAAGGAGGCTACACACCTCAAACAACTTATTGGCTTCGTTCGTGGTGAGTCAGTAGACCACATTAAGATTCATGTGGACAACCAAAGTGCGATAAAACTCGCTACCAACCCTGTCGCCCACCGAAGGACAAAACACATAGATATAAGAGCACATTATATTAGAGAGTGTGTGATTCAGGATGTTGTAATATTAGAATACATTCCAACAGAGAGTAACCCAGCTGACATTTTAACAAAACCATTGGGACGCATTAAGTTCAAAAAGTTTGCTACTGATTTGTGCTTAGTGTAGTGTGTTTTTATTTTGATGGTCTGCATGAAGATGGATAGATGATGTATGTTCTTAAGGGGAAGTGTGAATGATTCGAAATTTGAATAGATCTATTTTATTCTTTATGTGACATTTGATGTGACTTTTCATATTCTCTCAAAATAATACATACAACATCTGATTATTATATTTGATTTCACTCTGTTTTATTAAATTATATCAAAACTTACCTCAACCTTCTTGCCGAACATGGCCTCCTTCCAACACATGTTTTTCCAACGCGACACCTAAACTGTCTTGATCATATCATTACTAAATCAAATCGCCCTACACAAACATTTGTCATCGATACAGATATAACTGACCATTTGCCAATTTTACTAAACCTGATTGTTCCAAATAGAGAGAAACCCATAAAATTCAAGAAAATAACTAATTATTCAGATGCCGCTAAATCTTTAAACAATGCAGATCTTTTTAAAATTTTTGAAATTAAAGACCCTAACCTTGCTATAGACACACTCATACATCATATTAAAAACGCCCTTATCACTAATAGCGTAACTCGTAAAGTTCCCAATCGTAAGTTTATTCTAAAACCTTGGATTACCCCAGGTGTTCTTAGATGTATTTGCCATCGCGACGCTTTGCACAAAAAGGTAAAAAAATCTCCGACAAATGAAATTTTAAAAACAACTTACCTTAGATATAGAACATTCTGCAACAATCTATTACGTTCTCTTAAAGATAAACACGATTCATCATCCATTGAAAAATGCAAAACACCAAAGCAAACATGGAAGACGATAAGGGACATCACAAACACCGCTCCAAATAAAAATTCGGCTGAAGAGTTACTAAAGAACAACACTAAAAGTACTGCCCTCGCACTAAACTCGGTTAATAAATATTTTGTTAAGATTGGCTCCAAACTTGCCGAAAATATAAAGAGATCTGACAATAAAAACATTACATGCGATATTCAATTCACGCAACATTTAAAATCATTTGTGCTCCTTGAAACTGATACTTCCGAAATTGAATCTGTAATATTAAACTTAAAAAATGACTCTGCCACAGGATCGGACGAAATACCTTCACACTTTCTCAAACATATTAAAAATCTCATCAGTCCCATTCTAGCTCATATTTTTAATCAGTGTCTTGCCAATGGTGTTTTCCCTGATAGCTTCAAGCATTCCATAATTCACCCTATCCACAAGGGTGGCAGCAGGGACTGCGTCGAAAATTATCGTCCCATATCTGTTTTGTCAGCCTTATCAAAAGTTTTTGAGAAACTAATTAATTCACGTCTAATTAAATATCTAACGCAAGAAAACTTATTGTCTGACAGTCAATTTGGTTTTCAACCAAACAAATCTACAGAAGATGCAGTAATCCAATTAGCAACCAATGTGGCCAACAACCTGGACAATAAAAAGAAATGTATTGGTATTTTTCTTGACCTAGCAAAGGCTTTTGACACGGTCTCTTTTGACATTCTTCTGAAGAAGATGGAACAAATTGGTATTCGTGGCTTACCTCTCCAACTCTTCGGTAATTATCTGACTAATAGAACTCAATCTGTGAAGATATGTGATCACGTCAGTAGCCCTCTTCCTATCACTTGCGGTGTCCCACAGGGCAGTGTTCTTGGCCCAAGTCTCTTCCTGATCTATATTAACGAAATGTGTCTCTATAATCCACCAAATGGCAAAATATTCTCCTACGCTGACGATACCGCACTGATATTTCAGGGAGACACTTGGGCCGAGGTCAAATCTTCTGCGGAAAAAGGTTTCCGACAGGTATCTCTGTGGTTAGCAAAAAATTTACTAACTTTGAACCTAAAGAAAACCAAATTTATTACTTTTTCCATTAATAAAAGCACCCAAACGAACCCCGACTTTAACATTAAAGCGCATTTATGCAATAATCGTAACCCGCTTCTGTTTTGCTCCTGCACACCGATAGAAAAAACTAGCATAATCAGATACTTGGGTGTTCAACTCGATGAGTCACTTTCATGGGGTCCTCATATAGATCTTCTATCCTCTCGCACACGCAAGATGACTTGGTTATTCAGGAAACTAAGGAATGTACTTAAGCCATCACTAATAAAGTCCATCTACTTCGCACTGGCCCAGTCGATTCTAGATTATTGTATTCCTGCCTGGGGAGGCGCTTGCAAAACGAAAATTATAAAAATAGAACGAGCGCAAAGGTCACTTTTAAAAGTAATGTCACGAAAACCTTATAGATTCCCTACAACCGACCTATATAATGAATGCAAGGTCTTGACCGTACGACAATTGTTTGTATTACGCACCGTTACTAGACAACATAAAAAAACATATTATGATCCCATTTTAGCACAAACATCCAGAAAAAGTAAAAAAATCTGCAAAACTACTAGTCATAACACAGCTTTTCTCAGACGACAATCCTGCTTTCTTGCACCATATCTCTACAACAAAATTAACTCGACCCTAAGCATTTATTCTAAAACATCTTATTCCTGCAAACGTTTAGTCCTTAATTACTTACTAAGCCTAGACTACATTAATACGGAATCCCTCCTTATTATATTATCCTAATAAACGTATCGATACCATGCCATACAACACACACACACACACACACACACACACACACACACACTCACACTACACACACACACACTATACACACACAGAGATCACAAAACACTTCCAGTCCCACCATGAATTCATATACATAAACCACAGCTATTACACTTTAATACAATTTTATCAATCTTAGTTTGTAAGGATGTTCCGCGAGCGGGTGACCTGGAGGCCTGAAATACAGGTTTCACCTAGTTTAGGCTCCAGTCCACACCAATATAATCATTATTCATCATAATTAAGTAGTTAATACATATAACCTACTGTAATTAGCTTTTAAGTAGTTAACACTGTGGAAAATAAATAAACATTATTATTATTATTATTATTATCATATTGTGGACTGTCAAAATTGGTAATTTCGAAGAATTTTGCAGTCTGGGAGATGTCAGCGTTATAATTTCTATACTTACCCCGAACAAGAAAACTCACTCATATTTTGCAACAATACATTGTGTTGTGACAATTTTTAGGTAAATAACTTTACAGTAACTAGGTATTTACCTATAATTCAGTGCCTCCAGTCAAAAGCGGTCTAAGACGAGTTATGCCCTTTTGTTTTTATTTGCCCGTTGGAATCAGCTCGTCGAGTTACATAACATATCAAAAGGACATATCTCTAACTTATTCCTAACCCAATTTTTAGATTACACTAAGGACATATTTCACGCTTTAAAATGACACAAACACAGTTACCGGATTTTAATTTTTGACTCTAAAGACATAACTATGATAGGTTCGTATTTGTTTGAGTTCAAAATGGCATTGTTTTAGTTAACTTTGTTATTAAAGACATTACGACATTTGTACCTTCATGGCGCAGAATCAAATTTCAAATTTATAGAAACAGAAGCAGTTGTTCCCTTTAATGCACACTTTTAATAAGTGCTATAATTAGGTATTCTCCGACTTGTTACCTTCTCGCATCGGTTTGACTTGCTGCTAGTGGGAATGAGTCAAATCATTCCTTTGAAAAGTAAATACTATAATATGAACTGTTCCACATTATAAAAATAATTATAATGTTCTTTGTGCCTTATTTTACGTTTTTCTTATTGTTTTTGTGATAAAATAATCTCTAAAATGTTATAATTTTGAAATATGATTTAAAAAGTGCGAAAACTGTTCTCACTCACACCACTCTAACACTTAGATGGTATTTTTGTAAACACTTTGTGCCTTCATTTGTTTTAAGCCGTCGCCTTTAGTGTTTTAAAATAGTGGTAAAAAAAATCAGCAATTAGTAACAGTAAGTACCTATTTAGCTATCTATTGTAGGTTATTCAGTTGTAGACATTTTTTGACAAGTCGATTTTAACTTCGATACTTTTTCAGCTGTTTATGTTACCGCATATTATTACAAAATATTTTTATGTTTTTCATAGGGCGAAGAATTGATTACTCCGCAAGATTTAGGCATAGCATAACTGAGTATACGAACGAGATTTTCAGGGCAACAACTAAATCTAAATCCATTAGTGACAGGGTTTGTATGTACTACTTGACTTTTTAATGTTTTGAGATGTAATTATAAACTTCGTGCTTTTCTGTTACTAGTTTTGAAACTTCTATTTTTATTTTTCTAGGTTCAGCTATATTCAAAAACTATAAATGTCGATTATAATGAGTGTTAATCATAACGAGACTGCTCCTGTACTAGTAAGTACCTACCTATACCCATTTTAAAATTCTGTTGATCGGCGAGTTGTGTATTTTACTTTTTTTCTTCTTAATAGCCTATACTGTGTTTCGTTAACCTAGCTATAATATACAATAATATTTTTCCAATCAGACTAGTTCCAGAGATTATCGCGTTTAAAGATATAAAAAAATCTCTTTTGCTTTATTACATTAGGTATAGATTTATCTTGTAACAGTTAATTTTCAATAGCAACGTCTTCTGTTATTTTTACAGAGCGAGCCAATTAATTCCAAAAGAACAGTACCTGAAAGGTCAAAGTAATGATAATTAATAATATTATGACTGAGGCTTTTGAAGAACCTAGTAATGTAAGTAATAACTTACGCTCTTCGTTCGCGTAGACCCTGGTATTCTGCTAATAGTTTAAAAACATCAGATTTTTTTCTAGGTGCCGCTAGTAGACGAACAATAAATTTGATTTATTTTTCTTCTATGTCTTCATCATTGGGTATCATAATGTTATTAATTAATTATTACTACGACTCTTTGTACTTCATTGTGTATGATATTTTTCAATAAAATTTTTATTCTTTGACTTTACCTTTGATTTACCTGCATGTCTTTTGAATTACATTATTTTGCGACACAAAGAGAAAAATATAATTCGTATTATTTCTTTAAAGTGACATAGAAACAATCGCTTAAGACACGTTATGCCATAAAATAATGGTTAACAAAGGCATAATTCGTATTATTTCTTTTAAGTGACATAGAGACAGTCGCTTAAGACACGTTATGCCATAAAATAATGGTTAACAAAGGCATAATTCGAAAAAAAACGTAAAAATATATATTAAACGAGCGTGAATTTATACCATTTTTCATATACACAAAGTCCATAATATTGTCTACGAAATTGTGTATTTCAATTCCTGGTTAAAACATAAGTCAATGAGAATTTCCAAAAGTTTGGTTTTTTGGCTCTCCTGAAAAGTTGATAAAATCGAGTTATTCCCTTTTTAACTGGAGGCACTGAATTTTTCACCAATGCCTTCTTTAAGTGCTCGTAAATGCGCCTCCAGAACTGCTCTATGCCCAAAGGCTGGTATTAATCTTTACTAATATTATAAAGAGGAAAGATTTGATTGTTTGTTTGTTTGCATTGAATGGGCTCTGAACTACTGGACCAATTTCAAAAATTCTTTCACCAGTAGAAGGTTACATTATCAGGGAGTGACATAGGCTATATCTTTTCCCGAAATTTAATGTGGTTCCCTCGGGAACGGCTACGGAACTTCACGGGGACGAATAATAAATAAGACTACATGTGTATTATCGGCGGCGCTCAACCTAGAAAGCTGAGATTTCGTATTGAGGATCCCTTTATGAAGTGGACAATAACAAACATAGGATTTTTAAAAATTCCCACGGGAAAGGGAGTAATAGGATTTTAAGTGTATTATCGCAGGCGCTCAAGCTAGAAAGCTGAAATTTTGTTTAAAGGTTCCCTTTATGATGTTGACAAAGATAAAGATGGGGTTTTATGAAATTCCCACGGGAAAGGGAGTAATAGGACTGTAAGTGTATTATCGCAGGCGCTCAACCAAGATTTTTCAACGCTGAGATTTTGTATAGAGGTTCCTTTTATGATGTAGACAAGGATGAAGACGGGATTTTTTTAATTCCCACCGGAACGGGACAAATAGGACTGCACGTGTGTTATTGTGGGCGCTCAACCTAGAACGCTTAGATTCCCACAGGATCAGGATTAATAAGTAGAGTACGCAAGAGTACGCCACAGTACGCAAGAATACGCATGTATACGCCACAGTACGCAAGAGTACGCCAGAGTACGAGCCAAAATTTAAATATATAAAAAAAAATTATAAAAAAAAAAAAACCGACTTCAAAAATTAATTTAAATAATATATAATTTCATGTACTAGGTACCTACTGTTCTAATTGAAGTCGGTGCCACGCCGACGCGATCACCCGTACTCGTCGTAAACAGCCTTCCATTCATGCATGTGGCCTAGGTAATATTTCGTTTGGTTGGCTCCGACTTCAATTAGAACAGTAGGTACCTAGCACATGAAATTATATATTATTTAAATTAATTTTTGAAGTCGGTTTTTTTTTTTATAAAAATTTTTTATTTAATACTTTTTAGTGCATTTTATACAGCGGTTTTTTAGAAGTCTGATAGAAACAGTAAACCCTGGTATGTCTGTATAAGTACTGTCTGTTTGTTTGTCTGTTTGTTTGTACACATCACTTTTAGCTCACTTTTTAGCAGTCCTTTTCGAATACTATGTCGAGCCTCGCTCGCTTCGCTCGCTCGGCTGTTGATAAATAATCACAAGTCTAACCTAACCTAACCAAAAGTTCCCATATGAAAATTTGACAGATTCGATATACCGGCAGATCTCGATCGGCCGGATTGACCGATCTGCATACGAGACGACATATATAAGCTATTCGTATTAACTACTATTAACATTGATACGAATTGTGACTATGTGTAACATTATAACTTGAGAAGGCCTACTCTCTGAATAAGCGATTTCACTTTCATAATACACTATACTGCAATTCATGGTGTGAAGCAACCTTTTCCTCTTCGGTGCTAATAGCTGGTGCTTGAGTGTCAATTTTATGGTATAGTGAGCCTCCTAATATCGTCACTCAAGAGTCACTTGTTTACACGTGTTCCCATCATGATAATCAACGGTCTAATATATACCTACAATATTTAAAGAATTATCCTCTAACTCCTATCCGTTTAGGAGTTGTACCTTCCATTATCACCTCACCAACATGGGATGATGACTCCAGACTTAAATACATGAATAGCTAACGAAAACATAAGTAACGCGTTGTACGTGCCTACCAAATTTAAGGAGTGCCCTCGATTTACCTGGGATCCCATTTTAGCGGTGTGGTTTAGGTAGTATGGTCAACTGGGAGTGTCCGATAAATAAAATAGTTCGACTTACGGTTGAATCATATATTGATCAGTCCACATGTCACTCCCAACACATACATATACACACACTAGATATTTAGAAGGAGAATGAATTCACAAGCACAGAAGAAAGTAAGTACAGCACAGAAAAGAAGGTCTTAGCAACATAAACTTAATGCTAGATAATAAAGTGCGCAAGCGGCGTGAGTAAATCGCGTAAGCAAGCGAGGCAATGCATTCGGTGCCGTGGCGAGAGACCGACTGAGGCAGTGCGCTTGCACCGGTGTATGCAGCGCGGACAAAGGAATGTCTCGACCACAAAGGAATTGCAGCGTAAGATGTATGTGCCCATTGCGGCCGGCAACGATTTTGTTAACCGGACAAGTTGGTACTTTTTAATAATGTTTGCAAATGTTTGTATATAAATTATTAATTGTAAATAAATATTGTTTTAGTGTTAAATATATATTATTATTATAGTCTAGGAGATATACTAAATTTTATTATAAATAATATAAATTATAAATGTGTAGTTTTAAATATTTGTAAATATATAAATAGTGTGTATGTGTGTAATTGGTGTGGAAATGTGGAAATGTAGGAAAGTAGCCTACACCACCCCCCTCCAGAGACCGTCAAGGGCGATAAAAATCAGGAAACTTGACTCGGCGCCCGGAACGTGTTATACGGTCTTTTTGGATGTCTGGTAACGGTTCTTCTTCTTGATGAGCTAAAATAAACGCCGGTTTGAGACGATCAATTGAAACCGTTACTTCCTTATTTTTAAGGAGGATTTTAAAAACTTTATCTCCTCTGCTCAGCACTTTATGTGGGCCGGAATATGCAGGTTGGAGCGAACCACGTGATGCATCTTCACGTAATAAGACGTGGTCAGTTGTAGCCAGTTCTTTAAAAATGAACGTTTTGGGCGAATTATGGCGCGAAGTAGGTACGGGACGTAAGCGTTCGGCGAAATTTCTGAGGCGCGCGGAAAATTCAGAGACATCTGTGGTTCCGGGTACGTTGGACTCAAAAAATTCACCGGGAAGTCGCAAGGGTTCCCCATACACTAGTTCGGCGGATGACGACTGCAAGTCTTCTTTAAAAGCGGTTCGTACGCCTAATAGGACCCAAGGCAGTGACTCGGTCCAGCGGTCATTGGCATGGCACACTATTGCCGCTTTAAGCTGCCTGTGAAACCGCTCCACGAGGCCGTTGCAAGCCGGGTGGTAGGCTGTCGTCCGTTTATGTTCGAAACCGGTCATTTTCGAAAGTGTCTCGAATAATGCCGATTCGAACTGACGTCCGCGGTCCGTTGTGATGACTGTCGGGCAACCAAAGCGGGCAATCCAGGATGACAATAATGTCCTCGCGACAGTCTCCGCAGTAATATCCTCTATCGGTACTGCTTCTGGCCATCGCGTAAAGCGATCTATGGCAGTTAGGCAATACCGATAGCCTTGCGAAGATGGAAGTGGGCCGACTAAGTCTATATGGACCTGGGTAAATCGCGCGCGTGGCAACGCGAATGTACCAAGAGGAGCTGTCACGTGACGATTAACCTTCGCGCGTTGGCACGAAATACATGCGCGTGCCCAGTCCCTGCAGTCTTTCCTGACGCCAGGCCAAATGAACCGTTCTGCCACTAGTTTGGCAGATGCATTGGCGCCAGGATGGCTAAGTGAATGCAAGCTATCGAAGACTTGCTTTCTGAAGAACTTCGTAACAAAAGGCCTGGAAGACGATGTACTGACGTCGCAGTACAAAGGTACGTGACTTCCAGGAACATGAAGTTTCTCCAGACGCAATGAAGAACCGTCTTCGATGAGCTTAGCTAATTCAGCATCTGAGGCTTGACTTTCGGCTAAGAGGTCCAGGCTGACAGGCACACTCAGTTCGCTGATTCGCGACAGAGCATCGGCAACGACGTTGTCCTTGCCGGAAATATGGCGGATGTCTGTCGTGAATTGGGCGATGTAGTCCAAATGTCTATACTGCCTAGGCGAACAGTTTGCCTTCCGTTCGTGGAATGCGAAACTGATTGGCTTATGGTCAGTATAGATGATGAAGTGCCTGGCCTCTAGCATATGCCGGAAATACTTTATTGCCTCATAGATGGCCAACAATTCCCTATCGTAAGGGGAGTATTTTTCTTGGGAAGGGCTTAGCTTCCTCGAGAAGAAGGCTAAGGGTTCCCAAACGCCATCACTCAACTGCTGTAAAACAGCGCCGAGGGCTTTGTCGGATGCGTCCGTCACCAACGCTAGCGTTGCGGTGCAGTTGGGATGTGCCAATAACGCTGCGTTAGAAAGCTCGTCTTTGCTGGCTTCAAAGGCCGAAAGTGAATCCCCTGAAAGATTGATCGGGTGTGATCCTTTCACCGACCCAGTCAGCAACGCATTTAGAGGAGCCTGGGTTTGGGCAGCGCGAGGAAGAAATCTCCTATAAAAATTGAGCATGCCCAAAAATCTCCTAAGCTGACGTACGTTGGTTGGCCTCGGAAAGTCCCTGATGGCCTGTACTTTGGAGTCCAGTGGACTGGTGCCGCGTTCGGAGATATTGTATCCTAAGAAGGTTACCTCCTGGACACCGAAGACGCACTTGGACGTGTTAATCAGCATGCCATAATCTCTAAGCCTGGTAAAAACTTGCCGAAGGTGTTGCTCGTGCTCTGCTTCGCTCCTAGAAAAAATTAGGAAGTCGTCGAGATAACAGTAGACAAAGTCGAGTCCTCGGGTCATCTCGTCTACGAACCTTTGAAAGGTTTGACCCGCGTTCCTAAGCCCGAAGGTCATGTAGGGGAACTCGAATAACCCAAACGGTGTGGTGATTGCCGTCTTAGGTATGTCTTCTGGACTGACAGGTATCTGATTATAGGCCTTCACGAGATCCAGCGTACTAAAAATTTTGCAGCCTGAAATGCTGTGAGCAAAATCGTGGATATGCCTAATCGGATACCTGTCAGGCACGGTGCGAGCGTTGAGCATCCTGTAGTCGCCGCACGGGCGCCAACCGTTGTCCTTTTTTGGCGCGAGGTGCAGCGGCGACGACCAAGGGCTTTCCGACGGGCGCGCTGTGCCGTTGGAAATCATTGCCTGAAATTCAGCCTGCGCGATTTTCAATTTGTCGGGCGCAAGGCGACGAGGAGAGCTAGCTACTGGAGGGCCTGGTGTAGTGCGGATGTGGTGTGTCGTGTTGTGTAGTGTGCTGCGTTGAGTACCAGCTGGTCTGGTGATCGCGGGAAATTCGTTTAGAATTTTGTGATACCTAGAATCACCAGTCGATATCTTTACAGAGTAGATGTTATCCTTATAATTAGCAATGGTTGCAACAGAAGATAAAGAAGTGGTACCATCTATTAATTTTTTGTTGCGACAATCTACAATTAAATTATAAAAGTTTAGGAAGTCTACTCCGATTATTGGCCTATTTACATCAGCTACCACAAAACGCCAACTATATGACCTACGCATACCAAAATCTAAATTAAAATGTATATAGCCGTAAGTACAAATATTTGAGCCATTAGCGGCACACAAATCAAAATTAGTCCGCGCACGACGATCACGAATTGACGACCGAGGGAAGACGCAGAGGTCGCTGCCGGTGTCAACCAGGAACTGCAGCTTCGAAGATCGGTCGGTGACAAACAGGCGACCAGTGGAGGAAGAAGGGCAATCGTCAGTCGCCATTACCGACTGCCCGTCGCGTTTCCCGCCTTGAAGTCGCAGGGCCGGATGCAGCTGCTGGCTTTGTCCCCGAACTTGCTGTGATACCAGCACATCGGGTACTTGCGGTAATTGGACTGCGACCGCTGCCTTGACTTGGACCTGTTGCGTCCAGTCTGCCTTGAAGACCGCTGTTGAGATCTGCTGTTCCTGTCCGACATGAGGCTCTGAAGCTGCCTACGAAGTCCAGCAATTTCCTTCTTGAGCTCGCTGACTTCGGAACTCGTGGATGCCTGGTTCATGGAGGCTACTCTAGGTGTCGTTGTCGTCAGGTCGTTCACTCGGTCTGCCAAATCAGCCAAGTCGTCGATATGCGCGGTGGAAGGCTGTCCTGCGAGGATTGTCTGGATGCCATGGGGAAGACGACTGATCCAGATGGTCTTCAAAAAGTCGTCTGGAACGCCTGGACCAGCCAGTCCCTTAAGGTGGCGAAGGAACTGCGACGGCTTTCGATCTCCGAGCTCCTCTTCTATGAGCAGTTGCTTGAGCCTGTTCTCGTTGGAAGCTGTCAGTCGCTTAGTAAGCTCCACCTTGAGCTTTTCATATTTTCCGGACGCAGGGGGACTTATGATTATGTCCTTAACTTCTCGCGAATACTTATTATCCAGCTGGCTGATAACATAATTAAACTTCGTCAAGTCGCTGGTAATACCGGAAATGGCGAACTGTCCTTCTACTTGGGCGAACCAGATCTCCGGCTCTTCGGGCCAGAACGGTGGCACTCGGATGGAGACTTTATGAATCTCTGATCCGACACGGGAAAAATCTCGTCCGTCATTATTCTCGTCCGAACCGACAGTGGACCCATACGAGGTTCCACGTTGCACACTGCTCTTTTGTGCCTCGTCTTGTGCATCTTGGAATTCTTTATTCATGTTTAGCTCGGGGTCACCAGTTTGGCGGTGATGATTTAGGTAGTATGGTCAACTGGGAGTGTCCGATAAATAAAATAGTTCGACTTACGGTTGAATCATATATTGATCAGTCCACATGTCACTCCCAACACATACATATACACACACTAGATATTTAGAAGGAGAATGAATTCACAAGCACAGAAGAAAGTAAGTACAGCACAGAAAAGAAGGTCTTAGCAACATAAACTTAATGCTAGATAATAAAGTGCGCAAGCGGCGTGAGTAAATCGCGTAAGCAAGCGAGGCAATGCATTCGGTGCCGTGGCGAGAGACCGACTGAGGCAGTGCGCTTGCACCGGTGTATGCAGCGCGGACAAAGGAATGTCTCGACCACAAAGGAATTGCAGCGTAAGATGTATGTGCCCATTGCGGCCGGCAACGATTTTGTTAACCGGACAAGTTGGTACTTTTTAATAATGTTTGCAAATGTTTGTATATAAATTATTAATTGTAAATAAATATTGTTTTAGTGTTAAATATATATTATTATTATAGTCTAGGAGATATACTAAATTTTATTATAAATAATATAAATTATAAATGTGTAGTTTTAAATATTTGTAAATATATAAATAGTGTGTATGTGTGTAATTGGTGTGGAAATGTGGAAATGTAGGAAAGTAGCCTACACCATCATCAGATCTTGATTTGGTGACAAGTTATGATGGAAAAAAAAACAAATGGTCTAATCTAATACATACCTACAATACTTAAAGAATCATCCTCTAACTCCTATCCGTTTAGGAGTTGTACCTTCCATCATCACCTCACCAACATGGGATGATGACTTCCAGACGTAAAAACATGAATAGCTTACGAAAACATAAGTAACGCGTTGTACGTGCCTATAAAATCTGAGGGTTGCCCTCGATTTGGCTGGGATCCCATCATCAGATCCTGACTTGGTGACAATGGGACCAACTTGGGAGTATGCACTTTCGAATAAAAAAAGAATTTTGAAAATCGGTCAAGAATTGACGGAGTAATCGGTGGACATACAAAAAAAAAATATATATATATACAATGAAACATAGAACCTCCTCCTTTTTTGAAGTCGGTTAAAAAGAAAGAAACTGAATGATTGGTGACTGACATTTCAACGCACAGGCCAAACCGCTGAGTCTGGAGACTCCAAATTTGGCACATAGTTTCCCTATGAGGTCTAGAAGGAACGGAGGTCCAAAGTTTGTATGGAGAAACAAGATTAGTCAGAACATTTTTAGAAACTTCGTAGGAGTACTCGTGGCGGTAAATGAGTAAGTACGTACGCAAAAGTGTAAAAAATATTGTCTAAAGTTGATTGAGAGTTTGTATGCACTAAAGCAGATCGGACCGACCGGACCGGATCGAACCGGACCGGATCGGATGATATCTAATCATACTGATATTATAAATGAGAAAGTGAGTTTGTGTTTGTTATTCCTTTATGGCTTGACTAAGTAGCCGATCATTATGAAAATTTGTATACATATTGTGGAGTACAGAGCCGTATAGCCGTACGTACGTACGTACGAACCGGCCGCGAATTTACAAAACCTATACCATTAGAGAGAAAGTGTAAAGCGAACTGGCTTAGCCTTTGTTTGCCAAAAACTTAACGAAACCCTAATCTATTACACTACAGAAATTGACCGAAATCGCGTAGACTTTGTTAGATAAATCCATTTTAACATTGTAGCAACAAATGCTATTCAATTTCATTCCGATATTAATCTATCTGTCGTAGGTTTATGATGAAATCAGGTTTTTGGTCAAAAACCTAGGCTTTTGATGAAGATCCGTAAGAAGACAAAATCGTTGCTTTGTTTTACCATAAACCTGAAAATATCCAGTTTTTTTCATCAAAAACCTAGACTGGGTTTTATGATAAAACTAATGGCAAAATCCTCGACTGGTTAGTTTTAAGATGGCCACAACGTGGAATCGGTTAGGTTAGGGTCATCTTGTGATGGGGTGGGGAGTTGGGATACCTCCACGCGGTCCACCCTGGTAACGTCGGCGAGTAATTCCTTAGTTTCTGGACCCAACTCTGGAATTACTTGCCGACGGCCAAATTCCCGACGCGGTGGGTCTGCTCCCCGTGCTCCTACCTTGGATGGAGTACGTGGGATGCGGACAAATCCGCTCCCCCTTGCATCCGTACTGGTGCTGGGGGTGGAGCGACTGAGGAGACAACCTCGTTAAAAAACAAGAGGTGGAGCCGGCCGCGCTTGGCTCGGCCGGCTGTATGATGAGCGGTGGTGGACTCGTTCGCTCGCTGATCCTCCCCAAAAGCGTCTTCGCCCCGACTGGTGTCCGGGCCTACTCCACCCGTTGATACCGGGGGCGACCTCCGTATGGTGGAACGCGGAGGCCCTGCAGACACTGGGTCTCGCCAACCCAGACACTGCGGGGGGGCGTTAAGGGTTGGGTCACATGGGCGAATGAGACCACCCTGGAAGAGGGAGTGCGCGGTGGCGCAAAGTGTCACAGAGTCCACTAAGTACGTAGTGGACGCTGTGGCACTTGGAGTGGCGCAGGAGGCGCGGTGGAGGAAGAAAACCTCGTTAAAAAATTGAAGAAGAGGGGCCGGCGGCTCGCTGAGCCCGGTCAGCGGTCGCACGTTGTTGCGACCGCAGAGATGGAGGGGACCCTTGCCCAGCCGAGACGGCGAGCCGGGGAAGGCCCGTCGTTTTGAGGGGGCAATGGTCCTCGGTGTCGGCAGTGCACCTGGATGCGGTGTGCTGCTGACGGGGCGTTCCGGGGAGAGCGGGTCCGGCCAGTTTAACTTTGGCCGGACGGCCCTGGCGGGGTCGCGGATGTATCACAGTACCCGTGGCCCCGTCACTTAGGGGGCGAGTGGCATCCCGTCAGTTTTTTAGTGGTAAGTCCCACAGTCCCCACCGCATATTCCCCGGGCGGTGGGGCTGCTGCAAAGCATTTTTCTGACGATAATATAAAAATAAAAAAAAAGGGTCATCTTGTGATCATAACCGCGAATTTTTCTTAAAAGGTTCAATATTTTCCGCTTATCTATTTGAGTGAATAGTACTAGATTTTGTTCTTGCATTTTCTTTTAAAATATCAAAACAAAAAGCTAATCTATTTGAGCAATTTTTTTTACTGAGGTAGATTACGTATTGTCGAGTAATATGCTTAAAGAAAAGCTTATCTATTAGAGTCTGACTCGTGACTCAAATAGTATGTAAATTCGCGAACCGGCCGGATTACTATGGTGTGAATGTGTGCGTGCCGGTCAGCCATTTTACACTCGCACATAATTACGCCGCCGCCATTAGGGTGCTTCAATTCTTTCTTAGCAAGATTCCGTCCGCCTTTTTTTTAGGTCCATGTGTCTAATCTAGAGTAGGTAGGTATGTAAAAAAATTACTCCTAAAATAGACTTAATCTATATATATAAAAATGAAACCCGTTTTCCGTTGTCACGACATAACATGAAAACGGCTTGACCTCAGAACACAGAAAGAAGAGAAATGTAATGAGACAGTTTTTGTACCGGAACCGATGTCGCCACTTACACACACAGTTACATTTTAACACATTCATAGAATAATCTCCGACAGTCACACTCACACAAATCGTAAGCCCGTGATTTGCAGTTCGATTACGAACATAGATGTAAGAAGTGTATTATAGTGACGGGCACCTAATGAAAAAGGGCGACAAGCATTATCGATAACTTTACCTCTCGATATTTTACAATAACAATTATTACGGACTACAACTATGAACGAGATATGGTTTGTGGGCGGGGCGCATGTCGCCATTTTTAACCGACTTCAAAAAAGGAGGAGGTTCTATGTTTCATTGTATATATATATTTTTTTGTATGTCCGCCGATTACTCCGTCAATTCTTGACCGATTTTCAATTTTTTTTATTTATTTGAAAGCGAATACTCCCAGGTTGGTCCCATTGTCACCAAGTCAGGATCTGATGATGGGATCCCAGGCAAATCGAGGGCAACCCTCAGATTTTATAGGCACGTACAACGCGTTACTTATGTTTTCGTAAGTTATTCATGTTTTTACGTCTGGAAGTCATCATCCCATGTTGATGAGGTGATGATGGAAGGTACAACTCCTAAACGGATAGGAGTTAGAGGATAATTCTTTAAATATTGTAGGTATATATTAGACCGTTGATTATCATGATGGGAACACGTGTAAACAAGTGACTCTTGAGTGACTATATTAGGAGGCTCACTATACCATAAAGTTGACACTCAAGCACCAGCTGTTAGCACCGAAGAGGAAGAGGTTGCTTCACATTATGAATTGCAGTATAGTGTATTACGAAAGTGAAATCGCTTATTCAGAGAGTAGGCCTTCTCAAGTTATAATGTTACACATAGTCACAATTCGTATCAATGTTAATACGAATAGCTTATAATTACATATGTCGTCTCGTATGCAGATCGGTCAATCCGGCCGATCGAGATCTGCCGGTATATCGAATCTGTAAAATTTTCATATGGGAATTTTTGGTTAAGTTAGGTTAGACTTGTAATTATTTATCAACAGCCGAGCGAGCGAAGCGAGCGAGGCTCGACATAGTATTAGAAAAGGGCTGCTAAAAAGTGAGCTAAAAAGTTATGTGTACAAACAAACAGACAGTACTTATACAGACATACCAGGGTCTACTGTTTCTATCAGACTTCTAAAAAACCGCTGTTAAAAATGCACTAAAATGTATTAAATAAACAATTTTTATTAAAAAAAAAACAAACCGACTTCAAAAATGAATTTAAATAATATATAATTTTATGTGCTAGGTACCTACTGTTCTAATTGAAGTCGGTGCCACGCGGAAGTGATCACCCGTACTCGACGTACACAGCCTTCCACTCATGCATGTGGCCTAGGTAATATTTGGTTTGGTTGGCACCGACTTCAATTAGAACAGTAGGTACCTAGCACATAAAATTATATACAGGGTGCCCTGAGGGCGACCGACACTCCCGAAATTTCTTAAGAGGTTTATACATCTGCTTTATGCTGGTGAAAGATCTTTTGTCTAAGTATGATAGTTTCGGAGTAATTGACTAACAAACATTAGTTGTAAAACTGTGTGATTTCATCCCTAAAATCAGCTGTGAACGCAGCAACGGGGATGTATTAAGGTCGTTTTTTTTAAATCGGTCATTGACCTGACCACGATTATTTTTAACCATAAGTAAACATAACCATAACATTGATTTCATAACTTTTTAATCTTAGATGTTGGTAGCGTAGCCTAGTAACGACCTTTAAGGCTTTTCATTCCTTTATGCCGTAGTGATTGGAATAAAACATGTGTTTTTTGTTAATTGTACCGCCAGCAACTCATACTATCATTCCTTAGTGATAACGTATTTATTATTTTATTTGTTTTAGTAGGTACTCCTTAATGGCCTTTCTGACACTAAAAAAAGGTATGTACGTCTTGAATTTCGAACTCGATTCGAATTTTTTTTGTTACAAAGAAATGCTTTTTTTCTACAATTGTCACGGTAATCATAGTGTTGTCAACAGTGACGTGTAGCAAAAAAACTAAATGTCGTTACAAGCGCGAGATTATTTAAACTTAATAATGCTGTACGTAGAGTCCGAGTACAACGCAAGGGCAGCTTTGCGGTTGTACCGAGAGCGTTTTCCTCCGCCGCATCCGGTAAATCCTCGCGTAGTTACCAACGCCCTTTACCGGGTACAGGAGAATCGTCCGATCGTTCCACGGACATCGATGGATGACCATCGTGGTGGCGGGTCTAGACGTGTGCCTGTGCGGCTTGAGGAGAACATTTTAAGGTTCTTTGACCAGAACCCCCGAGCAAGTTCTCGACAGGCCGGGCGCCGTTTCGGCGTTGGCCACATGTTGGTTTTGGACGTTTTAAAACTAAACAGGCGCCATCCATACCGCATCCAAAAAGTGCAGGCAATGCTGCCGAGGGATTTGGCGGTGCGAGCAGCATACTGCCGTTGGCTGGACGACGGCATCCGCGAGAATCCTCGTTTCGTGCAGCAAATCATTTGGAGCGACGAGGCGACATTTACGCGGAATGGTTTATGGAACCGTCGAAACGAGCACGTTTGGGCGGAGGAAAATCCCCGCATTTTCCGACAGACAGCGCACCAACAGAGGTGGTCGATTAACGTGTGGGCCGCGATTCATGGCGACACCATAATTGGACCAATTTTTTTACCACCCACTTTGAATCGACATGGATACCATGAGCTACTTAGAAACGTGGTGTCGCCATACCTGGACCAATTACCGTCAGAGGAACGACGTGCTGCGTGGTTTCAACAGGATGGGGCTCCAGCTCATTCGGTTGTGGAAGTGCGCGAAGCTTTAAACGAACTATTCGGCCAACAATGGATCGGGCGATACGGGCCGAACAGATGGCCGCCGCGCTCACCAGACCTCACGCCTCTCGACTTTTTTTTGTGGGGCACTCTCAAAGACCGAGTGTACCGGGATGAATACAAAACGCGAGAGCAAATGGTGCACAGAATTGAACAGGCGTTTGCTGAACTCCGCCAGCAAAATGTGGAGACACAGTTGCTTGCGCGTGTGCACCGTCATACCAAGCAGCGTATCCGACTGTGTCGCATAAGACGCGGCGGACACATTGAGCATCGGCTGTAAGGGGGTGAGCGCTAGGTACCTACGGCCTAATAAAAACTATTCGTAATTACTTATTCTTTTTAGCGAAGAGAGTACCTATGTTAAAACAAATACGCCAATAATCAGACTTACCGAATCCAGCCCTGAATTAATTGAATGAACGGATGAATGAATGAAAAGTTTATTTGCCTTTGGTACATGGTAATTGTCACGGTTACCATAGTGATACAAAAATATCCTATTGTCAATAGGTACATGCTAGAAGTAAATTGTGAAAGTTTCTATTATTTATTAAATGGTATTGGTGTTTTAAGTGATGTTTAGTGTTTTAAATGTTGTTTAGTGGTTTTGAGTGTTGTGTCGCATGAGTCGCATGAGAGAGATGCGCTCAGATACATCGAGCATCGTGTTTTGTAGGTAAGTTCCTGGCGTACCTACTTCATGTTTGCTAGATTTTTTAAATGATAATCAGAACTACTATTAATAGGTAGGTATGTGTGTATCGTGGGCTAGGCAAGGGCTAAGCTAGGTACCTACAGCCTGTCCGTAGCGTAGTAACTAGTACCCGTCCGTGTAGTTATCTTATCAAATGCACTGTTGTTCTGGAATTAGGGTTATCGGCACGTAGGAAATTTTCAAATCTGTGCCTTTTTTTTAAATAAACTATTTTTAAATGAAACCTATCTAAAACGCATGTCTGTAAGGTACATATCATCAAACTTTCGGCTGTGTTCGTCGCCTTTTTCCTCCCTGTATTATTTAAATTCATTTATGAAGTCGGTTTGTTTTTTTTTAATAAAAATTGTTTATCTATAATATATACAGAATTTTACTACCTAAATAATCTTTGCATCTTTGGGAAAACTGCAATAAAATAAATCAATTAACGTATTAATAAAACGCCACGAATAATGGAAATGCAGGAGGTCTCGTAAATATTGGATGAAACCTAAGGAAAATGTAGCACACCTAAATAATTACCTAAAACCAAATAGAAAAACAGAAAAAAAAATACAAAAGTTTTTAGTTTTTAAATATTTTATTTTTTGGAAAATATTAATTTTTAGTTTAAAACCAATTAAAAGTAAGAACTTAAAAAAATTAGTACATAATAATAAGCGATTTTTTTAAAACTAATCAAATGAGTTTTTAGTTGAGCTACTTTCCCCTTGAGTTTGATCCAATACTTATGGGACTGGGACACCCTGTACAAGGAATGCACTGTAGTAAAAGTTTCAAATTATTATACTTTCAAAAATTAGAAATACAAAATTATCGATACTAAAATATTCTACTTTTGGCAGCACTACATGGCTTGTGCGACGGCCATTATTACTTTGACAGATCGCGGAAGCTACAAGCGGCGGTACCACGATATTTTCACAACATTGTAATTATCGTTACGTTTGCATTCCATTGTACGTGCATACCGCAAAACATTGAAAAGCGCGTATCCAAAACAAGCAATGGACAATATTTGTAACGGAAGTATCGACTATGCCGTATATTGTTTAATGATTTCTATGCCTCAAAAATATTTCGTTAATTTGTCATTTATATAGAAAAATATTAAATAAATGACTTACCTATGATAAGTAACACCACTATTACTTGAATTTACCGTATCACTGCGATTTTTGCACGTAGTTAAAGCACAAGCCGGCATTTTTGTTCACATTCACGGACGTGTGTTCGCGGAAGCGTTGTTTTGTGAATGACTTAGAACAATCAAGTTCCTGCACATTTGTGCAGAAAATGGCGTCATGTGCCCCGCCCACAAACCATATCTCTTGTATTCTGATATCTGTGGGCTTGACCGATTTGGCTGATTTTTTTTTTGTAGTTTTCTAATACTCTGTACAAGGTTCTTACGGAAAAAAATATTAAGAAAATCTCTCAGAAAGATTGAAAAAAAAACGAAACAGTACCCGGGCGAAGCCGGGCCGGGCAGCTAGTTTGCAATAAATAAACAAGCCCATCTATCATAGGTATCACATTTAATACTTATTTTGTACACTGTAGGCTGTGCTGTAGGAATTTTTAAACTTTTTTTTAAATGTCATACAGTAGACAAACAAGCAATCGGGCCACATGATGGAAAACGGTCACCGCCGCCTATGGACATCAGTAACACCAAGGGCGCTACCAATGCGTTGTCCACCAAGGAAGTTGGAGGAAGGGAAGGGAAATAACAAGGGGGAAAGAGGGGATAGAAAAGGAGTTGGGCTTCCGGATCTCTCACTCACCGAACGAAACGCATTGCTGCTTCACGTCGATATTCTGTGAGAGGGTGGTACTTCCCCGGTCGAGCTAACGAATATGAGCCTTAATGCTAAGAAATAAGGTCCACCAACTAGATGACCATATTGGGCATTATCGTTTATCCAAGTTATCTGACCTTATAAGGACATTTTAAACGGATGACACATTGTCTATATATATTCTAAACCACCCGCCGCCGGTAGAATGTTAATATTTAAACGTTTTAATTATAAAATTACGTATGAATATAATTCACAACGTAACACCCATTTCGTAATAATTGCCCTACCACTACTAAACTTTTATTTTAAAACTAGCTTCCGCCCGCGGCTTCGCCCGCGTGGCCTAGTAACAATTAGCATATCTTTCTTCAGAAACAAATTCCGATCCGGCACGGCCCGGTACGGTACGGTTCCATCCGGTCCAATCAGGTCCGGTCCGGTCCGGTTTGGTCCGGTCGGTTCGGTCCTTATAAGGACCCTACATGACAAATTTGGCATCTCTAGACCCAGCGGTTTAGGCTGTGCGTCCCCTCTCAACTTCGTTTGCGTATATCTTGCTTTCCCGTGGGAATTTTAAAATATCCTTTCTTAGTACACCCCTAGACGTCGCCGTCGTTTCCAAATTTGGAATCTCTAGACCCACTGGTTTGGGCTGTGCGTTGATATACCCTCGCAACTTCGTTTGCGTATATCGCGGTTTCCCGTAGGAATTTAGAAAAATCCTTTCTTAGTACACCCCTAGACGTCGTAAGGAACCTACAGTCCAAATTTGGAATCTCTAGACCCATTAGTTTGGGCAGTGCGTTGATATATAGTTAAGTCAGTCAGTCAGGACTTTGAATTTTATCTATGAAAAAAAATCCGGTCCGGTCTGGTTCGATCCGGTCCGGTCCGGTTCGATCCGGTCCGGCACGGCCCAGTACGGTGCGGTTCCTTCCAGACCGATCAGGTCTGATGCGTTCCGTTCCGGTCCGGTCCGGTCCGGTTCGATCCGGTCCGGTCCGGTCGGTCTGGACCTTATAAGGACCCTACATGTCAAATTTGACATCTCTAGACCCAGCGGTTTGGGCTGTGCGCCCCTCGCAACTTCGTATGCGTATATCTCGCTTTCCCGTAGGAATTTTGAAAAATCCTTTCTTAGTACATCCCTAGACGTCGTAAGAAACCTACATGCCAAATTTGGAATCTCTAGACCCAGCGGTTTGGGCTGTGCGTTGATATACCCTCGCAACTTCGTTTGCGCATATCTCGGTTTCCCGTAGGAATTTTGAAAAAACCTTTCTTAGTACACCCCTAGACGTTGCAAGGAACCTACAGTCCAAATTTGGAATCTCTAGACCCACCGGTTTGGGCTGTGCATTGATATATAGTTAAGTCAGTCAGGACTTTGAATTTTATATATATATATAGATAGAAGATAGATATCAAAATCAAACCGTACGTGCAGTCGCATACACATATCATTTAATTAACATAGTCACATACAATAGTTAGGTATATAAAGCAGTCAGTGGTTTGGCTGGTTACAGTCACGCTGATCATCGGCGCTTAGGTATGACCGGCGGCGGCGGCTGGTTGTGTGTGAGTACCTGTAGCTCTAAAACCAGCCATAAGTTACATTAAATTATTTGAATCTCGCTTACATTTAAACGATTCCGTGTAGACAGATAAATTCCACGACGGTGATCTTCGGTCGATTTGTCTGTCATAATCTAATTGTTTACTAATTAACACTAAATACACACCGCACAGCACGATCCGTTCACAGAACAGGGATAATATTTTAATCCGACAGACAACTTCGAATGGCGTTCGCTCCACGCTTTAAAATGAAATGAAAAAAATGGCGGCTAGATGCAAATTGCGGAACCCGGCTCGACCAATCGCGTTCGAAACGCCTCGCTAAAGAACAGCCCGGTACAAAAAACCAAATATTTTGTTGTAAATAGCTAAATTGAGTTTAGGTACTAAGTTTAGCAATGGCAAGCTAGTTAAAATTTAACGGTTTCGCGGTTTTGCTAATAATTACTTAATATTTAGGTACAGGAAACAAAACAAACTTTTACTGAATTTGCTTTGCGTCCACAGCTAAACTAATTTAGCTGATGTAGTTAAACTTTAGTTATTGAAAAAATATATAACCTAAACAATTTAGCGAACGGATTTTTTTCAGTGCGTTTTCAAGCCCCCTAAAGGCCTTAGATACTTTTCTCAATGACTGTCACCCATCGACAACAGCCTGAACCGACGCGAAGTTTAACGTGCCTACGTCATACAAAGAATCCACCCTCCAAGTTTCAGGTTTTATTGTGTAGTGGAGACCTTACTCACCGTAGGAACACAATATGGACGAGACCAATGCTATTTGGCTACGATCTTCTGCAAGGTGGAGGTCCTTCCCCAGACGGGCTGCTACGATTTGAGCGGATTATCCGCTGTGCTGTGCCCAACCTCTTTTGTTCTGTTTCAGTTTCTGCAATCAGCGGTTTGGGCTGTGCGTAGATTCTCAGTCAGTCACTAAGTCATTCAGAACAAAGCATTTATGTACTTTTAGATAATATAATGCGAATAAAATATGTCTATTGCAGTGGTCGCCGTGCACGCCAGCACACCGTATGCTTTGATGGGCCCACCCGCGAACGGGGATGGAAGGCGTGCTACGCCCGCGCTGCGTCTGCTACTGCTAGTCCTGCTGGCTTCGGCTGCCGTCGAATACCTCTTAGGCTCCATCCTGGACGCCTCGCCGCTCCGAACTTACCTTTATACGCCGTTATACAACGCTACGCAGCCTATACTCAGGTAAAATTTTCAATATTATTGACCAATTGATTCGTAATAGTTACCTTGCCGGTCCGCCACTCAGGAAGCCCCGAGTTCGAATCCCGAGGATGAAGAACGTACTTTTTCTAATTGGCCTGAGTCTTGGATATTTATCTGTATAATATATGGATAATCATACATACATATTATGTATTTGTTATAAAATATAGCATCGTTGAGTTAGTATCCCACACAGCCAGATATCCCATAACAAAAGTCTCGACCTTACCTTAGGGCTAGCTCAATCTGTGTGATTTGTCCTCTATATATATATTTATTTTTATTATGGTTGGTTTCCGCTTAGTTAGACCTTACTGGCAGATCTCATCATCCATCATTGACTAAAAATGAGATGAGCTGAACGAGATATAATTTATTTTATTTCCTTGGGTTACTGTACATCATTATGACATTCCTGCCAGAATAAATGTACCACTCCATAGCCTATTAGAGCCTATTAGTAAAGTTTCATACTTATATTTTTATTTATTCATTTTCAGAATTAGCGATTCAACAGTTCACTGGCCTAAAAAACTGCCTACGTCAGCGGTCCAAACGGAAAACCCCATTGTTATCTCTACGAATAACAAAAACACAACCGTACCACCAATTATGAAAAACAATATTACCACCGTAACAGTAATGACTAGACAATTAAACATGACTCCACAAAATATTTCTGAAGATACCACCAGACCGCCGTTGTTTTGCGAAAACCATGGAAAATATAAAAAATTTAGTTACGACCGAAAAAGTTGATGCAAAGATAAGTGATCCTGAATTGCCGCTTTGTGATAAAATGCCACCAGACTTAGGTATGTATTAATGTAGGTATTAATATTATTATTACTAAACTGTCGCACTGCTGAGCAAAAGCCATTATCCTTAATACTCATGCATATGAAGGACGTGAAAACTTATAATATCCATGGTTATTTTTTATTTTATTGGGACACGGCATGTGACGCTAGCGCCTGCCAGATGGGCCGCAGGTCACTGGGGTCCAGGAATAGAAGCGACGAGACATCCTTTATGGTGTCTCGTCGCTTCTACTATGCCGGCCTGAAAGGTGCCTCTTCACACTCCGCTTGAAGGACCCCGATGTCGTACACGTGCGGTGCAGGGAACACATCGTCGGGCAGCTTGTTCCATGTCATGAAATGGTTTGGACGTGACTCTTGTCCAATGCGGGTTGGTGGACAAGCAGTAGGCCATATACTAGGCACGTGGTATTTAAAATACGTACTCTTCTGCCGCCACCCTAAGTTGAATGAAACTCTTTTCTAAATACGAAGTTTGAAGTGATTCACAAGTTATACTGCGTTTTGCGATATTGTTTTTTTTTTTAAATTTGATAATACATTTATGAGAATTCTACTGTTACACGACATCAGTCAAATATTTTTATTCAAATAGACTGTTTAGAATGAGGAGGTCCCCCGGAGCCAGGGAAAATGATCTCACAAATTTCCCGGAACGTATAGACATTTAATACTACACTAGAGAAACCCGCGCAACTTCGTTTGCGTTTATCCCGCTTTCCCGTGGGAATTTCAAAAATTTCTTTCTTATCGGTTGCCTACATCACACACCCAAATTTCAGGTCTCTACGGTCAAGACAAAACATTTTCATATGTATACATGATTATTTTTCTATTTAAATACTTCTCATTACAATCTTTGGAGTGGGCGTTTATGAAATAGGCTAGCCCGACCGGTGAAGTACCAACAGATATATTATACAGAATATTGATGTGAAGCAGCAATGCGTTTCGTTCGGAGAGTGAAATATCCGAAATTGTTGTTTGCCACTTTTGTGGTATAAAAAAAATCTAACTCCTTCCTTATACAATTTCTCGCTATATATCCTGTCTTTTCCTGTTATAGGTCGGCAACGGGTCAGGGACCCTAGAATCTATGTGCTCCATAGTCGACGGTAATCACCTAATATCAAATGATCCATATTCCTGAGCTTGTTTTCCAACCACTTCCGTAAAAAAAATGTATGAGTATATGGGTATTTCAATACCTACTCAGCCTACAACAACACTACGAAATATTAGAGCGAGTCGACGTAATGAGATTTCCTATAAGTGAGAAAGAGACAATATCAATATGCCATTTAACCATTGACCAATTTAACTTGAACCCTGTCAAATATTATAAATTTAATATTTAATTACTTACTGTTTATTATCGAAGAATATGATTCCGCTTTATACATAGTTAGAATTTTAGCTGTTTTCCGAGATCACAAACAGAATAAATAGTACGACGACATTATGAAATCATTTTGTTAAATATTCACAATTTATAAAAATATTACATGACAGATGACACACTTCACTTCACGGATGTGTCAAAATGAAATGTAATTGAATCAAAAGCACTAAGGAGTATGAGTGAGTATTGATATCAAATCGAAGAAAATTACCCACAAAATACATATTTTTCAAGAGTTTCAATAAAATAAGAATCACATCTTCCATCAATTCTCTTAAACAATTTTTATGCAAAATTTGAGGTAGATTGGACCAAGGAATCAAGTTGTCCCATAGTAACTTTACCCCCCTTTTTCACCCCCTTAGAGTTCGAATTTCGAAAAATCCTTTCTTATCGGACGCCTACGTCATATAATAGGTCCACCTGCTAAGTTTCAGATTTTTACGATGAGCGGTTTAGGCTGTGCGTTGATTCTCAGTCAGTCAGTCAGTCAGTCAGTCAGGACAAAGCATTTTATATATATAGATAACAATTTACATATAACCATATCAAAAAACGAAACCATAGCGTGATTCAGAAAACAACAAAACCTAATAGTGCCATCTGTGGGCCAAACACAAAAAACTAAATAACAAATAATATGGAAACCAAAATAAATGTTTAGCAAAACTAGAAGTATAAACATATCGCCCGCCAAGGACCGATGGTCCTTCTAATATAGGTAGAGAAAATTAACACAAACCTTGTTAAAGGCAAAACTAATAAGTAAATCAAGTTAGCCTACTACATAACAATACTGTAAATGGTAAAAGAGTAAATTTGTTAATTACAGAAATAAACCATTAATAAACTTAAGATAGAGCTGTGGACTGTATACACAATAAACAAAAAAAACTGTTTTCCGTAGACTAAAGCTAAACAATAAACTCTTTAAAAAAAAAACAATAGGCCATCCTCCTTTAACCAAAATGCAATAACAATTTTTTATAAACATAAATCTTCTACATTAATAGGCAGACAGCATAGCTTGGAAATTGAACGCTGAATCAGGGAACTTTTGTAACGTAGAGTTACAACTCGCGTATTGTCTTTACCAGGGTGAACTTCAACCACTAAACCATAAAGTCACTTCGACGGAGGTAAGTTATCTTCCCTTACTAATACAACGTCACCTTTCCAAATATCCGTACTTTGATTTCCATTTATGATATTCTCTGTACCAACGATTCCAGAGATTTTGTACTATTCGTTGGGTTAGTTGCCAACGACACAAGCTATTAATTTGGTGCGATTCGTAATTGCGATCCGGTGGGATCACCAAAGGTTCGACAATCAAAAAACAACCGGGTGTAAGAGGAGCCACATCGTCAGAATCAATGTTACACTGATACAATGGACGCGAATTGAGGCAGGTCTCAATCTGTGCCAGGACAGCGGCCATTTCCTCGTAAGTGAGGGTCGAATCGCCAAAAACACTATGTTTACCCCTGTCAGGTAAGTCTGAATTTTCTAATCTACAATCCATTCTTAATATGCTATTACTATCTAAATATGGATTTAGCGTTGATAAACTATTTTCTTACTAACATTTTTATTTTTCAGGAGCACGTCAACTTCTTCGGAGAACCACCGACGCTGATGCTGCCGAAGACAACAGGTAAGTGAATCCTGGAGTTCGGATGCAGTAAGATAAGCCAAAAATGTTATGCTATGACCATGTAGATCCTTTAATCGTAGAAATCTCCCACAATAAGACACGACTCTGATTGACAGCTTTTGAAGACTAGAGAAACGAGCATGAAGATTCTTCACTTCTTCATCAATTTCAACACAGGTAGTATTTGCTTTTATTTGACGACTCTCTAAATCCGTTTTTGTGCATATAGAATGAGGTTTCTCATAGTTTATAACATTCTTGCGTAACCAGTCTGGGCCATGTTTCCACAATTTACTTTCAAGTAACTCAGACGGCAAGATACCACGGGATGCGCAATTTGCAGGATTTTCCTTGGATTTTACATAGGACCATTGTGCAGGATCCAAGAGGGTAAGTATTTTTGAAGTACTGATTTTACTAATAACACCACGTTTTGTTTCAGCACCAGATATAATATTATAAAAAAGTCCGATTGAACTCTTCTCGCCGCCAGCGGGTAATTATGACCTTCGTCCTTGGCTACTTGCTGTAAAGCTTTAACGGCTAAGTATGGGGCGCTTGATGTACCGAAAGTCACGGTCAAAAGACGGAAGTCTTTAACTTCTTCGTCTTGTCTCCATACTATGCGCTGATAGTCTACATCTTTTTCATCTATCTTCACTTGCCGATACATCTTGACGATGTCGGCTATAAGGCATTATGGATGCTTTGGACCCACCATCAAAGTGTCATTAAGCGATAAGCCGTTGGCACTTTTATCCGATGTGTTGAACACCACCCTAGTTTTCGAGGTCGTTCTGTCCATTCGCACTACTGCATGATGCGGAAGCCACAACTTACCTTCCCCCTCCTTTACCTTTTTGGTAACTTCTTGCATGTGTCCAAGAGTATGATATTCTGTAATAACATCAGAGTAATTGCTTTTCAGTTCAGTATTCTTCTCCAAACGTCTCTCCAAACTGAGAAGCCGTTTTACTGCTACTGCTTTTGTGTCGCCGTAGTCTCTTGAAACATCGCGGAAAGGTAGCTCTACAATATAACGCCCTGAATCATCTTTGGATGTCGTTTCAGCAAAATGCTCTTCGCAAGCCTGCTCTTCTGGAGTTAAAATCTTTTTGCTATAACTAGGCTCGGATTCCAACTCCCAAAACTTTTTAATCAAATCATTCTCGTTCAGAGCGACATGATGATTCACGATGACGTTATGACACATTTGCTTTTTCTTTTTACAGCCATCAACTTGACCCGACAACACCCATCCGAGGTATGTATCCTGCGCTATAATTAAACTAGTAGGGCTTCTCAGAAGACCTTCTTTCAGGATCGCACAATATACCTCAGAACCCAACAGGATATCTATCCTGTTCGGCGCATTATATTGTGGGTCTGCTAAACTAATACGACCTAATTCCAACCAATTAGGCAGAACGAACTTTCGTTCCGGCAATAACGATGTAACATTACTAATTACATGAGCTTTCACTTGAAGGTTGAAGGTAGAATCATGGAGTGACCGAATATTTGCCATAACCACATTTTTCGAGGTTAGGCCACCCTGATTACCCCCTAAACCTGTAATAGAACATTTCGTTGCTATAACTGTACGGCTGCTTCAGATATGAAAGATGCTTGAGACCCTTGGTGAAGCAGAGCTCTCAATATCTGAGGATTCCCATTTTTCGATTCAACCTTTACGAGGGCTGTTGCTATTAAGGTCTGATTAGAAACCTTTCTTGTCGCAAAATGGGTAGCAATGTTTATGGTCTCATTGGTCTCAGTGGACGGTTCCGGTTAGTCTACTTTCCCTGGCGATTCTGTTGCTACTGCAACGGTATGTGAAGCGGCATTATTATGTAACAGTGTGTGGTGTCTGTATTTACAAATTCGACATTTGGTGAAGACTCGACAATCCCTACCAGAGTGGCCGCTGCCGAGGCAATTAAAACAAAGTCTTAGAGACTTCACTATATTCTGACGACTGACGACTTCTTCTTCGGCAAACTTACCACAAGAGTATAGTCTATGACTATCGTTACAGTAAGGACAGGTGACATTTGCAGTAGCAGTGTGCATAGCTTTTGTGTTTTGTGTTTGATTAGGACTTACCTTTGGCTTTACCTTTGGAGGTTCATAAAACTCTAATGCTTTATAACGTCCTTCTAAAAATGCTTTGAAATTGTTAAAAGTTGGCAAATCAGAAGCAGAACAATTGTTAATATGTAATTTCCAAGCTTTACGTGATTCAGGGTCCAACTTCTGACTAATTACAAAAATTATCAAAATATCCCACGATTCAACGTTAATGCCTAAATCCGCCAATTCATGTACACAATCTGAGGTAGTTAAATAAATGTTTAGCAAAACTAGAAGCATAAACATAGACCTAATACAACTCTTTCAAATCGTCACATTTTTATCCTACCACCAGTTCAGGTAGATATAGACAGAATCATATGTTTGATAAATTTCAGTATTGATAATAGTAAACGAGTGAATGTTTTTATTTCAGGGCCAATACCAGTGAATAAAACTGACCTGGACCTCGACTGGGTGGAGAAGAAGTATCCCGAGGTGGACTGGGGTGGCTGTTACGCCCCCCCGAATTGCACTGCCAGACATAGAGTAGCCATTATAGTGCCATTCAGGTAATCAGAATATTTACAAATCACGAATGCGAGGAGAATTGCGGGTGATAGCTATATCACCCGCAATTCTCCCGCGTTGTCAACGGGAAGTGCCAATGATATCAGAAATAAGTATATGTTTTCCTTATTTTTTTTTTTTTTCTATATATTAATTATTTTCTTTCAGGGATCGTAAAGCATACTTAGCTATCTTCTTGAATCACATGCATCCATTTTTGATAAAACAACAAATAGAATATGGAATATTTATTATTGAACAAGAAGGTAATATAGTCACTGTTTTATTTTAATGTTTTTTTATACCACTAAGGTGGCAAACAAGCTTACAGCCCGCCTGATGGTAAGCGGTCACCGTAGCCTAATGGACGCTTGCAACACCGGGATCACTCGCGCCGGTGCCCGCCACGTGAAGGCGGAGAAGGTGGCAGACAGTCAGGTTTTTAGTCAGTCCAGTATCTCTCATTGGCTAGAGAGGTGAGCCCGACAGACCCCCGTCGCTTCCCCAAGTGGCGGGCGGGACATGCAGTAATGCATTTTCCTGACTTTAAACAAACAAAAAAAGGGATCACTCGCGCGTTGCCAACCTTGTAAAAATGTAGTCTAGAGACAACTGTTCGATTGACAACTCGATGGCTAAGGTCATAGCATAGCACACATTTCACGGCAAGAGGGTTCATAGCGTTCGGATTCGACGGCATATTTTTTTTCAATAAGCATCACAGCTAGAGGGGTAATCCTGAGAATTTTTGTCTATCTGAATTAATCTGAAAGCACGTGCCCAATGTCCGGTACCTGAACTGGGAAATGAGACTGACTTACTGCTGTTATGCATTATATTCCATTCAACTACACCTGGCACAAAAGCGAAAAAACAATCGTCTCATTTAAAATATTACATACAAATCTATATATGTATTTGTTATAAACAATAGTATCAAATATAGTGGTCATTTTGCTTTTTCCGAAATGGTAGTAGTTTATAGAGTAGATTAATTTATACAAATCATTTATAACTGTATACTCTGACAAGAGAACGTGTTTGTGAAAACCTATTCTCTGAATAAAAGTTTTGAATTTTGATTTTTTTTTAAATCATTAAGTTTGAATAATATTGAATCAAGCAAACTAGATTATTTTACAATGAAAAATGCAACCATTATATTAGAGAAAATATTTTAATTATTATAAGACATTGACAAATTAGGTGTCATCAAAAAAAGTAAAAATTAAAAGACAGTATAACACAAAAAAAAAGGTTTTAACCTGAACATTCCGCCCCACTAAGAACGGCTTCGTTCTTACACTGTTATTTGTTAAGAAAAAGACCTTAATAGAAGACATAATTTTGATGTGGGCCTTTTTATGTGCCCGTTGTGAACCTTTAGAGTAACAACCCTTACAATCTTGTCCGGACCCGGATGCGTTATCACTACTTTGCCTAAAAGCCAACGGCTTGGTGGCAGGTTGCTTTCTTTTATGATCACAACATCCCCAACAGAAATGGGTCGTCTATCATGGGTTGTCCCACAGTAACGACGCATGAATCTATTTAAATATTCCTGTGACCAGTTACGCCAAAAGTGTTGCAACATTCTTTGCGTGTGTTGCCATCTTCGCAAAGAAGTTGTATTGGACGACTCAAAATTGCGATCAGGTGCCGTCACCAAAGATTCCCCAACCAAAAAGTGGCCCGGTGTCAAAACCAAGTCGGTGTCGTCCTTTTCTGAAGCAACGGACATCGGTCGCGAGTTCAGGCACGCTTCAATTTGCACCAACACTGTAGACAACTCTTCGTAGGTTAGAGTGCTATTACCGATTACGCGTTTTACAATACAATACAATACAAAACACTTTATTGCCATTAAAAATATAAACATACAGATACAAAAAAAATAAAAAATAATTAACAAAAATAATGAACAAAAGGCGGTCTTATCGCAGAAGCAATCTCTTCCAGACAACCTAGAAGAAGTGGAAATTAATAATTATTATAGACGGGGTATGTGGCGAAAATATTTAACTAAATACATTAATAACAAATTACGTAGTATGCGTATACAGTAGCAAAATTCAATAGCTAGATCCACAAGGGCGCATCTGCAGTACACTCACTACTGCACATGCGACCCAGTGGCCGCAAACCAGCAAGACACAATAATACCTAAATATATATATATATGTGTGTTATCTACATAAATAATACATACATAAATAATTAACTAATAAATAAATAAAAGGTGCATAAACGGACTACAATATGCTATCAATTTAGTCACAAGTTTGAAGGTAATAACTTTTGACCATTTTTTTTAAACTAACAATACTCTGAGCTTGCCGCACAGCTAGAGGTAAAGAGTTCCATAGATGGACAGCCTGGACTGTGAAAGAGTCGGAGTAAAATCGAGTGGAGTGCATAGGGGTTTTAAGGCGGAGTGTAAGGGTACTACGTAGGTTAAGTCCTTCGTGGAACGTGAAGCGTTCTCTAAGATAAGGGGGAGTGTTGGGATTAAAAAGGATAGAATATAAAAGTGAGACAATATGTAGGTTGCGGCGAAAGCGAATCGGAAGCCAACGAAGCTGAGAGCGGAATTGTGACACGTGGTCGTATTTACGAAGGCCAAAAATGAACCGAATTGCAAGATTTTGGAGGCGCTCGAGTTTATTCAGAAGATCTTGATTTAGATCAGGAAAAGAAGAGTCAGCGTAGTCTAAAATAGGAAGAAGTAAGGATTGAGCCAGCGCAATTTTGGTGTCAGTTGGTAAAAAATTACGAAGCCGCCGAAGAGAACCAGAAGCTACAAACAACTTCCTACTAACTTCTGCTATATGTGGCACCCAGGACAGAGTTTTATCTAAATATATACCGAGATTTTTAACTTTATCAGTCAGCTCGACGTTAACTCCTTCAAAAACGATAGGAGAAACATTAATGGAATTAATTTTTGAAATGAATCGATGACTGCCTATAATAATAGCCTGAGTTTTGCCGGGATTAACAACTACACCGTGTAACCTACTCCATTCGGATATTATAGACAAATCTTTATTAATTAAGCCTACATTTGAAGTTAAGTTATCAATATGAGAATGACGATAAATCTGTAGATCGTCAGCATCGTCGTCATCAGCAGGTGGTAGGAAGACTGAAGTTGAAAAGTTATGGAATTAATAAACAGAGCAAATAATAAAGGGGAAAGCACGCCACCCTGAGGTACACCAGCAGACGTATTATGCCACGAAGAAAACTTATCTTCAACACGTATATGCTGTCGGCGCCCAAACAGGTATGTACGAAACCAGTCAACAACCGTCGGAGATATGTTAAGAGAGCTCAGCAAAGATAACATTATGTCAAAATCCACAGTATTAAAGGCGTTACTAAAATCAAGAAGAACCAAAATAGTCACCTGTGAGTTATCCATGGCGAAACGAATGTCATCGGTAATTTTAACGAGTGCCGTGGTCGTACTGTGACCTTGCCGGAATCCGGACTGGAACGGGTTAAGGATATTATTTTTAGACAGAAAATTATTAAGCTGATTTTGTACTAAACGTTCAAGGACTTTGGAAAGAAAGGGAAGTATTGAGATAGGATGGTAATCGGAAAATGAGGAAGGAGCACTTTTTTGGGGAGAGGAGTAACGTGCGCATCCTTCCACACTCTGGGAAAAGTTGAAGAGGTAATGGAATAGTTAAGGATGGAAGTGATAATAGGAAGAAGGATTTCAAGGATAGGCAAGATCATAGTACGACTGATGTTGTCACTTCCTGTAGCATTCGATGCTATAGAAAGTATGCTCTTCTTAACATCACAATCGGAAAATTGACTAAAAGAAAATTCAGGAAAGTCAGGAGTTGGCAATGACGAAAGGTGACTTAAAGTGTCATTTTTAAGGTTGCTATCAAAAGCAACAGAACCTGAGAAATGCCTGTTCAGCGCATCAATATCAATTATATTAGAAAAGCTGTGTTGATTCTTACCAACTCCTAAAGACTTGAGAAATTTCCAGACTTTGGCTGGGTCACCATTCTCGACGGATTTGTGAATGTGGCGTCGTTGCGCTTCTCTACACAACCTATTACTGTAGTTACGGGCTTGTATGTAAAGGTCACGGTACTTGCCAGGGTCAGACTTAAATTTAGTTTTTGCCCTGTTTTTCCTACCAATGGCAGCTCTGATTTCGTCTGTCAGCCAAGGTGCTGGTAGATGTTTTACACGCACCGGACGAACAGGCGCATGACGATCGAAAAGCTCAATTATGGTGGAGTTAAAAATTGATACTTGTTCATCAATGGAGTGAGCTCTAGCGACGGCATCCCAGTCACAACCTCTCGCATCCTCCCTCAACCTATCCAGGTCAATGCCACCAAAATTGCGCTGTAAAAGGATTTTAGGTTTGGATTTAGGAGGGCGCAGTTTATACGAAAGGAAAGTAAGATGGTGAAAGGAGAAAGCATCGGCGACATGTTGACCATGCTTGCTAACAGAGTCAGGAGAGGAAACTAAGATTAGGTCAAGGAGTGAAGGCTGGCAATTAGGAAAATGATGCGTGGCTTGCAAGGGTAAGATAGATAAATTACAGGAGTTAACAAGGGAATAAAAGGATTTGGATCTCTGGTCGTTTTTAATCAGACAAGTGTTGAAGTCGCCCATAATAATGGTGTGATGAAAAGACGGAAGGAGATTTTCAAGGAGGGTTTCGAAAGAAGAAAAATAGTTGATCGTAGAAGAAGGGCTGTAACAAACTCCGAGCAAAATTTTCGAACGAGATAAAATAACTTCTACAAATAAGTACTCTGCTTCGTGTGATGGATTATTGGAAATGGAAGAAAATAAAATGTTAAAAGGAATATTCGCACGAAGGTAAATGGCGACTCCACCGCCTCCTTTGCCTATTCTGTCATTCCTTATAAGCTGGAATCCAGGTAAAGCATACGAAGTAGAAGGAAGACAAGGCGACAGCCATGATTCCGACACTAAGATAGCATGGATGGAATTTACATCAAAAGATGCAAGCAGGTCTGGATAATGAGCCGGAATGCTCTGTGCGTTGATGTGTACTACGTTAAAGTTTTTCGGAGCGTCTATAAAAGTGTCCACCAAAATTTCATTCGCGGCAATGGCAAACTAAAAAAGCTATCACTACTAGGACTACTAGCACCTGAACTTGCGGAAAAAAAGAATTATTAAAATTGTCACTCATATTGCACCTACTTAAGAACACCTATAAAAATACAATAAACATACAATAATACCAAATTAAATAAATGTATAAATAAACTACAAATCAAACGTATGTAAAGTTACTATTTAAATATAATACGCTTAAATAACGTCATTAACGACCTACCAGCAAGAGTTAATACTATTGTTACAAAATATAACCGGTGAGAAGGCGGAGCCTAACACCACGTGACTGCATGCATCGGTGACTTCGGGTGGCGTGAGGAACATGGTGGGAGCGAGCCGCGGCCGGGCGAACGCACTCACTTGCTCCCGGGCTTCGGAACGTGCTGGACGTCTTTTTGAGATTATTAGTTTTGTTAATGTTCATTTCAAATTAATTGTTTTGTTGATTAAAAATTGTATCTAGTTAGGTTACTTTGCATTTTCTTTTTAAAAAATTGATTCCACTTCTCGTTTTTAATATCAGAAGTGGGATTCAACCTGAGGCCCAGCTCGCCATTAACTATTAGTTTTCTCCGCTAAAAAGAAAAAAAAAAAATATTTCTTTACAATTCAATTTCTTTTAATAATAATCATTTCATTTACAGTAGCGTGTGAACTTTGGTGTGTGTTGTCAGCGGTAAACTGTAAGTACATTCTGTTTTAAGCATGTCAGGGCGTGACTCTCGCTCTAGAGAAAAAAGTGTTAGTCCGCGTAAACATCGGAATAGATCGCGCAAAGGTCACAAACATTCACACCGTAGTTCACGCAGGCGTCGTCGTGACGACTCACGAGGCCGTCACGACAGCGCTCATAACCAGGCGCTAGATACAATTCTTGGTAGATTACATGCAATCGAGGATAGACTGTCCACTACATCGACGTCAGTTTCGGAACCGATACGTCCAGCACGCGAGTGCCATACGCCAACGATGCCGGTCAACTCAGGTCACGATGTCGTATCGAGAGAGCGATCCGATAATGAAACGGACAAAATTGTGAGCGCGTTGTCATCGCTGATACAAGCAAAGCCTGTTCATTATTATATCTCCAACTTCGACCCAAGCGTGGGCGATTTCGACGTTTGGTGCGGGGAAGTCGATCGGGGTCGCGAGTTGAATCGTTGGGACGATCGTGAGTGCTTGGCGCGTATCGGCAATTGCCTTAGAGGTGATGCGCGTACCTGGCTGAACGATTGGGTTACCGACGACCGCTCGTGGACGAATTTCAAGGCGGAATTCCGGTCACTCTGCCCGCGGAATGTAGACATGGCTAGTATCCTGTTTGATGTAATGAGTACGAACTCAAACGGTTTTGCTACGTATGCTGATTACGCGCGAAAGTCGTTGTTACGCTTAAATATAGTGACAGGTTTGTCGGACGACTTAAAACTCGCTATTGTCATACGGATCATATAGTGGACCCGCAAGTAAAGGCCGCCGCCTCTAATGCAAAATTAAAACCAAATAATTTAGTAGAATTTTTATCAGTATATTTAAAGCCTAAGATTGATCCGCGAAATACTCACAATTCTACGGTTTACGGTTTCAAATTATTTATTTCTCAAAAGATTATGACTAATCACTTACAGAGAAACATAACAAATTATTTAAATACATTTTTATAGGTGAGCGTACAATCATCAAAATTATTTAATATAATGTGGGTACTTTTATATTATATTTGGTTTGACGATCACGAATACAGCACCACGATTCGTGTCATCAGTGAAGCGCGTCACAGTTGCATCGGCCGGTGACACCATTTTAACTAATGGATTAAGTCACTGATGCATGTTTAACAATTTATTATTATCGCAATTAGGTAACAATACTATTTTATTACAATAACAATTACAAAATTAAATTACAAATTACAAAAAAACCATATTATTAATTATCCATTAGAAATTAATTAAAAATGAATTAAAATAAATCAGATAAATGAAAATAATAAAACAAAATCAAGAAGAAAAAAAAACACAAACAAGACAAAATCATCATCAATCAGTTAAACGGTATTAATAAAAAAATAATGTTTAAAATAATGTTCGAATTTTTACACAAAGTAACACTAATAATAATATTGACAGTTAAAACTTTCATTAAAAATAATTAAATTAAAAACAAAAATCAGTCTGAAACGATTCATACAACAATAGTATTATGAGGAGAAAATCTTGAAAATGTGGTGTTTTAGGGCTCTTTTGAATACAAGCATTGTTTTTGCATCTTTTATATCTGATGGCAGCTTATTATATAGTTGTACTCCTTCATAAAGTATGCTTTTTTTCCCGTAATTAGTTCTATACTTTCGCAGAGTTAGGTGATTAGCCCGTCTAGTTGTTACCTTTTGTGCCCTTTTACTCAAGCTTATTTGGCTATGAACATCCTTATTAAGAATTTTTCTTACGAGTATGCATGTATTATATAGGTACGTTTGAGCTATATTAAATAATTTAGTTTCACTGTATATTTTTTTGGTAGATGTTAGTCGGTTGTAGTTAAAAAGTAGCTTAATTATTTTGTTTTGTGAGATTTGTAAAGCTTGTAAATTTACTGAATAGGCAGAACCCCACACCTCTATTAAGTAGTCAATATGTGATTTTATTAATGAATTGTAAATAGTATAACGCACTTTCATCGGTAGACAGCGCACACAGCTTCTCAAGCTACCAGTAAGTGATATTATTTTTGATTTAACTTTTTCAATATGCGGTTTCCACGTTAGTTTATGGTCAAGAGTTAAGCCTAGATATTTCTCTTGCTTAGATATCTCCAGTGCAGTACCATTGATTGTTAGTGGTATATGATTTTGTACGACTTTGTTCTTTGCAGAAAATATCATATATTTCGTTTTGGTTTCATTAACTGTTAAAAGATTATGTAACAGCCATTCTTGCAATATATCTAAGTCTGCTTGGGCTAGTTTAACTAGTTCATGTACGGATTTACCAAAATAGAACAAGCACGTATCATCAGCGTAAAGTGTTATATCACCGCACAAGCCAACATCTTGTATATTATTGATGTATACCAGGAACAACAACGGGCCTAGTATTGATCCCTGTGGGACTCCGTAAGTAATTAATTTCATTTCACTTTTACATTTTCCCAGTTTTACCAGTTGATATCGATTTGATAGGTACGATCGAAAAGTTTGCAGTGCTGTCCCAGAAATCCCGATTGACTTGAGTTTATAAATGAGAAGATTGTGACTAACGGTGTCGAATGCTTTTTTCAAGTCTATAAAGATTCCAAGCGCTATCTGCTTTTCGTCTATATTTGTTTTTATCTTTGTTATTAGATCGATAGTTGCTGCAAGAGTATTTGAAAGTCGTCTAAAACCGTATTGCCTAGAAGAAAGAAATTGCATTGCATCAAGATACTCGACCAGGCGTTTGTGTAACAATTTTTCAAAGATTTTTGATATCACTGGCAGTACAGATATGGGGCGATAATTGGTTGGGTCTAGTTTATCGCCAGACTTGTGTATTGGGGTGACTTTAGCAACTTTAAGAGAATCTGGAAAAATCCCGCTCATGAGACACTGGTTTATGCAGTCGACCAACTTTTTAAGAATAAGCTTTTTAATATTTTTTATTGTCTTAACACTGATTCCATCTACACCCGTGCTAGTATTGGAATTCAGGGAATCAATTATTTTTTCGATCTCATCCGAACTAGCTGGTGTAATTGTACATAACTCGTGGTTAGGTTTGCAAGGATTCGAATAATTATTCGCATAATGGTGGTATTTGGCTGGGATTTGATTAGCTAATGTAGTGCCCACGCTTGAGAAAAAGTTGTTGAAAGAATCGGCTACTATCCGTATATCAGTGATTATCTTTGATTCTACTTTTAATTTTGTCGGGGTGACATTACTTTTACCTTTATTGCTCGTTAGTTTATTTATTAATTTCCACATTTTCAAGGGTTTCTTGCGACACTCTTTAAAAGCTCTATAATAATACTGACTCTTTGTCATTTGAATCAACTGCCTAGTTTTTTTTCTCTCATGTAGATACTGTTGTTTTATTTCCTGGTTATTCGGTGTATTTACAGTTTTCACCCATAGGGCATTCCTCCGGTTGATAGCCGAAATAACTTCGTTATTTATCCACTCCTTTCGAGGAGTATACAAGGCTTTTGTTCTCTTTGTTTTAGATTTACTCAAGCTAGCTATTAAAAGCTCTTCCAGTTTTGCATAGTCATTTTCTGAGTTGGTATTTAACTTTGATTCTATAGTCTCACGCAGATGGTCGTAATTAACAGTTTCATATTCAATATTCTGTATTGGCTCAGGTTTATACTTTTTAATTTCTAATAGCAGCTGATTATGATCTGACATTGATGTCTGGACTATTGCAAGATGAAGTGGGTGTTCCTTCAGGTTTGTACATACATGGTCTAATATAGACCTATTTTCTGCTGTTTCACGTGTACAATATTTTTTATCAATTTTATTCACGATAAATAAACCATTTTCTTTTAAAGTATTTTTATATTCTTTCGTTGCATTGGAGGTTTCCAGTAGGTTATAGTTGAAATCTCCAAGCAAAATAATTCTCTTCCTTTGCTTGAGCTGTCCTGATAGTGTGTCTAGAAAAGCCTCACTATTGGTATGTCCTGGTCTATAAATAACACCAATATCAAGGCAAAATTTCTCCATATGGATCCATAGGTAGTGATTATCTTGTTGGGTAGTTTCCTCTATGAGATTATGCTTGAGTTTGTTGTGAACATAGATGGAGACCCCTCCTCCTCTGCTGTGTGTTCGATAGTTATAGTAATGAGTGTAATTGTCCAATTGAAGTCTTTGAGCTTCTGATTCTGACTTGATCCATGTCTCCGTAATTGCAATAACATGCACATTCTTTAAAGATTCCACTATGCATTTAAGCTCATCTATCTTCCCAATCTTAACCAAACTACGAACATTTAGATATAAAATTGTGAAGGAATTTCTACAGGCGTCTAGATTATCATAATTTTCTGTTATCTGGTATGTAATGTTGTCTTTCACTCCAAATTCATCTGATCGTTTCGAGCCCCATAAACGCAAAGCATTCGAGTCAAACTCGAAGTGCTTTAATTGTGGCGATGCAGGTCACATGAGGTCGCATTGTCCTAAACGGCAGAAAATTGAGCCACGCAAATCGGCTGTACCTCCTGGGGCGCAGACCAAAACTTTTAATAAACCATCTTTGGTGTGTACATACTGTAGCAAAGTAGGGCATACCGTTGATAGATGTTTTGCGAAACAACGCATACAGACGAAGGGCAGCAATGCCGATAATGTAAATTTTTGTCAGGCGTTGCCGGAAACAGGAACGTTATGACTGCGGTGATTGAAAAATTACCTATAGATGTTTTGATTGACAGTGGGTCGGACATTTCTTTAATTTCTAGCTCTGTTGTTAAACATCTTGGCTGTAAGAGGACTCCGACCTATCGTTTAATGCGTGGAATAGGTAGCCAGGAAATAGAATGTACTTGTTTTATAACGTCGGTTATTGAATTCCCTGAAATATCCATAGAGGTTGATCTATACGTTGTGTCTCCTGATTGTATTTCCTCGCCAATACTGTTAGGTACAGACGTTCTGAACAGAGAAGGTGTAACCTATATACGATCGGGAGATATACAAAGGCTCACTAGGTTAGACGTATCACGGGTGCATCATTTATTTATTTATTTATTTAACTTTATTGACCACAATACAAAAGTAGTGATACAATAGGCGGACTTAATGCTAAATTGCATTCTCTACCAGTCAACCATAGGGAAGTGCAGAAATTCACGAATGCGGTTTTATGATAAATATACATACATACATTACAAACTATTGTATAGACGTACATAAATACATATAACAATAATCATTTTATATATATATATATATATATATATATATATATATATATATATATGTATGTATTAATATATATAAATACTGATGATTTATAAATTAACTACAAAAGTGAAACAAATATAATTACCTAATAGGTATAATGATGATTTACTTTCGCAAGTTATCTAGCAAATGCGCACGCACTCTCTTTTTAAAAGTAAAATTATTATGGGTATCTCTTATGGGTTCAGGCAGCGCATTCCAGAGTCGTGTAGCTTGGAGAGTGAAGGAGTTGGACATAAATCCTGAATGAGAAAGGGGAGTAAAAAGTTTAAGAGTGTTGCCTGAGCGAAGTTGACGTTCATGAGAATGACAGAGGTACTGAAATTTACATTTGAGGTATTCTGGAGAGTGAGGATTAAAAAGAATAGAGAAGAGTGTGCACAACAATCTCTGTTGCCTACGCTGGCGAATTGGTAGCCATCCAAGTTTCGTACGAAAAGAAGAAACATGATCAAATTTCCGCAGGCAGAAGATAAACCGGATGGCATTGTTTATAAGCCGGTCAAGCTTATTGAGAAGATCTTCGTTAAGATCAGGATAACACACATCACAGTAATCAATGAGGGGAAGAATAAGAGACTGGACTAAAGTAATTTTGGTAGTAGTAGGGAGAAAATGTCTGTATCGATTAAGGAAACGCAATGCTGATATGACAGAGCGGCTAACCTCAGAAATTTGTGTACACCAACTTAATGTGCTGTCAATGTGTAACCCAAGATTTTTAACACTAGACCCAAACGGAATAATTTTAGAATCAAGCGTGAGAGGCATAAGAGAAGTATCGTCTATTTGAGCGATCTGCCTAGAGCTCCCAACAATAATTGCCTGACACTTATTAGGATTAACCGGTATGCCAAACGTCTTGGACCAATCACTAATGATGTTGAGGTTAATATTTAGTGCGTTAATTGCGGCATTTACACTATTAGCAGGTGTCTGCATATAAATTTGCAGATCGTCTGCGTAAAAATGGTAAGAGCAGCTAAGCAAAGAAGACAATAGATTTATAAAAATAGAAAATAAGAGAGGGGATAAGATACCACCCTGTGGAACACCAGCAGAGAGACCATTCCAATTCGACGTTTCACGCCCAGCGCGCACTGCCTGCTGTCGACCACGAAGATAAGACGAGAACCAATCCAAAGCAGGGGAGGAAAATTTTAGATGTTCAAGGATGGTAAGAAGGATATCGTGGTCTACCATGTTAAAAGCATTGGAGAAATCAATGAGTACGATAATGGTGACCAACTTGCCTTCCATACCTTCACGGATGTCTTCAGTTATTTTCAAGAGGGCAGTGGCAGTACTGTGTCCAGGGCGAAAACCGGACTGAAGTGGAGATAGAAGGCCGTTAGAGAAAATAAAAGATGACACTTGCTTATGTGCCACAGCTTCAAGAACTTTGGAAAGGAAAGGTAAGATAGAAATAGGCCTATAGTTACTTAATAACACAGGAGTAGGAATTTTGGGAAGAGGTGTTACTAGCGCCTGGCGCCATAGGAAAGGAAAAGTGCCACTCTGAAAGGAAAAATTAACAATATGAACAATGACTGGAAGAAGACTAGGTCGTCGCGAGCGCGTTGAACTGTTAACATCGTATCTATTCAACCCATATTAGAAATTCGTAACAACGCGTATAAAGTTAATAAGTTATATATTTGTGCGCATCAAATTGAACCTAGAACCTAGAACTAGTGTATTCAAATATTTGTTCAAGGATTAAATTTGTGCAATAGTTAAAAATTGGATTTTTTTGCATAAACTAAGTGTTTATAACACGTTGCATACGTTGTGAATTGCATCCATCTCGCTCGGACCCGCCGCCTCCCATATTAGTGTCTCGCTCTGATTCGCGTTGACTGTAAGGTGTGCAATTTTAATAACCTTTACGCGATGTCATCGAAAAATCTAAAAACCCCATCGACTTCCGAGAACACTATGAACGTTAATCAGCGGAGGGGTACATCCAAGCCAGAACAGCCGAGGTGTGATGCATCCGACTCAGCGCTGCTGCTGGAGATGCGCAGTTTTAGAGAGGAGTTCCGTGCAGTGCGTAAGCAGATGGAGGAGCTGACGGTGGCTGTGTCTGGTATTGTGTCCAGGATGGAGGCGTGTGATAAACGGGTTGTGGAGCTGACTGCTCGCGTGGACACTCTTGAGTGTCGTATGAATGAGCGTCAGACTCAACAAAGCGGACCCGAGTCGGATGCGATTGCCCAGCTCAAAATTGAGTTGAATGACCGTGATCAGGAGCTTCTTATGAATGACTTGGAGCTGTCCGGTATCCCTGAGGTGAAAGGTGAAGCTGTTCCTCATGTGGTGATGGTTATTGCAAATAAACTTGGTGTGAAACTGGTGGAGCAGGATGTGGTGTGTGCGACCCGTGTCGGAAGTGTTCCAGAGGCTGCAGGGTCTAACGGTGTTCGCCGTCCTCGGCTGATTACGGTGCGCCTGTCACGTCGCGGTGTGCGAGATGAGCTGCTGCAGGCGGCGCGGGTTCGACGAGGGGCCACAACTGAGGACTCTGGACTGCCGGGCCCGCCTCGCCGTTTCTATGTCAATGAGAGGCTGACACGGACGAATCGTCAGCTGTTCTACAGGGCGCGCGACCTTGCAGGTCGCCTTAACTGGCGTTTCGTCTGGACCCGTGATGGCAAAATATTTGCACGCCAGCACCAGGGAACTGGAGTCCCTCGTCACCGGCTGCGTTCGGAGGCCGATCTTGTACGTGTTTTTGGTGTCACTCCTGTTTGCTCGCCGGTTATGTAATAAAAATAAAAAAAACTATAAACTAAGATGTTACTGTTTTCATCGTCTAACTCTAACTGTTTTGATCGTTATCTATATACTAGCATATTGTGTTATGATGTGTGGCTATGTGTGTTACCTGTTGATAATTATGGATTTCACAATTTCAATGATGAGGTATGTAACTATGTATCATTTAACTTGGCAAATTTATGACGAAACTACAAATGAACAATATAAACTATTACAACCATACGTACATACATATAGCAACTATGTTTTGCATTTTGTTTCAAGTGGCACGCATTGTTTATTGGTATATATTGCCTTATATTTAATGATATTAAGTTTTTATATAAATCACAAAAATGTCTAGTAGGCTAAGGTATTTACAGTTGGGTCTGTACAATGCGGGTTCACTTCATACTGGACAGGATGATTTTCTGGTTGCTATGGACAGATTTCATGCAGATATTGTTGCGATAAATGAGAGCTGGCTGCGCAGCGGGCAGGAGGCTCGTGCGCCCGTCGCGCCCGGCTACAGACTGCGCTCCGTGCCGCGTCCGGCGCATGGAGCAAATAACCAGTGGAGAGAGTGTGCGGGGGCGACCGCGCTCACCAAACATATGCTATATCTAGCATATGCACGAATATTTTCGTCAGTCGCATCCATTGCCGTGATCTGTTTGCACATCATAAATTTCAATATTATTCGACAAATAAAAACGAAAATAATTCCTAGTTGCGCAATTAAATGGTGTGGAAGGTATTCTACTACATCAAGTTACAAAAAAGATGGGATAACTTTCCATCGGTGAATGTTTATTTTATATAATTGATTAATTTATTTTCAAAACAGAGCTCAACTTATACTGGTCGTATCCGAAGTAAACTATGCACTTAAAAATGACCCGTTGATGTCTTTTTTGAATTGTCCCTTTCTTTCACCGTATTAATTTATAATGACATTTCACTCGCACATGCACTGAAGTTTTCTGGCACGTGTATGTCGTGCTGTAACCATTCAGTCGTAAACTAGTTATCGATATTTTTGGATACAAAATAATTGTGCGATCAAAATGGTCAAATTCAAATTTCATTTCCAAAAACAAATATCACACAACTTTTTTATCACACAAAATACATAAACGTATAATATTACGTTTTAAATAATTGAAAGGCTTGTTTTTAAATGTTTTATTAGGTACATTAGATACTCTCGAATATTATCGATGTATTCTCGAGATAAAATAAATAAATTCTTGGACGAATTACACAACATAATGCCATCTAGTCTCAAAATAGGTTTAAAGTACGTAAAGTAAGTTGTACTATGGGTACCTACTAGTTAACAGATAAATATTTCGTAACAAAAAGACTTTTTTGGAACGAAGTTCCTTATCGCGCGTTGCGAAAGGAGGCTAGACGGAAAAAATTAAGACCAAAAGTTATCACGACACTTTTTACCCGACTGGGTTATGTTTTTACTATAGTAGTTGTAAGGAACCCAGCATGGCCGAGACCAATGCTATTTGGCTACGATCTCCTGTAAGGTGGAGGTCTTTCCCCAGACGGGCTGCTCCGATTTGAGCGGATTATCCGCTGTGCCCTACCTCTCTTGATATTTTTGTTAACTAGAAGTTGGTTATTCGTTTTTGTTAGTAATCTAAATGCTTGAGAAGTAATACGTGTGCTTCTTTTAAAATGCATATTTATTATATTTTTGTTGCTAAAAGAAATTAACAGATCTTTAACTGATGGTTTTCCAAACAAAAAGAGGCTGATTATGTTTGACTTAGTTAGTGCTTTGCTAATAAATGCTATATAAACTATAGTTTTTCTTTACAAATCAATCTATTAATCAATCATATTCTACAGAGTTTTACAAAATCTACGATATTATGTGCTACATTCAATTTAGAAGGATATTTTGTTTTTTAGATAAAAAGCATTCGAAAAATTCGTAATATTCGAATAATTCGAATAGTAAAAATGGACGAATATTACAAGCCCTAGTTGTAAGCCGTGCGGCGTGCGCGTGTTTCTCTATCTCTCTCTCTCTATATGTAAATATTATATATATGTATATATATATAAGAAGAAGATAAAGAAGAAGACGAAGAAGAAGAAGTATTTATATATATATAACTTCGTTCCATCCGGGTGTCCCTTGACACCTCTCAAGTTTTTTTAAATCTATACATAGAAAAAACCCAGATCAAGACAAACAGACATGTTCATGCACACAAATGAATCGAATCATAATCTTTATCTCGCAGATCAACTCTTGGACCACAACCATTTTATCAAAAAATTATCGATATCGATATATTTTTTTAAATTAGTTTGATGCTACCCTAATAAATTAGTTGTCTTTTCGTGACCTTGGCGTCAACCAATGGCAGCCGGCGTAGCTTTCCTCTCCCCCCGCCATTAAGTAGTGAGTTGTGTTTCTATATCAACGTGAGACCATTCGCTCTCCACTGGTTAATTCCTTCGTGGTCCGGCGCATATGCGTGGCGGCCGAGGCGGCGGGCTCGCATTCTATGTTAAGCGTAGCCTCAACGTGCGTGTGCTCCGGCATCCAACTGCAAATATCGAACAGATGTGGTTGTTAGTCCCAGCGAACGGTTTGCGTGTTGTTGTGGGTACGGCTTATCGACCCGAATGGGTAAATATTGACATTTTTATTGATGCATTAACGGCATCAATAATCCATTTTTCCAATTATGACCATATCATCTTACTGGGAGATTTTAACATTGATATGTTGGACATTCAAAATCCGAAAACTACAAAATTTAATAATTTCTTAACATATATAGGACTTAATCAGGTGGTTACAGAGCCGACGCACTTTTCAGTTGAGAATGAGACACTTTTGGACGTTGTTTGCACCAACACTCGAGTTCATGATGTCTCTGTCACTAATATAACCGGTTCATTGGGGCATGCAATGGTGAATGTTTCACTTCAAATAAAAAAACCTAAGTCTGTGCCGAAATGGCTAGTATATCGCCCCATTAATAATATTAATATGGAGAATTTTAATAGGGATTTACATAATATGAACTGGGAAACGATATTAAATCTAACAACAGTTGATGCGATGGTTAATCAATTTAATTCAAATATCTTGGCACTTTTTGATAGACATGCGCCCGTTAAAAAAATAAAAGTGGAAAATAAATCTTTGCCTTGGATTACGGATGTTGTTAGGATAATGATTGATTTGCGTAACTCAGCCTATCGTAAATACAGAAATACTAAGTTGCCTACACACAAACAATATTATAATGATTTAAAACAATTAGTAAAGAAAAGTATCTATCGCGAAAAAAGAGCATATTATGATTTTTATATAAATTCAACACTAAATAATAGTAAAACGTTTTGGAAAAATCTTAAAGAAAAAATCTTACCTGATACAAAATGTCGTGACTCATTGCCTAGCCACTTCAATGATCCTAATACCATTAATGCTCATTTTTTGAACGTGCCTGGCCCTTCTTCTTTGCCTCTCTCAGTGTTAACATATTATGAGTACCACAAGTTCAGTGATGCTCGTTTAACTTTGAGGGTGGTATCTGAGGACGAAGTGGCAAAACATATACTAGGTATAAAAACAAACGCATTGGGATTGGATGGTATTGGAAGAGAAATGATTTTATTTACCCTTCCGCGAACATTACGTGTATTGACTGCTATTATTAATAGGTCCGTGGTCACTGGTTCTGTTCCAGCAGTATGGAAGTCAGCACTGGTTACTCCTTTGCCCAAAATAGATAATCCTCTAGAGATGAAAGATTTAAGGCCAATCAGTGTTTTGCCATTTTTGTCAAAAATTCTTGAAAAAGTTATCTTCAAACAATTGTATAGCTACGTAGAAGATAATCACATTTTGCCAGAATTTCAGTCTGGATTTCGCAGTGGCAGGGGCACCATATCATCATTACTTGATGTTATCGACAACATACTTGTTAATCAAGACAAGGGCAATGCTACAGCTCTTACTTTATTAGACTATTCCCGTGCTTTTGACAGTTTGAATGTTTCGTTACTTCTTTCAAAATTATCTTATTATGGTGTAGAACCACAATCGGTTACATGGTTTGACGATTATTTCAGCGGCAGGCTTCAAACTGTAAAATTGATTGATAAAACGAATAAGGATCTACTTTCTCTTCCAGCTGCCGTCAGCAGGGGTGTTCCACAAGGAACTATTCTTGGCCCACTTCTCTTTATTATATACTGTGCCGACCTTTCGAAAATAATCCATCACTCAAAATTCCACCTTTATGCCGACGATGTTCAAATTTATATTTCATTGCCACGCGAACATCCACTGCAGGCCATAAATAGTATCAACCAGGATCTGGACTGCATAGCAAACTGGTCTACTAAAAACGCACTTATTCTCAACCCTTCAAAATCAAAATATATGATCCTTGGTTCCAAGCATCAAATTAATAATATTTTGTCGTGTAATCCCGTGATCAGCATTTCTGGCCAGACTGTTGATCGTGTTGATGAAGCCAGGAATCTTGGAGTGGTAATTGACAGTGAGCTTCGGTTCGAAAGCCATGTGCTTAATCTGGTGCGAAGTTGTTTTTACCGTTTAAAAATTCTTTATAAAATACGTAACTTATTGTCAGAGGAAGTACGTGTGACATTGTGTGAATCTTTAATTTTGTCCAGGTTGAATTACGGTGATCTCGTTTATGGTCCTCGGTTATATTCTAAAACACAACGCATGATACAGCGGGTACAAAACGTATGTTGTCGTTTTTGCTACCATATTCCACCTCGTTCACATATTACACCATATTTGAACAGCGCTGCCACTTTAAACATGAATTCGCGCAGAAAACTGCATCTTGCTTGCTTATTATTTGACCTTCTAAAATTTAAACAGCCACAATACCTATATTCTAAGCTTAAATTTCCTCTTTCACATTCTTTTTATAGTACGCGACCGAGTCGATTTTTATTGGCGGTACACTCGCACAAAACAACAGCTTTCAGAGGTAGTTTTCGTTATCAAGCCACAAAATGTTGGAACAACATACCCCCTCCTTTGCGATTACTTCATAGCAAAATTACTTTTAGAACAAAATTCAAAAAATACTTACTTGATAAACAACAACTTGATATACCCTTGCGGTACGTTGATGAACTTTTTGTGTGCTAATTTTTTTGTCACTATTATATTCCGACTGTATTCTGTTCCAGTATACTGGGCACAGGATTTCCAGTCAATCTCAATGATTGTGTTTGAATAAGATTAGCTTGCCTTTAGGTGCTTCATTGCATTGCAATGTAGTGATTTGAAATCGACTCATGTTATTTCTAATTGATTAATATTTTTTCGTATGGATATCTGTATATTGACTATTGTTGACGCATTTCTGTGCCAAGTGTCGTGGATGATGTATACTTCCATTTATAGTTTTATTGTTGTCTGGTGTCAATGACTGTGTAAATTTGCCTTTATGTGTTAAATATTATTCCAAATTCTAAATCTAAAATTGTAAAAGAACCCCTCTAAATTAAATTTAAAAAACGATGTTACAGTTTGTGTCATGTGACTCGCGACTGGCCTTGTTTGGTTGCAACTGAAAATCAGTGTTTTGCTCAGTACGAGCAATTAGTATACATTGAGGTGCGACCATTTCGTTGCTGCGGATGTGCCAGGATTGTTTGTATTTAAGTTGCTGTTGTGTTATTGTAAGTTAGTAATAAGTGTTAATTGTGTTATGTAAATTGTATTGTCCGTGGCAAACGAATAAATGTTTTATCTATCTATCTATCTATCTAAGAATATTTTCCATGACAGCGACGACCATGTCTCTACTCACACCGTCGCAACCCACCGCTTTGGATTTAATAGACATAATTATTTTACGAATATCATCGTCAGAAGATGGACAGAAAGAGAAAGTTCCATTCGGGGACTGGACCATGGAAGCAATCTTCGAAATAGTGTTAGACTTAATCTTGTTGTCAAGAGAAGGAACTAAAGAAAAATAATTATTAAGTTCATTAAGTGAGAAAGATAAATTTTGACACTCAGTTGGTGACCTACCTAAACCAAGTGAGTGAAGAAACTTCCATATATTGGTCGGAGATGAGTTAGTAATGTTGTCATGGAAATATTTTCGCTTAGCAACTCTTACCATAGTATTACAACGATTCCGCGCTGTTTTGTACGACTCCCAGTTCAATTCAGACCTCTCACGCTTGAACACACGAAAAGCGCGATCACGTCGTGTCATGGCCAAACGTACACTCTTAGAGATCCAAGGTGCTGGCGGCCGTTTTACCTTTACAGCTTTTAAAGGCGCATGAACGTCGAACAACTCAAAAATGGCTTTATTCATGTAAGAAACTTTATCTTCAATTGTCGACGCTTCAAGCACAGGAGTGAAATTGAGGTTAGCAGCATCTTCTACTAATTTCTGTTACTAATACATTAAATATAGAACACATAAATACGCCCTTAGTTGGCGATGTCAAAAATAGGTTACTGTCAATAATTAATGAATTTTCCGAATCCTTTATTTCCGGAACCGCGACATCCACTGTCAATACCGGCAGTATGGAAATAAAGTTAGTACCGGCAGTATGGAATAAAGCCCTACAAGCTCTCAACCGATGAAAAATTACGTGTTCGCGAAATAGTTAACAATCTCATGGGGAAGGGGATTATCCGTGAGTCGCATTCGGAGTACGCGAGTCCTATCATACTCGTCAAAAAGAAAGACGGGTCTGATAGGATGTGCGTTGATTATCGCGCCTTAAATGCAATCACAGTTAAGGACAGATTTCCCTTACCCTTGATAGATGACCATATCGACAGACTAGGTAGTAGCAAATTTTTTACGAGTCTTGACATGGCCACAGGATTTCACCAAGTTCCCTTAAAGGACGACAAATCCATTAGCAGAACAGCATTTGTCACACCGGAGGGTCATTTTGAATATCTAAAAATGCCATACGGATTGACAAATGCCCCTGTAGTATATCAAAGGATCATCTCAAAGACTCTTAAACTGTTGACAGATACTGGGAAGGTACTAAATTACATCGATGACGTTTTAATTATGTCCGATTCCGTTGATGAAGGCCTGAACTTATTACGAAAAGTAATTGTTTGCCTTACAAATGCTGGGTTTTCTATAAACCTAAAAAAGTGCACTTTCCTAGTGACCGAAGTTGAGTATTTGGGCAGATTAATTAGCCAAGGTCAGGTACGGCCGAGTCCTAGGAAGGTGGATGCTTTAGTGAAATCCCCAAAGCCTTCGAGTGTCAAACAAGTGCGGCAATTCTTGGGTCTAGCGGGTTACTTCAGGCGGTACATTGCCGGTTACGCAGCTAAAACGGCCTGTGTTGCGAAACTTCTCAAAAAAGGGGAACCGTTTAACTGGGGCGTAGAACAAGACGCTGCTCGCGATTTCCTTATTAATACGTTAACGGAAGAACCCATACTCGCGATTTTTGACCCAAAATTGCCCACTGAGCTTCATACTGACGCGAGCTCGATCGGTTACGGTGCGGTCCTTTTACAAGAGCACGAGGGTAGGCGAAAGCGTGTCATCGGTTATTTCAGTCGAGCTACACATGGAGCGGAGTCTCGATATCATAGTTACGAGCTCGAGACTTTGGCCATTGTGAAAGCATTACAGCATTTTCGCCACTATCTTGTAGGCATTGACTTCAAGATAGTGACAGATTGCAACTCACTGAAATTAACCGAGAGGAAAAAAGATCTCGTCCCACGAGTAGCACGTTGGTGGGTCTACATGCAGGACTTTCGTTTTACCATTGAGTATCGAAAGGGTGTTTTAATGCAACACGCTGATTTTTTAAGTCGTAACCCGGTAAACGTTTCACACATTCGTCGACCAAATAACTGGGCACAAATTGCCCAAACCGCTGACTCTGAAACACAGGAATTGATGGAGAAATTAAGAGACGGGCGGTTGGATTTATCTCGATATGTCGTTAAAAATAATTTGTTGTACTACAAATATAGTCCAACGGGAGATGAGTCACGTCTCCTTTGTTTTATTCCAAAGGGACATAGGCTTAGTCTTTTGCGCGTCTTTCACGACGATCACGAACATATCGGTATGGATAAAACTGCTGATCTTATTCTCCGTCACTTCTGGTTCCCTGGACTTAGACAATTTGTCAGGAAATATATTACCCATTGTGTAGTTTGTCTTGCACATAAAAAGATTCCTCGGGCTCCCCACCAGCCTATAGAATCCTGGACCAAACCCGATAGCCCGTTTTCTACTGTCCATATGGACGTTCTTGGTCCATTACCGGAATCGAACGGGTTTAGGTATGTTTTGATTTTAGTAGATGCATTTTCCAAATTTTGTCTTTTGTACTCGCTGTACAGGCAAGATACGGATGATTTAAAACGCGTATTTACAAATGCGATTTCGTTATTCGGAACCCCATCATTAATAGTAACAGATCGGGGTAGAATGTTTGAAAGTTCCGCTTTTCAAAATTGGGTCTCTGAGTTGGGATGTGCCACACATTTAATTACTCCCGAAATGCACCAAGAAAACGGGCAGGCGGAGCGTTACTGTCGTACTGTCCTTAATATGCTAAGAGTTGTGGTGAACAATAAAGGTTCCAGTTGGTCTGACACGCTTTGGAAAATTCAGTTGACTCTTAATATTACTCGACAAGCCACAACTCAAACTTCCCCGTTACAACTGTTGAATGGAGTTGAAGCCACGACTCCTGTTTTGAGGGCATTGGTAAGGGATGTAGCACTGGATAACTCTCATGCTAATCGTGAGGCGATGGTCACTTTAAGAAGACAACGTGCCTCGGAATTACTTAATGAGAACCAGCAGCGTCAAGACCGTCATGTAAATGAAAAGCGTAAGCCACCGCATATCTTTAATATTGGTGATTTTGTTTTCGTTGGAAAATGTTCACAGAGTTCCGGTAAACTGGATTCGGGCATGAGAGGTCCGTACAAGGTTGTCCAACAGCTTCCACATCACCGGTACGAGTTGGAGCTTCTTGCCGGCTCGTATGGTAAAAGGACGCAGGCAGCTGCGGAGCGTATGACTTTGTGGCGTGGTGAATGGACACCTGATGTATGTGCTGCCTTTTTCAATGGCGGTGAGTAGTTAACAGCCGCGTGCGCGGGCCTTTGGCCGCTACCTATGGCGCGTGCTGTTTGTTTGGTTCTTAAGTGGACACGTGCGCGGGCCTTTGGTCGCTACCTATGGCGTGTGCTGTGTGTATTCTTGAGAAGCCACGTGCGCGGGCCTATGGCCGCTACCTATGGCGTGTGCAGTATTTTTCAAGGGAGGTTTTACCTCGATATATACGTGCGCGTGCCGTTGGCCGCTACCTATGGCGTATAGTTATAATTTAATTTTTATGTTATTTTGGGATCCCATTATATGCGTTTTATTTTCTTATAATTTCATACCAAACTAATAACGATTTTCATGTATTTAGTTGCAGCTATTTGAGTGCACGCAAGAGGCGCGCGGGGCGGAGTAGGTCGCAATTGTGTACACACATCGCACGAACTTATCATTTGTTCCAAGGCCTGATCTATCCCGGGAAACCAAATCCTAGATCTAGCCTCAGCCTTAGTTTTGACTATACCTAGATGAGAAGTGTGTAACTCGCTCATAATTCTAAATCGTAATTTTTCTGGAAGTACTACTTTGTAACCACGCATAAGGCATCCGTTTTCAAATGATAGTTGCGTTCTACACGCATGGTAAGATTTTAATCGTAAATCTAACATCTTTTTAGGCCATCCATTTAAAACATATTCAATAACTTTGCTAAGAATAAAATCCTTTTCCGTTTCGTTACGTAATTCATTTACCGTTATTGGCAACTGACCGTCTATAACAAAATTAACATAGGACGCGAGTAGGTAAGTATTGGGCTTTTCAGACCACCTAAAATTAAAACCCAGCATATAGAGCTCATTTCATTCGCTCTACATTCTGGATTTTAATTTTAGGTGGTCTGAAAAGCCCAATACTAAATTTGGATCGAGAATCGTCATATTTTTTTTTAAACAAAGGGCTCCCTGTCTCTTTGGAAAGAATAATGAAACACTTACCAATATTTATTGTTCAACCCGACTCAGAAGCTCTACACTCACACGCATTGTAACACTGCACTAGGAGTACATAATATTAAGTGCATACATACATACAAGTTTGTTTAAAGTAGATAGAATCAGATAACGCCTGGTAACCGACACATAAGAACTCTCACAACAGACTAGGCGGATTGCTCATGCAAATCACCATAACTGAGAAATAATACAACGATGAAGACCGTCGCATGCGATTATGGGATGATGAGTTCAGTTAACATCAGTAACCGATGCTAAGGATATTATCGAACCAAGCCGTTTGCTCGTGCCCTTCATCGTTTGCAGTTTTGGGCACTTGGATACGATAAATTTTATCGAACCAAGCCGTTTGCTCGTACCCATTTGCAGTTTTGGCACTTGGAAACGATAATTCCGTCGCAATGGTATTGAGTTACTAAAACATCAGTCAAGCCCAATGGTCCACGCTAAGGATATTCGTCATAATTTACCCTCAGCTTCAAACTTAACTGGTGATTGCATCTAGAATTAGTGAAGAGATTCCGTAATGAAGGTCGTGGTGACGCACAAACCGTCTTCATCATAACTTTAACTAAACTTGTAGTACCGCACCATACTTTCACACAAACTAAAACTGCTTCAACCACGTTTTGCTGTTTCAGCAGTGACTCGGCGGCGCGGCGTCGCGCCGCCGGTGTTCGGCCCGGGCCTGGCGACAATGTGCGCGCAGTAACGACTGAACTGAGTACTAATTCCAGAAACGTATGACAATGCAAAAAATATATAGGGCTATACTCACACTGCGTTTTATGTTAGTTTCCTATTGAAATATATTTTATGTATTAATATAAAATAATTTTAATTATTTATTTTTTATTAAAAAACAAGCTCTTTTATGTTCGGGTAAAACAGAATTAAAAGTATCAGCTATAATTGTTATTTTAAATAAAATCTAATATAGTATTTACATAAATAAATATTTAGGGACAATCACATTTATTGAAATAACCCCAAAAAAAGTTTGAAACGTGTGTTATGGGATACTAACTCAATGATACTATATTTTATAATAAATACATACGCACATAAAAAAACATCTAAGACTTAGGCCAACCATCGTTTTTCCTGACCTGACCTGAAATCGAACCCAGGACCTCTTAAATGGCGTCATATATAAAAAAATGTTTCTATAATAATTACTTAACTTTAATTCAAAAATGTGGGTACAGCCTTAGTGGGTTATTCCACTACTTTGTTTAATTCATTTACGAATTTTAATAAAGATTATACATGGTCATTTACACTCTTATATTAGTTTGTTCTACGGCTAACTATTCACAATTCTAGAGTAAAATATTATGTAAATGGACTAAAAAATTGAAAATTATTACTAATAATTTATAAATAGAAACCAAACCTCATGTCACCATCCATCGAATTGATTATAAAATATCTGATTGAATTGATTCGGGACTGAGATTTGTATGGTAAAGATAAAACAAATGTCTGAATGAAAAGAATCACTTAAAAATTTTGCTCTAATAACCGTATGGAATAACCCTACTAACACGTAAGCGTATTGCAAATTGTAATAAACTGTAGAAATTACGAAATACGCGGTGCGGAAATCTTTGATTATCAAATATCAAGGAACGATTTGTAACAATTGTAACACTAAACTTTTGTTTTCGTGTTAAAGTTCCAAATTTCGTAATGAATTTACGAATATGCTGACGTTTATTTTATGTAGTGGTCGTCAACCTACATTTGCTTTAAAATTTTAATAATAATGTTTTTTTAAATAAATAACATTAGTGTAGTAATTATAATTTCATTGTTTGCAAATTGTTGACAAGACCTGGAATTTATGATGTATCAGCTAGAAATTACCAATAAATGCTTTGATTTTCGTTGTTTTTAAAATTTTTGGTAAATTTGTTCGAGACCTCGGTGAGACTAGTTCTCTGTATCGCACGTGTGTGACAGTGCACTACCCGTGACCACCATCTTCGTGACCCGCTGGTTCTGATTTTAACATAACACCATACAAAACGAGGATTCCCTGCATCGCAATAATGTTCGTAAGTTTTTAAACTATTTATATTATTTTTTTCAGTTTGTTTTATGTTATACAGCAGACAAACAGGCAAGCGACATCAGCAACACCAGGGGCATAACCAATGCTGCTAATTTACTTGAGAAATGTTATTTTATTTTTTTTGGTTAATATATTTTGAATAATTGTTTTTCATCAAGCTTTGACTGAAGTTATTAATTTATAATAACATATCTTTGTTATGTTTTTCAGGTCGGACTCTGAATATTCCGAATACAACAAAAAAACAAAAGTTGCAAAACGATCAGCAGCGGCAGACTTTGGAGATTCGGACGGCGGCGAGGAGATTGCTCCAGAAAAGAAGTATGTATTTATACCTGCTTATATGTACTCTATACTTTTTTTATAAATCACTAAGGTGGCAAACAAGCGTTTTCATAATTCATTAATTAATACAATTAATAGACCTGGTAGTCGAGTGGTTAGCAATGGTTACTTCTACCCGAGGGCCGCGGGTTCGAATCCAGCGCAAGGTAAACATTTGTGTGCATGAACATGACTGTTTGCCTTAGTCTCAATGTTTTCTTTGTATTATAGACAAGTACTTATTTACAAAAAAAAGTTTATACGTATATTTATCTTAAATATATATATATATATATATATATATACTTAGTTTGGAACTAGATGGTGTTGTGTCCAAAAATATGTTTTCGTAATGTTTTTTATTTTCTTGCAGCTAGGACAGAAAATAAATGTTAACTGTGAAAAAATATATTTAATCGTATTTTTCTTTTTTTACAGTAGTCAAAAACGGAAACTTACTGCCGTCAAAGGCAGAAAGAAGGCTAGCGTGACGAAACCAACAGCAACAGGTTGGACTCTGGATTTGGATAGCGACGACGAGCGCCGCCCTCCGCCAAAGAGTCCTTTGGTGTCAGCCCTTACCAGGCGTGTTGTGGACGGGGTATTACGGCGTACGGTAGACCTTAAAGGGGATGTATTTGTAGAGTTGAAGGTGTATAATGTTAAAGATATAGAAGGAGTTGCCCCAAAAGATCGTTGGGAACGAGCTATTGTCTCTTTAAAATATCAAGGTGAATCGGATTCACCAGAGTTTAATACCTTAAAAAAGGTAATTAAATTGTGTAGAGCTCAATTTACGGACGAAGGAACATTCTTCGCCGACAAAAAATCTAAATGAAATAGACTCATTTCCAGCGATGTTTTGGGGCAATTCCTTCTAATTTGATTTTCATTTTAATATTTTAAATTTATTACTTTTTTAATATAGTAATTAATTTTTAGTAAAAAAATATATTTCTATAATATGCACTACATTACTATTTTAATGTTTTAATTTTATTTTAAAATATTAGCTTAGATTTGCATTAATAAATCAGCGTTTACCTCCTAGGGGTTTAAACATTCTTTCAACAATTTAAGCTTCATTAATAGTAACATAATTAACTATCTTATTACCCAGTTATAAATTAAATTCAGTTTAATCATGTCGAACAAATCTGTATATTGCACAGTATGTGATTTATCAATAAAAAATAGAGCATTTTCAGCGCATTTGCGAAGTAATTCTCATAAAAATAATAGCTCTATACAAATTAGTGATGATATTGAGAAAATTAGTAGTGCGTTTCGAAGTCGCATTGCTTCGTATAGAGTACGTGATGTAACATTTAAAGACTCTGACACTAGACCACCCGTTGATTTTCTTAATAGAATAAGACCTCGAGTGCGTGAATTACTTCTTGCTAGATTATCGACTTACATTTCTATAAAAACTAATTTTGAGTTTTTTGCTGAATTCACTCTTCCAAATACTGATACTTCTGAAATAAAATCTTTTAGTACTGAAAACATCGTATTACATAAGAATTTTGATTTTGGTGAGTTATATTCAGAAATAACCAATACCATAGCATCAAATATAGATGACTTTCAGCAAAAAGACAGTGGATGGACTTTTCTGAGGAATTTATACTTGGAAGTGAATATTAACAAGTACAATCCTATCAGAGCATCAAGATATATTGAATTACCTAAATGTATTAAAAATAAACGAGCATGCGTTAATTTAAAAAATAATGATTCTTTCTGTTTTTTGTGGTGCATCGTAGCGGCATTGTTCCCAGCTAAGAAACATGCTCAAAGAGTATCTTCATATCCGCATTTTAAAAATGTACTCAATACTGATATATATGACATTTCCTGTAGGGATTCCTGATATCAAAATATTTGAGAAAAATAATTGTGATATCAGCGTTAATGTTTATGGTCTATCAAAAAATTCTGATATTGTAGGGCCTTTATATAAAACGGGACGTAAAAAGAAACACCATGTCAATTTGTTAGTGATAGGAAAAAAAGAGTGTAAGCATTTTTGTTTAGTGAAAGATCTAGGTAAACTACTCAAAAAGCAATTAACAAAGCATCATGACAAAGTTTTCTTTTGTGATGATTGCCTTAACTTTTTTCACAGTGAAATTAAATTATACGATCATATTTGTGGTGGAGTAAAAACTGTGCTTCCTGATCCTGGAAGCATTATCCAATTTAAACATTATGAGAGAATGCAATATGTGCCTTTTGTTGTATACGCAGATTTTGAATCTTTACTAGAACCAGCTCCAAGCACGATGAGGTCTAATTCTACTTGCACAACTATACTACAAAAACACTTACCTTCTGCGTTTGCATATTACATTGTTTGTTCATATGATGCTTCACTTAATAAATATGTCTCATATCGTGGGCAAGATTGTGTCGAAAAATTTTTGGAAAATCTTCGTAAAGATACTATCAATATTTATAAGATTCTGAAGAAAACTATTCCAATGAAACAATTAACAAAAGAGGAACAGAACACATTCAGTAAATCAAAGTACTGTTTTCTTTGCGATGGGTTATTGTTTGATGATAAAGTTAGGGATCACTGTCATTTAACAGGACAATACCGAGAAGCAGCTCATTCCTATTGCAACTTAAAATATCGTTTACCAAAATTCGTTCCAGTATTTTTTCACAATTTGTCTGGTTATGATAGTCACTTGTTTATACGCCTTTTGGGAGAATCACCGGGTAATATACGCGTAATAGCAAAAACTAAAGAAAATTATGTATCATTCACCAAATTTTTTCAAGTAAGTGAAAAAGAATTTGTACCAGTTCGATTTGTAGACTCTTTTAAATTTTTAAGTACCAGCTTAGAAAAACTTGCGGAGACTTTAAATATCAATGATTTTATTCATTTATCAATTTTTTTTCCTACAAAAGACCATTTTAACCTTCTAACGCGGAAAGGTCTGTACCCTTATGAGTACATGACTAATTGGGATTGTTATGAAGAAAAAAAGCTACCTCCTCGTGATTGTTTTTATAGTACTATGTATGACAGCATTATATCAGAATCAGAATATTCTCACGCACAAAAAATTTGGAGCGTTTTTCGTTTAAAAAATATGGGTGAGTATACTGATTTATATCTGAAGACAGATGTGCTTTTACTCACCGATATTTTTGAAAAATTTCGTAAGATGTGCAGATACACATATCAACTAGACAGTGCTTTTTATCTAACTTCACCATCGCTATCCTTTGATGCAATGTTACTTAAAACAAAAGTCAAATTGGAACTTATGGAAGACTTAGAAATGATTAGAATGATTCAGAAAGGCATTCGTGGTGGTGTTTGCCTTTGCTCTAATAGATACTGCGAGGCTAACAATAAATATGTACCAAACTACGACTCATCTATACCTAATAATTATTTATTATATATTGATTGTAATAATTTATATGGTTATGCAATGTGTTCATATTTACCGCATTCCGATTTTGAGTTTATGGAAATCAGTAATTTAAATATTCTTGAAGTCCCTAATGATTCGGTGTACGGGTATATCTTAGAAGTCGACTTATATTATCCCGAATATCTTCACGATCTTCACAACGATCTTCCATTCTGTCCTCAAAAGTTCGCACCACCTGGATCTAAGATACCCAAATTAATTCCTAATTTGTATGACAAATTTAAGTATGTGATTCATTATGTCCATTTAAAAACTTGCATACGACATGGTTTGATATTAAAAAAAATTCATAGAGTAATTAAGTTTAAACAAAGTCCATTTTTAAAACAGTACATTGATTTAAATACCAAGTTACGACAACAAGCACAATCAACATTCGAGCAAGATTTTTTTAAATTATTAAATAATAGTATTTTTGGAAAGACTTTAGAAAACACAGAAAATAGATTAGATGTTTATTTAGTCAACCAATGGCGCGATACGAATAACGTAACAAAAAAACAATATACAGCAGAACAACTGATATCCAGCCTTAATTTTCACAGTTCTACTGCTTTTACAGAAAATTTTGTTGCTATTCAAATGAAGCGAGATTCAGTGCTGTTAGATAAGCCCATCTATATAGGATTTACAGTTTTAGAAATATCTAAAAATCATATGTATGATTTTCATTACTCCGTAATGAAACCTAAATACGATTCTCATTTGAAATTATGTTACACTGACACGGATAGTTTCCTATATTCAATAGAAACTGATGATGTGTACGAAGATATAAAAGATCATTTCCAGATTTATTTTGATACCAGTAATTATGATAGAGATAATAAATACGGCATTATTCCCAAAAATAAAAAGATTCCTGGTCTGATGAAGGATGAATTTTCAGGAGTTGTGATAACGGCCTTCGTTGGGTTACGGTCTAAGCTGTATTGTATAAAAACTGAAAATTGTGAACTCAAAAAGGCTAAAGGTATTAGAAAACCTGTTATTGGAAAGCTTTGTATGAAAGACTATAATGAGGTGTTATTGCGTAATAAATTACTAAGACGCAAAAACATAATTTTTAAATCTTTGAGACATGAGGTCTTCACTCAAGCTGTTAATAAGATTGCATTATCTTCTAATGACGATAAACGAATTGTTCTCAAAGATAAAATATCAACACTATCTTGGGGGCATCAATCAAGCCTATTTTAATATTAATAATATTAATGTTATAATTATAATAATTTTAATTCCTAGGTATATATTATATTTTTTTATAATAATGATTTATTAATGCAAATAAAAGCTATGGTCCAAATGTAAGATTCCGTTAAAGGTGTTTTCCAACAATTTTTTTCACTTGTAATCTTTTTATTATTCTGTATTTTAAATTTAGGGGGTTTATGGTAAATAAATGTTTAAGCAATAATTTTTTGTTTCAATAATCGTCTGTTCAACCTAGTCAGCAAATTCAAAGGCAACGTGCGTCTGACGCAATGCATTGCTACTCGGTCTTGTTCCGACCTGATCATCTGTTCAACCTAGTCAGCATTGTAATGAGACATCAAATAATAAAATTATTTTCAATCGATATTTTTTCGTCAGTCGCATTGTTGCAGCCCGTCCGGTGCCTAATATTTTACAGGTCTCATATAATTATAAAGCAGCTGACTTTTTCGTGAGTATATATTTTTTTATATTATGTATTTACTAATATTATTATAATGGTTTTAATAATTTAAACAATTTATACATATATATATTTTTTTTACAGATGATGTCGGATTCTCAAGAAACTATCCATATCTATTCCCAAGATGCGCAAGACCCTTATGCGGGTGTTGATGAGTCTTATGAGGAGTTATTAAGAATTAGAGCTAGTATTGCGGCGGAGAAAACGAAACGTGAAAAGTCGAAGAAACATGGTGAATTGTCATCTTCATCATATGTTATAAGAAAAGAACGGAATAAGCCGAAGAAAGTGATAAAAATTCAAGTGTATGATTTAGAAGACGCCAACTCCAGCCATAGTGACAGACAAAGTGAAATATCAGAAAAAATGGTGTTTAATGTGCAGTACGTTTTAAAAGACTCGATCGATGAGATAATGGACCTTACTGAAAATGTGATAAATAAAATTTAAAAAAAAATTGCTAACGATTATTTTTAGTTTTATGTGGTAGGTTATTTAGTTTTTATGATTTGTGTTTTTTCGGTTTAAAGAACTTTATTTCTCATTAAGATACATATAATATCACTTACATGAGAACAAACAAAAACAATTACATTTGTTTTACATTTTTTTTTTTTTTTCACCTCTCAGTGTGGGTAAAAATATATTACATTACAATCACAGTGCAGTTGTCCAACCGCTAGGAAGCGCGTTCTGTGCATAATACGTCACGAGTGGTAACGAGTTTTTTTTTTTAGGCGGTGGCCCAAGTTAAAAAATTAAGCCAATTTAATATCACGTGGATTCCTTATTATAAATGTAATTAAATAGTCTTTTTTTAAAACAATTTAGAGAAGTCGCTTCTTTCACTGTATTTGGAAGTTTATTATAGATTTGTGCTCCCCTAAACGTTAAATTATTTTTACCATAATTCGTTCTTACATTGGGTAGTGCGAGGTGGCTTGATCGGCGTGTTGAGTATTTGTTTAGTGTACCTTTCATCGTAAAACTGATTTGTGAATGTATAAGTTTATGAGTAATTTTGTAAATAAGTATGCACGTGTTATATATATAGAGGTTTTTGATGTTAAGAAGTTTTGTTTTTATATAAAGAATTTTGGATGGTGTTAAGAAATCATAATTATATAGAATCTTCAATATTTTATTTTGTAGAACTTGGATTGGTCTTTGGTTTGATTCAGCTGCGTTACCCCATATTTCGATGAGGTACAGCAGATGAGGTTTCACTAGTGCATTATATATTAGTATTCGAACTTTTTTGGGAATACATCAAACCATTTTGTGGATTAAGCCCACTAGTGGTGACAGTTTTTTTGTTATGTGTAGTATATGTGCATTCCATGTTAGGTTGCTATCAAGAGTCAGTCCTAGGTATTTTTCGTCATTAGTTTCATGTAGCGTTTCCCCGTTAATACTCAGTTTAGGTTGGCCGGACAATTTTTTATTCTTAGCTCTAAAAATTATGTATGATGTTTTGGAAGTATTTACTGTTAAAAGATTGCTTTGAAACCATTTTTGTAAAATATTTAAGTCTGATTGCGCATTATCAAATATTTCTTTTATACTGTTTCCAAAATAAAATAGACATGTGTCGTCTGCGTATAATGTTAGATTTCCTTTCAATCCTGCTTGGTGTATGTTGTTCACATAAATAAGGAACAGTAGGGGTCCAAGAATAGAGCCCTGAGGTACGCCACATGTTAGTGGTTGGAGACCACTCTGATAAGCTCCAATCTTAACTAATTGGTACCTATCGCTGAGATAAGACTTAAGGATTTTAAACGCCGTTCCTGTTATACCAATACTCTCTAGTTTTTGTAATAATAGGGTGTGACAGACAGTGTCGAACGCCTTCTTTAGATCAATGAAGACACCCAACGCTACCTGTTTTTGATCTATTTTAGTTTTTATTGTTGTTATTAAATCAATAGTCGCGCCCAGGGTGTTGGATTTTGGTCGGAACCCATATTGTTGATCGCATAAAAAATTTATTTCTGTTAAATATTCATCTAGTCGCTTGTATATGATTTTTTCTAATATTTTCGATAGTATTGGCAGAACAGAAATGGGTCGGTAATTTCCAGGATCAGACTTTACACCGGCCTTATGAATAGGAGTAACTCTAGCAATCTTTAAGTTTTCTGGAAATATTCCATCTGCAAGAAGTTGATTTATGCAGTTTGTTAGGTTTTGAATGATGAGGTTTTTGATACACTTCAAAGCTTTGGTACTAACTCCGTCTATACCCATGCTGGTGTTAGGGTCTAGACTGTCAATGATCTTAGATAACTCATCCATAGTACATGGGGATAGTTCAGATAACTCAGAGTCATTATTTAGTTTGGGCAGAATGTATGTTTCAGTGTTGTGTCCTGCAGATGGTATCTTGTTTGCTAATTGTATGCCTACGTTTGCAAAGAAACTATTAAAAATTTTACATACCTCGGAAGGATCAGAAACTGTAGTACCGGTTTCAAGTTTTAAGTTTGGGGGAGCACAGACCGTAACAATTTTATTATTTGATAGTGAATTTATTAATTTCCACAACTTTTTAGGCTTTTTCGCACATTTTGAAAATTCTCCGTTAAAATATTTTGCTTTCGTTTTCTTGATTGTTTGTGCCAGAGTATTGCGTTTAATTTTAAAGTCGTTTTGTAGATTTAGATTTGTAGGGTCTTGTTTCAAATTGCTCCATAATATATTCCTTTCCTTGATCTCTGCGATTATTTCTCGGTTAATCCATTCGTTTTTTGGCAGATTAGCTATTTTATATTTTTTTACTGTTGATTCAGCGATAGCGGTTTTTATGCATTCATCTAGGCTGGCATAGTTATAATTACCATTTTCAAAGTTTGATGATTCAATTATTTTGTACAGTTTCGTGTAATCAGTAGCATTGTACTCAATTTTCTGATTTTTCGGCGCTTTTACCCTTTTAATTTCTAGATAAATATTCTTATGATCTGACAATGCGGACTCAATTATAGCCATGTGAAAGCTGTCCTGCTTTAAGTTGGTACAAATATGGTCTATAATAGTTTTGGTACTTGGTGTTTCTCGGGTACAATACTCAGGATCTACTCTGTTGATAGTTTTGTAACCAGATCCGCTTAGCGTAGTCTTATATCGCTTTGTTGAGTTATCAGAGCTGAGTAAATCGATATTTGTGTCTCCAAATATGATTGTTCTCCTCTTATGTAAAAGTTGTTGCTCATAAGTAACTAGAAAGTTATTAAGATTTGTGTGTCCGGGCTTGTAAACCACGCCTATGTTTAGAGCATATTTCTGCAAATGTACACACAAATAGTTATTTCCTCCGACAAACGCTTCCGATAGTAGTTCGTGTTTTAAATTGTTGTGTACGTAGATTGATGCACCTCCGCCAACTGCGCCAGCTCTGATATTAAAATAGTGAGTATAGTTTGGTATTTGGAAGGTTTTAGCTTGGTATTCTGATCTAAACCATGTTTCGGTTAATAGGATAATGTGAATGCATTTTTTAAATGAGTGGAGTATGCAGATAAGTTCCTCAAATTTTCCAGGCTTACATATACTTCTTACATTTGCGTAGAAAAAATTAAGACTAGATTTGTTAGTGAGTATATCCTGATAGTTATTTAGTGCTTGATAGGTATTGCTACTCTGCGTGTCCGTGCTATTGTGGGTTACATGGTGGGAAGTGTTTAGTTTTTTGAAGTATTGGTAGGAACAATTTTTGGCAGGCCTTTTATGTATTTTATAGTTATATCATTTTCTCCTTTCCCAATTCTGAGCGCTAATTCATTCTTTAGTTCCTTAAAATATTTTTGTTGTGCCGGTGTTTGATCTGAGAAGATCTTTATGCCGCTTTGGTCTTTATTCTTATTGCGGAGTAGTTCCTTAACAGTCTGTGAAGACTCAAAGCAGACCTTGATGTATCGGTCTTTTCCGGAATTATACTTGCCGAGGCGAAATATTTTTTTGGGTTTTGGACAGTCTTTAATTACGTTATTTAAGGTGGTAGAAACATGATACTTATCATGGGTGCGACTTTCCTCTGCATTTTGTGATTTGCACTCTGGGATGCCTTTTATGATAATATTTCTTTCTCTAGACGCCCGTTCTTGTAGTTCAAACATTATATTTTCTTCGACGCGCGGTGTTGGGGCATTTATAGTTGCATTATTTTTTATCGCAGAGATATCCGCTTCAAGATTTTGAATTTTACTATCTGTGGTACTGGATTTTAAAGTTAAATCCGATATTTGAGTCTTCATTGACATCTGTTCGCTCTTCAAGCTATCAGTAGACTCTTTGATGGCATGTAACTCAGCCTTCATTTCAGCAATGTTGTCACGCAAAGCGTTCATTGTAGATTCCTGAACTGTCATGAACTTTTGGAACATTGTTGTGATGTCTTTCCGAAAATCTTGGAGATCTTTTGAACAGCTACAATCATTACTTGGTTGTTTACGTTTTCTATTAGAAGAGCAGGAAGATTCATTTATTGTGGACAAGTCCGTCAGTGAGGTGCTTGCACCGGGTGGTGAATACAATAAGCTCATGATTTAATATTGTACCACACACCAAAAACTGACGTCACCGTAGAAAAAAAATACTATATAAATAAAAAAAAAATACTATATTTTAATTATGTATATTTTAAAAGTACAATTTATTTAATAAATAACATTGGAATAGGTAATCATATTTTAAGTTTATAGTATAAAGATAATAAATAAATGTCAGTTTAAAATAAATTTGTTTTATTATTAGTAAATACATCCAATATTTAATACACAATTCACATAATTTATTTAATTTTCTAACAGCTATTTCTTGATAGGTATATAAAACATTTTTTAACGCACACGTTAACTGCCTCTGTGGTCTAGGGGTTTAGGCATTTGCTATGTGACCCGGAGGTCGTGGGTTCGATTCCCACGGGGAGCGTACTTTGTAAAGTTGTTCCCAGTTTGGTTAGGACATTGCAGGATTGTTTATTAATAAGATGATTCCATGATTTTAGCGATCGTTAATTACGTTATTTATGAATAATAAGTTATACTTGTTTGTTTTAATCTAACCATCAAACATTATTAAGCATTATACTTGAATAACATTCTGAAAAAGTGTGCTAAGGTCAAAAGTTTACTTTTTGTCCAACTCATCCGTATTAATTTGGTAAGTATTATTAAATTTCAGTCTACATGAAACGGAAGCTCATTTTGATTTAACTCACGGAGTACTTCAGTCGAGTACAATAGGTATTTTATCATGAAATTTGTAAAACAAAACGAAACACTTAAATTAGATTGTGTTTGTCCCGTATCATCACAGGAACCAAAACGACACGGTAACTTACTGCCCAACACTATACGTTGTCTCGTTTGTGGTCCATCGAACTGCGGCAAAACCAATTTAGTAATAAGTTTATTGTTACATAAAGATGGTCCGCGTTTTGCCAACTTGTATATTTATTCAAAATCTTTATACCAAGCTAAATATTTATTTCTGGAGAAAGTTTTGAGCATGGTAGCTGGTACAACTCTTAATAAATACAATCACAATAGTGAAATTTTAAGTCCTCATGAAGCCTCACCTGATTCTATTATTATTTTTGACGACGTGGCTTGTGAGAAACAAAACAACATCAGAGATTATTTTGCCATGGGTCGTCATAAAAATATTGATTGCTTTTATATCAATCAGACGTATACAAAAATACCTAAACAACTAGTAAGAGACAATTCAAATCTGATAATATTGTTCAAACAAGATGACATTAATTTGAAACACGTATACGATGAACACGTTGGATCCGATATGTCATGGTCTCAATTTCGTGAAATGTGTTCAGCTGTTTGGAAAAAACCTTTTAGCTACCTTGTTATTAATAAGGATTGTGAAAAAAATAAAGGATGTTATAGATCAGCATTTGACACTTTTATAATTTTGGACTAACATACTTATTAGAGTGTTTCGTTTATAATGGATCATTTTGAATTGTAATTTCCACAAGAACATACCATCTATTACTAAAATGGAAAAAGCATATAAAGAACAAATAGTGAAATCTGCAGCAGCTGTTAAAAGAAAAGTGGAAATGATTAAAGATGCAAAAAACGTAAACAATATGGCGTTAGAGACAATATTTAAGCCTATAGTTGATCCTCTTAATTTGATAGCCAATAAAAGTAATGAAAAGAGCGTTGTGAAAGAAACTCAAACACCTGTTGTGAAAAAGTATAAAGATAATGACAGCGCGTCGTCCTATTCCTACGACGAGGATTCTGATGACCCCGTCAGCGATGAACATAGTGTGTCCGATAGCGAAAGTCCTCAACAATATAATAAAACTTTGGTTTTATCACCTTCCGAAAATTTCACTGAAGAATCGTTTGGATCTGCTACGTCCTCACCAGATAAAAATCAGTCATTATCTTGGTCTACATCATCTGAAGTAATAGATGCTATACCGTTTGGAGTTAGAAATGAGCGCGGAAAGCTAATGCTTGGTAAGATACGCGTTTTTAACGGTGATAATATTTTAAAAATAGGAACTTACACTCTTAATAAGACAAACGGTCTAAAAGAGTTACTATTTAAAAAGAAACCTGATTTAGACGAAGTTACATCGGAAGACTTGCAAAACTACCGTTTATTATTAATTTATACCAACGCACATAGACGTAATTATGACTCATCCAAACCTATAAACAGTAACAAAGGTTTTAAATACATTAATGTTATTAAACCCTTATTTAAATTCTCAAAAAATTCAACTACAAGTTTAGAAAGTCTTACTCATGGAAAAGGGATTTCACTTTTGAAGAAAGTGAAAAGAGACACTGATTACATTTATTGGGATGATCCCAACGAGTTGGTAGAACGATTGAAATTACTGTTGGGATCACGAACGGCTGGCAACACTGGAGTAGACAATGAAATTATTGCAATCATAGCAGAATTACAAGAAGCTGGGATTGTAAATGTAGAACTTAGAGAGTATTCGCCGGAAAAATTTAGCAGTATTATTACAGTTCTCAACACATCTAGACAGCAATGAATATAGACAAGTTTGGTCATCACGTCCATAAACGCTTGCGGTTATCGGAATTAATTCATACTGTAAACGATACATTAGTGAAAACAGATGCTGGTCACTATGATTTGAAAGCATCTAAATTAAAAGGTCTTTCATCTCCAAACGAAAGCGATGAAGCAGTGAACAAAGCTTATCTGGATAACATAGTTCAAGAGCTAAGAAAAGAAATTAAAAAGTTGAAAATAATCAAAAAATATATTTAAAAAATTTAGAAAACGCTACATCAGTCTACCTGTCAAGATCATTTTATTCAAAACAAGACGTAGATAATTTGATTGAACTTAAATTGAACAAACAAAATGAGCAAAAAAAATATAGTTGATGAAATTCATAAAGCAGCAAGAAGAAATTTTCCTCGACGAAATACAATTATAAAAGGAATAGATGACTTATGGCAAGCTGATCTGATGGATTTCCAGAAATATTCTAACTTTAACAAGGGATATAAATATGTCTTAGTCGTAATAGATACGTTATCAAAATATGTATGGACAAGTCCTTTAAAATCAAAAGACAAAAAATGTGTGACAGAAGCAATGACTCAAATGTTGTCTTGTTCATCACGAAAACCAATCAATTTACAAACTGATTTAGGCAAAGAGTTTTATAATGACGATTTTGATAAATTGTGTAAAAAATTTAATATTAATCATTATTCAACCCACTCGGTTAAAAAAGCTTCTATAGTTGAACGAGTCATACGGACCATAAAATACCACCTATACAAACTTTTTAGTTTGAACGGTCATTATCAATGGCTTGGGTCAAATATGAACTCAGTTATAAAAAAATATAACAATACTACTCATCGTTCTACTAAATATAAGTCCGTTGATGTAAATAAGGTAAATCAATTGGATGTTGTATCTAACATTTTGCACTCACAGAAACAAACTGTATATAGAAAACCTAAGTTTCGTGTTGGTGATAGTGTTCGAATAAGCAAATACAAAGCTGATTTTTATAAAGGCTACACTCCTAACTGGTCTACGGAAATATTTGTCATAATAAAAGTAAATAATACAAATCCACCAACATACCTATTGGAAGATAAGCACAAACAAACAATTCTAGGATCTTTCTATGAATATGAACTACAAAGAACAAAATTTCCTGATCATTATCTTATTGAAAAAGTTATTAGAAGAAAAGGTAATAAACTTTTTGTAAAGTGGTTAGGTCTTAGTGAAAATGAAAACAGTTGGGTGGACAAGAGTGCATTACTTTTGTAATATAAAGCAAGCGTTATAAAAAGTTTGTTCATTATAAAAATATCTATGAAGGAGGGAAGTGGTATTTTAAATAACGTCATAAATAATTTACCGTTTGAACTACATATTCCTGGATATCAATTTTGTGGACCAGGTACTAAACTGCAAAAACGGTTACTAAGAGGAGACCGAGGTATAAATAAATTGGATGAAGCTTGCATGTACCACGATATTGCATACGACAATAAAGATTTAAACGTTCGACAAAAAGCAGATTTACAACTTTTAAATATGGCTAAGAAAAGATTAAAATCTAAAGATGCTGGAAAAGGTGAGAAGGTAGCTTCATGGATTGTTAAAAATGCAATGAAAGCAAAACTCAGAGCTGGTGCTGGAATTCGTTCGTTCATGACTGCAGTGAAAAAAATACAATCTAAGCTGAAAAAAATAAAATCCAAGGACAGTCGTTCAGCTATAAATTATGCATATACTGCTGCGAAAAAACTATTTCAAAACAATAAAGGAATACGGACACCACGGTGTATTCCTATTCCTAAATGCGGAGGCTTCTTACCGCTTATTCCGATTTTCGCAGGCCTATCAGCTCTAGGTTCGCTTGCTGGTGGTGCTGCAGGTATAGCTAAGGCTGTTAACGATTACAAGGTTGCTCAGAAAAACTTTAAAGAGTCTGAACGGCATAACAAGATGATGGAATCTGTTGCTTTAGGAAAAGGGTTGTATATAAGGCCATATAAAAAAGGAGCCGGTTTATACTTAAGTCCTCCAAAAAACTAAATAAACGGCTACCCAAGCGAGCACTAACCAATTTAGATATACTGGAGCATGCTACGGACATTCCTTACTTTCGCGGAGTGTATATGAGAGATTCTCTCCCGCGAAGACCAAGAAAAATAGAGTGCGCTATAATAAACTTAGATAGTTCTAACAATCCTGGAACACACTGGGTAGCCTATGTAAAACAAAATAATTACTGTGAATATTTTGATAGTTTTGGTGATTTAAAACCTCCATTAGAATTAATCAATTATTTAAGTCCTTTGGATATAAGTTATAATTATGTACAGTATCAAACCTACGGTACTACAAACTGTGGACATCATTGTTTACATTTTTTACAAAATTATTGGAAAAATAAGTTATATAAGTAACATGATAAATAAATATATATCAGTATAACGATGTCTTTTACTGTGTCAATAACCGGCAGAGGAGAATCTTTAACAACAAATTATTCCCCTACTCTGCAGCTGTACGAAGAGTACGAATGCGGGCTTTTGTATTTTTCCACATTTAATTCTATACCTAATATAGACGAACGAAATAACAAATTTTATTATGGTAAAGAAGTTATCGAAATACCTGAAGGATCATATGAGCTTCAAGACATTTGTGATTATCTTAAAAGCAACATTAAGAACGCAGCCTTACACAACTTACAATTGACTTCTAATAATAATACATTAAAAACAAGTATTTTTTGTTCTGAAGACGTTCACTTTTATAAAAATGCCTCGATCGGAAAAATATTAGGATTCGGTACAGAATCAATTAAAGCTAACATAAATACAGAATCTAGGCATCCTGTCAGCATTTTACCAACAACTATCGTACGCATCGAATGTGATGTTATTAGTGGATCATATGTGAACGGCAAAGCAAGTCATATAATTTACGAATTTGTGCCTAACGTACCCCCTGGTTATAGAATTATTGAAATACCTAAAAATTTAATTTACTTTCCCGTCAACCAGAGTTCGATCAATTCTATTAATATACGGCTGTTAGACGCAGAAAACAAGCAAATCAACTTACGTGGTGAAGAAGTACAGCTGTATTTACACTTTAGAAAAAAATGCTAAATTTCAATAAAAACACCTCTACTTCTAATATCAGACTCAGTTCTAAGGGAACGCTTCATAAAGGAACACCGCTTCGATCAAAAAAGCGACTAACTAAAATCAATAAAGAGTTTTTAAAGCTACTTGGTTTGCTAAAATGAATATTTTAAATATATGTCAACCAGCATCATACGACAACAGCATAGAAAGTTTTGAATATCATTCGTATAAGCCGTATGTATCAAGTTTTAATAAAAATGATGAAATACGGATACCGATTAATCAGCAGGATTTATACGTATTGCCTGCACTCAGTAATTTGTATATCGAAGGCAGAGTCCATGTGTATAAGCAAGATGGCACTAGTAAAGCAAAAGAGAGCGTATCGAATGTGCATTTTGTGAACAACCCTGTCCTATTTCTATTTCAAGACATCAGATATGAACTAAATGGGATAGAAATAGATAAGATTAAAAATGCTGGTGTTACTACTACAATAAAATCCTATCTTTCATTGAATGAAAACGAATCCAGAAGCTCAAAAGTTTGGGGTTGGTCCCCGACAGGTATAACCACCGATGGAGTGTTTTCTGTATCTATACCGTTAAATAAAATATTGGGTTTCGCTGAAGATTATGAAAAAATTATAATAAATTGTAAACATGAATTAGTACTTTTGAGAAGTAATACAAATATCAATTCCCTACTATTAAATACCGGAGAGGTTGTGGAAGATATAATTATAAATAAAATAGTTTGGCGAGTTCCTCACGTTAGAGTGTCAGACCGTGAAAGAATCAATTTACTAAAACATTTAGAAAAAGATCGAGCGATAACTGTTGCGTTTCGCAACTGGGATTTGTACGAGTATCCATTATTACCCAAAACCCGGAAGCATACTTGGTCTATTAAAACTTCATCGCAGATAGAGAAACCGAGATTTGTTATTATCGCTTTACAAACCAACCGTAAAAACAATGCCACAATGTCGATGGCAGAATTCGACCATTGTCATATTCGTGATGTGAGAGTATTCCTGAATTCTTCTTATTACCCATATGAAGGTTTAAATATTAGCTTCTCGGACAACAAATATACATTAATATATGAGCAATACGCAAGATTTCACCAGTCTTATCACGGGCGCCGAGCAGAACCGTTGATGGGGTTAAAAGAATTTAAAGACATAGCTCCATTATTTGTTATCGACTGTTCTCGGCAGCATGAAATGTTAAAAGGATCAATCGATGTAAGAGTCGAAATCGAATCCGATCAAGACATACCAGATAATACGGCTGCATACTGTCTTATTCTAAACGATTGCATATTTGAGTACAAACCTTTGAGCAATATTGTAAGGAAGCTATCATGAATTCTAACACCATAATCGTGGACTTGCAAGGGTTTAAGGATTTGAAAAATCAATTTATTATCAAAGAATTATCAATTGCAACAAAAGACTATACACAAACCTTTTTGATTAAAGCACCATATTCTTTTAAAACTCTATCTAATGAAGAAAAAAAACAAGTACGATGGCTAGAAAACAATAGGGGGCTTAATTGGCAGGAAGGTTTCATAGATTATCGAGAATTTCGAAGAGTTATAATTCCATACTTGTATGGTAAAAATATCTTGACAAAGGGATTGGAGAAGATAGTGTGGATTCAAGAATTATGTAAAGATTGCGAAATAATAGAATTGGGTGAAAAAGGTTGTCCTAAATTATTAAAATTATATGAAGATTACTGTAAGCAGAATGATACAGGGCTTAATTGTATTTATCATAAAAAAATATGTGCTTTGAAAAATGTGCTTTGTTTAAAAAAGTGGTGTCAAGAAAATTCCTTGTTAAATTAAGATTAGTGTAAGATTTTTTAAATAAAAAAAAATATTGATGTACTTATTAACTTTTATTTATCACTTCAATGATGAGAAGATTGAATATACCAGCTGGTATATTCAATGTTTTCTATCCTTGACCATGACCCACCCCTCAACAAGCATGATTGAACAATCAATGTTGGTAAGATCATTCTTTCCAAGTGGAAACGGAACCCTTTGCTTTTTAAAAAAATATGACGATTCTCGATCCAAATTTAGTATTGGGCTTTTCAGACCACCTAAAATTAAAAACTAGAATATAGAGCGAATGAAATGAGCTCTATATGCTGGGTTTTAATTTTAGGTGGTCTGAAAAGCCCAATACTTACCTACTGACGCGCGATCGATAATTGCCGCGGCCGCGGCGGCGTGCGCGCCGCCGCCCCGCTCCTCCGCGCTCCGTCCCGCCTCCGGCTCAGGTAGGCTTGCCCTAGACAGATAGTCGGCGCTGTTATCAGCGCTACGTATATATTCTATACTATAGTTATATGCACTTAGAAATAACGCATACCTTTGAAGCCGATTAGCTGACACTTCAGGGATTCCTTTGTGCGGTCCAAATATCGAAATAAGAGGCTTGTGGTCGGTCCTTAGTATAAAAGGGCTCGACCTCCCGTATATGTACTGGTGAAAGCGCCGTACGCCAAAAATTATAGCCGTGGCCTCTTTTTGTATCTGTGAATACCTTTTTTCAGCGGAGTTCAGTGTACGAGACGCAAAAGAAATTGGTCTTTCTAAATTATCATCACCCACTTGTGACAAAATTGCGCCCAACCCAGTTGGGGACGCGTCAACGGTTAAAATTAATTTTGAACTAGGGTTGAAATGTGTTAACACCTGGTCTGACGCGAGGAGCTCTTTAATTTTATTAAATGCTTGTTCGTGCTCCGCCGTCCAGGTCCATTTCACCCCCTTTTTTAACAAATCATATAACGGGCTAAGTATGCTGGAGGCTCCTGGGACAAAGATCCGATAATAGTTAATTAGACCTAGAAAAGACTGCAATTTACTAACATCATTTGGTTTTTTCGCGTCAATTATAGCTTTAACTTTCTTAGAACATTTTTTTAACCCGTACTTATCTATTACATAACCCAAGTAACTTATTTCGTTTTTAAAAAAATCGCATTTGTCCCTTTTCAACGTTAATCCCGCGTCTTGTAGTCTTTGTAGTACTGCATGGAGTCTTTCCATGTGTAGTTTCGGGTTTTCCGCGGTTATCAAAACGTCGTCCAATAAACATAATACGCCGTCCATACCAGATAAAACCGTTTCCATCGCGCGCTGAAATATTGAAGGTGCACTTGCCAAACCAAATACCAACCGCGTAAATTTAAAAAGGCCCTTTGGTGTATTTATACACGTAAACTTTTGTGACTCCTCATCGAGTAAAAATTGGTTGTAAGCCATGGACAGGTCTAATTTTGAAAATTGTTGACCACCATGTAATTTGGAGAAAAGTTAATGTATAGTAGGCAAAGGATATTGTTCAATCATCAATTGCTTGTTGATGGTCACAGAATAATCTGCGCATAGCCTTATAGTTCCGTCGCGCTTTAGTACGGGTACGATTGGTGACGCATACTCGGAGTGCTCGATAGGTTTTAATATGCCTAGTGTCACCAACCGGTCAATCTCTTTGTTTACTTTGTCGCGCAAAGAAAATGCTACGGGACGTGCTTTAAAAAATATCGGCGTGGCGTTTTGTTTGAGCTGTAACTTAACTTGGTATTTATTGAACATGCCTAAGTCTTCTGAAAATACGTTTGGAAATCTACATTGTAACTGATCAAATATATAATTATTATCGTATTGACTTACAAAATTGCAAGACGTGAGTTGTAATCGGTACATTGACATAAAATCTCTGCCCAGAAGGGGCGGGCCGCCGTCACGGACTATGTAAACATCTAACATTTTCGTGCAACCGTCATATTCTATCGGTACCCGTATCATACCCGCACATTTTATATGATTGCCTGTGTACGATAGAAGTCGTTTTGTAGTTAACGATAATGGCACATTAGTAAAATGTTGTTTATAAGTTTTTTCAGAAATTACCGTGACCGCGGATCCACTATCAATTTCAAATTGTAATTGAATTCCATTGATACATATTAATTCTGTCATAGGCTCACCATGCTTAGTACGTAAATTAAATAACTTACCGTCGTCGTCTTCACTAACATTATCCGTGTCCACGTATTTGACGCTCGTGCACATCCTACGCAAATGCCCTTTAGTGTTACACTTTTGGCATTTGTAGTTAGCGTATCGACACTGCGAAGACTTATGATTTCTACGGCCGCACACTGTACACTTTTCTTTCACTGAACGAGCACTGTTTTTACCGGACGGGCTCCGCGCGATCTTAAATAACTGGTCATTCTGATGCTGCTGAACTGATGCGGCCCCTGCACGGGCACATCGAATATTTTCAGCCATTTCCACCGCCTTGGCCAGCGTTAAATCCTTCAATTCCTGCGAGAAAAGCTTATCTCGCTCAGGTCCTGCCATCATCCCCATCACAAACCGGTCTCGCAATGCTTCCTCGACATCTTTAAACCCGCAATAAGCTGTGAGACCAGGCAACCTTGAAGCCCACTGCGTATGGGTTTCACCCGGCTGTTGTACCGCCGCGTAGAAATTATGTCGCTCGCTGAAGCCGCAGCGCTTCGGTGTGAAGTGATCGTCTAGCAGTTGGATTATATCCTCATATGGTACCTCCTGCAAGTCCTGTGGCAGTGCCAAATCTGCTGTAAGCTTGTAGGTACCATCAGTGAGTGCGCTCAGCAATATCGCTCGTCGCTTTGTTCCCGTTTTGTCGGTGGTGGAGCTTATATCGTTAGCTATAAACCACTGTGAAATACGACTTTTGTAAGTCTTCCAATTCTGCACGTTGTGATCAAACGCCGATAAAATTCCAAAATGAGACATTTTTGTTGTTGAGGGTAAGTCCTCGTCGCCACTGTTAGATATCCAATGCGGGACAAGTGAAACGCTTGCTGGTCAATGACACACTGCTTTATTCTAACATTCGTTAGTAGCGGGCGCAGCCGCATATACCTACGTATGAATATATCTATTCACATATATAATAAGTTGTGACGAATGATGTTAATTGTTATGTACTTTGGGACCGTTGACAATAGGACAAACGTTGATATGATGTTGTGTTTCAGATGATGAACACTCTGAGAATCCACAGAGTTGTGGGAGTTCTTCCGTTGAAGACCCAAGTCAAGCAGTCGAGGACGCCTTGCAGTCAGGAGAGGCCGTGTTACAAAATATAACCGGTTAGAAGGCGGAGCCTAACACCACGTGACTGCATGCATCGGTGACTTCGGGTGGCGTGAGGAACATGGTGGGAGCGAGCCGCGGCCGGGCGAACGCACTCACTTGCTCCCGGGCTTCGGAACGTGCTGGACGTCTTTTTGAGATTATTAGTTTTGTTAATGTTCATTTCAAATTAATTGTTTTGTTGATTAAAAATTGTATCTAGTTAGGTTACTTTGCATTTTCTTTTTAAAAAATTGATTCCACTTCTGGTTTTTAATACTATATAATTATAAGTAGTTCAAACAGGTGTAGGTAGATCAAAATAAAATACCTACAAAAAATAAATTACGCACAAACAGAGTTCAATTTAACCAGCAGCCATCGAAATAATATTACTACGTATAGAAATGACAGCGCCTTCAAATTTTGGCGCCACGTTCGGCCGTGAGGGGCGTGCCCCTCCCTGGCCCCGCCCCCAACCGAGTCATAGAATATGACATTACTACGCAGGGGCGACACTTTGTTTATATTCTGCCTATTGGACATCTAATTGATTATTTTATTTTATTACAATATTTTATTTTACTTAATAGAAATTAGGTATAATATTAGCTTTATAGGTAGGAAGCTACATTACATTTTTGTTCTTAACTAAATATTAGTCAAAAATAAACTGAGATTAAATCAAAACTAACTTTATAATGAAATTTTATTTGTTCGAAAACGGTTGGTCGAAATTTAAAATGCTGTTTCGTTTTCCTTCTTTTTATTTTCTAGAAACTATTTTTTTACTTAGTTAGTAACTTTATCCACATTTACATATTTTATACCTACTATATAAAAATATTTTGTAAATATAGTTTAAAAAATGAATATTTAAATTACATATAATTTAAAAAAAGTATTTTTTGGGTGAATATCAACTAGAGATTTTTATTTGTCATTTCGGTGTGATTTTTTTTATTTCAATGCTATCTACATATTTTTAGTGACAAATAAAACTTTGGCCTATTTTATAACATTGTGTGCGTGAGTGGACATCATAAGGTTGAACTTTTACACTGAAATGAAAATTGCCACCGAAATTATACTTACTTACTTGATGGCTCAGCGACCCAAAGTGAGTCTTGGCCTCCGACACAAGAGAACGCCATGATAAATTGTGTAAATTTATACACAATTTTGAAACAAATTACACGAATCCAGCACGAGTTACACAGGTTGTGACCTGTGACACAGGTTTGATCACTCAAACCTACTATAGGCACCAACCTCACAATACATAGGTAGTCTCACATCGGTATACAACTAAGAAAATATACCTAAAAAAATTTTAATCTAAAGTCTGTAAGCAAACCTTGTTTTAAGAAAATAAATTAAAATTATTTTAGTTATATCGGCTACGGATCTGATCTGATGCGACACTAACATTTTTGACACATCTAAAAAGTGCTAAGCACTGCTAAAGAAGTTTTCACTTCAAAAATAAAAAAAGGTTAACCGACTCTAAAAACGAATTTGAATAACTTATTGAATTCGTTAATTGATTATATCTGATTGAAGTCGGTGTCAGGCGGACGCGACCACCTAGCTAGATTATCATCTCAGGCATCTCAGCAGCATGGGAGGATGACTTCCAGACGTAAATACATGAATAGCTTACGACAACATAAGTAACGCGTTATACGTGCCCATGAAATTTGAGGGTTGCCCTCGATTTTCCTGGAATTCCCATCATCAGATCCTGAATTGGTGACAACTTGGGAGTATGCACTTATGAATAAAAAAAGAATTTTGAAAATCGGTCCACAATTGGAGTAATCGGCGAACCTCCAAAAAAAAACAATGAAACATAGAACCTCCTTTTTTGAAGTCGGTTAAAAAAAAAGCAAAAAAATTTTCAGAAATAAGTACCTAAATTATATTATAAAATTGACTCACGCTTAGTACCTACGTATCCCATCTGTACGATTACTTTTTGATAATCTATGATTTTCACATAGAAATGGCGGATGCAATCATGATGCAATAGAAAATAATGAAAAAAAATTGTTTTGGTTGGTTTTACTTAATTTTTTGTATACTTACCGATGATAAGTGACGCCGCTATCTTTCTTCCTTACTGTTGAACGGTTTTTACAAGTTTTTATTGAACATGACGGCATTTTTTAATTATTTTTTTGACATAAATCCGAGGACCAATCACGATGAGCGTCGGCAAGTTTCTAAACGAGTTGATGTCTATTGGCCTCAACGTATGGGGACAAAAATTTTGTTCGCGGTGTCCGTTCTATACGTAGTAATATTATTTCGATGCCAGCAGCGCAGACCACATGTACGCAAAACGAAATCAACTGAATTATTATGTTTATGTAAGTTGTCAAAACGAAAAAATAATATTAATAAACAATTTTATTAAACTACGTCTAGACACTGGCAGAAATATTCAACAAACAAGTTATAGAAAGAAGAAGTAAGTAAAAACAGTTTAAAAATGATGATGTCATGATCATGCCGTAGCGCGTAGTCATGACATGTTGATGCGTTGACAACCAAAAAATAAATGTTGGGTAGCCAACAGTGAAAAAAAGAAGTGACTGTGCTGTAACTGTCAAGTGTCACTCGACAGATAACTCGGTCGGTATCTGTGAAAATTAATAATTACGTACCTTCACGCTACAGAAACAAATTAATCATTTAAAAATTATACGGATACCGTGGAAACAAGAAATAAAGAAAAAAACCCGCCGTTACTCGCTGGCTAACTAAAATAAAATCTATCCTAAGAATAATTACCCAACCTTTAACCGAAATAGTGAAAAAAATATCAAATGCATACATGTGTGACCACTTACATTATATCAGACGGATGTTTACTGCTTCTTTATGGGACGTTTAGATCTTGTGGTCGCCGGATTCGTCCTGGCAGTCTTTGTTGGAGACGTCGCGGTCAAAGGCTGCACCGGCACCTCTGCTGCAGTTGGTGAAGAGGACGAACCAATGATGCGCCTCACATCGGCGACCGAGAAGACGCGGTGCCTTGCCCCATCGGGCCCAGCAACAAATATGCACCCATCCATTGTCCAGCACTTATTCACACCAAAGTGCTGCCGAGCCAGTAAAAATGCTTCCCGACGCAGTTTAGTCAAGAACTCTGACACAGTTATACTGCTGCCCTTTAAGGCAGTTTTGCTTGACCAAATTTTGCGCTGCACCGAGTGATCACAAAACTTTACCAGTATAGGACGTGGCTTATTATCCAAAGCTAAACCAAGCCGATGACTGCGACTGATGCATTGTGTTGTAAGGCCAGTAATCTTCAAGTTGTCGGAGATCACCTTTATGATTTTCTGAGGAATATCTTCATTCTTCTCTTCATTGACTCCGTGAAAAAGCAGCATCTTTCTGCGAGTTCGCATTTCGAAATGATCCAGCTGTTGGGAGAGAAGCGCTACTTGCTGTTGAAGAGTCTTCAGTGATGCCGACATGAAGGTGCTGAAGGTGCTGAACTCCGTTGCCAGTGATTGTAGTGTAGGTGCCTGGCCCGAGCCTCCTTCTGCGACGATGTACTGACGCAGAAGGAGGCAGCGGAGCGGGTGAGGGAAGCGGATCCAGCCGCCCGCCCGCTCCGCCGGAAAAGACCGGGCGGCAGGCGTTTGGCCCATGCCCGGCGACTGCCACCTTAACGGGGGCTTCCGGGCGGCGGTTAGGGGAAACCGTCGCCCATCGGATCGGAAGTCCCCGAGCGGTGCGGCGCACCAATTTCAACTGTGCGCGCCGCCAATAGTGCCGAACCCAAGAAGAAGGGTCTTCGGACGACCGCCGGCGGGGTCACGGAAGTATCTCAGTTCCCGTAGCCCCGCCCATCTAGGCGGATAAGGTGGTAGTCAGTCAGGTTTTTAGTCGGTATACCCTAAGTGGTTAGAGGGGGAGCCCGACATACCCCAGGGCATGCAGTAATGCATTTTCCTGACTATAAACAAAAAAAAAAAAAAAAGGTGCCTGGCCCGAAGCAGTGGCCTTATTTAACTGTCCTTGGAAATCTGCCAAACCAGTGTTGAAGCGCTCCATCAGAGCATTTACGGAATCCTGGAGTGTATCCATGATGAGTGTGGAGAGATGAAAGGAAAAATTATGCTGGCAGGTAACTTAGTTAATTGACATTAAAAATTCATGTAATCTTTAAAAAAAAAAATATTTAAATTATAATTAAAATTATATTTAAATTAATTAAAAATATATTGAGCCAAAATTTGACGTGTTGTTAAATCCACAGCTACCCGCAAAAAAAAAAGCTTTTAGATGATATTTAACTGATTTCACCCCTGCTTCCCATAAACCACCAAAGTTTGGTGCATGTGGTGGAATGAAATGCCATTCGCAGTTATTTGAAGCTAAATCTTCTGCGATTTCAGTTGCAATGCCACTTTTCTCAGACATGAACAAGCGTTTCAATTCAACAGCAGCTCCAGTAAAATTGGTGCTATTGTCACTCCACATGTCAGAACAGGGACCACGTCTTCCAACAAATCGTTTGTACGCCTGCAGAAAGCCTTCAGTACTTAAATCTGACACAACTTCTAAATGTATGGCTCTAGTAGACATACAAACGAACAGACAAATATACCCATTATAAGACTTGTGCCCTCTACCCTTTGTAGTTCTAATTTGAATAGGTCCCGCAAAGTCTACACCACTATGCTTGAATGCTCGCGAAGGAGTAACACGTGAGGTAGGTGGTTGACCCATAAGCTGGTTGTGAGCTACCGTGTTGTACCGAAGACATGATAGACAATCTCGATAGTGTGACCTGACTAAACGCTTAACACCTAATAAAAAGAATTTTGACTGTATATACGCCAACATCAGTTGTGGTCCGCCATGAAGAGTTTGTCGATGTGCGTCTAATACAATTAAATTGCTTAGATGCGAATCTCGAGGTATTATAATGGGATGTTTCCGATTTTCACTTAGTTGTGAATTTTCCAGCCGGCCTCCAACTCGCATAATTTGTTCCTGGTCTAAATATGGATTCAACGTTCGTAGCTTGCTGTTCTTGGGTAAGTCTCTATTCTTCCTTATGCTTTTTATTTCGTCTCCAAAATAGTTTAATTGACACTGTCTTATACAAACATTTAATGCATTTGTCAACTCTTTACTAGTTAAATATTTAATTTTAGGCTGAACCGTGGACTGTAATTGATGTTTTATATTATTAGCAAAGCGTAGACAATAAGCAATTACACGAATCATTCTTTGAAAAGAAGAAAATCTGTCCCAAAGTGTATCTTTTACAGTGGCACAGCAAACCTTTGCCTGTTCTATTTCCGTTTCTAAATTCTTCGGCTTACCATACTTCACTTTCTTCTTTAATAAAAAAGTAGGACCTTCAAACCACAGTTTGTTCGTGACCAATTCTGCTGGACGTTGACCCCGGGATGCACAATCGGCAGGATTTTGATCTGAAGGTATGTGGGACCATTGGTGCGCATCTAATTTAGACTGAATCTCAGACACCCGATTAGCTACGAATACCCTCCACCGACTTGGGTGGCTATTGAGCCACGCAAGCACAATTGTAGAATCGGTCTAGGCGTGTATATTTTGTTTGTCGATTTTCATGACCTCTGCTATTTCTGTGATTAATCTTACTAATAATACTGCACCAGATAGCTCCATTCTGGGAATAGAAATTTGTTTCACAGGAGCAACCTTGGTTTTGGCAGAGACCAAGCCAACCCGAACACTTCCAGTTATATCAATGGTACGTATATAAACCACTGCAGCATAAGCTGCTTTGGCGCAAAATCCGTGCAACTCCGTAACTATATGTTTTACCGACATTCCTAGCCATCGTGGAATTGAAATGTTAGATAAAACACTTAATTCATCACGGTAAGTTATCCATTCCTTTAATATTTTATCTGGAACGGTTTCGTCCCATTCTAGACCGGCTAACCATAGCTTTTGTATCATTATTTTGGCTAGTATTATACTAGGCCCTACCCAACCTAATGGATCATATAGTCGAGATATTTGAGATAATAATTTCCTTTTAGTTTCAGGTGCTGACAACGGGGAATGTTTTACCGTGTATCGGAAGGTATCATCGGATAGTTTTTTCCTTCATCTTTACTAAGTTGCTGCAATGACTGAACTGCCAGATAGGGTGCTGAAGCAGTTCCAAATGTAACTGTTAATAATCTGAAATGTTTTGCATCTGACCACTCTTTTGGTTTCCACAGAATTCTTTGTAGGTTGGAGTCTTCCGCGTCTACTAACACTTGAAGATACATTTTGACAATGTCAGCAACCATACAAATCATAGGAGCTCTCCAGCGCATGATCAAATGCCGAAGTTCTGGCTGCAAGGTAGGTCCTACTAAATTGTGGTAAAGGTGATCGTTTAGAGATTTACCATTTTTTCCCTTGCAGGAAGCATCATAAACAACACGAACCTTTGTAGTCTCTCTTTCCTCCTTTACTACGCAATGATGAGGTAAGTACCTACCCTTTTTGTATAGGGGCTTTACCACAGAGTCCTTTAATCTGTCAGGAAAAATACCAGTAGACATTGATAAGGTCACCAAAAAAGTTAAAATAGACGCTATCTCCTCATTGCATGCCTTAAGGACCTTAGTACATACATGGTCATAACCCTCAGAGTTCGTGCTATTTAGACAATTTTTTTTTTTTAATTTCATGTTCATCTATGGGAGTCAGATAGATAGAATTACTTAAAATAGCTTTAGGTGATTCATAAATTAAATTATCATTATATTTATTTGTTAAATTAATGAAATGGTCATTAAACGTGGTAGCAATTTTATTGGGGCTATTTATTATATCATTATTGTATTCAATATTTTCTATATTATAACTGTTCTCTAATTTGGTATTTGTCTCTGTATTCCAAGTGGCTTTACAGATATTTTTATTTTTTAATATATATTTGTTATTTGATAATTTTTTTGCATGCAAAATACATTTTTTAAATAATTTAGAGTAGGTTTGGTATTTCTTTTTATCAGTGCAAGTCTTATTTTTGTAATAGTTAAGCCGATGAGACCTATTTGTTACACAGCTCTTTCTAATCCCTTTTGAAATCCAGTGTTGATTTGATCTATTATTATTTTATTATGCCTAAAAGGTGTTTAGTAGCAAAACTATTTACTAGAGTGTTAATGTTTATATCGCCTACAATAACAATCTTTTGTTTATAGTGCTTGTGTACATATTTATTTAATAATTTCTCTAATTTATCTAAAAACAATTCAAAATGCCTTTTATTTGTAGCTGTTGAGCTGCGGTATACTTTTACAATTATAATATTACACAATGGAATTAGAATGGCGCAAGACTCAAAGTGAAAGTTAGTCGAAATTTCATCAAAAATGTTAATTTTTCTGTAGACTATACCCCTTTTAACCAATATGCATGCACCACCTCTTTTCCTGTCCCTACCATAATGTGCAGCAAGCTCATAGTTATGTAGACTAATATTTTTTTCTTCCCCATTCTTTACAAACGTTTCAGTGAAACACAGAACATCAGGGTACACATCAGATGCCATTTCATTTAGTGTCAACTCGATAAGTTATTTTTTGGAGAGTAAGCCTTGAATGTTTTGGTGTAGTATTACAAAGTTATTGTCATCTTTAGGTACGAAAACAGTCAGCAACGTCTTTTACTGGTGTAGTAATACTATTTGTCAATGTGATCCTAGAAAAATAATAAGGTATGGTGCCTTTCTTATAAACAGTTTTATTAGTGTTAATCAATTTAGCTTTATTATTATTACTACAATCAACGTCCCGCAAAGTATTTCTCAATTTTAATCCATTTCTGACATAATCATTTACATATTTCAAATACTCAATTTCAATGTTTAATTTCAAGGTAATTTTTCTTTTAAGAGGAGACATAATCTGGTAATTACTCATTATCCGTTCAATGTCAATAAAAGTACAATTATTGTAGTTTTTCATAAGTAAATTAATTTGTAGATTTAATTTGGAGACATTCACATAATTGTTATTTCCGACACTCAACAGTAAAATTTTTCCTACCTTTATATTGCATAGTGTATTACATAGATTAGCCATTATTGTGTAAGGATTTGTATCGTTTGATGAAGATGGGATTTTATGAAATTCCCACGGGAAAGGGAGTAACAGGACTGTAAGTGTATTATCGCAGGCGCTCAACCTAGAAAGCTGAAATTTTGTATAGAGGTTCTCTTTATGATGTTGACAAAGACAAAGATGGGTTTTATACAATTCCCACGGGAAAGGCAGTAATGGACTGTAAGTGTATTATCGCAGGCGTTCAACCTAGAACACTAGAATTTTGTATTGAGGTTCCCTTTATAAAGTAGACAAGGACTAAGATGGGATTTTCTTAATTCCCACGGGAACGGGATAAATAGTAATATTATAAAACTAAAGAGTTTGTTTGTTTGTTTAAACGCGTCTCAGGAACTGCTGGTTCGAATGGAAAATTATGTATAACATTACGCTGAGACCAAATAGGAGCGTAGCATCAGTGAAAAATGATACAAAAACGGGGAAAATTATTCATATCGCGATAGTGTTTTCGACAGCCACGCGAACGAAGTCGCGGGCACAGCTAGTTAAGTAATATAATGTCAACATGAGTCTGAAAATAAATAAAAATCTTCTTAATTCAAAAACGTTGGAAAGAATACTTCTAGATCCATGTTAGATGTTAGAAACCGGGCAAGGATATTAAGTAAAGAAATTTCTAAACTCAAGACTTTCAGAGATAGAGGGGGGGGGGGGGACCACCGTGCAAAATGAAAATTGACACGTTAAATGTTAATAATTCGTAAACGGATTATTGTATCAGAAAATGATCTTCCCTTACCCTCAATGTTTTTAAGAGACCTATCTAACGATAACCCACAGGGTGGCGTCGGTGCGAAAAAATGAAACATTCAAACTATACCTGTAGGGAGGCACCCCAAAAAAAAATATTTTTCAAAATTTTATTCTACCACTTTGTTAGCATTGTTAATATGAGTATACATGCCAAATTACAGCTTTCTAGCATCAAGCGTCTAGGCGCTAGACCGTGGACGGACAGACGGATATGGCGAAACAATAAGGGTTCCTCGTAGTTTACTACGGAACCCTAAAAAATTGGTAATCAGTAACTCTTTGATGACTTTGCTTGAAATATTAGAGGCAGAAGGGCTAGGCGAGTCCTTTTTACCGATTACCAACTTCACCAACTCAACAACAGTCTTAGTAGTGGCACAGATATTAAAATACTGGTAGTGGCATTAATATTTTGATTTAGATCATATTGTCAGCTTGCGCTGAAATTATTTAAATAAACAGAGCCAATATGACATCTGATTTTGGTGCTTCTCAACTTCTCGATCAGTAGAGCTATTCTCTAAGCATCATTTGTGTTGGATATGTAAGCGGACGTCCTTCTTGTGTGCGTGTCTTGTCCTTCGGACATGTGTATGCGTGCGTGTGCGCGGGGGCCGCCCGCGCAGCCGTAGCGTAGGCCGGAGGATGACGCAATAAACAGTGTGCAACCAACTACCGTGTTTGATTGATCTCTCTCGCTCCTGGAACATAAATACTTAACACGTGGCGACGAGCGAACCCACTAACTAGTAAAAATGTCTACGGGAGCACAGAATACGTTTTTTGTCTCAAATTGTTAACCTAAGAGTGATGATTATCTACCTAAAATTTTTTTTTTTGACATACTATGTAATTTGTTTAATACAGCGAAATAAAAACCAGATTTAATCGTATTTATTCATTTTGACAACCTAATGAACAAACTAATTGCGTTCTTTAAAACATGTTGTAGACACAGAATACGGGAGTGTCTTTTGGCATTTTGTCGAATTTTGACCACCTTAGTAATGAGTGGAGTAGTTATAAACCAAGGTTAAATCAGTGGTTCATAGCGAACGTCATAACAGATGCAACGGACAAAGCTAAGATCAAACGGTGGGCTATACTTCTCAGCGCCCTCAGTGAAACGACGTATAAGTTGGCGAATGACCTGGCATTGCCGAGAAAGGTTAAGGAGGTCGAGTACGACGAAATAGTGATTTTTCTGGATAATCATTTCACACCCAAGCTAATCGGATTTGCAGAAAAATCGGCTTTTTACTCAGCCACGCAAATGCCGGGCGAAACACACACTCAATGGGCTGCTAGAATCAGTGGTGTAGCGGCACACTGCGGTTTCAAAAGCTTAGAAGAGGCACTATTGGATAGATTCATCATGGGCATGGCAGCAGGTCCTGAGCGTTTGCACAGGACCAGCAGGAGCTTACATTAAGCAAGGCGGTAGACATGGCGGAGAGCGTGCGCTGCGCGCGCCGAGCCGCGCCGTGCCGTGCACGCCCGCGGCCGCAGCAGCATCCATGGATCCCGTGTTTGCGATTAATAAGGACATGTGCAGTGTTTGCGGCTATTATAACCACAAATCGTTTCAGTACCGTTATAAAAATTATAAATGCAAAAAATGCAATCAGAAAGGTCATTTGCGTAAAATGTTTTCAGTTAAAATGGAAATAAAATGCATTGAGGAAGGTTTAGTGGATGCGGGCGATGATGGTGAGTCAATTTTTAATATTTGTTGCATGCAGGCTACTCTTAGAGTTCCAGATAGACAGCGGCTCCGCTGTGAATTTTAAAACAATTTTTTTATTATCACCCACCAATAAAAAAATTGTGAGCTTTACCGGTGATAAAATTGAAACCTGTGGTGTTGTACAACTACCTGTTAGGTATAATAATAAAGGGGTGGGGAGTTGGGATACCTCCACGCGGTCCACCCTGGTAACGTCGGCGAGTAATTCCTTAGTTTCTGGACCCAACTCTGGAATTACTTGCCGACGGCCAAATTCCCGACGCGGTGGGTCTGCTCCCCGTGCTCCTACCTTGGATGGAGTACGTGGGATGCGGACAAATCCGCTCCCCCTTGCATCCGTACTGGTGCTGGGGGTGGAGCGACTGAGGAGACAACCTCGTTAAAAAACAAGAGGTGGAGCCGGCCGCGCTTGGCTCGGCCGGCTGTATGATGAGCGGTGATGGACTCGTTCGCTCGCTGATCCTCCCCAAAAGCGTCTTCGCCCCGACTGGTGTCCGGGCCTACTCCACCCGTTGATACCGGGGGCGACCTCCGTATGGTGGAACGCGGAGGCCCTGCAGACACTGGGTCTCGCCAACCCAGACACTGCGGGGGGCGTTAAGGGTTGGGTCACATGGGCGAATGAGACCACCCTGGAAGAGGGAGTGCGCGGTGGCGCAAAGTGTCACAGAGTCCACTAAGTACGTAGTGGACGCTGTGGCACTTGGAGTGGCGCAGGAGGCGCGGTGGAGGAAGAAAACCTCGTTAAAAAATTGAAGAAGAGGTGCCGGCGGCTCGCTGAGCCCGGCCAGCGGTCGCACGTTGTTGCGACCGCAGAGATGGAGGGGACCCTTGCCCAGCCAAGACGGCGAGCCGGGGAAGGCCCGTCGTCTTGAGGGGGCAATGGTCCTCGGTGTCGGCAGTGCACCTGGATGCGGTGTGCTGCTGACGGGGCGTTCCGGGGAGAGCGGGTCCGGCCAGTTTAACTTTGGCCGGACGGCCCTGGCGGGGTCGCGGATGTATCACAGTACCCGTGGCCCCGTCACTTAGGGGGCGAGTGGCATCCCGTCAGTTTTTTAGTGTTAAGTCCCACAGTCCCCACCGCATATTCCCCGGGCGGTGGGGCTGCTGCAAAGCATTTTTCTGACGATAATATTTTTTTTTTTTTTTTTTTAAGTAATATAATAAAAAAAATATTTTTTGATGTCGTGCGAAATAATTGCGTTTCATTGTTGGGTTGCGACTTTATTCAATTATTTAATTTAGTACTAGCTGATACCCGCGGCTTCGCCCGCGTGATCAAGGGAATAAACTTTTTCCCGTGGTACTAAGATGTTTTTCCATCCTGAAGACAATGGCTTGGAGATGGGACTCTCCTATCCTGAAGCAGTGGGTTCAGCTGTGTATTACGGGCACCCAGCTTATTGGTAAATAAGTTGATGGAGTGTAAAATATTATTATTGGTTAATTAATTAATTTCAAATTTATTAAATATGACATTTATTATTATTACTCGTTATTATTTACTTGTTTATATATTTAAAAAGAAAATTATTAATTCTGTTACAATGACATATGTTGACGAAATAAAACATCAAACTGTACTTTTTCACTTTAATGTCAGTGCTCACAACAATCACTCCCGAAAAAACTGTGTCCCGAACATCCATTCCCGCGTATAAAATTAACATCTCACTAGCCTAGTCAATGCAACAACTTATTAATTCAAAATCTACTTGACAAATTCGTACCAGACTCAATTAGTACCTTTGAATTCTACAAATCTATTTAATATTATTGATGTATTAATATGATTGATTTTATAACAATTCAATATATTTATATTAAATTGTTATAAAACCAGAACTTCCGGTTTAAAATAAGTATTTGCGTGTGTTGCCACAACAAATTAACAAATAATAATCAAAATAAGTAGCTGTTTTCCAACAATCGGCCATCCGAATAATAACACGTCCTTGTGTTAGTTGCTCGTAATGTTATAAAATATAACATAATAATTTACTGTTTGCAAACACACACAACTACCTTATGGATTACTTATAATAATTATCAACATCTACAACAAATCTATATTGTGAGCACTTAGAAGTTACCACCATTTCGTAATGCAGATTCTACTGAGAAGAACATGGCAAGAAACTCAGTAGTTGCTCTTTTATACTTTTATACAACCTCTTTTATGTGTATACTATTAAAAGCAAAAATATGTTACCACCGTCTGATTTAAAGTTTAAAATTGTGAAAATATATATTACTACATATTCGTGCTTGTAATTGTACGTTAGCTATATTTACCTATTATTAAGTTATACACAAAAAAAAACTAACCAAATGGCAAATACACAAATCATAAATACATATTAAGATAACAACTCAGTGCATTTCATTACCTTGAAGCTACTTAATAAATATGTGGTACAAGTCGCTACTATCTTGAAACCACTGAAGGAGTACGTGGTACAAGTCGCTACTACCTTGAAACCACGGAAGGGGTGTGTGGTACAAGTCGCTACTACCTTGAAACCACTAAAGGGGAATTTATGTGGTACAAGTCGCTACTACCTTGAAACCACTAAAGGGGTATTTATGTGGTACAAGTCGCTACTACCTTGAAACCACTAAAAATGGGCGGTACAAGTCGCTACTACCTTGAAACCTTTAGTTGACACTCTCAAATGGTACAAGTCGCTACTACCTTGAAACCATAACAAATTTATAAAATACGCCACACATTACAATAATTGTTGATCACATAATCTAGTGCAACTTTTGCGAATAAATTACTCATTACTAGTCTCCTCATCGTTACTCGAAGAGGAAGAGTCAATTTTTGAACGATTATAATTTAGCCAAGCCTTCATCTTATCAACTGCGATAGTAGCATTATAGCGGCGATTGTTCTTTCGAGTGATAGGGGTATCTTCGACCTGATACCTATCGTTTCCAAGTACTGCCGTGACCCTATACGGACCCTGAAATTTTGGAACTAATTTGCGGCTATGACCCGATGATGGAATCTCTCTCTCAACACAAACTAAATCGCCTATTTCAAATGTTATAGATTTACTTGAATGCTTATCATAATACGCTTTTTTTTATCCTGATAATTAGTAATATAATCATCAATTTTCGTACGAATTTCATCGAGCGATTCACTTGTGGCATTGGCATTTATATCGTCTAAATAAGATTTTATTTTGCCTTCACTCACTCCTACCAAATTTGTTCCGAAAAGGGCTTGTGCGGGAGTCTTCCCTATGCCCTTATTAAAGGTATTATTAAGCCCAAATTGTACATCTGACATAAAAGTGTCCCATTTCTTCTCGACGCTACCTGTACATTTAGCAGTTAAAGCCTCTACCAAAGTACGGTTATAGCGCTCAACTTGACCGTTGGCGCGAGGCGTAGCGACAGCGTTAAGTATATGTTTCACGCCTACTTCTTTTAGATAACGTGTAAATTTATTACTCGTAAAGCAAGAACCCCTATCCGATATTATCCGATTTGGTACTCCGAAAATACTGAAGTACTCCCGCATTCTGTCTAGAACTACAGAAGTTTTTGTGTTTCTGACAGGTTTTAAGACTATGAATTTAGTATATGCATCGATAATAACTAATAAATGCGTATTACCACGAGAGCTCTTAACAAATGGACCAACGTGATCGATGTGCAATGTCCCGAAAGGTACGTTATCTTTTGGAATGGGGTGTAGTGGTGGTTTGCGCCTAGAAGACGTTTTAGAATACGCGCATTCAAGACACGAAGCAACATATTTCTTTATGAATCTGTTCATCTTAGGGAACCAGTAAGTCTCTTTTACTTTGCGTAATGTCTTATCGTATGCGAAATGACCAATATCGTCGTGACACTGCTTAAGAATTTGCCATCGTACTCCCTTCGGAACAACCCATCGATCACCTTCGTCAGTTTTCCGAAAGAGTTTATCATTAACAACGACATAATTACTTTTAATATCGATTATTACGTCCGTTTGGGGATCTTTCAAAATAGAAATTTTCCGTTGTATCTCGGTATCTGATATTTGTACTGTACTCAACCAATCTAAATTCTCCACATTTCCTATCAGATTAACGTCCGTATGTTGGTGGCTAGATGGTGGATTCCTGCTTAACGCGTCTACGTGCACCATTGACTTTCCTGAACGGTACTCTATACTAAAATTGAACTCCTGCATTGCAATCCACCATCTGGCGACTCTTGGTATTAAGTCGCGTTTCAAGAAGGTTGCTCTAAGAGAATTGCAGTCCGTAAGAATCGTAAACTCGATCCCTAACAAGTAGACCCGGAACTTCTGCAGAGAAGCAATCACCGCGAGCGTCTCCAATTCGTACGACGTCATATGTTGTTCATCTATCGTGGTCTGTCGACTAAAATAGGCGACTGGTTTTAGTACGTCGTGCTTGTCTCTCTGCAGGAGTATACCGGCCACCCCTATTTTACATGCATCCGTATGCAACTCGGTTTTCGCCGTGGGGTTAAATAGGGCTAACGTAGGTTTACAGAGTAACTGACCCTTCAAAGTCTCGAAAGCCTGCACCTGGTCATCACCCCACATCCAATTCGAATCCCTTTTTAGTAAAGCAGTAAGCGGTTTCGCAATTACTGCAAACCCCTTAACGAAACGACGAAAGAAGCTACATAGGCCTAAAAACTGTCTAACTCCGTGTACATTTACTGGTTGCAGAAATTCTCGTACAGCCTCAGTTTTACGAGCCCCTGGCTGAATTCCATCTCCACTTAGTTGAAAACCGAGATATTCGACTGATTTGCTAAAGAAACAACACTTGGAGAGTTTGAGTGTTAGTCCAGCCTGACGCAAAAGTTTAAGAACTACTTCTAATTTCGATAAGCTTTCCTCTATGGTCACAGCCGGTATGATTATGTCATCCATGTACGCTGACGCGATACGAGCTCGATCTTTCACACCCTCTATATTGCCATTGAGAACTAAATTTATCATTCTCATGAAAGTAGATGGAGCATTAACCAGGCCAAAAGGCATTCGATTAAATTCGAATTGCCCATCGGGGGTAACGAAAGCAGTCTTATGTTTGTCAGTCTCGTCGATTCCTATTTGATAATAACCAAAGGCTAGGTCTAGTGTAGTGTAAAAATTATATCCAGCTAAGTCATCTAATTGATCGTCTATTCGGGGCAAAGGGTGATTTTCGCGAAAAGTTTTTCTATTGAGAGCCCTGTAGTCTACACACAGTCTGACGTCACCTGTTTTCTTCTTGACCAAAACTATGGGACTAGCATACTGGGATGTAGATGGGCGGACAATATCACAATCTAAAAGTTCCTGTATCATTTCCTGCACTTTGCCCCTCTGACAAAATGGTAATCTATATGGTCTGTAAACTACGGGCTCATCATCTTTTAAATTAATACGCATTTCTACTAGATTTGTTTTGCCCAACTCTCGTAAGTCGAAAGCAAAACATTCACGGTATTTATTAAGTAACTGTACAAGGGCCGACAACGCACTTGAATCAGTGTCGCCATTGGTTTGAATATCTGAAGGTTCAATACTCCTAGGAGGATTTATAGACTCTACTCGCGATATATCTATGGTTTTCGTACTATTGTCGACACTCGCACAATAGCAACGCGCTAATAGCGTCCCTTCTTTAATCCTAAATGGCTGAGAACTATTACTCCTTATAATGACTAACCCCGAACCGTCTATGACAGTAAAGAGGCCCTGCATGAGATAGTATTCCTGACCATGTTGGAATCTATTACAACCTTCGATAAAGATGTCACCAGTTAACGGTGGGGTCGCGAAAACTTTCACTACGGTTAATTGATCTATCACTACGTCTTCGGAACAGAATAATTTGACTTTGTTTTGAAGCGGTGCATCAATGGAACGAATGCTCAACTGGCTGCTATTCATTTCAACTAATATATGGTGTTGTTCAGTAAACGATTGCCCGATTAATAATGACGTCCTCATTACGTTATCTGGAACCACTAATATCTCAACATGAGCTCGAGCTAAATCTACTTCTAAGTCTACGAAACAATGCCCTAGCGGCTTAACTATTGCATTTCCAAAACCTCTTAACTGTGGTAAACTGCTATCTATTTCCCAATTTATTAGAAGATTATTTATGGTCGTAATGTTTATCATTGTGGCAGAACTACCAAAATCTATGAAGCAGTCGATAGGATTACCATTAACCAAGGCATTCTTGTAATATTTTTCTGAGCCCATTATTTTCCCATCAATACGCATAACGGGTTTTTGAACTTTATTATCGTTCGGTTGAGAGTAATTACATTTATCCGTAGTGTGCCCAAAACGCGTGCATTTCGTACACCTTACAGCAGGTTTCGTGCATTGAGACTTATAATGTCCTTCTTGTGAACAGTTATAACATCTAATGACTCGACCTTTATTAATTTCTCTTGGCGGAACATCTAATTTACTATCATTAACCCTTAACTTTTTGCGATCCGGAGGAGCAAAACTGCTTTTAGCACTTTTCAAGTATGGTAATAGTTGATCGGGACTTTCGAAACGTGCTGCTTCGGCACCAAGGCGAATACTTCTATCATCAATGCTAAATACAATGCAGTCTACCGCTTGTTTCCCGTAAATTTTACAACGATTAAGCAACACGAGTTTGTCATAGAAATAATCCTCTATTGAATCGGTAAACCTAGCTCTCTTAGCTAGCATAGTTGTGAGTAACTGTCCATAATTTTCCTGGCTAGGAAACGCAAGTCTAAGTTTCTCTTGCCACTCTGGCCACGTATATAACACAGAGGGAAGTCCTTCGTACCACTTTTGAGCCAAGCCTTTTAGTTTAGGCAAGGCGAAATGTACGCTCTGACGATCCGTCCAGCTATATATAACGGCGCACTCGTTAACTTTATGCAACCACATATCTATAGTTTGTTCCTTTCTACCGGGATCAAATTCGGGAATAGTATTTTGAAACGATAGTCTATCATCGGACTTATTACTATTAGCGGCCTGAAGGGCCTGTACCAGTTGAGAGATATCGATCCTATTACTAATTAGGGGCTCACCGACATTTTGGACATCCTGTGCAGCAGTGCGGCTAGCCGTAAGTTGCTTGGCCGGGGAGCGCGATCGAGCGCTCGCACGAGTGCGACTCCTACGGCGGCTTTCTCTGTTCAGCGCCCGGCCGCTATCTCGACCGCGGGAACGTCTGCGGTCCCGCAACCGTGGTGTCTCGTCTTCCTTACTCCGACGCCGCGGAGAATGGCGGCTCCTGCTGCGACTCAGAAGCTCTGGCCGACGACTGCCACGCCGCGAAGGAGATCGCCTTTCGCGACTGCGTTCCCCACGTTGCCTGGTACGACTCCGCGAGCGACGTGGTGGCGTGCGAAGCATTCGCGTCGATAGAGTTTCTCTTCCTTCCATTTCACTGGAAAGGACGTTCCGGACAGTATCATATAAGCTAACGTTATTTTATTTTTATAGTAGGGTAGTCGGTAAGAAAGTAAGGAGCAGCACATATTATTAGGATAAGAGTTTTATTTTATCTTATTTTAAGGAAAAGTAACAGCTAGCGAAAATATGAATAACAAGTGACATTAGTTCATAAGGGTCAAATAAAAGTTTTTTTTTTTTTTTCATAATATAGTTAATAGTTAACGATTACTTGTTAATGAACACTTTGTAGCATAAACACAGCAGAATGTAAAATAATCTCATACGAGTAAATCAATCAACATAATGTACTCGTAATGTACACAAAAATGATGAGTTATAAGGCTCATAATTCGAAAAATGTAAATAAAAAAAATATAAGGTAGCCAGAAAAAAAAATTAAATTAAGTTAAAAAAAAAACGACCGTCTGAATAGTGAATAAGTAATGAAACTATATTTTACTCGGTCCTCGACGGAAGTTATCGAATAACGAAACTACTTAACGGAACTTAATATTTAATAAATTTTATTAAATCAAAACCATTTATGTAAACCTATCGTCACAGTAATGATAATAAAATTAAGCAAAATACACCGAACACTCACCGGGTTTGATACTACGGTGCCAGGAATAACTTACGTGCGCGAAGTAGTAAGTCGGTTTTTGAATTTCCGACTTATGATCCCACTTCTGAATTGTTGACGAAATAAAACACCAAACTGTACTTTTTCACTTTAATGTCAGTGCTCACAACAATCACTCCCGAAAAAACTGTGTCCCGAACATCCATTCCCGCGTATAAAATTAACCTCTCACTAGACTAGTCAATGCAACAACTTATTAATTCAAAATCTACTTGACAAATTCGTACCAGACTCAATTAGTACCTTTGAATTCTTTATTATAAATCTATTTAATATTATTGATGTATTAATATGATTGATTTTATAACAATTCAATATATTTATATTAAATTGTTATAAAACCAGAACTTCCGGTTTAAAATAAGTATTTGCGTGTGTTGCCACAACAAATTAACAAATAATAATCAAAATAAGTAGCTGTTTTCCAACACATAATATATTATAAAATGAAATTAATATATTTTTACTAACAAAGCTGTTAAGTATCACTGTAACTAACACCATTATGAACTCAAATTGTCTGAAAATAAATATAAATTAAATTAAAAAAAAACATATTTTTTTAATTCAATATGAATTAATTAATAATCAACCAAAGTCGTTTTATTATTAGAATAAAGATTTATTTGTAAACGTTGTGTAACGACATCCTGTGGGCTATTTGTAAGTACCTATGATCTGCTGTAGCTGTACTAAAAGTTATAGGGCCCCACGCACGCCAGTGATGGCGTCGCCCGTTATGATTCTGTAAACCATTCACGTATGGAACTGTCAGGCGGGCCGTATGCTAGTTTACCACCTTAGTGGTATAAAAACTTAAAAAAACCTGCGCCTGCGGACTCAGATGACTCCTGGATTCAATTCTTGTTGGTGCTGATGCTTTTTGGAAGTGAAAACTTCTTTAGCGGCGCTTGGGACTTTTTTAGATGAGGAAAAAATGTTAAACTCGCTTCGTGAGATCCTGATCTAAAAAAAGAAACTTCACAGCGCCATCTATTAAATATTTTTTTGAAGTTAAAACTTCTTTAGCGGCGGCGCTGAAAATGCACAACGTTGATGTTTGAGTTTTCACTTCTGCCGGCACTCCCGGAGTGCAACCCGTAATTTTTTTGCATCATTTTTTTAGATGTTGTTTTACTTTTTTTTGCATTAAAAATAGATTTTAAATTCATTTTCGTGACTTATTACAACGCCATCTAGTGGACAACGTTAAAACTACTACGAACCTATAGCAATACGAACCTATGACGCTAAATATCGCTACTAATCTTGAGAAATTTTTAACTTTTGATAATTTTATTAAGACAAAATAGCATATTTATCTTTATATTTTACATAATTATGTTGTATAATATTAGTAGGAAGTAGGATAGATCTCGTTTGACAACAAAACAACCCATAGTGCGACTTGTGGTGCCATCTGTTGACCGATAAAGCGCCCTCTATAGTAGAAAAAAAGGATTCCTTCCTACACACAATTACTTATCTACCTACATTACATTTATTAACAACTGCATTTCATCATGTTTACTCATTCGATAGATAACAATTTAATGCAACAACATTTCACAGTTAGCACTTAGCACCATTTAAGAAATATTAGGGCACCGGTTTTCTACAGCGTCGCGCTCACTGCCAAATTCAGTATAAAGAAGTCGCTGTTTGCTTCTTCATCAGTTTGCTATGGCCCCTTCCGTTCGCTTTCCTCAGGGTTTCATTAAGCAGTCCCATCTTCATTTTTTATTTTTTATACACTGATGGTGCGCTCTACGGTATTGTGAGCTTAAAACAATAGGTTGGGAGTGCTGGGCACACTATTATCTATAATAGTTTTAGACAATTATGAAGAATTGTCTTGAAGCTTCACTTAAAAAGTTACTATTTAGCTATTGGAAAAATCTCCGCTATTGGCCAATGTCAAACCAATAATTAGCTGTCAAAATAGTGTCGAGGGTACCGATTATTGTATGTCGATGTTGTCTAGCTAGATGCCATTTAGTTCATATAATGACCACGCAATTTCATATCAATTGGCGCTAGTATAGGAACTGAAGAGTACGAAATGGCAAATTGTCAATACCGATCGCTGCGTATTGGTGTCAAGAGTAGCCTAGCTGGTCATTTTTTGATTGGCGAGCCTTTGTTCATCGCGCCGGATCGCAATTATGAATTGCACCAAATTAACAGCTTGCGTCGTTGGCAACATACCCAACGAATGGTTCAAAATTTCTGGAATCGTTGGTCTAGAGAATATCCTATTAATGTAGAAGATTAAACTGTACTTTTATGTTTATAAAAAATTGTTATTGCATTTTGGTTGAAAGAGGATGGCCTATTGTTTTTTTAAAGAGTTTATTGTTTAGCTTTAGTCTACGGAAAACAGTTTTTTTTTGTTGTATTTACAGTCCACAGCTCTATCTTAAGTTTATTTCAGTAATTAAGGGCCGGTTTCGCCAATCAAGGGTCGGGAATGTTATAAAATTATATAGAAAACGATGTTCCATAACCTTAAAAAAACACATAGCTAGCCAATGAATGGTACTTGTTCTTGAAACATTGGAATTTAAGATAATAATGTTTATGGATAAAATGTAATAAAAAAAAACAGAAAATCACTAAAAACGTGTAAATCGCACTTCCCTGTTTTAAAAGTATCAAGAATTGATGAATTTTATAAAATAATAAAGTTAAAACTATAAACTAGTGCCTGAAATCTTCATTTCTTAATAAATATATTCTTATTTTGTGTAATAAAATCACAAACTAGTCCAATTTTTACGCTAAAAATCTTCATACAATTACTATGAAGCGGCGTGACATGATATGCCCCCTCCGTATACCTAATTCACCTAGGTTAAATCACCTAGGTGCATTACACTCCTTTCAACGTAGGAACCGTCGTATGACACTTCAATTTGACATTCCATTTGACATAACTAGAGACAAGACAACTTTTAATAGAATGTAGAATCGATAATCGAAATTTACTCATTCAGTAAATTTCGATTATCGATTCTACAGGCCTAGTATGTTCTATCGATTAAACGAATAAAAATAAATATAAAAAAGTACATTATAAGTGTAAATACAAAAAAGTAATAAATAGGAATTACGTAGTTATTATTATTGCTCGAACAATCATTTAGGTTGTGAACCATTGAATAATTAACATAAAATATTTATTTAAATTTTATTTTGTTTCATTTAACAAAACACATACACGTCATCACATTGACTTGTGTATTTATACACATAAATGCATCAATGCATCATCATAATAAATTGTCATTCGCATGCTTTAATTTTCCGACTCGTTAAGAAAAAATAGAACGATTCAAAATACTATAACTGAATATTCGAAACATAAAGTGTTAATATTTCGATTATTCAGTCGCATCTCTAGAACAAAATGGCTGAACGTAGACGTAGTACATACATACGTAACAAGTTGTGCAAGTGAAATAAATTAAAGTTTTATGTTTTTCACTGTGAAATAAGTGAATCAAAAGATTGTTTTGGAATGAAAGATCATATTAACAGATAAGAATCATTTTATAAAAAAATATTACAGGACGATTTACACATTAATTTTCACAATCATTTTTTTTTGTCAAATTGAATACATCCTTGCAAGTTACGTTCTACCGACCTGTCATACGACGGTTCCTACGTTGAAAGGACTATTCGCGAATTTTTTGCTGTGCATTATAGACCAATATCGTGACTCTCTAAATATGTCAAAAAATTATAATTCGGATCACTAGGGTTTTTTAAATTAATATACTTAACTGGAAAAAATAGAACAAACATATAAATAGAAAAATAATAATCTAACACATATAAAATGTTTGTCTTGACCGTAAAGACCTGAAACTTGGGTGAGTTCACATACTTTCCCTCCTCTACACTATTCTTTTTAATCCGCGAGCTCCTTCATATCTTAAAGAATGCTTTACATTTTCCTCTTCATCTCATAGCCTAGCACTCCGATCCACTTATAAACTCACTCTTCTAATCCCTGATCATTCTTCCAAATTCTTCGATCAATCCTTCACCGTCCGAGCTATCAGACTATGGAACAGTTTACCAGTGACTATTAGAACTGCCAAGTCTATCGTTATATTTAAACGACAAGTAAAAAATCATTTTCTTGCGTCTTGATTGCTATCAATTCACCGACAATATGTATAATTATTATATTGTATTTATATTATGTATGTGTAATTATATATTATATATACAGTATATTATGAATACTGACTTATATATTTTATTATTTTTTTATTTTATTATTTAGCAATAATTTAGCATTAGTACCTTTGTGTTATTGCATCTTGTTGACCCTGCCCACTCCATTCAGAAATTCTGTACCCTAAGGTTGCCTTGAAAAGATTGCTTTTAGCAATAAGGCCGCCTTGTTGCACATATACTAGTCTATAAGCTTTTCGTATGTTGTATTATATAAAGATGTATTGTATATTGCAAATAAAGTATATTCTCTCTCTCTCTCTCTCTCTCTCTGAGTTCTGAAAGTGTGGTGTCCGTGTATGACGTATGCAACTGATAAATCAAATCAAATCAAATCAAAATATTTTTATTCAAATAGGCATATTACAAGCACTTTCGAATCGTCACTTTTTTTTTTCCCTACCACCAGTTCAGACGGCAGATTTGTGCTAAGAAGAACCGGCAAGAAACTTAGCACTTGCTCTTTTTAAAATGGTAATGACATAAGTTACAATTACGATAAATAAAAGTAAACATTGAAACAAGATTAAAAAATTAAAATAAAACTGCAAATTATTAATTTTTTAAATAGTAAAGAAAAATTAATAGAAAAAAAAAGGCGTATCAATATACTGGTATACATATATACATTTTAAGGTGTAAAAAAAAAGGGGTAAACAGTGTGTATATAACATATATATATATATATGCGCAATATATTATGTACCTAGCAGTAGGTAGACTTGAGTTTAGTGTCTGTGCCGAATTGATGATTCCAGCTATTCTTATCATTTAAATAATCTTCAATTCTATAATAAGCCTTTTTGCTGAGTGAATGTTTAATGAAGGATTTAAACCTTTTTTCTGGCAAATTCAGCACGTTTTCAGGCAGTTTAGAAATATTTTTCTAAAATTCCCACGGGTAAGCGGGATAAACGCAAACGAAGTTGTGCGGGTTTCTCTAGTTATATTATACACTAGCTTCCGTCCCCGGCTTCGCTTCGTGCTATCAATTAGCATATTTTTCTTCAGAAACAAATTCCGGTCCGGTCCGGTTCGGTCCGGTCCGGCACGGCCCGGTACGGTACGGTTCTATCCGGTCCGATCAGGTCCGATTCGTTCCGGTCCGGTCGTTCCGGTCTTTATAAGGAACCTACATATGCCAAATTTAAAATCTCTAGATCCAGCGGTTTGGGCTGTGCGTTGATATATAGTTAGGTCTTCATACAAACTTTGGCACCCCTTTTCCTTTAGGATCAGAATTTCGAAAAATCCTTTCTTAGTGCTCATCTTGAGAACTAAAGAAATATTCTGTCCTAATGTCAAGTCTATTTATCGAGTAGTTTAGGCTGGGCGTTGTCCGTAAGTCGCGGTTTCGATTTACAGATTTAAGAACTTTCTACCCCCAATTTTCCCTCTTAGCAATTAATTATCAGAAAATCTTGAAACAGGTGTTTATTTGTTTGCTTTGTAGAGTATTTATATCAAGTTATGTTTGAATCGGGCCACGCGTTTTTGTTTCTTCATACAAACTTGGCACCCCATTTCACCCCTTTAGGGGTGGAATTTCAAAAAATCCCTTCTTAGTGCTCCCCTAGAATACTCAAGGAACATTTTCTCCAAATTTCAAGTCTATAGGGCCAAGGGTTTAGGCTGTGCGTTACCTGTCAGTCACCCTATCACGGTATTGTTTTATATGTATAGATTAAACTCCATTTATTCATGGGGTCTCTAAAGAACCCGCGCGACGACTCGCGTATATAAGTACTACGCGACCTGCTGAGGGTTAGTAAAAAATATATTATAATATACAAGATCTGTAATCTTTTATTTTAGGAGCAACCAAAAATTACAAAAAATACACATCACATCACATCACATTACCACATGGTACTTGCAGTAGAATTACATCAGTTAAAAAAACACTTGCTAAAATGTCGACTCAACGACTCAGATAAACCTCAGTTTATCTGAGTCGGTGAGTCGCCATGTACGTCGCTTCCCCCAAGTGGCGGGACATGGAGTAATGCATTTTCCTGACTTTAAACAAAAAAAAAAAAAAAAAAGGTGCGCTAAATACGCTATATATATACGCTATATGCGCTTTGTATGTTTATAAATAAAATATCCACGTAAAGTGAATTGTTAAGTATGTTTGTAAATATACATCACCTACCGATAACAATTAGCTCTATTTTTAGAGTTCCGTTCCTCAAAAGGAAAAACGAAACCCTTATAAGACCACAACGAGTGGAGCGAGCTTAAACTTACTGTCGAAACCCGCGCAACTTTTTTTACGTGTGTTTCGCTTTCCCTTAAGAATTTTGGAAAATCCTTGTATGTATTATATACATTGTACAAACTTTTCTCTTGAATCATTCGATCTATAAAAAAATCGCATCAAAATCCGTGCCGTAGTTTTAAAGATCTAATATAAGATACAAACTAAGCTTATAAAATTAAGTTTATAATGTCTAAAATCTTATACTTGTTATAAAAGAGCATTAATTATGTCAATGTTACTAAATTCACTTCATCCTCATCATCAATGAAGTGGCGACAGGTAGCAGGAGTCATATGTGACTCACGGATGCCAGTTAAACACAAGGGGAAGATCTAAAAGAGCATGATCAGACCTGTCGTTCTGTTTGGTACGAAGTGCAGGGCTGCCAAGGAAATTACATTTAGCGGAGATGAAAATGTTGAGGTGCATGTGTGACTAGAAGATAAGGAATGAGTATGTGAGAGGGAGTTCGAAAGTAGCACCAATAGTAGAAAAGATGAGGAGTGGTAGATTGGTAAGGCATGTTATGAGAAGGGAACAAGAGAATGTCGTCAGAAACGTATTGGACATAAAAGAGGAGTAAGAAGTAGGGGAAGACCAAAGAAAAGATGGATTGAGTGTGTGAATGAGGTTATGTGGAGTTACGGTAGATAGACAATAAAAAGCAGAAGAGAAAATGCACTGTTTTCTGCGGCTATTGTTAAGAAATAGGTAGGATGTCGCTTGTCTAATATGAATTTTATCCCAAATTCTAAATAAATAATGAAAGACGGCAGAAATGTTATGTATCGAAGTTCAGAGTAACAAAAGAAATTATAATATTAGACAGAAAAAACATCGTGTACGTTTTTCAAAACTGGCCATATCTGGAAGTTTTACCTTGGCTCATAAACTTCAAAACTTATTTGAATATTGCGTACTCGCAGTATTCAACATGTTATGTTGTTTGAGATTTTAAATAGATTATTATAGATTTTTTTAACACTATTTTAATATCTATTTAAGCACTGATTTCGGCCAATTATTTCGTAAACCAATTATTTTTCCTGTCCCTGAAAAGTTGCAAAAATTCACATAACGAAATTGGCAAAATCACCGACTATATAATACTTATAAGCGAGTTCAATATGATCGTTACCTTATTCCTAAACTAACCATTCCACGATATGGACGTTATGTACTTCGTTTTATTTGTTCTATTCTTGAACAGCTTCAGAGCTGAAGACAATGTAGCCTATCAAGACAGTGGTGAGTCCCATGTGAAATTTAAATCGTAAACCCCAATAATCATCAAGAAAAAACGGAAGAACGATGGGCCGATAATCAGGAGGAAAGTAAGTCGGTAGAACAAGTTCATTTCGACCTAGTGCCCTTCGAGGACGGAACGGAAGGCCAGTTGAAAAACAGCAACGGGATAGATACTTCTGACTGGGAAAACGCCTGGAATGATAGTAAACTGAAACCGGTGGTTTTGACCTTGGGAGAAATAAGATACAATGAGTGTCTTCAAAAATCAATACGCAAAACTGATCTTACATGTGCTGGTCACTGTACTTTGTCGGTCAATAAACAAACCTTCATTGATAATGTATACATGCAGAAATTTTTGCTATTTGAAAAAGCACAGCGAGAAGTTGAAAATACATTTACACGACGGCAAAATTTTATTACGAATTTTAATGATATGTTTGTAGTTGACAGAGAAATCGATATTAAAGATAAAAAAATTGAAGACTGTTTATATAACACTAGAGGTATTGTTTGTTCGTCAAGTACCAACTGATTGCTACTGGCAAGATAATTTGGATGATATTGTACAATTTCATAATTTGTGGAATCAAATTGGACCTCAATTAATGTACACATTCGATTTTGTATTGCATTCAGACACTTTTTCTGGTTTAAAAGAAAATCAACTCTGTTATTTAATGGCTTACTTAAAATTATTGGCTATAAACGTGAAAAACCCTATGACAATTGTTAATAAAGTTCTTAACGAAGTAGATGAGGAAATATATAATAAATTAGAAGAACATTACACTGAATTAGATAACGATTTGTTAGCGCTAGAAATATATACTTGCACAACAGCGGCAACATACTTTGTAACTGCAATTGGAAATTCGAAAGTACCAGGAGCAATAAAAGATGTGATTCCTAAACATATCATGGCCAAATTTGGCTAAACATCAATATGCTTCATCGACAATTCGCTATAATGGAATCGAAGGTAGGTAAACAATACCAGCAAATAATAATGTGAAATGTTTATTTAACTCTAGTAGTAATCATACTAATATTATAAATGAGAAAGTGAGTTTGTTTGTTTGTTATTCCTTCACGGCTTGACTAATCAGCCGATCTTTATGAAAATTTGTATATATATTGTCAGGGGTACAGAGCCCAAATACTTTTTATCTTCATACAACGGCGTTGCGATAAGTACAAGCATGCTTGTTACACCACTACAAGCATGAGGCGCGTGTGTGCGTGACCTCAAAGTGTCAAACGAATGCTTTGAGGACAAACATCAGGGTCTTCGATAAACTAGCAAATTATGACATTTTCTATATTTTATACTTGACATATGCACAACCTATGAAGTTCTATGATGTTTATTACCAGGCCACCACAAAAAAACTCAACACTAGTGAAGGGACATGTTTTTTAACCAAAATCGACTATATATTAAATATATTTTTTAATTTACTTATTATGACATCTTCTATGCCATATAATAAATTGTAGACCCCGATACGTCTGTACATTGAACATATTTGGCAAAAATGGAGAGGGAACAGTTAGAGAAAGGTAATAAAAGCAAAATTTTTTTTTTGTCTCTTTTTGAACGCGCACATTCTAAATTACTGAATGGATTTTAATGCTGTTAAAATCCAGGAAGATAGAGCTCGGCTTGGGGAAATAGAATACAGGCTTTCTTTCATTTAAATCGGCTCTCAGGAAAAGGAATTATCCCTATTTGAACATTTCACGCGGACGAAGTCGCGAGTAACAGTTAGTAATATATATGTATATACATAATTATTATTAATATAAGTAATTAAAGTTAAATATTTTTAATTGATTTAATGCAAAGATTCTGTTTTCAGCCATTATAAGGATTTTGATGCAGGGGGTGTACAATCAGGCTCTTTAATATAACCTCCAGATAATTTTATCGCATAATAATGTTGAATTGCTTGAGCAAACATTTAGAGAATATTTCGACCTCGAAATAAACATTATTAATATTGGTAATAATTTATTTAAACGTATGCATAATTGTACATTTCATATGCCATGTGAGTGCTTTCCGCTAGATTATTTAAAAAACTGTATATTAGATTTAGAATTTACCACTCCATTAAAAGACATAACAAGTTATTGAAAAATAAAAATAATAATAAAAAATATTTAGAGTATGTAATTTGTAAAGAAACTAAATAAATAATTTGTAAAAAAAACTGGTCTTTTCGTTTATTTCATTCTTCAGTGCCAACCCTACCAGAATAGGTATGAATGAACGCGCCTTAGAAGTTAAGCCACTGTTCCGTTTATTTACTCATGTGTTTGGACTGCATGGGATGCTATTGGCCAACAGATGGCGCCACAAGTCGCGCTATGTGTTCTTTTGTTGTCCAACGAGATCTATGTCAAAAGAAAAGCTAGTAACTAATAATCGCATTTTTAATCCAATATTAACAAATTGACTAAAACGCATTTTGTTTAGAACTTGTCAAAGATGTAGCAAACTATAGGCGTTCCAATTTGGAACGCCTATAGAGTTCCAATCCTTTATTTAATATTTGACATAAGCACACCTATGAAGTTCTATAACTATTACCAAGCAACCACAGACATTTTTTTATTTTTTATTTATTAAGGCATAGGCCAAAATGCCATCCGCCTGAACAGATACAATATTAATTATTTAGGACAATTTACACAAGATACAGAAAAAACAAAATATCCTTAATTCTATAGTTACATAACGTAATTAAAATGAAAAGATAAAATAAAAACACTGAATTTAAAAAAAAAGAGAAAAAAGGAAAACAAAAAGAACAAGAACAACCCTGTAGCAGGAAAGTCAGACAGACCTTCCAACTACAAGGATCCCGTAGTATTAACTAAATAATCATAGATGCATGAATACACCTTGACATGCCTCAGCATCTCCGTGACCGAAGAGAAGGCTAATCCCAACCTCTCCCGACACATACCCATAAAAACTTCCCGCTGAGAAATAAATTCGGAACAAATATAAAATATATGGTGCAAGTCACAGAAACTACAATCATTACAAAAGTGACAAGATGAGTTAGTAACAAGATTAATCCGGTATAAATGAGCGGGGAATTTACAATGACCTATTCGCAATCTGCTTAGAGTGGTTATAAAGTGCCTACCAGGGTACCGCATATAAGCCTCGAACCAGGCCTTAGTAGACACAACAGCCTCCAACCATTGACCCTTAACAATTCTAGTGAGTTCTAAGTCCGCGGACCAGCGTTGAATCATTATTGACTTCAAGTACGGAACCAAATCAGAGGAAGGTACTCTGTAATTAGTAAACGTCAAGGAATCAGAAGACCTGGCCAAAGTATCCACTATCTCATTTCCCAGAATTCCTGAATGCCCAGGAACCCAAGAAAACTCAACAGAGACACCAATTTTACAAAGATGAAAAATAAACTTTTTAATTTCAAGAATTAGATAACTACATTTGACAGATATCTGCTTCGCACTTAAAGCCAACAATACACTCAAGGAATCTGATAAAATTAAAATATGCTTATGAGAATCATACTTATGATCTAAGACATATTCCAGAGCATGTAAAATAGCCAAAGCCTCTGCCGAAAATACAGAAAAGTAGTTGTTACATTTAAGTACCTTACCATATTTCAGAAAGGAGTCGTAAAACGCCAAACTAGTACATTTCGTAGACTTAGAGCCATCAGTATAAATTTTAATAAATTTTGATTTAGAGCTCAAAAATTCCAAAAACTCAGCATTATTTTTAAATTTCGTAAGATTAATTGAGACATGACTAAAGTTAATAAAATACTCTAAACTGTAACAAGGTGGATTACTAGACCAATAAACTACGTCCTGAAATTCAAAGTTCAAATATGATATGGAGGTACCCATGTTAGTATCTTCCAAATAATACTCAATATTATTATAGTTAGGTATAACAAAATTTTCCAAAAAACGGCATATCACCGGATTTGCATTGCTTATCAATTTCAAACACATTTTGTCAATAAGATAATACCTTCTAATTCGTAAAGGCACAATTCCAGTCTCCACCTCAAGAGAATTAATAGGAGACGATATCATGGCTCCACATATAATTCGCAAAACTTTATTTTGAATGATATCCAATCTTCTTAACAATTTAGAGGACGCATCAGAATAAAACATACAGCCGTAATCAAAATGACTACGAACAGTTGCAATATAAAGAGTTTTCAGAGTTTTAGGATCAGACCCCCACTTGAGACCAACCAAAGATTTCATAATATTAAGACCTAGCTCAGTCTTCTTACACAGTAAATCGATATGAGAATTCCAAGAGAGTTTAGAATCCAAAATGATTCCCAAGTATTTAATATGTGATTGGGCAGGAATTAACACATTACCGTAAAGGACAGAAGAACAAAGGTAAGTATACTGTTTAGAAAAAAGAATAACTGAGCTCTTATCTACATTTACTTCCAGTTTCAAATGTTCATTCAGCAAATCATGAAGCGTTCTCAAACAAGAGTTCAGTATCAACTCACCCTCCACAACATTATCACACTGAGTATATAAGACAAGATCATCAGCAAAAAATTAATAATTTACTGATTTAGGAATCAATTTCATAAGATTTACCAAACTAAGAATAAATATAAGGGGCGATACTACAGATCCCTGAGGAGTACCTTTTTTTGTACTTCTAGGACCATGCAACCTGTCTCCGATTTTCAAATAAACATTGCGGTTGCTCAGGAAGTTATGGATCCAATGTAGAACATGACCAGGGAATCCTAAAGAATGTAAACTCTTAATCAAATACAAGTGATCTATGTTATCAAACGCACCTTTTATATCTAGAAAAACAGCTAACGTAGATTTGTCACACAGGAAACTATTACGAATGTCACCTATTAAGCAGCTAAGACCATCCATTGTACTCCTGCCCTTACGAAAACCTGACTGATTATGAGGAATTAAAGACTGACTTTCCACATACCAATCTAATCGGGTTTTTAACATTGTTTCAAAAACTTTGGAGAAGCAAGAAGTAAGAGAGATGGGCCTATAAGAATCTACACTGTTAGGATCTTTATATGGTTTTTAAATAGGAACAACATATTGTTTTTTCCAGCTTTCAGGAATAACATTTACGATCCAGAGCTGGTTGAATATTTGCAATAATAATAATTTAGCACTTCTAGGTAAATTTTGAATAACAGAATACGGAATTAAGTCAGGGCCAGGTGATGTATCTTTTTTGTTCAATAAAGAAGTCTCAAATTCACTGAAATTAAAAGGGGAAGTCATCCACTGGGCAGATTCACAGCCGTTAGAAGAGAAAAGATTTAATAATAAACTGGAGGACTGTTCATTAGTAATAGGGGTAATTTTTTCAAGGAACAAAGATGCTGAATTCTCATCATCAAGAAAAGATGTATGTTTAGATGAGTCGAGACGACTAAACTTAAATCTACGCATATGGTTCCAAATTATTTGCGAAGGAGTCATCCGATTAAAAGAAGAGCATAAATCATGCCAATGAAGTCTTTTCTGTTCTAGAATAGTCTTCTTCTTTTTAGCGTTAAATTGTTTAAATAAAATATAATTTTCTGCGCTAGGAAATCTTTTAAAAGAGTTATACGCTAATTTAGCTTGATTAACAGCCGATGCACAAGTTTCGTTCCACCAGACCGAAACTTTCTTATTTTTATTATGGCAAACTGGAAATCTAAAAGGGGCAACTTTAACTAAAATGTCATTCAAAATTTGAATGAAATTGTTGTAATTTTTGTCAACAGGACTAATTAATTGTATTAAAATTAGAGAAAGAGCTTTCACATAGTTTCGAAAACTCAACCCAGTCTATTTTTTTAAAGTTTAAATATTTAAAAAGTGGTAAAACATCAGTAGACACTTCACTCCGTCTACTTATCAACTTATAGGGCGCACTGTACTGGACGGATATGAGAAGAGGAAAGTGATTGCTGCCTAACAGATCATCCAAAACAGAAAAGGAACAACTAGAACTAACGGATTGTGAAGCAAAAACAAGATCCAATACATTACCATCTTGTCCAAAAGCAGGAAAAGTTGTAATATTGTGATCATTCAAACAAACCAAACTCTGAGAATCTGAAAAAGAGTAGATGATATTACCTCTGACATCATTCGTCTTACTTCCCCAGGAGGAGTGGCGCGCATTGAAATCACCTATTATCAAAAAATGTTTAGATGATAATTTGGAAAAGGAGTCAGTTAATTGATTAATGTTGAACTGACCATTAGGAGGAGGAGGACTATAAGCACATAATATGTCTAAGTAAGATTGGCCTAAATGTACAGAAATGATAATATTTTGGAAATCATATCAGAAAAAGGAATCAATTACTTTATATTTATACTTTTTACTAATGGCCACAGCAATTCCTCCATGAGGCCGATCAGAATCTCTACGAATAATTTGATAACCAGGTAACTTAAAAATCTTATCAGCATTTAACCAAGTTTCATAAAGTAATATAATGTCAACATGAGTCGGAAAATTAATTAAAAAGTTTCTTAATTCAAAAACGTTGGAAAGAATACTTCTAGAATTCCAGTGTATAATATTTAAACTTTGAACAAGATCCATGTTAGATGTTAGAAAAATTGGTAATTAGCAACTCCTTGATGACTTTGCTTGAAATATTAGTGGTAGAAGGGCTAAGTCCTTTTTACCGATTACCAACTTCACCAACTCAACAACAGTCTTAGTAATGGCATTAAGGACCATATCCGAATTCAGGATGTCAGAGGCCAAGGCTCTTTTATGAGGAGTTGTGGAAGGTTTAATATTAGGCGTAGAACTAATGGGTGCCGACAATTGAGTTATGGCAATTACTAAACACAGCAGGATGAGCACCATTGCAATTAATACATTTAACATTGCTAACGTTAGAACAGTCTTTAAAGAAGTGATTACCCGCACATATTGAGCACACCTGTTCCTTTTTGCAGGAGCTGCGACCGTGACCAAAGCCATAGCATACAAAGCATTGCAAGGGAGGACGAATATAATTTTGTACATCAAACCACATGTGGTCTAGGGTCACATGGTCAGGACGGCTGGCGGACAGGAACGTGACTAAAACTGTGGACAATGGAAGAAAACTGCCATCACTTTGCCGCTTCATAAATCTTTTGACTCTAATGACTTCCGAAGAAGCTTTGCAATTGTTCAGCATCTCCTCCTCCATTATCTCAATAGGCACCCTCATGATGCCCTGGCTCTCCAGGGCGTTAGCAGGAATCCGGGCAGCCCAGTTGTATTTTTGTAATAAAGTTCAAAATGAAGTCGTTAGCAGTTTTATTTGTATGAAACATTAACTTTAGCAATTTAGGGCTAGCCATTTTTAAGTGTAGTATTCCGGGAACACTTTTCAGAGCACCATTAACCTTAACAATGTTTAAATTACTGCCATCACAAGAAGTTAGAAGGACTAAATAATCCGATTTGGTATCTGCAGGGTACAGGTGGGTAAACTCTTTGAAGACCCCTTTTTTGGTGCGCGAATACCTAGGCGCCATTTTATTTCCGGGCTCCTCCTGAGAATCGGAAAAAGTCATTTTTCTTTTCGCGGGTTTGTTACCGCCACTGCATTCGTTCATTATAGATATATGTAGGAATATTTAAACTGAAGCAATATAAATTTAAATAAAATTAATGAAAGTTAAATATTTTCAAATTCCCGCTCTTTCTCGCACACCCAATCCTTATCTCTTTTTCTAAAGAGTGCAACCACAGACAAAACTCAACCCTTCATACACGTTTTTTTTTTGCTATGGTGAAGGGACATGTTTTTAACCACGATCGACTAATATCAAATCCACAGATTTTTTTAAATAAATAAAATAAAATCATTTATTTTGCAAGTAGGTTTACAGGAAATACTTTCGCACGTCAAACATTTTTTTTTATCTTACCAGCACTTCGACGTGAATGGCCTGTTGAGAAGAAGTGCCGCAAGAAACTCAACAAACAGCCTTTTTTGAAAGCCAATATACATGTATAATTATTTAAAAGTAGTTTAAAGTTTTTTTCACCTCACAAGCTCGGAAAGAATCTGTTTGTCATTCGAAATCTGAGCGCAAAAGTGCATTTTGTGCCCTAGCGTGGAAAGAATTTTTAAAATTCGAACCTTTCTATTCTATAGACGCGAATGTAAACGCGCACTCGCGGCTCGCCTCGCGCCTCGCAGCGCTCGCGTCCGGAGCGGTTTTTTGGGCACGAGTCAAAGGGGTTCGCGTGGGATGCGAGCGCGGTGTTCACACTCGCGCTCTCGCTTCATTCGAGTTTAAAACTTGTGCCGCGTTAAAAAAGACTATGTTGCCGCTAACACATCGACGTCCTCCATTCTGGCTAGCTCGAACACAACACGAGAGTGTGAACAGACAACTCAAAAACCATCGATCACGCGAGGCGCGAGACGAAGCACGAGACGAGGTACGAGGCGAGAGTGTAAATGTAGTATGTACCTATATAATTTTTTATACCGCCAATCCTCTGAAAATGCATTAATACTTATTTCGTGCCAGTGTGCCAACCTTATCTTTAAAATAATCGAACTAGCCAGCACGACACCGCATAAAAAAAACAAACACTTATTTAATAAATTATTTGCGTTTTTCTTGCACCAAGCATTTTCCTCGCTGTAGTGAGATGAAAAGTTGTGTGTTTCGCTCGGCAGCAAAGTTATTCTGCGTCTCGTACCTTTGAAACCCTCGCTACGCTCAGGATTCTATATTTGAACCACTCGCTTCGCTCGTGGTTCAATCCTAGAATCCTTCGCTAGCTCGGGTTTCAATATAAGTACTCGCGCCAAAAAAAAACTTTGCAGCCTTGCATAACAAATAACTATTATACATTGCAAAATAAGTATATGTTTGGTACAGAGGAGCAAATTACTATGACCACAAATTTTTATCTTTTGATAGTCGACTTAAATTTATGCAAAGCAAATCAATAAAACTTTGTGGCAGCTTGTTGAACATTTTTATGCTTATACCTATAAAACTATTACCAGTCTTGTGAAGTCTGAGGTTCGGAACGGCAAGCTTACGTCTATTTCTGGTGTTGAAGCTATGGTAGTCTACATTTTTAAGAAAAACATCATAGTTTTTGCGTACATACAAAATACAATCAAAAATGTATTGAGACGCCACGGTTAGTATGTTAATTTCTAAAATAATTCTTGTAGTCTAAGGTTGTATATTATGGCATTTTAATTAATAAAGTGTATCCCACCAAAAACATTTTCATGTAAAAATGTTGCCAAGACGAGTCTACCTTCATCAAAATCTATGAAAAAGTGGTCAGATTTCATGTAGAGCCAAGATTCTAGATCTATGTGCCCTTACTTTACCAGGCCTAACTTCACATACTCTACATTTTAGTCAAAACGTGTGGCTTGGCCGTTTTATTTTACACACGATGAACGAATGCCTATGAAATCTTCGTAACGGTAGCAAAACGGCCAAGCATCACGTTTTGGCTAAAATGTAGAGTATGTGAAGTTAGACCTGGTAAAGTAAGGGCGCATAGATCAAGAATCTTGGCTCTACATGAGATCTGACCACTTTTTCATAGATTTTGATGAAGGTAGACTCGTCTTGGCAACATTTTTACATGAAAATGTTTTTGGTGGGATTTCATTTCTTTTTGTAAGTCGCTTATAATTTTTTTTTATTTGGGCGAAGTTCCAAGTTTTATGATATTTTTGTTGTTTGTGTACTAATACTAGTTTAAGAGGTTATATACCCTGGTTAATAAGGTAAATATGTGTGTGTAATGTCTCTCACTGAATGACCGATGGTAAGTGTTCTGGGCAGTGGGAATAATAAAAGTAGGAATTATCACTAACTGTTTATTGCTATAAAAATACACAACCAGGGTTAACTTTCTGACAAACTGTCCTCACAATCACTAAAGCCTTCTGATCCAATATTTGGACCTACGCGGACGGGGTATAGGGGAAGACTGGCTCGGATTGTACATGGCAGCGTGGCCTGCGGCTAAATCGCTGCGCATGCACAATCCGCCCGTGACTTCAATGTGTCGCTACACTAGCATACATACCAAATTTCAGCTTTCTAGGATATTAAGAAGCGGAAATCTCATACAAACTTTCATCCCCTAAGTTAAAGGGTTGGGGGATGAAAGTTCCAAGTTTTATAATTTTTTTGTTGTCTTTGTATTAGCTTACATACCAAATTTTAACGTTCTAGGATTTCAGGAAGTACCTTAAGAATTATAATGATCAGTGAGTGAGTGAGTGAATCAGTGACGAAATCGGGGGTTTTTAGACATTAATAAAATCTAAAGTATAATAGCTACGACATTCAAACTTAGTATGTTTAATGATTGTACTGGTGTCATTATATCTTGAAATTTTTAACTATTTAGCATCATCCAAACCAAACTTATGAGAGTTCAAAAAAACGACGAAACGTTTCGAGAAAAGGTAGGTAGTGCCCCTGCGCTCCGCTTGGCTCGTCTAGGCGGGGGCACTACCGTGCCCCCAGATAATAATAATATAATATGTTCATTTAATTTACTTATTATGTCAATGTATAAATACCTAATTATTATTAAAATAAGTAATTAGAGTTAAATATTTAACACATTGATGAACCCTTGTAAGATCACTTTGTTGTCTGTCTGTCACGACCCTTTTTCTCGGGAATGCGTGGAGGTATCAAGTTGAAATTTGAACCGTATACTCAGGTCTAAGGTCCCATGAAGTTGTGAAAAAATCAAATTTCTAAGTTTACGTAAAAAAAAAGATACGGCGGCGGTTTGTTCAGCAAAAAAACGCATATTTCAACGTTCTGAAGGAAATCAAAACGGGATTTGTGACCCCGGTACCGAATTCAATAACGAATTAATAAAAGAATTTGCATCTATGTATAAAATACAGTTACATATTATAACTACCCCTAATAACCCTAACTCTACTGGTCGTAGAGTGGTTTCACTCAACGATCATAGAAAATACCGTTTAGCTAAGTACGAACAAAAGTGTACAGATGCTGCCTCAGTAATGGCATTCGGTAATGGCATATAATAATACAATACACACAGCTTTACGCCCTTTGAAGTTGTTTTCGGTCACACTGATACTAATCAAGCATTTAGTGCAAACTTTGACAAAGCTTATACTCAGCAGATATTAAAGGACCACGCAAAAAGAACTAAATATATTTAAATCAATTTATATCAGGGAAATTGTTAGAACAAAAGGAAAAGCATAGAGATAGAAAAAGAGGAGAAAGTGATTTAGAGGAAGGTCAAGTTATTTTTACAAAAGATAATAAATGTTAGGAAAAGTAAGGATAAACCCCGTTATCAGAAAGCTATAGTGACAGGAGACGTATAACGTAACGTAGTACCCGAGAAAGCACTGATCCTGGTGACCCTAAACCAGGCCCTTCAAGTTCAAAAAGTTGAACATAACCCTGGCTTGTTACCAATCAACATCGGACAGGCTTTTAAAAAGGCAGACAAGTGGACTGTAATTAAGGTATTAGATTTAAGCGGTATAAGTGATACGTTAGATTTTAATATACATAAATACACTGAATTTTGTAAGGTTATAGATAGAAGTAGTTTACATGCAACCGAATTTTTGGGTCTAAGCAAACAAGTAGAATATTTACGCGACATAACTATACATAAATTAAAACAGTAGCTAGCTTTAGAGTAAAGAGAGGAATTCTAAACCCCCAGGGTCACTCATTAAACTTATAACAGGAAATTTAGACAACAATGATGCTAACCACTATGATTACCTGATTACACAGATTTCCGACATGCAAATGTTAACTAATAAGAAAGTTACTCTAATTTCTACAATATTTAAATACTTTTACAAACAGCATGGAAAACCTTACACGCCAACTCTAAGATATTAGATTAAAAGATTAAAACTATGGGAATTTTTATAAAACAAATTGTAACAAAGGAACTTAATTCCACACACTCTATAAATATTTTAACAATGTTTAACATTTTTCACATAAATTTCCGAACAGCATTTATAAGTGAAATTGAGACAGCGTTGGCTTTGAGTAAAGTGTCGGTGCTCCATCAATCTATTATTAATTCTATGGAAATGTTACCAATTTTGAAAAATATTGCTAAAACCTCGCTAAAACCGATAATGTTATGTATGAGGTTAACTTAAATAATTTAGTTGCAATAGAGAGAACAATTGTTGTAAAAGCATATATGAAAGGAAACCAGATAACATTTATTATGGAGATTCCATTAATTGACGGTAATACATATAATTATTTCAAACTCTATTCATTCCCGATAACCGATAAATTAAATAATAGAACCCTTACAATTATTCCTAAATTCCCATACCTTATGGTAAAAGGGTTAAAGTACCTACCGGTTGCGCAACCCTGTAAGGAGATCGGCGAGGCTCAATACCTAGGCCGAGGCGGCGCACCGTTGGCGCCATCTGTCCGGTCCTAAAAAATTGGATAGGGAGGCGCCACGGTGCGCTTGATTACCACGTTGTGCAGGTGCTGTCCGGCCATGGGTGTTTTGGCTGGTACCTGCACAACGTGGCTAGAAGAGAGGAGAGAGCGGAGTTCCACGAGTGCGGCACACGCTCGAGGATTGCCCGGCGTGGGCTGTGCCTCGCGCCGCGCTCGTGGCGGTTGTTGGTGACGACCTCTCGCTCCCGGCTGTTGTCAAACAGATGGTCGAGAGCGAGAGGTCGTGGGATGCGATGGCCTCCTTCTGCGGCGAAGTAATGACGCAGAAGGAGGCCGCGGAGCGGGTGAGGGAAGTGGATCCATCCGCCCCCCCGCTCCGCCGGAAAAGACCGGGCGGCAGGCGTTTGGCCTATGCCCGGCGACTGCCACCCTAACGGGGGCTTCCGGGCGGCTGTTTGGGGAAACCGCCGCCCATTGGAACGGAAGTCTCCGAGTGTTGCGGCGCGCCTAGTCCTGTGCGCGCCGCCAACCGTGCCGTAGCCCAACAAGTGGGTCTTCGGACAACCGCCGGCGGGGTCACGGAAGTATCTTAGTTCCCGTGGCCCCGCCCATCTAGGCGGGTGAGGTGGCAGTCAGTTAGGTTTTTAGTCGGTATACCCAAGTGGTTTAAAGGGGGAGCCCGACAGACCCCCATCGCTTCCCCAGCGGCGGGACATGCAGTAATGCATTTTCCTGACTATAAACAAAAAAAAAAAAAAAAGGCTCAATACCTAGGATAGCGGGCAGTCCGCCGTGGGAGCTGGACGCCGTAGTGCTGGCGGCGGCGTATAGGCTCGCCGCCGAAGCCCGCCAAGGAGGGGACCCGTTCCCGGATGCGGCTCTGCGCTGGAGGGAAAATGCCCAGCGGTCCCTCGTCCGGGAATGGGTCGCGCGATTGGAGGAAGCGGAGCGGAGTTCCGGAGCGCCACGGCTGCGCACCGTGGACGCCATACGGCCGGTTAAAACAATTGGTTAGGGAGGCGCCACGGTGCGTGGTCGTACCACGTTGTGCAGGTATTGTCCGGCCACGGCTGTTTCGGCTGGTACCTGCACAACGTGGCGAGGAGAGAAAGAACGGCGGAGTGCCACGAGTGCGGCTGTGCGGAAGATACGGCGTCCAGACAACCCTGGTCTGAGGAATCTGTACAACCCTGGTCCTAGATTGTTAGTTTTATAGGACATCCCTGGTTATAGTTTAAATGGACAACCCTGGTCCTAGATATTATTATGGAAATGTACAAAATAATACTGGCAACAATCAGAATAATATTATGTTGAAATTATATAAAGTTTAGCAATACAATTGTATTGTACAATTTGATCGTGTTTCTCTATGGTTTTTATTTCTTATTAATTTATGTTTACAAAGTTTTTTTTTTAAAATGCTCTTTATTGTGGCCGTATGATCGTACGTGGATCGTACGAGGTCGTACGAAAATAAGGATGGCCGACTGTCATCAACGTTTTATTTATTTTTATAATTGATCGTTTTAAATAGCCATACACCACAATAAATATCATTGTAATTGTTTAATTATTTTTATAATACTTAGTTTACTTAATAATATCGGTATTGTTAATATTTGGAATAAAGAGTTGTGTTATTAACGCGGTTACAAAAACGGCGGCGCCAAGATGGCGCCTGGGTAGCGGGATTGAGTTGTAAGGCAGTAACGTTTTGGTTCTTCAGGGTAAAATATCAAGTCGATTTTAATGTAAAAGATTGTGTGATTAAATACAGCTATAACAGTGAGTTTTCTTTTATTTAAACCCATTTAAGACGTAATTGCATGTGAATTCGGGAGTAGAATAAATATTTAGAGGCTATGTTCTGACAGTTGCGTACATGCAGGAGCAGTCGGTTAATCCGACTTTATAAAGAATATACTTTTAAAAAAACTAATAAAAAATCTTACAAAAACTTAAAAATTACCATTTGGCAAGTTTATAACAAAATAATTGTTCTGGACCACCGTGAATGATTAACAAAAAAGAGCTATAACTAACATTAATAAGAAGAGAGAAATAAAATAAAAATAAAATATATAATTATTATAATATATCAAAATATAAAATATCTTTATAATATTCATTATAATATTTATAAACAAATATTACAATAAAGTAAATATATAAATAATATAAATATAAAGTTTATATATAGGTAGATGAAAAAGAAATGGTTAACTGTGGCCGAATTATTTCCCCGCTTTTTGGAAACTACACCTCTACTGGCAACATCAAGTGCATGTCACTGACATGTCATCGAGCGTTTAGCGATTCACTTTTGACCATGGAAGTAATATGTACTACGTACAACATATTACTTCCATGCTTTTGACAGAGCGCTTGTATGACCCCACTCCATCTAGAAAGTTCTTAATCTAAGTGTGCACAAAATGTAGAAAAAAATATATATCTTAATTTGTAATGTATGAATCTTTATTTATTTTAATAACATTTTTACTTGATTTTTTTAACACTATTTTAATATCTATTTAGGCACTGATTTCGGCCAGTTATTTCGTAAATCAGTTATTTGTCCCTCCCGAAAAGTTGCAAAAATGCACATAACGGAATTGGCAAAATTACCGACTATATTCAGTTTACATGAGTATTTACAAACATGAACGGGTATTTATAGACACGATATGCTAGAATACCTGTTAGTACTTCCATGTCCTAGTCTCGCGCATGTTGAATATTAATATTAATATTATTCGAATTGACTTACGTAATATGAAGCACGTCCTGTCCTGCTTCGTGTTACTACTTCTAGATGTCTCGAGAGCACGTGACGCATCCGTGAGTAAAGAGGATGGAGGGAACATGACCGACTTAGCGAAACATGGCCGATTTGGGGAGGAGTATATCCAGAATGATGAGACCTATTTTCCAGACCCGCTAAACGATGCAAGTAATACGAAATTGAAGGATTTGATTTCAGATGTCGGACAGGAAGCCTATGAAAAGTGTGTCAATGAATCGTTACAGGTGAAAGAAGGTAAACTCAAATTCAATAAAAATACCATACAATATTGTTTGTTATCTAAAAAATGGCTGCAATTTTTTTATACGGGAAGTATTACACGGAGACGTTTTATTTTCGATGCCAAAGAAAATCCGTTTACTTTTAACAGAGAAAAAAACGAGAGTTTAAAACACTTACAAGATTGTTTTCATAAAAGTAGACTAATTCCTCGAAATGTGCCACGAGCTGATTGTTACTGGACAAATGTAAACAATACTAGAAGTGCAGAATTTGCAAAAATTTGGAATGACATTGGACCCGATATATCGTATACTTTTGATTTTGTATTGTTTTCAAATGATTTTCCGAACAGAAAAGAAGACCAAATTTGGTATTTGATAGCATATCTAAAATTATTGGTAAAAAAATTACCAGACCCTGTGAAGATTGTTGAAAGCTGTAATACGAACATAGAAAAAGAAATGAACTCGACTTTAAGTCTAAAGTACATTACATTAAAACATAGTTTAGTCTCTTTGGAACAGTTAGTTAAATCAATAGTTACCTCTGTCACTGAACCTAAGACTGAAAAACAAATAGAAACTGTATATGGTCCGCTCTCGATCTTCAACAATTTTAAATATGAAGGGGGTGGACCTTTGGGTGAAGTTGGTAATTTAGCTGGAGGGTTAAAGGGCGCCGTTGGGTAAAACCAAGGATTTTCACATGGAGCATATTAGATCTCTTGAAATACAAATAGATCTTTAGAAACTTCTCCGCCTGGATAGATAATTCGACCTGCGAGCTTTGCCCTGCCATCGGGTGACGGTTTTCTGGCTTGCTCTATTATCACGTTCAATATTATATTTTTATACCCACAGATAGTCTAAAGTGATTTGTAGTGACCGGATTTATTACGCTCCATCACATTCAGAAATATAATTTTATTTCGTAAAAAGTATATTATTATGTAGTTCCAAACACTGCCTACTACAAAATTGAATCTCTCTCTGAATATAGGCAATTTATTGATACTGCTACAGAATTATTCCTGTGTCACTTATTTTGAGTATTTTAAACCTGTTTGATACATCTGTCAGATGTAAAATAACTGTGAACGGAGTATAGCCATATTTTGACTATCAATGTCAAATCAAAAAGTTGTCAAACTGACATTAGCTGGCCGTATTCGTCGCATGGATGTAGTAATCAAATAAGATTGAGTTCTCTGAAATTCGCTCAATGCAATAATAGAACTTCGTGCAAGGGTATAAGGTTCATTTTAGGCTGCTAGAATCATAGGGAGGAAAATGGGCCGACAGAGATAGTCTGGACAGAGGTATGTGTCCCTTTCTCGCGCTTTTTAGTAGATAAAATTCATTGAATTTGGTAGTTCCGTCGATCGCTTGTAACAAACAATATATTTTTTCTTATAACTTTTGTTTTTTAGCATAGAAATATTAAATAATTAGTAACATTATTACGTTACTTTAAAAATGATAAACAGAAACAAATAACAATCATAACAAAACTATTTCAGAAAAGTTTTACTGATAGTAATTTAGTATTCTATTTTAAGCCCACCATTCAAACGCAGATTGGTCCGGCGGATTGGTCGGCCATCGGACTAATCCGCCTGTGTATGGAAGCGACGAACCGGTTCGCCAGACTGTCAAATGGGTTGGAGTCGGGCTCGCTGCGAGCCGCGAGCTCCTGTCGAACCCCACATGCCATACTTCGAGTGGAGGGTTCGTGGAGGGTTCGTGTAGTGTATGGGCAACGCCGGATTGGTCCGCGGTCGGGTCCGGGTTCGTGTAGTGAATGGTGGGCTTCAGAGAACTGGCAACATAGAATTGGCGGTCTATTGTCAAGCTTGGAAGTGGTAATGTGGTATTTATTTCGAATGTTTAATGAAATATACGAAAAAAAATGGTGCAAAAGTGTTGCATCAAAAACTGTGCAAGTAAATCGATCTGTGGTTGCGGCATATTTTTTCACAGATACGTTGGATGGAATACAAAATAGAAACTAAATATGTAATTAGGGTGGCCAAAAATTTGTATTAATAATTTTAAATTTACGACTATTGGTTTAGTACTTATTCCAAAAAAATACCTAATTAAGATTAATAATTTAGAATAATAACAAAATAAAAATGTTTTAAAACAATGATTTATATATTTATCCCGTAGTTGTATCAACGCTATTATATATAGACTTAGTATATACTTACATACTTATCTATATACTTACGCTAGTATTTACTAAGTCTATGCTATTATATAACCTGTACCTATTTTATTGTAAAAGAAAGCCTTTGTTCTTGTTGAGACCACCATTTCCTGTTGGACTACTACGCACAACTAGTTGGTCCAACAGGAACAATTCGCAAAAATGCGGAAAAAATCCTGTTCGCACAATTAAGTTGTGCTTAGTTGTGCTATCCAAAATGAGACACACGAAGATGTGTAACACTTTGATTCAACGAAAATCAAATTATCGATAAAATGAAATGAAATCGTTTATTTCAGAAATTAGACCTTCACAGGCACTTTTTCTTGTCAAAGAAAATAAACTACGTTATATACTACCACCATATCACACACACACACGAGCAAAATGGCAAAAGAAATGGCGAAAGAAAACCGGTTACGGCCTTTTTTGTCATTTTGTACTTTTTTGTACTTTTTTTTTCCTTTTTTTTCCACTCATTAGTTACAATGTAGGTATTGAAATTTAAAAGAAGAATACGCGGAATGTTATACACAATGGTGTGGAATGAACAAGTCTTAAATCTATCTATCTATATAATATAACAAGCTTCCGCCCGCGGCTTCGCCCGCGTGGCCTAGTAACAATTAGCATAAATTTCTTCAGAAACAAATTTCGGTCCGGCACGGCCCGGTACGGTACGGTTCCATCCGGTCCGGTCAATCCGGTCCGATCCGGTCCAGTCGGTCCGGTCCTTATAAGGACCTTACATGCCAAATTTGGCATCTCTAGACCCAGCTGTTTAGGCTGTGCGTCCCCTCTCAACTTCGTTTGCGTATATCTCGCTTACCCGTGGGAATTTTGAAATATCCTTTCTTAGTACACCCCTAGACCTCGCCGTCGTAAGGAACCTACAGTCCAAATTTGGAATCTCTAGACTCACCGGTTTGGGCTGTGCGTTGATATATAGTTAAGTCAGTCAGGACTTTGTTGAATTTTATATATATAGTCCGGTCCGATCAGGTCCAGTCGGTCCGGTCCGGTCCGATCGGTCCGGTCCTGATAAGGAACGTACATACCAATTAGCATATATTTCTTCAGAAAAAAATCCGATCCGGTCCGGCACGGTCCGGTACGGTGCGGTTTCTTCCGGACCGATCAGATCTGATCCGTTCCGGTCCGGTCCGGTCGGTCCGGACCTTATAAGGATCCTGCATGCCAAACTTGGAATCTCTAGACCCAGCGGCTTGAGCTGTGCGTCCCCTCGCATCTTCGTTTGCGTATATCTCGCTTTCCGGGAATTTTGAAAAATCCTTTCTTAGTATGTACATCCCTAGACGTCGTAAGGAACTTACATGCCAAATTTCATTTACCCACGCAACTTCGTTTGCTTATCTCGGTTTCCCGTGAGAATTTTGAAAAATCCTTTCTTAGTACGCCCCTAGACGTCATAAGGAACCTACAGTCTCAATTTGGAATTTCTAGACCCATTGGTTTGGGCTGTGCGTTGATATATAGTTAAATCAGTCAGTCAGTCAGGACTTTGAATTTTATCTATGAAAAAAATCCGGTCCGGTCCAGCACGGCCCGGTACGGTGCGGTTCCTTCCAGACCGATCAGGTCTGATCCGTTCCGGTCCGGTCCGGTCCGGTCCGGTCAGTCTGGACCTTATAGGGACCCTACATGTCAAATTTAGCATCTCTAGACTCGCTTTCCCGTGGGAATTTTGAGAAATCCTTTCTTAGTACATCCCTAGACGTCGCCGTCGTAAGGAACCTACATGCCAAATTTGGAATCTCTAGACCCAGCGGTTTGGGCTGTGCGTTGATATACCCTCGCAACTTCATTTGCGTATAGCTCGGTTTCCCGTAGGAATTTTGAAAAATCCTTTTTTAGTACACCCCTAGACGTCGTAAGGAACCTACAGCGCAGAATAGATAATAGTACTACGTAAAGAAGATCCACTCCGCAAAATCAATTAAAGAAATAGGGACTCTCGCTACGATACAATAAGGTGCAATTCAGCTCGCACAGCGCACACAACCTACAGTTATATTTGCCTCTCTTTCTATCGCTAGCGGCGCTCGTGCCGGTTGCTTGAGAAGAAGATACCCGGCTTACCCCCCTGCCTACAGTCCAAATTTTGAATCTCTAGACCCACTGGTTTGGGCTGTGCGTTGATATATAGTTAAGTCAGTCAGTCAGGACTTTGAATTATATATATTATATATAGATATATAACAATGGATAACGGTTTCTCCTTCTTGGTAGTGACAGTAGAAGTTCACTGGAGTTTTTTTCTAATGTACCTATTAATAATAAATTTGTAATTTTAATAACTACCTTCAAAATTATATTATATCTTGCAATGTAATCAATTTAATATAAACTATTTTAACTTCATAGGATACAATTTGCATGCTATATAGGGTGTTCTGAAATTATATGTTGCATAATGAAGTGGGACATAGTATCCGTTTCATAGATTTTATTTATCCAGCAATTATCAATTTTTAAGCTCATACAATTTTCCATACACACAAAAATAATATTCGTGTTCTGCCTCTAAAGAACATAACTTTTAAGCGGCATTCACATTATGACCGGAGCACGCCGCGTCTTAGCCGTAATTCAAAAACCGCGCGAGAACCGTTGTACTGTTTAGCATTATTAGGCTCGCGTGGCTTTTGAATACAGACAAAAGTTCGCTTCGCTTGTAAATTTAACTTTAAGTGGTAGAAAACATGGCTGCAAGTACTAAATCTGGCATTAAAACAGGCTAAAAACGAGCGGATTTCCGCCGACAAACAGCGTCATATGTAGATGCATCTTTACGGCATAGCCACATCTATCTTTCTCTGTCACTCATTCGATCTCTGTCTTTCATTCAATAAAATGTAAAGTTATGAATGAAGCGGGGAAACGACTTACCTATCATATGCATTTACTTACCTTTACCTACTAATTACTATCAATCAAGCTAAATTTAACAAAAAATAAATCGAAATGTTCACAGCTGATAGTATTAGTAGATAGATAAGTACCTACTAGATTTCAAATAACTATCGTACAGTAATTTGGCGTTTAAAAGTTCATTAGATACATTTACAAAATTGTACCTATACCTAGGCATAAAATGTCAAGGTTACTTACAAAAAAAGTATCTCCCTCCGTTGTTCTTCACCGAACACGCCGACTTAGCGTGCCAACAAGCACTCACTGCACTCACTATGACCACTGCTGTCAAGTCAAGAGCGCCCATCAGTCCATCGACTACACTCGTCACGCAAAGCCTTTATCACTCCATCCTCAGTGCTCGCATTCTCTCAAAGAAATCCAGCAAATCCTAAATCCAACTGTAAGTATTCGAAAGCGGGAGTTCTCCGCGTCTCCAGTGACCCAATGCCGCTCCAAGAATACTCTCTGTACACAACATTGACACTATGTTCAAACACTCATCATTCATTTGTTTACGTACGGCAAGATGATAAATGACCACAACACAACACAACCGTTTACTCTGTCTGACGTAAGTAAGAACGAGAGAAAAAAGCAAAAAGAATGAAATAATATTTTTTGCGAAAAATCGTTGTCGCCGCGGTCAAAGGTGCCGCTCGTTTGAGTTGAGTTTGACCACGCCGCCACCGCCCTCGTCCCGCCCGCGACCCCGCGTGCTGCCCGCGACGCCCCTTTCCCTTATTACTAATACTAAGTAAGTGTTACCTATTTAGACCAGTCAATCGCGTGATTCGGTTCGGTTAAAATACAAGTTAAATAAAAGCTTTTAATAATGCTATTTCGATACACAAATCAGTACCTGCACTACGAGGCAAGCAGTGTTTATGTCCAACTAGTTACATCAATGTAACTACATGGTAACTACAATGTAACTAGGTAAAATAGAGGTGAAGAACGGGCCTCTTTTTCTCTTTTAGTTAGACGTTGGGAGCCCTGTTTTAAGGTGCCATTATAACTTTAAAATGTGTTCGTGCAACTCACAATAAGAGATTGTTTTGATAATGTAATAGTGAAATTTGTAATACCTGTAATTGGTGTACACGTGAGAATAATACTGTATGTATCATTAATTTAATGTACGTAATTGTGATGTGTACGTACACTGTTTATTGGTATGTCTGAATGAATAAAATAAAAATCTATGCATTTCTTTGTCGAGTCTGATCAAAGAGTAACGCGACCCGACCGTGGTGACGGCGACCATCAAATACAGGCTACGTACCTACGCAGTTGTAAAATCATCTATCAAATCAACCATCATCCCACTGCATGGATATGGGTCTTCCTTCAATAGAATAAGAGCGTACTCTGCCACGCCCTTTCACTACGGATTGGCAGAGGTCAGTGACCGTGTTTGATATACGCCATCGCGGGTGCGCGGGCGCGGGCGGCGGTGCGGGGTATCAGGCGCGGGAACGCCGCCGCCGCCGCCCGCCGGCCGCCCTCGACGCCGACACAGACAAGGACGGGGCGTATAGCTCGCGTAGTAACAGCTGTTATAATGAATGAACGCGGTGCCCCCACGCGGCACCCCGGGTTTGTTACAAAGGCAGAACATGAATATTATTTTTGTGTGTATGGAAAATTGTATGAGCTTAAAAATTGATAATTGCTGGATAAATAAAATCTATGAAACGGATACTATGTCCCACTTCATTATGCAACATATAATTTCAGAACACCCTATATTTTCGATGGCTGATTAGGCGGTGTTTATTTTGTTTGTTAAATCCATCTTATTATGTTTGTACCCTATTCAAATGCAATAAAGAATCTTGAATCTTGAAGAAGTTGCTAGTGCCATTGGCTCCTTTCATTGCTCATCTGCGTTGGGACCTGATGGGCTACGTCCCCAACATCTGAAGGAGCTCATCTCATCCTCTGCAGGGAGTAACGGTTCTAGACTTCTTGAAGAACTCACACGGTTGTGTAATTTCTTATTAAAGGGTTCTCTAAATCTGGAAGTATCCCCTTTCTTATATGGGGCATCACTGTGCGCACTTATAAAAAAAGATGGAGGTATAAGACCTATTGCAGTGGGATGTGTTGTTCGACGGCTTGTCGCGAAACTCGGTTGTCGTGCAGTGAGAGCAACTATGACGGCCTTTTTGCAACCGCATCAAATCGGTTTTGGCACTGCCTGGGGCTGTGAGGCTGCTATTCACGCTACACGGGCATTCGCCATGGATCCGGCGAATACAGATTGTGTCATCGTCAAGGTAGATTTGCAAAACGCATTTAACAGTCTGGAAAGGGACATTCTTTTAATGGAAGTAAAAGAGCTCATTCCGTCCTTATACCCCTTCTTACATCAATGTTATGCGGTGCCAACCAATTTAACTTATAACGGCACCCAAATACCATCACAGGTTGGAGCGCAACAAGGCGACCCCCTTGGGCCTTTAGTTTTCAGCCTGGCCATCCATAAAGTGGTCGTTTCACTAAAATCAGCGCTCAATGTGTGGTACCTGGATGATGGCACAATTGGAGGGACAACGGAGTCGGTTGTGAACGACGTAGCAATTCTCACTAGCGGCTTAGCACATTTAGGGCTGGAAGTAAACCCTTCAAAATGTGAATTTTTTCCATGTGGGGAGGAAGGTATAGCAAACGTGGAGAGGTTCAACTCCCTGATGCCGGGTATAAAAGAGCTGAACGAAGAAACGTTCAATCTACTCGGAGCACCGATTTTTTTGGCATCTGTTACGTCGGCTTTAGAGACCAAAGGTCAGATGCTTGCACGGGTCCAGGATCATCTCATGCATCTGTCGGCACATGTTGCTTTAACTCTTTTTCGGGCCTGCTTTTCTTTGCCCAAGGTAACATATGTTCTTCGGACGACCCCGACGTGGCTTTTTTCAAACGCCGTTTCAGCTATAGATAGCCTTATTAGATCGACTCTTGAGGGAATCATTAATGTCGCGCTGAACGACGATCAATTCTTACAGGCTGGGTTGCCCATTAGACATGGCGGCTTGGGCGTCAGAAACGTGGGAACAGTTGGACTGCCGGCCTTCCTTGCGTCATCGAACGGAGTCACTGATCTTGTTGCTACCATTCTACAAGTACAAGGCGAGAGATTCAGTGTCCGTTTTCAGAGTGACGCAATGGAGGCTTGGGTGGCATTGTACCCTGACGTCGGGCTTCCGAAAAACATAAAATCGCAGGCGGCATGGGTTTGCTCGAAGCATTTACTGTCTGGTTTGACCAAATCTCTCGAAGGAACAGAGCTGGCACGGATTAAGGCGGCGACCTGCTTGGAGTCATGTGCTTGGCTTCACGCTCTGCCTTCGCCACATCTCGGCACACACCTGGATGACAACAGCCTACGAGTGGCAGTAGCCATTAGGTTGGGTTGTAAAGTATGCGAACCCCATCGCTGTCCATGCGGAGCGACAGTGGAATCAAATGGCCACCACGGACTCAGTTGCTCAAGATGTGCGGGAAGATTTCCCAGACACCACGCACTGAATGAGATCATCCGCAGAGCACTGGTGTCGGCACACGTCCCTTGTGTCTTGGAGCCACCTGGGCTTAGCAGGACGGATGGTAAACGCCCAGATGGCCTTACTCTGATGCCGTGGGAAAAGGGCAGAAGTCTCTTGTGGGATGCTACGTGCGTTAGCACATTTTCGGCATCTCATGCGTCTCGTACTATGCGGCAGGCGGGCTCCGCGGCAGAATACGCCGCAAGACAAAAAACCATCAAATACGCGGAGCTAAACAACTACATTTTCGTGCCCTTTGCGGTGGAAACGGGAGGACCATGGTGCGAGGAGGCAAAAAAATTCATTCGGGACATTGGCCGACGTCTGCAAGAGCGTTGTTGTGACCCCCGTTCCGGATCATACCTTATTCAGCACATATCGCTGGCCATTCAACGTGGGAATGCTGCCGGCGTGATGGGGACATTCGAGTCGGGTGCGCTTAGATATAGTGCGATTCATAAATCGAATTGATGGTTATTTTTATTTATTTTAAGTTTTTTTTTTTTATTCTTATTGTGTTTCTTTTTATTATTTTAATTGTTTTATTGTATTGTGTGTTATATATAATTTGTAACTAGATAATAAGTATTCTGTAACTGTATGTTTTCTATAATAAATAAAAACTAACAATAGTAATAGAAATTATTTGTTGCAAAGTTAAGTCGGTAGTATGGAGATAACAGCTGTAATATTAATCAAGCCTTATTAGGATTATAATACTTGCCAAACTCGCTTAATTTCGTTTTAAGAATTCCTAAACATCCTATCATAGTCTTGCCTACGTCACAAATGGAAACTCGCTCTCAAGCAAATGAAATCGAAAGGAAATCGTTTATTTCAGAAACGGTCTAAACCTTCACAGACATTTTTTCCTCCATCAACAATATTATAAACAATATTGGAAGAAACACAGCGACCCGACTCCCGATGCGACCCGAGAAAAATATGATATAAATACTCATTGATAGAGTAATAGGCTTTACTGATTAAGAATTTTTAACATTTAATTTGAAGCTTTTAATAGAGAGATTTTAAATGTAATCGGGAATTTTATTATACATACGCAAGCCTTGAATAATAAACGACTTTCCTGCTTTTCTCAGCCTAAATTTAGAAACAGCTAATTTATTCTTATTACGCGTATTAAAACTATGAACATCGCTCACCTGGTTATAATCATAAATGTTTTTACGAACAAACATGATGCTGTCAAAAATGCACTGTGACGCCACCGTGAGGATATTGGTACCTTTAAACTCGCGTAGAGACTCCCGGTAACCGAGTTTATAAATAAAACGCATTGCACACTTCTACAGCACGAAAATCTTTCCGCTGCTTTACCCCGGAGTAGAATGCCGTACGACAGCAAACTATGAAAATAACTAAAATAAACTAGTCGTGCCGTGTCGATATTGGTGAACAGTCGAACTTTCCTAACAGCAAAAGCAGCCGCACTAAGTTTACCTGCTAGGGTTTTTATATGATGATGCCATTGTAGTTTGCTGTCAAGTACAATGGTTAGAAAAGTAGTAGTTTCAACCATTTCTAACTTTTCATCGTTAATAACGACTGATGACTGATTAATAGCCTGGGTTGCATTCGGGAGTGTAAAGGCTATGCATTTGGTTTTATTGGCGTTCAGTACCAGATTATTTACAGTGAACCATTGGTGTAGTAGAGACAGCGTCTTATTAATATTATCAACATCAGATTTTTTTCTGTCTACTTTAAAAATCAAAGAAGTGTCGTCTGCAAATAAAATAGTGTCGCATAATTATGAGTTACATAAGGCAAGTCATTAATATAGACTAAAAAGAGAAAAGGGCCCAGAATTGAGCCTTGGGGAACGCCTATACTAGTAGGACAGCCTGCAGAGGTCGCTTCATTTACTCTTACTTTCTGAATTCTGGCGTTAAGGTCATAACACTGATTGAATAACTGTCCAAGCCATAGAATTTTAACTTGTTAACTAAGGTCTTGTGATCAACGCAGTCAAAAGCCTTGGAAAGATCGCAGAAAACACCAACAGCGTTTATGCTTTCCTCCCAAGCTTCCACGATAACTTTAAATAACATGCCAGCTGCATCCGCTGTGGATTTACCTTTAGTGAAACCATACTGACGCGGGTGAAACAACCGATTACTTTGAAAATAGGGTAGAAGTTGGTCAAGTATTATTTTTTCAAAAATTTTACTGAGTGCTAGCAAAATAGATATAGGCCTTAAATTATTAGGATCCTTACTACACCCTTTCTTGAAAAGTGGTATGATTTTACTAACTTTCATTAAATCAGGAAAAATGCCAACTAAAATACATTCATTAAAAATTAAAGCCAAATGTGGTGACATCTATAATATTACTTAAGATAGCTACAGATATTCCCCATAATAATATGTCTTCTAACTTTTTGATGTTCAGTGCACCTGACTATTAAGTCAAAAAACGCGTTTCGAGATATAGCGTTTTAAATATTCAAAAAATCATTACGTGCTAACCTTACGTCTTTAAGGTCTCATTTTTAGGTTGATATAAAGGTGCATTCTTCATCTTCTTATTCAGTTAAAATAAAGGCTTGTGGCCCCATATTTTCACACTGTTACAAGTACTTATTTTTTTAGAACCATTCAGAGTTAATACCATGTTACCTTCGCAACTAAATATTATGTTTTAGTTAATACTCTACAACATGTTTTAAAGTACGCAATTCGTTTGTTCAGTAGGTTGTCAAAATGAAATAATACGATCAAAATCCGGTTTTTATTTCGCTGTATTATACAAATTACATAGTATGTCAAAAAAAAAAAGATTATTATTATAGAAATTCAACTCCTAAGGGGGTGAAACGGGGGTGAAAAGTTAGTATGAAACTTGGTCGTTTTTAATGAAAGTTATTCGAATGAAATTCAGCATTAAGGTTCTTTATTGAAAGGCATGAAACACGAGTAAAATATTTTTCTCAAAAATCATCCCTTAGGGGTAAAACGGGGGTGCAAAGTTAGTATGAAACTTTGCCGTTTTTGAAGTTAATCGAATGAAATTCAGCATTAAGGTTCTTTAATGAAAGGCATGAATGAAACATGAGTAAAATATTTTTTTCAAAATTCACCCCGTATGGAAATGCTTAAAACATCTTTTGAGGTACATAAAAGGAACAATTGATTTGAAACTGACCTATGAAAAATGTGATTTTAAACAACTAGTTGTTGGCTATGCAGATTTCGATTGGGGAAGCGACTTAAGTTGACAGAAAAAGTACAACAGGACATATATTTAAAGTGTTCGATAATTGTACAATTACGAATTGGAATACACGTAAACAAAATACAGTTGCTGCTTCCTCAACAGAAGCTGAATATATAGCCTTATTTGAGGCTGTCAGAGAAGCGATATGGATAAAATCGTTGTTATATAGTATTTCGATTTCTGTAACGCAGCCAATAATTATTTTTGAAGATAATAACAGTTGTATTAGCATCGCTAATAACCCCTCTAATCATAATAGGACTAAGCATATAGATATTAAATACCATTTTTACGTGAACAAATTACTAACAAAGTAATAAAGCTAGAAAATATCTCCACAGGAAACCAACTAGCTGATATCTTCACAAAAATGGTGCCTACAACGAAGTTCCTAAAATTAAGGCGTAAACTAAACTTATTTTAAATTGTTTTTTTTAGTTCAAAATACCTACGATTGTAAAATGGTATAATGTATATCTTTTTGTAGCAAAGTTTTTGTTTTTGTTTTTTCGAATTGATAAGACCTTAATTAACATTATATAGAAATACTCCAATATTTGAGGGGGACTGTTAGAATAGACAAATATCCAAGTCTGAATGGAACCTTCTTCCAACGGGATGTCAAAATCTATGTCAGTTCGTTTTTGGTATGCTATCAAATAAAAACCTTCTAACGTGCAAGTTATATTTCTTTGTCCTATTCCTTTAATCCAACACTTCAAAATAACAATTCAAAGAAAGAAAGAAAGAAAGAAAAACATTTATTTGAAACACTTAACACTAAACAACTATAACTTAAAATTACTTTTAACTAATTGTGTCCCAAATGGGTCTCCATTCGGCATAATGTGTCGTGGCACGAGTACCACGATGCTGGTTTTCTGTGGAAACCGTGTTATACTTTCAGAGGTTTCCGACATCGAGCAACAATTAGCTTCTATAATAAATTATAATACATTCGAGAGCAACGTTTTATTGGTCGTTTACAACATTTCTCATAAATCATTCACTATTCATTAGTTCATTGCTTTCACTTGGATTGGAAGTTGTCCTCATCGTCTTGGCAGTTCTTGTTTTCCTTATAATATTTTACTTATTTGTATAGGTAGGTACTCAACAGTATAGACACTTGCGCATCAAAATATGCACCACCGAAAATTTTAGTTTTATTAGCACAAAAACACCAAAAAGTCGTTAGCGGCTTCGCAAATCAATTTCTTATCTTCGACGGAAAAACTTAAGAATTACTAAACGAAACGACGAAACTTTTTTTTGTCTTAATTAATGGCGTTTCTGTCGTGTCTTAACGACACATAGACAGTTTCGCCAATGTCGAGTAGGTATTTTAAATGAACACTTTTTAACAAAAAAGTACACTTTAAAAAGGCAACGTGGTACGGTGAGGACGTCGACGTCGCCATCTTGACGACGACGACGACAAGAATACACGAATCTCGAATACACGACGAAACTTATTAAATTTTCAAGATTTACTGAAAGGACATTATGACATTTGCATGTAGTGTTGCCAGAATCATGATTCCCGATAATCAGGCTATTATAATATATTATAATAATCGAATAGTCGATAACTCGAACAAACTTATAAGTAATAGTGAAAGATGTTACTGATTTGTTGAGGGAACACCTTACTTACAATAAGTCTCATTCAAACCGATAATCATTATAATTACGTAGTTAAAAAAATTATGTTGGCAACCTGTAGTAACTACATAAAAATTATCTGCATAGTGCGACATCTAGCGTCCAGGCGTCTTAACAGATAGTGTAAAACGTGTAAAACTACTAGTGTCAATGAATGGAACTTCCTATTATATAATTCTACAAAATTTAATATCCTCTAATGTAAGCAGAATTAATGTTTGTAATGACCTTCTCAATTTTGTAACATTATGCGAAAAATTATTTCCCATCGGCTTGTTCTAGATTGCATACCCTGGGAACAGTCGAGCGACAGCCGCGGGCGAGCAAGAGCAGGCGTGTCTGTCTACCCTGACTACCACATATTCTCCCCCCTATATTAGAGAACACTACACCCAACCTGTATATTAATTTTATACCGATCAGCAATGACGTCCACGAAAGTTGTGTAATTTCTGATGCGCTTACATTATTTTCTGTCTATTAATCTAATTTGGCAGGGTTTACCATCCTTAACTCACGTGTTACACTTAAAAATCGAGTGAAATCACCCCGTTTTTCAGATTCAAATGTGTAACTAATTAATTTCATAAAATATTTATTTTAATCAATGGATTATGGATCTAAATTATACATTAAGCATGCTATTCTAGTCATTTTTAAATGTCGATTAGTTGTTAATATTACGATGTGACAGTAAAGATCAATGAACTTCAATAATCACCCGAATACTAAACTTGCTGTGTGAAGTGCCATTAACGTATGAATGAAAGTCTCGAGTACTGTTACGCGTAAGGAAATGTCGTCGAATTTCTTTACTAATTTATCATATCTTTTCTTACCCTCGTTAGTTCTAAATGTTTTTTCAAAAGATCCAGGATCTTCTATATTTATAGCTATTATTCTCAAGTATGCAATTAAATACCAAAATTGAGTTTCAATTACATGCGAATTTGGTGTATGGTGCAATACAAAATCAAATGTAAACATTATATCGGGGCCCACTTCTTTCCAAAAATTTTCAAACTCCTTAACGTGTTTATCGAATGTATGCCAATAACACTTTTGTTCAGGTACTGGTCGTACCATCCCTCTAGCTTTATACAGGCAATCATTATGTTGCCTTTGACCCGGCGGTATTTTTCTATTAAAATTAAACAGTTCATCAAATTCTGAATAAAAATTACTCCTCTTATACAAATTAGTTGGAACTTGTCGTAGCCATTGTTCAGATAACAAACAATTGCGCATATTAAACGTGAGATTTCGTTTCTCTTGTAACGATGCATTGCGACACTTCTGATAAGCTTCTTGCGTTACATCTGATATTAATGCCTCGAATTTTGTAAAATTTGCGTCGTTTATCCAATCGGGAAAGTACGTCTTGGTATTCTGGCCCTCGAATCGTCTATGTTCCGTTAGGTTGGTCGAGGTCCATTTGCCCTCTTCGCTAATAGATACGTCTTGTGATTTCGCGACATCCAGTAGTATTATCACCAAGTAAGATAGGATTTCCATTATACGTAGCTCAGATTTGAACAAGAATAATAATATATTTCAAGCTTTTAACAATGTTCACCGACTTGTATCGTTTAAAAGATGTAATGTGGGGAAGGCTTGGTGGCCATAAATACCTTTATATAACCACGTGAACGAAGTATAAAGTATGTTTATACACTAGCGATAAAAGTTTGTTCTATTTTTTAAGGTTTCGTACTACACTCGAGAGCAATGAATGCGGGTCACCTAAAGAAACCAATAAATCTCGGAAACTAAGAATGCTAGCTTAATAAAATAAACAGTGTATTAGACAATATAATACCCCGTAAATGAAAGTAATAAAATTTATAAGTTACTACATTTTATTTATTAAAAATTACAAAAAAAAACTGCTGATCTCGCCTTATAACAAAAATAGGAAACATGACATTTTTGTACAACAATATTATGATTTTCTTGAATTTTAATACTTTGTATTGCCTCCTCGTGCTTCTATTACTGCTTTTACGCGGTTTGGCATGCTGTACACCAAGGTCCTTGTTATACGATCTTGAGAAATATTTTCCCATTCGAGAGTTCGCCCTTGCAGTTATGATGGATGACGCAAGGCCGACGCATAACCCGGTCGGGTCATGATGAAAAACGATCTTTTTCTGATTGGCCTCGGGTCTTGGATGTTTATCTATATATGTATTTGTTATAAAAATATAATATCGTTGAGTTAGTATCCCATAACACAAGTTTCGAACTTACTTTGTGGCTAGCTCAATCTGTATGAATTGGCCCTATATATTTATTTTTTTTTTAATAAGAGAAAAAACAATAATAAGTACTCATGATTTGCTCAATAAACGAAAATTGAATGTATATCCTAATAGTTTAAAAAGTCGTTACGAAGCTAAGCTACTCGTTTATCAGAATGACTTTTCAATTCGTGGAGCTTAGCCCACCCAGCCGCACTCCACACTCCGAGATATATTCGTCCGAGTACGTACCGGCCCATCTCAATCGGTTTTTCTGATTTGAGTACCAAAATTTGAGGAGTGATACACATTCCACCGGCTCACCCGTGCCGCCAAGCTTGTCCCACAAAAGGTCATAATTTACAAGGTCAAAAGCTTTTGACAAATCAAGGAAGCACGCATACACCGGCGTTCTCCTTCTCGTATAGTATTTGACAGCGTGCTTTAAACTCAAGATAGCTGACTCAGTCGATAATCTCGCCCTAAACCCAAATTGAGCATCGTGCAAATCGACGAACTTTTTGAGACTACCAAACACTTTTGCTGTTATAGTCGCTAATGAGATGTGCCGATAATTTGCTTTGCATGATGTGTCACCCGTTTTATTCTTAACAATAGGAACTACAGTAGTGTGCATCAATGAATCCGGTAAGTAAGAGTGCGACAGACACAGGTTAAAGAGCATAGCTAGCAACCCTTAGCAAGTGGACCCCCGCGTATTTAAAATGTTCGACGCTGAGACCGTCAAGACCGGGCGACTTTCCCCTTTGCAAATTTTTTATTACTCTTGAAATATTTTTAGCTGTAAAAGATATTTTTCGTTCAGTAACAACAGCCACAGCGTCACGTACCTACTTGTACAGACTGTGACCTCAGGGACGACTGCACAACAAAGTGTTCCTTAAACAAGTTAGCAATCACTTTATGGTCCTGCACTCCGTCGACGCTCACAGGCAGGCCTGCCTGACTTTGGGGTGGTTGTCGGGATACCTCCACGTGGTCCACCCCGGGCAACGCCGGCGCGTCCTTGTCGGCGGCTGAAGTCCCGACACGTGGGTCCCCCTCCCCGCGCTCGAGTTGCGGCGAGCCGCTGGTTGAGGGGGACGAGCGGGGTCCGGTCCCAGCGTTTCGCCGGGTGCGGGTTGCAGGCGGACGGGTGTGTCCACTCCCTGCGCTCGGCTCGTGGGTCGACGCGGACGCCCTAGTGGGCGCCGGCCTAACTAGCCGGCGTGCGGCGCATACCGTAACCCGTGGGTCCTCCACCCACGGGCCGGGGGCCTTGGCTTAACCGCCCGGGCCGCGAGGAAGACAACCTCTATAAAAATCACGAGCGGAGCTGACGGCCGCGCCACGCTGAATAAGTGTGGTGTGGCCGTTGGCTGGCGGTCGGCACAGTGGGTGCGATCGCTGAGTGGACGGGGACCATAGCCCAGCCGAGACGGCGGGAAGTTCCACAGTCCCCACCGTGTGCTCCCCGGGCGGTGGGGCTGCCACAAAGCATTTTTCTGACGTAAAAAAAAAAGGCCTGCCTGACTTTAAGCTTAATTTGTTAGAATTTTTCCAAAAAGTTTTAAAATCTTTTGCCAAATGATTTGAACTAATTTGGTCCATTTTTTTTGCCTATTTTGACACCACTTTAATTTCGTTTTAAATATTTTACGACTCTCATTCATTTCCACAAATGTTTGACCTTTACGACTCTCATTCATTTCCACAAATGTTTGACCTCTGTTTGGTTTACCTGACAATAACCACATATGATACTTTTCCCTTGCTTGCCTGTGAGCGCCGGCCACATACTTATTCCACCCCGTGACATACATACCCTTCAATTTATATTAGATTATTAGCGGCAATATATAAATATTTATATATTTATATATTGCCGCTTCAAATAATACTTTAATAATATTGCTGTATAATTGGTCTATTTTTGTATGGTGACCTTTGTTATTACACAGTGTATCACAACATCGTCCTAGCTCATATGGAAAATCAATGTCACGGAGACCAGTATGGCATTTTTTGTGATACTCGTCTATCTGAGCTGCCTGCCTATCCCCAAATAATACCTTTTTTACAATAATCTACTATTACATTTGAATCGATTCTTACATTCAACCTATTTAGGTTACATTCAATAACAAGCGGGAAGTGGTCAGACCAATACACGTCAAGCTGTATAGATATATTTTTAATTGATTTTAAAGCTGACTGTGTTACTATGCTGTGGTCCAACCACCTCTCACATCCATGCGCGTCACTCCGAAACGTGTACGCATTTGTTAGATACTTCCCTAATATGTCAGGTTATTAAGATCATTAAAAGGAAATAAGTATCAAGAAAGTAAATTAAACAAAGTAGGTAATTAGTAAATTATATATTTTCAATTAAAACCAAAACTTGGGCAGATAATCAAAATGTTTATTAAATCAATTAACTACTTTATAAACTACCACCATTTCGGAAATAAACCAAAATGACCACCGGTAAAAGAAATGGCGAAAGAAAACCGGTTATGGCCTTTTTTATCGATCAGGTATTTTAACACATCTTTTTCATACAAATACAAAATTACAATAATAATAAAAACAATTGGAACTTATCTTTAATATCCGGCGGCCTCACAATAACTGCCGCCTAACGTTCTACCATGTCCTTATATAACCTCGCTCCCCGCCAATCGTCACCTCCCCGCCAATCGTTACAACAAGTCAAAATAGCAACTCAGTTTACTTCTAATTATAAATTAAATAAATTTATAATAAACGTAAAACAATTTTAACATAAATTTAACAAGGATTTAAAACAAATAAATAAATCGTTAACCAAGTTATTTTCAGAACGGAAGTACGACTTGTAACATTTAACAAGTCGAACCGGAAGTGCAGAGTATCATTTATTAATTTTATAACATCATAAGTAATAATAATATGATTAAAGATTTATCACTTGTATTTATCATTTGTACTAATTTATTTGTGACTAAGTGACATTCAAGTTAAACACTTGAAACATTCGCTAACATTTATTTGTGAACCGGAAGTGTCAAGTGACAATTTAAGTTAATACACAATATCATCATATTATCATTTAGCAGTACTATTTGAAACATTAGCTAACATTTATTTGTGAACCGGAAGTGTCAAGTGACAATTTAAGTTAATACACAATATCATCACATTATCATTTAGCAATACCATTTGAAACATTAGCTAACATTTATTTGTGAACCGGAAGTGTCAAGTGACAATTTAAGTTAATACACAATATCATCATATTATCATTTAGCAGTACTATTTGAAACATTAGCTAACATTTATTTGTGAACCGGAAGTGTCAAGTGACAATTTAAGTTAATACACAATATCATCACATTATCATTTAGCAATACCATTTGAAACATTAGCTAACATTTATTTGTGAACCGGAAGTGCCAACTGACAATTTAAGTTAATACACAATATCATCATATCACTTATCAGTACCATTTGAAACCTTAGCTAACACGGCCATACTGACCGTACAGCGTTCTCGATGTACATAATTTTTTTTTTTTTTTTAAAAGAAAACCATGTGCAACTATCGCTTTTCACATTAAATTACATTTGGCATTGTTACTGTTACAGTCTCGCTTTTCACATTAAGCTAACAAGTAACAACGGTCATTTGCTTTAAAAATCACATAAATTCTAGCCCCACACCTGCTGCACATGAGATAGGCAAGAAACAAAGCAAAATGACTTCAGCAGTTCATCAAGGCTTAACATTATATACATTTGGCATTGTTACTGTTACAGTCACGCTTTTCACATTAAGCTAACAAGTAACAACGGTCATTTGCTTTAAAAATCACATAAATTCTAGCCCCACACCTGCTGCACATGAGATAGGCAAGAAACAAAGCAAAATGACTTCAGCAGTTCATCAAGGCTTAACATTTTATACATTTGGCATTGTTACTGTTACAGTCACGCTTTTCACATTAAGCTAACAAGTAACAACGGTCATTTGCTTTAAAAATCACATAAATTCTAGCCCCACACCTTACATCTGACTAGGACTATTAAAATAATGCAAAATTTATATTATAATATAAATTAAACGCCGTTTAATCTTGGGTTTTCTAAGGACCCTGCGCGGCGACTCTCGTATACAAAAACTCTTAATAAATCGCGGTTTGTCTAAACAATATACCGTTAAGTTTTAAATTTAGAGTGTGACCTATTTTAGTTAAAACTTTAATGTAACATATTTAGTCGTTATTTAAGATTTCCAATCGTCTTATTTTTAATAATCAATAATTGTGATGCCAATATGCAGTTTGATCAAATTGTTGGCATAGGAAAAATCTAAATTTATCCACAAATTAAATATAAAGAAAATTTGTAGTTAAACAAACAGAGTTTAGAAAAAAAAAAATATGTCAAAAAAAAAACACTGTTAGACAAAATATGAATCTTCCTAATATCTGCGTTTCTACAGGTTATCCTATTATGTTATTGAATTTGAATGAATTTATGGATCTTAGATCGCGACTCGATGACGCTTATTTTGCAAATTATTTTCATATATTGTATGTTACATAACATATCGCTCACTATAATACGAAGGGATGAAGAAAACTTATGAGAAAATGTACAGACGTGAGAAAAAAAAACGTGAAGGTGAAGTTACATTAAAAAAACAGACAATGTTTTTCAAAAGAGTTCGATTTGAAACAATGTAAAAGTTGTCATAAAATAAATTAAATCGAAATCGATCGTATTTAATTCAATGTAACCCGTTCGGCCAACCTGATATTCAGCCCGCGAGGACTTCCGTGGTTCTAACGTGACGATTGTTAATATTTATCAAATCTCACGGGAACTATTAGATGGATATAACATCTGGTAAAGTCACAGTTTAGTCTAATGTTATTTTATTAAATTATCTTTGTATTGAAATTCTAACACAATTTTATTATATTAAAACAGTTTAATTAAAAAAATTATCACTTATTCATTCCTTAGAGTATTTGTTGGAGGTTTTTTTTTCATCAAGTTTTTTTTAATATATTTTATTTTATTTTATTTTAATTTTAAACAATTACATTAATTTATTAAATTAATTCAAAAACCGTAGTTGGTTTAAAATACGAATGAACCGTTCGACATCATCGCAACAAAAACTTAGTCTAAATAAATTCTTTAGCTACAGACAATTATTACTACATTTAAAAGAAATTATAATATTATATATTAGTATTTCTAAGTAGGTAATAAACTTTGTTACTTCTTGATCTTGACCGGTATATTGCACTTTAGCAATAAAGCTTTACAGGTAACAATAAACTCGACTAGTTGTTATGCCCCAGCAAATGAAATTTCGAATCACGGTAATGCAGAACCCTTGAAGGGTTTACCTGCTTCTGCAATCTGAGCTAGGCTGCACCAGCAAGTTGCTCGGTGCCATCGCACCAGACCGCAGCTTCGTCACAGGCAGACGTCGTGCTGCCGCTATCTCATGCGGTTTTTCTGTCACTGCATTTGAATCGCGGCGAGCAGACTCCCAAGCACAGCCAGATCCATATAGTTCTATGTCTGAAATATTTTTTTTTTTCAAAATATTAATACCATGTTAACACGCAGATCTATCCCACTTCTGATGTTAGATACTTCCCTAATATGTCAGGTTATTAAGATCATTAAAAGGAAATAAGTATCAAGAAAGTAAATTAAACAAAGTAGGTAATTAGTAAATTATATATTTTCAATTAAAACCAAAACTTGGGCAGATAATCAAAATGTTTATTAAATCAATTAACTACTTTATAAACTACCACCATTTCGGAAATAAACCAAAATGACCACCGGTAAAAGAAATGGCGAAAGAAAACCGGTTATGGCCTTTTTTATCGATCAGGTATTTTAACACATCTTTTTCATACAAATACAAAATTACAATAATAATAAAAACAATTGGAACTTATCTTTAATGTCCGGCGGCCTCACAATAACTGCCGCCTAACGTTCTACCATGTCCTTATATAACCTCGCTCCCCGCCAATCGTCACCTCCCCGCCAATCGTTACAACAAGTCAAAATAGCAACTCAGTTTACTTCTAATTATAAATTAAATAAATTTATAATAAACGTAAAACAATTTTAACATAAATTTAACAAGGATTTAAAACAAATAAATAAATCGTTAACCAAGTTATTTTCAGAACGGAAGTACGACTTGTAACATTTAACAAGTCGAACCGGAAGTGCAGAGTATCATTTATTAATTTTATAACATCATAAGTAATAATAATATGATTAAAGATTTTTCACTTGTATTTATCATTTGTACTAATTTATTTGTGACTAAGTAACATTCAAGTTAAACACTTGAAACATTCGCTAACATTTATTTGTGAACCGGAAGTGTCAAGTGACAATTTAAGTTAATACACAATATCATCATATTATCATTTAGCAGTACTATTTGAAACATTAGCTAACATTTATTTGTGAACCGGAAGTGTCAAGTGACAATTTAAGTTAATACACAATATCATCACATTATCATTTAGCAATACCATTTGAAACATTAGCTAACATTTATTTGTGAACCGGAAGTGTCAAGTGACAATTTAAGTTAATACACAATATCATCATATTATCATTTAGCAGTACTATTTGAAACATTAGCTAACATTTATTTGTGAACCGGAAGTGTCAAGTGACAATTTAAGTTAATACACAATATCATCACATTATCATTTAGCAATACCATTTGAAACATTAGCTAACATTTATTTGTGAACCGGAAGTGCCAACTGACAATTTAAGTTAATACACAATATCATCATATCACTTATCAGTACCATTTGAAACCTTAGCTAACACATTCGTGTTTCCTAATCCCAGCGTATCAACATCAGCGCACGACCACAAATGATCACTACAAAAAGACACGAGCTCCGAATAAAATAACTCAGTAGGATGCGCATAAAGTCTCCTATCATGTAAAAGGCCTCAACTCCGTAATTCTGTTGCACTTCAATTATAGACTGCAACGCGCTTACACAATCCGTGAATAAAGGAAAATTCTTATTAAAGTTTGTAGGCATATATATACTGAATATTACTACATGTCTATTACTTACAGTTAATTTAATTCCTGCGATTCAAGCGTTATCACATTCTATCACTGACACTGTTAGAAATACACTTTTCCTCCACAACAATGCAACACCACCGACGTATCCACAGCAGATGTTCCCGTAGCCGCGAAGTCGTCATGAATATTGCCGACTTTCTAGATTGAGCGCTCCCGATAATACACGTGTAGTCTTATTATTTCAAATTTGTATAAATTTTTAAAAATCCCGTTTTTATCCTTGTCTACTTTATAAAGGGAAGCTTAATACAAAATCTAGGCGTTCTAGGTTGAGCGCCCACGATAATACACGTCCAGTCCTATTATTCTCTTCCCCGTGGGAATTTAAAAAAAAACCTGTCTTCATCCTTGTCAACATCATAAAAGGAATATCTATAAAAAAAATCAGCTTTCTATGTTGAGCGCTCCCGATAATACACGTGTTGTCTTATTGTTCCGAATCCTGTGAGAATTTAAAAAAAACCCGTCTTTGTCCTTGTCTACTTTATAAAGGGAACCTCAATACAAAATCTAAGTATTCTAGGTTGAGCGCCCACAATAACACACGTGCAGTCCAATTTGTCCCGTTCCCGTGGGAATTAAAAAATCCCGTCTTCATCCTTATCTACATCATAAAAGAAACCTCTATACAAAATTTCAGCTTTCTAGGTTGAGCGCCCTCGAGACGAATGAGGGGATAATACACGTGCACCTAGATAGATAGATAGATAGATAGAATATACTTTATTTGCAATACACATCCAACAGCACAAAGAAATATTACATTAAAATCTTACATACTAGTGTATTAGCAACAAGGCGGCCTTATTGCTAAAAGCAATCTTTTCAAGGCAACCTTTGGGTAACGAATTAAAGAAAGAAACGGGCAGGGCAAGCAAAACAAGAATCAGATTAACAAAATTTGCAACGTAATAAGTACATAAATCAATAAAACTGAACTAATTTTGAATAATAATACTTACATAAGAATACACGAATCATACATACATACATACATATATATCTCATATATAATATAAATATAACTTATATACATACATACATACATACATACACACATATACATATGTATATATCATAAACATACGATAAATAAATTAAGTAATGTCGTAGTAGGTCCTAAAGAAAAGGAAGAAAACATTCGCTTATGGTGAAAGGAAATGGTCTTTTACAAGTTTTTTAAAAATTAAAATAGATTTAGAAGTTCTGATAGCTACAGGTAGATTATTCCACAGTCTGATGGCCTGGATAGTAAAAGATAGGTCAAGGAATTTAGAAGAGTGGACAGGAATTAGAAGAGTGAGGGTTTCTGAGGAACGAAGAGATAAAGCATGAGAAGAAGATGTGAAAATAAAGTTTTCTTTGAGATAGGAAGGAGCTTGAGGACTATAAAGAATAGTATATAGGAAGGTCAGAATATGTAAATCCCTACGTTGACGGATAGGCAGCTATTTCAGTTGAGTTCGGTATTCAGATACGTGTAGGTAGTAGGTCACCCAATTTCATCTCTCTAGGGGTTGAATTTTGAAAAATCCTGAAACACGTACTTGCTTATTTACCGCCAGGAGTATTCCTGCGAAGTTTCAAATAAAATGGTCTAACCAATCTAGTTTCTTCATACAAACTTTGGACCCCCGTTTCACCCCCTTAGGATATGAGTTTTAAAAATCCTTTCTTAGTGCACCTCCAGACTTCATAGGAAACCTATGTGCCAAATTTGGAGTCTCTAGACCCAGCGGTTTGGGCTGTGTGTTGGTATGTCAGTCACCAATCAATCAGTTTCTTCTTTTATATATTTAGACTCGGAAAGGTGCATCCCCGTTTTACCGCTTTTAATGGATGATTTTTGGAAAAAATATTTTACTCGTGTTTCATGCCTTTCAATATAGAACCTTCATGCTGAATTTCATTCGAATAACTTCAAAAACGGCAAAGTTTCATACTAACTTTGCACCTCCGTTTAACCCCCTAAGGAATGATTTTTGAGAAAAATATTTTACTCGTGTTTCATGCCTTTCAATAAAGAACCTTCATGCTGAATTTCATTCGAATGACTTCAAAAACGGCAAACTTTGTACGCGTGTAACTCCCTAAGGGATTATTTTTGAGAAATATATTTTACTCGTGTTTTATACCTTTCAATAAAGAACCTTCATGCTGAATTTCATTCGAATAACTTTAAAAATGGCAAAGTTTCATACTAACTTTGCACCCCCGTTTCACCCCCTTAGGAGTTGAATTTCGCAAAATCCAGTCTAAGTGAGCACCTACGCCCCAAAAGGAACCCCCATGCAAAATTTGAGACTCCTGGCACTTGTAGTTTCAGAGATTTCGTGATGAATCTATATCTATCTATCTTTAATATATAAACAAGAAAATCACTGCAGTCAGTGATTTTCTCGTTTATATATTAAAGATAGATAGATATAGATAATGGATAGATAGCTAGATTTTAAAATTCTTTGAATGTTGAAAATTTAAATGAGGGTAACTTCTTTTCCTGACATCCGGTTCGGTTCGGTTCGGTTAGGTCCGGTCCGGTCCGGTCCGGTCCGGTCCGGTCCGGTTCAGTCCGGTCCGGTCCAGTCTGTTGTCGGTAGGTATGGTGTACCAAGTCTCAAGTTTGTAAGTGCGAGAAATATTTTTTTCTTACATAGACAGGGTAGAGACCTTTAAATAAACATAACTTATTTTCCTGACATCCGATTTAAATAAAACAACGCCTATATTCTAGTGCGACGTAACGAGCTCTATCTTCCTGTGGAAACAACATTAAAATCCATTCAGTAATTTAGAAGATGTGCGCGTTCAAACAGACAGATAGACACACACAAAAAAAAGTTTTCGCTTTTGTTACCTTTCTCTAACTGTTTCCTCTCCATTTTTGCCAAATATATTCAATGTACAGACATATCGGGGTCTTTTTTTATACAACACAGGTGGCAAACAAGCATACGGTCGGCCTGATGGTAAGCCGTCACCGTAGCCTATAGACGCTTGCAATACCGGGGGTATCACTCACGCGTTGCCAACCCTCCCAATCCCCCCAAGTGGACCTCTTTTGGAGACCTTACCGTAGGAACACAACATGGCCGAGACCAATGCTATTTGGCTACGATCTTCTGTAAGATGGAGGTCCTTCCACAGACGGGCTGCTCCGATTTGAGCGGACTATCCGCTATATGAGGTTTATACCCTGGTTAATAGGTAAATATGTCGGTATAATGTTCTCACAAAATGTCACTGTGTAACGTGTTCTGGGCAGTGGGAATAAATGAAAGTATGAGTTAACACTAACTGTTTATTATTACAAAATACAATCCAGGCCCTACTTCTCTTAAACTCCTACTGTTCTACTGTTACTGTTACTGGGTCTACTGTTTTATTATATGTATAGATTAACCGATATTATTGTAGCCGGGCTGAAAAAGGTACTTTGCTAAAATAATATTTTTTAGGCGAGCGAGACGATTCGTAATGACCCTTGAGAACATCCCGTTAAATACTACACTAAACGCAATACGCCCGTGTATGCTTGCTTCCTCGACCTGTCTAGGGCTTTTGATTTGGTTCAATACGACCGCTTATGGGACAAGCTGAGAAGTACTAACTTACCTGAGGAACTCATCAGCGTGTTCCAGTATTGGTATGCGCATCAATCTAACAGCGTACGTTGGGCGGGGGCGGTGTCGGATGCGTATCGACTCGAGTGCGGAGTCAGACAAGGCGGATTAACAACTCATATCATATCATCATATGAACGAGCTGATCGTCTCGCTTGGCAGCCAGCGCGTTGGATGCCACGTTGATGGAGTATGTGTAAATAACTTGAGTTACGCGGACGACATGGTTTTGCTGAGTGCGTCGATCTGTGGTTTGAGGAAATTGATACGTATTTGTGAGGAGTATGCGAGTGAACACGGTCTAAAGTACAATATGAAGAAAAGTCAATACATGGTCATGAGGGCTGGTACCAAGTGCCCTCGGGACTTACCGTCAATTGCATTGAATGGTGTGCCCCTAGAGGTTGTCAATCAATTTAAGTACCTAGGGCACATTATTACTAATGACCTCAAGGACAATGCGGACATTGAGCGGGAGCGGAGAGCGTTGTCCATTAGAGCGAATATGATAGCCCGCAGGTTTGCGCGATGCTCACAGAATGTAAAGGTTACGCTATTCAAATCGTATTGTACATCGCTTTATACATCTAGCCTGTGGGCTGACTATAATAAGCGCAGTTACAACGATCTTCGCATCTTGTATAATAACGCTTTCAGAGTGATTTTGGGGTTGCCCCGCTTCTGCAGTGCCTCGAATATGTTTGCGGTGGCGCACACTGCCTGTTTTCACGCTACTATGCGTAAGAGGAGCGCGTCGCTAGTGCACAGAGTGCGGGCCAGCTCGAACATCACTTTGAAAATGATAGCTGATAGGTGGGACTGCCCTTTCATCCGACACTGCTGCAATAGGCATGTTGCAGTGGAGTTTCCCAAAAGAATTTTTTAAAAATAATTAATAATAATAATTTTAATAATTGTGATATTTTGGTTTTTGAATAGTTTTTAATAATTATTTATCTTTTTGTTTTATTTAATTAGTAGTTAAATCTAAATGGATTTATTTATTATTATTAATTTAATGGTCGAGTTTGTTTGTTTTTATTTTTTATTTTGATATGGATGTTACTTATCTGAAAATAAATGAATTTGTATTTTTTGATTTTTTTTGAATAATAATAATAATGCTTAAAAGTTTAAACTAAATTTAAAGAAACACTTGCTAAAATGTGTGCATGGCGCCTCACCGAACACAGATAAACCCTGCGTGGTTTTCGCGGTTCGTTAACCTGTTATTTGTATTTGTGTGCTATTTGTGGATATTGATTAAATGATTAAATAAAACACTGTCTTTTTCTATCCCTTTGGTTTATTCCCTTTGGATCTGCCACTTCCGCCACTTCTGCCACTTTCACAACTTCCGCCACTTCCGCCACTTCCGCCACTTCCGCCACTTCCGCCACTTCCGCCACTTTCGCCAGGACTAATCTCCTTAATACTACTTTGTGCTTTTTTTAACTATATGTTTAGGAGTTGTACCTTCCATCATCACCTCACCAACTTGGGATGATGACTTCTTACGAAAACATGAGTAACGCGTTGTACGTGCCTATAAAATCTGAGGGTTGCCATCGATTTACCTGGGATCCCATCATTAGATCCTGACTTGGTGACAATGGGACAAACTTGGGAGTTTTTGAAAATCGGTCCTCTATTGACGGAGTAATCGGCGGACATAAAAAAAAACATACAATTAAACATAGAAAAAACCTCCTCCTTATTTGAAGTCGGTTAAAAATATAAAACAGTACTGATAATTTAGAAAATATTGCCTAAAGATTATATTAGTGATGCCGGTCGCCAACAACGCAACGTGGGTATTTTTTTTGTCGCGAGATTTAATTTACTAACATTTACTCGTAGTACGAATAAATGTTAGTTCGATAATTATGTTTTCTTAAACAGGTAAATTTCGCGACAAGCTTTTATGTCATATAAATTGTGTAATGACGTTATAAGTTGATAGTTAAAATTTTAAAAGAAAAGTTTATTTTATTCTTTTTAGCGCAATTAAATAAAAGCTTGTTTTTAAATATATTTTTTTTACTTTTCATTTATTTTTTACTTTTTAGTTATCACTGGACAGGTTTCGCAGTGCCATCTATTGTCGAGAGGCGGTACTAGTCTAATGAATTTATTTGTTATAACCAGCACCAGCAATTTGAATAGGTACCTATATAATTTCCTGATTTTACTACAGTCACCCTTTTTTTTTTTTTATATTATCGTCAGAAAAATGCTTTGCAGCAGCCCCACCGCCCGGGGAATATGCGGTGGGGACTGTGGGACTTACCACTAAAAAACTGACGGGATGCCACTCGCCCCCAAGTGACGGGGCCACGGGTACTGTGATACATCCGCGACCCCGCCAGGGCCGTCCGGCCAAAGTTAAACTGGCCGGACCCGCTCTCCCCGGAACGCCCCGTCAGCAGCACACCGCATCCAGGTGCACTGCCGACACCGAGGACCATTGCCCCCTCAAGACGACGGGCCTTCCCCGGCTCGCCGTCTCGGCTGGGCAAGGGTCCCCTCCATCTCTGCAGTCGCAACAACGTGCGACCGCTGGCCGGGCTCAGCGAGCCGCCGGCCCCTCTTCTTCAATTTTTTAACGAGGTTTTCTTCCTCCACCGCGCCTCCTGCGCCACTCCAAGTGCCACAGCGTCCACTACGTACTTAGTGGACCCTGTGACACTTTGCGCCACCGCGCACTCCCTCTTCCAGGGTGGTCTCATTCGCCCATGTGACCCAACCCTTAACGCCCCCCGCAGTGTCTGGGTTGGCGAGACCCAGTGTCTGCAGGGCCTCCGCGTTCCACCATACGGAGGTCGCCCCCGGTATCAACGGGTGGAGTAGGCCCGGACACCAGTCGGGGCGAAGACGCTTTTGGGGAGGATCAGCGAGCGAACGAGTCCACCACCGCTCATCATACAGCCGGCCGAGACAAGCGCGGCCGGCTCCACCTCTTGTTTTTTAACGAGGTTGTCTCCTCAATCGCTCCACCCCCAGCACCAGTACGGATGCAAGGGGGAGCGGATTTGTCCGCATCCCACGTACTCCATCCAAGGTAGGAGCACGGGGAGCAGACCCACCGCGTCGGGAATTTGGCCGTCGGCAAGTAATTGCAGAGTTGGGTCCAGAAACTAAGGAATTACTCGCCGACGTTACCAGGGTGGACCGCGTGGAGGTATCCCAACTCCCCACCCCTACTACAGTCACCCTGCGACAAACTAAACGGGTTTATGTACCCGTCAAAAATAAAATACCGACCAAGGGCAAGTAGAACTCGCTCGTGAGGGTTCCTTCCCATAATCATACTAGTCATACTTTCATAGGTACTAATATTATAAATGAGAAATTGAGTTTGTTTGTTTGTTGTTCACGGCTTGACTAATCAGTTGATCATTATGAAAATTTGTATATGTCAGGGGTACAGAGCCCAACATAGGCTACCTTTTTACCCGTGAAAGTATGTCAATCCAAAGGGAAAATATTTTTTCTAATATTTTTTATATTTATAAAATAATATTTTTTCGGTCATACGAGATCTATGTCATAAAATTAACGCGAGCGAAGCCGCGAGGAAAAGCTAGTAATAGATAAAATACATTTTAATTCTTAACCGTTATAAAAAGAGCCATGTACCAATGTAAAATGTACCAAGGGTAGGGTCACATTATATTGGTTGATTAAAGAAGAAGAAGTAACTACAAATTTACGATTTTCAGATTTATTCCTGTATTTGTACTACATCATCTTGCTTCTTGACAAATTTCATGATTCTAGGACAACCGGAAGTACCCTTTAGGTTTTCGGTCGGAACTGTTTTGTACGAAAAACTGAACACAAACGGCTGTATCGTAATTTTGTTATCATAATATTGTATTGTCATCTGATTTACAGTTTTAAGCAAAATTTCAGCTCAATCGGTCTTCGGGAAGTAGTTCAAATTTTCGTTCCAAGAATCCATCCTTACACTGGGCCCCAATTCTGCTAATTTTTAAATGACTCGATTGAATATCAATTGGATCTTAATAGCAGTTTTACACCTTTTTGGTATTCTGTTATTAATTTTAAGACCAATGGTTTTCCAATGACTTTCCATTGAACTGCCATCGGGATATTTGCTAGTCTGCTCTTCAATCGTGTTACAATTGTACCTCGATTGGTAAAAAATCGGTATTCTGCTCTTATTTGACGTTTGTTTAACATTTGAATCAATGGACTCTCAATGACAATTATGCTAATTGAAGTACGATTGAGCAACAACACCTTTTAATGATAAGTTACGATTTATCGTTTATCCATTGAAACGTCCACGTAGCTAAAGCTACTTAAAAAAATATCAATTTCTTTTAAGTAAACTCGTGCAATAGCAATGCGACCACTAGTGCCAAGTTTGCGAAGGCGGAGGTTAGTGCTGGCTCATAGACGTGACCTTTTGGCTCAGCGCCGCAGAAAACGAGCCTGGATGAGAGCGACGATGGATGCCGTGGAAGATTTGCTTGAGGCGGAATTTATAAAAACTTTCCGCCTCGGAAAGGCAGAAGTAAGGGAGTTGACGGTGGTACTCACGCCTTTTCTCCCACGACAGGGGAGGAAGGATGCCATATCACCTCATTTGAAGGTTCGTAAAGTGCTACCATTGGCTTCTGTGTAGTATACATATATCTCAGTGAGTGCTACCTATAATTTCTTTAATAGGACTCTTAGGTATACTTAATACTAATAATATGAAACTTATATTACAGATACTTGTTGCCCTGGCATTCTATGCCACGGGCTCATACCAGACGCTGGTAGGCCAGAGTGTCTTCCACAATGTGTCTCAACCCACAGTGTCAAGGGCTGTGAGGCAAGTTACGGAAGCACTCAACCACCCTGATGTTTTCAGGCGAAATGTTGTGTGGCCCATGCAGTCCCATGACCGAAATGACATTAAGGCACAGTAAGTACCTAGACATCTACTATTTGTGTTTCAAATAAATACCTACCTAAGTGATATTTGTTGTTATAGGTTCTATAAATTTGGAATTCCCGGAGTGTTAGGCTGCATAGACGGCACTCACGTGGCCATCCTCAGACCGGTTGTCCATGAGGAACGGTATTTTAACAGAAAGGGATACCATTCCCTTAATGTTATGATTGTAAGTTACATACTTATTATACCAATAAGCAATAACATTAACTTTACAAGCTTCATTAATATGTAACTTACCAATTACCCACTCTTTAGATATGTGATGCCGAACTCAACATACTGTGTGTTGATGCAAGCAGCCCTGGGTCAGCCCATGACTCCAGCGTATGGCAGAGTCATCCCATTTATAATCATTTAAGAGAATTGAGTGATGCTGGGGAGGAAGTGTTTTTATTAGGTAATAATATGTATATTGACTTTCATAACAACATAGTTTTGACATAATTTGCAAATGTTAAGTTTATAATTAAAATTTTAAGGTGATAGTGGTTATCCTTTGCGGATGACGATGATGACCCCGATACTGAACACAGTAGAAGGCACACCTGAGCACCACTACTACCAGCTACATGTTACTGCACGTAACACTGTGGAGCGCTGCATTGGAGTATTGAAAGCTCGTTTCAGGTTTTGAATTTCAATAGAAATAATAAATGCATGATAAAATAATAATGATGCAAGGTGATATAATATAATGTTATTTTGTAGATGTCTGCTAGCTGCGCGAGCCTTGCACTATAACCCAGTGACTGCTGGTAAAATAGTCAACGCCTGCTGCGTTTTGCATAATATTGCAAATAAAAAAAGATTTATGGTGACACCGCTCACACCAGACGAAGCCCAAGAAGAGAGGCAACGCCAGCATCAAGTAAGTCTTCACATGGTTCTCCTCTTATTCCCGTGATGCAATCACTGAAGAGAATGAATGGGCAGTTACTGATTCAGATCTGTGTACTGTGTGGTGTGACTGACACAAATCTTTCCATTGTCGAGTCAAAAGAGACCCATGGACTAAAAATTTAATTTTCATTTTTACAGTTTGAAAGAGAAATAGAAAGAGCGTCAGTTCAGGATGAACAAAACCGACGTGTGAACCCTGATCTCCATAGAGGGAGAGTGGCACAAAGAACTCTCATAGAGAGATTGTGGAGGCATCGCAGTAATAATTAATAAATAAAAATTATTTTTTTATTTGTAATAAAAAATTGGCACTATTTTTAAATTAGTTTTTATTAATAATTAAAATTATAAGTTTATCTAAATATCTAAATCTGCGGTGTACCTGAAAAAGAAGAAAGTAGTTTAATAAAAAACAATATAATATATATTAATATGTAATTATTATTATATATATATATATTTATATTAGGTAATATTTTAATTACATGTGATTTTACCATTTGTGGTCGATTCTGGATTTTCCAGCGTCACTTTTATTGGCAGATTGAGCCTTGCCACTAAGGCCACGACCGCTGCCGCCAGTCTGTTTGTGGCTTGAATGCTCATCTCCTCCAAGCTTTCCAGCCTCTCGGTAGCATTACTTAAATGCGAATCTTGATGTTCTGGTTTAAAAAAGATTATTTTATTATACTATAAAAGTATAACACATACAAGTAGACATGGTGTCCATACTAATGGTCGTGGTAGTAACTTACCAGTAATTTGGTGACGACGACGACGACGTTGCCGCGGAGCAGACTGTCGTGAACGCTGCCCAGCCTGAGACACCGATGCAGCCGGACTGCCTAAAGGCTCGGACTGCTCTTGTACTGTAGGTTGCTCTTGCTCCAAAGAAGCCAGAGAACCTACAGGGTCAGGCACCTGCCCTTGCTCAATCGGGTCCCTCTGAAAGCCTAAGGGGCCGGGCAGGTGTTCTATTATCATCAACTCTGTTTCCAAAAATCTGAAATGATAACACGTCTAAATGGAAGCACTTACATATTTATATATATTATAAGTAATGATTTAAAAGAATGAAAATTACCCAGAATTAAGTGGTGTAATAATATCTTCAGTGCTGTGGAAAATATTAACATTGAATTACTAATATAGAAAGAAGTAAGGTATACTTTAGTTATTATTGCAAAAATATAAATGATTGATCAAAGTGATTTTGATCAAAGTGATTAAAGATTAGGGGGTCCTACCAACACCTTCAGCAACCTCGGTCCCCCGCTGACAGACAGACGAGTCTTTAGTGTATGAATATAAATTCTTTGTCTTTAAAAAGTTTATTGAGTTGAGTTGAGCATAAGTAATTAAAAATTTTGTGTTATCCAAAATATGTATTATAAAAATAAAACAAAAATGCATTAGTACTATACCACTTAGCCTAGACAAAAAGAAAAGGAAAGCCATACAACTCACACAACATTCATGCCATCATACGATGCAGTAGCACTACCACCTTCATTTTCAGTTGGCTGTTAATGAAAAGATAACATGCAGTGCAATAAACAAGACAAAAAGCATTAAAGAAGTATTATTAAAGTGCAAGTAATAAAGTTTGCTAGTTAGTTGTTATTCACCCATTATTTGAAGTAAATTCTTTAAATTTTAAGAAAGGAAGCAACTTACAGTTAGTGGGTTATGACGAACTCCTGGTAAAGGGTCGCCTACATCACGACCCAAAATGGCATAGAGCCTTTCTTGGAGGGGGGTTAAATTTATCACAATTGGTGGCCCTCCTCCTTAAAACAAATAAAAACATGTACATAGAGAGGTACCTATAATATCGACAGGATGACGAAAAATAAATAATGTACATGTATTTAATTTACCTGTAGCACTTCTTTCGTTCTTCTCTTTTTTAATTTTTTTTAACAGCCTGTGTTTGAATTCATTATAGAACTAGAAAAAGCGGAATTATGAAATTAAAATTATGGATTTATCTATTAAAAACCATGTTTATTTTATTTTATTTTATTTTATTAAATTTGTTATTTTATTTTTATGTTATCAACAGTTACCAATGACATCGTTTCAGATACTCACCATGGGGCCGTTCAAGTATTACGTGAGCAGATTTCTTACCATTTTTTACCCCCCCGCCCCCCTTGTCATCAAAAGTAAGCTAAGCACTTACCCCCTCCCCCTATGCTTACGTAAACATTTTTAGTAATAAATGTTTTTTTATATTGTTATTTTTAAAATAGGAAAATTCATGAAAATATTAGGTTTAACTGATACACATAGAGTAAATGACAAAAAAATATAATCAGAAATAAAGAACATAACTAACATAAAGAATATTTTCGGAACACATTAACAGTCTTCAGTCCATGAAACCTGAATCCATGATTCTAAGTTATCGATGACATTGGATTGCTGCTCAGTGTTGTGAGTCTGCTCACTTTCATCCGATTTTGGAATGTCTACGTCACTCTCATCGAGCCATTCAACATCTTGGTGCTCTAAATTTTGAATAATGCACATCAGTTCATTAGCACGACGAGCAGCGACTCTTACAGGTCTAACTTTTCCCTCTGTGGGCGTGTTTACTTTTTTATGGATCTTCTCGATGTGACGATTTAATGATTTGACGGAAGCATGATAAAGACCACACGTTTTGCATGTTCGGCTTGAGAGCCTCAATTTTACCGTCGGACAAAAATAATCGTAGGGCATTTGCAAAAAATCTTTGAGGGTAGTACTCAAGCGTAGAGCTAAATTGACTGGAAGATCAAGAAATTGTCCTCCTTCATCCAAAACCAAGTCATCAACTGTTTGTTTTACTTTTGCAGGTGGTGGAAGAAACCTGTTGTCTAGTAATCTGAATAGGCCACTTCTTGGACGACAGCATTCTGTATTTTTACATTTTACAATTTGAAGCAAGTATTGGCTTTCACGCACATGTTCTGAGTACCATTTAATGTCTGGAAATTCAGGAACATCTTGTTCATCAGCCTCAACATATTTTGCAGTAACATTATAGCCATCAATTTCCATTGAACTCCATACTTCAGCTAATACATTTCCTGCAAATTCGAAATTATATCTTTCTAATTGTTCATCAATTGTAATGCCACGTTCATCCAAATGAGACCCAAAATGGTCATGAGGCAGTATTAAACCAGCCAGTTCCCGACTCAGAGGAGCCATTCTTCGCTCTACTCTGTTATACGCACTCCTTCCAGGAGCATTGGTAGCTATAAACAATGCATCGAGATCATGTCGTTTAAAATGTTGTATAGCAAACCCTATGACTTTTTGATAACGCGGATTTTCATCTGGCCCTCCATCAACCGTCATAATTACTACTGGTTTTACTAGTCCATGGTCAGTTTTTGCTAATGGTCGAAACTCTTCAAGTTCGAGAAGCGTCTCGAAATCCTGAGCATGAGTATTAGCAGTAGATGAACTATGCTTTCCACTTCGAATAGCGATGAATGTTGGCCCAGAATATCCGACGGCTTGCGGTTGTCCTAGCATATTGGAAGTAACTTTGATACCAGCATAAACAGATGGTATTAATTTATGACGCTCAGCGATTACCCAATCGTGGTCAGGTAATTTGATTCTATATTCCATATGCATTAAAAGAGGTGCTTGCTTATTTGCCGCAGTGACGCCAATAGGGACTCGAGCTTTGTCATCTTGAGATAAGAAAAATACTTGATCTGGTCCAAGTATGGATGCTATGTTCTCTAAATAATGGATTGATGTTTCAGCGAACTTGCTATCTAAGTGGCTCTTGTGGTGATCAGTTTGAGCACGAATGAGCCTAACAGGGACTGTCGATACATGTCTTCGTCCCTCTGTAGAATTCGATTTTCTGGGAATCAAACGAAGATATGTCGCACTGCGACTAATGTCAAATCCTAGTTTACGCAGTTCTTGTGTGAGTTCGTCAAGAGTTTTTACGCTGCGAATAGATTCCGTTCGTCTCCTGTCATCACATGCACTCCCAAATAAAGCTATATCCGCAATTGTTTTCAATAGTAATGGTTGATCGCTTTCAAGTTTAGGATGTCCTACTGAATCCCTCAGAGATAGTCTTCTTTTTATTTCAGGATTTTCCTGACAAATATCTTCTAACTTTCTTTTCATACCATCCCTGTGTTTCTTCTGGGCAACTGCGTTTTGAATCTTCCTGTTTAAAGTATTTTTTGCTGTTTTTAGTTCCTCGCGCAACTTAATGATCTGTTTATCAACTTCAGCGCAATTTGGCATAGTATCTCTGGCAGAATACAAAGCGTTCAGATTTTTTTCGAGTAGAGTAATCTTAATTTTCAAAGCTTCTTGAGAAGGTTTTGCTCTTTGTTTATCTGCATTATTATTATTTTCGCATTGCTCTTGTGATTCATTGCCGGTTTTAATTTTATCTTCTTTCTGTTTTTCAATGTTAGAAAATGGCTGTATAATTTGTGTTTTTTCTGCAGGTTTACTGGTAGAAGACGTTGCCTAAAAATGAAAAATTTCTAAGAGTTCTGCTGGATATTCTCTTATTAAGCTACATAAATTCACCGTATTTAATAAAACCAGCGTTTAAATATTATTGAAAGCTTTTCCCCACAGAAACCCTTCACATACAGAATCAGATATTGAAAACACCGTGTATTTTGTGACCAATTGCCGGAGTCGATCTTAAGAAATAAAATATCAATCATTTACCTTTTTACTTTGAGATAGGCCATCATATTTTTTACTCATAAATCGTTTTAATTGTTAAAGAACGTAAAGAGAAACTTTGTACTTATATTTACTCACCTTGGAAAAAAAATGAAGCAGATTGGATTTATTTTTAGTCGCCGCTTGCAATTCTACTTCAATTCTCTTAGATACAATAATATCTAGTTCCTTATCTGACTTTGCTTGTAATTTATAATTTCGCCAAACTTCGTTAACTAACTTTTGTACATTTTGCACTTTCGTCCCAGTATGAGATTTTTTAAAACTTTCGAACAGTTTTTGGTATAACTTGGATTTGTCTATATGATATGACATTCTAATAAGATATTTAAATTTAAATAATTAAAACGTTAAACTTTGGCTAATTGCATCAACATAAACACAAATGATAACTTTCAATGCTTACAATACGTTTAGAATCCAAACAAAACAATACTGATAGATGCGCACTTGCAGCCGGCCGGCACGAGAGTGAATTATTAGACAAGTGAATAGCGCACGGTAATTTCCCTAATGCGCGGTAATTCCCCTAATCAGTTCTCAAAGCGAGTGCCTACGCATATGTATTATTTGCGGGAATCCCCGAAAAAACTTAAATAACTAACGATGACGTAATCATCATCTAGACCCCCCCACCCCCCATGTCATCCAAAATAAGCAAAACAGAGACCCCCCCACCCCCCCTTGGTGCTTACGTAATACTTGAACGGCCCCCATGCGCCATTGCTCCGCTGTTTTATGGACGCAGTTTGCCGACACACTATTTAAAATATTGCTGCACTCCTGCCAAAGTCTTTTAGACAAACTGCGCCCTTCCTTGGAGCGTGAGCATCGCCCAAGGGCTAGTTCTTGATGCTCCTCCAAATAAGAGACAAGCGCCTCTAACTGTTGGACACTCATTATTATGCCCCTGATTAAAAAGAAAACCTCAGATTAATTTTTGAATAAATGCATACTTTTACAGAGTTCTTCAGATGTAAAAATGCAATTTTTCGAGTACTTACCGATTCAAAATAATTATTTTCAAAAGAAAACTTTTGAATGTTATATGATATTGTTGTTTGTTTGGCATGTGGTTAGATTTATTTACTTTTTGTGATGTAATGTCACATTGACGTGACAGATGCTTTTTTTAAATTATTAATTTTGCCTTAGATAATAGGTAATACAGTCACCGTATTTGAAAAAAAGGTGTTTTATTTATCTTTACGTCATGTTTTATCGAAAAAACGCTTCATTGCGGACAATATAATTTGTAAAAGAATTGGAGAATACAAAGAAAACGTCAATTTAAGAGAAAACAATAGTTCGTTCACCGATTCTGTCTTTGTACCGATTTAGTAGATTTAAGTTGGCAACACCAAACACTATGTAACTGACAGTTCATTACGATTACATTACGATTAAATTAAGACTCTAATGAACTTACATAGAAGATTTTGTAGAATACACAATTTGTCTTAATCGTAATTGAGTCTCAATTGAATATCAATAGTATTGTGATTTATATAAAATTAGCAGAATCGGGCCCCAAGTTAAATAAAAGCTTTTAAAAAGAGACAAGGTTGTTCAGTTCAGGCGTCAATTTTGTTTTAATTAATGCACTTGGTATAAAATAATCAGCTCTGTGTCAAACAATCGTTTTGTTTTTTGCCAACTTCGTCATTTTATAATCACCGATAACAAGAAATTCACCTTCTTATCGTTGCACGATGTTTTGAAAACATCAAGTCACGTGTGTTTTTTTAAAACAACAAGGTCATTTATAAACTTCCTCGACTGATAACAAGAAATTCACCGTATAATCGTTGCAGTGTATTTTACAAACATCAAGTCACGTGTATTCTTACCCGACTGTGCAAGGCAAAGTAGGGTTATTATAAATAAATTAAAAGTAAAAAAATATATTTAAAAACAAGCTTTTATTTAATTGCGCTAAAAAGAATAAAATAAACTTTTCTTTTAAAATTTTAACTATCAACTTATAACGTCATTACACAATTTATATGACATAAAAGCTTGTCGCGAGATTTACCTGTTTAGGAAAACATAATTATCGAACTAACATTTATTCGTACTACGAGTAAATGTTAGTAATTAAATCTCGCGACAAGCTTTTATGTCATATAAATTGTGTAATGACGTTATAAGTTGATAGTTAAAATTTTAAAAGAAAAGTTTATTTTATTCTTTTTAGCGCAATTAAATAAAAGCTTGTTTTTAAATATATTTTTTTACTTTTAATTTATTTTTTACTTTTTAGTTATCACTGGACAGGTTTCGCAGTGCCATCTATTGTCGAGGGGCGGTACTTGTCTAATGAATTTATTTGTTACTAGCGAAACCCGCGCAATTTCGTTTGCGTGTATCCCGCTTTCCCGTGGGAATTTTTAAATTTTTCTCTCCGTAAGAACCATCCTCGTACTTCAAGGTATATTCTAAAAAAAAAATCAGCCAAATCGGTCAAGCCGTTTTCATGTTATGTCGTGACAACGGAAAACGGGTTTCATTTTTATATATATAGATAGATAACTAGCACCAGCAATTTGAATACCTTTATAATTTCCTGATTTTACTACAGTCACCCTGCGACAAACTAAACGGGTTTATGTACCCATCAAAAATAAAATACCGACCAAGGGCAAGTAGAACTCGGGCATGAGGGTTCCTTCCCATAATCATACTAGTCATCATCATCATCATCATATCAACCCATAATCATCCCACTGCTGGTCTCAGGTCTCCCTTCAATCGAAGGTGATTAGAGCGTGCTCTGCCACGCTGCTCCAATGCGGATTGGCAGAGGTCGGTGTTTTCAAACCGCCCTAAGGCCACCGACTTGGCTTAACGACTGTCATCTATCGACAACAGCCGGGACCGACGGCTTAACGTGCCCTCCGAAGCACGAAGAAGCTCGAGATAACGAAACCCATCCAAACGCTGGCTAGGGTCACCGTCGCTTAACTTGTGTGTTCATATTAGAGTGTGACACACAGCGACGCCATCGAGCTCCTCATACTAGTCATACTATCATACTAATATTATAAATGAGAAAGTGAGTTTGTTTGTTTGTTATTCCTTCACGGCTTGACTAATCAGTTGATCATTATGAAAATTTGTATATGTCAGGGGTACAGAGCCCAACATAGGCTACCTTTTTACCCGTGAAAGTATGTCAATCCAAAGGGAAAATATTTTTTCTACTATAAAGGGCGCTGTATGGGATGCTATCGGCCAACAGATGGCGCCACAAGTCGCGCTATGGGTTGTTTTGTTGTCAAACGAGATCTATGTCATAAAATTAACGCGAGCGAAGCCGCGAGGAAAAGCTAGTAATAGATAAAATACATTTTAATTCATAACCGGTATAAAAGAGCCATGTACCAATGTAAAATGTACCAAGGGTAGGGTCACATTATATTGGTTGTTTAAAGAAGAAGAAGTAACTACAAATTTACGATTTTCAGATTTATTCCTGTACTTGTACTACATCATCTTGCTTCTTGCCAAATTTCATGATTCTAGGACAACCGGAAGTACCCTATAGGTTTTTGGTCGGAACTGTTTTATACGAAAAACGGAACACAAAAGGCTGTATCGTAATTTTGTTATCATAATATTGTATTGTCATCTGATCTACAGTTTTAAGCAAAATTTCAGCTCAATCGGTCTACGGGAAGTGGTTCAAATTTTCGTTCCAAGATTCCACCCTTACATACATACATACATTCATACATACAGGTCAAGTTAAATAAAAGCTTTTAAAAACCTTCATGACAATAAGTTGAAACTAGCGCAGTGCAAATAGCTCTTGGAAAATTTTACATTTTATTCTATTGTCGAGTTCTTAAAATTTAAAATATAAATCGTCTCCTCGTGTTATGATAGAGTGCGCATCGAGTTCTACGCAACTCAAAATCGAAGCGTGTTATTTTACGAAAGTACTGAGCCACGAACATGAGCGTGCGCCGGCGAAGACAAATGATTTTGATACTTTTATGATAAGACTTCACTATTTAATAGTAGACATGTGATCTTAGCTACAGACCTATTTCTATGTAGAACATAAGTATTGTTATTACCTATTATAGAAATGTAATTGAATTATTTTTTTCGGCATTTCTTCATGTCTCGTTTGAAAATAAATACAAATACCTAATGTATGTTTACTCGTGTATACCTATGGATTATGGAGAAGTATAAAAGTAAAGTACTTGTAATAGATATAGGTACATATAATTATTTGTGTCTCTAATTGGCATACCTACTCTTCCTTCTATCTACCAATTCACCAATTTCGGTTCCATCTTTGATGACCAAAATTGGTGGTCTTATAAGGGTTCCGTTTTTCCTTTTGAGGTACGGAACTCTAAAAATAGAGCTAATTATTATCGGTAGGTGGTAGGTATATATAGGGGTGGGGAGTTGGGATACCTTCACGCGGTCCACCCTGGTAACGTCGGCGAGTAATTCCTTAGTTTCTGGACCCAACTCTGCAATTACTTGCCGACGGCCAAATTCCCAACGCAGTGGGTCTGCTCCTCGTGCTCCTACCTTGGATGGAGTACGTGGGATGCGGACAAATCCGCTCCCCCTTGCATCCGTACTGGTGCTGGGGGTGGAGCGATTGAGGAGACAACCTCGTTAAAAAACAAGAGGTGGAGCCGGCCGCGCTTGGCTCAGCCGGCTGTATGATGAGCGGTGGTGGACTCGTTCGCTCGCTGATCCTCCCCAAAAGCGTCTTCGCCCCGACTGGTGTCCGGGCCTACTCCACCCGTTGATACCGGGGGCGACCTCCGTATGGTGGAACGCGGAGGCCCTGCAGACACTGGGTCTCGCTCGCCAACCCAGACACTGCGGGGGGCGTTAAGGGTTGGGTCACATGGGCGAATGAGACCACCCTGGAAGAGGGAGTGCGCGGTGGCGCAAAGTGTCACAGAGTCCACTAAGTACGTAGTGGACGCTGTGGCACTTGGAGTGGCGCAGGAGGCGCGGTGGAGGAAGAAAACCTCGTTAAAAAAAATTGAAGAAGAGGGGCCGGCGGCTCGCAGAGCCCGGCCAGCGGTCGCACGTTGTTGCGACCGCAGAGGTGGAGGCCCTTGCCCAGCCGAGACGGCGAGCCGGGGAAGGCCCGTCGTCTTGAGGGGGCAATGGTCCTCGGTGTCGGCAGTGCACCTGGATGCGGTGTGCTGCTGACGGGGCGTTCCGGGGAGAGCGGGTCCGGCCAGTTTAACTTTGGCCGGACGGCCCTGGCGGGGTCGCGGATGTATCACAGTACCCGTGGCCCCGTCACTTAGGGGGCGAGTGGCATCCCGTCAGTTTTTTAGTGGTAAGTCCCACAGTCCCCACCGCATATTCCTCGGGCGGTGGGGCTGCTGCAAAGCATTTTTCTGACGATAATATAAAAAAAAAAAAGGTGGTAGGTATATTTACAAACATACTTAACAATTCAGTTTACGTGGATATTTGTTTATAAACATACAAAGGTATTTAACGCACCTAGCCTCACAAACTCACTTTTTTAACTGACACTTACTACAAAGTACACAATTGAAAACACAAGTTAAATATTGAAATATTATATTATTATTCAAGTTCAAATCGGGCCTCTTATTATGGAGCTATTACACTACTTGGTAATATTATTACTTATGGATGTGTCGAAAGCACAAGTGTCTATCAGCGAAGAAGACGAAAATACCTCGACCAACCCAAGGGAACAAAGCCGATCCGAGGGCACGAATAAAAATACGAGTACGTACTTTCACGATTGGATAAACGAGTCGAATCATGAAAAATTGATCTCAGATGTCGGGCAGGAAGCTTATCAGAAATGTCTCAACGAGTCGTTACAAAGGAAGAATTTCCCGCGTAATATGAGTAATGCAACTATGTACCATTGTTTATTATCTGAACAATGGCTACAACAAGTTCCAGGTAATTCAATCAAAAGAAGAAAGGCAGATTTCTTTTCGGATTTTGACGAGATTTTTAATTTTAATAGGACAATACCACTCGGCAAAACTGGCTACAAGGACTGTTTTTATCATACTAGAGTATTTACACGACCCGTACCTCAACAGAGCTGTTATTGGAAGGAGACGCATTGGCAAAACAGACACATAGGCGAATTTGATAATTTTTGGCGTGAAGTGGGTCCCGATGTAATGTATACATTTGATTTTATTTTATATTCAAAAGCTTTTGTACACAGAAAAGAAGACCAATTCTGGTATTTAATTGCGTACTTACGAACAATAGCCATACATATAGACAATCCCGCAGAAATAACTAAAGTGGTTAATAGTAATAATGTTAAAACGAAATATACAGCGTTACAGGATAAGTTTGATAAATTGCAGTTCCGTATGACCATATTAGAGTCATTTGTTCGTTCAGCAGTTGGAATTTATGTTGCACAATTAGTGTTAAAAAAAGCACAAAGTAGTATTAAGGAGATTAGTCCTGGCGAAAGTGGCGGAAGTGGCGGAAGTGGCGGAAGTGGCGGAAGTGGCGGAAGTGGCGGAAGTTGTGAAAGTGGCAGAAGTGGCGGAAGTGGCAGATCCAAAGGGAATAAACCAAAGGGATAGAAAAAGACAGTGTTTTATTTAATCATTTAATCAATATCCACAAATACAAATAACAGGTTAACGAACCGCGAAAACCACGCAGGGTTTATCTGTGTTCGGTGAGGCGCCATGCACACATTTTAGCAAGTGTTTCTTTAAATTTAGTTTAAACTTTTAAGCATTATTATTATTATTCAAAAAAAATCAAAAAATACAAATTCATTTATTTTCAGATAAGTAACATCCATATCAAAATAAAAAATAAAAACAAACAAACTCGACCATTAAATTAATAATAATAAATAAATCCATTTAGATTTAACTACTAATTAAATAAAACAAAAAGATAAATAATTATTAAAAACTATTCAAAAACCAAAATATCACAATTATTAAAATTATTATTATTAATTATTTTTAAAAAATTCTTTTGGGAAACTCCACTGCAACATGCCTATTGCAGCAGTGTCGGATGAAAGGGCAGTCCCACCTATCAGCTATCATTTTCAAAGTGATGTTCGAGCTGGCCCGCACTCTGTGCACTAGCGACGCGCTCCTCTTACGCATAGTAGCGTGAAAACAGGCAGTGTGCGCCACCGCAAACATATTCGAGGCACTGCAGAAGCGGGGCAACCCCAAAATCACTCTGAAAGCGTTATTATACAAGATGCGAAGATCGTTGTAACTGCGCTTATTATAGTCAGCCCACAGGCTAGATGTATAAAGCGATGTACAATACGATTTGAATAGCGTAACCTTTACATTCTGTGAGCATCGCGCAAACCTGCGGGCTATCATATTCGCTCTAATGGACAACGCTCTCCGCTCCCGCTCAATGTCCGCATTGTCCTTGAGGTCATTAGTAATAATGTGCCCTAGGTACTTAAATTGATTGACAACCTCTAGGGGCACACCATTCAATGCAATTGACGGTAAGTCCCGAGGGCACTTGGTACCAGCCCTCATGACCATGTATTGACTTTTCTTCATATTGTACTTTAGACCGTGTTCACTCGCATACTCCTCACAAATACGTATCAATTTCCTCAAACCACAGATCGACGCACTCAGCAAAACCATGTCGTCCGCGTAACTCAAGTTATTTACACATACTCCATCAACGTGGCATCCAACGCGCTGGCTGCCAAGCGAGACGATCAGCTCGTTCATATGATGATATGATATGAGTTGTTAATCCGCCTTGTCTGACTCCGCACTCGAGTCGATACGCATCCGACACCGCCCCCGCCCAACGTACGCTGTTAGATTGATGCGCATACCAATACTGGAACACGCTGATGAGTTCCTCAGGTAAGTTAGTACTTCTCAGCTTGTCCCATAAGCGGTCGTATTGAACCAAATCAAAAGCCCTAGACAGGTCGAGGAAGCAAGCATACACGGGCGTATTGCGTTTAGTGTAGTATTTAACGGGATGTTCTCAAGGGTCATTACGAATCGTCTCGCTCGCCTAAAAAATATTATTTTAGCAAAGTACCTTTTTCAGCCCGGCTACAATAATATCGGTTAATCTAAACATATAATAAAACAGTAGACCCAGTAACAGTAACAGTAGAACAGTAGGAGTTTAAGAGAAGTAGGGCCTGGATTGTATTTTGTAATAATAAACAGTTAGTGTTAACTCATACTTTCATTTATTCCCACCGCCCAGAACACGTTACACAGTGACATTTAGTGAGAACATTATACCCACATATTTACCTATTAACCAGGGTATAAACCTCATATAGCGGATAGTCCGCTCAAATCGGAGCAGCCCGTCTGTGGAAGGACCTCCATCTTACAGAAGATCGTAGCCAAATAGCATTGGTCTCGGCCATGTTGTGTTCCTACGGTAAGGTCTCCAAAAGAGGTCCACTTGGGGGGATTGGGAGGGTTGGCAACGCGTGAGTGATACCCCCGGTATTGCAAGCGTCTATAGGCTACGGTGACGGCTTACCATCAGGCCGACCGTATGCTTGTTTGCCACCTGTGTTGTATAAAAAAAAGACCCCGATATGTCTGTACATTGAATATATTTGGCAAAAATGGAGAGGAAACAGTTAGAGAAAGGTAACAAAAGCGAAAACTTTTTTTTGTGTGTGTCTATCTGTCTGTTTGAACGCGCACATCTTCTAAATTACTGAATGGATTTTAATGCTGTTTCCACAGGAAGATAGAGCTCGTTACGTCGCACTAGAATATAGGCGTTGTTTTATTTAAATCGGATGTCAGGAAAATAAGTTATGTTTATTTAAAGGTCTCTACCCTGTCTATGTAAGAAAAAAATATTTCTCGCACTTACAAACTTGAGACTTGGTACACCATACCTACCGACAACAGACTGGACCGGACCGGACTGAACCGGACCGGACGGGACCGGACCGGACCGGACCGGACCTAACCGAACCGAACCGAACCGGATGTCAGGAAAAGAAGTTGCCCTCATTTAAATTTTCGACATTCAAAGAATTTTAAAATCTAGCTATCTATCCATTATCTATATCTATCTATCTTTAATATATAAACAAGAAAATCACTGCAGTCAGTGATTTTCTCGTAGATTTTCTCGTAGATAGATAGATATAGATTCATCACGAAATCTCTGAAACTACAAGTGCCAGGAGTCTCAAATTTTGCATGGGGGTTCCTTTTGGGGCGTAGGTGCTCACTAAGACTGGATTTTGCGAAATTCAACTCCTAAGGGGGTGAAACGGGGGTGCAAAGTTAGTATGAAACTTTGCCATTTTTAAAGTTATTCGAATGAAATTCAGCATGAAGGTTCTTTATTGAAAGGTATAAAACACGAGTAAAATATATTTCTCAAAAATAATCCCTTAGGGAGTTACACGCGGGTACAACGTTTGCCGTTTTTGAAGTCATTCGAATGAAATTCAGCATGAAGGTTCTTTATTGAAAGGCATGAAACACGAGTAAAATATTTTTCTCAAAAATCATTCCTTAGGGGGTTAAACGGAGGTGCAAAGTTAGTATGAAACTTTGCCGTTTTTGAAGTTATTCGAATGAAATTCAGCATGAAGGTTCTATATTGAAAGGCATGAAACACGAGTAAAATATTTTTTCCAAAAATCATCCATTAAAAGCGGTAAAACGGGGATGCAACTTTCCGAGTCTAAATATATAAAAGAAGAAACTGATTGATTGGTGACTGACATACCAACACACAGCCCAAACCGCTGGGTCTAGAGACTCCAAATTTGGCACATAGGTTTCCTATGAAGTCTGGAGGTGCACTAAGAAAGGATTTTTTATAACTCATATCCTAAGGGGGTGAAACGGGGGTCCAAAGTTTGTATGAAGAAACTAGATTGGTTAGACCATTTTATTTGAAACTTCGCAGGAATACTCCTGGCGGTAAATAAGCAAGTACGTGTTTCAGGATTTTTCAAAATTCAACCCCTAGAGAGATGAAATTGGGTGACCTACTACCTAGGTGACTGCACGTGTATTATCCCCTCATTCGTCTCGAGGGCGCTCAACCTAGAAAGCTGAAATTTTGTATAGAGGTTTCTTTTATGATGTAGATAAGGATGAAGACGGGATTTTTTAATTCCCACGGGAACGGGACAAATTGGACTGCACGTGTGTTATTGTGGGCGCTCAACCTAGAATACTTAGATTTTGTATTGAGGTTCCCTTTATAAAGTAGACAAGGACAAAGACGAGTTTTTTTTAAATTCTCACAGGATTCGGAACAATAAGACAACACGTGTATTATCGGGAGCGCTCAACATAGAAAGCTGATTTTTTTTATAGATATTCCTTTTATGATGTTGACAAGGATAAAGACAGGTTTTTTTTTAAATTCCCACGGGGAAGAGAATAATAGGACTGGACGTGTATTATCGTGGGCGCTCAACCTAGAACGCCTAGATTTTGTATTAAGCTTCCCTTTATAAAGTAGACAAGGATAAAAACGGGATTTTTAAAAATTTATACAAATTTGAAATAATAAGACTACACGTGTATTATCGGGAGCGCTCAATCTAGAAAGTCGGCAATATTCATGACGACTTCGCGGCTACGGGAACATCTGCTGTGGATACGTCGGTGGTGTTGCATTGTTGTGGAGGAAAAGTGTATTTCTAACAGTGTCAGTGATAGAATGTGATAACGCTTGAATCGCAGGAATTAAATTAACTGTAAGTAATAGACATGTAGTAATATTCAGTATATATATGCCTACAAACTTTAATAAGAATTTTCCTTTATTCACGGATTGTTTAAGCGCGTTGCAGTCTATAATTGAAGTGCAACAGAATTACGGAGTTGAGGCCTTTTACATGATAGGAGACTTTATGCGTATCCTACTGAGTTATTTTATTCGGAGCTCGTGTCTTTTTGTAGTGATCATTTGTGGTCGTGCGCTGATGTTGATACGCTGGGATTAGGAAACACGAATGCGTACACGTTTCGGAGTGACGCGCATGGATGTGAGAGGTGGTTGGACCACAGCATAGTAACACAGTCAGCTTTAAAATCAATTAAAAATATATCTATACAGCTTGACGGGTATTGGTCTGACCACTTCCCGCTTGTTATTGAATGTAACCTAAATAGGTTGAATGTAAGAATCGATTCAAATGTAATAGTAGATTATTGTAAAAAAGGTATTATTTGGGGATAGGCAGGCAGCTCAGATAGACGAGTATCACAAAAAATGCCATACTGGTCTCCGTGACATTGATTTTCCATATGAGCTAGGACGATGTTGTGATACACTGTGTAATAACAAAGGTCACCATACAAAAATAGACCAATTATACAGCAATATTATTAAAGTATTATTTGAAGCGGCAATATATAAATATATAAATATTTATATATTGCCGCTAATAATCTAATATAAATTGAAGGGTATGTATGTCACGGGGTGGAATAAGTATGTGGCCGGCGCTCACAGGCAAGCAAGGGAAAAGTATCATATGTGGTTATTGTCAGGTAAACCAAACAGAGGTCAAACATTTGTGGAAATGAATGAGAGTCGTAAAGGTCAAACATTTGTGGAAATGAATGAGAGTCGTAAAATATTTAAAACGAAATTAAAGTGGTGTCAAAATAGGCAAAAAAAATGGACCAAATTAGTTCAAATCATTTGGCAAAAGATTTTAAAACTTTTTGGAAAAATTCTAACAAATTAAACTTAAAGTCAGTCAGGCTGCCTGTGAGCGTCGACGGAGTGCAGGACCATAAAGTGATTGCTAACTTGTTTAAGGAACACTTTGTTGTGCAGTCGTCCCTGAGGTCACAGTCTGAACAAGTAGGTACGTGACGCTGTGGCTGTTGTTACTGAACGAAAAATATCTTTTACAGCTAAAAATATTTCAAGAGTAATAAAAAACTTGCAAAGGGGAAAGTCGCCTGGTCTTGACGGTCTCAGCGTCGAACATTTTAAATACGCGGGGGTCCACTTGCCAAGGGTGCTAGCTATGCTCTTTAACCTATGTCTGTCGCACTCTTACTTACCGGATTCATTGATGCACACTACTGTAGTTCCTATTGTTAAGAATAAAACGGGTGACACATCATGAAAAAAAAATTATCGGCACATCTCATTAGCGACTATAACAGCAAAAGTGTTTGGTAGTCTCAAAAAGTTCGTCGATTTGCACGACGCTCAATTTGGGTTTAGGGCGAGATTATCGACTGAGTCAGCTATCTTGAGTTTAAAGCACGCTGTCAAATACTATACGAGAAGGAGAACGCCGGTGTATGCGTGCTTCCTTGATTTGTCAAAAGCTTTTGACCTTGTAAATTATGACCTTTTGTGGGACAAGCTTGGCGGCACGGGTGAGCCGGTGGAATGTGTATCACTCCTCAAATTTTGGTACTCAAATCAGAAAAACCGATTGAGATGGGCCGGTACGTACTCGGACGAATATATCTCGGAGTGTGGAGTGCGGCTGGGTGGGCTAAGCTCCACGAATTGAAAAGTCATTCTGATAAACGAGTAGCTTAGCTTCGTAACGACTTTTTAAACTATTAGGATATACATTCAATTTTCGTTTATTGAGCAAATCATGAGTATTATTGTTTTTTCTCTTATTAAAAAAAAAATATATATATAGGGCCAATTCATACAGATTGAGCTAGCCACAAAGTAAGTTCGAAACTTGTGTTATGGGATACTAACTCAACGATATTATATTTTTTTATAAGTTGATAGTTAAAATTTTAAAAGAAAAGTTTATTTTATTCTTTTTAGCGCAATTAAATAAAAGCTTGTTTTTAAATATATTTTTTTACTTTTAATTTATTTATAATAACCCTACTTTGCCTTGCACAGTCGGGTAAGAATACACGTGACTTGATGTTTGTAAAATACACTGCAACGATTATACGGTGAATTTCTTGTTATCAGTCGAGGAAGTTTATAAATGACCTTGTTGTTTTAAAAAAACACACGTGACTTGATGTTTTCAAAACATCGTGCAACGATAAGAAGGTGAATTTCTTGTTATCGGTGATTATAAAATGACGAAGTTGGCAAAAAACAAAACGATTGTTTGACACAGAGCTGATTATTTTATACCAAGTGCATTAATTAAAACAAAATTGACGCCTGAACTGAACAACCTTGTCTCTTTTTAAAAGCTTTTATTTAACTTGGGGCCCGATTCTGCTAATTTTATATAAATCACAATACTATTGATATTCAATTGAGACTCAATTACGATTAAGACAAATTGTGTATTCTACAAAATCTTCTATGTAAGTTCATTAGAGTCTTAATTTAATCGTAATGTAATCGTAATGAACTGTCAGTTACATAGTGTTTGGTGTTGCCAACTTAAATCTACTAAATCGGTACAAAGACAGAATCGGTGAACGAACTATTGTTTTCTCTTAAATTGACGTTTTCTTTGTATTCTCCAATTCTTTTACAAATTATATTGTCCGCAATGAAGCGTTTTTTCGATAAAACATGACGTAAAGATAAATAAAACACCTTTTTTTCAAATACGGTGACTGTATTACCTATTATCTAAGGCAAAATTAATAATTTAAAAAAAGCATCTGTCACGTCAATGTGACATTACATCACAAAAAGTAAATAAATCTAACCACATGCCAAACAAACAACAATATCATATAACATTCAAAAGTTTTCTTTTGAAAATAATTATTTTGAATCGGTAAGTACTCGAAAAATTGCATTTTTACATCTGAAGAACTCTGTAAAAGTATGCATTTATTCAAAAATTAATCTGAGGTTTTCTTTTTAATCAGGGGCATAATAATGAGTGTCCAACAGTTAGAGGCGCTTGTCTCTTATTTGGAGGAGCATCAAGAACTAGCCCTTGGGCGATGCTCACGCTCCAAGGAAGGGCGCAGTTTGTCTAAAAGACTTTGGCAGGAGTGCAGCAATATTTTAAATAGTGTGTCGGCAAACTGCGTCCATAAAACAGCGGAGCAATGGCGCATGGTGAGTATCTGAAACGATGTCATTGGTAACTGTTGATAACATAAAAATAAAATAACAAATTTAATAAAATAAAATAAAATAAAATAAACATGGTTTTTAATAGATAAATCCATAATTTTAATTTCATAATTCCGCTTTTTCTAGTTCTATAATGAATTCAAACACAGGCTGTTAAAAAAAATTAAAAAAGAGAAGAACGAAAGAAGTGCTACAGGTAAATTAAATACATGTACATTATTTATTTTTCGTCATCCTGTCGATATTATAGGTACCTCTCTATGTACATGTTTTTATTTGTTTTAAGGAGGAGGGCCACCAATTGTGATAAATTTAACCCCCCTCCAAGAAAGGCTCTATGCCATTTTGGGTCGTGATGTAGGCGACCCTTTACCAGGAGTTCGTCATAACCCACTAACTGTAAGTTGCTTCCTTTCTTAAAATTTAAAGAATTTACTTCAAATAATGGGTGAATAACAACTAACTAGCAAACTTTATTACTTGCACTTTAATAATACTTCTTTAATGCTTTTTGTCTTGTTTATTGCACTGCATGTTATCTTTTCATTAACAGCCAACTGAAAATGAAGGTGGTAGTGCTACTGCATCGTATGATGGCATGAATGTTGTGTGAGTTGTATGGCTTTCCTTTTCTTTTTGTCTAGGCTAAGTGGTATAGTACTAATGCATTTTTGTTTTATTTTTATAATACATATTTTGGATAACACAAAATTTTTAATTACTTATGCTCAACTCAACTCAATAAACTTTTTAAAGACAAAGAATTTATATTCATACACTAAAGACTCGTCTGTCTGTCAGCGGGGGACCGAGGTTGCTGAAGGTGTTGGTAGGACCCCCTAATCTTTAATCACTTTGATCAAAATCACTTTGATCAATCATTTATATTTTTGCAATAATAACTAAAGTATACCTTACTTCTTTCTATATTAGTAATTCAATGTTAATATTTTCCACAGCACTGAAGATATTATTACACCACTTAATTCTGGGTAATTTTCATTCTTTTAAATCATTACTTATAATATATATAAATATGTAAGTGCTTCCATTTAGACGTGTTATCATTTCAGATTTTTGGAAACAGAGTTGATGATAATAGAACACCTGCCCGGCCCCTTAGGCTTTCAGAGGGACCCGATTGAGCAAGGGCAGGTGCCTGACCCTGTAGGTTCTCTGGCTTCTTTGGAGCAAGAGCAACCTACAGTACAAGAGCAGTCCGAGCCTTTAGGCAGTCCGGCTGCATCGGTGTCTCAGGCTGGGCAGCGTTCACGACAGTCTGCTCCGCGGCAACGTCGTCGTCGTCGTCACCAAATTACTGGTAAGTTACTACCACGACCATTAGTATGGACACCATGTCTACTTGTATGTGTTATACTTTTATAGTATAATAAAATAATCTTTTTTAAACCAGAACATCAAGATTCGCATTTAAGTAATGCTACCGAGAGGCTGGAAAGCTTGGAGGAGATGAGCATTCAAGCCACAAACAGACTGGCGGCAGCGGTCGTGGCCTTAGTGGCAAGGCTCAATCTGCCAATAAAAGTGACGCTGGAAAATCCAGAATCGACCACAAATGGTAAAATCACATGTAATTAAAATATTACCTAATATAAATATATATATATATAATAATAATTACATATTAATATATATTATATTGTTTTTTATTAAACTACTTTCTTCTTTTTCAGGTACACCGCAGATTTAGATATTTAGATAAACTTATAATTTTAATTATTAATAAAAACTAATTTAAAAATAGTGCCAATTTTTTATTACAAATAAAAAAATAATTTTTATTTATTAATTATTACTGCGATGCCTCCACAATCTCTCTATGAGAGTTCTTTGTGCCACTCTCCCTCTATGGAGATCAGGGTTCACACGTCGGTTTTGTTCATCCTGAACTGACGCTCTTTCTATTTCTCTTTCAAACTGTAAAAATGAAAATTAAATTTTTAGTCCATGGGTCTCTTTTGACTCGACAATGGAAAGATTTGTGTCAGTCACACCACACAGTACACAGATCTGAATCAGTAACTGCCCATTCATTCTCTTCAGTGATTGCATCACGGGAATAAGAGGAGAACCATGTGAAGACTTACTTGATGCTGGCGTTGCCTCTCTTCTTGGGCTTCGTCTGGTGTGAGCGGTGTCACCATAAATCTTTTTTTATTTGCAATATTATGCAAAACGCAGCAGGCGTTGACTATTTTACCAGCAGTCACTGGGTTATAGTGCAAGGCTCGCGCAGCTAGCAGACATCTACAAAATAACATTATATTATATCACCTTGCATCATTATTATTTTATCATGCATTTATTATTTCTATTGAAATTCAAAACCTGAAACGAGCTTTCAATACTCCAATGCAGCGCTCCACAGTGTTACGTGCAGTAACATGTAGCTGGTAGTAGTGGTGCTCAGGTGTGCCTTCTACTGTGTTCAGTATCGGGGTCATCATCGTCATCCGCAAAGGATAACCACTATCACCTTAAAATTTTAATTATAAACTTAACATTTGCAAATTATGTCAAAACTATGTTGTTATGAAAGTCAATATACATATTATTACCTAATAAAAACACTTCCTCCCCAGCATCACTCAATTCTCTTAAATGATTATAAATGGGATGACTCTGCCATACGCTGGAGTCATGGGCTGACCCAGGGCTGCTTGCATCAACACACAGTATGTTGAGTTCGGCATCACATATCTAAAGAGTGGGTAATTGGTAAGTTACATATTAATGAAGCTTGTAAAGTTAATGTTATTGCTTATTGGTATAATAAGTATGTAACTTACAATCATAACATTAAGGGAATGGTATCCCTTTCTGTTAAAATACCGTTCCTCATGGACAACCGGTCTGAGGATGGCCACGTGAGTGCCGTCTATGCAGCCTAACACTCCGGGAATTCCAAATTTATAGAACCTATAACAACAAATATCACTTAGGTAGGTATTTATTTGAAACACAAATAGTAGATGTCTAGGTACTTACTGTGCCTTAATGTCATTTCGGTCATGGGACTGCATGGGCCACACAACATTTCGCCTGAAAACATCAGGGTGGTTGAGTGCTTCCGTAACTTGCCTCACAGCCCTTGACACTGTGGGTTGAGACACATTGTGGAAGACACTCTGGCCTACCAGCGTCTGGTATGAGCCCGTGGCATAGAATGCCAGGGCAACAAGTATCTGTAATATAAGTTTCATATTATTAGTATTAAGTATACCTAAGAGTCCTATTAAAGAAATTATAGGTAGCACTCACTGAGATATATGTATACTACACAGAAGCCAATGGTAGCACTTTACGAACCTTCAAATGAGGTGATATGGCATCCTTCCTCCCCTGTCGTGGGAGAAAAGGCGTGAGTACCACCGTCAACTCCCTTACTTCTGCCTTTCCGAGGCGGAAAGTTTTTATAAATTCCGCCTCAAGCAAATCTTCCACGGCATCCATCGTCGCTCTCATCCAGGCTCGTTTTCTGCGGCGCTGAGCCAAAAGGTCACGTCTATGAGCCAGCACTAACCTCCGCCTTCGCAAACTTGGCACTAGTGGTCGCATTGCTATTGCACGAGTTTACTTAAAAGAAATTGATATTTTTTTAAGTAGCTTTAGCTACGTGGACGTTTCAATGGATAAACGATAAATCGTAACTTATCATTAAAAGGTGTTGTTGCTCAATCGTACTTCAATTAGCATAATTGTCATTGAGAGTCCATTGATTCAAATGTTAAACAAACGTCAAATAAGAGCAGAATACCGATTTTTTACCAATCGAGGTACAATTGTAACACGATTGAAGAGCAGACTAGCAAATATCCCGATGGCAGTTCAATGGAAAGTCATTGGAAAACCATTGGTCTTAAAATTAATAACAGAATACCAAAAAGGTGTAAAACTGCTATTAAGATCCAATTGATATTCAATCGAGTCATTTAAAAATTAGCAGAATTGGGGCCCAGTGTAAGGATGGATTCTTGGAACGAAAATTTGAACTACTTCCCGAAGACCGATTGAGCTGAAATTTTGCTTAAAACTGTAAATCAGATGACAATACAATATTATGATAACAAAATTACGATACAGCCGTTTGTGTTCAGTTTTTCGTACAAAACAGTTCCGACCGAAAACCTAAAGGGTACTTCCGGTTGTCCTAGAATCATGAAATTTGTCAAGAAGCAAGATGATGTAGTACAAATACAGGAATAAATCTGAAAATCGTAAATTTGTAGTTACTTCTTCTTCTTTAATCAACCAATATAATGTGACCCTACCCTTGGTACATTTTACATTGGTACATGGCTCTTTTTATAACGGTTAAGAATTAAAATGTATTTTATCTATTACTAGCTTTTCCTCGCGGCTTCGCTCGCGTTAATTTTATGACATAGATCTCGTATGACCGAAAAAATATTATTTTATAAATATAAAAAATATTAGAAAAAATATTTTCCCTTTGGATTGACATACTTTCACGGGTAAAAAGGTAGCCTATGTTGGGCTCTGTACCCCTGACATATACAAATTTTCATAATGATCAACTGATTAGTCAAGCCGTGAACAACAAACAAACAAACTCAATTTCTCATTTATAATATTAGTACCTATGAAAGTATGACTAGTATGATTATGGGAAGGAACCCTCACGAGCGAGTTCTACTTGCCCTTGGTCGGTATTTTATTTTTGACGGGTACATAAACCCGTTTAGTTTGTCGCAGGGTGACTGTAGTAGGGGTGGGGAGTTGGGATACCTCCACGCGGTCCACCCTGGTAACGTCGGCGAGTAATTCCTTAGTTTCTGGACCCAACTCTGCAATTACTTGCCGACGGCCAAATTCCCGACGCGGTGGGTCTGCTCCCCGTGCTCCTACCTTGGATGGAGTACGTGGGATGCGGACAAATCCGCTCCCCCTTGCATCCGTACTGGTGCTGGGGGTGGAGCGATTGAGGAGACAACCTCGTTAAAAAACAAGAGGTGGAGCCGGCCGCGCTTGTCTCGGCCGGCTGTATGATGAGCGGTGGTGGACTCGTTCGCTCGCTGATCCTCCCCAAAAGCGTCTTCGCCCCGACTGGTGTCCGGGCCTACTCCACCCGTTGATACCGGGGGCGACCTCCGTATGGTGGAACGCGGAGGCCCTGCAGACACTGGGTCTCGCCAACCCAGACACTGCGGGGGGCGTTAAGGGTTGGGTCACATGGGCGAATGAGACCACCCTGGAAGAGGGAGTGCGCGGTGGCGCAAAGTGTCACAGGGTCCACTAAGTACGTAGTGGACGCTGTGGCACTTGGAGTGGCGCAGGAGGCGCGGTGGAGGAAGAAAACCTCGTTAAAAAATTGAAGAAGAGGGGCCGGCGGCTCGCTGAGCCCGGCCAGCGGTCGCACGTTGTTGCGACTGCAGAGATGGAGGGGACCCTTGCCCAGCCGAGACGGCGAGCCGGGGAAGGCCCGTCGTCTTGAGGGGGCAATGGTCCTCGGTGTCGGCAGTGCACCTGGATGCGGTGTGCTGCTGACGGGGCGTTCCGGGGAGAGCGGGTCCGGCCAGTTTAACTTTGGCCGGACGGCCCTGGCGGGGTCGCGGATGTATCACAGTACCCGTGGCCCCGTCACTTGGGGGCGAGTGGCATCCCGTCAGTTTTTTAGTGGTAAGTCCCACAGTCCCCACCGCATATTCCCCGGGCGGTGGGGCTGCTGCAAAGCATTTTTCTGACGATAATATAAAAAAAAAAAAAGGGTGACTGTAGTAAAATCAGGAAATTATATAGGTACCTATTCAAATTGCTGGTGCTGGTTATAACAAATAAATTCATTAGACTAGTACCGCCTCTCGACAATAGATGGCACTGCGAAACCTGTCCAGTGATAACTAAAAAGTAAAAAATAAATGAAAAGTAAAAAAAATATATTTAAAAACAAGCTTTTATTTAATTGCGCTAAAAAGAATAAAATAAACTTTTCTTTTAAAATTTTAACTATCAACTTATAACGTCATTACACAATTTATATGACATAAAAGCTTGTCGCGAAATTTACCTGTTTAAGAAAACATAATTATCGAACTAACATTTATTCGTACTACGAGTAAATGTTAGTAAATTAAATCTCGCGACAAAAAAAATACCCACGTTGCGTTGTTGGCGACCGGCATCACTAATATAATCTTTAGGCAATATTTTCTAAATTATCAGTACTGTTTTATATTTTTAACCGACTTCAAATAAGGAGGAGGTTTTTTCTATGTTTAATTGTATGTTTTTTTTTATGTCCGCCGATTACTCCGTCAATAGAGGACCGATTTTCAAAAACTCCCAAGTTTGTCCCATTGTCACCAAGTCAGGATCTAATGATGGGATCCCAGGTAAATCGATGGCAACCCTCAGATTTTATAGGCACGTACAACGCGTTACTCATGTTTTCGTAAGAAGTCATCATCCCAAGTTGGTGAGGTGATGATGGAAGGTACAACTCCTAAACATATAGGAGTTAGAGGATGATTCTTTGAGTATTGTAAGTATGTATTAGACCATTTGATTGTTTTCCATCGTAACTTGTCACCAAGTCAGGATCTGATGATGGGATCCCAGGTAAATCGAGGGCAACCCTCAAATTTGATAGGCACTTACAACGCGTTACTTATGTTTTCGTTAGCGATTCATGTATTTTTAAGTCTGGAAGTCATCATACCATGTTGGTGAGGTGATAATGGAAGGTACAACTCCTAAACAGATAGAAGTTAGAAGATAATTCTTTAAATATTGTAGGCATATTTGAGTGACTATATTAGGAGACTCACTAGGTATACCATAAAGTACGCACCCCTTGCTGTTAGCACCGAAGAGGAAGAGGTTGCTTCACACCATGAATTGCAGTATAGTGTATTACGAAAGTGAAATCGCTTATTCAGAGAGTGTAGGCCTTCTCAAGTTATAATGGTACAAATAGTCACAATTCGTATCAATGTTAATACGAATAGCTTATATAGGTATTATGTCGTCTTGTAGGCAGATTGGTCAATCCGGCCGATCGAGATCTGCCGGCATATCGAATCTGTCAAATTTTCATATGGCCCAACGTATCATATACCTACGTAAATATCAGTAGCAGCAGCAACTGTTTTAAAATTAATCAGTTGAAGCAATAAAAATAGTTAAAATGGGAAACTATTTTCACAATCGGGCAACACCGAGCATTAAAATAAAACGCTAAAATCGTATTATTTCTTTTTCATAATTAACTACAAATTACTATGAAATATTTAAAACTTTCCTGTTAAAAGTGATATCATTACATTTCTTTTGTTTTTCAGGCGTGTTGTGACAAGATTTAATAGCACAAACCACCGCCCTCAGAATAATAACATATAGGAGTATCCCTGCACCCGTTTTGATATACCTCAGCTGGTTCCATAAATGGAACCAAACGCCGAACTTTGCCGAACCGCTTCGTAGTTGTCGATGTCAAAGCGCACCAAACGTGTCTCCCGGAAAAAAAAATGGCGGTTTGTGCTATTAAATCGTATCAGAACACGTCTGAAAAACAAAAGAAATGATGTAATGATATCACTATTCACAGGAAAGTTTTAAATATTTCATAGTAATTTGTAGGTCAAACTTTCTTGACAAACTGGTAAATTCCTCGTGGTCAAACTATCTAATTACATCCTGTGTAATAAATAGTCTGTTATAGCCAATTTTGAGATGGATTAGGATTGACTTTAGGATTACTTTCGAATGTTTTTGAGATGGATTTAGGATTATTTTGGAATGTTTTTTATGATGGATTAGGATTATTTTGTGATGGATTAGGATTGACTTTAGGATTATTTTCGAATGATTTTGGGATGGATTTGGATTGACTTTAGGATTACTTTCGAATGTTTTTGAGAGACTTGTATGATCATTTTCGAATGTTTTTGCGATGAATTAGAAATTATTTTGGAATGTTTTTGTATGGATTAGAAATTCCTTTAGGATTATTATCGAATGTTTTTGAGATGGATTTGGATTGACTTTAGGAAAGTTTTCGAATGTTTTATTTAAAATTAAAATTAATTCACATTGTCATACCAACCCACAATCATCAATCAGTATCCACTGTAAATTTTATCTACACAACGCTACTGAATTTCTTCCTCGTGGTCAAACTTAGTAGTCATACTGATTTGACCACGAGGAATTTTAACATTCGTCGTGGACAAACTGTAACTAAATAACCTCTTTAAACATACTGTATAGGTACGATGTAGTCACAGGAAAATAAAAATAAAATGACAATTATGGCAGTACTAGCTGTGCCCGCGGCTTCGCCCGCGTGGAATCGGACTTGTGACTAATTAAGTAGGATAAACAGATTTAACAGTCTCCTATTACTGTAGTTTTCCCCGAGACGTCAGTGTTCTTCATTGCTCATTGTCTATTTGCTCGCCGCTGTTAATCTTGGCTGCCTACTGTGTACAAAATCCTGTTGTTTTATTATTTTAATAGCTGTTACCCGTGGCTCCGCCCGCGTGGTCAAGCGAAAATGCCAATAATTTCGTTCCCGTTGGAATTAAAAAAAACCCGATTTTATCCTTGTCAACATCATAAAGGGAATCTCTATAAAAAAAACAGCTTTCTAGGTTGAGCACTCTAATCTAGTTTCTTCATACAAACTTTGGACCCCCGTTTCGCCCCATAAGCTCCTTTCATTCTGCAGCGTGTCGCCGGTCGCGTGCCGCGCTACCGGTCGAGTTCGCATTTCACACTTTCGCGTGTGTACTCGACTGGGCTCTGGACGTGTACAGTCACGTACGTTTATCAAGTCCCAACAGCGTTGAGCTACGTTGAGCAAGCCACGCGTGTATCAATGACGTCACTTGATGGTTAACATGTCCGTGGGTTGCAGTGGTAACAATCAAGCCTTAAACAAGAAAAATGACTAGTGGTAATGTGTTTCCATATTTCAATCTGTCTAATTAGTTTTTCAACACAACATAATCATCTAAAAATCAGTTATATTATTCATGACCTTAACATTTTACTTGTGATGCACAATTCAGCCTTGCAGTATTGTAATTAAGATACTTTGACATATATTTACATGAGAAAACCTAGCCTAGATGTAACAGTACCTTTTTATACTCCTCTTATTGGGTCATATTCCATAAAGAACCAAATTCGATCCTATAAATACACTAGAGAATATTGATAAATTGGACGACACTGCTATTAATAATTCTTACTTATGTGATCCAGAAGAATGTTCTTTTTTGCTCAAGCCATGTGACCAGGATAATAGAATAACAATAATAACACAAAATATCAGAAGTATTAATTGTAACTTTTCCGAATATGAGGTTTTGCTTTCACGAATAGATTCCAACATTGATATACATATATTAACAGAAACCTTTAATTCATCAACTACTAAGCACCCTACTCTAAACGATTTTACAACTTACCATAGTATAAATAACTCCAACAAAAACGATGGATTAGTAATATACATAAAAAATGGAATTCAGGCAACAGTTAAGGAACCATCTTTCAGCGACGCCAGTTGTCTTGTTATTGATATTGGTAATGACATTACTATTATAGCACTATATCGCTCGCCCTCAAAAGATAATATTTCCGCTTTTATCGATTCATTAGATTCAATATTAACCAGTATCAAGACCCGTAAAAACATCTATATAATGGGTGATATTAATATTGACATAAAAAACAAACAATATGACAGAAAATGTTACGAATATTTAAACCTATTAGCGAGTCATGGACTATCACCTTGTCATTATCATCCAACTAGATATGGAAATTGTCTCGATCATGCTATTGTAAAATCAAACAATCCCCGGATAACTTCTGTCACTAATGCCCCGATCACAGATCACTCTGCAGTCATTACTAGAATCTGTGTAGATTCTAAACAACCAACTAGACAAATAAGTAATCATCTCGCAAGTAAAACCGACATGGATGCCTTAATTAATGATATAAAATCAGAAAAATTTGAATCCATTCTCAAAGCTAACGACGCAGAATGGGCATCTATAGAATTTGTGAAAATGCTATCAAACTATCTGTCTCGTAACACCGTTAGTATATTACCTCCAAAAAATCAAAGATGTTTAAAACCCTGGATTACTCCTGGACTGATCCGATGTATTAAAAACAGGGATAAAATGCACCAAAAATGTCGACTAGAGCACAATAATGTCATACTAAAAATAACTTATAATAGATACCGTAATTACTGTAACAACCTACTTAAGCGAATAAAAAGAACCTATGAACAAAACGAACTTTCTAAACACGTACATCCTCTTGCAAAGCAAAGCTTAACACACGTGCGTAGCCTCTCCGTGCGCAGCAGTGGGACAGCGGCTTAAGGCTCCTTTCATTCTGCAGCGTGTCGCCGGTCGCGTGCCGCGCTACCGGTCGCGACCGGTCGAGTTAGCATTTCACACTTTCGCGTGTATACTCGACTGTGCTGGGAGGCGATTCTCGGTTCTTGCGAGATATCTCTATTTCGAGATAATGTCGAATTTTAAATGTCTGCTGAAAATGTCACGAAAATCTCTATAATTTCATTTTGACCTATTCTCGGTGCCAATAGAGATAAATGTCGCCAAAATGTCATACTTTTTTGGTGTTACGTTCCGTTTTTTCGATTGTGTTGAATCACAATCGAGCTAAACGAATTTGGAACTAGAATAGTCTTTAATATATCATAAAACTAATATAATACTAAACAACATAAATGCTATAATACATTAGAACACAAAAGTATCATAAAATAGGTTCTCAAAGAAGGAAATGAAATATTTTGTCTAATATAGCTGCGTGAAAAGTAACGTAATTTTTCTTTTCGCGATTTCGAATTGACAACACAACTTTGACAAGTCGAATAAACGCCGTTTGTTTTCCTTTAATTCTATTTAATGTTATTTTTTATTTCTATTTTTTTTTTAATCCACTATATTATCATTAATCAAAAACGACATAAAATCGTCTCCAGACATATACACATTAATTAGACATGACAATTGAGATTTCGACTGACATAATGTGTGAAATATCCAATGTCTACTGCTGTCGACCACTCGTTGCTTGTCGAACGCTGGGGCACGACATATGTCTACCGTGAGATGCTGAGAATACAGAAATCTGTTTGTAATCGACATCCGCCATGTTTTTTCGAGATATCTCGATGTCGACATTATGTCACGCGCCCGAGAATCGCCTCCCTGGACGTGTACAGTCATGTACATTTATCAGTCATGGATATAGTTAACAAAAAAAACAGTTACTATGATTTCTGCACTATATCATCACAACAAAAAACGCCGTGCCAGCCGAAAAGGAAAATTGTTCATGCATCCTATAACTTCGGAGCGTTTGTTGAGTGGTGCATTCGTAACACTGTATTCGCAATTGTTTCTCAAGTCCCAAATAGCAGGCCTTTTTGGACTGCTCTTATTAATTGCTCCGTGTCTATTGCCGCCAACTGTACTAAAACGGGCGCGCACACGCCCGACAGTGAAAGCTCACAATGCATCACTGGCCCGCGCTCTGACCGGCACACGCCGGACGCGCGGGCGCCGGTCAAGAATTGGGCCGGTCGGGGCGTGTCGAAAAACGCAACCGGCCGCACGCGGCACTATGAAAGCCTCTATAAACCTTCATACAAATTGCGCCGGTCTCGTGAACACGCGACCGGCGCATCCCACCGCGGTATCCCCTCACCGCTCTGACCGCCATGGCCCGCTGTGGTTGTCGCAGCAGGGCCATGTTGCTTGGGGTCAGAGCGTCGGCCCATATGGGGGCTCCGTAGAGGGCCATAGACCGCACCACCCCTAGATAGAGGCGGCGGCAGGCGACACTCGGTCCGCCGACGTTGGGGAGCAGACTGCCTAGCGCGGCGGCTGCCCCCTTCAAGCGCGGCACAAGTCGCCGGAAATGTTCGGCGAATGTCCACCGACCGTCAAGTATAAGACCAAGGTATTTAATACTCGGCTCGACGGCGATGGACACACCCCCGACGACTATGTACGCTCCTGGAGGTGGCTTTTTCCGGGGCCCATGAAAGCACAGGGCCTCGGTCTTGTGCAAGGCCACCTCCAGGCCCAACCGCCGAATCCGCGCCACCACGTGTGCCACTTCGACCGTAGCGAGCACGGCCGCAGCGCGGTAGGATTTGCCGCGGGCCGTTACTAGGGTGTCGTCGGCATAACAAATCAAGCCGACGCCCCTCAAGTTCTCGCCCCGCAGCACCCAGTCATATCCGATGTTCCACAGGAGTGGACCCAGAACCGACCCCTGTGGAACACCGCAAGACACCGCTCTACGGCCCCATCCGCCAGGGACCGGAAAGACGACCTCCCTCGCGCTGAGATAGTGCGCTAGGAACCCCTCTAAGTAGCGTGGCACCCCATGATGCGCAAGCGCCGACCGAATCACCTCCCAGGGGAGCGTGTTAAACGCGTTGGCGATATCTAACGATACCGCCAGCACGACCTCACCCCGGGAGGTGGCCTCGTCCGCCAACGTTCGGAGCCTCGTGACCGCGTCCATCGTAGACCGGCCGCGGCGGAAGCCGAACTGCCGGTCGCTAAGGTCCGGGCCTACCTCCTCTAAATGCTGGATGAGGCGAGCCGCGACCACTCTTTCAAGCAGCTTGCTCGCCTCATCCAACAGGACGATGGGGCGGTAGGCCGACGGCGAGTCCGCTGGCCGGCCGTCTTTCTGTAGTAGGACTAGCTTGCCGGACTTCCACCGCAGCGGCACACAACGCTGGACGAGACACGCGGTGAGCAGACTCCTCATTCGCGGTCCGAGGCCTTCCTCTTTGAGAGCCAGCGCCCACGCACGACCTGGGATACCATCCGGGCCCGGGGCGGCATTGCGCACAGACAACCGCGCCACCGCCGCCCGGAGCTCCGATTCGGACACTGGGGGCACCACGCTATCTACCTCCTCCGATGCCGCAGGCGGCGGCGTCATGGCCGGAGGCGTGAATACGCCCCTGTCCGGGAACAAAGATGAGACGATGTGTTCCCGGATGTCAGGCTGGAGACTGTCTGTCAGGGGAGCGGCGTAGGGGCGCAATTTTGCGCGCACCTGCCGATATGGCCTCCCCCATGGATCTCGGTTTAGAGCCTCCAACATCTCGTTCCACGCCTCCGACTTGGCGCTCCTTATGGCCACCTGCAGCGTCCTCGCGCACTCGCGGTACTGCTGGTGCAGGCGTGTCTCTTCTTCGGCGTCCCGGTTTCGCCGACGTCGATATCGGGTGTACTGGCGTCGGGCCGCAACGCAAGCCCGTCTAAGTATGGCGAGCTGCCCGTTCCACCAGTACACCCGGCGCCTCGGGCGACGTGGCCCCGCGCGGGGCATGGCCGCGTCACAAACGGATGTCATAACCGCGCAGAGCTGCGCCGCCTCATCCTCCACGTCGACGTCCTCCGGAACGGCGGGGTGACTCTGCCAGGCCTGCACCAGCACGGCCATCTCCAACTCTTCTTTGTCGAGTCTGGACAGCACCCAGCGGTTACCGTCCACCCTCGGGGACCGGCCCGAGCCAACCTGTGCCCCTGAGGCCGTGGCGACGTCGAACCTTATGTAAAGATGGTCCGACAACGTCTCCACGTCCTCTAGGACCCGCCAGCCCTCAACACGGTGCGCGAGCGCGGGGGTCGCAAACGTAACGTCCACAATGGAACCGCCCCGCTGCCGCACACACGTGTTGGCTGTCCCCCGGTTCAACACTACGACACCGCTGGACACCGCCCAGTCGAGCAGCTCTTCACCGCGAGCGTTGGTCGCCGGACAACCCCACGCCGTGGACTTCGCATTGAAGTCCCCGGCGACCATCACAGCACGAGGAGCGCTCTGGAGCACATACTAACTTTGCACCCTCGTTTAACCCCCTAAGGGATGATTTTTGAGAAAAATATTTTACTCGTGTTTTATGCCTTTCAATAAAGAATCTTAATGCTGAATTTCATTCGAATAACTTCAAAAACGGCAAACTTTCATACTAACTTTACACCCCCGTTTTACCCCCTTAGGTGATGAATTTCCAAAAATCCTTTCTTAGTGAGCACCTACACCCCAAAAGGAACCCCCATGCAAAATTTGAGACTCCTGGCACTTGTAGTTTCGGAGATTTCGTGATGAATCAGTCAGTGATTTTCTCTTTTATATATACTTAGTCTGGCCATAAATACTGTTACAACTAAAAATAAACAAAATATTAAGTACATTTGAATTTGGAATCTGTCATTTTATATGATTTTTCATTGTCTTTTCTTATTTTGGCGCCAATACATTGTACAATATTTTGCGATATTAAAATGGAGTGGGGTGATAAAGAGAACCAAATCGCTGTGATTGCATTTCACAAAGTAGGTATAGAGCCAAGTGCAATTTGTAAAACTCTCCATACGCTTGATATTAGTAAAATGTTTGTGTACCGGGCTATTAATAGGTACGATGAGAGCTCATCTATTTGTGACAGAAAAAGATCTGGCCGTCCACGTAGTGTTCGTACGAAAAAGGTGGTTAAAGCAGTAAGGGAAAGAATTCGAAGAAATTCTGTCCGAAAGCAAAAGATTTTATCTCGGGAGATGAAGATAGCACCTAGAACCATGTCGTGTATTTTAAAAGATGAATTAGGACTTGCAGCCTATAAGAGACGTACTGGTCATTTCTTAACTGATAATTTAAAAAAGAATAGGGTGGTAAAATCGAAAAAACTACTGAAGGGGTACGCAAAGGGAGGTCACAGAAAATTTTTGTTTACGGTTGAGATTTTTTTTACAATTGAGCTACATTTTAACAAACAAAATGACTGTATTTATGCTCAAAGCTCTAACGAAGCTTCCCAATTAGTCGACAGAGTGCAACGTGGGCATTACCCGACTTCAGTGATGGTTTGGTGGGGTGTTAGCTATGAAGGAGTGACTGAGTCATACTTTTCTGAAAAAGGTATCAAAACATCGGCACAAGTGTATCAAGATACCATTCTTGAGAAGGTAGTTAATCCCCTTAACAACACCATGTTCAATAACCAAGAATGGTCCTTCCAGCAAGACTCGGCGCCGAAGCACAAAGCTCGGTCCACGCAGTCTTGGTTGGAATCGAACGTTTCCGACTTCATCAGAGCTGAAGACTGGCCGTCGTCTAGTCCCGATCTTAATCAGCTGGATTATGATTTATGGTGCGTTTTAAAGAGTACGGCTTGCTCTAAACGCCATGATAATTTGGAGCCCCTAAAACAATCCATACGATTGGCAGTGAAGAATTTTCCCATGGAAAGAGTGCGTGTTTCTATTGATAACTGGCTTCAACGTTTAAAGGACTATATTGCAGCCAATGGAGACCACTTCGAATAAACCTTTTATATTTTAAATTGTTTTATATTTATGTATTAAACTAACACATTGTAAAAGTAATAAATGTTATTTGCAATTGAAAAATTAAAAAAAACTCTTTTACGATATTTATGGCAAGACTAGGTATAGATGGCAGTGCCACTAAACTTGTATTAGGTACCAATTTTCTTGTATTCGATATTGGTATTATTAAAAATGGAGATTCAATATATTAGGCGTAAGAGAGGAACAGTTTGATAAACAGATTTTCCAACAAAAAAACTACACTCGCGTGTGTTATATAATTATATATTGATTAAAAATATTTTTTTGAATTATTAGAAATTCATGTAATAACAGAATTAAAAACTGTAGTGATTTCAAATTAATAATTATGACTTTTGAAATACCGGAAATCCGAAGGTCGTGTGATAGCTAGATAGAATTGGTTCACCAAATATTATGTTATATATGATTAACATGATTTATTGTATTAATAAATCATGTTGTTTTATTATTTACTATAATATGTTAATTAGAAAGTTGTATCTTTTCAAATTTTAAAGATTAACTTTATAAGGCGCGACGCCCACATGGTAAGTCGAGGCGCGTCGAGGCGCGGCGCGGCGCGGCGCAGAGACGGCGTGCAGAGTCGAGGCACAGAATACTACAGAAGGTTGGCTTCAAACAACCGTCCAGAATAGGTATACGCATAAAGAACGGCGATGTGTGCGTGAGCTCTCACCGACGAGGTCTCGTACGCTCCGACCGCGGTAAGAACTGGTTTGAACCGGCTCAGTTTCCGTATTAACGTCGGCCGCTCGCGCGCCGCGCCGCACGTTCTGTGACGTGTACAATGCCAAGTTCGTGTAGTGTTTGTATGGCCAATTCAAAAAAGGACAAGGACATTTCTTTTTTTCGTACCCTAAAATGATGTGAAGTAAGTAGGTACCTACGATTTACGATTTATTATTTTTGAATATTGTTGTAAGTACCTACTACCTTACTATCACAGCTACTACCTATTTTTAATAAGTAGTATTGTATACTTACCTAAATTACATAGAACCAAATGTTTAAACAATGTTAATAATGTTTATTACAAATGTTTGTATTATAAACCAGAAATAATAAGGAATTAAAACGAAACAATAAAATAAAATATTTTCGGGTCACTCATTTATAGACAGGCCCGGTAGTAGTGGCTAGCAATGGTCACTTTATCCCAAGGGCCGCGGGTTCAAATCCTGCGCAAGGCAAACATTTGTGTGCATGAACATGTCTGTTTGCCTTGATCTGGGTGATTTCTATGTATAATTTATTTACAAAAAAGTATTTAAGTATATTTATTTCAGCAATTTAGTTTGGGACTAGCTGGCGTTGTGTGATTCGTCCAAGAATATTTATTTATTGACATTTCATAATGCTGACCGTTTAATTGATAGCATTATGAAACATATTTTATTAAGCACTGGCGCGTTCCGTCTTCGCACGGGTACTTAACAAAATTTAAAATTTTAACACAAACACACTCCATTCACAAACAATCAATCAAAATCTTTCCTCTTTATAATAGTAGTATAGATAAGTACAGATTTAATTTGTTATAAAAAAAAATGATAAAGTTTAATTATAATAATTTTTATATTCCTTTATGTTTAAAAAAAAAAGAATATTTTGAATGGTTCTACATTGTAAATTTCATTATTAAATAAAACATTTTATTATAAACGTTGTTTTTATTTTTATATTGAATTTAATACCGTGCCAAAGGTGTCAACCCTATGAGAATAGGTATAAATTTTTCATTTAGTCGGGAGTCAACCCTCTGTATTACTCTGTGGTCGAGGCGCAGGTGGCTATGCTCTCTTCACAGTCATCTTCATTGAAAATGTCGTCCGAGGATGAAGACGTAAAAAATATTTATTTAAAAACAAGCTTTTATTTAATTGCGCTAAAAAGAATAAAATAAACTTTTCTTTTAAAACTTTTACTATCAACTTACAACGTCAAAATACACAATTTATATGACATAAAAGCTTGTTGCGAGATTTACTTGTAATAAAAAACATAATTATCGAACTTAGTTATAATATCTGTGGTACGAGTAAATGTTAGTACTTAATTAAGTGGTTTAAACACTCCACGATCGAAATGCAATAGACAAAATGGCGGAGGAGTCGCGGTGGGGCGCCCGTGCGGCGCCTCTCCGCGCCCCCGCCGCGCCCCCGCCGCGCCTCGCCGCGACTCCGCACCGCGACCACATGAGTAAATAAAACCACGGAAAAGAGACTTCACTTCATACAATGTCACTGCGATGAGTACACGCACACAAGCATGAGGCGCGTGTGTGCGTGACCTCAAAGCGCTCGTCACGTACGAGCGGCAAATCAGTCTAAACCGGTTGCTTTGAGGACAAACATCAGGGCCTTCGATAAACAGAAAATTATGACATTTCCTTTATTAAATATTTGATTTGACATATGCACACCTATGAAGTTCTGTCACGGCCACCACAGACAAAAACTCAAAACTAGTAGTGAAGGGAGGGACATGTTTTTTAACCACGATCGACTATACATATTATCAAATCGATTTTTCAATTAATAAAGTGTATATTAAATTTATTTATTTAATTTACTTTGTTGTGTTCTATAGTAATAAGCACACACACTAAGATAAGATGAATATAAAGAAATGTCATAATACAAGTAAGTTCATCATTCGTGCTCGCGACGCCGTCCGAGTCACACGTCCGGTGCCCGGTGCCTCCGCGCTACGCTGCTCCCGCGTGCTTCGCACGCCCCCCGCCGCCGCGCTACGCTACCGCCGCTCCGACACACGTGTCTCCTTGCCTTTTTTAAGACAAGGAGGCATTATCGTGATTTTTAGAGTTTCTTCGGTTTTTCGCGCGTTTTTTTGCCGATTAAAACCACAGTTTCGTGGTCTGGCTGTGTGATACCTCACGGTGCCAACTTTGCACAGCCAGGAGTGCGACCCGGGCACTCGCCGATCCCCTTCAGGGTGAAGCAGTTACCCGGACGGGGCTAGAACCACCGGCCTAGGGGGCTCCCCTGACCGACACTAGCTATCGCCCCCTCCCGCCCACCCCTTCCTCCTTCCTATCCTTAGGGAACGGCTTGGGCGCCTAGGGCTCCGGCCCGAAGCTACCCTCCGAACCTTAAGCAGTTAGGGACCCTCTGACACATTAAGATTGGTCAGAGGCATACAAGCTTAGGGCACACCCTAGAAGCACCCCCCTCGCCTCACCCGGCGCGGGGGACTAGGACTACACACCTCGGGTTCTACCCCGAGCGCTCCCAAATTAGGCACGACTGCCGCAAGGTTTCTTCGCAGCTCTTCCTTGCGGAACGTGACGCGACGAACTGCGATAATTTCGTTTTAGCTGTAGGTTCCCTTACTAGGCCGGTCGCCATGGCGACCGACCCGAAAAATCGCGCCCTCGAAGAGGTCTTGTCGCCCCTAGTCAACTTTGCTAGGGAAAATCCGGACCTCGTGCCCGCAATTGGCCTTCACCTGAAGGCAATTTTCTTCCCCACGGCCCCTCAGGCCGCAGCCCCACCGGCCCCTCAGGCCGCAGCCTCATCGGCCCCTCAGGCCGCAGCCCCCTCGGCCCCTCTGGCCAACTCCCGCCCGGCCCCTCAGGCCACCAAGCCCTCCGCCGCCGCGACTTCCATCGCCGCGCCCTCCGCCACCGTTGCGCCCGCCGTCGCGTCCCCCGTTGCCGCGCCCCCCGCCACCGTGCACCCCGCCGTAGCGACTTCCGCCGCCGCGCCCTCCGCCACCGCACCCTCCTCCTCGATCTCCGATGACGAGATGGAGGTCATCTCCGAATCATCGGATTCGAGTTCCGCCCCCTCGTCCGATACGGACGATTTCATTGTGGCCTCAGGGCGCAAGCGCACAAGGCGCAACAAGGGCGCTGCCAACAAGGCCGCCAAATTAGCCGCCGAGTCAAATCCGGCCGCCCCTCTCTCCGACTCGCCCGCTTCGCCCCCCGCGGCTGAACAGGGTGCCGAGGGAGCTTCTCTCCCCACCCCTCCCAAGCGCTCCCAGCGCCCACCGGCGGTCGTTATCACAAACCGCCATAGGTGGATGGCCATCAAGGCCCGATGTGATGCCAATGGCATCTTCTTCATTGCGGAGACCCGAACTGAGGGTATCCGCCTAAAAACGGAGTCCATCACGGACTACCGTAACCTGACCCGCCTTCTCGACGCTATGTCGATAACCTTTCATACTTGGAGTCTAGAGGAGGACCGGCGCCTTCGCGCGGTCATCCGCGGAATCCCGAAAGAACTCGAGTGCAATGACGTACTCGAGGACCTTCGGGCTCAAAAACTGCCCATCCTCGAAGTGCACCGCATGCACCGTGGGCCTTCCGCCCCCTTCAACATGGTCCTTGTCATTTTAGACAGGACTAACCTTAAAGAGGCGAAAGCCATCTTTAATATCAAAAAATTCTGCGGACTGTCCGGGGTCGTCGTCGAGACCCCTCACCATAAAAGCACTGTGGGTCAATGCCACAGATGCCAATTGTACGGGCACTCCGCCCGAAATTGCCACAACACACCCAGGTGTGTCAAATGCCTCGGGGCCCACTCAACACAGGAGTATCCACGCCCCAAAGACCGCGCGCTATGCTTGGAACCTCCGAGCTGCGTAAATTGCGGGGAGGTGGGGCACCCGGCTAATTACAGAGGGTGCTCAAAAGCGCCCAAAGGAAAGAGCCGGAGGCCTACTCCCTCCTCATCCAGAGTCCTCGCTCCTCCTCCTCCTCAGTCCCAAACTGCCGAGGCCGCCCCGGCAACAGCTAAGGCACCGGTGCCACCACTCAATCTGTCGCCCTCGTGGCGCTACAAGACCAACAAGGTCCCACCCCCACAGGCCAGCCCCTCAGGCACGCCTGCACCCGCGGCGGTGGAAGTCGCAACACCTCCACCCCCCCCAGTAAAGGCATCGCTGCCACCTTCCAACGGGACCGAAGGGCTCTACAAGCTCGCAGCCGTCCTAGATATAGATAGGGTTCTTGCCATGGCCGCGTTGGTCAATGAACACGCGAATAGTCCCAACGCTCTCCTAATGGCCGTCTGTCAATTCACAGACGTGTTCGTTGCCCTTAAAAATTTCAACAAATAATTATGGACTTACACCATACGAGTAGAGTCAAACCGACCTCCCTTAAAATCGGCTACTTCAACGCAAATGGGCTTCGCACCCAGAGGTCTGAGGTAGCCGACTTCCTCTACACCCATCAGTTGGACGTCCTCCTTATCCAGGAGACGTTCCTTAAACCATCAATTCGCGATCCTAAAATCGCGAATTATAAAATCATACGTAATGATCGCACAGTCTCTGCCCTCGGTGGCACTCTCATCTACTACAAAGCGACATTACACTGCACGCCTGTGGATACACCCAATCTCGTGCACATTGAGGCCTCTGTCTGTAGATTAGGAATGACAGGTCACCAATCCATATTTTTAGTGTCAGCTTATCTAGCTCCCACTAACTCCAACTCCTCAAACCCCAGATCACTACTCGATAGTGACATACAAAACCTTCTAGATCTTGGCCCGTCTGTTATCATAGCGGGTGATCTAAACGCCAAGCACCCTGCCTGGTGTAGCCTAACCACAAACCAACGTGGTAGACAGCTCGAGCGACTCTCAGAGAGTCTCAATTTCGACATTGTAGCACCCATGTCCCCTACTCATTACCCGGACAATGTTGATCATCGTCCGGACGTCCTAGACGTAGCCCTCCTAAAGAACATCAATCTTAGATTGAGTTCAATAGAAGTGCACTCCGAACTCACCTCAGACCATAGGCCTGTCATCATTTCTCTCTCTCCCAGAGTGAGTATTCCCAATGTGGCAGCCACAGATCCCACTATGATCAAGACCGACTGGGTCAGGTTAGGCGAAAGCCTCAAATCCATTTCGTCCCCCTTGTTAGATCCAATTCCAGACGAAATTGTCTCAATTCCCGATGCAGTAGGTGCTATTGACTCGTTAACAGCGCACGTGCAGAAAGTCGTTAGCGACTGCTCGCGGCGTGTCCCAGTGAACGCTCATCGTCGCTGGACACTTCCGCCGGATGCGCGCGCTCTGTTAACAGAGAAAAACCGAGCCCAAAGAGCCTACTTCTCTGCTCCCACTGAGCCTAACCGCGTCCGCATGCGCGCTGCTCAATCAGCGGTTAAGCGTCGTATCAGACAGCTTAGAAACGACCAGTGGGACGAGACTCTCTCCAATTTGGTCCCATCTCACCAAGCCTTCTGGAAACTTGCCAGAGCCCTTAAGGCAGATACAGTGGCTGCCACCCCTCCGTTAGTACAGTCAGATCCCTCCCTCCCCCTCGCCTTCGAGGACGAGGAGAAAGCTGAATGCTTAGCATCCAGTCTTGAGGCACAATGTGCACCTAGCACACTCCCAGTTGATCCAGATCACCTACTCGAGGTCGATACTGTGGTAGCAAATAGACTCGCGAGCCCACTTACAGATGCCGACCCCCCGTTAGAGCCGGTAACCCCTGATGAGGTAGAGTCCCTTATCAAAGACCTACATAATAGGAAGGCCCCGGGGCCTGACGGGATTTCTAACAGAGTCATCAAGCTCTTTCCCGCCCATCTTATACTACTCCTGACTGCTATCTTTAACGCAGCCCTCAAAAATAGCATTTTCCCCCAAACTTGGAAGGAAGCCACCGTCATCGGCATTCCAAAACCCGGCAAGCCCAAGGATCAGCCCTCGAGCTATCGCCCTATCAGTCTTCTTAGTTCAATAGGAAAAATCTATGAGCGCATAGTTCTCGCACGTCTCAAAGATTTTTCCCTTGCCAACAATCTCTTGCCTAACGCGCAGTTTGGTTTTAGAGCCAAACACTCTTGTGTCCAACAAGTGCATCGCATAGTCGAACACGTGTTGGACCGGAGAGCGAACAGATCCCGCCCGCATAAAACGGGCGCTCTCTTCTTTGACGTGGCAAAGGCGTTCGACAAAGTTTGGCACAACGGGCTTATTTATAAGCTCTACAAACTCAATACGCCAAATCGTCTTGTGCTCATCATTCAAGACTACTTGTCGAACCGCTCTTTCCGCTATAGGGTGGATGGGGCACTATCCCCCCCTCACACCATTAGAGCCGGAGTACCACAAGGGTCCGTGCTCTCGCCTCTCCTTTACACGCTTTACACAAGCGACTTCCCCGAATTCAGACCCAGTCCACTAGCGACCCATACCGCTCTCTTCGCAGATGATACTGCCATCTACTGTTCAGCCCGTAGTATTCCCCCAATTATAGACTCACTCCAAACTGCCGCCAATACTCTTGGCGACTGGTTTAGGAAATGGCGCATCGAAGTCAATCCTCAAAAAAGCGCCGCTATCCTCTTCGCTAGAGGTAGCACCCCAAATCCCTCCTCCAGAGTCGAAATGTTCGGACAACCGATCCCTTGGGAAAGGAAAGTCCGCTACCTAGGCGTCACACTCGATAGGGGACTCACCTTCCGCGATCATATTAAGATTGTCCGCAACCGCGCCGCTTTCGCGCTAGGCCGACTATATTATCTGCTCAATGGGCGTAGTAAACTCTCTCTTAGAAATAAGGTGAGAATTTACACAACGTGCATTAGGCCGATAATGACTTACGCGAGTCCAGTTTTCGCCCACGCCGCGCCCTCTCATATCCACAGGCTGCAAACCATCCAGAATAGGTTTTTGCGCAAAGCCATCGGTGGGCTTTGGTTCATTCGGAACAAAAACCTCCACATTGACTTAGGTGTGCCGACCATCTCGCACCACCTAAAGCAATGCTCAGTCAGATTTTTCGACTCTCTCGACCATCACCCCAATCCATTGGTGAAAGCCGCAGGGGATTATCCCGCTCCGGCTGACACCATTAGGTCCAAACGTCGTCCGCGGCACGTCCTCAACGACCCGGACGACGCCATTACAGTCGCCATCGAGGCGTACAAACAATTAGATTCCGCGACACAAAGTAGACACACACGTCCGTCATATCGGCCCCGCCGGCGGGGTCGCGCGTCGCGCCACCCTGTAGGGACTCGGTTTTCGCGGTACCGGCACGTGCCCGGCCGCTTCTCTCCAATCCGTTCGCCTTCCCCCAGTGTCGCCATAGGCCGAGGTTCGAGCCCCCCTCTGGGGCGCCCCTAGGCAGACACTGTAAATTTTTGGCGGTGAGAGCCCTACGCTCCCGCAACAGTCCGGTGTCTCAGTAAAGGGTGTCAGTACACCCGAACTGATTAGTCCATACAAAAAAAAAAAAAAAAAAAAAAAAAAAAAAAAAACAAGTAAGTTCAGTTCGCAATAAAACATCGAAGCAAATCTACATCTATTTTTTTCAAAATACAGTCCACACGATTATGAACCCTAACATAATGGTCCATAAGAGCCGAATTAGAAACTAAACAGGCGAACATCGATGCAGCGAGTGAACAATAGAACCGGTTGACCCGTCCGCTACCTGAGTTTAAGTGCAATCATAAGGCCAGTATCACATCAGGAATTATTAACAAATATTTATTGAAATATTTTTTTTTTTTTAAAGTTTTTTTTTGTTAAAAATGAGTTCAGTTGAAGAATTATTAAGACTATTAGAAGAAAAGGCAAATATACTACGCAAGACTCAGGTTAATTTGAAGAAGTGCCCGAAACAGAGGTTGACCAAAGGCTATATTGATGTAAGATTGAAATCTATTGAAGAAGATTGGCAAACATTTAAAACATATCATCAGAACCTTATAAGAATTACACCTAAAGAAACGCACATGAATATACCTTACTTTGCTAATGAAGATTACTTCATTATAGAAGATCTATACCTAATTTTATCAAGTGATTTGAAGGATATGTTATTGACTTTCACTCACGGCAAAGATACTTCTCCGTCGAAGGAAATAATAGCACCGCAAGTAAGATTATCAAATATTCAACTACCTAAATTTGCCGGGAAATATGAAGATTGGCCAACCTTCAATGATTTATTCACGTCACTCGTCCATCATAATGAAACTTTAACGAAGGTTCAGAAGTTACACTATTTAAAGTCAAGCGTCACCGGAGAAGCGGAAGCCCTGCTGAAACATATCAAGATAACTGAAAGCAACTATGACGGAGCATGGGCATCGCTGAAACGGCGGTATGCAAGTAAAAGATCAATCATAAAATCTCTAATGAAAAGACTGTTTGGACAGAAGAAGATCAGTGCGCAAACTGTTTCACAAATCAAGGGCTTACTCGATACGACAAATGAATGTCTCAACACTCTCGCCAATTTAGAAGTCAACACAGAATCGTGGAACCCCGTTCTCGTGCATCTAGTTGTTCATCGATTAGATGACGATACACACAAGGCTTGGGAAGATCATACTTATAGTCCCGATCTTGATAAACTATCTACCTGGCAAGAACTCTATGACTTCTTAGAAGGCAAATTTCGTACGTTAGAGCAGTTCACACCGACGACGTCCAGTACCAAAGAGAGCAGACTTACAACACATAGAACATTCCATATATCTGCACCAGCATCGACGAAGACCTGTATCATGTGTAACGATAAACACACACTTTGCCACTGCAATGAATTTAACAAGTTAAGCATCAAGGAAAGAAGCGATTTGGCAAAGGACAAAAACTTATGTTTTAATTGTCTCGTTCCTGGGCATTCTGCAAGAAGATGTCGCCTACGAATGTTCTGCAAAATATGTCATCGTAGACACCACACAATAATGCACCAGACAACTCAAGATACGCCAGATCCTGAAACAAATGAAAAGATACAAGCAAATAATATGACTATATCATCTCATATGGCAACAAAGAAATGCACATCTTTGCTTGCGACTGCATTAGTACCTGTTAAGAATGATGGAGGAAGAACTACAATGTTACGAGCTTTGATCGACCAAGGCTCCCAAGCAAGTTTTATAAGCGAGAGGGCGGCACAACTTCTTGGTGTGAAGAGAAGGGCCGCTAGAGGAACCATTACCGGAGTAGGAACAGCACGAACAGAAGTTAATCAAGTAGTACAAATTCAACTTTTGTCAGGGTATGATGAAACCTTCTCACTTCCTGTGAAGGCATATGTCGTTCCGACACAGTTGACCTCACGGCTACCATCCAAGTCACATGTTACGAGCACCTGGTCTCATTTAGACAAACTTATTTTGGCTGACCCAAAGTATAATATGCCAGGGCGAGTTGATTTTCTGCTAGGTGTAGAGGTGTATGCTCGCATATTAAGAAACAACCTTATCCGAGGTCCTCCAGGCTCACCATGTGCTCAAGAAACTAGCCTTGGATGGATTCTGTTTGGAGAGGTACAAGGCACCACCTCAGAAGAAGAAGAAATCACGGTAATGCATCATCAAGTAAACGAAGATCTATTATACAAGTTATGGGAATTATATAGAAATGAAGAGAACAAATTAACTAAAGAAGAAGAAACATGTCTGAAGCTATATGCAGATACTTACTCGCGAGACGAAACCGGAAGATACGTTGTCAAATTACCATTTAAGTTAGAGACACCTAAGGTCATAGAAGAAAACACAAGAGAAATTTCAAGAAAGAGACTTATAAAATTAGAAAGACGCTTAGAGAGAAATCCGAAGTTAAGAACAGAATACAATAAAGTCATGGACGAATACATTTCCTTGCAGCACATGGAAGAAGTACCTGAAAGCGAAATAGAAAAACCATCGGTGTACCTACCTCATCACGCGGTAGTCAAAGAACAGAGTGAGACCACTAAAGTTCGTGTGGTATTTGACGCCTCGTCGTTAGGCTCGAATAACATTACGCTAAATGACGAACTCTTGGTAGGCCCACAGCTACAAGAAGACATGCGATCGTTAGTGATGAGATTTCGGTTAAGTAAAGTCGGGTTTATATCAGACATAGAAAAAATGTATCGACAGATACGTGTGATTAAAGAAGATGCGGAGTATCAGAGGATATTGTGGCGAAAAGATCCAAAACTTCCTATCAAGCATTATAGACTCCTTACTGTGCACACATACATTTGGAACAGCTTCTGCGCCTTACCTTGCAGTCAAGACCCTTCAGCAGGTGGCAGAAGACGAAGGTAAATCCTGTTCAAAGGCAGCTGCAATAATCAAATCAGATTTCTTTATGGATGGCTTAATGTCCGGACAGGATACAGTAGAGGAAGCTGTTGAGGTAGCAAAGAATATAACAAAGATTTTGAACAGTGGTGGATTCACTTTACAAAAGTGGTCTTCGAACAGCGCGGATTTCCTGAGAGAGTTAGATTCAAGGAAAATTAGTTCAAAGGTAAAAATTAATTTGAACGTTGGTGGTACAGTAAGCGCCCTAGGGTTATCCTGGAATTTAAATGAAGATACCTTAATGTATAACACGCACTTACCTCCACCGTCCCAAACGGTAACGAAAAGAAGTATACTCGCCGAGATACAGCATCTGTTTGATCCGCTTGGCTGGTTGTCTCCTGCACTGTTTCCGGCAAAGCTCCTTCTGCAAAGATTATGGCTGATTGGTGTCGGCTGGGATGATGCCCTGGAACCTGAAATAAAGGAAGAGTGGTTAGATATTAGGCAAAGTTTAGAAATGTTAGCTAAGGTACAAATAGACAGATGGTTATATACTACCAAAGATACATTACCTGAGGTCTCTATCCACGGCTTCTGTGACGCGTCGACGAAGGGCTATGGAGCAGTTGCTTATCTAAGAGTAAAGATAGAAAATCAAGAATATCGAACCACATTGATAGCAGCAAGAACCCGTGTTGCTCCAGTCAAACCGATAACTCTCCCAAGACTGGAACTGTGTGGAGCAGTTCTATTATCCCAGCTCCTGAAACAAATCAGCGAAGCAATGCGTATACCTACCACTCAGATATTTGCGTGGACTGACAGCACGATAGTTTTGTCTTGGCTTCGTGGTGATCCTGCAAGATGGCAAACTTTCGTCAGGAACCGAGTAGTAACCATTATCGACAACATTGGGCACAAATGGTTTCACGTGCAGACACAAGAAAATCCCGCAGATATAGCTTCTCGAGGTATGCTGTTGGAACAACTAAAAACAAACAATTTAAGGTGGCAAGGTCCGGATTGGTTGAAAGATGAAGAAATAACGATGAATACACCCCACGACGACTTGATGGACCTGGAAAAGAGAAAGGAAATACACGTTAATATTAAAATTACACAAGAAGCAAACGAAAGAAGAATACTTACCCAGTTTGAAGATATTGATAGTTTGATGAGTTTGATCAAGGCGATTGTTTATTGTAAAAGATTTTTGAAACTTAAGAAATTGAACCTGCATGAAAATTGTAAGACAATGTCTCCAGAAGAACTAAATGAAGCATTGAAAACTTGCATAATAATAGTACAGGAGTTACAGGTGTCAAATTGTAAAACTATATAAGTATGTAAATTGAAATCATAAATCTAATTTAATTATTTTATAAACAAAAATATTGATAAAATCTCAATGTGACACCAACCTTAAGAGCGTATAGTTCTGCAATGAATGATGAATCTATTGAATGCGTAAGTGACAAAATTAATGTGAAGGTAGAAGAGAAGTAATTTTAAGGATTCTTGAATTAATAATGTTTTAATTTAAGTTATTTTATTGTTAGGCCATAATTTCACGCGTACAATTCATCGTATATTATTAAGTGAAAATTTATGGATTGTTTGTGAAATCGGAAGTTTAGAACAAACAGTGTTATGCATGTGTTAAGTATATCATTCATTTGGTTTAAAGGTACGTAATTAAAATTAAGTTGAATTATGAATTGTTATGTTAAAAACTCCGTTTTTGGGAGGCGGCATGTTGTGTTCTATAGTAATAAGCACACACACTAAGATAAGATGAATATAAAGAAATGTCATAATACAAGTAAGTTCAGTTCGCAATAAAACATCGAAGCAAATCTACATCTATTTTTTCAAAATACATTTCACACGATTATGAACCCTAACAACTTATTATGACATAATATACATATTTTATGTATGGATAATTATTATTGAAATAAGTAATTAAAGTTAAATATTATTAATAATAATATTGGTAATAATTTAATTAAACGTATGCATAATTGTACTTTTGATGCCATGCGAGTGCTTACCGCTTGATTATCTAAAAAAAACTCTATATTATATTTAGGATTTTACCACTCAATCAAAAGAAATAATAAATTATTGAAAAGTAAAAATAATAATAAAAAATTATGTACGGTGAAACCCGTACGATTTTGCATGTTTATATAAATCGCAACGACAGCGTTTCCGCGAGCACGCGGTTGTCGTAATAATTTCATTGTAGTAAGTACAAGTACATCAATAAACGTGGTCGCGAACAGTTATCAATATCATTTTATTTATCACTCTATCATCCCTATAGTAGAGATCACTGCTATAGGAAGTTACATAGTTTTGGTCCTTCGAGGACTTTCGCGCGTGCATTTCCTATCATATAGACTTAGTGCCACGTGAAAGGAACTAGCAATAATTTATCACGCTATCATCGGACTTAGCGCAATCAGTGCCATTTTAAACTCTTGTGCCCGTGAGTGATACTACAGTGTCGCTTCGGTGTATCATCATCATCTCAGGGAGGAGCAGCAGCTACATACTATCAGATAAGCATTAGCGGATATCGAGTAAGACTGTTCCATTTTACTATCATTATATCATCATGAAAAATTTATACGATCGCCAATTAGAGCTTTTCGAAAATATCAGAAGGGTGAAAGTAAATTTTCACAAGGATTCCTCTACTAGGAAGACTCTAGAATATATAAAACTTAGAGTGGAAACTTTAGATAACCTCTGGGGGGAGTTCCAACAAAATCATGAAACTCTCTCTGTGAAACCAGATTTCACGGCAGAATATTTTAAACAGAGCATGCATAAGGAGTGCGGAGATTTATATAAATCCATTCGCACAATGTTGACTTCATTTAGGAAGGAAGATAGGGGTACCCAGCCTAGTGGGGAAGTAGATGAGCTTTTATCATTACAACGGACCAATTTCAGGGCTTTGAATCGTCTTATTACGAGCATTAGCGTTAACACATTGACAGAGAAATGGGAGATAGAGGACGAGCTTAGAAATGTTCAGACTAAGTGGAACGTCATCGATGGTCTACATTTGCAGATAGATCATTTGTTACAAGGTGGAGATATATCATACGAAGAAGAATTTTGCGGTCATGAGCTATCATATAAAAAAATTAAACGCGAACTGAACATGAAGTTATCCTCTGTAACCCACACTCAGCAATCAACACCTCGTATAGATATTCCGGTCTTCGCTGGAAATTTCACCCAGTGGCCGACATTCTTTGATTTATTTAACGAAACCATTCATGAGAACAATTCTATTACAAAATGCAACACCTTAAGAGTAAGGTTAGGGGTGAAGCAGAACGAAGTATTCAACACCTGTATGTATCCTCTGATAACTATGATGATGCATGGGGAATTTTAATACATAGATACAGTAACACTCAATCTCTTTTCACTAAACAAATAGAAATCTTTTTGAATCAACCTGTTATTTCGAAACGAACTGCATATAATTTAAAACGCTTATATGACACATCCACTGAGTGCATTCACGCAATTCATAATTTGGGCGCCGATACAAATACGTGGGATCCAATACTTGTCCACCTATTGTGTAAAAAATTAGATGCGGAAACCTACACCGATTACAAGGAAGCGCGTAGTTCCCCTCGCGAATTACCATCATTGGCGGAATTCATGACCTTTCTTGAATCCAAGTTTATAGCTTTGGAGCCTATACAGCCGGTCGAAAATGGTGCTTTCAAACCGCATCCTAACATAACATCATATCCACCACGTAAAACTCCTTATAATCATAATTATAATAATTATAATAAACCTAACTTAGCAAATCGTAATTATCATGAAAATACTACTCAAAATAATTCCAAGTGTCCATTGTGTAACATTAGCCATCAATTGTTTATGTGTCGGAAGTTTTTAAACATGACACCAGAAGCTCGCTTATCGTCAATTATGAAATTAAATTATTGTTCAAATTGTTTATACAATCATTTTGACAAGGCTTGCATTTCCACAAAACGGTGCAAAATATGCCAGGACAAACATAATACTTTAATTCATGACGCATGTGTTGCCACCGTGGCAACAGCACCGGCCACAGTTTCGCAAGCTAAGCATAATGTTAATCATGTGGCAAGTAATAATGAAGAAATTTTATTAACAACAATGCTATTACATGTCTTATCCGCGGATGGAACTTATATCACTTTACGTGCCCTTCTAGACCAAGGGTCTCAGATCTCGTTGATATCTGAGAATGCTGCCCAAATTTTGGGCCTACAGCGACATCGTTATCATGCCTCTATTTCAGGGATAGGGCCTGGCTCCAAACAGAGTCGAGGTATAGTATCTTTAAATTGTCAATCTATTTACGGTGACTATACGTTTGAAACGCAAGCTAGATAAGTTGGATTTCGGCCGGAGGACGTTTTAAAAAATACAATTATTTGAATGTTGAAATAAATGTATGTTTATTCCACGATGGAATTACTAAGACTAACTTAAAATACAGATGCTTGGTATGGCGAGCATGCATAGCCACCCATGGCTTATCGCCTTAACATGCTAACGCAGCTAGAATATCGCCGGTCCCCGGGCATAACTCCTCCCTCCTTAGGATCGAAGTTCTCTGGAGAACTTTGACGACATATCTTTGTTTTATTGCTATAATACTTATAACTAAACATTACTATGATAATAAAGAGTACCATATATAGGACAATTGTCCAATCGCTTACACTTTTCACTATAATGACCTTTTCACTAACTTTGTTTTCACTTGCACTTTGTTTTACAGCATATGATATGAACTTTAGGTCTGTGAAATCGATGCTTTCCAGGTTGGTGGTCTTCAGCGGAATCATCTCAGCGGGTAAGTTAACTGAAGGTAAGTTTAATATAGGTAGCTTAATGTAGGACATATTTTCGATGCCCTTTTGGTGTCGTTTTAAATTAATATTTCCAATATGAATCTCGCAGGGGTCGTCCAAGGTAAGTATATAAGTACCATGAACATTTTGACGGAAAATTTCGTTAATACAGGTCCTAGAGAGCATTGTCACCTCCTTGCAGTAGAGAATCCAGCGGTTGGGTTGTATTAACTGAACTCTTACAGGCTCTACGGCGACCGGAAACTGTTGGCATGACGTAATGTTCTGGGAGTACTGCATTAAGTCAGTTATGCATGGATCTTGTATAAATGGTGCATTTTCCTCTAAGCATAGGTAACTGGACTTTTCGAGTTCCTGACATGGTTGTGTGAGTAGCCTGATCTTCAACCCTTTCACTAACAGGTAAGGATATTTTGGCAGAATTATAACAGTATGGGTATGAGATATTACAGGTAAGGGAATAAGTTTATAGTATATATAAGTATCTTTCTCTATAAGAGGTATCTCTATAAGGTAAGTTATTTGGTTTCCTTTTATATAAGCTTTAAGTGTCATAGACTGCTCTATTTTAATAAGGTTTTCTAATATAGGCGTATAAACTAACTTTTCTATATTATTTATTCGCTCTAGTAAACGTAACATTTTGCCAGACTCTACTATAGATTGATGCATAACTCCTAATTTACTAAAAGCGATGCTAGTTTCAATTTCATCCAATTTGATATAAATAGTTTGAAAATTATGTATTAATAAGTAATATATATTCATTACTTCGATTTCTAACTGCTCAATTTGTTTTCCTTTTATCACTGAGTCTAAGCTTTTGGTTAATGTATTTAACCCTTTATCAATTTGGATGATATTGGAGTTAAGACTCATTGTAGTGTTAACAAGGCCTTGCGCCATTTCAGTGACTAACGTCAACCCTTTTGCATTACCGTTCTGTTTTGCTTTTACCTCACTAAATAATTGTTCGTATCTGATAGCATCCTCATTATCAAGATTTCCTGTTATAATCTTCACAATTGAACCCAAGGGGTTAAGTATACCACGCTTAAACCTGGCGGAGGGTACTAATTGTTCGCACTTGCTTTCTGTTAGGGTTTTCATATAGTTTACTTGATTTCTTGTATTAAGGCAGTGGTGTGTACGATTTTTACTTACAACTAACTTATCTAACTGGGATACTCGTAACACGTTGAGGTTTAAATCGTCTACAATAGGCTTAAGATCTAACATCCTTGCAATAGTCCACTTATCTCTATTAATTACTCCAACGCCATTCCTCAAAGGAAGAATCCCAGGATTATTCTTCAACTCCTGCAGTTGAAGGGCCTGCGATGGGATCACCATGACTGCCGCTAGGGTGAGCGGGATGAGTCTGTGAAGGGCGTTTTACATTTTTTTGTGGCACTTTAGTATTACGGTTCTTTACTTCTATAGGAACTATATTTCTAACGATTTCGTCACTAACAACGGCCTTTTGATAACGTGGTTTGTCTTTAGCGCTACGTTTATTTACACCTTTAGCATAAATAACATTACCGGGTTCGATTAGTATGTTTTCCTCTCCGCCTCTTTTATTTACTATTTGTTCTTTAGTTTTAAGTGTCCGCCTCTTTTATTTACTATTTGTTCTTTAGTTTTAAGTGCCTTTTCTGATATAAATTTATACAGGGTGCCCTGAGAGCGACCGACACTCCCGAAATATCTTAAGAGGTTTATACATCTACTTTATGCTCGTGAAAGATTTTTTCTCTAAGTGTAATAGTTTCGGAGTAATTGACTAACAAACATTCCTTGAATAACTGTGTGTTTTCATCCCTAAATCAGCTGTTCCTTACGTACAGGCAAGAGCAGGTCGACCTTTACATATTGGACTTTGTACCGTTCTTAAGTTCTATGACATAGGAGCCAAAATTGTATAAAGCTCGACGTGCACCTGCTATGCATAGTAATTGTCACGGTTACCATAGTGACAAATAAATAAACTTCTGTCAATAGGTAAAATACTAAAACTAAATTATGAAAATTTCTAGTTTTATTTGTTATTTGTTAAATGGATTAGGCGTTTTGAATGGTGTTTAGTGTTTTACGAGTTCTTTAGTGGTTTTGAGTGTTGTGTGGCGTAAGAGGCGCTCGTACACATCGAGCATTGTGTGTAGTAGATACTTTCCGGTACGTACTTCGGTTTTTAATGTAAAAACTTTGATTTTTTAAGTGATAATAAGAATTTCAATGAATAGGTAGGCAGGTATGTGTGTGTCGTGGCCTACGGACTGTCCGTAGCGTAGTAGTTTCTGTCCGTGTAGGTATTTTTGTTGTATGCACTGTTGTTGTGTAGTATTAGGGATACCTACACGTAGAAAATTAGCAGGTCAGTGCCTTTTTTTTCAATAAACTATTTTTAAATTAAACTTGCACAAAACGCATGTATGTAAGGTACATATCATCAAACTTTCGGCTGTGTTCGTCGTTTTTTTCCTCCCTGTATAAGTGTTTAGTCCTATTTGCATGTTCTTTAATTAAGTGTTGTAAGTACTGCTTTTCAAATTCTACATTAAACGTGTCCCTTGACTCTGTGTGTCCTAACAAAACCTCAAAAGGAGTATAACCAGTGGCAGAATGTATGCTATGGTTGTATGCCATGACCGCGTATGTCATGACAGAGGCGGCATCTGTAAATTTGTGTTCATACTTAGCAAGCCTGTATATTTCAATTATGGTAGAGTGGAACCTCTCGATAAGTCCCATGGAATTCGGGTTATTAGGGGTACCTATGTGTATATCTATTTTATACAATGTCAGGAGTTCTTTTAGTAAGGCGTTATTAAACTCTGTGCCTGGATCTGAGCTTAATCTTCGCGGTGTACCATAAAAGGAGAAATATTTTATGAGGGCCTTTACTACTTCCGGTGTAGATCTATTAGCTATTTCGATTGCCTGTCCTAATTTACTAAAAGCATCAATTACTGTTAAGTAATAATTACTTTCGATCGAAAAAAGGTCAATAAATATTTCTTCGAACGGTTTTACTTGGGTTTGTGTAATTTGAAGTTTGGGTTTTATAGGTTTCCTGTCATATTTCATTGTCTTACACGCATCACACGAGTTGATGATACTTGATACAATGAGGTCCATATTATGCCAAAAATATGAACGTTTTATGTGAGATATGGTTTCCCGTATTCCACGATGAACAGTTTTACCGGTATGTTATTTTTTTACAATAGCAATTTGCTCTGATTCATCTTCGACAAAAACTACTCTTTTAGTACATTCAAAGAATTTTACTGATTCCTTTTTGAAAAGAAATATAACCATTTGTGTGAATTGTCGACGATGTTCGTCATCTTCAAAATAAATAAAATATTTAGTATTAGGTTTAATGTACTCTTTCAGGAACTGCTTTACAAGATCAACTCCATTTAACGGTAAATGTACCTCTAAAATTTTTTGTTTTTCTCTAGACAAATTTTTGATTGTTAGTTTGTCGATAGACCAAGTGTGGACGAGAATCTGATTTGGCTTGGTATCAATGGCTTCTTGTAGTATAGGAATACCGGGCGATTCGGTATCCTGAGCAGAGTGGACGGTGTCTGTGCTAGGTGTTTTTTCAGAAGCAGTATCTGTAGCACTGGAGGAGGGTCCAATAATGGAATAAGGAGATTTTGCTCGTTTATTTGTGGTATGAGAGTTTTCCGATTCTGAATCTGAAATGACTATGGGGCTGTCAGGTTTATTAAATTTTTCTAACTCAGTAAGATCTTTATTTAGTTGGCGTAGGCATTCTTCCAAGTCTTCTTCTTTGTCAGCGTTCGCTAGCGTGGACATATTTTCGTCATTTGTTAACATATTTAATCGAATCCTAGAAAGAGCGTCAGCATTTGAATTTTGCTTACCGCTTTTGTGTAAAATTTCGAAATTATATTCAGCCAATCGTAAACGCCACCTAAGTTATCTGCTATTAGTCTCCTTCAGAGTACTCAGCCAGGCAAGGGGCTTATGGTCTGTATAGATTATAAACTTTTTGCCATAAAGATAAGGTCTGAAGTGGGTGACGGCCCAGATTACTGCGAGTAGCTCCTTTTCAGTAACGCTATAACGAACCTCGGCTGCGTTTAGCGTCCTGCTGGCATAGGCTATAGGCTTATCGTTGCCAACGGGGCCTTGTGACAGGACAGCGCCTAGAGCAAACTCGGAAGCGTCGGTGGTTAGGATAAAAGGCTTATCATGGTCCGGATATTGTAGGATGGGGGCATTGACTAGTAAACTTTTGCATTTTTCAAAAGATTGTACAAATTCGGCGTTGTTAACATGAGTAGCATTCTTTTTCAGTCTAGAAGTCATAGGTTGAGTAATCTTTGCAAAGTCTTTGATGAAACGTCGTTAATATCCTATTAAGCCTAGAAAACTCTTTATTTCGGTGGTAGTCTTAGGAAGGGGGTAGTTTAGTACGGCTTTTATTTTGTCGTTGTTAGGTTTCAGTCCACTGTCAGTTATTGTGTGTCCTAAGTAAAGAACCTCTTTACGAAGGAACTCTGATTTATTCAGTTGTACCTTTAGGTTCGTTTTCCGTAGTCTGTCAAATACCGTTTTAAGTTTATCTATGTGTTCTTGTAGGCTGGATGAAAATATAATGATGTCGTCGAGGTAAACTAAACAGTGTATGCCGTGGAGACCTTGTAATACATTATTAATGGCTCTCTGGAATGTCGCAGGGGCAGTTTTCAACCCAAACGGCATACGAAGAAATTCAAAATGTCCAGAGTCTGTGCTGAAGGCGGTCTTTTGTCGGTCATTCCCAGAAACCTCTATTTGGTGATAGCCACTGGCTAAATCAAGGGTTGTGAAGTAGGTACTACGTCCTAATTTGTCAAAAAGGTCTGTGATGTTTGGAAGTGGGTATTTGTCGTCGATAGTCACGTCATTAAGTCGTCTATAGTCTACCACTAGTCTGTATTTTTTTTCATTTGAAGCATCTAGTTTCTTTGGGACCAAATGTACAGGTGCGTTCCAAGGTGAGTAAGACTCCTGTACAATGTTGTCTTTAAGCATTTTGTCTACCTGTCTATTTATTTCGTTATTAATTACTTGTGGTTGCCTGTAAGGTCTCACAAAAATCGGGTCTTCGTTTTTAGTTCTAATTTGATGCTTCACCTGGTTTGTGAAGGTCAAGGGCAGCTTTTCCGAATAGAAAATGTCTTTGTATTCTAAACAAAGTTTTTGAATACTGTCGCGTTCCTCACTGTTCATATGGTCTAGGCGAAGTTGAGTTAAGTTTTCCGTAAGTATTTTGTCAAGGTCAGGGTCACTGGTATCGTTATTAGTAAAGTTCAAATCTATGTCTGTTGATTGGTATGCTGTTACTTTGAATGGGGCCGTGACAGTCAAAATCATTTCATCTTCTCGCGTATTCTGGATAACAGTTGTAGCAAACCCATCTACGCATTTAACAAGGGAATCAGGCATTCTGACACCATTGCCAAATTGCTTGTAGTTTAAAATAGCATCTCCGTTCTGTAAATTAACTGGTAACGAAATAACTTGTTCAGAACGTGGAGCAACCGATATGACCGTCGCCGGATTGTACACGATAGGTATATTTATGGAATCCGTTTGAAGTACACAATTTTTCATATCTATTTTGGCATCAAGCAACTTTAAAAGGTCACTGCCTATTAATCCGTCGTACCGTTTGTCAACGTCATAAACATAGAATTTATGTATTCTGGGACTGTTAAAGCTAGGGAATAAAGGAATTTCAATAACCTCATCATGATGGCTAGTAGCGTGAGTGCTAATAACCTTGAATGGTTCGCGATGCTTATAGTTTGGAAAGTATTCATTAGCTTTTTGAGAACTAATGAATGATTTTGAACTTCCAGTGTCAATCATAAATTTTGAGTTTATTTCTGGGATTATCACATGGGGTAACTTTAACTCTTTATTACAATTTACGTGTATTATTTCTTTCGTTCTTTCAGGCTTACTAGATGAAAATTTTCAATGGCATCTACATTAGCGTTTTGTTCATTAGTATCAGTTGGTGGTAATTCAGACGCGGTTAGTGATGAGTCATAGCTGTAGGGATCAAATACAGTATCATAAATGGGCTCACTTTCATATGCATATGGATAAGAATTATAGGGGTAACTCTCATTATATATATCGTGATAGTCATGTGCATAAGTCTCATGATTTAGGTCAGATTCACTAATGTCTAACTCGTTCATCTGAAAACCTTGCGGTTTAGCCTGAGGGGCTGTTCTCATAGAAACATCATTAGACGGCTCTATTGGTTTTTGTTGGAACTGTTGAGGAGGCCGGTATCCGAACTGTTGAGGAGGCCGGTATCCGAACTGTTGGGGAAATTGAGGCTTGTATCCAAATTGTTGGGGAAATTGAGACTTGTATCCAAATTGTTGGGAATTATATCCAAATTGTTGGAGAGGTTGGGGCCTATTTCCAAATGCTTGAGGCAATTGGGACTGTTGAGGCAGTTGGGGTCTGTATCCAACTGGTTGAGGCAGTTGAGGTTTAAAACCAAACTGTTGAGGTAATTGAGGTTTATATCCGAAATGTTGAGGCACTCGGGGTGTATTCACGAATTGATTAGGAATGCCAAATCTTGGTAGAGATTGATAAGGCGCGGGTTTAAAATTAGGGTTCAAACCAAAATTATGTCGAGGTGGTGAGTTGTTCAAAAATGTTGGTTTTATGCCGAATCCCGTAAACGAATTATGGGTTACTGGTTTTAAATTATTTAACAGTTTTAAAGTTTTATTTTTCTCGTTATATTGTTGAAGGAAATCTACTTCTTCAAGAACAAACGATAAAGCTTCCTCCAGAGTATGAATTTGTTTTAAGCGTACTATACGTAACAGGTCTTCGGGCAGGTTATATAAGAACACATTTAATGCTTTACGATCATATATAATAGTTTTACTGTTTCGGAGGTTCAAATCAGATGTCAAGTTAACTTTAGATAATAGAGTACACTTTAAATTTTGTATTCTGTTACAGAAATCTTGATAAGATTTGCCTAATTTTATTTTTAATGAATCTAACTGTATAGCGATACACTCTTCCGACCTTGGGTCACCAAAATGTTGCATTAACGCAGTTTTTAATTCGGGCCATGTCTCTATGTCATTTCTCTCACTAATAAGTACTGCAGCTCTATCAGTTAATTTTGACGTAATTAACTGATAAAGATAAATATCTTGAGCTCGACAGTCAGCTACTCGAGAAATTGATATCACATATTCACACTTTGACATGAATAAATTCAATAACCTTTGATCACCATTAAATTTAGGTATAATACAAGAAATTTCTGCAGGTATTTTCACAATAGACTCCATTTTTAAAGGTTATTTAATTTATTATAGAACACAGAAAAATAGACACAAAACACACAATTAAAATAAGCACAATATTAAACATACAATTAAAATATACAGGGCGTAATTTTATTTTATTATGTACTGTAATTATTTATTTATTTTTATTTAAGTTAATGTATTCGCAATGTAATTTATATGTTAATTTCTTTCTTTAATATTTCCTTTTAAGCAAATTATTTTATATTTATTTATTTTTATTTACTTTTACTTATTTCTAATAATTAAAAGAAACCAATTAACGAACTTAGATTTTTATAAGAAACGTTATCAATCTCTAGATAAATATACATAAAGGAATAGGATAAAGACAGATAGGAATAGCGATGTGGTCTACTCACAGGCTGCTCATTTCCCTCCAGTGAGTCTTAGAACGTCCTCGATGCACTTTTTGAACTTTATCAAATTTATTCGTTTACAGGTTTCCGTGAAAAACGCGTGAAAACGTTCGCCGCTTTTAGTTCGATTTTGTAACTTTCGCGACGCGGAATATCCTGTCCTCAGCGCCAGATAAGTTGGATTTCGGCCGGAGGACGTTTTAAAAAATACAATTATTTGAATGTTGAAATAAATGTATATTTATTCCACGATGGAATTACTAAGACTAACTTAAAATACAGATGCTTGGTATGGCAAGCATGCATAGCCACCCATGGCTTATCGCCTTAACATGCTAACGCAGCTAGAATATCGCCGGGATGTTATGACTATCGGTAGAGTCCCCGGGCATAACTAGCTCTTATCATTTCAAAGGTTATCAACAATCTCCCTTGCGTATCACTTGTAGATCAATCATGGCCTCACTTACAGCACTTACAGCTAGCAGACCCACAGTATCATATGTCTAAGCCTATAGATTTGTTATTAGACGCAAGTGTCTATTCTGAAATTATCATGGCCGGTCTTATCAAAGGCCCAATCCAAGCGCCTATTAGGTAATCTTTCAAATGGTACTGACTGATTGACTAGATGTCACTTGACACTTTCGATTTACAGATAAATTAGAACAAATGATAATTTTATAGTTATTAAGTAATTAATTTTATTACATCTTGAATCATATTGTTATTGCTAAAGATGTAATAAAATTATTAAATGATACTCGGCACTTCCGGTTCGACTTGTTAAATATTGTCGTACTTCCGTTCTGAAAATAACTTGGTTTACGATTTATTTATTTCTTTTAAATCCTTGTTAAATTTATGTTAAAATTGTTTTACGTTTATTATAAATTTATTTAATTTATAATGTTAAAAATTAGAAGTAAACTGAATTGCTATTTTGACTTGTAACGATTGGCGGGGAGGTAGCGATTGGCGGGGAGCGAGGTTATTTAAGGACATGGTAGAACGTTAGGCGGCAGTTATTGTGAGGCCGCCGGATATTAAAGATAAGTTCCAATTGTTTTATTATTATTGTAATTTTGTATTTGTATGAAAAAGATGTGTTATAATACCTGATCGATAAAAAAGGCCATAACCGGTTTTCTTTCGCCATTTCTTTTACCGGTGGTCATTTTGGTTTATTTCCGAAATGGTGGTAGTTTATAAAGTAGTTAATTGATTTAATAAACATTTTGATTATCTGCCCGAGTTTTGGTTTTAATTGAAAATATATAATTTACTAATTACCTACTTTGTTTAATTTACTTTCTTGATACTTATTTCCTTTTAATGATCTTAATAACCTGACATATTAGGGATGTATCTAACATCAGAAGTGGGATAGATCCGCGTGTTAACATGGTATTAATATTTTGAAAAAAAAAATATTTCAGACATAGAACTATAAGGATCCGGCTGTGCTTGGGAGTCTGTTCGCCGCGATTCAAAATGCAGCGACAGGAAACCACAACGAAATAGCGGCAGCACGACGTCTGCCTGTTTTCGACCCTGCTTCCAGGGAAAACGGAGCTGCGGTCTGGTGCCACGGCATCGAGAAACTTGCTGGTGCAGCTTATCCCAGCTTGCAAAAGCAGGTAAACCCTCAAAGGGTTCTGCATTACCGTCTAGTTAAGTTACTATGACAATATGGTAGTATTCGTGATCAAATGTAAGAATGAAAAATGGCATCTTTTAACATAGCAGTGATAGTACCACTTCCGAGCTAATTATTATTTTTCCTACATGTTCGCTGGTAGCGATAATAAATAAATTGCGATTATAACCAAATTGCAAGTACTGGTAACTAAATATTATTTTATACCAAAGTAATTTTCATGACGTAATAATTAATGGCAAAGCAACTAACATTTTAACGTAGGTATCTCGTATAAGCAAACTACAGTTAAACATATGTTTTTTTTTTTTTTTACAATAATGTATTTAAATAATAAAAGGCGTAAATAAATTTAATCCCAATAATGATAACTTGATAAAAAAAAGACAATAAATGAATAGGTGATAATTCAAATATTAAGAACAATGATAAACCTTAAAAATAAAAAGATAATAAAATAAAATAGAATTAGTTACAAATGAATTTACGATGTTTTTATGTAAAATAATGTCTTAAACCCATATCCATCTATTATTTAGAATCACAGTAATTCCTCGCGGTACTGAACAGGTACCATAATTTGTCATCATAATGAATTTACTATCTATCAGGTTGACCGAACGGCAGGATATTTCGATTCAATTTACAACTCTTTTGAAAAACATTATATTTATAGAATTCATAGGTTTGTCTGTTTTTCAACTTCACCTTCACATATTTTGCTCACGTCTGTACATTTTCTCATTTTAAAAGTTTTCTTCATCGCTTCCTCTTTTCGTTGCCTCTCCATCCTTCATAATTACAATTATAAAAATATATTAAAATATTTATAATGAAAAATAAAAAATACATCCAAGCGTCATCACGTCGCGATCCAAAATCCATAAATATTCATTCAAATTCAATAACATAATGGGATAACCTGTAGTAACGCAGATATTAGGAAAAATCATATTTTATCCCTCTAAATCCGTCTTTACAACTCTTTCAGCTTCATATCACATTTGGTGATTCAAAGGCGATACTTACTTCTTTTTCCTAAGTTTCTATTAAAACTAAAATTATTATTTGTATTTAATAATAAACTTTCTTAATATATAAATCACGGCTAGTTACATCAACCTAATATCTTGTTAATATGTGAATTTAAAATCTTATACTCGGTTACTACAAAATAGCCTAATTTGCTAGCGTTATCATTACTGATTACACCACAAAAAAAATATATATCGGCTCGGAGAGGGGATTGAGCGGACTGGTGTAAAAGATGTCATTTAATGAAAAACATTGTTAAAATATTGTTTATTAAAAACTAGTAATATATATTGTCTTAAGTATTTTATAGCTAATCACATTATTATAAACTTGCCGTTATTAATTTATATACATACCTTGAAGGAATTTCTGTTAAGCGGTGCTACTACAGCTTAGACGATTTTTTTTTTTTTTTTTCCCCTTAATCTATAATGTTTTATTTTCATTTTTTATTTGTAGTTTATAGAATTTATAGATGTTTAATTTTAAAATTCATTGATTGTATGTACCAAAATATCTCTATTTAATATTGTTTACTGAGGTAAATAATTGAATTGACCCGACAACGCACAGTTTTTGTATAAGAGAGAAGTAAAAGGCGTTATTTTGTGTTATTTTAAGATGTAATAATTATGAATGATTGTAAACCTGTTAAAGACTATGAATGATTTGACTTGACTGATGAACTGCTGAAGTTATTTGCTTTTCTAGCCTATCTCATGCGCAGCAGGTGTGGGGCTAGAGTTTATAAAGTAAATAACCGTTGTTACTGGTTAGCTTAAACTGTGACAAGCGGAGCCTGTAACAATGGCATGCCAAAACTGTAAATTATGAACTGCTGAAGTTATTTGCTTTTCTAGCCTATCTCATGCGCAGCAGGTGTGGGGCTAGAGTTTATAAAGTAAATAACCGTTGTTACTGGTTAGCTTAAACTGTGACAAGCGGAGCCTGTAACAATGGCATGCCAAAACTGTAAATTATGAACTGCTGAAGTTATTTGCTTTTCTAGCCTATCTCATGCGCAGCAGGTGTGGGGCTAGAGTTTATAAAGTAAATAACCGTTGTTACTTGTTAGCTTAAACTGTGACAAGCGGAGCCTGTAACAATGGCATGCCAAAACTGTAAATATGAATTATGAACTGCTGAAGTTATTTGCTTTTCTGGCCTATCTCATGCGCAGCAGGTGTGGGGCTAGAGTTTATGTAAAGCAAATGACCGTTGTTACTTGTTAGCTTAAACTGTGACAAGCGGAGCCTGTAACAATGCCAAACTGTAAATAAATATGATTGTAATTACTTGTAAGTTTTAACTTAATGTGAAAAGCGAAACTGTAACAATGCCGAAATATAAATGTGTATTAATGTAGATAATTGCACATAGTTTTTCACTTTTTTTTAATTTCATTTGTTTTTTTTTTATGTACATCGAGAACGCTGTACTGTCAGTATGGCCGTATTAGGTAATCTTTCAAATGGTACTGACTGATTGACTAGATGTCACTTGACACTTTCGATTTACAGATAAATTAGAACAAATGATAATTTTATAGTTATTAAGTAATTAATTTTATTACATCTTGAATCATATTGTTATTGCTAAAGATGTAATAAAATTATTAAATGATACTCGGCACTTCCGGTTCGACTTGTTAAATATTGTCGTACTTCCGTTCTGAAAATAACTTGGTTTACGATTTATTTATTTCTTTTAAATCCTTGTTAAATTTATGTTAAAATTGTTTTACGTTTATTATAAATTTATTTAATTTATAATGTTAAAAATTAGAAGTAAACTGAATTGCTATTTTGACTTGTAACGATTGGCGGGGAGGTAGCGATTGGCGGGGAGCGAGGTTATTTAAGGACATGGTAGAACGTTAGGCGGCAGTTATTGTGAGGCCGCCGGATATTAAAGATAAGTTCCAATTGTTTTATTATTATTGTAATTTTGTATTTGTATGAAAAAGATGTGTTATAATACCTGATCGATAAAAAAGGCCATAACCGGTTTTCTTTCGCCATTTCTTTTACCGGTGGTCATTTTGGTTTATTTCCGAAATGGTGGTAGTTTATAAAGTAGTTAATTGATTTAATAAACATTTTGATTATCTGCCCGAGTTTTGGTTTTAATTGAAAATATATAATTTACTAATTACCTACTTTGTTTAATTTACTTTCTTGATACTTATTTCCTTTTAATGATCTTAATAACCTGACATATTAGGGATGTATCTAACACGCCCATTGCACAACAGACTAAAATGGGTTGGATTTTATCAGGGAGTATCAAAACATTTAATTGCAATGTAGTGTTACATGACCTGGCCGAACTATCAAAATATTGGGAGATAGAAGGAGTTGACGAATCCGCACCCGAGTTGACGGAGGCGGATAGATATTGTGAGGATCTTTATCAAGGCACGACTAGGAGGTTGAGTAGTGGGACGTATGAAGTGGCGCTCCCTATGATACCTAATTATGAAAATCAGTTAGGGTCATCAAAATCAAAGGCTATCACAGTTCAAAAATCTTGAGTCTAAAATGTCTAAAAACAAAACCTTTGCTGAAAATTATAAACATTTCATTCATGAATATCACCAGTTAAATCATATGAGTGAGGTAAACAATGACTGGGGTGGGGAGTTGGGATACCTCCACGCGGTCCACCCTTTTTTTTTTTTTTTTTAATTATCGTCAGAAAAATGCTTTGCAGCAGCCCCACCGCCCGGGGAATATGCGGTGGGGACTGTGGGACTTACCACTAAAAAACTGACGGGATGCCACTCGCCCCCTAAATGACGGGTACTGTTACCAGGGTGGACCGCGTGGAGGTAACGTCGGCGAGTAATTCCTTAGTTTCTGGACCCAACTCTGGAATTACTTGCCGACGGCCAAATTCCCGACGCGGTGGGTCTGCTCCCCGTGCTCCTACCTTGGATGGAGTACGTGGGATGCGGACAAATCCGCTCCCCCTTGCATCCGTACTGGTGCTGGGGGTGGAGCGATTGAGGAGACAACCTCGTTAAAAAACAAGAGGTGGAGCCGGCCGCGCTTGTCTCGGCCGGCTGTATGATGAGCGGTGGTGGACTCGTTCGCTCGCTGATCCTCCCCAAAAGCGTCTTCGCCCCGACTGGTGTCCGGGCCTACTCCACCCGTTGATACCGGGGGCGACCTCCGTATGGTGGAACGCGGAGGCCCTGCAGACACTGGGTCTCGCCAACCCAGACACTGCGGGGGGCGTTAAGGGTTGGGTCACATGGGCGAATGAGACCACCCTGGAAGAGGGAGTGCGCGGTGGCACAAAGTGTCACAGAGTCCACTAAGTACGTAGTGGACGCTGTGGCACTTGGAGTGGCGCAGGAGGCGCGGTGGAGGAAGAAAACCTCGTTAAAAAATTGAAGAAGAGGGGCCGGCGGCTCGCAGAGCCCGGCCAGCGGTCGCACGTTGTTGCGACCGCAGAGATGGAGGGGACCCTTGCCCAGCCGAGACGGCGAGCCGGGGAAGGCCCGTCGTCTTGAGGGGGCAATGGTCCTCGGTGTCGGCAGTGCACCTGGATGCGGTGTGCTGCTGACGGGGCGTTCCGGGGAGAGCGGGTCCGGCCAGTTTAACTTTGGCCGGGCGGCCCTGGCGGGGTCGCGGATGTATCACAGTACCCGTGGCCCCGTCACTTAGGGGGCGAGTGGCATCCCGTCAGTTTTTTAGTGGTAAGTCCCACAGTCCCCACCGCATATTCCCCGGGCGGTGGGGCTGCTGCAAAGCATTTTTCTGACGATAATTAAAAAAAAAAAAAAAAGGTAAACAATGACTATCAACACAACAAGTCATATTACCTCCCGCACCATGGGGTAGAGAAACCTGATTCTACAACCACCCAACTAAGAGTCGTTTTTAATGCATCCTCAAAAACGACTTCTGGCAAAAGCCTCAATGACCTCATGTACAGCGGTCCAAATTTATAGCGCGACTTACTTACACTCATTTTATCATGGAGAACACACAAATACGTAATCACTGCGGACATTGAAAAAATGTTCCGTCAGATACGTATCCGAGAGTGTGACCAACACTTACAGACTATTGTTTGGCGTGATTCACCCCATGAACTGCTTCGTGAATATCACCTCACAACCGTATCATATGGTCAAAAGGCGGCGCCATTCCTAGCGCTACGTACACTCCATCAACTAGCTATGGATGAGACTGAGAGATATCCACTGGCAGCCCCGGTAGTCAAAAATTCTATTTACATGGATGACTTTTTATGCGGTCATAACTCGTTATCACAAGCTATCGAGTTGCAAAAACAACTAATCAGTATGCTCAAAAGTGGAGGTATGAATCTACGCAAATGGTCTAGTAATACTCCACAATTATTAGAAAACTTAAATCCTAATCAAATAAATAGCCCATTTGAATTCAAATCAGCGGAATCGAGAAAAACACTTGGCCTCAAATGGCATCCGTCATCCGACTCTTTTACGTTCGACAATCAGCTTGACTTTCACGCGACACATCAAATTACAAAGCGGCAGTTATTATCCAATATTTCTAAATTGTTTGACCCTCTTGGCTGGCTATCACCGCTCACCATCAGAGCTAAGTTGCTGTTTCAAAAAGCATGGGCATCAACTGAAGCCGACTGGGATCAAACATTATCTACTGATGATATTCAAGCAGATTGGTTACGGTTAAAAACTGATTTGAAAAATATCGATAAATTCAGCATTCCACGACATATCGGCGATACATGTAATAATTCCTTACAACTACATGCATTTTGTGACGCGTCAGACAAGGCGTTCGCATGTGTCGTATATGCACGGTGTATTGACGATAAGGGCGACGTCACACTTACACTTGTAGCAGCAAAAACAAAACTGGTGCCAATATCAAAGACAATATCATTGCCACGTCTAGAACTGTGCGGAGCATTACTTTTAACACAGCTCTTAAAAAAGGTATTGGAATCCATACCAAATCAAAACTGCACTATTTTTGCATGGTCAGACTCCATGGTGGTGTTAGGTTGGCTTTAAGGTGAAGTATCACGTTGGAAGCCATTTGTGGCTAACCGAGTTAAGCAAATACTCGAAGTGGTCCCATCATCGTGCTGGCACCATGTGCGATCAGATGAGAATGCTGCAGATTGCGCCACAAGAGGGCTCTCTGCAGATCAGTTATCAGAGCATTCTTTGTGGTGGGAAGGCCCAAAATGGCTGCAAGGTTTTGATGTCACAGAAATAAAAAATGAACAATATCAACCCCCCACAATGGACTCAAAAAACGTCAATGTGCATGCAGCCTTATTAGATAATGACGGTGAATATTCATTTATCATTGAATTATTACAAAACAATAGTTCATTATCACGCGTCGTAAATATCATTGCTTGGGTGTCCCGTTTCATTACGCGATCACAACAAAGACAACCCACTATATCATACGGCAATTCACTGTCGTCATCAGAAATCTCGAATGCATACAACGTCATTGTCAAGGCAGTGCAATCACATGAATTTAAAGACGATATGCGTCATATACAAAGTACAGGGTATGTACACGCTTCTAGTGAAATACGTAGTTTGAACCCTTTTATCGATGAGCAGGGTCTCCTCAGGGTAGGGGGTCGATTGCGGAACTCAAATATCAGCTATACTGCCAAACATCAAATAATTTTACGTAGTCACAGTCGTCTAACAAATCTAATTATCAATCAGGCGCATATGACTACGCTGCACGGTGGGCCCAGACTAACACTTTCTTATATCAGAAATAAATTCTGGATAATCAGCGGTCTCAGAACTGTAAAGCGACAACTTAGACAATGTGTTAAGTGTCGCCGACATAGTCCCGACAGTAATCAACAGATCATGGCAGACCTACCGGCAGCCAGAGTGACCCCATCGAGACCATTTACACATACCGGTGTCGATTTCACGGCACACTTTGAACTAAAACCAAATCGCGGTCGAGGCATAAAAACTGTAAAGGGTTATGTTGCAGTTTTTGTTTGTTTATCAACAAAAGCGGTACATTTGGAACTGGTCTCAGATTTGAGCACTCCCGCCTTCTTGGCAGCATTCCGTTGCTTTTGCGCTCGTCGATCAACACCCTTGCACGTTTATAGTGATAACGGCAGGAATTTCGTAGGGGCCAACCGTATCATGAAAAAGGAGTACCAAGAGATCTTACAAACTCTTGATACTGACTTCTTCAACAAAATCAATCATATGAATGTCCAGTGGCATTTCAATGCCCCAGTCTGGCCCACCGCAGGCGGCTTATGGGAAGCAGCTGTTAAAAGCTTTAAATATCACTTAAAGCGAGTAATGGGTGACCAACTTCTCACGTATGAAGAGTTCACTACTCTTCTTTATCAAATTGAGGAGTGTCTTAATTCGAGGCCTCTCGGTGAACTCACAGAAGATCCGGACGATGATTTTTTGACTCCAGGACACTTCTTAGTGGGTGGTCCACTCTTATCAAGGCCTCAAACAGAGCCTGAATCTTCTACGTTGTCAAAACGTTGGCAACTCGTGCAAAGCATGAATAAGCAGTTTTGGAAAAAGTGGTCATCCGAATATCTGCAACAATTGCAAGTTAGGTCAAAGTGGAGAAAACCCACCAAAAATTTGGAAGTCGGGGAGGTAGTACTGGTCAAGGATGACAATCTGCCACCAGGCAAGTGGGCTTTGGGTCGCATACAAGAGCTTCATCCAGGTAAGGATGGTTATGTTAGGGTAGTCACCCTCAAGTGCCGAAATAAACTAATTCAGCGCCCTATCACTAAATTATCACTTCTACCAGTACTAGACAACGAGTCTCGTCCAACTTCACAAACTTCCGAACCGATTTTATCATCAAATGATGACTCGTCCCCCTCACACTCAAACACGAAACGCACAACTAGAACAAGAACGTTTCAACACTTATTTGTATCAGCCCTATTGCTTTTGTTTACATTTATTTCACACGGCAACGCACAGCAGCAACAACAATCATTCAATGTCAGCAAATTTAATAATAATCAAGTTTTTTATTTTGATAAACTATCAGATCTTCAACTTATCAAAGGCGAATGGAAGTTAATAGTTTTCTATAATATGTCTCAATATTGGCAGAGTTTAAGTGAAGTCAAAGATTTCGTGACACAGTTAGACGAATTGTGTGAAGGCGGTAGTTCTATACATCAGAGTATCATTTTACAATTAAAACACGAAATTAGTGAAATTGAGCATTACAACACATTATTTCGAGTCAATCATTTAAATCGTAAAAAACGAGGTTTAATTGATGGTGTGGGTTACGTAGCCAACAAGCTCTTCGGAGTTCTAGATCAGGAATTCGCTGAAAAATATAAGCAAGACATTGAGAAGATAGCTAGCAACGAAAATCATCTACAACAGCTCGTAAAGAATCAGACTACAGTTATGGAATCAGAATATAACATTTTTAGACGTAATGAAAAGATCATGAATAAGCAGTTAACATTTTTCAAACAGTTTGTCGAGAACAATACGGTCACAATGAATAAGGCAATCATTGACAATCGTAACGCGCTTTATCTCACAGAATCATCATTGGCTGCGAATATCATCCTATCAAATATCAGACGCATCCAACAAACTTTACTGGACACAGTGACCGACATCAGTCATGGTAAAACGGATATACACTTATTGTCACCTCAGCAGTTTGAGCATCAAATAAATGTAATCTCTGGCGAAGTACGAGGAGATTAAGTGTTCCCGTCGAGAAGTCTAACATAAAGCAGCTGTACAAAATATTGACAATGTCTGCCAGAGTTCACAATAATTACTTAATAATTGAGATTAAAATTCCATTATCTACCAATGACATTTTTGAATTAGACGCTATTATTAACATTCCTCAGAAACGTAACCGCAAGCAGTATCATCTCAATCCCGTCTCCCCTTACATTGCATACAACCCACAGAAGGATAGTGTTATCTTTGTATCAGAGAAAGACTTACAAACATGTGTTCACGCTTTAAATCAAAAATTATTATGCTCATTAAACAAGCCCATATATAACTTAAAAATAAAGCAATCATTCTGCGATATCAACTTTGTAGAAAACATTAGTTCATCTTCTCTTCTTCTTCTTCTTCAGCCTGTTGTTGCCACCCAATGCTGAGTGTAGGCCTCTTGCATTGCACGCCAGTCTTTACGGTCTTGAGCTTTCCTCATCCATAAATTCCCCGCGACATTAGCGATGTCATCGGACCATCGCATCGGTTGTCTGCCCACGTTCCTACGACCAGATCTGGGTCTCCACTCCAGTACCACTTTACCCCATCTCTCGTCTTCTGTTCGGCATATGTGTCCTGCCCATTTCCACTTTCTACGGGTTATGATTTTGGATATGTCGGTGAGTTTTGTTCTTCTTCGGATATCTGTATTTCTTACTTTATCGCGAAGAGAAATAATATCGTGATTGGTTAATTAGTTCATGCAAAACATTAATTTCAGCATGCAGCGATCAATGGGTTAAGTTGACTAACCCAAACGCCTGGCTCTACTCGTGTTGCGAGGAATGCAATGTACGCATTTTCTGTCCATACGGAGTGACAATGACCGCGCTCTGTGATTCTGGAATTATTACACTAGGTCAGGACTGTACCTTGAAATCAAATACTTATACTATAGCACATAAATTTTTTATGCATGATATCACTATACAACCAGATATCCCTCTGCTCAAGCCATCAATTTTAAATGAGTTCATCAACACATCAGCTCCGGAAAACTTTACAATTCTCGAAAACAACGACGAAGCCTGGAACCGAGTCAAGGAACAGATAGATAATCTCAAGGAACAGTCTAGCAGCAATCTAAGCACACGTGACGTACATCACTATTCCATTTCATACGTCATGCTGATAGCACTCATAGTACTGTGCTGTATCATTGCATATCTGATAGTAAGATCAAGAAGAAGTCAACGTGAGGCGACAGTCATTGAGATGGGTCCCGTGACGCACGTGGCTTCTGAACAGCAGACAGCCGCACAGGAGCTGCCTACGCCAGCACTCGCTGTGTCATGTGAAAGTGTAGTGTCAATGAGTGATGCGGCTAACGTATCAAAGTCTTGTGACGTGCTAAATGTGAATAAGGGGACCTCGCCTATGGCATCCCCTCGGGCAGTGAATTCTGTGCCTCTATTTTAATATTAAAAACAGATTTTAAAGTTAAAATCATAAAACACTGTTCAATCACCTTGTATCATGTAAAATCATTTTATAACATTTATCATATAAGCATCATTATTTTTATCTAACAATACCTGTCATTTCTTTGAGAGGGCAAGATGTACGGTGAAACCCGTACGATTTTGCATGTTTATATAAATCGCAACGACAGCGTTTCCGCGAGCACGCGGTTGTCGTAATAATTTCATTGTAGTAAGTACAAGTACATCAATAAACGTGGTCGCGAACAGTTATCAATATCATTTTATTTATCACTCTATCATCCCTATAGTAGAGATCACTGCTATAGGAAGTTACAATTATGTAGAATATGTAATTTGTAAGAAAACTAATAAATAACTTGTAAAAAAACCTGGTCTTTTCGTTTATTTCAGAGTGTAAAAAAATGTTGATTACCTGGTTAACAAATCTATCATATGATGACCTGGAGACTCTAATTAGTTCTTAAGTTTAGCTGTAATAAAAACTTTAATCGTTTTAAACTATACCTACCTGTAATAATAGATTATACTATACCATACTGGTAACATTGCCTTTTGTAACTTAGCGATAAGAAGAGCGGAGGGTCCTGGCACAAGCATCCATATTGCTTAAAAGGAACCTCCAGCAATAATATATTTAAATGTAAATTTTTGTTACCCAATAAAGAATTTTTTGAATTTTTTTTTAATTTTTTGAATTTCATTTTATTCTACAGTGCCAACCCTACCAGAATAGGTATAAATTTTGAACGCGCCTTAGGAAGTTAAGCCTCTGTTCCGTGGTTTTATTAACTCATGTGCCGCGACTCCTGTATGTGAGCGCACTCCCATTTATTTTTTAAGGAAACCTAGAAGCGGCGCGCCGCCTACGCGCCCGCGCCTCGAGTCGACTCTAATGTGGGCGTCGCGCCTGTGTGTTGTGAAAAGCAAAGTCTGTCGTGATTGGTTAATGTCGCTGATCAACTGCATGTAGTATGTTATGATTGGCTTAAAAAGACGCTGATCAAATATTTGAGTTATTTTCATATTACTTTTATTAAATATGTTAATATTATGTTTTCATAATAATACGATTGTTTTAAAGTTAATAAAGTTCATTACTTGCCAAATTTATTATGATTAACAGTAAGATTTCAGATCTTGATTGCTATTGGCTAGACGTTATTCATCAAAAACTGTGATTTAATTAGATTATTCTGATGTATATGTAATTCCTAGGATACTCTGCATTGTATTTTATGTAAAAAATATAATTAAACTGTTGTAATGTTTCTATATTTTGAATAATAACAAGTTAAACTTTTGCTCAATTGTTATTGGTAGTTGATTTTTATCGGCTGTTGTGAAGTGGGAAAAGAGGTTTTATAAGCGGTAGAATGGGCGGATTAGACACAGTTCTACCCCCCGAAGACGACACGAGTTGACTCGCCAATAAGCCTGGCTCGCACTGAAGTTAGCGAAGTTCTAAACTGTCACTTATTACCTGGTACATAACAAAGTAAAAGTTGAAATAGTCTGATAAGCTGTCAGTCGCGTTGTTGGCACGTATTCCTAACACCTAGCAACAAGCAGATTAAGTTAAGTACTAAACTTGTTTTTTTATCTATTATGGTCGTAATATTGTAATAATGTGCTGGTATAATTTTCGATGTATTTGTGAAAGTTCTATTTAAAAAAGGCCGTAACCGGTTTTCTTTCGCCATTTCTTTTACCGGTGGTCATTTTGCTTTGTGTCCGAAATGGTAGTAGTATATAAAGTAGTTTATGTTAAAAATGGATTGTTTACTAAAAATATACAATTTACTAAGTATTTTGTTTAATTTACTTTCTTGATATTTACTCCCCTTGATAGTACCTCATCATATCAACCCATAATCATCCCACTGCTGGGATACGGGTCTCCTTTCAATCGAAGGTGATTAGAGTGTACTCTGCCACGCTGCTCCAATGCGGATTGGCAGATGCCGGTGTTTTCAGAACGCCCTAAGGCCACCGACTTGGCTTAACGACTGTCATCCATCAACAGCCGTAATAGAACCTACAAACTGCTGATTCATGTAGGATTGATAACTTAATTATACATAAATAAATTGTAATAAACAAGCTGTAAGCGACTAGCAACAGTATCAACGGGCTATACATACATACACTTAGGTACACTGTCTGATATAGTTGGGGAGTTTCTGACACACTCAACAAGAAAACTCAAACAGAACCATATAACTATGGTTCGATACAATCTTGACTTTTATTCGAACTCTTACTTAAATAAATACTTCATGGTTATCTCAGACAAAAAACAGAAAAAGTATATTTTCTCGTAAAAATTCAAAAATCTATATTCTGTCCTTTTTCCTGTCTAACTGACACCGGAGGATAATTTTTAATACAAATTTAATAGAAAATATTGCCCAAAAAATGCCCGCACGTCTCACCCTTGCTGAAAGAATGCGCATTGTTGTTCTTAAAGAAATGGGAATGAGAGTTACCGAGATATCCCGGGAACTAAATGTGCACGTAAGTTTATAAAATTTTATTTCTAGTGTTTTTCCGTGTTTGTCTAAGTAAGTATATGTTTAGATGATGTCACACTTGGTTCTGGTTTTTAACAGCACTGATTGTGTTTTTAGAGACGGTCGGTATACACGTGGCTACGACGGCATGAGGAAGGCGGAGATGAAGCCCTACGCGACCGTCCTCGTGGAGCACGAGGACGTGTTACAACGGAGGCTGAAGATGCTGCCATGGTCGCTAGCCACTCACTGCACCCCTTATGACATCTTAGTGTATCTTGTAGTTATCTCTTTTTTCAATTGAGATTATACCTACTGAGTTATAAAGCTTGTTACAGATTTCAATGCAGACAGTGCGTCGTCGCTTAAATGAAGGATGCCTGCAGCGACACATACCGGCCCGAAAAATATTACTCACCCAAGCGCACAAGGACGACAGAATAGCTTTTTGCCTTCAATATTTCAATTTTGACTGGATCAATAATATAGTCATATTTGTAGACGAAAAGACTTTCAAGTCGGATAAGGATGGTCGGAAAATATTATACAGGCGGAGAAACGAACGCTATGTAGAAGCAAACACTTTGCCTAATAGGTCAAGTGGAAGAATAAGTCTGGGTTTTTGGGGTTGGATGAGTTAAGCAGCAGTGGAGTGACCCAAATTCGTACCGCGAACAGACAGCACCGTCACCGATCAGACTCACCTTGACGGCTCGAAAAGATTTTTCACCCTCCGTTTGAAAAACCCGGAATCATATTAGAGGATGGAAACACGTGAGCTGGCAGCGAGTTCGACGTTGTTGAATTATTCGAAGACAAATTAGCAGATTGGCTGCTTTACCGAATGGGGCGTATTGACTTAAAATATTGTAAAATAATTGAACACAATGATGCACATAAAATAAAAATAATGTAAATAAAATAATAATGATAAATGATTGTTTTTATTTAGAACTAGCTTCTGCCAGCGGCTTCACCCGCGTGGCCTAGTAACAATTAGCATATTTTTCTTCAGAAACAAATTCCGGTCCTGCACGGCCCGGTACGGTACGGTTCCATCCGGTCCGGTCGGTCCGGTCCGGTCCGGTCGGTCCGGTCCGGTCGGTCCGGTACTGATATGGAACCTACATGACAAATTTGGCATCTCTAGACCCAGCGGTTTGGGCTGTGCGTCCTCTCGCAACTACGTTTGCGCATATCTCGCTTTCCCGTGGGATTTTGAAAAATCCTTTCTTAGTACATCCCTAGACGTCGTAAGGAACCTACAGTCCAAATTTGAAATCTCTAGATCCACCGGTTTGGGCTGTGCGTTGATATATGTATAGTTAAGTCAGTCAGGACTTAGAATTTTAAATGTATAGTCCGGTCCGATCAGGTCCAGTCGGTCCGGTCCTGATAAGGTACCTACATACCAATTAACATATATTTCTTCAGAAAAAAAAACGGTCCGGTCCGCTTCGGTCCGGTCCGGCACGGACTCGGTACGGTGCGGTTCCTTCCGGACCGACCAAGTCTGATCCGTTCCGGTCCGGTCCGGTCCGGTCCGGTCGGTTCGGACCTTATAAGGACCCTACATGCCAAATTTGGCATCTCTAGACCCAACGGTTTGGGCTGTGCGTCCCCTTGCAACTTCGTTTGCGTATATCTCGCTTTCCCGTGGAAATTTTGAAAAATCCTTTCTTAGTATGTACATCCCTAGACGTCGTAAGGAACCTACATGCCAAATTTGGAATCTCTAGACCCAGCAGTTTGGGCTGTGCGTTGATATACCTTCGCAACTTCGTTTGCGTATATCTCGGATTCCCGTGGGAATTTTGAAAAGAAACATACACTAAATGTTAAGTTGAGCAAATCGCCACGAAAACCGCATCGAAATCGGTTCAGCCGTTTCTGAGATTAACGTGTGCAAACAAAATTTTACGAAATTCTTGTTCTATTGCTTATTCTTCATCGCCCTAAACAATTTTTTTGGAAATATATTCAATGTACAGACAAACTTTTTTTACACTTTTATTATATTATAGATTATAGATAGATAGATATGTTATGATAGTCGATAAAACGGTAACAAATAAAATCGCTGCTTATAAACTAAAGTGCCACAACTCGAAATTTTGTTTTTTTCAGGAGAGCGTTTTAAAATTTTAATTTCGTTTTTTTTGCTTTTTTGGTACTCATACTTACAATTATTTTGTGTAATTTTATATCATTCGATGCGTATTTTAAATTCCTATAACTTGTTTATTTTAATATTGTGCTAACTAGAACCCAACGACGACTAGCAGCACATAAGTCCCTTTAGTTTATAAAAACTATCTAGTAAAAATGTTAATATTTTGATTAAAAGGCCACAAGTCGAAAAAATAAAATGTTTTATTAAAAAAAAATAGTCGCAACCTTATTACATAGTAACACACTCATAACTAAAAAATAGAACATAAAAAGCCTCTTCTCTTCGCTAGGCAAAATTTAAAAAATAATAATAAAATATTAACTTTTATTACAAAACAAGTGTTTTGGCACCATAAAAATTAGGATATAAATAAAAATAAACACTTCTAAAACCTCATCAGGCGCAATTCCCAACAATGCTTAAAATTTTTCGTGTTCTGCTGTCCATTCTGCAAAAGTAAATCAATTCATATAACATTAATATGCCGGCGAAGTTGACAGATAAAGACAGGACAAGAATCGAGAGACAAGATTGCATAGGTGTGGGATCTAAAAAAGAGAGAAGAGTGAATTGAAGTGAAGAAGCCGGGAGGGACGTTCGAAGTTAATAAATACTTACACGTTTTAGCGTGTGATCTTATGAAAAGTGCCATACTAATAATAATATACCTAGTTAAAAGCTAAGTGTCCCCTACAAAGAAAACTGCACAAGTTAACATGCGCAACATAATATATTATGGTAAATCTGTTATTATATTGCACAAAATAACATTATTAATTAATTTTGAAACGACCCCGAGTGCCACGTGGTTAGAGCACTCGGCCGGATATCGAGAGGTCGTGGGTTCGAATCCCACCTGGGGGGAGGAGGTGAAATTTTTCTTTCAAAAAATCAATTTCAAAATATGAATGGCTAGTTGTCTAACAATTATAAATAAAAATCATAAATTATTAATTAACATCATAAAAAATAAATAAAGTATTCCATCACCAAACAGAAATTTCAAAATTAAAGCATTTTGTCTTTAAAGAAAACATCCCAAACACAACGAATGTTTGGAGCAAAACAGACGTTTCACAAAAACAATTTCTAAGCTTATAATAAAAAACAACATAATTAGGGATTTTTATTTGCTACACGGCCATTTTTCAAAACATGGCACTTTTGTATTAAAAAAAATTGTGTTCACCTACATTTTTTTATGTGCGAAATAAACGCAATCCGAAATGTGGCCCTGATGCTTATAAAATTCACTCACGTTACAGTAAATTTTTCGCGATGTGGCCCTTTAGCACAAAACAGACGTGAGCTCGCGCCAATTTTTGGGTTGCAACTGAAAATATGGCCGCTTTGCTCTGAACTTACCCACCAATGTCCCAAAATGCCAAACGGACGTTTTCGTAAATATGTGATTTATAAACCGATTTCGACAAGTGTCTTCGTGAAACATAAAAACTATGGTGATTTTGACCACATTTTTGAAATAAAAGTCATTTTCGATATTTTTGTTTTGTGGCACTTTAGTTTATAAGCAGCGAAATATCTGATATATCCCCAAAGTAAGTTCGAAACTTGAGTTATGGAATACTAACTCAACGATACATACTAGGAATGGGGGCTATATTTTATAACAAATACATATATAGATAAACATCCAAGACCCGAGGCCAATCAGAAAACGTTCGTTTTTCATCATGACTCGACCGGGATTCGAACCCGGGACCTCCTGGGTGGTAGTTCGGCGTGGTAACCATTACGCCACGGAGGTCGTAAAATATAAAACGATACATACTCTGATTGGACGTGAGTGGACGCCGCGCCGCGGCCAATCAGAGGGCGTAATGCTGAGGGTTTACTGCTTGATTTCGAATGTCATGTGGCCGACGGCCGATTCCCCGAAGTCATTAGCTCGAGTGTTCGAATCGCCGAAACTCCATATCATCGATGTACCACAACTTCGACTAGCCATTAGTTCGACGTACCTAATAAAATGTGTGTTGTAACAGCGATTGAGAAAAAGACCTAGCCTGAGGTTTTTCTTGCGGCATTTCTTTTCCATCAGTGGTCATTCCGAAGTGCTAGTAAATTCAATAAACATTCTTTAAGTAGAACTAAAACTGTTGTTTCTCTCATATCACCGACTACCCTCGTTACGCCCTTGTGATGTTGAATTGCACATCAAATTACCGCTAGGCTATCCGATATATAGATATGATGTTTAAATTAAATATTACGGGGCTCTAGAAAAACGTGTTATAGCACCAAGTGACAGATGACAGATGACGGACTTATTTAGTTCCAAGGGTATTTAACGAAATTTTCTCTGGGACTGATGTCATTCCAAAAACATTTTTAAAAATAAATTAAAGGTTTTGTTACTTGATCTAAATACCATAGCAGGATTACGTGACATTGTTCTCGTAATAAACTACACAATAAAATTATAATATATAAATAATAGCTGCTTACCCGCGGCTTCGCCCGCGTAAGGGGTGGCCCGCATGTATTGGGTAGTAATAATAGGTAGGTTAAGTAATACTGTAAGTACATAAATTAGTTTGTAAGAGTGCTTTATTCGCCAACAAACTGTCTTAACAGTTTGGCGTTAAATTGTGTAACGATATATTATGTACTTTTTTGGAAAAATAAATAAATATAAATAAAATTGATTTACTTATATTACCGTAAATATATAACTTAACCCTAAGCTTATAATATTTATGAACAAAGCAAAACTTATTGTAACCCTCGTAGATTTCTATCTATGCTTTATTTACATACTATAAACATTACAATGTAGAATACACAGTGAACACAAAATAGTTATATCTTAGATTATATAAAATTACTTAATTAAAACTAAACTAACAATAAAAACTAAAATTAAGCATTAAAAAGACATGGTCCCTGTGGCAGGGTGCCTAAAATGCTAGCTAGCAGCGTTACCTCGCTGAACGGCGATAGAGATCCGTTGAGCGAAGTAACTGCCAGCCTTTGGGTCACCAGTGGTTTGTCGCAGCCTTTTTGCGATGTCCCTAAAAAAGGACAACGCAACGGAACCCCACGGGCCTAATGTTTCTACACCAAAAGCCACAAAATCGTAGGAGCCAGTCAGCTGCTGATATTTTGTGGTTATTAGTTTCTCGGCAGGCTCCGCCGCCGTTTACAGATTATATATCTGTAGGAGAATTCATAATTATGATGAAATAATTAAAGATCAGGATACTAAATAATCACTTTATTCAAGTAAAGTACAAATCAGAATGTCCCTGCACTGTCGTTACAGGCACTTTTATATTCGAACACTACGTGACACATTATAGTCGTTTCACATCATTTCCTTTTCTGACAATTTGTTCATAAAAATACCAACTGTTTTTCTTAGTTTTTATAAAGATATTTTACCTGAAAAATTGCATTACAAAACACCACGTGTGGTTTATAATTTTATATTCAAATCTCAATTCGAGTTATCAAATGTACTTCCGTTCAATTTATTATTTAAATTTGTACCCGGAAATACCACGTGATGTTTTATTACAAAAATAGTTTAGAAAAGTGTTCACAGCATGTGTCGTTTATAATTAAATATGAAATTAATATTTTACAAAGCATAATCATTAACAGTGTTTACAATTTGTGTTTAATTTTCAATAATGGAACTAATAATAATATAAAATTATACGTGCAGCGCCTTCACGGCCATTCTAAGTAAACCAAAGAGGATAGTAATAATGGTAGTTATAGAGTGGCAACTCCGGGGTGAAATCGGCATCTATGGAAGGTGCTGCCACCGCAGGGATTGGTGGGTGAACTAAAATTTCAACTATAGCTATACATAGTATGTATACCCTTCCCTATAATTTCTGAATATATTTCTTTGTTAGCGCCCCAAAGAAGTCCCCCATCCGACGGAATACATCAAATTTTGAGTATTTAAGTATTCAACTTGTATTTTATTTACATTTTATGTAAATAAATAACTAAAATAAATAAATAACTAATAAAATAAATAACGTCAATGCTATCGAACGTTCCGTCAGACGATAAGTGAGGTACAAAATGGCCGCCGCTTTTTTTTAAATTTTAGTTCTTCCACCAATCACCCAAAATAATGTCGCTGTTGCCTATGAAAATTGACGGTTATACTAAGTGTGCTCCCCCTGAAGTAAACGCTCGTGCTCTGAGCGATGAATTTCATAGTTTTGTGTGTCCTTAAACAAAAGATTATGGTTATTTGTCATGATAATTATCGTATCGGACTGTTTTGATTGACACTGAATTGTGTTCTTTTATTGGCAATATTAAGCTCTTTTGTGGCACCCAAGGTGCTCTTTTTGATTAATAAATGCTTTTTTTTTGGTACGTGCTCTTTTTGTTTGGCAAGTGCTCTTTTGATTGGCACATGACACACCTATTCGCCATCACGGTCATTAGACGTTACTTCATCGTCAAGATTTGGTGTTGGGATAAGTCTTATATGTTCATGAGGAACAACTGTTGTTTTTTTTTAAACCGGATTTAAGACTTATGACTTCGTACCTATCATTTTCCAAGATTTTATGGATTTTGTATGGCCCTAAAAATTTTGGTCCTAACTTGTTATGGGACCATTGTGTATCTTTAGACAAAACAAAGTCATTAACACTAAAAGGGATAACAGTGGCACGTTTGGCGTCGAAACGGATTTTGTTACTTATAGACTGTTCGGTCATTCTGTCAGTTGCGTGTCGTCGAAGGTCATCTTTGTCAATAGCATTGTCAATTAAAACTAGCTGTTGAATTGTCGGGGGTGAACATTTTTTCCCAATAAGTAATTCAAGCGGAGTATGACCAGTGTTTTTTAAATATAAATATATAATAGGGACAATTCAAACGGATTGAGTTAGCCCCAACGTAAGTTCGAAACTTGTGTTACTATACTAACTCGACGATATTATATTTTATAAAAGATTCAAATATAGATAAACATCCAAGACCCGGGGCCAATCAGAAAAAGTTCGTTTTTCATCATGACCTGACCGGGGATCGAACCCGGGACCTCCTGGGTGGCGGTCTGGCGTGGTAACCATTACGCCACGGAGGTCGTCTTTGATTTTGTGGTATTGATACAAAGTTGCAATTCCCCTAATTTAGTTACCCATGGTTTTTTGGTATTTTGGGACACTACACTGAGATGGTCACAAATGGTACGCATTAGTCTTTCGACCTGTCCATTTGCCCGTGGCACACCACGTGCTATAGCGTGGTGTTGTATGTTTCCGGTTTGGAAGAAATTTTGTATCTCTTTTGACATAATAGCTGGCTCTCTGTCTGAAATGATTCTATTTGGAGTACCGAATAAATTAACGATCTGCTGTAAGCTCTTTAAGACGAGATTTATAAGTACTTTTATTACTTAGAGGATGTATGACTACAAATGCTTGCGAATGGAGAACAACTATCTTTGACTATTCCTTTGGCTTTAAGGTCATCAATGATGTTTTTAACTTTTTCCCGTTCGATAGGTGCAAGACGATAGGGTCGTCTTTGTACAATGCGTGATGGATCTCGTAACCGAATAGTTAAGCTACCACTTGTTACTTTTTTAATTGGTGATGTGATACCAAAAGCATTGGAATGTTTTTGAAGCAATTGTTTCAAGTCGGTCGTGTCAGACAAGTCAGTATTGGGTTCTGAAGAGTGAGGATCTATTTGTAATTGACCAATAAAAGGGGTTCGTTTTATGGATACACCACAATCAGAAATTTCTATTGTCATACCTGGGATGCTTAAAGAGTCTATTCCTAAAATTACGTTATAAAATAGGTTATTAACAACGTGCAATTTGACATCAAATGTTACTCCATCGACTGTTACGATAGTTTTGATAGATTCGTTTGAATAAATTGGTTGCCCGTTAACACCACGTAGTTGCAAAATATCTATTTCACGACTGCCAGGTACGGAGCCGGAAATTCTTTTGTCGATGAGGGAACATTCCGCACCGGAATCGATAAGACATGTCAAAGTAACCTTACCAATCTCGATGGGTACGCAGTTTGGGCAGGCGCGTTTTACGAAATTGACTGCTGATTCCGTAGGTGGTGGTTCGTGCTCATCTGTAGGTGCTGGTCTCTTCCGATAGTTGCTTAGAGTAGAAATTAATTCTGCTTGTGACTTTGGTGTTGTTCTGAGAAGTTCGGCTTGATAAAACTTCGGTCGAATGCCGGATATTACAGCTTCAATCATAAGGTCATCTGTTGCGTTTGGTGAAATTCGTGAGAATAATCGCCAAGCCTCTGTGACGTATTCTGCATAATCTTTGGCGTCGTTCGAAGTATATTCTCGAAACTTCGTGATGAAATGGATATGTCTTGTCTCGGCGCTGAATTGAGATAAAAGTTCTTTTCGCAGTGTAAACCAATCGGGTATTTTATAAGCATTAGTATCAGCCCAGGTTTTAGCGCGGCCCTTCAAACACGACAATGCTTTCATTAATGTTATTTGCCTGTCGCATCCGCGTAGTTCTATGAGAGAATCGACTTGCTTACACCATTCTCCGATGGTTAGATGATGATCATCGGGATTAAAGTCTGAAAGATAAATTTCTGCTAATTTTTGGTGATTTTGTGGCATGGGCTGACGATTTTGTTGAAACAGCAAATGTTCCAAGAGTTTCATTTGCCGTCGGAGAAGGTCTAGCTCAGTGTTATCTTGGTTAGCCCTGCCACATTCAGGCGGTCGTCGAGTTGGTGCAGGTTGCTGTATTATAGGACAGTATCTTGACGGACTCAATTCTTCACCATTATCGTCATCGTTAATTCCAATAGCCGACGAGTACGTGAAGGTGGGTTGGGCGATATGTTCCGTTATCTCCTCTTCTGATGTAGGAGAATTCATAATTATGATGATATAATGAAAGATCAGGATACTAAATAATCACTTTATTCAAGTAAAGTACAAATCAGAATGTCCCTGCACTGTCGTTACAGGCACTTTTATATTCGAACACCACGTGACACATTATAGTCGTTTCACATCCTTTCCTTTTCTGACAATTTGTTCATAAAAATACCAACTGTTATTTTCTTAGTTTTTATAAAGATATTTTACCTGAAAAATTGCATTACAAAACACCACGTGTGGTTTATAATTTTATATTCAAAACTCAATTCGAGTTATCAAATGTACTTCTGTTCAATTTATTATTTAAATTTGTACCCGGAAATACCACGTGATGTTTTATTACAAAAATAGTTTAGAAAAGTGTTCACAGCATGTGTCGTTTATAATTAAATATGAAATTAATATTTAACAAAGCATAATCATTGACAGTGTTTAAAATTTGTGTTTAATTTTCAATAATGGAAACTAATTTGATTTATAAAATTATACGTGCAGCGCCATCATATCTACACTCGAGAGCTATTAATGATATGAATGCTAGCTTAATGAAATTTTATTTACTTACTTAAAGGAAAAAAACAAAAATAGGAAAGATAAAATTTTTGTACAACAATATGATTTTCACTTCTCATGCTCAGAAAATGCTTATTTGCCCTTGTGCACAAAATCGAATTTTGTGCACAAGGGCAAAAACGTATCTACTCATAAATGTATCTATATTAAGGCAAAGGAAATAAGCCATACAGCCAAACACAACAAAAAGTTCAGAGATAGAATTTGTTATTTTATAATATTTACTTTAATTTATTTGCCTTAGGTGTTTTTTAAGTCATAAAAGATATTAAAATTTAAATTAAAGTACGGTAGGTTATTTCATTAATTTAAGAAAATTATTTTATTACTAAATTAATTTAATAGTAGGCTGTATACGTCTGCAGCCTAAGCCTAATTTCAATGTCGTAAGATAAAAAAAAAAAGCGGCGGGAAAGGGGAAACAGGTCTTGTTTTTCGTGCGTTTATTTATTTATTTCCTCGCAATCGAAGTGAAAAGCAGAGTTTATAACTCGTCCACAAAACCATTTTTATCCTCGACATTACTATCAGCCCTTGCCTTCGGCTCGGGCTGCTAAAAGTCTCGGATAGAAATGATTCGTTTTGTGCACTTGTTGTAAAATCTACTATTTCACTTCTCATGCTCAGAAAATGCTTATTTGCCCAGGAAATAGGCTGCACAAAATCGAATTTTGTGCACAAGGGCAAAAACGTATCCACTCATAAATGTATCTATATTAAGGCAAAGGAAATGAGCCATACAGCCAAACACAATAAAAAGTTCAGAGATAGAATTTATTTTATAATATTTACTTTAATTTATTTGCCTTATGTGTTTTTTAAGTCATAAAAGAATAAAAATTTAAATTAAAGTACGGTAGGTTATTTAATTAATTTAAGAGAATTATTTTATTACAAAATTAATTTAATAGTAGGCTGTATAGGTCTGCAGCCTAAGACTAATTTCAATGTCGTAAGATTTAAAAAAAAAAGCGGCGGGTAACAGGTCTTGTTTTTCGTGTGTTTATTTATTTATTTCCTCGCAATCGAAGTGAAAAGCAAAGTTCATAACTCGTCCACAAAACCATTTTTATCCTCGACATTACTATTAGCCCTCGCCTTCGGCTCGGGCTGCTAAAAGTTTCGGATAGAAATGATTCGTTTTATGCACTTGTTGTAAAATCGACTATTTCTTGAAGCTTCATTTCAAGAAAATCATTATTGTTGTACAAAATGTCATGTTTCCTATTTTTGTTCAGCAGTGAGATCAGCAGTTTCTACACTTATAAATTTTATTACTTTAATTTATTATTAAACACTGTTTATTTCATTAAGCTAGCATTCTTAGTTTCCGAGATTTATAGGTTTCATTAGGTGACCCGCATTCATTGCTCTCAAATGTACTTAACTAAATGCAGCGACTTGGCAATCGTCAATCGTAAATAAAATAGGTGTAAGCGGGTCGGCCTATGCGTACGTCATTCGGCGTCACTCTTGGTGGAAGGTCCAAGGTGGCGATCTCTTCCGAGTTCTTCCATCGCTTTGTTCCCCAGTTCCCCCAGTACTTCCTGTGCCACGGCATTCCCCAGTCCTGCTGCTCCTGGTGGCGGACCAGGTGGTACGATAATTTTATCTTTCTTCGAACCTATAACTTCAATATTGTTATAGAACCTTAGTCTACTAAATGCATTTCCTATTGCTTCTCCTGTCTCCATTGCAGTGTAAGTATCAAGTGTTCTTTTTATATATTCATCCAATGCGGTCAAACGAGATCTCAATTCATTGACCCTGTTCATTACTGTAATTTTATTTTCTTCATCAATTTTCGTATAACATTTTTTAACAATCGTTATAGGATTCTCTATATTCATAACTATTAATTTAAGATACGCTATTAAATACCAGAACTGGTCTTCTATTCTGTTTGGAAAATTTTCTGAATACAATACGAAATCAAAAGTGAACCCAATATCAGGTCCAATGTCATTCCAAATTTTTGAAAATTCTTCCTTCGCCGAGTGCTGCATCGTTTTCCAGTAACAATCATCCTTTGGCACTTTTCGAGTATTAAATCTAGTTTTCCAAAGACAATCGAAATTATGTTTTGAATTCGGGTCTATTTTTCTGTCAAAAGTAAAATAATTTTCATATTCACTGAAAAAAATACGTCTACTTCTAATACTTTTAGTTTTAATTTTTTGCAGCCATTTCTCAGATAATAAACAATATTGCATGTCATTATTATCGAGCGTAAGATTTCTTTCCACTTGCATCGATTCATTCAGACATTTTTCGTAAGCTTTCCGTCCAATATCTGATATCAACGTCTTCAAATTTATATGATTTGAATCGTTTATCCAGTCCTGGAAGTGCGTGTCGTCATTCCGTTCATACTGTTCCATTGGGTTGGTAAACTTCGATTGCTCCTCTTCACTTACAGACAAGTCTTCGGATTTCGAGACGACCAGAAGTAGAAACATCAGGTAGGTTAAGAGCTCCATATCACGTAGACCTGATTCAAATAACCAAGACAGACCTGTGCTGACGTTTAACGAAATTCGAAACTGACACTTATTACTTACTGCACAACAAAATCGATCTTCGAATAAAATTGTTTCATAAGCTGTGAGTCGCGTTGTTGGCGCGCACTTTAGTATAAAAGGTAAATATTCAACGAGCGCGAGACTGCCTGGATAATAGGCATTCTGTGACTTGAAGTCTATAAATACTCGAGAATGTTGGTAAACAACCATGTAAAGTGCATAATAGTGTTGTAGCCAACTGGTTGAATAAGCCATTTAAGTGAACGGCTATTTCATATGTTCATGGAACAACGTTATTCAATCAATCGCTAAGACGTAGATTCTCCGACATTTATCACTACAGATGGCTATCCAAGTGGTTTAATTATATTGAAAATCTCCACCCCCGTCCACAGTAGAAAAGGTGTGTCTCGCCGCATCAAACGACTCGACTTCGGAATTTTTCCTTCAATAGAATTAGAGCGTATTCTACCACGCCCTTTCACTGCGGATTGGCAGAGGTCAGTGCTTTCAAGCTGTCTGAAGGCTACCGACTCGACTTAACGACAGTCATCCATCGAAGCAGTGTAGTAGAATGAACTTTCTCAACTACAGCTGTTACTATGCAAGGTATACGCACCGTGTTTGATATTGGCCATTGCGGGTAAAGCGCGGTGGCGCGGGAGGGCCGCCCTCGACGCCAAGGACGGGTTATAATTAAATGACAGCTGTTATAATGAAATTGAAATTGAAATTATTTTTTTAATACAGTTGCTCAAAAAGTGACGTATTGCAGGGACGTTTAGCGTTCGGAAAGTGGGCTATTACACACGCGTGCTTTTTCTTTACCTTTTCCGCACTCGTGCGTTCTCTTTCCCAACTGTCAAAATTAATGTCTATTAAAAAGAAAAACTCAACCACGAAGTTTTTATTAAAAAAAAAATCATAGAAGATTTTATGACTCATGCAAATATTTATAAAAAGAAGCTACTAATTTGTTTCAATATCAGATTTAATGATTTGATTCAATGAGTTAGGTTAGGTTTCATTTCATTTCATCTCATTAAATTTCATTTTCATTTCATATCAATAAACATATTCTACTGAAGACTTGGCTGTATGGGCATAGTTCCCTTTGCCTACCCAGAATGGGTGAAGAAAACAAAAAAAATCTCTGCTTGTATTCTACGGTTGGCGCCATTTTCCAAAAATTTTCTTTGCGAGTTTAGTTGTTTGTTGCACAAAATGAGTAATTAAATTGCTTAATTTTTTTGCAACTGTATTAAAAATAGTCGTTCAGTACACGTGCGGAACCGTCATTGCAACTTGTTCCGACTGTCAACCCTCACCTTCGGCTGCGCCTCGGCTCGGGTCGACATTTGTCGGAACTCTTTGCAATGACAGACTTTCCGCACTTGTAATGAAATGTACTATATTTGCAGTGAATGTGGTTACAATAATTATAGGTCGTAGTATTTTGATATGAGCCATAACATTCAGCCAGCTGGTGGCACGCAAAATTACAATTTACACAAAAAATACAATGTCATTATAAATAATATTAAATTATGTCAATTTTACAATTTAAATAATCCTTAACAGAGTAAAAACATTTCTTCACTAGCCATCTAAACAAAAGTGTTTTAAATGTTTTTAATTGTAGTTCCAATGAACTCAATGAACGCGGCAGGGCACCGGGGTTTCTTTCGCCATTTTTCTTTTACTGGTGGTCATTTTGCTTTGTTTCCGAAATAGTGGTAGTTTATAGAGTAGTGAAATTATTGAAAAGTTTTATTTTTATTTTTATATCATACAGTAGACAAACAAGCAAGCGGTCCACCTGATGGAAAGCGGTCACCGCCGCCTATGGACATCAGTAAAACCAGAGCATTATCCACCAAGGAGGTTGGAGGAAAGGAAGGAGGAAGGGAAGGGAAAGAAGGAGGGGGAAAGAGGCGATAGGGAAGGAGTTGGGCTACCAGATCTGTCACTCACCGAACGAAACGCATTGCTGCTTCACGTCGATATTCTGTGGGAGGAAGGTACTTCCCCGGTCGAGCTAGCCCATTTCATAATAATTGCTCTACCACTCCAAACAAAGTTAAACTTTATTTGAAACTAGCTGTACACGCGGCTTCGCCCGCGTAGGTAGCTGGTACCCGCGACTTCGTCTGCGTTCATTACATCCACCCTGCCTGGGTGTAGTAAAGAACTCCTGAGTGTAAAGAACTACTCGTGCGTAATCATGCGTATTCTTGCTTACTATGACGTATTCTTGCGTACTGTGGCGTATACATGCGTATTCTTGCGTACTGTGGCTTACTCTGGCGTACTATGGCATACTCTTGCGTACTCTATCGTACTGTTGCAAATCAAATCAAAATATTTTTATTCAAATAGGCATATTACAAGCACTTTCGAATCGTCACTTTTTTTTCCCTACCACCAGTTCAGACGGCAGATTTGTGCTAAGAAGAACCGGCAAGAAACTTAGCACTTGCTCTTTTAAAATGGTAATGACTTAAGTTACAATTACGATAAATAAAAGTAAACATTGAAACAAGAATAAAAAATAAAAAAAAACTGTATTTTTTTTTTAAATAATAAAGAAAAATTAATAGAAAAAAGGCGTATCAATATACTGGTATACATACCTAGTCTTGCCATAAATATTGTAAAAGAGTTTTTTTATATTTTTCAATTGCAAATAACATTTTATTACTTTTACAATGTGTTAGTTTAATACATAAATATAAAACAATTTAAAATATAAAAGGTTTATTCGAAGTGGTCTCCATTGGCTGCAATACAGTCCTTTAAACGTTGAGGCCAGTTATCAATAGAAACAAGCACTCTTTGCATGGGAAAATTCTTCACTGCCAATCGTATGGATTGTTTTATGGACTCCAAATTGTCATGACGTTTAGAGCAAGCCGTACTCTCTAAAACGCACCATAAATCATAATCCAGCGGATTAAGATCGGGACTAGACGACGGCCAGTCTTCAGCTCTGATGAAGTCGGAAACGTTCGATTCCAACCAAGACTGCGTGGACCGAGCTTTGTGCTTCGGCGCCGAGTCCTGCTGGAAGGACCATTCTTGGTTATTGAACATGGTGTTGTTAAGGGGATTAACTACCTTCTCAATAATGGTATCTTGATACACTTGTGCCGATGTTTTGATACCTTTTTCACAAAAGTATGGCTCAGTCACTCCTTCATAGCTAACACCCCACCAAACCATCACTGAAGTCTGGTAATGCCCACGTTGTACTCTGTCGACTAATTGGGAAGCTTCCTTAGAGCTTTGAGCATAAATACGGTCATTTTGTTTGTTAAAATGTAGCTCAATTGTAAAAAAAATCTCTACCGTAAACAAAAATTTTCTGTGACCTCCCTGTGCGTACCGCTTCAGTAGTTTTTTCGATATTACCACCCTATTCTTTTTAAATTATCAGTTAAGAAATGATCAGTATGTCTCTTATAGGCTGTAAGTCCTAAGTCATCTTTTAAAATACGCGACATGGTTCTAGGTGCTATCTTCATCTCCCGAGATAAAATCTTTTGCTTTCAGACAGAATTTCTTCGAATTCTTTCCCTTACTGCTTTGACCACCTTTTTCGCACGAACACTACGTGGACGGCCAGATCTTTTTCTGTCACAAACAGAGGAGCTCTCATTGTACCTATTAATAGCCCGGTACACAAACATTTTACTAATACCAAGCGTATGGAGAGTTTTAAAAATTGCACTTGGCTCCATACCTACTTTGTGAAATGCAATCACAGCGATTCGGTTCTCTTTATCACCCCACTCCATTTTAATATCGCAAAATATTGTACAATGTATTGGCGCCAAAATAAGAAAAGACAGTGAAAAATCATATACATATGACAGATTCCAAATTCAAATGTAATATTTTGTTTATTTTTAGTTGTAACAGTATTTATGGCCAGACTAAGTATATACATTTTAAGGTGTAAAAAAAAAAGAGGTGTAAACAGTGTGTGTATATAACATATATATATATATATATATATATATATATATATATATATATATATGCGCAATATATTAAGTACCTAGCAGTAGGTAGACTTGAGTTTAGTGTCTGTACCGAATTGATGATTCCAGCTATTCTTATCATTTAAATAATCTTCAATTCTATAATAAGCCTTTTTGCTGAGTGAATGTTTAATGAAGGATTTAAACCTTTTTTCTGGCAAATTCAGCACGTTTTCAGGCAGTTTATTTTAAAATCGAATACCACTTGCAACAAAAGATTTTGAGGTCTTTTGAGGTCGGCGAGCCGGTGCCTAGGTAGAATCAATTTATGTTTATTTCTAAGATTTACATTAGAGTAATCACTAAACTTTACAAATGTGTTTATATTTCTGCGTACATACATTATCGAGAAAATCACTGACTGATTCATCACGAAATCTGCGAAACTACAAGTGCCAGGAGTCTCAAATTTTGCATGGGGGTTCCTTTTGGGGCGTAGGTGCTCACTAAGAAAGGATTTTTGGAAATTCATCCCCTAAGGAGGTAAAACGGGAGTGCAAAGATAGTATGAAATTTTGCCGTTTTTGAAGTTATTCGAATGAAATTCAGCATGAAGGTTCTTTACTGAAAAGCATGAAACATGAGTAAAATATTTTTTTCAAAATTCATCCCTTAGGGGGTTAAACGGGGGTGCAAAGATAGTATGAAATTTTGCCGTTTTTGAAGTTATTCGAATGAAATTCAGCATAAAGGTTCTTTATTGAAAGGCATGAAACACGAGTAAAATATTTTTCTCAAAAAACATCCCCTATGGGGTTAAACGGGGGCGCAAAATTAGTATGAAACTTTGCCGTTTTTAAAGTTATTTATATGAAATTCAGCATTAAGGTTCTTTATTGAAAGGCATGAAACACGAGTAAAATATTTTTCTCAAAAATCATCCCTTAGGGGGTTAAACGGGGGTGCAAAGTTAGTATGAAACTTTGCCGTTTTTAAAGTTATTCGAATGAAATTCCAGCATAAAGGTTTTTATTGAAAGGCATGAAACACGAGTAAAATATTTTTCTCAAAAATCATCCCTTAGGGGGTTAAACGGGGGTGCAAATTTAGTATGAAACTTTGCCGTTTTTTTAGTTATTCGAATGAAATTCAGCATGAAGGTTCTTTATTGAAAGGTATGAAACACGAGTAAAATATTTTCTCAAAAATCATCCTTTAGGGGGTTAAACCCCCGTTTAAAGTTAGTATGAAACTTAGCCGTTTTTGAAGTTATTCAAATGAAATTCAGCATGAAGGTTCTTTATTGAAAGACATGAAACATGAGTAAAATATTTTTCTCAAAACTCATCCCTTAGGTTAGGGGGTTAAACGGGGGTGCAAAGTTAGTATGAAACTTAGCCGTTTTTGAAGTTATTCGAATGAAATTCAGCATGAAGGTTCTTTGCTGAAAGGCATGAAACACGAGTAAATTTTTTTTTTCATAATTCATCCCTTAGGGTGTTAAACGGGGCGCAAAGTTAGTATGAAACTAGCCGTTTTTGAAGTTATTCGAATGAAATTCAGCATGAAGGTTCTTTGCTGAAAGGCATGAAACATGAGTAAAATATTTTTCCCAAAAATCATCCAGTAAGGGCGGTAAAACGAGGATGCAAAGTTAGTATATAAAAGAGAAAATCACTGACTGATTCATCACGACATCTCAAAAACTACGTGCCAGGAGTCTCAAATTTTGCATGGGGGTTCCTTTTCGGGCGTAGGTGCTCACTAAGAAAGGATTTTTTTAAATTCTCACGGTAAAGGGAGAAATAGGACTGCAAGTGTATTTTCGCAGGCGCACAACCTAGAAAGCTGAAATTTTGTATAGAGGTTCCCTTTATGATGTTGACAAGGATAAAGTTGGGGTTTTTTTTAATTCCCACGGGAACGAAATTATTGGCATTTTCGCTTGACCACGCGGGCGGAGCCGCGGGTAACAGCTATTAAAATAATAAAACAACAGGATTTTGTACACAGTAGGTAGCCAAACAGCGGCGAGCAAATAGACAATGAGCAATGAAGAACACTGACGTCTCGGGGAAGACTACAGTAATAGGAGACTGTTAAATCCGTCTATACGATTTAATTAGTCACAAAGTCACAAGTCCAATTCCACGCGGGCGAAGCCGCGGGCACAGCTAGTCTATTTAAATAAAAGAGAAAATCACTGACTGATTCATTACGAAATCTCCGAAACTACAAGTGCCAGGAGTCTCAAATTTTGCATGGCGGTTGCTTTTGGGGCGTAGGTGCTCATTAAGAAAGGATTTTTGGAAATTCATCCCCTAAGGGGGTAAAACGGGGGTGCAAAGTTAGTATGAAACTTCGCCGTTTTTGAAGTTATTCAAATGAAATTCAGGATGAAGGTTCTTTACTGAAAAGCATGAAACATGAGAAAAAAAATTTTTTCAAAATTCATCCCTTAGGGGGTTAAACGGGGGTGCATAGATAGTATGAAACTTTGCCGTTTTTGAAGTTATTCGAATGGAATTCAGCATGAAGGTACTTTATTGAAAGGCATGAAACACGAGTAAAATATTTTTCTCAGAACTCATCCCAGAAACTGACTGATTGGTGACTGACATATCAACGCTCAGCCCAAACCGCTGGGTCTAGAGACTCCAAATTTGGCACATAGGTTCCCCATGAAGTTTAGGGGTGCACTAAGGAAGGATTTTTCAAAATTCACATCCTAAAGGGGTAAAACGGGGGTCCAAAGTTTGTATCAAGAAACTAGATTAGTTAGACCATTTTATTTGAAACTTCGCAGGAATTCTCCTGGCGGTAAATGAGTAAGTACGTGTTTCAGGATTTTTCAAAATCCAACCCCTAGACTAGAGGGATGAAATGGGGTGACCTACTACCTAAGCGTCTACACGTGTATTATCGAAGGCGCTCGACCAGAAAGCTGGAATTTGTATAGAGGTTCTCTTTATAATGTTGACAAGGATAAAGATGGGGTTTTATTAAATTCCCACGGGAAAGGGATTAAAAGGACTGTAAGTGTATTATCGCAGGCGCTCAACCAATAAAGCTGAAATTTTGTATAGAGGTTCCTTTTATGATGTTGACAAGGATGAAGACGGGATTTTTTTAATTCCCACGGGAACGGGACAAATAGGACTGCACGTGTGTTTATGTGGGCGCTCAACCTAGAACTCCTAGATTTTGTATTAAGTTTCCCTTTATAAAGTAGACAAGGATAAAGTCGGATTGTTTTTAATTCCCACAGGAAATAAAAAATAGGACTGCACGTGTATTATCGTGGGCGCTCAACCTAGAACTCCTAGATTTTGTATTAAACTTCCCTTTATAAAGTAGACAAGGATAAAGATGGGATTTTTTTTTAATTCCCACAGGATAAGGATTAATTAGACAGCTATTAAAATAATAAAAGAACAGGATTTTGTACACAGTAGGTAGCCAAGATTAACAGCGGCGAGCAAAATTTGCTGTCTATTTAATAGACAATGAGCAATGAAGAACACTGACGTCCCGGGAAAAACTACAGTAAGTATATATATAGGGACAATTCATACAGATTGAGCTAGCCCCAAAGTAAGTTCGAAACTTGTGTTATGGGATACTAACTCAACGATATTATATTTTATAACAAATACATATATAGATAAACATCCAAGACCCGAGGCCAATCAGAAAAAGATCGTTTTTCATCATGACCCGACCGGGGATCGAACCCGGGATCTCCTGGGTGGCGGTCTGGCGAAACAGTAATAGGAGACTGTTAAATCCGTCTATACTACTTAATTAGTTATAAGTCCAATTCCACGCGGGCGAAGCCGCGGGCATAGCTAGTATTTTCATAAATATATTGACATGCAACGGTCAAAACATTGATTTCTTTAAAAGCTTCCCGTAATGATTCTCTGGAACCCATATTATAAATGGAGCTGATAGCTCTTTTTTGTAAAATAAAAATTGCCTCAATATCGGCTGCTTTACCCCACAGCAATATGCTATCTATACGACATGATACTATGAAAGTAACTAAAATATACTAGACGCGCTGTCGGTACAGTCATTTGCCTAATTCTCCTGACTGCGTATGCAGCAGAATAGTCTGCTTGCAAGTTTTTTTATGTGGGGGGCCCATTTCAAGCCTGAATCCAAGGTAATACCAAGAAATATAGTTTCATTGACAAAATCTAATTTATTACCATTGAGCTTGATGTCCGTATCAACATGACCTCTCACTCCGCTCTTCTGATAATCTTACTCTTCTGATGCCTATCCATTCTTCCAAATGTTTTGACCAGTCTTTCACCGTTCAGGCTATAAGACTGTGGAATAGTTTACCAGTATCCATAAGAAATGCGAAATCCATTCACATCTTTAAAAACCTGGTGAAGTGTCATTTCCTGGATCTCTGACGTATGTTACTTGTTTCATGTTCGTATATTATGTGTATGTATTATATGTATATATATATATGTATTATACGTATTTATGTATATATATATATTTATATTATATTATGTAAATAATTTCATTGTTATTATTATATTTGTTAGCTTTTATGACTTTATTTTTTATTTTTTATTTTTTATCTTATCTTGCTGGCCCTGCCCAGTCCATTAAATGGTTCGTTACCTTAAGGTTGCCTTGAAAAGATTGCTGTTAGCAATAAGGCCGCCTTGTTGCAATTTCACTAGTCTGTAAGTTATCTATGTATTCTGTGTCCTGTTTTTGTGATTTGCAAATAAAGCATATTCTATCTATCTATCTAAATAGATAGATAGATAGAATTTTTATTTTGCCATTTACTTTGCCAAATGTACGTCAAGATAGATATCTTGACGTACATTTGGCAAAGTAAATTTTACTATTTTTGTTTTATTTGAATTTAATAAGTAATAAGTTATTGCAAGTGAACCAGTTTTGAATGGCAGAGAGTGCACCATTTACTTTGATAGCATTGGGACACTTGCGTACTGTATGTATGCGTATTATTGCGTACTCTGGCGTACTCTTGCGTACTGTGGCGTACTCTTGCGTACTCTGGCGTACTCTTGCGTACTGTGGCGTACTCTTGCGTACTCTGGCTTACTCTTGCGTAGGTACTGTGGCGTATTCATGTGTACTCGGGCGCCTACGATAATACACGTCACGTACAGTCCTATTACTCCCGTTCCCGTGGGAATTCTATAACATCCCGTCTTTGTCCTTGTCAACATCATAAAGAGAACCCCTACAATTTTTTTTTTAACTTACTAGGTTGATCGCCTGCGATAATACAATGTGCAGTCCTATTACTCCTGTTCCCGTGGGAAGTATATAAATTGCCGTCTTTGTCCTTGTCAACATCTTTTAGGGAATCTCAATACAATATTCCAGCTTTCTAGGTTGAGCGCCTGCATAATACACTAATAGTCCTATTACTCCCTTTCCCGAGGGAATTATATAAAACCCCATCTTTATCCTTGTTAAAGGTAACCTCATACAAAATATCAGCTTTCTAGGTTGAGCGCCTGCGATAATACACTAAATAGTCCTATTACTCCCTTTCCCGTGGGAATTCTATCATAAAGGAAACCTCCATACAAAATTCCAGCTTTCTAGGTTAAACGCCTGCGATAATACACATACGGCCAGTTCTATGTTAACTGGACGACCTACGAAATTTGTGAAAACGTATACTCGACCATTAGAGGCCAGACTTAAGTGGAACGATGTATCTGAGCGTCGATCACTGACCAATTAAATAGACCCGTGGAGATACATTTTATTCCGACAGTTTTGATATTTTGCATAATCATCCCGCTTTCCCGTGGGAGTTTTAGAATGTATAATACATAAAAACCTTCCTCTTGAATCACTCTATCTATTAAAAAAAACGCATTTAAATCCGTTGCGTAGTTTTAAAGATTTAAGCATACATACAGCAAAAGCGACACACAGACAGACAGCAAAAGCGACTTCATTTTATACTATGTAAAGATTAAGAAGATGTGAAAAGAAGCCCAAACAAATGACTAAATAAAAAGTACCTATTGAGAATATTAACTATCTATTTACAATCAATTCTACCAAAAATAATAACACTAAACCAATAAATATTAAAGGTTTAAATTAAAAGTTTATAAGTCTATTTTATTTATTTACAACTCGTGAACGGGTGCTGCCTGGGGGGACTGGTCTGCTCACTCTTGTCAGTACTGACTTTTTTATTTTATTTTATTGTATGTAGATTTAAGACTTGTTCATTCCACACCATTGTGTATAACATTCCGCGTATTCTTCTTATAAATTTTAATGTACTTATACCTACATTGTAACTAAAGAGTGGAAAAAAAAAGGAAAAAAACAAAAAAAACAAAAAAAAAGTACAAAATGACAAGAAAGGCCGTAACCGGTTTTCTTTCGCCATTTCTTTTTACCGGTTGCTATTTTGCTTGTGTCCGAAATGGTGGTAGTATATAACGTAGTTTATTTTTTTTATTTAAACAAGTTGTAAATGACAAGAAAAAGTGCCTGTGAAGGTCTAATTTCTGAAATAAACGATTTCATTTCATTTCATTTCATTTCATTACAACCAATTCTACCAAAAATTATAACTCGACACAAAATGCGCCCTTTATATTGATTTTACAATAATGCAATATGTGAAAAGAAGTCCAAACAAAGTAGGTTAGGTACTATAAATTAAAAGTATGTACATAAAACTTTTATGTAGGTACATACTTTGTAAAAGTAAGTACCTATCTCTATTTACAATCAATATATTAAACCAAACAATTGAAACAAATAAATAAATAAAATGCGCCTAAAAATAAACCAATAAACCGCCACCTAGCGTAATAGATTTAAAGTGCTTTAATTTTCACGCGATATTTATAATTTGATGAAAACGTAACCATAGCGCGATGTAAATTTTGAATAGCGCCATCTAGCGTAGAATGGACAGAACTTGAATTAATTTCGGCAAGCTCGTAATTTTTTTGCTAAAACTTCTAAAGTATCTATTTAAATTATATGGTGTTAAGATTATAATAATGTACATGAAATGCTTAAGGTAACTAACGTAGTTAACTGGATAAGGATTAATACTGTATACGTCAAAATCGGTTTACAATTTCCGAATTATTACTCGGAAATCGCTTTTTATTTTATAGTAAGTTATCCGTAAACGATAAATATATGCTATCGCAGACTTTTTTCGAGACCTAAATGAGAGGAATATTCTATAATTTTTGTTTTGTTATATCTCAAGTTTAGGGTTTAGCCAGCGTTATCGTCGACAGCTCCCAAGCGGGTTGATTTTTTCCGACACTCCCAACAATAATCTTTAATATTTCAGCCAATTCACACAAAGTCCTGACAATTTTTTTACATAAACCTTCCTCATGAACCAGTCAAGAAGAAAACCGCAAGAAAATCCGTTAAGTAGTTTTTGAGTTTATCGTGAACAGACAGACAAACAGACGCGCGGGAGGACTATGTTTTATAACATGTAAGGATATATAACTTACTAAATTACTTTGTTTAATTTACTTTTATTGATACTTACTCCCCTTGAATCATACCTACCAATAAACATGGAGTTTCTGACACATTCATAGTTTTTAGATAAAATCTTGCATACTTGGAAAAGTAAAACATAACCTGAACAAATTAAAACTAAGGGCGTTTTGTATGCAAGGTTTCAGTGAACAGGGTCGGGTTTTGGCAAATTGCCTTTATTCAATTGGATATTATGACTTGAAACAACCCTGTATCGGCAGATGCTAGTCCGGTAGATTTAGCGTTGTTGGTTCAATCTGATAGATAAACACCACTCACGGGTAATTGCTCGCCGTAATAATTTGTCAAAACAAACGATAAGGTAAAAAAGGAGCTCTTACTCTTGTGTTCCAGAGAGCTTTCAGATGTACTTACATATATCTGATTATTTCACAAGCTGTTGTAGCAAATTAAATATTACCAATTGCACATTGCAATAGATATTTGTGAACGAAGTAGGTAGTAGTAGGAAAAAGATAGAAAGAGCTAAGAGAAAAAAGCCATTGTAAATTGACTACAATTTTGTATGTAGATTTTGTGCATTGAGAAGGAAAATCATAGAAGAGTCTTTTGTTGTTGAATTGAATTGAACTAATATGTCATTCTGTTCACATTGAAATAAATGTAAGACAGCTTATGACGGGCTTATTATTGGAGTGGCGGCTAAAAATAGAGTTTTATTTTTCAAAATCACTTATTGCGTCCATTGTACTGAGTCGTTGATTGAAGGCTGGGTAGATTTACAGTTGATTTTTAGGACCACTAACTAGTGGTAATCATACATATTTTCGCATTAATCTCACGAATAATATTGTCTTTTAGTACTTTTAATGGTAGCTGGATTCGTTTGGAACCACAACAGAAAAAAATCCATGGGGCTGAGAATCTGTGATCGGAATTCGGATGTTAGACAGAGCAACAGTCGCTCAGCGTTCTTTTGACAAGACGTGTCGAATGAAATGAATGAACTAGTTATAGTAAGTAAGTATTCAAGTACTTATTTATATTTATGTTGAAATTAAAATAGAGATGGCAGCCCCCGACAAATTTTCTTGGTTTTTTTATTAAGTTCATAGCATAAATTCTTTAAGTCGGGGATTTCAAAATAACCCTTTTCAACAACATTTTAACCATCGTGGGTTTAAAAAAAAATATATTTTTGCTATTACTTCAAACTTTTTAGAGAGCAAGCATAGGTACTTATTGCATTGCCAGGTTCAAAATAAATGTTTGCTTTTCGTTACTTCGTTATAGTACTCGTCATACGCACAATAGTTTCGGTTTTACCAAATTATTATTAAATACCGAAGTATGTTGACGACTATCCAATAACAAATGGCGCTGTACACAAATTAATGCATTGCAGCGCCCCCTAGTGATTTGTTACTTTAACACCCATGCAAGAACATGGTCCAATCAAAACCGAACCCATCACTGAAAACCGCATCAAAATCGGACTAGTATTTTTGGAGATAAATAGCAATATTGGTTTGCACAAACAAATAAACAAACATCCTCTCACCTCAAACGCATAAAACCGTCTCCGTTCCGTCGTGGCGTGGGTAAAAGGCTAGCCATTCACTTAAATGGCTAATTGTACCTGGTGACTGCGACATAATTATTCAGTTTATATAAACATACGGGTATTTATAGACACGATATGCTAGAATACCTAATAGTACTTCCATGTCCTAGTCTCGCGCATGTTGAATATTAATATTATTCGAATTGACTTACGTAATATGAAGCACGTCCTGTCCTGCTTCGTGTTACTACTTCTAGATGTCTCGAGAGCACGTGACGCATCCGTGAGTAAAGAGGATGGAGGGAACATGACCGACTTAGCAAAACATGGCCGATTTGGGGAGGAGTATATCCAGAATGATGAGACCTACTTTCCAGACTGGCTAAACGATGGAAATAATACGAAATTAAAGGATTTGATATCAGATGTTGGACAGGAAGCCTATCAAAAATGTCTCAATAAATCGATACAGGTGAAAGTAGGTAATCTCACATTTAATAATAATACCATGCAATATTGTTTATTATCTAAAAAATGGCTGCAAATATTTTCAACGGAAAGTATTACACGGAGACGTTTGATTTTTGATACCAAAGAAAATAAATTTACTTTTAACAGAAAAAAAAATGAGAGTTTAAAAGAGTTCGATGATTGTTTTTATAAAAGTAGACAATTTCCTCGAAAAGTGCCACGATCTGATTGTTACTGGTCAAATGTACACTATAATAGAAATAACGAATTTGAAAAAATTTGGAATGATATTGGGCCCGATATATCGTATACTTTTGATTTTGTATTGCATTCAAAAAATTATCCAAACAGAAAAGAAGACCAAATTTGGTATTTAGTAGCTTATCTACAACGAATTGCAAAAAATTTTCCGAATCCTGCGACGATTGTTGAAAGGTGTTATGAGAATCTAGATCAAAAAATGAAAGCAAGTTTAAGTGAACGGTACAATGAATTAAAATTTCGTTTAGTCTCAATGAAAGAGTTCGTTAATTCAGCAGTTAGCTCATTGTCTCAACCTGAAATAGAAAAAGAAATTCGAACTGTATATGGTCCTGTTTCGATCTTTAATAATATTAAACTTCTTGGTGAGAAAGATGATAAAGTTATTCAAGCTAGTCCAGCTGGAGCGGCAATTGCCGTCGCTCCAGTATAAGCGACGTAATTATTTTAACTAAATGGCAATGATTTTTACACGGAGCATATTAGGTCTTTTGGACTACAAAATAGATCTTTAGAAAATTCTCTGACCCAGCCATCGGGTGAAGGTTTTCTGGTTTGCTCCGTTGTTTATTTCAATAGAGGTGTGTAACCTAGTAATCAAATTGTAGCAAGCGACCATAGCCTACGTTGACCACTTACCATCAGGCAAGCCGTATGCTTGTTTATCACCTTAGAGGTATAAAAAAGTAAGAAAACAATATTATATTTTTGAACCTACAGATAGTCTAAAGTTATTTGTGGTGGCCAGATTTACTTACGCACCATCACATTCAGAAAAATATTTTATTTCATAAAAATAATATGTAGTTACAAACACAGCCAACTACAAATTTCTTATATTATTATTATATTTAGCTGACTGTGTAATATTGTACATACTTAATATTATTAAAAGGTTTTACTATAATTAAGAAATTTTATTTAGTTTGACCTGTTTGTGTCAATCAAATCTATGAATGAAAATGTTACCCACTTCCTCCTGACCGAATGATCTGTTTAGTTAACTCCATAGATTTAGTATATACTAGCTTAAAGATCGGCAATAGTTTGATTAAGGCGAGACCAAATCAAAATACACTACTGTGCGTGTAATGTACATGTGTGCAAGCAAGATGAATAATTTTGTGGATTTTCCTTTTTGTTTGAGTTACATCCAGACATTGCACAGGTAACCATATTTAATCACGTCTAATTATCACCAAAACTACACTTAAAAACCATAAACTTTGTCAAAATAAGTGGGCTTTGTTTATAACACGACTGTCGTCAGGCCGATACAGGCCGATAGCGTGTATAGTAATATGATAGAAATGGTCTCGCTCGCCTATCTATCTCGCTCTAACAAACGCGTATGCTATGATCTATCTCTTTTGCATTGCCAATCTAACGCTAGTATATAATAAGTCTATGGTTAACTCATTGAGTTCCGTTTCATCAGATAGCCATTATAGGCCAGTCATCTAAACATTTTAGGGCGCAATTAATTTGCAAGGTTCTGATTTTTTGGCATGTTGTTAGGATAGATACCAATAGTGTACAACAAGTTTGCAACCCCGAAAGACCTGTGCCAATTTTGTGGTATTCGAAAAAAAATTACTTCCGGTTTTTGCTTATAACTTCAAAAAAATGCATTATACGGAAAAGTTATCTATGACATTTTTAAAGAAAACAATATTAACGACTATTTGAGCCCAATCGCAGCTCTATTGACTTCATAGGAACCAAGGTATAGAACTTAGAAGGTCACCCATTTTCTCGAAAACTGCAATTTTAGATTTTACTTATACTACAGTCATTTGGTAGTTTTACCTGGAAAGTTTAACGGGAGTGTAGAAAATTATAAGACTTGTTGAGAAATTAATACGGTTTAATCAGATCAAAAGTGCAAAGTAATTACAATTGACAAGCTGTAGCGCGTACAAAAGAAAAGCACTAGATGGCGCCACAACAGTGTTGCCAGAAAGAAACAAAACTAGGCTTAGGCATTGTTTACATTCTTTCAACATCCTCTCTTACATAAGCCCATCTTCGAGGAACAGAAAGCCAGTTTTGAGTGCGTCGTAGCTTTCGTTAGGGCATCTGCGACCATCATGTCCGTCTGAACGTAGCGAACGTCAATAGTCCCACCAATCACCTTGTCGCGAACAAAATGGTGCCTCACGTCAATGTGCTTCGTCCTGGAATGTTAACCATCAGAACCTGAAAGTTTAATAGAACTCCGATTATCACTGTAAGTAACCATGGCTTCGTTCTTCAAGTGTGGCCAAAAACTTTGTTGAAGTTGCTTTAGTCATAGAGCTTCTTGAACGAAAGACGACAAGGACATGTACTCCGCCTCAGTCGTAGACAGAGCAACTGTAGGCTGCCGCTTCGAGTTCCAGCTGATTGCTCTTCCCTGAAACAGGAATGTGTAGCCAGTGCAGGAACGTCGATCTTCCATTAAGCTCTTCCAGTCTGCGTTGCAATAACCATGAGACATTGTCTCTGCTGATGTTTGCTTATAGGTCAGTCTATAATCTCAGTCTATAACCCTTCAAGTAACGCATGACACGTTTCAGAGCAAGCCAATGCTGCATTTCAGGCTTACTATTGTATTTGCTTAACATATTAATCACAAAGCTAATGTCTGGCCTTGTTACCTGTAAAACATACAATAGACATCCAATTATCTTCTGATAACGAATATCAGTTAATATTTTAATTTCCTCAGAATTTTCTTTTTCATAAAACTTTGTGTTTACATCTATTGGAGTCTTGACTGTTTTACAATCAGACATACCATATTTTTGTAATACTTCCAGTATACTTATATATTTTCTTTGATCTAAGTATAATTAAGAATGGAATAATTTCCATTCTTTCTGTCCCGTTCTATATGGATTTTAGAAAGTAAGATTAATACGCGCCCTCTAGAATGTAATCCTGTAAATTGCAATGCCCAACAGGGTTTATAGTAAGTAAGTACTTATTGTTTGTTAAATTTACTATGATGCAATAAAGTATTGAGTATTGAGTATATGTATTCCAATGCAGTAACATAAGTCTCCGAGATCTTTCATTTTAAACTTTTTATGTAGCTCCGCCTTTACATGACCTTTCATTTTTTGATTATTTGTGAATATTAATAAATCGTCCACATATAATAGCCATAAAAAATATGTTTCTATCATCTTCAATCTTGTAGTATATATGATGCAGTCAAAACTCTTAACCAGTCAAAAGTACTTGTGACCGTATGCTTTGTCAATAATACATGTAATAATACTTTTGACTAAAATAACAGTTAAAAGTACTTTTTCCCAATGGAGCTGGTTAAAAATACTTTTGACTAAGTGATTCCGTCAAAAGTGGTTTTGACTGGTTGTATCAGTCAAAACTCTTAAAAAATTAAGGTGGTCGATAAAAATAACGACAAACGCACATATAAATTTTTATATTACTCATTATTAGTGGAGAACGTCTGATACAACCAGTCAAAACCACTTTTGACGGAATCACTTAGTCAAAAGTACTTTTAACCAGCTCCATTGGGAAAAAGTACTTTTAACTGTTATTTTAGTCAAAAGTACTATCACATGTATTATTGACAAAGCATACGGTCAAAAGTACTTTTAACTGATTTTGCTAGTCAATAGTACTTTTGACTGGTTAAGAGTTTTGACTGCAACATATAATATACTACAAGATTGAAGATGATAGAAACATATTTTTCACCTCACAAGCTCGGAAAGAATCTGTTTGTCATTCGAAATCTGAGCGCAAAAGTGCATTTTGTGCCCTAGCGTGGAAAGTATTTTTAAAATTCGAACCTTCTATTCTTTAATTTTTTATACCGCGAGTCCTCTGAAAATGCATTAATACTTATTTCATGCCAGTGCGCCAACCTTATTTTTAGAATAATCGAACTGGCCAGCACGACACCGCATGAAAAAAAATAAACACTTATTTAATATATTATTTGCGTTTTTCTTGCACCTAAGATTTTCCTCGCTGTAGTGAGGTGAAAAATTTTGTGTTTCGCTCGGCAGCAAAGTTATTCTGCGTCTCGTACCTTTGAAACCCTCGCTACGCTCAGGTTTCAATTTAAGTACTCGCGCCAAAAAACAACTTTGCAGCCTTGCATAACAAATAACTATTTTATGGCCATATATGTGGAAGATTTATTAATATTCACAAATAATCAAAAAATGATTGTTGGTTTGATTACCATGATTACCGTCGACTATGGAGCACATAGATTCTAGGGTCCCTAACCCGTTGCCGACCTATAACAGGAAAAAACAGGATATAGCGAGAAATAGTATAAGGAATGAGTTAGATTTTTTTATACCACAAAGGTGACAAACAAGAATTTCGGATATTTCACTCCCCGAACGAAACGCATTGCTGCTTCATGTCAATATTCTGTAAAAGGGTGGCTCTTCACTGGTCGGGCTAGCCTATTTCATAAACGCCCACTCGAAAGATTGTAATGAGAAGTATAAAAATAGAAAAAAAATATCTATACATATGAAAATTTTTTGGGTGTGTTCTGAAAAGTGTGGTGTATGATGTAGGCAACCGATATGAAAGGATTTTTTGAAATTCCCACGGGAAAGGATAAACGCACACGAAGTTGCGCGGGTTTCTCTAGTATATTATATTATCAATATTTAAAAAGAACTATATGCTTATTCAACAATAGAAATGGAGGAACTTCGAGTAAATGTTATGATAGCGGGATCAGTAGTTTCTCGGTACTATCGTAGTTTTGCGATTTTAGGTAAGCACTACCCTTCCCTTACAGTCAATTTGGTGCAATTCACAATATTTAATTCTTTATAAATAAAGAAAGTCGGTTGTAAAGGAAAGGTCCCAGGAAGCAGAAGAAACTGTTGGAGAAGGCCGTCCTAAAGAGAAAAGAATTTGCGTTCTGTTCGGTTCGGTGATGGCAAGTTGTTTCAAGACTGTATGTAAAATAAACAGCTGTCTTATGGTTAGTACATAGCAGTATTGATAGAGCAATGAAAGATTTGAATATTTTTTTTTATTTCTTTTTTTAATAAATAAATTAAATAATAAATATATAGGGGAAAATCACACAGATTGAGCTAGCCCCAAAGTAAGTTCGAAACTTGTGTTATGGAACACTAACTCACTCAACGTTACTATATTTTATAACAAATACATATATAGATAAACATCCAAGACCCGAGGCCAATCAGAAAATCGTTTTCCATTATGATCCGACCGGGATTCGAACCCGGGACCTCCTGGGTTCCTGGGTGGCGGTCCTGGTGGTAACCATTACAGCCGAACTAAACTACTTCGCGACACAAATTTATAAGCCCCGCCTACCGCGACACAATGCGCGTTGGGTCATTTTCGGGCGCTAGGAATGCTTCTATGTTTTTTCGTTCACTGGTGGGAAAGAGCGCGCTCCACATCATGACACTGGCAACTTTATTAGCCGAAGTTGAAGCCCTAGTGAATAGCCGCCCAATCACAAACATTTCCACGGATCATCGTTACCCAGAAGCGCTAACTTCTAATCATTTTTTAATTGGCTCTTCTTCAAGTAGCTCACTGTTAGGTAAGTTTAGTGACAGCGACTTATGTTTAAGTTTAATTGGCGTATTGCACAGCGGTTGGCAGACATGTTCTAGAGCCGCTGGGTTAAAGAATATATGCCCATTTTAATGCCTCGTCACAAGTGGACACAGGAGACGAGGTCATTACAGGTAGGAGACTTATGTTAATCGCTGATCCTAATTTAGACCGTAGTAACTGGCGTCATGGAGTTGTAAGCGCAGCCCATGCAGGCGCGGACGGACGAGTTCGTACGGTCGACGTACGTACGCACACGGGTTAGTTGCGTAGACCAGTCACGCGTGTTACCTTGCTCTCTCCACGGATTGATTGAGGAGGCAGAATGTAAGCGAGGTAATGCACAATAGATAAAATAATATTATAAAATTTTGTATTGCATTTACTCTTAAGCAATTTCTTAAAGTAATGAAACTTTTGGTTTTTATAAATAAATATTAATAGGTAGCGAATACGATTATCCAACCATTTTTATAATTTGTCGCTAACTTAAGTATAATAGCAAATGCATCGCCCCTCCACGGGCAGTAGCTTCCGTGATGCACCAGGGGCTGATCGTACGTGCTTCAGTTTTCGATAAAACACGTGGTTTCTCTTTTCTATCCCTAATAGCTACCCTAAGATATATCGTTAATGTTTTTTTGTGATTAACAATAAAATAAAAAGTTTTTTTAATAAAAATATAAAAATGAACTAAGTAGCTTTATTATAGGTCTGGAAATTTCTAAATACATTTTCCATTGTCTGTCCTGACTCAGTGTTAACCAAAGCAGTAACTATTGTTTTTATATATTCGTCTATTGCGGTAACCTGAGATCGTAACTCATTGTACCTTCTCTTTATTTTCTCTTTAACTTCATTCTCTTCATCTTTTTTCGAATTACATTTTTGAGCAAGTATCATAGGATTCTTTATATTGATAACCATTGATTTTAGATACGCTATCAAGTACCAAAATTGATCTACTTTTCTGTCTGAATTATTAATTGAATACAATACGAAATCAAAAGTGAACCCAATATCAGGTCCGATGTCATTCCAAATATTAAAAAATTCTCGTTTCGCGTCGTAAGTAACTGTTTTCCAGTAACAATCCTGCTTTGGCACTCTTCGAACACGTTTTCTATTTTTAGAAAAACAATCGAAATTATGTTTGAAAGCCGGGTCTATTTTTCTGTCAAAAGTGAAATGGTTTTCATATTCAAAATTACGTCTATTATTAATACTTTCAGTTGAAAATTCTTGAAGCCATTTCGCAGATAATAAACAATATTGCATGTCATAATTATTGAGCGTGAGATTCCTTTCCACTTGCATCGATTCATTCAGACATTTTTCGTAAGCTTCCCGTCCAATATCTGATATCAACGTCTTCAATTTTATATCATTTGAATCGTTTGTCCAGTCGGGGAAGTACGTGTCGTCATTTTGTTCACACTGTTCCATTGAGTTGGTAAAGTTCGATTGGTTCTTTTCACTAACAGACAAGTCTTCGGATTTCGAGACGACCAGCAGTAGAAACAGGTAGGCTAAGAGCTCCATATCACGTAGACCTGATTCGAATATGAATAAAAGTACCTAAAGTAAGTAAGTTCTAGACGCCACCAAGACAGACTGGCGCTGACGTTTAACAAAGTTCGAAACTGACACCACAAAATCGATTTTCAATTGTTTTATAAGCTGTGAGTCGCGTTGTTGGCGCGTACTTTAGTATAAAAGGAAAGGTTGTAATATTCAACGAGCGCGAGACTGCCTGGACTAATAGGCATTCTGTGACCTGAAGTCTATATATACTCGAGAATGTTGGTAAACAACTATGTAAAGTGCATAATAATGTTGTAGCCAACTGGTTGAATTAGCCATTTAAGTGAACGGCTATTTCATTTTATGTTCATGGAACAACGTTATTTAGTCAATCGCTAAGACGTAGATTTTCTCAGTGGCTGAACACAACATTCATCACTATAGACGGCAATCCAAGTGGCTTATGTTACAGTCAAGAGCAGGTCGTCCTTTATTTATCGAACTTTGTACCGTTCTTAAGTTCTATGTCATAAGAGCCAAAATTGTACTGCAAGTGTAAAGCTCGACGTGCATTTGACTGTACGGTGGCATCGAAGATAGGAGGACCATTTTAGAAAAAAATCGCTTGCACAACTTGTAAGCGGATTTTTTGTCAGCTCCGTCCTTTTCTTTGTTACCAAACAGGGTTTTTGTTTATTAGAGCCACATGTGTCCACTAGGATTGGATGTTGCAACCAAAAATTACCCTAAAGATGGTCCTGCTATCCTCGAGGCGACTGTACATATTGAAAATCTCCACCCCCGTCCACAGTATAAAAAGTTATTATTTTTTTTATTTAGATCGATGGTAACATCACAACAGATCACAACATTACCTATGGATTTTATCTGTTTTTTTTTCTCTTTTTAGGGTTCCGTAATAAACTACAAAGAACCCTTATAGTTTCACCATGTCCGTCGGTCTGTCTGTCTGTCTCTCTGTCTGTCCGTCCGCGGTCTAGCGCCTAGACGCCTGTAATTTGGTATGTATACACATATTAACAATGCTAACAAAGTGGTAGAACAAAATTTTGAAAAATGTTTTCTTTTGGGGTGCCTCCTCTACATGCAAAGTGGAAATGTTTTTGTTTTGCGCCCACTTCATGTTGTGGTGTATCGTTAGATAAGTCTTTGAGGGTGTGGTAAGATCATTTTTAGATACAATGATCCGTTTTGGAATTATTTACATTTATCGTGTCAATATTAGTTTTGCACGGTGGTCCCCCCCCTCCCCTATTTCAGTTAAGTAGGGTCTATTGGATTCCAAGTAATAGCTAACGAACTTATGAAGTAAAATTTATTTGATGAAATTGGAAAATCCATATTCATAAGATTTGTCTTTGAAAATGATTCTTCTAATTGAAAACGACGCCAACTTTGCTCAAACCCCTTTGCTTTGAGCAAAGTTGGCGTCGTTTTCAATTTGAGCAACCAAAAATGAAACTTTGATATTATGAAAGAACAGAATAAAGCAATCAAAAGCTATTATGGGACACGTTTCTCTAAATCATATCGAAACAGAGATATTTTTACATAGTATAAAATGAAGTCGCTTTTGCTGTCTGTCTGTGCGTCGCTTTTGCTGTATGTATGCTTAAATCTTTAAAACTACGCAACGGATTTTAATGCGGATTTTTTAATAGATAGAGTGATTCAAGAGGAAGGTTTTTATGTATTATACATTCTAAAACTCCCACGGGAAAGCGGGATAATTATATAAAATATCAAAACTGTCGGAACAAAATGTATCTCCACGGGTCTGTTTAAATCGGCCAGAATCGACGCTCAGGTACATCCGTCCACTTATGTCTGACCTCTAATGGTCGAGTATCGACGTTTTCATAAATTAGTTGGTAGTCCAGTTAAACATAGAACTGGCCGTAAGTGTATTATCGCAGTTGCTCAACCTAGAAAGCTGGAATTTTGTATAGAGGAAGGATCCCTTTATGATAGAATTCCTACGGGAAGGGAGTAATGGGACTATTAGTGTATTATCGCAGGCGCTCAACCTAGAAAGCTAATATTTTGTAAGAGGTTGCCTTTGACTAGGATAAAGATAGGGTTTTTCTATCTATCTATCTATACTTCTATACTAATATTATAAAGAGGAAAGATTTGATTGTTTGTTTGTTTGCATTGAATAGACTCTGAAACTACTGGACCGATTTTAAAAATTCTTTCACCAGTAGAAAGCTACATTATCAGGGAGTGACATAGGCTATAGCTTTTCCCGAAATTCAATGTGGTTCCCACGGGAACGGGTCCGGGACTTCACGCGGACAAATAATAAATAAGACTAGGTATATGTGTAATATCGGGAGCGCTCAACCTACAAAGCTGAGATTTTGTATTGAGGATCCCTTTATGAAGTGGACAATAACAAAGACAGGATTTTTTAAAATTCCCACGGGAAAGGCAGTAATAACTGTAAGTGTATTATCTCAGGCGCTCAACATAGAAAGCTGAAATTTTGTATAGAGGTTCCCTTTATGACAAGGACAAAGACGGGATGTTATAGAATTCCCGCAGGAACGGGAGTAATAGATAGGGCTGTAAGTGTATTATCGGAGGCGCTCAACCTAGAAAGCTGAAATTTTGTGTACAGGTTCTCTCTATGATGTTGACAAGGATAAAGATGGGATTTTATAGAATTCTCACGGGAAAGTGAGTAATAACTGTACTTGTATTATCGCAGGCGCTCAACATAGAAAGCTGGAATCTTGTATAGAGGTTCTCTTTATTATATTGGCAAGGATAAAGTAGTTTTTTTTTATTCCCACGAGAATGAGAAAAATATTACTGCACGTGTATTATCGTGGGCGCTCAACCTAGAAAGGAGATTCTTCTTCTTGAGAACTCACCCCCTAAGGGGGTGAAACGGGGGTCCAAAGTTTGTATAGAGAAACAAGATTAGTCAGACCATTTCATTAGAAACTTCGTAGGAGTACTAATGAGTAGTACGTGTTTCAGGATTTTTCAAAATTCAACCGCTGAAAGGGGGAAATGGGGTGACAAACTTGAAAAAAGAAATAAAGTGTAAAAAATATGGTATATAGTTGGTTGAGAGTTTGTATGCAGTAAAGCAGACTGAACTACCGGACCGACCGGACCGGTCGGACTAGATATCATAATAATATTATAAATGAGAAAGTGAGTTTGTGTTTGTTATTCCTCCATCATTCATGGCAGCCGATCCTTCTGAAAAATTGTATACGTTTGTAGAGTACAGAGCCCAACATAGGTTAATTTTTACGCGGGCGAAGCCGCGGGCAACAGCTGGTTTGATTTATAAAACTCATTAAAATAGACGATGTTATTGCAGTTTCATACTTTCTGCTTCACTTTTTTAAGAAATCAAACAAAATAAATCAAATAACATAATGTAAATGATTGGACCGAACAGAATGGTTGGTGTGGTGCTTTCCGGCGAGCAAAGAGGATAGCATAGCTGCGCATAAAATTCTCTAAACGTAAACATCCTCACAACCTTCATTATTTCATCGGTGAGTCGGCTATTTTGTATTCACTTAGCCCTATCTTCACACTTAGCTACACAAGCATAACGATGCGGGTGGCGCGAGATGGAACCACCATTTGACATTTAAATGTATGAGATCGGTATTCTCTAAGCACGATGAATTCATTGTAACCTTCACCCCACATCGACCACGACAACCACAACTTGAACTGTCAAACATAAAGCTATTAAATTGTAGCTTTCATATTGGATGTAGTATTTTGTGACAATTTAAATTAAGACATTTATTTTTTAAAAGCTTTTATTTAACTTGACCTGTATAATGTATGTATGTAAGGGTGGAATCTTGAAACAAAAATTTGAACCACTTTCCGAAGAGCGATTGAGCTGAAATTTTGCTTAAAACTGTAGATCAGATGACAATACAATATTATGATAACAAAATTACGATACAGCCGTTTGTGTTCCGTTTTTTGTACAAAACAGTTCCGACCAAAAACCTATAGGGTACTTCCGGTTGTCCTAGAATCATGAAATTTGGCAAGAAGCAAGATGATGTAGTACAAGTACAGGAATAAATCTGAAAATCGTAAATTTGTAGTTACTTCTTCTTCTTTAAACAACCAATATAATGTGACCCTACCCTTGGTACATTTTACATTGGTACATGGCTCTTTTTATACCGGTTATAAATTAAAATGTATTTTATTTATTACTAGCTTTTCCTCGCGGCTTCGCTCGCGTTAATTTTATGACATAGATCTCGTTTGACAACAAAACAACCCATAGCGCGATTTGTGGCGCCATCTGTTGGCCGATAGCATCCCATACAGCGCCCTTTATAGTAGAAAAAATATTTTCCCTTTGGATTGACATACTTTCACGGGTAAAAAGGTAGCCTATGTTGGGCTCTGTACCCCTGACATATACAAATTTTCATAATGATCAACTGATTAGTCAAGCCGTGAAGGAATAACAAACAAACAAACTCACTTTCTCATTTATAATATTAGTATGATAGTATGACTAGTATGAGGAGTTCGATGGCGTCGCTGTGTGTCACACTCTAATATGAACACACAAGTTAAGCGACGGCGACCCTAGCCAGCGTTTGGATGGTTTTCGTTATCTCGAGCTTCTTCGTGCTTCGGAGGGCACGTTAAGCCGTCGGTCCCGGCTATTGTCGATAGATGACAGTCGTTAAGCCAAGTCGGTGGCCTTGGTCGGTGGGCGGTTTGAAAACACCGACCTCTGCCAATCCGCATTGGAGCAGCGTGGCAGAGTACGCTCTAATCACCTTTGATTGAAGGGAGACCTGAGACCTGAGAGATAGGTCGGTAGTTACTGACAAGTTCGTTGCAACCCGATTTGTGAATCGGAACCACTTTTGCTCTTTTCCATAGATTAGGGAAAGTACCTGACATTAAAGATTGGTTTAAATCAGCATAAGAGGATAGGCTAATTCCTGTGCACATGCTTTTATGAATATTGGTGAAATACCATCAGGCCCCGCTCCTTTCCTGTAGTCTAAATTTTTCAAACTATCTACTATACAACTATACTATACAATCTATTTTTGGAATAATTTGACATTAAATTGCTTAGAAAATTCAATTTGTAATCGCAATCATCGTCAGGTACGTATACCGACGAAAAATAAGATGCAAATAATTCGCATATTTCGGTGGCATCAGATGTATTAGTATTCCTGTTAGACATGGCGCTCGGGTATGAACTAGAACCACCACGTTTAGCTTTCACATGACTCCAAAATAATTTAGGATTAGCAGTAAATTCCTTTTGCAAGTTATCCAGATATGTACAGTAACACAATTTTGTAAATTTTTGTATTCTATTTGAAATTAGCCTTAATTCAATATGATCTAATGGATTTTTGTATTTGTTATATCGCTTTCTTATTCTATTTCTTTAATTTAACATTTTTAACATTTTTTTACATTAATTAGTTTATAATTGAACCAACACGGATACTTTTTTTAAAATTAATTTTACGCAATGGTACAAACGTATCTATAGTGGAGTTTAAAATGTCATAAAAAATCTCGAGCATACTGTTCACTTCAGAAAGATTGCCAACCAGATCATCCCAACTAATCGACTTTAGATGTGCCCGGACCAAATCGTAATCGGCTTTATTGAAGTTAGGTCTAACTGTGTTCGTGTTATAATATAACCGAGGAGTGTCCTCCCATTCCATGACCACGTCGAGCGGTGAATGTAAAGTATCAATAGCACATAGTGCGCTACTACTCTTGGTCACACTACATGAAGCAACGGATGATAATACTAGGTCAAGGGTACGGCCAGCTGGGTTAGTTACGTAATTTAGTTGTTTTAGTTCATTCAAATTAACAAAGTCTATCAGAGTCTCACCCGCAGCGCCCGAATGCAACACAGCATCAGAAGATTCCACTGCCCTCCAATCAATGCATCCCATATTGAAATCACCAACAATACAAATATTACAATCAGTGATCTGCTCAACTACCGTGTTACAATTGTTGATAAAATACTCCATGACAGACCGATTGATCGGAGGAGGAAGGTAAACGGCACAGAGAGCCATTCGACGAACAGTACAAGAAACAGGTACATCGATCATAACCCAGAGGTCTTCAAAGTTACTTTCCCAAGTGATGACACGTTTGGACTTGAGAGTTTTCTTAATGGCCACCAATACTCCGCCCCCCTCCTTGCCACGATGCTGTGCGGACGTTTCTCTATCGCGTCTGTAAACTGTGTATCGGTCGTCGAACAGCTCGCTGCTTAGCACACTATCATTAAGCCAAGTTTCGGACAAAATCACAACGTCGTAGTCATTACAACAAACATTGCTGAAAAATATGTGCGTTTTTGTTCTTAAGCCTCTACAGTTTTGGTAGTAAACACGTAAGATATAGAATTTGGAAGAGTTTATCATCGTGCATGAACTATCAAAAAATTAAGAAAAAGTTGTCTATTTTAAGTTATTGACAGTGTCCATATTTTTAATAACAACATAATCAGCGTCCTCGCTCTTTCTAACCAAATTTTTGCCACTTCTAATCCAGACGAACTTATAACCCTTTTCTTTCGCTTTAAGGCGCGTTGTGGCATGCAGGACTTTGTCGACTGGTGATAAATGTTCTACCACAAATACTGGGCTGCTCCCGTCAGCGTATCCGAAATGCCCGCTGTTAAGTTTACTTTTAGCGTTTTCCTTATTGAACTTTATGACGGATGCCAGCAGCTGATCGCGAATCCTAGGGGAGGCCAACTGGGCAACGATAGATCTAGGTCTGCTACCCGAAGTCTTGAGTTTGGCAATGCGGGTACAATGCAGTACATCAGCCTCATTTATATCGCAACTGACCACTGAACCCAGTCGCTTAACTATAGAGTAGAGGTTCTCATTTTTGTTCTCTGGCATGCACTGTATCTCTATGTTGTTTGAGCGTGATTGCTGCTCCAAAAGATTAAAACGTTGGTTTAAGTCAACGATAGTTTTATTCATATCTGAATTTTCATTCTGTAACGTTTTAATGATAATTTTTAGACTAGTATGTTCTGCTTTCATCTCTTCAAATTCCGTATTAATATATGCCATAGAATCTGCAATATCCTCAACCTCCTTCTTAATGGGCTCTAACTCCTTTGTGATGGTCATCTTCATGTCTTTCAGCATGGTACCGAGCTTTTCTTTCAGGATTTCCTTCAGAATACTGCGAACATCCTACTTAGTAACAGGCACTGCATCAGGTGGAGAGCTCAATGCCTGTCTCTAGTTTCTAGTTGGAAATGTTTTGAGCAGGCGTGGAATCATTTCTTGCCTTTCGATTTCGGCTTAGACATTCCGGGCAGTTCCACGTCTGGAAAGCTTCAGTGTTGACCTTAATCTCGTCAATTGACAGGCACAGAAAATGGTATAAGCTGCCACAAACAGTACATGGAATAGATGGTTCATCTTCTTTTGTATTCTCGCCAGCGCAGCATCCCCAGTTGTTAGCAGAAGTAGACATTGTGTGCGCGTTGTTTACTATTTATTTATTTTGTGATAAATTATGAATTTGACGGCACGCCGCGTCATAATCAACACGTGCACAACATCCGACCGGTGAATCATCGGCAGCTGGCGGCGCAACGTCGTAAACAACACCTGCGCCGTGATTCATCGGTTCCACCGGGCGGGGCGGTGACGCACCGGCCACCGTACAAAAGGCGTGGAACGCGAAGCGGAGGGGCATGCATCGAAGTCAATCCGCATCGAAGTCAATCCTCAAAAAAGCGCCGCTATCCTTTTCGCTAGAGGTAGCACCCCAAATCCCTCCTCCAGAGTCGAAATGTTCGGACAACCGATCCCTTGGGAAAGGAAAGTCCGCTACCTAGGCGTCACACTCGATAGGGGACTCACCTTCCGCGATCATATTAGATTGTCCGCAACCGCGCCGCTTTCGCGCTAGGCCGACTATATTATCTGCTCAATGGGCGTAGTAAACTCTCTCTTAGAAATAAGGTGAGAATTTACACAACGTGCATTAGGCCGATAATGACTTACGCGAGTCCAGTTTTCGCCCACGCCGCGCCCTCTCATATCCACAGGCTGCAAACCATCCAGAATAGGTTTTTGCGCAAAGCCATCGGTGGGCTTTGGTTCATTCGGAACAAAAACCTCCACATTGACTTAGGTGTGCCGACCATCTCGCACCACCTAAAGCAATGCTCAGTCAGATTTTTCGACTCTCTCGACCATCACCCCAATCCATTGGTGAAAGCCGCAGGGGATTATCCCGCTCCGGCTGACACCATTAGGTCCAAACGTCGTCCGCGGCACGTCCTCAACGACCCGGACGACGCCATTACAGTCGCCATCGAGGCGTACAAACAATTAGATTCCGCGACACAAAGTAGACACACACGTCCGTCATATCGGCCCCGCCGGCGGGGCCGCGCGTCGCGCCACCCTGTAGGGACTCGGTTTTCGCGGTACCGGCACGTGCCCGGCCGCTTCTCTCCAATCCGTTCGCCTTCCCCCAGTGTCGCCATAGGCCGAGGTTCGAGCCCCCCTGTGGGGCGCCCCTAGGCAGACGCTGTAAATTTTAGGCGGTGAGAGCCCTACGCTCCCGCAACAGTCCGGTGTCTCAGTAAAGGGTGTCAGTACACCCAAACTGATTAGTCCATTCAAAAAAAAAAAAAAGCGGAGGGGCATTCTCGCTCCGACTCTTGCCCGATGCAGACGCTATCCTACCCACTTAATTTGTTGATTAAAAATATTGCTTATTATTGTGTAGTTGTGTAAAACTAATTAACGATTATAATTAAATTACAAAAGGAATACAACCTGTTTGGTAATTATAATTCTGTTTCATTATGTCCGATTCCCCGCCTTTATCAGAAGTGCCGGATCCATCACCACACCAAATTCCTATATTGGAAAACAATCTCATGACCATGTTTTCGTCAGGTATAGAGGCCATCCTTCATAAAATTTCAAACAATGCGACCTCACACCCTCCTGTTACGCAAGCGACATTCATTCCTTTTGACCCTGATATCCTTGATTCTGACATAGTTAACTGGTGTGCGCTGACCGAAATGATCATAGAAAAAAAGAAATTAGACGGGATCGACTTAATCTTAGCCCTTACTCACTGTCTTAAAGGACGTGCTGCTCTTTGTCTTACAAAAGTCCAACCACATAAAATATCATGGAATTCTATTAAGGAAATGTTGATTTCAAAATTCTCAAAACCAATGATGATTCAAGATCATTTTGACTTGATTATGAAATTTCAAATAGATAGCAAGGAGAGTCCAGCTGAAGCGGGAATGCGGTTATGGCAGTTAATAGATCGGATCCCTGAAGCCGATTTATCTGAAAAGGTCATAACAGGATTTGTAATATCTGTTTTGTCACAGTGTGACGATAAGGTTCGTCGAGAACTAAATTCAGTTGTCATCTCTGACAAAAATCAACTATTCCGTACCCTCCGTAGCTTTACGCTCAAACGAAAAAGTGATGAGGTGATTTCCGAAACAGAACCCAAGAGGTTCCGTCCATCAGCAGGTTTTCGAGGACATTGCCACATTTGCGGCAGAATCGGGCATAAAGGTTTCGACTGTAGGGATGCACAGCAGCGGGCCCACGTTAAAAACTCTTCTGTTTCAGTAAAACAAGAACAGCCCAATAAACCTGTCGTTTGTTACGTTTGCAACGACCGCGGACACATCGCTACCGCATGCCCTATGCGCTGGATAAAGAAGGAAAACGGCAGACCCAGTTCCACCATCACTAGCAAGCAAGTGAATCTATGTTCCCAAGCTGCGCGAGGTGTGTTACAAATAAAAGGCATTCAGTTTCCTTTTATATTTGACTCTGGTTCGGAATGCAGCCTCATTAAGCGCAGTAATTGTTACTCACTGAGGGGTGAATGGTTTCATGAATAAGTGGTTTTAAAGGGGATAGGTCCGAATAACGTAACTTGCCCTTTACAAATTAAATGTAAAACCTATGTACAGGATGTTTCGATTGATGTCATTTACCATGTCTTACCAGATGAATATCTTAACGAGGATGTTCTATTAGGTTGTAATATTTTGGATGAGGGAATTTCCGTTGACATTAACAAAAATAAGTTAACTTTTTCCAGAATTAAAACCTCTTCTTCTTGCTCTAAACTGGTAGAGCCTTTTGATGTGACATTAATTAATACAGACCTAAATGGTAATGAAAAGGAGAAACTATTTAAAATTTTGTCGAAATACTCAGCCAATCTCATACAAAAACTACCCACTTCTCGCATAACGACCGGTAATATTAAAATTGATTTGATTGATCCTAACAAGACGGTACATAGGCGACCTTATAGATTATCCCCTGCCGAATTGGATGTAGTAAATTCTAAAGTCCAAGAGTTGTTAGATGCAAACATTATTCGCGAAAGTTCTTCGCCATTTGCTTCTCCAATCCTACTAGTAAAAAAAAAGGATGGCACCGATCGGATGTGTGTGGATTATAGGGAGCTTAACAATAACACACGTCCAGATAGTTACCCTCTTCCATTAATTAATGATCAAATAGATAAATTGCACGGAGCTAACTATTTTTCTAGCCTGGATATGGCCTCTGGCTTACATCAAATTAGGGTTCATGAGGATTCTATAGAAAAAACAGCCTTTGTCACACCGACGCGACTGGACAATACGAATGGCTAACCATGCCATTCGGTTTAAGAAATGCCCCTCAGGTTTTTCAACGCGCTATAAATGCTGCTCTTAAACCGCTTAATGACAATCGAATTTTAGTTTATATGGATCATCATCCATAACGCAATAAGCGGAAAGCACATCTGCTTTCCGCTTCAAATTCTATCGAAGAAGGGTTATTGCGCCTCGATAAATTACTTGATACATTGACAAAAGCTGATTTTTCTTTCAATTTTAATAAATGTTCTTTCATGAAAAATAAGATAGAATATTTAGGGTATGTAATATCAGCAGGTGAAATTCGACCAAACCCTCGCAAAATTGTGGCTTTAACAAACTTATCCGCGCCCAAAACATCCCAACCCAAGTCCGACAATTCATAGGCCTAGCCACTTATTTTCGACAATTCATTCCGAACTTCTCGAAATGAATGAAACCTTTGTATCCTCTAACAGCAACGAGTAAAAGTAAAATAACTTGGACTGTAGAGCATGATCAAATTCATAGAGAAATAGTAAAATATCTAACATCGGAACCGGTTCTGAAAATTTTTGATCCTTCGCTCCCTATCGAGCTCCATACCGATGCGAGCAGTGATGGATATGGTGCAATTCTTATACAAAAGGATATGAATTTGCCTCACGTCATCGCTTATTTCAGTCATAAGACAACCGACGCTGAAAGTAGGTATCACTCATGTAGACGACGCGAAGCATTCCCGGCTGCACCTGTGAACACACTAAAATAAATTAATAAACATAAATAAAAAGTGATTAGATTAAGCATTAGCAAATAATTGATGTAGTACTTACTATAAGGATAAATGCACGCCGTAAGGTGTACGCCTGTGTGTGTGGCCGTCACACTAACGTCGCTAGTTCGACAGTTCACCGCGATGCACCGATGTACCCACACGTATGCGTATATCCCGAAAGATATTTCACGTTAGTCGCCTGTTTTACTCATTTTCAAAATCCTGGACACCGCACCTTACCTCCATCGCCTACAATCTGGTCTTCGAGCCCGATCACCAAGGATTTTTGAGCCAGTGGAACAGACGAACAAAGAATGTTTACAACACCGCCACGCACAATGGTTAAAACGCGTGCAGCTGTCGTTCGAGAAAAGTTGTCACATCCCGCAGAAGACAATAACAGTGAAGTGCTTTCACGTAAAGTGCAATCAGAAATTTTGTTACCGAAAAACGAGTTAAAAGAAATTGCTCAACAGAAACCGATCATGAAGGTAGCCTCAATATTACATTGGGTGTACCCGCATCGGTTGTTTCGAAGAAAGGTTCTAGTAGATCATCGTTGTCAGCACGAAAGAAGCAATTAGAGCTGGCAGCAGCACAAGCGAAAGCTGAAATTGAAAAAAACCTGATAGAAAAACGGTTAGCGGCCCAATTAGCTGCGCTGAAAAGTGAATCATCGCGGAGTTCTCATACCAGTCGTACCAGTTCCGTTGCCGGACCTTCAAAAGTTGAAGAATGGTTAAATAAAGCCAGCAGGAGCTACAGCAGCAGCGCGCGGCCAGTCCGCCGCCGGCGGCACCCTCTGTACCCGGCACATCGGATCTTCAGCACATAGCTCGAGCAATGGAACAGATGGCTACAGCTACCTACAGCGCACACTCAAAATTGCTGTCCAGACTTTCAACACCAAAGGAATTACCGTTATTTTTTGGCGATCCTTTAGAGTGGTTACAGTATAAAAATAGTTATGAAGAGTCTAATAAATTATGCTGTTATAATGACAGTGAAAATGTCACAAGACTGTGTAAAAGTTTGCGTGGTGAAGCGAAAGAAGCAGTTTCATCATTACTTATCAGCAATACAAAACCAAATGTTATATTGGATGCACTAGAACTGCGCTTTGGACGATCTGAGCTCATCATACATAAAATTGCCAAGCAGTTTAAAAAATTGCAACCCTTGCCGCAGACTTATCACAGTGATCTAGTGCCATTTGCAGTTAAAATAAAAAACTACGTCGCAGCTGCCGAATTTCTACTTAACTACGTCACAAGTAGTTAAGTAGAAATTAATTAAACCTGGGATCATGAGTGGCGGTCAGGCGCGGTAACCATTGCGCTACGGAGGTCGTCAAACTTTTATAACTTTTATTCATTAAATAGGTTACAGGGAAACTAATAATAACAATAAAATAAAAATTAAACTATGTCAAAACTTAGAACTAATTTTAAAAATTAAAGAGGCATGGTCCCTGTGACAGGGTGCCCAAAATGCTAGCAGCGTTACCTCGCTGAATGGCGATAGAGATGCTGCGAGCCTTTGGCTCACCCGTGGTTTGTCGCAATGTTTTGGCGATGTTAAGAGAGGTAGGGCAAAGCGGATAATCCGCTCAAATCGGAGCAGCCCGTCTGGGGAAGGACCTCCACCAAAGAGCATAGGTCTTGGCCAAATGTACCAAGAGGACTATACTATCTTTAGTCGCCCGCTTGTTTGACGTTCTCGGCGTAGTTGCACCGGTGATTCTCTACGCTAAATTGCTAATTAAAGAATTGTGGCTCAGTAATATTGACTGGGATTCCACCCCGCCAAATTCAATAATAAATCGTTTTTGCTTATTGAGACAAGAACTTCCGCTCGACACATTGGAGTATATGACGATTCCAAGGTAAATCTTGTAGCGTTCTGTGACGCAAGTATGAGCGCGTATGGCGCCGTCATATACTTACATGTTACCGATCCACATGGTTCGATTAGTGTGAGATTATTATGCTCGAAATCGAAAGTCTCGCCCGCTAAAGTTATAAAGCTCGCCCGCTTAGAATTGAATACTTGTGTACTCGCCTCTAAATTAATTAAGACTGTCGAGGACACATATAAAAACCGCATTGAAATCGCTGACATTTATGTATTTTCGGATTCTACGATTGCGCTCTCCTGGGTGCATTCCTCTCCACATAGATGGTCGATTTATGTGAGTAACCGCGTCGCTCAGTGTCAGGAGAATGTAGATTCGTGTCACTTTTATCACGTAGCAGGCGCCGAAAACCCGAGTGACTGTTTGTCGCGCGGCCTCTTGCCGTCGCAATTGATCGACCACAATAATTGGTGGCAGGGTCCGTCTTGGTTGTGCCGTCCGCCTGCCGAGTGGCCTTTAAAATCATTCTCAGCAAATGGTATGGATCTGAATAATGTCCCGGAGATGAGAACTAACGTTTTAACCGCTGTAACTGCGATTCCTGAGAAACCCATACTCTACGAGTTGGCTCAGAGAATCTCCGCTTATAATAAAGTCTTACGTATAATAGTAAACATTTTTGATTTCATCAAACGCCGCTCAGAAAATTCATATATTAATAAATTGCGCGCCGCAGAAATATTGTTAATTAAATCTGTTCAACAAGTTCATTTTTCTGATGATATAAAGAAATTAAATAAAGGGCAATTACCGTCTAAAAAATTGAGGAACCTCGCCGTCTTTATAGACGAGAAAGGGATACTGCGTTTAGGCGGCCGTTTGTCAAAGTCTAACTTACCATATGACGCTAAGCATCCCGCACTTTTACCCAAACATGACCATGTCGTTGATCTTATAATACAACATTGTCATATCGCTAAGTGCCATACAGGTCCGAGTTTAGTGTTAGCACTATTACGCCATAAATATTGGATATTGGACGCCAGAACAGTAGTTAGAGCGAAAATCCGCGAATGTAACCAATGTTTCCGCGTAAGGCCGTCACATACAAACCCAATCATGGCCGATCTCCCGCCGTACCGTGTACGTGAGACGAAAGCGTTCTTACACACCGGAGTGGACTACTGTGGTCCTATAAAAATAACATTGGCTAGGCGTCGTGGACAACAGTCTATGAAAGCATACATTTGTGTGTTTGTGTGCATGACAACAAAGGCGATCCACATCGAGTTGGTAACCGACCTCAGTTCTGACACGTTTCTAGGTGCGTTCAAACGTTTCATTTCCCGCCGTGGCCCCGTATCATGCCTGTATTCAGACAACGGGACAAATTTCGTCGGTGCTCGGGCACAGTTAGAAGAAATACAAAAATTCACAATTGAAAAACGCATCGAATGGAAAATGATTCCACCGCGAGCTCCACACTTCGGAGGTATATGGGAGACTAGTGTCAAAAGTATTAAAACACATTTATACAGAGTAATCGGTACTCAAATTTTAACATACGAAGAAATGCAAACTGTTCTAGTTCAGATAGAATGCATATTAAATTCGCGTCCGCTATGCGTTCTATCAGCTGATCCGTACCCCGAGGTGCTCACGCCCGCGCATTTCTTAATGGCTAGCCCTTTGCAACAGTTTCCCGCTAGTGAGTTGTCGAACTCTGAAAGTTTGACGAACCGCAAACGTCTGCTTGACAATATGATCAATTCATATTGGAAAAGATGGCGATCTGAGTATTTGCACACTTTGCAGGTCAGACAAAAGTGGTGTGCGCAGGACAAACCTGTGAAGGTGGTCACAATTGTTTTGGTAGAGCGTGAAGATACGCCACCTCTCTGTTGGCCATTAGGAATAATCACTTAAACGCATCCTGGCACAGATAATTGATAGCATCCCCCTTAGGCAGCCTACAACCAATGACGTCTTTCTAGAATATTACTTCATGAGAGCTATTATATACAAACAGATTTATACTCACTCAGGGTACACAGGCCGGTTTAATCCAGATAATTAGGATACACTCGTGTCGTGATATCGATGCAGGCAATACTCCACAATAACAACTCAGTTATATTTCCACACTTTTATTAGCAAATTATAATTATGTAAGTACTACTTCAATTACAAGAACCAACTAGCCAAAATTACAACCGATACACCACAGATATATTATTCCCGCCATGGCTTGCTACCCTCTCCACGCCTTACATCATATGGGAGATGGAGCAAGCCACTTCCGGTTTCATGACAACTTTTAATGTTAAATTACGCTTTTAATCACAATATATCGTAAATAAAATAAATAAACGATATCTAAGTTATTATTAGCAGTCGTGATATTGAACAATGGCGTTATTTTAAAAGAAAAGCTAAACACATCTACACTTGACTTAGCCGCCATTGTTGTCAATGTCACGACTTACTATCAAAAATCAATTGAGTGATCTTTATCATTAGAACAATATTAATAAATAGCTAACAGTTCGGCCATCCTTTATACATTGTACGGCCTCGTAAATGCTACAGCTATAACAATATTATTAAGTATGAGCGTTTTATGTAACAGACAAATCATTTAACTAAAAATAAAGATTTATTAATTTTACACTATTTACCTCATAGTAAACTAAGCTTTAATTTTTAAATATTATTACATTATTATCAAAATGCAATGTAAATATTATATACTATGTCATTCAATTATAGATATTTTTATCAATATAATAAGTACACAACAAAATCCAAATCTATTTCAGACTTATTAATAAAATCGTATATAAACAAAATAAAAGTAGGCGTTATTTCATGGCCTAAATAAATTAAATAAGCAGGCATTATTTCATGGCCTGTTACATGTATAGTAGGCGTTATTTCATGGCCTAAATAAATTAAATAAGCAGGCATTATTTCATGGCCTGTTACATGTATAGTAGGCGTTATTTCATGGCCTAAAATAAAATAAATAACCAGGCGTTATTTCATGGCCTGTTACATGTATAGTAGGCATTATTTCATGGCCTAGAGTCGGAGTAGGCATTATTTCATGGCCTAAAGTGTTAAAGCAGGCATTATTTCATGGCCTGAAAGGTTTACAACAGGCATTATTTCATGGCCCGAGGGAAAGCTGTAATAAGTGTGATTAAGCTGTAACAAATGCGAATTAGCTGTAACAAATGCGTTAAACAACCAATATAATACAGTATACAATAAAATGAATTCCAAATGAAAATAATGTAAGTACGAGAAAATAGTGTCAGTACGTACTATGCGTTGTCATTCTCGCTAAAGATGACATCATGAGGTCGGTTAAAATTTAACCATGGTCGTATCTTATCTACAGCGACTACCGTGCGGTATGGACGCCCTTTTCGCGTCAAGGGAGTGTCTTCTACCTGATACCGGTCAAAATCAAGTACCTTGGTGATCCTATAAGGTCCTTGATATTTAGGAATTAGTTTTTTGCTACCGCCTGTTGTTGGTATTTGTCGTTCGATTCGTACTAGTTCACCGACCTGATATTTTATAGGCTCGGACCGTTTTTTATCGTAACTTAGTTTTTGAGATTCCTGATACGACCTAACATGTGAATCTATTCTAGATCTAATATCAGAAATGTTTTGATTTGGACTACTCGTAATATTATCGTCAATTTCGGCCACGACCTTGCTTTCACTAGCGCCTCTGAGTCTAGTGCCAAAAAGGGCTTCTGAAGGAGTACAGTTTATGCCTTTATTAAAGGTGTTATTTATGCCCCATTGGACATCGGGCAAGTGGTCGTCCCATTTATTATCAGCAGTGCCAACGCACTTAGCTGTCAGGGCTTCTACTAATGTTCTGTTATAACGTTCCACTTGCCCGTTAGCCCTGGGTGTGGATACGGCATTTAAAACATGCTTAATATTTTTCTCCGTCACAAACTTTTCAAACAAATCACTAGTGAAAGAGGTGCCTCTATCGGTAATAATTCTTTTCGGGACACCAAATGTACTGAAATACTCACGAAAAACTTTGATTGTCGTTTGGGACTTAGTATTCTTTACCGACTTTAAATAAATATAACGCGTAAAAGCATCAATAATAGCCAAAATATACATATTTCCCTTGGCACTCCGAACAAATGGGCCAACGTGATCTGCGTGAAGAGTGTGAAACGGAGAGTTTACCTTTTCAATGGGATGAAGGAAACCAGGCCTCTTTCCTCCTGGTGCTTTTGCATAGGCGCACTCCAGGCATGGCTGTACATATTTCTGGACAAATTTACGCATTTGCGGAAACCAATACCTGGCGCTGATCTTTTCTAAAGTTTTATCAAGAGCAAAGTGGCCAATGTCGTCGTGATTTTGTTTAACGATCTGCCACCGGACTCCCTTAGGAACGAACCACCTATCACCACCGGATGTAATTCTGAAAAGTTTACCGTCCTTCAGCTTATAATTTGACCTAATGTCGACCACATCTCCAAGCTCTGGATCTTTTAATATACCTATAATTCGTTGGACCTCATCATCAGCACCTTGGACTGTTGCTAGCCAATCAACTTCTGAAACAGCCATAACATTGACAATATCTACCTGTAGAGGGTTACGACTCAACGCATCCACGTGGGCCATATACTTTCCTGGTCTATATTCGATGCTAAAATTAAATTCTTGCATCTGCTCCCACCATCTTGCCACACGGGGAACCATGTCTCGTTTTTGAAAGGTAGCTCTAAGTGAGTTACAATCTGTTATGACCTTAAAAGGGACGCCGATCAAGTACACCCTGAACTTTTGGAAGGACGCGACTACCGCCAGGGTCTCCAAATCATAAGACGAGTAATTTTGCTCCTCTGGAGTAGTCTGCCTGCTAAAATATGCAATTGGCCTAAGTACGTCGTCTTTATCTCCTTGTAACAATATTCCAGCTACGCCGATTTTGCACGCGTCAGTATGCAGTTCGGTTTTGGCTTTAGGATTATATAACATTAGTGTAGGTCTCTGAACTAAAGCCTCCTGTAGACTCTTAAATGCCGAATCTTGCTCACTGCACCAGATCCACTTACAGTCCTTTTTTAATAATTGAGTCAAGGGCTTGGCTATAACTGAGAAATTGGGTACAAATCGCCGGAAAAAACTTGCGAGCCCTAGAAATTGCCGGACGTTATGCTGACTCTTCGGGACTGGAAAACCCTTAACAGCATCTATCTTCTTGGCTCCAGGTCGGATACCATCAGCTGAAACTTCAAAACCTAAATATTCTACGGTACGTCCAAAGAAGTAACATTTAGACATCTTCAAAGTCAGCCCAGCGCTGTTAAATAAAGATAACACGTTCTCGAGTCTTAGCATACCTTCAGCTATGTCTTTAGACGGTATAATGATATCATCAAGATATGCTAACGCTTCTCTATGACGTAAGCTACCCAATACTTGATTCATAATGCGCTGAAACGTAGCTGGCGCATTTGCAAGGCCGAATGGCATACGATTAAACTCGTAGTGGCCATCCGGCGTTACAAAGCCAGTTTTATGTTTATCTCCCTCGCGTATGGGTATTTGATAGTACCCAGATGCTAGATCGAGGGTAGTGTAGTATTCATTTCCAGCTAAAACATCTAGCTGGTCATCAATTAGGGGCATCGGATAATTTTCTCGAACTGTCTTTTTATTGAGAGCTCGGAAGTCGATGCACAACCTAAGCTCACCCGTTTTCTTTCTCACAAGAACAATCGGGCTTGCATAAGACGAAGTAGAGGGGCGTACGATGTCATTATGAAGCATCTCGGACACCATTTCCCTGACCTTTTCTTTTTCAGCAATTGCCAACCTATAGGGCCTGTAAACAACGGGGTCATCATTTTGAAGATTTATAGTCATCTCTCCAACAGACGTTTTACCTAATTCTGATAAGTCAAAAGCGAATGTCGATCGATAACGATTGAGAAGATCTAAGAGCTTAATTCTATCCTCCACTGACAAATTTTCACAACCACGTACGTCAGTTTCATTAATCTTCTCCGTGACTTGACCCTTAGACACCTTAATGTTCAAAACTTGCATATGTGATTCTTCATGAGCTATTCAACAGCGAGTAAGAAGAAATCCTACCGGTAATTCAAGATCCTGCGATACCCGATTATTAACAGCTATTTGGCCACATCCATCTTTATTCAAACGGAATACACCAGATAGAACCTCATACCTAACGTCATTGTGCAACTGCAGACCTCCCTCTATAAAGATATCGCCTTCATAGGATGGAACAGAATAGACGCTAACAATAATTAAACCAGAACCTACAACACTATCCTTACAAAAGAGTTTAATTTTCTTCATATGTGTAGCCGGACCAGATTCCAGCTGACATATCTCCAACCGATCACTAGTCTTCTTTATAACAATATGCGGCTGCTCTGTGAATGTTTGACCTATCAGCAAAGGGATATGCATTGTGCAATCTGGCACGATAAGCAATTCAACCTCTGCTTCTACATCATCTATAACGATTCGCACAGTCTTCCTGCCCAATGGCATCACAATTGAATTTCCAAAACCTCTAAGAACAGGAAGATTATCAACCCCATACTGAATACCAAAACGCTGAAACTCTGAAATTTTAATCATTGAGCATTCGCTTCCAAAATCTACAAAGGCCTGTATTGAATGTCCATTTACTGAGGCTAATTTGAAATATTTACAATTAGGAGATTTTGAAGTAGAGTTATCGCTGTGAATATTATGCGATAGATCGACAGTATCGATTATGCGCATTACAGACTTGTCTACAGGTTTTTCTCCCGGAAGCTTAGCATAGCATTGTTCAGTTTCGTGACCGATCCTACCACAGCGAGAACACTTCTTCAAAGGTAGATTGCATTGAGCCGTAGTGTGACCATCCTTTTTACAATTAGTACAACGAGGAACCCTAATCCCTGGTTTGGGATATTGACCGTCAGATTCTCTAGACGACTGTGTCTTATTTGGCCACCTTGTTCTACGTTCTACATTACTTTGCTTAGTATTCCTAGCATTGCGTAAGTAGGCGAGAAGTTTGTCAGGGTTATCGTATTGTGCAGCTTCAGCTCCTAATCTAACCGAGCGATCGTCGATACCATGTAGTATACACTCAACTGCGCGTTTACCCGTTATATCACATCTATTAATCAAGGCCAATTTATCATAATAGTATTCTTCTAGCGAGTCAGAAAATCGCGCGCGCTTAGCTAACATATCACTGAGCATTTGACCGAAATTCTCGTCAGATGGAAAAGCAGACGTTAATTTTTCCTGCCATTCGCTCCAGGTAAAAAGAACAGACGGTAGACCTTCGTATCATCGTTGGGCCACACCCTTTAGCTTTGGTAGAGCGAAATGTATTAATTGTTTCTCTGTCCAACTGTAAATAGTGGCGCATTCGTTTACCTTATGCAGCCACATTGACATAGTCTGTTCCTTTTTACATGGATCGAATTCTGGAATTGCGTTACTATTTATAGAACCAAATCTCTCCGAGGCATTACTACTGAAAGACTTTAAAACGGTAATAAGATCATTCATGCTGGCATTAGAGCTTGACTCACCACCCTTCCGTTGTCTCTCGTAATCACAGCGTTGGACGTGGTCACCACTGCGTTGTCGACTGCTACGCCCATCGCGTGTAGTCCTCGGGCTGCGTGAACGGCGTCGACCGGCACGAGGACCACGGTGATCACATAGTAGACTGCGACTGCGTGACCGTCGGCTGCTACGGATGCGGCTACGTGGCCGCAAGTCAGCTCGCCGATCCGCCGACCGACGACCGCTGCGTTCCGGCGTCCGAAGTGTACGCCTTGGGGGCCGCGGCTCCGCTTCACCCGGTGAGCAGCGGCTGCGCCGACCGTTGGACCACCGTCGACTGGCTCGGCTCCGCGTACGTCGCTCCTGTGCGTTGCTCGCGCGCCGAAGTCGACTGCGTGAACGCCCTTGCACGATGGCCGATCCCGTAGGCAGCACGGGGCTCAGCGAACCACTGTCGCGATCGGTCAGCATTGGTGCCTGAAACACGTTGAATATTCACGAGAGACTTTTGGTTGTATATAATGCTAAGTTATTTTTGTTAAGCAAACAAATTTATACACATTACGAATTTGAGCTTCCTAATAAAACAATTAAATTCAAAACCCTATATATTATGTTATTTGGATATAAAGTTAAATCAAACGTTTATATTTATTAATTTGTACTAAAATTTCTTATTATTTATATTTTAAAACACAAACTATCTATCTCAAACATTCGTTAAGGGCCTGTTGCGTCTAGTTCGAAGTATGAACAACTAGGCCTATATTACACTCAAAGTCGTTTGTTATATTGAACACCTCGTATTTTAATGTAAAGATATATATTTTCCTATCGTCCTTATTATTAAAATGATAATTAAATTTACTAGTAGGTATAGCATTCAACAACAGAACGATTTAGTGCACAGTTAAGCTGCCGTTGTTTGAATTACCCGTTTATAAAACTTAAATTAACGAAAAAAACAATAAAAGAAGAGAAAAAAAAATGTAATCAGTCCACTTTGGACGATCAATCCCACTTCTGAAATGATAGCATCCCCCTTAGGCAGCCTACAACCAATGACGTCTTTCTAGAATATTACTTCATGAGAGCTATTATATACAAACAGATTTATACTCACTCAGGGTACACAGGCCGGTTTAATCCAGATAATTAGGATACACTCGTGTCGTGATATCGATGCAGGCAATACTCCACAATAACAACTCAGTTATATTTCCACACTTTTATTAGCAAATTATAATTATGTAAGTACTACTTCAATTACAAGAACCAACTAGCCAAAATTACAACCGATACACCACAGATATATTATTCCCGCCATGGCTTGCTACCCTCTCCACGCCTTACATCATATGGGAGATGGAGCAAGCCACTTCCGGTTTCATGACAACTTTTAATGTTAAATTACGCTTTTAATCACAATATATCGTAAATAAAATAAATAAACGATATCTAAGTTATTATTAGCAGTCGTGATATTGAACAATGGCGTTATTTTAAAAGAAAAGCTAAACACATCTACACTTGACTTAGCCGCCATTGTTGTCAATGTCACGACTTACTATCAAAAATCAATTGAGTGATCTTTATCATTAGAACAATATTAATAAATAGCTAACATAATGTAGTTAGAGTAGCTACAGTAAAAACGCAAGCTGGTGTTTACAAGCGACCAATAGTTAAATTGTATCCAATACCAACGCAATAAAATTTAAATTAAACTCCGCTCGCTAATTCTTTATTAATTAAAATCCGCTACCCGCTACTTTTCTTTATTTACATTAGAAAATCCGCTATTATAGTTTATTTATTTAGATTAAGTTGATAAACTCTCAAGGCGATTGGTTAGTCAGAGTGCATGTGGAAACGTCATTCATGTCGCTAAACTTATCATATACCGCAAATCCCTTGAGATAGGATTGAACATTCGTTCACATTATAAACCCGCGTTAATCAACGCTACCTTTGCTTAGTTATTTAATTTGTAATTTCACATAACATGGCTGGTTTTTTTTCTTTGAAGACTATCGCTATATATTGCTATATTATTGGCTTGTTTCGCAACGCAAACATATGCTATCAATTCCCCGCCCTCCGATACACTCTTTACTAAGATGGTTTTGTAAAGCTTTTTAAAACTTCCGAAGGCCGGGTGCATGTTTGGTAATTATTTCGTGTGTGCATTCTGGTGAGAGTGTTGAGGGTTTTCCTGGCAACACTCTGCTGTGCCGGAGGACCAATCAGGGCGGCCGGACAAGTTTCGGCGAATATCCGTTAGGAGTCGCCCTTCGTGGCGCGCAAGCGCCGCTACCGCCGCATTCTACTGCAAGCCTTCCACTGTAAAATGCGTGCGCAATCTAGCCGGCTAGATTGAGCATCCGCACTCGCCATCCTACGTGGCACGCCACCTTCCTTCCGCGGTAGAATCCCCCGCTTGTAGATCCTCTTAGCATCGCCGCCGTGCCGCTCTGCCGCCGCTTCGCTGACCAGCACCAGCTATCAAGTTCCGCCGCACAAAGGGAGTTAAGGTCAGTGGAATTCTTTTGATGCTTTTATCAGAGTGCCCACGATTGAGCTACACGCCCTATAAAACTATTTACACGTTTTATAGTCCAGTCCCTCATGGACAATATAACCCGATTGAAAGTTATAGTGATGATGACGTGACGGCACGTAATGTCGATGTTCATGTTTATGAAACCAATTACCAGACTTTTGGTATTGATACTGCGTCTAACAATAGTGATACTATGTCTACCAGTTCAGGGACCCTAACTACCAATAGGAATAGTTCCGAGCAGTGTCGTGTGCGGAGTATGTCAGTAGACTCATTAGATATAGGACCAATTAGAGTTGTAACAAATGCTATAGTTCACAGAGAAAATGAAAGTTGATTTGTTGTACAAATGCTATTATAATTATGATGTGAGTAAAATCATTGAAGGGCTCAGCCGGACCAATGATGAAAAAAAAGAGAAAGAATAGAAATAATAATTGATCGGTCCAGGGTATCTCACTCTGAAGGATCAAATTATAAGTTCTAGCTCAGGTTCATATTATTATTAGATTAACTTAGTGTTAACGAGTCAGGATGATCGATCGTTTTGTTTTTTAGATAATATCCTGTAAAGAAAGACGCACGAGGACGTGCGCACGTCAGCATGGCCGTGACGACACGCCGCGTCATAATCAACACGTGCACAACATCCGACCGGTGAATCATCGGCAGCTGGCGGCGCAACGTCGTAAACAACACCTGCGCCGTGATTCATCGGTTCCACCGGGCGGGGCGGTGACGCACCGGCCACCGTACAAAAGGCGTGGAACGCGAAGCGGAGGGGCATTCTCGCTCCGACTGACTCTTGCCCGATGCAGACGCTATCCTACCCACTTAATTTGTTGATTAAAAATATTGCTTATTATTGTGTAGTTGTGTAAAACTATTAACGATTATAATTAAATTACAAAAGGAATACAACCTGTTTGGAAATTATAATTCTGTTTCATTATGTCTGATTCCCCGCCTTTAAATTAATATTTTAAAAAAACTGCACAATTTGGTACGGGAACTGTAAAATAAGCGATATTTATCGCAATGTCCGCTTACGTCTTAGTACAGAGTATTGTGGGCGGGGCTTCGTAGCGGCACACTCGATCGGAGACACGCTACGGCACAGAACGCGACTCTTTCCACCTACGCGGCACACCTGACACTGTGTTCGATTGTTAATGGCATTTTATTATGCCAAGATTATGCTGAGTTTATATTCTTTTAAAAAAAAATATCACCACGATATGCAACTTTATAAACTGAATGTAACTATACAGGTTGCCCTGAGAGCGACCGACACTCCCGAAATATCTTAAGGGGTTTATACATCTACTTTATGCTGGTGAAAGATTTTTTCTCTAAGTGTAATAGTTTCGGAGTAATTGACTAACAAACATTCGTTGAATAACCTGTGTGTTATAAAACTTGCACAAAACGCATGTATGTAAGGTACATAATATCATTAAACTTTCGGCTGTGTTCGTCGTTTTTTTCCTCCCTGTATATAGCACTTGTATAAATAACAATTTCTTGTACTGGTTTAGATTTTCTTTTTATCACGAGTAAATCAAAACACGTCTGCCTTTGCTTTGCGCTTGCGGGTTGTTGATAGCAATTAGCATAATAGGTTTCACAAATGCACTTACAGGGTAACATTTCAATAACGCAATTTGTACTTCGGGTACTCCGTCACATCACAATGCTTTTTTTAAAAGTAGGTAGGTACTTGATTTACTAATGATTAGCGTTTTCCATATAAATTATTAAACGTAAAAGAAGATTTACGGTATAAAGTAACCTTTGTCCTGTTGTTTCAAATTAAATCGAATGATTACTTGCTGTAACCCAAAACCATGTTCTGTATTTGCATATACAGTATTGTTTACGATTTTAGTAGGACTAAAGGAGTTTAGCTTAGGAATAGCATTGTTAACAAACCGGCCTCGTCCATTCATTTTGCCTCTTTTAGGTTATAATTTGAGCGAATGACTTTATATTTTTTCCCGTTCGTATTGAATAGTGTTATTTGGTACCTTTTGTTGAATTTTTAGGTTGGGCGAAAAATAAAACAACGTATTAACCGTTAAGAATTATGTAAATTATTTATTCTCGGTTAGTTTGAGACTAAAAAGCGTTTAAAGGTCTGTTTCCTAGCACAGATCAAAAGGAAAGGGAATGAAAAAATATGGCGCCACCACAGAGCGCCACTGCGTGAACTTACTGAACTCACTGAATGTTTTCACTTCATTAAAACCAGATGGCGCTACTGGTATGTTGATTATTAAAATAGAAGTATCAACTTTATAATAAATTAATTTTTGCAATTATAAAGGGAAAATCAACACGCCCCCTCAAAAATTAATCATCATTAAACATACAAAGTGAATTTAACTAAACAGACCATATAAAAACTTTATTAGTCCGACTGGGGAAATACATAAAATATGATCCAACATTTGTTGCTTAGGATTAGGAAAACCCAGTAAAACCTAATCAGATCATGTCATGTAATTGCAATTACATTTTTAAATCAAACAAATAAATAAAAAAAATAAAAATTAATAGACGTAAATATGAAATCACTTTAAACCCATATTTCTCCTCATTTCATGAAACGCGGCAGCAGGCAGGGGCTTGGTCAATGCATCAGCTAATTGATGACCTGTTGGAATGTAATTTAATTTTATTACATTATTTTCTACCTGCTCCCTTGAAAAATGATATTTTATGTCGATATGTTTTGACCTTTTGTGACTTGATGGGTTATTGGCTATGCTAATGCATCCATTATTGTCCTCAAATATTACAATTGGTTCGACTATATCTAGCTTTATACTTTTAGCTAAAGATTTAAGCCATAATGCTTCTTTAACAGCTTCGTACAATGCCATGTACTCCGCCTCAGTAGACGAAGCCGCAACTGACATTTGTTTCTTAGTACTCCAAGTTATCGTATTATGATCAAATAATTTAAACAAATATCCTGTCGTACTTTTTCTGTCGTTACAATCATTTCCACCCCAGTCCGAGTCAACATATCCACATAAAATATTGCGGTAGTCCTCACTTCTTGTAAACGTGAGTTTTAAATCAGTTGTCCCTTTTAAGTATCTAAGTACTCTTTTAAGACATTGCCACAGTTCTTTATTATTCTTATTTGTGTATCTACTAAGAATATTTACACTTATACTCAAATCAGGGCGAGTACACAACATTATATACATCAGACAACCTATAACGTTTCTACAAGGAGCGTTATATTTTTCATCCGAGTTTAATTCTGTGTAATTTAATTTATTCTCCAATGGAGTGTTAACAGGTTTACAATCCTGCATATTAAATGTATTTAAAACAGTTTTAATGTATGCACTTTGATCTAACATGATCTCATTATTGTTTCGAGTAATTTTTATGCCTAGGAATAATTTTATTTTATTTAAATCTGTCATAGCAAATTTTCTCATTAAATAACTTTTAAATTCATTCATTATTTTGTCATTGCCGCATGCTATTACCAAATCATCTACATATAGTACAACAAATATATTTTTATCAATATTCCCATTATCTAACATGTAAACACATCGGTCAACTGACGAATTCTGAAAACCTTTTTCTTTAAGTGATTGTTCAAATATTTCGAACCAGAATCTGGCTGCCTGTTTTAGCCCATATAATGCTTTATTCAATTTACAGACATAATTATCTTTACTATATATACCCTCAGGAACTTTCATATAAATCTCCTCTTTTAAATTTCCGTTTAAAAAGGCTGTCTTGACATCCATGTGATGAACATTTAAATTAAATTGATTGGCAAGACTTAATATTAATCTAAAACTAGCAATTCTTGCAACAGGGGCGAAAGTCTCATTATAGTCTAAAAGATATTCCTGACTATACCCTTTAGCGACAAGTCGAGCTTTATATCTTAAAGGTTTACCGAACTCATCGTTTTTTATGGTAAATACCCATTTGCAATCTACTATATTTCTATTTTCGGGTCTAGGTACTAAAGACCAAGTATTATTTATCGATAGAGAGTTTAACTCTTCCCTAACTGCATTTTCCCACTGAGATCTATTGTCACTAGTTTTAATATCATTAAATGAATTTGGAACTTTATGTAAAATGGATTGAGCGCACATTAAATAATCATCTTTATCATAATTTTCATTAAATGATATAGTGGGACGGCCTTTTAGTCTATCACTCCTTCTAGGTTCAATAACCCTATCTGTGACTTCAGTATCTTTAGGTAAATCACCAGAATATGTTTCATTAACTTGACCCGGTTTATGAACGTCATGGTTTATTTTGCGAATTTTGTTAGGGATATCATTATTATCAGATTTAGAACTACTATCTGATTTAGACATTACGTCTCGAGACTTAATTGACTTATATTTGTCAATTTCAAGCTCTAATACAGGCCTGGATTTTAGAAAATTGGTCTCGTCAACTATCACATCCCTAACAATCATTATCTTTTCGCATTCAGGGTTCCAAACTTTATAACCGTTTGGTTCATAACCCACCAGTATACCTTTCCATGACTTATCATCAAATTTACTTCTACCGGTTTTATTATGAACATAAACTGTTGATCCAAAAATTTTTAAATATTTAATTATGGGCTTTTTATTATGCCACATTTCGAATGGTGTTTTAGATGATTTTAAGGCTTTAGTTGGGGTTACATTTATTAGATATGTAGCGGTTAGTGCCGCTTCACCCCAAAACACCTTATTTCATTGAGAACCGCTTAATATTGAGCGAGTTTTCTCCGTAATCGTCCTAACCATTCTCTCTGAAACACCGTTCAGCTGTGGAGTTCTAGGAACTGTCAAATGATATGTGATGCCTTTTTCTACACAATAGTTTTTAAATTCAGTGGATAAATACTCTCCACCATTATCGGAATATAAATAAACTACTTTCATATTGAATTTGGCTTCACTTTTAGCTACAAAGTCTTTAAAAGCAGAAAACACGTCTGATTTATTTGTCAACAGATACGTAACACAGTAATGTGTAAACTGATCAACAAAAAGAACAAAGTAATTCTTGTTGTCAGGTGTAGAAGGAGTGATAGGTCCACAAACATCCGAATGTACTATATATAATGGCCTTACAACATGAGATTTATCTTTTATTTGGTTAAACGGTAGTCTGTTTTGTTTACCATTAATACACGCCTCACACAAGTTATCATTTGGTATTATTTTTTGAATACAATTTATATCTTCTACCATATTATTATTTATTAACTCTAAAAATTTATTCTTACTTATATGACCTAAGCGACGATGCCATAAGTCATAATTATTATTATCTATATTTGATTGTGAAACTGTATAGCTCACATTTGTAGGTACACTAAAATCTAAAGTGATTAAATTATTAACTGGCATACCTTTCATAATTGTTTTACCATTTTTGCATATGTGGGCTCCAAGTTGATCGAAAATAATTGTCATCCCTGCTCGCTGCATCTTGGAGACGGATAGTAAGTTGTATGGTATGTCCCGACAAAAGAGAACATCTTCTAAAACTCCTTGAACGCCCATATTGCTTGTAACATGTAAGGTTCCCTTTTTCGTAGCTGTAATAAATTCATTATTTTTAGCAACAGAGATTTTAAATGGATGATGTAAATCAGTATAATTAGTGAATAGATCTTCTCTGTTGATTATGTGATCCGACGCGCCAGAGTCCAACAAAAATGTTATTTTGTTTGCGGGTAGATCTTCTTGGTACATTCCCGTCATAAAAGCAAAACCTAAAAGGTCGCTTGAAGGATTTGAGTTATACTGACTCATTTCAACTGCCTGGAAAGCAAAACCTGAAAAGTCGCTTGAAGGATTTGACGTATTAATTGGATTAATTTCGACTGCCTGTACGGTTCTTGTTTTGTCCATATTATTAGCATTATTTATCGGTTGCATCATCCGCTTAAAATAAAAACAGTCTGCTTTTACATGTCCCTTACGTCCGCAGTGATGACATTTTATATGTTTCCTTTTATTTTGATTAAAATTTTTATTATTTGATGATGACTGTGAATTATTATAATTATTTTCAAATTTTCTTTTTCTATTATTAAAATTCGTCTTATTATTCTTTGTAGCCTGTAGCACTTTACTACTCGTATCACTTCCTTCATTTATTAATTTAACCTCGTGATCTAGGAGTCTGGTTTTCACAAAAGCCAGTGTTAAGTTGTCTTCTGACAACGTCTCAATCGCGGTAATTACTCCGTCATAGGTGGTAGGCAACGTTAATAATAAATGAGCAACTTTATCAGTTTCTTCTAATTTTGCACCCGCTGCTAAGAGTTCCGATATTAGATCATCAAAAGTTGCGAAATGCCTTACTAGCGGTACATCGCTTTGTAATTTTAAACACAATAGCTTCTTTCGTAATGCTAATTGAGTTGCGATACTCTTGCGTTCATAGATCGCATCTAAACTATTAAAAATATCGCGTGCCGAACTACCCTCCTTAGCAAAACTAAGGTACGAATCAGCTAGGTATTCAACAATAACGCTTTTTGCAATACGGTTACTTTTCTCCCAATTCTCATCTCGTATCATGGGATCAGTATCAATTGAATTTATCACATCCATTTCGGTTAAAAGGGCGCGGATCCTGAATTTCCACACACTATATTTTTCACCCTCAAATAAAACTATGTTTCTTTTAAGTTTTAACCGTTCCATTTTAAATATAAAAAGCACGGTATTATTAATCACTTATTTATGATTTTAAATTCTATTAATCACGTACACTGGGCCCATAACCTGTTGAATTTTTAGGTTGGGCGAAAAATAAAACAACGTATTAACCGTTAAGAATTATGTAAATTATTTATTCTCGGTTAGTTTGAGACTAAAAAGCGTTTAAAGGTCTGTTTCCTAGCACAGATCAAAAGGAAAGGGAATGAAAAAATATGGCGCCACCACAGAGCGCCACTGCGTGAACTTACTGAACTCACTGAATGTTTTCACTTCATTAAAACCAGATGGCGCTACTGGTATGTTGATTATTAAAATAGAAGTATCAACTTTATAATAAATTAATTTTTGCAATTATAAAGGGAAAATCAACACCTTTAACCAACAGTGAGTCTGGCAGGGTCGCCACTTGTACAGGTTCCAATTTGGTGTAACACAACAATAAATAAAATTATTCGTTCGCTCACCGCCCCGCACGCCGCCGGTCAATTGACAACTGTCATGCCGAGCGTCATGAGGGCAGTACCTTTAATGACTTCACTATAATCGTAATAGTAACATATACTTAGCACATTCCAAACACACCCCAAAAGCATCCCTAACACATTCCTAATATATCCCAAACACATGCTTAACACACCCCTAACACATTCCTAATATATCCCAAACACATGTTTAACACACCCCAAAAGCATTCCTAACACACTCCAAAAACATTCCTAACACATTCTTAATACACCCCTAACACATCCCAAAACCATTCCTAACACATCTCAAACACACCCCTAACACATTTCTAATAAATCCCAAACACATGCTTAACACACCCCAAAAGCATTCCTAACACACTCCAAAAACATTCCTAACACATTCTTAACACACCCTGTGGCGGTATAAGCCGGTAGTTATCCACTATACACCCCTAAAACATCCCAAACACACCCCAGGTCTTTATAAAAATATTAACAGCGTTTTACCCTGAAATAAAACGCTTATTAAATACTTACCTTATTTGAAGCTTATGTGTATATTATATACACAATGAGATAGGCCCTATCTGTTTTCCGCACATCTTTCCTCTCTTTCTACCCTGTAGCCCTCTCTCGCTCGCACACTATCCCCTCTACTCCACCAGGGCGGCCATACGGTTGGCGGCCGCGTTCCCATCATTGTGTCGAATTAAACCAGGCAGATTTAAAAACTAAGCTTCATATAAGGTAAGTATTTAATAAGCGTTTTATTTCAGGGTAAAACGCTGTTATTAAACACTTGACCGTTATTTGAAGCTTATGTGTATATTATATACACAATGAGACCTGTTTGTTATCGCCTGGTGGAGGAGGACGCCAATGTGAAGTTATGCACATGAACAAGCCGAAGGCGTAAACGGTAACTATGAAGGTTACACTGTTCATTTTATATTTAGGAAAATATAAATTAAATTGCAAGTGTGCGAGACTAAATAAATTTGTTTAATCAAATAATACTCTGATGTACATAGAAATTACAATCATAGTATCTGGAAATGTACACAAAAACATATACGAAATAATATGCAAGCAACATAATAAAATAGTAAACTTCTTCACAATTTTGATTAATTTGTGCCGAAACAGTCTGACATCCCAGAGCTAACAGGAGCCTGGACGACCTCACGCCTATAGAAGCAACGGAATGTGTCATCAGACCTCTAGTTACCTCGTGACAAAATTTGTCAACGGACACGTTATCGGGCCAGTTTCTGGAGGCGACCGCTGAGCGAACGCTACCGGGAGTTGCGACAATACTAGCCTCTGTTATGCGCTCACATTACGCGCTACTGGCTTGTGGTAGGGACCACAAGGAGGGCCTTAAAATAACAAATAAAAATGGAATTATGTTTTTCATTTAACAATTTAACACATTGCTTTACCCAAAACAATTATTGAATTGTCATTTCTTAGCAATTTCCAGGCCGATTGCCTAAAATCCAAACGGTCAGTTTTAGAACCAAGTCTGGGCCATAGAATCAAATGATTAGTATTGTCAATATAATGCTTTTTATTGACTGCCAGAATGGTCAGGTCATGGATACGTCTACCAGAAAACAAAGCAGCAACATAACAGTGTGTCCGGTAGCAAAACAGTTATTTTCGTTAATTTCATATGAAGACAAAAATTAAGAGAATTTACATCTCAAATAGTTTTTTTATGAGTTGCAGGTTTTTTATATCATGCTTAACCAGTACGTGAGCGCTTAGGACTCCCAAAAATTCGGTATTACAGAGCGTAGACACCACTGATTTGTGCAATAGTATAAATACTGTGTGATTCCTAAAATAATAATGACTCAAAAATCGAATCCTAGCCGTCTATTCCATGCGGCTTTGTATGTACTACGCGTAGATGGACGCTAGAACGATGAAAGTAGGTCCAGTTGCGAACTGTTCCAGATTAGCTTAGATTATAAGACCACCCTCATCAAGTTCAAGAGAACTATTGATTTCGTGCTGCCTTTCTTGCGAATGAAATATAAGGCTGTTCTGTTGTCGCACTGCAATAGAACCGTGGAACGACTCGAGGACTGACCCTGGTCTTGTAATACATTGAGTAAGGCCAAAAGTTCCTTTTGGTTGCAGTGTACCAGTAGTTCTCATTAGTTCTATGGTCTCATGAATGAACGGTCGACTATTTGCTCTCCCCAAGCAAGGTCTGTCACGTCAGTCACTAGGAAATACGAAGTGAATCGGAAAGACAATGGTGTTTCTGCAACTACCATGTTAGCTCCTTCAGTCCATGAACCGGAAACATGAACTGTTTGACATCTGGTATTGTGGCGACTGTGTTCAGGAAAGAGAGGAGTACTCGAAAGTGAAGCCTGCTCTTGTCACTAAAAAACTTAGATATTGCAACTTCTCTACCGTGATTTGGACTTGTAATATCTGTGTACTTTAATGCACAACTCACACCTCAAAAATAGTCCAGATTCAAATTCAAAATTCAAAACTTTTATTCAGAGAATAGGTTTTCACAAACACGTTCTCTTGTCAGAGTATACAGTAATAAATGATTTGCATAAATTAATCAACTCTATAACTACTACCATTTCGGAAACAAAGCAAAATGACCACTGGTAAAAAGAAATGGCGAAAGAAAACCAGTTACGGCCTTTTTTGTCGTTTAAAAATATATCGTACTTTTCTTTTTTAACATAAAATTTAAAACTAGGTACATACATACAACATTACGTAAGCGGAATGTCAATAAAAATTGCCATTAATTTGTCTCAACATAAAAATAAATCAAAAATATAAAATGCTAAATCGGTGTTAAAGATAGGAGCAGACCGCCGGCAAGGCAGCAAGTCCAAATAGACAAATATTTGAATCTCTTGATTCCTCATTGACTGTGCTACCTAATTAGATAGAAGCAAACACCTTGGGGGTCGTTCTCAGACCGAATGGGAGGCACTTCATTTTCACTAACCTTCCTTTGTAGATTAGACGCAGGAACCGTCTAATCTGTGAGATAGAGCTACGGAAAGAACCGTCTAGTCTGTGAGATGGAGCTAGTGAAAATAGGTCTGTGACAGGACTATTTTCCACATCCAATCATTTGTTTGAAAGTACTCCTTCCGGAGTACTTTCGAGAGACATTTATTAATCCAACACTGTCGGTGATTACATATCTGTTTAAGGCCGCTAGGTTGAACATGGGTCGGTGCGACTCGTCGCCTTTTGACACACGGAACAGTGTGTACACAAACTTGGCGAGGCTTTGACAGCATCTAATATCTACACACCGGTGTTGCATCTGGGTGATAATGGACGACATTGCATCCGTCGATTGCATTGAAACGAGTCTCGTTTAACAGTAGTAGGTACTACAAGTAGCGGTCGATGTGAAAAGGACAGTTGGGGGTGCCCCAACGAGCCAGACGCGACGCTCTGAATGTTGCGGGCTGATAGTCAAACTATACATCTTTTGTTACGGTAGTAATCAGAACCATGACATGACCCTGCGAGGGTTTAGTATTACAGCAACCCTGCTCGGGTTGATTGTAAGCATGGGAAATATGCGTAAGCGCACAACATCCATGAGTAGTACTCTGCATGCAGAGGTAAGTTACGTAAAGCCTGCCCCTGCGAGGGGTGGCGTGCGGCCTTGCTTTGACCCGTTTGTGCAACGGAAGCAAGAATGGCCGGCTTAATGTATCACTTGTTTGTGTGTTGCAAACAAAGCTTATTCTATCTATCAATCAATGACCCTGCGAGGGTCGAGCGTTACAGCAACCCTGCGAGGGTTGATAATAGGCATGGGAAATATGCATAGGTGCACAACATCCATGAGTAGTACCCTGCGGAGGTACGATATGTAAAGCCTGCCCCTGCGAGGGGTAGCGTGCGGCCTTGCTTTGACCCGTTTGTGCAACGGAAGCAAGAATGGCCGGCTTAATGTATCACTTGTTTGTGTGTTGCAAACAAAGCTTATTCTATCTATCAATCAATGACCCTGCGAGGGTCGAGCGTTACAGCAATCCTGCGAGGGTTGATTGAAGGCATAGGAAATATGCGTAGGCACACAACATCCATGAGTAGTACCCTGCGGAGGTACGATATGTAAAGCCTGCCCCTGCAAGGGGTGGCGTGCGGTCTTGCTTTGGCTCGTGATCAGACCAATGACTAATATTCGTGACTTTTAGTGTTTATTGTATCACTTGTTTCTGTGTTGCAAATAAAGCTTATTCTATCTATCTATCAATGACCCTGCGAGGGTCGAGCGTTACAGCAACCCTGCGAGGGTTGATAATAGGCATGGGAAATATGCGTAGGTGCACAACATCCATGAGTAGTACCCTGCAGAGGTACGTTATGTAAACCCTGCCCCTTCGAGAGGTGGCGTGCGGCCTTGCTTTGACCCGTTTGCGCAACGGAAGCAGAGATGGCCGGGTTTGGTAAAGGCAAGAAAGCTTTTCGAACACCCTTCTCCTGTGCTGCGGCTAGTAACTCCGCATTAAACACGTGCTGACATGACGGGGAATCTTACGTAGCGTGACCTTGAAATGAGGGAACGCTCACGTGGTTCTTAACATCGTAACAACAACTTCTCATTTTGATAACCTCCGCACGACGATTCAAGTTAATTGCAATGATCAGAGCAAACTTTAAAAATTTCGTCTTTCAAAAACAGCTCGTTAACTTTCTCGCCTATTAGTATGTCAAATTCGAATCGCGCGCCCACTGTACTAAACTTCTGACAGAAGTTTGTAAGGCTTCGCGTTGCTTATGAACGCAGAATGATAAGGCAGCAAATGACTTGTGAGCGTGAGCAAAAGGGAGTTACGAATCATGTCTTAATTTCGTCATTTATCTTTAAATCGACAAAACCGGGGGTAGCATTATAAAAATAGAACCACGCACCAATCACTACTATCTAAATGTTGCAAATCCTTTAACGTCTGAAGAAACCCCTGAGGAGTCTTAAGTATATTAGGTTCTTTCAATTTCGTCTCAATTTTAAACATAAAACCTGATTGAGCAACCGGTGACGGTACTTCGACAGAATTTACAATAGATCTGCGTATAGCTCGACACTAACGTTCCCGTCACCTATATTCCCATTAATGTGTACCGCGGAACAAGATACAGAATAAAATTATTATTGCAAATTGAATAAAATGAATGATTGATTTCGAAGGTCATCTACTTAACGTGTTAATTTACAGGACTCGCGACGTCGATACCGGCGTTTGCTCTCCCCCCCGCCTTTTTGTTACGGTGACGCGGTCTAGATTTTCTGAGGACTCGAGTCCAATTGATTCACGCGATCGCGATTTTTATCGTCACTTTTAGCGGGAGCACTAGCACTAGCACATGGTGTTTTCGAGCATGGAATTAAAACACTATCGTCACTTTCCATCTTAATACGTGCTGAAAAGAAACCTAGGGTAGAAAATCACACAAATTATTCATAAAACATGTAATTAAGCAAAACTGAAAAAATAAGTAGGTAGGTACTAAAAGCCTACGTACGTAAAAATACCGAACGGTGACACCGTTAATCTAATAATTGAAACAGGAAAGATAATAAAAAGAAATATAAAATAAATTGCAAAAAGAAATGCAAAAAAAAAGTAAAAAATTATTAATAAAAAGAAATAATTAAATAAATTGCATAAAGAAATGCAAAAAAAAAGAAAAATAATTATTTCACCGAATCTTGGGCACGACCGTGCGCAGCGGAAAACAGGACGCCAATGATGGGAACGCGGCCGCCAACCGTATGGCCGCCCTGGTGGAGTAGAGGGGATAGTGTGCGAGCGAGAGAGGGCTACAGGGTAGAAAGAGAGGAAAGATGTGCGGAAAACAGATAGGGCCTATCTCATTGTGTATATAATATACACATAAGCTTCAAATAACGGTCAAGTGTTTAATATTAAATTTATTAATAAAAAGATGTGGCTCAAGAGCCCAACTTTTTAAAAACATGTGGCGTTGGCCACCGGCCAACAGGAATAATCTTAGAGTATAAATAAATAAGACAAGTAAATAGAGCGCGCTCTAGAGAGTATGAACAGTAAACAGAAGTATATACAGTCTCGAATTTGCAAGGGCGACATCATTAATCACAAAACGTCAGGCACGCTGATTGTTTCTGTCACGATATTTAATTAAATTTTGAGTTTATCATGGTGAAATGTGCAGTACCAAGGTGTAAACACGATTCTCGGGAGCAAACTAAAAGGGTGATGCGGGGGCGCGCGGGCGGGTTGACATTGACAACGCACGTCCTCCCCGCGCCCCGCGTTTTAGAAATCCCCGAATTAGAGCTAGTGCTGTACTGTGCACGTTGTACTCGAATATTTTGTAATATCATAATTTCTTTCGTAATAATAAAAAATAATAGATACCTATTGTACATCAAGTTGATCAAAGTATTAGAAATTAAATCATTTGTATTACAAGTTTTTTTACTAGTATTACAACCTTTCAATGCATACATTACAGAAAAATTGTTGATTTGAATTGTTACACATTTAATAATTTAATTATAAATTCGGTTAATTATTTAATTGCAGATTTTGAGAAAAGCCGTCAATTGGCAAATAAGTGGGGCTATAGCAAGTAAAAGGCCCGACTGGGAGCCCAACATTTGGAGTTTCGTTTTTTCCGTGCATTTTAATATCCTAACTAGATAATCATTATGAATGTAGCTAACTAAATAATGTGTATAACGGTTTTGTAAATATGTAAAGTGATGCTAAAAGTAAGTTGAGCGATTTTTTCCGATATTCTTATAAAATGATCCAAAATTATATTTTTTTTATTTTTTTATTATGTTTATTTACATCCCCATACGTATTACGTACTTAAATTAATAATTACATTTACGCACAGATGCCTCAATCATGGCACATCACTATCAGTATCTATGGGACATTGCTTACGCTTACGCTTGGCATAATGGGCAATGAGTGATGCGCGCGCTCTATTTACTTGTCTTATTTATTTATACTCTAAGGGAATAATCGTTTAATTTTTTATTTTATGCATTGATAATACGAGGAGCCGATTTATATTTTAAATTTTAAGAACTCGTCATTAGAATAAAATGTATTTTCCAAGAGCCATTTGCACTGCGCTAGTTTCAACTTATTGTCATGAAGGTTTTTAAAAGCTTTTATTTAACTTGACCTGTATGTATGTATGTAAGGGTGGAATCCTGGAACGAAAATTTGAACCACTTCCCGAAGACCGATTGAGCTGAAATTTTGCTTAAAATTGTAGATCAGATGACAATACAATATTATGATAACAAAATTACGATACAGCCGTTTGTGTTCCGTTTTTCGTACAAAACCGTTCCGACCAAAAACCTATAGGGTACTTCCGGTTGTCCTAGAATCATGAAATTTGGCAAGAAGCAAGATGATGTAGCACAAGTACAGGAATAAATCTGAAAATTATTTAATGGGAAGGAACCCTCATGCGCGAGTTCTACTTGCCCTTGGTCGGTATTTTATTTTTGATGGGTACATAAACTCGTTTAGTTTGTCGCAGGGTGACTGTAGTAAAATCAGGAAATTTATAGGTATTCAAATTGCTGGTGCTAGTTATAAAAAATAAATTCATTAGACTAGTACCGCCTCTCGACAATAGATGGCACTGCGAAACCTGTCCAGTAATAACTAAAAAGTAAAAAATAAATTAAAAGTAAAAAAAATATATTTAAAAACAAGCTTTTATTTAATTGCGCTAAAAATAATAAAATAAACTTTTCTTTTAAAACTTTAACTATCAACTTATAACGTCATTACACATTTATATGACATAAAAGCTTGTCGGGAGATTTACCTGTATAAGAAAACATAATTATCGAACTAACATTTACTCGTACTACGAGTAAATGTTTAGTAGCACAGGATTAGCTGGAGCAGGGATACATATACCCAGTAATCTGGCTAAAGATGTGGTCCTAGCATTGAGTACGTACGCCAACGTTTTCAAAGCGGAGGTTCTAGCCATAAAGGAATGTGCAGAAATGGTGCTGGCTGACTGACTCCAGGTTAGAGACGCAAAGCACCATTATCTATTCAGACAGCCAAGCAGCAATCAGAGCATTGGCCAAGGTAGGGACCGTATCAGGGCTGGTCAGGGAGTGCAAGTCTGCTCTCAATAAACTAGCCGAGGTAACGGCGGTCACTGTAGCATGGGTTCCAGGCCATCAAGGAACATTAGGGAATGAAAGAGCAGACGAGCTCGCAAGAGAAGGTGCCAGCTCAAGACCTATAGGACCGGAGCCCCAGCTCCCGATATCAGCCACCGTCACTAAGGGAATGATAAACGAACTTATGAAACGCGAGGCACAGGGCGCTTGGGCAGGGAGTAACAGCTGCAGACAAGCAAAATTGTTTGTAAAAGAAAAGAACCACAAAAGAACTCGGTCACTACTATCACTAAACCGGGAAAGACTGGGCATAGTCATAGGCATCATCACGGGCCACTGCAGACTTAACCGACATATGTCCCTCATATACAACAGCATAGACCCCGCTTGTCCCGAATGCGGTGAACCAGAGACCAGCCAGCATTTCCTGGCTGAATGCATACACTACAGCAGGCTCAGGTGGGAAACTTTTGAAGCCGATAGGATCGAAGAAGGAAGACTATGCGACCTGGACACTGGTCGCATTGCGGAGTTCTGCAGAAGGAGTTCAAGGTTTTCTTCATTATTAGCACGATTCAGATACGATTACACGATTATTCTGGGGGGTCATCGGGGCCACAGTAACAACCGTACCCATACGGGAATAGGGTGTAATGAGTCCAACAAAAGACTTGAACACCCGCCTGTGCCCCGCAGGCGTCCCAACCTATAATAATAATAATAAATGTTAGTAATTAAATCTCGCGACAAGCTTTTATATGACATAAAAGCTTGTCGCGAGATTTACCTGTATAAGAAAACATAATTATCGAACTAACATTTACTCGTACTACGAGTAAATGTTGTTAATTAAATCTCGCGACAAGCTTTTCTGTCATATAAGTTGTGTAATGACGTTATAAGTTGATAGTTAAAGTTTTAAAAGAAAAGTTTATTTTATTCTTTTTAGCGCAATTATTTATTATAATCCTCCTTTGCCTTGCGCAGTCGGGTAAAAATACACGTGACTTGATGTTTGTAAAATATCCTGCAACGATAATAAGGTAAATTTCTTGTTATCGATAGAGGAAGTTTATAAATGACCTTGTTGTTTAAAAAATACACGTGACTTGATGTTTCTAAAACATCCTGCAACGATAATAAGGTGAATATCTCGTTATCGGTGGAGGATGACAATAAAATGACGTAGTTGGCAAAAAACAAGACGATTGTTTGACACAGAGCGCACACACACCTGATAGCAAATCGAAACTGGTTATTTTATATACCAAGTGCATTAATTAAAACAAAATTGACGCCTAAACTGAACTACAACCTTGTTTCTTTTTTGTGTTTAGACAGTCGTTCTATTATTGTGATCGTGTTAAATTTATATTGACTGACTAGCTTCCGCCCGCGGCTTCGCCCGCGTGGCCTAGTAACAATTAGCATATCTTTCTTCAGAAACAAATTCCGGTCCGGCACGGCCCGGTACGGTACGGTTCCATCCGTTCCGGTCCGGTCCGGTCCGTTCCGGTCCGGCCCGGTCCGGTCGGTCTGGACCTTATAAGGACCCTACATGTCAAATTTGGCATCTCCAGACCCAGCGGTTTTTGCTGTGCGTCCCCTCGCAACTTTGTATGCGTATATCTCGCTTTCCCGTGGGAATTTTGAAAAATCGTTTCTTAGTACATCCTTAGACGTCGCCGTCATAAGGAACCTACAGTCCAAATTTGGAATCTCTAGACCCATTGGTTTGGGCTGTGCGTTGATGTATAGTTAAGTCAGTCAGTCAGGACTTTGAATTTTATCTATGAAAAAAATTCCGGTCCGGTCCGGTTCGATCCGGTCCGGCACGGCCCGGTACGGTGCGTTTCCTTCCAGACCGATCAGGTCTGATCCGTTCCGGTCCGGTCCGGTCGGTTCCGGTCCGGCCCGGTCCGGTCGGTTTGGACCTTATAAGGACCCTACATGTCAAATTTGGCATCTCTAGACCCAGCGGTTTGGGCTGTGCGTCCCCTTGCAACTTCGTATGCGTATATCTCGCTTTCCCGCGGGAATTTTGAAAAATCCTTTCTTAGTACATTCCTAGACGTCGTAAGGAACCTACATTCCAAATTTGGAATCTCTAGACCCACCGGTTTGGGCTGTGCGTTGATATATAGTTAAGTCAGTCAGGACTTTGAATTTTATATATATAGATGATAATGATAACTGTAGGTACCGAAATAAAAAAACCAATGCAGTAAAATCATGTACATGGGAATATTCCTATTAATTACCATATTAATTTAAAATAATTTTACCATATTATTATGTAAAATTTTATTTTGTTTAATTGTTCATATCAATTAAAATGGTGTGGAAATAACTCACAATATATTGTAAGATCGTAGCGTAGACAAAAAGAATACCCACGTTGTGTTGTTGGCGACCGGCATCACTAATAGGGAATCTTGCAATATTTTCTAAATTATCAGTACTGTTTTATATTTTTGTCATACATATTTCGTTTGTTTTTAAAAAGAAATCTAACTGTCATTCTATCAAAAGAAAGCTCAATTATTAAAACATCTTGACAACCACTATTTATCTATTATTTGTATCCTATAACAAAAATCTAATATTAATAATTATTAAAAAAATAATTATTAGAAAAAAACAAACTTCTAAGTTTACGTAAAAAAAAGATACAGCGTTTTATTCAGCAAACAAAACGCAAATTTCAACATTTTGATGGAAATCAAAACGGATCTACTATAAGATGAAATTCCGAACATACGGACTGACGTTTCGTTGAATTCTAGCCAGTTTTGAAGCTTATTCTAACTAAAGTAGCGGCACGCTATGATGGCGAGAATATATTAGAAATCATTTTAATAAACTAGTCTTATTTAGTGGTCAGTAGATGCAGAATAACTAAGCATCAAGCACTTTAAGTAAATTCCTGTAAGTTTTTATGTTTATTGTTTTTTGATCCCTTGTCATCGAAATAATATTACTACTTAGAGAAATGACAGCGCCTTCAAATTTTGGCGCCGCGTTCGGCCGTGCGGGGCGCGCCCCTCCCTGGCCCCGCCCCCAACCGAGTCATAGAATATGACATTACTACGCAGGGGCGACACTTTGTTTATATTCTGCCTATTGGACATCTAACTGATTATTTTATTTTATTACAATATTTTATTTTACTTAATAGAATAAATTTAATAGAAAATAGGTATAATATTAGCTATAGGTAGGAAGCTAGATTACATTTTTGTTCTTAACTTAATATTAGTCAAAAATAAACTGAGCATAATAATAATGAATCAAAACTAACTTTATAGTGAAGCTATTTAAATATTGAAGTATTTTGTAATATATGCAATAACCAGGAGACGGTCGCCTGCTAGACAAGAGGAGTTGTGTTGAATGGTAACGTAATGCTGTTTCGTTTTCCATCTTTTTATTTTCTAGAAACTTATTTTTTTTACTTAGTTAGTAACTTTATCCACATTTACGTATTTTACCTAGTATATGAAAATATTTTGGAAATATAGTTTAAAAAATCAATATTTAAATTATATATTATTTAAAAAAAAGAATGATTAAAATCGGTCCAAAATTTAAGGAGTAATCGGCGGACCTCCAAAAAAAAAAACATAGAACCTCCTCCTTTTTTGAAGTCGGCTAAAAAAAAAGTTACAAAAATTTCAGAAATACCTAAATTACATTATAAAATTAACTGACGCTTAGCGCCTACGTATCCCATATGTACGATTAATTTTTGATAATCTATGATGTTCACATAGAAACAAATGACAAATGACTAAACGAGTTGATGTCTATTGGCCTCAACGTATGGGGACAAAAATTTTGTTCGCGGTGTCCGTTCTATACGTAGTAATATTATTTCGATGTCCCTAGTTGATTTTTAAAAAATAAGAATTGTTAATTGGTGACATTATACGGATTATTTGACAATTCCTATTGCATATTATAATTGTTATTACATGTGTGTTTATTGATTACAAAATGATCATGATTATGATGTATGATTTTATTTAATTTAAATATTTTGAATTTTGAATAAAAACCTTATAAGTATCTATTTGCTTTATTTGTATGTATTTGTATGTATTTGTATGTATGTAGGTATGTTTTTTTACAAATAAGTACAATAGTTGTTAAGTCCTATCTGTAACTTATGTTAATTGTATTGTTAACATGTGCAATAATAAATAAATATATAGGTAATCTTTTTATTTTGCATATTTTTATAAAAACGTATAAATACCTAAAGTTACTGATAGATGAGTATTTGACATTCCTATCGATAGGTGTCGATAGTGTGTATATAATTGTTAAAGAATATTTCTGTCAGCAATAGTGATTTATTGCTGGACTGGGATTGCATAAAAAACATAGAACCCGTTGAGCTGCTTATCTTCCCAGTGTATGTCGTAAAAGCCGACGTGATCATTCCCACTCCAACATCGGACTGTCTATGGGGGATGGGATTGTAATCTGTTACTAGGTATGTGGTTCGTTTTTTTCATCTTTCAATCTCAAAATTCATTTGCATCCACACTTGAGATTATCAATATTGCTGACAGAAATATTCTTTAACAATTAAATACACACTATCGACACCTAACGATAGGAATGTTCATTGGTAATCTTGGAACAAATATCAGGTTGCTGTGGTTTGACCAAATGACTTATGGTTCTACTCACCCCGATAGGGATACTAGGGGGTTATGCATCTGTTTCTGTCTTTAATCATTTGATTTGTCAAGTGTTCTCAGATCTTAAAATGAACATTAAATATTAAATCGATATTAGTCGATAAAGACACGGCACATCTCTAATGATCCTATATAAAAAAACAAAAGTTTATATGGCATACTAGCTTCATGAGCACAAAAGACGTTATGACGATAATATATCTATCTCTTTTTTACTTAAGACGGTACATATTAGAGTGAAAGACAATACCAATATATTTCTTTCGTCTAAAATACAATCCGTCCATTCTTATACTAGGTCACAAAGATAATACAATATAACAGAACATAACGTTGATATAGTGAAAAAAATGCACCTAAAATGACATTTACTGTCATAATTAGACACATGACACGTCAAGTCATTGAAAAGTAAAAACAAGCGGGGGGGGGCTACTATGAAGTGTTCATCCGAAACAACGAAACACATACTTCTGTCAAAAAAGATACGAGTATTACTAAAGTAGCGGCACGCTATGATGGCCGTTTTGACATATTACAATAGTGATGTGAACTGTCAATTTATTCTCGAAAAAAATATAATCAAATCTATAAGTTTTATGTACTTCATTAAAGTTATAATAAAACAAAAATATAAATGTTTACATTTGAACGAACTGAATATTGGAATGAAAATGAATATACATCACTACATAGTATAAAACAAAGTCGCTTTTTCTGTCCCTATATCCCTATGTCCCTATGTCCCTTTGTATGCTTAAATCTTTAAAACTACAACTTAGAAGTTTGTTTTTTTCTAATAATTATTAAAAAAATAATTATTAGAAAAAAACAAACTTCTAAGTTTACGTAAAAAAAAGATACAGCGTTTTATTCAGCAAACAAAACGCAAATTTCAACATTTTGATGGAAATCAAAACGGATCTACTATAAGATGAAATTCCGAACATACGGACTGACGTTTCGTTGAATTCTAGCCAGTTTTGAAGCTTATTCTAACTAAAGTAGCGGCACGCTATGATGGCCGTTTTGACGTTTGTCTACTCATGAAGTTTCGTATTAATTAATTACATTTGAAGGAGCAAATTGCTGTTCTTTATTGTCAATAGTGACGTTCAGTTAGTCATATAATTTATCGAATGTATGCTTTTAGGACACAAACTTTATTTATTACATTGATTTCTAAACTATATATTATATTAGGTTCCCGCGAACATTTATCTTTTATTTTTATACTAGCGAAACCCGCGCAACTTCGTTTGCGTGTATCCCGCTTTCCCGTGGGAATTTTGGAATGTATGATACTTTAAAACCTTCCCCTTGAATCACTCTATCAATTAAAAAAAACCGCATCAAAATCCGTTGCGTAGTTTTAAAGATTTAAGCATACAAAGGGACATAGGGACATAGGGATATAGGGACAGAAAAAGCGACTTTGTTTTATACTATGTAGTGATGTATATTCATTTTCATTCCAATATTCAGTTCGTTCAAATGTAAACATTTATATTTTTGTTTTATGAAAACTTTTTAATGAAGTACATAAAACTTATAGATTTGATTATATTTTTTTCGAGAATAAATTGACAGTTCACATCACTATTGTAATATGTCAAAACGGCCATCATAGCGTGCCGCTACTTTAGTAATACTCGTATCTTTTTTGACAGAAGTATGTGTTTCGTTGTTTCGGATGAACACTTCATAGTAGCCCCCCCCCCGCTTGTTTTTACTTTTCAATGACTTGACGTGTCATGTGTCTAATTATGACAGTAAATGTCATTTTAGGTGCATTTTTTTCACTATATCAACGTTATGTTCTGTTATATTGTATTATCTTTGTGACCTAGTATAAGAATGGACGGATTGTATTTTAGACGAAAGAAATATATTGGTATTGTCTTTCACTCTAATATGTACCGTCTTAAGTAAAAAAGAGATAGATATATTATCGTCATAACGTCTTTTGTGCTCATGAAGCTAGTATGCCATATAAACTTTTGTTTTTATATAGGATCATTAGAGATGTGCCGTGTCTTTATCGACTAATATCGATTTAATATTTAATGTTCATTTTAAGATCTGAGAACACTTGACAAATCAAATGATTAAAGACAGAAACAGATGCATAACCCCCTAGTATCCCTATCGGGGTGAGTAGAACCATAAGTCATTTGGTCAAACCACAGCAACCTGATATTTGTTCCAAGATTACCAATGAACATTCCTATCGTTAGGTGTCGATAGTGTGTATTTAATTGTTAAAGAATATTTCTGTCAGCAATATTGATAATCTCAAGTGTGGATGCAAATGAATTTTGAGATTGAAAGATGAAAAAAACGAACCACATACCTAGTAACAGATTACAATCCCATCCCCCATAGACAGTCCGATGTTGGAGTGGGTATGATCACGTCGGCTTTTACGACATACACTGGGAAGATAAGCAGCTCAACGGGTTCTATGTTTTTTATGCAGTCCCAGTCCAGCAATAAATCACTATTGCTGACAGAAATATTCTTTAACAATTATATACACACTATCGACACCTATCGATAGGAATGTCAAATACTCATCTATCAGTAACTTTAGGTATTTATACGTTTTTATAAAAATATGCAAAATAAAAAGATTACCTATATATTTATTTATTATTGCACATGTTTACAATACAATTAACATAAGTTACAGATAGGACTTAACAACTATTGTACTTATTTGTAAAAAAACATACCTACATACATACAAATACATACAAATACATACAAATAAAGCAAATAGATACTTATAAGGTTTTTATTCAAAATTCAAAATATTTAAATTAAATAAAATCATACATCATAATCATGATCATTTTGTAATCAATAAACACACATGTAATAACAATTATAATATGCAATAGGAATTGTCAAATAATCCGTATAATGTCACCAATTAACAATTCTTATTTTTTAAAAATCAACTAGGGACATCGAAATAATATTACTACGTATAGAACGGACACCGCGAACAAAATTTTTGTCCCCATACGTTGAGGCCAATAGACATCAACTCGTTTAGTCATTTGTCATTTGTTTCTATGTGAACATCATAGATTATCAAAAATTAATCGTACATATGGGATACGTAGGCGCTAAGCGTCAGTTAATTTTATAATGTAATTTAGGTATTTCTGAAATTTTTGTAACTTTTTTTTTAGCCGACTTCAAAAAAGGAGGAGGTTCTATGTTTTTTTTTTTGGAGGTCCGCCGATTACTCCTTAAATTTTGGACCGATTTTAATCATTCTTTTTTTTAAATAATATATAATTTAAATATTGATTTTTTAAACTATATTTCCAAAATATTTTCATATACTAGGTAAAATACGTAAATGTGGATAAAGTTACTAACTAAGTAAAAAAAATAAGTTTCTAGAAAATAAAAAGATGGAAAACGAAACAGCATTACGTTACCATTCAACACAACTCCTCTTGTCTAGCAGGCGACCGTCTCCTGGTTATTGCATATATTACAAAATACTTCAATATTTAAATAGCTTCACTATAAAGTTAGTTTTGATTCATTATTATTATGCTCAGTTTATTTTTGACTAATATTAAGTTAAGAACAAAAATGTAATCTAGCTTCCTACCTATAGCTAATATTATACCTATTTTCTATTAAATTTATTCTATTAAGTAAAATAAAATATTGTAATAAAATAAAATAATCAGTTAGATGTCCAATAGGCAGAATATAAACAAAGTGTCGCCCCTGCGTAGTAATGTCATATTCTATGACTCGGTTGGGGGCGGGGCCAGGGAGGGGCGCGCCCCGCACGGCCGAACGCGGCGCCAAAATTTGAAGGCGCTGTCATTTCTCTAAGTAGTAATATTATTTCGATGACAAGGGATCAAAAAACAATAAACATAAAAACTTACAGGAATTTACTTAAAGTGCTTGATGCTTAGTTATTCTGCATCTACTGACCACTAAATAAGACTAGTTTATTAAAATGATTTCTAATATATTCTGGTGATGTCGTCGCTTTTTTACATTCGTGATGAATTCTAATTTTTAAATATGTTTGGGCAATGGATTTCACCAAGAGATGTTTATGATTAAACGTCACATAATACTCCGTAGCGTGTTCATCTAAATTAGAGAATACGTAATTAGCACAAGATTTTTTTTGACTGTCTATAAAAACGTTGTCTGATTTTTTTCAAATTTCTCCCTCTTCTTTCTGCCACGGTTTTGTAACGTTGACAAATTTTCGTTAAATTTTCAATTATTTTGTTTTTCTCAGTTATTGTTCCTTTTATTTCTATAATTTCATCCTGTCCACTTATTTTTGAAGTTGATGGTGTTGGTTCTGGTCGGGAAGATTTGGGTCGTCTTAACTTTGCCTGCAAGAATGATATATTTTTTGTAAAACAATGCACAGCATACACAATACTATAAAAAATGCAAGTGAATGCATTGAGCAATTAAACATTTACATCATTCTTATTGGTATACACTACAATAAAATCTATAGTGCATACAGAAGGAAGAAAGAAATCCCGAGTACAAAATGAATATTCATGCTTGATTATTTTTTCCCCGCTAATGTAGAATAGAATAACTTCAGTTATAACTGTCTCAATATTGTGAAAAAAAAAAATGGGATTAACCTCACCATATTAGAAACTGTAGGTATATGAGTGAATATTGTTGGTACTGCATCACTATGTAATATTTTTGTTTGGCATCCTGCCCGATAGCAAGATACATCGAAATGTAATGAGCACAGGCGAGAATATGGCGAAGGTGTCCAATTATCTCGTTTTATGTTCTTAATCCACTTGTTTCTTAAATAGTGTCTTTAGGAAACCTGAAAAACACAAGATCTATATTACTTTGATTACTATTAACTAACTAACCCTCATCCCAATGGGCAAGAGTACTAAGAATAAATTAAACCTTAATAAAAACGCATAACAATTTATGAGCCGCGGTTCCCCAGGCATAACACCCAGCCTGGCCGGAAGATATTCCCTTTGTGGCGGTCGAGCACATCGCCATCGCTTCCGCTACACGGCTCTTCAAATGCCAACTGACGGTGCTCTCTTGCTTCTGAGCTTCTGGTACTTACGGGCAAGCTACGCCAACACGCGGCGCACAGCGGCTCTTCAAATGCCAACGGACGGTGTTCTCTTGCTTCTGAGCTCCTGGTACTTACGGGCAAGCTACGCCAACACGCGGCGCACAGCGGCTCTTCAAATGCCAACGGACGGTGTTCTCTTGCTTCTGAGCTCCTAGTTCTCACGGGCAAGCTACGCCGACACGCGGCGCACAGCGGCTCTTCAAATGCCAACTGACGGTGTCCTCTCACTTCTGAGCTCCTAGTACTCACGGGCAGGCTACGCCGACACGCGGCGCACAGCGGCTCTTCAAATGCCAACTGACGGTGTCCTCTCACTTCTGAGCTCCTAGTACTCACGGGCAGGCTACGCCGACACGCGGCGCACAGCGGCTCTTCAAATGCCAACTGACGGTGTCCTCTCACTTCTGATCTCCTAGTACTCAAGGGCAAGCTACGCCGACACGCGGCGCACAGCGGCTCTTCAAACGCCAACTGACTCTTCTGAGCTCCTAGTACTCACGGGCAAGCTACGCCGACACGCGGCGCACAGCGGCTCTTCAAATGCCAACTGACGGTGTCCTCTCACTTCTGAGCTCCTAGTACTCACGGGCAAGCTACGCCGACACGCGGCGCACAGCGGCTCTTCAAATGCCAACTGACGGTGTCCTCTCACTTCTGAGCTCCTAGTACCTACGGGCAAGCTACGCCAACACGCGGCGCACAGCGGCTCTTCAAATGCCAACGACGGTGTCCTCTCACTTCTGAGCTCCTAGTACTCAAGGGCAAGCTACGCCGACACGCGGCGCACAGCGGCTCTTCAAATGCCAAATGACGGTGTCCTCTCACTTGTTACGTTGTGAATTATATTCACACGTAATCTATCATTTATAATAATTAATATTGGAATATTGTAAACTAGTACTCATAAAAATGAATAATTAAACTCTAACGGATTACGGCGAGTAGCCTAGATGAAATACTCGACCGTATTTCTTGAGGCATTAAGATCATTTTGATTAATCAATACTTCAACGTGCGGCATCGATCATCCATCGCCAAATATGGTAATAAGCGAAGAGGGCTTTGCGAAGAACTATTCAGTCGCGATTGGCTGTCAGAGACAGCGTACGTATTTTGCCGTTAAGAATATTCGGGAACAAATCTAGTCTATTGTTTGGAGTTGTTGTGCAACCAAACAGCTCAGCGTATTTACGCTAATGCACCATTAGCGTAATATTTAATACACTTTGGTAATGCATTTTGGGCTTTAGTTTTAGTACGCGTTTTACCGTCCACTCGAAACCACTAACCAAAGCGTATTCAAATATAACCAAAAATACCATTTCTTGTAGTAATTAGTAAATGTAGTTAATTATAAAGTCAATAAACCGTTTACAGTAATCAACCAGTTTAATTACCATTTCTACCAATAACCAACCATAAACATTATATGTATCGGGTACCCGGCAACCACCCCGGCTAACCAGCGAGAAGTGCCCGCTACATTTGGTCCTTCGAGAGTGAAAGGACTTCGGTTCGCGAGTGACTTTACTAGTCTTTCGTTAATACGGAGTTCTACCAACCAGTGACTATCGGATTGCAGTGATTTATTGGATTGCAGTGATCGGGATTGAGCAGATCGTAAGGAGATTACCAGGTCAGACCGAACCATTATTATTTTTTCTACCTTTATTAGACACTTTTGTCAATAAATAAGTACCATCATGGAAACCACCGTGAAAATGGAAAACTATTTCCTAAACCAAACGGAGATATATGAAGCAGTGAAAAGGCTTATAACTAACATTAAAAAAGATGGAGCTGATAGGAGAACCATGGATTATTGTAAGCGTAAGTTGGAAATGTTGGAAACGTATTGGAGTGATTACCAAAGGAACCATACAAAAATTTGCGAGCTAGGTATTGAAAACCATATATACTTTAGTAAAGGATGTTTTGAGACCATGCAAGAGTTATATGAGAACGTAAAGCGTTTCATTAGTAATATTAAGGAGTTACTTGCTTCTGCTCAGCTGAAACCAAGCTTGCCAGAACCACACCGCCAGCGAAGCGCTAGTCCGGTGAATGCAACGGCAGGAACATCTTTTTCTGTAGAAGTGCAACCTCCAGATTACACATTATCTACGGAAAATGTCGGAAAATTAGGAGAAATGATAAAGAAACAAAACATCAACTTCAAAGCATTTATTCGTACAGTGAATAGTATGCAAATAGAAGAGATGCAAAATAAATGGGAGTTTGAAGATGCCTTAAAGTCCCTGCAAACACGTTGGACGGTTATTGACCACTACCATTGGGAAATAGAAGGAGAAAATGGAGATAAAGATAGACAATACCAAAGTCAATTTACCAAATATGAAAAGATGTTTAATAACCTTAAGAAAACCATCAACACAAAGATGTGGTCTATGTCGCATCGGGAGAAATCGACACCACAAATGGATATTCCGGTATTTAGCGGAAATTTTCACCACTGGACTTCCTTCAAGGATCTTTTTATGGAAACCATCCACAAAAATGCAACGCTTTCAAATGCTCAAAAAATGCAGTTTTTGAAAGGAAAAGTGAGCGGAGAGGCTGAGCGGCTGATTCAACATCTACCAATCAGCGCTGAAAATTATGAAGATTGCTGGGAGATTTTGAACTATCGTTTTAATAATAAGAAGCAAATTTTTACGTCTCACATTGATACACTTTTAAGTATACCTACCATGCAGCATCAGTCATATAACGCGATAAAAAAGTTACATGATGTCACCTTAGAAACCATTCATGCTTTGAAAAATTTGGGAGTCGATCTTACCAGCACTCCTCTTTTAGTACACTTACTGATACAAAAATTAGATAGCGAATCGCATACAGAGTATAAAAGGTTTGTGAAAAATAATCGAGAACTACCAATACTACAAGAATTTGTGGATTTTTTAGAAAACCAATTTACAACATTAGAATCTCCGAGACGTAAAGTGGAACCTGTAAACCAAAAACAGGCTACACATACACAACCATCCTATCAATATAATAATCAAAATTTAAACCATCGGAATAATTCAAATAATTTTAATCAAAATTATAATAAATATCATAACATAAAACCTAATAACATGAAATCGATGCATGTTTCTAGAACGATTTCTTGCGCAATATGTAATGCTGACCACGGCTTATGGGCATGCGCAAAATTTTTGCAATTATCGGATGAGCAGAAATTGCATAAAATTAATCAATTTAATTATTGCCATAATTGCTTTATTTGCCATTTCAACAAACCATGTATGTCAACAAAAAGATGTCGAAAGTGTCTCGGATTGCACAACACATTGATTCACGAGGCATTAGTAAATTCCAGACAAAATTATAGGCCCACCACCAGTGGACCTAAAGATCCTGTATCTACCTCTACTCATATATCAGCTAATGAGGTTTCGGAAATCTTGCTTGCCACGGCTATCGTCAAGGTAACTGGAGCAGATGGTACGCAGCATACCATGAGGGCGTTGATTGATCAAGGTTCTCAAATTTCACTTATAAATGAAAATGCAGCTCAGATACTAGGATTAAAGAGAGAACAATGTAAGGGAAAAATATTTGGCGTCGGAGAAAAGGCAAATAATTGCAAAGGAATGATTAGTACTGAAATAAGATCTATTTATAACGAGTTTTGTTTACACACCAATCTTCTTATTATGAATAATTTATTGAAGAATTTACCGAACCTATCTTTTACGAAACCAGCATGGACGCATATTCAAAATCTTAGTTTAGCTGACAGTGAGTTTAACATCAGTCGACCAGTTGATCTACTTCTTGGAGCGGAAGTCTACAGTAAAATACTGTTAGGAGGAATTCTTCGAGGGGAGTCAGAAGATCACCCTATAGCTCAGCAGTCACAGTTCGGTTTCCTGCTCTGTGGTTCGATGAGCCCGTCATATAGATGCAACGTAGTTCTACATGACACTGACGACCTTAGGAGATTTTGGGAAACGGAAGAGATAACCACCCAACAAACTGAGATGTCGTCTGAAGATCAAGAGTGTTTACAATACTTTTTATCAACCACCAAGCGGCTTGAGAACGGAAAGTACGAAGTGCGTCTGCCTTTCAAGGACGGATTAAAAGACAAGCTAGGAGCTACAAGACCAATAGCCTTAGCGCAATTTCGTAGTTTGGAGAGAAAATTAGATAACAATATTGAGCTAAAACTAACATACCAACAATTTATGAATGAATATTACAACTTATATCATATGATACCATCCAAAACAAATTCGACACCAGATTGTTATTTACCACACCACGGCGTTACGAAAGCTGACTCAACAACTACAAAACTTAGAGCGGTTTTCAATGCGTCCGCGAAATCATCTACAGGCATCAGCCTAAATGATACTCTACATAGAGGTCCTAACTTACAACAGGACCTTCAAGCTCTCTTATTAAAATGGAGACAATATGAATTCGTCTATACGGCCGACATTGAGAAGATGTACCGGCAAATCATGATACACCAGGAAGACCAATTATACCAAAAAATACTATGGAGAAATACCCCTGCAGAACCAATACAGTCATACCAGTTAACAACCGTAACTTACGGTACCAAACCAGCACCATTTTTGGCAATGATGTGTTTAAAGCAACTAGCCAAAGACGAAAAATTTAAATATCCTGTAGCGGCTAAAGCGTTAGAAGAGCTTTTCTACATGGATGATTTTTGTGGAGGGGGACATTCGTTGATCGAAACCAAGCAATTAAGAAACGAATTGATTTATTTATTACAGTCAGGCGGTTTTAATTTACGAAAATGGACAGCGAATAAACCACAACTTCTCGAAAATTTAGATAAAAATTTGTGTAACCAGCAAACATACGAATTTAAACACTCAGATTCAACAAAGACTTTGGGTATTGGATGGAACCCACAAAAAGATAAATTTTGCTTCAGTTCAAAATTGAACGCTGACTCAGCGGTAAAATCAACCAAAAGAGCTTTACTATCGGACATCTCAAAGCTGTTCGACCCACTTGGGTGGCTAACCCCGTTAAGTACTAGCATGAAGCTTTTGTTTCGAAATGTGTGGTTATCTAGCCTAGGTTGGGATGACACTTTACCAGGAAGCATTACGAGGGAATGGACCAAGTTAAGAAACGAGTTGAGAGAAATTGAAACCATTGAAGTCGACAGATGGCTCGGGATAAAAAAGTTAAACCAGAAATTAGAACTACACGGTTACTGTGACAGTTCAAAAACAACGTATGCGTGTGTTATTTATTGCAAGGTGACCAATGATAATCACGTAACAATAACGTTAGTAACAGCGAAGGCTCGACTTGCACCGCTAAATAAAACCATCTCCATTCCGCGATTAGAGTTGATGGGTGCTCAGCTCTTATCGCAGTTGATGCAAAAAGTACAAAACTGCTTGCCAGACCACAATAATATGGATATCTTTTGTTGGACTGACTCAACGGCAGTACTAGGTTGGATACAAGGCGATCCAGCTCGTTGGAAACCATTCGTTGCAAATAGGGTGAAATCAATAACCGAAATAACCCCACCAAAATGCTGGGGATATGTAAACACCAACCAAAATCCCGCCGATTGCGCAAGCCGGGGATTGTCTACCAATTTATTAAAAAACCATGACCTATGGTGGAAGGGTCCAGAATGGCTTCCAGCATTTAATAAATCAACACACTATGAAACCACTTATGAAACCAACTTGGAGATAAAACCAGCCATATTACGACAGGCAAATGCTGTTATCGACAGTTCCAGCAATGAGTCTATAATAGACGATTTACTCCAAAAATATAGTTCCATAAATAAAATCATAAGAATTTTAGCCTGGATATTACGATTATTTACATATAAAAAACAATCACGACCATCGTACCTTACATTGCATGAATTGCGACATGCAAAACTGCTGATCATCAAACACGTGCAACAGTCATCGTTCGGCCGCGACCTAGATCAATTACAAAAACATTATAAAGTGCATTCCAAAAGCAATATTTTAAATCTGAATCCGATCATTGACCAGAGCGGAATCTTACGTGTTGGTGGAAGATTAGGAAAAGCAACCATATCCTTCGAGATGAAGCATCCTATTATTTTACCACGTGACCACATCCTCACCATACTGTTCATACAAGAAGCTCATCTATTGACGTTTCATGGAGGAGCGCGTCTTACGCTTGCGAATCTTCGGCAAAGGTTCTGGATTATCAGCGGGTATAAGGCCAAGAAAAAAATTCTGCAGACACTGTGTTATCTGTAAGAAACATGATCCCACCAAGCATTACCAGCTCATGGGAGATTTACCAACATCTCGGATACAACCGGAGCATGCCTTTGTATCTTGTGGAGTCGATATGACAGGTTTTATCGAAGTGAAAGCCAATAAGGGACGTGGCATAAAAACAACCAAAGGCTACATAGCACTGTTCGTGTGTATGGTTACCAAAGCTGTACATATAGAACTAGTGTCGGATTTGAGCACGGCAGGTTTTTTGGCAGCTCTGGCGAGAATGGCAGCCAGACGAGGGGCACCACGCCATATTTACAGTGATAATGGCACCAATTTCGTAGGCGCGAACAGGATGCTGCAGGAAGAAATGGACCACCTTGAACAAGTATTCAATGACAACTTCCTAAAAGAGATCACAGAAATGGGTATAGAATGGCATTTTAATGTACCAGCTTGGCCGAGCGCAGGTGGATTATGGGAGAGAAATGTAAGAAGTCTCAAACACCATCTTAAAAGGGTTATTGGACACCAAAAATTTACTTTTGAAGAGTACACAACTCTACTCGCGAAAGTGGAGGCTTGCTTAAATTCTCGCCCGTTATGTGCATTGACAGAAGATCCAGATGACCTTGACTTTCTAACGCCAGCTCATTTCTTATCAGCACGACCAGGTCTGACAATAATTGAAACGGAACAAGATGCTAGAACCAGATGGCACTTGATTACAAAAACGTTTCAAGATTTATGGAAAAGATGGAATACGGAGTACTTGACCCAACTGTCAGCAAGAACTAAATGGATGAACTGTCAGGAAAATATTAAACTGGGTGACTTAGTTGTTATACGAGAAGACAACTTACCCGCAGGAAAATGGGCGATGGGACGCGTTATAGACACGCACCCAGGCGACGACGGCTTGATTCGAGTTGTGACGCTAAAAACCAAAAATGGCGTGCTGAAGCGGCCGATCGTCAAGTTATCAGTATTACCAGTCAAACATACTGATAACCAGACCATAACAGAACCACCAGAAGAACCAATAAGCCAAACTACCGACGAAGTACAACCAGAAGAACGCAGACGACGACCAAGAAAAACCACATTTTCAAAAATATGCATGGCGTTATTATTTTTTATGACGCTGTTCGTATCGCCGAATCATGGGTTACATAACATTCAAGAACTGCCTAGTAACCAGACATTATTTTTCGACTCCATATCTAAAATGCAACTGATCCGAGATAAGTGGACGTTGATCGTTTATTATGATATGACTCCATACTGGACAGGCATTGACGCATTTAATAAAATGTCCGACTACTTAGAAAAATTATGTGTCACCATCGATGCACAATCACCATGTCATATGGTCGTATCCCAGTTACGTCACGACTACCAGGAATTAAAATACTACAACGAACTTTTGCTAACGCAACATTTTAATACCCACGATAGACAGAGTCGGCGCCGCCGGCGCCGTGGCCTTATCAACGGTGTCGGGTATCTAGCAAATGAATTGTTCGGAGTATTAGATTCTCGATTCGCCGAACAATATACAAGGGACATTGAAAACATACGACAAAACCAGAAACACTTGTCGAACCTGTGGAAAAACCAAACGTCAGTAGTAGAATCTGAATTTAATTTAATGAAGAAAATGGAAGCTACTATTGAAAAACACCACAAATTTATTAACAGAAAGTTACTCGCTTTGGAAGAAAATACCAACACCTTTCGGAAAGAAATTCAGAATATGTCGTATACACAAGATTTTACACTATCTGCAATGGCCGGAAATAGTTTGTTGCAAAGTTTAAAAAGACTTCAAGATACCATATTAGATATAATTACCGATATCTACCAAGGGCAAATGAGGGTACATTTGTTAACCCAGCTCAGCTCAAATCGGAACTTCAAACCATCCATAGTCAATTGTTGAATGATCTCACCTTACCAATAAACAATATCGATACCGAAATCCAAAACATTTACCAGTTGCTTAAAGTGAAGGCAAGAGTGACGCCGAATTTCATTATATTTGAAGTAACATTTCCACTTATCAGTAGAGAACGCTTCCAATTATATAAAATTCTACCAGTTCCTCGTCAACTCCAGAATAACATGGTCACTATAAAACCAGTGTCTGACTATGTCGCAGTCAATCTAAAAAAGGACGCTTACTTTACCTTAACCATCAATGATTTGAATTCGTGTCTGTACCATGGAGAAGCATATATGTGCCAATTGCTCAAACCCATTCTAGCACTCCAAAATGATGAGATCTTTTGCGCTAAGAATTCGCAAAATAATAAATGCAAAACAGAGACGAGTACATGCAGTAATCGCTGGGTTGAATTACATGTTACGTCACAATACTTTTACTTTTGTTGTAATGTTTATAATATTAAAATCATATGTGATGATCAGATTACCGTGCGCCAGCTGACTCAAGCCGGTGTCATTGGCATTACACAAAAATGCATAATAAAGGGAAACGATTTCGTACTTTATTCTATGCAACATGAGTCGAATCAAATAAATATGAGACCAGATATCTACATTCCCGAGATCGACCAAATGAACCACATCGTAAATATAAAAATACCAGTTGACGAGTCACCAGATACCAACTTAACCTCGTCTTTTGTACAGTTGGATAATCAGATCAAAGACCTTAAATCCAGTGCTACCATACTAGACGGAGATTTGTCACCACACGATGTACACCACTATGTCATTATCTATATACTGATGATAGTCGTGATATGTATCGTCGTGGTCTGGCTGTGGAAGAGAGGGCGATGCCACTCGTGTTCAAGATCTGCTGCGAGTTCCCGCGAAGTACGAAGACAGGTGTCTGTGCGACCAGCACTGCCACCGAGACCATCTACTAGTGCTGTGCCAAAATCGCGAAAGCAGAGTACGGCTGGCCCGAGCCAACCGAGTGATAGTGCACGGTGTGAAAATTTGGCCAAACGCTGGCCTAGTGTTAAGCGCGGAGTGTACATTGCCAAGAGTAGCTCAATTTCTACTATTGAGGACACTATAGTTTAAGTTTTGTGTTTTTTATAATGTATCACTTTTATACTTTTACAAATTCTACCATTTGCTTTTATGTTTTTTGCTTACTAATTATATTGCAACACTTCGTCACCATCTATATATATAAAATGCTTTGTCCTGACTGACTGACTGACTGACTGACTGACTGACTGACTGAGAATCAACGCACAGCCTAAACCGCTCATCGTAAAAATCTGAAACTTGGCAGGTGGAACTATTATAAGACGTAGGCGTCCGATAAGAAAGGATTTTTCAAAATTCGAACTCTAAGGGGGTAAAAAAGGGGGGTAAAGTTACTATGGGACAACTTGATTCCTTGGTCCAATCTATTTCAAATTTTGCATAAAAATTGTTTAAGAGAATTGATGGAAGATGTGATTCTTATTTTATTGAAATTCTTGAAAAAAATGTATTTTGTGGGTAATTTTCTTCGAGTTGATATCAATACTCATACTCCTTAGTGCTTTTGATTTCAATTACATTTCATTTTGACACATCCGTGACGTGAAGTGTATCATCTGTCATGTAATTATAAATTGTGAATATTCAATCATAATGTCGTCTATTTATTCTGTTTGTGATATCGGAAAAACAGCTAAAATTCTAACTATGTATAAAGCGGGCTGAATCATATTCATCGATAATAAATAGTAAGTAATAAAATTTTACATTTTATAATATTTGACAGGGTTCAAGTTAAATGGCATACATTTTGATATTGTCTCTTTCTCACTTATAGGAAATCTCATTACGTCGACTCGCTCTATTATTTCGTAGTGTTGTTGTAAGCTGAGGTGGTAGGTATTGAATTACCGAAATACTTATACATTTTTTTTACGGAAGTGGTTGGAAAACAAGCTCAGGAATATGGATCATTTGATATTAGGTGATTACCGTCGACTATGGAGCACATAGTTTCTAGGGTCCCTAACCCGTTGCCGACCTATAACAGCAAAAAACAGGATATAGCGAGAAATAGTATAAGGAATGAGTTAGATTTTTTCTATACCACAAAGGTGACAAACAAGAATTTCGGATATTTCACTCCCCGAACGAAACGCATTGCTGCTTCACGTCAATATTCTGTAAAAGGGTGGCTCTTCACTGGTCGGGCTAGCCTATTTCATAAACGCCCACTCCAAAGACTGTAATGAGAAGTATAAAAATAGAAAAAAAAAACTATACATATGACAATTTTTTGGGTGTGTTCTGAAAAGTGTGGTGTATGATGTAGGCAACCGATATGAAAGCATTTTTTTAAATTCCCACTGGAAAGCGGGATAAACGCACACGAAGTTGCGCGGGTTTCTCTAGTCTATTTAAATAAAAATGAAACCCGTTTTCCGTTGTCACGACATAAGATGAAAACGGCTTGACCGATTTGGCTGATTTTTTTTTTGTAGTTTTCTAATACTCTGTACAAGGTTCTTACGGAAAAAAAATAGGGGTAGGGTAGGGGTAGGGTAGGGTAGGGGTAGGGTAGGGGTAGGGTAGGGGTAGGGTAGGGTAGGCTAGGGTAGGGGTAGGGTAGGGGTAGGGTAGGGGTAGGGTAGGGGTAGGGTAGGGGTAGGGTAGGGGTAGGGTAGGGGTACACGCAAACGAAGTTGCGCGGGTTTCGCTAGTTATTAATATAATGTTGATAGAGATTCTTCTCATTTTGTGCTCGGGAGTATGTTTGGAGTTGTTGTGCAACCAAACAGCTCAGCGTATTTACGCTAATGCACCATTAGCGTAATATTTAATACACTTTGGTAGTGCATTTTGGGCTTTAGTTTTAGTACGCGTTTTACCGTCCACTCGAAACCACTAACCAAAGCGTATTCAAATATAACCAAAAATACCATTTCTTGTAGTAATTAGTAAATGTAGTTAATTATAAAGTCAATAAACCGTTTACAGTAATCAACCAGTTTAATTACCATTTCTACCAATAGCCAACCATAAACATTATATGTATCGGGTACCCGGCAACCACCCCGGCTAACCAGCGAGAAGTGCCCGCTACATCTATAAATTGACACGATGGCTTCGTCGGTCACTCTCTCTGCATTTGAAATCTTCGTTGCTGTGACGTGAATATTTTCTAATAGTGAACATCTATAATTAAACGCGAGTGTATTTTTATTGTCCGTCAGGTGAGTGCACTAAATCATCATCATCATCATCATAAACCCTCTAGTGGGTGTGGTTTCCGCACTTAGTCCTGTTCTGGACCATTGTACGTGATGCCGTGGGGCTGTTATTCCATCCAGCCCACCTCCCTCCAGAAGCGAATTAGTCCTCCCAAACTGCTCAGTGTGTCCGCAAGAGACATTGGTGACCCAAGTGTCTCTTTCCGAATTTGGGCGACGCCTGTGCACTCAAGGAGCACGTGCGCCACCGTTTCTTCAGTCTCCATGCATGCTCTGCACAGAGGACTGTCCGTGATACCTATTGTGTGAAAGTGTTTGTTCAGTGAGCAGTGTCCTGTGATGGTTCCTGTTACCAGGCGCAGGCTTTTCCTGTCCAGGCGCAATAGGCGCTTGGGCAGCTTGTTGTCCAGGGTTGGCATTGCCTCCTTGGATTGCCTGCAGCCTGGTGTCGTAGTCCACCATCTCTCAGCTTGTGTGTATGTGATGTTTTGTATCCATCTGCGTAGCTGATTGAATGGGACTGGCACGATGGGCTCGGGTCCGAGAACTGTTGTGTCAGATCCCCTCCTGGCCAGTTCGTCAGCTGCATCGTTACCTAGTGAGCCACTATGTCCTTTTATCCATTGAAGTGTTAGCGCATTGCGATTCGTCACCGCAACGCGCTCGAGTGCATTGTGACATTCTAGTATTAATCCTGAGTCAAAATAGTTTTTGTTCAGAGATTGGAGTACTGAAGCGCTATCGGAGAGTATGCGGATATGAGTTCCCGTGACCTTCCTGGCTTCAAGAGCATATGCTGCTTGGATAATGCCTACACATTCCGCTTGATAGACAGTGTTGAACATTCCAAGAGGTTTTGATATTTTTATGTTCTGTTCGTCTGAGTAGACTCCGACTCCAGTCCCAGAGTCAGTCTTTGATCCGTCAGTGTAGATTCTGAGCTCTTTTGGGCCTGAATAGTCGTTCGGTTCTTCGGTTAGTTGTACTTTGTAGTGTTTTGAGAATCGGTGTGTTTTTGGAATTTTGTCAGTGGGTGATGACATCATTGGTTGCTGTTTGATGGCATCCTCTTTTATTCGTATGTGTTTGATTCGAAAATCTTTGCCTAGGGTGCCCGCTATGCTAAGTCTGAAGGCTGCTAGTGTTGCCTCCTCTCGCACGATTTAGTGCAGGGGTGGCAGTCCCAGCATCACCTGTAGGGAAGCAGTAGGTGCTGTTCTCATGCTCGTGATTGCTACGCAGGCCAAACGTTGCAGTTTTTCTAGGTCTTTTTGGGCTGTGCTCAAGTCGGTCCTGGGCCACCATACTAGAGAGCCGTAGGTGATGATTGGTCTAATGATTGCGGTGTATAGCCAGTGGGTAATCTTTGGACTGATACCCCAGTTTCTGCCTAGTAGCTGTTTGCATTGCCACATGGATATACTGGCTTTTGTGGTGATGTAGTCAGTGTGTTTTGCCTAATTCAGCTGCTTATCCAAGAAAATACCCAGATACTTGGTTTCCGTTGAAAGGCTTAGGGTTGTGTCAAAGAAGTGTGGTAGTTGTAACGGTGCCACCTTTCTTTTCTTTGTGAAGAGAATCAGTTCGGTTTTCGTGGGATTTACTGCTAGTTGGTATTCCTTGCACCAGTCCTCTACTATTTTCAAGGCTTGGCGCATAAGGTTGCATAGTGTGTTTTCATGGTTGCCGTTTATTATTATTGTTATGTCGTCTGCGTACCCTACGGTGAAATAGCCCTTGTCATTTAGACGTTTTATTAGGCTATCTACCACCAGGTTCCATAAAATAGTAATAGTATGTAATAGCTTGGATTTGTATGTCATGTCGCAGCAGAATGCCCAAAGCAGGTAATGTGGACACACCTGTTCGCCAGTTGATTGGTTCTAGCATGTATAATGACACTATCATTGATAACTCTTTTGCCGAAGTGGATCACGTGACATTGCGCCGTGGGCAGAGCTCTCAGAACTCGGCCAGGGATTGTGTATGCGGAAATCCTACTCTTCTTAGAGAAATTATAAGGGAAGAACTAAGCACCATTCTCGCGGGCCCACTACTTTTAATCCCTCATATAAACACAAATATGCAATTACAAGCATCTGCAATAAAAGAATTAGAAAGCACTATGTCGTCCCTGCGGACTGTGTTGAATAATTCGGTGGGCGGAGTTACAACTGCTCCATCTGCCACTCCTGCAAAACCAACGTCTGCCAATGTTGCCGAAAATTCGGTAAGGACCTTAGCAGTAAAGAAGAAGACAGAGGCAGTGAAGAAAATGAAACCGTCTATCCCAAAAACGACTTTGACGCAGCCGACTCCTGAACCAACCGGTGACGCTCCAACTGCTTCGCCACCCCCCACAACTGCCAATGCGACAGATGACTCGCATAAGTGGACCTATGTATCGCATAAACGTTCGGGTCGTGCGTCTCTCCCGGGTGTACTACGTGGTACAGCTGACCCTGCTGTTGCCTCGCTGAAGGCTGCTGAGAGGAAAACACACCTACACCTCTACTATGTACAACAGGGCACCACAGTGGATCCAGTGCGGGCTCATCTCGCTACTATCTGCGGGGGCGACTTCTGCACGGTGGAAGCACTCAAAGCCAGAGGTGACTATGCATCTTTTAAACTGGGAGTACCTACGAAGTTGGTTGATCGTGTGATGGCTCCTACTTCCTGGGCTGAAGATATATGCATCAAGCCCTGGCGTCAGAATTTTCGTGCCCAACAGGCAAATAAGGCATAAGAAGGTTAGTTGTTACTACCAAAACGTACGAGGATTGCGCTCTAAAACTGCACTATTCTACAAAAATGTAACACCATGCGACTATGACATTATTGCGCTAACTGAAACTTTTCTCACTAGTTCTGTATCCGATGGTGAGCTGTTCCCTCCTGACTACACGGTTATCCGCAAAGACCGTCCAGGTGATAGTGGGTGGGGTGGTGTACTTTTAGCTGTACGTAATTGTTACAATGTACGCGGCATTACAAATATAGATGGTCTCGCATCGGATATGGAATTGGTATTTGCCATGATAAAAAGTACTAATGTTTGTTTTTTGTGTTGTGTAGTATATTTACCTCCAAACTACAAAGACAAGCAATATTTAAGTGTCTTGACATGTATCGAAAACGCTATATTATTATGTTCTAATCCGAACGTAAATATTCTGGTATTCGGAGATTTCAACCTAAATTCATGTAGTTCTAATGTCAGAACATATTTTAATTGTTTTCTAGAATTTTGTGGGCTCCGACAGCATAATAATATGCTGAATGGCAAGGGAGGTCTGTTAGATCTTGTATTGAGTGACGTGGCATGTGATCAGTTAGTGGTTTCTAAGGGTGATCCTTTGGTTCCCATAGATGAGTATCATCCTCCTCTGCACTTGTGTGTCAGGCTACATGGTGCCATCTTCCCACCCGCTTCGAATCGCCCGACGCCTACTAGAGACCCACTTGATTTCAACTGGCGGAAGGCTGACTACGAGACACTGTATCAGTCAATAGCCAATATAGATTGGTCAGTCTTGTTAAATACAAAGGACGTAAATTCAGCGGTTGATTTGTTTTATACTTTACTATATGATGTTATAAACGTAACTGTGCCACGTAAAAAGCAATCTTTGTCAAATTCAAAATACCGGTACCCGAATTGGTTTACATCAGAGATAGTACATAATATCAAGTGCAAATATTCACATCTCAAACAATATAAATCTAGAGGATCTGAATATAATAGTGAATTATATAAATATTACAGATGGCGGGTTAAAAATTTGATTGACAGGGCATATCGTGAGCATATAAGAAAGGTCCAAGCAAACATAATAGAGGACCCTGCAAAGTTTTGGGACTTCGTAAAGGAAAAGCGGAAAAATAGGTGTAGGACTGATGTTTATAGGGATGGAGACGTGGAACTGACAGGTCAAGCGGCTGCCGATGCCTTTGCCCAATATTTCCATTCTGTCTTTCAAGCTGGTGAGCCGCTACTGGACGCTACTCTTGCTGCACAGCACACTAGCGTTGACTCCAAATCTGTCTGTGTTCCGGCTGTAAATAATTGCGACTTGGTGTCAGTAGTGCGGCATCTTAAAACGCGTTCAGCTGCAGGACCAGATGGTATCCCAGTGTTTCTTCTCAAGGACTGTTTATCAGTTATTATTGACCCACTCGTACATCTTTTCAACCTCTGTTTGTCCAACTCAGAATATCCAAACTGTTGGAAACGATCCAGAGTAACTCCGGTTCCTAAGGGTGTGCCTGACGGATGTATAGCGTCTTATAGACCTATTGCTGTCTTGCCTGTATTTGCCAAGGTTTTCGAGTCCATTCTCAATCGTCATATTAGCAGACAGATAGAAGTAACTCTTAATGACGCTCAGCACGGTTTTCGTAGGGGTCGTTCTACCACTACAAATATTGTCGCATTGGTAGACTATGCATTTGCTGAGATGGATGCTGGCCGACAGGTGGATTGTGCATACTTTGATTTTAGGAAGGCATTCGACTTGGTAGATAACGACATTCTGTTGATAAAGATGGCTAGATTGGGATTTATGCCCAATCTGCTCGGGTTTTTTTCAAGTTACCTCCGCAATCGCCGTCAATTTGTAAGGGTTAATGGATATTTGTCACAGGACTTTTATACCAGATCAGGCGTTAGCCAAGGCAGTACTTTGGGGCCAACTTTATTCCTGATTATGATAAATGATCTTCCCGACACTGTTCACAATGCTGAGTGCTTATTATTCGCAGACGATCTTAAGTTATATATGGGTGTGGGTAATGATTCTGATGCTAATGCTTTGCAGGAGGATATTAACTCGGTATCTAATTGGAGTATACTTAATCGGCTTCCTTTCAATGACTCCAAATGCAAAGTCATTAGTTATTCGCGCAAACGCTGTCCAATAGTGACTACTTTGGCCAATATTCCGTTAGATGAGGTAGATCACATTCGTGACTTGGGACTATTGTTGGACAATAAACTGAATTTTCATCAGCACATAATAGATGTTTCCAAAAAAGCTAGCAGATCTCTTGGCTTTATTATTCGTACCGCGTCAGAATTTAATAGTATCCCAGTATCAAATGTATTATACAACGCTTATGTACGTAGTAGGCTTGAATTTGGTGCAGTGATCTGGTCCCCCTCTGAGGCTTAATATAACATCTTGGTTGTGAGGATACAGCGTAAGTTTGCCCGTTGGTTGTAAGCTATGGCTATTACCCCTACCTATATCCCTCCCTGTTTGTCTCTGGTATGGTTGGCAGAGAGACACTGGAACTAAGGAGAAATATACTTCTATTAAAATTGTATTTGCTCATCATACACCATAGGATGCATAACCCAATTATACTGCAGAGGATGGGCCTTCTAGTTCCTCGTAAACCCCAGGACAGCTCGGGAGCAGTAGCGCCCCGTAGACGTCCACGTCTGTTGCAGACGCTTCCTACGCGCACTAACCACGCCGTGCAGACACCTACCGTACGCGCAAAGAGGTCTAAGTCATCCCGACTTAGACCTCTTTGCGGACAGTGTAGGAAAGCTGCTGAACGGAGCTCACAAGTTCCTGGAAATATTGTGATTTCGGTAATTATTAGCATGTATGTAATTCATTTTTTTTTTTCTCTCTATTCTTAGTAATTTTAAATTTTGATATTAATTTTAATTGTATTTATATCTATTAATATTATGTCGCGTTGGGTCTGTGACCTGTAATGATGTAATTATGTATGAATAAATAAATAAATAAATAAATAAAAGTGGCGAGAGAACGCCTCCTTGGGGGCAGCCCTTCGCCACAATGGCTCTTGTGGTGTCATTCACTGTGACCTGTACGGCTCTCATCTTAAGCATGTTGGTGATCCAACAGCGTAGGGTTGAGTTTACGCCGTGTTTCTTGAGGGCTGTGTTAATACTATGAAATAGAGTTTTGTCGAAAGCGCCTTCAATGTCGATGAAGGCAGCCAATGAGGATGACTTGTGGTCTACTGCGCATTCGATTTATGACACTACGCTGTGAAGCGCAGATTCTGTTGATTTACCTGTGGAGTAGGCGTGTTGTTGTTTGTGTAGAGGGTTTTGTCGGAGAGGTCCGTCTCGAATGTAACGGTCACATAGTCTCTCTAGTGTCTTCAGTAGAAATGATGTTAGGCTTATAGGTCTGTAGGATTTCGGTTGTGTGTAGTCGGATTTACCGGGTTTAGGAATGAAGATTACTTTTACCTCACGCCACGCCCGTGGTACGTATCTGTGTGCTATGCATGACCTGTATATCGCCACCAGCCATGGTGTTATGGGGTCTATTCCCCATTGAAGCAGTGCTGGGATGATACCGTCCAGGCCTGCAGATTTATATGGTTGGAAGGTTTTAATTGCCCATTTTATGCGGTCTTCCGTAACTATGGTGCTGGCTCTCGACCAGTCTTGGTTAGTAGGCGTCCATTTGAGTGCACTAAATAATTCCTAATAGGATTCCTCTTTGCTTCACTCTGTCTTTGTGTTAATTCTTATCTTTCTAGTATCTTTTATTGTCTAATTTAAATATCTGTAATTCTTATCTTGTGAGATCGCGTATGTCCATCAGACGTACGTGGTCGAGCTACCTTCAATGTAATTCTGTGAAGCCGCCTAAGACAATTATAGACTGGACTTTTAGCTTGTCCAGCCAGCTTGAAGATTGTCAGCGACGGCTCACAGAATTCCTGGAAGGCGGAATCTAACACCGTCCTATCTGTGAAATTCCAGGACAACAACGCTAGGGCTACAACTAAGCCAGCTTTTCAACACCGCTACGCTTACGGGAGAACCTAGATTAAGACGCCATAATTTGCTTGTTAATTTTGATAGTGAAAATAAACTTTTTTAAAGATTATCAGTGTTATCACTCGACCCACACCCCTACATATATATTTTTTTTTTTCAAATCAAATCAAATCAAAATATTTTTATTCAAATAGGCAAATTACAAGCACTTTCGAATCGTCACTTTTTTTTTCCTACCACCAGTTCAGACGGCAGATTTGTGCTAAGAAGAACCGGCAAGAAACTTAGCACTTGCTCTTTTAAAATGGTAATGACATAAGTTACATTTACGATAAATAAAAATAAACATTCAAACAAGAATAAAAAAACTAATAAAAACTGCAATTTTTTTAAATAATAAAGAAAAATTAATAGAAAAAAAAAGGCGTATCAATATACTGGTATACATTTATATACATTTATGGTGTAAAAAAAAGGTGTATGCAGTGTGTGTATATAACATATATATATATATATATTTATATATGCGCAATATATTAAGTACCTAGCAGTAGGTAGACTTGAGTTTAGTGTCTGTACCGAATTGATGATTCCAGCTATTCTTATCAATTAACTCGCACTAACACTAATTTCAATATACTCGCTTAGACGAACTTCTACAATAATGGCTCGGTACTTTATGTAGCAAATTTAACCATTCACTCATTTACAACACTCGACTTTTGATTCGCTACTTGTCTTACCGGTGCATCTTCATTTTCGCTGTTTCTTGTCTTATCATTTTCGGTATCAAAACGTTCCGAGTTTAAAGCCTTTGTCCAATCACTTAAAGTGTCGATATTAAAATCCAAAGTACTGATGAAAAACTTTTTGCACACCCTGACCAACTCATTATTTTCATTGGGCAATTTGTAGTCATATCCAACCTGTTTTATAGACATGTTTTGAGATTGTTTTCTTTGCCGTATTAAAGGACGTACACTAATCAAATTTTTTATGTATGACTTTTTGCCATCCCATGAATCTAGGCTCCAAAAGTATTGGAAAATACTCTCTCGTTGATTCTCAGAGATTGCCCCACAAACGAAACTTCTATTCGTTTTTATTGTAGCACCGTGGGGACAAGGCTTATCTTTTTTGAACCTCTTGGATTTTTCAACATATTCAAAACTGTGATTTCCATTTTCGTTATAAACTCGTTTTCTACCGGTATATAGTTTCCCATTTAATCTCCTCTTCTTATTAAAACCTCTGCTTTTTCTTTTGCTGTATACCTCTGAGTTGTCGTCATTGTCACTAAACACAACTTGCTGTTTCACTGCTATGAATTCACCAGTTACTTCATCAAGATAGTTAGTTTCTACTACATTATTAATTTCACTGCTAATAGTAGAAGATACAAAGAGTCCCGTTTCTTCATCTAGCACTAAGTGACAATTCGAAGGAACAGGTCTTGGTATTGGAGATATCAAATGATTAGCTTGGCCAGACGGTATTTCGAACATTTCATCCTGTGTATTAACTTCACCTACAAATTGTGAAGCTTCAGACAAACTAGTTGCTACTAATATCTGTGGATCTTCAATTCCTCCGAAAGAAAAATTTGGATCAAATGTTTCGTTACAAACTTCTTCAAGACAGGTATTTATCGAAAGCGAAAACAGTCCGTCTTGGTCTTTACTTTTTTGATGGTAGGAATCACATTCAATAAGACTATCGTTACTATTTAGAATCTCATTCGTGTTCTGGTACTGATTTGGGACACTGTTCGTTGGATCATATGAATCAGGTATGATCCTGTCAGTAGTAAAATGTAGGCCAGGTTCATGGCTACTTACTTGTTCTGTACTACGATCAATCAAAAACTTAGATCGCCAGTGTTTAGACATACCTATTATCTTCAATTTAGTTTATTTTGTGTGACCAATCTGTAAAAATCAAAAGCAAAAATAAAAGGGTAGAAGAATAATATTAATAATGATCTAATATTGTACTGAACTACAGAAATGTGAATAAAGGAAGCATTACAATATAACTCATCAATACAGAAATATCAATCAATATTTTATACTTAATAGACAATCGTCACATCCACGGCAAACTTACGAACTAGCTTTTTTCGGTAAAAACCGATATTCAGTAAAATAATTACTGCACATAATGTGATACTTAACACCATGGAAAAGTCACACAATTTTAACACTGACGATTTTAAAATTCTAATTGCTTGAATCTGCATTTTATGATCATACACCCATAGTAAACTTACCAAACTATTATTATGATATTTTGGCGTAGTAGGATTTATGAAGTTCAAATAAAATGTACCATTGTCAACTTACGAATCTGCTATAATTCGTTCATTTACATTAGTGGCAAACATTATCCAAATATTAGAAGCTCAGAATAATAACATATAGTGTTTTTCAGATAGCATGGGTATGGTGACGTTTGAGTTATTTTCACGTATTTCATTTCACGCATGTTTTATTCAAAACAAAAAACCGCGAACAAAAAGAGTGAAGAATAAGCGACTACAAAAAAGTTGTAAATTCAAATTTTCCCTTCAAATCCCAAATGTCACCGTACCCATGCTATCTGAAAAACATTGTAGGAGTATCCCTGCACCTATTTTGATATACCTCAGCTGGTTCCAGAAATGGAACTTAACGCCGAACTTTGCCGAACCGCTTCGTAGTTGCCGATGTCAAAGCGCGCCAAACGTGTCTCTCGGGAAAAAAATAAATATGGCGGTTTGTACTATTATATCGTGTCACAACACGTCTGAAAAACAAAAAAAATGTAATGATATCACTTTTCACGGGAAAGTTTTAAATATTTCATAGTAATTTGTAGTTATTATGAAAAAAAAAATACGATTTTAGCGTATTATTTTAATGCTCGGTGTTGCCCGATTGTGAAAATTGTTTCCCATTTTAACTATTTTTATTGCTTCGACTGATTAATTTTAAAACAGTTGCTTCTGCTACTGATATTTACGTAGGTATGTGACACGTTCTCTAATGGAAGTCTTTGTGAATGTACGATATCATATACCTAAAACTTTGTTACTTGAAAGTTGAGAAATTTAAACAAACTCTATTTATTTCCCCGCTTTTTGGAAACTACACCTCCATTGGCAACATTTCGCAAGTGTCAAGTGCATGTCACCGACATGTCATCGAGCGTTTAGCGATTCACTTTTGACAGAGCGCTTGTACGACCGAGGTATGACCCCACTCCATCTAGTTTAATCAGATTAGAAGTATCTACGACAAACATACGAATCCGCCATATTCGTACATTTATATTGGCAGCAATTTTTTCAAGTGGATTATGTAATTTTATGCAAACACTAGCTGTTACCCGCGGCTCCGCTCTCCGCCGTGGGAATTTAAAAAAAGCCCGACTTTATCACATAAAGTCATATTACGCTTACAGTCATAGTCAACACGGTACACAAATGGTGTTTATGGGGATCGACAGGGTCGGAGTATTGAAAATAACAGCTCACAACAAAAACTTTAAAACGAGGAGACGTTACTTCGACGACCGCACAGTGAGTGGACATCAAGTTTGTAATAGCGGTTACGGTTAAATCGCTCTTTGGCACATAGATACCGGCGCGTGCTTTATTATTGATCTGTACAAATTTACTATTTAAATGAGCCCGCTGGTTCTTGGAAGAGAACGAGATCAAGCTTAAAATCCGCAACAAACTTATCTAACGTTATGGAGCGATCCTATCGTTATGGAGATTTAATTGTGAAATTACAACTTCATCCCTACGAGGTGTTTAAAATTAGGTATTCTAACTTAGCCGCGTACGTAGGGCAAATCTCAGACCCGGTCTGATGGTCGGCCGCTTTCTTTAGACGGCGGCACGTTGCGCATTCGGATCTTCTCTCGCGCGAGTCGTGTGTTCCGGCACAGTGTGAACAAGTAGGCTTGTCTTCAACCTGGGCGACGGTTAGGGGAAACCGCCGCCCATTGGAACGTAAGTCCCCGAGTGGAGCAGCGTGCCTATTCAAGTGGCGGGACATGCAGTAATGCATTTTCCTGACTTTAAACGGTGGTTCAAGATATTGCTAAATATATACACTCAAGGTGCCGTTCAAGATATTGCTAAATATATACACTTCGCTGGCTGAATCCATAATCTCATACGGTATCAGCAGTTACGGTAGGACCTTTAAGACATATCTTGACCAAATTTTTAATTTACAGCTTAAAATTTTGAAAATTATAGTACCTAAAAACATTAAAAATGAATGTAGAAATAACATACTCGGACTATTTAAATATTGCAATATTATTCCAGTACATAACAGAGCTCAATTGAACCTTCTAACTGAACAGCACGGGAACTCAAATATTCTAAAGTCAATAAGCATAAAATAATTACCAGAAAAATTACTGATCATAAACTAAAAGTACCTAAAGTTAAGAATTTCTATGGTAGACGCTTAACTAATTTCATAATTCCAACTTTGTTGAATGGCATTCCATTAGATTTTAGGAAAGACATTAACGAAAAAAATTTCAAAATTAAATATATACAACATTACCTAAATAAATTGTAATAAAAAAATCATAAAAAAAAATAAAAAATATATATATATATTTAAAATAAAAGTATATGTAATGTATGTACAAGTATGTATATTATTACTAGATATCTATCGCTATATGGGTGGTAGAAAATTTCATTATATATATTTCATGCATATTTCATTATATATTATATGTAGGTATACCAAATTAAGGGAAATGCACGTCAATACATAGAATATATGTTTGGGGTGTGTATATATATATATTTAATAAGTCATGATATAAACGTCACGAACATTAATTTATTACTGACAAATTGAATCATCCTGTATGCACTTTGCACGATCTATACCTGCATAACCGGTTCTACACTGGCCTGCCGAAACAGCCGGCGCTGTGCGCTCGCTCACTCATAATAGATTTAAGTACCTTTGTCAAATAATTTTTAAGTATACACTGCATAATTATTAATTTGTTATTATGACGAATGTGAGTACCTACACAAACCTAATAAGGTTTATAGGTACAATATAACAATTGTAATGTGTTGTAATATTGTTTTAATAATAAAAAATAAAAATAAAAAAATAAAAAAAGGCTTGTCTTCAGTAGAATATTGATGCACGTGGCCATATTGCTGGCATTTCAGGCAACGGACTGCTTCAATATCGTCGACGAATCTACAAGTTGCAAAATCTATGAAATTTTTTTCCTTGGTTGAAATTAAATGTTTCCGAATTTCCGCGGATAACTCGATACCTATCCACTTTCTGCCATAAGCTGCTGAACGACGACGCACTATTTTGACTTCCTTCGTGAAGTCCGACGCAATAATGTTCATCTCGTCTTTAATATTTTGATAATACAAAGCCGATAAAAATTTGGTGTCGTCCATATTGCCGGGAATGTCTTTTATAATGATACGCGGTCGGCGCCCTTTCGGGTTTTCTAGCTTAAGACCGGCCGATTTAATTCCTTGAACGGATTGTAATTTTTTAATTTGGGCTTCGTTAGAGACGCGCAGTACAACTCCGGATTTGGTTGTTTTTTTAACACCGATAATTTGGAAGCCATCGTCGGACGGTTTGGTGGCTTTCATAAGGGCCTCTTTAGTCGCTGCAGACGAGGTGAGCTCAGAGGAACGCTCCTCAGTTGGATAGGCAACGACGCAAGGCATAGGTGGACGTGTTTGCACCGGTTTCATCTGCTTAGGCAGTCGCAATTTTAGACGGTCGGCATAAGACGCATTATTATTATTGTTATTTACGCTTTGTACTGGCTCGGACATCGTAATTGAGGATTTAATGACTAAAAGATCGCGGTCAGCAATTGCCAGCTTTGTTTTAGCGGAAGATTATTTTATTTCTAGAAGTGACACAATAGCCGTTACTCGCTGAGTCATATACATTATTGCCGACTTGTTTGCGATATTAATTCGTGACGACTGATCCTGCACTATTTCGTTAATGCGCGAAAGATACTCCGAAGCCTGCTGGACACATTCAACATAGTCGGAGGGCGCGCCCTGCGACCCATCAGCGCTCAGTTCAACTGCCGTGTCGTCGCTAGTTGATCGTTGCAACTTTTTCTTACATGGCGATAAATTGGTTGGAGTTATATCGCCTAAAGTGTGCTTATTATTTGCTGGTAACGGCGAATTCATAGGTGATAAAAACTGTCGCAATGGTTCGAAGAGATTGCCTCCACCGGGATCATGCGCATTTGACGACACATTAATACCCTAAATACGTTACGCTTATAATAAAATAAACCTACGAACGTACCTTTGATGAGGTAAACAAACCTCTTTTATTATTTACGTACGAAGAACTCGGCGGCCGGGGCGGCGGCCGCGCATCGCAGTGCGGGTCATTTTGAATTTTGTAACCGCTCACTGCACTAAAAATTCAATTAAATAAATTAAATCGAATAATAGCACGGAGCTCAAATCGAACCGACCTCACGTCACGGAGCGTGGGGAGGGAAGTGAAGTTCAGAATAGTATGTGTGTAATAAAGTTCGAAATAATATATAGTCGTCAGCGCATCTGTTTATGAGCATTCACAAATTATTACGAAATTTTACACTCGTCTAGTTCGCCACTAAGCCATAAGTATATAGCAATATAAAGTATAATGTATAGGAATCAGATGGAAATAATAACAAAATAGGTATAATTTGTGATTTATTGCGGTAACTTAGTCAGTCGTACACTTTGACAATCGAACACAGAACGCCTGTTCATCTTCATTCGCGCTCCTTTATATGCACATTTTTCTTGCATCTACCCTTATAAATTGTATAATTTGTATATTAACGAAAAAGTTAGTTAAATAATAGCTTATTTGAATAATGCATTTTAAATATACGTTTTTACAAAATAACCGATTTTCTATCCATTTGAGTAATTTATAACATTTCTAATTTTCTTATTTCTAAAGACAGTTATTACCTCGTATTTTAAATAATTATCCTATCATTAAAAATAGTCAACCAAATTACAATTCATTATTTTTACACAATTTTATAACAATAATATTTAAGTAAATACTATTCATTGTGGTAATTTAACAAGTAGTTCTATTGACTTCAATAAATAATAATTGCAAGTATCAAAATAAAAGGTAATCTAACATTCGGCCTTTCCTGACAATAAGTTTGTCCTCAAACTTAAAGAAGTTCATAAATAACACTTAACGAAAAGTATAATCATCTAAATTTGAACTAAATAGTGATGGAACTCCGCCGTAGACGGTCCCAAGCCCGGTTGTGAAAGGAGGAGGGTTAGCATGGAAGAGACCTAACCTGCTGTAAAAGAGTCAAGGCCGAGTATTGGGCGGCGGTAAATAACCTAATCCCCTTGGAAACGGCTATCACAAGCCATTAGGGACTAAATCCCCTAAAAAAGAGTGAACTCGCCAACCCGCAGTGACTAGCGTGGCGTTTTAAGGTCAATTAACCTTCATGGACAGTACGACACATAGAAGGCCCTCAGTCCCCAGCAGTCCTGTTAGGCCTGACTACGGCAGCGGCCAGGGAACCGGCAGGATGGAGGGTGCTAAGAATCGCTGGAAGAGATACGGCTGCCATAAAACGACGACTATGTATTTGGCTACGTTTAATGTGAGAAGTCTACTGGGGGATGACCGATTGTATGACCTGGAAAAAAGTGTACTAGAAAAGATAAAGTGGACTGTGATGGGGCTCAGCGAAACCCGCAGACAGGGAGAAGACCTTATAAAATTGAGCTCGGGCCACTCGTTGTTCTACAGAGGAAACGACAAATCTCAGGGCGGGGTAGGCCTCCTGATCAATAAAAACTTTTCCGACAAACTCCTATGCGTAAAGGCAATTTCTCCACGAGTTATTTATGCCACATTCAAACTAAACGATCGACTAAAGTTGAAAGTTATTCAAGTCTACGCGCCAACAAGTACCAGCACAGATGCCTGCATAGACGAATTCTATAATGACCTCGATCGGGCATTGCAACAGCAACCCTGCTACTACATAACAGTCATGGGCGACTTTAATGCCAAAATAGGTAAACCAACCATACCTAACTCCGAAAGCTACGTGGGCACCTATGGGTTGGGCTCGAGAAATGACAGGGGGCAATTGCTTGTTAACTTCCTCTCGAAACACCAATTGTATGCCTCAAATACCTTTTTCTGCAAAAAGACTAACAGGCTGTGGACCTGGAAAAGCCCAGATGGGTGCACCAGAAACCAAATAGACTATGTGCTAACCAACAAAAAGCATATAATTACCGACGTCTCTACTCTAAACAGCATCAATATTGGAAGTGACCACAGATTAATACGAGCGAAAGTTCAACTAAACCTACAAACAGAGCGCAGAAACCTAATCCTGAAACGACCTTCAAAGGTAAACTATAACTCAATCGCGGTTCAAAAGGAGAAATACCAGGCGCGCATCCTCGAACTGATAAATTATTATATTCATTTATTTCGCACTCAAGTAAGAGATACATAATTATTCATTTACAAACACAAGAACAAAGTAAAATATCAAATAAGTACATTAAAAATTAAAATAAAAATAAAATAACAAAATAAGATAAAATAAAATAAATAATAATAAAACAAAATAAAATTTGAATTCCATAAATAAACATAAAAATTAAAGTTGTCGAGCACGCTCCCGAGTCACCGGCGCATGTAACTTGAGCCAGTTTCTCAGGAACGGGCCGTCCGTCCGTCCAGCAATTACTTCCAGGAGACTGTTGGGACTGTCCCGCATTCGACGCGTAATGGATGCTACTCGCTTGCGCATCGTGGCGTAGAAGCAATCTACATTAAATTCTGCGAACATTCCAGACGCACTACAGAAGCGGGGCAGTCTCAACAGTGTCCTGAACGCATTATTATATTGAACACGGAGGGCACTGTATGCCCTTTGCGTATAACGAACCCACAGACTGCTGGTGTAAAAAGAGGTACAATAGGCTCGAAACAATGTTATTTTTACATCTCTAGAGCATCGAGCAAACCTGCGGGAAATCATATTAGATCTTTTAGATTTTTATATCTGGTTTGCTGATAAACCGTTTGGTCGAGAAATATTTTGACAGTTGGCGTTTTCAGTTTGTTTTTATTCCGGAGTATAAGTCTGACTGTTTCTTCTTTTTCAAAACTTATCTTTATTGGGCGTGTTTTTTCTGGAATGTATCTTCCAACACGAATAACTTTAATGGGGTCGGGGCAGCTCTCTATAATATTTTCGATAATTTTATTCACTTGTGTTCTATCTGACTTTTGACGATTTTTAATATAATTGAATTCAGGTTCTGAGATACCCACCACTACTATATTCATTTTTCTTGTGTTTTGATCGTGTAATTCTGCCAATATTTCCTCATGCTGAAGCATTTTGTTAGATAAGCTTCAATGATTGTACGTCGGACTCCAATGACACTATTTTCGTATCTGTTTTCTGAATTGTTTTGTTTAAATTTTGGATGTCAGTTTTGATATTTGACTGTTCCAGAACCAAATTTTCTATCTTTTGTTCAGTGAGGTCCATAATGTCTTCTTTTATTTTTGCAGTACTTTCGTTTTGCGCATTTATAGATGTAGTAAGCAATCCCATCATTTCAGACATTTGTTTTTGCAATTCTGTAAGCTGCAATCCAACGTCGTCCTCCGCAAAGTGTTTACGTTTATTATTAATATTATTATTAATAAGGTGTAATTGGATGTTTCAGAAACAGTGGCACTTGACAAGCCAGTTATGGATAAATTTGGCTGTGATCCACTCCGTTCCACACTCAAGCCACTTCTAGTAGGTGAGCGTAGTGTACTCATGTTGATCTGTGATACCCTGCTGTGACGTACGAAGAGGGCGGGGTGCACGCTTATCGACACAATGCAATATAGTTGCAACTCACAGGCCACCGTTCATCATCATCATCATCATCATAACTGTTTATACTTCTAGTTTTGTTATACATTTATTTTGGTTTCCATATTATTTATGTTATTTAGTTTTTTGTTCAAGGAGCACGTGCGCCACCGTTTCTTCAGTCTTCATGCATGCTCTGCACAGAGGGCTGCCCGTCATACCTATTGTGTGAAAGTGTTTGTTCAATGAGCAGTGTCCTGTGATGGTTCAGGCTACCGTTAATGTAAACACAAATTTTACGACGTTATAATAAGGTATAAATTAGGCTTACAAAACAAATGAATAATTTTAAAATATTTTGCGACACGTCTGCTTTGAGCGCCCGTGAACGACGGATCTCTCTCGTCGTTCTTTAAAACTCATTAAATTATTACTACTTCATTTAATTATAATACGATAACATCAATTTATACTTTATAATCATTTATTATTTATTTATTTAATCTATTATTTATTTAATACAAATATAATTTAATCTCAATTGACATAACAAACGATTCTAACAATATGATATCTATACATATAATAAAACAGTAGACCCCGATATGTCTGTACATTGAACATATTTGGCAAAAATGGAGAGAGAACAGTTAGAGAAAGGTAATAAAAGCGAAAAATTTTTTTTTGGATTTTTTTGTCTGTCTGTCTGTCTGTCTGTCTGTTTGAACGCGCACATCTTCTAAGTTACTAAACGGATTTTAATGCAGTTTTCACAGGAAGATAGAGCTCGGTTTGTTTCATTTAAATCGGATGTCAGGAAAATAAGTTATGTTCATTTAAAGGTCTCCTCCCTGTCAATGTAAGAAAAAAAAAATCTCGCACTTACAAACTTGAGACTTGGTACACCATACCTACCGACAACAGACTGTACCGGACCGGACTGGACCGAACCGGACCGGACCGGATGTCAGGAGAAGAAAAAGAAGAAGTTACACTCATTTAAATTTTCAACAACCAAAGAATTTTAAAATTGTCACTGTGCAAAGTCGAAATCGCCCGACCCCTGATTACGACCATTTTAATATTCAATAGCACTGTGTATGAAAGTTTTTTATTTACTTGAGCTGACCATTTTGAAATTTAGTTCCTCAAAAATTCACTAGATGGCACTGTGCAGATTTTGAATCGCGCTATGAAAGTTTTTTAATAGTTTACCTGAGACCTGATTGCGACGCGCCCGACATAATGGAAAACTACATTTTTGCGTATATCTTACTGCTGCTACGTAAAAATAATATTTCATGTTGGTTTTCGATAGTTAATTATTATATTACATATTCACTTTTTCATTTTGATTTTTTTCGTGTTCTAGATTAGATAGTCATTAATTTTTCATTTTCATTATTATTAGTTTTTTTTAAAGTTATTAGTTGTATTTTCATTTTTGAATTTTGAGTTTTCGTTAGTATTAGTAAGTAGGTACCTAGGTAGATTAGATTAGTATTTTGATTATTATTAGTATTTTTTTATTTTTATTTTCATGTAGATTAGACTGATAGTTTTGGTGTTCTTTCGTAGGTATAGGTGTATATTTTGATTATTATTCGTTAAGTTTTGATTGTCTTAGTTATAATTTAAATTTATATTTTGATTTACCTGTCTATATCTATATATCTATATATATAAAAGAGGAAATCACTGACTGATTCATCACGAAATCTCCGAAACCACAAGTGCCAGGAGTCTCAAATTTTGCATGGGGGTTCCTTTTGGGGCGTAGGTGCTCACTAAGAAAGGATTTTTGGAAATTCATCCCCTAAGGGGGTAAAACGGGGGTGCAAAGTTAGTATGAAACTTTGCCGTTTTTGAAGTTATTCGAATGAAATTCAGCATGAAGGTTCTTTACTGAAAAGCATGAAACATGAGTAAAATATTTTTTTCAAAATTCATCCCTTAGGGGGATAAATGGGGGTGCAAAGATAGTATGAAACTTTGCCGTTTTTGAAGTTATTCGAATGAAATACAGCATGAAGGTTCTTTATTGAAAGGCATGAAACACGAGTAAAATATTTTTTCCAAAAACATCCCCTATGGGGTTAAACGGGGCCGCAAAGTTAGTATGAAACTTTGCCGTTTTTAAAATTATTCAAATGAAATTCAGCATTAAGGTACTTTACTGAAAAGCATGAAACATGAACAAAATATTTTTTTCAAAATTCATCCCTTAGGGGGGGGGGTTAAACAGGGGTGCAAAAATAGTATGAAACTTTGCCGTTTTTGAAGTTATTCGAATGAAATTCAGCATGAAGGTTCTTTATTGAAAGGCATGAAACACGAGTAAAATATTTTTCTCAAAAATCATCCCTTAGGGGGTTAAACGGGGGTGCAAAGATAGTATGAAACTTTGCCGTTTTTGAAGTTATTCGAATGAAATTCAGCATGAAGGTTCTTTAGGCGATACGAAGTTCGCCGGGTCAGCTAGTATTATATAAAAGAGAAAATCACTGACTGATTCATCACGAAATCTGCGAAACTACAAGTGCCAGGAGTCTCAAATTTTGCATGGGGGTTCCTTTTGGGGCGTAGGTGCTCACTAAGAAAGGATTTTTGGAAATTCATCCCCTAAGGAGGTAAAACGGGGGTGCAAAGTTAGTATGAAACTTTGCCGTTTTTGAAGTTATTTGAATGAAATTCAGCATGAAGGTTCTTTACTGAAAAGCATGAAACATGAGTAAAATATTTTTTTCAAAATTCAGCCCTTAGGGGGTTAAACGGGGGTGCAAAGATAGTATGAAATTTTGCCGTTTTTGAAGTTATTCGAATGAAATTCAGCATGAAGGTTCTTTATTGAAAGGCATGAAACACGAGTAAAATATTTTTCTCAAAAAACATCCCCTATGGGGTTAAACGGGGGTGCAAAGTTAGTATGAAACTTTGCCGTTTTTAAAGTTATTCGAATGAAATTCCAGCATAGAGGTTTTTATTGAAAGGCATGAAACACGAGTAAAATATTTTTCTCAAAAATCATCCCTTAGGGGGTTAAACGGGGGTGCAAATTTAGTATGAAACTTTGCCGTTTTTTTAGTTATTCGAATGAAATTCAGCATGAAGGTTCTTTATTGAAAGGTATGAAACACGAGTAAAATATTTTCTCAAAAATCATCCCTTAGGAGGTTAAACGGGGGTGCAAAGTTAGTATGAAACTTAGCCGTTTTTGAAGTTATTCGAATGAAATTCAGCATGAAGGTTCTTTATTGAAAGACATGAAACACGAGTAAAATATTTTTCTCAAAAATCATCCCTTAGGTTAGGGGGTTAAACGGGGGTGCAAAGTTAGTATGAAACTTAGCCGTTTTTGAAGTTATTCGAATGAAATTCAACATGAAGGTTCTTTGCTGAAAGGCATGAAACACGAGTAAATTTTTTTTTCAAAATTCATCCCTTAGGGGTTTAAACGGGGCGCAAAGTTAGTATGAAACTAGCCGTTTTTGAAGTTATTCGAATGAAATTCAGCACGAAGGTTCTTTGCTGAAAGGCATGAAACATGAGTAAAATATTTTTCCCAAAAATCATCCAGTAAGGGCGGTAAAACGAGGATGCAAAGTTAGTATATAAAAGAGAAAATCACTGACTGATTCATCACGACATCTCCAAAACTACGTGCCAGGAGTCTCAAATTTTGCATGGGGGTTCCTTTTCGGGCATAGGTGCTCACTAAGAAAGGATTTTTTTAAATTCTCACGGGAAAGGGAGTAATAGGACTGCAAGTGTATTTTCGCAGGCGCTCAACCTAGAAAGCTGAAATTTTGTATAGAGGTTCCCTTTATGATGTTGACAAGGATAAAGTTGGGGTTTTTTTTAATTCCCACGGGAACGAAATTATTGGCATTTTCGCTTGATCACGCGGGCGGAGCCGCGGGTAACAGCTATTAAAATAATAAAACAACAGGATTTTGTACACAGTAGGTATCCAAACAGCGGCGAGCAAATAGACAATGAGCAATGAAGAACACTGACGTCTCGGTGAAGACTACAGTAATAGGAGACTGTTAAATCCGTCTATACGATTTAATTAGTCACAAAGTCACAATTCCAATTCCACGCGGGCGAAGCCGCGGGCACAGCTAGTTATAACATATAATTAATTCTCTTTTTGTCACAATGGGTTGTCAAATATAGCTCAAATTTTAACTTATAACAATTAATATTCTGATTAGTAAGTAACTTACATATTGCAATCTGACTTAGAAGAATTAATTCTCTGTATCAGTATCGTTACGACTACTTCTACTGTTTTTAGCTTTCGAATCAACGTCATTACAAGTAGATATCCAAGGTTTAATGCGATCAGCTGCCCAGACATTACAATAATCTCTGTATGTATAATATTTCTGCCAGGTATGCTGGACACTTCATATCTACCGTTTTCAACAACATTTGTGATTCTGAAAGGACCAGAATATTTGGGAAGCAAATACTTTTGCCTTATGTGGAGTGGTTTTAAAACTTTTATTAAATCACTACATAGTATAAAACAAAGTCGCTTTTTCTGTCCCTATGTCCCTATGTCCCTTTGTATGCTTAAATCTTTAAAACTACGCAACGGATTTTGATTTTTTTAATTGATAGAGTGATTCAAGGGGAAGGTTTTAAAGTATTATACATTCCAAAATTTCCACGGGAAAGCGGGATACACGCAAACGAAGTTGCGCGGGTTTCGCTAGTCTATAATAAATAATAAATATATAGGGACAATTCACACAGATTGAGCTAGCCCCAAAGTAAGTTCGAAACTTGTGTTATGGGATACCAACCCAACGATATTATATTTTATAACAAATACATTTATAGATAAATATCCAAGACCCGAGGCCAATCAGAAAAAGTTCGTTTTTCATCATGACCCAACCGGGATTCGAACCCGGGACCTCCTGCGTGGCGGTCTGGCGTGGTAACTATTACGCCACGGAGGTCGTATTTATTATTTATTTATTTATTACAGTATTAAATTATTTATGTAATTAATCTACTCTATCAACTACTACCATTTCGGAAAGAAAAGCAAATGACCATAAACCAGTTAAATAAAATACAGATCCATGTACATACAATAAGTTAAGTAAAAGAAAGTTAAGAACTGAACGCGGGATGTCGATCCAAATGATTAAATCCTAAATATGTCGAATATGTAGATGTTGATAACACGAGCAGACCTCCCCAAGATGACAACCACAACTGAGAGTCGGACCAAAAGATAGGCCAAAAAAGAACTTCTGATGGAGACTTTCCTATTCCTTTATTAAGCGTTTCAGCCAAATCGAAGTTTACCTAACGCTTGATCGCGGCTTTTCTTTTAGCCTATTATACCTCTCCACTTGTCCCAATAGCTCGTGGAGAGGAAACTGCATTAAGGATATGATTACTATTGGAGGTATTAACTAAATGTTCAATTTCATTGGAAGTGAAGGACGTTCCCTGATCCGAGATTAATCTATTGGGAAAGCTAAGCGTAAAGAAAATATCCTCTTGGACTTTTATTGTAGGAGTAAACTTCAAGCCACTCAAAAACTTAAGAAGATGAAATTTAGTGAAGCCGTCCACCATTAAAGGGTGCCTAAGCATATGAACCGTATCGAAAGGTTTTTCTACCACGTGTACGTATGTCATATTTCTGGATTCTATACACTTAAGTTAGGCCGTTTAATTAATGCTGTTTTTAGATATAAACATCATCCTGTTCAGTACCGTCTGACACGCTCAGATAAATTTTGCGCAAATCTACTTCTATATTCATTTATTAATTCTAGAACTAACAATTGCCGAGTCTGTAAGATTAGAATTAATTTTAACATCGGACATAATTTTAGGAACTTGGGCGGTTACAATTGATTTGATTGCATCTCAATTCATACTTTTCATCTGGTGAGTTAATTGGGTTAATTTGTTCTCTTATTTACTTACTTATTCTCAATTATTCTCAATATATCACAAGTCAAATTAAATTTCGCCAACACAATTTACAAAATCTAATTTGTCTACGACTGTATCCACTTTTATTCGTAAGACAACTTTTTGATATTAACATTAGTTTTAGTGACTAGAATATCCTCCCGTTCAGTAATAACAAAGGGTCTGTAAGCAACGAGGATTCGACAATATATGCTTCCACATCGGCCGTAATCTCTCCTATAGACAAACTCAACTGAGCCCTACCCAACGGTGTTGATAAACTAATTACCAAAACCGCGAATATTTGGTACGTCATTACATAGCTTATAGATAATGTATATTTTTCTACAATGTCCTGACGAATCAAGGTGCAATCGCTTCCGAAATCAATGTTACTTTGAACACAAAACTTATTATTTATTATTGCCGGTTTGTAATATTTAGAATCAGACATTTTATTGTTATTATATGTAATTCGAGTTTCTAAAACAATCAGTGGTCTTATGTATCTTATTGCATTTGTCGCATTTTATTACCGGTTTTGAACATATAATGTGTGTCCTTTCTCTTTGCAATTGAAACAAATTTCGTTTTATAAATCGCTGATTAGCTTCTTTGCACAAATCTATTCCAAAAATAAGGCAGTCAACTGCCTTTTTTTCTGTGATACCGCATGAATTTAATAACATCATTTTATCATAATAGTCATCGTCTACCGATTCTCCTAACTTCATTCGCCTATCTAACATTTCGGTGAGTAATGCACCGTAATTACTTTAAGATGGAAAGGCTTTAGTTAGTCTATCCTGCCACTCGGTCCAAGTTAAAAGGATAGTCTGAAGACCTTCATACCATTTCCTAGCGTGACCACCTAACTTGGGTAAAGCATAATGTGACGTTTGTTCGTCAGTCCATTTGTAAATTTTCGCGCATTCCCCACCACCCTACCCCACCCCTCTGTTGATTCTTTTGCGCGGGATCAAAAGTAGGTATGATATTTTTGTCAAAAGTCATTTGAGAACTAGATTGTGACAAGCTTTGAATTAATTGTGAAATATCATTAATATTAAGTAATAAATTAGTATTACTTGGACTTTGAAAAGGAGGTTCACCATTATTCGTTGGTGTTGAAACAGAAGCCGCCATCTGCGACTCTCGTGGCTGCTCAGCTTCCCGAAGAGAAGCGTGCTGTCGCGGTGAAGCAGCTATGGCTGATCGTTTATCTCCCTGAAAAGTATATACACAGCGATACATATATAGTAGGAAAAAGACTTAAGCTATAGCGAGAAAGAAAAAAACGAAACATAACACGTTGAAAAGTATGTTAGTCACGTGGTAAGCAAACATTGAAGCCTGATTTATGCTTATGCACTCGAAAACAATTACCTTTGTGTGTATGATATTTACAGACAGTGAAAAGGACAATTACAAATATACAAGTGTAACTAGACAGTCAAAGCCAACATTTTGTCTTGATTTTGGTTTGACGACCTCCGTGGCGTAATGGTTACCACGCCAGGCCGCCACGCAGGAGGTCCCGGGTTCGATCCCCGGTCGGATCATGATGAAAAACGAACTTTTTCTGATTGGCCTCGGGTCTTGGATGTTTATCTATATATGTATTTGTTATAAAAATATAATATCGTTGAGTTAGTATCCCATATCACAAGTTTCGAACTTACTTTGGGGCTAGCTCAATCTGTATGAATTGTCCCTATATATTTATTTATTTATTTTGTGAACGTAATAGGTAATTAAAAAAATATGTAGTGGGTAGGGCTAACAAGATATGAATCAGTTATTACAAAAAAAAGTATTTTATATTGTGTAACCCAAATTAAAGCTTAATAAATAGATAGATAGATAGATAAATTTTTTATTTGCATCAGCTAAAGCACACATTACATAAAAAGAAAGAATACATAAATCTCAACAAAAATATACAAAACAAACATAAACAACTGTAACATGACGGCAACAAAAATTGTGTGCGTGTGCCGCAGTGATACAAATATGGGTAATAGCTCAGTGTGTCGTCAAAATACAAATACACTAGCTGTTACCCGCGCCTCCGCCCGCGTGGTCAAGCGAAAATGATCTTTGTCAAAATCATAAAGGGAATCTCTATAAAAAAACAGCTTTCTAGGTTGAGCGCTCCCGATAATACACGTGTAGTCTTATTATTCCGAATCCTGTGGGAATTTTAAAAAATCCCGTCTTTGTACTTCTCTACTTTAGAAAACATCACATAAATCAACTAAATTAGTAACAAACAGATAGCGAGAGAGGAGCGCGCGCGAGTTTTGCGTTTGATGGATTTCATATGCCTACTTTTGTAGGCCGCTTGTGACCAATAGTACCGACTTTCCTCAAAATACCGAAAATTGTTCTGTCCGGTATGACCATTTATTTTTTACCAGACAGGCCTCGAAAATACCGGACATCTGTCTGGCAACCTTAGTAGAAGGTCACCCCATTTCATCCCTCTAGGGGTTGTATTTTGAAAAAATCCTGAAACACGTACTTACTCATTTACCGCCATGCTGAATTTCATTCGAATAACTTCAAAAACGGCAAAGTTTCATACTAACTTTGCACCCCCGTTTTACCCCTAAGGGATGATTTTAAAGAAAAATATTTTACTCGTGTTTCATGCCTTGTAATAAAGAACGTTAATACTGAGTTTCATATCATAGTGCCCTAAGTTAAAAAATTATTATACTATACCACAGTAAATTCTTGAAAGGACCGCTTTCGTAAGTTTACTAAAGTATAAATTTGAAGTATTCCTTAAATTACTGACGAAATTACCACTTTCGTAAGTTTGCCAAGGTAGAAATAAGTAACTGTTAATTACTATGACTGTATGACAATCAAAGTTACGAATGTGCGTTTTTTTCTAATCTTATTTAAAATATGTTGTATGTACCTAAAAATAAATAGCATTTTAAAAGCCAAATGTATCAGAGTACCGAAATAACTATAAAAAAAATCAAATAAATGAAAAATAAATTTCAAAACGCTCTCCTGAAAAATGCTAATTTGGCAGATTCGTAAGTTTTCTGTGGAATTGACGATAGTTGTAAGTACTTACAAAAATCCAAAACATTAGTAAAATTATAATATGGTTTTCACGAAATCCATAGGCGTACTGAGAAATTGCCGCAACTGCCACTCGATACTAAATACACACATACGGTCATAATCAATTTTCATAAAAACGAAAACCCGTATGTGCCTCGATGCACATGACTCGCACCTGACTATCAACTTAGTATTAAGTAAAAAAACGCTGTTTCGAGATATAGCGTTTTAAATATTCAAAAAATCATTACGTGTGAACCTTACGTCTTTAAGGTCTCATTTTTAGGTTGATACAAAGGTGCATTCTTCATCTTCTTATTCAGTTAAAATAAAGGCTTGTGGCCCCATATTTTCCAAGTTACAAGTATTTTTTTAGAACCATTCAGAGTTAATACTATGTTACCTTCGCAACTAAATATATTTTTTTTGTTAATACTCTACAACATGTTTTCAGTAGGTTGTCAAAATGAAATAATACGATCAAAATCCGGTTTTTATTTCGCTGTATTAAACAAATTACATAGTATGTCAAAAAAAAGTAATTTTAGGTAGATAATCATCACTCTTAAGTTAACAATTTGAGGCAAAAAACGTAGTTTTTATTATTTACTCAATATTATTCTTCTGTTAAGTACTTCTAAACTCAAAAATATTATTAATTTAACAGTCTTCTGTTACTTGTAAACTCAATCTATATCTAAAAGAGAAAATCACTGACTGATTCATCACGAAATCTCCGAAACTACAAGTGCCAGGAGTCTCAAATTTTGCATGGGGGTTCCTTTCGGGGCGTAGGTGCTCACTAAGACTGGATTTTGCGAAATTCAACTCTTAAGGGGGTGAAACGGGGGTGAAAAGTTAGTATAAAACTTGGGCGTTTTTGAAGTTATTCGAATGAAACTCAGCATGAAGGTTCTTTATTGAAAGGCATTAAACACGAATAAAATATTTTTCTCAAAAATCATACCTTAGGGGTAAAACGGGGGTGCAAAGTTAGTATGAAACATTGCCGTTTTTGAAGTTATTCGAATGAAATTCAGCATGAAGGTTCTTTATTGAAAGGCATTAAACACGAGTAAAATATTTTTGCTGGCTGTATGGGATGTTATCAATAAGGAGACGGGAAAAACAAAACAACGAGATACCATCTGCTACCTAAAACATAATGATCGTATAATAACAGCTACGAATGATATTGTAAACGCCTTTGAACACTTTTTTACTAATATCCCCATCACAGTTACTGATTCTCTTAATTCCTCTCTTCATAGTGCGAATAAATTGTTAATGGAAAATGTGGAGCCTTGTGCAGAAGATTTTGAGTTCAAATATATTTCCCCTTGTAAAATTATTTGAACTTTTAAACAACTCAATGTTAAAAATACTGAAGATCATTGGGGAATGTCCATTAAAGCACTTTATGCTGTCATAGACGCCATCGCTCCACATTTAGCCATCATCTTTAATGCTTGTGTACATACTGGTCTGTTCCCTGATTTAATTAAATATAGTAAATTGGTCTGGTGAAAGACATGAACCAGGTAATTACAGACCAATATCTATTTTACCCATTTTGAGCAAAATATTCGAGAAGGTTATGCTTGGACAATTGCAACAGCATTTTAATTTGTTCAATATTATTCATAATAAGCAGTATGGTTTCACCGCCGGGATGTCCACCACTGATGCTGGAGTCGCTCTTGTCAAGCATATCCTTAATGCGTGGGAGGGGTCGCAGGATGCTATCGGGGTATTCTGCGATCTCTCAAAGGCCTTTGATTGTGTCGACCACCAGACATTACTGAGTAAGAGATAATGCGCAAAACTTGATTGCCTCTTATTTAGCCAATAGATTGCAAACCGTTGACATTAACGGTGTGAAATCTAATGGTGCAAGGTCAAGGCTCAATCCTGGGTCCTTTTCTATTTTTAGTTTATATTAACGACCTCCCCTACACGGTCCAAAACATGGCAGATATTCAAGCAGTGCTATTTGCCGATGACACTTCTTTGATTTTCAATATTAACCGCAAGTGTCCCAATGCTATCAAAGTAAATGGTGCGCTCTCTGCCATTCACTGGTTCACTGGTTAACTGGTTTACTTGCAATAACTTATTATTAAATTCAAATAAAACAACAATAGTAAAATTTACTTTGCCTAATGTACGTCAAGTTGATACGGACATTATGATCAATGGTAATAAATTACATTTTGTCAATGAAACTATATTTCTTGGTATTACCTTGGATTCAGGCTTGAAATGGGCCCCCCACATAAAAAAACTTGCAAGCAGACTATTCTGCTGCATACGCAGTCAGGAGAATTAGGCAAATGACTGATGTACCAACAGCGCGTCTAGTATATTTTAGTTATATCATGTCGTATAGCATATTGCTGTGGGGTAAAGCAGCCGATATTGAGGCAATATTTATTTTACAAAAAAGAGCTATCCGCTCCATTTATAATATGGGTTCCAGAGAATCATTACGGGAAGTTTTTAAAGAAATCAATGTTTTGACCGTTGCCTGTCAATATATTTATGAAAATATAATGTATGTACGTAGAAATATAAACACATTTGTAAAGTTTAGTGATTACTCTGATGTAAATCTTAGAAATAAACATAAATTGATTCTACCTAGGCACCGGCTCGCCATGACCTCAAAATCTTTTGTTGCAAGTGGTATTCGATTTTATAATAAACTGCCTGAAAACGTGCTGAATTTGCCAGAAAAAAGGTTTAAATCCTTCATTAAACATTCACTCAGCAAAAAGGCTTATTATAGATTGAAGATTATTTAAATAATAATAATAATAGCTGGAATCATCAATTCGGCACAGACACTACACTCAAGTCTACCTACTGCTAGGTACTTAATATGTTGCGCATATATCAGATAGCCTTGCGGTAATTCGATGTGCAATTCAACATCACAAGGGCGTATCGAGGGTAGTCGTGATATGAGAGAAACAACAGTTTTAGTTCTACTTAAATAATGTTTATTGAATTTACTAGCACTTCGGAATGACCACTGATGGAAAAGAAATGCCGCAAGAAAAACAGTCTAGGTCTTTTTTCAATCGCTGTTACAATACACATTTTATTAGGTACAGTTTCTTAATATAACTCAATACAAAATAGACACTAGGTAAAACGCGACAGTTCCGTGACTACGAGTACTACTCTCGGTGGCGCCCGATAACGAAGTGTTCAGTCGAGCCCGCCTTCCGTATCACGACTCTGCCGGAGCGCGCCAAAAGCAACGTTTTCTCAACACGCCGCTAGATGGCGCACCCTCGTTTTGCTTAGTGTTCATGTCCATACTCATGACCGTATGCGACACGTCATGACCGTATGCGACATACATATGTTATATACACACTGTTTACCCCTTTTTTTTACACCTTAAAATGTACCTAGTCTTGCCATAAATATTGTAAAATAGTTTTTTTTTATTTTTCAATTGCAAATAACATTTATTACTTTTACAATGTGTTAGTTTAATACATACCTAAATATAAAACAATTTAAAATATAAAAGGTTTATTCGAAGTGGTCTCCATTGGCTGCAATACAGTCCTTTAAACTTTGAAGCCAGTTATCAATAGAAACACGCACTCTTTCCATGGGAAAATTCTTCACTGCCAATCGTATGGATTGTGTTAGGGACTCCAAATTGTCATGGCGTTTAGAGCAAGCCGTACTCTCTAACGGCCGTTCCCAATATTCAGTCTATCTCTGGTTTTGCCCTACTAGAGATAGAAATAGTTATCTATCCTTAAATTTTTTGTCCCTATAAACCTACCGACGATAGGTTATCCTATCCCTCGATGCTATCTATCTATGGGAGGACTGATAACTTACTAGAGATAGATATTTATATGAAATTGACATTTGTCGCGTTCCTATAATGGTTGACATCTATCTGTCAGTCAGTTTGCCTATCTCTAGTAAACTCAAAATTCAATCCTAGGATTTTCGGGGATTACGCTTGGATAACTTACCTTTTGGAAGCTGTTATAGCTAAATTTGTAAGAAAAATTTACGTTTATCGTAAAGAACAATGTCTGACTCAAGTTCAAACAGTGATCTTGCTCTCTTGGAACAGCTGAGTAACTGGGAATCGGATGAAGAAAATTGTGTGACCCGATCTTATCAAGACCGTAAAAATTATTTCTACACATAATTGATTAGTGCTCATTTTTAGAAAATTATTTTCGTAATAAAACTTGAAATTGATTAATTCACACACAAACAATTCGATTCAATTTCTTGTAATTATACGGCGCACGAAACGAACAATATCACAACGGATCTAATTTTCAAACAAAATGACACAAGGCAACTCTCAAAGCTGAGAACATTCCGTTTTATGTATTTTCAATTTATGCTTACTTCATTATTGATTTTACCCACCACGATATAAAATTACTTTAAGTACCTAGGAATTGATCCAGTATTTATTTTTGTAATATTTTTATATAATTTGTAATAATAACAGGAAAAAAATATCATAAAAACGTTAAAGCGTCATAACTGAGTGATTGTAGTACTGCGTATTTCGGAACGTAAGGGAGGGCTCGGATAAGCGGCCTATCTACTGCTGACTAGAGATAGAAAGCACCTATCTCTAATATTGGGACGGCTTCTCAAGATAGATAACTGAGTACTACCGATCGAGGATAGCTATCTATCTTAAAAATCTCATCCGTAAACAAATATTTTTTTTTGAGAGTTAAAAATTGCACTTGGCTCCATACCGACTTTGTGTAATGCAATCACAGCGATTCGGTTCTCTTTATCACCCCACTCCATTTTTATATCGCAAAATATTGTACAATGTATTGGCGCCAAAATAAGAAAAGACAGTGAAAAATCATATAAAAATGACAGATTCCAAATTCAAATGTAATATTTTGTTTATTTTTAGTTGTAACAGTATTTATGGCCAGACTAAGTATATGTATACCAGTATATTGATACGCCTTTTTTTTCAATTAATTTTTCTTTATTATTTAAAAAAATAATTGCAGTTTTATTTTTATTTTTTTATCTTGTTTCAATGTTTACTTTTATTTATCGTAATTGTAACTTATGTCATTACCATTTTAAAAGAGCAAGTGCTAAGTTTCTTGCCGGTTCTTCTTAGCACAAATCTGCCGTCTGAACTGGTGGTAGGGAAAAAAAGTGACGATTCGAAAGTGCTTGTAATATTTTGATTTGATTTGGCTATTTCTTTGTAATTAAAATTATGATAATCACATTTTCACCTAAATGCAATATGTAGTAATTACTTGAATATATTTTTATAGTTAAAAAAGGATCACGAAATAAATAAAATAAAAAGTATTTTGTAAAAAAAAAAAAATGTCACTCGCCCGATTGTCTGAGTGGTTGTCAAAATTAACTACAAATAACCTAACCTAGAAGTTTATTGGTAAACAAAAAATTAATTCCAATACAAATATAAAATTTTGGGTAGACCGACCCACGCCAGCCACTTGAAATTTTTTACTACGAAATGTAGAACATTATTTTGTACACTCTACGTCCATACGTTGTTGTTGTAACTGTGTAAAAATACTGTGGTGCAGTTGCAGTGCATAGTGAATTGAACCAAAAGTAAGTAATACCTAACTATCCTTAACTAAAGTTGTCTAAAAAAATAAATAAAAATATTGAAAGTAAATACATAAAGTCGCAGGTCGTACCTGGATGAGAATGACACAGGACCGAGTTGGTTGGCGTACCTACTAAAAGAGAGGCCTATGCTCAACAGTGGGCAGAAACGGGCTGAGATGATGATGATGAAATACATAGGTGCTTACTTCACTGACAACTAAAATATACCTAACTTATTGCTTGCAGTGATTCGTAACACAGGACCGTCTCTAGCCCAGGCAGAGAAGTTGATTAGGCTGATGGAGACAAGATCTGATCTTACCACTGGACAGCCAATATCAGGGCCCGGATGTGAAACGGATCGTCAGAAATCATCAGTGTGTAAAAGATTGGAAACAGTGGGCTAAGGTATGTAATAAATGACATGTTTACATGCTGCAGTTTGTGTTTAAATGTGTGTACTCCTTAGAGCAAAGAAGCCACCAGCCAGGGAACATTATAGGTACTAAATTGAGCTCTTTGCTTTTTGTTATATGTGTAGTATTGGAAAGATAAAAAAGCTGCCACAAAAAGGAATATAAACTACACAATATAAATACAAACTACACAATTTAAATACATTTTAGTGATAGTTTTCTGTATTCATATGAATTTAGTGCTGGTTTTAATGTCTGTTGTTATTTCAGGAACAAGAAATTGCAGTCCCACCACCTCCAGACAGGGACACCGCATGATAGCAGAGAAGATTTAAATCTGCCCTTTAGAATCCCAATGGTTCTTTCAACACTATTCCTCTGAAGAACCAGGCTCAGGATTAATGCATGGGGTCATCATGTAGGACCTCTGCCCGTAGGCGGAATCACCTGAAAACAATAAATTACCATTTCCACCACCTAAATTTGAATTGTTTTCAATAAAACACCACAAAAGCTTCTAATATTTTCCATATCTAATAAACGTGCGGTCTCTCCCGTACATAGTATCTGGAACAGAAAATGATTTTTATTGTTGTAATTGAAATTAAAGTTTTAGTACTTAAATACCTTGATAGACACTAGACACTGGTAAGACTGTAAGTAAATTTATTTTTGAATTACCTTGGTGTGATGACTGAGCCCACCTCGCTGTGTTTGTTCAGGCATTAACGGCACAAGTTCGCCTTCTAACATGGCTATCAACTCCTTTGTGAGTCTGAAAGCCCGTATGTAGTCCCTCTGTTGTTAGGAGACCTAGGTTTCGTATTCTACGACCTTGACGTCTTTTACGTAACTCATCTTGTCTCTTACCTTCTAAAAGGAACAACATACACGAGACTCTTGCAGCCCTGTAAAAATAATAATTTGTGAAAAAAAAAACTTATGTTGACGCCGAATTTTAGGAAAGTTTTTGTACTCAAAATAGTTAATTAAAACGGTGTGTACCTTCATATTTTTAATAAAATCCAATATTTAGCAGTTGAAACTTCACTCACACAATTTAATTTATTACAAAATCCTTGCCGACAGCCACTAAAAGGAAGCTTTTGGGTTTGACATTAAAAATTGTAAGCGTACGTCGAGGCTGTTGTCAAAGTTAAGGCTGTTTTGCTTACAGAATACCAATTTCATACACAAAATGTCCAATAAGTAATTCCGTGTCACGCCGTCTACAGCCGTGCGGCGCTAGTGTCGACCAGCGCAGAAAGCGTTCACCGCTGTTACAGCCGCTGCGAACAAAGCTGTCACGACGTTTGCGCTTAGAGAATCGCATAGCAGGCATACCAACGGTAAATTTCATTAAACAGGTTCTCATCATAATATCAACCCATAATCATCCCACTGCAGGGATACGGGTCTCCCTTCAATCGAAGGTGATTATAGCGTACTCTGCCACACTGCTCCGACGCGGATTAGCAGTGACCAGTGTTTTCAAACGGACCTAAGGCCACCGGCTTGGCTTAACGACTGTCATCCATCGACAACAGCCGGTACCGACGGCTTAACGTGCCCTCCGAAGCACGTAGAAGCTCGAGATAATAAAACCCATCCAAACAGTGGCTAGGGCCGACGTAGCTTAACTTGCGTGTTCATATTAGAGTGCGACACACATCGACGCTATCGAGCTCCTCAAACAGGTTGAAGTTTGAATAAAACATCCTAATTATCCTATTTTTGGATGTGGGGCCACAAGGTACTGTCACACATTCCGTTTTGGCGTAGTTTCGTTGTTCTCTAGTGCTAGTTTAAACGTACTCCAGAGAAACGCGTTTCCCTAGTTAGAACTAGAAAAGAACGGAATGTGTAACAGTAGGTTCGTTAGGTTTACCTTGTGACTCCACCCAGAAATGGGAGGCGGGACTCCGTCGAACTAGCGTAATAAAATTATAAAAATGATTTCAAAAGTATCACTGTCTTCCGCAATTAATTTCGTTACTACGCAGACTATAAAAGGTAAAGTGCAAATATGAGCTTTTTTAATTAATATTTTATACTTTAACAGACCGTATCAGAAAATCTGCAGATTACCTAGTTAATGGACACATTAACGTATTCTGCATTCTAACGGTAACATATACAAATGGGCACTTTTTCTTTATTATAATAAATTACTTTTATATAACAAAAATAATTAAGTACCTCAACTTATTAAAAAATTTACATAATAAACTTACATTTTATAATATGACTTCCAAGAAAACGGTAATGTACAATTCAAAATAACATAAATATGGCTCTATCTGCCGTGCGCTAAATCATAATAAAAAAACCGGACAAGTGCAAGTCGGACTCGCTCACCGAGGGTTCCGTACGTAGTTTATTTTAATACTACTAATGTGGCAATCAAGCTTAGGGCCCGCCTGATGGTAAGCGGTTACCGTATCCTATAGACGCTTGCAACACCGGGAGTATCACTCGTCCATTGCCGATCCTGTAAAAATCTTTTCATGCCCCTTTTGAGAACCCCATATTATTGTCTAAAGAAAAGACCTCGGCTTATTCCACAGCTTCAGCGTTCGCGGGAGGAAACTCCTCTGAACCCGCGCAGTACGCGACCATTTTGGTTCTAGCGTGTGCGCCACAACGGAATGTCTAACAGTGGGTTTGTTAGGTTTACCTTGTGACCCCACACCCAGAAGTAGGAGGCGAGGCTCCGTCGACCTAGCATAATTATAAAAATTATTTCAAAAGTGTCACTATCTTTCGCAAATGAATTCGTCTACGCAAACTATAAAAGGTAAAGTGCAAATACCTATGAGCTTTTTAGTTAAAATTTATACTTTAACGGACCATATCAGAAAATCTGCAGATTACTTAGTTAATGGACATGTAGGGACACAGGGTTTGTTGTTATATTGAGTGGCCCACTCTGACGCAATTCGAAGGGAAGCTGCGCGAGTCAGTCGCCCCCGCGCCGCTTAACCGTAAACGCGTTCCTTGATTATTATTAATAAGTTAAGAACTAATGTATTTCCGTATGAAGAATTTAATAAAGAGTAAAGTTACTCGAGAGTTAATTATTTAAAACCCTATTAGCTCAGTGGTTAAAGTAAACCCTATTAGCTCAGTGGTTAAAGTGGTGACCCGCGCGTTTAACGAACTTTAGAAGCGCATATATTTTTGGACAATTCGGAGTTAGAACAATTATAGTGCAGTGAATTATTGTGAACATTATAAACTTAAGTGTAACTCGGCGGGCGGCGACTCCCCGCTTCAGTGTCAGTCACGTGTATGTGGCGGGTAAAATAAAGACTGTTTTTGTTTTTCTGTGATAATGGCCTCGACAGAACAAGAAGCGACATTGCCTACATATCCAATTACTGAAATGCTGTTTACACAGTTAAATAAATTATCGCTTGAAGTAGCATCACTGAGAACGGAAGTACAGGAGAACCGACGGTCTGCATTTAGAGGCCGCGGTCGATCAAATTATAGAGGCGGATCAAGAAGCCGCTCTAGGAATGGTGCGAGAAGACAACCAGGTGACGCTAATTGGCTATGCATGTACCATTACAAATACAGACAACGCGCACACAAGTGTGAAAAGCCATGCGCTTGGGTAGACAAGAATGCGGAGAACCAGGAAAACTAAAATCGGTACAGTCAGTGGCGGAAGTACTTGTACCTATGGCTAATCACCGCCTTTGTATAACGGATAAGACAACGGGCATGCGGTTCCTAGTGGACACAGGAGCTAACGTCTCCGTAATTCCGGCAACGAGTGTTAGTGTTAGAAAACGGCGTGAGTGCGATTATAAACTTTTTGCCGCTAATAACTCGGAAATCCAAACTTACGGAACAGTGACATTACAATTAAGTTTAGGGTTACGTAGAGCTTTTAAGTGGACATTTATTATTGCTGCGGTTAAACAGTCTATATTAGGCGCAGATTTTTTAAAAACGAACAAAATAGTTGTTGATTTACATAACAAAAGATTAATCGATTCTGTAACAAACTTGCAAACAAAAGGGACCATTATAGAGTACGATGAACCTACGATTAAGACAATTCAAGATACCAACCCTTATCGAGAACTACTAGAGCAATATGTAGATATTACCAAACCAGTTAATTTTAGGGAAAACCCAACACATACAGTAGTACATAACATTAAGACAACCGGCCCACCTGTTTTCGCCAAGGCGAGACCATTACCACCCGACCGGTATGCAAAGGTAAAGAAAGAATTTAGTTTAATGCAGGAAATGGGTATCTGCAGACCATCGAGTAGCCCCTGGGCCAGTCCACTCCACGTCGTGCCCAAGAAGGATGGCGAGATTAGACCCTGCGGTGACTACCGTAGACTAAACGCAGTCACGAAGCCCGACAGGTATCCAGTTCCCCGTTTACACGATTTTACCTACGAGTTAGCAGGTAAGTCTATATTTTCACGTGTTGACATTAACAGAGCCTATCATAATATAATGGTCGCACCTGAAGATGTAATGAAAACAGCAATAATCACGCCCTTCGGACTTTATGAGTTCCCTAGGATGACCTTTGGTCTGCGAAATGCAGCGCAAACCTTTCAGCGCTTCATGCACCACACCGTACTTCAAGGTATAGAGCATTTGCATGAAGAAAACCGTAGCGATCCAACCAAAGTTCCGGAATCATCCCTGTTTTGTTAAATAGATGATGTCATAATAGCTTCAGAGTCAGAAGAGCTACACAAGCAGCATTTGGAGAAATTGTTTCAACGATTTAACGAGGTTGGTTTAACAATTAATTTAAACAAAAGTGAATTTGGCAAAGCGGAAATTGAATTTTTAGGTTTTAATGTCTCGGCAAGAGGAATTCACCCACTACAAGACAAGGTAAATATTATAACTAACTTTCCTAGACCAGAAACTGTAGAGCAGCTTCGACGTTTTCTCGGCATGGTTAACTTTTATAGGGCACACATACCCAATGCCGTAGCACATCAAGCAGAGCTTAATAAATACTTACATGGTACCAAAAAGCGCGATAAAACCAAGATAGAATGGACGGAGCAAGCCATCGCCTCTTTCGAGCAATGTAAGTCAGGCTTAAATAACGCAACTACATTGTCGCATCCAGTAGCGGACGTGCCTTTAGCTCTCATGACAGATGCATCGGACACCTGCATCGGATCCGTGATTCAGCAACGTGTCGATGGCGTTTGGAAACCCCTCGGATTTTTCTCAAAGAAGCTTTCAGAAGCCCAACGCAAATACAGTACGTATGACAAAGAATTACTAGCTATTTACAAGTCAATAATACATTTTAGAAAAATAATTGAAGGACGAAAAGTCACAATTTTCACTGACCATAAACCGTTAACATACGCCTTTTCGAAAGTAGGTAGTGAGCGCGAAACGCCTAGAAGGGCACGCCAGTTAGTGTATATCAGCGAATTTACGAGCGATATACAGTACATAGGTGGAACAGAGAACATTGTGGCCGATTCACTCTCACGCATAGAGACCATTTTTTGTCCGTCAGCACTTGACTACTCGGAATTAGCTCAAGCACAGGCAAACGATTCAGAAATGGTTAACGTAAACAAAACACCCGGTACAAAGGTAAGGTTACAATCAGTTATTATACCAGGCACAGACGTAAATGTGTATTGCGAGACTTCAATGAACAATGCGAGACCATACTTACCAGAAAAATTTAGACGTTCAGCATTTAATATAGTTCATAATATAAGCCATCCAGGTAAACGAACATCCCGTATAATGATTGGTAAACGATTTTTTTGGCCAGGAATGAATCGTGACATTAATACATGGGTTAAAACCTGTATTGATTGTCAAAAAGTTAAAACCACTAGGCACACAGTTTCAGAGTTAGGTAAATTCGAACCTAGTGATCGTTTTGAACATATTCACATTGATATAGTAGGTCCTCTAGCAACTACTGAAAAAGGACATCGTTATTGTTTAACAATAATAGATAGATATACGAAATGGCCAGAGGCTTTTCCATTAACGGACATAACCGCGGATACGATAGCCAACGCCGTATATAACGGATGGATTAGTAGATTTGGTTGTCCTACCAAATGTACTACTGACCAAGGACGTCAGTTTGAATCTGAGTTGTTTAATAACTTAATGAAATTAATGGGAATTTGTAGAATGCGTAGTAGTCCATACCACCCACAAAGCAACGGTATGATTGAAAGATGGCATCGGTCGCTGAAGGTCGCAATGGCAGCTCGTTTAGCTGAGAATAAGTGTTGGGATAAGGAATTACCCACAGTCCTTTTGGGTCTACGTGCCGCTTGTAGAACAGATTCCGGAGTTAGCGCAGCAGAAATGGTCTATGGTCACATGCTAAGGCTACCCGGAGATTTCTATGGTAACAGCAGTACTAAGGTAAGCGATAACGATCCTGCATCTTTTGTTACTCAATTGAGGCAAATAATTAATAGTTTACGTCCACAACCGCGAAACTCATGTGATACTCGAAAACTATTCGTTCATAATGACTTGAAGTCATGCAGTCATGTTTTTGTAAGAAATGATGCTGTAAAAAAACCACTAAGTCCTACTTATAATGGCCCTTATTGTATATTAAAAAGGAACGAAAAATGTTTTGAATTGCAGTTTCCTAATAGAGTATCTAATGTGTCTATTGATAGACTTAAACCAGCGTATTTAATTAGTGAGCCATTTTGTGACAATAATAATTTTCCAAGAAATAATTTAGTAGACGAATCAAAAGAAACTTCAAGTTCAAGTAATAAAGTCGAACCAGAAATTTCACTACCGAGAACCACGCGTAGTGGCCGCGTTGTGAAACCCACAGTTCGTTTTCTTAACTCAGAATGACTTATACTACTTTTATTTTGTCGGTAATATTCATAATATTTCGTTATTTCGCGACTTACAATGCACGTAATTAGTACGTTAGATTTTGAGGGCATTTTTGATATTGTTAATATTTAACGGCCCAAGCAAGTTAAATTGATGTAATTGTTATTGCGCGAAATGGAGTAAGTATGCGTACCTATATAGAATACAGTTAGTTAAAGCTTATGTCGGCTATAATAAGAGCTAGATGGTATAACGTGGTTCACGTTGGCATAAGCAGTGCAAGCTGGCCAACAAGTTCCACAGCACCAAATTGCAAATTTTTGTGTGTGTTATTTGATTTTATTTGATTTTGATGTTATTGTGATTATATTTGAATTAGCTTATGAATTATTATACTGTCATTTTATATCGTAATGTTTAGATAAGTAGATTTATTTTTCTGTTATCAGTAATGATGTACTTACAAGTTATTGTTAATTTTAGTAACTAAGTTATATAATTCTTTTAAATTAAGAATCTGTAACTTTTTAACAAATGTTTTTGTATTTTTTTGTAGCAATGTAAACATAACGTCGCGTCGTCTGGAATGCGTCAGGGTCGACCACTGTAGTACCCCACTTGAAACTTGAAACAGTAGATAAGGTGAATTGGGCGCTTGCGCATTAGTAGAACAATTGTAGCTTTGTAACTTTTTAATGATAGCAAACTTTGTAATTTTAGACCAAAATTGTACAATATGATTTAATTTTTGTAGAAGGGGGTGTATGTAGGGACACAGGGTTTGTTGTTATATTGAGTGGCCCACTCTGACGCAATTCGAAGGGAAGCTGCGCGAGTCAGTCGCCCCCGCGCCGCTTAACCGTAAACGCGTTCCTTGATTATTATTAATAAGTTAAGAACTAATGTATTTCCGTATGAAGAATTTAATAAAGAGTAAAGTTACTCGAGAGTTAATTATTTAAAACCCTATTAGCTCAGTGGTTAAAGTAAACCCTATTAGCTCAGTGGTTAAAGACACATTAACGTATTCTGCATTCTATCGGTAACATATACAAATGAGCACTATATCAATTTGTGGCATTAAATATTTTTTTCAAGAATGGTGTGCACAGTTATAACTTGATAGTGACAAAGATAATACATACAATGATAGGGTTGAGTATGTCATGCTCGCATAGATGTTGAAACTGGTGGTGGCGTGGGGAGTCGGGTCGCTGAGTTCCTTAGATGGTTAAACACAGCGATGGCTGACTCTTGCGTCAACTCGTGACAGAGCTCACTCTTATCACTATGTACTGACTTTCTTTATTTTATTGTAGATTTAAGACTAGTTCATTCCACACCATTGTGTATAATATTCCGCGTATACGTCTTATAAATTTTTATGTACCTAAGTATACATTGTAACTTTAACTTTCCCTTTTTTTTTGTCATTTACAAATTGTATAATAATAAAGAAATAAACTACGTTATAAACTACCACCATTTCGGACACAAGCAAAATGGCCACCGGTAAAAGAAATGGCGAAAAATAATCGGTTATGCCTATTTTGTTATTTAGCATTTGTTTCTTTCACTCATTAGTAAAGTTACAATGTATACTTAAGTACATAAAAATTTATAAGAAGTATACGCGGAATATTATACACAATGTAGTTATTTTGCTTTTAATTTTATTTATAAATGTCCACGTTTGATATGCATATGTCAAACATGGGAGAAGACATATAGGTTGTAGGATTAGGGTCGATGTGAAACAAAAACACATTTATATTATGTGAGGGCACAAGGCGGAAGACCGCCGACCTTTTTATTTTTATAGGTTACATATAGCTAAGGCAAAGGCGTGTGGCCATGATGCCTAATATATAGCTAAGGCAAAGGCGTGTGGCCATGATGCCTAATACTGGCACATCCTCTCTCCTTTAATAGAAAACAAACTAAAAACAGAGTATGCACTAAAACATCATTTACCACACACTTTCTTACAGTATTGCAAATGAAACTTAAAACTTCACACAGAATACTATAACTAAATTAACAAGCTTATGTATTAACTATTACTCTATTAAATCCTTAAATGAATGAGATTAACATTTCAAATCTAAGCAACAAATCACCATGTATTGAAAACAAGCTGAGTTAACATACAACAATATACTGTACTATTAATTTTTTACAATATCTAAAAGTTTAGATCTGGCTTTAAGTTGCAAAATAGTCCCTAAAAGATAACAAAACATTAAGACAATTTTAGTCTTGACAGTAAGATAATCACCATATTACAATTGCTTAAATTAATCATAACGGGCAGGCTTTACAATTTTAGCTCTGTCCCGTAAATTATGTCTAGGAGGAGAAATAGTCTGATTCTCATTATTAATGTCAGTCTCCAAAGAAACATCATTAGACATATTAGTAGGTATGTCATTTATGGGAATGTCATCATTAGGATTATCCGTAGATAAGTTATCTCTAGATGGAGCTTTCAAAATATGTTGGCGATTACGACGGTAGTCCCTATCTTCTCCAGAAACATACCAGGATCTAGGAGTATCCGCAGCTTTGACAACAACACCTGGGTTCCATTTTTTATTATGTCTATAATACACATTATCTCCAGCATTAAGGGTAGGTAATACTTTGGTGTGCTGATCAAAACGCAACTTTTGGTTTAACTTAGCTTTCTGTAGATTGGATTTTACAATATTAGAGTCAGGAATATTAGGTATTAAGATTTGTTCATTCATTATTAGTTTGTTTTTTAGTATACGATTGAAAAGTAATTGACTAGGGGAAAAACTAAGAGCAGGTATTACTGAATTTCTTTACTCAAATAAATATTTCAGTATATTATCACCAGTCAATTGACATTTCCTAAACATGTTCTCACAAATCTTAACTCCCGACTCAGCCTGTCCATGGCCTCGAGGATAATTTGGACTACTGGTTACTAAAACAACACCATTATCACTTAGATATTCTTTAAAAGCTGAGCAATTAAATGGCACATTATCAGTAATTATCTTATCTGGATAACCATGAGTTGAAAACATGAGTTCGCACTTATTTATTATTTCTTGAATATTCTTATTTTTTATGTGTATGCATTCTAGCCATTTTGAGTAATAATCCATAGTTACTAGGTAATTACAGTTTTGAAATTCTAATATATCCATAGCTAGACAGGACCATGCCCGACTAGGGATTGGTGTAGATATCATAGGTTCACAGGGATTTTCAGGGCGAAGTTGTAAACAAACTAGACATGAGTTGGCAAAATTAGCAATGTCATTAGAAATACCCGGCCAATATAAATATCTACGTGCATTCTGTCTCATCTTCTCAATACCAATATGGCTTTTATGAAGCTGACTAATTACATACTTTCTTAGTTCAGTGGGAATTATTAATCTGTTACTATGAAATAGTAGATTATCATTTACAGACATCTCATCACGAATAGTATAAAAGGGCTTTAACTCTTTGTTCTTAACAGACCAGTTATTACTGGTGAGACATGACCATACCTTTTTCAGAATAGGATCATTTAAAGTCGCATCAGAGAACTTTTTTTTAATATCAGCATTAGGTAGTAAACGATTGGTTATCGAATGTATTACATAGTCTAGTTCAGGATCATCATGACCTCTATCAACTGTGGCTCTAGACAGTGTATCAGCAATTAGCATTTGCTTTCCAGGTAAGTAAGATAAGTTTAGTCTATACTTCATTAATTTTAAACGCATACGCTGCAGTCTGGCAGGAACTTTATCAATATCTCTATTAAAAATTGAAATTAAGGGTTTGTGATCTGTTTGCACTAAGACATCACAACCATAGATCCAATAATGAAAACGATCAACAGCGTGGCATATGGCTAGGCATTCCTTTTCTATCATGGCCATGTTCTGTTCAGATTTGGTTAGTGATCTAGAACAAAAAGCAACAGGGGCCGTACCCTGCAGTTAATAGCGATTTTAAACCCATTTCAATTCTTGTCCAATGATCGCAAATGTCAATTTTTATTTCGTACCCTTGAAACACGTTGGGTAGATGTTGGATGGAAATTAGTATCGCCTAAGGATTGGTAAAGTCCACCTTGAAGTTAGCTCCCAAATAGTGATGACCACGGTGATTATGCTAGATATGCCAAATCGATTATGTTATAATTAAATTAAAAACTTCGTTATTTGATTTATTTATTCATTTCTTAGAACATAAAACCCAAAAAATAGACTAAATTACCGCAAAAATATTTTTCTGAAGATTATAAACATGTTTTATTTAATTTCTTACGGAAAATTTAAGTTTTATAGTTGCCAAAACGGAAGAAGAAGAAGTATTTATGAAGATTTTTATTGTCAGTGTCAGTCAGTACAATACAAATAAATAAATAACAATAATACGTATTACGTTTTGTTTGGTAAGTATTTTATATAAAATTGATAATTATTTACATTTCATACTTGTAAATTTAGAACTACGGTACGTTACTACATTAATTTGTTCTCTTGTGCAGATAAAAATGGCATATTCGCAGCTGAGATGAGATGAGAAGAACTTTTGGAGTAAAACCCTGGCATCGCCAAGAGTTTCCTTGCTATGAACTTATCGCAGACCAAACAGCAGACAGAAAGTGTGCTCTTTTGGCCATGTCACTAAATTCAATCGCAAAGGTAATTAAATTTCGATTATTGTTATATATACCTAGTTATAATAATTTCTTTAAATTAACAAAATCAAATCTTCTATACTTGTTTACTATTACTTTTAATACAATTATCTATGTACATGTAAGTAGCCATCCTTACAAATTATAAAACAAAGTCCTCTGCTGCATCTGGCTGTTGTTTGTAATGATTAATTTCTATGTTTTTTTTAGTAAGTACTGGGACTACTGGGTACAAAAGAAGCAGCCATTGAAGAGGTGATGTGCCTCTTATGCAGCTTCCATAAGGAAAACTGGTGGAGGTTATGGCGAGCAGATGCATTTGTCAGTGCTGGATCTATATAAACTATTGGATCAGAATCAGAAACGAATAATATTGTTATAAAATAGGAATTTAATTTATCGTTTCAACTTTAGATTAGATTGATAAATTATGCAATAACATTTACTGTTATTTACACAGTTACCATCAGCAATGATTAGAAAAATAAAGTTATTGTAATGTAAACTTGACTGTAATTTGCCGAAACAATTATTGTTATTTATATGGATAACATCAGCAGTGATTAAATACAAAAAATTGTTATATAAAACTATTTATTTTTAATTTAAACTTTGACTGTGATTTGATAATTAAAATAAGTATTTTAATAATATAAAAAAATTCAATTAAAAATATGTACTACTTTTTTTTATTTACATTCTTACTCAGGCCCGCTCAATATTTACCTGTGGTGTGGGCTAACCATAGTTATAACTAAAAGGGACCTTTTTTAAATGCCTCTCCTTATCTTAGCAACTGACGAGCCAGCGGTAAGGGCCTGTTGAGCTTCAGCAGTAGAAACATTATTCATGTCAATCTCAGTAAACATCACTTTCATTTAAATCTAATGTAAACTCACCACCACAGACATTTATAATTTTTGCCGCTTTATTTGGATGATAATGCAGCAAAATGGGATCATGATGGACTGGTAGAGAAAAATATGGTTTTATTCAATAACATTTATTTCACACCATTTTTATGACATTGTAAAACAAGGGGAATACCTAATGATGTATCAGTACCTAATTATATCCTTCTATCACTTCTACAAAAACAAAACTAATCAATATACTTGAACCTAAACTGAATGAAAAAGTAACTTGTGTCTTCAGGAGTTTTATAATCACAAGTTTGCATAATAACAATTTTTATTAAAATAGGTAGGTAGTGAAACAATTGTAATATTTTTTTTATTGCTTTTGTAATCTATTATCTGTAAAAACCGCTTTGACTTGTCTTGACTTAACAATAAATTCCTTGCTAATAACAATTTAATGCAACAACATTTCACATTTAGCACTTATCACCTTAATTATTAGGGCGCTGGTTTTCTACAGCGTCGCGGCGTCTCACTGCCAAATTCAGTATAAAGAAGTCGCTGTTTGCTTCTTCATCAGTTTGCTACTCCTTCCGTTCGCTTTCCTCAGGGTTTCACATTATCCTCAGTCCTATCTTCATTTTCTATTTTTTAACACTGATGGTGCGCTCTACGGTATTGTGAGCTTAAAACAATAGGTTGGGAGTGCTAGGCACACTATTATTTATAATAGTTTTCGATAATTATGAAGAATTGTCTTGAAGCTTCACTTAAAAAGTTACTATTTAGCTATTGGAAAAATCTCCGCTATTGGCCAATGTCAAACCAATAATTAGCTGTCAAAATAGTGTCGAGGGTACCAATTATTGTACGTCGATGTTGTCTAGCTAGATGCCATTTAGTTCATATAATGACCACGCAATTTCATATCAATTGGCGCTAGTATAGCAACTGAAGAGTACGAAATGACAAATTGTCAATACCGATCGCTGCGTATTGGTGTCAAGAGTAGCCTAGCAGGTCTTTCATTTTGAATTAATACTGCCCCAAGGCCGTCCTTAGATGAATCACACTGTATTATTAGTGGAGCCTTAGCATTATAGTGAGCTAATATCGGCGCAGACGCAATTAGTTTTTTTACATTATTAAAAGATAAATCATGCTCTTCACTCCAAGACCAATCTACATCATTTTTAGTTAATTCTCTCAGAGGAGCAGTTATTGTGGATAAGTTAGGTAGGAATTTCACTAGATATTTGGCCATGCCAAGGAATCGTAAAAGAGCGTTTTTGTCTTGGGGTTTAGGCATATCAATTATGGCATTCACACGATTAGGATCAATCTGCAAACCTTTAGAATTAACTATGTGACCTAAAACCTTAATTTCAGTTTGCAGGTACTGAAACTTATCTGCATTAAACGTTATACCACTTTCACGTGCAATACTTAATACTTTATTTAAAATCTTGTCATGTTCTTCTTTATTATGAGCATAGATAAACACATCATCAATATACAACTTAACGCCAGCCATATTGCCAAACAATTCAGTGTTCTTTTTTTTAAAAACTTCTGAAGCAGTTTTAATGCCAAAGGGTAATCTACAAAATTGATAATGTCCCATAGGCGTAGTAAATGTACACAGATTTGATAAAAACTATCCTTAAGGTCTAGCACTGAAAAATAAGATTTTCCGCTTAAATCGTCTAGAATTTCTTCCTGAGAGGGAATTTGATATTTATCATCAGTTATTTGCTCATTAAGAGATTTAGGATCTAAGCAAACACGCAATGATCCATCTTTTTTTTCAGCAATTACAAGAGGGTGTGCCCACTGTGGTGGTTTATGCACTTTCCTAATAACATTCATTAGTTCAAGTTTATTTAATTTTTCAATTAACTTATCACGCAAGTGCTTAGCTACTCTACGTGGAGCATAAACTATGGGCTGAGAATCGCCCTTTAAAGAAATGTGATATGATTTGCCGGGGAATGAACCAAGACCTGAGAACACATCTTGATACCTATTAATTATGTCATCTTTGGAATAATTCTTAAAATCAATGTTAATGTTACAATTCAACTCGGGCATGTGATTATCAACATTGCACACTTTCTTTACAAGGTCAAGCTCAATGCAGGTAGGTAAACCTATGATTGGTTTGTCACATTCGTTAACAATTATGTACTTTAATAACGCACTTTTATCTTTAAATTCAGTCAATAGTTTTACAGAACCCTGTGCATGCAACATGTTGTTGCCATACGCAGACAGCTTAATATTAGTATTAGAAACCTTAGGTTTGTTATTTTTAAAAATTGTATTAAAAACATTATATGGCAGAACATTCACCATACTACCAGTATCAATTTTAAATCTGACTAACGTACCTTCAATAGTGGCACTTAAATACCATTCCTTGCATTTGGATCCGCTTCCAATGGAATTAATCACTACCGATTCTTCTGAACTGGATTCATCTTTCAGCTCATAGACTTTTGTGTTTTTATTATCACTGTACTTCTTACATCGGCGGCGAAAAATGATTATGAAACAGCTTACACACCTCGTTATAACTCGTTGGTTTCTCTGCCAATCCGTCCTTTTTTGTCTCAAATGTTTTATAAATGGCGACGCCTCGTGGTCCCAATTGATTTAATAGTATGGCTATTTTAATTCTGTCTTCATCAGGGCCCCTTTTGGAGGCCAGCAGATATATTTCAAACAGTTCATGCCAGGTCTCCCACTCCGATGACAAATTAGAATTATCGTAATTAAATGCCGGCAAGCCGCACACCTGGATGGAGTCCATTTTTGTTTTATTTTTACCCCACGCTTGACACCATGTAGGATTAGGGTCGATGTGAAACAAAAACACGTTTATATTATGTGAGGGCACAAGGCGAAAGACCGCCGACCTTTTTATTTTTATAGGTTACATATAGCTAAGGCAAAGGCGTGTGGCCATGATGCCTAATATATAGCTAAGGCAAAGGCGTGTGGCCATGATGCCTAATACTGGCACATAGGTATTCATTATTTTCCGTTTTAATGGTAATGGTGTATTGTTTTAGAAAACTTCTCTATAGCTCCAATATTTGTTCCATGTTCTTTGAACTCTTCTTTCAACTTCCAATTCATTTCGGTTTCTGTGAAATCCTACTTGTTTTCCCAAATAAATGTATTTATTTACTATTTATTTTATAAATTTTTCCTCGCTGTTGGTCATAGCTTTTGTCTTTGTTATATTTATTTCAAGACCTTCTTGTTGACTAGCTTTGTAGAGAGTTTCGATCATGTATTGTAGTTGACTAGCAGTTTCTGAGAACACGTTCCGAAGCCCGGAAGCCAGTGAGCGCGTTCGCATGGCCGCGGCTTGCTCCCACCACGTTCCTGCCGCCACCCGATGTCACCAATGCATGCAGTCACGTGGTGCTAGGCTCCGCCTTCTAACCGGTTATATTTTGTAACAATAGTGTAATGGGAAAAGTTGTATTTATATATTTGCACTCTATTATGTTATGGCTAAATAGGTTTAAGTACATAATATGTTAGAGTAAGATCAGCATACTATTGCACACTCTATTTATTAGCAAATAAATTTTATTTATATTTATTTATTTTTCCAAAAAAGTACATAATATATCGTTACACAATTTAACGCCAAACTGTTAAGACAGTTTGTTGGCGAATAAAGCACTCTTACAAACTAATTTATGTACTTACAGTATTACTTAACCTACCTATTATTACTACCCTACCCAATACATGCGGGCCACCCCTTACGCGGGCGAAGCCGCGGGTAAGCAGCTATTATTTTTATATTATAATTTTATTGTTTTATATTACAAAAGAGTGAAAGGAAAAAAAAAATTGCTAAATGACAAAAAAGGCCGTAACCGGGTTTCTTTCGCCATTTCTTTTACCGGTGGCCATTTTGCTTGTGTCCGAAATGGTGGTAGTATATAACGTAGTATATTCTCTTTATACATATATACAAATTGTAAATGACAAGAAAAAGTGCCTGTGAAGGCCTAATTTCTGAAATAAACGATTTCATTTCATTTCATTTCATTTCATTTCATTTCATTTCATTTCATTGTGTAGTTTATTATGAAAACAATGTCACGTAATCCTGCTATGGTATGTATCAAGTAACAAAACCTTTAATTTATTTTTAAAAATGTTTTTGGAATGACACTCAGTCTCAGAGAAAAGCCAATGTTCTTTCTCCGAAATAATTTTTTGCAGATGGTTCCTTAAATCTCTTTACATGCTTATTTCTAAGCTTCTCGTAAGGTTTTTTTCTTCATACAAGCTTTGGCACCTCTTTTCACCCCTTTAGGATCAGAATTTCGAAAAATCCCTTCTTAGTAGTGCTCATCTTCTTATTCTTCCTTAATTAATGGCGTTTCTGTCGTGTCTTAACGACACATAGACAATTTCGCCAATGTCGAGTATTTTAAATGAACACTTTTTAATTAAAAAGTACACTTTAAAAAGGCAACGTGGTACGGTGAGGATTCGAGGTCGCCATCTTGACGACCTTCGTTGACAAGGCGGCGATCTCGAATCCAGTGCTCATCTTGAGAACTAAAAAAAATATTCTGTCCAAATGTCAAGTCTATTTATAATCGAGTAGTTTAGGCTGGACGTTACCTGTCAGTCACCTATCACACTGCTGAGGGTTAGTAAACAATATATTATATTTGGTTGCTCCTAAAATACAAGATCTATAATCTTTTATTTTAGGAGCAACCAAAAATTATAATTAAATACACGTCACATCACATTGTCTTCCACATGGTACTTCCAGTAGAATCCCATGAGTTAAAAAAAAAAAAAAAAAAAAAAAAAACACTTGCTAAAATGTATACATGGCGACTCACCGAACACAGATAAACCCTGCGTGGTTTTCGCGGTTCGGTCACCTGTTATTTGTATTTATGTGCTATTTGTGGATATTGAATAAATGATTTTTAAAAAACACAGTGACTTTTTCTATCCCTTTGGTTTTTTCCCGCCACTTCCGCCACTGCCGCCACTGCCACCACTTCCGCCACTGCCACCACTTCCGCCGCTTCCGCCACTTCCGCCACTTCCGCCAGGATTAATCTCCATATTACTACTTTGTGCTCTTTGTAACACTAATTGTGCAACGTAAATTCCAACTGCTGAACGAACAAATGTCTCTAGTACGGTCATCCGTAACTGTAATTTATCGAACTTATCATGTAACTCTGCATATTTCATCTTAGCATTATTACTATTAATCACTTTGGCTATGTCTACGGGATTATCAATGTGCATGGCTATTGTTCTTAGGTACGCAATTAAAAACCAAAATTGGTCTTCTTTTCTATGAACAAAAGTTTTTGAATATAACACAAAATCAAATGTATACATGACATCGGGACCCACTTCACGCCAAAAATGATAAAATTCGCTTGAGTGTCTGTTTTGCCAATGCGCCTCTTTCCAATAACAGCTCTGTCGAGGTACGGGTCGTGGAAATACTCTAGCATGATAAAAACAGTCCTTGTAGCCAGCTTTGCCGGGTGGTATTGTCCTATTAAATTTAAAAATCTCGTCAAAATCCGAAAAAAAATCTGCCTTTCTTCTTTTGATTAAATTACCTGGAACTTGTCGTAGCCATTGTTCAGATAATAAACAATAGTACATAGTTGTATTACTCATAATATTACGCGTGAAATTCCCTTTCCTTTGTAACGACTCGTTGAGACATTTCTGATAAGCTTCCTGCCCGACATCTGCGATCAATTTTTCATGATTCGACTCGTTTATCCAATCGGAAAAGTACGTACTCGTATTTTTATTCTGGCCCTCGAATTGGCTATGTTCCCTTGGGTTGGTCCAGGTCTTTTCGTCTTCTTCGCTGACTTGTGCTTTCGACACATCCATAAGTATTATTATCACCAAATAATGTAATAGCTTCATAATAAGAAGGTCCGATTTTAACTTGAATAATAATATAATATTTTAAGATTTAAAACAATTGTGTACTTTGAAGTATGTGTCGGTTAAAAAGTAATTAATTTGTGAAGCTAGGTGCGCTAAATACGCTATTTATATACGCTATATGCGCTTTGTATGTTTATAAATAAAATATCCACGTAAAGTGAATTGTTAAGTATGTTTGTAAATATACATCACCTACCGATAACAATTAGCTCTATTTTTAGAGTTCCGTTCTTCAAAAGGAAAAACGAAACCCTTATAAGACCACAAAGAGTGGAGCGAGCTTAAACTTATATCTTACTATCAAAACCCGCGCAACTTTTTTTGCGTGTGTCTCGCTTTCCCTTAAGAATTTTGGAAAATCCTTGTATGTATTATATCATCATCATCATCATCAGCCTACATTTGTCCACTGCTGGACATAGGCCTCCCCAACTGCACGCCACCGCGCACGATCCTCGGCCACTCTCATCCAGCTCTTGCCAGCCACCTTGCAAAGATCATCGCTCCACCTAGTCTGAGGGCGTCCTACGCTACGCTTACCGATCCGCGGTCTCCACTCAAGAACATGTTTAGCCCAGCGGTTGCCGGTTCTTCGGCTGATATGGCCGGCCCACTGCCACTTCAGTTTGCTTATCCGGTGAGCTATGTCGATGACTTTAGTTCTCTGTCGGATCACTTCGTTCCGAATTCGATCCTTCAGAGAAACTCCGAGCATAGCCCTTTCCAAAGCTCGCTGAGCGACTTTAAATTTGTGGACCACACCAACCGTGAGTGTCCACGTCTCGGCACCGTATGTCATAACAGGTAGGACGCACTGATTGAAGACTTTCGTCTTTAGACTTTATGGAATTGGCGATGTGAAGACACGACGAAGTTTCCCATATGCTGCCCAGCCCAGCTGTATTCTTCTATTTGCTTCCTTCTCGAAGTTGTTTTTACCCAACTGCAGAGTTTGCCCAAGGTAAACATACTCCTTAACAACTTCGAGAATACTGCCCTGTACTGCAATTGGTTCCGGATTTACATGTTCGTTGAACATAACCTTGGTTTTGTCCAAGTTCATCCGGAGACCAATGCGTTGCGAAGAATCAGCTAGGGCATTCAGCATATGTTGCAAATCATGCAGCGTTTCTGCTACGATGACGATATCGTCTGCAAATCGCAAGTGTGAGAGGTACTCGCCGTTTATGTTAATACCACGTCCGTTCCAGTCCAGCGCCTTGAACATGTCCTCCATTGCATTTGTGAACAATTTGGGGGATATAACATCCCCTTGTCTCACACCACGATGCATGGGGATAGGCTCAGACCGCCGGTTCTGGATTTGGATGGTCATAGTAGCGGCGTTATACAGGCCTCTCAGCACTTGGATATATCGCCAATCGACTTGGCATCGCTGCAAACATTCCAAAACAGACCAGGTCTCAATGGAGTCAAAGGCCTTCTCATTATTATTTGTTGGTGTGGGCTTAAAGATACTGCTTCGACCATTGCTGATCTTTGTAGTGCCCCTTATTTAAACTTCCCTGTCCAGACCGGTAGCTTCCAGGAACTTCCAAATGTGCTGGGCAGAGAGCTGTGGTATCTCCTCTGGAAGCAAAATATGCTGTCCTATGTAAATACTTCTTTTGTACATGAGTGGTCCGCAGGAGCAGAGTATGTGCATAGCACTTTCTTCTTCCTCCTGGCAGAATCTGCACATCGCTGACTGGCTCATGTTTAGGTTAAACAGATGTTTATTGAGTTTGCAGTGTCCTGTTAGTATTCTTGTCACAGCACTAGTTTTCTGTCTTTTGAGCTCGATGAGTTCTTTGGAGAAATTTTTGTTGTGACCGTTTATCAGGGCCTTGGCATGGTTTTGTCCGGGGACTGATTTCCATAGTTCCTTTGCCATATGGTCACACTGAGTTTTTAGAATATAGTAGGCTCGTTGTTTGGCTATACCGCAAAAGGGTTCCGGTCCTGCCTGAGGGTTGTCAGCACCAGTCCTTGCGAGTTCATCTGCCATTTCATTACCTTCTAGGCCTGAATGTCCTGGAATCCATCTAATCACAACTTTGTTAGATGCGCCAAGAGCATTAAGGTTGTCCTTGCAGTTTTTCACTAGCCTTGAGTTTGTCTCAAAGGACTCCAACGCCTGTAGCGCCGCCTGGCTGTCGGAGTTGATGTAGATGTGTTGATTTCTAAGCTTCCGGCTTAAGTTGATCTCCGCACATTTGTTAATTGCGAAGACCTCCGCCTGGAAGATAGAGGCCTCTTTACCAAGGTTGACGCTTGTCCTATGTTTGGGCCTTTGTCCGAAGACTCCACAACCTACATCTGATCCTTTTTTGGATCCATCTGTAAACCATATGTGACTTCCTTTTTTGTTTGACACACGGCCATTCAGCCATGTCTCCCTTTCAGGTATCTCTATGGTGTACAGTTGAGTGAAGTCTATTTCACTTTTCATACCATCCGCTGGCATGCTTAGTGAATTGCGATTGAACACTGACTCCTTTAGTTTATTCAAGGCATATGATTGCCATTCGGTTGGTGATTGTGTGCATACTCTATAGATGCAGGTTCTAGCTTCTTTTTGCACCTGCAGATGTAGTGGTGTTAAGTTTAACAGTGCATTTAGTGCTTCCCCTGGTGTAGACGTAAAGGCACCTGTTATCATGATACAGGCGGAACGTTGTATACTGTTAAGCTTGGTGATTGCAGTCTTTTGGAGCGTTTTGTTGTACCACACAGCGGACGCATATGTGATTATAGGTCTTACTACTGCAGTGTACAACCATTGAGCCATTTTGGGGTTAAGGCCCCATTTAGCTCCGACCATGCGACCGCTTGCCCATAGGGCCATTTTAGCTTTTTGATTAACGTTCTGTAGGTGAGTGTTCCAAGTTAACCTTTGGTCAATGGTTATTCCTAGATATTTCACCTCTTTTGATAAAGTTAGGATTTTGCCATTAAGCTTGGGATGTATTAGCTTTTTTAGCTTCCTTTTTTTAGTAAATGGTACTATCACTGTTTTGTCAGCGTTGATTGATAGTTCGTTAGCTCTGCACCAGTTGACGATTGTGTTGAGAGCTGCTTGCAGTATGCCAGAGATGGTGTGGAGACATGGGCCTCTGACTATGACCACCAGGTCATCCGCATAACCTTGTGTATCATAACCAAGACCATTCATAAGTGCAAGTAGTTGGTCTACAGCGAGTGTCCATAGTAGTGGGGATAGTACTCCTCCTTGAGGACACCCTCGAGAAGTGTGGAAGTCATGCGAGGTTTCGTTTAAAGTAACCGTAGCACTACGGCTAGAGAGCATGCTTTCCACCCACCTGAGTGTGGTTTTGTCTACCCCTTTATTTTCCAGTCCACTGAGGATTGTTTTAGTAGGAGTGTTGTCAAACGCACCCTCAATATCGAGAAATGCACACAGAGCCGTTTGCTTATCCTCCAGGGCTTTCTGCACTTTGTCAACCAGATTGAGTAAGGCAGTTTCCGTGGATTTCCCTTTTTGGTAAGCATGCTGATTGTTACTTAATGGTCTATCCATTAAATTGTTGGCTCTTATGTGCTGGTCAATTACTTTTTCCATTGTTTTCAAAAGAAAGGATGTAAGGCTTATAGGCCTGAAGGATTTTGGCTGTGAATAGTCCTTTTTCCCAGCCTTAGGTATGAAGCATACCTTTACCCTCATCCATTGCTCCGGTATGACACCCAGGGCTAAGCTGGCCCTGAAGATCTTAACCAGATGCGGGGTGAGTAAGTCTATTCCCTGTTGTAGCAACGCAGGGAATATGCCGTCCTCACCCGCTGATTTAAATGGTAGGAAGTTATCTATAGCCCATTTAACCTGGTTCGGCCTGAAGATCGTATTGGCCGTTTTCCAGTCAGTATTTTGCGCCTTGTGTGAGTGATCCTCACTTTTTGCGTTCTTTGGGTTAAGCGTGGTATACGAACCGGGAAAGTGAGTGTCTCTTAGCAATTGTAAGGACTCCATCTCTGTGGTTGTAAAAGTATTATCTGGTTTCCTAAGTAGTCCTAGATAATTGTCAGGTGTCTTGGCAAGAATTTTGTGTATTCTTGCGCCTTGTTGAGTTTGGTTTATACTCTCACAAAAGCGCTTCCAAGACGCTCTCTTAGCTTTTCTGATTTCTTTATTGTATTCAGTCAGGGCTTTGCGGAATTTGTCCCTGTTTGGGGAATTAGAGGCCTGATTGGATAAGCGTCGCGTGGAATTCTTGAGCTTTTCTAGCCTCTTGTTCCACCACGTGGCTTTTTTAGTACCTAGAGACTCTTTCACTGGGCAGCTACTTTCGTAGGCGTTAATAATGCCATCAGTAAGCATGTCTGTCACAGTGTTTAGAGAGTCTGGAGTTTTTATTGACTTAGGTAAGTTCTTTAGGACTTCTGCAAGGGAAGCTTTGTATTGCTCCCAAGAGGTCGCTTTTGGATTTCTAAGCCTAATGGGTTCAGTAGGTAACGACCCTTGTATGCCGAATATAATATGTTTGTGGTCGGACATAGAGATTTCGCGACTGACATGCCAGTTCACAATGTGTTTGGCAATTTTTTCGGTAGCGAAAGTAATGTCTAAGACTTCCTGTCTATTTTTGGTTGCAAAAGTGGGAGTGAAACCTTTGTTAATAATATGCAAACCGTTAATTAGTAGGAAGTCAAAAAGTAACTTACCCCTTTTATTGATGTTGGTGCTTCCCCAAATGGTGTGATGAGCATTCGCATCGCATCCTATTAATACCTCTGTCTTGTGTCTTCTGGCGTAGTCCACGACTTTGGACAGTTCTTCTGTAGGGTCTGCTTTCTCCCCGGGCAGGTAAGCGGAGCATATTAAAAGCTTTGTCTGACCTAGCCCCTTGAGATGCACGAATGCCGCCACTGTGTCATCACTGCTTAGCTCTGGAACAGATAAGAAGTTAACGCGTTTTTTGAAAATGATGCAGGCCCTAGGTTTGGTTCCTTTTTCGTTTACTAAAATCTTACCTATTCCATTAAGGCCGGCTACCTTTGATTGGGTGAGCCACGGTTCCTGAATTAGTGCAATGTCCAGGCCATTTTGTGCGATGGTGTTGTTGGCGACAGCGGATGCCGCCACCGCGTGATGTAGGTTGGCCTGGAGTATGCGGATACCGTTGTTCGGGTGTGCGGTGTTAATTCTGACGCTTTGGGGCCTGCGCCCCTCTGCGTCCACGCCCGACGAAGTTGCCCCTCTGATGTGGGCGTTGACCCCGACCCCTGGGGTTTTGGCCTCCCCTTGAAGCCCCCCTGCTAGGGGGAAACCTGATCCCTCCTGTGGGCGCGATCCCACTTGGCCCTGGTTGGGGCGAGGTAGGTGCAGCTTTTGTGGAAGGTTGCGGAGCGGACGGGGCCCCTATATCCCTATCGGCATATTGGCTTTGCCGCCTTTTAGCCTAAACAGGACCTTTTTGAAAGCCAAACTGGCCTTTAGGTCCTTGCTCCGTAGGACCTTAGCAGACTGGTCGTCTATGGACAGAGTAAAAGTTACTCCGCCCTTTTCGACCTTTTTGTTGAGGACCTTCCAAATGCTCGTGTTCAGCCCCTCATTCTCAACACGTAGTAGTTTGAGTACCTTCTCGGTGCTCTGGCCTTCAGGGTCTGGAACGTATACCACTCCTACAGTCGGCTTTGGCAGATCCTCTTCATTAATGACAGAGAGGTTTGCCTCTGGCCACGGTTTCAGGAGTGGTATATTCTCCACCAGCCACTCCTTTGCGTGCGCATTGTCGCATGTTATGAGCAGCCACCCCGGTTTTTTGGAGAGACCTCCAAAATTAGGTCCCTTACCCTCTTCTACCGACTGAATTTTTTCCACCAGGGCTTCGTAAAGGGTATCCAGCTGAGTCTCTGACATCAGCATTGAATCCCTTATACCTACCTTCGGGGAAGTTAGCGCTGCACTGTAGCTCACAGCCGGTAGTTGTGTTGGGCTTTGAGTCGGTCTATCGCTGCCACTTGTCTTTTGGGCCTTTTTGGGTTGACCCTTTGGAGACTCCTCCTCTGAGCGAGCCCTTTTGTCGGGACGCTCTGTTGGAGGTTGTGGCAGATCGAACTTGAAGCCCATTTTTTTGAGGTCCGCAAATGTGTTTTTGGCAAGGGCAGCAGCTTGTTCAGACTCCATGCCCTGAGCCTTTAACGCCTTATAGCGGGCCCTCGAGGCACCGGAAGGTGCCTTTGGTTTACGTTTTTTGGAGGTGCCGGTGTTATCGCTGGGCGGTGTTGGTCCTGTGAGGGTCCTGTCCGCCGTTTCGATCGCCGTTACCTCCATGTTTTGCACTGGCCTGTGTGCGGGTTCAGCCGCGCCTGTGGTCAGTGGCAATAGTTCCTGGCAGAGGTCGTCCAGGGTTTGGGACTGTGATTCAGTCTCCCTCTGATTGTTTGTTTTTTCTTTTGTTACGATTTGGTCCATAATTAGTCCCACGAGTAGCTAGGGAAGAGAGTTCCCGCCCGGCAGAGCCCCGCATGCCGTGACTCGGGCTAAATACACCTCGAGGTCGCCAGGTATCGAGGGCCACCGTTAGAGACTGGGCACCCCCCAGCCACGCATCCATCGGCACGGTACGTTTGACACCTTGGATTGGGTTTTGGGATTATACTAACAGTGCTTTCCCAAGGCACTGCTGTCGCTCTTTTAGGGGAGTTTTGAATTCCCCACGGTCTGCGAAAGGCCGGAGTAAAAGTGCGCTCGGAGGTTTCAGTTACGTCTATTTCATAAGGAATTAGACCAATAACGGGGCAGCAACCACGAGAAGGATAACCGCCGAACTTGCCTTAAGGATCTACACGACTGTTGCGCTCTCCCTTAAGGCCTACGCCATTCTTGTCACCTCAGAAGGAGTTGCCAAGATAGGTCTGATCTTATACTACCATGTAAGCAAAGCAAAGCATGTCGTTGTGCAACCGCAAAAGCATAAAAACAGCCCCGCCCCAGGCCTTCTCATAGTCCACAAACGCTATGCACAGGGATCGATTATACTCCTCGGTCTTCTGTATAATCTGCCGCACTGTGTGGATGTGGTCTATGGTGCCGTACCCCGATCGAAACCCGGCCTGTTCCGGTGGTTGAAATGAAACTCATCGAGTCTTCGCGCAAGGCGATTCGTGATGACTCTTGAAAACAGCTTGTAGATGTGGCTGAGAAGCGAAATGGGTCGATAGTTTTTCAAGAGCAAAGAAGATAGTTTTTTTTAAGCTGTTTAAGAGCCAACTCGATTTCGCCTAGGCTGACCTCTGGCAAGTCTTCAGTAAAGTGGCGCGTAAGTGTGGCTCTAGAATTTTCATTTCCGGGATCAGGTTGAGATGAATGCGATGCGTAAAGCTGGCTGTAGAAGTTTTCAATCTCCGAAAGTACCTCCGGCTTAGAAGACACGACTACTCCATCCGTGGTAGTCAACTTCGTCAGATGGGTTCTCCCAAGCGATTGGACAAACACTTTGGACCTCCGATTTTTCTCGATAGCTCGCTCTATAGATCGAGTGTTGGAGAATCGGAGGTCTCGTCGTACCAGTTTGCCAATTCTCTTGTTTAGAGCATGTCTGTCTGACGAAGTGGCTGGTGGGTCTTCCCGTCGTACCTTCATAAGCTCGAGTGTTTCTTCCGAAAATTTCGACTTCCTGCCCTTACGCTGCAATTCGCAAAAACTCATACCTTCCTCCCTGAGGATTCCGACCACCCTTTCGAGGGCCTGGTCAACGCTGTTTGTGGTTTCCGCGACAGTAAATCGGTTTTCCAGATTTGACTGGAACTGTATTATATACATTGTACAAACTTTTCTCTTGAATCATTCGATCTATAAAAAAATCGCATAAAAATCCGTGCCGTAGTTTTAGAGATCTAATATAAGATACAAACTAAGCTTATAAAATTAAGTTTATAATGTCTAAAATCTTATAAATACTTGTTATTAAAGAGCATTAATTATGTAAATGTTACTAAATTCACTTCATCCTCATCATCAATGAAGTGGCGACAGGTAACAGGAGTCATATGTGACTCACGGATGCCAGTTAAACACAAGGGGAAGATCTAAAAGAGCATGATCAGACCTGTCGTTCTGTTTGGTACGAAGTGCAGGGCTGCCAAGGAAATTACATGTAGCGGAGATGAAAATGTTGAGGTGGATGTGTGACTAGAAGATAAGGAATGAGTATGTGAGGGGAGTTCGAAAGTAGAACCAATAGTAGAAAAGATGAGGAGTGGTAGATTGGTAAGGGCATGTTATGAGAAGGGAACAAGAGAATGTCGTCAGAAACGTATTGGACATAAAAGAGGAGTAAGAAGTAGGGGAAGACCAAGTTGGGGAGAAAATGCACTGTTTTCTCCGTCTATTGTTAAGAAATAGGATGTCGCTTGTCTAATATGAATTTTATCCCAAATTCTAAATAAATAAAGAAAGACGCCAGAAATGTTATGTGTCGAAGTTCAGAGTAACAAAAAAAAAAAAATATTAGACAGAAAAAACATCGTGTACGTTTTTCAAAACTGGCCATATCTGGAAGTTTTACCTTGGCTCATAAACTTCAAAACTTAGTTGAATATTGCGTACTCGCAGTATTCAACATGTTATATTGTTTGAGATTTTAAATAGATTATTATAGATTTTTTTTAACACTATTTTAATATCTATTTAAGCACCGATTTTGGCCAATTATTTCGTAAACCAGTTATTTTCCCTGTCCCTGAAAAGTTGCAAAAATGCACATAACGAAATTGGCAAAATCACCGACTATATAATACTTATAAGCGAGTTCAATATGATCGTTACCTTATTCCTAAACTAACCATTCCACGATATGGACGTTATGTCCTTCGTTTTATTTGTTCTATTCTTGAACAGCTTCAGAGCTGAAGACAATGTGGCCTATCAAGACAGTGGTGAGTCCCATGTGAAATTTAACCTAAATCCTGTACCCAATAATCATCAAGAAAAAACGGAAGAACGATGGGCCGATAATCAGGAGGAAAGTAAGTCGGTAGAACAAGTTCATTTCGACCTAGTGCCCTTCGAGGACGGAACGGAAGGCCAGTTGAAAAACAGCAACGGGATAGATACTCCTGACTGGGAAAACGCCTGGAATGATAATAAACTAAAACCGGTGGTTTTGACCTTGGGAGAAATAAGATACAATGAGTGTCTTCAAAAATCAATACGCAAAACTGATCTTACATGTGCTGGTCACTGTACTTTGTCGGTCAATAAACAAACCTTCATTGATAATGTATACATGCAGAAGTGTTTGCTATTTGAAAAAGCACAGCGAGAAGTTGAAAATACATTTACACGACGGCAAAATTTTATTACGAATTTTAATGATATGTTTGTAGTTGACAGAGAAATCGATATTAAAGACAGACAATTTGAAGACTGTTTATATAATACTAGAGGTATTGTTCGTCAAGTACCAACTGATTGCTACTGGCAAGATAAATTGGATGATATTGTACAATTTCATAATTTGTGGAATCAAATTGGACCTCAATTAATGTACACATTCGATTTTGTATTGCATTCAGACACTTTTCCTGGTTTAAAAGAAAATCAACTCTGGTATTTAATTGCTTACTTAAAATTATTGGCTATAAACGTGAAAAACCCTATGACTATTGTTAATAAAGTTCTTAACGAAGTAGATGAGGAAATATATAGTAAATTAGAAGAACATTACACTGAATTAGATAACGATTTGTTAGCGCTAGAAATATATACTTACACAACAGCGGCAACATACTTTGTAACTGCAATTGGAAATTCGAAAGTACCAGGAGCAATAAAAGATGTGATTCCTAAACATATCATGGCCAAATTTGGCTAAACATCAATATGCTTCATCGACAATTCGCTATAATGGAATCGAAGGTAGGTAAACAATACCAGCAAATAATAATGTGAAATGTTTATTTAACTCTAGTAGTAATCATACTAATATTATAAATGAGAAAGTGAGTTTGTTTGTTTGTTATTCCTTCACGGCTTGACTAATCAGCCGATCTTTATGAAAATTTGTATATGTATTGTCAGGGGTACAGAGCCCTTGTCACGGAAGTATCTTAGTTCCCGTGGCCCCGCCCATCTAGGCGGACAAGGTGGTAGTCAGTCAGGTTTTTTAGTCGGTATACCCTAAGTGGCATAAGAGGGGGAGCCCGACATACCCCCGCCGCTTCCCCAAGCGGCGGGGCATGCAGTAATGCATTTTCCCTGACTATAAACAAAAAAAGGGGTACAGAGCCCAAATACTTTTATCTTCATACAACGGCGTTGCGATAAGTATGTACAAGCATGCTTGTTACACCACTACAAGCATGAGGCGCGTGTGTGCGTGACCTCAAAGTGTCAAACCAGTCTAAAACGAATGCTTTGAGGACAAACATCAGGGTCTTCGATAAACTAGCAAATTATGACATTTTCTATATTTTATACTTAACATATGCACACCTATGAAGTTCTATGATGTTTATTACCAGACCACCACAAAAAAACTCAACACTAGTGAATGGACATGTTTTTAACCACAATTGACTATACTTAGTCTGGCCATAAATTCTGTTACAACTAAAAATAAACAAAATATTACATTTGAATTTGGAATCTGTCATTTTTATATGATTTTTCATTGTCTTTTCTTATTTTGGCGCCAATACATTGTACAATATTTTGCAATATTAAAATGGAGTGGGGTGATAAAGAGAACCGAATCGCTGTGATAGCATTACACAAAGTAGGTATGGAGCCAAGTGCAATTTTTAAAACTCTCCATACGCTTGGTATTAGTAAAATGTTTGTGTACCGAGCTATTAATAGGCACAATGGGAGCTCCTCTGTTCAAAAGATTTTATCTCGGGAGATGAAGATAGCACCTAGAACCATGTCGTGTATTTTTAAAGATGACTTAGGACTTGCAGCCTATAAGAGACGTACTGGTTGTTTCTTAACTGATAATTTAAAAAAGAATAGGGTGGTAAAATCGAAAAAGCTACTGAAGCAAAGGGAGGTCACAGAAAAATTTTGTTTACGGTTGAGATTTTTTTTACAATTGAGCAATATTTTAACAAACAAAATGACCGTATTTATGCTCAAAGGTCTAAGGAAGCTTCCCAATTAGTCGACAGAGTGTAACGTGGGCATTACTCGACTTCAGTGATGGTTTGGTGGGGTGTTAGCTATGAAGGAGTGACTGAGCCATACTTTTGTGAAAAAGGTATCACAATATCGGCACAAGTGTATCAAGATACCATTCTTGAGAATGTAGTTAAGCCCCTTAACAACACCATGTTCAATAATCAAGAATGGTCCTTCCAGCAAGACTCGGCGCCGGGTCACAAAGCTCGGTCCACGCAGTCTTGGTTGGAATCTAACGTTTCCGACTTCATCAGAGCTAAAGACTGGCCGTCGTCTAGTCCCGGTCTTAATAATCATAATCCAGGTGGGATTATGATTTATGGTGCGTTTTAGAGAGTACGGCTTGCTCTAAACGTCATGATAATTTGGAGTTCCTAAAACAATCCATACGATTGGCAGTGAAGAATTTGCCCATGGAAAGAGTGCGTGTTTCTATTGATAACTGGCCTCAACGTTTAAAGGACTGTATTGCAGCCAATGGAGACCACTTCGAATAAACCTTTTATATTTTAAATTGTTTTATATTTATGTATTAAACTAACACATTGTAAAAGTAATAAATGTTATTTGCAATTGAAAAATAAAAATAAAACCTTTTACATTATTTATGGCAAGACTAGGTAGGTATATTAAATATATTTTTTAATTTACTTATTATGACATCTTCTATGCCATATAATAAAACAGTAGACCCCGATATGTCTGTACATTGAACATATTTGGCAAAAATGGAGAGGGAACAGTTAGAAAAAGGTAATAAAAGCGAAATTTTTTTTTGTTGATTTTTTGTCTGTTTGAACGCGCACATTCTAAATTACTGAATTGATTTTAATGCTGTTTTCACAGGAAGATAGAGCTCGGCTTGGGGAAATAGAATACAGGCTTTCTTTCATTTAAATCGGCTCTCATGAAAAGGAATTATCCCTTTTTGAACATTTCACGCGGACGAAGTCGCGGGTAACAGTTAGTAATATATATGTATATACATAATTATTATTAATATAAGTAATTAAAGTTAAATATTTTTGATTGATTTAATGCAAAGATTCTGTTTTCAGCCATTATAAGGATTTTGATGCAGGTGGTGTACGTACACAATCAGGCTCTTTAATATAACCTCCAGATAATTTTATCGCATAATAATATTGAATTGCTTGAGCAAACATTTCGAGAATATTTCGACCTCGAAATAAACATTATTAATATTGGTAATAATTTATTTAAACGTATGCATAATTGTACATTTCATATGCCATGTGACTGCTTCCCGCTAGATTATTTAAAAAACTGTATATTAGATTTAGAATTTACCACTCCATTAAAAGACATAACAAGTTATTGAAAAATAAAAATAATAATAAAAAATATTTAGAGTATGTAATTTGTAAAGAAACTAAATAAATAATTTGTAAAAAAAATCTGGTCTTTTCGTTTATTTCATTCTTCAGTGCCAACCCTACCAGAATAGGTATAAATGAACGCGCCTTAGAAGTTAAGCCACTGTTCCGTTTATTTACTCATGTGTTTGGACTGCATGGGATGCTATTGGCCAACAGATGGCGCCACAAGTCGCGCTATGTGTTGTTTTGTTGTCCAACGAGATCTATGTCATAAAATTAACGCGAGTGAAGCCACGGAGAAAAGCTAGTAACTAATAATCGCATTTTCTCGTTCTTCCAATATTAACAAATTGACTAAAACGCATTTTGATTTAGAACTTGTCAAAGATGTAGTAAACTATAGGCGTTCCAATTCCAATCTTTTATTTAATATTTGACATAAGCACACCTATGAAGTTCTATAACTATTACCAGGCAACCACAGACAAAACTCAACACTTCATAGACGTTTTTTTTTGCTATGGTGAAGAGACATGTTTTTAACCACGATCGACTAATATCAAATCCACAGATTGTGTACATTTTTTAAAATAAATAAAATAAAATCATTTATTTTGCAAGTAGGTTTACAGGAAATACTTTCGCACGTCAAACATTTTTTTTTATCTTACCAGCACTTCGACGAGAGAAAGAACGGCGGAGTGCCACGAGTGCGGCTGCGCGGAAGATACGGCGCAGCACACACTAGAGGAGTGTCCCGAGTGAGCTGCGCCTCGCGCCGCACTCGTGGCTGTTGTTGGCGACGACCTCTCACTCCCGGCTATTGTCAAACAGATGGTCGGGAGCGAGAGATTGTGGGACGCGGTAGCCTCCTTCTGCGACGAAGTACTGACGCAGAAGGAGGCAGCGGAGCGGGTGAGGGAAGCGGATCCAGCCGCCCCCCCGCTCCGCCGAAAAAGGCCGGGCGGCAGGCGTTTGGCCCATGCCCTACTGCCACCTTAACGGGGGCTTCCGGGCGGCGGTTTGGGGAAACCGTCGCCCATCGGATCGGAAGTCTCCGAGCGGTACGGCGCAGCGCGCCAATTTCAACTGTGCGCGCCGCCAATAGTGCCGAGCCCAGTGCCGAGCCCAGTGCCAAGGAGACGGGTGGGATAAGATAAGGTGGCAGTGAGTGAGAGTTTTAGTCGGTGTACCCTAAGTACCTCCACGCGGTCCACCCTGGTAACGTCGGCGAGTAATTCCTTAGTTTCTGGAACCAACTCTGGAATTACTTGCCGACGGCCAAATTCCCGACGCGGTGGGTCTGCTCCCCGTGCTCCTACCTTGGCATGGCCCGACATGCACTTGGCCAGTTTTTATTATTATTTAATTTTTGCTATTATTTTTAAAATTGCAGTTTCTTAATTTTTTTTATAATGTTTCAATTGTAACTCTTATCATTACCATTTTAAAAGAGCAAGTGCTAAGTTTCTTGCCAGTTTCTTCTTAGCACAAATCTGCCGTCTGACCTGGTGGTAGGAAAAAATTGTGACGATTCGAAAGACCTTAAATTAGGCCTATTTGAATAAAATATTTTGAATTTGAATTTAGTTCCGCTATCAGCAGCCATGACACTTCAATGGAATACCAGTTGAAAAAAAAATACGATTTATTTACATTATGATATCAGTAGTATTCAGTAGTATGTTTAATATTTTGTAACAAAATTATTAAGATTTTAATAAGTTAATTTACAAACAATTACATTCTATTAAAATTAAACAGAATTGACAAAAATATTTTTGAGTTCAATATTACAACAAAGACATTTTTACGCTGGCAATATGATAGAATGGGACACAGTACATCAGTATGGGCACAGAATAGATAATAGTACTACGTACAGAAGATTCACTCCGCAAAATCAATTAAAGAAATAGGGACTCTCGTAACGATACAATAAGGTGCAATTCAGCTTGCACAGCGCACAAAACCTACAGTTATAATCACCTAGAAGTTGCCTCTCTTTCTATCGCGTATTTCTTACCTCTTCTGACGACGTTAGGGTTGTCTTCTTTTAGAGAAGAATTTAATCTGAATATTAAATTACCAGTTAGGTATGTGCCTATTTCTTTAATCTAAGAAGATAACTAATAATAACGATAATTTCCGTAATTAATTTGAAGAAAGATGGCTGACAGCATGTCAATGGTCATGTCACGCCAAATAATTTTAAATAATTAAAATACTTTAATAAAAGTTATAAAAAAGAGGCAGGCTGTGAGGGCAGTACCCAGTGCAGTACCGGATAACAAATTAGACATAATGGACATGTGCGAGGCCTAAAGAATTGTGAAGTTTGGTCGGTGAAAAGCAAAAGTTTTAGTAGCGAAGGACGCCATCGCGTTGCCAAGCAATATATCTACCACCTATTGCAAAAATACCTATCGACCAATCCCGAGCCACCATCTTCGTCCCTTCAAAGCTGTCTCACCAATCGTCGCCTTCGTCGTCCCGTCCGTTGTGACAGTGGCTGTTGCTCAGAGAGAAAAATAAGACGTTGTTGTTGTTTATGTTGTTTATTATTATTTATAGTCAATTTTTTGTATTGTTTATTTTATAAGGAAAACTTTTTATTACATAAGTTTTTAAGTTTAAAAGAAGTGTAAAATGTGAATACAAACTTGGTAAGTACGCATGAATCCGAGTGATGTCACAGTATCGCAAGTCATTTCATGTTCCATTTGCAATAGAAATTTTAATACCATAAGAGGTTTAAACATCCATCGAACCCGCATACATTCCCATCACGTTAATCCCGTTACCATTCCTAGCCAAACATGTACACAATCACACACACCATTCCATACACATTTATGTTCTTTAAAAAAAAACATTCTTCTGGTGAAAAGGATTCCAAGAGGTGCCAGAATTGCTGTTGCTACAAAGCTATCTGAGATCGTGGAGCAGTGCGTAGACACCAATTCATTCGAATCATGGCAAAGATTGATGACCTTTTCATACTCCACTCTCCACGCTCCCACCACCGACACAAACAGCCACTTATCTTTGACGCAAAAAATTAAAAACAACTGCATTACTGAGCCAGATTTATCATCACAACCTATTAGCAATCCTCAAATCAAATCAAATGGCAAGTCAAAATTTAACTTATCCAGTAAAATCAACGAAAAAATTGGTGGTGGCGATCTCAGAGGCGCCGCTCGACTCCTTTTCAGCAATGATGTGATATCACCCGATTCCCCCGAAACCCTCGATACCCTTCAATCAAAACATCCCCCGGCTCCGACTATACCCCCTCCACCGGAACCTCTGACAGACACCCAGGCGTGTCTTCAAATTACAAACAAAGATATCGTTTTGGCTATCACTTCCTTTAAACCTGGCTCCGCTGCTGGTTTGGATGGACTTTCACCTCAGCATTTAAAAGACTTGATATCCATCCAAGCTGGTAATGCGAGCCAGATGCTAATATCTTCCCTCACAAAATTAACAAATTTTATGCTACTCGGAAAAGTCGATCCTGACATTGCCCCTATCCTTTATGGTGCAAATCTCATCGCACTTACAAAAAAGGATGGGGGAATCAGACCAATTGCAGTTGGTTCCACTTTCCGGCGAATTGTATCAAAATTATGCGTAAAATATATTAGCAACAAATTACGGAACCAATTTGAACCTCACCAACTTGGTTTTTGCACCAAGGGTGGCTGCGAAGCAGCTGTACACGCAGTTCGTACCCTTTCTACCCAAAATTGGAGCGAGGTCATTTTAAAATTAGATGTTAAAAATGCGTTTAATTCAGTAAATAGGGATACCCTGCTGAAAGAAATCAAAAAATCCACACCAGAAATATTTAACTATTTAAACCAATGTTATTATTCACCATCCAAACTACTATACAAAAATCACGCGTTAGAATCTGCCGTCGGGTGTCAGCAGGGAGATCCCCTTGGGCCGGCCATTTTCAGTCTAGCCATTAATCCCATCATAAAAAACCTGGCTTCAAAATTTAAGGTCTGGTATCTAGACGACGGAACCCTTGGAGATAATGCAGAAACCGTCGTTTCTGATCTCTCTGGCTTAATTCTTTCTTTTAAATCAATTGGCTTAGACCTAAATTTTAATAAATGTGAAATTTTTATCTCGGAAAATGTAACCTCCACCCGTCGTTCGGAAATTATTTCAAAATTTAATGCAATTGCACCAAACATCAAAATTCTTAGTGAAGAAAACTTTAATCTCTTGGGGTGTCCCGTATTCGAGAGCGCAATAACTCCACATGTGGAAAATTTGACAACAAAATTTAATGATTGTTCAAACCGCCTTTTAGAAATAAATTCTCACTGCGCGCTCTTAATCCTAAAATTCTGCCTTTTTGTCCCAAAATTTACTTATCTCATGCGTTGTTGTCCTTTGTGGAAATCGCAAAATTTAACACACAAACTGGACAACATCGTAAAATGTCATCTTGAGAAAATTTTAAATATTCAACTTACTGAACAGTCATGGATTCAGGCATCCCTACCCATCCGCTACGGAGGTATTGGGATCCGTAAAATTTCTAGTGTAGCGCTACCGGCGTTCTTGTCCTCTATACACAGCACAGCCACGCTTGTAAACAAAATATTGATGCGAATTCCCGCACTATTCGAGGTGGCGTGCTTAGTAGAGGCCAGTGACGCCTGGAAAATGGCCTACCCAACCAAAAACTTACCGGAAAACCCAAATTCACAACGGAGCTGGGATAAAATTTGTTGTGAAGAAATTCAAAATTTGTTACTTTTGAATAACAGCACTGACGCCGACCAAGCACGACTCAGAGCTGTGTCAAGGAAGGAGGCCGGTCACTGGTTGCATGCCTACCCATGTGCCAATGTGGGCACCCTCCTTGACTCCGAGACCCTCCGAGTCGCGATAGGCCTTCGTCTTGGTGCCCAGGTTTGTATTCCACATAGATGTCCTTGTGGCACAATGGTGAACGCATTGGGACACCACGGACTTTCTTGTACCAGAAGCGCCGGCCGCCTGTCGCGTCACGCTTCTATCAACGACATAATCCGTCGGTCTCTCGTCACTGTCAACGTGCCTGCTATTCTTGAACCGAACGGCATCGCACGTGACGATGGTAAGAGGCCAGACGGAATGTCCCTCGTACCGTGGAGTATGGGACGGGCCTTGGTGTGGGACGCGACATGCGTTGACACACTTGCCCCGTCACATCTTCACGGTACGAGTAGGAGTGCGGGAGCGGCGGCGGAGTCCGCCGAGAAACTAAAAGCCACAAAATATCAGCAGCTGACTGGTTCCTACGATTTTGTGGCTTTTGGTGTAGAAACATTAGGCCCGTGGGGTACCTGTGCGTTGTCCTTTTTTAGGGACATCGCAAAAAGGCTGCGACAAACCACTGGTGACCCAAAGGCTGGCAGTTACTTCGCTCAACGGATATCTATCGCCGTTCAGCGAGGTAACGCTGCTAGCATTTTGGGCACCCTTTTTTTTTTGTTTTTTTTTTGTTTATAGTCAGGAAAATGCATTACTGCATGCCCCGCCGCTTGGGGAAGCGGCGGGGGTATGTCGGGCTCCCCCTCTTATGCCACTTGGGTATACCGACTAAAAACCTGACTGACTGCCACCTCATCCGCCTAGATGGGCGGGGCCACGGGAACTACGATACTTCCGTGACCCCGCCGGCGGTTGTCCGAAGACCCACTTGTTGGGCTACGGCACGGTTGGCGGCGCGCACAGGACTAGGCGCGCCGCAACACTCGGGGACTTCCGTTCCAATGGGCGGCGGTTTCCCCAAACCGCCGCCCGGAAGCCCCCGTTAGGGTGGCAGTCGCCGGGCATAGGCCAAACGCCTGCCGCCCGGTCTTTTCCGGCGGAGCGGGGGGGCGGATGGATCCACTTCCCTCACCCGCTCCGCGGCCTCCTTCTGCGTCATTACTTCGCCGCAAAAGGAGGCCATCGCATCCCACGACCTCTCGCTCTCGACCATCTGATTGACGACAGCCGGGAGCGAGAGGTCGTCGCCAACAGCCGCCAGAAGCGCGGCGCGAGGCACAGCCCACGCCGGGCAATCCTCAAGCGTGTGCTGCGCTGTGTCCTCCGCGCAGCCACACTCGTGGCACTCCGCGCTCTCTTCCCTTTTCGCCACGTTGTGCAGGTACCAGCCAAAACACCCATGGCCGGATAGCACCTGCACAACGTGGTAGTTAAGCGCACCGTGGCGCCTCCCTATCCAATTTTTTAGGATCGGACAGATGGCGCCAACGGTGCGCCGCCTTGGCCGCCCGGCCCTCGCCGACCCCTCTTCCAACCTCATTGCCCATTCCCGGATGAGGGACTCCTGGGCATTTTCCCTCCAACGAAGGACCCCATCCGGGAATGGGTTTCCGCCGTCGCGGGATTCGGCGGTTAGCCTGTAGGCGGCCGCCAGCACCACAGCATCCAACTCCCACGGCGGACTCGCCGCTAGCACGCGCGCCGCCTCGCACGAGATGGTGCGGTACCCTCTCGCCGCTCTGACCGCCATGGCCCGCTGCGGTCGTTGCAGCAGGGCCGTTATGCGTGGGGTCAGAGCGTCGGCCCATACGGGAGCTCCGTATAGGGCCATTGACCGCACCACCCCTAAATAGAGGCGGCGGCAGGCGACACTCGGTCCGCCGACGTTGGGGAGCAGGCTGCCTAGCGCAGCGGCGGCCCCCATCAGGCGCGGCACAAGTCGCCGGAAATGTTCGGCGAATGTCCACCGACCGTCGAGTACAAGGCCGAGGTACTTGATACTCGGCTCGACGGCGATGGACACACCTCCGACGACAATGTGCGCTCCCGGAGGTGGCTTGTTCCGAGGCCCATGGAAACACAGGGCCTCGGTCTTGTGCAAGGCCACCTCCAGGCCTAACCGCCGAATCCTCGCCACGACATGCGCCACTCCGGCCGTGGCCAGCACGGCCGCATCGCGGTACGTTTTGCCGCGGGACGTTACCAGGGTGTCGTCGGCATAACAGATCAAGCCGACGCCCCATAAGTTCGCGCCCCGCAGCACCCAGTCGTAACCGATGTTCCACAAGAGGGGACCCAGTACCGACCCTTCTGGAACACCACACGACACCGCTCTACGGCCCCACCCACCAGGGACCGGATAAACTACCTCTCTCGCGCTGAGGTAGTGCGCGAGGAACCCTTCCAGGTAGCGTGGCACCCGATGGTGCGCAAGCGCCGACCGAATCACCTCCCAGGGGAGCGTGTTGAACGCGTTGGCGATATCTAAAGATACCGCCAGCACGACCTCACCCCGGGAGGCGGCCTCGTCCGCCAGCGTCCGCAGCCGCGTGACCGCGTCCATCGTGGACCGGCCGCGGCGGAAGCCGAATTGCCGGTCGCTGAGGTCCGGGCCTACCTCCTCCAAGTGCCGGACGAGACGAGCCGCAACCACTCGCTCCAGCAACTTGCTCGCCTCATCCAACAGGACGATGGGGCGGTAGGCCGAAGGCGACTCCTCTGGCCGGCCGTCCTTCTGCAGCAAGACCAGCTTTCCGGACTTCCACCGCAGCGGCACACGACGCTGTACAAGGCACGCGGAGAGCAGACGCCTCATCCGCGGCCCGAGACCTTCCTCTTCCAAGGCCAGCGCCCACGCACGACCCGGAATACCGTCCGGGCCCGGGGCGGCGTTGCGCGCAGACATACGCGTCACCGCCGCCCGGAGCTCCGATTCGGTCACCGGGGGCACCACGCTACCCGAAGCCTCCTCCTCCGGCGCCGCAGGCGGCGGCGCCATGGCCGGAGGCGTGACTGAGCCCCTGACCGGGAACAACGAGGAGACGACGTGCTCCCGGACGTCGGGCAGGAGACTCTCCGTCAGGGGGGCGGCGTAGGGGCGCAGTTTTGCGCGCACCTGCCGATACGGCCTCCCCCATGGGTCTCGGTTTAGAGCCTCCAGCAGCTCCTTCCACGCCTCCGACTTGGCGTCCCTGATCGCCACCTGTAGCGCCTTTGCGCACTCGCGGTACTGCTGGTACAGGCGTGACTCCTCTTCGGCGTCCTGATTCCGACGACGTCGATATCGGGCGTACTGTCGTCGGGCCGCAACGCAAGCTCGCCTCAGTACGGCGAGCTGCCCGTTCCACCAGTACACCCGTCGTCTCGGGCGACGCGGCCCCGCACGGGGCATGGCAGCGTCGCAAACCGATGCCATGGCCGCGCAAAGCCGCGCAGCCTCATCCTCCACGTCGACGTCCTCCGGAACCACGGAGTCACTTTGCCAGGCCTGTACCAGCACGGCCAGCTCCAGCTCCTCCCTGTCGAGCCTGGACAGCACCCAGCGGGGACCGTCATTCCTCGGGGACCGGCCCGGGCCGACCTGTGTCCCTGGGACCGTGGAGACGTCGAACCTTATGTAAAGGTGGTCCGACAACGTCTCCACGTCCTCCAGAACTCGCCAGCCCTCGACACGTTGCGCGAGCGTGGGGGTCGCGAACGTAACGTCCACGATGGAACCCCCTCGCTGCCGCACACACGTGTTGACCGTCCCCCGGTTCAGCACCACGATACCGCTGGATACCGCCCAGTCAAGCAGCTCCTCGCCGCGAACGTCGGTCGCCGGGCAACCCCACGCCTCAGACTTCGCGTTAAAGTCCCCGGCGACAATCACCTGGCGAGGAGCATACTGGAGCACGACCGCCGCCAACTCCGCGAGAAAGGCCTCGAATTCGGCTAGGGCTCTGTTGGGGGAGAAATAGACGCCGATCAGAACGACGTCCCCCAACAGAGCCGCAACCCACCCGTCACCGCGCCTCACTCCCCGCAGAGGCGGGGCGCCCACAGCCGTCTGGGTGATTATGGCCACCAAGCCCAGATTGTCCCCCGCCCAAGTAGTACGGGGCGGGACAAAGTAGGGCTCGGCCGCTACTGCCGCGTGGATTTCCCACTGCGCCATGGACTGCAAAAGCAAGTCCTGTGCTGCGGCGCAGTGGTTCAGATTCGCTTGGCAGAAGCGTAGTGCCACCACCATAATTAAGAGACGGCCATGGGCTCCACGCCCGCCGAGGACCCTTCAGGGGCCGTCGGCCGGTCCGCTGTTGGAGCAGGGCGCTGCCATGCCCTGACTCTGCGGGTTTTGGGGGCGGAGCACGACTTCGCGCCCACCGCATGCCCTGCCGGCTTTTTGGCTGCCTCGCAGAGCGGGCAGTGCGGGTCCGCGGTACAACTGCTGGACTTGTGCCCGGCGCGACCGCAGCGGAAGCAAAGCTCGCTACGATCCGTAGGCGCCGAGCACTGCGCCCTGACGTGCCCGCTCTGCATGCACCTGTAGCAGCGCATGGCACGCGGCTCCAGCAGCGTCGCGCGAGCAGAAACCCAGCCGATCAGCAAACGGCCACCCGCGACGACTTTGGCCGCTGCCACTGGGCAGCTCACCCAGATCGACCCGAGGCCCCCGAAGTCTGGGCGGATTTCTCCCACCCTCACCGCGTTCGGCGGACAGCCGCCGGTGCGCGCGACCGCGGTGAGGACATCCTCCCGAGTTACGGACTCGTCCAGCCCCGAAATCCGCAACTCGAGGCACTTCGTGGGCCGCGCGATCTTGACATCGGCCTCCGCCAGCACCTCTCGGAGCTTGCCGGCCAATGCGTCCGCCCTTTCGCCGCTCGCCTCTCCGGGGACCTCCAAAATAAAGGCCCCGGTGGCCGCGCGGCGCACAGTCATGCCGCCAGAGATGCCCAAGGAGGCAGGCTCGATGCGGCGTTTCGCCTCCGACATTACCTCCTTATAGGTGAGGCCCCGCTTCTCGGCCTCAGGCAAGACCGTCAGCACGACCGCCGCGGATTTGGGCGCACGTAGCCGGCGCGCCCGCCTGCGGTTCCCCCGCCGCTTTCGTTTTGAAGCCGCGGACTGGGACTCGGCGGCGTGGCGCTGCTTCGCCGCCGCTCGCGACGCTGCTCGCTGCTTTCGGCTCTGCGCCGGCGTCCACTCCTCATCACTCGAAGCTGGAGCGGGAGCCGGGGCTAGGGCTGGGGTTCGAGCCGGGGCTGGGGCTGGGGCCCGTGCCAGGGCAGGAGCTCGAGCCGGGGCTGGTACCGCCGCTGGCTGGGTCTTTTTACCCCTGCCCTTTCCTTTACCCGTGGCCTCTCGGGCCACACTTGGCCCCGCCACTGCAGCCGCATAGGACGCGGAACTATCGGCCGCCAGCGGCGGGCGCAAACGCGGCTCTGGCGCAAGGCGGTCGCTGATGCCCGCCAGCTTCGCATTGACCATGAAGCCAATGTCGGCCATCAGCGTCCGTCGGAACTCCGCCTGGGACATTTCCGGCTCCGGCCGGCCCACAGACGACGACGACGACGCCTGCGCTCTGGGCGCCAGCGGCACCGGCGGCGGGGACGCGGGCTTGCGCACCTTGCGCAGCTCCGCCATCTCCTTGCGGAGCTCTGCCAGCTCTTTCTCCAGGCGGTGGACCTTCGCCTCCAGCCTCTGATTTTCCTCTGAAGAGGACCTCTTCCCCAGCTCCTGGGTCGCCTGCCGGATCCCGGCGACCGCGAGCTTGAGGGACTTTTGAAAGGTCCCCTTCATGCCCGTCCATGTCCCCGTCTGCTCGTGATGGTGGCGAGCTGGCGAGGCAGATGTGACCACCTGCGCGGCATAGTGCGGACCGCAGCGATCGCGCTTGCTGTCGAGGTTACTGCTCTTCGCGGGACCACCGGCGCAATCGAGGTGTCTGTCCGGGATGTCTTGAGGAGAGTATTGTTTGATGATATTGAAGTGGAGACTACTGAGCAATAATGTTGAATTTAAAGTTATGAATTTTTAAAAAAAGTTCTGTTTTCATGTAACTTTAAATTAAATGTTGAGAAATAATTGCTCAATGGTTTCGATGGTGGAGTATAATTTAAAGTATAGTTCGAATTGTGCTCAGAAAGTAATGTACCAGTTTAAGTTCAGTCGTCCGCTAATAAAACTTAATAATGAAAAACGAAAATATCACAAAAAATGGAAGAAATATGGCAATGTCAGAGATTATAATACTTTTTCCATGCTTAGAACTAGGCTCAGGAAGTTGGAGCATGTTTTTTACACTGATTACATTTCCTTCTGCGAAGAAACAATTAAAGACGACCCTAAACACTTTTGGGAAACACACGTAAAATCAAAGAAACACAATGTTGATATTCCTAATAACATGGAATTTAACGGTAAAATTATCTCAGATGGAAATGAAATTTGTGATACTTTCAATGAATTTTTTCAATCGGCTTTTGTTGTACCCTCGCCAACTATCCCTGACACCGACATACATAACTCGGCTGGCGACTGTACGTATGGTTGTGTTGATATGAATGCTGTCGATCTCAGCGACGAAATTATTCTTAAGGAACTTAAATCAATCAATGTTCATAAAGGTGCTGGTCCGGACGGTATCCACCCAATATTGGTAGCACACTGTGCTGACGAGTTGCTCTTACCGCTCGCGAATATTTTCCGTCTGTCTTTAAAAACTGGGGTATTCCCAAGTATTTGGAAACAGGCGCTTATAACCCCTATACCGAAGTCCACTACTAAGAATCTAATAACTCAGTATAGGCCTATATCGAAGCTTTGCATATTCGGTAAATTGTTTGAAAAAATTGTAACAGCGCAACTGGCGTACACGATGCGTAATCATATTTCCGATAATCAACACGGTTTCATAAAGTCACGTAGCGTCGAAACTAATTTATTAACTTTCAATGATTTTCTTCTCAATGCCATGGACAAAAGCGCGCAAGTGGATGCCGTATACACCGATTTTTCCAAAGCTTTTGATAAAATAAATCATAGCATACTTATAACCAAACTTTCAAAACTCGGTGTACATGGTAACTTACTTAGATGGATAGAATCATATATAAATAATAGAAGCCAGGCAGTCTGTTTAAAGGGTTATCAATCCAAGTTTTTGCCTATTCCATCCGGTGTGCCTCAAGGCTCGCACCTAGGTCCTGTTCTATTCTCTTTGTATATCAATGATATAGTATCAGTGATTAATAACAGCGAACACCTAATTATATGCTGATGACACAAAATTATACAGGATAGTTAACAGTATTGACGATTGTCTTAAGCTACAATCTGACATTGACGCCATAGCTAGATATTGCCTTCAGAATCAACTTTTCTTGAATATAGATAAGTGTCATATTATCTCATATACAAGAAAGAAGACGCCAATAGTCCATAATTACAGTCTCGATAACTGTACTCTAAATCGTGTTAAATATATCAAGGATCTTGGCGTAATTATGGATGCAGAGGTGTCGTTTAATTTGCATATAGACTCTGTCATTAAACGGGCTCTAAGAAACCTAGGTTTCATTATTAGAATAACCAAACCCTTCAGTAAGGCTATTACTTTTAAAATTTTATATTACTCCTTGGTCAGGTCCATCCTTGATTTTGGTAGTGTAGTTTGGTCTCCTTGTTACAAATGTCATATAGAGAGAATTGAGAAAGTGCAAATTAAATTTTTAAAAATACTTAACTTTCGTTTCTATAACACTAATGATCCTACCAACCATAAGCTTTTAAGTCTGTATAATCGGCGAAAACAGTTCGACATTGTTATGCTTTTCAAAATTGTTAATGGTATTGTTGATTCTCCCAAATTACTCTCAAAAATTAACTTCGTCAGCAAAGTACGCCTTCCAGCACGCCCTAATCGTAAGCTAAACCTGTTTGTGCCACCACTATATCGAAAAAACTACACTAGAAACTGTTTCCTTTCTCGTGTCTTAACTACATACAATAAAGAATTCTTGGATATTGATTTATTTCACACTTCTGCAAGGGGTCTAAAAACAAAATTAACAAAAAAAATTGGTTTTGTTTAAAAAAAATACAAAAAAAAATGTATAATAATCTGCGTGTGTATGAATGTATTGTGCGTATGTATTTGTGTGTGTGTGTGCCTGCATGCATGAGTGTATACATGACATAATATTGTTGGCTGTATAATGAATGAGTGTGCGTGACCGTGCGTGTGGGCACGCGTACATACATACATATTGTCTGCATTAAATAGCGGATCATTTAATTTAAAATATGTACTTTTTATATAAATTTATTTGGTTCAATTTCTCATGATTCCATGTCTTTTGTATGTTTTTTTTTTGCAACTTTAAAGTAAAAACAACTTAACTTTTCTTAACTTATCTATACAACAAGCTAGTTAATTAACTATGTCAAATTTTTTCTGTTTTTCGGCACTCGTTGTGTTTTCATTACTTTATAATTTCAAATACTATGTATATTATGTATGACTGTTTGTGCCATAATAAAGAGAAAAAAAAAAAAAAAAAAAAAAAAAAAAAAAATTAACGTACCATTTTATAATGTTGAGTAGAGTAAGTAATCTATGTAGCGAGAGACCAGTGGGTCTGTGAGATACCACACGGAGTTGTTGGTCAATGTTGAGTTGGCAATGGTGATTTTGTCGGTCGGCTGGTATTGCCGTGGAGATACAGCAATTTGAGACAGAGCTATTTGAGATAGAGCAATTTGAGACAGAGCTATTTGAGTTAGAGCCATTTGAGTAGAGCCATTCAGGATAGAGCCATAGAGCCATTCGAGGTAGAGCTGTACGAAGTAGAGCTATACAAGGTAGAGCTGTACGAGATAGAGTCAGATGAAATAGAGTTATTGATAAAACGAAGGCGAAACTTTAAGGTTTTTACGCGGTTGCTAATAGACCTGTAGCGCTAGGTTCTGATGTTTCAAAAACATTAAAGTTGCATGTATTTCGCATATAGTTTTCGGGCCATTTACCCAACCTAATACATTAGTTTGTGTCATCCTAGGTACTTGCATAGGTAGAAATTTAGGTATTTGTCTTTTCGATTCGTTTTGGACGAAAAGAAAATTAGAGATAAAAAATTTACTTTCATGATAATAACGAAGTACTAACTAATATACATAAGGATTTTGTGTCATCTCTGTCCACGAAAATGCTGATATTTAATCAGTACCTTACACGTCACCCAACTAGCTCTAAAAAATATTACAATAAGTTAAATATATGTTAAGCGTTTCAAATTACTGATATCTGTTATTCAAAATATTTTGTGTCGAATTCATCCACGATATTTATTGATTATTTAATTTTTTATTACAACACTCTGTTAAAGTCACAAAAGAAAATGCAAGTTACTAAAGTTACGTCTATAAGATTATTGTAGTGTAACAAAACACTATTCATAATTTGTGCTGTTTTTATGCACGAAATCTTATTACTTCATTAAAAACTAACCAAACTTCGCGCGAAGGGCGAGCGCGGCGAATAAAGCGGGCGCGCGGGAGGGGCAAACAAAATTCGCAAATTAGTTGTGCGTAGCAGTTCTTCCAACAGGAAACGGTGATTATTTTTATCTCTATTGGTTAGCAGAGGCACATATTTCGCACCCCCAGGGTAATAAAGACATAAGTGGTATTACGTCGAAATCCCGATTTTATCATATTTGAAAATATTTTTTTTTTTTATATTTTTCCTGTTAAATTAATGATTATATTGCTCGAAACTTTGTTTAAAAAAAATCTGAATGTGTGATTTTCGAGAAAAAGGAGTTTGTGATAAAACGCAAAGAATAAATTGACCAATAGGACATATTGAAGATTATGATGCTTTTCGTTAAAATTTAATACCTGTACAAAATAAACAGTAGGTAATAAATATTATGATCTTATTCCGATTTGTCATTTATAATGCTAGTCTTTATAAACACTATATTCATAAAAAATAATTTTAAATATCGATTACCGCTTTTTTCCTCTAAGAATAATTTGTTGCACCGATTCACAACACTGAATACTGAGCACGGGGAGCCAACGGAGGCAACGTATGGGTGAACACAAAGTAGCTTTTCTCTGATGATGTTCCGCCACCTGTTCCTATCTTCGGCGGCGTGAATAGCTCCATAAAAGTCGAGAGCGGTGCGGATTTGGCCAGACCAACGCATTCGGGCCCCCCTAGGTCTTCTATCGTCCCTTTGCTAGTGAAAATAAAGTCGTTTGAGGACGTCTTTACTCCTGGCGATGTGGCCGAAGAATTCAAGAATTCTACGGAGGCAGATGGTAGAAAGTCTTGTAGATATATTGAGCTCTTTGAGTAATGATGCAATGATCCGTCCATGGGATTTACAGTAGTCTCCACCATCCGCTTTCCTTGGGGTCCCCCTCATTGGTTTAGAGAGGCGAGCCCGACAGACCCCCGTCGCTTCCCCCAAGTGGCGGGACATGCAGTAATGCATTTTCCTGACTTTAAACAAAAAAAAAAAAAAAGGTCTCGGCACCATATATGAAAATTGAGAACACCGGAGTGGTCACCAACTAGCGTTTTGCATTTATGGAGATGTTTATTTCTACTCAAACTCTTTGTAGCTGTGACAAAACATTCTTAGCCCAGGTAAGTGAAACTGTGAACTATTTCCTGGTTAAGCGCGCCAGTGACCTCTGGCTTCTGCGTGCGGTGTACCACCATGATCTTAGTTTTTGCTGTTTATGGAAAAGCCAAGTTCTTCACTGTCCTGTTCCATTCTGTTCAGTAAGGTGATCATCTAGCTTTTGTTGGCAGCTAACAGTGTGGTATAGTCGGCGTAAAGTAGTAAGTTCGTTATCTTCTCGCCACCAATCGTGACTATTCGTGACACTACCTTCCCAGCTTTTGCAAGTACGCCTTATCAATGTATTCACGATAAACGTTGAACAAAATGGGAGACAGTATCTGCCTTACTCTCTTAAAAGTCAAAACTGAAAGGTTGTGACGTCAGTTTATCGACTCATATGATTCCCTGTTTAGATGCGGCCGCACGCTAAGCTTCGTTAGAATTCTCGAAAAAAGTTTCCAGTTGACGCATTCGAAGGCCACACTGTAGTCGACAAAACACATAATGTTAGGCGTGTTCAACTTATATGCTTTTTCAATAAAAATAAATAAATATATATAGAGACAATTCACACAGATTGAGCTAGCCCCAAAGTAAGTTTTTTTTTTTTTTTTTTGACGATGTTGTGCAAGCTAGTGAAGCGCTAACGGGATACGCTTCACCAGCAACATTGGTTTTACGTGGGCGAGGTGTCAACCCGCCGCACAACCCCCGAAATGCTGGAGGACCACACCCGTCGTTGGTCAGCGAGTCCATCGGACTTAGCCGGTTAGTGTAGCTAGGCTGTACTACCGACCATTCCCCTATCCGCCACCTTGGGGACGCTCCCCTACGCTGTGAGGGCCAGCGCGGGGGCCCCAAAGTAAGTTTGAAACTTGTGTTATGGGATACTAACTCAACGATATTATATTTTATAACAAATACATTTATAGATAAACACAAGACCCGAGGCCAATCAGAAAAAGTTCGTTTTTCATCATGACCCGACCGGGATTCGAACCCGGGACTTCCTGGGTGGCCGTCTGGCGTGGTAACCATTACGCCACGGAGGTCGTCAATAAGTTGTTGGAGGTTCAGGATTTGTTCGCGGGTACCCTTTCCTTTCACAAATCCAGCTTGTTCTCGCTGCATTTGCCAATCCAAAAAACGTAAGCTTGCGATTGTTCAGTATGTGGCGCAAGGAAGATTTTGCTGCCATGAGAGATCAGAGCAAGAGTGCAATAGTTGTCGCATTTTCTAGTCGGCCTGACCAGTCTTTGGGCCAGTCGCCATGTCATCAAGTGTAGGTGCAGATTTCGTGCAATAAGTCGATGCCCGCGTTGCCTAAAGCCTTCAGTATTTCTGACGTAATGTGATCTGGTGCTTTCCCCTTTTTTAATTTGTTTATTACCGCGTTGATTTCAGAACTTAGTATGGGTGGTTTGGTTGCTGATTCGGAAGATTCCAATTCAAAGGCGTATCATTGTTGATAGCAGGTTCTTTATAAAGGTCTTCGCAGTAGCTACACCATCTTTCGGCTATGGGTTCAAGCCGTTCAAGGTCGTGTATTGGGTTACCGCGAGCATTTTTACATTTTTACCCAGGAAGTTTTTGGAGAGCGGGCGAACTTTCTTAAAGAGGTCTCTCGTGTGAAGTTTAAGGGCCAATGTACTGACTGTGACGTCAGGCGGTGGGCATTCTTTTATCGTCTCTTTCAACGTGTTCTGAAAGATCGACTGTTCCGGGGGCTCCAAGGCCTGGGCTTAGGTGGTGTTTTTCTTTTGGGAGCATTAAGACGAGCAGTGAAAGTGGCCACAAGTAGGTTGTAAGCCGAGCCGCGCCCAGCACCGGGAAAGGTCTTTACATTTTTTTGGATCTCCACCGTGTGTTTATTATAATTTAGTCAATTTGGTTTGGGGAAATATTGCCGGGGAGTCTACATGTGTATAGGCGTTTTGCATGGTATTAGAAGCAGGTGTTTATAATGCTTAATTTTCTTCCAATGCAAAAGTCAAGAAGTCTTCCTCTATGTTAATTTCTAATGCCGAGACCATACCTTCCTACAACAGATTTTGAGTGATCGTCGGTCTTACTATTTCCCAACTTTGCATTCCAGTCACCAAGGATTATAGTGGTTTCTTGGTTGGGTATTGATTGAAATGAACTCCCTATATGCTTATCATCAATTTATTATTACCTATTAATGCCTTATTAAAAGATTTAATTTAGTCTATGTGATACGAATGCTATTCCTATGCATTACCAAACATTTTACCTCCTTTGAAGGTTCATTTGTTGATACCATGCTTATTTGATTCATCTGTAGAAGATTAATTACATTTCATTATAAATTAAATAATATTAATAAATGTTTATTTTAAAACTGCCAATAGGTTTAACGATAAAAATAGATTTTTAATTGAATTTAATATAAAATATTTCAATAAATTAAAAGTTGTACATGAACACGATTTGTTTATTAATTTTAAAAAAAGTCTTATAATATAAAAAGACAAACGTATTTTTTTTGTCTTGTTATTTATTAAAGTTTGTATTTGAACACGTTTTTTTTATTAATAGTACGTTATTGTCGTACTCTGTGATTGTATTACATTAGGTGTTTTGTTTTTTTATTAATAAAAAAAAAGTCTTGTAAATAAGACAAAAAATATACAGGGAGGAAAAAAACGACGAACACAGCCGAAAGTTTGATGATATGTACCTTACATACATGCGTTTTGTGCAAGTTTAATTTAAAAATAGTTTATTGAAAAAAAAGGCACTGACCTGCTAATTTTCTACGTGTAGGTATCCCTAATACTACACAACAACAGTGCATACGGCAAAAATACCTACACGGACAGAAACTACTACGCTACGGACAGTCCGTAGGCCACGACACACACATACCTGCCTATTCATTGAAATTCTTATTATCACAAAATCAAAGTTTTTACATTAAAAACCGAAGTACGTACCGGAAAGTATCTAAGTACTACACACAATGCTCGATGTGTACGAGCGCCTCTTATGCCACACAACACTCAAAACCACTAAAGAACTCGTAAAACACTAAACACCATTCAAAACGCCTAATCCATTTAACAAATAACAAATAAAACTAGAAATTTTCATAATTTAGTTTTAGTATTTTACCTATTGACAGAAGTTTATTTATTTGTCACTATGGTAACCGTGACAATTACTATGCATAGCAGGTGCACGTCGAGCTTTATACAATTTTGGCTCCTATGTCGTAGAACTTAAGAACGGTACAAAGTCCAATATGTAAAGGTCGACCTGCTCTTGCCTGTACGTAAGGAACAGCTGATTTAGGGATGAAAACACACAGTTATTCAAGGAATGTTTGTTAGTCAATTACTCCGAAACTATTACACTTAGAGAAAAAATATTTCACGAGCATAAAGTAGATGTATAAACCTCTTAAGATATTTCGGGAGTGTCGGTCGCTCTCAGGGCACCCTGTATAATTATGTTATTTTTATGAATCAAACCAAGTTTGTACCTATTTTGATTATTTTTTTCTAGATTTGAATGAAAATAGGAAAACTGTAGGTAGATAAAGTTAATATTTACCAAAAGTACATTGTTTTTTCAGTATTGTTATTATTATATAGTATATTTGTAACCATGTTACGCCACCCTAATGTATGTAATCTGCTGAAACACCCACGCTCGTTCCGAGTACTTCGCCGGGTTGCGACACATCGCAGGTGCAGTGAATCAGTGGTTTTGTGAAGTTATTGGGAAATGCTAATGTCAGCGTTCCCATTCAACAAGTGTCCCGTGAGACAGTTTTTGTGCATTCCGTGTCCTACCATCGGTTCGGTCTCACCTAATTATGGTCTAGATTATTAATTGTTAATTGTAATTTTTTATTCTTTTATTAAATAAGTTCAAATAATTTTGGTTTTTTTTGAGACCTCGGGCGACCACCCGCGTAATTGGCGCAGTCTCAAAGGATAGTCAAAATCAGTGCGCGGCGCGAAAGGACTCACGCATAGAATCCTGCAGGCTCCGCATAGCCGCTGTGTGACTAAAAAGAACTTACGTGTTAGTGTCGGGAGAGGAAGCCGAGGTGATCCAGACTTCGATCGTCAAAGATACCAGAATTATGCTGTAAGTACCTTGAATCTTTCAAGTATTTGCTAACCCATTAGGATTATCCTTTAGATATTTCCCTTATTGTATTTACTTTTATATATGGATAGGTATAGTAATTTTTTTTTAATAAAGTGAGTGTTAAATGACCGGTTCTAAATTATTTCATCCGCGTGAATCTAGTAGTTCTAGTAATAGAGATAAAAAAAGTGTTAATAAATTAGACGAGCGTAGGAATATTAGTGACATTATGTCTGACGGCGAAATAGATACCATTTATAAGTCATTGAGACTATTACCGGAATTTGACGGAAATCCGTATATATTAACACGGTTCCTAAATCTATGCGACCGCTTAGTAGTGACGCATTTTAATACAACGCCTGGATATGAGTTAGCCAACTTAGCACTCATCAACGGCATATTAAATAAGGTCACAGGACCCGCAGCTAGGCTTATTAATTCTAGTGGCATTCCCGAAAATTGGAGTAGCATACGCACTGCTCTTATTAATAATTTCGCGGACCACCGCGACGAAACAGCCCTCTACAATGACTTATCACTACAGACTCAAGGCTCTAGTAGCCCACAGGAGTTCTATGAGCGTTGCCAAAGCCTATTTAGTACTATTATGACTTATGTTAATTTACACGAAACTGTTGAGACTACAATTGAAGCTAAGCGAAAGTTATATCAAAAACTTACACTGCAATGTTATCTACGCGGCCTTAAAGATCCACTAGGATCTAGGATTCGTTGTATGCGACCGGAAAGCATGGAAATGGCTTTACAGTTAGTTCAAGACGAACTTAATACACTTTATTTGCAGCAACGCAATGTAAGTGGCCCTAGTAAGAGTGATTGGCAACCCCCACAGCCTAGACAATTTAATTTACCTCTTAATAATTTTTCTATGCCTAGGCCTATCGGTAATACTAATCAAGGTTTTCAGATGGCAAGGCAACCAAATAATTTATTTAACGCGCCCGGACCGTCGCGTCATTTTCTACCCCCTCAACCATCTCAGGGTTGGAGGCCTAATTCGGCACCCCAATTTAATGGTCCAAGCCGTACCCAACAAATGTTCCGCGCACCACCGCCGAACTATAGACCACAGAGTAACGTGTTCCGCTTGAATCCTAGACCGCAACAACAGCCTCATAATTTTAATAATTTTTCGAGGCCTACGCCTATGAGCGGCGTCAGTCATTTTGTTCCTAAGCCTCTACCACCATCAGGACATGATTGGCGTAGATTCGGTAATCCGCCACCCTCCAATTATTTCAAGACCCGTGAAGCAAATTTTAATGAGCTTGACCAGGGTTATGATAGCTATTATGACTATGGTTATGAATATGACTATTATGAGCCTATGTACTATGAGAGCGAATATCAACCCGAATTTTACCCTCCTAGTAGTTACGAGCCCCATGATAATACAGAAAGTGTCATAGTGGAGGAAATTAGCCAAGGTCCTCCGGCTGAAAATAATGAAAATTTTCGGAAGGACTCGAAGTTCGAAAAGCCAAAATAGAACTTAATCTACAGACACAAAGGCGACTTGTCTATGTTCAGATTAAAAATCCCCCACTCAAATTTCTAGTTGATACTGGTGCCAATCAGTCTTTTATAAGTCCACAAGCAGTAGAAAAATTCTTCCGCGATGTCCCCTTGAACTATGATCCCTTTGAGGTGACCAACGTTCACGCAACTAGTAAAAATTACTATTCTATTACGTTGCCATGCTTTCAGGAATTTAACGAAAAAGGTGACATTACGCTATTCGTTTACAAATTTCATAAGTTTTTCGACGGCCTCATAGGACTAGATTTGTTAAATAATTGGGAGTCTAATATTGATCTAAAGAGTAATATCTTGACTACAAGAAATGCATCTATTCCTATCGAGATGTACGACTCGTGTAATGTCAACCTATACGAGGATATAATTCCAGCACAGTCTACGAAATTAGTCAGACTACCTATTAACACTACAGATGGTGAAGTTCTAGTGCCTAACCAAATGATGTGTGGCTGCCTAATTTCTGACTGCCTAACGGAAGTAAAGGATAATCGCGGATGGGTCGAAATTACTAACCCTACATCTAATGACGTAATTTTTTCTATGGACCAACCTGTATCTGCGGAAATGTTCAATATCGAGTTTGAGAGTAGTTATTGCATTAATATGTCAGAGCGTGCTAGACAAGTCTTACCGAAACTCCGTACTGAACATTTAAACCCAGAAGAGCTAGCTAACCTAAGAACGTTATGTGAGCGTTACGCAGATGTGTTCTATATTGAAGGTGAACCATTAACCTTCACCAACAAGATAAAACACAGCATTAAAACCACGGATGAGGCTCCTGTATATACTAAAAGTTACAGATATCCATATGTGCATAGACAAGAGGTTAAAGATCAAATAGCTAAAATGCTAGAACAGAATATTATACGTCCATCTGATTCTGCATGGAGCTCGCCTATTTGGGTCGTCCCCAAGAAAGCCGACGCTTCAGGCAAAACCAAATGGCGCTTGGTTATTGATTTCAGAAAGGTTAACGAGAAAACGATTGATGATAAGTACCCCATCCCTAACATTACAGATGTATTAGACAAGCTAGGCAAGTGCCAGTACTTCACTACGCTAGATTTAGCTAGTGGCTTCTATCAAGTCGAAATGAACCCCCAGGATATACATAAAACCGCGTTTAACGTAGAAAACGGGCATTACGAATTTTTAAGGATGCCCATGGGCTTAAAGAATTCTCCATCAACCTTTCAAAGGGTTATGGATAACGTCCTTAAAGACCTTCAAAATGATGTTTGCCTAGTATATCTAGACGATATAATAGTGTATAGCACATCCCTTCAGGAACATAATTCGCACCATTCCTGGAAGAAAGTCATAAGTGAAAAATAGCAACTTTTCAGGAGCGTAAAAAAACTGTCTAGAAAATACATCTTTTGTCCTAAAAATATGTGGTATACAGCAAATGATAATAAAAACTAGCTGTCTAGTCACCATATTTTTATGTTCAACATTTACACAATGTACATAGAGAAAAACTTACAAAAGAGCGTTGCATAAATATTCCTCGAAGCATAATAAATTATCCGTAGCAGTAATTGTAAATATTGCATTATTGACATGGGGACGGTAATTGGCTGTTTGATATTACTGTAGATAACTCTTTATTCATGTCCTAATTCGGTAGTGCATTCAATGCGTAAGTGTGGTTTACACGCTTCTTCCACGAACAACTCATTTGTGTAAGATCAGTTGCGCACTTTTTCCTTCTGAAAGATTCCTTTACTTAAAGTTACATTTGGAGTTATAGCTTTACTTAAAATGAAAAATTACAAAGATTTTTGCGTAGTAATCTATTGTTCACGTGAAACGAGCGACATTCCTTCTAATAATCAATTAACTGTAATAATTATTTATTAAATTACATAAAATAAGACTGTTCCTACTTCATCCTTTGTTTACTTACTTCAGAAACAGTGGCTGCTTATTATGTATATTATTTTATTCAGGTTTTCTCATTTAATTATTGTTTTATGATATTATTATGTATGTGTATGTCAGTTGGGAACGTATGAAATAAATAAATCTATTTCTAATTAAATATTTTTAATTAATGCTTTTATAATCAACTTATAAAATCAACAACATTTTAACTTCTAAATTATTGCTTGGCATGGTGTTTAATCAACAAATCATACAAAATTATGTGTCTATTCGGATTCATCGCTATCGACATTAGAATTATTCTCATTAGGTGCAGATTGCGGGCGCAAATTCTTATAAAAGTTCTGATAATGCAATAGGATATGGTTACCTCTACACAAACTTATTAAATCTTTGTAAAGATTTTCAGATATAGGCAGTGGAGCGTTATATAATCGAGATAAAACAGAGGCCCTCTCCATATCTTCACAACCTGATGTTTTCTTTCTTCTTCCGACCCTATTACAACGTTTTGTGTCTACAATTATTGGTGTTTCATCCTCGAAATCACATCTTATCAGCAGGATTCCAGGTGACAAAGGATCTGCTGAAACCTCTTTTACCTTTGTCCAATGAACATTTTTCTCCTGACGCTTCCTTTGCCCATTAGTATTATTAGTTATTAGTCTTTTAAAATCCAAAAAGTCTTCCTGTGACATTTCTTTTACGTTATATTTCTGTCCTCGTACTTTAGCATTCCTAATAATTGCGTAAATTTCTTCAGGAATATACAAAACATGGTTTTTCTTGCTTTTCTCAATGCATGAATGCATAGAGTCCCGTTCATTCTGCGTATGGCCTTTCTGTAAAAACCTATGCGTGATTTTTACACCCAATTTTACTGCTGCATGGACATATAACGCAAAAACAAATCTGTTTCGGTTTTGCCCACTGTAATTATCCGAGTAAAATTATACTTCTTCAATTCCTAGCTTTTAGATATGCCCATAAACAGCTGGCTATCTCGTTAGCTCCTCTTTTTGCTATCTCACCATGCCAAACGTAACAGTAGCCACTTTTTATCAAAATATTATAAATTGTAAAGTTGTAAACAGGATATTTTCTTTTATAATTAAATACCCCAACTTCAGACTGGGGCAGACTCAACACCTTTTCTAAATCAAAACGGGCAACTGTTTTTGTAGTTGCGTCCGAATTCTCCTTTTCTTCGTCCTTAATTTTTCTTACAAGCTCTTTATTCTTTATATGCACTTCATACTCCACTTTTAATTGATCCTTCCTTTCTGAGTCTGCCTCTTCGTACAAAGAGCATTTACCCTTTTTCGGGTGAAAAAAGCCTATATTAAATTTTGTGCAGAAGATATGGTAATACCATCGCTCTGTTGCCAACTGGACATTTGGATATTGTGGATTATTGTTCATCCAATCCACGTAAAGGCGATACATTTTCGCACAATTCAGTTTTTCATCCAAATATTCTCTTTGAGTCTGTTTTCGGAGATAATGAGACTCTTTGCAAGGAAACAAATTGATATGATCTATTACACTTTTCGTTGCATGGCGAGATAGCAAAAAGAGGAGCTAACGAGATAGCCAGCTGTTTATGGGCTTATCTAAAAGCTGAAGCCGACAGAGGAATTGAAGAAGTTTCATTTTACTCGGATAATTGCAGTGGGCAAAACCGAAACAGATTTGTGTTTGCGTTATAATGTCCATGCAGCAGTAAAACTGGGTGTAAAAATCACGCATAGGTTTTTACAGAAAGGCCATACGCAGAATTAAGGGGACTGACTCTATGCATTCATGCATTGAGAAAAGCAAGAAAAACCATGTTTTTTATATTCCTGAAGAAATTTACGCAATTATTTGGAATGCTAAAGTACGAGGACAGAAATATAACGTAAAAAAAATGTCACAGGAAGACTTTTTGGATTTTAAAAGACTAATAATAATACTAATGGGCAAAGGAAGCGTCAGGAGAAAAAGTTCATTGGACAAAGGTAAAAGAGGTTTCAGCAGATCCTTTGTCACCTGGAATCCTGCTGATAAGATATGACTTCGAGGATGAAACACCAATAATTGTGACACAAAACGTTGTAGGGTCGGAAGAAGAAAGAAAACATCTGGTTGTGAAGATATAGAGAGGGCCTCTGTTTTATCTCGATTATATAACGCTCCACTGCCAATATCTGAAAATCTTTACAAAGATTTATAACTTAAAATCATTGTTGATTTTACGTAATTGTATTTGCGCTATTAAACATAATTAAAATACTCGGATAATAAATAATTTTCAATAATTACGAAATATGTAAAATAAAATGTAACGTAGAAATCTCTATTTATGTATAGACCACTTCCAAATTGATACTAACTCAAATAAGTGACATTTGTTACTTAAAATAATATCATTATAGGTCTCGTAGAAGAAATAAGCAACTAAACTTACACACCGACACCTACATAATTGTATCCTAAAACAAGTATTCAACAATTAGTTGTGACAAGTTTTATTCATAAGTTTTCGTTCAACATTTACGTAAGATTGAATATGATAATAGTCGCATGGAATTTTATTGCTAGTTCAAGTGCAAATGTATCAACTTCGTTATTATATGGGAATTTAGTAAAATTTTATGTTGCAGGATTTTAAATATTTCCATTTATTTCCTTCATTTTTGAGATAAATTTTATGAAAAAAATTGACAAGATGTAATACAATTTTCTTGATTTTTTGGTGTAATAAAAAAAAAATGACATAATTGGGGTTGCGACTATCTTCCACCAGTGGTGCGATATGATAAATTTAGAAAAGGTATTCAAAAGACTTCGAGAGTCTAACTTCAAAATTCAACTAGACAAGTCAGAGTTTCTGAAACTAGAAACTGACTTCCTTGGACATGTTATTAGTGCTGACGGTGTTAAACCTAACCCTGAAAAAATTAAAGCTATTTCTAAGTATCCACTACCAAAGACCCCTACTGAAATCAAACGTTTTCTAGGACTAATTGGATATTACAGGAAGTTCATCCCTGATTTTGCGCGTTTAACCAAGCCCCTAACTCAGTGTCTGAAGAAGGGTAGTAAAATTACATTAGATCAAAATTACACCAATTGTTTCGAACATTGTAAGACCCTTTTAACTAATGACCCTATTCTTCAGTACCCTGATTTTAATAAAGAATTTTTGCTAACGACTGATGCCTCAAATGTCGCAATAGGTGCTATTTTGTCGCAAGGCCCAGTTGGGTCCGACAAACCTATCGCATACGCATCAAGAACATTAAACTCTAGTGAACTTAATTATAGTACAATAGAAAAAGAACTATTGGCTATTGTTTGGGCAACCAAATATTTCAGACCTTACCTATTTGGACGTAAATTCAAAATTATAACGGATCATAAGCCCCTACAATGGGTGATGAATTTAAAAGAGCCTAATTCGAGACTTACAAGATGGCGCCTAAAATTAAGCGAATATGACTATACCGTTATCTACAAGCAAGGTAAAAATAACACTAACGCAGACGCATTGTCCCGCGTAGAAATTAATAATGAAATAGCTGATTCAATTGCAGTAAATCTATCCGAAAAAGATCCTCTTGATGATTCTAGAACTATAACCGTACCAGAAGGTGCAGATGATTCTGGAACCATCACGGCCCATACGGACGCAGAAGATCCTATCTTGGAAGTCCCGATTACGGATAATCCATTAAATAAGTTCACTAGACAAATAGTCTTGACAGTGGTTGGCGATATTAAAGGTAAAACAGTCGCTACCAAACCATTCGATACCCATTCTAGATTTTCTATCCAAATTTCAGAATCTAGCCTCCAGGACGACGTTATTAACGCGATACGTGAATACGTGCACCCTAAAATTAAAACAGGCCTATTAATTAACCCGCCTACAGCTATGTATTCAATAATTCCTATAATACAGCGTACTTTTAAAAATTCTGCTATGAGTCTAGTATTAACTAAAAAGGAGTTAGAGAATGTGCGAGAATACCTTAAACAGCAAGAGATCATTAGTAAATATCACGATGGAAAGACGAACCATCGAGGTATAAACGAATGCTATCTAGCGTTATCTCACAAGTACTATTGGCCTAAAATGCGTGAACACATAACTAAATTTATTAATGATTGCACAATATGCGGTCAGGCGAAGTATGATCGTAGCCCTGTAAAACAGCAGTTTTGCGTGGTTCCGCCTGCCAGTAAACCCTTGGAACTAGTTCACGTAGATCTTCTCACTATCCATGGCGAAAAATTCATAACGATAGTAGACGCCTTTTCTAAGTACGCTCAAGCCTATTACTTGCGAGATGGCACGGCAGTAAGCGTTGTTCAAGCATTACTTATCTATTCCACTCATCATGGTTTACCTATAACCCTAGTTTCCGATAACGGGCCAGAGTTCACAAATCAGCTGATGTCAGAGTTCATGAAACTGCACAAAATCCAGCATCATAGGATTGCACCACATACCCCTAACGAAAATGGAATTGTTGAACGGTTCCATTCAACTATCCTAGAACACCTCCGTATTCTGAAACTTCAACATAAGAGTGAATCAACTATCAACCTAATGCCATACGCCCTTCTGGCCTACAACCATTCTATACACAGCTTCACAAAGTGTAAGCCCCTAGAAGTGATCACAGGACATTTTGACCCTCGTGATCCTATTAACATAGATATATCCACTCATTTATTACAACAATATATCACAAACCACAAAGATAAAATGAATATAGTATATAACTTAATACATGAGGCCGGTGTTTCATCTCGTACCGAATTAACTAATAGACGAAATGAACATCGTGACAAAGAAGCTGAATATTCTCCAGATCAGCAAATTTTCGTAAAGAACCCCTTAGCTTCTAGACAAAAACTAGCTCCACGTTATACTCAAGATAAAGTCATGGCAAATCTTCCTATTCACATTTATACCCGAAAGAAATCCGGTCCCGTAGCTAAATCTAGGTTGAAGAAAGTACCAAAGAGTGCGAATTTGTTGCAGGAACCTCCTGATGCTCCAATTCCTCCTGCGCACAGCTCTTATGCAGGAGATAAAACTTGAAACCCTTGGAGATGGCCCTGGTATACTCCCCTTCAAGCTAGGTCCCACTAGGTTGATATCCCACCATCACTCCTTTATTCAGAGTATCAATCTTCAAGAATTGCAAGATAAGATTTATTCTATTAATGATCAACTAGGTAGCATAAGCCCGGAACTTAATAATAAGACATCTTCACTATTTGAACCCCACATTAATTATCTAAGAACTAAGCTTCAAAGTGTGTCTGAACAGCTAGAGTCATTTGAAACCAACCGCATTAAAAGAGGACTCATAGATGGACTTGGATCCGTAGTGAAAAGCATAACTGGGAACCTAGATTATACGGACGCCCTACGTTATAATCAGGCTATTAAATCGTTACAGGATAACGAGAATAAAATTGCTACCGAATACAACAGTCATGTCAGCTTGACTAAAGACTGGATGGTTCGGTATACTAAGATAATAGATAAGGTAGTAGATAATCAAAATAGGATAGGAGAATTATTATCTAGGATTAATCAATCAGATGTTAATAGGGAGACAGATTTAATTAAATATGCTCACCTAGCTCAATCATTTCTTATATTGGGAGATAACGTTGATTATATTTCCCAAGAGCTAGATAAATTACAGAACGTCCTAGCTTTTATAAAAGCGCGGACAATGCACCATTCTATTTTAAATTTAAATTCATTACGCACACTTATAGCTAAACTACGTAACATATACGGTATAGATAGAATTATAAGCATAGATTTACGAGAGTATTATAATATAATTAAAGTAGGTTCATACTATTCCAATAATGAGATTATGATAGTATATAAATTTCCCATTGTCCTTGCCCAAGTATATGACTTATATAAATTATCTATAGTCCCCAATAATAACTCTGAAATCCTAACTCCATCTTCCCCATTCCTAGCAATATACGAGAAAGACTTCAGGTACATAGAGGCTGAATGCCCGAAGACCCAAACATGGTATCTATGTGACGAGATCCACAGCGTGCACGGTCAGTCATCACCTGATTGTATCCAGCAGCTCATCACCACACAGAAGAGGACAGACGTCTGCAGACCAGCCAAGATTTCGTTACAAAAGCCCGCTTTCGAAGAACTAGATAATAGGCATTTTACTATTAGCCTTCCATATTCAACCAAAGTTCACCTATCCTGTGGACAAGACCTTTATAAGGAACTTCGTGGCAGTTACCTTGCCGTTATCCCATATAACTGTTATCTCGCAACTCCGGAGTTTACAATAATGAACTCTAATGACCATCTGAAAGGACAAGCCCTGAAAATTATCGACATGCCTGAAAACAAGGTACCTACCTTGCAACCACCTCCTGTCTTCAAGTTGGACTCTATTAACCTCGACGAGCTACACGCAGTCAGTACAAAAGTTTCTATGCAACGCCCTATTCACGTCAAGACGAACATAGACAGCTTATACCATACGACAGTACCTATCTACACCATACTATTCGGTGCAACTGCCCTCACTGTTGCCCTGATATGTCGAAAGTATTGTTCAAGCAAGGTGCAGACAATGGATGAATCGACCCAACCTGAAACGCATGAAATGAGAACTATTGCTAGCAGTACCAGAATAGATCCTGAGCAGCATCCAGCTCCATTTTTGACAAAAGTCTTCAATGGTCACTGGTCTACGGGGGGAGGTGTTACGCCACCCTAATGTATGTAATCTGCTGAAACACCCACGCTCGTTCCGAGTACTTCGCCGGGTTGCGACACATCGCAGGTGCAGTGAATCAGTGGTTTTGTGAAGTTATTGGGAAATGCTAATGTCAGCGTTCCCATTCAACAAGTGTCCCGTGAGACAGTTTTTGTGCATTCCGTGTCCTACCATCGGTTCGGTCTCACCTAATTATGGTCTAGATTATTAATTGTTAATTGTAATTTTTTATTCTTTTATTAAATAAGTTCAAATAATTTTGGTTTTTTTTGAGACCTCGGGCGACCACCCGCGTAATTACCATACAAACATTAATTATTATTGTTTAAAAACAAATAGTTCATGTGAACATTTCGTTGCTCCTTATTTACTTTTGACATCTAACTAATTCCTTGGTATTAATGAGAGATATGGATGTCACATTTTTAATCTATATATATAAAATGCTTTGTCCTGACTGACTGACTGACTGACTGACTGACTGACTGACTGACTGAGAATCAACGCACAGCCTAAACCGCTCATCGTAAAAATCTGAAACTTGGAGGGTGGATTGTTTGTATAACGTAGGCGTCCGATAAGAAAGGATTTTTCGCAATTCTAACTCTAAGGGGGTTAAAAAGGGGTGCAAAGTTACTATGGGACAACTTGATTCCTTGGTCCAATCTACTTCAAATTTGGCATAAAAATTGTTTAAGAGAATTGATGGAAGACGTGATTCTTATTTTATTGAAATTCTTGAAAAAAATGCATTTTGTGGGTAATTTTCTTCGAGTTGATATCAATACTCATACTCTTTAGATGCTTTATTGATTTCAATTTACATTTCATTTTGACATATCCGTGAAGTGAAGTGTGTCATCTGTCATGTAATATTTTTATAAATTGTGAATATTCAAACAAAATGATTTCATAATGTCGTCGTACTATTTATTCTGTTCGTGATCTCGGAAAAACAGCTAAAATTCTAACTACATCCTAGCGGACTGAATCATATTCATCAATAATAACAGTAAGTAATTAAATATTAAATTATATGATATTTGAAAGGGTTCATGTTAAATTGGTCAATGGTTAAATGCAAAGAGAAAAGACATATAGAAAGTTAAATGGCATATTGCTATTGTCTCTTTCACACTTATAGGAAATCTCATTACGTCGACTCGCTCTATTTTTTCATAGTGTTGTAGGGATAGTTGTATTGATGCATGTAGGTATTGAAATACCGATATTATAAATTTTTTTTACGGATGTGGTTGGAAAACAAACTCAGGAATATGGATCATTTGATGTTAGGTGATTACAGTCGACTATGGAGCACAAAGATTCTAGGGCCCTAAACCGTTGCCGACCTATAACAGGAAAACACAGGATTTAGCGAGAAATAGTAGGTATAGGGAAGGAGTTAGATTCGGATATTTCACTCACCGAACGAAACGCATTGCTGCGTCATGTCAATATTCTGTAAGAGGTTCACCGGTCAGGCTAGCCCATTTCATAAACGCCCACTCCAAAGGTTGTAAGAGAATTAAATAGAAAAATAATCTATAAATATGAAACATGAGTGTGTTCTGAAAAGTATGGTGTATGATGAAAAGCGGGATAAACGCAAACGAAGTTGCGCGGGTTTCTCTAGTCTAAATATATAAAATGCTTTGTCCTGACTGACTGACTGACTGAGAATCAACGCACAGCCTAAACCGCTCATCGTAAAAATCTGAAACTTGGCAGGTGGACCTATTATATGACGTAGGCGTCCGATAAGAAAGGATTTTTCGAAATTCGAACTCTAAGGGGGTAAAAAAGGGGGTGAAGTTACTATGGGACAACTTGATTCCTTGGTCCAATCTACTTCAAATTTTGCATAAAAATTGTTTAAGAGAATTGATGGAAGACGTGATTCTTATTTTATTGAAATTCTTGAAAAATATGTATTTTGTGGGTAATTTTCTTCGAGTTGATATCAATACTCATACTCCTTAGTCCTTTTGATTTCAATTACATTTCATTTTGACACATCCGTGAAGTGAAGTGTATCATCTGTCATGTAATTATAAATTGTGAATATTCAATCATAATGTCGTCTATTTATTCTGTTTGTGATATCGGAAAAACAGCTAAAATTCTAACTATAGAGCGGACAGAATCATATTCATCGATAATATCAGTAAGTAATTAAATATTTAATTGTATGATATTTGACAGGGTTCAAGTTAAATTGGTCAATGGTTGAAAGGCATATTGTTATTGTCTCTTTCTCACTTATAGGAAATCTCATTACGTCGACTCGCTCTATTTTTTCGTAGTGTTGTTGTAGGGATGGTTGTAGATAATGAAATACCAAAATATATTTTTTTTTTACGGAAGTGGTTGGAAAACAAGCTCAGGAATATGGATTTGATGTTAGGTAATTACCGTCGAGTCGACTATGTATAGAGCACATAGATTCTAGGGTCCCAGACCCGTTCCCGACCTATAACAGGAAAAAACAGGATATGTATAGCGAGAAATAGTATAAGTAAGGAGTTAGAATTTCGGATATTTCACTCAGCGAACGAAACACATAGTTGATTCACGTCAATATTCTGTAAAAGGGTGGCACTTCACCGGTCGGGCTAGCCTATTTCATAAACGCTCACTCCAAGGATTGTAATGAGAAGTTTAAAAATAGAAAAATAATCATCTATACATATGAAAATGTTTTGTCTTGACCGTAGAGACCTGAAACATGGGTGGGTGGAATAAGAAAGCATTTTTTGGGATTCCCACGATAAAGCGGGATAAACGCAAACGAAGTTGCGCGGGTTTCTCTAGTTACCTATATAATGGAAAACATCAATATCATTACCTATTACTTAAGTGCTTTTGACAAATATTTAAATTGAAAAAAGAAGTAAGTAACTGATATGGGGCTAAATAACAAATTTGACCGTAAAATGGAGTAAGTTTAGTTATTCTCGCTAAATTGTTTGGTACTATAAATTCATTACTGATGTAATCAAACATACTTTTTGTAATATTTTGTAAATAAATTTGGCTTAAACTCGAAAACTTAGTATTTTATATTTAAAGTCCATTTTGATAAGTAGCATAATATTTTAATTTTCTTATTTCTAAAAAACCATAAACTATTAAACTGACTTGAAAACAACCACCAATGCAATATTTTTTCTCCTTTTTTTGATGTTAAAATCATTCTTCTACGATTAAAAATAAAGCTTTTACTGAAAAATCTACTTTTTCGGGTTACGTCCCTTTTGAATTGAATGAGGGAGCGATTTGTTCATCATCATGATATCGTAGGTACCGAACGAACTTGTGTGCGTGCGTAGCGTATACGCCGCCCATCGCCGGCTGGCCTGCGCGCGTACGCCCGTTTCAATCGAAGTTATTGTTTTGGTGTTTTATTCATTTATAACGTGCATGAAAATGACACAAATTTACAATGTAGATTTTTCATGCATTTATGATATTAAATATGTGAACTCTAATGACTGTAATATTTTTTTGCAGCGTTAGTAGCTTTAAATAGGAAAATAATTGAAAATATTAAGATTGCATGTCTTAATTTGGCACAAATTTATTTATTGGCCTTAAGTAAGTGATCTGGGGGCCAACCATAAGCTTTAGTAAAACAATCTTATTTCAAGGAAGTTTTGTTTCATGCTTATAATAACATTACTCGTTTTCGTACCATGACCGCTACCGAGCAATGTTATTTTATTCCTGCTTAGTGTTGTGAAAGAACGAATGATTTGATGACATTGTCTATTCCATGCTAAAGGATAAAAAGGAACAGCGCTATATCAAATATATAGCGCTGTCTCTTTCAAATGACGTTCCGTAACATGGTTATTTTAAGTAATACTTTATAATAATAGAAGTAAAAAAGTTAATGTGAATTAATTTTAAAATTTTTTTTTTGGGAAAATTAAGTATATTTAAGTAACTTAATACGTAATATACACTAGTATCTCAAAAATGTGCTTAAAATTGAAGAAAATGTTGATGAAAAAGTATGAAACCGAATCTACATTGTGACGTGAATCGTGAACGGAACGCACGCTGTCACAGGCGGAAAATTTTGAATTTTATTGTAAACTCAAGTGTGTTGTAGGTACTATAAAAGTAATTTTTATTTTTAAGTGGATAAAAAACGACCTCATTTTCAAATTACGTCTCTTCAGCATAACCATGGAAATAAGTGAGTTTTGTTTAAAATCAATTTAATCAAGTGCAGTCACTCACTTAACGTTCACGTTCACTATATTTAATTATTTTTCGAAAATAATTTGATTTACTTTACTTTTTTGAGCAAATAATAGTAAATAATGTTGTATCAGTTGCGAAAGAGGAACTTTTTTATGATTGCTAAATTTGACATTAAAACAATAATGCTACTGGCCAAAAGTCACGTCATGGTACGAATTGAATGAACGAAATAGAGGTAACGTCACCAAAATTGCTGAAAAAAGTAATAATGTTTCAAGCTTGTTATAAAGACCTTGTGGTACGAAAACTCGATGTAATATTAAAATAATACTGCTATAACACGTTGTGGTTGGCCCCCTGAGATAGGAAATAGTTATACAACCTATTGTAATTTTTTTTTTGTACTGTTTTTACATATTGACTCTATTTCAGTTTTGCTCTGGCCGAAGATGACACAAACTGGGTTTGCACACTCCGCAGGCTATCCTAGATATGATACCATAATTATTTTAAACTTTAAATTAATTTTGTCAGTTTTGATTTAAATAAGTAAAATCAACCACAAACCATCGAATTGCGGAAAATGCAAGTGACAGATGTGACACAAAACGCAATAATAAGGTTCTTAGGTACGACCGTGTCCACAGGCGAGAAATCAACAACTTTAGAGTTTTTGAAACTTATGACCTCATTTTAGCCCACCGCTATCGGTCTATAAGGCCGCCATCGGTTGTCCTAGCGACGCATGTTGTCGCTAGGACAACCGATGGCGGACTTAGCAACCGCGTCTCTTCTACGGCAGCATCCAAATGCAATCAATTGCCCCCCTTTTAACCGTGGTCCTAAATCAGCGGGATGACAGTCAGTATAATGACATCTCAAATTATCTGTCAAAAGAGACGCTGTCTATGGTACAAAACTCCACGTTACGTTACCAAGAAAACCCATTTTATTCGTTTTTAGTGCGGCACGCGAATACCAACTCTATTAAGGGTCGTCCAGACGACCAATTTCTACTTTTGATCACTTTTTTTTATTCTGGCTACATTGTAAAAAACATGGATATAGAAATCAAACATAAGAGTTTATTACTACATCCATGGTAGAAAAGGATACCAAAAAGTATTGTAATATGGAAACATAAAGAAAACAAAAAAGTACCTATGTTACGAAAAATAATAAATTAAACTTCAAAACTTTTCACATTTTATTTCCAAGCTTTTTTGTATAAAATATTTATAAAATAATATAATAATGCCTGCTATTTGTATTTTTGGACGTAGATTAAAAGGTAAAGCTTAAAATAATGTTAATATTCATTTTATACCATGAAAACTAAATATATATTCATTATATACTGTTATTTCAGTTGTACCTTTACATTCTTTTCCAAATACAATGTAATACCGAGGTAATACCCAGAAAGATTTAAAACTTGGGTTCAAGTTTGTGGGGGGGCTCTCAATTCAGAAAAAGATTTCACAAAATACCTATCAAAAATCAAAAGTTTGCGATATTCATTTCAAATATATTCACAAAAATAGAAAAAATAGATTCTATTACATCTAACCGGTAAGTTAGAATCACTTTCTCTTCTTCTACTTGTTTGTTCTTCTTTCAATAATTAATAAAATTCTATCCAGATCCAGAGCCAGACACAATCACCACACATTTCACCTCATTTCGTTAAAAGATATGGCGACACGATGTATTCTCATATATACATTTAAAATTGCACCGGACGGTAAAGTATTAAAATATTTTGGTTGGTAAATTGTTATACGAAGGAGAAGACAAAATTAAAAATGCTGCAAAATTATATTACGAAAAACATAAACATTATAAAAATAATACACATTTCGAAATCACATCAAACTTAAGCTACATGACTTATCACCAGAATCACAAAATTTTCAAATGTTATTAAATTTAAACCTAGTCAATTTAATTTTCAAAATTTATCAACACATCAATGACACGGCTAGTCATTTTTAAAAATGCTTTATCGTCTACCTAACCTACGTATGGGAGATAGGTACCTACCTACCTACAAAAAATATTATTCAAATTTTCTCTTTTCTCTTATTGTCTTTGAAATTTTTACCTGAAATTTTTTGCTATAAATTTACGTACAGTCAACAACTTGAAAATTTATTGATCAATAGTATTCATATTGTACTATGTAATTACAAATTTTCTGTTGTAGGTTTTATGGAATTGTATTTTGTAATGTTACTGGCCGGTTATAAAATGTTGAGATAAAGAAAGATTTAAAATTAGAGCTTTTTTGAAATTAAACAGAATGATGGTGTCTAATTTTAATGTCAGTCTGTTTTGTGATATCCTATAGATAAAGTTTACGTTTTAGAAAATATGTATTTATAGAGGAATCAATTATGTTTTAATATGTAACTTGTTTAGGAAATGATAAACTATTAGTAATGGGGAACTAAATTGTTTGGAAATGTTTAAAAGTGAAATGTAAAATGAATATATAATTACTATGTGGAGATGTGTTTCTATTCCAACATTCACCCACTATAACAGGTTATGGGCCCAGTGGGCATAACAATTATGATGTTGGAATAGTATGGTAGAGAAATAATTACATAACAATGTGTGAATCACAAGGAAGAATTCCCAGATTGGAATATGAAGGTGAGTTCTCGTTATGGAGGAGGAAAACAATAGAAATTTCAAAATGGAGGAGGAAAACAAAAGAAATTACAAAATGGAGGAGGAAAACGAAATTTTAAATCGATACGCATCAAGAGGGGAAAGGGAAATTTTAGAAATGAAATGATGCGTATCGATAGAGGAAGTTGGAGTAACGTGCAGAGAGAGATTTTGTTACTTTCATTAGACAATGGAGAGCAAATAGTGAGATGGAAGACATGAAGGTCATGAGGATTATTGAGGATAATAATGGGGATTGAGGATTTATTAATGAGTTGGTTAGAAATTGTGAAGATATTTAGAGAAGGAGAGTTTTTTCGGAAAATGGAATGGAGAATTTGCAATAATTGTGGAAGTAGTCGATGGTCTAGTGAAAGTACAAGCAGTTGGAAGTACAAGGAGTCGATGTATAGGTAAGGAGTGGAAGTAGAAGAGTTGAAGAAGAAATTAGGAAATATTTTATTGTTGATTAGTAATTTATGATTGGGTGGATTTAATTGTTTATTTGAAGTTGTTGATATACAATTCAGAGGGGATGTTGTAGGTTTTATGGAATTGTATTTTGTAATGTTACTGGCCGGTTATAAAATGTTGAGATAACGAAAGATTTAAAATTAGAGCTTTTTTGAAATTAAACAGAATGATGGTGTCTAATTTTAATGTCAGTCTGTTTTGTGATATCCTATAGATAAAGTTTACGTTTTAGAAAATATGTATTTATAGAGAAATCAATTATGTTTTAATATGTAACTTGTTTAGGAAATGATAAACTATTAGTAATGGGGAACTAAATTGTTTGGAAATGTTTAAAAGTGAAATGTAAAATGAATATATAATTACTATGTGGAGATGTGTTTCTATTCCAACATTCACCCACTATAACAATTTTTACCTGAAATTTTTTGCTATAAATTTACGTACAGTCAACAACTTGAAAATTTATTGATCAATAGTATTCATATTGTACTATGTAATTACAAATTTTCAAGTAAATCCCTTCACACAATATATAGAAATCTTTAATCATATATACAGAGGGGGGGGGGGGGGGGGGGGGGGGGGCAGTCAATGGTATTTTCTTGGTTTCCTTCTGATTCTGATCTAATGTTTGCAAACATTGATTGTTGTCTTCTTTGCATTTAGATTATTTGGAATGAAGTGTATTATAATTATTCAGTAATAAGGCTTTGAAGGCTCCTTCAAATGAAACTGTATTTGGTGCAATATTTCTTGATCCATAACTTCTAATATGTATTTCCAAAAAAGTTATGTTTATGCAGTATATCTGTATTATTCAATTATTCAGTATGCCTGTATGTAATTAATGTAACGTTTTTGTTACCACTGAACATAAAATTATAAAGTAATAATAATAGGGCAATATAACAATAAGATTGTAATTGTTATTGAGAACAAACAAATGCTTATTTTATTTATAACAATAACATGTAACGAACGGTATTCAGTGCTGATATTTTTTCTTTCTTTTTTTTTAGATATTTGACTTGTGAATATAGTTTAAAGACAAATATTGTATTTAAGTGGTGTTCTGTTAGAATATAAGTGCTGTGGTGTTATAATTTAATTATTGTTTTATAATATAGGCGTTTATAATTAATGAAATTGTTTTATTTTCGTATTAGTCTATGAAAAATAGGTAATTCTAATAATAATAACTTTTTTATGGAGGTTGATTCAATTTTGAGATTAATTATTTTTGTTATTGAAAACGAAAAAATTAATCTCCATATAAAGTCAACTTCGTCTGGAATAGAATGAATTTTAATATGACAAGCTTGGTAGAAAGCTAAAAAAAAAAAAAGTTTGGTCAAAATTTGTAGATGGCGTAGTTTCAATTCGATTGGCACGGATTGGCCGTGAGTGCGTTCTCTTTTTCTATATGTCTTATTTTTCTCTGTCCTAAATTAAGGGACCACGGGTAAAATATTTCCCGTGGTACCTTCCAGGGACTATCACAGGGACCACGGGCAAAAAAGGGGTCCCACCACTATGCCCCACTGGCGGGTACTACTCAGTGCCGTAGAGCTAAATAAAACAGCTTATTACAAGGTAAATTATAATTTATTATGACATTAAAAATACCTAAACATGAAAATTTAAAAAAATACTCATATAAACATTCGGTACAATTTAGAGTAATAAATATAACAAAGTTATTTATCAAATAAGTTGAAATGGTGGTTTATCAAACTTATGTTATAAATAACACTTAAGCACCTGTTTCACTATCTACAGATGTCTGTCAGATAAAATCTGTACAAAACATACAACAACTGTCAGTTTATCTGACAGCAGACTCTGTATCTCGCGAGTTAATGGTGAAACGTGTCCTTAGCAAGCAAAGTACCTAGATAAATTCTCCAAATGTACAGGTAATTTAAATAGTAGGAAACTTCCGAGATTCCCATATGAATGAGAAGAGAACAATAATAATATTGTGTAAAATATGACTAGAGAACGTGTCTGTGAAGCCTCTGAATAAACTCATATTTCAAATTTTGTTGGTCAGATATATTAAGTCGGATAGTGCACCCAGCGATAATTAAAAAAAAGGAAAGGAAATGGCTATGGCCTTGCTCATAATTATTATTGTCTGCGACAAATTGCAAAAACAGTTTGCAAGTAATATCAGACAGTTACACTAATGTGTATTAGTTGTTGGGAAGATTAGAAAACTTGGTGGGTAACTTCTATTCACCACTGCGGTCAACTTCGCGAGAGTTATGATATATTTAACCAACATGTTAACCAAGATTAGTTGCTTAAGAGCTAACAATGTCCAATCTTGCTTTCAATCAATCATCTTTTCGGCACAGTACTTCGGGAACTGTACGACCGCTAACAAGAAGTCAACGCAAGGCTGAAATGTAGAAAATTGTATCAATTAACTAGCCGAGTATATGAACCTAAAAAGCAGGCTAAATTAAAAAGTTCCGAGATACAGCTCCGATTTTGATGTTTGTTCGGGAATTGTTTTTATTCCTTATTTATTATAAAGACGGCCCTATTATAGACGGACGATTGGTAGTACCTATCCTCGAGAATGATATAAATTAACTACTACTTAAGAATATGGGTTTTGAGTATTCCTTGAGGAAATCCTTATGGCGCCCTCCGCCAGTACGACGCCTTTCGGATCAAGAACAATTGGCATGTTGACCACGAGGTTTATAATATTATAGATTTATAATATGTTTCATACGAGTTTATAACCTTAAATATTAGCTAGTTCTATAACTATATCGAATAATTAGTTCAATACTCACCTCGCAGCACTCGCTGCAACTGAGAAGGGTAAAAAAGGATGTAAAAAAGATGCTATTTCCGCTACCCACCATCCGACGAATAGAAAATAATCAGCCACAATATAATTTTTTTTATTCATATTGAATATTATTTTGGTGGTAGATTTTGTAAAAATTGTACCTAATAATTTTTTGGAAATTCATGGACGGTGTATGTACTATTGATGAAGAATATTTTACGAGACAGTTGTCATGTAATTTTTGAAATTGTTTTTAAGAATTTTATTTACCCATAGTATTATTTTGCTCTATGGGATGATCGTAGAGGTTTCACTTGATGATACTTGAGGTTATGTTCTTTTGTGTAACCATCCATTGAGATTGTATCCTTTCTGAATAGGGGCGCCTTAAAATTATTCTACATGACTCTGATCTGATGGTCTATTGCAGGGGTCACAAATTAGTTTCGTTCGGGGTCCGTTTTAAGAAATTAGATAAAAATCGCGAACTCTTTCTCGATTGTTAGCTCCTTACTTCGCCGGGCGGTTTTCCAATTCACGATACAAAGATAATGCTTAAAGTGATAAAACCGGACAAGGGCGAATCCGACTCGCACTTGTACGGAAGTACCTACATACGTGTAATCCATACTAATATTATAAATGGGAAGTATGTGTGTCTGTTTATTTGTCCGTCTTTCATGGCAAAAAAATAATCAATTCGTTGCTCACGAATTGATTATTTCCTCTTGTAGCAGTATTCCGGTTGTTAGTACGGTTAACCGAACTAGGGCAACTTTTAGGTAGCAAAAGTTCGGCGGATAAAAAACAACGAACTATTGAAACTCTAAAGTTGCAGTACTTCGCATCGAAATCAAAGTTTTTTTTTATGAAAACAAAAGTTAATTTAATTGAAATTAAAGTATAATACAGGTAAGTTGGGTACAGAGTCTGGATAATATACTTAAGTTTTAAAAAGTACTCGTTTAAGTGGAGATAGTTGAAAAGATGGAGAGTGACATAGGCTACTTTTTGTCTCTTTCTATCTAACCCCCCACTTCCCTAAAATTTGTATGAAGCATTCCGCAATTTTCAAGGTAGAACGTTAAAAATTGGTATGCGGACTATTTGTGACTAACAAAAAAAACCGTGCATCATTTTTTTCTGAAAATCTGCCCCCAACCCCTTAAAAGAGAGGGTGAAATTTTATATGGGACTTTTCGCAGTTTTCATGGCAGGAAGCTAAAAATCGGTACAAAGACTCTTTGTTACCAACGAAAAATACCTGCGAAAGGGGAACCGTGTTACCCCGAATTTAACGCGAGCGAAGCCGCGGGCAAAAGCTTGTCATACTTAAATGAGAAAGTGAGTTTATTTGTTTGTTATTCCTTCACGGCTTGACTAAGCAGCCGATCATTATGAAAATTTTGCATACATTACCTACCTATTGTCGGAGGTACCTACAGAGCCCAACATAGGCTAATTTTTACACGGGCGAAGCCGTAGGTAACAGCTAGTTATAAATAATGCAGAAATCAAATCGCCCTGTTTTTTCCGAGCTTTTCTCGTAAATAGATATTTCTTAAGATTTAATTACAAATGTATAGTTTTGACATTGTACTTGTTGTCTATGGCGATGAGCATCATGAGGGTGCATTGAGATAGCAGAGGAGGAGATACTAGATAACTGCAAGATCACTCACGCGCTGCCAACCCTCCCAACCCCCCCAAGTGGAGCTCTGGAGACCTTACTCACCGTAGGAACACAACATGGCCGAGATCAATGCTATTTGGCTACGATCTTCTGTAAGGTGGAGGTTTTTCCCCAGACGGGCTGCTCCGATTTGAGCGGATTATCCGCTGTGCTCTACCTCTCTTAAGATCCTATCAGTGTAGTAGTAGTAGTGTTCAGTAGGTATATAACATGGTGAATATCCCAACAGTTCTATAGAACTACAGGTAGGTACTACTGGGATGCACCCGATGGCTCTTTTGTCGATTGAGCCCGCTATTGGTGTCTGCGGGCTAAATTGACAAATTGAATATTTTTATTTATTTTCTTTTTGTCGAGTCCGCAATTAAAAAGACAATAGAATTGAAAAAAAATGACGTATTAAAGTACAGTCGTGTACAAAATTCTTAGGTCTACCAGATAAAAAAAATGAAAAGGGGTTGTTTGTTACATTTTTTTTTTGTTGAGAATACTACTATACAAATTATTTTAATGAAGTTTGTGACCGTATTGGTTAGTGTTGGAATGATTTTGGGATATGCTCTATATGGTTTTGAACTATCCTTGGGATGGATTTGGGGTGTACTTATAGATAGTTTTATTGCGTCATTGGAATTGTTTTGGTGTGTGTTTGGAATGATTTGGCGTGTATTTAGGATGTACTAGGAATAAAAATGTCCAACTAGTTACATCAATGTAACTACCAGTGGCGAGGGGTCCTAATAACACGATTCCTGTCGGCTTCCCTTTTAAAAATAGTGAATTATCTAACAGCATCGACTCTGCTAATAACATGATTTCGATTCAAACATAATAATGATATCCAAACGCCTATACAATAATAAATAGCAATATCACACATCGCGTAGCTGTAATTACCGGCTTTCGACGAACAGGCGTTCGTCGAAAGCCGGTAATTCTCGAGTTGTAGCCGCATACAGTTTTAGGAGCGGCTGTCTCTTTCTTACGCGTATATTTTGTTCCTAGCGCGGTCTCTTTCTCACGCCGATCATATGAACATATTAAAGCCGGTAGTCGCCGAGTTACGACAAGGATGGCATATCAGATTACGTTAGTGCGACAAAGATAAACAGAGGTATTAACCTGAGAAGTAAAAAATATAGTTAATTATGTGTTTAGTGCTTGAATAATAAAACAACTATAATTTTGTCGCGTTGTAATTGTCAAACATATGACTTTTTTTTTTCAATTCACTTTCGCCGGTGCTTTCGCTCGTACTGTTGTTAGTTTTTTTTATTTGTTTGTTGTTAATTTAGTAAATTTGAATAGATTAGAGTGAATTGGACAAGGGTCAGTGTGAATTGTGTTATAGTTATAGAATTTATCGGATTCAGGTGTAAGTAGTTAATTATTTATTTTGGTTTAGTCTGTTTTGTTTACATTCGTAATGGCGGCAATTTTAGACGTGGGTTGTTGTCTCACAGACTTTTTATTAGATAATAACTTTCAAACACACAGTTTTGAAAATAAAAAAGATTTAACAAAAGATTATACAGCGCGGCCGTGCTTGCCCTTCTATGAAAATAGATTATAGACGGAAAGATGGCTTTACAAAACATTTTCATTGTAATTTGTACGAAAAGTATTCGTGGCTCACAGGTAGTTGTAAACTTAAAACGCTGTTTTGGTTTTCCATATTATATCAGTGCTTTTATGTATGGTAATGGATAATTTGCAACTTAGATTCAAGACTTGATATGGTATTGGGAATTCTCCATCCCTGTGGTAAGATAACACTGTTTTTTTCTCCGGCTTTTGCTCCGGCTTCCCCTGAGTAAAATTTCACCCTTCGCCACTGGTAACTACAATGTAACTAGGTGGAATAGAGGATCATAATGTGTGTTTGGAATGGTTTTGGCGTATATTTAATTAGGATGGTTTTGGTGTGTGTTTGGAATGATTTTGGAATATGCTTTAAATGGTTTTGAAGTGTGTTTAAGATGGTTTTTGTTTAGGATAGTTTTGGTGTATTTGGAATGGTTTGAGATGGTTTTGGGGGTGTGTTTATGTTGTATTATGTCAATGTTTAAAAAAAGAATTACAAATTATATTGTTTACCTTAGCAACATCATAGTTTCTATTTTTTCCTACAAATCGTTATCAGCACGAAAATAATGTTTTAGAGTAATAGGAAGCTGATGTTTTAATAGAAAAGTCTGTTTACGAAGTTATTTCACCATTTAACAGTGAATTTTTCGTAATTTTTTTGTGTAAAGTGCTACATCATGTCAGATCACAAAGGATCAAGTCTACGGTCTCTAGCAGGGATAACATTACAAGGTAGACAAGATTATCCTACTTGGAAATTCAAAATGCGGATGTACCTCATTCATGAAGATCTGTGGAGTAGTATAATTGGATATCCAGGAGGTGATTCTATGTCGGTTTCTACAAAGAAGAGAAACGACGAAGTTGCACTAGCAAAGATTTGTTTGACTTTAGAAGGTCCAGCAGTAACACACGTGAGGTCTTGCAAAACTGCTAAAGAAGCTTGGGACGTTTTGACTGCAGCTTACGAGGATAAGTCCATGGGTCGTCGTTTAACCTTGGAGCGTAAGCTATACAGGTACAGTCTCACTGACTTTGACAATGTTGAGCTGTATATAAATAATAATAAATAATAAATAAATATATAGGGACAATTCACACAGATTGAGCTAGCCCCAAAGTAAGTTCGAAACTTGTGTTATGGGATACTAACTCAACGATACTATATTTTATAACAAATACATATATAGATAAACATCCAAGACCCGAGGCCAATCAGAAAAAGTTAGTTTTTCATCATGACCCGACCGGGGATCGAACCCGGGACCTCCTGGGTGGCGGTCTGGCGTGGTAACCATTACGCCACGGAGGTCGTCAATAAATGCCGTCATGTCAACGGTCCAAGATTTAGCTGATATAGGGAAAGTAATAGAAGATCCGTCCATAGCAGCGATTCTTCTAGGCGGATTAACGTCTCGCTTCGATCCCTTAATCATGGCATTAGAAAACTCTACTGTACAGATTACAAGTGAGCTTGTTAAGAGTAAGCTTTTAACTGAATTCGCAAGAGCGAATAATTCTGAGTTGAGTGTTTCGCAGACAGCTTTAAGCGTTCAGAATAAAAAACTGAAGAAAAAAAAGCCGATAATTTGCTTTAGGTGTAAGAAGCCTGGACATGTCAAACCGGACTGTCCTTTAAATAAAGAGTCCAAGAATGACGGTTCCGATTCTGCAGTAAACAAACTATCAAGTTTAATAGCTATGAATGCTGGAGGTGGAAACATTTCATCAGAGAAATGGTACGTAGATTCTGGAGCCAGTGCACATATGTCAGGAAGGTTTGATTGGCTGGAAAATTATAAAAAATATTCCGATGGCCAAGTAACAATCCCAAATGGTGATATGTTGCAAAGTGCGGGTATAGGTAATGTAACTATTATAAATAACTTTAAAAGTGACTTTAATATCACTAATATTTCAAATGTGGTGCATGTTTCAAAGATGAATACTAATCTGATTTCTGTAAAAAAGGCTACTGAAAATGGCTTTATTGTTGTTTTTGATACTAAAGGTTGTACATTTTTTAATGCTGAAACTTTTGCTTATACAGGTGATGCAGTGTTACATGGGTCCTGTTGTGGTGGATTGTATACTTTGGATTGTACAGTAAATCTACCTAAAACTTTATCAGCGTTAGAAGTACAAGGTGACGTTACAAGTTTTCGTTTATGGCATAAACGTCTTGGTCACCTTTGCCGTATAGGTTTAGACACACTTCGTAAAAGTAATCTAGGCTTAGAGTATGGAGAAGTTGATAAGGATCCTTGTATTGCATGTATAGAAGGTAAGCAGGCAAGAAAACCTTTCAAAAGTGTATCGAGTAAGAAAATGACTTCGAAATTAGAACTTATTCATTCGGACCTTTGTGGTCCAATGTCTGAAAATTCTTTTCAGGGAAATAAATATGCTTTAACTTTTATAGATGATTTTTCGCGAATGGTGTTCATTTATTTTATTTCATCAAAGGATGAAGTATATAACAAATTTCGCATTTTCAAGGCTTTTGTTGAGAACGAATCGGGTTTAAAAATAAAAACGTTACGTTCGGATAACGGGACTGAGTACGTCAATAAGACGTTCTCTGATTTCTTAGCCAAGGAAGGTATCAAACATCAGACAACGGTACCTTACAGTTACAGCCCTCAACAGAATGGCGTATCTGAAAGGACTAACAGGTCAATAATAGAAAAGGCGCGTTGTATGCTTTCAGATAGTTGTCTTTCGAAAGGCTATTGGCAAGATGCTGTGGAAACAGCTGTGTTCTTAAAGAACAGGTGTCCTCATCGAACTCTAAACGGTAAAACGCCTTATGAGCTCTGGTTCGATAGAAAACCAAATTTGGCTCATTTAAAAGTATTTGGTTGTCGCGCCATGGTAAAGATTCCAGATGCTTTAAGAAAGAAATTGGATCCAAAAGCTGCACAATATATTTTTGTTGGTTATTCAGACGACCGACAAAGTTATTTGTTTCGTGACCCAAGCTGTCCAAGAAAGTTAATAAAAGGGAGAGATGTAACCTTTTTTGAAAATTGTTTCAAGGATTTCAAGGAGGACAAGAGTAGTCATTTGAGAAATAACAGTGATCCAATTTTCGATTTGAATCATCATAAGATATGTCAAAATACGCCGATTCCTTCCACATCACACTCTGGAAGTATTATAAGTAGTGATTGCATAGAAGAAGCAGGCTCTATTGAAACTCCTAATTTAGGTTCGAGGGAACAAGTTCACAATACTTCGAATTTTCTCAGTGCTGACGATGTTTCTTGTGAAGAGGACATGGTGGAGCAGACCGAGGAAGAAGAAAGGTATCCACTCAGAAACCGAATTGCCAAAAAGTTAGAAGGTAATTTTATAAGTTGTGTTACTAGTGAACTTGATGAGCCTCAGAGTTACAAGGATGCAATAAAGTCAGAAGACAGTACAAATTGGCATGCTGCGATGAAGGATGAGTATAAATCATTGATGAAAAAGGAAACATGGATAATTGTAGATAAACCTACGAATAAAAAAATTATTCCATGCAAATGGGTTTATAAATTAAAGAAAGATGCCGATGGTAGAGTGGTAAAATATAAGGCAAGACTGGTTGCCAAAGGTTTTAATCAAGTTTCGGGTGTTGATTACAACGAGACTTTTGCCACAGTTGTTAGGAATTCTTCCCTGCGTACACTGATTGCTTTAGCAGCAGAAATGGACTTAAAAATGCGCCATTTGGACGTGGATACTGCGTTCCTGAACGGTGATCTAGAAGAAGAGGTGTACATGCAACAACCACAAGGGTTCGCAATTGAAGGGGAAGAAGAAAAGGTTTGTCTTCTAAAAAAATCCCTCTACGGTTTAAAACAAGCGCCTCGAGCTTGGAATATAAAATTGAATCAAACCTTAAATTCAATAGGTTTTACACGAACCTCCTCGGAGCCGTGTGTTTATACAAAAAGGTTTGAAAATGAGACAGTGATATTAGCTGTTTATGTTGACGACGTTGTCATATTCTTTGAAAATGAAAAGTCATTTGACATTGTGAAATCGCAATTGACAAATTATTTTTCTTTGAAAAATCTAGGGGACCTGAGTTTTTGTTTAGGTCTTAATATTAATAGGAAGAATAACGCAATACATATAACGCAAAGAACTTATATCGAAGCATTGTTATTGCGTTTTGGCATGCAGAACTGCAAGGATATGCCGACTCCGTTGGAAAATAATAAATACGAGAAAGGTAAAGGAAATGATGATGCGTATCCGTACCAAAACCTAATCGGATGTCTTATGTTCTTAGCGGTCAACACCAGGCCAGGTATAGCTTACGCTATAAGCTATTTAAGCCAGTTTAATAATTGTTATGAAAAGAAACATTGGCTGGCTGCAAAAAGAGTTCTTCAGTATCTGAAAGGTACTATTGACTACGGTATTATTTTCAGAAAAACTGGTGCATATCTAGGTGGATACACGGATGCAGATTGGGCAAACTGCATGTATGACAGGCGGTCGTACACTGGGTATTATTTCACGCTGGCTGGCGGTCCTATTAGTTGGGAATGCAAAAAACAGCCAACCGTAGCATTATCTTCAACAGAGGCAGAGTACATGGCTTTAAGCAGTGCTGCGAAAGAAGCTGTGTTTCTTAGAAGGTTAGTCTTCGACATAACTGGTAACGCTGATAAGGTTGTTCTGTTCAATGATAGTCAGAGTGCCCACAAAATTGCTCTCAATCCTATCCACCACAATAGGACTAAACATATTGATACCAAATTTCATTTTATTCGTGAAAAAATTTGTGATGGTATCATTGACGTAAAATTTCTGCAGTCTGATAAAATGACAGCTGATATTTTGACCAAGCCCTTAAGGCGTATAGCTCATCATAGGTGTGTAAAAGATATGGGTTTAACTAATATTTAATTGTTTTTTCCTATATTCTTGTGCACTATGTGCTGTTTATCTCCATTGAGGGAGGGTGTTGTATTATGTCAATGTTTAAAAAAAGAATTACAAATTATATTGTTTACCTTAGCAACATCATAGTTTCTATTTTTTCCTACAGTTTAGGATAGTTTTGATATGTGTTTATGATGGCTTTAAATATAAATACGGATTGCCACGTGACTTTGAAGGTCTGTCGTTATTAATTTTATTGATTCTATTAGAAAACAAATAAATATTAAAATAATGTGCCTTTAATATAATTGCAGTACCTAACGCATTTTAATCTTAATTTCACATTCAATAATTTATTAAGTAGACATCATTTAAAGTTTCATTATTTTAGTGCAACTCACCGTAAGAATCTTGGCGTTACTCGAAAACTGCAAAATAATCCTAAAATAACTCAAACATTCCAAAATAATCGTAAAAGCAACCCTAAACCATACCAAAAACATTGCAAAATAATCCTAATAATATTTTTTTATATTATCATTCGAAAATATTCCTAAAATAATTCCTTATTCATTTTAAAAGCATTTCAAGCATTGCAAAATAATCCTAAAAATATTTATTTATATTATTTTTTCGAAAATATTCCTAAAAGATTTCCTTATTCATTTTAAAAGCATTTCAAGCATTACAAAATAAAAAACATTCCTAATTCATTATAAAAGCAATAAAAATAAACCTTACAGTATTCCTAATCCATACATGTCAACAATTTGATACTAACTCCAAAATTGAATTTCAAAAAAGTAATTCGAGTTATTTGCTGCTTGACTGTACAAATCCCAAATTTTGTCAGCGGGCTCAATGGCCCAGTAGTCGTTATTAACAATGCAAAGTAAGAATATTTTTTTATCTACTATTGTAAAACTAAATTCATCTAGATAATTTATATAATTTTTCAAATGACTTGAATAATAATCATCTATATACAATGAGATTTTATATGTATATTTTATCTATATATATATATATATATATAAAATGCTTTGTCCTGACTGACAGAATTTACGCACAGCCTAAATCGTTCATCGTAAAAATCTGAAACTTGGCAGGTGGACCTATTGTATGACGGAGGCGTCCGATAAGAAAGGATTTTTCGAAATTCGAACTCTAAGGGGGTAAAAAAGGGGGGTAAAGTTACTATGGGATAACTTGATTCCTTGGTCCAATCTACTTCAATGCAAAAAAATTGTTAAAGAGAATTGATGGAAGACGTTATTCTTATTTTATCGAAATTCTTGAAAAAAATGTATTTTGTGGGTAATTTTCTTCGAGTTGATATCAATACTCATACTGCTTAGTGCTTTACATTTCATTTTGACACATCCGTGAAGTGAAGTGTGTCATCTGTCATGTAATATTTTTATAAATTGTGAACAAAATGATTTCGTCGTGTCGTCGTACTATTTATTATGTTCGTTATCTCGGAAAAACAGGTAAAATTTTATCTATAAAATGGACTGAATCATATTCATCGATAATAACAGTAAGTAATTAAATATTTGATTTTATGATATTTGACAGGGTTCAAGGTAAATTGGTCAATGGCCAAATTCTTTCTCACTTATAGGAAATCTCCTTACGTCGTCTCGCTCTATTTTTTCGTAGTGTTGTTGTAAGCATGGTTGTAGGTTGTAGGTATTCAAATACCGAAATGTACCTATATTATTTTTTTACAGAATTGGTTGGAAAACAAGCTCAGGAATATGGATCATTTGATGTTAGGTGATTACCGTCGACTATGGAGCACATAGATTCTTTTCTTTGCTGATTGCTGACCTATAACAGGAAAAAACAAGATATAGCGAGAAATAGTATTAGGAAGGAGTTTCAGATATTTCACTCACCGAACTTAACGAATCGCATTGCTGCTTCACGTCAATATTCTGTAACGGGGTGGCACTTCACCGGTCGGGCTAGCCTATTTCATAAACGCCCACGATGACGCCCACTCAAAAGATTGTAGTGAGAAGTACTTATATAAATAGAAATATAAATAGAAATAGAATATAAATAGAAATATAAATATTTATAAATAGAAAAATAATCATCTACACATATGGAAATGTTTTGTATTGACCGTAGAGACCTGAAACATGGGTGTGCTCTGAAAAGTGTGGTGTATGATGTAGGCAAGGCAACCGATAAGAAAGGATTCTTTTGAAATTCCCACGGGAAAGCGAGATAAACGCAGACGAAGTTGCGCGGGTTTCTCTAGTCTATAGATATAAAAGGAGAAGCTGACTGACATATCAACGCAGGGCCTAAACTATAAGGGTTAGAAACTTGAAATTTTGCACAGGAGTTCCTTTTATAACGTATGGGAGCACTACGAAAGGAGTTTTCAAAATTCCCACGGTAATGCGAGATATACGCAAACGAAGTTGCGAGTATTTTACTAGTTGTTTATAAATAACTTTATCCAAAAATCTATTGAAAGGGGTTTAAATAATATATTTTTTTTTTTTTTATTCTATTAAAGAAAGAAAGAAAGAAAGAAAATGGTTTATTTATTGTCTAACTTACATTTATGAACTTAAAAAAATAACTAACAACAATAAAATAATAAAGAATGTAGATCAGACAACAAAAAGGCATGCTCAGCATAAACCGTGGGGTCGTCGGAAAGACCAGCGCCATGGAGTCGGAACTCCATGGCGCTGGTCTTTCGCAGATGCCTGTTTGCAATATAACACTACTGTGCGCAAACGTGCGTAATAATTAAGTGTTTTAATATAATGATATAAAATTAGGTAGGTACTTAAAGGTAGACGAACATAGGGCCTAACTATAAAAAGACAAGTATAAACTGTGGACTGAAACGGCTCTGAATAAAAATATGTGTTTTGGGTGTTATGCATTACGGTATTGTTGATCAAGAAGGTAAACCTTGAAATGTCGACGGAAAGCTTCAATGGTACGACAGTTCCTTAAAGGAGGAGGAATATTGTTCCAACATTTCGTGGCGCAGTAACGAAAATTATTTCATTATATGTCAATGAATCAATGAACCTTATTTAACCTATAATATCTAATATACACTTCCGGACACTTGAATCGAGCCACCCAGCAGTTTCGACTTTGATTGCTGGTAACTTAACAAAAGTATATGATCAACGAAAAAGTTTTTATGCAATTTGGAAGCTGGTACACTTTACATTAATAAGGTATACTTAATTCCAAATTTAAATTTCAATAACTTGATAAAATTACAATTTTAAGCGAAACTTGTCCTGTATAACCTTTCTCAAAGACAAGACTCGGGTTAAATTTTTGCAAAAAAAAAAGGAATTATTGGAAAAAAAAATATCCAGTAACTTGTATTGCCTCCGAGAGCGTTTATGATTGCAGTCATGTGATTTGGCATGGATTTAATCAACGTCATTATGAAGTGTTGTGGAATATTCTCCCATTCCTCCTCGATGGCAACTCTCAGCTCTTCCAAAGTTTGTGGTGCTGGTTGGTGAGCTCGAACACGCCTCTTTAATTCGTCCCATAGACGTTCGATGGGATTCATATCAGGGCTCCTTGCTGGCCATTCCATTGTCGTGATTCCAACATCATGAAGGTATGCCCTGACGATTCCTGCAGTGTGCGCTCTTGCATTATCATGCATAAAGACGAAGCCTTGGCCTACAAATCCAGCATATGGCATCACATGAGTCTCTAGGCAATGGTTAATGTATCGACGGGCATTTAGTGTTGGTAGACGTGGTCCTGTCACAACCTCTAGCCCAGTTTTACCATCGGCAGATATTCCTCCCCAGACTATCCACGAGCTCCCGCCATAACTCACTCTCTCTTCAATACAACACTGAACAAAGCGCTCTCCCCGCCTTCGGTAGACCTTCCTCCTTCCATCATTACCATAAAGCATAATCTTAGTCTCATCAGTAAAGATTACCTTGCTCCATTGGCGTTGAGTCCAATGCAAATGTTCGCGTGCAAACTGTAAGCACGCCATTCGGTGAGCTCTTGTCAGTTTCGGCCCGTTGGCTGGCTTATGTGGGCTCAGACCACGTTCTTTAAGTCTTCGTCTAATTGTTCGCGCGGAAACAGCCACTCCATGAAAGTGTCGAAGCTGTTCTTGGATCTGTACAGAGGTGAGGTGACGATTTCGTAAACTGGTTGTCGCGATAAATCGATCCTGTCTTTCTGAAGTTACCCGAAATCGCGGTCTTCCTGGACGGCGCACGTATCCACCAGTGTTGAGGTATCGATGGTATACCCTTTGCACAGCAGAACGGCTTAAAGCAAGCTGTGATGCTACATCGCGCTGACTTCGGCCCGACTGTAGAAGCGCCACAGTTTGCGCGGCTAGAAGAGGCGGTGTATCCATAATTTTAACGTTTAAATGGCTCAAATTAAAAAAACAACAATTTTACGATGTCTTAATTTCAAAACAATTACGGTGAATTCAAAATTATGGAGTTAAATAAAAAAATTATGTTAATTTAGATCAACTCTTCTTTTCAAAAGAATGCACTAATTTGGATTTTGTTTCGTTTTTCCATTTGATAAATTCAAAATTGGAACAACAGCACTTCAAAATCATTATGAATATACCAGCATCAAAACTGCATAAAAACTTTTTGATTAACTTAAGAATATTTTTATGTTCTATGTCATTACACATAAAAATGTAGGGTGGCTCGATTCATGTGTCCGGAAGTGTATATTATAGGTGACAGTGACCTAAGCCGCTGTACTCGCTGCAGCCCCAACCCCAAAAAATTGTCGACGCACGAACGGCGCCCAGACCGCCCCGGGCAGCCTTCGCGGGCCCCGTGGCGGCGGGACGTGTGCCGGGCGGGGCCCGTTGCGGCCCGGCCGGTGGGTCTCCATCTGTAAATCATGAAGGCACCGCAGGGCGCGGCCGGTTCGATTCCCACTCGGGGCAAACATTTATGCGATGATGGCATTTTTGTGTAAGTAATGGTAAATGTAGTTTAATTCTGCAAGATTAACCGAATATTTTAAAACAGCCAAATACTAAATTTTTGTATTATACTTCAGAGGCTCTTCAATGACTATTTCATGCAATAAATAATAATAATAATAATCTATATATATAAAAGAGAAAATCACTGACTGATTCATCACGAAATCTCCAAAACTACAAGTGCCAGGAGTCTCAAATTTTACATGGGGGTTCCTTTTGGGGTGTAGGTGCTCACTAAGAAAGGATTTTTGGAAATTCATTCCCTAAGGGAGTAAAACGGGGATGATTTTTTAATTCCCACGGGAACGGGACAAATTGGACTGCATGTTTATTATCGTGGGCGCTCAACCTAGAACTCCTAGATTTTGTATTAAGCTTCCCTTTATAAAGTAGACAAGGATAAAGATGGGATTTTTTTAAATTCCCACAGGATTCGGAATTATTAGACTACACGTGTATTATAGGAAGCGCTTAATCTGAAAAGTCGTTTTTTTTTTAATTCCCACGGGAACGAAATTATTGGCATTTTCACTTGACCACGCGGGCGGAGTCGCGGGTAACAGCTAGTATATAATAAATATATAGGGACAATTCACACAGATTGAGCTAGCCCCAAAGTAAGTTCGAAACTTGTGTTATGGGATACTAACCCAATTATATTATATTTTATAACAAATACATATTATTATATAGATAAACATCCAAGACCCGAGGCCAATCAGAAAAAGTCCGTTTTTCATCATGACCCGACCAGGATTCGAACCCGGGACCTCCTGCGTGGCGGTCTGGCGTGGTAACCATTACGCCTCGGAGGTCGTCAATGAATCAATGAACCTTATTTAATGGACATTGAGGCCTATCGGGTCTATTTATTTTTAGTTTTTTAATGTTAGCGACAAATCCCACAGATTGAGCTTAAGCTTAAGTTCGAAACTTGTAACCCAGGCCAATAAGTAAGAGTTAGTTTTTCAACATGACCCGACCGGGATTCGAACCCGGGACCTCCTGGGTGGCGGTGGTGTACCAATTAATTAATTTAAACAAACACTAACCAGTACCACTAAAGTTGGGTTGCCACGTTTGGGTAGTTGGCATCAAAACCTGTAAAATTAAAATAATATCATATATATAAAATTATAATAATAAAAATCAAAATAAGTACCGTTGTTATCTATGCACTTTTGACACTTTATAGGCAGTTCATTGATTCCTTTTTTGAAAAAAATGCGAATCTACAAAATCTTTGAAGGCGTTTTCGACTGCCTCAATAACAAATTACAACCTCTATGTACGACATGTAAAATAATATAGTTTTCTATTCTAGATTGTAACTCTAAATAAGTATGTTGACTGACACTACAAATTTTAATAAACATTCCAAATTAAGTACATTTTTTAGGTCTATAAAATCATTGAAGTGTTCTGTTCTAATTGTCAAAGTCGGCGAGCGATCATCGAAAATATGTTATGTTTACTAAAAAGTAGCGGCACGCTATGATGGCCGTTTTGACGTTTGTCCACTCATGAAGTTTCGTATTAATTAATAATTACATTTATAGGAGCAAATTGCTGTTCTTTATTGTCAATAGTGACGTTCAGTTAGTCATATAATTTATCGAATGTATGATTTTAGGACACAACATTTATTTAATACATTGATTTCGAAACTATATTATATATTAGGGTCCCGCGAACAATTATCTTTTATTTTTATAAGATTATAATTATTGGTATACTTATTTACCACACAACTCTGCATTTGTTTTTTGAAACTCAAAGTGTGCATATAAAGTATGTATGTATATTCATTTTCATTCCAATATTCAGTTCGTTCAAATGTAAACATTTATATTTTTGTTTTATTAAAACTTTAATGAAGTACATAAAACTTATAGATTTGATTTTTTTTTGAGAATAAATTGACAGTTCACATCACTATTGTAATATGTCAAAACGGCCATCATAGCGTGCCGCTACTTTTAGATAGTTATTATTTTAGGGTTAGGTAGTTATTATTTTACGGTATTAAAGGAGGTATTATCTTTATCTTCTTTACATAGTATAAAATGAAGTCGCTTTTGCTGTCTGTGTGTCCCTATGTATGCTAAAATCTTTAAAACTACGCAACGGATTTTGATGCGTTTTTTTTTAATAGATAGAGTGATTCAAAGGGAAGGTTTTTAAGTTTTATACATTCCAAAATTCCCACGGGAAAGCGGAATGATTATATAAAATATAAAAACTGTCGGAACAAAATGTATCTCCACGGGTCTATTTAATTGGTCAGAGATCGACGCTCAGGAACATCCGTCCACATGAGTCTGACCTCAAATATTGTGGGAGGTCAATGATTGGCGCTCAACCTAGAAAGCTGAAATTTTGTATAGAGGTTCCCTTTAACTGCTTAGTTAGGACATTGTGGTTAACCTGAGCATTTATATATTTTTTTATTTATATATTAATACTTATAAAAACAATTTTCGTCGCACGACTGCGACATCGATGTCTTACGACTGAAAAAAAGACTGTCCCACGGCTAAAAATACAGGACTTTAAAATACATAATTTCTCAAGGCTGGGAAATTTACCCTACATACATTTCATTGCACGTCACTTCTGGTGCTTGATGTTCGAAATTATTGTTTACAAAACATACAGTGCCGCAAATGTGTCTGTGCCGATGGTGAAGGCGGTGTGATCTATGGTATTGACTCAGGTATTGAAGGTAATTGTTAAGGTATTCATTAGTTCTGGTTTTGGCCACGGGCACAGATAAGTTTGTGGCGCGCATACTTAATGGGCAAGGTGCCGTCGCCTATGTACAGAGCGCGACTCCGTTTAGGATGCGTAACATATTATGACGGAGTGTGTAAGGAATGAGGCCTATAAGAGACAATTTTTTTACAATATTTTTATGAAGTATTCAGATGTAGGATTCTGCAATAGTATTTTGTCGTGTCCCCTGTCGGAGTCGGCAAAACTGCTGTATAAATTAGTATTGTGTGGTATAAAGGTGCTCCTTCACCGGGAGCATTCGCGTGTAATGTAACGCTCAGATTCGAGCATTACAGCAGTGAGGGAGGCGAAGGCTCGTCAATCAGGGAGGTAGTATTGTAATGTAATGCTTAGAGTCAATTCTAAAATGTTACATTACACGCGATCGCGAATGCTCGCGGTGAAGGAGCACCTTAAGACGTCGCAAGTATTGTTGTACAATAGAGCGACATATTCACATGGTGACTAAGCTCTTTACATTAAGGTCGTACCAACAAATTTCGCTAAAATTTTGCTGTTTTTCAAGTTGTCTCTACTCCTAGCTACCATAACGAATAACCACCAAAAAAATATATGTTGTGCTATAATCATTGTACTACATTTAACCATTTTGAAATTTGAAATTACTGAATATTTATGGAGTAATAAAATATTTAAGGAACCTAGTAATCAAAGAAAGAATGTGATTCAACTTGGGTATTTATGCATCGATTCGTGTAAAATTTACATTAATACATAGGCAATAATATTATCTACTTATTTGCAGCTTGGTTTTTGAATTTGAGTGTATTTCCACCAAGTCACAAGCAATTTTCCGTCAATTACGTAATTTCTGGATAGCGGGTGACTGGACACAAGGTAATCAGTGCGCTCCCACGCTTTCGGATGGATGGACGTGTGCCAAATTTTCGCTGCACCATGCATGCTCTCGATTTTTTATTATTATGACGAAAATATCCAAAAATAAAAAATATCAACTAAAAAAAATACAACAAATGCCTGAAAGTTATTTATCTTTTTGAATTATATATTATGACGTATATTATATTATCCACGATAATGATTGTGGCTCATTACAGCGCCACATACAATACTTAAATTTCGACACTGCTGCTATTGGTTACATGGTTTTTTGGTAGATTCAACAAATCGCTAGTTTTAGTCCCACTGGACACCAGCATGAACACCAACCTAAGGATCGAACCAGGAGACACTTCTCCTGGTTCGATCCTTAGGTTGGTGTTCATGCTTTTTGATTTTTAAACTTTTTTTTACAATATAATTCTATGTTTTACTTTTTACCTACCTACAATTGCAAGCAGTAAAAAACTATAATAAAAATATGTAATAAAATGCATAATTTTTTTTAAATAGGAATCTGAAATTGTCGAAGTATTTTATACACATAAAATTATATTTTTCTTTTTATCTCTTTTAAGACGAGAAAAAAAAGAAATAAAACGAAAAATATTATTTACTAATGTGTATAAAAATAGACAATATCAGATACCAATTTAAAATTTTGAGGACATTTTTATTATAATTTTTTTTTACTGCTCGTACGTATCTTATTGTTAGGTAGGTAAAAAGTAAAACATAAAATTATATTGCTAAAAAGAAGTGTAAAAATCAAATAAAAAACATGAGCACCAATTCTTGAACCTGGACATTATTTACTAATGATTTCTTGAATCAACCATAAAGCCATCGTAAACAATAAGAGATGTGGCGAAATTTAACTATGTATTGTATGTCGCAAATAAAATTATGACATAGATTACGTCATTTATTTGACTCATAGTGCCTTTCATACCATACTAGTGGGTGCCTGCGGCTTCGCCTGCGTGGAGTTTGGTTTTTCTAGTTTTACGCATTTCTGGGATAAAAAGCACTCTAAATGTTGACTCGAGATCTCCGTGTAAAATTTCATCAAAATTCATTCTTTAAATTCAGTGGTTTTTGCGTGATACGGTATAACACGCAGACGTACAGTTTTTTTTGTTGAAAATTACTATTTTGGTACTGTATCGATAGTAAAATCCAGCCGATCAATATTTCAAAAAAATGTGTGTGTCCTGTAAAAACCGGTACAACACGAGTTGTAGCAAAATGACCTTTTTCATTGAATGTGAATCAGAGAAAAATACCCAATTTTTCTGTCTAATCCATATTTTGATAGGGCTTATAGTTCCTGAGATAGTATGGTACAACTAGAGCAAAAAAAACGGGTTTTGTTAAATAATTTTGTGTAACCAACCAAATACGACATAACATACATCGCCTGCAAAATTTCATTTGCAATGTTAAGATTTGTTTTTAATAATATATATTTAGCTCTATCATAATTCACATAACATTTTAAAAGTGTCAACTGATATTGTTTAGTTCTAGAGGTCTATGGAAAGTGTTCAAATATTTTAATAATTGGTTTCTCAACTAGATGTCGTTAATATTACCGCGCCGCGCCACGTCATTGGCAGCCCTCTAGTGGTGAAAAAGGCAAGGTTTTTATCAAAACTTAGTACTACAAAATGATCAATAGAAGTCAAGTTTTTGGCATTTTACGTAATATGAAAGCGGGGTGAAGGGGTGAAGTAACGTTACTTAGAGGTCAAATCCTCAAGGTCATCGGCTCCATGGAGCCCCTTAAGAAAAAGAAAGTTTGTGCCTCTGTGCTTGTTTTTGAAAACCATTCTCTCCGCCGATAAACGCAAACAAATCATATACGCCGATAACAAACGAATTTATAAATTAAGTTGTTATTAATAGGGTAAAAATTTGGCACTGCTTTTGAAAAAAAACCTGTAAACAACATTTTGTAACAAGAATCTAATAATATGAATGGAAAAGACATTAGCAGATGATTAAATTTTATTCGTCTAGGTTTTCCAATTACCTATTTTATTACATACCTACTTATTGGCTGATTATGTTACAAGATTTTTGTATTTAAGCGCATATTTTATGTAAATAAATTATTAACGCTACCCACATTGTCATTTCATTTATGTAATAAAATATTATATTCTATTGGCGACCCGGACTGAATAGAAGAATTATTCTGAAGAAAAAATCCTTACTTATAAATGTCATAAATATGACATTGCACTTATCTACAAACAAGCCAAGCGTAGCAAATGCGGAACTTTACTTGTCCGGTTTTTTGACAAAATAAATAAAATCAACGCAATGGAATAATTAAACTTTAAAAATGTAACTATAATAAAAACATACAAAGAACTACAATGAGTGGAATAAATTCAATAGCAATTATATTAGTTGTGGCAGTTAAATTGTGTTATAGCAATAATGAAACAATAACCTTGATGTGGTGTTTTTCAACCTACCTACGTGTTTTTACCCTAATCACAAAACATCAAGTTCCAAACAATGGCATGTTTTTACTGCATAGTATGTAGTAATAACATGCCATTATTTGGAACAACATACTTATAGGTATATAAGAGAGTTTAGGTTCGGAAAATTCTAAGTAAGCAGGAAAAGTCGAGTTATTTATTCGTACGCTAAAGTCTCTTGCAGTTAAGATAATAGAGGGAAAATACTTCGTATTAATGTTAGTATTTTTCAACGTATTTAAAACACAAGCTGCAAATGAAGAGGAAAGTCGGCCAATTGAATAAGTTATAGTTCAATCTGGAGCCCCCAGAGAAACAGCATAAGGATAAGGTGATGAGATCCCTTCATCAACTGGAAACGAACGATAAGGTGGAACATGAAGTGGACATTCCTGGAAGTAAGGCCAGTTCCCGTGACACCGCCACTCATATGGCAGAAGAGGTGGTAATCAGGCAGGTTTTTAGTCCGTATGCGCCACTCAAAGGTCAAAAGTGTCTAAATGACGATTTCCGTACGGTAAAAATTGTTTGGTTTCAAAGAAATTAAAAGTTGTACTCAAATTATATTTACTTTAATTTATATACTTATTTTAGTTTAGTTTAACCACTTTTAAGGCATTTAACCAAAAACCCGTTACCCTGTATAAAGTTTACATGAAGTCTTTGTAAAACTATCCAGTTAAGTGGTCAGACCGCAATATTATTCCAATTTTTAATTGAAATAACTTATGGATCTCTTACTGACAATTACTTACAAACAATAAAATTGAAATAATAATGCCCGTTTTTAACAACAATTCCTAAAATTTAAAAGTTTCCTAACAGTTTTTTCTGTCCAAATCCTTGTTTTTAGTATGTACGTGTTTTAACATAATTATGATGATTTTTAAAAACCGTATTTTATCGATAATTTTATGTCATACGTAAATATTCTTGGACGAATCACACAACGCCATCTAGTCCCAAACTAAGCAACTAAACTTGTAAAATAATACTTATTTAACATAGAAAACACCCAGACCAAGGCAAACAGATATGTTAATGCACACAAATGTTTGCCTTGCGCAGGATTCGAACCGGCCCTTGAGATAAAGTGACCATTGCTAGCCACTCGACCACCGGGCTTACCATACATGTACCAAACACAAGGATTTGGACATAGAAAAAGCTGTTAGGGGAGTTTTAAATTTTAGGGATTGTTGCTAAATACGGACATTAAAGTAGGTATCTCTTACTGATCATCAAAACAATAGTCCTCAATGTGTTGTGCCTGTAGACGTTTTCCTATTTGATGTCGGCGGTATGTGACCGTATCGCTGTGTACCAAATGTTGGGATGATTCTTTTTTTACCATTTCCTGCTTGATGTCATCAGGCTCGTTACACCATTTACTGAAAATTTCGAACACATTTAATTGTCTGTTGAATCTGTAACTTTAATTTAATAAAAAAGGAATGATATATATATATGATATATGATAATAAATACTAGAGGTATAATGTTACAAATGCGGAAAGCGGAGAATCGAATTTGGTGGAAAGCATTGGGAATGGCCCATATCCAGCCCAGCAATGGGTGGGTAGATACCAACCAGCTCATGATGATGATAATAATGATGACGATGTTACAAAAATGGTTAATTGGTAAGTAGATGATAGCCTGGATGGATCCACAGTATGGCTTTAATCTGGAAGAGGACAAACCTGCATACGTCCCATCCACCACGAAAATTACTCTTAAATGAGGCTTGCAAACGATTTCTGTTAGCTCTCCACCACGATATATCTTGCCTTTCCAGTGGACACACCTTTTTTATCTGCAAGATGTGACAAAAAATAGATATACTTACTTACATAACTAAATTTTTCTTGGTAAACAAATAAGATATTTTATTTATACCACAAAGGTGGCAAACAAGCATACGGCCGGCCTGATGGTAAGCCGTCACCATAGCCTATAGACGCTTGCAATACCGGAGGTATCACCCACGAGTTGCTTACCCTCCCAACCCTCCCAAGTGGAGCTCTGGAAACCTTACTCACCGTAGGAACACAATATGGCCTAGAGGCCTAGATCAATGTTATTTGGCTACGATCTTCTGTGAGGTCCTTCCCCAGGCGGGCTGTTCCGTTTTGAGCGGATTATCCGCTGTGCCCTACCTCTTTTTTTTTTATGCCACACAGGTGGCAAACAAGCATACGGTCGGCCTGATGGTAAGCCGTCACCGTAGCCTATAGACGTAAGCAATACCGGGGGTATCACTCACGAGTTGCCAACCCTCCCAACCCCCCCAAGTGGAGCTCTAGAGACCTTACTCACCGTAGGAACACAACCTCTCTTAAAAGGTAGAAATAAAATGCCTGTAGGTAGTTTACGCAGTTAACTTGCGAAACCCGCGCTTCATTTACGCGCATCCCTCTTTCTCGTGAAAATTTCGAAATATCCTATCTATACTTATAAGCACGCACAGCCAAACTGCTGATTGTAGTAGAGACCTAAAACTTGTGTGTTTTTTTGTATGATGTAGGCAGCCGTTGCGAAAGGATTCTCCAAAATTTCTAAGGGAAAGCGATAATATACTTATAGTTTTTTACATACGTTATACACAGCAACTCCAGTTATAAATATGCAAACAATATTGACAAAGGTCAAACTGAGGGAAACTGTGCCGAGTGTTGCAAGCTCTGTAGCCGGGTCGTCGCTGAAGTTAGACGTCGTGATCACATCTGTCCATCGTGTATCGTCGTCTGAGAAGATGAGGTGGACTAGTGCCATAGACCAGAGCAAACCCTGGAGAAGTAAAGACAGTAAGGTCTATAAAATGGTACATGCATTTAACTAGTTTAATATTTTCTTGATTTCATTCACAAATTTGCAGGATTGGTCTTATTCCAATTTTTTATAATTTTTTGTTTGTTCAAAATATTTATAAGATCAGTAGCTGTGCCCACTGCTTCGTCCGCGTGGAATTGGATTTGTGGTTAAAAGAGTATCGGATCAATCAGAGTCAGTGACATGACATCTAGTGAAGTTTTGAGAACCTTAATTTTCATTACGTCGGGACACTTTGTCCACGTAAATGAAGATAACTTTCCTAATATCCGATTTAAATCAAATAAAGCCTATATATTGCTTCAAGTTAAGCTCTATTTTGCTACGTAAACATGCGAATGCTTGTTAATGTAAACAGCATTAAAATCCGAAAATACTAAGATGTGCACGTATAAACAGACAGACAGAAGAAAATAACCATATCTATACTGACAGCGTTAACAGCAGGAGGCAATAGAGAAGCAGAGAGAGAGACAACTAATGAAGCTGTATATTCTCCCAGAACAGCTAACGCCACGCCAATCGCCAATACCACTCGGCACAGCCACAAGCACGCCCACCCACAGTGACCGAATTCCACACCTGTGAAAATGTATTACAAACTATACAAAGTATTTGACAGTATTTTATCGGTAGGCCCCTTCCCTAGTAGACCTACTGACATGCACAACTAGTTGTGTCATTAGGACCTACAAAGGAAACAGGTAAGATAAATAGATCCTATCGTATAAATACAATCCAATGCAACTAGGGATGGTGATTCTTCTCCAGGTTGCATTGCATTTATCAAAAAACCAAGTGAGTAGTTTTAAAATCTCGCTTCGTTAAGCCTTTTCCACTAAAACTACCCTGAGTGAGGCTTGGTAGTTTTAACAAACACATTCCTACATACGCATCGTATCGTATCTCATCTCTGATGAAATCGCAGTCTGATGGGAGGCTTCGGATTTAGAAGGAGTCATCAGCAAGCAGGTGAGCTCTAGTCGGCTTAAGACAGGAGATGCGGACATTACCCCGTAGATTCCACAAGCGGTGAGACATGTTGTAATTTGTTTTATTGAAAACTAGCTGCTGCCCGCGGTGTTATTTGCATTTAATTTTATGCACAGCGGCGCCATCTATTTTATAAAGCCCCATTGACTATCAGGCTTGCTTGACCAAATCCTACGGGAATGGCGTACTTTTGGATATAAGGTACCACCATGTGTTAATCCAAGGTTTCATTTGAGCTTGAAGAAGTAACAAAAATACTTACAAACTATCGCCTTTATAAACACACTAAGATAAAAAAAATGTATACCGGGCATCGAAATAATATTATACCGGGACATCATCTCATAAGTGGGCCAGTCTCCGACGCCATAGCGATCGTCGACGGCACAGATCGTCAATCCGAAGATAAATCCGATGACGAGGGAAAGGAACAGTCCCAAGGGTTCGTGCATTAGACCTGCTGATCTGCTGGAGGGAACGATCGCGGACAGCGGTCCCCAATGTACCAGCTGTTACTGGACCCTAAAAAAGGTAAAATATGCAGATGCATCCAGTCAGTTAAATATGATCATTCTTAAAGCTACAGATAGACCTGCTCTGTGATAGCATGAAATGAAAGCAAGCTATTAATGAGGAAATGCGACTTAGTAGCAAGTGTGTCCAAATGGCAAATGCCAGCAATAAGCATGCTAGTTTTAAGCAAAGCTCGTCCCGCGCTACAGATAGCGTGCTCGAAAATCCATCGGCTGTCGATATTCGAGCACGCTCGAAATGAGCATGCCTATCACTAGCAATTCTTGGACACACATGCTACTAAGTAGCATTTGCTCATTAATAGCTTGCTTTCGTGCTTCAATGAGCATGTTTATCTGTAGCTTTACAATGGTTACGTCATTCGGTTTCAAGCGGATTAATACTTGAAGGTTCTTTGGTCAACTAGTACTGTATGCATGTTTGTGTCTATGGAACAATATCTGTTATAGGAACTCGGAGGCTTAAACCATTACCAAGTCATTATTTGTTGAAAAATAATTTGGAAAAAACAGTTTTGCTAATTATAAAATTGCGAAAAGTTGTTTTGACAGACAAATGTTATTTTGCCATATGTAATATGTAAAGGTCGACCTGCTCTTGACTGTACGTGCTCGTAATTTCTGCTTGTTTCATCACACGATAGCGACACAATATGGCGAAGTGCCAATAATATTATTAGAAGTTCATTTTAGGTACGTTAAAATTTCTTTCTGTTTTTGTATGATTTATTTTAGAAACTGTAAAAGTAACGAAATACAACAATTTTATACGAGCGTTTTCACACGGCTTTTGTCTGGCATCGGTGTTCGATAATTCAAAAATAAATAAATGTATCTCATACATACCTTCCACATTCCACAAGTTTTTATCTTTTGTTAAACCCCAAGTCGCGTTATTGATACCAAGACGTCCTATGATTTCATAGAGAATCTGAAAAAGAAAGTAAGTTTAACATGACCATCGAAATAATATTACTACGTATAGAAATGACAGCGCCTTCAAATTTTGGCGCCGCGTTCGGCCGTGAGGGGCGTGCCCCTCCCTGGCCCCGCCCCCAACCGAGTCATAGAATATGACATTACTACGCAGGGGCGACACTTTGTTTATATTCTGCCTATTGGACATCTAATTGATTATTTTATTTTATTACAATATTTTATTTTACTTAATAGAATAAACTTAATAGAAAATAGGTACAATATTAGCTTTATAGGTAGGAAGCTACATTAAATTTTTGTTCTTAACTAAATATTAGTCAAAAATAAACTGAGATTAAATCAAAACTAACTTTATAATGAAATTTTATTTGTTCGAAAACGGTTGGTCGAAATTTAAAATGCTGTTTCGTTTTCCTTCTTTTTATTTTCTAGAAACTATTTTTTTTACTTAGTTAGTAACTTTATCCACATTTACATATTTTATACCTACTACATAAAAATATTTTGTAAATATAGTTGAAAAAATCTAATTATAATAATTACGACAACAAAGTAACGCGTTATACGTGCCCATGAAATTTGAGGGTTGCCCTCGATTTTCCTGGAATTCCCATCATCAGATCCTGAATTGGTGACAACTTGGGAGTATGCACTTATGAATAAAAAAAGAATTTTGAAAATCGGTCTACAATTGGAGTAATCGGCGGACCTCCAAAAAAAAACAATGAAACATAGAACCTCCTTTTTTGAAGTCGGTTAAAAAAAAGCAAAAAATTTTTCAAAAATAAGTACCTAAATTATATTATAAAATTGACTCACGCTTAGTACCTACGTATCCCATCTGTACGATTACTTTTTGATAATCTATGATTTTCACATAGAAATGGCGGATGCAATCATGATGCAATAGAAAATAATGAAAAAAAATTGTTTTGGTTGGTTTTACTTAATTTTTTGTATACTTACCGATGATAAGTGACGCCGCTATCTTTCTTTCTTACTGTTGAACGGTTTTTGCAAGATTTTATTGAACATGACGGCATTTTTTAATTATTTTTTTTAACATAAATCAGAGGACCAATCACGATGAGCGTCGGCAAGTTTCTAAACGAGTCATAAACGAGTTGATGTCTATTGGCCTCAACGTATGGGGACAAAAATTTTGTTCGCGGTGTCATTTCTATACGTAGTAATATTATTTCGATGAACATGACAGAACTATTTTGGCGCCAAATCAATAGCGTCATGAGCTCGTGATAAAAATTTGATTTCTGTGTGTTTCAAGGTTGGATTCATAGTAGTAAAGTGAAGCAAACATTGGCTAAAGCGCACTGTGATTGAAGTTCATTCATCAGAAAGTTCTACATATTAAAAGTGCATTATTATGTTGACGTCAAAATATGGCTTCTCTGAAGGAATTTCTTCTGGTAGGTATCATCTTTATTTGGGGCGAGTTGATTCAGAGACTTCATACTGAGTCGAGACGACATGAATACGCTGCTTTGAATGATAATACGTATTACCAAGACCAAGATTAAGAGAGGTACAGCGGATAATCCGGAGCTCAAATTGGAGCAGCCAGTCTGGGGAAGAACCTTCCACCTTATAGAAGATCGTAGCCAAATAGCATTAGTCTCGGCCATGCTGTGTTCCTACGGTGAGTAAGATCTCCAGAGCTAGACTTGGGGGGGTTGGGAGTGAAATTGGCCACTCTCCGCCGCGTCACAGAAACGCGTTACCTCAACCCCAGGCGAGTACCGTGGCGGGTGCAGTCGCAAAGGTAGAAAAAGGTAATTATTTCACGCGCGTTGTATGGAGTGTCCGGGATGTGACAAAATCTAGGAGTTCTAGGTTGAGCGCCCACGATAATACACGTGCAGTCCAATTTTCCTCGTTCCCGTGGGAATTTAAAAAAACGACTTTATCCTAGTCAACATCATAAAGGGAATCTTTATTAAAAAAAATCAGCAATCTAGGTTGAGCGCTCCCGATAATACACGTACGTAGTCTTATTATTCCGAACCCTGTGGGAATTTTAAAAATCCCGTCTTTATCCTTGTCTAGGTAAATACAAAATTCTAGTGTCTAGGTTGAACGCCCACAATAAATAAATAAATAAATATATAGGGACAATTCATACAGATTGAGCTAGCCCCAAAGTAAGTTCGAAACTCAACGATATTATATTTTATAACAAATACATTATAGATAAACATCCAAGACCCGAGGCCAATCAGAAAAAGTTCGTTTTTCATCATGACCCGACCGGGGATCGAACCCGGGCCCTCCTGGGTGGCGGTCTGGCGTGGTAGCCATTGCGCCACGGAGGTCGTCATTACAATAACACACGTGCAGTCCTATTTGTCCCGATCCCGTGGGAATTAAAAAAATCCCGTCTTCATCCTTGTCATCATCATAAAAGGAATCTCTATACTACATTTCAGCTTTCTAGGTTGAGCGCCTGCGGTTATACACTTACAATCCTATTACTCCCTTTCCCGTGGGAATTTCATAAAATCTCATCTTTATCCTTGTCAACATCATAAAGAGAACCTCTATACAAAATTTCAGCTTTCTAGGTTGAGCGCCTGCGATAATACACTTGCAGTCCTATTACTCCCTTTCCCGTGGGAATTATATAAAACCCCATCTTTGTCCTTGTCAACATCATAAAGAGAACTCTATACAAAATTTCAGCTTTCTAGGTTGAGCGCCTGCGATAATACACTTGCAGTCCTTTTACTCCCTTTCCCGTGGGAATTTCGTAAAACCCCATCTTTATCCTTGTCAACATAATAAAGGGAACCTCTATACAAAATTTCAGCTTTCTAGATTGAGCCCCTGCGATAAAACACTTACAGTCCTATTACTCCCTTTCCCGTGGGAATTTAAAAATTTGAGACTCCTCAGTCAGTGATTTTATCTTTTGTATATTAAAGAAACGGAAGCTTAAAAAATAGAGTAACTTCTCCCGTTTTCCCAACATTTCCCTTCACTGCTCTGCTCCTATTGATCGTAGCGTGATGAAAAGTATACTATAACCTGCCCAGGAGTATGAAGAATAATTGTACCAAGTTTTATTAAAATCCGTCGAGTAGTTTTTGTTTCTATAACGAACATACAGACAGACAGACAAAAATTTTACTGGTTGCATTTTTGGCATCAGTATCGATCACTAATCAAATCTGACAGTTATTTTGGAAATATATTTCATGTACAGAATTGACCTCTCTACAGATTTATTATAAGTATAGAAGATAGAAGATAATCTAAAATCTAATTAAATACAAACTATAAACTGCTATAAAGATGCTGCGTGTAATATTTACGTGTGCCGCAGTAATACAGAATGGCCATAGCTCAGCTGAAATTGTTTAGTAGTAGGTGGTAGTAGTCCAAACTTCATTGTCATCAATGAGCAAAGAAAATTGCAATTGTTTATTTATTATGTAGAAACCTGCATCCGGTCTGCAACTTTCCGGCGACAAATTTTGCTGCGATCTATTGTCTAATTTCCCAAGAATTTACCCTTAAATTACGACTTGTCAGCGTTATGTAAATTTGCATTTCGAGAACCTTGCGAATATTTGTTTAAGTACATTATAAAACAAAGTAAAATAAATAAAATCATCTAAAGTGAATTTGGTCATTCGCTCAGACATTATTATTTTCGTTGTCAGACTAAAGAAGAAAAAAAAGATAAATTCAGACTTGAACCGCCTTACACTAGTCTGTAAGTTATTTGTTTATACCTGCTGTAAAAATTGTATGTGTCCTACAAATCAAGCATATTCTATCTATCTATCTAATCTACTTAATTAAAAGTTTTAGTTAAAATTACAACTTGATACCTCCACGCATTCCCGAGAAAAAGAGTCTTGACAGACAGACAGACAGACAAACGGACAACAAAGTGATCTTATAAGGGTTCCGTTTTTTCCTTTTGAGGTACGGAACCTTAGAAACCGACAGACAGTATACTCTGTTAGAAATGTAGACTCAATATAATAAAGACTCGTGCATTGAGGCTGGGCATGCAAGACGAGATGATTGGGGCGAAGGAGTAGTGGGCCGTTTAGCGTCAATAATTCAGTTTTTCAAAAGTAAAGATCTGGTAGCAGTGGAAGCCTTATACCACGATGAATGCCGCAAATCTTTTTTCAAGCCATTGTACACAACCCAAATGGATTTAGACCGCTCAGACGACACTGTACACAATGTAGGGTTCCGTATTGGCTACGCTTTGCTTGCTTACAGACGAGTACAATGACATTTTCTATGACATTTATACGGTTTTATCAAATAAATTTTATTTTATAAGTTCGTCGGCTATTACTCGGTAACTAGTAGAGCCTACTTAACCGTAATAGTTTTCATTGAAAGTTTAGCATATGAACTACTAACCATGTTTTTTTTTTTTCAATTTTCTAAACACAAGACTTTCGGAGATAGAGGGGGTGGGACCACCGTGCAAAACGAAAATTGACACGATAAATGTAAATAATTCCGAAAAGGATCATTGTATCGAAAAATGATCTTTCCACACCCTTTAATGTTTTGAAGAGACTATCTAACGATACCCCACAACATGGGGTGGGTGCGAAAAAAAATCATTTCCATTTTTCATGTAGAGAAGGCACCCCAAAAATAAAATATATTTTTCAAAAATTTATTTCAGCACTTTGTTAGCATTATTAATATGTGTATACGTACCACATTACAGCTTTCTAGCATTAAGCGTCTAGGCGCTAGACCGCGACAGACAGACAGACAGACGGATATAGCGAAACTATAAGGGTTCCTTGTTAGTTTACTACGGAACCCTAAAAAGTGTGAACACCAAAGTTGTAGAAAATTTTATCAGGTTTCATTATGTAGTACAACAAAATTTCATACGACGCACTGTTTTCGAGATATAAACAAAAAACCTAAAAACGGGACCTTCTTTGTGCTCCCCCTCCTCGGGCTTACCTCGGAGGGGTAAGGACTTTGAGTATGTTAAATCTCCTAATTAGTCCAAACAAAGTTCCAAGTCAAAGTTTCTGCTTTCGACTTTTCCATCCACATGCCCTTTGTGAGCACTCATTTACTGAACTATTGCTTAATTTTAAGTCACAGATTTTAAAGGCCCTACTCACGATGCAATCTGACTAGCAATTTGTTGCTGAAACACGTGGCAATCGCAGTTGCCAGAGCTCTACTGACCTTAGCAACTTCGATTGCAATTTCATTCAGAGACCAAGCGCCTTAACGTGTACCAACATACGTTTTTATTAATGCCACCAACGCTAAATTTCAAAAAATGGCATTTGCAGTTGCTAATGCAAACACCAGATAAGAGAAAGAAAAAGAGATTTTGTTTAAAAAAAATGGCTACTACTCAGAAATTTAATATCGCAAATGAACATAATGGTTCATTTGGAACCAGAAGATTTCTCAATTTTTCTCAGCATGGATTCTGAGTGTTTCAGTGAGCTTCTCTCTCTGGCAACTCCTTATATAAAAAAAGATACTTTCATGAGTGATAGCATTTCTCTAAGAGAGAGGCTAGTAGTCAGTGTGTTTGTTGTCTCACAAATGAGGCAAATCTCTATAAACTTCTATTATTTTTGTCCACACTAATTTTTCTTTGTTACTCATTTTGGTTTAAAAGCCAAACGGTATCTAGAGAGATGTGACCGACTGAACGGCACACGTGCGAATGAGTGAATGAGCCAAGATTGCATGCAACCGCGCTATTCACGACGCAATTTAATTTTGTTGCAGCGATTAGTCAGTTGCTAGCGCGGATGATGCGTGTGATCTGCAACCTACCTATTTACGATGCAATTTGTTGCCAAGAAATCGCAGCAACAAATTGCTGGTCAGATTGCATCGTGAGTAGGGCCTTTTATAAGCCGCGCCAACAACGCGACTCACAGTTTATAAAGCAATTTAAAATCGATTTTCTTTATGCTAAGGTAAGTGTGAGTTTCGTTTTACGTCTGCTTGATGTTGATCCGATTTAAGGATTTAAGTCATTATGTATATAGAAAAGTTGAATTACCAAAATGGTTTTGTTTAAAAAAGTTTATTTAAAGTTAGAATTAGGTATATAGGCTTTCCAAATCTCTTTTTTTTTTTATGGACCTATTCCTATTCCTGGACCCCAGTGACCTGCGGCCCATCTGGCAGGAGCTGGCGTCACATGCCGTGTCCCAATAAAAATAAAAATAAAATAAAAAATGGCAATCAGACTTCAGACGAAGATTCTTGTGCCATTGTGCCATGATTCTATTGCGGATTTTGAAGTCAACACAATAATGCACTTTTAAAAGTTCCTGATCATAAACTGCAAGCACTATGCACTTTAACCAATGATTGCTTCACATTACACTATCATCAGCTGTTACCCGGAGCTTAGCTAGCCTATGTTGGGCTCTGTACCCCTAACAATCTGTATGCAAATTTTCATAATAATCGGCTGCTTAGTCAAGCTGCGAAGGAATAAACAAACTCACTTTCTCTTTTTTTTTGCTCACCAGCAAAAAAGGGATGGTCAAGAGAGCCGCCAGAGTTTGGCTTTAGACAGTGGCACTGTAATTCTCTAATTGAACTCTACACATGCATCTACATTTTGTTAATGTATTTTTGGAGATATGCAAAGAAACCATAAATAGAATGGTGTTTTGTGCCCCTTTTAACCGTGGTCCCATGCTATTCTATTGGTCACCAACAAAAATCGCTATCTTGGGATAGCGATTTTTGTTGGTTGCAACATCCAAATGTTGCAACCAAAAGTCATCCTAACGATGGTCCTCCTATCTACGAGCAGACTTACTTAAACTAGTCGCTATAGCTATTTCATTTTTTCTTCCATTTTTTCAGGCATGTTCAAGAGCAGTTTCGCCAAAACATATTAATTTGCGAAAAGGGAACTGTTACACTGACGAAACGTTATTCGTCTAATAGTTGTTTGGCCTAGTGAAAGACTTGACAAATTGAAATGCCGCAAACCTTTATTTTAGTGTCATTATAATAATCAGCTAAACGATAATTCTACCAAATGAAACGTTGTCATATAAACATTTGATAATCGTTAGTTAGAAAATATATGAAACTTTGGTTGGCGAGTGATAATCGTCCAAACCAATTTCTCAAAAGGCAGGATACGCAGGATAAAACATACAACAGAGAAAAGTTACTATTATGCTAGCTCTACATTCTCGCGAAGTATATCGTAAAACTTAGTGCGTAACTTCTTTTCACTGCGGTCACTTCGCGAGAGTGTAAGAGCTTATGATATATTTCACCGAAATTTTAAACCAAGATTAGTTGCTTAACAGCTAACAATGTCCAATCTTGCCATCATTCGATCATCTTTTCGGCACAGTACTTCGGGAACTGTACGACCGTTAACAAGAAGTCAACGGCAGGCTGAAATATAGAAAATTGTGTCATTAACTAGCCGAATAAATGAACCTAAAAAGCAGGCAAAATTAAAAAGTTCCGAGATACAGCTCCGAGTTTGACGTTTGTTCGGGAATTGTTTTTCTTCCTGACGGCCCGGTGGCCTGTTGGTAGTACCCACTACCCATCCTCGAGAATGATATAAATTAACTACTTACTTAAGAATATGGGTTTTGAGGATTCCTTGAGGAAATCCTTAAGGCGCCCTCCTCCAGTGCTATGCCTTTCGGCTCAAGAACAACTGGCATGTTGACTAGAGGTTTATAATTATTATAGATTTATAATTGTTTCCTACGAGCTTTTAACCTTAATATTACCTAGTTCTAAAACTACATCGAAGACAGTGACGAGCTCTCGTATCGGAGGCCAAGACTCCCTTTGGGTCCCTGAGCCAGCGGACTAAGTATACTACATCCTGAGACTACATCAAAGAATTAGTTCAATACTCACCTCTAAGCACGAACAGCATACTGAAAAGGGTAACAGTAAGATGTAAAAATAAGATGCTATTCCTGCTATCCACCATCCGACGATTAACAAAATAAGAAGCCATAATATAAAAAAAATAATATTCATATTGAATAATTACTTTTGTTGTAGATTTTGTAAATTGTAATAATTTTTTAGTAAGTACATGTACGGTGTACTTTTGATGTAGAATATTTAGACAGTGTCATGTGTAATTTTTGAAATTCTTTTCAAAGAATGTGTCATAGATACCTATAGTATTATTATACTCTTTGAGATGATTGTAGAGGTTTCACTCGATGATACTTGAGATCGTATCCTTCTGAATAGAGGCGCCTTAAAATTATTTTTACATGACTCTGATCTGGTGGTCTATCTATTGCACATATTAGTTTCGCTCGGGCTCCGTTTTAAGAAATTAGATAAAAAGCGTGAACTCTTTCTCACTTTTTAGCTCGTTACTTCGTCGTGCCGTTTTCGAATTGACGTTAACAAAGATAATGCGTAATTTAAATAATACTGGACAAGTGCGAGGCGGACTCGTACGGAAGTAGATACGTAGTAATTATAAATAATACAGGAATCGAATCGCCCATTTTTTCCGAGCTTTTCCCAGAAAACCCCTCTATTTTTTAAGATTTAATTACAAATGTATAGTTTTGAGATTGTACTTGTTGTCTTCAACGATGTTACTTGCCAAATTTCATAGATCTCGGTCAACGGGAAGTACCTACTGAGTTTTGACTCCCTTCAGTGTCGAAATGTGCATTTTTTGCTGAATAAACGGCGCGGCGGTAGGTATCTTTTTTTACGTAAACTTATAAATTTAATTTTTTTACAACTTCATGAGACCGTAGACTTTAATTTTATTTACCTAATAATATTTTTTATTTATTCGTGGTGTGGACACGTTCACATCGAATTATTATGATGTAGAAATACATACGACAATGTCGTTCAGTGAGCATTTTCCTGTATGTGAATGTGCACGCTGTTTAAGACGTTCCTGTGCTTGAACGGGGAACGAGGAATAAGGTCGTGTAACTCATCCGAACACTCGCCATGGTATAGCCGATAAAGTGACTCAACGCAGCGACTTCGCTGCGGAGTTCTAAAGGTTCGAGAGTTGCACCAAGCTTCGGATCATCTATCATTCTGATGGCGCGTCTTTGCAGTGAATCAAGAGTATATATAACGTACTTTGCACAGCCTTCCTTGAGATGCGAGCAGTATTCCACACACGATCTAATTTGCGTTTTGTATAGTAGAAATCGTTGTTGGTGTGAAGTAAGTATTACCGCACCCTGTTCAGGACTCCGAGTTTGAGAGAGGCGTTTAGGATGACGCTTTGGATGTAATCTCTATGATTCAGATCTGCGCGCAGATTCAAACCGAGAATAGAAAGGTGATCATTGATGTCGAGAGGAGTGTTCAGGAGAGTCGGGACTCGCGAGAATGGAACCATCTTCGCTGTGAACGCACAAGCCTAGGTTTTCTTTGGGTTAAAGCTGACGAGATTGTGTTTGCCCCATTGGGCCATACTTGATAGGATGTCGTTCAGCTCCAACAACTTCGTTCTGCGTATTTCTTCGACCTCTTCGCGCTTAATTCCAGCACGACTCTCATAGCTCAGATGTGCCGTGCTGTCATCTGCATAGCAATGGATATTGTTAACAAGCAAAAGGTCGTTAATATGCAAAAGAAAAAGCGTAGGTGACATCACGCAAATCTGGGGGACGTCGGCATTTACCTTTTTGAACTTTGAGGTGTAGCCATCGACTACAACTTGGAAACACTGTGGCTTACTCTTGCATACTGTGGCATATTCTTAACGTACTCTGGCGATAATACAGGTACAGTCCCATTACTCCCGTTCCCGTGGGAATTCTATAACATCCCGTCTTTGTACTTGTCAACATCATAAAGAGAACCTCTATACAAAATTCCAGCTTTCTAGGTTGAGCGCCTGCGATAATACAATGTGCAGTCCTATTACTCCGTTGTCTTGGGAATTATATAAATTAAATTGCAGTCTTTGTCCTTGTCCACATCTTATAGGGGAGGGAACCTCTATACAAAATTCCAGTTTTCTAGATTGAGCGCCTGCGATAAACGTGACTCCTATTACTCTCTTTCCCGTGGGAATTCTATAAAACCCCATCTTTATCCTTGTCAACATCATAAAGGGAACCTCTACATAAAATTTCAGCTTTCTTAGTTAATACACGTGCTGCCACGTATTATTCCCGTTCCCGTGGGAATTTCGGGATTAAAAGTACCCTGTGTTATTTCAGGTCTACCCGTACACCAAATTTCATTAAAACCCGTTTTGTAGTTTTGCGTGAAAGAGAAACAAATATCCATACATCCAGACATCTATACATACATCCTCTCAAACTTTCGCCTTTAAGGCTGATGCACGTTACACCGTGCCGGGCACGGCCCGGGCGGTCGGTCGGCACGGTCCAATATCTATAAATCTATCGGCCGGGGCACGGCCGGCGTCGAAATGTCGGTAGGTATTGTTTAGGATGATGCCGTGCCCGGACCGGGCCCCGACCGGCCCGGACGCGACACGGTGTATCAGCCTTTATAATACTAGTAGGGTATCCATTAATTCAGATGTGACAGTATTATCTCCGAATCAGTAAATGCAAGGATAATTTTCGGCAATTTAATGGATATGTAAGCAATATACCAATAACTCCAGCGAGTTCTTCTGCAGCTTTAGACAAAAAAAATATATTTGCGATTTAAAAATGTATTTATATGTCATATGCTTAATGCTTAGGACTAGCATGTGGTTGAATAATGGTTTGCACACATCAGCATATGGGAGACAGATGATTTTATTTAATCAATGCAATTTGATACAGACTCATCAATAATTTCTTCTAGATTTCTCTCCACTTCATAGTCATTTAGCATAGCATTGATTAATTTTAAAATACTCTGTCGTCTACTCTGTCGATATGCTTAGGATTATTAACAAAATTGTAAAAAGCGAATTCCAGTAATAACTTACACCTAATCAATAAAAAAAGTCTTAACTTACACTAAGTAAAGTGTGTGTAGGTTCAATCATTAGCACGTTAAGCTGGACAAATTACTTTTTTATTTACAAATATTCATTGAAATTGTAAAGCTGTACTTCGTAGTATAAAGTTATCATCATTAATGATTCCTTAATACAAAAAACGGGCACAAAAAGAAGGCAAAAATACATAATCACATAACGATAAGATTATTATCTTTTCAGTTAGTAGCATAGAGTCGCTTTTCACGGAGGTCTATGTCAAATAGGTACTGATAGAGACAAGAAAGTCACATTTACAGAGAGCGCAGCGTACTTGATCGTACGTGATCGATAAACGGCTCTGTCAGCCATTTTGTCGTCCTAAAAATCAAGTCAACAACACTATAATATATTATAATGTTATATACCTAGCTTTGATGCCATCTAGCGCAAAATGTTTTTATTTATACAGGTGATTAGTGATTGAGGGTGAATAACCGTCAGTACCAAAAATTCTACTACCTAAATCATTTGAATCGTAGTAATTGAGGGTGAATCACCCTAATTTACTAATCACCTGCACTCGCACTATTCAAAGTGAATACAGGGCAATACAGGCCTATAGATAGAAACTGTCCTTGCTCTAGGTAGGTACTTTATTTCGTCGCGTCGTCGTGACACACGACACTAGGGGATTTTATCCGCTAAAAACTAATTTACAGATTAAGATTATGTTACAAGTAAATATTTGCTATCAGAATATCAATCATACCACTGAAGACTTTGTAAATCATTATCAAATTGATATAAATTATTTTTCATAGACACTTAACTATGCTGTGATTCTTCAGACTTGTCCTTTTTTAGGGTTCCGCAGTAAACTACAAGGAACCCTTATAGTTTCGTCATGTCCGTCTGTCCGTTCGCGGTCTAGCGCCTAGACGCTTGATGCTAGAAAGCTGTAATTTGGTGTGTATACTCATATTAACAATGCTAACAAAGTAGTAGAACAAAATTTTGAACAATATTTTTTTTTGGGGTGCCACCTCTACAGATAAAGTGGGAGTGAACTTTTTTTTTTGCACCGACTTGTGGGGTATCGTTAGATAGGTCTCCTAACCTAACATTGACGGTGTAGGAAGATCATTTTCCGATACAATTATCCGTTTGCGAATAATTTACATTTAACGTGTCAATTTTCGTTTTGCACGGTGGTCCCCCCCCCCCTCTATCTCCGAAAGTCTTGTGTTTAGAAAATTGAAAAAAATCATGATAGTAGTCCATATAGTGAACCTACAAGGAAAACCATAACAGTTAAGTAAGCACTACTAGTTACCAAGTAATAGCCGACGAACTTATGAAGTAAAATTTATTTGACGAAAACGAACAAATGTCATAGAATATGGCATTGTACTCATCTGCAAGTAAGAAGTGCGTAGCCAATACGGAACCCTACATTGTGCGTGGCCCGACACGTACTTGCCCGGTTTTTTTTTTTAGTAAATAAATAAATTAATAAAAATTAAATTATATCTTGCGTTTTTCAATAGTGTGACCGAAACCGCTGTACCGCGCCCTGGCCCCCTATTCTCGTAAAACCGACTCTATTTCGATTCAAACTCACTCCCTGTCCCTTTCAATAATTCCTAATTTGTATGAGTGAGACAGCGATTGAATTTGAATCGAAATAGAATCGGTTTATGTTACGAGAATAGGGGGGCTGGGCTGGGCATATGCAACGAATCGGCGGAAAGGGAAGAAAGAAATACAACAATATGGACTGACAGAGAGGAAAAACCTAGCCGGGAATTTACAAAGGCTATACTATTTGAGTCACGAGTCAGACTCTAATAGATGAGCTTTTGTTTATGCATATTACTCGACAATACGTAATCTATCTCAGTAAAAAAAATGACTCAAATAGATTAGCTTTTTGTTTTGATATTTTAAAAGAAAATGCAAGTACAAAATCTAGTACTATTCACTCAAATAGATAAGGGGAAAATAGGCGTCAAATCTTTTAAGAAAAATTAGCTGGTGTTATGATTTTGCCATTAGTTTTATCATAAAACTAACCCAGTCTAGGTTTTTGATGAAAAAACTGGATATTTTCAGGTTTATGGTAAAACAAAGCAATGATTTTGTCTTCTTACGGATCTTGATCAAAAGTCTAGGTTAGATCAAAAACCTGATTTCATCATAAACCTACGACAGATAGATTAATATCGGAATGAAATTGAATAGCTTTTGTTGCTACAATGTTAGAATGGATTTATCTAACAAAGTCTACGCGATTTCGGTCATTTCTGTAGTGTAATAGATTAGGGTTTCGTCAAGTTTTTCTCAAACAAAAGCTAAGCCAGTTCAGTTTACACTTTCTCTCTAAAGGTATAGGTTTTGTAAATTCGCCACCAGGCCGCACACCGAGCTAGGGCACGGTACTGCGGTCGCGGTAGGTCATACTACAAAATGAGACATTTAATAGGTACAGTCAAGGGCAATGATATGTATACATGTGCATTCAAATTTAGGCCTTACTACAACGACTTCAGAACTATTCATACGTGATACATTTCATTGCATGCGACTGTACTTATCATATTTTTTGGAATTTCACTAATTCCAATAGTAGGATAAATTAATGTTATGTAATTAAATAGGTAACTATATGAATTTATATTTTACAAAATAAGGATATGTCTGAAAGGCCGAAGTGTACAACAATAGTATTTCTATTTTCATCAGTGACAATTATCATTAAAACTATTTACATATTATTATCATAACCTATTACTGTATATTTGTAATATATAAGTAGTAATTAGTAATACATAACGATATTATTCTACCGATAAAAAACTATTTTAAAGACGACAATGTTAAAGTCAGTGGGGTAAGACTAACATACCTACCTACTTTATTCCAAAAAAGTAAATCGTTCTTTATGCGGAAATTGTTTGTTAAATAGTGCAGTGGTCTAAGATATAAATGAAATCATGTAATATTATCAAGTTTTTGCCATAAGTGCATTCAGCACAGTTATATTGAACTAGTAAATCCCTCGCAACTTCGTTTGCGTATATCTCGCTTTCCCGTAGGAATTTTGAAAAATCCTTTCTTAGTGCTCCCCTACGTTATAAAAGGAACCCCTGTGAAAAATTTCAAGTTTCTAACCCTTATACAATACAATACAATACAAAACACTTTATTGCACCAAAACAAAACATTAATACATGAAACTTAGAAACTAAACAGTACAATAGGCGATCTTATCGCTAAGCGATTTCTTCCAGACAACCTCAATGAAAATAGACAAAGAAATTTTAAACGGGTTGCGTGGCACAACATAAAGTGAGACTAAACATAATAATAATATTAAATTAAAAATAACAAAAAACAATTCACAAGCTAGAACCACAGGGGTGCATCCGCAGCACTCTCACTACCTACTGCGCATGCATCCGTGCAGCCCCCAACCAGCGAAATAATAAAAATAAAAGTCTACTTAAATAATTATACTTACTAAATAATATAATAAATACACTATACATATATTAAATATAAAATAAATATATACATATTACGATAACGGATTACAACATTTAAAGCTAATTAATGCCTACCATCACACTCAAGCAAATACAGATTTTTTACGTCTTTTTTAAAACTAATAACGCTTTGAGCTTGCCGCACAGATAAAGGTAGGGAATTCCACAAATGGACTGCTTGGACAGTGAAAGAATCGCCGTAAAATCGAGTGGAATGTGAGGGAGTTTTCAGACGAAGAGTTAAAGCACTACGCAGCGTAGAACCTTCATGAAAAGTGAAGCGATCTCTGAGATATGAGGGAGTATTGGGATTGAAAAGGATCGTATATAAAAGAGAAACAATATGCAAATTGCGACGAAAACGGATAGGAAGCCAACGGAGCTGGGATCGGAACTGAGAAACGTGGTCGAATTTGCGAAGACCGAAAATGAATCTAATGGCAAGGTTTTGAAGGCGCTCCAGTTTATTTAATAGGTCTTGATTGAGATCAGGAAAGGAAGAGTCAGCGTAGTCTAAAATAGGAAGAAGTAAGGATTGAGCCAGCGCAATTTTGGTGTCAGTAGGTAAAAAATTACGAAGCCGCCGAAGAGAACCAGATGCTGCAAACAGTTTTCTACTAACTTCCGCTATATGGGGTACCCAAGACAAAGTTTTATCAATGATAATTCCGAGGTTTTTTACTTGGTCAGAAAGATTAATGTTGACGCCGTCAAACAAGATAGAATTGCGATTAGTGGCAAAAATTTTAGAAATAAAGCGGGGACTGCCGACAAGTATGGCTTGGGTTTTATTCGGATTAACGACCAGACCGTGCAACTTACTCCAATCAGAAATTTTTGCTAGATCACGATTGACTTGGTCGATATTAGCAGATAGGTCATCAAGGTTGGAGTGGCGATATATCTGCAGATCGTCAGCATAAAGGTGGTAGGAAGACTGAAGTTGAAGAGTGATTGAGTTAATAAAAAGGGCAAATAATAACGGGGATAGCACGCCACCCTGAGGTACACCAGCAGACGTGTTACACCACGAAGAGAACTTATCCTCGACACGTAAACACTGCCGGCGCCCAAACAGGTAAGTACGAAACCAGTCAATAACCGTCGGAGATATGTTAAGAGAGCTTAGCACTGACAACAAAATATCATAGTCTACGGTATTAAATGCATTACTAAAGTCTAAAAGTACCATGATAGTAACTTGTGAGCTATCCATAGCAGAACGAATGTCATCAGTAATTTTCACAAGCGCCGTAGTCGTACTGTGACCCTGCCTAAAACCGGACTGGAACGGGTTGAGGACGTTGTTGATTGTGAGAAATTTATTGATTTGGTTCTGAACCAAGCGTTCAATAACTTTAGAAAGAAAGGGAAGTATAGAGATAGGGCGATAATCGGAAAAAGAGGAAGGAGTTGCTTTTTTAGGGAGAGGTGTTCTATAGGCATCTTTCCACGCCGCAGGAAACGTTGTGGAGGATATGGAGTAGTTAAGGATAGCGGTAATAATAGGGAGAAGGATGTCAAGCATAGGCAAGATCATAGCACGACTGATATTATCACTTCCTGTAGCATTCGAAGCTATAGAAAGAATGCTCTTCTTAACATCACAATCAGTAAATTGACAAAAAGAAAATTCAGGAAAGTCAGGAGTTGGCAAAGACGAAAGGTGATTTAAAGTGTCATTTTTAAGGTTGCTGTCAAAAGCAACTGAATAAGTGAAGTGCTTGTTCAAAGCATCGAAATCAATGTTATTGGGTAAACAGTGCTGTTTCTTTCCAACTCCCAAAGACTTGAGAAACCTCCAGACTTTGGCTGGATCACCATTCTCGACGGATTTGTGAATGTGGCGTCGTTGAGCTTCTCTACATAACCTATTGCAGCGATTGCGGGCCTTATAGTTTAGGCCCTGCGTTGATATGTCAGTCAGTCAATCAGCTTCTCCTTTTATATACATATATAGATTAAATATATAACTGGTAGTCTTGTTTATCAAAGTGCCGGGTATCATTTGTATAATGCATTACCTTGGTGAAAACGAGGGGTATAATTTTTGTGTTCTAAATATTCGCTTATTATACTTTTTACGAACAAGCACACTATAACAGAAAGACGATTAACTACCGAATCTTTCTATTAATATTTGAAATATTATACACAAATATATCGAGGTTAATTTTTAAAATAATTAAACGGACACTTGAAAATTTTTCGATCTGGTGTAAAAAAAAATTGTTGTAGTGTCAAAATTGGTGGCAGTAGCGACATCTGTGTTTCAAATTGAGAACTTTATCATTTCCGCTATATTACCGAACTATAAAAATTGAACAGAAAGCTGTAATTCTTGAGTTATCAGACACTGGTAGTTGTGATGTTTGTGACATATCGGTCGGTAGGCACCATAATAATAATTATGCGAGTATGTAGGTATTTTTATATTTCATCTGTATGAACAATTGAACAGTCGGGCAATAAACTTTGTATGAGTACGTGTCTCTTTCATTTCGTGTCCTAAAACACAGCAGTAGTCTTGCCCCCATGGTAGTCTTATCCCAACTGACCTTTTATAATAATTACCGAGACATCAACGAGCATTATTTGACTTTGGAAATGTTATTAAATTGAAGTAGAAATTAATTATATTCAAAAGTAAAGCCCTTATTACACCTGACTGAATTCAGAGTCTAACAAAAGAGATAATGCAATATTAAGAAGTGAGAAGTTGTAAGTTCTTCTCGCTTATACATATTGCACACAGTCTTTTGTTAGACACTGAATTCAGTCTGGTGTAATACGGGCTTAAGCCTGCTGTAAGCATATTAAATAGAACTTTTACAACTATAGAATATCTTATTAAATGTACTAGTTTAGATTGTACATTTTCTTGGTTATTTTATTTATTTACTAATACATTTATTATTAATAGGGTAAAAGAAAAACCGCTATCTATGAATTCTAGCTTTAAAAATATCACAAAACAGAAAAATTATAAATAAAGTCAGTATCAAATTATCAAAATGGGAATCATTTAAAAGTTAGGCTCAAATATTTTTTACTTATGACCCTGTATATGGACATTAAATTACTAAAAACTACATGTAATGATATAACGACGTTATACAACTCTAGAGGTAGGTATTCACAAACGATTTTTTTTAATTCCTATCTGTCACTGAAAATTAAAAAAAAAACAACAAAAACTACTGACGGAAAACAGTCTAAATGTACCCAAATACATAAAACATTAGATTCACAATTCAATAAAATAATTTATTTGATTAGATACAGTCATACTAAGATGGATTTAAACATCTAAATTAGTAAAAAATCATCTGATTACCGATTATATTATTATCTAAATTAGAATCAAATTTACTGCCCCAAAATTTAATGTTGTATAGGACCACATACCGAGGTCACTTTGCCCCATCCAATATAAAAGAAAACTGTTGAATATGAATACATGATACCAAATTGCGGGACTTGACTGCGCCGCTGCCTTTTCATGGGACAAGGCTGTTCTGAGGCAGGACGGGCTGGATGGTTGAGCCCTAATTCTCCATTGCCATAACAACCTATCAGCCTAGTAGTAGGGAAGGCATCACGAAAATATTTCTGTTCAACCTCATGCCTCTGATCTCTTCCGACACACGACAGTTTCAAAACTATGCTGTTTTCAAATCTTGGAACTTTGTTTGAAAACTGAAATATAAAAAGCTTTTACATAAAAACTAAAAGTCACATTTATGTTATTTTATTATTTAAGAGGTTGGCAAACGAGCGTGCGGGTCACCTGATGTTAAGTGACCACCACCGCCACCCATGGAGCACAGAGACACCGGGGGCGAGGGGAGTCTCTGAGCCGCTGCCGGCCTTAGTTCATGTACGCTCGCTTCTTGGAAGGGAAGTTCCTAAGTCATAGTCGTTCGACAACACCGCTACATTAAGTTTAGTTACGTTTATGTTGTTCACACGTAACTAAACTTAATGTAGCATGACTAATATAAATTAAATAATTTTAAAAAATAGGTACTATGTATTATAAGCAAAATACAGCTATATTTTTTTTATAATATTTCATAGTTTTCAACACAAAATTTACATAATTATCTATACATACCTCAGTGATGGAGTTAAGTATCTTTGATTTAGTGTTGTCAGAGGAATCTATAACGAGTGAATAAATATCGAAATTATTTTTCTCGCCCTGTTCAGTATTAACTGCGCTTTTAGGTACTGTGAATATCCCCATTGAAATTAAATTTTCACTGATAAAGTCAGTGCCATTATTAACGTCATCTATAACATTATTAATATCAGTATCTCCATACATTGTATCTTCCACTATACAGCCTCCAAGCGCGTAAGGAACATCAGGTTGACTGAAAAATATATAACATTAAATACTGTTCGAGAGTTGCACAAAACATATTAAAGTTAATGGCACTATCACTGTCAAACTAAAGAAGAAGAAAAAAGGACGGGTTGCACTCCGGGAGTGCCAGCAGAAGTGAAAACTTGAACATCAACATTGTGCATTTTTAAATATTTTTGAACGGTTAGGGAATCTTACGCTTTTTCGATCAGGCAACGGATCTGACGCGAGTTAAAAAATTTTTACCCATCTAAAAAAAGTGCCAAGCGCCGCTAAAGAAGTTTTCACTTGAAAAAGAGATAGCTTGAGACCTAATGTGGAAGATTAAAACGTTTATGCTAATGTTTTACGAAATATATTTTGTTTTTACGAATAAGATGGTGGTCACAGATTTCTTTCCAAAGAGATTTTCATTTCAAAATATAAGAATTAGTATCATTTGATTTGTTGTTGTTCAATTAAACATTGTCTCGTCCCAAAACTTTACCTAGTGAGACATTTAAAATACACTTGTCCAAAATTACAATGGAACTAGTAGGAACAATCCTGCCATAAAAAATTTAATGTTATCTATGTAATAAAAAAAGATAATATGTAATCTAAAAAACAACTTACACAGTCTTGAAATAATTTAAATAATCGAAATCTTCAACAGAATGCAGTAGAAATGTTTCTGTGACATACACAAGTACTCCTTTGATGATGGAATCTGCAGCAAGCCTCTGTATTTCACTATAGAAGTCTCTCTGCATGTTTGTGTTCGATCTTATAACAACCATATGAAATTGCACATCAGGAATAACCGGAATATAAATTCCGCCCATGAACGGGTCACCAGGCCTCCTAAACATACAGTATGGAATTGTATGTTGGTATGTCAATGAGTGTTGTAGCGGCAGGTATGATAGATAACCTGCCTTTACAGTGAGCATGCATTGTTTTGGAGCAGTTACATGATGCTGAACTAGATCAATTGCTGGAAATGAATAACAATATAAATATTACATATCTAAAAATAATATTTAATGTCGAATTACTCACTAGGTGGCTTGGCTAAACATCTGTTGCCACAGCAAGCCTAGGTAGGCTGCCTAGTGCATTGCAAGTAATGCTAAGAAACCTCTTTGTGTGGTGTTGCCTGCGTTTAATTTTATGCACAGTAGTGCCGCTGACTATCAGATTTTTGACCAAATCTTACAGAAATCTTGTACTTTTCGGGATAAAAAGTACCCTATGTGTTAGTTAATCCAAGGTATCAGCTACCTACATACCAAATACATATCGTAAAAATTGGTCCAGCCATTTGAGAGTGAAGAAGTAACAAACATACACACAAACTTTCACCTATATAATATTAGTGGGATTTTTAATATCTGATATTGTTTTGCTGCATCAATTAAAACATTTTGGTTAAGGTGTCACAAAGAGGGTCAGAGACTTAAAAATGTGATAGTAAATTTGATTTACCTTACAACAAAAACGAAACATCGCCAAGATGGGCTGTGACAATTGGTTCTTTAGGTTTCCCTTGTGTCACCTACACCGAGAAGCGCAGAGCTCCATCAACATAGTGTAATTTATAGAGGCCCCCTTTGTGACACCCCAAGCAAACTTTTATTTAACTAACTTATGAACTTACCGCAATGTTTTTGCTCACATAATTTTGGGCAACAAAGAACCGAAACGTTGTCTGTATTCTCCTGTTGAGTAGAAATATCTCTCACATATCTTCCACGATACGAACTACTGTTTTGATTTGTACAGTCTCTCGCAACTCTTAAAGCAGCACTGTTTGCAAACATGAACACAACTAATGGCTCCGTCACGAACACTGAAGATTTTTTAAGCAAATTAATTTGAAAATCAACAGCAAAATCTCCTGGTGTTAACTGTTCTCTTTGCAATGCTTGTATGGCTGACCTCCATGTCATGCACACATGTTTACAGAGGGCCTTTTCCTGCCATGGCAAATGTCGTAAGATGTTCCGAGCAATAACATAATTATTTATCACCTTTTCTATTAAGTTATGATCACAAGTAATGGAGCTCATATCTCGCACCAACTCTCTTTTTTCTAAGTGGGCTGAGATATTATCTGGCAGAGGTACTTTTACACATCTCACCCCTTCCTCCTGACTAGAATCAGAATTAGCTTCTTCAGAAATTGACGTGTCTTCATCACTGGAAGAACTCTTGTCATCACTATCATCTGCCATTTTAGATCTCGGTCACAATTTGTTCATCCGCTGAACGATGTAGGGGATCTCCTTTTAGAAGAGCAAGGATAAAGCAGTATAGATAAATGAAGAAAAATATAAGATAATGTCCTACATAAATCATAACATCTCGCAAATGCTTCTTCAGTTGCCCGCGATTGTGAATCTCAGCGGGGTCATAGGCGCCGAGGTTTCCTTGTGGTATGGTCAAATATTCAAAAGTGAGCCAAATGAACATGGGCAAATTCAAAAGAAACAGTATCACTTGCCCATGTAGTAATAAAACGAACGTCACGAAACTATGCGCAATGTATTTTGGAAGTAACCAGTAATTCAACTTATCACAACACTCTTGTGCATTTAAATAGTCACATTCCAAGTCGGACAGCGTTATAATATAATAAACTAATAAAAATAATATTGCACCACTATCGATTAATGATAAAGAAAACAATAATGTTTCAGCTAATATCATACCTAAATTTTGATACTGATAAATAAAAGATAGAGCAATTAATTCGTACAAGAAAGGATCTTATCTTTTTAGATAATCATGTATTTTTTTTTCCAGAACGTTTACTTCCTAAACTTAAAATGGTGATTCTGTAGTATACATTTAACTCACAGGTAGGCACAGAGTAGTTTTTTATATACTGAAACAGGTAGGTAGGTAGGTACTTCTATGTTATACATAATTTTAGAGGATAGCTGTAAGCTAAACTAATTTTGACAGGACTAGTAGTGTTGCTATCCTTGTCACTAATTGTAAACCAATGAAGGACAACACCTTTGGTCCTGTCAAAATTAGTTTAGTTAGAAATGTATAATGATACAAATATTTCCTTTGGCCCAAAATAAATATTCCAGTAAAAATTTTATGTTCGCCATAAATTAGCCACTCAGGCGATGCCCCCGCGCGATAACCGAACTCTAAAGGTCGAAACACACTTGGGCTGCGCGGCGCTGCGCTGCACGGAGCGGCGGCGCGGCGGCGCGACAAAATATTCTTACATAGAAATTGTATGAACCTAACCGCACTACAGCGGCGCTGCGCTGCGCGGCAAAATATTCTTCGGAGGCAACTATGCCGCGCAGTGCAGCGCAGCGCCGCAAGTGCGGTATAAACAACTACAGGCAGCGACGCGGCATTTTTGCTTGTCAGTTTCTATTTTCCGACGAAAGATTGTTTTAATTAGGTAGAAAAGATGGACGAAGAAAAATTAATTAATTTTGGATATTGTACACAATACAGATTTCCAAGCCGAATGCATGGGCAATTTTACTAGCAGCTAAAGCAATAACTGATAAAAAGGTGAGAAACGAGCGCATACTCATACGCTCCGATAGCAAATCGGTGCTCTGCGCCCTCGGAAGATACGTGGTAACATCCAGCCTAGTTCTGGAATGCCACGATGCCTTAACGAAAGCAGGGCACACCAACCACATAACACTGCAGTGGATCAAAGGACACAGCGGCGATAGAGGTAACGATGCTGCTGATATGCTGGCAAGGAGGGGATCCGGCAACAGATCAGTTGGTCCGGAACCGATTCTCCCCTTGCCAGTCAGCTGGCTCAAAGGTAACACTTTAAAACATACTAACTTCTTACATGACAAACTATGGTTAGGCACCACAGACACATAGACAAGCGAAAGAAGCCCTCCCTGGAGTGGATGCTCGCCTCGCTAAGTCCCTAATAAACTTAAGTAAACAAAAACTAAGATTAATCACCAGCGCTGTGACAGGTCACGGCAGCTTTAACAAACATCTCTTCACCATAGGTGTTACAGACAGTTCCCTGTGCAGAGCATGCATGTCGGCGGCAGAAGAAACTGCGGCACACGTCCTGCTGGAATGCAGTGTGGTGTCAGCATACCGGGCAACCTACCTGGGAACACCAGGCAGTCTCCGAGAGGTACTCAGCGACGTCAAGTCCCTGGCCGGCTTCCTGGAGGAATTAGGATGGCTAGAGTAATCCAGCTCCCACTCTTCGCACGCAAAAAGGGCACATAGGCTGCCTAATTGCGGAGAAGGCCCGCAAGACAACAAGTAACAACAACAACAACAACAAGAGTGGATATTCTGAATTGTATGATTATCCAAATTACATGAACCAAACAAGGATAAACAATAAATAGAATGAGATCGGCATCTTGTTGGGAGTGTCTAGTAGTCAACACATTGAAAAAAAAGTTTTTGTTTAGGTAGGTAGGTTTATTATTACGTATACATGTTACGGTAAATGTGCAAATTGAAAATTATTATTATCAATGCTAAAAACGGAAATACACTTCGGTATGCGATCCCTTAACGGTAGCAATACCGAAAAATTTTAGGTTAGTTAGAGATCATTGGGCCGCGCCGCCGCGGCGCCGCTCCGATGCAGTGCCGTGCCGCTCAAGTGCGGTTAGCCCTTATAAACTCTAATGCCTTGATTACACGCGCCGAGTAGAGCGGCGAGACAGTGTCCTCGGCCGAGCGCTCGGTTGGTATGTACTCTCCGACGAGTACTCGGCCGAGCAAAATGGCGAGACAGTCACTCGGACCTCGTTTTGTTTACTAGGCCGAGTGCCCACCCCCGCGCTCCCTTCAGCATACCCCTTACTGTCTCGCTCGCTCACTAGGCAAGTTTGAACCCATGCCGAGCGCACTCGCTCGCTACTCGCTAGTTTGACTCGCGCGCGTCGTGTTGTTGTTTGTTTCTGTTCCCGAATTTTAGGTGAACTGACTCGCTGGGAACCAAAATTAGTATAAACACCTACTCGCCCAAGGCTGACGAGTGGACTGTCTCGGCCGAGTGTCATTTTTACTGTCTCGCCACCCTTTCGGCGCGTGTGATCAAGGCATAAGGGTTAGCCTATGCCGCGCAGTTCCGCTGCAGCGCAGCGTAAAGCGTAAAGTGCGTTTCGACCTTATAGCGCTGCTCATCGGCAGGAATTACCAACCGCAAACAGCGCGCTATGGTTTTGCAAAAAATTTAGGCAATGAATTAAAATTTTAAAAGTAGCGTCTATTATATTAATTAGACGTAAGATGAAGATGCATTGTTAAATGAATATCACGTTTTAGATAACTACAAGTAATTCAAATTTCAATTTTAATTTTGTAAATATTTCGTGCACTTGCTTTAAATGATTTATATTTTCCAACTTATACAATAAAATTGGTAGATTTTTATGTTTTAGACAGTAGGTATATATTCCACGTAATCAGATAATGATAAAAAAAGATCTGTCCAGTACAAAAAATAACTTAAATATCGTAGGTATTGAATTATGCTATCAATTTACAACTAAGATATTGACTAAACTACTGTCTTGTTTTGCAAAATATTGACGACAAACATGGAAAACAATATATTCTTTGACTTTACACAAAATTAGTGAAAAGAAAATTTGTAAAAACCTTTATAAAAAATAATTGCAAACTCCAACCGCCTTGTTACGTCACTATTCACAAATATTTATATCTTAGCACTATTATTTTATACAGAAAGATTAATAATCTTTCTGACACACAAAAAACACATTAAATTGTGAACAAGTTGAATTAATTCACTATTAAAAAAAGAAACCTCGGCAAAATTAACTCTTAATTTAAACATAATAACAACTCAGAATAACAACGAATGGGGCGCGGATTCGCGCCCAGATATAGGCCGTTTCACATCGAACTAATTATACTCACACGGTGTTTTTTTTCTGAACCAAATGAAGCTGGAATGCAAAATGCATACAAAGAAATGTAGTATGTTGTTATTAAAAACCTACAAATGTTTTAATCAAAAATATCGACCTTAAGTGCGTTGAGTTTACAAATCGAGGGTTCCATCTGAAGTTTTTATCTTATTCGGGAGAAAAATACCCTTATAACTATGTGAACAGAGACTATACCAATAATAAATCCTACGAAATAGGTGGCCGCATTGAAAATGAACAAGATTTATTATTTTGAAATATATATATTTATTCAGAATAATACATAATACAATGAATGGTATGCTTATAGAATATAGAAGATTTATTCAATTAGTGTGTAAGCCAACCGAACACCAATAGGTGCATTGCTGATTTCTTCTTTACATTTACAGGATAATCGAAACAAACATCCCATCCCAAGTCAAGCCAATGTCCAATTATTGTCCAGCGAACAATTAAACACACATAAACACACCTTTACATTTATAGGTGGCTGATTTGGGGCAGTAATTCGTAGCCCGCAGCGGTTTAGGTCATGATTTTACCTGAATACAGAATTATTAAGTTTTCTAATATTTCGTGAAATAAACAGTGATATAAGTGTAAATTCCTATAATTTATTCCTATAACATCTAAATGTAGTAAATAAGTAGTTTTTATAATAGAAATAAATATTCATTTTCCTCTTAGGAGTTGACGCGAGAGCCAGCCATCGCTGTGATCGACCTTGGCTCAACCATAGAGATCTCAGATAAATGATTGTATAAATGTACAGTCACCTCCAAAAATATGTAGTCACTTTAGTACCTTGTCACTTTCTTAAATCATTTCAATTCGATGGGCCCGGTGTTCGAGTGGCTAGCAATGGTCACTTTATCCAAGGGCCGCAGATTCGAATCCTGCGCAAGTCAAGGCAAACATTTATGTGCATGAATATGTCTGTTTGCCTTGGTCTGGGTGTTTTCTATGTATATTAAGTATTTATTTACAAAAAAAAAGTATTTAAGTAGCTAACATTTTTAACTCTACGATTTTTACTAAGTTGCCAAACCAAAGTCCGCGCCGTACTAAAAAACCTAAATATATTTTGCTTATATGTATTTATCAGCAATTTAGTATCCATAGTACATAGGTACATGCAAGCTTAGTTGCTTAGTTTGGGACTAGATGACATTGTGTGATTCGTCCAAGAATATTTATAATTACCTACGGCATTTGAGTGAACATGTCAACAATGTTAAAGTGACAAGGCACTGAAGTGATTACATATTTATGGAGGTGCACAAAATAATAATTTTATAATAAATTAGAAATGGTTGTTAACGTTGTCAAATAAAACATTACTTGTGTCAAAATTTTTAATTCAACATTATTTCCTTATGCTAGTAAAGGCTTGATCAATATTTACAAGGCTTTAATTATAGGGCAAGGTAAAAAACTATCCAATTACAGATCCGACTCCTGTAGATATCACATCATTACATAATTATTGTATACTTGGCTCTGCTACACTTACCGGCTTATAGCCATACGTATTACTTATGTCACTACATACACGTAATAATGCAAATAGCTAAAACACGTGAATAAACTTTTAAACGAGGGACTCGAATACATGGTGCGGTTATGAAATCTGAGACATAACGAAGCCAATTACCACAATGCTATGTTGATAAATAGTACTGCAGAGAGCATGTAACATATTCAGCACATAATTTCAGTTCGGAATCTGAATATAGTCTACGACAAAACAAAGATTAAAAACTCTCCTAAAATAATTACAACAATTATAACAAATATGCAGATAGTACACTATTCAAACATTAATCTCACTTAGTATCTCGTTAAATAGACGTATGTAACTATTAAGCTATGTGTGCACTAGGCCTGTTATACAAGCAAGACGGCCGCCACTGACGCGCCACACGCGACGAGGCGACCATTGCGACGACAAGTGATGATATTCAATTCCCACAGAAAAACGAAATTTCCCCTATAAATTGAATATTTGGCTAAATGGATAGGTATAATTTCGATAATGAGCAAATAGATTTTTATAAATATTTAAATCTAGTATAGTTTCGTTAAAATTTACTTAGTTAATGGAATAATTACTTAAGTTTACTTAGAAAGCAAACTATATTAGTAAGAGAAAATACAGCCCTGTTTTCATTTAATTTGTAATTTTTTTATAAATTCCAGAATTCCATATAGGGATATTACTAAAATTAATAATAAATTAGTGAAGTTATGCGTGATTATGAACAATTTAAGGTTATGGAATTACAATACTATGTGATGGTAATAATATACTTCTCTAAAATAATAAATTATCTTCTTACACAATTATAGCACCAATCGGTATGTGGCCGTACTTCGCACGGCTGTCGCGCGAAGTGCTGCTTCATACATAACCACCATCATATTATAGATACTCCGACCACAGATACATACATAATTTACTGAAACTTATTATACGTAAGTCGGTATTTACTGGGACGTGCAAGCGGCGACACAGGCGGCCCGAACGGGCGCCTTGCCGCTTGGTACAAGTCCCTGTGATGCTCCACGTTGAAGTGTTAACGTGTAACATTGGCACACTCAGAGCAGTAAAACAATTTCGTTGTCGTGACAGGTATTGAAAACTCTAATAAAATATAAATGCAAATAATGGCAATATGTTATCGGTTCACAATTTCTAGTTTTTGAATCATCAACGAATATTCATTACCGAACTCATTCACACCTAGCAAATGAAAACGACAAACTATTGTAGGTACACTTGAACAAGTGATTTAAATAAATAAATTATAAATAATGCACTCAAACAATTATGCAATCATCCCACAGAGTATAAAAACGGAGCTACAGTTACAATCCAAACAGCAACTTATCGATAATAGTGCACCTATCCTACACTTTAGAAGATACATTGGAATGATACATTTTCAAGAATGTTATGTTGATACAATTAATATAATAATTCTTCTAGGTAATTAATCAATTATATAGCAAATCGATATAAACTACTAATAATTAGGGACTCGATCATAAGTTCGCATAGCATGGAAAGGAGGTGTAAGGAAAACGAGTGACGAAGAGGGCTGTTTGCATAATTGTCTGGATGCGTTGCTACGTTAACTAAATGAATTCGTATCTAACATTGTTCCCAAGCTGGTCCCACCCATGACGATGGCTTGCGAACGTGCAGCTCGAACGAGGCGAGTTGGGGCCGCTGGTGCACTTCAACAAGACTGGAATGTCACTTATTCATCGGGGAAGTGCCGCCTCGCGAGGCGGAGACGGCCTCGAGCGGCTTCTAGTAATTGACACAACATCAATCCTATACACTCAAAGCATTTCATATAAAACAACATGTTTGTAACCAGGTGTCCTCTAGATTGAATGTTTGTGCGGCAACAAAAACAATTCTTACGATAATTTTCCCTTAGGTTTTAGTCATCGGGCGGAATGCAGAAATCCACAACTATGTTGAGTATTATTTTCAATATATACATAAGTAGATACGCCTATAAATAGAAAATAAAATGGATTTACAAAATGTGAGCCAAGTATGTGACTGCGTACGCGGTGGCGACGGACGCTAACACTCACTAAAAATATGAATAATTAGACTATTTAGCAACTAGCGACACAAACGTTTCGTACCGACTATTAAGTACCAAATAAGAATAACAAGTCCTTGGCTTTGACTAGCGGCGGCGGCGGTCAGGTGGCGTCGAACTCGATGCGCTCCCAGGAGTAGTGCTTGCGCTGCGGGCGCGGCGCCGGCCGCACGCCCAGCTCGCCGCCCAGCAGTGGGTCGCAGGGCGCGCGGAACAGCGTGGGCAGCAGCTCGGCGCCGCCCAGCGCCCACTCGCCCCCGCCCACGCTCATGTTCGCGTTCGCGTCCAGCCCCAGCTCCTTCAGCTCCAGCGAGTGCCGCTCCTCCTCGCCCTGGAAGGAGGGCAGCGACAGGTCGTCCATGCACTCGAAGCCGGTGCGGCTGTACTCGAGGATGTCGCCGTTCGTCAGCGGCGTCATGCTCATCCGCTCGGGCTCGTCGCCTATGTCCATGGGCGTGTGCGACTTGTCGTCGTGCCGATCACCCCCAGAGAGGAAACTGCCGAAGAAGTCGTGATCATCGGTAGTCGAATCAGGGCCGACGAAATCGGTATGAAAGTCATCATTCGACAATAAGTCAACGCTCAAATCTGGATCAATTTCTGTCACCTGTTCTACATTGCAATGATTGATGTGATTAACAGTATGTAAATCGGAATGATTCATTATTTCATTCTGAATATCATCTATTTCCCTCTGAAGCTCCTCCGCCGCTAGAGAGTCCCGAACGTGTGTATCGTTGAGCACGTCATCGGTGAGGACATCCGTCGGTGTGAAGGGATTCGCTGTGATGAAACCGTTTTGAAGTGGCCTTGCCGTCGCAGTGCCGTCGACTGCGGACAGTTCTCCGTTTTCAGCCAGAATTTCAAGAAAGTCGTCCATAATTTGGCTATCCTCATTGGAGTCGTGCGGCATCGGCGGCGGCGGCGGCGGCGCCCGCTCCGGCTCGTAGTGCGCCGTCGGCAGGATCGCGATGGGCACGACCTTCACGCCGTTCAAGATGTAAGCGGGGTTGGCGTTCTTCTGCGGGGCGGCTTCGGCGACGTCGCCGGCGGCGGGCGACGAGGCCACGGTGAAGAGCCGCACGAGGCGGTCGGGCGTCGCGTCCGAGGAGGCGGCGATGACGTAGCGCGACGGCTGCGGCGCGGCCGCCGGCGACTGCTGCAGCGCGTCCAGCTGCGCCCGCAGCTGCGTCATACAGATGTGAGCCTGCAGGAGCCGCCGACTCTGGTCGCTGGCGGCCGCCCCGGCGGCTTCTCGTCGCACAGCTTCCATCTGCTGCCGCGAAGCTTCCAGTTTCCGCTCGAGGTCTTCGATCTGCCGTCTCTGCGACTGAACGATGTCTTCGGAGGAGTCGGGCTCAAGTTTGATTTCCGGAGACATAACGGACGTAATCGAGGCGACGGACGCAATAGACGCTGGAGATCGTGGTGCCTCCTCTTGTTTTTCGAGGTACAACCGAAGTCTATGTATCAGTTGCGGCTTAGGTCCGGAGACGGGCAAGTTGCGTCGCTTGCACTCCGCGCGCAAGTCGGATACCTTCATGTCTTCGAAGCGGGATGCGATCCCGTAGGACACGGTAGGGACGGGCGGCGGCGGAGGCGGCGGCGGCGCGGGGTACGCGTCCGACGAGTCCGAGGCGATGGACGCGGCGGGCGACGCCGGCATCAGCTGCAACAACAGCTGCTGCTGCTGCAACAGGAGTTCGTAGGGCGTTTCCACGGAGTCGGGTGGCGACGTCAACTTCTGTGCGTTCGGGGGGCCCTTGTACTCGTGGAACTTGAAGCGCGCCTTTGGCTGCTGCTTCTGTTTGTTCTTCTTGCGGTTCTTGTCCTTGCCGGGCGCGGGGTGCTGCGGCGGCGACGCGGCCACGCTGGCCGGCGACAGCGTCGAGGGCGGCGACGGCGTCGGCGACGCCTCGTCGGGCGGCCCGCAGTACGACGAGGGGTGCTGCGGCCGCCCCGACGCGCCCTCGCTGGTCGCCTTGAACGCGAGCACGCCGCTCTTCACTGCGGTCTCGATGTTCTCCTCCGTGTGTAGTATGTTCTTTTTTATGAGCTCCAGTGGACCAGGCCGGTGTGAGAGCTGATCGTTGAGCTGGTCTGCGAGTCGCGCTTTCTTTAACATTCGCTGTTTCTCTGCTAGACTTGGATCTACATGGCTCTCCTGAAACAAATATAAGCATAATTTAAGTTTTTTATTTTTTATAAATGTGATATAGTTTTGTAAATAAAGAAAAGTAAACCTACTTGTTCCAGAATGTGCAGACGTTCCAATTCTTGGCGATCCGGTCGCCTTTGGATTTTAGCTTTCAGTAAATCTCCAGTTTTTGCTCTTTCTAGTTGTTTGCATTGTTCAAAATAGGCTGCGGGTGTTTTGAGTGCTGCAAGCAAAAATATATATATTTTAATTTTTGCATAGGTAACCATATTCGAAGATACTTGAAGTTCGGCGTGATTATGCCTGGAATGTTATTGAAATTAGCAACACATTCGCCAATATTACGTACGTTTTAGCGTACAGGCAAACTTCGGTCGGGCGTAAGTTCTGAATTCAGATGACGAATTTCTGTAGTCAGTATACTTTCCAAGATTTATGGTATGTATATTTAGCTGCACGTAAAAGGTTTGAGTACCTTCGGCATGGTGTGCTTACAGGATAAAGGCCAATTACACGGGTTTTGGTAAAATTTTCAATAATTTATCTGACAAATAAACTAACTGAAACTTATCAGGAACAAGTGAAAATATTGTGAATTAATTATTATACCTATCTGACATAAAATTGTTGCTTAATAACATAATTTTTAAACTTTATTTAAACCAATTGATATCTGTAAATAATTTAGATATTGTTAACAGCATAATTTATAGAATTCTTTCAGTTAGAAATTCTCGTTAGGCTTTCGGATCGTAAATAAATTTGTTTCGCCCACGCGTCGCGCAGTGAGCGCCCGCCAGCGACATACCGCAACGCGTTAATTGCTCATATATAATTTAATTGAGCCGAGATCTACATAACACCGAACTCACGGACCGGCGGAGAATACACATCGCAGTTGTACAGTCAGCGTCATAAATATGTTGCCGTTTTAGAGCCTTGAGGCCTACGCACATCAGGACGGGATGGCATGGGATTTCCATTTCACCAATGTTCATTCAAAAGTACGATATAAGACAAATTTCTATGTCCATTACATTGCAAAAAAAAATGAAATCCCCCATCCCGATATGCGTAGGCCTTTAATTGTCACTATAACATTGTTGACATCTAACCCTAAATTAACACCAAACTGTGAGAAGCACACCGTAGTGATTGATGATGAGGTTAAAAGAACGCACCCTCATGTCATGGCCTTTTAGTTCGCTTCCTTTCCTCTAAAATAAAGACACACTTACGAGGCATGATTCCTTGCGCCACCAGCTGCGTGATGGGTCGGCGCATCATCAATTTCACCTTCAACGCTGTAAAAAAAATAACACTATATTAATATTTGACGACCTTTGTGGCGTAATGGTTACCATGCCGGACCGCCACCCAGGAGGTCACGGGTTCGAATCCCGGTCGGGTCATGATGAAAAACTAACTTTTTCTGATTGGTCCAGGGTCTTGGATGTTTATCTATATATGTATTTGTTATAAAATATTGTATTGTTGGGTTAGTATCCCATAATACAAGTCTCGAACTTACTTTGGGGCTAGCTCAACTTTTGTGATTTGTCCATTTATATTTATTAATTATTTTATTTTAAAGTCGGAATGGTATATTACAAGAATAGCATTTTTACTTGTGAAAATAGAATAGATAAATTCATCTACAAAATAATCGGTTCCCAAACAAAAAAGATAATTGAAATAAGACTTGCTACGGATCTTAACGAATATCCACTGAGCAGGTATAACTCCTTATCCTTACTTCCTTACTTCCTTACTAATCCTTACTAATATTATAAATGAGAAAGTGAGTTTGTTTGTTATTCCTTCACGGCTTGACTAAGCAGCCGATCATTATGAAAATTTGCATACATATTGTTAGGGGTACAGAGCCCAATAGGCTACTTTTTATCTCGTGAAAGTATGTCGTTCCAATGGGAAAATAATTTTTCTACTATAGAGGGCGCTGTATCGGTCAACAGATGGCGCCACAAGTCGCGCTATGGGTTGTTTTGTTGTTAAACGAGATCTATACAGTCATAAAATTAACGCGAGCGAAGCCGCGGGAAAAAGATGGTTCTATGATATTTGTAATTTATATTGACTACTTTTGGCATACAACAATGAGTGCAACAACTGATTAAATACACTGTACAGGAAAAGCATTATGACACCATGTGACGAATTTTGACGTGATTTAATGTATAAGTTAGTCGACGTGATCGATACGTCGATATTCGTTTATATCAATTAAGTCTGAGCGTAGGCGACCTATATCACAATATAGTTACAACAGTATCTATATGATCTTCATACAGTGACTTTTTTACTGACATAGAGCGTGCAGTTAATAAATCAACCTTTACAACCAATGAGATCTAGTGGAAATCTCATAAGTAACAGCCAGGGTGTGTTGTTACATCATTTAATTATATTTACACAACGCTCATAGAACAACATTCGTTTTTTTTTCTATAACCAACTATCAACTTACAGCAACTTTTTAAAATGCAATCGGGTTGCTGACAAGTGCACTTAGACGAGTGTATAATCATGCGTTTGTATGAAGATATTGTACTGTATGTAGTGTATATATTCACGTTAGCTTGAAGACAGGCGGCAAGCTAGCGACGCGCGAACTGGACAACGCTGGCGTTAGGCCAATATAAATAAACACTGCACAAGGAAACTAATGTTATGCCGCGACCGTATTACAGACGAAATATTCACTACCACTGGGCCGAATATTGTGGGTTACTGGGCAGCTTCACACGGTTCATCAGCGATCAGGATTATATTAGCAGGATACAACTGACTCACAAAGAGTGAAATGGTTTTTCGTGAAGAGTGCGTGGTTTAAAATATTAAGAACTAGTTTTTGTAAACTATTTTATTTTTAAATCAGCCAGTACGGTAATTTTACTGGTTATGAAACAATAAGATATGTGAGCAATTTGGATTATTTTCACTATGATAGAAATACAGATATCCTTTCAATTATCAACAGAAAGTGTGATCTAGTAAAAAACGAAAACCCTTTGTAAATTTAACTATCGATGTTATTAGCAATTATATTCATGTCAAGAGCAAGGACGGGAGTTAATTATATTACCGGCATGAGTACAAATGGACATACTTTGCGACATGACGACAACATGGACGGATGCATGCATGTAACACAGCTTGCATTCTAATAGTTGTATTGTTTCGAACAAGGAGCCCGGCCAGTGCCCTGAGCCAAACAATATCTAATTTATGTACCTACAACATTAATATAATTCTGTATATTCTGTGAGATTATTTCTGTAGTAAACATAATTAGCACGAGTGTTGTAAAGAAAAGGTTAACTATGGAAATTAAATTCTGAAATTCCCAATAAATTTTAACCCGACTTTAATAAGCAGAAAGAAACCCAATTGACACACCGCGAGCAAAAACGGCTTCGATGGAGAGCAGGACAAAAAAATAACGCCCTTTTTATTTGTTTTTTGTGAAGGGAACAAAAAGAAAATACCCTTATTTTTTGTTTCTATAATTAAATAAATATAAGGTCCTACTTTATTAGTGAACTTTTTAACCCATGACTATGTAGGTTACATATGATCGTTTAAACAAGAAAATAATTATCTAGTACTCAATAAAAAAGGCAATAAAATTAGAAATAATCGGTAAAATGCGCCTCTCTTGTAGCAGCCATCCGTCGTCAGTAGAAAAAAAGGTATAGGTGTGCGGTGCGAGAGGCGCGTCAACGCGTCTCACGTATCAAAATTGTTGAATATGGATTGTTTTAAGTAGTAAGCAACATTTTTCTAACTACTTACAATACAATCTATTTCTTTTTTACTGAATACTAGACCATTATTTCCTTGCTTAAACGATCATATGCAACCTACATAGTCATGGGTTAAAAGGAAGTTCACTAATAAAGTAGGACCTTATCCTTACTAATATTATAAACGAGAAAGTGAGTTTGTTTGTTTGTTTGTTATTCCTTCACGGCTTGACTAAGCAGCCGATCATTATGAATATTTGCATACATATTGTTAGGGGTACAGAACCCAACATAGGCTACTTTTTATTCCGTGAATGTAAGTCGTTCCAATGGGAAAATATTTTTTCTACTATAGAGGGCGCTGTATCGGTCAACAGATGGCGCCACAAGTCGCGCTATGGGTTGTTTTGTTGTCAAACGAGATCTATACAGTCATAAAATTAAGCGAACGAAGCCGCGGGGAAAAGCTAGTATAATATATTTTCTATTTATGTATTAAGGGCATTTTTGTCTAAATAAATATATTTTAAAAGATAAATTATTTACACCAGAAGTGACACTATCCTGAGGTAATTGTATAAAATTAAGCCCGATTTTCTTATAAAAACATGTTGAGGAGTAAACAAAGAAAATTGTCCTCATTCTAGCACCGCGCACCGCGTTTTCAATGGACTCAACGCAGAGTGTAAACTAGATCTTTCTTTGGTCAATCTTTGAAATATAAATTTCCTGAACATTATGGTGTAAATAAATATTGTATTGCAAAGTGAGTAGTTAAAGCGTCTACTTACGATTAAGCATCAAACCAGTGAAAGTGTGTTTTCAACGTACAATCCCAGAAATTTATGGTGGCCCAGTTCACACGGGAAACAGGTGCATAATTAGAAAGATTATTACATTCTACGCTCTGGATGAAACTCACGATTTTACAAGTAACGGTACCTACTTAATAATGTATGTATACTACGACAGATTTTACATATATGACTGTCATTATATTTTTTATAGAAATGAGGCCAACCTGTCCTCATTATGAAAAATATATTTTAGTGCGACTAATCTGTGTTTAGCTTAACTCGGTCGAATTCTGTTCCAGTGTCACTCTGTAAAATCTTTTTAATTTAGGAAAAGAAGCACATTTCCTTGTGGATTAGGATAATTAAGAAAAAGAAAGAGAGGTTGAACTTAGTGTCTTAACGAATGTAAAATTTCTCCAGATACTTTTCGCATTCGCAATGTGAAGATTATGTTACCATAATGTGTAAAGTAATATATGAGAAGCAAATAACTATTGTTAAAATACGTCATGTCAAAAATACGAAAAAAATGTAGTCAGTACTGGGGTCGTACCAAGATCTTTTTTTTACAACTATCAAACGATTGTGTAAACGAGACGCGTCGTCGTCGCCTTACGTCATGTATTGCGCTGTCTCCCTTACTCAGCCGTTCTTGTTTTGTTTTAAGCGGTTAGTATACTTACATTCTTTATGTTTGCCCATGGCTGGCTGTAGAGGGCTGTCGTCGACGACCACCTTGGGCGGGGACACGCGAGGCGAGCTGGGCGGCTCGTTCGCGCCGCCGCGCGCCTCACGTCCAGCCATCTCCTCCGCGCCGGAACTGCTTTAAACATAATATAATATAACTTTATAAGCATAACTGAGGCACAAACATACAAATACACATTTACATTAACACCAGAGCGTACAGTACCGCAGTGACACAAAACGCATCGTTAAAGATTACTCAGAAAGCAAACGCTGATTTTTAGTCATTACCGTCAAATTATACAGATGGTTTATATTATAATATAATATTAATATATTATGTAACAATTTAGTATGGAAATATACATAGCACGTAATTAACTCAAAAGTTATGTTATCATTACAATTTATATAAGAACAGGAAAAATGAGAATAAGCATACGAAACCGCGGACATCCGTTGACTAATAAAAATCACCAATATTCTACCTAGTGTGGGAATGACCAAAAGTGTCTACTTTGCCTGTTGATAAGCATTATAAACTACTAGCTTTTGCCTGCGGCTTCGCTCGCGTTAAATGCGGGGTAACACGGTTCCCCTTGCTTCCTACCTTAAAAACTGCGAAAAGTCCCATAAAAACTTTCACCCTCTCTTTTAAGGGGTTGGGGGCAGATTTCCAAAATAAAATGATGTACGATTTAAGTTAGGCACAAATAGTCCACATACCAATTTTTATCTTTCTACCTTGAAAATTGCGGAATGCTCCATACAAACATCCACCCCCATTTTAGGGAAGTGGGGGGTTAGAAAGAGACAAAAAGTAGCCTATGTCACTCTCCATCCCTTCAACTATCTCCACTTAAAAAATCACGTCAATTCTTTGCTCCGTTTTACCGTGAAAGACGGACAAGCAAACAGACACACACACTTTCACTTCATATTAGTATGGATTAATAAATTATTTAATACACAAACCTTCCTCAAGATCCACTTTATCCAAAACGGTTTAGTAGTTTGTGAGTTTATCGTGAACAGACAGACAGACGTGGCGGAGGATTTTATTTTATAATATGTAAGGACAAACCGAATGCCCCATTACGCTGAAATTGGACGTTGCGTAGATAAGCGGTCATTGGAGACCATGCTCTAAAACCGGATTATTATCAACGTTGCGCCGCCGATAGAATGTAACGGTGGGCGACAGACTGCTGTAACGTAACATCTAATGTAAAATGCAATGAAAGAATTTCCCGTACATATAATGCTCTGTTCGTACATAGGGCGTAGTGTGCACAAGGCGTCCACACTATGGGAATTCTGTTACATTCTATGTTACGTTACAGGAGTCTGTACGCACCATTAAATTGGCATTGCACAATGAAGCTATGATTAATTTATTTAGTGCGAAATATATTCCTGAATATCTTTCATGTCATATGGCCATATATTTATTAATGTACATTTATTCAAAATATTTATTACTACACATAATTAATCAAAGGTTTATTACTATAAGTTTATTACAAATATATTGTGTAAGAGATAAATGCGTCGGTATGTTAGGAATATATGTATGTAGTTGTATCATTTGGTTCTTTTGGTCCAATTATAAAAAAAATACCTGAATATGTCGTCTGAAGGCGGTGTCCGAGGCGTGTGCGGGGGTGAGGTGGGTGAGACGGGCGAGACGGGTGAGGCAGCGCGACTGCGTTCGCGCCGGTGCTGCGGCTTGAACCACTCTGGATAGATGGCGCTCAACGTCTCTACCAGATCGTGGTCCAGCGTGACTCGCCACGAAGCGCGCTCCTCCGACCCCTCCGACCCGCTGCCTCCGCCGCACGACGAACGACTCTCTGTGAAGGCAAAATCACCTGTTAGAAGACAACTCAGATAAACGACGTTGTCAATCACACCCATATTGTCAAGTACAACTGTTAACATTACCATGGATGAAAGAATGTAAGTAGGTAAGCTATAGGCGCGGCATCGGTTCCCCGATGGGTGGGGCATTCCAACGAACCTCAGTGATTGTTTACCAACGCGCACTGATTGTTTCGAGTCCTTGAGTGTGTTTGCGCGCGGGTAAACCGCGATCAAACTCTTTGATGCATTCAAAGAGACGAGCAAACCTCTAACACTTTACGATTATGCAAATCGAGCGTGAAAGATTTCCATATAGTTAATAGAAATAGGTTATAGAAATATTCGAATACCTACTTGAGCCACTCGTGCGTGTATTTATATTAAAATTCCGTTTTCAATGTGGCTCTTATACACGAACGAAAACATTCCGAATTTAGAAATGCCTGGTATAGTTTATATTTCATGCATATTTTTCAAGGCACCGTAAAAAGTGCGAATGTTTTAAATCGTTTCCAGAGGCGAGGAAAGATGGTAGTGTTACGTAATGTTTAAAACTCGCAATAAAGCCGAAAATACGAGGGGGAATAAATAAAACATCTGTCAGCTCACGTGAGTTATGCAATATAAAACTAAAAGTTAGGTAAACATAATGCAGACTTCAAAAACATTAAATAATATATTTTGTTCTAATTTTGTACTAACAGGATAAGTAACATAATAACTACATCCTGGAAAACAGGCTATTAGCACAGTCTAACTACGTGCTAATATTATCTATTAATTCAATAAGATTATACGTGGGTATTTTGTTTGACGATTTCTGGTGTAGTTTCTATCTGATTGTTGAGAACATTTGAAATGAAGCGAAAAATTTAAGCCTTAATGGTAGAACAAAAGCTACACTCATGGGTAAATAGCACAAGCATATTGTTGGCAAACGTATCGCATCTCACAACAGATAATATAATAATATAAATGTCTGTTACGCATTTTTACGCCGGTATTACAGAACACGCTCTTGTAAACAAAACTGGCTCACGTGCGTACGACTGACTCATTACAATGTTGGTGCGAGTTATGGAGGCAAATGATGTAGTATGTAGTACAATGCGACATAAAACAGACTAAATTAGGAGAACCGTTTTCATTCAGGAATGCATAGGATGCAGCAGCAGACCTACATAGCCATCGAAACAGGGCGAGGGGTTGCAATTAGCTTTTTAATTTGTACCCCTACTCTTCTCCAAGCGCCATAATACGCAGTAACCCACCAAGACCGATGTCTTAAGTAATCGCTACCCATAGACATCCACGACTACAAGAATCTTGGATGCGTTGGTCACCAACGAAAGAATGAAAAAACGATGTGATGTGCGAATTAGTTTTATTTTTATCGGCAACCACCTATTGCAAACCTGGCGGCCGGCCTATACACTAACTTCTAGTCTAACGTAACAGTTAAGTTTCGTCGGCATATTATAATACGTTATACTTTTAATTGAATACTCTTTTTTAGTTTCGCACATAAAATAGACTTTGTTGCGTTGTATATTGGACAAACTAGTATTTCATTGCAGCCGACTGTACAAATGAAGGAAGCTCATAAAGATTGGCAGTTAAAACTCAAGGCCCATTTGAAAATTTTCGTACTCAACAGCTGTTCTAAGCTCAGAAAATTAAACATGTAAGAAAGAATTATTGTACCAATAAAAAATTGTAAGAAACAGAATAGCGGGAATGGATGGAAGGGCAGGGGTGGGTAGAAGAAATGGTAGAATGACTGTATAAGAAATAATAATAATAATAGAAGCGGCTGGAGATGAGCTACTAGGAAATACTGAAATGACTACAAGGATATGGCAGGAGAAAAACGTATTCTAATAAAAAAGCACGGACAATTTATTAGGAAAAGAAAATAGTTGCAGAAAAAGATATAACATTTTGCATTATGCAACCAAGGATTGCCAGTCATTTGTATAAATTGCAGAGACAATGATAAATGTAACAATTTTATTTTCCGATGCGTTTCCCTTGACACCCACGATTCACGACTGGCTGACATGGCTACGTCCTAGAATGTTCTTGATCGTGTTCGTGTCGTCAGCTAAGAGTCAGAATGTATCATGTATATTTATTGGCTGTTTCTCTGTCATTGAGGTGAGGTGGTCACTGATGATTTGTCTCATGTCATCGACTCCTACGCATACAACTTTATCATAATTTGGGACCACATTTTACTTTTTAATATTTCAAACAACCCATTATCTGAATCCAAGAATTGGTATACTGATTTATGTAGGACGGCGGACGGACTCGTGTACAATCGCATTGTTCATGAGGTATCTTTATTTAGACCAAATCCATTATAATTATATTAAATTATGATAGTAACTCTGTTTGTTGTCTGACTCTTTGATGTTAAAACCACTGAAAGGTATTTACAAAGAAAACAGTTATGGTCTTTTTTGGCATTACCAAACTCGATGTTATCATAGGCAAGTATGTTTTTATCCTAGAAATCACCGGGAATGCACTAAAATAACGTCCACTAGTAGTCTAGTATAATAAATTAATTAAAAAATATGTAGGGACACAACATTCACTATGAATACAGGTCAAGGTTTGATTCTCGTAAAGACAAAGTAAAAAAATCTGGCAATCTGAAGCATACGCGCCGAGTAGAACGCGTCAATCAAGATGTCAGCGTAGGCATATTATTATTATATTCCGATTCCATGCCATTGGACTCTTGTGATGTATAATTCATTTGTTAGTGGTTAATATGTTATATCTCTAATGGCACAGACTGCTGTAACGTAACAGTCATGTAATGTGACATGAAAGGAGAATTTCATAGTGCAATTTCATAGCAGCGCTGTGTTTTCTTCTTCCATCGATTGTGGCGAGCATGGTGCACGATTCGTACGCGCAAGGCGTCTACTCTACAGTGTAGGTGTGTAGACCCTGCCTTGCGCGCACGAATCGAGGCGTCTACACTGTAGAGTAGACGCCTTGCACGTACGAATAAATAGAGAAAATGTATAAATAGAGTAAATGTCTCTTACATTGCACGATTCGTACGCGCAAATTCCCATAGTGTAGACTCTGTACTATGGGGAATTCTCTTACATACCATGTTACGCTACAGCAGTCTGTACCTGGCATATTGAAACATGCAATAATCACCTAGTAGGTACCTAGATTCCGGAAAAGGAAAGATTTTAGATGGAATTTTGCTTGGACTTATTAAGTCAAAGTGAAAATTGTTTTATTATTTGCGCTCTCGCGAACTCTTAGACACGTCTCTTACAATGTTATATTATTTTTTTAATCTATCAGCATTTAGGAATAGCTATAATATTGACGAGAAGAAATGCAGAGAGAAACTTTGTCAAGTTCTCTATGTTAGGAGATAAATATAGGTACTAATATTTCCCTCTCCTAAGAACGACACAAAGAAGTGATTGGTTGTAAAGTTTTTTTACACTACACTTTAAAACCAATGTTATTTATGGACACTATTTACCTGATGATAATTATTTTAATATGGAGTACGGTTTTTCTCACAATGGTTTCCTTCATAACCGAGCGAGTAATTAATTACAATGTGCTTAACATTTACACAAAATTTAACTGTTACTTTTTACCAAAAATCACCTATGTACAAGTTAACCATGACATTGTTGACAAGTGGTCTATAAGTCATTGTGAATGAAGTTCCGCGAGGGTACACGTCATCGGAGGCTGTTGGTGTGACGTCACTTGTGCACACGGCACTTGCCCATGCGTGGGCGCTGCACCTGTCTCGCCCACGATAAAGTATTGTTTATCTACTAAAAATCGATATGTGTGAGACAGTTTATTACTTTTGGTATAACATACTTACATCCAATTAATTATATTTTATACCAGAACAATTTTTAACAGACATTCTTTCTTCATAATAAAGTTATTGTATTGGGAAAGGTTATTCAATTCAACACCATGCTTAGCCTTAGAAGAAAATCGAGCTATTTTGTTACAGTTAAAATATAACCACTGTATGCAGTTATCATCAAGTACCCAACCCAAATGTTGTACTGTATTATATCAGTATAAGAACAGCGTGGAAAAGGGAAAAATATTTACATAAACTTTTGCAACGCATTTTTAAGTAGGTCAGTCCCGGTTGTAGCATGTATCAAATGGCCGCTTTCATTAAGGCGTCTATTCCAAGACAAACAGCAATAGGTACTCACAATTCTCCATAGTGCTAGGCTAAATATGATTTGTGGGACGAATCTCGGGCAAGCGAAAGAGTATAGAGTGACCCCGATATGCTAGTGATGCTCTCTCTATTTTTTCAGAATTAGCATTTATTTTAATTTATATAAAACTAATGCATTAAGAAATAATTCATTTGATATAATCTTTTTAAGTTCCATGTAAGCTTTATCAGATCATTTAATTTTATTTCGCATTGTTTGCCAGTATTATAAAAGAGCGCGTTTATTTTTGGTGCGTTTTCGCGTGATGCTTGTGTCATGTGTGCGAACATAACTGTATTGGTGCTAGTGATTCTAATTGAAGTCTAAGGGATTTGAGAAGATAATATTTTTACGAGGAGCGACGGCCATCAGACCCCCACAACCCAGAGGGCAAACCAGACCTACCTTAAGTTAGGTCACACACGTCTTTTGAATTAGAATTTCTTGGACGTGCCGGTTTTGATGCGATGTTTTCCGTCACCGTCAAGTGGTAATTAAAAATATGTATCCGGAAAACACATGGGTAACAGCTGATTTCAAATCCAGTGGGCTATCATCGCTCCCCTTCGCACTTGATAGATGCATCTCAATATAGCCATCTCATCTGCCGAGCCTAATTATTATTGACTGGTACATCGCCGACGCGCGTATGAATTCGCGGCGAATTTGCCCTTTCTGGACAAAGTTTTAAAATCATTATGTATTCATTGAGGTAAATCACAAATATAAAAACAAGCTCGGTTATATTTTTAAATTAACGAAAGAATGAAATTTAAAATGTTAATAAAATTGTAATTATAATCATAAAAGCCAATAATATTGTAATATCTAATAACTAAGGCTGGCGCGATTGAATTTCACGGTCTTGAGATCTGCAGCTGAACTGTCATAATAAAACTTATCCTTGACATAGTAACGTTATTCAACTAAGCCTTCCGCTGATCATGCGTGCGTGACTCATTGTTTATGTGGATATTGTACGCATGGGCAAATGGACATTACATCTAAATCAACAACCAATGATATGTTACTCTAGGGTATAGAACCGGGAAATCCCGGTACCGAAAATCCCGGGAATTCCCGGTTCTTTTATAGCTGTAAAAGAACCGGGAATTGAAATACAAGAACCGGGATTTTCGGTACTTTCGGGATTTTTTTATTTATTCAATTATGTGGCAATTGGCAACACTGACGCTAGTGACGCTACGTGCGATCGAATATATTTTGATGGTCAACAAACGATCGAGTATGTTTTCAAGAAAAAGTAAAAAAAATATCTAAACTGTGCCTTTTTTGCAATTTTGCCAAAGAAAATGTTGTCTTTAAAAACGCCTATGTTTACAATGGTTCTGAAACGGTTTTAATGCTTCAAGATCAATGAATCAAGATCACGAAGTCTCAATTTTCCCAAGAATTGTCTCAAGTCCTGTTAAGATGCAAAAAAATTGCTCTTCAGTCTCAATGTTTGTGGAGGAAGCATGTTCTATGCGTTCTTTTTGGGATTTTGGTCTGGTGATTGCGCAGGCCAGTCTAAGACCGAAATGTCGTGCGTGCTCCTGACGCCAGCTGGTCACCACTCGCGCTGTCTGCGTACGGACATTAACACCACAACCCTTCAGTCACTTGCGAGCGAGCGACAGAAGCAGTGGCGTCCAATTGTCAATTTTTATTTAACACAAACAACTGGTGCTCTGACGAGAGCATTTGAAGAAACAGCATTGCCGTAACATTTGGCTGTTTTTTCGCATCAGTGAGCAAAAATCGGTCTTCGTGCGTATGGTCCTTGCGCTCCTGGCCATGGCATTCTTTCACTTACTTACCTAGTAGCATGATAACGTTACTTTAACCTTGATTGCCGCAAGCCTTGCGACAAGAGCAACTTTTTAGCATCATACCAGGACTTGGGTAGGTACTGTCGTCAGATTTTATTTATGACATGAAAAATCGATGCAGAACCATTGTATGAATCATGGGATATTTTATTGATATTTGATTTTTCGCATAATTGCAAAAAACTGCATAAGTAATTTTTTTATTTTCCTTTGTAACGACCGTATTAAACAAATACGGTCGTTACTTGTATCATTATTTCACTTTTTAAAAAATATTTACGCAATAAATATAATATTATTTTACTTTTACTTGAACCTAGTCCAATAAATGAGCTTTCTAAAAATAAGTATGTCTAACACAAAATGTGTAAATTAAGCAAAATCAAAACATCCCTAGGCGGTGTTGATGTATTGAAAAAAAATCCCGGCGGTACCGAAATTCCCGGGAAATCCCGGTTCCAGCATAGTCCGGTACCGAAAATCCCGGTTCCTTGAGATAGTACCGGTTCTCTATACCCTATGTTACTCACACCATATTTAAGGTCCTAATTTATTAATGAACTTCCTTTTAACACATGACTATACAGGTTACATATGATCGTTTAAGCCAAGAAATAATGGTCTAGTATTCAGTAAAAAAAAAATATATTGTAAGTAGTTAGAAAAAATTGCTTAGGTACTACATAAATTCATCCATATTCAACCATTTTGATATGTGAGACGCGTTGACGCGCCCTTCGCACCGCACCCCTAAACCTTTTTTTTCTACTGACGGATGGCTGCGACAAGAAAGAGAGGCGCATTTTACCGGAGTATTTCTAAATTTAATGCCTTTTTTTTAACTGAATACTAGAGCATTATTTCCTTGCTTAAACGATCATATGTAACCTATATAGTCATGTGTTAAAAGGAAGTTCATTAATAAATTAGGACCCTATATATACTACTATGGTTCAATGTATAAGACACCGAAAAAACTTTTTATTTCAAATATCTGTTTTGGTTACTTAAAAACTGCTTACATAAAATTTGTAAGACGTAAACAGTAATGGGTTTTAAAACTGGAATTATTTCGTTGACTCACGTTTTTCGTTTAACATTAAATAATATACAGTCTTGGGCCGAATCACATGAGTGGATGTAATCAACAAGAAAATAAAAAGAGTAACGCAAAAACAGGAAAACGACATAAAAATCGTTATATTAAAGAAGCGCACAAACCTGACCTGTTGGCGGCATATATTCCATCTCTGATCCGAAATGGAGGCTCGCTTGCACAACATCTAAAGCTGGGCTTACCACGCTAGGCTAAATTCGGAACTCAATTGACTTTCGTAAGTCGATGAATGAAATTGCCGGCAACGGCAAACGTTTCGCTCGGCTTCCTTCGCGAGTCGCTGACGGATACGGCACGATAACTCAGCGTCAATCCTAAATTACTTGTTTGTATATGAATATTCAATCAACTATGATCTCAGCTCAAATGTTATTAATGTAACATCCATTTAAACATGATAAACATAAATTAACGGCCGAATGTGCACATATACTGCTCACAGCTCCACATTGATGGTATAGTCGTAATCTAGAAAATGTTATTAAATAGGTTTATAGACAGTACAACGGCGATAAACAGACGTTTCTCATAAAAACTTACATTGTTATCGATAAACACCCATTACTACAATCCCGACATCGTGTAGGTGTCGGTTGCGGTTCAGTACAGTTATTAATCTGTTATTATCTAGATATTGTCGTAGTCATTACATTAGGGTATAAAACCCAAGGTAACGTTCATTATAAATATCTCACCAAACTTAGAATTTGCTCAAAACATTACAGCACATTTGAGGTAGTAACCATAGCGGGTGGGCGATGACGTAAAAGGATGTTTTCAACGAATCGGCAATACCGGCCGTCTGTTTATCGTCAAAGCACAGTTAGAGCTGCTACATTCAGTGCTAGTCTATGTTGAAGTAAGTGCAGCTGTAAAAACACACAGAATTACCACTTCTAGTTAGGTATGTGGGTACAACGATGTGATAGTTCGCCCGTTACGCAACTGTCAGCGCCCACGTGATGGAACCGTAATAACATTGTAAACAAGCACGTGTGTAGGAGAGATCGCCGAAGAGGTACATGAATTATAGTATGTGTAACAAACGAATCTTCCAGAAGTTAGATAGATAGATAGAATAAGCTTTATTTGCAAAACACACAGTGATACAATAAACAGTAAAAGTAACAAACAAAACATGTGTATATGCAACAAGGCGGCCTTATTGCTCAAAGCAATCTTTTCAAGGCAACCTTAGGGTAACGAAATTCTGTAATGGAGTGGGCAGGGCTAGCAAAACACAGTAAACAGCAGGACATATCAATATACATATCTAATAAATAAATAGTCTAAATACCATAAGGTATTTATATAATACATAATAAGTATAAGGTACAATATTACATATATACTTATATATATACATATATATATAAATTTAAAAACTAAAACAATAGGTACTTAGTTTACATTATTATGGTGTATACTTGTATAGTACAATACTTAAAATAAAATAAAATGTCGTTAAAAACAAGGAATCAGTGTGAAAAGAAATAGTTTTTTACTTCTCGCTTAAATATAGCTAGTGATTTCGCAGTTCTGATTGTCACAGGTAAGTTGTTCCATAGTCTCATGGCCTGGATAGAGAAGGATTGGTCGAGAAATTTGGAAGAATGGACAGGAATTAAAAGAGTGAGATTGTCAGTGGATCGGAGTGATAGGCTATGGGATGAAGAAGTGTATGTGAAGTATTCTTTAAGATAGGAGGGGGTCCAAGGATTGAAAAGAATAGTGTAGAGGAAGGAAAGGATGTGCATGTCCCTACGCTGGCGAATGGGAAGCCATTTTAGTTTCGCTCGGTATTCAGACACATGATCGAATTTTCGCAGACCGTAAATGAACCTGATGCAGAAATTTTGCATACGTTCTAATTTATTAAGCAACTCAACATTAAGGTCCGGATACGCTATATCAGCATAGTCAAGTAAAGGGAGAAGGAGGGATTGTGCAAGAGCAGCCTTGGTGGCAGTGGGTAGAAAATTTCTGAGTCGTCGAAGTGATGAAGAAGCGGCAAACATCTTCCTGCTTACCTCGGCCACCTGAGCCTTCCAAGATAACGTGGAATCCATTATCATCCCTAAGTTTTTAACTGTATTTTTTAAAGGAATGCAGATGCCATCAAGCAAAACCGGCGGAACTGCAACACTATCGAGCCTAGATATAAACGCCTGGCTACCTATAATAATGAAGAAGTTAGTGGTACAGATATGAAGAAAATTCTATGTTTAAACAAAATAACTGTGAGATGGCAAACGCGACGTTCGCCCAGAAGCAACAACGGGCTGCAGAGAGCTTTATTACCTACTGTTATAACCAGAAAATAGAAAAAATATAGAACTGATAGTTAGAGGTGTATTTTGAAATTTGATTTCAAATAGCACACAAAAATTGGTGAATAGGTATGTGAATTATCTCAGTAAGAAACCTTTTGAATGGAATGCCAACAAATGGCAACAGCGCGCCAGTTCGATACTAATAAAATTAATCTAAATAAAAGTCAATTGCGTAAGAGAAAACTCTTACGTAGTATTATGCGGTGGGGACATTTTTAGACAGTCATTAGATATAAACATTTCCACACTTGAAGTGTATAATTTTCGTTCAAAATATTACCCTCGTGGAAATCGCGTCCGCGTGGCACTCTAGCCTTCGCGATGCAAATTATTTAAAAATATGTTACTGTCGACGGCAAAAATTTGAAATTTATGATGTATATTTTATATTTAAGTAGTGATAAAATGGGAAAAGTGTCAAGAAAACCACTCAAACTAATACAGTAAGATTAAATGCTGCCAAGAATCCTAAATAGGTACTGATAAATGCAATGGATATACATTAAATTTATCTAGCCATATTTATAAGGTTACAAAATAAATTGAAAATGTTTGGAACAGCAACACATATATAACAATACTAGAGAAACCCGCGCAACTTCGTGTGCGTTTATCCTTTCCCGTGGGGATTTCAAAAAATCCTTTCATATCGGTTGCCTACATCATACACCACACTTTTCAGAACACACCCAAAAAATTGTCATATGTATAGATATATTTTTTTCTATTTTTATACTTCTCAATACAATCTTTGTAGTGGGCGTTTATGAAATAGGCTAGCCCGACCGGTGAAGAGCCACCCTTTTACAGAATATTGACGTGAAGCAGCAATGCGTTTCGTTCGGGGAGTGAAATATCCGAAATTCTTGTTTGTCACCTTTGTGGTATAAAAAATCTAACTCATTCCCTAAACTATTTCTCGCTATATCCTGTTTTTTCCTGTTATAGGTCGACAATGGGTTAGGGACCCTAGAATCTATGTGCTCCATAGTCGACGGTAATTGACTAATATCAAATGATCCATATTCCTGAGCTTATTTTCCAACCACTTCCGTAAAAAAAATGTATAAGTATATCGGTAATTCAATACCTACAACCTCATAGCCTACAACAACACTACGAAATAATAGAGCGAGTCGACGTAATGAGATTTCCTATAAGTGAGAAAGAGACAATATCAATATGTATGTCATTTAACCATTGACCAATTTAACTTGAACCCTGTCAAATATTATAAAATTTAATATTTAATTACTTACTATTTATTATCTATGAATATGATTCAGTCTGCTATAGACATAGTTAGAATTTTAGCTGTTTTTCCGATATCACAAACAGAATAAATAGACGACATTATGATTGAATATTCACAATTTATAATTACATGACAGATGATACTTCACTTCACGGATGTGTCAAAATGAAATGTAATTGAAATCAAAAGGACTAAGGAGTATGAGTATTGATATCAACTTGAAGAAAATTACCCACAAAATACATTTTTTTCAAGAATTTCAATAAAATAAGAATCACATCTTCCATCAATTCTCTTAAACAATTTTTATGCAAAATTTGAAGTAGATTGGACCAAGGAATCAAGTTGTCCCATAGTAACTTTACCCCCCTTTTTTACCCCCTTAGAGTTCGAATTTCGAAAAATCCTTTCTTATCGGTTGCCTACATCACACACCCAAATTATCACACTCCCTACAGTCAAGACAAAACATTTTCATTTGTAGGTATACATGATTATTTTTCTATTTAAATACTTCTCATTACAATCTTTGGAGTGGGCGTTTATGAAATAGGCTAGCCCGACCGGTGAAACTCTTACAGAATATTGACGTGAAGCAGCAATGCGTTTCGTTCGGAGAGTGAAATATCCGAATTTCTTTTTTTGCCAGCTTTGTTGTATAAAAAAAATCTAACTCCTTCCTATTACTATTTCTCGCTATATATCCTGTCTTTTCCTGTTATAGGTCGGCAACGGGTCAGGGACCCTAGAATCTATGTGCTCCATAGTCGACGGTAAACACCTATTATCAAATGATCCATATTCCTGAGCTTGTTTTACAACCACTTCCGTAAAAAAAAATTATAAGTATATGGATATTTCAATACCTACAACCTCAGCCTACAACCATCCCTACAACAACACTACGAAATATTAGAGCGAGTCGACGTAATGAGATTTCCTATAAGTGAGAAAGAGACAATATCAATATGCCATTTAACCATTGACCAATTTAACTTGAACCCTGTCAAATATTATAAATTTAAACCCTGTCAAATATTATAAATTTATACTTACTTACTGTTTATTATCGATGAATATGATTCAGTCCGCTTTATATAGTTAGAATTTTAGCTGTTTTCCGAGATCACAAACAGAATAAATAGTACGACGACATTATGAAATCATTTTGTTTGAATATTCACAATTTATAAAAATATTACATGACAGATGACACACTTCACTTCACGGATGTGTCAAAATGAAATGTAATTGAATCAAAAGCACTAAGGAGTATGAGTATTGATATCAAATCGAAGAAAATTACCCACAAAATACATATTTTTCAAGAATTTCAATAAAATAAGAATCACGTCTTCCATCAATTCTCATATACAATTTTTATGCAAAATTTGAAGTAGATTGGACCAAGGAATCAAGTTGTCCCATAGTAACTTTACCCCCCTTTTTCACCCCCTTAGAGTTCGAATTTCGAAAAATCCTTTCTTATCGGACGCTTACGTCATATAATAGGTCCACCTGCCAAGTTTCAGATTTTTACGATGAGCGGTTTAGGCTGTGCGTTGATTCTCAGTCAGTCAGTCAGGACAAAGCATTTTATATATATAGACTAGCGAAACCCGCGCAACTTCGTTTGCGTGTATCCCGCTTTCCCGTGGGAATTTTGGAATGTATTATTACTTCAAAACCTTCCCTTTGAATCACTCTTTCTATTTAAAAAAACGCATCAAATTCGTTGCGTAGTCTTAAAGATTTAAGCATACACAGGGTCTCACACACCATCAGGCGGACAGTAAGCTTGTTTGCCACCTTTGTGGTATATAAAATAAAAAAAACAGACGAACAGACAAACAGCAAAGGCGACTTCATTTAATACGTAAAGATTATACTATAATGAAGCCTATCCTGCGTCATTAAAAATATCAGTGCCCCTAGAAATAACCAGAGAATATGCCATAATGTTTATAATATCCGCATTCAGAAGGCGTGGCGTTGTTTATAGGTGGCGCACCCAGTCGGCAATGACAGGCGAAGCAAGCTAAAACTTATCAAAATAACCAAATATTTGCACTAGAAGCCTCCTCCGTCTGGACGTTGTTTTTCGTTTTAAATTTGTTTTCATTGCCTACGACATTGCTTCCATATTTTTCCTTTGAATTTCTAATCTTACGGTAGGCTAATATTTTATTTTAATAACTAGAGAAACCCGCGCAACTTTGTTTGCGTTTATCCCGCTTTCCCGTGGGAATTTCAAAAAATTCTTTCTTATCGGTTCCCTACATCACACACCCAAATTTCAGATCTCTACGGTCAAGAACAAACATTTTCATATGTATACATGATTATTTTTCTATTTAAATACTTCTCATTACAATCTTTGGAGTGGGCGTAGAAATAGGCTATCCCGACCGGTGAAGTACCACCCTTTTACAGAATATTGACGTGAAGCAGCAATGCGTTTCGTTCGGAGAGTGAAATATCCGAAATTCTTGTTTGCCACCTTTGTGGTATTAAAAAAATATCTATCTCCTTCCTTATACTATTTCTCGCTATATATACTGTCTTTTCCTATTATAGGTCGGCAACAGGTCAGGGACCCTAGAATCTATGTGCTCCATAGTCGACGATAATCACCTAATATCAAATGATCCATATTCCTGAGCTTGTTTTCCAACCACTTCCGTAAAAAAAATGTATAAGTATATGGGTGTTTCAATACCTACAACCTCAGCCTACAACCATCCCTACAACAACACTACGAAATAATAGAGCGAGTCGACGTAATGATATTTCCTATAAGTAAGAAAGAGACAATATCAATATGCCATTTAACCATTGACCAATTTAACTTGACCCCTGTCAAATATTATAAAATTTGATATTTAATTACTTACTGTTTATTAGCGATGAATATGATTCAGTCCGCTTTATACATAGTTAGAATTTTAGCTGTTTTTCCGAGATCACAAACCGAATAAATAGTACGATGACCTACGACGACATTATGAAATCATTTTGTTTGAATATTCACAATTTATAAAAATATTACATGACAGATGACATCTTCACTTCACGAATGTGTCAAAATGAAATGTAATTGAAATCAAAAGCACTAAGGAGTATGAGTATTGATATCAAATCGAAGAAAATTACCCACAAAATACATATTTTTCAAGAATTTCAATAAAATAAGAATCACGTCTTCCATCAATTCTCTTAAACAATTTTTATGCAAAATTTTAAGTAGATTGGACCAAGGAATCAAGTTGTCCCATAGTAACTTTGCACCCCTTTTTTACCCCCTTAGAGTTAGAATTTCGAAAAATCCTTTCTTATCGGACGCCTACGTCTTATAATAGTTCCACCTGCCAAGTTTCAGATTTTTACGATGAGCGGTTTAGGCTGTGCGTTGATTCTCAGTCAGTCAGTCAGTCAGTCAGTCAGTCAGTCAGTCAGTCAGGACAAAGCATTTTATATATATAGATTAATAGCAATAGGTACTTCTCAATTTCCATATAGGTCCTTCTTCTAACAGTAAGATCTCGCTGGCAGTGATTAAATACAAAATAGAATAACTTAAATTTGTATTGTTTGATTTCACTTTTACTATAAAAGTACACTATATTTATTTTGTGTAGGTACATAATTAAACCAATAATAAATGAGCAGACATTTGATCATTGTGCCACACTCTAAGAATTTGATTTTAAAAACACATATTCTTAGCAACGCCGGGCAATGACCGTTTCTCATTTAGACTCATTTTAGCCAATTTTTCAACGTGATCTTTCACAAAAAAAATCTAACTTGTTCCGAAAGACTGACGCAAATCTTGGATATAAACATAAATCAGAACAATAATAACTAATAGGACAATTTTGCAAGATAATTTTAAATTCAAACGATCACGAAATAGATGGGCAGACGAACTGACTAAAGATAGTAACAGGAAAGAAAACACATCAGAGAACCCTGAGTAATGGGAAATAAGTTAATAGTAAATAAATTACAAAAATAAGAGCAAAAGTATCGTAGAAAACAATTTAAGAAAATGTAAATTATTGCTCCTGTGTGTACAGAAAATCAGAACAATTCGTTTATTTACTTTAAAGCCAGAGTTAACACCACGACCTTCTTTAAAAGGAAACCATTATGTACATGAAAAAGACGTTGTTACAGTTTACAAAATTGCTGTGATTCACAGCAGGGTTTAAATTTGTTTGCTCAAAATAAAGCTAAACATAAACAGCATAAACTCTGCTGATTTTATTAATATTACTTTTGCATACATATTAAGCCTAAAATATAAGACAATTGAAATCTCCCACGTAAAACACTGGTTAAATTTTGTCAGGACTCACAACACAAACTATTTGTATTTTAAGATAATACTAAGCGCTCTAAGGCGCAGACCATACGTGAAAACCAAAGTTATATTTCAAAAGAATTTCATATTTAAATATGCAATTATCATAGGACAACGCGGCTCCCGAGATACATTATTTATTTTTAAATGGACATGGCAACAAACAATTCTGTCAACATCGTGTCACTACACTGAAGCAGACTTATTGGGCGACGCCGAAGATGGATTTTCAGTTGCAGCGCACTGAAGACCGGCTAATGAGTGCAACGCAGTGATGATCTATCAGTGTGACACAGAATCCTTCCCTTTATTCTATGCATATAATATGTCTGCGCTAATGCGCTGTCTATTACGAGGTTTCTTTATTATTTTGTATGAAAGTTTCTTTGAAAAATTGTGGGACCATGCCTTACGACTTTTATGTGTGGTACACGCCTAAGCCAGTGCTCAACCTTGGCGTAGCGCGACGGCAGTTACCAGCAGCGGTACAATCACGCTGATTAATCTAAATTTATAGCCATTGGCAGCTGGGCGGAACAGAACACAATTAACCGAAACACTTGTAAATTGTCTCACGGAGACAGTAAGAAATAACTTTCCAAACTATCTCTCGACAAACATTTCCTTGGCAACGTCGGACATTCAGACAATATGGTCGCCGCCACTGATATAAGTGCCAAATTAAACATCGTTCATCAAACCATTCGCATTTAGCGTATTTGTACCTTAATGTTTTTGTTCCCGTACTACGATTCGTAGAACAAAATCTAGGCGACAGACTTATTTTGGGCGACAAAACTTCTATCATACCAGGAGAACATTTAATGTTGCAATCAAAGATGCAAGAAGCTGACGAGGCAAAAGACCAATCTAGAAAATTTGTAAGCAATTATCATTTTAGATTAGACCTATTAGCGCAGTTTAGTGTTTGTACAAATGGTTGTTATTATAGCACACATTTTCTAAACAAAACTAGTCACACAATTAGAGAAGGGTGGTAGACAGTCAGGTTTTTAGTTGGGTGTTCTCTTTGGCGTAAGAGCATATGCATACCTATAGCATATCCCGTTGCTTCGCCAAGCAGCGGGATATGCAATAATGATAATACATTTAGGTCCACCACATAACATTTATACAGTATTAAATACCTAAATTATGCATCTAATCTAATGTATACTATTGCATAACTGTGCCCTAGTTCCAAATAAGGAATTCTATTCTTTATATAGAAAAGTCCGTGGCTCTCTCCGGTAATGGCGGTAATGTAGCTGAGATTTCCAAAGGTTATAATGGATAAACAGCAATGGAATTAATATGAAACACCCAGATTCATTCTAATTGTATGTTGTTGCTCCTACTGATGGTATATCATGAATGGTAGCGTATAGTTAAGTAGGGTGCTTCTAGAGCCTATGGCGTTCACAGCGTGGAAGATACACACGTGTTGCTCTCCATTCATTCGTCATGTTTGACGTGTCTGTAAAACAGTCTGGCACAGTGCCGCGTGACGAGAACGCAACACAATCGACAGAAATTATTAAAAAAAATATGATGAAAATGAGAATTATTAAGTGCCAGTACCTTATTTACAAATCGAAAACCTATGACATACGAGTAATAAATAAGGCTAAAAAAACATTTACCGCTTTTCTTCCGTACCTTTTAAAAAGTATAAAACGCAAGAGAATTATGACTAAGGACGGCTTGACATAACAGTGAATAAATAAAGCAGAACCAGACCACCTTTATATTCACCTAAATAGAAGCCTGACATTAAGAGAGACACAAGTCTAGTTAATTTAAAAAAATCTGGTGTTCCGAATACTAGACATTTAGTCAGGAAGGCAAAGCCGGCAAAAAATAGAAACCAAACACACACTTGAGACCGCCTATGATTTTTGGCCAACATCGACTGCTGGCCAATCGGCCAAAATGAATAACAAACGAGCAAAGCGAACTCTGTTTTAGGTCAACGCTGAATAAATACCAAACGGGTCGGTCGGACGCTTCCGTGAACTATTTCTGGACTGCATATAAGATGGCTAACACTGTGTTGCTGTCGCGACTTTCGCGACGTGTGCTGGACCAACTAGCACTCGCTAATCCACCTTTAATCGCTGGATTTAGATGGATTACAAGAAAACCATACCGAGCGAACAAAACTGCAGGAATTTCTTCAACGCGACTATATCTGGGTATTAAATAATGCACCTTCTTCTTTGGTAGTTGAGAAATCCTTATTTTTAATACAACAAGCAATTTCTGATAATTCAAGAGTTATATAAAAAAATATGACAGTGGGAATCACTGCTGAAATGACTACAAGTTGAGCAATATTATAGAATGAGAAACAAACACATTTGCTTGGGGAACCATAAAACTTCAAACAACAATAAACTAATAAATTTTTACAATAGAAATACAAGTGAATCAAACATAACTTTCAGCCACAAACATAAATTTGTACTAATTACGTCGGAACAATTTTATTTTAACATTCCTTAATGTAAAGACATTGCTGCAAAAAAATCACTTTTAGAACACAAGATTTGGGCCAGATTGCGGAAATGGTGTGTGTGTTTTGCAGAGCGAGCGATCGGATTGAGTCGGTCGTCGTCTCCACTCTATAATCTAAATAAGGAGCAAAAGTTCAATGGCCCATCCCGACTGACTAGGAAGAAAACATCCAGAGACACGCTGCTTCATGTCACCATTCTGTCCACTTGACTTTTTATTTACGATTTGTCTTCATCAAAACGCGTACACGGTATCAGCAGAAATGTAATCAATTAAAAGGTTATTTATTATCAAACAGACATTAGATGCAAAAAGCAAGAAACTATCAAAGGAAAACATTGTATGTAACGTATAACCTCATAAATTATTATAGCCAAATACTAAACGATGGTGGATTTTAAACTAATATTTGAATCCTTTACCTCATAATTCATAATAATAAGATGTCAGGTTAATTGAGTCTATCAACATTATATCAACAACTTAGTGTATTTTTACAAATTTGATCGTGTTACAAATCACTGTTCCTCCAAATACAGAGGCCTCAAATTAAGACATTGCATGTGGTAACAGGTCTTATACCAGCCACCACATGTCTTAATTTGAGGAGCACTGCCCCGAATTAGTGACTAAGTAGGTCATTATACTTGCCGTCACCTGTACCATTTGCCTGTTAGGTTAGGCCGAGTATTATGAATATAGACCTAAATGTCAAATGTCGGGTGGTCCACATTCCTCTGACGGTGGCGATGGGGCGGTAGCGACGCGTATGACGTAGTCCTTTGGCAAGCGTTAAGGCGTGAGACAGGAATTGCGTAAAGGTGTCGTGAACACTTCATTCGAACTGTCTCTTGAGAACTTTTCACACAACGAAAGTACAGAAATACCTCCGGCGTCCGTCAACAACACCAGAAATAGCTCTCGTTCAAAATACAGTCAACTGCTTAATTGTTAATAGTATCGAAAGAATAATAGTTAATAGTGTCTGGCGCGTCATTCCGTACCGATATTACTCCATTTGATCGGACTTATCGCGGTAAAAGCTATAAATCAATAAGTACATATGATTTATTAAGTTGTAAAATACTTTGATCACGAGGCAATGGAGAGAACTTTAAAATAGTAATAGGCTTGTCTATTTAGGAAATAGATCAGTGCAATAACACATACATTAGCGCCTTTTTAGAAACATTTAAAAATGGAGTTGCAACACGTTATCAGATGCTCATGGAAAAAATAATTTGTGTCGCCGGCACAGCAGAGAGGATGACAAGCGCTTGTAAAATTGAACTAAACTACGAAACCTAAACGTGGAAAAAATCTTGGAGCCGTTCCAAGCAGCTGATTGATGAGGATGGTCATTTCGTACACGGCCAATCCCGAGCTTTTTCTTATTATTTAGCAAAGTAGTGGACGGGTCTATTTCTGTGACGCGAAAAACAAGCCGCCACAAAATGTGCCGCCCAGTTCAAAAAAATAATGCACACCAATGCGTATAACAAAAGCATTAATGACATTGAGTGGTAAATATAACATATCTTTTGTTCAAAGAGAGAACATGAGATTGGCATGTATCTAATTAAAATTTATCAGATCTCTTCAAGGCCGCGGCCGGCTCTAATACCATTTTCTCGTTGAGTCTTTTTCTATTTAAACGTCATTAATAAGCGCTACAAACCGAGATACACAAACGCGTTTTAAAGTTAATCACACATAAAGTCTCAAAAAAGCTTTTCTATTACTTATTTTGACAATGTATTTCTGCACCTCACCGTAAAAAAAATTATCGTTATAGGTAACAATGTGATTTATAATGTAGATGTGCTGGTTTTGGCCAGACCGGCAACGCGTAGGCGCCAGCAAATGCGCTTAGCTACCAGATAAATAAAGCCAAATGATCCACATTGCACGACTTCTCTAGAATTTTCAGATTCTGAACTTTAAATTTGTGATCAAACAAATAAAATGGCATTATGGGTTTTGATTTATATACTTCCGTTATTTCATCAAAGAATATACCTACATCCTAGATTCCTAGATGCATACATACATACTGCTATTAGGAATATGAAAGCGAGTTTGTTTTCCTTTTCCTTTTCAAAAATAAACTAATGGATTGACATGATTTTTTAGGGGATAGTATAAGATTTGGAAAGTGGCATAGATTAGGTACTTTTTATCCCATTAAATAAAAAGTATCCCATGGGAAAAAATATAGACAACACATCGGCATGGGCAAGCTGCAGGAAACAGCTGATAAGAAAATAAAGAGAACAATTTAGCTACATGGCTAGTTGCACTGTGTAACTGAAGAAAAATTAAATTAATCACGCATGCATTGGAAAGAGTTTACTGAAGGCGTTTGGAAAGAGTTTACTGAAGGCGTTTAGGGGAGGTTTATGTCTATTATTTGTTGCGTATTTGGGTGCATGTATTAATTCGCGGTGAGCTGACCGCAACTAATTAGGCACCAAATATTTGTCCCCGGACTCACCGAATTGCGGGTTTGCCAAACATTCAGTCGTTCAGAAAAGAGGAACGTGAAGGCTAATTACCTGAAAACACATAAAATAAATAATTAGTACTTTTGTATCATTCAACAAAACGTAACAATACAAATTAGATGCACATACTAAAATGACAACTACATTCATTTTCAATTGGTCACAATCTATAAACATAATAATAATGAAAGCTTACTGACTGGCTCACTCATTAAAATATGAAGATGAAATTTGGGGCAGAAAAGTAGGACATCCATGATACACAGATGTGAACGGATTTTTCAAAATTTGCCCAGAATTGTTTACAAAGTTTACATATTAGCGAAATTTTAACATTAGCAAACGACTGAACTGACTGAACGTTCGCTAGTGGTAAATAAATTTAAATAATAATACTATAAGCTATGATAGGTCTTTTCTTATGTGTACGAGAACACGACGAGGAAAAGACTATAACACCTATTTTTACGTAGTTAAAGCTATCGTATTGTTACTCCAAAGGACAGCCTTTTGCAGATTTTCCTTTGATGTACTTATAGTTAAAATTGATTTTAATTATTTTAAATAAATAAACCATTTGAATTTATGTAGCCGTAACAAATTTGAGGTTTGAGACTAGTTAATATAAAATTAATTTCTTGTGATTTATGACTATTGAAAAAAAATTACAACCTTTTTAAATATTTGTGTTGTAGGCCTATACTGGTAACAAAACAAGCGTAACATACAAAGAAAAACAAATGAGAATAAATCAGTGTGGACATGCCAATATGTTATTTAACTGGCGCCATAATGCGTATGTCAAAAAGTAATAATTGGGCGAGCACGCAAATAGAGGAGCTTCGTAAACAAGTTTGACAGCAACGGCTGATATCCACCCACGCAAGTTAACCCGCTCATCCACTGATTCACGTCTTGCCGTATAAAACAATTATACACTAGTACTACAGAAATCAACAAACCATTTGAAAGCGATATTAAAAAAAACATGTTTTTGTCCCTTATTTCTTATGCGTATGCACTTATTAAAAAAACATGTTTTTGTCCCTAATTTCTTATGCATATGCACTTATTAAAAAAAACATGTTTTTGTCCCTAATTTCTTGCATATGCACTTTGACGCAATGTGGTAAGTAAGTAGCCTTTGTCTTTCGCAGATTTACTCAGGAAAATTTTCTTTGATGATATTTTTTTTTTAGTACAAATAAATACTAGCTACCCAATTTACGCAGCGCCACCTTTTGAGCGCAGGTCATCTTTATTTTCCACTGTATTTATGTCTTACTAGTGAAACCCGCGCAACTTCGTTTGCGTGTAATTATTTATGCACAGCAGCGCCATCTATATCAGACTTTTGATGAAATCCTACGGTAATCGCGTACTTTTCGGGATAAAAAGTACCCTATGTGTTAATCCAAGATAACCTACCTACATACCAAATATCATAAATATTGGCCCAGCCATTTGAGCGTGTAGAAGTAACAAACATACACAACTCTCGCCTTTATAATATTAGTAGGATAGTCAGGATAGTCTTGGTAGACCATACATCCACCTTTACACGTTTTTACCTGTACATATTTAATAGGTCAGCCGGCTGAAGTTCGTTAATCTTTGAACTGACATTATTTTCGCGACGGCGCGCTACCAGCCGAGCGTACCGCACCAACACGCCAAGAGAATCGCTCATTCTGGCCGCGTACCAAGGAACGCGATCGTCGCTCTAACTAATGTTCATTTACACACCCAACTTGGCATTTTGCTCGTAATGAACGACCGAAATGCAACAATAGTAAATTTTTTTCCCGAATCGAAAATCTCGAGATAGAAGGATTAGCGCTACCATTGTGCACTGTTGTCATTGTGCGTATAATTTTAACAATATGCGATTTGGACGTTTTGAGCGTTTTTGACAAAAATAAGTGCGTCTGTGTCAAAACCTAATTTAAATTAGTCGAATAATAATAACTAAAAGCTTTACAGTATCTAGCACATTAATAATTAAAACCGACTTCACATACTAGATATCGTACACCGACAACTTTGTAAAGGCATATGCTATTTTCACACCTACCGCACCTAGGTAACCTGCCGGGTCGTAGTATCTCTCAAAATGTTTTTTTCTTTTATTTACGTAATTGTCCTGTAACCTAATGCAATGTCTTTTACAGAATAACCACCGTTTTGCGACCCACTAATTCGATGGTCCTTAGCTGTCCTTAGGCATTTGGTTTAACAATGACTTTTAGTTTTACATGCATGCACTGGCTAGAGGAATGTTCAGTTGTGCCCACACGATGTGGATGTGAACATAGCATTAAATACCATGTTGATATTGGACGGGCGCGAATGACAGGTGCGTAGCGTAACTGTTATTTTAAACGAGCTAATAATCTATTTATAATGTTTGCACTGTAAATAGATTAATGACACATCGACGCACGTGATATGCAGTAAAAAAAATACTAATGGACGACTAAATGGTACCCCTTCCATTCCATTTCCAAGTGATTATATCTATAAGTAAATTTTATTACAAACTGCATATTATTTCATCGAACATTCCTAAAGTTTGTATCCAAATGAAATGAGGGAAACCATCGAGGCGATATTTACTGACAATAGGTATCACATACACTTTATTTCCAAAACAATGTACCTTTGTTATCTATTAAACATCACAAGTTGCATAAATGAGTTTAACAATGTATAGTTTAGGCCAAACAACATTCTAGCCTCGATTAGTCTCGTCACAGATAATAATTTAACAAAACAATTAAATGTTTCGCAAACTCATATGGCCTGCTATTCCATCGTTGGGCGCGCCTCGCTGAGACATTGCGAAATTGGCCAACAGACGCCAAGCGAACCCGGGGCGGCAGAGGATGACGCCCCGAGATGACACCGTCTATACAGAAATAAATCTGCAAGCTAAACAAACCCGGCATTTCCGGCGGGCACGTGCTCACAGCTTGGCGTACAATTGCGTTAATCACGTTAATAATCGCACAGAACAGACAACATATCATAATACAGTCCCCTTTGAATTTTGAGGCCAGAACGAGCGACAGACGAACCACCCAGACAGTAACTATGTATCAAAAAATCGGAGAGAAAGACGAGACTCCAGAAGGAAAAAGAAAATAGCGTCACTATTATGGCAAAGAAGTGCTTCAAACTGATGAACGCGGAGACAGCTCCGACGACACCATCATCCCTTCGATTGTATGAGACTGCAAACTAACATAATACCAAGGATTCGACTCAAACAATCACAGGGTTGATCATGCCATGTAGTCCTCTATTGAATTATGATATTAATGAATCAATTAGCCGAAATTGCTCAAGAATTTTAGCAAGTGACAAAGTCGTGTATTGCGGCGGGGCGGCGGCGATGCGCCATGAATGGGCGTAATATTACGCAAGTTGGCTTGGACTCCTCTGCCCCTGAGTCACTTGTACAGAATTAACACGTCTAAAGGAGACTGGAGGCCGTGCGCAGCTGCACTGCATATATCATTAATACGAAAAAGCTTCACAATTTCATTTCATAATGTAATAAATTATTAGAATCGAAGTCCTTATGAAACAGTCAGTGAGTGTTACGGAATTCTTATCAATAATCTAAAACACTTATAACAAATCGGACATAACAACTGATCCAGAATGATTGCTCAAGAAACAAAAACATAAACCTGTTTTGCCACTGTCATTCCTGAGGTGAATTAAATAACGATCGAAAATGATTAAAAAAAGTTTTAATAAAATCTTGAATTATCTTTGTCTCCTAATCGAAACGTCTCGCAAGCAAGGTATGCCCCGCTGACGAGTCCTTTTTGCAACAAGGCAACAGACTGAGCCGTTTCTTCGGGTGTGGTATTCCATGATTTCAAGGTTTCAATTGATGCAAATAACGGAGATGTGTACCGGTCAACTTATGGTAAGCGACTAATAAGTTAACCCTGGTTGCGACGGCTTTTCTAGGGGTGGCAAGTAGCGCAAGTCGTACGTAGTAAAGAGTAAATTGTCTCTTACGCCCTATAAATGCGTAAATGGATAACTTAGTACTCAATGTTATTAATGATGTTGATGTTTATTAAAAGCTTAAGTTTCAAGCTTTCAAATGACATATTTTTTTAAATTAATATCTTGTATGTTTTTAGTACAAATAAAGTATCTATGTGGCGTTAGGGGAAGAGTCGATTTGGTTGGACGCGAGTGTAGAGCAGATATCTCGAAAACTATACAAAATTTCGAAAAACTTGACAAAATAAAAGTTGTAGCAAATTTAATCAGCTTTCATTATGTCTAAAGTCTGATGTCGCTAGGACACATAGTTTCCGAGACAAAAAACCGAAAAATTAGACTTTCAACCCCCCCCCTTTGGTATACTTTTATTAATATGTTCACCTCCTAACTAGTCCAAACAATGTTACGAAGTCAAAAATTGTGTTCCAAGCATTTCCTTCTACACCTTTTTTTGAGCATTCGTTGCCTGAACTATATTATTAATTTATAACATTGCATAAGTGTTGCAGCCGCCAGCGAAGGTGCCGCGGCGCGGGCCACCTAATGCGCGCGTCTGCCAAACCAACTATTAGTCATGAGAAGTCTACTAGCCGCCAATGTAATTATTAAATCGATATGACAATAACATATTATATTAATAAATATTATAATTATGAGATTATCATTGTACTCATGTCGATACAATAACGAATTGATTGGACTTGGCTTCCATTACCAACGTAAGTTAAGGCGATATGCTACCTGGATTTGATTGCATAATAAAAGACATATTTGATGCTCACAAAATACCAAATATTTTTTTTTATTGTAAATGAAATTACTTTATCTTTGCACGGATAACACAAGCTACTCCCAAGTCTTGCTACTTGCTATCAAGGTGTTGTAGGAATAGTGTCTAATCTATTACATATTACCTATTGTGACAGGGGACCATCGCCAACTGCACGGTATCTAATCTTTAACTTTAATCAAAGAACTTTCCTGCCCTTATTGAAATTCGTAATAACAAGAACTTCATTATTTATGAGCTCTTAGCACGCAATGTGGGCAATGTTCTCTTTATTGGAGACTGTATTGATGTCCGCATTTTACCCGTGAAAACTGTTTATCCCGTTGTGATATCTGGGATAAAAACTATCCTATGTTGCAATCTAGGTTATAAACCACTTATGTACCAAATTTAAAGCAAGTCTGTCAAACTGTTTTCGCGTGAAACAGTTATAGCTCGCGATTATAATATTCGGTAAGACGATGATGGAATTTTAAGCTTTCGCTGTCTATAAATTAGTAAGTCAGAGTGAATTTATATTTTAATCAATATTTAGTTGGTATTTATTTTTTAAACAAGAAATCCGTAAAGTTTGTTTCTACATGATACTAGAACTACTTAAATATGAAAAAATTTTTTTTTCGCAAAAATTCTAAATTCTATATTTCTAATTCACGCATGAAAGGAAAGGAATAATAAGGAACGAACCAGCCCCGGATAACATTTGAAAATTGACATATTTACACTAAAATATATTTGATTTTCTACTAACAAACCGTTTATTTCATGGTTACGATTGCACGCGACAACAATGCGCAATGGTCACACCGCTGCTGTAGCGAATCGAATAATTTGGAAGTTTCGCGGCACATTTCAACGTTGCTTGCCGTACAGAGCAACAAAATAAAATCCTACTTCCTTCCTACAAATATTATAAAGGCGAAAGTTTTGTGAGGATGTATGTCTGGATGTTTGTTGCTCTTTCACGCAAAAACTACTGAACGGATTTTAATGAAATTTGGTATACGTGGTAGACTATAACCTGGAACAACACATAGGGTACTTTTTATCCCGAAATTCCCACGGGAACGGGAATAATAGGACTGCTGTGTATAAATAAATTCACGCGTACGAAGTTGCGCGGGTTTCACTAGTATTGTATAAAAAAAAGGTTATTTCTGTCGACGTCCAGGGTCGCCGCATGGAAACACTGACTAACGAATGCAGCATGCGCGAATGTGTATTGTAAGGATGTTTACTATTATGATTATCTTCCGAGCATGCAGGCAGAAACTCAAGCGAACCATTATACATTTAGATTATACATGTATTCATAATTTCTACGAGAATCATAATAGACAGATTGTAACTGATTGATGATGATGTGTGTTTAAACGTCCGCCGTATAACCCGCACAATCCCGGTATATGCTCCCATGAGATTTTTCGAAAAATCAAACATTCCACAACAAAAACATAATTGTTACCACGAATCAGTAAAAAAGGGAAAGTACTTTCTACAGAATTATAATGTAATACGTATTTAGATTCTTATAGATAGTTGCTATTATGCAATGAATCATCCAGAAAACGCGCAATTGCTCCGTTTGCATTTTAAAACGCTGACGTCACAATCCGTAAATCGCTGCAAACAAATAACGCATTCTATGACGTCAAGGAAAACGTTTACGGTTATCTTTGGTATAAATAAGTGAATCTTAGATTCTGTTTAGTGCCCACCAACCTATCTGTGTCCCAAATTTCAAGCGTTCTGTCAGTTTTTGCGGGAAAATGTCACAAACATCCACAGAAACTTTTGCGTCTTTAATAATCTTAAAAAGATTAGACTTAATAGAAAAGGGATTAATCTTAAAAAGTTACAATTTTTAAAGTAATCTGTGGTAAAACCCAAAATAACATTACATATAGGTCTGCATTACATTGTTTACTTTTGTTAGCAAAAAAGGACAAAAAAAATCTTGTTTAATGGAATTTCCATTTGTAATTAAAGAGAGACAGGGCTCGGACAGAAGATTTATAATTCCTTGTTGGCTACGTGACATCCACCGGATAGACAAATCCAACGAAACGACCAATGTCGCAGCGTCTGAGGCACGCTTTATTTTAGAATATTCTTTATGTATTAGGGTATACTTAGCCTCTGGATGCGCATTAATTTAACCGAGCCGTCTTATGAAATCCCCAAACGGTCCCGGTTAGGGACACGAGACGATTTACGATCATAGAGTCGACATCAGACACAAATATTTATCTTCTTATTACAATAATATTTTATCGAATATAAGTTACTATTTCACCGCATAAAATTATATGAAAATTCACTATTAATTTAAATTCAAATTTTATTAATATTCTCAGGAAAATACATAAATTAGTACACATTATGCCATGTCATTAGAAAACTCGGGAATGGCTGTGAAAAACGACATATCGCAGAACTTAGTTCAATATAGGGCCAAAACAATTTTAGAATTTAAATTTAGGTTACACTAACACTGGTTAATATAACTTAAAAGGAAGCCCCCTTTTATTTAAGGTATCACCTTTAGACCTGTGTCAGTTTTTTATTTTGTGTTTTAGTAAATTACAAGGTACTCCTTATCGTTTCGCCATGTCCGTCTGTCCGTCCTCGATCTAGCGCCTTAACGCTCGATGCAAGAAAGCTGTAATTTGGTATTTATACGCATATTAACAATGCTAACAAAGTAGTAGATTTTTTTTTTTGGGTGCCTACCCTACATGTCAGAAAAAAAAATTTTACGTGCCAATTTAAAAAATCAAATTAAATTCAATGAATCAAGGAAATTTCGAAAAATCCTTGCTTATAGGATGTCGTACATTTTCCTCTCCTATCCAAGGTTCAGGTCTCTACGATCAGCGGTTTAGGCTGTGCGTTGATCCATCATTCAGTTATCCATCCAGGATAAAGTATTTTAGATGTAAGTACTATTGCACTTTATAGGTATTTTGGATCAGAGTTATCCAAAAAATGCACAGTTAATTTACGTTGTCGTAAATAAATACTGTTTTATTTTTAAAAAAATGTCACATTAAATTAATTAATAACAAAGGAAAACAATCTCGCATCTCGTGTGTGACTAGAAAAAATGTATAATGTCGAAAGTGTTTTCATGGAACTATTTCGAATGGTGACCGAAATACGTCTAAATGTTACATGGTTAATGGATGTCACAATCACACTGAAATCTGAATCACACTGGAAATGGGTTACTGCTTGAAAAGATTATCTGTTAGAACCTTATGATGACATTATATTTTTTTTAAGAATTTCCTATTGTGTGGTTTTAATGATACATGGTTTAGCATCGGTTTAGTTTAAAAAATATTTTTCTTATTATTTCGAAATTAAAATTGTAAGTTTTCCTAAAGTTGAATTTAGTAGTTCATTAGCCTGTTACTAAAACGCTTTTGTAAAACTAATAACACCATTAAATTAAAGCTAAAAGAGATAGCTTGATTTAAAATTAAAATGCATTTCAGAAACTGGCTGTAAATCTAATTACATAACTAGATAGCTTGATAAATAGGGTAAAAATATTGATTACTTATTTTTATGTACAATGTTCAGATTATTTTTTATTTGGCATAATAGATATGGTATCAAATCGTAATGATTATAGTACGTGAAGATAATAAGAATACTATATTATACTATACGATAAAGTATACATAGCTACAGTATTCACAAAATAATAATCTGTTATCTATCGATATTATATGGCCCAATGTGTAATATTTTGATATTTTGTTGCCTGAAATAAATGGTTATTATATATTTTTTGTTAAATAAATATTCTATGTAACATATACATAGAAAACAGTCAAACTCAGGGCAAACAAATATTCATCACAGGAGGGATCGAATGCCTAGCTCTTATCCGAAACAGGGTCATTGCCAACTATCTACGGCACAAAGAGGTCCTAAAATTAATCTAGGCATAATAGCCAAAAAGAGGTGCTAAACTTAATCTAGACGTAATAGCCAAAAAGAGCATAATGGCGAAAAAAAAGGTCAAAAAGAGGTGCCTAAACTTAGTCTAGACGTAATAGCCAAAAAGAGCATAATAGCGAAAAAAGGACAAAAAGAGGTCCTAAACTTAATCTAGTCAAATTATTCGCTTTGTTAGAAATTGACAGTGGTTTACTGCGGCCAGTTGACACGGCTCCAAGACGCTGTCGACAGATAAGAGATAACGGTAATATGGTGCATCCAGTATGCACTATGGACGATGCACCTTGACTATTCGCGTTCAACGACACCACAATAATTTAATTGTGCCAAAGGCAAATTTCAACTGGATAACATTCGTTCTCTTTATCGTCCAGTGTTTCAATCTTTTTTTAGGGTTGCGTAGTCGACTACAAGGAACCCTTATAGTTTCGCCATGTCCGTCTGTCCGTCCGCGGTCTAGCGCCTAGACGCTTGATGCTAGAAAGCTGTAATTTGGTATGTATACTCATATTAACAATGCTAAAAAAGTGGTAGAATAAAATTTTGAAAAATATTTTTTTTTGGGGTGCCTTTACAGGTAAAGTGGTAATGAATTTTTTTTTTCGCACCGACCCCAACTTGTGGGTATCGTTAGATAGGTCTCTTAAAAACATCGATTTTCGTTTTGCACGGTGGTCGTCCCCCCCCCCCCCCACTCTATTTCCGAAAGTTTTGAGTTTAGAAATTCTAAAAAACTCATGGTAGTAGTCCATATAGTGGACAAAGAAAACTATAACGGTTAAGTAGGCACTACTAGTTACTGAGTTATAGCCGACGAACTTATGAAGTAAAATTTCTTTGACGAAAACGTACAAATGTCATAGAATATGGAATTGTACTCATCTGCAAGCAAGAAATGCGTAGCCAATACGGAACCCTACATTGTGCGTGGCCCGACACGTACTTGCCCGGTTTTTTATTTATTTAAGGCCAATCAACAATACAACAATTTGTATAACAAACATTGTTTAAAATCACAATAAATAGATGTAACAATTAGTTACAGAAGCACAGCGTGTTAAACTCTTTAAGAGCTGCGCAAACGTGTTGCCGGTAACCACCGACACCGAACAATTTTTGATCGTCATGAGTACTCATGAGTAACTGGACACATTATTTTTTTAAATATATATATACGATACGATACGTGAAAATCTTCAACGTCAAGCGACATAGTATAAAAGCTTATATGCCTATCCATCGAGTGTGTTTGATTTTTCTATGACTTGTAAGTTTTAATAAACAACAGTGGTAAATGACCCATGTTTATGACTACTACTGAGTATTTAGTAACTAATTGAATAATTTGACAGCTCAATATAAATCTTTACAATCGCGAAAGTTTATATGTATGTATGGATGTTTGACTTGCTTGAAAGGAGGTGATATAATTCCCTTAGTAGAAAACCCCACAATACGCAGGCCAACCATGAAAGGAAATTCCGAAAATACGGACTGTCGTTTTGAAGCTTATTCTAACTAATAATGTCTTTTTCGACAAGACGACGTGTTTCGTTGTTTCGGATGTACACTTTCATAGTAGACCCGAAGATAATATGAACGCCTACAAACCTTTATGAGCAAAAAAAAAGTGTTAGCCACCCGATATAGAGCTAGTGATAGTTTAGAATAGTATTTGTAAACATCCTCTAAAATCTGGAACACACCCCGCGCTGGCCCTCACAGCGTAGGGGAGCGTCCCCAAGGTGGCGGATAGGGGAATGGTCGGTAGTACAGCCTAGCTACACTAACCGGCTAAGTCCGATGGACTCGCTGACCAACGACGGGTGTGGTCCTCCAGCATTTCGGGGGTTGTGCGGCGGGTTGACACCTCGCCCACGTAAAACCAATGTTGCTGGTGAAGCGTATCCCGTTAGCGCTTCACTAGCTTGCACAACATCGTCAAAAAAAAATCTGGAACACAAAATTTTTGCGCCGGTGGTGCCTGGGTTTGTTTTGAATCACCTCTTTTGGCACATGGGTAGGTATGGGTAGTTAACGGAAAATGGGTGAAACCGCGGGCGTCAACTACTACCTGAATATTTACAAAATGATATTATTTTAATCGCTCTAAGTCAGCAAGCTGAAGTGGAAATGGGCTGGCCACATTTACCGTGACATTAAGGCAATTTGTTTACATTAGGAAATACAATATTTGCCGGACACTGTACTTGAGATGCCATGTTACGTTGCTGTTATCACCGAATGAATAATCGCCAATATGGTTCATTACATGTTGCCGTCATTATTGGTAATGCATTTGGCAATCGACGATACTCTGCAATAGAACTCACTGGGCATATTTGAGTTATTCAAGATCACATATACGCGTATCTTAACATTGGAGTTATATTACTTTGGCAAATATAATTATGATCAGACGCAACAATAAATTAACTGATTGACTTTAATGAACTATTCCAGACAGTGTTAAACTTGATAAATTTTCCTTCGCTTATAAACTCATACTCTCAAGATAATATGAACATTATCAAGCACACATGAAATTAATGACACGTTAAGTCTCTAATTATTTCTATTTCTTTCTTAATTAGACAACGTCTTTAACTTTATAATGTACTAAAACTCATTGCTTGAGTGGTAGTGAATCATTCGACCGACAGTTCAGTTATCGATGGATAGATTACTCTGGTAACACCTTTATTCTTGTGAATAAATTAATCATATCAAAATTCTTACTAGAGATTCATTCCAGGGTTCCACAAAGCTGTCTTCAGAAAAGTTTTTTTGTTCCTGTTTATAATGTGACTCGACAAACAGACATCGTAAAAATATACTATTAAACTACTCATAAAGAGTAGATGAACAAGTACAACTAGAAAAGTGATGGAATGTTTTTAGAGGGTTTTTGTCATTGATAAATCAAAGTAATGGGTTGTAGCAAGAGAACAGTAACATATAGTGTACCCACGCGGAAACGCGGCGTGCTAACAGACGTTTAGAGATTAAAATACTTAAGCGATTTGTGCGTATGCTTTAGGTAAATCTAAAAGAAGGAAAGTCTGGCATACATTTAAATTATTAATTTGTATAAACATCCTCTGTTCATAATGTACCCAGCTGAGTCGGGAGGATCTTCTAATGGCAACCGATAAGGGTGATGCCGTTGCCAGGCATTAAGCAAATCTGATTTGAGCTGTGTGCAGTCATTGACTCGAAAAAAGAAGAAGAAGAAGAATTGCCTACCGTTAAATTTAACACACATAAATCATAGTGGGTCAAATAATAGTAAAGAACCACAGTCGCACCCACCCCGGCCTATCTTCAAAACAAATGATTATTCGTGGAAATCACTTCCTGAAATTGAAAAAACAATAGTTATCTGGACCTCTCTAACAATTCACCTCTCAACACCTTTCAACCGAGTAACTAGAGTGATGCTACCTATATTCCTAATTCCTAAATACAAACTATGTACAACATAGAAACGTAAAAAAATCGAAATCTTTTTAATTTTATTATGAGCTATTAGCATGCATATTATATTTTCATGTTCAGACTGAATTATTTGACAAAACTCCTTTCAAACTGAAAAATAACTATGCATAATACATACATACTATGAACAAAGTTTCTTATTCAAAATCCCGTTTATGAGTCGTTTAAAAAGAAAAGTTTAAAACTGGATAGATCGTAAAGAAGCAACGAGGTCAAGGTGTGTTTAGAACGAGGACGAGTCCACTAATTACCCTCAACACTGACAATATTGTTGCTACAACGTAAATAAGTATATCAATAGACAAATGATAATCTAATCACAATAAACTTTAATTTAAAACTCGAAAAACACACAAATTATGACGTTTGATGTATTAGTTTCAAATCAAACTTACGCTACTTTTATAATAAATAGCTAAATGTGTGTAATGTTCTTTTTTAGGGTTCCCCCAGTTTACTTCGCAATGTCTGTCTGTCTGTCCGTCCGCGGTCTAGTGCCTAGACGCTTAATTCTAGAAAACTGTAATTTGGTATGATTTTTTTGGGTGCCGTTCCTACATGAAAAGTGGAAATGAATAATTTTTCGATACAATGATCCGTTTAGGAATTATTTACATTTATCGTATCAATTTTCGTTTTGCACGATGGTGGCCCCCCCCCCCCCCCCTCTATCTCCGAAAGTCTTGTGTTTAGAAATTTAAAAAAAATCGTGGTAGTAGTCCGTAAATATGCTGAACCTTCAATGAAAAATATTACGGTTAAGTAGGCTCTACTAGTTACCGAGTAATAGCCGACGAACTTAAAAATAAAATTTATTTGATGAAAACTTACAAATGTCATAGTATATGGCATTATACTCATCTGCAAGCATGCAAAGCGTAGCAAATACGGAACCCTACATCGTGAGTGGCCCGACACGTACTTACCCGGTTTTTTTTTATTTCATCAAAAGAAAATGCTTCATCCAAGATTATTCTGGGTTATGATAAAACCCAACGACAAAAAAAAAACACAATCAATGCATGATAATTTTAATAAATAATGTGAATTTATTATTGTTATATGGTTACATAGTGTTGTGGACAGAGTTAGTTTGGATTCAACAAGTAGTTTATATGTGAATTACACAACCACAGACAGTCAGTGCCAAAATTCTATTTGTAACGACAAACCGAGACGGGTATATTTAACTGCCACCCATAAACTGTCCAATGAGGTACTGTCTCCACTGACAATAGGATAATAATTATTTGTATTATCCAATTATTACAAGGTCTTTAACTTTACCTTCTGTTATTTAGGGGCATATTACACTATCATATATCTTGGATCATAGATCTATGAGTCAATGAATCAATGAGTCAATGAATTTGTCTATATTACATTAGCCAATATCATTGACTCATAGATCTATGATCCAAGATATATGATAGTGTAATATGCCCTTAGAAACAACTGTACATAAAATTATTATCAATAGATTGGTTATTAAGGAAGGATAATTATAACATAATTTATTATGAAGTTTACCTGTGGCCGTTTACTAGATGTAAAATATACACTACGTAATTCTAGACTATTAAAACAATCAAAAGCGTATTACTTATCCAAACCAATTAATCAAGGAGTACTTTACTTACTAGATATTATAAAGCACGCAGAGTCAATCGCAGAAAGTGAGAAGACCGATTTGGCATCAAAAACATTTTTTTATATGAGCAACATTTCCTCAAGACAATCCCAGTTTAACTACACATTGCGTTCGAGTTACGATTCGGAGAATAATTAAGAGTTTGTTTGCGATTCCTCAAAACAAACATGCCGTTGTTATGTGCGACAGAATCTGCCTACACAACTACCAAACGCCGACGCCTGTTGCATAAATAGACACATTTCTTGGATGGAAATTCACTACTCTTAATATAGGGTGTCTTCGAAACCGTGAAAAAATGCGGTCGACTCATAGACTGAGTATAAAGCGAGAAAACATCATAAAAATACTCAAAGAAACGAACGTTCGTCATCCAAATTAAGACACTTTTAACATGGGTTTTCATACACATAAAATCTGGTACTAACTGAGATACCAATTTGTCAATTTGCCTAGCAGACTCAATATAAAAGACTTTGTAACTACTTTTATTTAACTGGCAATGTTTGTTCCAATAAAATCTTGTAAGTGAATTTTCAAGCAGTTATCCTTATGGTAACAAAAAAATTACTAAATCAGCTCTGACCTCAACTACTAGTCGAAATTGAAAGAAACGATCACAATGATAATATAAAAAAATATAAAAATTATATTATTGAGGAGCCGAAATGGAAATGGTCGGGACATAACATGTTAGCTCTGTCTGTGCGCCAACATAAACAAACACTATAACCACAATAACAGTATTCAAGATATTACACTCATTGTCAAAAAAAATAAAAACATTCTAAAATTATGAATTGGAGTTTTATTTTAACGTTTTCAAGGCTCAACCAAACCAGTGGACGGATTGTGACGAAATCTAGGAGTTAGCAAGACGCAATATGGCATTTTTTTATATGGCAGCATATTAACGTGATTAAAATAAAATCTAGATTTATATTACATAGCAGACAACCGAGTCACCTGCATATACAAGAACATAACATTATTTTCGGTAACTGCACAAACACGATAAATAAATAAAACGGTGGCGCCTACTTACATTAATTAAAATATATAAATTTTAATGACTATCTTGGATATATCCACTGTTTATAATTACATTTCGCGGGTGTTTTAATGATGATCGATGCGATGATTTCATTCGAGATGTCTAGTGTGCGGTGTCTCAGGGCAGAGTCTGGACAGGCCTCAGTAAATTAATTGGTCTTGGTTGGTGACGCAACACCTGTCAAAACACTACCGATGCCGTCACTCGTCCTACCTTCCGAGTTGAGGAGGCACAGTACAACTGGGCCACTTGGCTAATACTTTTTCGGGACTTCAACTAGAGACAAACTATGCAATATTCAGAGTATTTATATGCAATATGCAGTATTAGGACACGCTTATTGGTAACGTGCAGAGGAAGGTGCGGTCGGTGACCGATACTTTGTTTTACATTCTTGTTCGGAGAGCCAGTGGTCAATTTTTTTTAGAAGTGTCTGCCGAAACTTTTCCCAGAGCGTTATCCTACTAATATTGTAAACGCTAATGTTTGTATGGATAAATGTGTGGAAGTATATTACTCTTTCACGCAAAAAATGGCTTGACAGATTTGCTTGAGTTTGGAGCATATTCAGTTTATAACCTGAATCAGCACAGGGTAGATTTTATCACGGATGTGGGAACGTGAACAACTGGGTTTCGCAGGGAAACACGTGGTCAGGTATAATTAGTATGGATAAGTAGAACAGTCTTGATAATCTATACTCAAATTTGAAGTGGCTAATGTTTGACCACTACTTCATACTTTTCCGTAGGAAAAAGTGATTTGAAAGGAATATAAACCAAATATCTGTCATTATCTCATTGGTACCTACCTCACCGTTAAATTTCCTTTGGTAAACACCTGAAAGACACCTGCGAACTAGCTTATATTTTATTACTTTTTAAATATCAAAAGCACATGCCCCAATTGATATTATTATATTATTGGAATGTTAACAGTTAGCACGTGGTTGATTTGATTGCAAACTACGGCGCGGCGCCGCGGCGCCCTCAAATTGTGCAAGACAAGGTGCGATGCAAGGTATAGCAAGTGTACGCAGAAATGAATTTGTTTACGTGCTCACAAATTACATAATGCAACTCATTCATTCCTAATAAGAAAAATTACGTGTAACTATAGATATATTACCTAATTTTGTATTCTATAATATAAAGTACTAAAAGAAAAGCCTATTTTCATATCGATCATTTAAAAACTTTCCATGTAAATATAGTTACAAAATAAAATTGAAGAAAAGATTGACTTATCGTACTGAGCTTTAAACTTACCGGAGTGAACTTTTAACCAATTATTCAACCGAAATTAAGCACATTAAATTAGCATTTTTATTACAAATTATGTTTCGAAATATGATCGCACTGCAGATCCCGTTAACAAACTACCGTAAAGCGAATACAATTAAGTGAAAATGGCACTCGTAGACTTAGAATTTTTAACTATTCGGTATTTTAATCTTTGTGCCTACGGGTATTCAAGTGGATACATGCAAGCCGAAAGCGAATTCACGATAGCCACAATTTCTTTTACCAGCGAGCGGTCAGTTTGCTTTTGTTTCAGAAATGGTGATAACTTGTAGATTATTTTTTTTTAAAAACCTATCGGCACCTGGTCCCAAAGTAACGTAGGCTTAATCTGCTTGTATAAGTTATGGGTACTAGTCAACAGATATATTATTGTAAATATAATATTTCTAATACATATAAAATACCCACACTCGATACATGCACAAATGCTGTCACTTATGTTTGTCCCAAGCGGGGATCGAATGGAACCCGCGCTTTTTGCCGAAGGTAGAGTCAGTAACATTACAATGCACCATCGGGTTGTTATTCTGTACTAATGATAGTAGTTATACAAATCATTTTTATTGCATCTACACTTTGACTAGAGAAAATGCATCTGAAAACTTACTGTTCGTAAGTAATTATTCTGTAAAGTTGACCAACGAAACAGCAAGTGTCTTGTTTGTGATTTTTGTTCTTGTCTGATTCTAATGTGTTTATTTTTTGTTAAAAAAAATTTTTGTTAAAATATCTGAATTGGCAGTAATTAGGATAAATTATTAGCGAATAGTTGCGACACGGTGATTATTATTTTTAATTCGTTAACAATGTGATGGATCGCTTCACAGTTGTCACAAGCACGTGTAGCGGCCGCCCTTCATCATGAATTTCAACTCTTAAACAAGACAACCACAACAAACATATTATACCAAAGTGCCTAAGCATTTTATCGAGAGTTAGAGACATTCGTTATCCAAAATATGCTGTCAAGGAGTTAGTGGTATAAGGCAACTCCTGCGCCGCAAAACTATTCGTACCGTCGCAATGCCTGCAGCGCTTGGCTTCGGGTGGCGCGAGCTCGTCCCCGAGTTCGCGGTGTCGTACCGGCATGGCGGCGCATCCCGCGCCGGCGCCGCCACCACCACTCCGTCAGAACGGGGCCTGCGCGCTCCACCTCGACCGCTCCTCTAGCGGCGGCGGCGTCGCGGCTGCCACTGAGCCTGACGTTCGCCGCCCGCCCCGGCCGGTAGGCGGCGCCCATTTTCTAAGTTATTTTGGGCGGCTGTGACTCACGGCTCGAACTGCCCGCGTGAGTGGCGTACGCGCACCACAGGTTGCTCAGGCTGTTCCTTCAGCGCGTAAGCCTGTATTCGTTCTAGAAGGTTCTAGGTATGTTCTATCAACTCTGATCCTTTGATTGATTCTTCAGTTTTAAGAAAAAAATTGTAGATATCAATGGGCGGTGCGACCTATACACTATCAACTATCAAGTATACAAAATTAAATGCATGTTTTTAAAAAAAAAAGTAAATACAATTACTTTTTTTTGAGACAACAAGAGAGAGAAGAGTGTGTGAAGTTATGAATTACGTCACTGAATATAATTATGTATGTATGTAACATAGTTAGTAGTACTAATGTACTATACTCAGGAGTCCTTGGATTTGTTTAGACTTATTATTTTATTTTATAAGTTCTATTTAATTGTTAACATAACTGTACCTACCTAGTCAAAATATCACTGCCCCCCTCGCAACAGTCAACTTTTTATGGTTCAAAAATATCAGAAATTTTAAATATAAAAATATTTACATAGTGACATGGTGTCCATGTGAATTCTTTAAAAGTGGCACAACTACAGGTCATTTACAACAAAATAGGCCGCATTAACAGAGGTTGGATGTAAGCAGTTTCTGAGAATTAAGATTTTCCTACTTGCCATGGAAAAACCAACTTTACTAAAATAGTATTTATTTTTGGGCACTCAACTGACACATTTTAAAAAGCTAGCTACAACTAGCTACTATTTTCAAAACACCTGTTTAATTATATTTAATAATGGACTATTCATTATAATTAAAAAAAAAAAAACAATTCAAATTATGTAGTAATTTATTGTAAATAATTATATTTCAATTTATTTATAGATAGATAGAATATTACAGATATGTACGGTGGCCTCGAAGATAGGAGGACCATTTTAGAAAAAAAATCGCTTGCACATCTTGTAAGCGAAATTTTTTGTGAGCTCCGTCCTTTTCATTGTTACCAAACAGGGTTTTTGTTTATTAGAGCCACATGACTGTGTCCACTAGGATGTTGGATGTTGCAACCAAAAATCATCCTACAGATGGTCCTGCTATCCTCGAGGCGACTGTACATAGAATATGCTTTATTTGCAATACACAAACAAGTGATACAGTAAACGGTAACAGTTACAGACTAGTCACTAGTGTATATTCAACAAGGCTTTGCTGAAATCATATAAATTATGTGTTGGCTTAATTATAAAAAGGAAAAATAAGGTACAACACAGTATGTCAAACAAATCTGAATATGGTGTAAAACCACATCAAGATTTGAGACTTACCGACTTCCGATTAATCACAGAGTAGTCCGGGAAATGGAATGATTTTGTTGAAAACAGAAATTTTTACTACAGGACTTTCTTTGGCCTAGTTAGGTGATAAATTTGTTTATGGTAGTGTAGTATGTAGCGTTATTAATTTGTATTACTCCTATATTAATCTCTTACACGAGAATTCCCAGAAGTTTTTTGCAAGAATCCATACTTATTTTTTTCATTGTTTATTTTGCTTTCACATTAAAATTGCAGATTCACTATATACATAGCATGTACACTAGTGTACTGGTATGTATTTACTGAATGCCTATGGTTTTACCCACATCTCATGTTGCCTGCAAACCAAATCTCAATCAAATCTGCAAGCGGTTTTGCACGAAATAACACAGTTAACAACTAAGTAGGTATACATTCTGTATTGAAATCAAAGACAGCATTAATTTATTTTATTTTATGTAATTACAAGCCCATATGGCTGCCTCTCTGACCCATAATGAGTCTTATACGCAAAACATTTTGATTTTGGCTCACAATAATATTGAATTTAGAGCAAGCATTCATGTCCAATTAATTTAACATGTATTTGCTGATAATGAAATTACCATGAGCTAATTTAATTACTTGTTGGAAGATTGTTGTAAGTTTCTATATGTATGAACAAGAAAATACTTTTATATTCAGTTTACTCTATAGAACGTTAAGTTGATTATTCAGTAGGTATTCAAGTGCTGATATCAATCCAGAATCATCATCCTCAAAGTACAAATCACGATTGATCAACAAGTTAATAATAGATAACTTTATAATACGCAGTGTCTGGTTACCGCACGATCTATGACATTCGAAACAATTTGCAATATAGTAAACTAAACTGAATACGTTACATAGCATACCTCACTTTGAAAACACCGTGTTTATTGTTTATTTTGCTCGTCAAAACTACGAAAAACATATTGACAAGCTGACTAATACTATAATAAGACGAAAACGAAACAGATTGAAATCAAATGGTGGGCGGCTCAAGAAAAACTCACCTTTGTGCAGAATATAGTATATATGGAACTGCAATAAATCTTCTCACTATAAAACTTCTCTCTTGTCCAAAATCACAAACTTCCGTTATTCCACGTCACTATATTTTATTAACACGCGATTAGAGAACTAAATAGACCATCTCTCTGATAAATTACATTCATAAAGTTTCCTGCCATTTTGAATTTTAGATAACCTATTGCCTGCCAACAAGAACACAAAATCTATTTGACAGTTGATCGGCCAATCAGCATTGAAGTTATAAGAACGTTCCATTTTCCAAAAGCAAGGTATCGTTAAAAGTTACTGCAGTAAGACAGCAGGCTTAAAGGCCGTTCTACACTTGCGAATTGCAATATACAAACTATCACGATTGGGCCTATTATTTCATTTTCATATTCACTCCTAGTTAGGCTCATAATTTGATTTAATTTGTGTACTTACATCTAGCCTCGTGACTTTGTTTTGTGACGACGTAATTTTTATTTGATCAATCTAATGGCGGAAACACACTACCGTGTCGGGGCCTGTCGTGTCGCGCTCTGTCGTGACGGTGGGTGTGCACACTTATGGCGGAAACACACTACCGTGTCGGGGCGTGTCGTGTCGCGCCAGAAGCATATCGCGTTCATACATTTTATATGGTTAGGTTAGGAGCACATTTGTAGGGGTGGTGTTGTCGGGATACCTCCAAGTGGTCCACCCCGGGCAACGCCGGCGCGTCCTTGCCGGCGGCAGAAGTCCCGACAAATGGTCCGCTCTCCGCACTCACTTTTGAGTGCGTTGAAGACGCGGACGCCGTCTCCTTGCCGCAGTCGCGGAAGGGGACGGCCGAGTGGAGCCCGGATGCGGGCGGGGCGCCGGTCTAACCAGCCGGCGAGTACAGACCGTAACCCCATGGGACGTTTCCTCCCATAGGGCCGGGGGCCTTGGCTTAGCCGCCCGGGCCGCGAGGAAGAAAACCTCTATAAAAAATCACCCGAATCCCAAGGTTCGGACCGCGCCGAGGGGATGCGTGGCCAGTCGGAGTCTGGTCACGAGCGGTCCCACCCCGCCGGAACTGGCAACCGAGCGGGTGTATCAGTGCCTTACCTCAGGGATGGGCGTCACCCTGCGGCGGACCCCACTAGATCGACCCATTCTCGTGGGTTCAGTTATGAGTACGAAAAACCCTTTTGAAATTTTAAATGTTGAAGACGAGGAAGAGAGAGGAGCAGCGAAGGAAGGAGAGAAGGAGGCGGTAGACGGGAAAAGAAATAATAGCAGGAGAGCAAGCCCGGTCATGACTGGGCGTCAGCTCGAGGAGGAAAAGAAGGAGGGAAGAGAAAGAAAAGAGAAGCGGAAATCCAACAGAAATACGCGGTCTGACTCCGACACAGCCAGTGCAGTCTCAGTTCGATCACTGAGTCCGCAGCGCCCGATGTCCGCTAGACTCCGCAAGCGCAAGAGTACTGCTGCGGTGGAGGAAGTAGAGGACTCTGGTTCGGAATCTGCGCCGCCGATTCCGTCGCGACAGCCGAAGCGGGGCCGCGGACGTACGCGGACTACAGGCAAGTGCGATAGCCTCCGTAGGAGCATCCAACAGAAGCTGGCAGCCGGGAGGAAGGTATCGTGCCCCGACGCCGAGAAGGAAGTGGCGGCGCAAGCTGAGCGCGCTAGTGGTATATCTGCACGTCTTGCCGAATCGACGGCTGAGAGTGCTAATAACTCTGAAATGGATGTGGAGGATGGAGACCGAAGTCGAGAGCAGCTCTGTTTAGCGGTAAACGAGCATCTCCAATCGGTAGAGATGGTGGCCACGAGGTCCTCGAATCTGAAGGGGACCTATACGAAGGCGCTAAAGTGCGCCGTTGCGGGCATACGAGAGGCAACGAAGGTGCTCTCGTGTAGGTCTTCTACAGAGGAGACGCAACGACTGGAGGCAGAAAATCACCGCCTACGTAAGGAGCTCGAAGACCTTAAGGCGCGTATAGATGGAAGAGGGGCTCCCGAGACCCCCAAAAGGGCCACTGTCGAAGCTGGCCCCGCGGAGCCCAGCATGTCGCTTCAACGAATGTTCGACAGCTGGTCCCAGACCATGATGGTGGCAGTCGGGAACCTCATCGATGGCAAGCTTGCGGGCTTAAGTGACCGTCTGCTGCCGGAGAGGAGCCTGCGCCCTCCTCTTGCGTCAGACAAAGCCTCCTCTCAGGCATCAGTTAGAGTTGAAGCCCGCGCACATAGCTCGATGGGTACTAACAAGGATCCTGTCCCTGTCCCGCAATCTGCGAAGACTTCCGTCACAGGGAAGGGGCAAGGTAAGAAGAAGGCCAAAAGCCAGTCGGTTCCAGCCACGCCTGCAGCTTCTGCTCAGAGTAGGCTGACTCAGTGCAACCCAGCCCCTAACGTGCCAGCCTTGACAGGGCAGGAAGGAAATAATCTGACCCTTAGCGTTGCCGACGGAGAATGGACTCCAGTTCTAAGCCGCAAAAAAAAGGGGATGGCGACTCGACAAACATATAGGGTAGGCGGCGATAGGGAGGCGCCACGGTGCGCTGTCATACCACGTTGTGCAGGTGCTGTCCGGTCATGGGTGTTTCGGCCGGTACCTGCACAAAGTGGCAAGGAGAGAGGAAACACCGAAGTGCCACGAGTGTGGCTCCGCGGAAGACACGGCGCAGCACACGCTTGAGGTCTGTCCAGCGTGGGCTGCACCTCGCGCCGCACTCATGGTGGAAGTTGGTTCCGACCTCTCGCTCCCGGCCATAGTCAAACAGATGACTGAGAGCGAGAGATCGTGGGAAGCAGTGGCCTCCTTCTGTGTCGAAGTCATGACACAGAAGGAGGTCGCGGAGCGTGGTAGGGAGGTGGATCCTGCCGCCCCCCCGCTTCGTCGTAAAAGACCGGGTGGTAGGCGTTTAGCCCATGCCCGGCGACTACCACCTTAACGGGGCTTCCGGGCGGTGGTTAGGGGAAGCCGCCGCCCATGGAACGGAAGTCCCCAAGCGGAGCAGGCGCGCTTAAAGCGCCGCTGAAAGTGACCGTGACCACTGAGATTGGGTCTACGGACGCCCGCCGGCGGGGTTGCGGAAGTATCGTCAGTTCCCGCGGCCCTCTGCTATATGGCGGAGAAGGTGGTAGTCAGTCAGGTTTTTAGTCGGTATATCCCTCAAGTGTCCTTGGGAGGGAAGAGCCCGACAGACCCCCGCCGCTTCCCCAAGTGGCGGGACATGCAGTAATGCATTTTCCTGACTATAAACAAAAAAAAAAAAAAGGAGCACATTTGTAGGGCGTGTCGTGTCGTGACTCGCTCTGTCGTGGCGCGGACTGCTGGCCGCCGATTGCGCCACGGCGGTGGTGGGGGTTATGACGCGACACGACACGCCCTGCAAATGTGTTTCTATACCCGCGCGAGGTTCGTGGCGCGAACAAGTAGACGCTTTTTTTTTTAATTTGTTTTTGCAGCGTTATAATGAGTTACTAGGTAATAGATTCCTGATAAATATACTTAAATACTTTTTTTTGTAAATAAATACCACTATACATTATAGAAAACACCCAGACAAAGGCAAACACTGCGAGCTTCTGTTCAGAAATGAAAAAAATAAACGTCTGGCGTTTATTTCGTTCATTTCTGAACAGAAGCGCGCCCCGACACGACACGTAAGTGTGCACACCCACCGTCACGACAGAGCGCGACACGACAGGCCCCGACACGGTAGTGTGTTTCCGCCATTACGTGTCGTGTCGGGGCGCGATTCTGTTCAGAAATGAACGAAATAAACGCCAGACGTTTATTTCTTTCATTTCTGAACAGAAGCTCGCAGTGTTTGCCTTTGTCTGGGTGTTTTCTTTATTGTATAATGGTATTTATTTACAAAAAAATGTATTTAAGTATATTTATCAGGAATCTACTACCTAGTAACTCATTATCACGCTGCAAAAACAAATTAAAAAAAAAGCGTCCACTTGTTCGCGACACGAGCCGCGCGCGGGAATAGAAACACACTTGCAGGGCGTGTCGTGTCGCGTCATAACCCCCACCACCGCCGTGGCGCAATCGGCGGCCAGCAGTCCGCGCCACGACAGAGCGAGTCACGACACGACACGCCCTACAAATGTGCTCCTAACCATATAAAATGTATGAACGCGATATGCTTCTGGCGCGACACGACACGCCCCGACACGGTAGTGTGTTTCCGCCATAATACATCATATTAGTAGATAGGTAGATATATGTGTTTATATTATTTATAGGTGTAATAGGATGTTGATATAGATACGTAGGTAGGTAGGTACGATACGTCTAAAAAGTTACAAATGTTGTTTAACCTGCTGACTAGATGGCGCTATTGGTTCGATCAGCTCTCATGAGCTGAGTTTCTTATCTATTTCAGTTTATACCAAGTTTATACAATATTAATCTATGGGGCCAATGTGCGGACGATAATTGAGGCGCTGACGGCTGCTGCGATTTATTTATTTTCAGCATACCTATCGTTACTACGTATTAAAATAGACATGGAAAAAAGAAGGTGGTTGATGTTGTCAATACATCGAAACAAAACAAGGTACAAGTACCTACCTAACTAAATCTATATTATTATATTGTTTGTTTTTGCTCGTTGCAAACGAAACACTCGGCCAACGTGTGGACGCGGTGGCCAATAAATCGGCCACAACCACAGCCAACTCCTTTGATCTGTGTGAAAAAACCGACACCACACGGTTTTCGCGCCAACTTGTGGGCCATCACGTACCATCACTCCAGCACCCACCAAACCCCCCTCTACACGATGGCCATTACATTGGCCCTAGGACCAAGTATAAGAATGGACGGATTGTATTTTAGACGAAAGAAATACATGGGTATTGTCTTTCACACTAATATGTGCCGTCTTAAGTAAAAAAGAGATAGATATATCATTGTCTATAACGTCTTTTGTGCTCATGAAGCCAGTATGCTATATAAACTTTTGTTTTTTTATATAGGATCACTAGAGATGTGCCGTGTCTTTATCGACTAATATCGATTTAATATTTAATGTTCATTTTAAGATCTGAGAACACTTGACAAATCAAATGATTAAAGACAGAAACAGATGCATAACCCCCTAGTTTCCCTATCGGGGTGAGTAGAACCATAAGTCATTTAGTCAAACCACAGCAACCTGATATTCGTTCCAGGATTACCAATGACGAACATTCCTATCGTTATCCCCCATAGACAGTCCGATGTTGGAGTGGGTATGATCACGTCGGCTTTTACGACATACCCTGGGAAGATAAGCAGCTCAAAGGGTTGGTCTATGTTTTTTATTCAGTCCCAGTCCAGCTATAAATCAATATTGCTGACAGAAATATTCTTTAACAATTAAATACACACTATCGACACCTATCGATAGGAATGTCAAATACTCATCTATCAGTAACTTTAGGTATTTATGTTTTTTTTAAATATGCCAAATAAAAAGATTACCTACACTCAATGCGGGTGAAGAATAAATAAAGCAAATAGGTACTTATAAGGTTTTTATTCAAAATATTTAAATTAAATAAAATCATACATCATAATCATGATCATTTTGTAATCATTATACACACATGTAATAATAATTATAATATCTAATAGGAATTGTTAAATAATCCGTATAATGTCACCAATTTAACAATTTTTATTTTAAAAAAATCAACTAGGGATCAAAAAACAATAAACAAAAACTTACAGGAATTTACTTAAAGTGCTTGATGCTTAGTTATTTACTGCATCTACTGACCACTAAATAAGACTAGTTTATTAAAATGATTTCTAATATGTTTATGATTAAACGTCACATAATACTCCGTAGCGTGTTCATCTAAATTACCTGCCCGATAGCAAGATACATCGAAATGTAATGAGCACAGGCGAGAATATGGCGAAGGTGTCCAATTATCTCGTTTTATGTTCTTAATCCACTTGTTTCTTAAATTAGTGTCAGGAAACCTGAAAAACACAAGATCTATATTACTTTGATTACTCTTATCTAACTAACCCTCATCCCAATGGGCAAGAGAACTAGGAATAAATTAAACCTTAATAAAAACGCATACAATTTATTATTTTATCGATACAATGTGACAACTCTACTTACAATATTTAAGGTACATCATCTGTCAAAGCTCAATAAACGTAATGTATAAAATCAAATCTTTGTATAAAAGTAATGGGTTTGTTGAAATTATGCGTCTGCATCGTCTTTAGGGTTCAATTAACTTTACAAAAACCGATCATGTAATGTATTTCCTGCACAAAAAATATAAATCATGTAGTCGATAACTTACCTATGAAAAGATATCCTTTGATCGCTTTCCGTTGTAACACCCATTCTACTCTTACAACCAATGGCTACGCAAGCTATGGTTCAAAACGAAAATCCGTATCACAATTTTTCTTTATAAAAAGTCCAATTATCACCTCAAAACACAAAAAATCCAACACGAGCTTTGATATCCAAGCGGCTACCAAATGTCTCAAAAGTTGACACGCTGACGTTCTAGACGGTGATGTTTGTCTATGTTTGTTTCTTTTTTTCACACTGAATGTTGCTATAAGCAAGACAGAGAGCAAAGACAGTTTCATTGTCGTTCTAAAATTTAATCTGTCCATTCTTATACTTGGTCCTAGCATTGGCCAATATGTATTGGCCACACACAACATTGGCCAACGTGTAGAGCCGGCATTAGAGCCGGACAAATTGTTCACCTGTTCTGGTAGGGTTGGCACTGGCGCATAAAATTAAAGAAACAAAACGTTTATCAGCTTTTTACTGACAGAATATTTTTTACAAATTACTTACTCTAAATATATTTTTTTTGGAATATTAGTAATATTACTTTACTCTTTGCAGTTCCCAAATAAATGTCGAACCAAAAACGTGTGCGCATCATCTCATAATACAGTTGTTTTAATTAATTAGTCCTAAACCTTGCCAAATAACCCTACATAACTCTGAGTTTAGGACTTTAATTACTAGATTTTTTTCAAACTTAACAGTTTCTGAAATGGAGGGGGGAACGTGTGAAACAATATGTAATTCGAACAAGATCATTGTAACGAAAATGATCTTTCCACACCCTAACTTTTAAAAAAACGCTTACCTTTGGAGACTAAAGTTTATTTAGGTATCTAATAGTCTAAAGAAAGTCCCGTAGTTCAAATTATTGCTTCCAACAAAATCTGCCGTTTCCCGGACAACTATACGTGATTAATCGGCACTCGGCGCGTCTCATATCTTGACGCAGTTTTACCACAGGTTTTACGCCATATTCAGATTCGTGAGCTGTGACCTTATTTTTGAAATAATAAAAACTCAGACCAATTAAGAAGTCAAGACGGAGCGCTGCGAACAATGATGTGAAGCCGGTTTTGTAAACATGTGTGCATTTAGGGAGTGTTGCCGTGCAGTAAAAAATTATTACCCAAATTTTTTATTTTATTTTATTTTTTATAGGTAAAAAAGTTAGCAATTTTTTAAATTGGATACCTCACTTTTAAGAGATGTTTTGAGTATTCAGACGAGATAGGGGAATAAAATAAAACAATAGTAATATCAAACATTGGTTTTAATGGCCTTTATGTTGGGTCAATTTTTTGAAATATTGCCTTTTACTGTCCACCATTTTAGAAATTGTTTCCAATTTAGAAATATAATTAATATCTTTATTTCGGTTCGGGAATCTTTAAAATAAATATTTTTGAAGTGATGATAAAACATGGAAAAACCAAAAAAATTAACGCCTATTTACACTTACAATAATTTTATGAAAACTAACAGTAAAAATAGAAATATGTAAAAGAAAGTGACGTTACGTTTCGCGTCACATTAATAACTACCCCAATAAACTGGGACTGTTGTGACGCTTACTAGCGGCAACACTTGTGGAGATTTTGTATTCCAAGCTGTCATAATAATTAATGAAATTGATTTGTTAAAAATCATCGAAATAATATTACTACGTATAGAAATGACAGCGCCTTCAAATTTTGGCGCCGCGTTCGGCCGTGCGGGGCGCGCCCCTCCCTGGCCACGCCCCCAACCGAGTCATAGAATATGACATTACTACGCAGGGGCGACACTTTGTTTATATTCTGCCTATTGGACATCTAACTGATTATTTTATTTTATTACAATATTTTATTTTACTTAATAGAATAAACTTAATAGAAAATAGGTATAATATTAGCTTTATAGGTAGGAAGCTACATTACATTTTTGTTCTTAACTTAATATTAGTCAAAAATAAACTGAGATTAAATCAAAACTTTATAATGAAGCTATTTATATATTTAAGTATTTTGTAATATATGCAATAACTAGGAGACGGTCGCCTGCCAGACAAGACAACTCCTCTTGTTGAATGATAACGTATCTTTACTCCGAAACTTGTTTGCCCGAATTTCATTTGTTCGAAAATGGTTGGTCGAAATTTAAAATGCTGTTTCGTTTTACATCTTTTTGTTTTCTAGAAACTATTTTTTTTACTTAGTAACTTTATCCACATTTACGTATTTTTTACCTACTATATAAAAATATTTTGGAAATATAGTTTAAAAAATCAATATTTAAATTACATATTATTTTAAAAAAAGAATTATGAAAATCGGTCCAAAATTGAAGGAGTAATCGGCGGACCTCCAAAAAAAAAACAATGAAACATAAAACCTCCTCCTTTTTTGAAGTCGGTAAAAAAAAAGCAAAAAATTTTTCAGAAATAAGTACCTAAATTATATTATAAAATTGACCTACGCTTAGTACCTACGTATCCCATCTGTACGATTACTTTTTGATAATCTATGATTTTCACATAGAAATGGCGGATGCAATTAAGATGCAATAGAAAATAATGAAAAAAAATTGTTTTGGTTGGTTTTACTTAATTTTTTGTATACTTACCGATGATAAGTCATGCCGCTATCTTTCTTCCTTACTGTTGAACGGTTTTTACAAGTTTTTATTGAACATGACGGCATTTTCCAATTTTTTTTTTACATAAATCCGAGGACCAATCACGATGAGCGTCGGCAAGTTTCTAAACGAGTTGATGTCTATTGGCCTCAACGTATGGGGACAAAAATTTTGTTCACGGTGTCCTTTCTATACGTAGTAATATTATTTCGATCAATTTCGATGTTAAAAATATATATTTTTATGTTTACTTACGTATGAAATGTGATGTGATCATCGAAATAATATTACTACGTATAGAACGGACACCGCGAACAAAATTTTTGTCCCCATACGTTGAGGCCAATAGACATCAACTCGTTTAGTCACTTGTCTACGCTCATCGCGATCGGTCCTCGGACTTATGACAAAAAAAGACATTGAAAAATGCCGTCATGTTCGATAAAAACGTGTAAAAACCGTTCAACAGTAAGGAAGAAAGATAGCGGCGTGACTTATCATCGCTAAGTATACAAAAAATTAAGTAAAACCAACCAAAACAATTTTTTTTCATTATTTTCTATTGCATCATGATTGCATCCGCCATTTCTATGTGAAAATCATAGATTATCAAAAATTAATCGTACAGATGGGATACGTAGGTACTAAGCGTGAGTCAATTTTATAATATAATTTAGGTATTTCAGATTTTTTTTTAGCTTTTTTTTTAACCGACTTCAAAAAAGGAGGGGGTTCTATGTTTCATTGTTTTTTTTTGGAGGTCCGCCGATTACTCCTTCAATTTTGGACCGATTTTCATAATTCTTTTTTTAAAATAATATGTAATTTAAATATTGATTTTTAAACTATTTCCAAAATATTTTTATATAGTATGTAAAAAGTACGTAAATGTGGATAAAGTTACTAAGTAAAAAAAATAGTTTCTAGAAAACAAAAAGATGGAAAACGAAACAGCATTTTAAATTACGACCAACCATTTTCGAACAAATGAAATTCGGGCAAACAAGTTTCGGAGTAAAGATACGTTACCATTTAACACAACTCCTCTTGTCTGGCAGGCGACCGTCTCCTGGTTATTGCATACATTACAAAATACTTCAGTATATAAATAGCTTCATTATAAAGTTAGTTTTGATTTAATCTGTTTATTTTTGACTAATATTAAGTTAAGAACAAAAATGTAATGTAGCTTCCTACCTTTAAAGCTAATATTATACCTATTTTCTATTAAGTTTATTCTATTAAGTAAAATAAAATATTGTAATCAAATAAAATAATCAGTTAGATGTCCAATAGGCAGAATATAAACAAAGTGTCGCCCCTGCGTAGTAATGTCATATTCTATGAATCGGTTGGGGGCGGGGCCAGGGAGGGGCGCGCCCCGCACGGCCGAACGCGGCGCCAAAATTTGAAGGCGCTGTCATTTCTATACGTAGTAATATTATTTCGATGATACGTAGTAATATTATTTCGATGATACGTAGTAATATTATTTCGATGATACGTAGTAATATTATTTCGATGGATGTGATCTTGCTTTTTATTCTTTGAGGAATGGTTTTTGCAGCCTTTCACCACACAATTCGGCATTTTTGATTATTAATGAATTAAATTGTTTGGATGTCATACGTCAATGACGAACTAGCTCAAACTAATCGGCGAGGCGTAGTTTGGTTATAAATGTGTGCGTTAGGGGCGTATATGGACAGGGCGAGGCGTAGTTTTGCCTGCTTCACATCATTGTTCGCAGCGCTCCGTCTTGACTTCTTATTTGGTCTGAGAATAAAAACATAAATTATTTCGTTTTTTTTATTTATTATATAGCAAACACATAATTTATTTACAATAATATACAACATACAACCTTCATACAACATAATTCGAATGATATTTTTTTATGATAGTCTATTATTATTCTGAAATATAATTTAAACAGGTACTTACTTAATAAATACGTGCTAAACAATTTTTTAATATTCCAATTAAATGAAGACCATCAAAAAATCTGCCTGTAGCTAACACAGTAAGTTAGTCAGAATAATAGCAAAGTTACTGTGGATTAGTGTGGATCTATATTTTGAATGTTGTAATTGTAATAATATACATTTTTATTTGAATTAATTGTAATTGTATACACATATTGATTATAATATTATTCTAATAAAATATTATCATATATTTTATTGTTTTGCGCCACATTTGTATCTTTGCCGTTTGTAATATTGTTTCCATATCTGCTAGGTTGTCTGAAAGAGATTTCTTTAGTGATAAGACTGCCTGTATACAATATGATTAGTTTTGTATATAATTAACTTTTAATGAAGTAAACAATGTTAATATGATGAAATCCCCAAATTATCAGCAGTATTATTTAAAAAGATGTTAAGCAGATAAAAATAAGTTTTAATTACGAATACATAATGCTTTTTCAAAATATAGATAATGATATTAAATACAGTTACAGATATATTAAACAATAACGCATTTTTTTTTTAATTTTCCTCATGCTGATGTTAAGCTGGAATACTGCTAGCATTTGGAGGTTTCGCCCTATCCATATTGAAGAGCTTAATAATGAATTAACACGTTAACTGTCCCCATACAAAACTTTTCAACAACCCCATATATTCATGTTCACGTTTTGTTTTTTTAATTTAGTTTTTGTAATTTAGGCAAAATCAAACTTAATGGCAAGTCCAGGAAATTTGAGCTCATATTATAACATATGGTACCGTGTACCGCGAACGGTGCACGGACGTGATGGAATCGCGCGTCGTGCACCTAATACGGTACACTGGACAGGTAACGTGTAAACACCTCTACCATTAGTCGAGAGAATATTTCCGAGTTTCTCGTACGACGTAATTGCTAGAACTAATTGCAACAATTTGTGATGTAAGAGTTCTTCTGTAAGAAATTGCAGATGTAAACGCGGCCATAGTCCTTTTTTACCGTTTATTCCCAGTTGCCCCCGCGAGATCTGCCACCGGTGGCAGATGGGAATAAAATTCCCAAGTAGGGCAAGGACTTCCCATTTGCCACCGGTGGCAACTGGGAATAAACGTTATTACCATTATACTACTGGTTTTACACTCTTGTGAAGTTAGCACGAAGATAGACAAAAAAAAATCAAGACGAAATAGGACAAAGACCCCGTCTACATTCTCGTTTTCGCTCAACTTTGCGATAGTGTAGAGCCGGCATACGGCTGCCAGTGCCAGTGTCGCGACTCGGTGTGAATTGGCACTAGCTAAACCAATATGGCACTATAAAATTAAACAACTATTGAATTTTAACTACTAAATGCGTGTATTTAAAATTTTCATAATTCTTTGCGAGTTATTCGATATTCGTTACCTTATTTCAATGCACAGTAAAAAATAAATGCAACAAATAAACATATTGACCTTCATACTGACATATTGTGCATAAATAAATTCCAACTAATAAATCTAATCGTAAAATATAACAAACCTACACAAAATAATCAACTAGACATTCTTTTAACATCTTAGACAACACAATTCTCAAATTTCAATAATTTTACAATAATGGAATAAGATGACACTTTCTGAAGAGTATTTTAATTCAAACTTATGTAGAAAGTAACATTTTAAAAGTATAATTTTTGCTTTGAAAAAACGATTCAATCATAACAATCTTTGAGATATATTTTTTTCTATAACCTCTTTAGGGCCGAAACTGCGTTACGCGGGCCCCGCCGCGGATTCATTCATGTTCATTCTTATGAGTGCTCCGCGCGGGTGCAAGAATAATTACTTGAAGAAGTTCTAAATATCATTCGATAATAGTGCGTCATATTTGGCCAGAGTCTGTCATACAAATGGAAACAACAATCGTGTTTTTTATTTATTAAAACAAAATGTTTTCACACACTGGTTTAAACAATTTTCTATTATTACAAGGGGGCGTAGCGTATTACTGTTCTGGGGCTGTTCTATTTAAAATTTTGTTTTATTTTGATCACTAAAAACTCGGAAACAGTAGGATTGTGGTTTAGGTAGTTTTTTCCAAAATATGGATCAAATCACATATTTTTTTATGTTTATATAAAATAATAATTTCGAAATTATAACGAGTAGCTAGTTTGGAGTAGATTAATTATGATTACATATTATGACAACAAATATAATAAAAACATAGTTATTTGTATTATTATTATAATAGGCGGGAGAAACGGAAATTTTACTATAGAAATATATCTATATGTTAAAAGGGCTGCACAGACGAGAGTATTTCCCCGAAACATTGTTACCGCGCACACAAGGCAACAAATTTTCAGATAGTGTTGTTTTTCAATCGGCATTCCAATCACTGTTTCAGATGAAACTAACAGATCTCGCATCGTTCAAAAAACAAAACAGTACAGTCAATAGCAACCTTTACATATCGGACTTTGTACCACTCTTAAGTTCTATGTCATAAGAACCAAAATCGTACTGCAACTGTAAAGCTCAACTTGCACCTGACTGTACGATGTTTTAAGGAACGCGTTTTGACGGGAAAAAAATACTCGAGGAAACTCTCAAGTCGTTACAGGCCTCTATAGACATAATACACCTTAACCTATAAGATCTTCACTGACATCATTCCCTTATATCGATTCCTTAACCAGAAATAGAGTGTTAGTTGTGTGGTGTTATTATTATTTTAAGATCAAATTAACAAGTCTCCGTAGTAAAATATAGGTAGTTTATGTTATTAACCCTCATCCTACATTTGACCATGTACGAGATCGAAAATTCTTTGGTACGACGAACAATAATTCTTGTATACGGATACGATATAATTTTAATTATTACTTAAACACACTATTAAAATATTTTTATCGGGATAATACATAAACTTAATTTGTTTTACACAAAAAGTTAGAACCGTTGAGTAATGTATCCCGAAAAAAGCATAATAAAGTCCATGATATTTCATAATATTGATAAATGACAAGAGCATCTTTACACTGGCGCTTGTACGCATTTATGACAGCATTTTCAAATTTTACTACTGCCCTCGCATCAATACCCGCCAGAGATTGGCATCATTTTACTACTGCCCTCGCATCAATACCCGCCAGAGATTGGCATCATTTTACTACTGCCCTCGCATCGATACCAGATTGGCATCATTTTACTACTGCCCTCGCATCGATACCCGCCAGAGATTGGCATCATTTTTTAAATTAACATTTTTGTTCTATCAGGACACAGTGGTTAGAACAAATTACATTTGTCTTAGTCACGGGTATAGTGTTTAACTTATGAAACAGAACATGGAAGCGGTCTTAAGCTCAATTCATAACTTGTGCACTCACACTAGCGTTAAGTGTGTTAACGGACATTTTTACATAGTATAAAATGAAGTCGGTCGGTCTGTCCTTATGTCTGTTTATATCTTTAAAACTACGCAACGGATTTTGATGCGGATTTTTTTAATAGACAGAGTGCTTAAAGAGGCTGGTTTCTATGTACGATACATTCTAAAATTCCCACGGGAAAGCGAGATACACGCAAACAAAGTTGCGCAGGTTTCGCTAGTATAAAATAACCAAAACAGCCCGCTTCCGTCCACTTAACAGTCGTAGGTACATTACTAAAATATGTGAGACCCGATCAATTTAATAACAATATGGATTTAACGAATATAAAGGAACAAAACAATGACTTCATATCAATGATAAAAAATGACAAAATAGTAAAGTAAATTGTAAATATTTTTTTAATAATAAATTACTATAAATGTGCTAGGACATACGGACACCGTATCGCGCAAGGTCCAAACCAACTTCCAGACTGCTTTGCCCGATAATGGTGCCCATACACAGATGCCAATAATGAGTCGTTTGATCAACGACCTACAAACAAAATAATTATTGATTATACTTATTTAAAAATAAAACTAAGTAATAATAAATAGAAATAACATTCACGACTTATGAATCGTTCACAAGAGGTGGGGCGTTGCGCGTAGCTTTTCTTGTATGTTCTTCCTGTCTTTAACAGTTGATAACGAAATTTCTTGTCATTGTAAAAAGTTAACTTACACAAAATACATATTCGTCAAACTAATTTCGCCATTACAAATAGAGAAAAGATTTTAATGGTACATAATATTTATAAGTTATTTTAATGTAGTATTTGGTAACATTATATTGTCTACTTATTTTTCGAAAATAACAAAAATTTTTAACGTCACTGACATTTTTACAAAAAATAAATATATATTCGTTTCTTTTTCATTTAGAAACTTTATTTAATTATAGAACTTATGAAGAATGTTCATTGTGTTAATAATAATTCACTATGTGTATGTGTATGTAAATAATATGATTTTCATGAATGCTTTTCCAGTACTTAAGGAGTGCTTGGTAGAGCATTTACGAAATGGGGGAGCTATTAAACTATTTAGTTTTATTTATATAGATAGATATATTTAACTATAGATGAAGCTGAGAGACTAAAGGTCTCTGTATACGCAACGGGATAATACGTCGGACGGGACGGGGACGCGACTTTTTGTTCGACACGGCCAAGTTCCCGTCCCGTCCGTGTATCCGCGACATATGCAAATTCACATACATTTTGTATGGAACTATATTTAACTTCCCGTCCCGTCCCGCCCGGGAAAAAACACGTTACGTATACTGCGACCTTAAGAAGCCATAGGCCACCGATCACTGACTTGGCCTAACGACTGTCATCTGCGGACTGCGGACTACAGTCGTGACTAACAGCTTAACGAGCCCTCTGAAGCCCGACATTCTTAAACCCATTCAAGTACTGGATAATTGTGTCGTTAATCTGAGTGACATAAATAAAATAAATAAATATATAGGGACAAACACAGCTGGCCCCAAACTAAGTTCGAAACTTGTGTGGGATACTAACTCAACGAAACTATATTTTATAACAAATACATATATTTAGATAAACATCTAAGACCCGAGGCCAATCAGAAAAGTTCGTTTTTCATCATGACCCGACCGGGATTCGAACCCGTGACCACCTGGGTGGGTACGGCGTGGTAACCATTACGCCACGGAGAGCCACACAGCACACGGCGTATTTTAAACGGCCAGATGACGCGCGTATATTTATACATCGCCAAGTCATTTTCAACTTGAGGTCTAACTTACAAAGAGCTCACTGTAAGATGAAACTCGCTTCCTCTGTGCGGTAAAAATACACCGTGTGATGTGGCTCTTAAAGTAGCCAAATACAAATTACATTATTCATAAGTTCCCTGAATATTTACATAATTGAGCTATAATATATTTAGCTATCAGCATGTACACAATCACCATTTTGTTTCGTATGGTCCTTCTGTAATTGCAAGAGCTTCAGTTCTTTCTGTTCTTTGCGCGAATTCCTCACTTCAAACTCCAAACGATGGCGTATTATTCTTTGTACTATATCCTCTGTGGTCATAGTATTCCCTGAGTTTAAGATCTGTGAAAAAATCAGGTCACATTAACGGGTGAAGCAGAACATACGCTAAGTTGTGCGGGTTCCGTTAGTTGATAATATAGCATAGTATTTATAAATAAAGTGGAACAGGTGACCCGCCAGCTCGTTTACCCTCCTCAGTTATTTAAAAAACTATCGTGGCGACACCTATCGCCATACAGAAGAACCACAGAGTGAAAAATAACCGTGCACCCGAAGTTTCCACGATCTGTTGTGGCGGTCGAACACATCACCATCCCGCTACACTATATATATCTATCTATCTATATATATAAAATGCTTTGTCCTGACTGACTGACTGACTGACTGAGAATCAACGCACAGCCTAAACCGCTCATCGTAAAAATCTGAAACTTGGCAGGTGGACCTATTATATGACGTAGGCGTCCGATAAGAAAGGATTTTTCGAAGTTCGAACTCTAAGGGGGTGAAAAAGGGGGGTAAAGTTACTATGGGACAACTTGATTCCTTGGTCCAATCTACTTCAAATTTTGCATAAAAATTGTTTAAGAGAATTGATGGAAGACGTGATTCTTATTTTATTGAAATTCTTGAAAAATATGTATTTTGTGGGTAATTTTCTTCGAGTTGATATCAATACTCATACTCGTTTTATATTACGGCGTGTAACGATAAGCCGGATTGCATGACGGCGAAATGATAGTCCGCCGCATTATAGACGACGCTTTGTGTTCTTCAATACGGCTAGCCGTAATGTATTACGGCGGCTCGATAGCCGCCTCTTTGGCAGTTTATAGTACCAATTTTAAACACTCGCTGCGCTACCTGCCATAACAACAACAATGGCGTCGATTATATAGAAAAGTGTTACAAAAAAGTGCAATTATCAATGATTACAATAAAGAAAACGTGTCAAATGTGTGTGAAAATAAGTAGTGATCAGTCAGCTGGTTATTTATTAACGTAAGGTCTCCAGAGCTCCACTTAGGAAACATAGTGTTTTTAATTAACTAGCTGACCCGGCAACAGCAGTTTAGCGCATGTAGTTAACCGATTCATAGGCGGCGGCGCTTAAATGAAAAAATACCTTGAAGCAGTTGCGTTGTTTGGGCACGAAGTAAGGGTCGGCGTCGTCTATGTCCGGCGCGATGGTGGTCTTCCCGTGGCAGACGACCTTCACTCCGAAGTGGTCCATCAGCTCCGCAGTCACGCTGTACGGCGCGCCGATCACCACTTCGTGTACATACTGTAACACAAATTATCTATACTTATAATAAAACAGTAGACCCCGGTATGTCTGTACATCTTCTATACATGGTTTAAAACGAAGTCGTTTCCCGTCTGTCTGTCTCTATGTACGCTTAGATCTTTAAAACTACGCAACGGATTTTGATGTGTTTTTTTAATAGACAAAGTGATTCAAGAGGAAGGTTTATAAGTAAAATACATACGTAAATTCGGACTCCCACGGGAAAGCGGGTTACACGCAAACAAAGTTGCGCGGGTTTCGCTAGTTTAACATATTTGACAACAATAAATGAAAAGTAAGAAAAGAGAAAAAAAAATTGTCTGTCTGTTTGTACGCTTGACTTGGAGCAAAATATAAGCTTTATTTCATTTAAATCGGATATTGGGAAAAAGTTATCTTCATTTACGTGGACAAAGCGACGACGTAATAAAAAATAAGTTCGTCAACTTCACTAGACTAGATGTCACTGACTTCGATTTATCAGTCGGTACTCTTTTAACCACAAAATCCAATTCCACGCGGGCGAAGCCGGGGCACAGATAGTTTTACATATTTGTAACACGTTGAGCGGCAGGTTTGCTCGTTACACAGAGAAAGAAAATCACGCCATTCAATGAATATAGTTATATCTTTTGTAGCTTGCAGCTCAAACTATAATCAGAGGTCCTACAACACTCTTAGCGTTGCTCAGTAATGGCTTGGAAATGCTAATAGGGCTTCCACCATTCTGTAGAGCATTGTGTATGTTTGCTGAGAACCGCAAAGATTGCTTCTATAAAATTCTTAGAAAGAACGAGAGCTTCGGTCCTCAGATCCGAGAGAGCATCAAGCCATCGGTACTTTGAAGGTTATTGGTCTCAAGCCGGATTGTCCACTACAGCTCATTATGTAATTATTAGTATCATTTAATCAGATATGTAAAACAACACAAATTAAATTGCAAAGGGCATTAAATAAACGCGCGTGCCTTGGCATACTTGTTCTACAATTATCGATTATGATTAAAATAGATTAGAAGCCTCGTATGTGCTATAGTGGTCAATTAGGATACCTCGCCACAGCTACACTACATGGAAACTTAATTTATATTACACCTGCTCGGAAAGTATCTTTATACTTCGTCAAAAAAGGAGAGACTAAGTATTTTACTGAAATTTTACGCTAGAATATGAAGGAAGAAAAAAATGTATGAAAATACATTTCTATTTCACTGATATTTAAGAAATCATACATGAAAATGTTATTTCTGCCTTCCTGAGAGGGAAGGAAAATGTACGAAAATCATATTCTTTTTTTTATTTTAGCAAAAATCTGTGCGTCAAAGTCCTCTCCTTCCCTGAGTTAAAATGAAAGGAGAATTTATGGTGTAGACGCAGCACTGTGTTTTCTTCCTCCATCGGTCGCGGCAAGCACGAGTTACATATACATTACATATTACGGAAATTCTGTTACATTACATGTTACGGGAATTCTGTTACATTACATGTTACGGGAATTCTGTTACATTGTATGTTACGTTACAACAGTCTCTACCCGGCATAAGGTTAAGCGTGAAAACGTGACTATTAATTTTATTTACCTTGCAAGCAAGTACGGACAATACACGCTCGTGTAAGTTCATGATCGGGTAATTGGAGCCTTTGTAGCGATTGACCTCGAGGTCCGTGTGTAGCCCCACGATTAGGAAGTCGCCTTGCGCGTGCGCCGCTTCCAAAAAGTCGAGGTGACCCACGTGGAACAAATCAAAAGCGCCCGCCACGTACACCACCTGTGGATACACATTAAAATTCTATATTTTTTGTATTTGTTTAATTCATAACATGCAATAATTCTCATTTATTTTGCGAATCTTTGTACACTACAGTGGATTATAGACTAGTTGTAATAAGTATTTGTAATCAATACTTTGTACTCTAATGTCTATATCTGTTTGTGTGCCTTGCCTTACTAATAAAAAAAATATATATATCATATAGGTAGAATTTGCTTTATATTCAATACACAAAGTGATACAGTGAAAGATCCAGACTATTGTAAATGCAACAAGACGGCCTTATTGCTGAAAGCTAAAAAATAAAATAATAAAGGCAACGAATTTCTCTATGGATTGGGCAGTGACATGGTACTAAAATAATAACATATTTATGCAGCTGACTGTACACATTTCTAATTATCCTTTGCACTGAAGTAGGAAATTGAAAAATAAAGTAATAAATAAATAAAATGAATATTCTTGGACAAATCACACAACGCCATCTAGTTCCTAACTAAGGAAAGCTGTGGATACTAGATTGCTGATCTTGTTGATAAATATACATAAATACTTTTTTTTTGTAAATATATACTTATTATACATAGAAAACAACCAAACCAAGACAAAAAGACATGTTCATGCACACAACTGTTTGCTTTGCGGAGGATTCGAACCCGCGGCCCTTGGGACAGAGTGGCCATTGCTAGCCAATCGACCACCGGGCCTGTCTAGTAATAAGTATTATGTATTTTTACTTACCCTGTCCGTGGGCTTAGGCGATAGTCCGCTGCTGAACTGTATAATTTTCTGCGTCGTTGGCAAAAACTGAGAGCACCCGGTGTAAGGCGACCGCGCAGTTCTGTCCGTGCCAAGATTTGACGAGTGCTCTTTAGCTACAGTGTATTCTTTGTCACCCCTCCTGAAAAACACATTTTGCCTTAAGGATGATTTATGCTTTATGAGACATAAAAAACCATGGTGTCCAATAATGATTTTGACCGCTTAAAACAAAACAAGAACGGCTGAGTAAGGGGGACAGCGCAATACATGATATAAGGTGACGTCTCGTTTACACAATCGTTTAGGGATAGTTATAAAAGGTCGTGGTTCGGCCCCTGTTCACCTCTCTCAATGGCTGAATGTAGAAATATTGTGACTGAGGGATCTCCGATGCCTGAGAGTGCGGGTTTGGTTCCCGTATAGACGAGCATTTGGTTTGTAATATGTAACTATGTATATAGAAATAAAAACCGGCCTAGTGCGAGTCGGGCTCGCGCACGAGGGTTCCGTACAAACCTGTGGGTTATAATATACTCATAGATAAAGTAAAAATGATGAAATTTCAAGATTCTGAGTTTATCGGGAAGAACACTGTAGATTTTGATTCCCATGCGAGTTTAGAAAATGCAGCATAAACGGCTGTATCTTTGATTTCGTTGGCTTAGAAGTTAACCCTAGAAAGAATAAATATTCATATCCGTTGTCTGTACCACGAGTAGGTTCGATCTTTATTTATCATTGAATACATCAAATTGCTTCGGAGCACCTAACGTAGACATTTTTATTTTGAACAGATTGTAAAATCTAATTTTATTTACGATCATTATAACACGACCGATGTTATGCGTGACTATTTTACTTACGAAATTAGTACTTATAAAAAATATTACCTACGTGTAAGTAAAAGCCTTGAGAAAGAAACTGGAAATGTTTTCATATCAAAGGTCCAATCTAAGTTATAATTATACGCACTATTGCGTATAACTTTTTGTCATTGCTTTTAGTTTACAAATATATACATTAAATAGGTATTTGTATGAATAAGTAACGCTTAGGTACCAGTCAAGATCATTATCATCTTTACAAATTTAATTTTGTAATAGCTCTGTGTGATAGAGTTATAATAACAAGCTTTTTTTTAATACCACACAGATGGCAGACAAGCATACGGTCGGCCTGATGGTAAGCCGTCACCGTAGGCTATAGACGCTTGCAATACCAGGGGTTTACTCACGCGCTGCCAACCCTCCCAACCCCCCTAAGTGGAGCTCTGGAGACCTTACTCACCGTAGGAACACAACATGGCCGAGACCAATGCTATTTGGCTACGATCTTCTGTAAGGTGGAGATCCTTCCCCAGACGGGCTGTTCCGATTTGATCGGATTATCCGCTATGCCCTACCTCTCTTAACAAACATAAATTTAACTGTACTGTACACATGTAATATTGTTCTTTTTGCTTTCCAAAAAATTAAATATCATTATTTAATTTTAAAATTAACTACTCAATATTTTGATATCATATCAAAATAAAGGTCAAAAACTTTACCTAAATAAAAAAAAAACAGCAAATATTTTTTTGTGGATTAATTTGAATCAATTTCACACTAGAAACATTACAGACACTTACATCAACCTGTTACATTACAATGTTATTGTAAACGTTAAATATAAAGTTGTGGTTGTTTAATACCTATGGTAAAAAATTACAAGTTGCCCTAAGTCAGGCCCGGTGGTCAAGGCTAGCAATGGTCACTTTATCCCAAGTGCCGCGGGTTCGAATCCTGGGCAAGGCAAACATTTGTGTGCATGAACATGTCTGTTTGCCTTAGTCTGGGTGTTTTCTATGTATAATAATTTATTTACAAAAAAAAGTATTTAAGTATATTTATCAGCAACCTAGTACCCATAGTACAAGCTTAGTTGCTTAGTTTGGGACTAGACGGCATTGTGTGATTTGTCCAAGAAAAAAAAGGATCGGTTTCTTACACAGCGCGTCCCGCTGGCCGCGGACGCTGGTGTAATCTATATAAAAAACTTTGTCCTGACTGACTGACTGACTGAGAATCAACGCATGGCCCAAACCGCTGAACGTAGAGACGCCTTGGGATGAAACTTGGAGGGTGGGTTCTTGGTATGATGTGGGCATCCCAAAAGAAAGGATTTTCCGAAATTCCCACGGGAAAGCGGGATACATGCAAACGAAGTTGCGCGGGTTTCGCTAGTGTCACAGTAAAGGCACTTTGCAATTACACAATAAAATATTATAACAGGATCTAGAAATCTACGTGCAACCTAGTTCTTGAACAATCGCATTATGTGTTTGCATACTCTTCGAAGGATAGATTTTCCTTTACAATACAATAAAAAGAAATAATACAATGGCCATGAATAACGCGCTATTCTCTGGAATTACAAGTAGAATGAAATTAGCAATAAGTCCGCTTACTACTAGGTACTTGGTGCTTGGAATTGTATCTTATAAAGCCATAGCCCAAGAGTTTTATTATATGATAGAGTTGCTTATATCCATACTAATATTTATAAATGCGAAAGTGTGTTTGGTTGTCCTTCTTTCACTTCGTAAGTAAAGAACGGATTGACATTACTTTTTTGGAGATAGGTTAAGGTCTGCAGAGTGACATAGGCTACTTTTTATCCCAGAAAATCATCTTATTTTCACGGGAAAAAGTCTATTATTATTTATCAGATCCTCTGGACCATGTGGACGAAGCCGCGGGCAACAGCTATACTAATATTATAAAGGCGAATGTTTGTGTGTATGTTTGTAACTTCTTCACGCTCAAATGGCTGGGCCAATTGTTATGATAAGCCCGAAAAGTACGCGATTCCCCGTAGGATTTCATCAAAAGTTTGATATAGATGGCGCTGTTGTGCATGAAATTAAACGCGGGTAACACCGCGGGCAGCAGCTTGTATTTGTATAAGTTATCAAAAATGCGTGTAGCTAGCCGCCATGCGTTGATATGAATTGAATAATACTGTAGCTTTTAGATAAAATGTTATCGCAAACATTAGACGCGTGTCCCTTAACAGTACTTACGTCACTTTTTCGCAGACGAAAAAATAATCTAGATAGATCTACACGCTTGGATGAAATCACGTTCTAAATGACGTACAAAAAACTAAGTACAAATTTATCGGACGTCTATTTTGTTCAAATTGTTATATAATTTTAATATAACTTTAGACTAAAAAAGGTTTATAAAATTAACTGCTTTGAATGAAATTTATTTCTTACAACATTGGAATAACATTCACGAAAATTATATGCAGTTATATGTATAACCAGTAACGCATGTCAACTATATTTTATTATCCTCCGAGGTGTAATGGTTACTACGACAGAGGTCCCGGGTTCGAATCCCGGTCGGGTCACGATGAAAAACGAACTTTTTCTGATTGGCCTCGGGTCTTGGATGTTTATCTATATATATATGTATTTGTTATAAAATATAGTATCGTTGAGTTAGTATCCCATAACACAAGTATCAAACTATCTTTGGGGCTAGCTCAATCTGTGTGATTTGTCCCTTGACTTTATATTATACAATATTATAAACACATTACAACTAATTAAAATAGTCGACAAGTAATGAACTCTCAGAGATTTCACTCGACGACCTCAATTTCCCCTGGGTATTTTTTTTGCAGAGTTGAAAAGTTTTGATTTTGTAATACCAAATGTTTTATTTCAACTTGGCATATTCAAAATATAATTTAAATATACGGCATGCAATGAAATTTACATTTTAGCGGTCAAGAGTAACTACCTACCATCGGTATAAATAAGTACAAAATAACTACAGCTAATAATTTTGAATATGAGAATATTACTTGAAATGTTCTCTCGTGAGGAGCAGCATCCTGCCGACTAAGTCTGTTGTAGAGACACCAGCGGTTCTTAAAACTTCCCTAGAACAAAAGAAATATATAATATTAATAAATCCTGTACACAAAAAAGTAACTTACATAACTTAACAATTGGGCCCGACAGCTTAAGGTGTCCGAAGCATGGAGGAGCTCAACATTTTTAAAACCCATCCAAGTACTGACTGGAGTTGTTATTGCATAACTTAGTTGATCGCTACGCTTTAATATAAATTTAATATATTTATTTTTTAAAAGCTTTTATTTAACTTGACCTGTATGTATGTAAGGGTGGAATCTTGGAACGTAAATTTGAACCACTTCCCGAAGACCGATTGAGCTGAAATTTTGCTTAAAACCACAGTTAAAACTGTAGATCAGATGACAATACAATATTATGATAACAAAATTACGATACAGCCGGTTGTGTTCCGTTTTTCGCACAAAACCGTTCCGACCAAAAACCTATAGGGTACTTCCGGTTGTCCTAGAACCATGAAATTTGGCAAGAAGCAAGATGATGTAGCACAAGTACAGGAATAAATCTGAAAATCGTAAATTAGTTGTTACTTCTTCTTCTTTAACAACCAATATAATGTGACCCTACCCTTGGTACATTTTACATTGGTACATGGCTCTTTTTATACCGGTTTTGAATTAAAATGTATTTTATCTATTACTAGCTTTTCCTCGCGGCTTCGCTCGCGTTAATTTTATGACATAGATCTCGTTTGACAACAAAACAACCCATAGCGCGACTTGTGGCGCCATCTGTTGGCCGATAGCATCCCATACAGCGCCCTCTATAGTAGAAAAAATATTTTCCCTTTGGATTGACATACTTTCACGGGTAAAAAGGTAGCCTACGTTGAGCTCTGTACCCCTGACAATATATATACAAATTTTCATAATGATCAACTGATTAGTCAAGCCGTGAAGAATTAACAAACAAACAAACTCACTTTCTCATTTATAATGTTAGTATGATATTATGACTAGTATGATTATGGGAAGGAACCCTCATGCGCGAGTTCTACTTGCCCTTGGTCGGTATTTTATTTTTGATGGATACATATACCCGTTTAGTTTGTCGCAGGGTGACTGTAGTAAAATCAGGAAATTACATAGGTATTCAAATTACTGGTGCTAGTTATAACAAATAAATTCATTACACTAGTACCGCCTCTCGACAATAGATGGCACTGCGAAACCGGTCCAGTGATAACTAAAAAGTAAAAAATAAATTAAAAGTAAAAAAAATAATTTAAAAACAAGCTTTTATTTAATTGCGCTAAAAAGAATAAAATAAACTTTTCTTTTAAAACTTTAACTATCAACTTATAACGTCATTACACAATTTACATGACATAAAAGCTTGTCGCGAGACTTACCTGTATAAGAAAACATAATTATCAAACTAACATTTACTCGTACTACGAGTAAATGTTAGTAATTAAATCTCGCGACAAGCTTTTATGTCATGTAAATTGTGTAATGACGTTATAAGTTGATAGTTAAAGTTTTAAAAGAAAAGTTTATTTTATTCTTTTTAGCGCAATTAAATAAAAGCTTGTTTTTAAATAATTTTTTTTTACTTTTAATTTATTTCTCCCACAAAGTAGCAATTTCACAACAGGTTGTACATTTTATACAAGTAGAGGATGTAAACAATCATTCACTTATGCTAGGTGTAATTAAGAGGATTACAATTTTTCTAATACAATGCTTTGATACCCACAACGTGGTCATTGAGCTCCTTAAAGGGCCCCATATACGGTACGATCCGTCTGTACGATCGATCTGATGCAAATCGTGACGATTGATCGCAACAAAAATGACGCACATACACGAAACGATCGGTCGCAACGATCGATCATTTACTTGAAAAAAATCGAATCGTTGATCGTAAAGAGCCATACACTGTCGATTCATCGTTACGATATTCATGATCGCATCAAATCGCAAGGGTTTTTGTTGCGATCTGCGATATCGTGTTCGTATCGATGAAGTAAATCGTTAACGATCTGAACATACACTATCGATTCGTCGTTACGATCGGTCTGATGCGACGGATCGTACAGACGGATCGCACCGTATATGGGGCCCTTAAAGTTTTAAAACTTTTTTAAGTTGTTGTTTTACCACCCCAATGTTTCCCTATCTTTATTAATCACCATCATTAATGACCATGACTAAAAATATACTATTTCAAAATTCTATGCGTATGCACTCATATTCACGACACTGATAACTTACGATTAGATATACATTCAAAATTGTTAATAAATTATATTTATTTGAAATGTATTTCTTTATATAGCAGAATAAATTGCTTTTCTCATTGTCACATCACATAAAAGAATTTTACAATACCTACCTAACATTGTAATAAGATGTGAATATTAACAATAATAAACTGTGTAGAATTTTTATTATAACATAATAATATTAATATTCTACAATAATTTAATTTATACATTCTATGTTTCAAACAAAAACAAATGACGTAGGTACTTACAGTCAATACCTACCTACTAAGAGTTTATAGCAAGAAGACTCCTTTACTTTAGAATCCAATCGCAATTTTAATTTCAACTTAAAATTATTGGCTAATGCTAATCCGTACCCTTATAATTTTATACTTTGTTATTTTGTTAGCGTACAATTGAATTTCATTTAGTTTAGCATAGTTTATATTTAATAAGCGCTAGTGCAGTCTGTTATGAGTATCTAAAGTTTAGGTACTCATAGACCATCTACTACACTAGGTCCTAAACGTAACAATCCAATGCCGATCGAGCAGAATTATTTTCTAGAGTACGGCTGTAATGTCTTGTAAAGTGTGAACCCACAGGAAACAGGTAGTAATAAATATATAAGCTTACCTGTAACGACCAGCTTCCTTCACCAAGTGATATGTGTCAATTCCATCAGCGGTCACCGTGATATCATCTGGCAAAAAATAAAATATTTATATTTTTTTAATATATTCGTTGGCTTCTACAGAAAAGTTTTTTTTTTGTTAATGACCTGTAAAATCCGTACTAATATTATTAATGCAAAATTGTTTGTTTATCTTTTACGTTGAATTGAAAGTAAAAAACGTATTGACATATTTTTTTTGGAATAGAAGGGCTGGAGAGTGACTAAGCTACTTTTTATCCTGGAAAAACATTTTATTGTAGCTAGCTAATTTACAACTAGTTTAGAATAATATTGCAAATTAATAATTTAATGTATTTTATTAAAATAAAGCACTTGCCTCCATGTACACAGAAGTCACATTGGTATTTATCTAGCGTTTCTAAAGTAGTTACATAGGGAGCACCTTCCACCACTTGGTCTACCCATTTGATGGCTCGGACCATTTTGTACCGCTCTTCTTGTGTAAAGACAGGGGGTCCTTTATGCTTAGCTATTTCCTCATCAGTATGAACACCCACTATGAGGACATCTCCTAATGCCTTTGCCTGTCTCAATGAATTAGCATGGCCAAAATGTACCATATCATAGCTGAAAAAGAATTTTAAATTGACGACCTCAGTGGCGTAATGGATACCATGCCGGACCGCCCCACCCAGAGGACCCGGGTTCGAATCCCGGTCGGGTCACAATGAAAAACGAACTTCTTTTGATTGGCCTCGGGTCTTGGATGTTTATCTATATAATGTATTTGTTATAAAATATAGTATCGTTGAGTTAGTATCCCATAACACAAGTTTCAAACTTACTTTGGGGCTAGCTCAATCTGTGTGCTTTGTCCTTATATATTTATTTAATTAAAAAGTTAAAAAGTGACCCATTTTTTTATTATCTAGGTATTCAACTTCTTGCAATAACAATGTTGAATTTAATTTCCTTTTGTCAGTTTCACTCATAGACTACAGGTACCTACATCTGATTATTTGAAATTTATTTTATGGGAGGTAATATCTGAAGATTTACTAGGCAAAATAATATTTTATTTTGGATCAATTTAATAATAAAATTTATAGAAAATCAATACAATAATTTATCATCCAGGTTAAATTATGAATTAACCTATTCCATTAAGTTTAATGACAAGTTTAATGCGCATTCGTTACAGGAAATAGTAGTATGACGCAAATAGTACGAAATTGAAAATTAGATATTTTGAAAAATATTATGGGAATAAATACACCTGACTAGTTGATGAGAATGAAAATTTTAGATGTAGGCGTGGACTGAAGTAAACCTTGATTTACGCCGGACGTACGGTTCACTTTTCCACACATGTTACAAATAAAATTAAAGTAGCATAAAAGAACACATACAGACAGAATCAGTTTTTAATTGGATCACCAATTAGGTATATTATCTTAGACAACACACTGATATAAAAATAGAGGATGGAAAAACGCAAAAATTATAAAAAATATATTACTCACCATCCGTCACACCACACTTTAATTTGCTTTTTCTCGTCTTTTCTATCACTCATGTTTATTATTTTTTCCCCTTATGTATTGTGTTATTACAGCTATTGATAAAATATTATTAATTTACGAAAGTTAAAGTATTTTATACACACCACCACTTGGCCGATTCCGAAAATCGACTGTCTGTCTGACCTGACAGACATCACAGACCATGACAGTTTAGCTAGTCTAGTGTCACTGTCAGCAAGCAAATACTATAGAAACGACTCTACCGAGTTATTTACGAGACGCGACACAGCAGCGAAATTGAAAATTGTATTGTATGAGCTAAACCGGCGCGCGTCGAGCCGCTGTAGTGGGGTTTAGTAGCTCATACAATTTCAAAAAATTACAAAAAGATATTATATTTATAGAAAGAATATTTTGACGCCCCGCACCGCTGCTGTGAGGCGCGCCTTAACTGTGAGGCGGTCTTACCTTTACATTGCCAACCTCAAGGAAAATGAAATGAAATTTTTTCGTAATAAGTATTTGAAATAAAAAAGAAATAGTGGCAAAATTCGGTTTGTAAAAAATTTTTCGATTAAAAACATAAACGAAACGTACATAATATTTAATTTCAATTTATTACTAGCGCTAGCTGACACGCGCAAGCGCAACTCAGTCTCTGTTGCAACATTTCATTGATATAAATTAATAATTTCCAATTTCCCATGGATATTTCATAACTATTGGTCGTAGAGTAAGTAGCGCGTTTCCTTCCCTCTCAATCTCAACCACTTCCAACCAAGTGAGCAGAGCAGAGGCTCACCATCCTGTCCCCACCATCCTACCCATAGATTTAGTATATACTAGCGTACCTATAGATTGGCTTTGTTTGATTGAGGCGAGGCGAGACGAGACCAAAAACAAAATACACTAGTGTGCGTGGAATGTACATGTGTGCAAGCAAGATATATAATTTTGTGGATTTTCTTTCCTTTTAGTTTGAGTTACATCCAGGCACTGCACAGGTAACCATATCATATTTAATCACGTCGAATTAACACCAAAATTACACTTAAAAACCATAAATTTTGTAAAAATAAGTGGGTTTGTTTTAACATGACTGACGTTAGGGCGATACAAGCCCATAGCGTGCATAGAAATAATGGTCTCGTCTATCTATCTCGCTCTAACAAACGCGTATGCTATGATCTATCTCTTTTGCATTGTCAATCTTCTTACGCTAGTAAGTTATAATAAATCTATGATCCTACCTATTCCATTCCTCTCAAGCCATTTCTTTTCCACTTGAGATGAGAAGGAATTTGGCAGCCGTTATCTTGAAGCGGAATTTATTATAGTTAAGGAATTAAGAATGGATCTATACGTTCCGTGATGTAAATATATTATAGACATCTAAGTAGGTATCTAGTAGCATAGTTGTGTTTATGGCGCATGCATCAATAGTAATAAATTGTAAAACGAGCACGATTTATTTATCTAATCGTGTCGAGAAACTTAATTGGTTCTGTAGTATCACGCCACCGCGCCACATTATATGACGAATAAGAGACGATTTCATTGACTTTTGGACCTAGTTGTATGTAGGGGTATAGGCACATGGTTACGACACTCATAATTCATAATAATCAGGGTATCCACTGCAGTTATCTACATAAATAAGATTCGTGGGTCAATAACATTTTTGATTTGAGTTTTGATTACATGAGCCTATTGTAAGAAGCAAGTAGATACATAGGTACTTACGTATTTAAATTGTACTTATTTATGTATACGTACTTTACTATACTTAACTGGATTATACTTATATTATATCTTCAGTTGAAGAATAATCAAATTGAAGTACAAATCAATTAAAGTACCTACCTTTCGATAAAAGATAGACAAAGTATTTGTCTAATCTCAACTGAAGTCTGACAAAATGTTGTTTAAGTTACACGTCCTCAATAGATAGACAATTTTATCAGTAGACCGATCTTAAAATGACTTGGGTACTATGAGTAATACAACGTTATCAATGAAAGGTAATAATTTAATAAGTAGGTACAATAGGTTCATATCATATCTAATCTAATCTTTAGCATCTGAAACCCCTCCAGCAGTTATTGCAAATGTTGCTTCGCTCTCTGGAAGGTCTGGTGAGTCATAGATCTTGGCGATTCGGTTTTCGCCCCGACCTTTCCTTAGAGATATTCTGGTGGTGGACGCATGTGCAAGTATGTTCCCTCCAATAGGCTTCTTAGGATCGGCCTGAAATGAGAGAGTCGCACCCGGATCCGAAGTCATTTGGTTCGTTATGAACACAGCTACGTTGTATTCTTCAGATATCTGAAAAAAGTTCAATTTTTTTTGTCAATTTTATCTCTGTAGGATAAAATCTCTGTTGCAGTTGCGTGGTTGCTGCAAATGATGAAGTATTATCTAATCGATGTGATTAAATAAGCATAATAAGATGAAAAACTATACAAAGCTGTAAATAAATTTACAACAACTTATAAGATTAAAATGATTTTTAGGTATGTGTACAGTAAGACTAACGGTGAATTGCTCAAAACAATTTTTAAAGTTAATGACACATTATATTATGGTTGTCACTGTCAAACTGAAAAAAAGACATTTTAAAATTAAAATGCATTTCAAAAATTGGCTGTACATTTTTATTTTTAAAATGGAATATCACGACCACTTTAAAAGCTTAAACGCGTAGATTTGATTTTTAAATATTTTTTTTACAAGCATCAAATATATTTTTCTTATCAGAACGAGAGTCAGAGTCCAGCCACCCCGATAGTCTGTCAAAACCGGATGTTTATTATCTTCACACCCACTGATCTTGAACTATGAATTAACATTATTTTTATAAATACACATCACCTGATGTTAGTTTAATTAAATTATGCAATAAATGGTCAATAAACTAAAGGGATAGTTTCATAGTTAAAGATTCTTTATCGAATGCCGAAACATGAAAGCTACATGCATGAAACACGAGAGATTTTTGTTATTTTTGTTCTCGAACTCACCTTAAGGCGACCCTGACCCTCACGCACGAAACTAAAATACTGCAAGCAATTTGAGCGAGCTATTTTACGGAATGGGTACAAATATTGTATTGTATGGTTAATGGGTATGTCTAATGTCTAGTAATTTGCAATCTATTCTATGTATTTGCAGACCTACTAAGTTTTCATACTTGTATCATTTATATGTATGCACCCAGGTTTTGTAAGAAATATGCTTGATAGCTAAAAAATGTAATTATATGTTAAAAGAAAACTCAAGGACCACACATTTGTTATGATAGTTACTTATCTATCAGATAATTTGGTCAAAACTGGGTAACTGAATCGGCCTTATGCCCGTCGCCTCTTCGCACCAACGCCTCCTAGCTGTAGGAACAACCTTATCACATCAATAATGTAATACGAATTGTTCCAGTTAAGTTATTCTTAACGCTAGGAGGGGTTTGCCAAAAGGGTAAAAAAAAAATTGCAAATGTGTACTTTTTGCAAACGTGATAGAACTTGGGCAAGTTTCTGTTGTCGGTCTGCGAGTTCCCCGCGCCCGGAGAAATCCACTCGGAATAACGCCATTATCGAGTCTATTATTAGCAGTTTGAACACACCAGCCTCTTCGTGAAATTTTGCTGCTACATAATCTAATAATTCCGCCTGGAACACAATTTTTTTTAAAATAACGTTACACTTTTCCTTTGCATTCAGATTTCACAAGACAAAATACAGTGCTACAAATTTAGCTGTGCCGATGACGGGGCACTAGGATCGAAGCTATTGAAGGCAATTGTCAAGGTATTCAAAGCGTATTCATTAGTTCGAGCTTTGGCCACCAGCTCAGATAAGTTTGTGGCACTGAGAATGATAGCTAATACAGAAAGGATTTTACAAAATTGGATATGGTGATAACTTTGGAACTGGCTCTATTATTTATTTATTAAATACAATAATATACATGCTCATTTATTTATTATTAAAATACATACACAAAAACGGGTCAAATACCTGATGTTCGGATGTATAAGCCCTGGCGTAAAGAACATTATCCAAAACGGCATTTTGGTCTAAATTGAACCTGTCAGCAATAGGCCGTAATCTATCTGGGCGACTGGAGCAAGAAACGCTAAAGAAATGTAAGAAGGTATTTATGCTATGAAAATTCGAAATATCAAAACCCTCACATTAGAGTAACAAATAACTGTTTTAGTAGGTATGCCTAAAGAACCCATACCCATGAAAAATAATCTAAATCTTAATACTGTTCTATATAGACAAGGAATAATAAAATATTCTATTGAAAAGGATACAAAGTATGTTCAGTGTCAAGGAACATAACTTTCCCTCCATGGTAACCTGACGATGTCGGTATCTGAGTGGTGACGCATAACGTATGAGACAGCTGTGTCTTACCGGTCCTAAATTCACCGAATACTTCTGTGATAGCCATGGATTCTATTCCACCGGCGAGCAATTTACTAAAAGCAAGAAAAATATAATGAGGTAATTGGTAACAGTTATTGCCGGCTCTAGACTCTGACTAAGTTGAATGAAGCGATGTTAGCACGAAGTTAGGTGATAAAGAAAAAGCAAAATATGAAGTAGGAAGAAAAACTCGTTGTTTTCGCTCAACTTCGCGAGGTTGTAGAGCCGGGCATTATAATCGGCCTAGCTTCAGGGTCTCCTATGGTTATGGTATACATACACACGAAAAGTGTCGCAGACGCGTGGCACTGTGGGCATTGCGTTGCAAATTGCAATGTAATTTTATAATTTTTTGTTTTAGTACCCACGCACGACATAGCAAATGTCGCAATGCGTCTGCAACACGGCCGCGCCGCCGGTGTGAGTATCGCGTGCGAATGAACCTCAATGGATTTGTATGGCGATGGCTGTAGCCGCTTGGAGATTAAAATCGTCGAGTATCGAAAAATTTAATAGCCTTGTGTACGAAGGGGCTAAACTCTCTATTTTTATTTTATTTAATATTGTACAAGAACAGTATTCACATCTCTATCAACTAGAACTCTACCAATAATTAAATATAGTATCTAAGTTTCCTTTGGACAATTAAAATGACTGTCTCAAAATAATACAGGTTTATTTACTTTGGTGAAGTTTGATGTGTATGATAATAAATTACGAGGAAATACATTTAGCAAAGTAATTAATTACTAAATACAAAACATGCTGATAGGTCGTCACGATTCGCATAATGAATAACGTATTGAGTAAATAACACAAGTTAAGTGATGTGTTCAGAAATTTAAAAAATATAATAAAATTATAGTTTATTAGTAAATTTTGCATGAATAAGAAAGGCAGCTAGTTACTATAGATTGCTTTTACTGTACTACTACAGAGCGCCACATGATTTTAAGTAATATTTTATTGGAATTACAAAAAAATACGTTAATCATCTTACTCTAACTCGTTACTTCCTGTGCTTATTTTGAAAACTTGCTTGCGACGGTCACTAACTTCTAATGCAGTCATAAAACCTAGGGCTACAACTTTTTGACATGCTTCCTTTATTTTATCAACTTTTGTTTCTGAAAATCCCTTGATGTTATTTAGTTTCTTTTTCGTGGTCATTTGAATCCCTTTTATTGTACATATCCCGGCAGCCTTTAGTTTTTTAATATCTGCAACGTTTATCCCATGCTTTTGTAAAACGTCAACGTCTTGAAAGAAGCTTTCTTCATCGTCATTTTCTGAAATGTTATCATCTAGTGCTTGATCAATCATATTTGTTATGATTTTAAATAATATTTGCAGTTTGCAGACAACAAATAACTGAAATAGAACTTTGGCGCTTTTATCACACATCCGGCAATGATACCGGAAGTCCTATAGAGAATTTTTTTTTCTTTCGTTTGGCAATCAATCTTCAGAAGATGATTGTATACCATAGAGAATTAAATTATTTATGGAGAGTCTTTAACAATAATGTGTTGTAAGTGTAAGGTTGTTGTTGTAAGTTTTTGAAATCCTTTATAATTTTGATATTTTTTGAAAATGCGTATGAGATCGCTCCAGATTTATCGTGCGAAACCACGACGTGTGAAATAGTGTGAATGTGGCACAGTCTTTCGCGCACTCTTGAGAGAACGCGTGTATGTATTATTACACGTCACATTTTACCAGTTCGCGCCTCTATGAGCGTGAGTTTTTGAAATTTTTGTGTTTTTTAAATGTTGTTGCCGTTGTTGGTAACACCAAATACTATAGACGAGTAATACCCACAGCTTTGGAAGAATTCGGGCAAGACGCGACACTAGCGCCCCTGCGGCATGAGGTGAACGATTTCAAAACTTTTGTATGCAAAATGTTATAGCGCCCCTAGCGGCATGAGGTGAACTGTGCGTTTTGTATGCAAAATATTATAGCGCCCCTAGCGGCATGAGGTGAACGGAGGTTGCCAAGTCATTGTATGAGAAACGTCAAGAGCTGTGCGTATGTATGGTCTTCTATAGTATTTGGTAACACTGATACACACTTTTAAGTCTATGGTTATGAGTTTTGACGACTACGCTTCGCTGAGAAAGGCTTGTTTGCGGCGCAAAATAAAGGATTTTTATTTTTATAATTGAATTACTTCAAGAAAAATATCGTCAAATCCATCTCCGTCAAGGTAAGGGCGTAAGTTAACCCTCCGGAAGTACTGGAAAGTGATTATTTATTATGTTCATATATTTCCTTCTGTATCACAGCCATGTTGAAGTAGTGTTGATTTTAATAAGTTCTCGTCAGTATCAGTTTATCGTTTAAAGTTAAAAGTTCACAAGTATATATGACAGACCTAAGTTTAGTTTGTGTTGTGTTATAAAGTTGAAAAAGTCTTGCAATATGAAAAGTGTTAAGTGCCACCGATTCTGGCTCCGAGGCGTCATCTGCAAGGTAAGGCTGGACGTGTCTTCAATCTAAATCAGAATGTAGAAATTGCCAGTTGTAAACCATGATTACGATGCAACATTCATAAAACATAATATTCAATACCAACATTAAAAATGTACATGTTTTCTTTAAATCAATTAGGTTACATTACAAGTATGTACTGGGAACTAGAACAAATTAAATAATTTTACCTAAACTGGTGATTAGTATTTTTAATTAATAATTACTTAATTTATAAAATGCTTTGTCTTACTAAGATTATTTTCAATAAGATTATTCATAAATAGATTCAAATATGCTGCATTGTTATATCTAGGTATACTTTATTTTATTTTTATTTTGTAATAAAAAAGGTTTGCCTGCAAATGTGTGTCATACCTACTAACAATTTTAAATTTTGTACTGAAGTGACGAATTTATTGACCTAAAGTAATGCTTTTGGGTTGGGTTGACAATTTGTTAGCTGGCAATTTTCAAGGTAGACTGCCGTCTGTTTCCAGGAATGGATTCGGAAGATTCACGAGATGGTGGTGGCAATGCTCACTCATCATCAAGTAGTAGCAGCTCCAGTTCGAGAAGTCGTAGAAGCTCTTCATCTGAAAGAAGTGAAGGTTCTAAAAAAGATGCGAAATTACCACCTAGGTCTCCTCCATCACCTACATTGCGAGGTCCTCGATCCCCTTCCCCAGAAAGTCGTTCCCAATCACCCTCAGTGCGATCCCCAGGTTCTGGTAAACCACCAAGGTCACCAGATAACTTGAGTGGTGCACATTCTGATATAAATTCTCCTGAGAATTCAATGCCTCCATCACCTGCAGGACCAAAATCTCCTGATCCTCCAAAATCTCCGAGTTATGCAGGTTCCAACATTGGGTCTCCTGAACGACCCGAGCTATATTCTTCAGCACCTGTATCAGCCGGTGAAGGTCCAAAAACACCTCAAAGTCCAAATAGTTCACCAGAGTCTAGATCTCGACCTGCTTCTCCTGACACTGCATCACAACCAGCATCACCAAGAAATCAGAATCAAAGATCTCCATCATCAAGTCCCTCACCAGGTAGAATCTCTAGAACAGTAACTCACTCACCTAAGAAAAATGAATGGAGCCCTAAAGAAAAATGGCGACGGCATACAAAAGCTGAACAGAAAATGGTTCCTGTTACAAGAAATCGTAGCAGGTCTGAATCAAGTCAATCGAGTAGAAGCTCATCATATAACAAGAGAACAAGTGCTAAAGACCCAGCTACTGAAGAAATTTCTGAAGGTATTTAATTATCAAGTTCCACTCTTTAATTGAATATTGTTTAGTTTAGAGTAGGTGTTCTCTGCCACTCTTTATCAAATATTATCTACTAGCTTTTCCCCGCGGCTTCGCTCACGTTAATTTTATGACATAGATCTCGTTTGACAACAAAACAACCCATAGCGCGACTTGTGGCGCCATCTGTTGGCCGATACAGCGCCCTCTATAGTAGAAAAATGATTTTCTCATAGAAACAACATACTTTCACCGGCTGCTTAGTCAAGCCGTGAAGGAATAACAAACAAACAAACTCACTTTATCATTTATAATATTAGTAAGGATAGTAAGGATAATAGAAAAATTATCATCATTGGATCATAAATTTTATTCTCAAAATCTTTGGACATGCATGGCCTTAGCTTTTAATTTTTATGTATAAATAAATTCTTTTTTATTTTTTAGGTGAAATGGAATCAGACCAAGAAGAAAGGAAATCAAGAAGTAAATCAGTTGCTAGTGAAAGACAGGGTGGAAAAGATCTTAATATCAGCCATGAGGATCTGTCTGATGTGTCAGATTTAGATTCTGTTCCAGAGGATGAAAAAGAACCAAAAGTATGTATTGTTGTTTTTTAAATATTAAAAATAATACATAGTCGTCAGATTTAGATTCTGTTCCAGATGATGAAAAAGAACCAAAAGTATGTATTGTTGTTTTTTAAATATTAAAAATAATACATAGTCTGCATTAACATTTGCAATTTATTGTGAAAGAACTCGTGAAAGTTATTGCAATATTGTTTGTCATATTAATTCCTGTATTCTTGATTTAAAGAGATTTGATGGTTTTGACCTAACTACCCCTGGCTAAACCTGTTTTAAATTTATTAAAAATCTTTGACAGTTAAGGGTGCTCCATGTGATTTCAACTGTACCAATTCATGTCAAAGATTGATTTTTCATTTAGTTGCTAACAATGTTGTTGCTAGCTTAGGCAACAGTCTTCCACATTTTTGTGTAATGTATATTTATTGTGGGAGAAGTAAATTGATTTCTTTATAAATAAATTATACATATTCTGTTAATACAAGTACGTTATTTACATTGTAGCTCAAGTCCCAACCTGCATCACCGGAGAATAAATTAGAAGTTAATATTAATGGAAATAATGCTAGTGCACATTCATCTCCCAAAACTGACTGTGATACTATTAAAAATGACACACCAAAATTGGAAAAAGTGAGTATAATTTGGCGAAACTTATACAACTTTATTATTATTATTAATCATTTATTTAAGACCAAGATCCATAGATAAGTAACAATGAAACTTAAAACTAGTTTTATAATATTTGGCTTTTGACTCAATAATTATCTTTATTTGCGGAAAGCACAGGATGGAAATGGACATTGAATGTCAGCAAAACCGCACATAATTTAATGCTAAACAAAAAACAACTGGCACACGCATCTATTGACACATTACATTGTCTGATTTTGACACCATTTATCTGTAGTATAAGGAAAGAATATTTAATATAATTTCTGTAGGTCCCGCAAGAAAAAACCAGCAACACAGAAGATGGCGAAGAGCAGTTGGACTTTGAAGCTGAAGAAGGAGAATGTATTGAGCCCAAATCTGTGGAGCAGGCTAATGGAGATACAGATAAAGGCATGGAAAAAGGTAATAAACAATTTAAATATATGAAGATTTAATATTTCTTCTGCATGACGTGTCCGTCAAAATCGTTTTAGTTATTTAATCATTTATACTTGCTATCATGATTGCTTCAAGCTTAGTGAACTACAGTCTTCCATGAAGAAGACTGTAGTTCACTATGCAGTTGAAGCTTGAGCTAGTGTGTATGAACACTCTTATACGAAACGGCTTGAGCAGTTGCAAATGCTTCGGGCGGTCGTGCGGTCTAGTTGCAGTAGTGTTGACTATGATTGCAAGAGCTGTCTTGTGTATGTTGATCAATGGCTAATTGCTCGAGCAGTCCATGTATGTCCGTCCTTAGGAAGCTTCGTCAATTATGATCTACTAAGAAATTAAACAAAGAATATTGTATATCAACTTTCAAATATTATTTAAATATTTGAAATATATAAGAGGCGTTCAAAAAGAAAACCGTTTTTATGTATATGTATTAGCAATCTAGTACCCATAGCACATAGTTGCTTATAGTACGCGCCAACAACACGACTCACGGTATATAAAACAAATGAAAATTGATTGTCGTATGCACTATATTATAAGTAATTAGTGTCAGTTCGAACTTTGTTACGTCGTCAGCGCGAGTAAGAGCCTTGTTGGCAAGTATAGTTTAGGACTAGATGGCGTTGTGTGATTCGTCCCAAGAATATTTAATTATTTATTGAATAACACAGAAGACGCAGTGGCGTGTCGGCGTTCGCGAGGCTCGTCGCTGGAAGAAGGCGAGGTGTCGGACGAGGCGGAGCGGCGGCCAGAAGAGAGCGAGCCGCGGCCAGTCTGCCGGTTCTTCTCGCGCGGCGCCTGCACTTGGGGCGTCAGCTGCAGGTGCCTGATATGCCACCAAATTAGAAATGAGGCCTTCACAGGCACTTTTTCAGCTCATTTACAACTTGTATACTAATGATATAAAATAAACTACGTTATGAACTACCACTATTTCGGAAACATGTAAAATGGCCACCGGTAAAAGAAATAACGAAAGAAAATGGGTTACGGCTTTTTTCCGCATAAAATTTTTTTTTCACTCTGTGCAATGTAATTACATTTATAAGAAAAATATGCGGAATGTCATACACAATGGTGTGGAATGGAAAAAACAAGTTTTAAATCTAAAAAAATGAGCGCTAACAAGAGTGAGCAGCTCAGTCCTCACGAGTTGACATATAGAATAGAATAATGAAAATAATGATGTATCTCCAGGTTTCTTCACCCCGGCGTAACGGATAAAGGGAACTATAATATGTTTGACGTCGTGCGCGGAGTCCCGTCGGGCGCGCCGTACGCGTCGGCGCCGCCGAGAGACGTCGCGCCGCCGGAGTCGGCGTGGGAACGCGGACTGCGCACTGCTAAAGAGGTATTTTATGTTTGCAGTTATAACGAACCGTTCATAAGCGTATAAACATAAACTGCCACCTTTATACACTCCGCCTCAACTGTTACACTTGTTCGTAACAGATGTTACGGATAGCCAATAAACGCAAGGAGCAAGACATGGACTTCGAAGAGAAGAAGCTGCACCTGTCGGTGGGGGGCGTGGTGCACGACCCGGACGCCGAGCTGGCGTACGCGGCGGCGGCGGTGGGCGCCTCGCCGCCGCGCCACGACCCGCAGCACCCGCAGCCGCACAGGGACCCCGAACTGTTTAGGTGAGCTCGCGTCATATCGTGTACTATCACGTACGCGGCGGCGGCGGTGGGCGCCTCGCCGCCGCGCCACGACCCGCAGCACCCGCAGCCGCACAGGGACCCCGAACTGTTTAGGTGAGCTCGCGTCATATCGTGTACTATCGCGTACGCGGCGGCGGCGGTGGGCGCCTCGATATATCTACTGAATCATCATCATATAAATTTAATTATAAATAGTAGCTCTTCTTTTTGTATTTGTCATAAATCCATTTTTTCTCCTATAAATTTACATTTGTTGTTTGTTCTCTTATTTAATTTCTTTAAAAAAAGAATCTGCTTTATATCTATATTGCTAATGCATCATCTGTCGATAGGCCGTACGGCCCCATGTACCGCGGCCGAGGCTTCCCGCGCGCGATGGACGAGCGTGCTCGGTACTATGAGCGCGAACGCATGTACGAGCGCGAGCGCGGCTACGAGCGCGCGCCGCACTATGAAGAACGCGCACCTGTACCGGATGACGTCGCCTATCACAAGGTATCCTTACTAATATTATAAATGGGAAAGTGAGTTTGTTTGTTTGTTATTCCTTCACGGCTTGACTAAGCAGTCGATCATTATGAAAATTTGTATACATAGTGTTAGCTGTACAGAGTGTACAGAGCCCAACATACAGCTACTTTTTATCCCGTGAAAGTATGTCGTTCCAATGGGAAAAAAAAAATTCTACTTTAGATGGCGCTGTATCGGCCAACAGATGGCGCTACAAGTCGGGGTTGTTTTGTTGTCAAACGAGATCTATGTCATAAAATTAACATGAGCGAAGCCGCGGGAAAAGCTAGTTTATTATAATACTATTCAGCTTTTCTCATTCTATAAAATCTCTTACTCGAAAATATTTTTCGATTTCAAAAGATTTAGTTTATCCTAGTTTAGAACCTTATTTTATCATTACAGGTAGCGTAAGTCTGGCCTATTAATGGTATAACACGCCGAGTGATCCTTCGGCTAGTTGGTAGTTTATATGCAGGCGCATACTGACTATTCTTGCAGTCTCCTAAAGGATACCATAGTCAATCCATTGCTAAAATCGTCAATTTCTGTACAGTTTTGACAGTGTTAATAGTTTTATTAATGGGATCATTATATTACAGATTACTACAGCTAGTATTTGATTTGCAGAGGCGCGTCCGGTCGTCCCGCGAGGTGATAGTGCAGCGCGCAGACATGGGCCGCGAGGGCCGCGAAAGACGCGAGGGTCGCGAGGGCCGCGAAGGCCGCGAAGGCCGCGAGGGCCGCGAAGGGCGCGGCGAGGAGTGGGCCGACCCCTGGATGCGCGCCTCCCCCGCCGCGCGCCGCCGCCGCCCCCCCTCCTCCGACGACTCCTACTCCTCCTCCAGGTGCGGACTCGCCACGACCTAGACCGCCAAGGAAGTGGGCCAAATGGGCCTCGTTGGAAACTGTTTAAAATAATAGATATTCTGTTTGTCGAGATGATATAATATGAAGATTTTTTTATCAAATGACAATGTCTCTTTTATATAAAAACAAAATATAAGAAGTATAAAAGGAGTACTAATAACTTAGATAATATTGCCTAAAGAGTCGCTATTAGTGATGCCGGTCGCCAACAGGATTCGACGCACTATTCACATTTTTATCTGGCATCGTCCAGGGCGGACAATTTTCTTTTGTGACCGACAGATAAATAGATTTATTATATATAGGTATGCTAGTATATACTAAATCTATGGGTAGATATGATCCTGGCTTTTTTTCGAAATTTTAGAGTCGTATTCAAATAGACGCTAAAGGTAAATCTGAAATTTAACGAATATACTGCAATTATTTTTTATTTTATTGACTTTGTTGAATACTTATGATTACCCGATCTGGCCCACTTCCTTCGATTTAGTTTATAGTAGCTTGATTATATAGCTGTAGGTAATCTTTCAAGTTTTGCAAGTAGGTAATTCATTATTATTATATTGATTTTTAGTTTCTTCGTAATGTTGATTTATTGTGTATGTGTTATAGATGGAGTCCACTTCAATTTTAAGACTAAAGTCTACAAGCCATGTTTTTTTTGTTAATCTCACATTCTGACACCTAGAGTTCACCACAAATGCGGTGGGCCTACGTACCATTGGATGAATCACTAATTTGGAAATTATTCCCGCTTCCTCTTCCTCCCCTGGGTTTGCTTTGGTGTCGTCGTGGCGTTCTGTTTCTGACTATCACTCTCATTAACATGCATGAATCATGGGGTGTCACGGCCATGTCCTTGTGCGTGTCGTCGTCCCCGAGCCCCCCCCTGACCCCGCAGCTCTTCACATTCCAGTTCGCGCAGCTCGCGCTCGGGCGCCGCGCGCCGCCGCCGAAGGGCCTCCTCCTCCTCCAGGCAAAGGTGAGACCACGTAGTACTCTCCCACTTCTTGCATGTTACTCATTAGCCAGCGAACCCTATGCTTATTACTATTACTCTTTGAATTGTATCATTTTTTCATTGTTCTATTTGTTGATGTATTCTAGTTAATTACGTTGGCGCTATAATAAGTAGTGTCGTGGCTTATTCGAACCACCTCTATGTTTTCCAATTGAGTTATTCATGTTTACTAATGTTTTTTTTTTTGAGAATTTCCTACGTGACAACTTTTACTTTTATTCATAAAATAATCAATTATAATATAATCAAAAGTATACATGGTTCGACTGATCTATCGAACGATGTGTATTTTTAAATCCTCTTAGTGCGATTGATCGAACTATGTTGCTGGAAGGTTTCTTACCTTCGATACCTTTAACGATGATAACTAATTTAGATTTTTTTTATTTAATGAAAAATATGTAGGTAAGTCAGGTCGAATAATCAGAACATGAATAGCTCCAAATTGAGGTAACATACATGGGAGGTGTTCCGGATACCCTGCGACACGAGTGACCTAACCCAAAGCTCCACTTTTTACAAGGTCGGCAACGCGCGAGTGATACCCGCGGTATTGCAAGCGTCCATAGGCTACGGTGACTGCTTACCATCAGGCGGGCCGTATGCTTGTTTGCCACCTTAGTGGTAAAAAAAACATCGTGGGCCTCATGGTACAATAATATATTGCGCCTGGTAATTTCTTCCCGTGTCTATGGCCCAAGAGGTCCAAGACTACGTCACGATCAGTGTGACATATTCAACCTTTTGATCGCACCACAGCCGATGACGTAATCTTGGGTCAATCACATGACTTAGCTGTCACGGGAAGGGCATACCTAATACCTTGTTATACCATGGTGAGCCTCAGTGGCAGTGCATAGAATAGTGTGGTTTATTGGTGTTCAGGCTGTCGCCGTCGGTGATCGTGCGCGAGCGGCGGCTGGCCATGGCGCGCGCCACGGCCATGAACCCGCCGGCGCCGCGCCGCAAGGCCGCCTCGCCCGCCGCGCGCACGCTGGCCGCCAACCCGCCGGCGCCGCCCGCGCCGCACGCGCCGCACGCGCCCCACGGCGCCGGCAGGGGCCGCGACAGGAAGAAGTACTCGAGGTCCTCCTCATCTGGCTCAGGTTAACATCCTCTATTCTCTTATCCATCATAACATCCACGCACATCTATCGATTGCGGTGAACATGAATTGAATGCTCGGTTTGTGAGCGCAAGGCGTCCACGCTATTGGAATTCTGTTACATTACATGTTACGTTACAGCAGTCTGTACGTGGCATTACATACCTATGTATGTACATCTGTGTGCAATTAAAAAGACACGCGAAAATATAGAGTTGATTTGTCCTCCAGATTCGTCGTCGTCGTCGAGTGAGTCCGAGAGCGAGTCGCATTCGTCGTCGTCGTCGGGCAGCTCGGGCACGCGCCGGGCGCGACACGCGCGGTTACTCAACGCGGCCGCGCGCCCCAGGTACCGAACGAACAGATTCCTCGTATTAATAAACAAAGATCAGCCTGGGAGTAAAACTTGTTAATTTAATTCTACTCTAGAATGACAATGACTAGGTTTTTATTAATCCTTAGTTCATCTTGTTTTATTAATAAAGGGAAATGTAAAATGTAGTTTTAGATTTTTTTATAATAATATATGAGGCTTTCATATTAATTCATTCTGTCTAGGTTAAATGCGAAATCAACAGCAGGTTTAGCGGCAGCGGTATCTACTTTAGCAAGTAAAAAGGAAGCATTAAGCGATAAAGGTATGTCGTCAAATATGTTTTTAGGCGCCATTCCGACGGGTTGAGCCGCTCTCGCCCAGTGAGCAAAATACTAATTGTATAAATGGTTACAGAATCAGGCGGAAAGAAGAGATCGGCGACGTCGCCAGTGAACGCGCCAGCCGCAAAGAAATCCGTATCTAGAAGGGAAGAACTCCTCAAGCAACTGAAGGCTGTGGAAGATGCGATAGCAAGAAAACGATCTAAGATATAATGTTTATTAGAACTTGTAGTTAATGACTTAACAGGCGCCCCTTCAGCTTTTTTGCGTGTCACCAAATTGTGATAATTTGTTATGGGTGTGTTCAATGTTATACTTAAAGCCTGCAATACAATCACGTTGGATGTGCGCCGAGGCACTTTGAAGTTATACAAATGAGCATTTAAGATTTGTGATGTACATAGTCAATTAGTTTTGACTTTGATCCGAAGCCGACAAATAAATCAGTAATAGCTTTATATCAGTATTGTGACTTGATTGCCTTTTATCTTGTTATGTGTATACGAGAGATATTAGAAGCCATTATTTATTATCTGTTTTAACAAATACAATGCAGACTGAAAATATTTTCGTATCGTTAGTTCATCACAAAATAAGCAGACCCTAGATTTGTAGGTTTATGGGGAGTTAATAACTAGATGTATCTATGTAATGAACGTTCACAAAAAATGAAATGAATACATAATTTTGTAGAACGTGCAATGTTTTATTTTAACTACCTTTGATGATTTGTACATTAGCTAACCAGTACTTTCTCGACGTTATATTTCTAACTAGAACTTGGTTTTTTCCGGTCTGTAATAATGCGTTGAGTGCATTATATGCCACATACCCCACGCCGCAGCTCCGTGATTCCGAATAACTGAATGCTCCTTGCGTCAAATACCCTAACACTTGTCTGGAACAAAAATGTCGAACTGTTTTCAAATCTGTCGGCACCCAAAGTTCTCTCATTTTCATCATGAACTCTGATGGTTTTGATTTAACACATTTCTTTGTTTTCTTGATATTTGCCTGTAAAAGGAAATATATTTCAATATAAAACGTATACAGTATTTAAATAATAAAGACTTGTGCAAATAAATACGTATTATACAAACAAAACATCGAACAATGTATCATTACAGGAGTAATACAATTTTAATTAGGATATTTTAAGATTTCATGCTACTTATGTTTGTGGCAATAGAGGTTATATCCCAGACAAGTTTATTTCTGAAAATAGACTCGCCGCAAGCAAAATAAATATAGCAAAAACTATTCACGCGTCAAGCCACGGCTACTTTTATATCGTAAGTTGTTATAAATGTTAGCATAATGTATATTTTATTTTAATCCGTACCATTTCTGTTTTCTTAAGTTTTATCCTTTTACGTCTCAAAGATTTGATTTGTTTTTTATGCACCTGACGCATCTGTTTCCTTAATTTTTCATTTAGGTCTATGTGGTGTGGCTCGTACAAATTTTTGATACTTGATAGATCATCTTGCTCAGGCAAACAAATGATAGCATGACTTTTTAAACTTCCTTTGCCCACGATTTGTAAATACACTGGCAGTAAACATGCCGATGCATTATCAATTTCTGGAAACTGCTTTTTATGTATTATACAATTCTGTAACAAATGGATCAAATTATAGGATTTATTTGGATATTCAGTATAAAGTAGTCTAATCTTGTTACAAATTTTGTACTTCTGTTTTATAGAATGTTTTCTTAGTGATCTCATAAGAAACTCTTATGTGCCAAATATAGGATCTATAGACCCAGCAGTTAAGGCTGTGCATTGATAGTGAATCACTCTGTCAATTTCTTTTATACATATAAGATATCTGTGAATTTAAATGTTTAATTTTAACTACACTGAACATACCTTGTATGGCGGAAAATATAGTTGAAAAATTTTAAGTGAAGAGTAGTATGAAAATGACGCAAAAATTACCTGCAAATTTAATAACACTTGTCTATCTCGTAAAACAAACAACTCTTTGATACATTCATTACTCCAATCATTGAGCAATAGATTCCAAGAACATTGGAAAGGGCTGTTTATTCCTAACTTTGTGTAATTCACCCTCTTGCTTGGGGGTAGTCGGAAATATTTTTCTTTCAATTCATTTTTTAATCTTAGCTCTTCTTCCAACCCTGCTTCACTATCAGGATTTATATGACATTTTCCCATTTCAAATGCTAAGCTCTGGGTCTCTCTCAGGCCTCCAGTACGAGCCCCAAACATAACAAAGGTTTGCCAGAACTGTATGCCATATCCTGAGGGCACCATTACATCCCATCCACAACCATAACCTGTAATATAAGTGCAGTTGTTTATTTTATTTATTTGGCTTGCCAACAATTGTTTACACTGTAACTTACCATTTTCTTTTACTTTTAAAATGTGTAACAATTGCTTACAGGCTAGCACAACATGCATAACTAGTATTTTTGTTATTGAATTCGTTTTTATTACAATTTCGAAAAGTGATCAAACAGATCTGTAAAATTTTCCTTTGGGATCACAGTGCACATCAACAATGTCACTACAACTATTTATGCTTTTACAAAGCCGGGATATTGGAGAATTAGAGCCCAAAACAGTTCTGCGCAAGGGCGGATACAGCGGAGTTACGCGACTTCGGGGGTATCTGGATGGAGCACGCAATCGTACATCCTTCAGTAAATTAGGGCAATCAATTTCATTTCGTAGTAATTTATATATAAACAACGCTTCTGCGACATTTCTACGTGTGGTTAGCGTGGTCCTTTAAAAATATTTCAGTCTGGTAAGGTTTATAGAGACATTAACATTTTTATGGAAAATGTGTAGCATCAATAAAAAAAAGGGTTAACAGTAAAAGTTGGAAACTTAGTTCAAAGTTTAAAGACCCAGAGTAGAACACTTTTTTAAAAATATGAAACAACAGGAGAGCTTAATAATTAAAAAAATATTGCAATAGCCAACCAATGTTTATTACCAATTTTTTTCACTTTAGAATCCTGAGAACCAGGTCTTTGCATAGTCACAACAGGAACACATTGTAGTGTCGGATCGTTTTGGAATATCTCTCCTGGGATCAACTGTGATTTCCGAATGCGTTCTATAAATTGTGTGTTAGTTACTTTTTCTGATTTTATGATATTATGTACACCAATATCCCATAGTGGTGAGTATGAGGCAGTCGACGGGATATGTAACAGGGAATCCATGTTTAATGGATTATTACTGTCATTACTAGCTTTTGTGCGTTGCTGTGGACGACTCAAGCGGGGATCCCTAACTATCAAACCAATGACTATACCCTGGGGTAACTGAGAAGGTGAATTTATTGTACTAAGACTTTGCCAGTAATTATATTTCTCATTTGTGTTAAAACACTTTAAATCTTTGAAATTCAAGATCCATTTGGTGGTAGCCAGTTTTTCGTCACTATCAATACATTTTAGACTTTGTGCTAATATCGCTTGGCTGTTGGGTCCAGTTAATCGAAACATATTAAAAGCTCCTGGATGAGATATTACTTTTATTCCTGAGTAATCTGTAAGTTTTCTACGTTTTTCAAAATTTTCATTATAATCATTATTTCTAGATATTACATCTGCTAATACCATTTCTACTTCTTTTATTTGTGATGGATGAACAAACAGCCATAGAGACTTTGTAGGGTGGGGCACCCACATGAATTTCACCTTACCAATATATCCAAACGGATACCTATTAGGTTTATATAAATGTATGGATCCCCTTCTGTTGCAATTTATGTAAGCTTTTGCACATACACCTAAACCACAACTGGTATTTGTGATAGGTGTAAATACTTTTTGTATAGTATCGGGAGGGCCCGTGATTTGAATTGGTGTATAGTATGAAATGTCTTGTAAAAGGCAGTGCTTTGAAGTCGCTCGGTAACACGCTCTAAAGGCTTTGTCACACGGTGCATAAGCCAAACTATGTCCCCATCGCTTGATCATATGAAATCTTTTTGCATGCCATATATGAGTTTCCAACCAAATATTGTTGATCTTCCGTCTATTATATTCGTCCAGTAAATTGGCGGGTCTGCGTCTATATTTTCTTGGTGGTCGTTTTTGTTTTGGCGGCAAACCACTCTTTTTTAACTGCTCCAAATGCCCTTCTCGTAGTTTGCGCGGCAATCGTTTACAATTATGGCTCATGACACGGCGTCGCATGTGCACGGGCAACGATTGAAATATTAATTTAGTCTTACTTGGCCGGAGTATACTTTCCGTCAATGCTGCGATTTCTACGCTCCTGGAGGCAGCAAATTTTAAACTATTTACTGAATCCGGTAGATATTCAGTGCCACCTAAAGTGACGTCAAATTGCGAAGATTCCATGGTTATACACAAATACAACCTTAGATTTTCTTCACATAAAGATTAACTTTTCAAAGATTAACCTTTGGGAACGTCTTTAATAAATTACAAAAACATGTTAACATAACCTCAAAAAACCATTTTTCTTTGCTGTCATCTTTTCGGCTGTCAATCTGACAGTTCTTCTGCTTATTTTTATCAACGCGCACGGGTGGGTTTTTTTTTGTTATGGCTTCTGCATTCTTATTCTTTGTAAATTAGTGTAGTATGCAGTATCAAGTAAAACCAGCAACGTATTCATGTAGCAGATATAATTATTTATAGCAGCGTCGGTGTTTATGAAGTCGCAACTTTGTATACGCGCCACGAGACTTTGTGTTTGTGAAGTTAGCGACAAGTGGCTGCGCAATAAAATCGCAAGGAGTGCGACGCAACCGCGTTTCCGCAGCTAACTTCACATTCATTCTTCACAAACACGAAAGTCTCGTGGCGCGTATTGTAGGTACCATAGGTGTACATAGTCTCTATGACTCTCCGAGCCAAGCCGTCCCGAAGAATGATAAATAGTATTTTTTTTTACAGAATTCGAATTTGTTGTTTTCGAACAATCGAATCGTTTTGAATTCGAAAGTGTTGTCAGCACTGATCATAAAGTCCAATCACTGGCACCTTTGTTTGTTTCACATTCTTAGAGTATAAATAAATAAGACATTCACATTACATTTGCCGGGTTAACACGCTTGCCAAAGCTCTTCAAGCGTCGCCAAACGCAAGCGTGTAAAGAGGGCGTTTGGCTTGGCTTGCGTGAGCTTGTGGTCCCTTGCATCCGATCCGGTCTAGTGTCGGTTTTTGGACACAAATCAAAGGGCGCTTGCGGCAAGCGCTTGTGACGCGTTTACACGTTGGCACGCGCTTACTAGCCACTTTGATCTCGCGACGAACGCACGTCTAGTTCTGTCAGTTCTGTCTTCAAAATGAGTTTATGGTCGAACGAAGAGAGTTTATCAATATTTATCATTTCTTGAAAATCTGACCGAAACGACTATCTGGAACCCCAAAGACGTTAATCATTATTAATATAAAAAGAAAATTGCAGATGCTTGGAGTCGTTTTGCCGAGTAAATGGAAAAGCCAGTAAAGGAATTAAAAGCCAAAAAAGAAATATTGATGACAACTTTTCGAAAACAATAAAAAAAAAACGGGCAAGTACGTGTCGGGCCACGCATAATGTAGGGTTCCGTATTTGCTGTGCTTTGCTTGCCTTCAGTTTGAAGTCCAATATCAAATTCCATCACATTTGTACGTTTTCGTCAAAGAAATTAGCTATCGGCTATTACCTACTCGGTAACTAGCAGTGCCTACTTAACCGTTATAGTTTTCCTTGTAGGTTCACTATATGGACTACTACCATGAATTTTTTCAAGTGTCTAAACACAAGACTTTCGGAGATAGAGGGGGGGTGGGGAACCACAGTGCAAAACGAAAATTGGCACGTTAAATGTAAATAATTCGCAAACGGGTTATTGTATCTGAAAATGAAATCTTTCCACACCCCCATGTTTTGAAGAGACCTATCTAACGATACCCAAAAAGATGGGGTAGGCGCGTAAAAAAAAAACCATTTCCACTTTATATGTAGGGGAGGCAAGCCAAAAAAAAATTTCTTCCAGCACTTTGTTAACATTGTTAATATGTGTATACATACCAAATAACAGCTTTCTAGCATCAAGCGTCTAGGCGCTAGACCGCGGACAGACAGACAGACGGACATAGCGAAACTATAAGGGTTCCTTGTAGTTTACTACGGAACCCTAAAAACAGGATTCTAACCCTCACATAACTGTAACTGGCCATGGCTTTCGCCATTTCTTTTACTGGTGGCCATTTTGCTTGTTTCCGAAATGGTGGCTGTTTATAATGTAGTTTATTTTCTTTATATAGAAGTTGTAAATGACAAGATAAAGTGCCTGTGAAGGTCTAATTTCTGAAATAAACGATTTCATTCTTTTCATTACAAGTTCGGTGTCCGCCACCCTTGGATGTACGTAGCATACTGACGCATTCCCAAGCGTGTAAACGACTTCCAAATGCACAAGCGAGATTTGTGAACACTTGAGACTTGTGGACGTTTTTTAAACGCAGCTACTACATTTCATGCTCTTGTTCGACTATGAGCAAAAAAGTCGTTCTCTTTGTTACATCGTTACTTCATACATCCTTTCCCTGCACTTTTATTAGGGCTCCCACACATAACTGCGATGCGATGCGACGCCGCTTTGTAGAAACTAAAGTACTAACCAGCTCGCAGCTATTTGCGATGCGATGCGAATTCGCAGTTATGTAACCTGTCATACGATGATGAATTACCATCTTACAGAAGATCGTAGCCAAATAGCATTGGTCTCGGCTCCGCCATGTTGTGTTCCGACGTACCTACGATCTCCAAAGCTCCACTTTTTACAGGGTCGTTAACGCGCTAGTGATCCCCCGGTATTGCCAGCGTCTATAGGCTCTGCGGTGACTGCTTACCATCAGGCGGGCCGTATGCTAGTTTGCCACCTTAGTGGTATAAAAAAATACATATTCAATGGCTTCACAACACCACAACCGACAGTTCACATCGGCAGCGGTTTACGTCGCATCGGCGACACCGCACTGTGCGTCTACGATACATATGCACAGCACAGCGATAATTTTAGCTTCAAATGGCTATCATTGAGAATGCTTTCAGTAATTTACCCCAAATGGTTAGACATTCCTCTACTTAAACAAAATTTCAGTTCTATAGGTACCTACCTAGTTAGTTTAAAAGAAACTTTATCGTACCTAATGTCACAACACAAATTTATTTCTGAACAAAATCGATACAAATGCATCTTATTTTTAGAAAAAGAATATTTTTTTAGAACTAAAATAATTTAGTTAACCCGGTTTAGGTATAAACCGGCAATCGAACCAGTGCCGCTAGGTGTCGAAGTTAGGATCACTATTAACGCATCACCAGGCTGTTATATACTTTAATTTATAAAAGCTTGGAAACATAAATTACTTAGGTGCCTATGTAAGCGAAACTTAACACCGCCTTACATTCTCGCGAAGTTGAGGGAAAATGAGAGAAACTCTTCGTCTTACTTCGTTTTTAGTTTACCTTTGTCTTCTCACTTCGTGCCTAGCTCCACTTCACTTCGTCAACTTAGCGATAGTGTAAATGTAGAGCCGATATAATTTAATTTGAGACTCATTTAAAGTCATCATAATCTCAGCCACAAAAAGTCCACTGCTGGACATAGGCCTTCCCCAAACGTCTCCAATTGCTGGCAATGCTGGCAGCGGCCTGCATCCAGCGGCTTCCTACGACTTTCCTTAGGTCGTCTGACCACCATTTACAGTCAGTTTGTTACAATCGATTTTATATTGTTTAATAGAACATCTCTGAAAATATAATTAAATATAGGTATTTACCACAAAACGAAAATGTCCAAATAATAGTACCTACCTACATTGTTCACCAAGGGAAGAAAGTGACCGTTTTCCGACGAGGGAGTCATTTGAGTATACGCAATACTCCCGAGGTGGAAATCGCACCTTAGTCCCGAGGGTTACATGTTACATAGTATTTTATACTACACCTGCGTGGAAAGGACGGAGGGGCGAGAGGAAAAGGTTTTTTTTAAAACCCGTCTAAATACTGACTGGGGTTAACGTTGCTTAACTTGCGTGTGATCTTTCAGTTTCGGCACACGCAAAATCGATATACCTAATCGAAAAAAAAATCAACGCGATATTCACTTGTTTGTGTAATTGATGACGTCATCGTCGACCACCGCACGCCAACCGGGAGGAAAAAATATAATGAAAATAATTTTCTTTCCTTCTACGAAGGGCAGTAGATTTTCATACATTTTCTGAAGGAAGAAATGGGGCCTTTCCGCGCTGGTGTGGTATAAACTCAATTAAACACTCTTTAATCTTGTACTTCTAACAAAACAGTATATATTGACAAAATATGCCTTTCTACAAAGCTAGCATAACAAGTTTAGAAAATTAACAAAAATAATCGTGCTGCGTATCCAAACTAAAAATAACGCGCCATAAACTAATTCAGTGATAAGTAATTACTAAATTTAGTTTCGTTCTCTAATATTCAATACAGACTATCCTAGCTACGGACACTTGCGGTGGGCCTCCAAGATAGGGACACTTGCATCAGCAATCAATAAGGTGGTCACTGGTCACATCCCTCGTGGCGCGGATTGTGTTTCTTTTAAATGAAAATTAACAAAGTAAGCTACAAACAACTCTTAACTTTTCAGGTGTGTATAAAATGTAAGATATGCATGCTTATACTTATTAAATTATTTAATAATAAATTATTTACTTATGACAATCTTTTGAGCTGTAGTACAGGTTCGGCGCGTGCTAGGCTTTTGGCCGTGGGTGCGCATGAGGCCGGCTACTGGCTTCACGCGTACCCTTCGTCAAATACAGGAACATTTCTTGAGCCTGACACGCTCCGAATCGCGACTTGTCTACGGCGGGGGGTTCCGGTCTGCGTTCCTCATAAATGTCCCTGTGGGAGTGATGTCGACAAGCTAGGACATCACGGACTGTCATGCCAAAAAAGTGCAGGCCGCTTTTCGAGACATGCCGCACTTAACGATATCATACGCCGGTCCCTTGCCACCGTCAACGTGCCAAGTCTACTCGAGCCGACTGGTATTGCAAGAGACGATGGCAAGAGACCGGACGGTATGAGTTTGATTCCATGGAAGATGGGCCGGGTGCTGGTATGGGATGCAACCTGTTCAGACACACTGGCCCCTTCCCATCTACATGGAACCAACAACAGAGCTGGTGCAGCTTGTGAAGCGGCTAAAAAAGCTAAAGCATGTAAATACAGGGGTCTAGGCTCCGAATATGATTTTGTTCCATTCGGTGTCGAGACCCTCGGTCCGTGGGGTTCTTGTGCTATAAGACTTTTTAAGGAAATTGCAAAAAGGCTAGTCGACATCACAGGAGACCGAAGAGCTGGCAGCTACCTCGGACAAAGAATTAGTCTAGCTATTCAAAGGGGGAACGCTGCCAGTATCTTCGGAACCTTGCCTAAAGGGACTCCTTTTAATAATATATTTTAGGTATTTTTTAAAATTTTTAGTTTTAGGTTCATTATAATTTGTTTATAATAATATGTTTAGTTTAGTTTTAGTATGTGATATTAAAGTGGTTGAGTACATAATAAAGATGTATACAATGTGCGACACCTGCAAGAAATTGCACGTAAGTATTCTCGCGACAGCAAGCCAGAAAATAACTGCAAGTTGTCGCACAGGCGGCGGTTAATATAATAATGTCTAAACGTATTTGCGTTTTGTGTATTCTTAAACACGTATTTTGTTTTGTTTGCAATAGAACCTAATAGAATCAAACAAGACTTCTGCAAGTTTTTCACGGATTTTTTGACATTGGAAATGTCTTTTCGTTCACTCCAGTGTAGGCTCCGATTTCACAAAAAAGTGCGATCCCCTTATATCTCGGAGAGTTGTGAAGATTATGATATCTAAAAAAAATCGGGCAAGTACGTGTCGGGTCACGCACAATGTAGGGTTCCGTATTGGATACGCATTTCTTGCTTGCAGATGAGTACAATGCCATATTCTATGACATTTGTACGTTTTCGTCAATGAAATTTTACTTTATAAGTTCGTCGGCTATTACTCGGTAACTAGTAGTGCTTACTTAACCGTTATAGTTTTCCTTGTAGGTTCACTATATGGACTACTACCTTGAATTTTTTCAAATTTCTAAACACAAGACTTTCGGAGATAGAAGGGGGGGGGGGGGGGGGACCACCGTGCAAAACGAAAATTGACACGTTAAATGTAAATAATTCGCGAACGGATCATTGTATTGGAAAATGATCTTCCCACACCCTTGATGTTTTTACGAGACCTATCTAACGATTCCCCACAACTACGTAGTACTATTATCTATTCTGTGCCACAACATAGGGTTAGTACGAAAAAAAATTTCATTCCCACTTTACCTGTAGTACCTACCTGGGGAGGCACCCCAAAAAAAAATATTTTTCAAAATTTTATTCTACCACTTTGTTAGCATTGTTAATATGAGTATACATACAAAATTACAGCTTTCTAGCATCAAGCGTCTAGGCGCTAGACCGCGGACGAACAGACGGACATGGCGAAACTAGGGTTCCTTGAAGTTTACTACGGAACCCTAAAAAGGCTCAAAAGACGCGTATTCACAAGAGCTGTAAGGTGCAAAAAGAATTATTTGAGAAAGCCAAAAACGAAAAAAGTTATGGCCGAAATTGTAAAAATGAAAATATTTTATTTCCGAATTTTTGATTTTGGCGCTCAATATTTTGAAAACGAAGAATGATATCAAAAATTTGAGAATAACTCCTCTGGACAATTTAGTCAGCTACAATTTGAGCCTAGAACAAAGATGATCGGGTTAAGGATTTGGCCTGTAGCCTAACCTTTTTGAAAAAAGTCAAAAACGTAGTTTTATTTTGTAACCTTTTTCTTATCCCGACTTTATCGTCGCTCAGCGACATTTTTTCGAATTTCCAATGTGATCGATAGTCGTGTGAGGCACGAAATCTGTGATTTTTTTGTAATTGCGGTCTTATAGGGTGTGTTATACGATGACAAAAGGACTACTAGAATACGTTACTTTACATTACAACGTGTGTAGACGTGCCACACTTATGTAATTTTTGGTCGTAGTAAATATAAAAACCGCGCGGCACCGAGTTTTCTGTACGGGCGCGCGGCGGTACAAGATCTCGTTTACATGAATGCGATACCGCGCGGCACCGCTCGTCAACGCCCGCATGATCTATCATACAAGTGGCGCTGCGCACTCGTGTGAACTCGCACTTATGTGTCAATTTAACAAAAGTATGTAAGACCCTAACATTAACAGTACGAAACCAGCAATTTAGTAACTTATCGAACCAACTGTTGCTGATAGATTTATAGACAGACTGTTATTTAGGTAGGTAGTTTAGGTCTTTGGAGTGACATGGCACTAAATATAATTATATTTCTGTTGCTTTTACATAGAAGAGTAGAAGTAGGGAGGGAGTTACCCTACAATGATTTATTTATTTATTCTTATAATTACAACGGCGTTTGGCCAATTACAGCAATTATTACACTTCACAAACTAAGATTACATAAAAATAATAATTACAAACATAAAACAGCGCAAAATTACAAAGTGATTGAACAATCATACTAATATTATAAATGAAAAAGTGAGTTTGTTTGTTTGTTATTCCTTCACGGCTTGACTAATCAGCCGATCATTATAAAAAATTTTATACATATTGTCAGGGGTACAGAGCCCAATATAGGCTATCCCTATGCCCCTATATATCCTTTTTATCCCGTGAAAGTATGTCATTCCAATGGGAAAATATTTTTTCTACTATAGATGGCGTTGCAATTGCGATGTCGGGTCAACAGATGGCGCCACAAGTAGCACTATTTGTTTTGTTGTCAAACGAGATCTATGTCATAAAATTAACCGCGAGCGAAGCCGCGGGGAAAAGCTAGTGATTAATAAATTAAAAGTAATATCTACTTAACGTGGAAATAATTAGTCTAAAAATCACAAAACTACGTAGGTACTTTAATAAATAAACTAAACTTAAAGCTAGATAAGCTAAAAATTATTTGTGCATTTAGAAGCAAGAACACAAAATACTTTCCGTGTGTACGACTATTTTTACAATGTCAATACGTTAATTTATCATTACCTACATATAAATAAGTCGCGTTGTCTGTCCGTCTGTCCCTTTGTATGCATCTTTTATCTTTAAAACTACGCAACGGATTTTGATGCGTTTTTAAAAAAAATGAGATTTATAGAAACCCTACAAAACCCGCCGTTTCGAAAACTATCAGAAAAACTTGAAAACCCTTATGATTGAGTTATAACCCTAAAGAATTTTGGAATTAAGTGGAAAAAAAAGTCGCCTAGGATCCATTGAGGGATCAAATAATGGATCCAAGTGGAATGAGGGTAATTCAAGAGGACGGTTTATAAGTATAATACATTCCGAAAGTCCCATGGGAAAGCGGGATACACGTAAGCGAAGTTGCGTGGGTTTTAAGTGCAAATGTTATGTCAATTCATCTGAATGACCGGCTTTTTCTTCGCAGACGATGATTCTTGTTCTTGACAATCGGCTACCGATGACATAGGAACAAAATCAGCTTTCACAATGATCTCAGAATATAGAACAATCTGTCAAATCATTATGAAAACCAGTTTCGTAATTCCTTTCGTTCTTCTTTCATCTTCAAATGTGCGTCTTCAAATTTGGTTCCTCTTCATGACAAATGTATGATCGTTCACCTTTTCTTCAGATCCAAATTGCGTATAGTAAGTTCTGGAACGGTCTAAAATCTATATAATATTATGAAGTAAGAAGCATACATAAGATTATACAATCTGTTTAATACTGTGATCAGATTAAATTTGTTGTGAGTTCCAAGACAGCTGTGGCTACTCTCCCTGGCTAGGACGACAATATTACTGCTTATTGTCAATCTGTGTTCGCCATCCCATACAATCCTGGTTTTACAGGAATACAACGGAGGGTGGACAAATGTGGTGGACTTGTGCGGGCTTATGTTTATAAACGTAATAAACGTTGGAATTACAAGAATCCCGCTTGAAACACAACAGTTAAGCACAACAACTAAACAGTTGAGTTGAGGAACATGAATGGATTTGTCATCGCTCGATTGGGTGAAGTATGCGCCGGGAATGGGATGTGACGTCCGAGCCGGGACGCTCCTATTAGCGCATCATCGCGCGCTTATGACATCATGCTGACTCAGGACTCCTCCGCAACGCCCTGCTCCTGCTTTGGTGACACAGCCATCTGAAACATCATAATTTTCTTTCATTCATGGGTGTCTGATTTGAACGGAAGTCATAGAAACGAAGAGTGGGAGGAAATTTATGGTCGCACGTTAATAAATTCATTAGAACTCATTTAGACCCAATTATTGCGATTACTTAATAGTATCGACTAAAATAGTAATAACGAAGGCGGAGGGCCTACGGAGCAATGCGGGCTCACCCACACCGCAACTCGACACTAATTAGGCAAGACCGAGAGTGCGCCAGCGCCGGGGCCACAAATGGCGCGGGCAGCGCCTCTGGCCTTGTTGGGGCGCGCGTCCGTCGCGCGGCGGCGCCACTACAATTATTTCGCCAATTTATCGTCACTTTTCACTTTTTGTACACAACCATTTATACAAGAAGTTTATAAAACGTATCTATGATAACGTTTTTCGTCATATTCTTTGCAAAGACGTTATTACAAACATTATCGAATAAGGATGTTTAGTGGCATTGTACGAGGGCGCAGGTGGTCGGTGGCGTGACGTCACATCCGGCGGCGGGGGATCTCAATGGGCACTCTATGTGGGCCACACGTGTCTCCGGCCCCGCACTAACCCCGCGCTAACCCGTACCCGTAAACTACTCTAATTGCTGACAACTATGCGAAACGTGCTCATATCCGCAAAAATAACAAATGTCATCTGCAACATTATTTTTCTTATCTAAATCTACAATAATGCATATTGTCATACTTTGTTAGTTATTATTGAATAGAACGCAATAAACAATGGATATATAATGATTTTCAAAACCTACATAGAAAGTGTTACGCGGGGTGCCCTAATAAAACGAGACGCGCTGAACGGAAGTGTTACACTCAAACGTTTTTGACAGAATTAGATCGTGTGAATAATAAACATTAGGTCAGCCGCATAAGCTATCGGCGCGGCGAGGGGTCAAGGATTCTTCAAGTCTCCAGTGGTGGCGTAGGGACTGCGATTTGAAGGAATGGATTCGGGCGCAATTTAGCTCACATAGCGAACTGGTGGGTTGCGTCGGCGACTGACGATCGTGCGACGTCGCGACAAGTATGTAGGGCGGATGACGCGCCGCCTATAGATAGTGCGGCCGCGGCGGCGTCGTCGCTGGCACAGCCAAAGAGAATATTATCGCAAGGCGAAGAGCGACCACACTACCGCATTATTCTCTTAATAATCCATTGCTCCAGAATGCAGGTTAAGTGTCTACTTAGAGATGTTTTGAACAACCACTTGATTCCTTTGTTAAATTGTCATGTAGTCTTTCATTACAATAAAAAAAGGAATTAGGTAGGACATAAAATGTATATTAATATAATAAGCTGAAAGGTAAATCTTAAATCTTACGAAGTTACGAACTAGGTTCTAAATGAAAAAATATTTTAGTGTTGAGTTGTGAAATACTTAGTGCCTATTTAACGAGGCAGATGCCAGATAGGCTATACACAACAACCAGTCAGCTAGTTTAATATAAAAAAAATCTACCTATTAGATTTTGTAGACTAGAGTTACGCAGAACTACAAGTTCTACGACGAAGTATATATAAATAGATAGAAGATAAGTATCTACTCATGACAGTCATTATTTTTACATAAATAATACACGTCACATTATTATCAATAACATAAATATTAAATAAGTAATTATTAATATCGTCATAATAAATTATGATACAATACGAAGAAAGAAAATTGAGATTTGTTTTGTTATCAGTGAACTGTGCAGTGGTATGTCGTAGAGTGGAGACGCAGGCGCAGGCAGCGCAGTTATAGAGATAGTGCGGGCATTCCGCGCTCTAACGGTGAGTTATTTCGCCGAGCACAGGCGGGCCGGCGTGAATGGCCGCGCGATGCAGCGGAGGCTGCAGCGCACCCGCCCCACCCCGCGCCGCAGTCGCTTGCGCAACCTCCGCCGCCGCATTCCATTCATAGCGGCGCGGTACGACTCAATAAGTCGCGTAGTTCCTTGTGGTTCGCGGCTGCTGCGGTGGTGCTGGGCGCTCTCCGCCGCTACCCTGATTTCCCGGAATGGAAACAAGCGCGGTTTTTGATATTTAAGAACGTTATGCCACATTTCTTTGTAAACGTCACGGCGGCCGATCGGTGTGAATTCCACCGGACGTTGACCCTCACCGCCACTGCTTTCTCCAACTCGCTGTTTGCTATTGGAACGAATCTATTAATTGGAGAAACGCAGTTCACACATGATCGTGGAAAGTAGACCGCAGAGCTTTAACCGTCCGAGTCACAAACGGATGAGACGTCACGTAAGTCTTCCGTTTGAAATGCCGTGAAATTTCGGTACGTCCTATAAAATTACAATACATCAAATTATTTGCAATTATGTGCCCCGCATGATTCACACAAATCATCAATCAGGCGCAGTCGATGTGTGACCGTAGCATTATGAAAGTTTTTGAATGCACGAGGTGACGTCGATTTCCTTTATTCTGGTGCGGAGGTAATGATGCATGCGCAGATCGAGTGCAAATCGCATGCAACGGGAGACCAGCGCGGAGCACGCTGCGGCGGCCAGTGAGGCAGGCTGCATTCTCCCCCCCCTCCCGCTGCTCGCGGGTGAAATGTCACCAAACAGCATTCCGAAATATTTGAAACGACCTTTATGGCGCGAAAGAAAGTGGCCGGAGCGCGGGGCGCGGGGTCTCGCGACCGTGGGACAGCGGCGCGCGCGCCAGTCGCACGGCGCCCCGGCCCGCGCCCCGCGCCTCGCGCCGCCTCCCGCATTCCAGCGCGCCTCCCTCCGAATTTATTCAGCCGCGACCAAATACTGCGGCGCTGCTGCTGCTACTGCATCAGCCACCCCGTCCACTACTGCCTTTACTTTCCGATGCATGCCATTAAATGCCGACAGTAATAAATAACAGATAGTTATTTTGCAATGCAGCCAAGTTCATGGATTTATGACTTCTGTGGCGTATCATTGTGTGATTGATTAACCATACAATTTTTTTTTTAGATTGCTGTGATAAAATACCCTCATCGGTAATTGGGACGTAATTATTTTAAAGAAACCCTCGCATGTAAATTGTCGATTGGAAACGGTGATCTTCAAAGCTGATCTCATATTCTGTTTCGTTTGTCGTGGACATGCTATGTGCGAGGTAGGTGCGAACTGGCAGCGGCGCGGCGCGGGCGCGCGGAGTTGTCGCAAATAGCCCGTGACGCGGCGGGCGCTGCACTTTCGCGCGGTCATGTGCCCGGCGCCGTAGCCAGACGCTCGTAATCGGTCCTCTATTTAAAAACGTCGTCGACGACGCCGCCGGCGGCGGGGAATGTGCCGGCGACAATGCACGCGCGTCAACGACCGCTCGTAAAGGAAGCGACACACTTCCAGCCCGGAAACGTGCGCCCGCGCCTTAAGGGACCGCCGACTCGCTATTTATAACCGACGCAGGGCATATGTATACGTCCGTGGGGGAGACTCGGTGATGTAATATGTTTATTTCCGAATCGATCCCTGGATGTCGCAACCGCTTGTGGAGGAAGGTTCACAGGATGGAAAAAGACTCGTCCCTCGGACCACTATACTTGTGTTCGGGATCCTCCTTAAAAATTCAAATACTAATCTCAAACCTTGTTGTATAACACGGAACAAAGAATGCCACTAGAGCTCGGTCCGAGAATATGACACGAGTCCGGAGAGAAATCGCGATCGATGACGCGAAACGATCGTCGACAGTGTTACATCAACCGTTGCCCTTCACCGAGTCATAGAAATATTTAATCCGAATAATGAATCGTTGATCGTACAAACGGATTATCATTGCACCATTTAAAAGGCCTTGTCTAAAGATGTAATCACCAGAACAAAGTGAGCTCTCATTAGCAAATGACGTGATTGAAGCACATTACCAAAATATTTCAAAAGCAGTAATAACTCAATCGAAGCCGTTCAGCAGCGGTCGCGGGTGGTTCCCAAGCGCGCTCGTTCCGGTGTCGCGCACCTCGCTCATTAACGAATAAGCAGGCAAAGAAAGCGCAAGGGCCCACCGGAGATAAGGTCAATAAATGCGCGCCTCTGGCTCATAATTAATATGTGGTGCGCGATAACATCTCAGGGCAATTACCGAAATACATCGGGTGTGCGCGCATCGCATCGGAAACTCGTTACGTATTCAATTACTGTAGTGCACCTTAATGAGCGCTCGTACGCGACGTGTCTGCGCCCGATCGCCCCTTTTGTGTGCGCCCGCGCCGCGCCCGCCGCGCTAGACGATAGTTTTCGGATCGAAACACCAAAGATAGACATCGAATGAATTTACCTAATTTATGAGCAGCACGGTGTCATTCTCGCTGATCTGATACTGATACTGTACTCTTGCTTTCTTTTTCGTGACATTTTATCTATATCGTTGTAGGATTAATATAGTAATCAGTAGGATCAATAGCTATAGAGCGTATTTTTACTTAAAAAGGCCCTTTGAAGTGAAGGCTACAATTAGGCCGTACATTCAGAATAGCGGCGACGCGTGCAGCCGGGCGTTGTTTTGAGCGTGCACGCTCGACTGCAACTCTTGATGTATTCGAAGCGACGATGTTACACTTGAGCGGCTGCTTATAGTGTTCGGTTTTTGTTTTAGCGAGCGTGTACTACTGATATTTTGCTCACATTATCTTATTCCTCAGACTTGATGTCAGTTAATTTTGAACGGCGACGACGCACATATGGCCCGCTCGTACACACGCTCAAGGGAAAACTAAGAGAGGCACAGCGGATCATCCGCTCAAATCGGAGCTACCCGTCTGGGGCAGGACCTCCGCTTTACAGAAGATCGTAGCCAAATAGCATTGGTCTCAGCCATGTTGTGTTCCTAATACGGTGAGTAAGGTCTCCAGAGCTCCACTTGGGGGGTTGGGAGGGTGGGCAACGCGTGAGTGATATCCCTTGTATTACAAGCGTCTATAGCTTGTTTGCCACCTTTGTGGCATAAAAACTAGTTGCGTGCATGCTGAATGTGATAGCTGTCGCCGCCGTTCCGAATTGGCGGTCTACAGAGTTGCGTTTTCATGATGACATATTAAGGGCGCGAGCTCAAAATTAGCGGTGTGACGGCGGCGGCGCGGCAAGTTTCGCCGCCCAAATGTATTAACATGGCAGCGGTGCGGCGGTAGCGACGCGGTGGCAGCGGGTGCCGCCGCGCCGCCCCGCCCCGCTGAGTTGAAGTTCGCGGTCTTGTGGCCATAGAACGGCTACCGTAGATTTGTATTGTGACCTAAAATTTAGATAATTGTTAATAATTTTGGACGGATAGATAGGTGACGATTTAATATGTAACAGACGGCGCCGCGGCGTTACCAGCGACATGGGTTCGTCTACGCTAATAGATGTGCTAATAGCCTCTACGTGCCCATAGCGCCGCGTCCTGCATATTAACGCGCTGTAATTAAGTCAAACATTTTAGATTTTTAAACGGTTAATCACGATCAGGAATATATAATGACAACAAGGGAAGTGTGATACAATAACTACTAACTAAATAAATATCGTTTATTATCACATAAATTCCCGCAATTACTATCGCGCGACTGACTCGCGAACAATAGTTGAACGAGAACGAACTAATTGGCTGTCACGAAAATTATGGTAATCAATGTTGTTTATATTAGTTGATGCAAGTAAATAATCTGTTTATATTTTATAATATTCTAGCAAAATCCGCGCAACTTTGTTTGGGCGTATTTATGCACAGCAGCGCCATCTACTTTATAAAGCGCCATTGACTATGAGATTTTTGACAAAATCCTACACGGTGAAGAGATGCGGTGGATGCGGTGGACAGAAGATGGTGAAGGCAGATCATCCGATCCAAATGCAACCCTGATGAAAATTGCTACGAAAACTTTTTCTCGTAGCAATTTATTGCAGATTTAAACGCGACTTTAGACTGCTACGAGAGTGCTACGAAACGGCTACAATTAAGTTAAATTATAAATTGTAATATGTACAATCATCCAAATTGCATTTGTAATTATATACGCCTTTAGGTAATACAAGGTCATATACAGAGTCTGAAGAGCAGCGAACTCTTCGGACCGCGTCTTAGCTTAATGAATACTGAAAACTGTTTTTTTTTATTGATTGAATAGTCAATTCAAACAATTTTCATTAATTCACATTATTTTATTTCAATAGGTACTGGTGTTTTTCTAACCAACTACATATTGGCTAACAACGTAAAGGTTTCACAATACTAATGTAAGGAACGTTTCACATACAGTCATGTTGACTGCGCATCTAGTTCCTTGTTGAATTTATTTTAACAAAAATTCACAGACTTAACAGACAGAACATCAGAAATCGTGGCAAAAACGCACACTATCAAATTTTAATGTCAGTCACACAGACACAAATGGGTACTTTTGTACTGCTTGCTTGGCTGCTTTTGTACGAAGAGTTTTGAAAATGTATTACACAGCACTTTACACCCATATTTTTGTCTATTTCATATTATATTCATTAAGTTTTAACTTTAAAAGTCACTTTTTATACGAGAACAAATCGCCATCTTCCGTTTACTTTTATGTATGATACAAATTCCGTTTACCAAAACAAGGCACGGCTATCAAATTCAGTAAGTGTGCGTTAGTGTTGCTATTGATGAAGGAAAGGGACAAGGTTATACCGAATTTAATTAGCTGAAAAGTGACAGCGATATTTTCAGCTTGTGTCTATGTGTATGTAAAATTATGTTTAGTCTGTTATGTCTGTGCAAAAATTGACGTTTATAATCCTTGAATAGCAGCAAACAATGATCAAAAAAATGTATATCATCATCAGCCACAAGAAGTCCACTGCTAGACGTAGACCCAAATTAACTGTCCAAAATAAAAAACTCTATAAAAGTATAAAACCATTAAATCGTGTAGGGAAATATATCGTATTTTGGAATGATATATCATATCTCACAACTCTCAAGTACTCACAACTCAAAATATATCTCGAAAGATGAATGTGCAAATTATGTACCAGTGGCAGCGTAATTTCTAAGTACATAGTTGGTAATGCATGCAGTAATTCTCCGAGTGCAGCGGTACTTGCATAGGCTGGCGCGCTTGTGCGCGGCACTGCGGTCTGTCGCGGACGCGCCGCATGTCGTCTAGACCTAGATTCTTTCTATTGTTGTAGCGGGTGCGCGCAGCGCAGTGGCGCCAGTCGCGACGTACGACTATGTTTTATTCAACACTGCGACCCGCGCCGCCCCCCGAATTTTGTTAGCCTCGCCTCGTCCCGCGCACACCACATGCCTCTAAGTAAATTATCATGACCGACTTTACCGTATCACTATTATTTCTATACTCGATAAGTAATATTGTACATTTGATTTTTGTTGTTTTTAATTTTGTCTGGTCTGTTCACATTGTTAATTTTATTCTTGTTCGGGGAGACCTTGCGACAACTCATATTGAATGCGACAGGCTTGCCAACTGAGTTCCTAATTATAAAAAACCGCTGCGGTTTACAAAAGTAGGCAATGAGACAAATCAATCAATAATTTAGCTAATGATCATGCTTGTGGTGTACATACCTAAACAGGGACAAGAGTGGCGGGTGTGGGGCAGGTGCGGAGCGAGCGAGGGGCATCGGGTCTTCGGGTTTCGGGCTGTCGTCGGATCGGATGCCGCGGAATAGTCCATTGTGCACGCGCGGCCGGCCGCGGCGGGGGCGCAGCGGGGAAAGGGGTCAAGGCCTCTTTGGCGCCTACCTGACGTCCAGAGTCCACCGCCACTGCCTACATTTTACCGATTACAATAACAACAAAGCGTTATGTGTCCTCAATTCGGTATTTTTGTTAACGTGTTAGTAGGACTGAGCGACCGCAGAGTTACTCCAGAGCTGTTCTGATATTTTTAACTGAAACTCAGACGGCCGCGAGCGAACGCCAGTAAAAGTCGTCAAAATGTTGAATAGTTTTTCTCCGTATGTAAAGAATTAAAAAGTTTTTAATACGTATTTTGATTGAACGCGACGAATATCGTAATTTATTGTAATATCAAAAAACAGGACTACAAACATAAAAAACACTAAAAAATAAAATAATTCAGAGGAGAATGATAATAATAATGCTTTTGTATGGACGAAACTATCTGTTCAATCGGGTTTTGAGTGTTTATTACTAACTAGAGAAACCCGCGCAACTTCGTTTGCGTTTATCCCGCTTTCCCGTAGGAATTTCAAAAAATCCTTTCTTATCGGTTGTCTATTTATTTAGCCACTTCTCATTACAATCTTTGGAGTGGGCGTTTATGAAACATCCTTATACTATTTCTCGCTATATCCTGTTTCCTGTTATAAGGTCGGCAACGGGTCAGGGACCCTAGAACCTATGTGCTCCATAGTCGACGGTAATCACCTAATATCAAATGATCCATATTTCTGAGGTTGTTTTCCAGCCACTTCCGTAAAAAAAATGTATAATATATGTATATTGGTATTTTAAAACCTACAACCTCAGCCTACAACTATCCCTCAACAACACTACGAAATATTAGAGCGAGTCGACGTTATGAGATTTTCTATATGTGAGAAAGAGACAATATCAATATGCCATTTAACCATTGACCAATTTAATTTGAACCCTGTCAAAATTTATAAAATTTAATATCTAATTACTTGAGTTAATTACTTAAGTACTATTATCGATGAATATGATTCAGTCCGCTTTAGAATTTTAGCTGTTTTTCCGAGATCACAAACAGAATAAATAGTACGACGACATTATGAAATCATTTTGTTTGAATATTCAAAATTTACGAAAATATTACATGACAGATGACACCCTTCACTTCACGGATGTGTCAAAATGAAATGTTATTGAAATCAAAAGCACTAAGGAGTATGAGTATTGATATCAACTCGAAGAAAATTACCCACAAAATACATTTTTTTCAAGAATTTCAATAAAATAAGAATCACGTCTTCCATCCATTCTCTTAAACATTTTTTATGCCAAATTTGAAGTAGATTGGACCAAGGAATCAAGTTGTCCTATAGTAACTTTGCCCCCCTTTTTTACCCCCTTAGAGTTAGAATTTCGAAAAATCCTTTCTTATCGGACGCCTACGTCATACAATAGGTCCACCTGCCAAGTTTCAGATTTTTACGATGAGCGGTTTAGGCTGTGCGTTGATTCTCAGTCAGTCAGTCAGTCAGTCAGTCAGTCAGTCAGTCAGTCAGGACAAAGCATTTTATATATATAGATAACTAAATGTATCGAAATAAAGATATTAATTGTAATGTTTGTAACACATTTAAAGTATTTAAAAGTAGCAATGAATAAATATGAGTTTAATTAAGTACCAATGAACTATTATTAAATTATTATCAGGCATAGGTACCTACTTATATTAGCAGGTAATTTCATATTGAAATGATGTTGCAACACTTGCAACCCAAAATTAGTCACTTTACATTATAGGTTTCACTACCTACCTACCTATTTACAGAATAAAAACTTTATAATAAAATTGAAAGGAAAAAAAACTGTCTGAATCTTTCGGCGGACCCTGAAATTTTGTATGAGTACATGTAAACGCGCGCACCGAGCGAGATGTGAGGCTCACATTAGGTGTGAAGGTCAATGACCGATAAGGTTTGCGCTGCGCGACCTCTGCTTCTCATACACACCTCACTATCGACAAGCGACCTATCAAAACGAAATGTGTCACAACGTCATTACCATACGGATCTAGGTATCTATGCCTTTAGACGCCTTCGAAACAATCTTGTTTTGTCGTAATTTTGATCTCAGAGACTATAGTTTTTTAATAAAATCTTTTTTTAGGTTACAGGAGGAGGAGAAACAAGCGAACGTTCTTGCTGGTAAGCATTTAGCTAAAGAGAAAATGCTTTGGTTGTTTAAAGGAGATGAAAGGGCTATTTTGGGTTTCAAACTGTCTGTGCCAAATTTTATCTACATCGGTTTAGTCGTTTAATCCGGTACCTATTCGTTATTAGCTAAAAGACACCACAAATATATTTATTTATTTATTTATTTAAATTTTGATGAATTTTCGAACGTTCATAAAAAACCAAATTGTTTTTGGCTCTTTCTAAAGTACTTAAATAAAATAACATTTTTTTTTAAACCCGCGACGATTTAATCTTAGTTGAAAAAGGATAAAATAAACGTCCTCTAATCATCTGATATATTATTATGATCTATTAAATCTATACATAGTATTAGTATCATATAGGCTAGTGCATAGACTGCTACCAATTCGGAAACAAAGCAAAATAACCATTGGGAAAGTTAATGGCGAAAGAAACCCCATTTATGGCACTATAAATGTTTTTTTAAGTGTACAATATTTATTGCATAAACGTAATGTATACGAAAATATTAATTTTGATATAAACATCGAAGCATTTAATCTATGAATATTGAAAACCTAGCGACGATTACTGTGGGGCAATTCACGTAGCAAGAACCGATTCTAGTTCGATTCAACGACACTCGCTGTCCCGTTCAATTCCTATTTTGTATGAGTGAGACAGCGAGTGTCGTTGAATCGAACTAGAATCGGTTCTTGTTACGTGAATTGCCCCACAGGAATGCGTAAAAAGAAGGTTTTTTGGAGGAATTCTCAGATTTTATACTCGTAGTGTTTGTTAGCAATTTTTTGGAGGAATTCTCAGATTTTATACTCGTAGTGTTTGTTAGCAATGTATGTCAAAGTTAAGAAAATTAAAAAATAATAATTAATTGAATGTTTTTGGTCTTATATCGGTTGAGACAATGGTTGGGATTAACACAACACAAAGGATAGTTTTTATCAAGAGCTAATGGGATTTCGCGGGTAAAGTTGGCATCAGCTAGTAATTAATAATTTTTGTACATCATTTTTGTACCACCTTACAGAAAATCGCAGCCAAATAGCAACACCTTTATGGTATAAAAAAACATCTATTTGGTAGGGGGGGGGGGGGGGAATCAACGAATTTGCAGACAGGGAATTAGATCTTATAGTGTATAAATATTTTATTTTAAGTTGTAATTTGTAATTTAAGCACCTAAGTAATTATTTCACACGAATACCAAACTTATGCTGGTCTGTTATTTAATTTTTCATGGCGAAACGTAAAGTTAGGCTGTTATAATTATGACACTTGTCAAAAAGATAATTTAAAAATCTATACATAAAACAATACCGTGACTGACAGGTAACGCACAGCCTATCCTATACCCTTGGCCCTATAGACTTTAAATTTGGAGAGAATGTTCCTTGATTATTCTAGGGGAGCAATAAGAAGGGATTTTTTGTAATTCCACCCCTAAAGGGGCGAAATGGGGTGCCAAAGTTTGTATGATGAAACAAAAATGCGTTGCCCGATTCAAACAAAACTTAATTGCTAAGAGGGAGAAGACAGAATATTTCTTGAGTTCTCTAGATGAGTACTAAGAAGGGATTTTTCGAAATTCCGATCCTAAAGGGGTGAAAAGGGGTTCCAAAGTTTGTATGAAGACTTAACTATATATCAACGCACAGCCCAAACCGCTGGGTCTAGAGATTCCAAATTTGGAATGAAGGTTCCTTACGACGACGTCTAGGGGTGTACTAAGAAAGGATTTTTCTAAATTTCCACGGGAAAGCGAGATATACGTAAACGTAGTTGCGAGGATATATCAACGCACAGCCCAAATCTCTTGGTCTAGAGATTCCAAATTTGGCATATGTAGGTTCCTTATAAGGACCGGATCGGACCAACCGGACCGGATGAAACCGTACCGTACCGGGCCGTGCCGGACCGGATCGGAATTTGTTTCTGAAGAAAAATATGCTACTTAATTGTTAGTAGGCCACGCGGGCGAAGCCGCGGACAGAAGCTAGTACTGAATAAAACTTTATTCGTATGTTCGTTCGAACTTCGAATACAAGTAGGTAAGTAATGTTTTTAATTATAAAGTTGGTTAGGGTTCGAAGCCCGGTGTAGGTAATCAGTAGTTTTGATAGTAAAACAAGGCAAGTCATAGTAATTTCTGCGGTATGTTTTGGCTGTGGCGGGCGCGCGGCGAGGGGGGTGGGCACTATCGGCGCGGGCGCAAGGTGCACCTTATCGCGCCATTGTTCGCGCCGACAGATTTACAACTTCCCTTTGCCCTCAATAAGGGCCCCTGACCTGAGTACCATTCAATCCCAAACAACGCAAGTACTCCATTTTAAATTTACAACTTAGGTTTCGTCATCATCGTCAAAAATTACTTTATTATTAGGTGATATTAGGCGATAATAGAATAAGCTGTCAATTGATGGTAAGGCGTCTTACCGTCAAAGAAAAATGAGATAGCTCCAGACTAGTCCAGACTTAATGTGGAATTAAAATGACTTTCGTAAACTGGCTATTAGTCCTCTAACCTATACTTTATCAACAAATAAATATTTATACGAAAAAAATACCCTTTTAATTTTTAAACAAGTGATACTCTTTTCTTATAAGTCAGTACTCTTTTTTTACTTATATAATATTTAAATAAGAGTATAGAGAACACCTAGTCTATTTCTTCTTTCTTGGAAATAAAGTTGGCAACCCTACAGATGATAGCTATTGTCTGTGGTAAAGTATTTAAAAAAAAGAGATTACGTACCAGTATGCAATGAAAGCTTAGCAGTCGTTGTAGTAGCCGACGTGGAAGACTGGTGTCCGTTCGTAGATGCAGTTCGGCTCGTGTGACTGGAGTGCATCCTGAAAATGCATCATAAACAAACGGTAAATTAATTTGACATTTGAATCGATTATAAAAACAATAGAAATTAAATTACAAAAGTCGCAAAAAAATATTTTGGTAGAGACTCCTGAGATACATATTTGAGACCTTTGAAACATACAATCACGTATTTTATCGTGGGATTTTATATACTTCTACAGCCTCGTTATATACTTCTTGTGTAAGGTCTAAGATCCTTAAATGTAACTAACTGTCTACTCAATAGATACCTAATAATGAAACGTTAAAAGTTATTTATTTATTATGAAAAATTAAGCAGACATTGGTTCCCAGCGTTTGACTGAGACAATCTGTGAGAAATGCCTCTTGGCGCCTTTCCGAGCGCACTGACAACGTTCGCCGCGAGAACTTTTGTGTGAAAAAATGTTGTTAGTAAATTGTTAATTGCCTTCTTTTGTGTGTAAACTGGCTAATCTTGTCAAAATCACTATGTGAATTGTAGACATATAAATAATATTAAAGCACATAAATATGAATGGGCTTTATTAAGTAAAATCTCAATTTACTCTTATCGTTATGTGAAATTGTTTACTATGGTTGGTCAATGAGGTTTAATCAGTTATAGTGTCGTATAAAGTAAGTAGGTACGCCAGTCTGCACAAATGTTAAAAAACAATGTGCAACAAGTATAAAACGTGTGATATCTGTCAAGTGGGACATCGACTGGCGATGATTGAGTGTCTGGTATGCTGCGCGGCGGCATTGCTGTCCACGTAACGGTGCTGGCCGCATGACGCGACATCCCGCGCGCCGGCGCATTCCCAGGCTCGCATGCGTCGTCGATCCACGCCACGAGATAAGCCCGGCTCCTATACGAAACCCAATAAGCCATTTCCTTGAATATGCCACAGAGAACCGCTCCCGTGAAAAAAAATTTACCAAAACCACACAAAAAAGGCCATGAATAAGGCGGGAGCGCTAAATAAGAATGGCCCCAGTTCTGGGAAGGCTCGGCGCCGACGGTGCAGTCTTACATCCTTTATAATGATCACTTTTTGTGGAGCTACCCTTAATAGGTTATCGTGGGGCCGCCGAAAAATGACAGCGTAGATCGACGTGCAAAACGATGCGCCTTCGCACACTTTAAGGCATGCGATGACTTATCATTTGGCTTTGGAAACATTGATCCTACCTAATTGATATAGGTATGCAATGGAACAACGAATAGCACTTATCACATGACGAATAGAGATCATAACTGACACAATGCTTGACCAATTTAGGAGTGACATTTGCATAATGCAGTTAGTTTCGTCCTACACAAGGCGATCGCAACATATGTCGCAATGCGAATTTAGCGAGGCGGCTATGCAATCCATCGGGAGCGAGAATGCCCCGTACATGGCGGGCATGCCCCGCGGTGGGAGGAAGCGCGCCGAAGGAAACGCTTATGAAATGTGCGCCCACGCTGCGCCGGCTGCGCTGCGCCGGAAACGGAGGCGCGCACGCACTTCACACCCGCACTTTGGCGGATTGTAGGCGTCGCGACCGAAATATGTCACTGGTACTCATACAACTAGGTTGTCAAGCGTATCTGCTATCTTGCAATCTCACTAGCTAAATATTGTCTTTTCAATGGAATACAATATCTAAATTATTTCTACTCCTTTTAATTTATTTCTAATATCATTTGCAACATTCAGCTCTAATTTGTCAACTGGACGTTACTCAGTCTCGTAAACAGAATGACAGGAGACAACGGTGGGTGCTGCAACTAATTCCGTAGTGTAGGGCTGTGGGCATCGATAACAATCGCAACGTGCGCAATGGAATGATAATGTGATACAACAAGAGCAGAGGTTAAAGGACCGAAGGGCGCGTATCGCGCGGCGGCGCTACGTCACTGCACCGCCAGATGAGATGCTGTGATTCAGCCGGCGAGAGCACACGTGTCGCTGACGTCGCACCTGACTCATCACCGCTCTCGATATAATCCTACAATATCAATAATCGTACGTATTCCTCCATGACGGCGGCATGCAGCGCGGAAATGTTCATTTAAATCGATTGTTATTGTATGCCGGTTATGACGACGCGAATGTTATTTTATTGCATTCATTGAAATGAGAAAGTTTACAGAATTAACAATTGCATATGTTTCAGTTGACCTGCGTTACAAAGATGCCTGCATATTATCATTCCTGCAAGACTAACGAATCAACTTTAATAAAAATTACAGTAATTGATGATAGGTTCTCTTATCCAAAAAAAAAGACTGTTCTGAAAGTCCTAGATTCAAATCTGGATCGGATACCACGGTACGTAATTACTTATTACTGTATTAGACAGAAATAAATTATTACATGAAATTCAATTAAGTAATCATTGATTTTAAAAAAATATTACATATAATTGGATTATAAATTATGTTTTCATGTTATTTTATTGTTAGTTTCATTGAACGCCCACTGGATGAACACCAAAGAACTGTAGACACTACAATACCTGACATAAATATGCAATATGAATAAAAATGGATTTCAATTTTTTATGAAAAAAATTTTTTTTATTTAATTCCGTGTTTCAAAACATGAATGAAAAACGTTTCATTAAAAGTTATTTTATTATTTAGTGTTATTGAAAGATACTTAGCCCTAATTGTAATCCCAATTGAAATGAATAAACCCCTGGAATGATTTAAAAAATTGTGTTGCACTGCTTTAAAAGCATAATACATAATAACATGTTTTAAATAATATTTTTTACAAAATATTAATTGATTTATAATTCCATTTCAAAATTAATTTTCATTAAAACTAATATTTTCTAACAAACTATTTAAATCATTAAATGGCACATTGTTTGTAAACATCTTGAGTATAAAATCAAAACAGTAGATAAGTTATAATTTAAAATTATTAAATTCTTAAACCTATCATAATAAATAGATAAAAAGAATTACAGTGTTTGTAATTCGATAAATGTTTAAAGATAATTAGTGTAATATTTTGTTTTAAGACAATTTAATAATTTCAATGTATTTCATTGATTATCTGCAGAAATACAAATCATAATTTAGAAAACAGATCCATAATAAGGACTGATTTATTGTAATTAATTGTCAAACAATTAATTTCATATAATGCAAGTGTTGCTGTCACTAATTGTAAACCAAGGAAGGACAACAGCACCTTTGGTCCTGTCAAAATTAGTTAAATGTATGTACAACAGAATTAGAACTTTAGCACCAATGTCTAATATTTTTAGACTTTCTTCTAAAATACTTACTCTAATTACTCTTTTCTAAAATATTTTAAAAATTAAAGTGAAAGAAACATGTTACCTATTTTATGATCATAATTTTGAAAGATATTATTATTGTTTATTGATTTATCTATTTATAACAAAAAAATACTATTAATTCAATAATCTGAACCTAAAAATCGATAATTACTTATTTATTTTTAAGTCAACCATTTTTTAGGATTCCCATTCATTACCAATATTACAAATTAGAAAGCATGATTTTATTTAAAATTATTTATGTTTATTATGAACCTTACATTACAAAGAATTATTGAGATTAATGTGTTTCATTTCATAAAAAGTTGCTAGTTTTTTTTTGCACAGGTTTATCAAGTGCTTTTTTTTTGGCAGAAAATTGATTAAATAAAAACTATTTGCCAGAAACACATCTGAATCGTAAATAAACAAGTCAAGCAATCTCTTATTTTATCTTAGTTTGACAGTGACAGCCGTAATTTAATGACACGTGTCATTAATTTTAAAATGATTTTGTGCAGCTCACCGTATGCCTAGTATGTTTACAAGGTGTAAATAATTGTGAATAATTAGTGGAGGGCAACAGCTTAGGGTTAATGAGAAAGAGGCCGTGAGTGGACGGAATGAAACAGCAGAGCAGACGTCACGGTCCGCTGCAGACCGTGCGGCTGCGGCAACTGCAGCCAGCCTGCCTGCTCTATTAGCAGCATTGGATCCAAAATTGGATCCAATTACATTCTTAATTTGAATTCGACTAGGTTTACCCTTAAAAAAAAACTACTTAAATGTATAAAATAGGTAATGATAACTGATACAACTCCGAGCAATGGATTTAATGATATTACAATGAATTTAATAATAATTACAAGGAATTCAGTATTTCTTTTTAGAATTTTTTCTTTGGCAAGTAATATTTTTTTTAAATGAAAGTAGGTAGGTAGGTAGTTGAAAAAAAATGAAAGTTGTGCAAGCATACAGATAGGTAGGTAGATAACTACTTATTTCTAGTCTTACGCCATCATTTGGGATACTCCAGTGATACAAATTGTATAAAATCACTTTAAAAATTCACTGTGCACTAAATTATCACATTTGAACAGATGCCTTTAGCGGAACAGACACACTCGAGTTTCCAACACATCGCACGAAGTCCGGTCTCAACTAGCCGACGTTCACTAAACAACGTGATAATACAAAAAGAAGTCAGAGGTTACGATGTTATCGAGGAGACATGAATATTCGAAGACGCGAGGGTCACGAGTGAACGGTCGTAGCATCGCGCCGCGGCGTGAATGGAACGACCGACATTTTATGAATCGAGAGCCGTCGCTCATTGACCTGCGTTAGCGGCGCGCGCGCAGCCACCGCCGTCGCCGCGGGCTCCCAGCTCGGGCCCGCACGGCTCGCGGCGGTTCCGGCCGGCGGAAGTGACGTTCCGACGAACATGGCGGCGCGCGCAGGAAGTGCGCAGCTTACCTATCGGGACTCCGCCGACGACGGCGACCTGTGCCCGAGCGTCACCGCTGCGCTGTGCAGCGCACGCGAACCCGCATGCGACGGTACCGATATCCGCAAAAGTGCGCGCGATCACTACCTTACGAATAAATTATTCGTGCTGTTATCTAAAAATATTCGTGTGCGACGCAAGGCGCTCGGAACCCGCAGCGAGAGCCGACACGGAGTTGCACACGCGAACCGCTTCCCCGCCGCGGGGAGACTGATGAGGGCGGCCGCGCCGGCGCCGGCGGAGGCTCCGACGCACGCGCACCTCGCCGCCCGTCCCTTTCGATGGACACGCGGCCGCGGCGGAGCGAGCGGGACCTCCTCCATTATCACAGTGTCGATTCGTGAACCAATAGACCGACGAGTAGGGAAAAATATTCGACCTTCACGTTTGCTTGTGTGTGTGGCTCGGTTGCGACGAGTGGCGCACACAGACGCGATCAGGTCGCGAATTGCCGACGCCGTGCCGCGCCGCCGCCGGTGTGCTACTTTTGACAATTTTTCCAGAAAATTGACATGCATCGTCGCCGTGGCCGAGGCGCGCCCGCCTGCCGCGTGGCCGGCCACCACCGACATCATCCACAAACTGACAACGATTCCACTATGCACATCAATAATGATAAAAATAAATTTAATTATAATTACGGTGTTGAATATTTCATTTTAGAGACTAATAAGCAAGTAACAAATGCAATAATAAAAAATACCCAGAATTTATGCAAATTCATTTTTTTCCAATTAAACAATTTTCAATATCTCGTCATTAAACAATTTTTAATCGGTATAACCAACTAGATCTATAGAAAAAGTAGGAATATGCGCCAAAAATTATTAGAAATAGAAGTCCTACTCAATATTTTTGATACTAAGTTATTAGAACAATTACTTACTTAATATGAGTTAGAAATAATATGTGCAATAGTAAAAAAATAAATTCCACCTACCTACATACTTAAAAGAAAATATTTTTAAAGTTACCTATCATTATAAAAAATAAGAAAAGTTGCTCGAATAATAAAATTATTTGGGTTCTTAACAAAATAGAAAAGTTCAATAATTGTCATAAATTAACTGGATTTTTCACTGATCGAATAAATTGAAATTCTAAAAATCTTGGAAGGTGGGTGTGCCTACAAGGGCCACTTACTGCAATATGTTAATAAAATAAATAATTTATGAAAAGGAACTTTATCGTAATGTCACAAATTAATTTTAAAGAAAAACAATACAATTTTATTTTTATTTTTATTTTTTATTTTAATAATAAAGAAAACGTCTGTTTTCAGTCAGTTTTTATGAAACATTAAATTATAGCTGTCACTGTCAAACTAAAGACGAAAAAAGAGATACTTAGCTTGAAACTTAATGTGTGTAAAACATAAATGTGTTTAAAAAACTGGATGTTAGTAGCTTAGTAAATAAAGTAGTCTTCAAACTAGTCTGGAACACTGATGTTTACATGAATGTAGTTCTTTTAAATTAAAATTACCAAAAAAAGAAACAACTCTTGCTTGCCTTCTCAGGATGTTCATAAGCCTAGAAACTTTATATTAAGACAAATAACGACTGCATTTATAGTTTACTATAGAAACACAAAAAAAATTGAACATGAAAATACAATCACTGGTTAAATTTTATTGTAACTTTACTGACAAATTTTGCAAAAATGCAAAAATAACGTATCTCTTCGTTTGGTATAAACTTACAGTAATGTTTACTCTAGTAACTGAACTGTGGGAAATTGAAATTAAATTATTTAAAAATAAGAAACTGAAAGTGAGCCGTACTAGAAGCTGGACCTTATTAGGCGCACACACCCTAAACATAATAAGTTAACAAATAAAATTAATAATCCATTACATTTAATTCCGAATTTTTCTAAACGTTATATTTAAAAATTTTGAAATAATAAGAAAATAAATCATATCGGTACATCAGCATTTACCTAAGATATTTTTATTATATTAAACTTATATAATAATTTATCATATACTATAGGATTTAAAGGTCAACATTCACCTCTAAAATAATTATAGAATTTATACCTATATAAATAAAAATTGTGGATAATATTTAAATTATATAAATTATTTTAGATTAAATAAGTATTATGAAGTAAGAAAAAATAGGTTCACCTTCACATACATGAACCAAATTTAATAACTAAAAATACATTTAAAGAATATAAATAAGAAATTAAAATACCTAAAATAAATAAATATCCCTATACAAATTTAATATTACCTACTTGAAAATAATTAAAAAGAAATATTAATATCGATATTAACTAATGATAAAAAAAAATATTGTAAGTACATTTGCAAATTATTTAGCAATTAATGGTTAGGTATATAAAATTAAATAAAAATGAATTATATTTATTATTAAATTGACATTCTTGTCCGAACATTTTTAAATTATTTATCTTAATATTGTTTCAAATAATCCATTATATTGCAGTTATTAACTTGTTGGATGCTGTATGTTGTTAAACTTACATAAGAGAAAAAATGTTTACAAAAGAAACCGCGAAGAAAATTATGACATTTTTGTTATTAATCAGAGTTAAAAACCATTTTAAAGCATTTAATAAAATTATATTGAATAATTTATTTTATTTAGAGAATAATGTAGCATGTTTAAATTCTGTACAGGGTAAAATAAGGTGTCTTGACTAGCATAATAAAAATCGCCTATAAAATATTATAATTGTTATAAATCGTATAGTTTTTTGGTGATTTCCTATAGGCGCTGAGTTGTAGAGAGGGTAGATGTGAAAAAAGTGCCCGAAATGTGCGTACCAGTGTTGCCATACGCAGCGGTAGAAGTGCACGTTAGTCGGGGGTCGCGCGCTTCCTGCACCGGTCGTCACGCGTTATGCGCTGTCTCTTGTAAATCGAGTTAAATATGCTTTCTTAAATTAATTTAATTTATTCATTTTTTAATATTAAATTCATTTCCCTAGTCTAATACATTTTAATATTTTTTTACAGACTTAAAATTATACCCTTTTTATTATTTGAATTGAAGGTAGTTTTTAAGGTCTTTAATTAAAAATTAATATTATATCTAATTATGATTAACAAATTATAAAAAAAAATTTCCTCATCAAACAATAGAAAATAATTAATTAATTCAATTTAAAACAATATAGGTACGAAACTTTATTTAAAAAAATATAGTTTATATTATTGAATTCATGATTTCATACTGTAGGTAAAAAATATATATATTTGTGAACTCTGTCTGATTCTCACTTAATTAAAAACCTATAAGTAAGGTAAGGGGTAAGACTAACAGTTTAGTCTTACCCCTCCCGTCTTTTATGCAGAAGCTGTTTGACTTTACTGTTGAGTTAAATATACTTACTGATATAGGATAATTAATCAATTTTGCTGCCATAAATTCATCAAATGTTATTAAATCTTGTGTAAAACTGGTAATCTTGTTCTACCATACTGACCGTGAATCTTTAGTTTTTTAATATTCCTTTTTAAATACTTATTTATAAACTGGCACACTCATTAAAAAGTAAAACGATTAAATATTTGAGTCATGTGCACAAAAATAATAAGGGATAAATAAGGTTAAGTTTTAAAATGAACAAAAATAAGTCTAGCTAGCGTGCACTTATATTACTTATTTTTGTTCTAATTCCAGATTTTGTATTCGTTGTGGAGGCCATGTGCAGTAATGTGCAACTGTAGCAGTAGCGACATCTGAGTTTTAGAAATTAGAACTTTACTTATTCGACTGTTTTATTAACTTTAATATAAAACGAGAAGTCGCACTTCTCGTCATCACACAGTGATAGACTTGCCCCGCTGTTAGTCTTACCCCACCTTACCATCATTACAATTTATTATTTACCTTTAAATAAGATTGACTGAAAGTGTAAATTTTATTAGATTGTTCAAATCAAAACCATTTTTAACGTTTTACCTTATAAAGTTTGTGAACATGAAATTATAAATCCACCCATTGAAAATTTCAAAGATATAAAATTTTGGAAGTTGACCATCTTAGAAGAGCTATTTCAGTAATGAAAATTATTTAAAAATCTCTCATAAATTGTATTTTACTTTGACCATTAGTCAATAATATTTCTTAGGGGTTTTTATGAAAAAATATTAATTTAAATTACAGAACTTGGTTCATGTAAAGGAAATTTTTAAAATAAAACATTAAAAGTCAACATAAATTTATTAAAAGAAGAAAAAATTGGTAATTCGAATATTGGACCAGGGAAGAGAACAATAATAATAAGCAGAAAATCAGAGGAATTTAGTAATTAATGTATTTACTGCTACTTTGAATGACATTAAAATAATAATAGAAAATAGTGAAGTATAAAAATTAAAAGTAAAAAAATTAGAAAATGGATTAGGTATTTATTATTTTAACGTTGAAAATAAAAAAATAGTTATCTACATACATAATACATTAATTTAATAAGTTAGGTAGGTACTTACAATAGTTGTGATGTGGGCCAAGTAGGTAAGTTGCGTTAGTATTCAATGTTCTTATCGCGTAGGGCTGTAACTATCTAATCTCGGTTGGTTTCCCACTTTAGCTCCTAGATAAGTCACATTTTTGAAAACAAACTCAAGAATTTAACAGCACTTAGGTTGCTGGCGCTATAATAATCGTTCATTGTTCAAACATAACCGAAAATACCGAAATACTGTTCTTGTTTATAGAATACCTTCAACCAATAGCAATTTGCTATTCAAAAGTGAAGATACAAGTGATGAATTGTGATTGGCTGTCTCAGACTAGGACACAATGTTCATTATTATTACTCGCTTTGGTTTATTTGCTTATTTTTTTTCTATATTTCTCCAAATAGGTACCATAAAAAATATCATCTAAACTAAATGAACCTTGGCCAACTACAAAAAACGCGCAAAAATACACTCTGTAATATTTACTTCTAAGAATATCTGACTATTATAGTCTGTAAGTTCTGTAACCGATATTTAATATAGTTAAATTGATTAAAATAATATTAATTTACTATATTATGTTAATTAACTTAGGTAGGTACATTTTCACTTTGTCAATTCAAATGATTGTTAACGTTTTAGATTTTATATTATGTTTTTAAATACGTACCTAAATCTTGTTTGCCATTGTATCTTACAATTACAACAGTACCTAATTAATATACTCAAAACAAAATAAACAACCACAAAATCCTGAAAATAATAACTTTAATAAACCACGTGTCTTCAGTAAAACTTTTAAAGTGAGGTTATACTCGACTCGAGCAGAAAGTATATGTGTTGCCAGCTTATGAAAAATAAGTATGTACACATCAATGGTATAAATCATTCCCATTGTTTTTATTTTTTTATTTAAATTCAATACACACTACTTATTTTTTTTCCATTCACCACATTATAAAGGTATAAAATTAAAATCTTGTGAGGTTGAATATGAAAAAATAAAAAATGATCTAAATGTGCGACTTTTAATTCCGAGATTCAATATTTGTCATTTTCTGTGTTGTAAGTATTCGAATAAAGATTGTTATGTCAAAATCAGTTCCTAATTTAAATATCTGGAATTTACGGTGTTAATAATTGTGATTGCTGTGTTCAAACTTTCATAATTATTATCTATACTTACTTAATATTATAAAGCTAAAGAGTGTTTATTTGTTTGCTTAGTCGAACGCGCTAACATCACACTATTCACACTACAACGGTACAACCACTATCCTAGGAGTAGAGTATCAATGAAAAAGTTTATAAAACGGGCGAAGGTAGACGAAGTTTCGCGGGTCAAAAGGCGAACTAAAAACTTTTTGTGTGCCAGTAAAACATAATATCATTTTTAATACTACTTGCTCATTAGATGTACCTACCTATTAACAACATAAAATAAGGTAAGTGTAATAAATAAATATAATAAAATAAAATACAAATAAAAATAAATCCTAATCGTCGGTGCAAAAACTATGATAAAAATTACTGGAAGTAAAATGGTAAAGTAGGTATCTATGTAAAAAAATCGACTAGTCACTCTTGGATTTATGTTTACCTAACTGACCTTCCGGCTTTGGTTACGATTTCTCTACAATTTACGGGAATTACTTGGACAGAAGATGTAGGGAGGGAGCTGGCGCGGGCGGTGCACGGGCGGCGTGCTGCACTCGTCTTCTGTCAGCCGTGACGTCCGGCCGGGGTCAGTGAACGCAGGGCCGCCGATCGCTTTCTTGTGCCCGACAAACGTCTATTCGAGATGTCATTCACGTGGATCATGAGTCCTAAATAGTACCATTGTCGTAGCGCCAACATCACTGAACCTGCTGAGGTGAAGAACTACTTCAAGTCCGGAGGTAATACAGCGTACACAACAATAAACTCACAGCCCACTTCACACACTGAAATGTTACGTTTTTTTATTATTTAATGTCACTCCCGAAAATATTCACTTAATTTGTGTTTTTTTTCTCATAATTGTTGAGTGATGGGTCAGCGTCTCCGGCGCTGCGCGGCCACCATCGTTAACTGATTAATCGCGGCAATGTATCACACGTGCAGTCCGTGCTAGCGGCCCTTCTATTTGTAAACCGGCGCCGAGGGCAGCACATTCCACGCATGCCTCGCGCCCTGCGCCTGCGCACCGCCCGGCACTGCGCTGCACGCCGCGACAACAAACCCCCCACGACTGTACAGTGGCAAACGCACTCCAAGCCTTGTTTCATTAGCTCATACTTGGGCAGCAATGAACTGCAGTTATTTGATTCGACCGCCGCGTATCAGACGAGTGTTTGGCCCTACTCACGCGTTCTATTAAAGGCAATGCCACTGCAACTGTCAAACGCCCGATATTGTTGAGATCTCGTCAAATTCTTTAGACATTTAAGGAAATGTAAGTCTTGAAAAGAGGTTTTAAATAGCTTCGGAATTGATACCGTGTTTTTGGAATTCCTGTAATGAATGATACTCGACGTATTTATTAACTTCATATTTCAGATAACCTGTAAAGTAATTTGTAAATATCATAGTAAAAAAACAACCACCGTGATTTTCATCAGATACCTGAAAATACTTATATGTCAGTTATTAATTATACTCACAACTTTTCAGAGGATTACAAAACGATAAGCATTCTTAATTTAACATTGGCTTACAAATTTCTTGTCACTGAAAACCATTTGATCTGTTGTCAATTCCTTACTCTTCGGTATCATAATTTAAATATTAATTAATAATACTAATAATCTAGTTATTAGATGATGTCAATAATAATTACTTATGTCAATAATTAATTGTAAGTACTTTTAATAAAACGTACGAACTTATGTAGGTACTTATTCGTACCCACATTATTTTGAACGCAACTGTTACATCTTTAGTATTCAATGCTCGTTTGACAGCACACTGACTAATCAGAACGTGTATTTTCAACTATGTGCATGATATAAATGTTCAAATACAACCTTTAGTTACATTTTAATTTATGTCAGAGTTTATTTGACTTGACTTTGAAGCGGGTTTTCAATCTACACACACCGACAAAATTAGGGAAACAAAAAAAAGTTCGACATTTCCAATTTTGTGGGTTATCCTGACAATTGGTTTATGCTTAGTGTGAGGTGTGAGTACCCTCACAACGAACTATTCTAAGTGCACCCTACCCATTTTTAAGTGTTCTGACAAGAATAATAGCTGTTTATGAATTTTTTGGTGCTTGCCTTTGTTTATTTTGATAAAATGTTATGAGATGCTGTGCACGGGAACTATGGGACATTTTACTGTTATGTTAATATTTCACATTATGGTGATTCGAAATAAGTAATTTACCAGCAGCTTCTATGGCTAGGACTGAAACCATGAGCGAGTAAGTGCAAGATTACTGCTCTACAAATTCAGTTCTTTGACATTATTAAGGGCTAGATTTCTTTGTTGAATCCTTTTTCAAAAGAAGTCCCAGGTGTCTTTTATCGGGTTCATACAGTGATCCCGCTAGCCAGTTAATTTGAGTGTCATTTAAGTAGCCAAACTCTATGCGCGCAGTGTGGTAGCGTGCATTATTATGCAAGAAAATGTAATTTTCGCCTAACAAAAGGGACAATAATCATCAAACGGGATTCTAAAGGTTCTGTTAGGTACATACAGTTCTGCAGTGCGGGATCCATTGGTGATGATCACTAGCTCTCCGTGCACGGTCCCAAACATTTACCACCAAAACAAAAATTGATCATTCACTACAAAAGATTGTTTTTATAAAATTTTCTTGGCGGCATCGTTTCTTTTCATATATCCACATGCTTTTCTTCTCAGTCTATGAAATTTGAGCAAAAACGACTCTCGTCACTGATCAACACACGACATCACTCACTTCACCATTTTCGATACGCCCAACCGAACTCTAATCTTGCTAAAAGATGAGCTACGGCGAGTTTTGGTGTCTTTTCTGACGTGTAAGATTTTAATCAAGCATCATTTAACCGCCTTCTTGCTGTCCTTTCAGTTACATTGGTGTTATGAGCTTCTTCTAATTTTTCTTTTCTGATTTTGCAAAGTTTGCATGACCAAGACACACCGCACTGGTTGCCCAATTTTTGACTTGTCCTCGCCTCGGTTCGTTTCGTACGATACTGTCTCCTCGTACGATAATGTCCAATAAATCGCCGATGTCACTCACTACACCTGAAGCGCGACTAATTAAGCAATAGGTGTGCTCTTCCTCGCTCATGGTTTCAGTCCTAGCCATGGAAGCTCCTGGTAAATCACTCATTTCGAATCACCACAATGTGCACTACTAACATTTAAACAGTCAAATGTCCCACAGTTCCCGTGCACAGCATCCTATAAACATATTAACAAAATAAACAAATTTGGCACAAGCACCAAAAAATTCATAAACAGCGATTATTCTTGTCAGAACACATAAAAATGGGTAGGGTGCACTTAGAATACTTCGTTGTGAGGGTATTAACACTAAGCATAAACCAAATTGTCACAAAGAACCAACAAAATTGGAAAAAGACTATCATTTTTTGTGTTCCCCTAATTTTGGCGGTGTGTGTATGTATTTAAACATTATTTATACGGAATAAACAATAATTTGCCTATTAATAAACAAGTATACGTTGATGTCGCGAAAGACTACTGGCTAAGGCCCGTTTTCGCCAACTAGCCTTAACTATCCATTATTTGTACTATTAGTAATAGTGTGAAAATGTGCTTAATAAGAGTATCGAATGAAAAGCCCAAATGGTTACCCAAGAGACAGATCAGTACCCACAAAATAAAATTGTAAACTTTTGAGGATGGCCACAACCCTGCTTTTATTGTATTGGGTGTTCGTACCAGAATGAAGAAAAAACCGGGCAACCACGTGTTAATATGTGTATACATACCAAATTACAGCTTTCTAGTAGCTAAATAGTGTAAGGGTTATCTACAAACGTGCATGCATTGTGCGTTGGCACTGCAATGCCGCACACAAATACAAATAAATAGTACTTATACCTATTTAGTTTGTATTGTATTGTACTGTTTAAGATTGTACTGAAAAGCATTTTCTATACTCAATTGCTACATTTAAAGGAAATATTCATGTTCATAAAATGCAATAGGTAGGTACACAATAGGTACAATAAAAATTCTGTGAAATTATTGTTATGGGCTACTTACTGGCTCTTCGCCCAACCCCTTTGTTGTTTTATTTAAGTAGGTATGGTAATTTTTATGGTAACATAATTGAATGTAAAACATACATTCCGTGTGCTTTCCGTTTTATTTTAAGGAATTTCCGTTTTATTGATATTGCAATTACCTAACAATGAATCAGAAAACCGAAGAATTTGCGCTAATTAACAGATCTCTATCTACAAACAAATAGTGGCAATTAGTGACAAACCGGTAAGTAGGCAAGGAATACTGACTAAGAAAGCACTATATTATTTGAGTTATTTTCATTCAAAAAATCATTCAGACATTAAAATCTCCTTAATTAGACATTATTTTCAAACTTTTAACGACTAAAATTAAAATATATAGGGACAATTCATACAGATTGAGCAAGCCCCAAAGTAAGTTCGAAACTTGTGTTATGGGATACTTACTCAACGATATTATATTTTTATAACAAATACATATATAGATAATCATCCAAGACCCGAGGCCAATCAGAAAAAGTTCGTTTCATCATGACCCGACCGGGGATCGAACCCGGGACCTCCTGGGTGGCGGTCTGGCAATTGTTTCCTAAACAAAATTTAATCTGGATTCGAGGATTTTTTTAAAGATTGTTACTCAGTATTCGTGTATCGTTAGAACGAACTAAATACAAGTCACCACGATAACAATGTTTAACAGGTCCGGTCGAGTGGCTAGTAATGGTCATTTTATCCCAAGGCCCGCGGGTTCGAACCCTGCGCAAGGCAAACATTTGTGTGCATGAAAAAGAACATGTCTGTTTGCCTTGGTCTGGGTGTTTTGTATGTATAATAAGAATTTACATATTTACAAAAAAAAGTTTTTAAGTATATTTATCAGCAATCTAGTAAGTACCCATAGAACAAGCTTGGTTGCTTAGTTTGGGACTAGATGGCGTTGTGTGGTTCGTCAAAGAAAAAAAAAGTGTAGTGGCACATATACTAGTATTTTAATGTCTGTGGTGCAGTGTCGCAATTCGCAGATGACTCATGTGCGTCCATTGAACAGCCTCCGAGTGGGTATTAAGAACATGTTCTAATGGAATGCGGATGCTTCCAAGAAACTACAGCACTACCTGTTCAATTTGATGATCCATAACTCGGTGAGTTCCCAGACAGTTGCAGTTACTCTCCCGGGACGGCAAGCTTCGCTGCTCTGCAATTTGTGGTCGCCGTTTACAGGAGATATAGCGGTGGAATATGTGATTGTCTTGCCCCGTACTGACTTGGTTAAATAATTACCCTCCGAAGCACGGTGAGGCTAGGAGATTTTATAAACACCCACAACTTCTGGAGCTTGCTGGAGGTATCGGCGCTTGCGCATGCACACAGTTTTATTTTGAGAATATTTATACTTGATACATTTTTTTAATCAAGTTAGTAAAGGATAGCTATTTTGTCTCAAAGATTCATTATTCTTTTTCTTCTCTTCTTTTATCTTCTTTTGGTTCTCACAAAAAGGATTTGGCAATTATGTTCCTTCCACTTTAAGTCTTCCTTACAATAGTCTACCAACGGCACAACAGACTTGGGGTTGTCTGGCAGTGCCCTGTCAAACTTTGTGAGCTTTCGTATGCATACAATATCGTGTAAGTAACGCACGCCACCACGCCATCATCATCGTGCTCCGCGGTTCAAATTGTGCTATATAGTTGTGGATTTTGTTACATTGATATTGTAATTTTTTTTATTATCAAGCAGATAGTTATTATTTAATTATTATGGATTCTCAAAAAATGCATTTGACAATTATGTTCTTTCCATTCTATGTATATCTTCCTTCTACAATGTATAGTCAACAGCACAACAGACTACCTCTGCACTGTCAATATAAAATGTTAACTTTTGCGTTACACGTATTACTACGTATACTATGTATTTTTTCGTGTGCATACAACAATGCGTTATCTGGTGTCGTATTCTTTTTGAAGGGCACCTAATGTTCACTGATTTTGCTTAAAGATTTATCTATGGACGGAAGTCCGAATCTTTTCGTTCATAGCATGCAGTTCAAGGCAGATTGACGTTTGTCAGTTCTGGTAGCTTGATGTGCTATCGTGTGTTACATACGAATATCTTATTTCTAACAATAGATCAAGAAAAATGTAACATAAAGTATCAGGCGGGTCATTTTTGCTCTCCACTCCTCTACAATGATCATCAGAAATCAAAACTGTTAACTTTGTAACAAGATCACTATCTACAGATCAATTCTAAGACATGCTGATAAAATATAGATGATACGCCAAGAGACTTTACGAGGATTTTACGACGAGACACGCGATCCGAAAACTGACAATATTTAAAGAAAGTTATGCCTTATCGGCCGTAGTTATCGGGCAAACAAAAGTCATGACAGTTATTTATCTTTAATGACAGTGCGTTGACACTTGCTATAAAGGTATTTACTGCAGTATCAATGAAGACATTCCTGTGGATTGGTGCTGGTGCAATATTGTAGCATGCTAATGGCTACGAAACGTGGCAGTTGGCGGTGCAAGTCAGTCGCGGGCTTATTGGTACAAACCATTTCGAATTTATTGCGTAAAGGCTTTTACCTTTTACTATTTTTCTATTGGTACTTCTCTTATGTCTTTACTTTCCAGATACTATCATTTACTTAATCAGCTCGTATGTCTCATATTATTGGATTCAATTCATGTAGGTAAGTGGATCTATTATCTGCAGAGATATAGGTTTAGTTCCCAAAATGCGAAAGCAGAGTGATGGCTAACTTATGGTTTAATTAAACAACCCCACCGCCACCATCCATACAACTTTATATGATACCTATCCTAAGACTGAGCATTTGGCACAATTATGTTTTGCGTTACAAAACGGGTTATTTTATTATCTTCCTATTTGCTTGACAGGATCCACTACCGAATCATAAAGATTTGGCGAATATTTTAAGCATGGAATGTTAAGAATACAGGTACAGTAGATACATGTCCATTGGTGTACGGTGGTGCAGAGGCGCGGGCCCGGCGCGTGCGGCGGCAGGTGCGCGCGCGCAGCCGGCAACCTTGTTAGAGCGCCGCGCGAGAATTCTCCACCCGTTGTATGTAATTACTGCTTTTTTAGGGTTCGGCACGGACTTTAAATGTTTCCTATAATTAAAAGCGATGTCATAAATCTAGTAAATGTTAATCACGTCAAGTAATGAAGGAGTGTATTTTTTTAATAGTCATTTACTTGTTATTTATTTAGTCCCACGTTGTTGGTCTGAGACTTAAATTATATAAAACAGGATTTTTCAATAATGCTACTTGTCTAGCAAGTCCGGAGAGGTCAGTGGACACTAATCCCTAATCACTTACTACTCCCCGCGCTGGCCCTCACAGCGTAGGGGAGCGTCCCCAAGGTGGCGGATAGGGGAATGGTCGGTAGTACAGCCTAGCTACACTAACCGGCTAAGTCCGATGGACTCGCTGACCAACGACGGGTGTGGTCCTCCAGCATTTCGGGGGTTGTGCGGCGGGTTGACACCTCGCCCACGTAAAACCAATGTTGCTGGTGAAGCGTATCCCGTTAGCGCTTCACTAGCTTGCACAACATCGTCAAGAAAAAAAAAAAACGACTACTACTTAGGTACATAATATCGATTTGGATAAGGAACTCACTACTTGCTGACCTTTGCATTCTGCATGCACCTTGGATTACATTTTGACTTAGATTAGTGCGCAATTTTGGTTCTTATGTTAGTTGCGGTAAGTGTGCACTTTGTGGGCAGCGATGCTGGCACGGTGGTCTGTACCTGCGTTAACCTATTTTTTGCATTATCCATATCTTTGAAAATTCTTTACTATTACCTGAGAAAGTTCTAAGCTTGAAATTGACAATTTATAACAATTGTTTTTTTTTCTCCGAGTTTTGGTTTCTGCATAATTGCAGAAGAACAAGTGGCAAAAATAAAAAAAGTAATAAAGTTACGTATCTTTGTCTATGTAATTTAACACCTTTCTTCCATTCCTTCTTATTTAGGACGGATAGTACGTGCAATCAGTAAATCGAGGTAGCCGATGGTACCGATGCACGTGCGTGTCCAACGAAATCATCACGCATAAACAACGACGACCCCAGCCTTATATTTCGATGGATTTGATTTTGAGCTTTGCCGTGTCCGAAGCACGTTAAGCTGTCGTCGATCCTGATTGTGGTCTATAGTTAACAGTGGTTATGTCAAGTCAGCTATTATAATACAAAAATCGTCAAAGTCGCATGTAAGCTAATGCAGACATACATTTTTTTATTTTACATCGGGGAACAGTTATTGTAACATGCTGCCTTTCAAAACGTTTAATATCAGCGGACCTCTATTATTCTTTTAACTAAAATTGACAAAGTCAGAAAGATTTTTACAGGGTCGGCAGTCGGCAACGCGCGAGTGATACCCCCGGTGTTGCAAGCGTTCATAGGCTACGGTGACCGCTCACCATCAGGCGGACCGTAAGCTTGTTTGCCACCTTTGTGGTATAAAAAAAAGTCAAGTTTCAAGAACAACCAAGCGAGGTAGTGAGTTTGTAACGTTATTTGTTTTTATTGTTAGGTACGAGAATATGCCCAAGAACAGTACACAAAAGGGATTAAAATTTAATACTAGCGTCAACGACATTCAATTGATAAACCTAAGTCGAACTGGACAGAACGAAAGTGGAGCGGGGTTTGTCAACATGGACTCAGCTGGCCGGCCGCGGCGATAGCGCTTATCGAGCGGGACATAGTCCGCTCATTCACAAGCCGATCCATTCATGTGCCCGCTCCCACTAGTATTCACGATACATTTTAGTCCATAAGATGTTAACTGAACGGTTTAAAATCATTATATGACCAGTACAGGGTGGAGGGGCGAGGGGCAATGTAGATCGAGGATATCGCGGGGTCAGCTCGGATTGCAGGCGCCCGATAAACGTTGATGGAGTCCAACGGCTCCGCTATAGCAAGCTAGGATTCTGCGTGTAAATATAACACTGTTACAATATTAGAAAACGTTTGTTTATTTACAACTAGATGCTGCCCGCGGTGTTACCCGCGTTAATTTTATGCACAGCAGCGCCATCTATATCAGACTTTTGACCAAATCCTACGGGAATCGCGTACCCTATGTGTTAATCCAAGGTAACCTATCTACATACCAAATTTCATAAAAATTGGCCCAGCTATTTTGAGCGTGAAGAAGTAACAGACATACTCACAAAATTTATCTTTTATAACATTAGTGGGATGGGATCTTCATGAAACGTAAGATCATACCCGAAACAAACCAATCGCTTTATTAATAAAAAAATATAACTCACAATTCAGTGTTTTGACATTTTCAGTCCCTTCTCCAATGTGGTGATTTCATGCCTTTAATTAAAGGGTTCTCTAACTGAGCTTGGAAGTGGTTCATTAATTCTTCATATTCACCCAAAACTCAAAAGAAACCTACTTACTGTCATCCTGTTTTTTTACATAAATAGAATGAGTTAGAAGTGTATTTTCTTCATAGACAATCAAATGCTTGTGAATTAAGGTCCTGAAGAGATTATCAACTGATGAAAGAGAACACAGCAATGAGTACCTATAATAACAAAAATTAGTGAAATGTCATTCCATTAATGAATGTAGTAAACAAGATAAGCGCTTGCGTGTTGAAACATCGATTATTTCTCAATGATGATGTATGAATTTGAAGATGCAGTTTAATACAATAAATTCAGTGCTGTTTTCATTTGTGGCACTACGATATGGATGTTAATTCATCTTTTTTATACCACTAAGGTGACCTGGACTTTGGAGACCTTACTCACCGTAGGAACACAATATGGCCGAGACCATTGGCTACGATTGACTATTTGGCTACGATCTTTGCAGCTGTGACTATAATGTACTTCAGGAAGGTACTTATAAGTTAGCACTAGTTTTAGATTGATATGCAAGTTTGGTTCATTGATCATCATGAAATCATCATGAATATATGTAAAATATTTCCGGAAAATCTAGCGAGTTCAACTCATTGACATTTGACATGATATCATGATGAATCATTGAAACAAATATTAATTCAAACATATCCGTAATTCTTATAAGTTATCACTTGTCCTATGTGTCATCAGTGTAGCAAACGTCAATAGATGTTTAATATTCATATCCTTTATTTCTAGGTGTTTAGTCTGAAAAGACCAAGCCGTTGAATCGTTTTATATTTTATATCCCGGTGTATACACAGGCCCGGGGGTTGAATAGCTCGCAACGTCTACTAACTATATCCCAAGGTTCGAATCCCGCGCAAGTATGCGCGTTGCGTATTTTTTTTTAATGTAAGAAGTTGGCAGACGAGCATGCGGGTCACCTGATATTAAGTATAATTATATTTATCACCAATCTAGTCCCCATACCATAATTCAACCGGTGCTTAGTTTGGGACTAGAACGTTGTGTGATTCCTCGATGGATTCCTCATAATAATGCAATCGAATTTGTATTTTATATATTGCGGAAACTTTGTAAATGAGTTTTGTATATGATCTGTAATTAACAAGATACATTCTGTAGGTAGGTACTGTATGTTTTCCAAATAAAATAAATTATATTGAACACAAGCGGCAAGCGCTGAATTTCATTATATGAACATACTATTTCCACAATCATCGCGTTGTTACAACGTATGATTTTGATCTGCCGATAGAATGCAACAACTATATGCGCATAATATGATGAATTTATTGACAATTACTTATGAGAAATATTTTCTTAGTCAGACGAAGGGCAAGTTGCAATACCTTATTCTCCTCCTATTACCTTACGACCTCCGTGGCGTAATGGTTACCACGCCAGACCGCCACACAGGAGGTCCCGGGTTCGATCCCCGGTCGGGTCATGATGAAAAACGAACTTTTTCTGATTGGCCTCGGGTCTTGGATGTTTATCTATATATGTATTTGTTATAAAAATATAATATCGTTGAGTTAGTATCCCATAACACAAGTTTCGAACTTACTTTGGGGCTAGCTCAATCTGTATGAATTGTCCCTATATATTTATTTATTTATTTATTTATATTTATTTATTTATTATTCTGCAGACGGGCGTAGTGATACACTGTTGAACGGAAATTATTACAATATGGTTACATAATATTATCCTAATCTAAACTATTTCTGATCGTCTTCCAAAAAGAAAATTAATTGGATTGCTATTGAAAATATGAAAATCACGAAAACAAAAAACACTATTTCCTTAAAAATTGAAATAATTACAATTTATAACAGTCTTTTTCAAGATAAGCCCGCGGTTTTATCGGAACAACTTCGTTTTACCAGTTCGCATACACAGAGAATTGGTTTCCGGAGTTTATGATAATAATTCATTTCTTGAATCTGAAACTAATATCTCTAAACTTTGTTTACATCGCTTCAGCGGCTGAAGCTAGAAAACTAACTGACAGGCACAGTTACTTACAAATTAGAATGGACCTCCATTTTCCACTATTAATCAACATTTTAAAAGGTTTACTTTGAGAATACTATACAAGGAAACAATGGTTAAATATAAAAAATACAAGGAAACTTAGTTACTGTAATTAATTTAAACCTCTTCCCTATAAACTTGTGATAATATTTTACTGCAGAAACAAATATAAATGTTTCCGCTCGATATTACGAGTGACCATAAGAGTTCCATTGATCAGCGCTATGCTTATCGGTGGCGATTAGGGTACTCGATAATGGGACGTCATGGGCGCCATGTCGCAGAAATTCTAACGAGTTATCAATGTAAACGGTTTGTTTACACAGTCAACCGTAATCTTATCCGGTGGCCTCCTTAGCCTCTCCCGTTTCGAAATTGTATCGTGTTGGTATCGCGTCCTTAATATTAGTCGGCGGAAGTGCGCGCTCGACTCGGCGCAGACGTTCATTCATGTTCGGCGTATTTATTTAGCGGTTAATCTGTATCTACCGCGCTCGTACTTAGGGCATGTACACAAAACTGCGCCACAACACCGAATTGTAAAAAATCACGAGCTTGCATAGGACGCATCGCAAAACTCGCGAATTTATTTATTTTTATTTTATTCCTTGCTGACCATTCCTGAATACAGGGAGACGCATCATTCACGTCGCAATTTTCTGCGTCGCGAATTCATGTCGCAGTTTTGCGCATTTAACACGGTGCGGACAACATGCGCATCTTGACATGTACACGATGCGTATAACATGTGCATGTTTAGTCAATAGTACATACATAGTGCGTGCAATAAGAGAATACTTCACTTATACAGTGTATAATTAAACTCATACATACAGAATGTGTGTATTTGCATATTAAGTTGTATATGCAGGTACACTCCGCATGACTCACGCGTATGATGAGGAAAAAATTATATGCATCATGCATTTGCCTACTTCTCACAAATAGTTCGCATCTCAGCTACTAGCACTTTGTAAGAATGAACATATCGCGTACTCGGGTGGTCGGTGGTGGTATGTGTTGAACTTTAAAATGCAATAATAAGTAACTATAAAATACTTTGCCTTTCGATTAATTTTTAAAAGATAAATTAACTATTGGTTAAAATATGAGTCTCTAGGAAATGGCAGAAAAACGTGTCATTATGTAGTAAAATTTAATTAGTTTTTACCTATGTTGTTCTCGGTGTAGGGTCAATCCACGATGACCTTTTGACAATGTGCGCTATATTTGTAAATGGATATTAAAACCTGAATGTACATAATTTACAACCGCTAAACATACATCGATCCTTCATCCTAAAGTGGTTTTAGCGTTGGGCAGTGTCCGCTGCCTACTTGATTCTAAACATTTGTTGATGACATCAAGTTAACATAATTTCGTTAAAATCTCATATTAACTATGCTAACAAAACCTTAAAAAATATTTTTTAGGGGTGCCTCGCCTACATGTAAAGTGTGATAATTCATGATTTTTTTTTCGAGACCACTTCTTTGTGTGGCATATCACTGAATAGCACTCTTAAAAACAGTGGTGGTATGGAAAGATAATTTTTCAATCCGTTTGCGAATTATTAAAATATTTTCAATGGGAGCTTATGGTTCCTGCATTATCTATTTGGATATTTGGTTTCTGGTTAAATATTAATGTTTGCTTACAGCAGTCGGCAGGTCGGAGGTGGTGCGGGCGGAAGTAGAGGCGGGAGGAAAGGGTCGGCGCACGCGCAGGCTAATTGCCGGGAATTTCGGAGGTCGCCCGATAACCCGCGTCTGCGCCGGAAGTCGATAGTGCTTTGATGTGGTGCGACTGCGTCCGCTCCCCTTAATAAGCTCGGATACACGAGCGCGACACTCACCCGACATTACTTTGGGTAATTGTTGCACTTCTTACTTTATTTGTTTCTGAAGGTACTATAGAGTATTTATAATACATAAATTCTGGATAATGTTTTCGAGTGGCTTTAAAGTCATGTATTTAAAAATCGGGCAAATGCGTGTCGGGCCGCACACAGTGTTTCGTGTTTGCAACGATTTGCTTGCAGATGAGTGCAATATCTAAGTATGACATTTTGTTATTCATAAAATACGTCGTATTTTGTAAGTTTGTCGACTATTACCCGATAACTAGTAGAGAATATTTAACCGTGATAGTTTTTCTTGTAGAATCACTAGGGTCGGTTGTAGGTAAGGACTACTACCATTACGGATTTGTACACTAAACACAACAGTTTCAGAGATAGATTATTTTATGTAATGTTGTATGTATGTACCTAGTTTTAAATTTTATGTTGAAAAAGAAAAGAAACAAGAAAAGTACGATATATTTTTAAATGACAAAAAAGGCCGTAACTGGTTTTCTTTCGCCATTTCTTTTTACCAGTGGTCATTTTGCTTTTGTTTCCGAAATGGTAGTTTATAGAGTAGATTAATTTATACAAATCATTTATTACTGTATACTCTGACAAGAGAACGTGTTTGTGAAAACCTATTCTCTGAATAAAAGTTTTGAATTTGAATTTGAATTTTGATCATATTACGATCGTCCCACAACCCTAATGTTTTCGGAGACCTATCCCACCTCACATCATAGGGCACGAAAAACAAATTCATCCACTCTTTACGTGAGTACAGGTACATATAAGGCTTCCTTGTTAGTTTACTACGAAACCCTAAAATCACTCATACAAAGTTTCCTAATTTCATCTCTATTCCATTTCCTTATGATGTCAAAGAACGTTGATACATTTCAATTTCCTGGATGTAGTGGTTCTGTTTTCGTAAGACACGTTAAATATGGCTTTTCGACAATTATATAAAAGGAAAGACTACGTGACTGACCTATCAGCCTTTCATGAATAAGCTAGCGTGAATAATTTTTAGAAATTCCTATAGGAATAACGGGACTGAACGCGTAAGACCGCGACCATCCGCGTGTAGTGTATAATTAGTATTTTCTTCATTATTTCTGTAATACGATTAATAACAGAAAACAACTTGAATGTGTTTTGAAGGTTCACATAGATGACCTGTGAAGTGTGGATGTCATAGTTTGGGTCGCAGATATAATCGAAACCTTGCGGAAATAAGTACATCATTGACGTAAGTTTATGTTATTTGGACTTTGTCCCAAAAACACGAATATGAGGGCATGTTTTGTTAATTAATTATTAAATATTTGCATGCAGCGTAAATTAAATTAATCAAGCGTAAATCAGACTGTCTTGTCTCCACAAAATACAATTAATTCGCTGCGTATGAATTAGATGATGTAAACGCATTTATCATATCTATACTAATATTAAGAAGTAAAGTTTGTGTATTTGTTAAATTGTAAGGGTTAATCTCGGGATCTACTGAACCGATTTTAAAAATTCTTTTACCAATAGAAAGCCACGTTATTGCTGAGTGTCATAGGTTATATAAAAAATAGAAAAATAAAATGGCTTTTACGTGGTAGTCGGTTTTGCAAAGTGAATCGGAGAAAAAACGGTCAAATGAAAGCGTTTCTTACGAACGCCTGTACTAAAAAAGGATTATTAACATTATGCCCAACGAAGTGGGCACGGGTCAGCTAGTTACAAATAAATATTAATGATTCAGTATTATATTTATATCTGTATACTAAAACTCATGTCATTTATTTAGAGAATAGGCCTTCACTGGCACTTTCTCTGGTCAAATACAACTTGACACTAGTTGTAACTTTGTAACATAAAATAAACTACTTTATAAGCAAAAGTTTTTTAGGCCGCCAAGTTGAGACTGATCGGTGACTGCGTTTCCTGTCCGCGCAGCCGATGGGTCTCGCTTCAAGACCCACTCTGCTCAACACCAGGTGGGTTGTTTTGACTTAATATAAAAAAATAAGCTACCACCATTTCGGGAACAAAGAAAATGGCTATCAGTAAAAGAAATAACGAAAGAAAACTCGTTACGGCTTTTTTATCATTCAAAATTGTAACGTTTTTTTCCTCAAAAAACATCTAAATACACAAAATGTCAACATAATAGTGTCGATTAACAAAGAACAAACTTATAGAGGGAATAATGCAGACCCATCACTTCTGACGTTTGCTGGTGTTACAATGTTACCGCAAATAAATTAACCGCCATCACTTCGAGATTATTGTAACTCAGCTGGAATAACCATAAAATTATCAAAGACGAAGCCCGCACAAAAGGAAAAATGCACAATTTATTTGGGAATTCCATGAAAAACAGTGGTTATTCCCATTAAGAATTATGTGGGAATTCATATCACTTCTATTTTAGGAGTATATCGGGGTACTTTGCTTAAACAGTTAGGTATGCGTAGCTTCTATGATATACAATGACGTCATTTAAATCGGCAAATCATTTAAATAAATGTATATACAATAATTAGTTTTATCCTTATGAGTCGAGCAAGGAAGCGGACCACGTGGGCGACTTTGTCGTACTAGCACGCGTAACGCATCGTTATATGGCCATACGCTAGTTTGCGTATTCTCTAAGATCGATTCTGCTGGTACATTTGTTCCTAGCCATGACCCACTGGGCAAAGGCTCTCCTTCTCCAACTATCTCTCGCTACTGTTTCTTCTTAGTAGTTTTTAATATTGTATAAATTCGACGAAGGTCTTCGAGTATAGCTTCTCTGGGGCTGTGATAGCAGTGAGTTAATGTTAGATAACTTTTAAATGCTACTGAACTTATATCTCCTTTTTATTGTGAGTTCCAAAACAGCGGTACTTATCCCCGGAAAGTAAAATAAGTGGGTATTTATTTAAATTATACGTCATAGTAGAAAGAAGTTAGTATTAAATATGTAGAGTAACGAGTTAAGTCGACACTTCAAAGTGCATTCATTTTGATAATTTGATGTCCAATTGAAATGTTGATTGAAACCACAATGGAGAGGTGTGTTAAAAGTCGGAATAAAGGTTGTCTCTGGTAGAAGACAATTTTTGGGTCCTACCTGCACCTAAAAATCCGAATATGAACATCGTAATCCAAATAATGTCGTTTAGATATTTGAAATATAATTGGAAAATAGCTATTGGACTTATATCATTACTTCATATAGCCCGCGTATTAGGCAGCCAAGAGATTTTATAGAACGATTACCTGCGTCAGCCCTGCTTAGCTTGTTACAATTGCGAATGTGGAGCCCCAGTCCAAGATATGGCACGCTTAAAACAGCTCGCCCACTGTACCCAACTGAGTGTACTCAGGAGGACCTCCTCATGGCCACCGATAAAGGTGCTGCCGTTACCAAGTACCTACTTACTGGTATTGCACAAAGCCAGATGTACCCCCTACACGTTATAGCCTGTAATGTTAGCTGTCCTGAAAAAATATCCTGCAGCTGACATATTTAGTAAATCTTAGTGCCTACTTCATGTTCCATCTCGCGTCAATAGGATTGACGTTAATGTGTTAGATAACAGGGTTGAGAAACGGACTTCTGCAATTTCGTCACATTCTCAATGATAAAAAATCAATTTGTGTCATCACGAGCCCATTTAACCTTTGTTATCAGTTTCTGTTACATTTTGAAAGACGTCAGCTGGTTCTTGAGGACATCTATGGCTTTGTTGTGCGCGATCAACGGAATAAAAACGGGAGTTAAGTAACGATGACACCATGATAGTATTAGGACGAGTTTATTAATTTCGAATATCTTTTTAAACCGAATAACTGCTGTTGTTGATAGAAAAGTCACTTTATATGTATAAGTACAATTTCTGACGCTTACATACAGTGGAGTAGCCTAGCAGAAATTCACTTTACCTTTAATTGAAGAAGACTTCCAATTTAAGAAGACTCTCCTAATTTAAGAAAACTCTCCCAATTTAAGAAGACTTTTCCAAATGAAGAAGACTCTAGACCTAGTGGAATGTTGATGATGAGGTAGTTTGATTGATACCTGTGACCATTTTGAAGAGCGAGTTAAATCCGTGCACATAAAAACAAAATTTTCTGTCTTCAATTTGAATGTTTTCTGCAAATCTTAATTAGGATTTTTTTTTAAAGGAGATGGTTGATGTCTTTTTTACCATCACCACATACACAAGCAGGCTTAAGTTAGGACCAGATGGCAAGGCCATACAAGCAAGTGCGCCAAAAGCTGCGCCCATATGCACCTCCCCTCACGGAAAGTTTAGAGCCGGAAGTTCGGGATCGGGTAATTGTGACACTGTTTCCAGACAGAGGGGAATACTTGCCCCCGCCGATGGACCCGCCTACGGCGCCTAACGATGGCGAAACGGAGGTGCCCCTGGTCACTTCGACTGAGCTGAGGGCGGCGATCAGTCGTATGTCGGCGAAAAACACCGCCCCCGGCCCGGATGGAATTCCAGGTCGTGCGTGGGCGCTCGCTCTAGTGGAGGAAGCGCTCGAGCCGCAGATGCGGGGACTCCTTTCCGCGTGTCTAGTCCAACGGCGTTTCCCGGCACGGTGGAAATCTGGAAAGCTCGTACTGCTTCATAAAGAGGGTCGCCCAGCTGACTCGCCGTCGGCCTACCGCCCGATCGTCCTGTTGGATGAGGCGAGTAAATTGTTGGAGCGAGTGGTAGCGGCTCGCCTCATCCAACACTTGGACGAGGTGGGGCCGAATCTGAGCGACGAGCAGTACGGGTTCCGCCGCCATCGATCGACAGTGGACGCGATCACGCGGCTGAGGAGCCTAACAGACGAAGCCACTGCCCAGGGAGAGGTGGTGTTGGCGGTATCACTCGACATCGTCAAAGCGGCGCTCACGCACCATGGGGTCCCTCCATATCTTAGGGACTTGATTGCGGAGTACCTGCGCGACCGTGAGGTGGTGTTCCCCGGCTCTGATGGATGGGGTCGTAGGGCGGTAACATGCGGTGTTCCACAGGGATCGGTCTTGGGTCCGCTCCTGTGGAACATCGGCTACGACTGGGTTCTGCGTGGCGAGAACCCAAGGGGCGTCGGCCTTATATGCTACGCCGACGACACCCTTGTTACCGCCCGCGGCAGGTCCCACCGTGATGCGCTCCTTCTCGCCACAACCGGGGTTGCACAGGTGGTGATGCGGATTCAGCAGTTGGGCCTAGAGGTGGCCCTGCACAAGACCGAGGCCTTCTGTTTTCACGGACCTCGGAATAAGCCACCTCGGGGTATGCACCTGGTCGTTGGAGGTGTGTCCATCGCCGTCGAGCCGAGCATGCAATATCTCGGCCTTACACTCGACGGTCGGTGGGCCTTCACCGAGCACTTCAGGCGACTGGTGCCGCGTCTGATGGGAGCAGCCGGTGCACTTGGCAGCCTGCTCCCCAATATCGGCGGACCGAGCCTCGCCTGCCGCCGCCTCTATATGGGAGTGGTGCGGTCGATGGCCTTATATGGTGCTCCCGTTTGGGCAGACGCTATGACCGCCCGCAACAGAGCTCTGCTGCGACGTCCGCAGAAGGTTATGGCGGTCAGAGCCATAAGAGGGTACCGCACCATCTCTTACGAGGCGGCGTGCTTGCTAGCGGCGAGTCCACCGTGGGAGCTGGACGCCGTGGTGCTGGCGGCCATATATGGGCGCACCACTGAAGCCCGCGAAAGGGGCGAGCCCCCGTTCCCGGACGGTTTCCGACGTTGGAGAGATATAGCTCAGACGGAGCTCGTCCGGGAATGGGCGTATCGTCTGGAGGAGCCGACGGCTGGGCAGCGCACTGTTGGCGCTATCCTGCCCGTCTTAAACAATTGGATAGGGAGGCGCCACGGTGCGCTGTCATACCACGTTGTGCAGATGCTGTCCGGTCATGGGTGTTTCGGCCGGTACCTGCACAAAGTGGCAAGGAGAGAGGAAACACCGAAGTGCCACGAGTGTGGCTCCGCGGAAGACACGGCGCAGCACACGCTTGAGGTCTGTCCAGCGTGGGCTGCACCTCGCGCCGCACTCATGGTGGAAGTTGGTTCCGACCTCTCGCTCCCGGCCATAGTCAAACAGATGACTGAGAGCGAGAGATCGTGGGAAGCAGTGGCCTCCTTCTGTGTCGAAGTCATGACACAGAAGGAGGTCGCGGAGCGTGGTAGGGAGGTGGATCCTGCCGCCCCCCCGCTTCGTCGTAAAAGACCGGGTGGTAGGCGTTTAGCCCATGCCCGGCGACTACCACCTTAACGGGGCTTCCGGGCGGTGGTTAGGGGAAGCCGCCGCCCATGGAACGGAAGTCCCCAAGCGGAGCAGGCGCGCTTAAAGCGCCGCTGAAAGAGCCGTGACCACTGAGATTGGGTCTACGGACGCCCGCCGGCGGGGTTGCGGAAGTATCGTCAGTTCCCGCAGCCCCGCTGCTATATGGCGGAGAAGGTGGTAGTCAGTCAGGTTTTTAGTCGGTATATCCCTCAAGTGTCCTTGGGAGGGAAGAGCCCGACAGACCCCCGCCGCTTCCCCAAGTGGCGGGACATGCAGTAATGCATTTTCCTGACTATAAAAAAAAAAAAAAAAAAAAAAAAAGGACCAGATGGCACTGTACTGTCATCATCAGTATCTACACACTGCTGGCCTTTCCCAATGCTTTCCACCAAATGCGATCCTCCGCCTTTCGCATCCATTGCACTGCACTGTACAATCAACTTATTAAGTGATCAAGTAACATTTTTAAGCATGAGAAACTGGCATCTCCATTCAATTTATCAGTCTCACACGTTGTAAACACGCGCGATAAGGGCGGACGATGACATGCGCCTCACAACGAATAAAGAAATTGTTACACCCGGATATAGGTTGTTCAATATTGTTGGATAAATTGAAATAGAATTGTTTATTCAATTAAACATACAATCGCTGTAGATTTATTATACTTAGTCAATATAAAATATCATAATTAAACGAATTCTCTTTAGCCAAATAGTGACTCAAAATTAATTTGACTAGCGGTGCAGAAGTACAAGACCCTGCCAGGGTATCAATTCAGGATGCTGACTGGACGGCATCTCCCTGAACTTCTCCGTCGACAGCATACCGCATCCAGAAGAACAGCCGACTGGACGGCATCTCCCTGAACTTCTCCGTCGACAGCATACCGCATCCAGAAGAACAGCCAACTGGACGGCATCTCCCTGAACCTCTCCGTCGACAGCACACCGCATACAAGAGGACAGCCGACATTTGTGACAGTTTCCCCCGCGAGATGACAAACTCTCCACGAGTTCGCCGTCCACGCTGCGGTCGCACCAGCTGTGCTGACCGCCAGCTAGACGGCTAGAGTTCCAAATATCAGTCTCTTTGCTTTGCCCAATGTGGAAACTGTACTGACAATCTATACGTTGCGTCTGCGTACTGATGACAATGTGGCCTCCGTTACTTTTACGCTGAATTAGCCGTATAAACGTCTGCGCTGAAGTCGAACGTCGAGTACATCGTTTATTAGAGATCATAGCCTAACAGTAAAGTTTTTTTAGTGGGTATTCATTGCGTCACTCTCCTCCGACACATATTTTTTTATCGTTTTATTGATAAGCCATTCATTCATACCATCTTGTATTTCAATGAACACGCGGATGTCAAATTAAATCTGGGTCTTCAACTCTTCACGTGATAAGGAGGGGTATTTTATAATTTTATTCCTTATCTGACATGGTAAGAAATAAGAAAAAAATCGTAGGTACCCTTTACCCTTATATGAACACTTTGTTGTCCGTCTGTCTATCAAGACACTTTGTCTCAAGCGTGGAGGTATCAACCTGAAATTAATAATCAAGTAGGTGCTCTGATAAGAAAAAAAATCGAAAACCGTTAATTTGTAGCTACAAAAAATAGAGGTATCTAATTTTGTGATGAAATTTTTACTTGAAATTGGTAAACTAACCGCGATAGGTATATCGAATTATATGCTATGATGATTTACCTTTATTATTTACACCCTACATGTTATATATAACAAACCTTATGATTGAAAATAACATTATCATCTCCCTTCCCATCCTTTTTAGGGTTCCGTAGTAAACTACAAGGAACCCTTATAGTTCGCCATGGTCGTCTGTCTGTCAATCTGTCCGCGGTCTAGCGCCTAGACGCTTAATGCTAGAAAGCTGTAATTTGGTATGTATACACATATCAAACATATAACAATTCTAACAAAGTGCTGGAACAAAATTTAAAAAAATATTTTGTTTTGAGGTGTCCCCCCTACATATATAGTGGAAATGAATTTTTTTTTCGCGCCCGCCTCATGTTGTGGGATGTCGTTAGATAGGTCTTTTTAAATCATTCAGGGTGTGGAAAGATCATTTTTAGATACAATGATCCGTTTCGGAATTATTTACATTTATCGTGTCAATTTTCGTTTTGCACGGTGGTTCCCGCCCTCTATCTCCGAAAGTCTTATGTATAGAAATTTGAAAAAAATCATGGTTGTAGTCCATATGCTGAACCTTCAATGAAAACTATAACGATTAAGTGGGCTCTTCTAGTAACCGAGTAATAGCCGTCGAACTTATATAATAAAATATTAAAAATAAAATAAAATATTATTATTATTATTTAAAAAAATAAAATAAAATAGTATGCAATACACAATAATATAATGAAATAAACAAATATTAAAATTTATAATCTCTATTTAATTTAAATCGCCTTCCTCTCTCCTAATTGCTATGCCCGACAAGGGCCCATAATGTGTACTTTTAAATCATTTCTGTAACAACTTACATACTGTATGGAACGCAATAAATATTGAAATTGAAATATTATTGATGAAAACTTACAAATGTGATAGAATTTGATATTGGACTCGACTGAAGGCAAGCAAAGCACAGCAAATACGGGACCCTACATTGTGCGTGGCCCGACACGTATTGCCCGGTATTTTTCTGTGGGAATATGGAAAAAAGGCTACCGCCTTGTAATATTAGATATCGTGATCACCGTGTACGACAATACAAACAATGTGGACAACGCTACCAATTTATCGTTGACCTATTTTAAAAAAGCAATTATCCCTTTTTAACAAATAATAATTAAGTATTGAGAAACTACATTGTATTCGAATAGAACTGAAACAAGGAATATCTATTCATGTTTGCGTTGATAGTAAGTATATTCTAACACGTACTTTGCAGCCGTTACTTTTGAGTTTAGAAGGATATCCGTTAGAGCTTCACGCTTGGTGAATAGAACGTTAAGCAGCTTTACTTGCCTAACTAATTGTCATGTAGAGCATGCCTTTAATTTTAGTGGTTTGCTAGGCTAGCGGCACGGAACCGCATGCGCTCTTTCCTAGCTTCAATGTCGGCTTTACACTATCGTGAAGTTGGGCGAAAACGAGAATGTGTACGGCTTCTTCGTTCCACGCCTTCACTTTTTCTTTGTCTTCTAACCTCGCTTCACTTCGGCCAACTTCGCGAGAGTGGTAGCATTTCTGATGTCCCTAATGTTCATAAGCGGCGGTAACCACTTTCCATCTGGTGGTCAATTTGCCAGCCGTATAGCCAAAACCTTTTGTGACTTTGAAAGAATTAATGCAACGCATGGCACTTACAAAATTTGTATGGCAAAAAAGTGTCTTGTCTGTCATATAAATTCTAGAGGGAAGATTATCATACCGCGTTGTACAGGTTACACGTAAGACCAGATTGTTTGTAATTTCCGTTTGTGTGTAGGTATTGGGATTAAATATTGCAGAATTGCTTACTCGTTGGATGGTTGAGCTCAGGTTTACCTGAAACAAATAGTTTTATTTTGAAAATCGGTTAAGCAAAAAATAAGAAATGTGACACAAAATCTGATATGACAAATTACATAGACACAATTTAAGACGTAGCGCAAAAAATGTACCTAACCATTATGTAAGTAAAACCTTGGGTGTTACAGACGTGCATATGTAAGTGATGCGGTTTGAACTGGTAAGAGGAAAGGTGGTCAAGGCTAGAGATGTTCTAGATCAGTGGGATTTGGCGGGTGTCGCGGCGTATTTGCGAAGGCTGGGTCCCCGTTCGGCGCTCCACAAACGGGGCAACCAGGGCGCCATGCAGACGGTTTGCAATTAATCGATTACAATAATTTAATTACGTCATGACGTCGTGACAGCTGCGCAAGCGCCGACGTTGTGTGCGCAGGTGTCGTGACGTGACGTGCTGTTTGAGAAAATCAAAGGAAGAACACTCGTCTCGTCTCGCTGCTCACGTTCTCATTTGCAAATTATTATGTTGTCACCTGTACTGTGATCCGTTCACATAGATGGACTCCATTTTTATAGTTCATGTTTAGACTTGTTTTAACTAGTTAGTGCTTCTACCTGCATGCAAGTCGTTTCTTTTAGTGTTGTCATATTATTATGTTACGGTTAAGTCCTTGCATACTTTAGAGCGAATTTTGAATTTCTAAGGGTATGCACGGGTAACTGCATCATACTCTGAAACAGCTTGACGTATTATCCAATCTTCTAAAATCACGGTGCTTTGTATCTAAGGGATTAGAAAAAATGAAAGAAGTGGAATTTGATATATCATTTTTAGTTAGCTCTTTTATGTAAATTGTCTGAAGTTAATAATAACCAACAAACGATAAATAAATGTCCAAATATTCTGGCTTCTTTTCTCTTTGTTTAGAAAGTCCCAATTATTTAGAAAATTACTGAAGGTCGTGAATCATGTCGTGAGTCCGCTGATGAAGTGACAATTTTAATTTCACGATGTCCCTCCATCGACATCTGTCTTTGTGTGAGTGCATTATAATACGTAATCTAGTGATAGGGTCGCTAATTAGACCTTTATGGTAATTATCGGAAAACGCAGAACTCAACTATTTTGTACGTAATGAAAGTAAACTTTGTGGTGTCTATGTCAAATAAACTATTTTTCTTTCTTTCCAACTCTCTCTGTGCAATTCTTTTTTGATAGAGTCTAATTTATTTTTGTTTGTTGGTTATTATAGACTCTAACCAGTTATTGTATATTTTAGCTACTTTACATTTAAAAATATCGGTTTTACCAATATTGGTTTCGTCACCAGATTTTTAGCAACTGCGCGTTTCACTTCCATTCATAAAGCCAGATTTTACAATATGTAATCTGTCTGTTAATCTACCTGTTAAATAACGAAAATGTATTTTTCAATCAGTGAAACTGAAATATAGGCTAATGCAATAGACAATTTGACATCAATATCTACAAAAGGTAAGCAATTCTAAGTAAAATTCAGAATTTATTTTCTTTAGGTAGGTACTCAAGATTTTTCTAGTAGGTACCTCCTTATAAGAAAGGATGTTTTAAGATCTTTCTACTATTTATCCTCCATTTGGGTAAGGGATATATCCAGCAGTGTAGTTCTTGTGGCAGAGATGATGATGATGTTGAATCAAAATTTTGTATTTTTTCAGGTAGATTTCTAAGTTCATTCCACCGTCTGGGCCTACCATGTAGACATACCTAGTTCTTTATTGTTCTGTACTGTCAACAGCTGTTCTCTAAAGTTCTAAACCTCAAAATTTTATTTAAATCCTCAATGGATTTGTATTTAAATTTGGATTCCTTTCTGGACGCAAGAAAAAAGCATTTTTCCATTAGAGACATTAAAAAAAATCTATCCCTACCATGATTGATGGCAGCAATAAGGCCGCCACTTTGCAAATAAATATAATATTTATTTGCAAATAATTTATATTTTTTATCTACGTTTTACAAAACTCAGTAAAAATTGATTTCTTTGTATTAATTTCAGACATTCTCGATTTTCGTTTGTTTTGTCTTAAATACGTCATTACAAATGCTATGTTCAATGTCCAGTCCATAGAGGTCCCGTTTTTATTTAATTTTAAAGATTTATTGTCTGTCTAAAGACTGAATTGTCCCTATATATTTATTTATTTATTGATTTGAGGTTTAATTTAAGATTTCAAGTATGTACTTAATTAAATTTTAATAAAGGTAATTATTACCTATAGCAAACTGTATCAAATTCGGAATTTAAAAAAAAATAGGAAAATACCTCACTTTTTTTTTCACACTAAATTTTTCCTAGATTATTTATGCATATTTAAATAATAAATTACTGATATTTTGTATTAAATAAGAAACATTAAAAAAAAATAAAAAATATGATTGACTTATTTTCTTTCAAATATAAATTAAATATCCGGAAAGAGAAATTATAATTGTAGTTAAATGAAATATAATTTATAAAGAAATAAATAAAATAATTTAAAATGTTAGTAAAAATGAGTGTGTGTGGTATAGAGACAGGCGGCGCGCGACGCGGCGCTGGCGCCGTAGGTATGGCGAGAGGCCGAGCGGGGGCGCGCACGCACACAGGCGCGCGGCGGCCAATCGCGGCGCGGCGCGCACGCACACCGCGCCGCCGACGCTATGCCAAAAACCTAGTTTTCTTATGAAAAACGTGTTAATTTTGTGCAAGTTTAGGGTGGCGGCGACCCCGCGCATGCCAGCAGCCCTCGCAGCGAACACCTTTTGCCAGATTCGTCGTACAGAACTCCCTCAAAAAATTCACGAACATTGCGATGCGGATCCTCGCCACTTAAGCTTGAAAGAATTTTCATGTTTTTTACGACAGGAAATAAATAGAAATTTTACTACCTTCGGATAGCTGATAAAATGCGCTTTCCGATGAATATAATAAGATGTATCAAAAAAATTCGCCGCTCTTCATGCTTGATATTAAAGTGCGTAGTTCTTCTGAGGCTTGTATTACGAAACTCCCAAAAAATAAATGGGGTTTTATGAATTAAACATTTAGAGGGTATTCCACCAAATACTTTTATTTAATAAAAATAAGGATCGAGCGAATAGTTTATTCATAAGGAGAATCGCGCGGGGGCCCGCCCAGGCCGCGCGTCGCGGGCGCCGGGGCGGCGCGGCTGTACTGCGCCCTCGTGCTTCGGCACTACTGGGGAAAATAAAACTTTTTCACCCCGTACCTTTTGCTGCTAATGGACAGGCGCAGGCCCGGACATTATATTTCCATAATAAAAAATGTGAAAAGAAATCGCATGTTTTGAGGAAAATTGTTTGAAATTTTCCGGCCTCGATGTTACTTTGACGTCAACATCGAAGGACTGAACGGTATAAGGTACAGAAAATTAGTCTATAATTAATAATTACTAATATATATATTTTTATAATACAGAAAAGGGTGTTTTCAATATTAAAAAATTAAAAATAATAATAAATTAACTGCTTTAGGTAGATATAGTAGAGCGTTGTCAGAGAAAAACTAGTTACATAGTAGGTACCTACCTCCTATTTCTACACACGTATAAAATATCAAATAACGAACAACATGACACAACGGTTTCTGTTATATTTAGGTATAGATATTTTTAAAGGAATAAAATTATCTAATAGCGCGCGGTATCACACGTCGCCAATGATGCGTTTGCGCATAGGTAGGTCACCCAGCGCGAGTACGTCACGAATCTGTTGTGATTTTTTATATAGGTATCTACAATAGGTACCTACTTACTTTATAATCAGGGTTTAATACCTCAGATATATAGACAACCTAAGTACTGAAAAACAAACTCTAACATAACAAGAATTTCAGAATTTTTTATTTAATCGTGCATGTCATTACCGAATTCTTTCTGTTGGGTATAAAAAAAATGTACCTAAGTGATTGTAGTATTATCCTAATGATCTACCTAAGTATAAATAAGATATTAAAAAAGTATAAATTGCTATTGTTAACTGTGAGAATAGTTTGGTTAAAAAGGTGTGACAGCAGGGGTCCACTGTGGCGGGTGCCGGCGCCCAAAGTGAGGGTTCCGGGAACGAACCCGAGTACCCCGAAATCCGTATTAACATTTTAAGCCATAATATTAGTTTTGGATGTATTCAAATGCATAGCAGCAACACTTAGGTAGGTACTGGAATATGTTTACACATTGATTTGCTTGTGAAACATTTTGTTTATTTTTAGATAGATATATAAATAGAATATGCTTTATTTGAAACTAGTGAAACCCGCGAACTTCGTTTGCGTGCCCGCTTTCCCGTGAGAAATTTTGTATGTAAGTATTATATTATTATATTATTACTTACATACAACTTATACCTGCCTCTTGAATAGGTAACTCTCAAGCTATCCCTAGGTATTTATCTTCATTAGTTTCACAATGACGGCTTTAATTTAATCCGTCATTAACTTTAATGAATACCTACATTGATTTAAGGTGAAGGGTCTGTGTGCGAATGTATGAATTTCAGACGCGACACTGTATAAATAAATGGTGACATCACGTGAGGTACCTATAAGTACCTCCGGAATTTCAAGCGTCTATAGGCTACGGTGATGCTTACCATCAGGCGGGCCGTATAGTTGGCAATGGCAACCAAGCATACGGCATAAGCAACTATGTGGCATAAAAAAAATTGACAATTCACACAGTGCCATCGGGTTCTAAAGTAAACTAGACTTAGCGTGCTTGTGATATGAGTACCAGATATCTAATATATTTTTGTAGGTAAATATAAACACATACCCAGACACAAATACCATCATAAAAAATGTTTGCCCTGTGCGGGTATCGAACGCGCCCTTGGGAGCCGAAGGGTCACTACCAAACCAACATACCACCGTCAAAATAATAATAATAATAAATCCTATAGGTAATATGATTAATTGAATGGTTACCTAATAAATATCTTAAAACTCGATGGTGTTTGACGTACCAACAGATAAACAGGCAAGCTGGCTACCTGGTGGCACTGGTGGGGAATGTTATCGTATGATTGTGTACCTAGTAGGTAACACCAGGAACGCTACCTAGGAAAGGGCTTGCTTGTGAATCTTTCATTCAGCGAAACGGAATTGGTCGCTTTTCGTGCGTCGACAGTAGGCCCCCAAATTAAATTAATTGAATCTATATTTACAGATACCTATCTAGCCTATCTAGGTATGCTAATACAGCATTAATTTTATCTGATGGACTGTAACCCGATACCAGCATTGGGGCCTCAATTTCAGAAGCTTGTTCTTCAACGGAAACTCACTCGAGTACTTCCTTGTACCGACGACAGAAACATTTAGAGGTACAAAAACAGAGTAACATGAGTGTACCTATGAAATTAATGGTTTATCAGAATAGATGAACAAAACAAAATATTTTTTACTAACAAAACCCGCGCAATTCCGTTTGCGTATATTAATAGACAGCCCGCGCCATTGACTATCAGACTTTTGACCAAATCCTCCGGAAATAGCGCACTTTTCGGGATAAAAAGTACCCTATGTGTTAATCCAAGGTATTAGCTACCTATATACCAAATATCATAAAAATTCGCCCAGCCATTTGAGAGCGAAGAAGAACAAACGTGCTCAACAAACGTGAACAAACTTTCTCCTATATGACATTAGTGGGAATTGTGGGATAGGTAGGTACGTACGTACTTAGTCGACGCACGAGCAGCGACGAATTCTATCAAGTGTTGTTTAACAAAAACTGTTGGCACACTAACAGCGACCAATTCACAAAACGCAATGCTGCTTCCACCCGATATTCTGCGCCACGAGAGATGATACCTGACGTGTTACGTAATTGACCTGCGCAGGAGACGATCTCTATACCATTTTAGCAGAGATCGTGTACTACGCAAGTCCAATCAGCTATCGATCAGGCCTCATCTCTCGTGCGTGGCGTGGATTGTACTTCCACGGTCGAGTTAGTCCATTTTATTAAAATGCTCTATTATATTTCAACTCTAGAAATAAATCTTATTTTCCTTGAAAATCGTCTACTCAAATATGCGTAATCTACTTCAGAATTTATTTTCATGTAAGCAAACCCAGTAAAGGCTATCTATGCAACACTTGAATAATATAACTAAATTATAGTTTAAGTTAATAATGTGAGATTATTATTATCATTTTAAATAGAGAGGGTGAAAAGGGCGTTGACCTGTTAACGTCCGCGCACGTTGCCACTCGAACCTCGGAAACATTCCCTTCTGCTACGGATATAATAAGGAAGCAGTATAAGTCCAGATTTTGATCGTTTATAAAATACATCGACGATAAAATATGTAACTGTAAGTTGCATTCAATAAAATGCCTAATAATGTATATTTAAGTAGGTGTATACATCATTTTTTAGGAATTTATTTAAGTATAGTAGGTATGTAAAAAAAACTTCATTATTATTTAGGAATTTGATTATTGTATGTAAAAAAATCTTCTCTTTAAACTTTTATTACGGACACATTGATTGATATTACTGGAAGCAATTTGTGTGGTCGATGTGTCACTTATAAGAATACGATGTATTACTTATGGATTACCTGGAACCGGTAGGTTGGTGCTTTACCAAGCAGAGCCTACTTGTAGAAACCCACCATATCCATACCTTTATCAGCACCATATTTAGTACCAAATTATTAGCAATGATATTTCTAATGACGTTAAGCAGATAAAAAGATGTTTCAATTTCGGATAATGCATATTTAATCAAAAGACGACGATATTAAACATTTTTCTAGATACTGATATAATTCACTTGGGGGAAAAAGGTTCGAACAATAACTTAAATTCATAACGCTGCTGATAAGATGGAATACAGTTAGCATTTGGGGATCTCCCCCTAACTTTTAACCGATAATTCTAGGGTTGTAGTATTTTGCAATTATGTCATAACTAGCTTTTGCCCGCGGCTTCGTTCGCGTTAATTTTATGACATAGATCTCGTTTGACAACAAAACAACCAATACGCCCGACTTGTGGCGCCATCTGTTCGCCGAGCCAGCGCCCTCTACCTATAGTAGAAAAAATATTTTCTCAATGGAATGACATACTTTCACGGGATAAAAAGCCTATGTTGGGCTCTGTACTCCTGACAATAATATACAAATTTTCATAATGATCGGTTGATTAGTCAAGCCGTGAAGGAATAACAAACAAACAAACTCACTTTCTCATTTATAATATAATTATGTCATAATTTAATAATTATTTTCATACCACTAAGGTAAGTGTCCAAGCTTACGGCCGCCTGATTATAAGCAGTCAGCCTATGGACGTTTGCAATACCAGGGGCATTACTAACGCCGACCCTGAAAGAACCTCCTATAAGGCCGCCTTGTTGCGATTTTAATAGTGCGTAAGTTACATTTATGTATAATGTGTCCTACTGTTGTGAATTGCAATTAAAGCATATTCTATCTATCTATCTATATTGTTATCCCGTCTCCTAATCCTAACTAAGTAAGTATAAGTTACTATTAAGACTGTCGGCATTTGTATAATCCCGACATGCAAAATCTGAATGTTTAGGATTATACGTGGGCAAAACAAATATACCAATAATAAAACAGTAGATCCTAGTATGTCTGTACATTGAACATAGATATTTGGCAAAAATAAATAGGGAACAATAAAAGAAAAGTTACTTTAAGTAAAAATAAACTTTCTACAACTTTTAACTTATACCGAACACTGATAATAGTGTACAAACACAAAATTGTAATTAACATTACAAACAGCTTTTGAGCTTCCGTCCTAAGACAATTCAACTTAAAATACGCCTTAGTTTCAACAAACGTTCGTTAATTATTACAATAGTAATTAAGTGAGCCTTTTATTGTCGTCCTTGGGGTCCCTGAGGGAAGAGGGGCGGAAATGGAAGTACCACACGTGTGGCGCATGCGTCGATAAGAACCAACGAAGACGCAACTCTAAATAGATGCTACAATTTATTATTAAAAGCTTTTATTTAACTTGACCTGTATGTATGTATGTATGTAAGGGTGGAATCTTGGAACGAAAATTTGAACTACTTCCCGAAGACCGATTGAGCTGAAATTTTGCTTAAAATTGTAGATCAGATGACAATACAATATTATGATAACAAAATTACGATACAGCCGTTTGTGTTCCGTTTTTCGTACAAAACCGTTCCGAACAAAAACCAATAGGGTACTTCCGGTTGTCCTAGAATCATGAAATTTGGTAAGAAGCAAGATGATGTAGCACAAGTACAGGAATAAATCTGAAAATCGTAAATTTGTAGTTACTTCTTCTTCTTTAAACAACCGATATAATGTGACCCTACCCTTGGTACATTTTACATTGGTACATGGCTCTTTTTATACCGGTTTTGAATTAAAGTGTATTTTATCTATTACTAGCTTTTCCTCGCGGCTTCGCTCGTGTTATTTTTATGACATAGATTTCGTTTGACAACAAAACAACCGCGCTATGCGACTTGTGGCGCCATCTGTTGACCGATAGCATCCCATACAGCTCCCTTAATAGTAGAAAAAATATTTTCCCTTTGGATTGACATACTTTCACGGGTAAAAAGGTAGCCTATGTTGGGCTCTGTACCCTTGACAATATATATACAAATTTTCATAATGATCAACTGATTAGTCAAGCCGTGAAGGAATAACAAACAAACAAACTCACTCTCTCATTTATAATATTAGTATGATTCAAATTGCTGGTGCTAGTTATAACAAATAAATTCATTAGACTAGTACCGCCTCTCGACAATAGATGGCACTGCGAAACCTGTCCAGTGATAACTAAAAAGTAAAAAATAAATTAAAAGTAAAAAATATATATTTAAAAACAAGCTTTTATTTAATTGCGCTAAAAAGAATAAAATAAACTTTTCTTTTAAAACTTTAACTATCAACTTATAACGTCATTACACAATTTATATGACATAAAAGCTTGTCGCAAGATTTACCTGTATAAGTAAAAACATAATTATCGAACTAACATTTACTCGTACTACGAGTAAATGTTAGTAATTAAATCTCGCGACAACCTTTTATGTCATATAAATTGTGTAATGACGTTATAAGTTGATAGTTAAAGTTTTAAAAGAAAAGTTTATTTTATTCTTTTTAGCGCAATTAAATAAAAGCTTGTTTTTAAATATATATTTTTTACTTTTAATTTATGTGCACTACGCATGTACAAAGTATCACTATACGCTAACACGGCTGGCGCGCGAAGACGTAAGACAAAGTTCCAAACTCATACTTATTTACTCAGTGCAGATTGTCGTTATACAATCAATTTTCAATTGTTTAATAAACTGTGAGCCAAAATTTGGGCTGACAGTTTACAAGTGATGGAGAATACTACTTGATTTACGATATTCGTTCCATCCGCTTCTCTCCGTTTACGATCGAGATTTAATCGAAAACTAATTAAATATTTCTAAAAGTATTAGAATATCGTTAAATGGGGCCTTAAAATAATAGTGTTAGATGCCTATGCTTATGCACTAAATTGCACTGTGATAGTGATATCACATATATTGGTGTGAACAAGGAGAACAATCACACATAAATCGTTCAACTTAGCGAAAGTGTAGAGCTAGAATAAACAGTTAAAAAAGTGACACACGTAGTTTAAGTGCAGAGTATTAAATATTTATGTTATTGTATTTATTTTTATTATATTCCGATGGTGTGAAGCTATCTGTTTTGATTTTTACCCTAGCACGACCTACTACTGGCAAATACAAGTAACTTCTACAGCTCTATTACCTTGGCATTAAGTAAAAAATAGTAAGTTACAAGATAATTTATTTTATAGGTAATATAAATCTATAGTTATGGACGTGTACCTACATATACCTATGTAACCTTTATGGACATTTTATGTAACCTACTACATGTATATAGTACGTTTATAAATTCTTGTTCAAAAGTGCAAATGTAGTACATTTTCATAGACAGAAAGTCACTCAATAGAGTAATAAATTATGTGTCTAATATCTTGGGCGCAAAAGTGTGAAAGTGATTCCTTTATATAGTATTTTTTTTTAATTTTTTATAATAAATATATAGGGACAATTCATACAGACTGAGCTAGCCCCAAAGTAAGTTCGAAACTTGTGTTATGGGATGCTAACTCAATGATATTATATTTTATAACAAATACATAAATAAATAAACATCCAAGAGGCCAATCAGAAAAAGTTCGTTTTTCATCATGACCCGACCGGGGATCGAACCCGGGACCTCCTGGGTGGCGGTCTGGCGTGGTAACCATTACGCCACGGAGGTCGTCGCCTGCCTTGCATGCAGTAAGTAAACGATTTGGGAATCTAAAAGCCGACATGGACGGACGCTCTAGCAGTCATAGTCAATAGTTTGAATCTTTGACCGCTCAAAGTAGTTGCAACTGCTCGATCGGTTCATATTATGTGTGTATTGTAGTAGAAGACTGCGAAGTTCACTATGCAGTCGCAGCTTCAAATCGGCCCTACACTGAGTCGTCGTTGAATGAGCAGGTTGTGAAGCGCCGGATGACTATAAAAAAACTGTCGCAGAAATCGCACAGTGTTATAGCTCCATTCATACAGATGGTGATCCGATGAAAGTGCAGTCTGTAGCAGATGGTACTAGTGAAAATGAGCAGTTGGAATAAGGCTGATCAACCCCTCAGAATATTCACGGTTGTAAAGGACGTATCCCGTCAAAAACATTAAAATGTAAGTCAAAGCCAGAGTTTTGTAATGCAATACATACTTCCACTACAAAAAGCTGTGAGATGAGCAGTTAGAATAAAGCTGATCAACTCCTCAGAACATTCACCGCTGTAAACTCTGTAAAGGACGTATCCCGTCAAAAACAATAAAATGTAAGTCAAAGCCAGAGTTTTGTAATGCAATATTTCCACTACAAAAAGCCGTGAGATGAGCAGTTGGAATAAGACTGATCAACTCTTCAGAACATTCCCCGTTGTAAACTCTGTAAAGGACGTATCTATATAAATGAAACATCTGTCTAAGAACGAAAGATAAGAGAAAAGAAAGGATCTAGCAGATGGAAAATCACTGGTCACCAACTATTTTACGGATCATTTGCGTTACTCTTTATCATTTTGGGTTCGCAGATTACGTCTTTTTCTATTCTGATACTAGTCACTTCCATAGTTTCCATACTAAGACTCTTCCTACGCCTATCTTCTCTCACACAATCTATTTTTCTTCACTTTTTACCAGTAAGATGAAGTGATTCATAGGATATTTATAACGTAAAGTTTCTATAGGAACGGGAATAATTGTGCGGGTACAGAGTGCAGTTGCTACCAAGTACCTATACTTATTTCTATACAAACGATACAACACAGTAAAAAACCGGGCAAGTACGTGTCGGACCACGTACAATGTAGGGTTTCGTATTTGCTGAGCTTTGCTTGCCTTCAGTTGAGTCCAGCATTAAATTCTATCACATTTGTAAGTTTTCATCAAAGAAATTTTATTTTATCAGTTCGTCGGCTATTACTCGGTAACTAGTAGAGCCTACTTAACCGTTAGGTATAGTTTTCATTGAAGGAGCATATGGACTACTACCGTGTTTCTTTTTCAAATTTCTAAATAACAAGACTTCCGGAGATAGACTGGGGGACCACGGTGCAAAACGAAAATTAACACGATAAATGTAAATAACTCCGAAACGGATTATTGTATCGAAAAATGATATTTCCACACCCTCAATGTTTTCAAGAGACCTATCTAACGATACCACAACTTGGGGTGGGCGCGAAAAAAAATCATGTCAACTTTATAAGTAGGGGGGGGGGAGGCACCCCCAAAAAAAAATTTTTCATAAAAAAATCCCAGCATTGTTAATATATGTATACCTATGTAGCGTCTGTAAGCTAGACCGCGGACAGATAGATAGACAGACAGACAGACAGACGGACATGGCGAAACTATAAGGGTTCCTTGTAGTTTACTACGGAACCCTAAAAAGAAAGTACTTAAGGTAAAAAACTTAAATTTCGATAGAAATGCATTCTAACGAGTTGATAGACAAAAAGTGTTTCAATTACACATTTTTTGAGTGGCCAACCGGAACGTGACTCTGATAGAAAAACAATGTTCTGACGTCGATGCAAGATCATGGATATCTAACAAGTGTCTAATTTAACAAGGTAACGATGCCTAATAGAAAAAAATGTTTGACATAGGCGAGAGAATGGAGAGAGAACCATAAACGGCCGCATCTTTTGTGCCTTTTAAATGTGATTTAGTAGTTTTTTTTTGTCAAAAGGCATTGCAGACTTGACTATTATTTATATTCATTTCATCTTCATCACCACACGCGTTCCTGAGAAAAATGGAGAGTCAGACAGACAAAGAAGTGATCTTAAAGGGTTTCATCTTCCTCTCGCCTAAAAAGAAACATGGATCAGCAAATGGAGGTCATGTTCTGTATTACAAGTTCGGGCTACGTAATAAATGACATCTTTATGAAACCGTTGGCCATTGGAACGGAAGTCCCCGAATGCTGCAACGCGCCTAGTCGTGAGCGCGCCGCCAACCGTGCGCCCAACGACGACCGCCGGCGGCGGGGCAGTGGAAGGATCATAGTTCTCGCAACCCCGCCCATCTAGGCGGATTATGTGGCAGTCAGTCAGGTTTTTAATCGGTTTACCCCAAATGGTCTAGAGGGGGAGCCCGACCCAAGCGGCGGGCCATGCAGTAATGCATTTTCCTGACGCGCATTAAACGTCAAAGACAAAGATTTTAAATTCTACCACTACTTCAGAGTAGGTTTGCTAAAAGAAAGAACTGAACTGATAGTCAATATTCCACCGTATAATGTGCTCGACAGACACTCTACCGAATCGAACGATCCGCTCGTGGTTAATAAGCTAGCGAGACGCTCCGAAGTTGAAAGTGAGCATAGCCATAGTACTCCATACAAAGAATACAAACCACTCGAGATAAAATGGTGCTGGTTTGGTTCTGATGAGTGAAATGCCGACCGCGGCCATAGTTCACTGTGTTTCAGTCTTTCATCAAATGAGTCTGCAAGCGACACGCCGTAAATTACGTATAGTAGGTACGCACAGTACACGACATTTAAGTACCTACCTACCTAAGTGTACCTAAAAGTCGAACTAGAAATAAAATAGCTGCTCATAGTGAGCCTATTGGGGAGAAAGCCATTATCTAGCTTACAAGAATAAGTCAATCATTTATACAAGAAAAGTTATAAAGCATGTCACAATAAAAAATAACAAAGTTACAATAAATTCGCATTATTGTGGAAAGCAAACAAATGCTTAGTAATTTTTTCTTTATAGTAAAAAGTATATTATTGTTGAGACTAGAAAATGCATGATTAGCATATTTCGATTAACGCCATGTAGGAATAAATTGTAAATTCTTTCTCACCGTGTAAGTACCTACGGAGGGCAAACACCGGTGTCAGGTCCTCCTGCACGTGGAGCGCGCCAGTTCCTAGTATCGCTACTTCAGTATACCTACGCGTTCTGCTGACGCGCCGACCCGCTGCCGGGCGCCGCGTATTCAATTAATACACATCGATAACAATAGAAAATATCATATTTTCCTCATCGGCTCGCTATATGTTTGTCATTTCATGTAAAAAAAAATATGCCTTACATCTATTCAAATAAATTTTATTGTCTGTTTCCATTCTTAGTGTTTAGCATTGTTTGTTTCAAAATTGCATTTTTTAACTTGGTTCGTGCTTAACGAGCTACGCAGATGACGAACTATCCATGACCTTGTTATTGTGAAAGAAAATAGAACTTGTGCTATACTGGTAACGCACAACGCATATCATTCGTTGTATCAAAATTGCATTTCTTCACTTGGTGCAAAACGAGCTACGCAGAAGCAGCCTATCCATGACTCCCAAGCCTACCTATTTGTCTGTGAAAATAGAACCGTGTAATACAACAGTAACGTATACTACGCGCAAAATGCGATTATTCCTCTTGGCCACCGGCGGTGGCCATCGCCACATCTTTTTATTAATTAATTTAATAATATTTTTATAAGGACCTGGGGTGTGTTTGGGATGTGTTAGGGGTGTGTAAGGAATGTTTTTGGAGTGTGTTAGGAATGCTTTTGGGGTGTTTTAGGAATGTGTTAAGCATGTGTTTGGGATATATTAGGAATGTGTTAGGGGTGTGTTTAAGATGTGTTAGGAATGGTTTTGGAGTGTGTTAGGGATGCTTTTGGGGTGTGTTAGAAATGTGTTAAGCATGTGTTTGGGATATAATAGGAATGTGTTAGGGGTGTGTTTGAGATTGTTAGGACTGGTTTTGGGGTGTGTTAAGCATGTGTTTGGGATGTGTAAGGAAAGGTTTTGGGGTGTATTAGAGATGTGTTGGGGATGCTTTTGGCGTGTATTTGGGATGCAATTTGGGTGCGTTAGGCATGTGTTAAGCATGGTTTTGCGGTGTTTTAGGAATGTGTTAGGGATAATTTTGGGGTGTGTTAAGGTTTGTGTTAGGCATGTGTTAGGCATGTATTTGGGATGTATTAAGAATGTGTTGGGGGTGTGTTAGGCTGTTAGAAATGTGTCAATTACCTTTTGTTTGTTTTGTAAAAAGCGAATTAAAATACAGACTTTCAAATCTGTTTCAATAAGCTTACCTGTCAACATGACGATTAGTAAGCGTTGCAATAATAATCGAACTTTTTGTGGGGTTGCCACTTTATTATTTTGCCAAGTTAGGTTTGCCAGGCTCAATCATTCGCGTTGTGGAGGATGTGAAGAGGATTACGTTTGTTACCACTTTAAGAACATTATATCTATAATATTAAAAAATGAAATCTCAAATTTATTTCATAATGAACATTTATTAAAAGTTGCCGCTGAAATGGAGACAAGTGCGTATTTATTCGAACTTTAAAACCAGGTAAGATACTTAATCATGTAAAATATCACAATTTACTATAATTATACACACACAGCATTAAAAAAAAATTGCTTACAATATTTTTTTCTTAACTATACCTTCCTACATTTTGAAATAGGTATAAGTACCTACGTAAAAATAAATAACAATTGGAAGAAAAAAGAATCACATTGCGTCAAGTTTGCTAAATTTAAATATTTTTGGATGGATAAAAATGTTGCAAAACCATTTTTAACACATCCTAAACACGTGCCTAACCTAACACATCCCAAACACATGCCTAACACACCCTAATAGTATCCCAAACACATGCCTAACACACCTCTAACATATTCCTAACACACCCCAAAAGCTTCCCAAACCATTCCTAACACATGCCTAACATCCCACAAAAGCATACCTTACATATCGTTGTGTTGTTGTCCACAAGCGGTGGACATCGGCACAACTTTTTTTTTAAATGGGGCGTTGGCCACCAAGCCGTGGCCAAAGCGGTGGCCTACGCCACTTGTTGTGGCGATGGCCACCGCTTGTGGACAGCAACACAACGATATGCAAGGTATGCTTTTGTGGGATGTTAGGCATGTGTTAGGAATGGTTTTGGGGTGTATTAGGGATGTGTTAGTGGTGCGTTTGAGTTGTGTTAGGAATGTATTAGGGATGCTTTTAGGGTGTGTTAGGAATGTGTTAGGCATGTGTTTGGTATGTGTTAAGAATGGTTTTGGGGTATGTTAGAAATGTGTTAATTACCTTTTATTTGTTTTGTCAAAAGCGAGTTAAAATACAGACTTTCAAATCTGTTTCAATAAGCTTACCTGTCAACTGTTGTGCGAAGGCCACCGCCGGTGGCCAAGAGCCCAACTTTTTGACACATGCGGTGGCCAAGAGGAATAATCGGCAAAATGTCTGGCGCACAAAAAATCCGTGTAATTCTGGCAGAACGCGCCATACTGCGTCGCGCCACGCCACACAAAAAAAGGTTCGCTTCAATACGCGCTAACGCAGACGACGCACATTTTGTCTCCCATCTGTACAATCCGCGCCACGAGAGATGAGACCCGCTTGTTGATTTGACTTGCGCAGTAATATCTAGTAGTAGTAGTAGTAGTAGTAGTAGTATATTTCTAGTAATATAGTATAGAAATCGTCTACTGCGCAAGTCAGATCACGTGATACGCCAGGTCTCACTCATCTCTCGTGGCGCGGATTGTACGCATATGTAGATAGATGGGCATCGTGAACGTTGAGTATGTGAAAAATCCGATACAGACGTTTGTAACGAATTAACTCAAAAACGACTTGACCGATTTCAAAAATAATTTCACCGTTGGGAAGATACATTACCCCCGGGTAACATAGGCTATATGATATTTCCAAACAAATTGGGGATCCTTAGTAACCCGCGCGAAGCCGGGGCGGTCCGCTAGTTATACTTATACTGTAAAGAGGTAAAGTTTGTGTATTTGTTAAATTGTAAGGGGTAATCTCGGGATCTACTGAACCGATTTTAAAAATTCTTTCACCAATAGAAAGCCACATTATTGCTGAGTGTCATAGGTTATATAAAAAACCCAAAAAATAAAAAGGCTTTTAACATTATGCCCAACGAAGTGGGCACGGGTCAGCTAGTGTAAAATAAATCCGTTCAAATGTTACGTTTGTCTGTCAGTTTATCTAACTATTGGTTTGTTCGAAATAGCTGGACCAATTTTGAAGGGACTTTTTATTGTCAGATAGTAACTTACCTATGCAACTTATTTTCGTAGTTCCAATTGAAACGGGTAACGGAATTGTGCGGAAGTAGTAACATAAATAAATTAATATTTAACTTATTTTTTTAGTTAACCCTAAAATGTTGAAGTTATAAATAAAAAAATTGTCTATCTAATTAGATATCAATTTATTGATGTGAATTGTACGTTGACAGGTGTAGGTAGGTAGTGCCCGCCCATGTAATAACCATATCAGTACATATATCTACGGATCCTACGATAAACAATGATGATAGGTAAGTAATTTTTATCCTCCCACAAAACAATCAAACGCGCCGATAGATCTTGGTACAACGTCCATCGATTTCGGACGAATTAACTTTAAACATAGATTAGTTTCTTTAGATTACTTTGGGCATCTAACACTATTTCATTTATTGATATGATATTTTTAACAAAAAAATATTATAAAAAACATAATTGATAAGATGCAATTAAAAACAGATTGATTAAATTATTTTAAACTAGCTGTTGCAGACGACTTAGCTTGCGTGGACTTTTTCGGGTTAACTATTTATTCTGACACTCAAAAGTAATGTGAGTTTCTATTGGCAAAAGAATTTTCAAAATCGGTTCAGCAGATCCCGAGATTACTTATTATATTCTCCAAAAATTCACAAACTACCTCTTTATAATATTAGTAATGAATAAATTACATTTCTTGGTGGTCAAAAATTTGTGGCGTGGCGTGGCGTGGTGTTAGTAGAATACATAATAATGCATCACGCGCCACAAATAGGTAAGTACAATCCGCGCCACGAGAGATGAGACCGGCCCCTAACCATGAAACAAAATTCCGAAAGTTTTGAACCCTATTCTAACTAGTATGTCTTTTTTGACAAGATTACGTGTTGCGTTGTTTCTGCGCCAGAACGTAGACGATTTCCAGTAAAATGGTACGGATATCGTCTACTGCGCAGGTCGATCACGTGATACGCCAGATCTCATCTCTCGAGGCGCGGATTTTTCTCTTTGTTTGAAACCAATTTCCTTTTGGTACGCCACGCCACGCCACACGTTTTTGATACTCTGGATTTTTATTTTATAATCCCCATCGGTAGTTGTTTAATGAAGTTTGTTTATGATTATTGAATTAGTTCCTTTTTTATGAAATAAAATAATTTGTAAATTCCAATGGTCAGACTGCAGTCTGCCTCATTCTGTCAGGGAAACTTTATGACAAATGCAAAACACCGTTCCTAAATATTACCATGTTTTTTTAGTAATGGCTTTTAGTGACAATCAAACTGTGTCATAGAAAGTGTTAATTACCCAGAAAAAAATCAATTCAGATAGTCCCAGTTTTTTTCAATTACTTACGTATTGAACTACCTTAAGAAATCACAGTACAGAATAAACATGATATTTTATTAACACATTTGTATGTGAAAAATACAACACAAAAAATGCGATATTAGAAAGAGAGACATAGTTTTAAAAATATCCTGTGATTTTTAATTGAACATTCAGCGTTCAGTTTGGCTCTTGACTACACAAATATTTGAATCATAAACGATTACAAAATTCGTGAGACCTTGAGAAATACATCTACACTAGACGGTGTCAATGAAACATGATAATGAGTAGCAATCGAATCCTTCGCATTTTTGCTCCAAGCCTCAACACTATGGAAAATGGCATAATTAAAACACGACCGTTGGTATCGGTAGTAGTTTTTAATTAGAACAATAGATATAGCGTGTATAGGCATGTTCAATTTCCCTAATCGGTCGGCATTAGTGCGCGCGCGGCGGCTGCCTACTTGGGGCCGCTAGGGTGCCGTTGCCACGCGACACGCCTCCTTCCTAACTCACACTTGCCTATTAAAAAATAATATAACCATGCATTAAAAGGTTAAGATATAAAAAGATAATGTAATATGTACTTATGTATGTAGGATTTTCTTTTTCAACGCTGAAAAATTCACGAGAAAGCTCGTCGTCCGCCTATCGGTGCGCGCGGGTGTGTGTGCGACTGCGTAAGTAAATGCGTATCGATATACGATATGTATGTGTGCACCTCGTAAAAGTCGTAAAATGAATGTTAAATATTTTAATATGAAATTGTTAATAATAGGATAATATGCATTATTTGTTACCCAAGAAAATATGTAGCAAAAAGCAACGTATGTTTTAGGATTGGTTGATGTTCGAATGCGTTTGTGTGTGTGGTTCTGTAGCGCACGATGTGGAGTAGTGTGGATGTCTGCGCGCCCACCAACGAGGTTAGCGTTAAACTACAAAAGTTAAACTTTTATACCCTTACCTTAAAACATGCAGTCAGAGTTCCAGGTTCTTAACATCCAGTCACAAAATTATCTCTTTTTTTCTTTAATTTGACAGTGACAGCTAATATTTAATATGTCATTCATTAACTTGAAAAATAGGGGATTTTGGCGCCAACTTGATAGAGTCAACTTGAGTTTTTGTTATTTATATTATACGGCAGACAAACGGGCAAGCGGGCCACCTGATGGAAAGTGGTCACCGCCGCCTATGGACATCAAACACCAGGGGCACTACCAATGCGTTGCCCACCTCTGACGAGACCTCTAACGTACCTCTTAAACAGTCCCACCCATCCCATGTCATAGTCCGAAGGAAACACAGAGGCAGGGAGCTCATTTCACAACCGTATAGTGCGAGCGAGAAAGGTTCTTTCGAACCTTCGCGTAGACACCAACGCGTAGACGCTGAATGAATTTCTGTGTGTTTCAATGTTTGATTTATAAAGTTTAAAGTGCATAGTGATTGCAGTTTATGATCAGGAACTTTGAAAAGTGGTAGACTTCAAAATCCGCCTTTTTTAAAGAAATTTTGCTATCACCTTTCATCGGGGCGCAGCGGCGTCTTGACTCAGAAACTGTTTACTGAGTCGAGATAGCATGAATACGCTGCTTTGAATTTACGTATACAAGCATAACTTGAAGATGGCACGAACACGATGGAATCTTCGTCTGAAGTCCGATTGCCAAACGAAAGAAAAAAAACTTGAAAAATACGTTTAAGAAACAGGCATTATATTATTACGTAGCGTAGGTGTACGTAATTTTCTATATTATATTGGGTTATAATATTAAAAAGTAAAAAACATGACCAGCGGCGCGGCGTTCGTTGTAGAAACATGAAGATTTGTTCAAAGTTGGCGTTGCATTTCGAGCTACATTGTCTTCTTTGTAAGTTTGAATGTAACGATCATAATGATTGAAACACGGCGATGGATTTATGAAACGAGACAAAAACGCGCGGCGAATTCGCACTTTTTCGGACAAGGGACATCAGAATTCCTTTCCTATAATACAAGGAATTCTGATGTCAGTAGATTTCAAGGCAGTATGGTCAAATACAATTGATAATAACTCAGCAAGTTCAAACTACTTCTTCAGTTTTAACATAATATTGTTCTGTTTTAGTTACAGTAGCATTAGATATTTTACGGACAGTGAAAATCGCATCAAATTGAGTTGCCTGGTTAAGGAAGAGTCAGCTGAGAAACCGACTGTGGAAAGTAGTGATTGTTCTTTACAGTTTAGAGACTTGGCCTAAGGATAGATCCTTAAGCTGAGTAAAATATAAATGTGGGTCTGCAACAAACACTTTGCATGCTCAACAAACTGCATCGCATAAACGTGAAGCCGATTAGAGTGTAGTGCGGCGTGCATCGCTATGCAGCAGCAGGGTCGAGCGCGGCGGGCGGCGAGCGGTGTGACTGCGACGACCGGCGGTGGAATGCGACAGGTAACCGATTCCAAGAAGGCCGCGGCCCGTTACCGCGCCGAATATCTCCCGACAGTCAAACGCGCCGACAAGTGCACCGCCACTTGCGACAACACCGATGCGCCCGCTCCGCGCCCGCACCGCGCCCGCGCCGCGCCCGCTCCCCGCTGCATTCCAAACAACATTGAGTTAGAAACCAGTCGAATGCTCTCAACGCATTCTCTCTATCTGTTCGACGCACCCGGATCTCTGCATAATAGCCTCGGGATCAGCGGGAATGAGTGCGAAACGAGACACCAATTTCTGGTCGTTTTCGTTGTGAGGGGCATACAGGTATCAAAAGGCAGCGTACTTTTAACAGTTTCTGAATGTTCAGCTATTTAGAATGATAATTATAGAATGTTTATCTCATTGATACCTAATTTAATCCAGTTTTAATGCAAAGCTACAAAACGAGTTATTGAAAAGAACAGAAAATTTCAAAGTGAACTTAGGAACTTATTTTTCAACGAGCCACTATAATGCATTCTTAATGCATCTGTTTATATAGGAACTACATATCTGATGACGCCATAAATTATCTGTGCCCCACTCTTGGCGTTTAATGGGCTGTTTTATTTGGAGTGTAACACCCTATTGGGGGGCGCGTTGACACCGCATTCAGTTGATCCGCTGTGATAACCACTTAAGCCCTCTCTACCCTCACCCTCGCGCAACTTTTATGGATTCTATAAATAAATGAGTTTATTTTTATGTGTTATGATATGGTAAGTATTCCAGCATATGGCGGCGAAGAGAGATGCTGCGTTGTCTTGTCACTTAACTCTTGCCACTAGTTGGAAATTTTGTTAATCAACCCGATGTTTTCCAACTGCTAATAAAAACATTAATTGGCCTGCAATGTTGATAGCGTTTAAAATATACATAATTTAAATTTACGCCATAAAAGCTATAAAGATTAAAATCAGTCTTCACTTCAACATTCACCGTTTCCAAGAAAAGCATTCATAAAAGTGTAACGCGCTCTGATAAAATTAAAGACAAAATGAATCTTGAAATTAAAAATAAGTACGAGTCATTGATTTTATCAGCGCAGTCTGATGTTCCGACACTTCCAACCGAACGGAGCTATGTCGGTGGTGTTCTTAACGTAATGCCTACTGTAGGATTCAAGGTATAACTTAAGAAAAATAGATTAAAACCTGCCATAAACCTCTGAAGTCTAAAGATCGTTAGTGGATCTGTGCGTCCGAGTGGTTCTCTCTCTCTACTCCTACGGGGCTCACCGCCTACTGGATACGTATGAGCGTTGTGTTGTGGTGGTTCGCTAATATAATGTAGCAAAAATAGTCCCAAATTATTTCATCCAAAAAATATAACATAAGCTGGAAAATGAAGTACCTTAATGTAATTAAACTGTTCATTCATAAATCATCATTCATAGTTTGGAAGGACATCTTAAGACTAAATATAGATAATTTAGATCAATGAAACAAAAAAGTTTCGACCAAATGTGGTCATATTCTGAGTAGGTGTCGCGGAAGACGTAGTATTGACAGACAAGCTTTTAGTTCCGTATTGCCAGATGTATAGCACGAAGCATCTTACTCAATAGGGTTGGCAGCGGGTGGGGTGACAGACGGCCTCATATGGTCACCAGCTTCCAAAAATCTACATGCTTTAAATTATATTCTTCTAATAATATAGTTACTAGTAATATCTTATTAAAAATTAAATTAATATGTTACTAATGTTAAGCCCTTATTCGTAGGACAGGGAATCATAGAAATAATAAGAAATATGTAATTATTATGGCATCTTATCTTAATTATTAAAGAAGAAGAGTTTATAAGTAGGTCATAAAATACTCAGTGATAAGTTTTGTCGTTTATTATCAATTTATCAGTTTGCGCAGTTAAATCAGGTTTTAGTATAGATATTATGATATAATTCCAAACAAACTTCATTTTAATTTCAAACATCTAAAATAAGTTTACATTGATAACATAAATCCGAAACAACCCTCATTCCTACAACAAAAACGGGCGTCGTATCGCAGCCACGTGGTGCGGGCCGCGCCACCGGAAATATCAACACGATATATTTCGAGTCGAGCGCCCCCTGCGACGCATCTCAATCATCCACTAATAAGCAGACGGAAGGAAAGTAATCTAGACAAAAGTTTAAAAATAAGGTGGCCAAGAATAGATCGAAAGGTGAGCTTGAGAGCGGCCCCACGGGTTAAAAATACGTTTGTGGCGTCTCCGGGCCCGCCGCCCCGCCGACCGCCGGCGCAGCCACGCATCGCCCAGCGAGATGCATTTTACATCTCATCATGTCTACCAGCTATATTATAATTATTATGTTCGGCCTCTGTATGCTCGTTGTACTTGTTATCCCAAACATTGCAATTTTTTGCGGCGTCCTTTATTTACAACTCTATTATATCCTATTGCTTCAAGGACCGCCTAATCATGCCATGCATAATTCTTTTACGCACAAGTGGTTTATAGGACCCAAGTATGAATAACACTTACTTTTGACAAGCTATAAGGCTCTTTATATCTTATTAATGCATTCATTCGAATACAGCGACTGTACGCAGTATACGCTGCGTCACAAACTATGATACCTTCTGTCATCGAGATATAAGTACAGACGTATAGTACTTCTGTAGAAATATCCAGGACATTGTGGTCTCATTTAGACGCTGGCGTCGGCGTCGATTGTTCATGATTGGCGACTAATGTCATATTGAGCTGACACTGGACATACGACTATCTCGACAGGGTCTCACAGAATGTCACCGTGAAGCAGAAAAGCATTTCGTCTCTTCCTGTGAGAAACCCAGAAGCCCAACTCCTCGCTTATCCCGTTTCTCCTTCTTTCTGTTAATGGGTGGCAACTGCTCAGGGATTTTCTTGGTCTCTGTGCTAATTACAGGTGATAATATACCAACATATGACCCGCATGCTCGTTTGCCAATCTTTTCTATTAAAAATAATTGAATTTTGACCTAAAGGTGCTCCTTCACCGCGAGCATTCGCGTGTAATGTAATATTTTAGATTCGACTTTGAGCATTACATTACAATACTTCCTCCCTGACTGACGAGCGTTCGCCTCCCTTACTGCTGTAATGCTCGAATCTGAGCGTACACGTGAATGCTCCCGGTGAAGGAGCACCTTAAGATGATAATGTTATCTGGGATGCTACGTGGTTGGGAATCTGCCTATTCTCGAGGATTATGGGTGCATCTATATCAGTATATATTCTGGCATGGACTCCGGATTAACGCAAAGCCTAAACCGCTGATTGTGGAAACCTGAAACTTGGAGGGTGTGTTGTTTGTATGACGTAGGCATCCGATAAGAAAGGATTCTTCGAAATCACTTAATAATTAAGTATTTTTGTCTTACAAAAGATTTTGACGTTTTATTTAGTCCAATTATTATTAATTTGAGATTAGAACCAAACCGCTAGAGAAGAGTTACCGCTGCTGATAACTATAATTATAAACGAAATATACGTGCTTTTGCGCTTTCTTAGTAATGTGTTTTGCTTATAAACAAGGTACAAGTAAAATATCCATAAGTCCATTACCCACTACTGTAATGAAAATATAACTCGCGTCACTAATAACACCGATTTGTGCCAATAGTATCGCGACATTGCATTCTGGGCCAAGGTTGCTACCAGAAGAATGGACTGTGAAACTAGAACACAAAGCTTATAAGTATGATAGATTTAAATCCGTAGTATCAGTAAGTAAATATTCAACCTTTAAATGTCAGTTAAGAAATCCTTAAACGAACAATAATTTTATCACCCCAATGAAAAAATGCACTTAGTTTAGATATTAATGGTAGAGCCAAGCTACTACTATGAACTGGGCCTTTTATAACTATCCTTAAACGATTGTGTAAATGACACGTCGCCTTACATCATGTATTGCGCTGTCTCCTTTACTCAACAGTTCTTGTTTTGTTTTAAGCGGTCATGGTATGAGCCCTGGTAGTGGGCTGGCTCGATCGGGACAGTACCACTAACAGAATATCGACGTGACATAGATGTGTTACGACGACTTCTCGCTCTCTCATTCATCTTTCGTAAGATGAATGAGATAGCGGAAAGGCTATTACCCGGCATGCTTCCTGGTTCCTTCCCCTTCCTTCTGTTTTCATTCGTTCATAAGTGGGCAACGCGTCCAAGATTCATGTAGTCTAATTTTAACATATAAATTTTTAGGTCAATAACCATAAACAAATTATTGCGGATGATGCGACAAATACCCAATTATTGTAACATTTCATCACAACACAGTTGACACCGTATGCCAATTTAGCTTCGAGTCAATTCATGATTGACTACTCTTGTGATCGGATTTACGTCTTTGCCTACATCGAATTTGTCTATACTAATCTATACTAATATTATAAAGATGAAAGATTTGATTGTTTGTTTGTTTGCTTTGAATAGGCTCCGAAAGTACTGGACCGATTTCAAAAATTCTTTTACCAGTAGATAGCTACATTATCAGGGAGTAACAAAGGCTATAGCTTTTCCCGAAATTCAATGTGGTTCCCACGGGAACTGGTCCAGAACTTCACGCGGATGAAGTCGCGGGCAAAAAAGCTAGTTTGTTATTAACGAATAATGGTGAGCACACACGCTCCATATCTGGTACTCATTACTTCTGAAATTAGGACAGCGAACACATATCTTTATAGGTCGAGTTTAATTCCCCGCTCATAATAACATGCACCTTGTACTATTTACATTGTGTAAGTCGTGTACATACCTACGTGTGTACAATATTAAATGTGTATAGTGTGTACACATTACGATAATAATGCAAGTGTCGTGACTATATTGTATAAAAGAAGTAATTGGGCGGTAGTAGAATTCCTCACAACAGTATTTATTTGGTTACACCAAATAAATACTGTTGTGAGGAATCAATAAGTACACCAGTATATGAATTTCTTGTTGTTTCAAATCATGACCATCATTTCTGCCTACTGCTGAGCATAGCTCTCTCTGCTCGGTCAATTGTTTCAAATGCGTCAAAAAAAATGGTACGTCCATTGTCAACTACTGCAAAGCAAAGGGCAGCCAAAAATAATTAGACAACACTACATGAAATGATTCTATTTTTGCGCTATAAGGATATTTTTGTGAATCATAAAAAAGTCGTAAATAAAATCAATCAGAAAATTGCACTTGAAATAATAATTATCTAAAATATCTGTATACTCATTACCCCCCGAAAAGTTGCCACGCTAGTTGTTACGTTTGCTACGAGCTGTAGCATACTGCACGCTACGCTATAAACGTAGCGTAGCATGTAGTACGCACAGTTTTAGGCACTACGAGAACTTTGGAGAAATAATGCTACATTAGCCACTAAGCGTCGTGCTACGGACTACGAGTGCTACGCTACGTTTGATACTATTTAGTTTTCGGCGTACTCACTCAGTGATTTTACTATGAAATGGTTTTATAAAAAATGACAAGTCAGAAAAAAAAACAAATTGTATGTAGCTTGCTTGTTCACTATTATGTACTGCGTGTTAATGCTACAATATGCTACGCTAATCGCTACGCCCTGTGCTACGAACTAACTTTATACAAATGTGTAGAGTGGTCGGCTTAGCAGTAGTTAGTAATGTTCCTGTTATTGCAAATATTCATAGGCTGCGGTGACTGCTTACCATCTGGAGACCGTAAGCTTGTCTGCCACTTTGGTAGTAAAAAAAACTGGTGGACTATCATCGCTCTTTATACTTCATGCAAAAATATTATTATTCAATGCTTGTATAAGTTATATAGGTACTACATTGTTTACTACACTTTATTGAATCATCTACTTATGCATACCTATCGCATGCATATTCTGGTACAAACACGTTTCTCAGAATCTTTGATTGTGTCATGAATATCTTGGTACCTTGAGATATAAGGCTGTACTTTGAACTATGATAAATAATAATAATAATAATAATAATAATAATAATCATTTATTTATGAATTAACATTTAACAATTTTTTAACATTTTACAGTAAGTTGTTAGTAGAAGTAGAAGCAGGACTAGGGTTAACTGTGTTCTTACTATTATTTCATGTTTCAAAGATTGAGTTTTGTTAATTCCAAATTTTCATTTTCATTCATTATTTGTTTGCAATAACTTTCACACTAGGCTCGAAGTCTGTATTGTGAAAGTCATACATCTACCATTTACTAGATTTACATTAGCGCATTGACAATAGCAAAATAAACTTAACTAAAAAATGGAAGGTAATCATAGTTTAATTGTTTTTTTATCGAGTCCAGCCCATTATTAATTCTCAGCTCGGTCTGTGTATCAAGATTGACGGTAACTTCTGTTTGTGAATGTGTTCTATCCTTATAGGCTGATAGTGTACTAACTGTTACGCTTACGGCTTTTCGTGGAGTTGTATCTTAGTGAATGATTCCATCAGGAAAGTATGCAAGGTGCAAATAACTTGAACAATGCATACAAGATACAACTTTTATAAGTAGTTTGAACTTGTATCATGTTTCCAATGCAAGAAAATTTATGCAATGTGACGTCATTCTTTCATGCACTCTCTATAGACATACGCTACTTTGAAAATCTTCGGCCATATCACCCGTAATGAGGACTCCATGGAACGATTGGTGGTGCAAGGGAAAATCGAGGGCAAAAGATCTCGCAGGCGCTCTCTTTTGCCCTCGACAGACCTCAACAAATCTGTGACACACTGTGGCATAAACGAGAACTCTCACTCCTCCAAGCATAGCTACATCGCGTCGCATCACGAGAGAGGCGGTGACGAAAGACCCGACCCAGACTTGACCACGACCACTCTGGCAAGAGTGCACGATTAAGTAGAAGAATTTTTATATTTAACATTTCATTCGAAATAAAGGAAATAAAAGATTCGATCACATTATAAGTGCATACGTGCAAGTGCAGCAGGGCAGTGTCGTGTGACAGTACGTACTAAGACGGTTGCGACACTTCGCGGAAGAGGTGTCGGCTTCTTCGTGCGGCGGCGCGGCGGCGCGCTCCCCGCTTTGATACACGAGTCCCCCACATCTAGCGATTACTTTTAGTTTGTTCTGTTCCCATCGGGTGAAGATTATTTTGAGTGTTAGGTTGAAATAAGTACATATTTTCATTAAGCTATGTTTTAAGTATTTAGTGTTATATTAAGATGGTACACACTAGAACCAGACTATCGATAGAGTCGACAGTCTATCTAGACGCGCTGTCCCGTTAATCTCCTATTATGCATGAGTGAGACAGCGATTGAGTATGAATCGATATTGAACCTGGGGCCCAAGTCTGTAATTATAAATTAGGAAAAAACCATTGCCATACCGTCACCCACCGATTGTAATGTATTGACTATACAGTGTCAGTGGAGTGTGCACGGAATGGTCGGCAGTTAAAATCTACCATGAACTACTATTTCAGTTAAATCGCTTTTATGTGAATGATACTACCGAAAAGATCAATAGTAGTTCGATAGGGTTCAATGAACCAAATGTCAAAAATATCCAAGTGACACACTATCGACACTCTATTGATGTATTTGTATTTTGTAGACTTGGGTCCCAGGGGCCTGTTTTTGTTACGAAAAGAGGGGGGCGAACAAACCCGCCAATTTTAAAGCGGATAAGGTGGCAGACAGTCAGGTTTTTAGTCGGTATTCTATTCATTGGCTAGAATGGAGAGCCTGACAGATCCTCGAGCGGCGAGATATACTGTAATGATTTTCCTGAGTATAAACAAAAAACCGGTCATGTGTGTGGTGCGTGTCGGGCCACGCACAGTGTAGGGTTCCGTATTTGCTGTGCTTTGCTCGAATGCAAATGAGTCCAATTTCATTTAAGTATTTACATTTATAAGTTTTTATCAAAGAAATTATATTTTATAAGTTCGTCGGTTACTACTCGGTAACTAGTAGAGCTTACTTAACCGTAATAGTGTACATTGAAGGTTCAGCATGTGGACTATTACCATGATTTTCATCAAATTTCTGAACACAAGACTTTCAGAGATAGAGGGGGGGACCACCGTGCAAAACAAAAATGGACACGACAAATGTAAATAATTCCGAAACGGATAATTGTATCGAAAAATGATCTCACACCCACGATGTTTTTCCTACCTATCTAACGATATCCATAAAACATAGGGTCGGCTCGAAAAAAAAAATTCCTTCTCACTTCCTTCACGCCTTACATGTAGGGGAGGCACCCCAATTCCCTAGACCCCTTCCCAGACCGTGGACGGACAGACAGAAGGACATGGCGAAACTATAAGAGTTCTTTGTAGTTTACTACGGAACCCTAAAAAGGGCAATCAACTCTCTCTTATTTACTATAAGTTGATAAAAATACATATGTTTATGTCCCAAACGCTGCGAAATAAGTCCGCCGTTGAGGGAGTCCATTTATTAACGGGAAACCGACTAAAAATCTTTTTAAAAACTAGGTCGCAGCTCATAAGATTTTCTTACCTTTTATTTAACGTCACTCATTGGAATATTAGAATATTATGAATTACCTATCTATCTAAAAATACCACACAATTAACAGCCACCAAAAATATCACAACATTTTATTTAAGTATTAAATTTTTTAACCTATTCTATTTATTTAGTAATTTGCGATATTGTGTTAAATTTTAATTAGTTTCATAGTTGTTTAATAGGTGAGTAATGATGTAATTACATTAATTTATTACTAGACATGAAAAAATAAATCTGTGGACTTAGAAATAGTAGGGCCACGGCCGGCCGGAAGCCACGAGGCCGCTCATTGCAACTCGCGTGAATAATTCCACCAGAACTTTTTGCAGGTCGTTCACTCAACTTCTTGTGATCTCTTCATGATCAATTACTGTTACAACAGTTTTTAACGTTGACGAAAGATAATTTCAATTATTTTGAAAGCGACTTCATTTAGACGATGCATTTGTAAATATTATGTTGCATTTTTGAGAATTAAAAGTTGGTAATACTAATTATAAATTTTAAATGTTTAATGATTTATTTATTAAATGAATGACGTTTCCTAATATTTGATGTTTGAGTTATTGTCACTAAAAATGGCCACTGGGCTTTTGTTCGACATGAATAGGTTCAATGATCAATGAATGGCTCCACCGACTCCGACTAAGAACAATGGAGCCCGATGCCTGTTCTTGGCTAAATATTAATCTTTTTCGATTACCACATGAAATAGTATTTCGTTCTCACGAAAACGGACGAATCCCGCACAAAAGGTATTTTTGAAAATGTAAGTCAAGGATGATTAGTGTTATGTGCTGACTGCTGACTAAGAACCGTGGGAGACTGGCATCCTTCGGCGCGAGCGGGCGTGAGTAATGCCGAACACTTCGGTGGAAAAATGCTTGTCAATAATTATTATGATGTTGTGAAAAAGACGAATGCTAAGGAATAATGTACTGTTTAGTAAAGCCTGGGAAGGCGCCACGAGCCGCGCCGCCGCCGCCGCCGCTCCATACATCAAATAAGTTACGCCGCATTCTCTCCTCAGCCAAGTATAATTATAGGTATATAGTTACCTATTCACACATTTCATTCATCTTGTTTTTACAAGGATGACATTTTGTCCGTCTTTAAGTGCGACTTCGCATTTTAATATATTTTTTTTCTTTTTATGTAGTTGGGTTGGACATTCCCTGAGCTGGTTTTGGAAACCAGCACTAACGATACATAATAAATAATTATAATGTTCACATGTCATACGTGTGCAAGATATCCATGTCATTATCAATAGGTAGGTATACGCTTGTTACTTATCTAATACAATATTTAAAAACTGCAATCGATGCATTGAATTATTTATTACTGTTTAATGTCATAGCGATGTGTATCCGTTTTACTTAGAACAATCGAGAATGATCACAAAATGTAGCGTTCATTGTCCAGCTGACATGTGGGTGAAGGAGGAGAGCGCGGATGTAAACAGTCTTAGTGAGGTTCATTCAATTAGTGGCGGGATAGTCTGAGCGGGAGTCAGGGGACGTCATTGAAGGGCCGCAGGGGGCGCGGGGCGCGGGGCGGGGCGCGTCGGGAGCTGGAATATTCAAAGCGTGAGAACGCGCGACCCGCATGCCGCCGCTACACATATCTCACGCGCAACCTCCAGGCGCCCACACCTCCCGATTAGCGACTGTAACCGATGGGCTTAAAGTTGCAATTAGCATCTAGCACTGTTGTGGTTATCGCTCGGAACATCGAGGACAATACTTTTCTAGTTTAGGTACGGCGGCTGGCATTGGCCCGGATACTGCCGATGCGCGCGCACGTCCACTCACCCGCCACGCCAATAATTCTATTGGAATGTTTCCTAACGATTCGCAATGATGCTTTATGTTGCGGTACTTATGCAAGGTAAGGCGCATTCCTATCGACGTGTCTCATTTGAGAGCCGTGAACCGCTCAATAAGAATAGAATGTGCGGATGACTAGAATGACAGAAATAATCGAGTGATACGCCATCGCACAATAGGTAGTTCTTCGAAATCAGACTCTTTTAGTGCCTGATCTACCACAAACTCGTGTTAAAATCATGTGATTACGTGGGCACGGGCCGACGTCAAAACGCGGGCTCAAAAGTAATGATCCTTTTATTGCTACAACGTCGTTCATGTGATCTCGCACAGTGAGTGCCGTAGGCGTGTCGTAAAACATATTCTTTCGACCCGAATCGCTGAGCCGATCTTATTTCTGCGGTGAAGTCAACATTCTCGGAAAGACATTGCGGAGGGCGGTAACGCAGCGGTCGGACCTCGGGACTCGGACAGCGAGTCCTAAATATAGCGGACCGCGTTGCAGGACATGAGACGCCGCCGCGCATGTATACAGTGGCTGATTGGTTTCCTCGCGTTTGTGAAATTGGGAAAATGAGTAGGGGGTCAGGGGTACTGCGAGTGGCGCGGGGCAGCGGGGTCGGTTTCGGCGGGGCCCCGGCGGGCGTCGACCTCGTGAAAGGCGCGCGGCGCGGATCCGCGCGCGCCGGCCGCTCGCCTTTTTACGCGCTCTTTCCCGCGCCGCCGCCGCGCCGCCAACCCCGCGGGCCCCCGGCGCGGTCGCCGCCCGCTGATAGCGCGCCAGCCGCTACCAACCGTACCACTGTCTGCACCGCAACAATACCTAGTACCTAAGTACTTATAGCATTAGCTAGTCGCGAATAGCACTTCATCTGACTACAAGCTACATCAATAAGGTTTTATAATATGCGAAATAACCAGCTATGTATAAAACTCAGTTCGCGAGGAAGACGTTTAACACACACGATATACCTACAATGGCCTCATTTTACTGCTGTCACAATAAATATAGAGTCATCTATGAAAATCGTTTCTTGTCAACACCTCAATACATACTAGTACAACAAACAATAATTAGCATTTTTATTAATAGTTACTAATTTAAGTACCTACCCTAACTACCTAATTCGAGATCAAAAGAGTAAACAAACAACTGTCATTGTTACAATGAGTATCTGAGTGACATTTCAGAGCTACAAAACTTCACTTATGATTTTAATTTATGATGACAACACGATTATTAAAATAATTAAAAAACGCTGGTCAAGTGCGATCCAAGTCGCATTTGACCAGCGTTTTTTAACTCGTGCACTGAAAGTACAAACTTGGAGATTGCTCTCTACATCATCGGTGTAAGTCACGGTTAGCTTATTAACTGCAAATATATAAAAAAATTGTAATTTACACTTTGTAAATACAACTTCACTTTTTCCTTTATTTGTAACCACGTGGATAGGTTCCTTGGCTTTCACGTCTCTAGGTCGACGGGAAGTGCTCTATAGGTTTTTGGACCATTGCTATTTGGGGGGACAATGAACAAAAATATTTTTTTGTCTGCTTATGTAGCTAGTTAGCTACTAATTTACTGATTTTATTTGTTTCACATGACTTTGCTTCTTGCCAAATGTAAAATTTCTAGATCAACCGTACGTTTAAATTTTTGTTCACCGTTTTTTTCTTTACAGGTAGGTATGTAACCTAAAAAATTACTTTGAAAATAGAAAAATTGCACCATTTTATAATCTACTAAAAAATTAGATTATAAAATGGTGCAATTTACAATTTACATTAAAATTTTACATAATGTAAAAAACATTATGTAAAATGTAAATTGAGTTTGAAATTTTAATGGGTCGTCGATAGATGGCAAAGTACGTACATATTGACGCATGGGAAAATAAACAAGATTCTGTGATGTATCAAAAGCATTTTATTGTGCGGATCACCAGATTCTATTCCATTCAGTAAAACTACAACATTTGGTGTTTCAGATAATTCATTGCGTCTTATAGTCTTCTCTTAAGGACGAAACACAAAGAGTTAACATAAATAGTATTCTTTCGGTGCACCTCTGCATATGAGAGTGCTCCAGGGCACAATACTGGGGCCAATGTTTTCTGTCTTTCTTTACTCTGTGGAATAGTCTTGTTTCGGTTTAAAGATTCTTTATTCTCAAAAGACACAAAAAGCAGTCACTTACATGAGAGAAATAATTTTCACCTAAGTAATACTTGTTTGCTGAAAGAACCTCAGCGCTCTTTGCAAACACTATTGACTATTGAACTAACTGAACCTAAAAAAATAAATATGTTAATGTAGGCCTAACGCAAGACAGGTAGTAATTAATAGTAGCATAAAGTAAGTAAAGAGATAATAGTAGGGGAAAAATATCCCACAACATGTATCGTCAACATCAGGCTACTTAGTCAACCGTGTGTCTTGCAAAACCTTGCGATTTTTGTCTATAGGTAGGTACATGACATGCATGGCCCGCAATGACATCTTATAGGGACACCTTACTGCTTGAAGCGATCAAAGCTTCTCATTCTTTCTTTACTAAGAACGGGAGATTGAGTGAGCTTCCAAATAGTCTTTATTGTCCAGTTTTTGGATTCTGCTTCTTTCCACATTGGAAATATACAAGTCTATAGATTTCCAATTGTTCACGACGACAAGCAGACAGGCGACATCAGTCGTTTCTATAAATTTTCTTCAATTTTGCATGTTATCGTCAGGTGAAAATGATTTTGAATAAGTAGCGTCAATAAAATAATTAGAGGTTCTATTTTTAATAATTGTAGCAGATTGCGAGTTGCGGGCCGCGAGTGGGTATGCCCTGGCCGCCGCCGCCGCTTCGCCCTAATTAAACAATAATCGAAAAACTACAATGAACGGGCGCGCGGCTCCGTCCTCCGTGTCCCGCGCCCCGCCCCGCGCCGCCCGCCCGCGCCCCGCACACGCCCGCCCGCCACCCGCACTGGGAGCGTGACGTCACATTGCACTCCTCATTATCGCCTCTCAGACTCGCCTCGAAGACGCACTGACTGACTAATAGATCCGTCCATACTATTCACTTACAAGGCAATTTGTTCGCGAGTTCCACCATAACTCCACTACTCTATGTATGTGACTCTACCACCAAAAATACGCAAAGTCTCGTATCACGCGAAGTTATTTTAGTCAAATATAAGTAATTAATTATCATACTAGGGAACCAGACATTATTGTTAAACGGTTTACGTTCGAATTGTCGTCACACTACGTATTGTTGCTGGGTTGAATTTTGCTATTGTCTTTGAGGTGTGTTTGGTAGCCTGAACCAAGTTTGCAAGGCTTGTACTTCCTAATCTTCGTGCATCTCATTGTTATAATATGTACTAACTGTGTTAAAAGTTGTAATTACTTACTTCGTTAAATTTATTTAAGGTTCCTTTTATTTGTAAGAATACTTGAATTTGTTCTTGCAAATTATTTTTACCAGTTATTCAAATAGACATTTGCATTAATTTCTTTGTTTACTTACACGAAACTTATCGATCATGAGGAAGTGTACGAGACAGTTTCAACATGTACGGAAAGAACACAAATGACTTTAAAAACGATTAATTGTATTCGTACCTAGAACATGGTCTGTTTAAAAAATGTTATGGCAATGTCTAGAGAAATTTCTACCGTCCGATGAACTCTTGCGCGGCGCCGTGACGTGACGTCACTGATCCGTCGCGGTGACGTAATTGTTAATTATGAGCGGCCAACTGGCGAAAACTGTTTAATTAATATAACACACGACAGATTACAAGGTTAATTACATTGGTATTCAGCAAGTCTAGACTTGCTGATTATAATAGGACCAATTCTAATGTATACTATAGTTTTTGTGTTGCAGATATTATTAAGGCATCGTGTGGCCATTGCCGCTCGTCCTGACGTCACGTTTGTGGCGTCACCGCCTACGTCACTATAATTGATCACCTTGAAATAGTCTGTTGATTTCTTTCCTATGTCAAAAATACAAATAACTTGTTATAATAATTTTATTGACAGGCCGGCGGCTCATTCGATAGTGACTCTACGGCACCAGGGGTTCGATTCATGCACTGGAGATTTAAAAGGGCATTTGTGTTTATATTGTCTTGGTGTTTCCGATGATTATCGCGATGTTATTGAAAAGTAACCTAGCAGAAATGGCGCTGTATGAATTACTTACTGCTATGGCTGGCGCAAGGACCCGAGGTGGATCCTGGCCTACGACACCTACGAGAAGACGTCACGTCTTGTGGTCTTGAACTATTTCCACATTTTCCGCCCAGTTTCCAGCTCCGAGGTTCCGTACCTAGTCGCTGTGGTGTGAATTATGCACAATTTATTATTATGATAATTTGATGGAATTTTAGGTACTTGGCTAACTTCCTGAAATAAAATGAAATTATTTTACATTCTATTATTATGTTTTATTGCAATTGTTATTGATCACATTTTACGTCTGTCATTGAATTTAATACTGCATTCTTGATATAAATGATATTTGACGTCGTCGTTATTTGAATCCTATTTTGACGTCATTATATCGATAACATAAGTGACCATTGTTAGATATCGCATGCCTTTTGTTTTGTTATTTGTTATATTTATACTAGCTGTTACCCGCGGCTTGGCCCACCACGTGGTCCTCTATTTTTTCCCGTAGGATGTTTTTCCGCAATAAAAATTAGCCTTAACCTATCCCCAAAACAGAAATCATGTAAATTGTATACCAGTTTGTTACTTTCGACGTGAAAGGAGGGACAAACAAACACAACTCATTTATAATATTATGTAGGGTATGGAATTATGGATTTTTTATATATTAAAAACACCCAGACTCAAACGCACTTAAATATTTCTAGTGTGCGTGGATTGAATCCTCTAGTCAACTCTAGTGCCGCAGGTATATGACTTCTGCACTGCACCATCTTTTTCTAATACTTTAAAAATCCGCCTTCTCTGCAGACATTTTGCTATCATCTTTCTTCGGAGGTGTCCTGATTCCCGAGTCTGTGTACTGAGTCTAGACGATATGAATACGCTGCTTTGAATGATGTAATCTATACTAATGTTATAAAGAGGAAACATTTGATTGTTTGTTTGTTTGAATTGAATATGCTCCGAAACTACTGGACCGATTTCAAAAATTCTTTCACCAGTAAAAAGCTACATTATCAGGGACTGACATAGGCTATAGCTTTTCCCGAAATTCAATGTGGTTTCCACGGGAACGGGTCCGGAACTTCACGCGGACGAAGTCGCGGGCCAAAAAGCTAGTCTAATCATAATTACGTTAATTTTTACTTGATACTGGCTAAATTACGGACTGACACTGCGCGCGCGCGGTTCAATGCAATTGTGCTATGCGCGTGTCCCGCGCGGGGCACGCACGGGGCACGCACGGAAGCCGTAACTCCTTTACTATCTCTATTCTCCCTACTCCATTCCTTGTAGCAGGTAAAGCAATGGTAGTATCACTTGTGTTAAGCGTATAAACACGCACTGTAATGTACGCTAGTGAGCAGTGAGCATGCTTATGAGTATGTTTACTATCATGCTCTGCAGCTACATTTGCTATCAATAAGCATGCTAGTATTAAGCAAAACTAATGTTTGTAGGCGACTGTAACTACTTTTCATCAGGTGGATCGCTTGCTTGTTTGCCTTAAAAAAAACATATCTCACAATACAACGGTAAAAGACGAAACTTACTACGAAGCTGTTCATAGTAAATTTATTAACGTACACTCAATCAGGATCGATGGAGCTAATACTGACCAACTTTGTAATGTTTACAAATGAGTGCCTATGACGTATGGATTTCATAAATATGATGAAAATTGTGACGACATAACATTGTGAAATGGTGGTTTATTCTATCCATACAAATATAATTAAGGGGAATATACTTAAGGGGAGCAACATTATGTTTATATTTAGGTCCAACTAGCATATATAAGCCCTGTGTGTGACGGGATATAGGAATTTATTGTTTTACTTAGCTAGTGGAATTTGTTAATGTTTAGTTAATGTGAATGATGTTTTAAGAGGTTGAATAAATGTTTATTTTTTATTTTTTTTTAAATATATTTTATGAAAGATTTGTATATTTTATTGAAACGAATAAACTAAAAAACTACTTGACCGATTTCAAAAATTCTTTCAGCGTTGGCAAGGTACATTACCCCCAGGTAACATTGGCTATTATATTTTTAAAAAAATAGGGTTAATAAGTAAAACCTGTGCGAAGCCGGGGCGGTCCGCTAGTGATAAACAATAATTATTTTGCAAGAGCAAATTGCTATAGATTGCGCTATTGTAATATGAATCTTTTTAATTAAGCAATAGCACACATTTTAGAATGAATCGTTAATTTACGCTCGCTGTTTTGTTGACGATTGTTATTCTAAAAGTACATACTTATTACATTTACGCTAGACCGCCACCCAGGAGGTCCCGGGTTCGAATCCCGGTCGGGTCATGATGAAAAAAGAACTTTTTCTGATTGGCCTCGGGTCTTGGATGTTTTTCTATACATGTATTTGATATAAAATATAGTATCGTTGGGTTAGTATCCCATAACACAAGTTTCGAACTTACTTAAAAACAATGAACCACTGATCTAAATCTATATATTGTAAATAGTTAAAAGTTTGTGAGGTTATCGGGGGCAATTGCTGGATCTACAGAATTGATTTTGAAAATTATTTTTCTAATAGATAGCCACCGTTATTCGTGAGTACGTTTTGCTACATATTAACCTAAAAAGCTCAGACGGTCGAAGCCGCGGGCTACAGCTAGTAAAACTTACTTCAACTTAAGATTTTTGTTTCTTTGATTAAACATTACTTTACTAGTAATATAATAATATATCACACCAAAACTTGGACCAGATATTTGTAGTTCTTAAATAAAACATATTTCAATAGCAGCTCCTGGTTTTGATAAACTTATCCACTGGACTACGAAGATTGAAGTTAATTCGAGTTACGTATAAAACATCATCCAAGCTGTTTATCAAAGACAATTTCTAGAATGGCGTTGTTATGTTGTAATGTGTGAAATTATATTAGAAAACATTGGGAAATAAACTGATCAAATGAGTAGCTCGAGACAGTTGTAACAAAATATATCATTAATTTAGACTTTAAAGCCATCGGTATCACGATACCATGAATAGTTAGCACGTTTTCGAAGACCCAGAACTCAAACTTCGATGACTGATGTTGATTAATAGAAGATTTTATAATTCTCAATCCCTAAAAAGGATGTTAATTTATAAGCGCATGTATAACCTTTATGACTTATAACACGACAAGTTTATCAGAAACATCTTAGAAGGAAAGATAGACGGTAGAACAGGAAGGGGAAGGCTGAGAAGAAGTTACATAGATCAAGTAAAATAATCGACGCAGGCGACGTGTCTCATAAAGAGGAGGAAAATGAAGGCTGCAACGCCGACAAGAGTGCTGCTCTTGATTCATCTCTCATTTAAAGAAGATGTATAACTATAATAATTTTCTAGATATCGCACATGATGCCATACTGCAACGTATCGTATTACGGGAATGCTACATTGCTTTTGGTGAAACATTTTTGTCATATGATGCCGATATAAAGTCCACAGTCCTATGATGTGCATTTATCCTAAAATTAAGCGTTTAAACTTCGATCTCGGAACCTAAATGATCTGCCTCCCTATACTCATTTACAATCTCATCTCAAACTGACGTGCTACCTCGCTCAATTCCTATTATTATGAGTGAGACAGCGTTTGAGATTGACATGAGATACTGTTATTGTTACTAGAATAAGGAGACTTTTTATGTCAAAAATAAAAGAGCTCTTCATTACCTATAGTTGGTAATTATCGTGGAATTCTTACTTGATTAAAGTTATATAGGCTTTAAGGGATTAAGAAAAAATAGGGAACAAGAGTATGAAAGATGATAGATGAACTATATGGGGCGAAGACAAGTTTTGGCACGATACATGAATCTGCCGTTTGATATCTATTAATTACAATGTAACAAGTCATAGACTTCTGACATTTTCATTAGTTAAACTCTCACTGCAATTTGTTTTCCTTTTATTTTGACAGGTGCATTCTAGTCATGTTTTATGCTAGTCTAAAAATGAAACACACTGAAACCTCAGTCATAGAATATCGATGCCAATAAGTTAGCCCACCACACACTCCCACCGCTATGTCTCCTGCATAGCCAGCCAACAACGGCGAAAATAAGCAATGAAGCTTATTGACGTCTCGGGGGAGAAACTACAGCTGTCTTGGAACTTTAATCAGAAAGAAAATAGACGAAATAGGAAATATTGATAGGACTTCCACACCAAGTTGTTAATGTTGTCCTTACCGATCTCTGAAATATAAGGAGTACAAGTTTTTCCTGCGTTGCTTTGCGTTGGATGGACGCTGATGCTGTCTCTATTGCAATCGTGTAAAGTCAACCAATGAAAGAGTGAGCAGTATAGAGAACTGAGAACATTCTAGTAATGTAAGCATCATTATGTAACTTTGTGATTACATAGTATAATAGAAATATCAATATATAGAGACAAATCACACAGATTAAGCTAGCCCCAAAGTAAGTACTTGTTTTAAGGGATACTAACACATATTTTATAACAAATACATATAGGTAAGGTATAGATAAACATCCATGACCCGAGGCCAATCAGAAAAAGTTAGTTTTTCATCATGAAACGACCGGAATTCAAACCCTAGACCTCTTGGGTGGCGGGCCGGCATGGTAGCGATTACGCCACGAAGATCGTCGATAGTATATGGTCCTCTGCAAGCCGATGGCCAGGAAGTCGCAGACCATAGCGTCTAAGCTTGTCATTAATAGAATGCAGTTCACTGCTGTTACTTCTTAACGCATCAGAAGGATGAAAGTCAAGATGACGATAAGGGTGACAGTTACCCTGTTATCAGCGGATCACCCAGTTTCATTTACTGTTCCAACTATCTAATCTCTGTTTGACATTTAAAGAATGTGACCGTGATGTCTCTACTTATCTGAGGAATGTATTTTATTAACCTCTCCGCCAGGTACCCTCGAGTTCCATTATAAATAGAATAATGAATGACAAAAAGGTATTAATTAGCTTTCCATTGTCATTTCTTTTCCCAGTGGTCGTTTTGCTTTGTTTCGTGGAAGTTTTAAAGTAGTTTATTCGTATAATATTGAAACATACTTAATAACGGAAATATGACTAGGAAACTTGCCTGTGAAAGCCTACACTTAACAATTTCATTTTTACAGGACATTGGAGGATATTGTTTGCGTTGTTGCTCGTCTCAAGCCGTAAAACACACAATTTAAGCAAGGACGGAGACGTCTATAGCCATATTTTGGATCATTTCATGTCTAATGATAATGATAAATGATAAATAAATTTTCTTGGAGTGGTAGAGCACTTATGAAATGGCTATACTCACATACAAAACATACAAAACTCCCGACTCCATTAATGTCTTTCTGATTCGTTGAGATTGAAGATTGAAACATTTGGTGGTGGTTTATGTCCTGAAATTGACTTCCTATGGCTGATATGCTGATGAAGAAGATCTTATACTGGAAAAAGTACAGGTTGCCTGTGTTACTTAGTTAAAAAAGGCTATTTTGAGGACGCAAACCATTAAATTTTTTTAGAACCTTACTATGACCCTTACTAGAAAGGCAGGATCAATAAAATATAGCATTAAACTTAAGGCTCTTGATAAGACAAATAGAATAGCTCAGTGGTAAGAACTCGGGCGGATATCAAGAGGACGACGTGGGTTCGAATCCCACTTAGGGTGGAGAGGTTAAATTTTACTTCCAAACATTTTTCAAAATAAGAATGGTTAGTTAAACTGAAACGACAAAAAAAAGTCGAATGGAACCGTGAGAGTAACAACTATATTTTTCAGTCGACTAGACAAAGTTCTCGTCTAGTAACGTGTCTGCTATTTTAGAAGCAGTGTAGTCAAATTGAACAAACGGAACTTTGCACAATGGCGGTTAGAGTATTCAGCGGACAGGAGTTACTCGTGTAGCATTTTTCTTAAATATGTTCTAATTCATACTTCAATATTTGTTTGTTTGTCTTTCTTTCACGTCGAAAGTAACGAAAAGATTGAGATGTTTATTTTGGGGATAGGTTATGGTCCGGAGAGTGACATAGGCTACTTATTGTCTCGGAAAAACAACCTTATTTCCACAGGAAAAAAGGACTACGCAGGCGAAGCCGCGGGTAACAGCTAGTTTGTAATATTCCATTCATTATACTTTTGTTCGGTTCGGTGTAATTTTGTCAAATTTCCAGACAGTATACGTTAAATTCTGTGCTGATATATTTTACGCCATAGAGTTAAAACAGCATTGTAAATTTAATCTTTACTTGCACTTGACTGTACTATGATGGTGTTGCCATCTATTTAACTATACGTAACGTACTAATATAATATAGTAGAATATGCTATAACAGTAGCGTTTGAAACACAAACGCTACTGGACCGATTTCATAAATTCTTTTACCATTAGAATTTTACATTATTCCTGCCTGAGTAACATAATGACATTTTATAAAGATTAACATAGACTATTTAAATTGCCTCCAACCGATGCAAGCAAGCACGTTGTCGTGAATAAAATAGGGATAGGATAAGGTGTTACTGCCACTACGATTAACAATATTCTTAATTTTTTTACTTATAAATAAATATGTTGAATTATAGTTGTCGGTAAACGCGTTGGGTATTAATCTGTTATGATGTTGTAGCAATTAAATAAATAAATAAGAATGATTTATCAAAAGGCTCTCGCGCCTTCTCCGATTTTATAAGCTCTAAGGAATGGTGTAATCTCAGTGGCGTAGGAACACATGTTGCGTATTTGATTATCACCTTTGATAGTTTTTAGCGATGCGACGGCGACGTTTAGTCGCAAACGTCCAAATATTCAACTAATGGATTTATTTACGCAAAAACGATCAAATCTTCTAGTTCGTGATACGTATTAAAAAAGATTTGTGACAAATTGATTTTTAGAAGTAAATGTACGAAAGTTAACAAAATTAATGTACTACTAACCCATGATCTCAGTTGGTCGAAATAAAAATATATTATTATTATTCAACATTTTTCTGACTGCGATGGTAAGGGTGCAGCTTCCCTGATCCTGTCATGGAAATTTTGAAAAAAAAATGTAAAACATCATATTTGTTTTTTTTTTTAAAAACGACTTCTAGTCACACTGTTTTGAAATAAGTAGGGGCGTTTAAAAAAAAAATATTTTGTTACTTTTTCCAGCAAAAAACGGTTGGACGGGTTTCCTCTACCTATAGAGATAGATAATCTTGAATTAACGTTTTTTTAAATCACGAAATCACATCGGGAACAGAAAGAATGGATATAGCGCGAGTGTGACCGCTGACCTCTACTAGATAATAAAAAAAAATTAAAACGTCCTCTACGTTTTCTCTATTTACAGTGCAGAAAAATATAGTAAGTGTAAGTCCTTGTCTAGAAAGGGTGAAATCTCAGTTGCATCACGTTTTCATCGCTTGATAATGCATCGTCGTCACATTTCAGAATGTTTTATTAGATTATTAACACTTTAATTATTAAAAAGTATAGGTTACATTTACATAATAATGACAAAATATTTTAAACTGTTTCGTTCCATTATACTTGGCACGATAGCTTTGTTTGAAGCTATCGTGCCAAGTATAGTTTATAATGTAATTTTAAAAATAAATCGATATGAAGTAGGTTTACATAAATTATAGATAGATAGGTTTTATAGATTTCGTTAGGACGGCAGTACTCATGTCAGTTCAAACATACGCTTAGTTCCTGGCCTCACAATCAGGCTTTCACCTTCATTGTATTTTTTTCAATGTTTTTGTTGTAATGCTGTTTGTGCATGAATAAATAAAATATATGTAGATTATTAATAAATAAATAAATATGTAGGGAAAAATCACACAGATAGAGCTAAACGTAAGTTAAGCCCAAAAGTAAGTTCGAGACTTGTGTTATGGGTATGGTATACTAACTCAACGATACAGGATTCGACAGGCCCGGTGGTCGAGTGGCTAGCAATGGTCACTTTATCCCAAGGGCCGCGGGTTCGAATCCTGCGCAAGGCAAACATTTGTGTGCATGAACATGTCTGTTTGCCTTGGTCTGGGTGTTTTCTATGTATAATAAGTATTTATTTAAAAAAAAAAGTATTTAAGTATATTTATCAGCACTCTAGTATCCATAGTACAAGCTATGCTTAGTTTGGAACTAGATGGCGTTGTGCGATTTGTCCAAGAATATTTATATTTATATACTATATTTGATAAAAATAAGATAAACATCCAAGACCCAGGCTAATCGGAAAAAGTTCGTTTTTCATCATGAGCCGACCGGGATTCGAATCTGGGACCTCCAGGGTGGCGGGCCGGCATGGTAACCAATACGCCACGGAGGTCGTCCTCTACTAGTAATAGATAAGTTTACGTCTACGAGCTAGAAGGGCGAGTGAAAACCTCTGCGTTGATGTCTTTTACACTGATTTGTAGGCTTTTTTCAGGAATCTTCAAATTAGAATTAATACATAATTAACAATAGTTACGCCATCTAAATGCATACAATGATATGGTTTGTATATTTGTAAAGAAAATTCTGACATAGTATAGGTACGCGTGCAATTATTATTTTTATTTATATAGAGAATCATCTTTTTGTAGTTTTCATGGAAAATTCGAAATACTTTTTGCTTTTTTTAAAATAACTAAACTATACACAATTCATCAAAGCATCATATAATAAAGTTTGCCTCGAGCGGGGATCGCACTCGCTCGTCTATCTGGTACAACTTTGTTGAAAAAACCCTAACCTCTTATTATCAGTAGACACATGTGGCTCTAATAAACAAAAACCCTGTTTAGTAACGAAGAAAAGGCCGGAGCTGACAAAAATTCCACTTACAAGATGTGCAAGCGATTTTGTTTTAAAATTGTCCTATCCTCGAGGCTACCGTACGGAAGGTAGGAGCTACCAACTGCATCGGGCTGGTATTAAATAGAATCCAATAAAAATATATGTTTGACTATTAAAACTGCATCAAAATCTATCACGAGATTAATTAGCCAAATAGGCAGATCAAATCAAATCAAAAATACCTTATCCTGTAAGCCCTCGCGGGCACTTAGTAGACACGTCATTTACAACATATTGTCCTTCTGTGTTAATATAAAATAAAGATGTAACAGCCAGGTGTAAGTGTATGAAGAATTTTTTGTATAATTTCTATAGATAGATAAATGAAGTGTAGATTCATTTTTGCGGCTGTTAAAGTAACGAGAACGCATTCGAAATAAAAAAAAAACAACACGCGGTGCAGCTGCGAACTGCATCTTGGCGCGGGCCATTCCGATTCACAAAAATATGTACCAAACTTGCAACATTGTTGTGCAAAACTGTCGTTAAATACGTTTACGGAATATAATTTAAACTCCATATTCGTATATCGCGTATTGGAATGACAGATAGATAATAAGAATGTCGAAATATATCGCTTTTTGAGTTTTTAATGGTCACAACTCTAACTAAACATAACTGAATATTATCCGAAAATACAGAAATATATTGCGAACCCTTTGCTTACTTAGAAATACATAGATCTGTGTTACTGGCTCAATTTATGATTTGAACTAGTGCTAATCTTATAAATTACAGATAGCAATAAACGTAACAAGTTGTGGCACAAACACTGCGCGGTGGCGGCGGGCAGGTGTGCGCGACCCGGCGGCGGCCACTTCCGACCGTCTGCACGCGCTGCACTCACACCCCGCCAGTCCAAAATGAACCGTCCCTACACACTCATAAACGTTACAGCCGTCTGCCGACATCTGCACCACGTGTATCCGATGCACTAACGGTTTTAGATATGTACAAAAATCATCATTTATCTCAATACAACATCGTAAATATATCATTGATTTATTGTTATCGAAACGTAACATTATCGAAGATAGCAATTACGAAGCAAAACGACGCGACGTAGAATGTAAATAAACAAAGGAGTCGCGTATCGGGCCGAGCGTATTGTGAAATGCCTATGCACGGACATGCATAACTTACGTGTTTGGGGGCAGGAGGCGGGAGGTAAACAATAGTAAAATAAGTCCATCCTATGTGGCGAGTTTTGGACAGTTGCAGAAGGGTACGGTGCGCATTCCAGGGTGCACAGGATGCGCGGCGCGCGGTGCAACGGTGCATCGCGCGGCGTGGCGTGCGAGGGGCGCGGGCGCACGCGGCGAACTGAGGCACCCCGCCGCCGCGCCCTATGACCGTCGCCACCGTCCGACACATTGTCAACAAACACAGAATGAATGGAAATGAGGCCGTCAATGCATCGAATAACACCATCGAATGCACTGCGCGCCGATGCATTCATCTCATAATCTTCTGGCCGTACGATCGCATTTCTTTTATTACATTGAATCCATAAATCTTAATAAATGGTGCGATGGCCCATTGTTTCTTGTTGTCGTAAATAGGAGAAATGTTTGGATCAAAACATTGGGTTTATTAATCGTGCGGGTCCTGTCGTATTAACTTTTGGGCTATCTCGGACTTGATATATTTGATTTGGCTCCATCATCATAATATCAGTCTATAATAAATACCTCAATTTGCCAGAACATATCTTTAGTTATTGTATTTACTCTACAGGTCGCAGTGCCAATTTAACCACTGACAGCACTGCGTAGCAAACGATTATTTATACTTATCAATTAATCTTATCCTTAATTGGTCAATAGAGCATCTCAATGGTCTGTGCAAATCTCGATACTAAACTCTACCATGCTCTATGTCAAAAATTATAAATTATGTACGATGAAGAATTACGACCAGATTTTTTTTTTCATTTCAGTTGAGACACAGACATCTAGCTTTAGTAACTCTATCTCCTGGGACCACCTGGGATGGGACTGACAACAGTACCCATGCATTTTTTTTTGGTATGAAATGTGTGCTGAAAATAGGCATCGTCGTAGATCGTTTAATCGTTTTAAGTGCGGCTTTAATCATAATATTGTTATAATTCCCGGCTGTTGTCTATGGATGTCAAACGTTAAGATAATTTTGTGGTTTTCAGGCAACTTGAAAACACTGGCCTCTGAAAATCCACATTGGAGCAGCGTAGAGAGTACACTCAATCCCTTCGATTGAAGGGAGACCCGTATGCCTGCAGTGAATGATTAGGAGTTGATGTGATGAAATTATTGACTTTTAATGACAGCGATCAATTTGTGAATATAATCTCCCAAGAAGACACATTTGGATGCGAAAAATAAGGTTCGAAGGACGGACTTTATTAGCTATCGTCTTTTGAGCGTTACGGTCTTCTACAAAGGACAAAAGAAAGAAATTTTTGTCTACTATCATGTATGTACAGTAGACTTGAAAGGTTAATGGGCTATTTTGTTTTATGTACATGAATAGTGCACGAGTAAGCGATCCTCTGAACATAGGTTGGTACTTACGTACAAGTGGGAGCGCGTGCCGGCTGCGTCGCCAGTCGCCACATGTAGCGTGCTTGGGATTCCATTGGTAACACAGACATCATTTTAAATGGATACCGTGACCGTGAGCCTCTGTAGGAACTTGCGACTGAACTACAAGTATTATGTAGTTCATAGCAAGAAGTTGTTTTTGCAGAATGAATTTTAATAGGACATAATAGGAATTATTTATAATTTTCAGTTGATGATACTCACAGGCCATAATCAGTCCAATGCATTTTTTTAGTTCAATTTTATGGTAATCATCAAAATACGTTTGAGAACTGACAGTACAAATGTACCTACAATTATTGTAGAAATTAGTATATTGACTAGGACAATGCGATGCGATGCGAATCCGCAGTTATGTGTGGGAAGACCTAAATCAATGAAGAGTTCAAAGGCAATTTTCTATTAGTTTTTGGAAGTCTTGATATGGGAAGTATAAGCGTCATCTATATTTAGATTTATGTCTGTGGCCGAGAGGGTTTATCGTGGCGGTGGCCGCGTACGCGCAAGAATTCGGCATTCGGCTGTTTGGGTCGACGACCGCGTAGCGCCGCGCGCCCTTTGAGCGATTTTTCTAATGCGATTCGTAACAGCTGTCTTGGCTTCCTATCTTCGTCCTAAAGGAGTTGTCCTTTGTTACATGATGTTAACATTACTTTAGTAACATACTATTTTAGAATAAAGTATCTGGGTTTAATCTTCTTCTTCTTTTCGTGAGCTTCCCTCAATATAGTGTCAACTGCGGGAAGCTGGACCTATCGTATCGATAATAGTTGAGACCGACAGCTTAACGATCTGGGTCAACAATGGCCGACCTTTTGGCAAGCAGGGGGGGCCACATAGTGACAAAATGAGATATAGGCGGGCCACACTAGTTATTATCTATGTAAAAATTAACCCCCCCAAAAACAAAGATCAGCCAAGGGTTAAACGTTTTAGAACTCCTTCGCATTTGCATAGGCGTCCGATGAGTGTACGCCCAGTGCCGCCGCGCCGCGACAACGCGGCGCAATCGTTCGCAAGTGTGAAGAAGCTCCTTCCCACGAATTTCGCCGTTTCCATTTTCAGCTGTGATTTCAGGTACCTACCTAAGTATAGGTCTTCCGCATTTATAATGGATGAAATTTTCCTCATATAGAAAAACAAATCAAGATTCTCTTATTTATTTGCTAATAAAAATTTGAAGAAGGTGAAGAAGGCAATAAAATAACGATATGCATGTCAAATTGTATTTTAAAAAAATCTAGCCCATAAAACATAATATAAATATAAACCTAAATTTAATTTGTGTTGCAGCACAGCATATTGATTGCAAAAACAGAATAGAAGGAACTTATATTGAAACTGCATTTTGGTTAACTTTGGCCGCCACGGTCTATGACAAGACAAACAGTCGAGCGACTTAACACTATCTTTGCCTAATTTATAAACCGAATATTTTGTCTTATGTCTAATGCCGGCTCTACACGTTGGCCAATGTTGTGGCCAATACATATTGGCCAATGTAATGTAATGGCCATCGTGTAGACGGGGGTTTGGTAGGTGTTGGAGTACTGGTACGTGATGGCCCACAAGTTGGCGCGAAATCCGTGTGGTGTCGGTTTTTTCACACAGATCAAAGAAGTTGGCTGTGGTTGTGGCCGAGTTATTGGCCACCGCGTCCACACGTTGGCCGAGTGTTTAGTTTGCAACGAGCAAAAACAAACAATATAATAATATTAATTTAGTTAGGTAGGTACTTGTACCTTGTTTTGTTTCAATGTATTGACAACATCAACCATCTTCTTATTTTCCATGTCTATTTTAATACGTAGTAACGGTAGGTATGCTGAAAATAAATAAATCGCAGCAGCCGTCAGCGCCTTAATATTCATTATTAATATCGTCCGCACATTGGCCCGAACCAAATCAAACTGAGCGACCTTCCAACATGTGGACGTCGTCACAAACTATCACCACAACATTGGCCAATGTGTTGGCCAACGTGTGGAGCCGGCATAAGACAATGGCGCCCAAAAAATATGCTTATTATATCCAATATTATCAACATTTTTGCTGCTCGATTATTTCTATACAATAATTTTATATAACTTATTTTAATGTTGATAGATAATATTCATTAAAATAAGTTATTTAAAAAATAATTATTTTACTTATTTATTGATTGTATGACCTTGTAGTTCACTAGTTCAGTGAATAACGTAGTTGTATAAGTGCGTGAGCGAACCTAAGCGATTTAGAAAACATACTAAAAGGACAGTATAATAAATAGTACTGGCGTACTAAAAGTTAGATATACTTACATTAACTGCGACAATTTAAACTGTCTAGCTACCACGGTTCATGAGATACAGACTTTTGTCAGACAAACAGACGGACCGTGGAGTTTTAGTAATAGGATCTTGTTTCTACCGGTACGGAACCCTTAATTCATCAAACCATCTTGGATTGGTGACCTGTTATGGCTGCCAACAGAACGAGGCCTTACTGTTCAAAAGCGAGTAGTTCGAAAACGGATAGGAATATGGAAAAAATGTATATAATCAAAGTGATAGAGAACTATATAAGCTTTCATTTCGTCGTAGACCATTTTCCGCTATAACGTACCGTTTTTGAGATATTAGTGAAAAACCTAAAATTGGGACCTTTCCACATGGCGCACCTCCTAGGACGTGCGGACTTTTAGTATGTTTTCTCCCTAAGCACCCTGAATAAGTTTCTGAAGAAATCGATTAGGTTCCCGCTCACGCACTCTTTACTCACTTATGAGGCATTGGTTGACTAAACTATTGACGAGTATAGGTACAGTTTTTGGGTAATATTTATCGCGATCTGATCACACATCCGCATGTTATGAAATATACAGAGGGTGGGTGGAGGAAGATTAGGCGCAGGGCGTCCGAAGGCGTGCCTAGAATCTGTACAATACGCGCCACAAGAGACGAGAATTGGCGTACCACGTGATCGACCTGCGCAGTAGACGTCTACGAAGACTATACTATTTTACTACACATCGTCTACTGCGCAAGTCAAACCAGCAATCCATCAGGTCTTATCTCTTGTGGCGCGGATTGTACTCAGATCGCCCGTACAAAATGAACAAGTTTATAAAATATACGCACTCGACGCACTCCCTACCTCTATGTGTTTCACGCATTAAACAGGTTGTGTTCTACCTCGAAGGACGTTGATAAACATACTCCAAGACTTTAACCAAGTTCCCCTAGCAGTTACTAAATTCCAAGCAACTGATTAATCTTTCAAAATAGTAAAATACAAAAAAAAAAATACATTTCCATTTAAATCTATTTAAATGCATAGTGTAGGTGATTTGGAAAATTTACATCTAAAAATGATATATTTTATTCTATTTATATTGATTATTTTAAGAACGAAAGAGCTTAGAGCACTCGCTATCCTGTTAAATTGCGAGTTGGTGACATTTTTCAGTCAAAAAGACACAATAATTCAGGTTGTTCTTTACTCTTTGTATGACGATTCGTACTACTTTTTTTTTGTTGAGACAGGAAATTAGAAAACAATAATATAGAGTTTTGGATTAATATACATAATATGAGCGGCCATGCGAGGAATAAGGCATAACTACCCCAAAAACTTTACTAACAATATTTGTACAAAAAGTACTTACTAAATTAGTATGGGCCAGTTTGAGCTTGTATTGAACGCAATGTCTTTTATAGCTGCAGTCAAACGACAAATAATTTATTAAGTTATCAACTTTAAACTATAATACTTTTCACAAAATCTAATGTTAATTTTATAAACAGCGTCGAACATTAAAATTGGGGCAAATTATTTAGCAGGTCTGATGGTAAGAACGACTCGCCACACCCCAGCGGAGTCTTTCTTTTCATGAAGACCCCATCATCTCATTGAAAGCAACTGAATAAATCGATACATCCCTTTCACACAAACGTTTCACCAGAGTGCGTACGTGTCATCTGTCCAAACGTAAGCCGAAAATGAAAAGGATAGGTTCTTTTTCTTTAGACTTGATAAAAGGTCAAAACAGTTTTCTTTTTAAATGAAATTTAAAAATACTATTTAAATGTTTGGCGAAATCCTAAACAGAAGTCGCAACTGAATTTTTTTGGCCTAAACTAACTGAAATCAGACCATTGTTGCTCGGTCTCTACTCGTGTGTCCCGAATTCCCGATACAGAAACACCAATGATGGAGCTACCGTGTATACGAATGGTGTATTGACTTGACATAGGACAGAATTCTTTTCAGTCAATCTTTTATGAGATTATTGTAATATGAATGTACTAATAAAGTACCACTAAAGCTGAGGTTAATTACGTTATGACGTAATTATAAAAATTCTTATTGCTAATATATTTATACATATATTTACAAGTGATTCCACAACAGAATACTATATAACTTTCCTAAACATGGATTGGCAGTAAGGCATACTTATACAAATTGTGTGTCGGTCGACACATGCAAGTCAAATGTAATTGACTAATTTATGATTAGTTTAAGTATCTCTTTAATAGATGCATGTTTGATTTCAATTTACAAAGCATCTATACTGCGTAACCGCTTATCTATGTTTTGCGCGTGTTTACTTTTGATTTTCACCTTTCCTGCTCGTCACAAGGGGAATAGTTGCCTGCATACGTTTTCGATATTATTGAGGTAGACAGTCAGGGTTTTGACCTCGTCGTCGCTACCCCAAGTGGCGGTACATGCAGCAATGCATTTTCTACTTAAAAAGGTATTTGGCACTACTTAGTAGACAAATTTATAACTCAGATCAAGTGCATGACGGGCTATTGTAACTAGATGCACGGTTATGCAATATCACTTAAAATTATTTTTAATATGAGGCCGGATGGTACATTCGTGTCATCGGGTCGTATAGCATGATTACATTTCATTTGGCGTCCTAACTAACGGATTTTATAGACATTAGTGACACGCGATGCTTGAGAATATTTTTAGGAAATATAATATATGTATTTATAACTGAAAGGAACAAACAAATCACCGCTGCCAATGTCTAATTGTAAAGGATTTGATGTAGGAAACGTTACCTAAGTCGCGCGCCGCGCCGCGCCGTAATCAGTCAAAAATATGTAGTCAAAATAGGTAGCGGCGGCGCCCAATATTTCATTCCGTAGATAGTATTTTGCCCCATAGACGACTTGAAAATGTATAGTCTTGAAAAGGAAATATGGAGGCCAATAAGGGGGGGGGGGGGGAGCCAAGGAGTCGAGCTCGGAATCTAACTAGGAAATAGATATTTATGGCGGTAAAAACTATTAATCGATCACAAACTTAACACGCTGTTTAGAATTTTCATCACATCACATATCGTCATTTAGTCTTTTGCGAAATACTTAATATCTAGTTTATGCCAATGGTTGCAGCGAGGGTCGTCGGTGGTAGTGGTGGGGCGGGCGGGACTCACCCGAGCCCCACGTCCAGGCACATCATCACCACGAAACCGATGATGCAGCCCCATGTCGCCAATTTGCCGTTACCCCTGCACAAAGAACATTAGATAATTTTATTACAATTTTAGAATTCACTTTAACCATATAATTAATATCGATATTTTTTTCCACTAAGGTGGCCAAAAAGCACCCGGCCCGCCTAATGTTAATCAGTCACCGCAGCCTAAAGACTTGCAATACGTATCGGGGGATATCACTCGCGCGTTGCCGACCCTGTAAAAAGTGGAGACCTTACTCACCGTAGGAACACAGCATGGCCGAGACCAATGCTATTTAGCTACGATCTTCTGTACGGTCGAGGTCCTTCCTCAGACGGGCTGCTACGATTTGAGCGCATTAGTCGCTGTGCCTGTGCCCTTACCTCTCTTTAAAAAATTAATTAATATCGAAATATGAGCGGTAGGTACATATTTTTGATCTATAATATAAAATTCAAAGTCCTGACTGACTTAAGTAATATATCAACGCACAGCCCAAACCGCTGGGTCAAGAGATTCCAAATTTGGAATGTAGGTTCCTTACGTCTAGGGGTGTACGGCGTACCTACTAAGAAAGCGAAATATACGCAAACGAAGTTGCGAGTATTTTACTAGTTGTATTTGTAATTAATAAAATAGAGCATATTGTGTATACTGCATTTGCATATTATTTTTAGTGAATTGACAAAATGTAATATTTGCGCTAGACAGATCGTAAAATTAAAAATAGTCGGTTTATTTTCGCAACATGGCGACATTTTTTACATTCCTGATGGCGGCATACGGTGATACGACTAAAAGTAATGTAGCGCTGCGAACAGACAGATATCTATAAATAAAAATGTAACTTCAATTAGTTTAACGTCTGTGTACTTTTCTTTAAACAAAACTTAAAACGTAAATAATATTTAGAAAATTCTGTATCGAAACAGCATTAAAATAACGGATGTATTTATCCATTGACGTTATAGAATAATATAATACAATAGAATGTACATTCATGCATGCGGGGGCCCGTTATAAGTCGCCTCCGTCACAATGCCCGCCATTGAGCATCGTGCAAACCACATTTGAATATCAACTAGGTAGCAAAAATTACGATATCGAAAAGACGAGTGTGTGCTTGCGACTCACGCAGGCCCGCGCGCCTTCGTACACCGACATCCAAACCACTTTTTACGTACCAATGATACATTGATTTGAAAATTGCTTTTATACATCGAGAAGGACTGTACTCCAGTCTGACCACGACAGATGCAACTCTGTCCAAATGTCGCGTTATTTTACAAACAATGTTACTTATGTTGAAGTCCTAATAATATAATATAAATTTGTACTTTGCATATGTATGTTGACTATAATCATTCTAATATTATAAATAAATAAATTCTACACAAATCACACACGATAGGTCCCAAAATAAGCTATGCATATCTTGCTTGTGTTATGGGTTATCAGACAAAACAAATAAAAAAATATCCATATAAATATTTTTTTTAAATTACATCTTAATGACAATCCCATGGACAATCCTAATAACACAAAATTAGAAAACATTTACACGCAGCATTGGAAAATAAGTTTTTGTGGATGCGATTAGTCCTCTGCTAAACGGACCGATAATAATCTCCTAAGAAAATACTATAGATTCAAGATTCAAAACTTTTATTCAGAGAATAGGTTTTTATAAACACGTCAGAGATTACATACAATAATAAATGAATTGAATAAATCTACTCTATAAACTACTACCATTTCGGAAACAAAAGCAAAATTACCGTACCATACCAGGTAAAAGAAATGGCGAAAGAAAATCAGTTACGGCCTTTTTTAGTGGTTCCGTAGTACAAGGAACTACAAGGAACCCTTATAGTTTCGCCATGTCCGTCTGTCTGTCCGCGGTCTAGCGCCTAGACGCTTGATGCTAGAAAGCTGTAATTTCGTATGTATACACATATTAACAAAGTGCTGGATCTTTGAAAAACAAAATTTTTTTGGGTGCCTCGCCTACATATAAGTGGAAATAATATTTTTTTTCGCGCCCACCCCATATTGTGGGGTATCGTTAGATAGGTCTCTTCAACACATTGAGGATGTGGGAAGATCATTTTTCGAAATAATGATCCGTTTCGGAATTGTTTACATTTATCGTGTCAATTTTCGTTTTGCACGGTGGTCCCCCCCTATCTCCGAAAGTCTTATGTTTACAAATTTAAAAAAAAAATCATGGTAGTAGTCCATATGCTGAACCTTCAATGAAAACTATAACGGTTAAGTAGGCTCTACTAGTAACCGAGTAATAGCAGATTAACTTATAAAACAAAATTTCTTTGATGAAATACAAATGTGATGGAATTTGATATTGGACTCAACTGAAGGCAAGCAAAGCGCAGCAAAAACGGAGCCCTACATTGTGCGTGGCCCGACACGTACTTGCCCGGGTTTTAAAAAAATATAGGTACGAGAAACGACGTTTAAGACGTCGGTGTATCAGAAACAATGGTCATTGAGAGTTAGCCGGAATCGCTTGTTGGAATTACAGGCCATTACATTAAAACGATTCCCCGTAGTTAGCTTACACGCTAACACTTCCAATTGTGCCAACTGTCAAAATAGCATAATTGACATTCAGGACGCAATATACTCGTAAAATACTAGTCACTAAATAGTATTTTGCAGTATAATGCGCATGCAAAAAGGTTAAGTACCGCAATATACCACTCTGTTCTATGAATGCACATAAAACAATACTAAATTATACCTATTTATTCTAAAAGTAAGGTGGCAAACAAATTTGTATGATAGTGTTTCTTCATTATACACTTATTAAGTTTAGTGCTATTCCCTATGTGCATCTGTTACTGTATACAGTATCTCGCCGTCTATTATCCGCGTCGTCGCATCGAAATATTGTCTATTCAAAAACAATTATCTTTTACATACTAATATTTGAATTAAAAACGACATTTGGCGAGAATGTAGTACTACGCTGAGAAATCTCACCTTAGTTTAGCCTAGAAATCTGCCTATGTAACGAAAAAACTTAACAGTTGATGCAAAAATATAACAGTTTTGAAATTAGGTTCTGTCACTGTATGTAATAAAGCCTAATACCTGGATGTGTGCGTGCAATCAATTAAAAACCATAAACTGGTAACAAATTTCAACACCGCGACAGTTCACGTACGTATTCGTATCACGTCGATTGGGGAAGCCCGAGTGGACACACGACTTGCACCCAAATATCGCTGACATCAGTGTCAAAAATTGAGGAATTTCGAACGCGCACGTGTAAAGCTGACGTGAAATCAAATAGCTTGTTAACCTATCGAGCGCCGCGCCAGAAATACATTGGCTTTGTAAATCAACGCTACGTTCAAGAAAAATAATATATATAATCAAACTGACAAATTCTGAACTGTGTAACATATTTTTGCGAAAGTCAAGTCATTTTCGTACAAGGTAGATATTACTTGTTTATGGACTGTGGCGGTGATTGGGTTAAAACATAACACAGTTTGTGTCGAGTACCGGCTGATAAGAAAGCTCTGGGCGGGCAACAACCGCGTTCTGTCATTGACGAATTTAGTACAACCATTATAGAGCTTGATTACTCGAGATTGTCGGCGTATCTGTGATACTAGCAACACAATGCGGCTTCAGTTTAGGATTTTGTTATTAGTGGCAATTGTTTTAGCAATAAACAAAATTATTATATACATTAAACTATACTAGCTCATCTCATCACACATTTCCACCGATGTGTCATGTACAGTGAAACAGCAGCTGTTTTTAGATTCAAATAAAGATATTTGAAAGAGTAGACACATTTGAAATTATTTACTTCCTTATCGTAAGGGTCAGCTGTTACAAACTTATAAATATTAATTACTAGATAATGCAATTAAATTGAAGCTCGATTGCCGAGTATGTACTACACGGTTCATTACTTCATTACATGATTATTATCCAAAACTATGATATTCGTCCACTCGATAGCAGCAGAGGCGTAGTGACAACGACGTATAGGATAGTTCTTTGATAAAGTACCATAATAGGGTAAAATGTATTGTAATTGGTACAGATTCTATGCATATGATGTTGGCGGGACTTAGATATTTTGTAAAACGCAATACAAAATATTTAAGTCCACATTAGCTCAATGGATTAGCTAACTGGATTGCCTATAGGTAGATTGAATACCTATGTAAAATCGTATGTAGAGATAGTAGACGAGAGAGTAGACGTCTAGGTAGAGTAAATTTGAATATATATTTTTTATTTAAATATCCCCATGATGATTGATTTGTATAGCTGATAAAAGAAACTTATGCGGCGGCAGGTCTAGAAAATGCAATGAAGAAATAGCGAAGGAGCTCGGGCGAGACTTGAAACGGATTTGCACTCAATTCACATGCACTCCACGCGTGGAGATGCGATATCTGGAGGTAGGTCAGGGAGTATCCAGTGCGTCGCGCCGGATTCCCAGACGGTGACGTCAGCGCATAGACAAACTAGAGCGGCGTCACCGGCGTTATCCCGGCAACAAACGCGTTATTTCATATATTTATTAGTATTGACAGTAGCGAGACAGTGACAAACCCACGCGCGGCGCGGATTTACTTCACAATGCGAACGCGGCCGTGCGCGCCCGCCCTGCCGCCCGCTGCAAATAGCGCGCGTCTGCGCGGCCGCAATTAGGCGGCGACCAATTTACAGTTTCTAATATATTTTTAATGGACAAACTACCCTAATATTCATTTGACATTATTTGGGCACTTTCATCTCTCAGAACTCATTCACACTTGTTAATAATACCGAAATAGTCATGCAAAGCTTCTAAATAAAGGCTTTTATTCAAGAAAATTTAAGAAAGTAATGTATCTACTACCCCTAATATATAGAAATTAGATAGGAAGTTAGTTTTAGATAAGTCACTTTATTTAAACGTCAATTTTCTGTGAAAAAGCGTTAAGCATTATAAATTCGACAAGAAGTTTTTCCACTTGGATAGTCGGTTTGGTTAGTAACCATTTAGTAATCTGTGGTTTGTTACCATTATTATTCGCTTTAAATGCATAGATATGGCGAAGTAACATCACTCAGTCTGACGTTATTAGCAGTGGAGTAGGAGCAATATTGAGACTGAACAGCGCAGAGCCTCAAACTAACAACGCCTCCGAACAGTCTATTCCAAGTATAGAAATCGATTTTCGCATAGATATTTTCAGCAAAACTGCCTACTTTGAGATTTATGAAACACGAACATGTCCGGGTAGTAATAAACTTTGGGTGTGAAATGCTGAGGGTACGAACGGGGTGTCAGACGGCGCGCCGCTATTTCGGGCAGAACGCAAATATCTGACAACGTGCCTACGCCTCGATAGGCGACGCCCGACGCAACGCTGCCGCCCGCCCGCCTCACTTGCACTGCCGAACTAATTGTCTCCTACATTATTATTATCTACTGATTTGATGGTTAGATCTACTTATTTAATAGTTTAGTTGTTTTGTTCTATCTACATAGAAACAAAATTATACACTGTCTGCATATCTGTCACTATTAACTGGATGAGAAATGTCGTCTAAACGTTTGAAGATAATTTGGTTAAAACATACTTTTTTACGTTATGTTCATAGCAATATTTTATTAATTTTACTAACATAAATACTTTTTTCACTTCTCATGCTCAGAAAGTGCTTATTTGCGCAGGATATAGGCTGCACAAAATCGAATTTTGTGCACAAGGGCAGAAAAGTAAACTCATAAATGTATCTATATTAAGACAAAGGAAATTTAAGCCATACAGCCAAACACAACAAAAAGTTCAGAGATAGAATTTGTTATTTTATAATATTTACTTTAATTTATTTGCCTAATGTGTTTTTTAAGTCATAAAAGATATTAAAATTTAAATTAAAGTACGGTAGGTTATTTAATTAATTTAAGAAAATTATTTTATTACAAAATTAATTTAATAGTAGGCTGTATAGGTCTGCAGCCCAAGCCTAATTTCAAAGTCGTAAGATTTAAAAAAAAAAAAAGCGGCGGGAAATGGGAAACAGGGTCTTGTTTTTCTTGCGTTTATTTATTTATTTCCTCGCAATCGAAGTGAAAAGCAGAGTTTATAACTCGTCCACAAAACCATTTCTATCCTCGACATTACTATCAGCCCTCGCCTTCGGCTCGGGCTGCTAAAAGTCTCGGATAGAAATGATTCGTTTTGTGCACTTGTTGTAAAATCTACTATTGTTTTTTCTTTCTGAGTAGATATTAATATTACATTGCGAATGTTTCAAATAAATTCTCTACAAAACATCTTCAAATACCGTCAACATAAACTGAAACAAATGAACCCATATTTTTGGGTTCCGTACCTCAAAAGGAAAAAAACGGATCACTTTGTTGTGGTGTCTTGACAGACAGACGGACAACGATTCTCTGGAACGCATGGAGGTATCAAGCTGAAATTCATATCAAATAGTCAGGTCTTCTGTCCCTAGAAGCTGTAAAAAAGTCAAATTTCTAAGCCAACGCAATCAAAAGATACAGCCGCATATGCCGCATTTTCTAAGAGAGGTTGGGCACAGCGGATAATCCGCTCAATTCGGAGCAGCCCGTCTGGGGAAGAACCTCCACCTTATAGAGGATCGTAGCCAAATAGCATTGGTCTCGGCCATGTTGTGTTTCTACGGTGAGTACGGTCTCTGCAACGCGCGAGTGATGCTTACCATCAGGCGGGCCGTATGCTTGTTTGCCACCTTAGTGGTATAAAAAAAAAACGGCACTCGCAAGGAAATCAAAACCTACGGGGTACTTTCCTCATGTAAACTCAGAATCTTGAAATTTGTACAAAGCCACGGCTTATAGTACCTACAGATACCTATAGGAAAAATTGCGAAAAGCATAAATTTTTGGTTACATCATAATAAAAATTATAACTTTTACTTAAATATACGTACAGATTTGTACGGTTTTTTTTAGTTTGGTGGCGACAGAAAGTAACACAAGAGATTTTATATTACTTATGTTACAGAAGCAACATAGAAAGTATGTAATGTGTATATAACTACATTAAACACCTGTCGAGCAAATGCTTACAAAAGATGATGACGATTTGATGTCAACTTGACAATACATACTATTTCGTATTATGCTCTCCGAAATATATGATATCAACTTTAACGCTTATTACACTGCACTTCTTGACATAATACAGTATCACGTAAATTAAATGTCAAGAATGAGATACAGAATCGATACTTATAGCATAATACCATTTAAAAAACATGTCATCATGGGATCAACATCACATTGACATCAAAATGACATCATCTTTTGTAAGCATAATTTGCGCCACTACTGGGGCCGTGATTTTAGTTGTGCCGTTTTAATATATCTATATTTCATTTATAAAAGAAAACGCATAGCTTTTCATGAATGCGACCCCTTTTTTAATTTCCCAATTTTCATGGGGGTTTATTATTAAAAAAAGAACATGAGGACAGCGTTTCATTGTCAACCTCACCTTGTCCTTGTATGACTTGTCAAAGTGCACCTAGGCAAGACTAGGTAATAACTCCATAGAATAGTGTTGTGTACAAAGGTAAATAAAAATAAAAATGGACACGTTTTTTCTTATTGTCAATGTATGTTGGTTGCGTCTCTTATTGCGCGATGAGCGGCAATTGAATATTCTATTTTTACATTTAAGTCCTACGCGAACGCTAATTACCGAAAGATACGCGCGCGCATGTTTCGCGAGGGAGTGTCATAATATGGGTGGCAGAACATAATTAACACTTGTTAATTAATTTCAGTTTACGTTGGTTATCGATCAAAACTTATTAAAAGAAACTTACTTATTGCTATAAAAATACAAACTGTACACCAAAGAAAGTGACATTACGCAATGCTTTATAAAACGGACATAGAAAGCAATCGGAGACTTAGATAGCTTCAAACCCCCTGATCGATCGGACGGCCTCATCTTTAACCAATATTTTTAAAATTACCACCATTATTTACCAGTCGAACTAAAAGACTTAGCTATGGAAGATTAGAAAACCCACGGCAACAAAACGGTTAACATTCAGTAATTTCGATCTCGTTTTTTGGGGATAATGTGAACAATTGGCTAATAAAACTTACTTAGACTGGTTCGAAGTCCGGAAGGGAACCGGGACCGGTCCAGACAATATGCAAGATGGACAATAGACGTCCCGTCACTAAGGGAAGTGTCTGCGAAGCGCCGCGGCTCCCACCCTAACGAACCTCTACCTATTGACGGCTAACGAGCATATGTCAGGTCACAATGATAAGATTGACATGAATCAGAGCCCGACCCTCGTCAATTCAATTATGACAACCCACGGAGTTTCGGGTATGAAAGTATGCGGATGTATAACAAAACGCATCAAGGCAACTTTCCGACTTCTTGCCACTATCGAGAACAGCAAGACTCCGCAATGTTGTTTCTTTGATAACTCTAGACGCCTAACTAGTTGAAGATAGGTTATCATCGGCCTTTCGTCGCCGAATCCCCTGTCGCAAAATGACCTCTGATAAATCTACTATGAGTGTTCTACATATTTGATTTTAAGCAATTCTATTTTCATAGGACATTTTAGATAAAATAGAAATGATGGACAAGCAATAGGTATGGAAAGGAAAACTACAAAATTTTAAATTTCTTTAATGTTTAGCAAAGGGACAGCTGTCTTAATAAATTCAAAACCTCGATAATTATCTATCTGCGCAAACAGACGGCAAATGAAACGTTTCAAGATGCGCAATAATGGCGTTATCTCATCAAAGGACGAGGGCTGCGGCTCGCGAGGGTCGCAACAAAGCAAGTTCTTATGGTCTTTTTAGGTCAATCTCAAGGCCAGGTCCTTATTCATACTGCTCACAATGGAGAGGATTTAAAATTCGGCTGTACTGTTTCTCGTTGTAAACTTGTCTCAATTTGGACATTATTTAAAATTTCTGTCATGAAATTTCTGTGACTAATAATGAGTAAAAATAAATCCCTAATCACACTTGTAGATAGCTTGTGGGTTGTCAACTGTGTAAAATCCTGTAAATTTCTTAATTAAATCACTGCGTCTCTACCCTGACTCTTATAACTACAACTCCTTGAAGATGCATCTTATTGATTATGTAATAAATTGTTCATGTGTATGACCAAGTAGTATAATTTGACTATGATCCTATGAACATTATAAATGGGAAAGTTTGTATGGATGGATGTAGAGATGAGAGGATGTATGAATATTTGTCACTCTAACACGAAAAAACGGCATGATGTATTTGTTTGGAATTTTGTACGCGTGTAACTTATTACTTGGATTGTTCATCTTGAAAATCACTGTACAATGGGATTGCACTGGCGAAACTGCGGGCGTCCGCTAGTAAGTTAATAAAAAAATCTGCTAATACCCAAGGTATCTTAAGTACAAGCAATTTAATGTTTTTGTCATTTCGACTGCTTATTTACGCATTATTTATCGCTCGGTCCAATTCAAATTTCAAATTATCTATAGCTACTTGACCCCTTAATTCGATAGGCATGTCCAAACGTGGTGGTTAGTTGGCAATGGTAGAAACGGCTGGTTTTTATGATGTTTTAATACAAAAAAATTAGTTCGAGACACTTTACTTAAATACTCGCTGAATAATCATAAGAAAATTGGTTTTTCTTTTTTTCTTAGTATTTTTAAGACAACAAATATTGTGATCTCAATCCTTATAAAGGGTTCCGTAGTAATCTACAAGGAACCCTTTTAGTTTAGCCATGTCCGTCTGTCCGCGGTCTAGCGCCTGGACGCATAATGCTAGATAGCTGTAATTTGGTATAATATACACAATACATATTAACAATGCTAACAAAGTGCTGGAACGTGGAATGGGTGTCTACCAACATACGTACTTGTAAAGTGAAAATATTGTTTTTCGCGCCCACCCCATGTTGTTGGGTATATTAGATAGGTGTCTTCAAAATATTGAGGGTGTGGAAAGATCATTTTTCGACACAATGATCCGTATCGGAATTATTTAAATTTGTCGTGTCAATTTTTGTTTTTCACGGTGGTCCGCCCCCCCTCTATCTCCGAAAGTTTATGTTTAGAAATTTGAAAAAAATCATGGTAGTAGTCCATATAGGTACTGAACTTTCAATGAAAACTATAACGGTTAAGTAGACTCTACTAGTTACCGAGATATAGCAGACGAACTTATAAAATAAAATTTCATAGATGAAAACTTACAAATGTGATAGAATTTGATATTGGACTCAACTGAAGGCAAGCAAATCGCAGCAAATACGGAACCCTACATTGTGCGTGGCCCGACACGTACTTGCCCGGTTTTTATTTTAATACCTATGTCAGATTGCAAAAGTCACATCACGTGTCTTTATAAACGACTAGCTGACCCGTGCCCACTTCGTTGGGCATAATGTTAAAAGCCTTTTTATTTTTTGGTTTTTTATATAACCTATGACACTCAGCAATAACGTGGCTTTCTATTAGTGAAAGAATTTTCAAAATCGGTTCAGTAGATCCCGAGATTACCCCTTACAATTGAACAAATACACAAACTTTACCTCTTTATAATATTAGTATAGATCAAGGCATTGTATTTATGACGCATTGATGTAAACTACCAATCAATACTTCTGTCAATCACGAACAATCATCGAGATTGCATATTGGGTTCCGGCGTTAGGAATGTACTTACGATGCGTTTGCTTCGGGTATGATGTCGTCTGTAACGACGTATATCATGGCACCAGCGGCGAAGGCGAGGGCATACGGCAGCGCAGGCTCTGCCGCAGCTACAGCCACAGCGCCTAGCACCCCGAACACAGGTTCCACCATACCTGATAGCTGACCATACCTAAATGACAAAATTAAATGGAATTACGAATTTTGTAAGTATTAATTAAATTTTCTCTGCTCCTCAAAATTAAAAAGAATTACCAATTTCGTAGGTATTGTATTTTTATAAGTATGCTTTATTTTTCATTCTTAACAGCCATTCTTAATTTCCACTTTTATACAGTCCCACAAGGAGTAAGTAACGATTTCTCTTCTAAATTTAAGAGCTGCGCTCTTGGCGGTGTCTCCATTTTCTCTGTCTTGTGCCAGTTCTTTCAGTTTCTATAGGACTCGACGCCTGCCTTTTCCTTCACTTGGTTATGATCTAATAAAAACCTATATCGTTTCCTAGTCTCATCATGTTTTTAATTCATTAGAAGCATTGGCGTGCTAACTAATGCCACGGAATTAGCAAAGATTTGAATTGAACTCGGGTCTTTAGTTAAAATTCCGCAGCTTTGTTGAATCATCTTGATTGAGTTTCTTGAACATAATGTCAAAAATGGGGACAAAATTTCGTAAACGTAACGACGAAAGATTCACAATAACTCTCTAAATAAGGATTATATTTTGCTTACTTGATATGAAAAAAAAAAAGGAAAGTTATAAACCAAATAATAAATATGTGAAATAGTGTTTCGATTCATACAACTTTGGCTAGAGACCATACAAGTGGAGTTTTTAGGTGAAGTGTAGCTGTACTGTACCAGCTTTTCGATTCGAAATAAATGAAGGCACTGCGATGCTGCTGTTCCGACGACGGTCGTCGTCGCTTTCAGCGGCGCGGAACTTTGAAAGGGCTTCGTGTCAAAAATACCGATCACAGAGACAAGTATCAGTGTGTTGTTAATTTTCACGTGTCCGGGAGGAGGGGAGGGGTGCGGTGTGCGGTGCGATGCCGAAAGAGGCCGCTAACGAATTGTTTTGGTGAAAGTGCGGGCCGGTGCCGCGACCACATTCCGACGAACTGGTCGGGGAGCCGCCGCTGTGGGAAACGCCGCCAGGGCCACCCCACACGACGGGCCACAGCCCATATTTGACCGCACTAGCCACACGAAACCACCACTAAACCTGAAAAGGGCGGCGCTTTCAGCGAGGAGGATCGTTTTATGACATTTCGGTACGCGTTTTGTGGAACTATCGATGCTATTTGTTGTTCTGGCAAGAAGTGAAAAACTTGATAACATGATTGGCACTTTGAAAGTACGGTGTTGTATAAGGAGGCGATAACGAGAGCATTCGAGATTTTTATTGTTAGGTAACAAATGTTCAAATTGTACGTGGTATCTAGGCGGAATGTACGTGGAAACGGGTTTAGCGATGGTGGTATGCGCGGGGCGGAGAGCGGAGATGGCGGCGAGGCGCGCGGGTGAAGCAACGTGATATTGTGTTATCACATGCATTATTCAGCGGGTGGCGAAAGCGGCAATTTGCGACAATATCCACTGGTTCGGAGAATCGTCTGACTGTTGAGCCGCCGACAAGCCATAAAACAGGATGCTCGTCACTCAATAACTACGTTGAATTTAAATAAAAGCTTTCAAGAATGTGATTTGTTTATACAATTATACATTTTTGTACGTTCAAGTTATTTATTACGTATGCCATTTTGAGATTATGTATGCATATATTGTGCTATTTACGTAGATGACGTATCTATATTTTACAGAACCACGTTTGGTAAGTTTTAATTAATAGAATTGATTGCAAATGAACCGCCGCTTCAATCTACTCTGCAGTTTAGTTCATTTATTTGAATTGAAGGTTAAGAGGGAAGTTACGTTTTAATCGTTACCTACTCTGAGTAAGAGATTTCCATGACAGGTTTTTGAGCCGCCCAAGAGCGTATTTACAGGTAGGTACTTAATATGGTCTAAAAAGTTTGTTTGACTGAACGCATTAATCTCAGCAATTACTTCGGTTCGAATTGTTTTTTTAAATGTTGGTTAGCTTATTTATGGAGGTGGTTAGGCACGCTACCGAGATACGAGAACAGGAACAACAGGATTTCGCGGGAAAACCGCAGGCATCAGCTAGTACTTAATGTTTCCAATGGAAAATAACCAAATACAAACGTAAATTACTTTTTATTTAAGACAAGCCAATTATACAACTTGGAAATTTTCATAATACTAAATTAAACAGTATGACAAGTTAGTCTCAATGTTTTGTGCATACGTAATAAGAACATATACAATGGAAATTTTAATATCAGAGTTTTATTACAGTATCTAATAAATTTTATTACAAATTCAAGATTAATAAAGACATTTCTTACAACAAAAAGTATAGACGTCTATTAGAATGTTGTTTGTAATGTGTTGTCGTGTAATGCGAATATGTTATGTAGCAAAGTGCTGATCGAGCACTCTAGGAAGGTGTCTTGATGATTAGGCGCGGCAAGAACGCAATATGCGCACCACAAACCGGCCGCGATTGCGCACTACACAGCGCCATCAAGGCTGGCAGCGCCTTCCGCGACCGCTTCTTCGGGGCCTGCGTTGCGACGGCAGCGGCGGCTGCGGTCGCGGCGTCGCTCTCTCAATTTAATTATTTAACTCTGAAGGCCGATTGCCCGAGGCGGGCAGCGGGCGGTGCGCTGCGACTGGTCCGACGGGTGAGGTCCGGAAGAACGCGCAGACAGCGCGCCGCCGTCCGCTCGCCGCGCATATCACCAGACTCGACGGCACCGCAACGACACATCGCACACTGGCCTCACGCAACACTCAAATTTCGAAATAGACGACTTTCTCGGGCCCAGTTTGCAATCATTATCTGACCACATAACGCTGGTGGACACCGCGACCCCGGAGAGAGGCGCGCGCTCGCGGGCACGCCGCGTCCGCCTCCTGCCTCGGTCGTAATGTCCTCGCTACTCCTGCCCAGTTATTACCTACACTCGGTATACCGCTCATTTTACATATAAATCTAAAACTGTATAGTTACGGTGCGGTGGCGGCGCTAGCTACATCCATAATTGGGATAGAAAAATTAAATATGAAAGAATAGCGTCTTAAAAAAATTAATAAGTTTATCTAACGAATGAGGCACTTATATGGTGGTTATGCGTGATGTATGCTACGTCATTATGAGTCATGTGCGCATACGGTGAGAAACATTGACTAGACGTATTGTCTACATTCTACAACAATGGATCACCGCACTACTAGATCTGATTATGTCATATCGTGTAACAAAAAATGTATATAGACGATACCTACCGAGTAATATGACATGAAACTTATTAATAACAATAGTCGACCAAAGCAAACTGAAACATTAAGACAAGTGTAGGTAGATGTTCGGAATGAGCTCAGTCCACCGCTCTCAAAGCTTTTTGCATCAATAAACTGATATGAACAATATCATAGGAAATTTATCTACCTGTGGCCAGTTGGGTTTACTATAAGATATCGATGGCTCCGCCGAAAAAACGTGCAATCGAAAAACACATTTTTTCCTACGAACAATTAGATTTTTCCAAATCTTTTATCTTAAATCTTTTTCGAAAACTTCCAAATCTCGGCTTTATAAATAAATAAATAATTCCAGGACATTATATTAATAAGAAAACCGCCCGACTTGCTTTTTGGCTAAATAACAGAACTACACTCCGCTGAAGCTTCAAGAAAATCATATTATTGTTGTACAAAAATGTCATGTTTCCTGATAAGCAGTTTTTTTTTTCATTTATGTAATTTTTAATAAATAAAATGTAGTCACTTATTTTTATTACTTTCGTTTAAGGGGTATTATATTGTCTATTAAACACTGAACAGTGTTTAATAGACAATTTTATTAAGCTAGCATTCTTAGTTTCCGAGATTTACAGGTTTCTTTAGGTGACCCGTATTCATCGAATTCATGCTCTCGAGTGTACATTCTAAATGCGACAATATAAATTTACTAATGGAATATCAAATAAATATGTTTAAATTGTTGTAAATTAAATTGCACCACTTTACAATCAGTAGGTATGCCCTATAAAATTTTAAGGAGTCCCGAATCTGGTGGCAATGACTCGATTTTTTAAAAGAACTCGAGCATTAATGAGCATTCAAGAAAAGCTCAATTCGGAAAATTTTACATAAAGCTCGCCCGTTCAACTTATCGTTCGAGGCGTGATTTCAGTTATTTAAATGTTAGTTATCCAAGGGTATGCAAGCAAACATTCTTTCAATCATTTTTATAATAAATCACGTCTAACATTTTGTTCTTTCGTTTTGTTGTTATTTGATTAATTATATATTTAATAAAGATTGAGTTTAGCAGTAATATGCTAGTTTCATTTCTGTATACTTAAGGATGTCAAATATAATGAAATGTTCAAAAATTAATATTTTGTAACTTTCCTACTGTTATCTCGTTTCCTTTAAGAGTGCCGGGATCCACTACACACCACCGCAAGGATTTGACGACCTCAGAATATATTGTTATCGTTGTCATAATCTTATTATCCAATACTTAAGCCTGAAGGATTTAGCAAAATTAATTTAAATATTGACACTGACGATTTATTTTTGTTAATAAAACATTAATACAATAATAATGTTTGTTGTTTGTTCTCATTAATTGGTCAAACACAAACATGATATGTTTGTGGGATTGTAGCGGAGGTTGCAGGAATGTAGTAGTAGGTCTGCAGTGCGGAATGCAAGCAGCGTGGAATGCAGCCCTGGCAAGAAGTGCCCTCGCCCTCGCTCGCCGGCATCGGGGGCCCCCCGCACCCCACAGGAAAACATTTGCAACCACCTCATAAATGCGTATAGTGGTGCGCCGTGCGATCCACATTCCGATGCTTTGAACACATTTATTTTACATTCCATTCGCATTAATTAGATTCAACTATTTATCTAGTACCCATCGGGGTTTTTATTTGTCCTGAATTTATTTTTTACATAGGTATATTTTATATGAGGAAAACTTCATATCCAGGATATATTATTTGTAACTAATACGCCAACTTAGTGATTTTTATTATCGATAATAGTTCAGTTAGTCAACCTCCATATTTATAACACACAACGAACGAACGACACAACATTATAATAAATTTTCAAATTTTGCATATGTTTTTAAAATAATTGAATACAATATTGGACGGTAACATAAATTGGCTACTTTAAGGTCGTTTATCGTCGAAAGCGCAGGGTGGCGGGGTCGTCGCACGGCGCACATTCCCGCCATACTCTGTGCCCAGGATTCCCACTCGAGCACATTCTTGCCGCCGCTTACACATAAAGAGTTAGGAAACTACATTATACGAAACTTCAGATGTGACATAACTCGTAACCGAAACAGGATATTTCAGGAAAATGTGCGAGAATGTTCACAAGATTATTTTTGGTAAAAAAAAAACGGTAATGAGTGTCAAAAAAATGATTTTAAATGTTATTAATATGTAGTAGGATGTGTTTGAATAAGAAATGATTTTGCGGCTTATACCGTGGATTCATTGTGGTTGGGGAGCACTATTTTACACTTACACTCAAATCACTCAATATTTGATTTTCATGTCACGCTGCAATGCGTCTTCTGTAAAAGCTAACACTTCGGCTTCGGTAAAAGTTAGTACTCTTTAACATTTTAGTGTTCAGAGGAATGTTATGTTTGGAAATTGCAGAAAAATGCAGGGATAAGCATATTTGGGAAAGCATCTACTCTGTGCTCTGTGGTCAATAACGAGTCGTAGACTGACAGGCATTTAAAAAAAAGAATTTGAATCTACATTATGAATCCGAAGAAATATACCACGCAACTTACGAAGAATATGTACAGCAAAGTATTTGATCGATTTGGAGATAGTTCAGCTTAGGTATATGTAATGTACCTACACGATAGCTATAATACAATATAATGACTTATTAAACAAGTCACCACTAAACTTGCTTATATTTAACTAGACAGTTACACACGGCGGCTAAGCAATTTATCTTGGTGAAATACATTTGTCAATTAAATAAACGTTAATTTCAACCGAACATATTTAGCGTGGAGTAAAGCGGGAATTAGAACGTGATTTATGTCAGCCTTTATATTGCAGGACATTTTTGATAGTTTCTGTCTGATTTCTTGCTAGGGTTATGTTGGCGGAGGAGCCAAGAAAAATTCTACCAATTGTGCAAAGTGTGGAACGGGCAACGTCAAAAAAAATATATAAATAGTAACCTCGCTACGCTCATGTCCTACACTCGTAGCACCTAGTAGGAAGTTCATCGAGCTCCTCATGGCTCATACAATGAGCTGCTCTATTTGTTAAGCTGTGGTCACCGTTCTTAATACAGGCAGGAGATATAGCGGTGGCAGACAGGCCTATGGTGTAATACCTTCCGCTGGCCGTTTTCTACCTTCTTTTTTCTTATCCCCGTTAAGTTAATACTTAATAACTTTTAACATAACTTTATGTTATTTATTGTTACAGCGGAAAAAGATACACATTTTTTTGATTTAAGAGGTTGGCAGACGAGCTTGCGGTTCACCTGATGTAAGGTGACCCGTAAAAGCAACCGTGATTCAGCCAGCGCGCGATTGTCTATTTATATATAGTAAGAATTTATTGAAATTAGATATTTGGTTATTTTTTAGCTATTTATGTCCAACTACTGGACAACGGTCTCTCTTCTCCTTCTTCAACTATCCCTCTCTGTTGTTTCTTTCTTCATTTGGCTATTGGTACATAATAATAATGATTATATGACCATGTAAAAAGTATAGTTATACTAGTCGCCCACAAGCCACAAGGTTGACTCGCGCTGACGTAAAACGATGCTCGAACTGACACTTATTACTTAGTGCATACGACAATCGATTTTCAATTGTTTTATAAACCGTGAGTCGCGTTGTTGGCGCGTACTACTTATACTAAAAAAATCTTCTTAAATTAAAAAAGGTAAAATTAATTAAACATGTAGGTTGTCGGCAGTGCATGAATGTATTCGTAGCTCCGGGACTTCGGGCGGCCGCGGCGCACTGAGGCCGGCGCCAGTGGTTCCGAGAACACTAAGGAATGCGACTATTTACAACTTTTACCTATTTGGTAACGTTTACAATGCGTGCACGTACACTGACGTCGGCAGATGTAACCTTTTGCTCCGACATTCTAAATACTTTAAAAAATCCGGTCAAGCGCGAGTCAGATTCGCGCACCGAGTGTTCCATACTTTGCAGGTAACTAATCATAAACTATAACACGAATATTGCTGTAATAAAAAGAAAAACGTCGAGAACAGGAATTTACCATACAATATAGTTTACGTTACGGTTTTCGAATTTAGTTCTTTATTTGTTTCACATGAATTCTTACTAAATGTCATAATTTTCTATTTGTATGAAAAACATAAGGCTTTATTCTTTGATTGTATGATTTTGGACTAAGGGATTGTATACCTAAGTGGCGCCGCGCGCGCGCAATGTGCCTACAAACATAGCAACCTACCTGTTTGATTTGACGAGCTCCTGAGCGCAAGAGAAAGAGATTTCGATAGCCAGACCGACGACGGACAACAAACACACGTTTAGGGCTTCCGATTTTTACTGACTGACCGCTAATAATGATAGAGAAAATATACTCTATCAATGATTATATGAACATACAATAATACACGCATAACTAATTGAATCAGCTTCTGTGAACGGGTATTATTAAACAATTCTACTCTTGCTTTTATCCTAAAATTTCTATATCCAGACCGCATAAATCTCTTAAAAGTTTGCGATATACCGATATATTCTCAAACTTTAGAATGTATTCCCAAAGCCGTCTCGAAGAGGTTTAGAGGAGTAATTACATATCATCACATCCCCTCTGACTTCCACATTTGTATTGTACCTGCGGTAGCTACTACAAAGTCACGTTGATTCCTTACTCCACAGTTATTTCCCGAATACTCCGTAATCCTTCCACAGGATGATCTCTAAATCCATCTCTTCTTAATCTTATTTTATATTCATCATCATAATCGTGTCGATCATCGTACTTATAAAGTATGTAGTCGCCAATAAAGCCAATAAAGACATAATCTTCCTAATTCCAAATTAACACTTTTTACTTCTTTAATTTGACAGTAACGAACACTTTTTACTTCTTTAATTTGACAGTAACGAAATTATACATTGACTTTAAAATGCCTTCGTGCAATATACCAATAATTATTTTCGCATTTGTAATATTAGGATAGCGGATAGAGTGGTTAGTGGTAAAAATGTCGATAGAGATGGCTCAGTGGCAACAGTCTCTAAATGAATTAGCCTAAACAGGAATGGGGTCGTCCAGTCTGGCTGTGTTGGCATCCGGCCTAACGACGAGCGCTTGCGGGCGCATTCTGTCGCCGCAAGCGCATGCCGGCTGCTAACTGGCGGGCAGTGGACGTCGCTAAGGCGTGTGCTACACTACACTACACAAATCACACTGATTATTATGAGTATTGAAAAGTGTGGAAAACCGCTCACCATACTAATTCGTTTTATGAAATTGTTGCATTGTATTAACATATATTATGGTACATATCTTTGGGTTTGCCATTTGGTAAACTGTCCTATGTGTATTTTAGGTATTACGTAGATCCGCCCGCCTGGCCGCAGCATACGGCACATTATTTTGTGTGGTTGAAATACCTGCTAATAAATGACGATTTGTCTGTGCCGGTGGATAATTTTCCGAGGTAGTCGTATTTGAAAGCTCAAATAATTTAATTTTCATTATAATAATACTGTGTTTTTTTTAATGGACATAGTTATTGTTACAATTAGGTACAAACAATTAAGGAAGGAACTCACCAAAACGCCCTCCATACGGAGAACCCAGCTGCTTGCAGTGGTAAGCTAACTGCAAGGCCTTCAGGGAAATTTTGGATGCCGATGCCTATTGCCAGATTTCTGTAAACAAAGGAAAATTTTAATCAGACAATAATAATACTTGTTATTCTACTACTAATCCCAAAGTAATGTTGGGACCTGTTGAATAGTACAAATATACATTTATACGTTTGAAATAATTATTTACTGATGATCCATAGTAATCTACTCATAGCGCAAATCGATGCGCACTACGCTGACACCGGTCCCATGTAAATCGATACAATTGGGCACATTAACAAGATTTGGTGAAGATTCGCTATTCATATGGAACTACTATTATCAGACCCCCACAACCTAGAGTTTACCTATCTTTTTTAGGTTGGGTCGCACGTTTTTTGAAAGGTTCTTTAGTTTCTTGGACGCCCGGGTAATATATTTTCATTCATCTTTATTAGAAATTACATCAAAATTATCAATTGAGCGTATTTAAGAAATCACTTTAAATTATGAACATGCTTGGTATATTTATGCTGACTGCTAGTGTTTACTTTGCGCTCGTTCAGAAGCGGGCAGCCGCCCACACCGTACCAGCTCTCTATTATGGTTTTTGCGACATTACCTTAGCAGGTAGAGCACTCGATAAAAGCTATAGCAATATTTTTATTATTTGTCACACGGCAGACAAACAAGCAAGCGGACCACATGATGGAAAATAGTTAACGCCGCCGATGAATATTGCCCGCTATGAAGAAGGTGGGATAGGAAGGGTCTTCTGGATCTCTAGTAATGACCTGTCGAGCTAGCTAGCCCACTTTAATTTGGAATAGCTTTCAAAATTCTATACTATGACTAAAAATGTCGAAGTTAGGAATTTAAAAAATTGGGAACTTAAGAGCTCTCTAACACGAAGTTAGAACTTGCCAAATAACAAGTATCATACTTGCTATCCACATGTCGATCTTTAGAAGACCGTACCTACAGTTTATATTCAAATTTCCAAACACATTCCATCGTGTACATGATATAAAAGCGACCGGTAATGAAAAAGCGCGAGATGTGGCATCGCATTCCTAGACTCCCCCCTGCACCTGCCACCACCCTCCGCGCCACTCTAGGAATGCGCACGCGCCTAACTGTACAGCCTCCGTCACCGTTAAACTCGACTATTCCCGCAACTAAAGGTTACAGTCAGTACTTATTACGTAACTGCATACTAATAATATATTTGCATAATCATCCATGATTTAGTTGCCTTCGAAGGAGTATGAAGTCTGATAGATACATACGTTATACCTACATACTTTTTACTAAGAAGCGATAAGCTTCTTCTGGACAGGTTTATTATACGTTTTCCGAGAAATAGTTACTTTTGTGCAATAAATACTATTATACTGAAATGTAATTTTTTGATTTCACTAGAAAATAAACGGAACCCTTTTTTTTACTTTGTTGTCTGTAACAACTCTACTTTTCGTAGTACTACTTATCGTTCTCAAAATAATTACACAGTGTGCTTGATATTAAATTCAGCTCGATCGCTCCATGCATTTTACAGACTGCAGTCCCTTGGACCAGTGTAAAAACCGGTCAAGTGCGAGTCGGACTCGCACACCGAGGGTTTCGTACTTTGAAGGATATTTCTTCAGTAATAATCGCTGTTAGTTTATCAGCTGAAAATAAGTTTCGAATTTTCCCATAATCTTTGCCTTACTGATGCGTAGGGCGCAGCCGCCCCCGCCCGCTGCGCCACTAATCTCGATTATCGCGTGCGCCCTAAAGGTCTTATCCTATATTATATAGTAACATTTTATTTATTTATTATACCTATACGAGTACCAATACGCGACGCCATGTGAAGTACCACCATTCCACATGAAATCTCAAGCTATCTCTTATTTCTTCAACGTTTCAACAATTTAACAACGACGGCGCTCGATTTGATCTTTAAATTTCTTCAATTCGCAGTCAATTACCTAACTAAATGGTAGCTTAGGCGTCTTTCTGGTTTGTCGGTGCGGTATCGTTAGAGTAAAGTAAATTTTTACTGCTTGTTTACTGAGTACCTATATTACAATGTGCCCTTCGTGATTGATGCAGGATTTGCATGCAGTATACTGCACCCTATAACGGACAGCCAGTAGTCGTGGTAATGCTAACAGTATTCCGACAAGTGAGTAGATGTAGGCAACGCAACATCATTTCGGTACAGAGCTTAGATATTATACCCCCCCCGCTCATCCACCGACAAGTCAGGAAATCGCCTAGACTAATATCTAATTTAAAGTAGCCAAAATCGTCAATTTCAGCTGTCCACGACATACCTTTTTACAATGGGGTATTGTCAATTTGCTCAACAAAAATTCGAGGCACGAGCACTAATAGCGGCGTAAACGGAAGGCACGGGAATTCCTGTTAAATGGTTAACTTAATAAACATGCTCGGCGGCGCAGCCTTTGAGCTTGGTGAAAGCTGAGCTGCCCGTTACGTTGCGTACCAGCAGCCGACCTCTGATCAATTGGGCGCTTTGCCCACAGATAAAGAAACACTATTTTAAATTGTGTTTGTATCCAAGATGACCAACTCAAATTAGATTTTTACATATTGTATGGTCTGTCTGTAATACTCGAAGATATTGATAAAAGGTCGAGCTCTCTTTGGGAGTGCTTTGGACATTACAGCATTGAGCGTTTCTTCATTGGCCGACCCGGCACCGACACGAAGCCGGCCCGGCATCGGTAGTATCGGTACCGACGAGATATATTTGTATGAAATTGTAATGCACGCTGGCTCACTAGCCGGTCCGGCACCGATGTGTCGTTGCCAGCGCCGACGACGTCTCGTCGATGTCGTATCGACCAAATGTAGAAACGCTCATTGATTAAATTCTACTGCTAAAGAAGGGAAGATTGTGTAGTACTAACATTTATGATAGACTGGTGGCGCAGTTGGTAGTGACTAGTGACCCTATCTTCGGTGCTATATCACTCTGGTTCGATCCCGACACTTAAGCGATGGCATATGTATTTGTCTTCGAGACTGGGTGGTTTCTATGTACATATTTATATTTATTACAAAATACCAATTTCTCTGTCGTCGGGTACCCATAACAAAAGCAGGCTTAAGTCTAGCTTTATATCGGATTAGGGGGCGCTGTGTGTGGTGTTATTTTAATGCAGAAACCCCTTACATGTAATATAATGTATTGGTATATTGGAGACTGGATACCCAATCTCACAAAATCATTTGGTTCTGTTTTATCATGTCAGAAATCTGAGGGTATAGCGGTGATATTCATTGTTGGGATAGCATAGTTATCAGATGATAAGTAATGACCAACGTTCACGTGCGAGAATTATAAAATGTTTTTGATAACGTTGCGCGTATTTGAGGAGTAAACGAAGAAAAGGGAGATGTTTACGTATTTTTAGATTTATAATTAATACAAGAACACACTATTCTGTGATGATCACGCACAGAAAGAGTAACTCAAACTGTTATAGTAATTGTAAATTCAAATCAGCTGGCTGTGTGTTTGACGTTTAAAGATTCGAAGCCATTCAGTATGTAAAATACAAGTCACAACATAACTTATGCAGTGGCAGCAGGAAAAAAAGTCATCTATACGCTCCATCGCTCTAACCGTTTTCTGTGTCACGGAAATGACCACGGCCCGCAGTCTATTCTATCAATCGATATCTGTAGAAATTTTATAAGTGAACGGAGTAACTATGACTCCGGATACATCCGAATTCCAATTACATCACCGACGAGTCCATTTCACTTTCCGACCTACCCGGAAATGAATTCCTAAGCATGAGCATACGGCTCGGCCAAATTTTCAGAGGTAAGCCAAATACAACCGTGTGCATCGGAGGCGTAGAGCTGTCCGCGCGACCCAACGCAGAAAGTCTCCGAGGCACGCACGAAACCCCGAAGCGGATGTGAACGTTCTAAAGCGCCGATCGAAAAGTGACTTAGTTTTCGAGCATTAGAGTGTACATTGTTGTGTCCATTTCAGCGACAGTCGCGAAAGTAGTGGCAACTTTCACGGCACGATGGGGGCGCAAGAGACGGCTGCGCGGGGCCCTGTCGACGGCCCATTGACGACACCGTGACCTACATACCGGAGCTCCATTCATGCCGCGGCCTCGCCATGTGCTGCGCACGCGCAGGACTCTAAGCCAGCACACTTGCCGCAAGTACTGCGACACTGGAATTTCCAACGGCCACTTGCACAACCTCGTGTCAACTGTTGTCGCAATCGGACCTACGCGGCAGGCCGAGGTCGCCATCCGCCACCATCACTACACTTGTTCAATTAGATTCTTACAATAATATACGCAATATACTAATCGGTAAACATATACAACAAAACCTAGGTACGGTCCCTGCATACATGACTGACACTAAAAAATTAAAACATTGATTTGAAAAACTGTTTCCTTATTTTGAATGTTTTGAAGCACTTTATAGTCGTGGTGACAAAGGTAATTTACACAAGCAAATTTTAACAGAGCAAATTTAAAACCATATTCTCTATGAGACATGGTACGAAAGTCAGAGGTAACAGATTTCATTAACCGAGATTTCTTACCCACATTAGACACTTTAATTGTTAATATACAAAAAATACAAGACGCGAAATACTCGTAACTTGTTTCGACACTTGCTATGTTAAATGTTTCTTAATGCAAATTTACGGTAACTATACTATTCGAAACAATTAGTGAACGATCTAACTCTACCCTGCGATTACGTCCGTAGTTAATAGCGCTGTCTGTATTGATGGATAATTAAGCTCCAACACGCATAGTTAAAATGAATGAATTATGTACTTAACTCGTGTGTGAAACATTTGGGAAGTCAAGTGTCATCTAACAAAGGCCGAGTAGGCTCGCACGTCCGTGATCGCTAGCGGATTAATCGTGAGAAACACATGTTACTCATACGTCCTAATTGTGGTTCGGTACTTCACATAACGTTCACACCACTCGACGGCCCGTCATACTTACACGACGCTGATAACTTCTCGTTTTGAAACCACCTATTGATGGGATACGTTTGCCCATGTCGTTAAGGAGTGACCAGTCAAGACAGTCGCTGATAGTACGGGTGTTTTCATTTGTTACATTACAAAACTTATTAATTAGCTCAGTTTTACGTTAGTTTTGTTGCAATAAAATCGTTCCCTTGCAACTGTTATATTTTCTCGGTGTCCTGTACCTACATGGTGCATGATCTCCTGACTATGTCTTTACAGGAAAGTAGTGGTAATTACTTTTCAAACAATAAATAAAATATAACAACAATTTGATTGAAAGACTTTAATTCAATTGACCAACTTTATGCAACCTTTTTGACATTTCGTTAGACTTGGCTAATACTCAAACTGAAAGTTTCGTAACAGCACAAACATTTAACGCCATATTAATGTTACAGTTATGTTTGAGGAATTTCCTAATGGTAACATTGTGATCTGGCTTCTTATGTAAGTCTATATCTATCTGAATTTTCATCCAACATCACACTCCAACTTTTTCATCATTTGTTAAATTGTATCGAATCATGACGCTAATACGAATTGGATATGAAATGTTTACCATAATCTATCTCAACTGTCAAAATAATGCAGGCATTCCGAAATTGTCATTACCAAGAAATTCTAGACAAGTATCCAACCTTGGAATTAGCAATGAGAATGTCGACGTGTCTTTGTGCTGAATACGCGGTGGTAGATGAAGTGGCAATGCGAAGTGGTTGCGTTAGGTATCGCAGGCGGGGGGCATTGGCGGCGGTGGCGGGAGGAGGTGCGGGGGCAGGAGGGCACCGGCTGCCAGACAGCGGGGCTCCGCATGGGAGGCTCGCAGCAGCCTCTTGCATCGCTCGTTGGCCGCCGCCGTCGTCGCGACAGCTTCAAGCGAGCGCTGCTCTACTTTGATTAACATTGCATACGAAGTATCTAATGATTAGCTGCGCGATCGTCATTTCAATTTGGACATTTCCACAATCCAATGTATCTGATAAGATCATTGCGAGATTTAGGAAACGATCATGCTTTGTGAGTTATCGTTAAAGTCTATTAAGTAATTATGACAATTAATGATACCACTTATATTAGTTGGTTAAAAACTGAATAGGTGGTTGTCACGAATTGCAATATTCCTGGACAACAAACATTTCGTTCGACATTGAGGTCTGCTATCTTCTCAGAGGAGTATAACCATCCGTTATTGGAATTAGGCTAACAAGGACAGTCCTGATGATAAGATATTAACGTTGCACGTATATGCCGTGATATGAAAAGTTTTGTATGTGTTATTGTGTGGTTTTGCGCACAGTATTGCTATATTTCAAACAGGCATTTGCGGAAGACCAGCGCCATGGAGTCAGACGACCCCACGGTTTATGCTGAGTAGATGCCTATTTGTTGTCTTAACTACATTTTTTATTTACGTTAGTTACTTTCTAAGTTTTTGCATGTAAATTAGTAAGACAATAATAATAAATACGAGTACTGATAAAGAGCTTTTAATTTAGATTATGCATTTCAGAATCTTACTTTGCAATTCCTTCTTTAATTATGAATATACTTTTCTCGGGGGTTTATATCTAGAAGCGTCTCCGAAGATCCGACTGCAGTACATAGATATTTAAAAAAATATATTATTTCGTAAATTGCTATTTTATTGAACCATGTAAAAAAAATGTTCTTGTAAGTAAATAAATTCTTTAAAGATATTTTTTAATGTCATACGGCGGGCATACAAGCAGGCGGAAAGTGGTTACCGCCGCCTATGAACATCACCACAAGAAGTAGGTACTACCAATACGTTGCCCGCTACAGGGAAGGTCGGAATAGGAAGAAAGTGTTAGAAGGGATTTGGTCATCTGCATCACTCACCGAATGAAATGCATTGCTGCTTCACGTCGATATTCTGTGCTGTGAGAGCGTGGTAGTTGAGCTAGTCCATTACATAGCTCTACCACTTCAAAGAAAACCTATATTCCTGTATTTCAGAATTTAGTCATTGTTATAATTGTAAATAAAAACGACATAACGCATATGAGTAATTTCTACTAGTAGAGTATTTCCTTTTTAATCCCACTGTTCCGATTACAGTTCAATTTGTTTTCCGAACAGAGCCTACTTTTAACAATTTTTGCAATACCTACATACAACCTATTTATTAGGCTTTTTGAATATTATGTAAAAATATCGAAGTCGTGGGGAACTCTATGCGCACAGATAAAAAATAAAATTAATTATGTAACCTATAAGTTTTGTAGACAATCCCTCAATACTATTGGTACAGTTCAACAATTAATATTCCTTACAGCCAGAAACGGGTCGACATCGTCAACCGTGAAGTTTTTTAACGCTATCAAATCAGTAAGGGTTGTGATGTTTTTAAGACATGACCTGCCAGCGACCCCAGACTCCGACCCCCTTCGAGTTCCCCTCCGTTGCTCTACCCAAGTATATTTGTTGCAATACTAATAGACGATAATACTGTGTTATTGGTTAGACAAATAAGCAACTGATTTTAATATTTTTCTTCGTATATCCACTGATAAATATACGGTGTGGATAAAGCTGAAATAAAGACCTGAATTTTGTTAGGGAGCACAAATAACTTTATTGTGTCATAAATTAAAAAAATAATATTTTTCTTTCGATGATAAATCATTGTAATTAATCAGCAGGTACATCATAGTAAAGAGTACACAGTAAATTGTTAGGCATATCATCAAGGTAAAGGTATAAAACGAACTATCGGAATGCAATATCGATTGAATGAGAGAGCAATTAATAGTCAACATTCGAAAGCGTAAAAGATTACACGAGAGCCGACGAATTCCTTAGCGAAGCGCATTCGGGCAGCCTCGGTCGGCGGCTCGCGGCCGGCCACCATCAATAGCAGGACATTAACCAACTTCACCGCGGGACAGATGAGAGGCATCAATAGCGACAAACCGATTGCCAAACAAAATTTATACCTCATTCAGATCACTAACTGTAAAAAGGTATCATTAAAATGACTAATCAAACGATCAACATTCAAGAATCCAGTAAATGTTAATTATATGTCGGAATTTATTGAAATTATTTGAAATAAAATTAATTCTCGTTGTGATGTTTACTAGAAGAGGTTTCGGTCGTTCATGGTAAAGTAGGAGACCACGGACCGGTTCAACTTAGTGGAGCGTCAACCTCGCCAGAGTGTGGTCCTGGCAACCTGAGCACCGTTGCCGCCTGCCGCCCCGAGGAGCCTTTACTTGCAATGCCGGGTTACCTACGCTGCCGAAGAACGCGTGCCAATCAAATGAGAACGAAATTCGTTTCCATTAAATTGGCACGTATTCTTCTCAAGTTACAAATGATCTTTGGATCGATTACTTAACGACTGATTCTATATTTCTATAAAAGGTCAAGCTCGTTGAATTCACTCAAAGAGAGTTATTTTTCATAATGTTTCATTACTTGCGCATAAGTTCCCTTTCCGCCTATTTGTCAGATAGGAACTGTGAAAGACTATCACTATATTTAACAGATAAAATAGGTATGTGCAAGTGGTGAAACAGGCCCATTGGATAGTAACTTTATCTAAATGCTAAATAGTAACTCTGAAGACAGTATAACGTGATGAAAGTACAGTAGGAGATGGATGTGAGTACATGAGTAGGTTGATACGTTGCAGAATAGTACAATGGTAGAATTAGCCCTATAGTGGAGTGCATCAAGTACGGCATCGGCGCCGCGCACGTCACGCGACCGCATTCCATGGCGCCTCCATTCATGACGAGCGAGCGAGAGACCACCACAACAGCTCTAGTAGGAACGAGAAAGGCAATCGAGCGCCGTTACCCTGTATGGGAATGCAATTCGTAAGCGCACGCGCACAGATTTGATGCCGGACTTGGTGCGGTCCATCTCACGCCCGTCGCCCGCCCTATACGCGTCCCTCTCGCTCCGTATGAAGCGTTTCGGCACAGCATATCTACCGATGCGTCTGTTTGCATACTGGCGGTGTGATATGATCGATCGCCGGTTTCCTGTGAGAAACACAGGTTGTTTGTCGAGTCAGGTGGCGAGGTGCGTTACCGTTAACTCTTTGTGTGTGTCCGGACCGCACGCACAGCTAGTTCCTTAGAAGGATTTATCTATTTAAGGTGAACTAAACTCCTCTTTACGGTCTATTTGAACGACTTATTTATGTGGTATGCATTTAAAAAATATATAAATAATACACCTAAGACCCAGACTCGAGATAAACACAAATGTTTGTCCTATGCGGGGATAGAACCCCGCCCTGCAGCGGTGTATCACCGGACTATCAAATATGATTAATAAATCTATTTTGGAACAAAAGATTGTTTTAATATGCATACCTACTTAAGTGGAAATTGTTTCTCTCATGTAGGTAAGTGACTGCTTTTTGTGTCTTTTGAGAATAAAGAATCTTTAAACCGAAGATGGAAATCAAGACTCGACTCCCACGACACGTAAAATTTTCTGACGAACTGTCTTTACAATAATTGTACAGTGAATTTTACAAAAACGCCTTCATGAACACTAAAATAGTGTAATTACAATTGGTTTGGGATCGTTATGTGACTCAAACGCGAAAATGATACATCAATGGCTGAAAACTCAGCAGCAAGCAAGCTCTTGAACACAATCTTGTAAGCTTAAAATATTCTTTCAACACAAAGTATGGTATAATAAAACCGTTTAAAATTATGACGGATCATCACTTCTAAGCAGTGATTTATTGCAAGTCTTTTCCAAGATTTTCATACAAAAAAAAACATGTCGAATTTTTAAATTCTTGTAAGTACACGAATTTGATCAGTTTTATTTCGATTATAAGCCTTTTTTTATTATTATTTTTATTTTATTATTCGCCTTTTGTACATAGTTTATTACTTAAGCTCCACAGTTATATTTTTCTTTTTAAAACCGTTCAAAAGATGAGATCTGTAAATAGATAATAATTATGCACATAAAGCGTAATGCATTGCCTGTTTTCCAAATAAATATAACGCAGTTAAAGTTTTCATTCCAATCTAAATTGACTTGTCGATCTATCAGGATTAGCACACAACACATTATCGGGATTAACAACGATAACTTACAGATTAACAATAGAAAATTAAGCAACGAAGCTCAATGACGTACCAAAGTGAAAAACTCTTAAAATCAACATTAAAAAATCTCCTTGCCAACGACATTTTCCTTACGGACATAGGTATAAGATATATATATATATTAAGAGAATACAGAGGATCACTCTGTCTAACAAAACTTAGCACGTCAAATGTAAATCATTCGCAAACGGATCATTGTATGATTACTTTTATGATAATGATAATGATTTTTCTACACGAGCTATTTAGCGACACCTCGCGCCATAGGATGACAAAGAAATAGCGAAACTCAATGTATCATTCAGTTTTTTCCAGTTTGCTCCCTCTCCCATCCCAACCTCTGCTACACTGTACGAACTTTTAACATAGTAGCTAGCGCGCTAGCTGTAAATTCTTTAAGTACTTTCTTATTACGGACTAAATGGAATGTGGTTAGGCACGACGACGTCCGAGTTCCATTCCAAGCCATGTTTGTTGTTGTAACAGGTTCATATTTTACAACATATTTGTTTCTGCATGTTTTAATGTACTTTTAAGAACTAAATATGGGAGCGCAATTAGGTTTTTACTTCGGAATGCAGTTAAAGTGAACAGAGTTGAATGATTCTTTTTCTGTTAAATTTCTAATATCATAAATGAAAAAGTTGTCTTTTAAAAATATTCTGTAACTAGGTCATTAATGGATTTTAATAATTTGTTATTGTAGTGGTTATTGTATTTTCTCACTTCTTTTGAAAAAAGAAAGAAGGTACTTTCAGAGCAGTTGCAGATAGCAGTTCAGAGCACTGAGGTTATGCACTAGGGCTTTCTTTATGGTTTAGCAATAGCTTTAATAGATAATTTCCAATAAGACATCTTTATTTATCGTTAAGTTCAGTAAAAGAAGATAAAGTTAGATAAAATTAGAAATTCATGTTTCAACTGTCCAATCAATTTTATTTTTTTATAATTATGTCTGTATGTGCTGTTTTCATATAATCTGGTGACGACGTTTCTCGAGAAATACAAGAATAGAGCATTGTCGCCAAGATACCGTTAGCATTAGTCACATCCGCCGATAAACATACATTACAATAGCGGCAAATCTAAATAAAGATACTAAATAAAAAATAGAAAAAATAGAAAACCACCCGAAAACCATCCCAAAACCATCTGAAAACCACCTCAAAACCATTCTGAACTCATGCCAAAACCATTTCTAATTCATCCCAATATTATATCAAAAACTCACAACACCATCCCTAACACAATAAAGGAACTAAAAAGTCTCACTAGTTACCTTAGAATTTTCAAAGGGACTACTGGGACAAAAAAAGTTCCAATAGTCCCTTTAATGGAACTACCAAAGGAACTAGTGGGAATAAAGGAAAAGTCTCACAAGTTCCTTTAGAATTTTTAAAGGGACTAGTGGGACAAAAAAAAACCACTAGGTACTCCGAATTTTTAAAGGGACTAGTGGGACAAAAAAAAAACCACTAGTCCCTTTAAAGGAACTATCAAAGGAAGGGACTATTGGGAATGAAGGTTAATGATTGAACACTTTCTTCCACTTAAAAAAACCGGGAAAGTACGTCTCGGGCCACGCACAATGTAGGGTTCCGTATTTGCTGTGCTTTGCTTGCCTTCAGTTGAGTCCAATATAAAATTCTATCACATTTGTAAGTTTTCATCAAAGAAATTTTATTTTATCAGTTCGTCGGCTATTACTCGGTAACTAGTAGAGCCTACTTAACCGTTATAGTTTTCATTGAAGGTTCAGTATATGAACTACTACCATTATTTTTTTCTAATTTCTAAACACAAGACTTTCGGAGAGGGGGGGGGGGACCACCGTGCAAAACCAAAATTGACACGATAAATGTAAATAATTCCGAAACGGATCATTGTATCGAAAAATAATCTTCCCACACCCTCGATGTTTTGAAGAGACCTATCTAACGATAATGAGGTCGGTGCAAAAACCACTTTAACTACCGAAAAAAAAAATATTTTACAAAATTTTGTTCCAGCACTTTGTTAGTAGCATTGATAATGTGTATTTTAGTTTATTACCAAATTACAGATTTCTAGCATTAAGCGTCTAGGCGCTAGACCGCGGACGGACAGACAGACAGACAGACAGACGGACATGACGAAACTATAAGGGTTCCTAAGTTTACTACGGAACCCTAAAAAGTGCAATACACCCTGTGACGAGCCCTAACCACAGGGGTTACCTGTTCAGTCTGTTTCACCATATTGGAAATTGCCGCTGTGCTAATGTGTGATTGCTCTAATTCAAAACTAAAGGAGGAAAATTTTAAAACAAGATCAAGGAAAACAGATATGATGGAAGGGAAAGATTAGACCGTAGTACAAATAGATGATATGGAAATGGCTATGCTAAAACGACTATGCAAGTAAAGCTTTTTGGAAGGATTAGAAACACTTTACCCAAAGGTAAATTCTCAGACAATAAATAAACGAAAATATAAATAAATCATACAACAAAGAAACCGTTCTAGGGTAACACTCATAATAAAAATTTGATATCTTTAAGATTTCTGTTAAAATCTTTCGACTTGTTGCCACAGGATTGCATTTCTTAACTTTATAATGGGCTGTTTGTTCAATGACACAATCTGGATTCTCGCCAAAAATGTCACAATAAGGAGAAAATGTAAACATAGCCGCATTCTAATTCAAAAATAAGGTCGGATTGCCGACTGTCTGGTCTCCCTGCTCGCGCTGGACGTCTCGCCAGAACATGATTCGCGTTTCGTGTCTGTGATAATTTTGGAACTAGACAAATTCGATAACAATCTATTTTCTACGTTTTTATAACACGTTGACAAACGTTATACGATTGTAATATGACAGTGGAATTGGTGATAAAAAATGAAAAAACACTTCAAAACAGCTGAAATTAGATCGCGACTGTGAAAAATGTCCAATGAGAAAAACAGGACAACAGTAAGTTAGTTTCATCATATTTTATATATGTTATGATTTTAATGTTATAAAATCTCTTTTGAAACATTCTCTCAAAACTGGTGAGGGATTCAATATTTTTATCAGTGTAACCTGAAATTCATAACATTTTGCTTGCACATAATAGGTATACTTATCATCCAGGGCTGTTCGAAATGTTAAACTGACATACAAGAATGAAAGATTGATATAGAACTGTGCATGCTTCTAAATGCAAGGAGTAGCCACAGAAAACATCTCTGATATAAGTAAGCAAAGATATAGAGGAAATTTAATGAATCGTCGTCGATTTTGACAGAACTGAATCACAAAACAATCTAATTTGAAATATTCGTGTCAGGGCGACCCTACGATCACATCACCAATGCAAATGAAAATGATGTCATTGCTGAGCAATACGGTGTCGCCGTATTGACAACGAGGCAAGTACGTGCATAAGGCGCCAATGCGGATTTCCTTCGGCAAATGCAGCATTCCGATCGAGCCAGCTCGGTTAGTCAGCATTTAGCGGTAACTGGGCAAAGGTAGCCCGCCGCGTGTTCAACAGGTGAATTATGAATGGGACACGTCATTACGCCCACGTAAGCCTGTCGGACGTCGGTCGCGGGGCGAGCGCCGCACTCCACTCGATCGATAATTGCTTAATCGACCCGCTCTGGTGGTGATTCGTGACGCCAATTATTGATATCCCGGAAAGACACAAGATATACTACACGACGCCGCGCCCGTGGAAATGCGTGCCGATAACCATCTACAGCTCAATCGGAGTGGCCCGGTTAATACATTGTTGGAGCCTAGCTAGCTCCGTAATCTTAAATTGATAATATTCATCTTTTTAAAAATAACGAACAGTATGAATTAGTAGGATTATATTATAATTTACGCGGGTGGTCAAGGGAAAATGTCAATAATTTTTACCATGGGAATCTCTTTATCCCGTGGAAAAAAAGTAGCCTATGTCACTCCAGACCTTAAACTATTCACAATAAAAAAAACATATTAATCCGTTTATTACTTTCGACGTGAAAGGAGGACAAACAAACACACTTTCGCATTTATAATATTAAAGTATGGATTTTAAACCCACAATAAGTCATACTATATGTATGTAGGTATACTAGATAGATAACTTATGTAAAACAACAAGCTATAAGTCAAGTTGCAAACCTAAAATTTAGCTAAACTATACACATTTTGAAATTTCATGGTAATCTAAGAACGAATGATCGTTACTATATTATTTATCATTTAACCTGTGCATGTTCTTTGAAGTTTATTGACGTATATTTGAAACAAAATACCTCGTACAATAGACACATAATCGCTAGTAAAATTACTCATCCATTCATATTACCAAACGTGTCAAGGGCGGCGCCAGCACTAATCACAGTTCTACTCACTTGCATATCACACAATTTACTCATGAAATTCTAAGAAACATCATTCATATTATGGGAACCGGTTGTAGTACATAATATGACTCACAAACTACATCAATTGAAAATAATTGTATTTATTTATCTTATAAAATTTTTCGTTTTGTTTTACAGGTTCAAATACAAAGGAGGTACGGTAAGGTACTATATCTATACTATATCTTTACTGCCTGTGACCACCACTTACGAAAGTAACGCATTATTACGTACAACCTACCTAATTTATCTATGATACATCATCAGCCTTATTTCGTGTTAGCCAGCCATTCATTGCAAGGAATATGTTATCCTAAAGTTGCCTTTAAAAAATCTTATTTTAGTTTTCTTGAAATCGCAAAATTGACATTCACTTTAATTTTATCGCAATTTGGATTATGTGAAATTATGTAATCTGTGATTAAGTACAGAACAAATATGTATAGGTACGGATGGAGCAGTTAACAGAGCTAGAGATACCGCATTCTTTGAGTTTCCATTGCTCTCTCTATTTACAATTTTTGAAAATACGCTGGCAACGGATAGTACCTAAGTTGTATGTATATTTTGGAATACAAGCAATATCTTTTCTTTGGTTTTAAATATTTTGTACTAGCGAAACCGCGGACGCAAAAAACGTATAGAAGCATTCGAAATGTGGGCCTATAGACGCATGTCTTATCGTTATTATTATATCTTGGACTCAAAGAGTTGTCAACTTGGAAGCACTACGACGAGTGGGTAGAAAACACCAACTTTTGCAAACCATCAAACAACGAATAGTGACATATCTGGGACATGTGCATAGCTCAGACACGACAGATATGAGTTGCTACTGCTGATAAAGATTGGAAAAGTTGCTGGTAAACGGAAAGTCGGTCGTAGGAAGAAATCGTGATTGAACAACATCAGGGAGTGGACCGGGACAGCGAGCGCCGCCAAACTGTTTTGCCTCGGTAAGGATAAAGCGAAATATGCTAAGCTGACAGCCGATCTTCACTAGTTGGAGAGACACTTGAAGAAGAAGAAGAATTGACTATCAGGCTTTTGACCAAATCCTATGGGAGTCGCGTACTGTTCGGAATAAAAGTAACAAGGTAAGGTACCTACCAACATACCAAATATCATAAAAATTTACCAAGCCATTTGTGCGTGAAGAAGTAACAAACACACTTACAAATTTTCGCCTTTATAATATTAGTTAATAGAATATGAATGAATAGATAAGAATGGATAGATAAACCAAAGATGTCATTAAGCAGTCTATCCACTCCACACAAAAATTGCGTTAATGGAGTTTTGACTCCTACTGCTGAGAATAGCTTTAAGGTGTCTTGTTGCTTTGTTGAAATATATTATAAGGAAAAACCGTCATAATCGAATAATAGTATAGGATACGTAGGTAATGAAGTGATTTGTAGTAGAATGTTTTTGGACTAAGTGCCGGTTTCAACACTTGCGAATAAAAATAGACGATTAGAACTGAACCCGAATAGACTATTTGCCAGTTAAGAATCGTCATGCTTCAACTTCACATGGTGTTGGTTGATTTTGCTAGAATATTTTGTTGTTTACGCAAATATTAATTAAGAGTCTCTAGACATGTTGCCAAACCTTAAATCAAATATGAAACCCTTGGATGTGCATCGAAAACCGACAAGTAGGCGGGTACGTACATTTGTTAAATTGACAAATAGGCACATAAGGCAAGTTCTTTGTCAAATATATCGTAGGTACACATATGGTTAACGTTTGTTAAATATTCCTACTCCATGTAAAATGCCACCATCAAGTTCATACCAAGTATTATTTGATGAATAATCTATTCGGGACTTGTGAAACCAGCCCTAAATGTGCAAACAGCGCCACGAGAGATGAGACATGATTGATTGCTGATTTGCGCAGTAGACGATTTCTAGTAAAACGATATAGAAATCGTCTACTGCGCAGGTGGAATCACGTAATACCACATGTGTCATCATCACCATCACCTACAGATCTTTCATATACGTATCCCACACTAAGACTGAACACATGCAAATTGCGATTTTTCCCAATTGGGCCACGAGGGTTTGCATTTTAACGTGTATTTTTTATATTGTTGCGCACGTCAATTAACGTTTACATGAAATACTGCTTATATAACATGAGACGTGACGTCTTTGCGGGCAGATTGACGTATGTAGGCTTACCTTACAGTTTGGGCGCAAACGTAATTGGTTCACTATTAAAAATAAAACGTAAATTATTTAATTTAAAAATCAGTAAAAAAAACTCATACATCATACATGTAACCTAAAAATTCAAAAAATTCTGTAGAAGTTTCGTTCAGAGAGAACTATATAATTGCGGAGACAAAATGTAAAAATACTGGCAACTAAACCAATAGGGGATGTTTAAAAATGGAATCGTCAATGTCTCTGGGCTTACAGCCATCGGCCATTAGAGCAGATCAATCAAAACAATGAGCCGCCAACAAGCGCGTTGAGTGATTAGTCGTTAGACTATTATACGTCCGGAGCTGGCGCACAGGAAATCGTAAAATCGCATCTAGAACGCAATGAGCGGGCGAGGCGCGGCGCATCTTCCGGACGCGTTTTCCGGCCGCGCTTCCTGCTGCCCATCGATTTATGCGGATAGTTTACACTACTATTTTAAGCGCCAGCATCGCATCCGGAAACTATTCAATCTTCCTTTAGTTTTGCATGCAAATCTTGAATAATTGAATTTCGTACAGTTAACTATTTTGACAATAAACAGGGTTTCGGTGAACGTTTCTCTAATATATTTTATTAAAAGAGAACAAAAAGTGTCAATACGCAAACGCGAACGGCTGTTTTAGAAAGTATCGGGTAAAGAATTCGTTATGAAATAGTATGAAAAGGTATTGTTTGTGGGAGCCGCAAAGGAAAAAATGAAAAAGCAAACAGTTGCGCATTCCATTGGCTAGTGCACGTGGAGCATTCCAATGGGGTCATGCACCACGCCGCGCGCGTGCCTAAAACAAGTGCAACGTTCCGAACCCGGCCGTACCTACTGTCTTCGCATAATTCCTATGAATTCCTCCAACTTAGGAACATAAACAACACTTCGTAACATTTTTTTAATAACATAATGACGAAAGAATTGACATAAATGACTTTCTAAATTATAATGACGGAGTATTGTTGCGCATAGTTACGGAAAATGTTAAGCGATGTGTGATTTATGTAAATTAATATAGGCAGTGTGCATGTTTATCAGCAAGCAGGGAAAGCGGCAGAAGCCTCGTGATACGCCGGCGCAGGGCGGAGGGTCGGAGGCTTCGCAGGAATGCGGCCGGACGCTCGCTCGCCCGCTCCCACCGCGCCGCCCCGTCCCGCGCCGCGCGCGCACCGCAAACTCGCAACCAACATTTTTTCACTTCATCGTTGCTCGTGAATGTTGTGAAAACTTTATCAGTCATTTGATCCTAAAAGCTAATAAGATACAGGTATTAAAGGACTCCTGCATGCATAAATTCAAGCGAAGTTCAAAACATTGAAAAAGATAAAAGACTATCACTAGTTATTTTTATTTTACCATAAATTCCTATCCGTGTAATCCAAAGTGTTGATTAAGGTTGAAATGAAAATAAACTACAATCTGATTCTAAAAGAGTTACGGCGCCTCCTGACGGGGAGGCGTTACATGAAATCGACAAAACGAGTCCAAAATCCGTGGCCGACACATTCCCGAGACCCGAATCGTAAATTACAGCGAAGCGAGCGGCGCCGGCGCCTGGAGGAGTGCTTGTTACGATATTTGAACAAATTCCCGGCGGTGTTAATCTGCATAATAACAGCGGCGGTCACAAAGCGTTTGCCGACGCCCATTATGCGCGGGCGCCACCCGCACCACCCGCTGCCCGCGCCGGCGCCCTCCTGCGGGCACGCTGCCACGCCAGCCCTTCTCACTCAGATTCAACGCGGGATTGATACAAGCCCCGCGAGCAGGGAGCCGATACACTTTGGTTAGTCATGGTGGGTCATAGAGCTTATGACTGCCGCCGATGAAAACAAAATATGTTTCGCTATTTACTGCTCTGGTACCTACGAGTATACAGCACTGGTAAGTGCTGGGGATGCCTTTATGTGTGTTCAAGTAGTGTACAACATGCTAGTCATTTCGCATACAACTTTTATATGGTGTAGAGCTTTTTATCCAACACATACTTTACACATATTTGTTCGTCAAGACTGCTATCGCTATCACGTTGACATTGTGGACTTTATCAAGTGTTCAGCAGTAATTAGGATATAATCAAGAAAAATGTACTGTGTAAATGTATGTGGAACAATATACCTACATAAAATCTCATCAGTATACCTACAGGGTAATTTTTTTAAGTATGCACGGATTTTGCCAATTTTAAACTAGAGATGGCGAAAAATGCGGAAAGGAGGATGCTGAAACCTTGTGGCGATTGCCTACAAATGGCTTTATTTTTACCAAAATCTGAACCTATGTATTTTGTAATGTATGCTGTCCAACTAAAACCGTTTATTATTATGCAATTCGTCGACCGTTTATAACCAATCTACACTTTGTTAATGTAACATCATTGCATGTCATGCAGGGAACAAAGGAATCGACTGATATCTTGTTAGCCGTAAGGCTTATGCCTTGCCACACACATAATAAGGCTGACTCGAAGCAATTCACAGCACAGTCTGCACATAATAAATAAATACATAGGGACAAATCACACAAATTGAGCTAGCCCCAAAGTAAGTTCGAAACTTGTGGTATGGGATACTAACTCAACAATACTATATTTTATAACAAATTAATATATATATAAGCATCCAAGACCCAGGCCAATCAGAACAAGTTCGTTTTTCATCATGACCCGACCGGGAATCTAACCTGGGACCTCCTGGGTGGCGGACCGGCATGGTAACCATTACGCCATGGAGATCGTCTTCATTCATTCAACAGGTAAGTTCATTCGGGACGAGTATATGTCCTACGCCAGATCTCAACAGCTTTTTTCTCATATATTTATCTACATATACACCTACATATTAGATATTACCGCCCCGCTGCTGTGGTGATTGCCGGCCCGAATATACATATGTGTAGCAAGCCGTACCTGGCCTGGTCGAGGTGGAATCGCGTCTTAAAAGTACAGATAGACTTCCCAAAAACTCTATAGACTTTATAGACAGTATATATGCATAAACATTAGAAGAAGAAAAAGAAGAGAGAGATTTAAAGAAATGTTACCATAATCACGGGACAATAGAGATGAATATTAGAGAGGGAAAACACAAATTGACACAAGCGACAGAATGCTTCCAATATACAGAAAGAAAATTCAATACTGCCCTGCTGAGAGAAGAAAAAACTATCAAAAAATCCATTATTATTATTATCCTGCTATTTATTTTTAATTTTGAATAAAGCAGAGACGGACTGCCAGTAATAGTTGGCAAAGTGAAAATCGCGTATGCAGCGAACACAATGTACGATTTTCGTCACCGCCAAGAGCTCAAAATCATGTCAAAAGTGTCAAAACTGAATGATCACGGATTTAGATGGATTTTAAAAACCTCTCTCTCTCTCTCTCTGTTCCTTTCTCGTAGGTAGGTACATTATTTCTCTTTCTGGCAAAAGTGCGTTATACTCGAGTAAAACGTAACCTACGCCCTTGTAGATAAGGGTGGCATTCCACTATTTGTCCATTGCTGTCCGTAGCTAGCAACGGCCACTTTGTCGCAAGGGCCGCGGGTTCGAATCCTGCGCAAGGCAAACAGTTGTGTGCATGAACATGTCTGTTTGTTTTCTATGTATAATAAGTATTTATTTACAAAAAAAAGCTTTGCTTAGTTTGGAACTAGATGGCGTTGTGTGATTTGTCCAAGAATATTTATTTATTTATTTATATTTGATCAAAATTCTATGATAATATTGATATTGAGTGTTGCCAATATGTATATTTGATGAAGTCGTCCAATTTCTTTGATCAAAATGTCATTGGACAAGATATTTGATAAGTGGAATATCACCCTAAGTCTCCCCTCGGTGACCACGTAGATTTCGCAACCAGTACGTAAAAAAAACTGCTCTAAATAATAATAAAACGAATAAAGGATTTTTTACTATTAAAATGAAAGAAAAGTCCTCAGGAAAAAGGTTTTTTTATTATTTTGAATTAACAAGAATAAAAGTACCTATCATTCATGTTAATGTGAAGGTTGCGCTTGTTTTTAAGCAATTTATAAAGATGCTCCACGAATTTTATTTAACAAAAATAGACAGTTTGAGAAATAGGGAGATTGGAGTCGCAAAAATATAAATGAGTCGCGTTATTATAAAGATTGACAATAAGATTTTTGGTTAGATAGGTACTTAATAACGAAATACAAACTGAGATTGCTCGAATAGGTACCTACGTCTGTACATTAGTGAGAGGTGCCAATATTTAACGGTTATGAACAGACATAAATAAAAATAGAAATCGCAAATTAAATGTTTTTCATTTCTTTTAATATTACTTTAGGTTGTATAAAAGAGATTTTTTAGGCAACATATTGTGTTAAATTAGGAAACCTGTAAAATATTTTGGATAAATAAATAAAACAAATCCACCTGTGCACATCAAACTAAGCATGCTTTTTTCCTACTTACTGACAACGTATTGTAAGAACTAGGATTCCTATCACTAAAACGCAAGTGCGTTTAGCGCGTTTTAGTTCTTACAGTAGTAAACAGCATAATAAGTTAAAAAGCGTTTAAAGAATATTATTAAGTTCACATCTTAGCAATTTCGGCAAGCGCTGTAACATCAGAAGCGGGTTTTACAATTCTATATTTTACAGAATAGTGATCAATATAATATATATTATATATTTTACAGTATTCTGTTAAAATTCGATGCAGATCCCTGGAGCGCAAATCAACTTAAAAATGTTTCCACATGACATGCCTATTCTGACAAGTTAAGTACATAACACTGTCGTCATCTGTCAGGATTTATATCTGTGATTATGAATATGCTCGGGAGGCACCCACGCGGTATAGACGACGCGACAAATCGTCAAGGTTGATTTTTCAGTGAAATAGTTTCACCGGGCGGCGTCGGCGGCGGTGACGGCAATGTCTGCGGCGCGCGGGGTCGTTGCCCCGCGGCCTGCTATGCGATTTGGCTCGACTCGGCGCAACTACAAATGAACCGTCGTTGGCAGAACGGCTTAGACTCCGCTCTAGACCGCCTATAATCACAGTCTCACAGACCACCGTGGTCCGCCAGAATACCACATGAGAGGCTTGCGATTTTATGTCATAGTTGTACATAATGGTCTTTTGTTTTAGGAGAGGAGTGATTCGAAGTTCTGGTTCTGACCCTCGTTAGACTGTACTATTAATCACGATAACAGAAATCCTGTGGCAATAGGACAATTGATGTGCAAAGCGTTAATCACACAACTACCACTAATACAATAACCGGCTCTAAAGCCATCAAAGTCTACTTACTCTAGACATAAAAAGACGCTGAACGTCAAATTCGCCTCTGGCCAGCGTTATTATTTCATAAAATTGGCAGAATCTACATTAGTGGAAACGAGATCGACGTGCCAACGGTAAGTAGGCGTGTGACTGTATGCCAAACATCCGATGAGACGAGACATGATCATCGTGTACACTTTAACACCAAGTGGAACTTTTAAAACGAAATTTATTTTACATACTGGATATTATAGTAAACTAAACACATCAAGATTTTTTCTATTTGAAATCACTGATAGCGGAACTTAAAAAAATAATAGTGAATGAAATAAACAGACGAGCTGAATACTAATGTCCGGCTGGTAATTATGTATTAATAGTTACCTAAAGTCTTTGTACTTGTAGCGGAAAGACGTTTAATCCACACAAAATTACATCTACCTACTTGCCGTGCAATCAATTACATATTCATTGTTTTTCCATATGAACTAGGTATTCTACTAGGTATATTTCAATTTGGCGATATAGACCATATTTACATATTTCGTCGTCCTGTCTGAATGACTGACTGACGGTTCACCATACAGCCTAAACCGATCGTAGACACCAGAAACTAAAGGGCGCTGTTCTTTATATCACATAGGAATAGGATTTTTAGAAATTCCCACGGGAAAGCTACACTACTACTACTACCACGACTACACGCGAGCGAAGTTGTGAATATTATGGCTCTGAAAATTTTATAAATATAAAAATGTTTACTTATATACTAATATCAACAACTAATTTAAATCCTAATGGTATATAAATATGCTTTGGTACATTGATAATTTACTTTACTTATAGAAATAAAAGTAAGTAATATATCAATAACTTAAAATAACTACAGACATATTAATTAGACACCGCATTATGCAACCGTTGCTAGCTTACATCCCACCCGACCGCTCCCGCCCGCAACTTATCAATGAAATTCCTGCGCCCGCGACGCCGTCGCACCAACGGTGCCTCACGTTCCTTCCACTGACGTAACAAAATGGCGGACACTACACATACGTGTTTGGCCTATCTAAACACTCATAGGAATAAAGTTACGAGTAAAATTATGCCAATTAGCTCCGTTTCCGAGAAAAATTATTTTATGACAAGCCTTTAAAGTTATGGAAGGACATGATAACTACAACGGTGAATTGCTTTAATATCATAAAATTAGCTCAGAAGTTTTGCAGCATAGACCTGAGTACATTTTACATAACACATATATTATAATAAATGGAAACTATTTTTTGAACCTTATACCTAGGTAATTTGCAAAAATTTTAACTTTACTTCAAATGTTTCTATTTGAATTTGTAATAAATTAATACTAGTAATGCCATCTATATTTGTGTTGCTTCTAGATGTACGCAAGACATAAAGCATAATCACACTAGCATAAATAAGTACAATCTAACACTAACCAGTAGTTATTTACTAAATCGATAGGTGGCGCTTTCGTTACTTATCACAGCCGCGCGACGTTGAGAAAGCAACGCAGGGCGGCTGTATTAAAAAAACATGAGCTATAACTGATAGATGGAGCTAGTAACGTAACATGATCTACTTCTATTCGTTATTGACATCGAAATTTTGATGATGACAAAATTTTGGTCTCTATCTTTGCGTTTCAATAGACAAACGTTTGTTTTAACATTAAATTTGTCATATTTCCTATATTCTTCTATAGCCAAGCAGACACAGTATCAGAAGCAGTAGATTTTCTAATTACCACTGGGCTTTAACAAACAACGTGACAACCCGACAGTAATGAGTTTATTTGACACGACACGTGTCGTTTACGGAAGGAATCGACCATAATAAAGATGGAAAGATATATCAGAATGTGATAGGTACAGTGCTACAAACTTATCTGTGCCGATGGCGGGGGCGCTAGGATCGGAGCTATTGGGGGCAAATTGTAAAATTATTCAAGGCGTATTCATTAGTTCTAGTTTTGGCCACCGGCATAGATAAGTTTGTGGCACTATATTATTATGTCGAATTGTCGCCTGACATGTCACGTTTATTATATAAAATGGTCTGTTAAATTAAAATAAGCTTACCTCGCAGCATTGAACGAGCCCTTAGAAGCTGCTCCGAAGGAGACTCCGACGGCCAGGCCTTCAGGTATGTTATGTACAGTGATTGCTACTACTAGAAGCATTATGCGCTTCCATTGCGACTGTCGCGCTTCTAAGGCTCTCGCGATGCTCTCGCGGCGATCACCTTCACCCATCTCGGTGGTTTTCTGTAATTTTATTTATTCAATTTTAGTCGAAAGAATCGTTTTAATTAAACAAGCACTTATTTTATACATATACATAACAAAATTATATCTATATATATATAATGCTTTGTCCTGACTGACTGAGAATCAACGCACAGCCTAAACCGCTCATCGTAAAAATCTGAAACTTGGAGGGTGGATTGTTTGTATGACGTAGGCGTCCGATAAGAAAGGATTTTTCGAAATTCTAACTCTAAGGGGGTAAAAAATGGGAGCAGTTCCTATGGGACAACTTGATTCCTTGGTCCAATCTACTTCAAATTTGGCATAAAAATTGTTTATGAGAATTGATGGAAGACGTGATTCTTATTTTAATGAAATTCTTGAAAAAAAAGTATTTTGTGGGTAATTTTCTTCCAGTTGATATCAATATTCATACTCCTTAGTGCTTTTGATTTCAATTACATTTCATTTTGACACATCCGTGAAGTGAAGTGTCTCTCTGTCTGTGTCATGTAATTTTATATTGTGAATATTCAATCATAATGTCGTCTATTTATTCTGTTTGTGATATTGGAAAAACAGCTAAAATTCTAACTATGTATAAAGCGGACTGAATCATATTCATCGATAATAAATAGTAAGTAATTAAATATTAAATTTTATAATATTTGACAGGGTTCAAGTTCAATTGGTCAATGGTTAAATGGCATACATTTTGATATTGTCTCTTTCTCTCTTATAGGACATCTCATTACGTCGACTCGCTCTATTATTTCGTAGTGTTGTTGTAGGCCGAGGTTGTAGGTATTGAATTACCGATATACTTATACATTTTTTTTACGGAAGTGGTTGGAAAACAAGCTCAGGAATATGGATCATTTGATATTAGGTGATTACCGTCGACTATGGAGCACATAGATTCTAGGGTCCCTAACCCGTTGCCGACCTATAACAGGAAAAAACAGGACATAACGAGAAATAGCATAAGGAATGAGTTAATTTTTTTTATACCACAAAGGTGACAAACAAGAATTTCGGATATTTCACTCCCCAAACGAAATGCTTCACGTCAATATTCTGTAAAAGGGTGGCTCTTCACCGGTCGGGCTAGCCTATTTCGTAAACGCCCACTCCAAATATTGTAATGAGAAGTATAAAAATAGAAAAAAAATAATCTATACATATGACAATTTTTTGGGTTTGTTCTGAAAAGTGTGGTGTATGCTGTAGGCAACCGATATAAAAGGATTTTTTGAAATTCCCTCGGGAAAGGATAAACGAACACGAAGTTGCGCGGGTTTCTCTAGTATAGACTAATATTATAAAGATTTGTATTTTCGTTTGTAACTAATAAACACAAAAGCTACTGGACCGCTTTGAAAAATTCTTTTACAGCTGGGAAGTTACATTATTAGCGAGTGACATAGGCTGATATTACGTTTTATTATGTAATATAATTAAAATGGGGATCTTTACAAAAACCCGTGCGAAGCTAAGACGGGTCGCTAGTAATAGATAATTTAAAATCTCTTTAGTTGATATTATAACGTTTCCACATCGAAGTCCATATTTTAGCGTTCTTGTACATGATGCCGATACAGCGCCACCGCTCGCCGTTTCGCTGGCCACTAGTTGTTCCATTCCCCGGCGCCTACGAGAGGATACGTACGTGTGATCTTCGTAGCTAGCAATGTATAGGGCTGTGCAACCCTTGCAACAATCGTTAAATTATTCGGGAAAAAACAAACGGTGACGGTGGTGGCTATGTCGTGTACAAGAGCGTTTAACTTCTACAAACGAACGGAAATACGTATCACTCGCTTTATCAGAACATAGTCAGTTGTTCATTGATCTATGAACTCAGCCTACCAGTTTACAGTTACATATACTATCTCCAACAGTAAAAGTAAAATTTATTCAATATACCTCGGACTTAAACATATACCTTTGTAAGTTAGACGTTAAGTAGCGTGACGTGTTTTTGGCTATAGGATCTACTACTACATAACAATCAATTCCCTAGGGCTTATACCGATTTCCTGTAATTTAACCTTAAGTAGATACTATCCCGCGGAAACTGTTGTATTTTTCGGGATAAAAAATATCCAGTTCAAATTATAAACTATATACCGTTACGTTGGATTCGAGCGAATCCGTCGTGTTTGAATAACAAATTCATACAAGTCCTTATGAAATTTCGCATTTGTAATATTAATGAGCACAATATTGGAGTCTCGATTCATATATAATAGTATGATATAATATTTTTGTTCACTCACTCCGTCGAAATGGTGACTGAAAACCTTTTGTTGCTATTTTGTAATAAGATTTTTGATTGTGCTACCAAATAAAGATGTTTTATTTCTTTCTTTCAATTTATTATATACGTACCACCGAGTGGTGTGAGTGGCCGCGCCTCCGCTGCGTCGTATGCTGGTTGGTTATACAGTCGGCGAAGTCAGCAGGCGGCGGCGGCCCGTCCATTGTGACCACGCTGCTCGACGGCCGCCTGTTGAGGGCGGTCATCATCTCCAAGTCCTCCAGTTTCTCTTTCGACTCTTTGCTTTTTGTTATAGCTGCAAATAATATGAAGTAGAAATTAAACATCCACAATAATATTATAAAATACTAGCTTAGCTCCGTACAAGCTTCGTACGGGTTATTGTAACGATTCCTATTTATTTTTAAATAATATAGCCTACTAGCTTTTTTGCCCGCGACTTCGTCCGCGTGAAGTTTGTTCCCGTGGGAACCACATTGAATTTCGGGAAAAGCTATAGCCTATGTAATGTAGCTTTCTACTGGTGAAATAATTTTTGAAATCGGGCCAGTAGTTTCGGCGCCTATTCAATGCAAACAAACGAAACAATCAAATCTTTCCTCTTTATAATATTAGTATAGATAGATGTCACCCGTGGATAGTGTAGCTTCCCAACGGCGAAATATTTTTTCAAATCAGTCCAGTTGTTCTTGATTTTATTCGTTACAAACAAACATACAAATCTTTCCTCTTTATAATATTATTATAGACTAGCTTTTTTGCCCGCGACTTCGTCCGCGTGAAGTTCCGGACCCGTTCCCGTGGGAACCACATTCAATTTCGGGAAAAGCTATAGCCTATGTCACTCCCTGATAATGTAGCTTTCTACTGGTGAAATATTTTGGAAATCGGTCCAGTAGTTTCGGAGCCTATTCAATGCAAACAAACAAACAATCAAATCTTTCCTCTTTATAATATTAGTATAGATGCACATAAGATGCTTTTTTTTTGTACTTCTTTTACATCAAAAGGAACCAACAAATGGACATGTTTTTCAATACTAGGATAGTTTGAGGTCTGGAGAGACTTTATCTCTATAATTTATTTATTTATTTAATAAAACTGAAACAATATGTAGATGACTAAAGAACGTGTATGTGAAGCCACTCTCTTAACTCTAAATAAACGATTTCATTTCTCTCCACAAATTCTCCAGATTATCTCAATTAACTAACTGTTACCCTTTGCAGCTTTGCTCTAAATAATATGACTGCCTATAGATTATTGTTGCTTTCATGAATCTCTTACAAATGATTTATTAATAAGTTAAATGTATCGTAGATATAACTCAATTAAAGATTGTCGACGTAAAACACTATTTATTGTCATTGCTGATAAGCGATGTCTGCGTATTAAAGACAGCACTAATGTATCCTGATAACATTTTATTATAGAATGTTAAAACATAATGTTTTTCTTATAATATAGTCAAGTACATGGATTCATACTTTATGATTTTGTTAAAACCACCATAAAACTAAGTAACTACAAATATTATAAATAATATTATAATATACATAGTATTTGAATGTTGAGATCTTATGCGTACATTCATTTTAAAAGTCGGTTAATGTCATAGGTATTATTGTATGTTTTTTTTATCACTGTGAAAATTAAAAAAACTGACTAAGAACTCAAGCACATTAACCTTAACAAGAAAACTAGAAAAGAGCCCATGATTTTCAAACGGTTCAACAAATTTAACTTGACTTGAGAATTTTCTCTCAATCAAATCACTTTTCAATCATGATAGATATTAAATGAGTACAAACACTCTGCTTTAATTATTATTAAGAGACTAGCTTCTGCCCGCGGCTTCGCCCGCGTGGCCTAGTAACAATTAGCATATTTTTCTTCAGAAACAAATTCCGGTCCTGCACGGCCCGGTACGGTACGGTTCCATCCGGTCCGGTCGGTCCGGTCCTGATATGGAACCTACATGCCAATTAGCATATTTTACCACAGAAAAAAAAACGGTCCTGTCCGGCACGGCCCGGTACGGTGCGGTTCCTTCCGGACCGATCAGGTCTGATCCGTTCCGGTCTGGTCCGGATAAGGACCCTACATGACAAATTTGGCATCTCTAGACCCAGCGGTTTGGGCTGTGCGTCCTCTCGCAACTACGTTTGCGCATGCGTGTGCGTGGGATTTTGAAAAATCCTTTCTTAGTACATCCCTAGACGTCGTAAGGAACCTACATGCCAAATTTGATATAGCCTCGCAACCTCGTTTGCGTATATCTCGGTTTTCGCAATTTTGAAAAATCCTTTCTTTGTACCCTAGACGTCGCCGTCGTAAGGAACCTACAGTCCAAATTTGGAATCTCTAGACCCACCGGTTTGGGCTGTGCGTTGATATAAGTATGTATAGTTAAGTAATAATAATAATAATAAATAATCTTTATTTACCAAAATATAACCATACATGTTTATTATAACTATGACACCCACACTAGGCGAGGCCTGTCACGTGGGGGCCAAAATAGCAATGACAAAAACATAAAATAATACAGCACAGTAAACTATAAAGATTGGTATGATATTTTAAAAATAAGGCTTTAAACATTGCAAAATAAAAATAAATTTGAAGAGGACAATAATAAAATTAGTTTTACAAAAATGGGTTTAAATTGAAGTTTCTCTTTAGTTTTTGTGCGTGTGTGTGTGCGTGTGTGTTTGTGTGTGTGTGTGTGTGTGTATATGCGTGTGTGTTTCTAGGTGTGTGTCTGGGACTATGTGTACATGCGAATGTGTGCGTATTAGGTTGTAGACCGTATGATTTCTTCAGATTCTTTGTAATTCAAAGACAGCAGATGTTTGTATGCTATTGTTTTAGCGATAGACATTTGGCAATTTTTTATATTACATTTTTGTGCCAACTGGTTATAAATTTTAGGTAGAACATATTTACTGAAGCGTTTTGCAAAGGACGTCTGAACTCGGGGTACAGGAATTTTGAAAACTCTCTTCGTGAGCAAAGACCTATATTCAGGGCAGCTTCTGACTATCTTATGCGTGTGGATGAATGCTCGCATTAAGAAAAGCCTGCGAACACTTAAGACTTGCGCCTCATTTTACAAGTCAGTTGTGGGGTGACGACGAGACTTCCGCAGAGAGATCTTTGAATTTCATATATATTATATAGTCCGGTCCGATCAGGTCCAGTCGGTCCGGTCCGGTCGGGTCGGTCCGGTCCTGATAAGGTACCTACATACCAATTAACATATATTTCTTCAGAAAAAAAAAACGGTCTGGTCCGGTTCGGTCCGGTCCGGCACGGACTCGGAACGGTGCGGTTCCTTCCGGACCGATCAGGTCTGATCCGTTCCGGTCCGGTCGGTCCGGACCTTATAAGGACCCTACATGCCAAATTTGGCATCTAACCCAACGGTTTAGGCTGTGCGTCCCCTCGCAACTTCGTTTGCGTATATCTCGCTTTCCCGTGGAAATTTTGAAAAATACTTTCTTAGTACATCCCTAGACGTCGCGTCGTAAGGAACCTACATGCCAAATTTGGAATCTCTAGACCCAGCTGTTTGGGCTGTGCGTTGATATACTCTCGCAACTTCGTTTGCGTATATCTCGGATTCCCGTGGGAATTTTGAAAAGAAACATACACTAAATGTTAAGTTAAGCAAATCGCCACATATTAGTGAAAACCGCATCCAAATCGGTTCCGCCGTTTCAGAGATTAGCGTGTGCAAACATACATACAAACATATAAACATACATAAATACAAACAGACGGACAAAAAAAAACGGTCCGGTCCGGTTCGCTCCGGTCCTGCACGGACTCGGTACGATGCGGTTCCTTCCGGACCAATCAGGTCTGATCCGTTCCGGTGCGGTCCGGTCCGGTCCGTTCCGGTCCGGTCCGGTCCGGTCCGGTCGGTCCGGACCTTATAAGGACCCTACATGTCAAATTTCACATCTCTAGACCCAGCGGTTTGGGCTGTGCGTCCCCTCGCAACTTCGTATGCGTATATCTCGCTTTCCCGTGGGAATTTTGAAAAATCCTTTCTTAGTACATCCCTAGATGTCGTAAGGAACATACATGCCAAATTTGGAATCTCTAGACCCAGCGGTTTGGGCTGTGCGTTGATATACCCTCGCAACTTCGTTTGCGTATATCTCGGATTCCCGTGGGAATTTTGAAAAGAAACATACACTAAATGTTAAGTTGAGCAAATCGCCACATATTAGTGAAAACCGCATCCAAATCGGTTCAGCCGTTTCCGAGATTAGCGTGTACAAACATACATACAAACATCCAAACATACAAACAGACGGACAAAATTTTACGAAATTCTTGTTCTATTGCTTATTCTTCATCGCCCTAAACAATTTTTTTGGAAATATATTCAATGTACAGACAAACTTTTTTTACACTTTTATTATATTAATAGATAGATAGATAGATATAGATGATGACTTTGCTTTCATATTACTATAACCTTTAGCTACTGACGTGGGGGCCTCTCGGGCCCAAAACGACACAAAAAAAAAACAATTACTCCCTTCCCCCATGCTCGACGCACATGTTGCTTCCAGTACCTTCGAATTTAGTGACACCGAAGCCGTGTGTGGTGGTATGTTTCGATGTGCGCAATTTCGGTGAGTAAATTTATTTTTAAAAAAATGCGGGCCTCTGAGCCCTACGTCAGTGTTTACGTAACTTTATGCAAATACTGTTTTTATTACGATTACCGATACGATACGATTTTACCTCTTATTTCTCATACAAATAATGTAAAACAAACTTCAGTACATTATCCAGGCGAAAACGGGCGACTAGTGGCGAATATACCTAACGCCATGCTAAAATATAAGATCAGTTGTGTGTGATCGCAATAATCACGGGGAAGAAAATTATACATAAGTTTGAAGCGTGTTCTGAGACTCGATATGCCCGCCGTTGATGAAGAGCTTCCAAAAAGAAGTGAAGATGACTCACATGTCTACTGAAGTCAGAGGAAAAATACAATCACATATTGTGTTTTCAGTGCGCCAAGAAAGTTGGCCCAGACTGTGCTTAAATTTATAGTATTTGGTGCCTTGCAATTATAAAGTAACTGATTGATTATATTATAGTTAATTAGAGATACTATGGACGTTGTAGAAGGCAGACAAGTTTATTGTATTTCTTTAGTTTTTTTAGAACTATGGACTGCGATTTAATCTCAAGTGATTTGTACCAAAAAATATTACTCAATCTTTAAAATGACAAAAATATGTCAAAAATAAATAAAAGTAGATTTATAAAATACATTTATTTTATTGAAATATACTTATTTAAGATAATAAATGATTATTCGAACCTATAAATCTTCATAAATCGAAAATATGGACGTTTAGACTCATGGGCCGGAGAGGCCCCCACATCAGTACTTACGTGAAAAAAAAAGCACGTCAGTTGTTAAAGGTTAAGGCAAAATATACAGTACTAGCTTTTGCCCGCGGCTTCGCTCGCGTTAATTTTATGACATAGATCTCGTCTGACAACAAAACAACCCATGGCGCGAGTTGCAGACAGGAGTTGCTCTGAAATCGCACACAATATGCTCCTGTCGCTGGCAAGCAAAGTGCAAGTCAGTACAGACAGAGAATGAAATAAAATACATTTTGCTCTAATCTCTAAGAGCAAAAAAACATACGAGTACAGACAATTATCTAACATAATATTCACTTAAAATGCCAACTTAATTTTATAATTAGGTAATTAAAATAAAGTATTTTAATAAATTTTGGTATGAAACTCAAATAGTAAAGTAATAATATTTTTCTATTTAATTTATTTATTTATTTATAATTTCTATAAAATCGAACTAAATCTCGGTATTAAAAATTGTTATTCTATATTTTAGGGGTGGTTATCCACTGTATGTTGTATACTACTTCGACGAATTATAATGACCACAGATAATCCTATCTGTGGTCAAGTAGTAATTTATATTTATCGTCATTATCATTTCATCATGAAAGCAATAGCATTCAATTAAAATATTAGGCATTTAGGCAACCTAGCTACCTTTAATACAATGATCATATTTTGCTTTAGAAATACAGATTGGTCCGTATTCATACGTAGTTTGCTTTAGAAAATTCGTTATTCTAATGAGCGTGTCTATGTTGCTATGCATTTTGGCAATACGCCCCCCGGTGTTACAATCGTCCATAAGCTACGGTCACCGCTTACCATCAGGTGGGCCGTATGCTTGTTTGCCACTTAGTGGTATAAAAAAATGTGGCCAAGTTGTCTATCTATATCTATCAGTCAGATCAGTAACTCAATGGAGATTTCATTAATAAAATTACATTAGGTATCTTCATGTAGTTTTTCCTCCACAATTAAGCTTGACATACATAATAATTATATGGCATTGTACAAATTTCCTATAATTTTGCATTATTTATGGTGAACATTGTGGTTCGAATGTTATGTTGTTAGGATTTAATAAATCAAAATACAGTTTCTAAATGTGTTTTTTTTTTAACAATGGCATCTACTGTCACTACTTCAAACTGTGTCCTAGAGACGTCCTAGGGCGGACATTATGCCATTGTTCAAAAATATTATAAATTTAAAACACCTACATATCTTAAATTTATTTATAAAAGCATTCCCAATTATATACAACAAATTATTTTTAATTTTCTGTATATTTTATTTAGAAAATATAGGACAAAATACTTTTTTTCATAAAATAATGATTTATCATTTACATATCAATGAATTTAAAAAAATATATGAAAAGATTATCTTTATCTTGATTTTATTTAAATTGTAAATAAACAAATGCATTACTTAAAACAACTATTTATTATGTTATAACAGACTTCAGTTAGTTCAGTTACAATTTACATGTATGTATATTAATTTTAAAATTATATGTTGCAAAATAATTGACAAACACCATTTTAAAATCATATAGTTTAAGAGGAAATAAAATAACCATAAGAAAATAAAACGAAAACTCTAGTATGGGTTATGTTTCGTATAAAAAGTCTGTAGAGAGCTGTTTTTATTCAACTTAAATGTACTTTTTACGATAAGGTGCGGCCAACCTTATTCCTGTTGAGGAACATTTAATAAAAAAAAATATTGTTTCTAAATGTATGCCTTTTTTTAACAATAACATACAGTAACCTACGTTTCGAACCAAGTCCTAGAAGTAAAAAAAAATGTATCTTAAAACTATTACGGGAACATAATACCTAGTCCAATTTAATATTATCAGAGAGATAGGGCACAGAACAGCGGCGAGGAACGGCGACCCCTGATCTGCCTCGTTTCTGGTGCAAAGAATGGCCATCGCCATTCAGCGCGGCAACGCAGCAAGCGTTTTGGGGAGCTTTGCACCAGAAACATTAAAGGGTGGATTTGACATTTAAAAGCCTTTTATTTTATTTATTATAATTTTCAATTATTATTATTATTTGTAAGTATTTTATTTTCGTTATGTTAATTTGTACTTGTGTGATTTTATTGTATATGAATTTAATAATGTTATTCTGTTAATCTATTGACATGGATTACTTACTATTGTTTGTTTTCAATTTTGTTTAATATTTGTAGCTAATTAACTTATATGTTTTGATTAGCCTCCTGTCAGATGGAAACTATCAAAAAAACTGAAAGTTTATTTAATGCTTAAGCATCAAATGATCAGATGGTAAAATATATATTTTTATTTAGTTGACAAATTTATTAAATAGATAAATAATGGATGGTTGCCTTAATTGTAATTCAAGGAACTATTACTATTATGTATTTATTTAAATCAAATTGAAAAAGTCATTTAGTATTGCAAGTATATTATTGAAGCAAATATCATTAATATTTTGAAGGTAAGTTGGTTTGATTTATATACCTGTAATATCAAGGCCATTAGAAAGTTTGGCCAAGTTGAAAAATAATTTTAATTAAAATATACAATTCAATTTGCAAAACTACATTAAAAATATACCAAATTGGCTGTAATGTTAAAAAACTTGCCTTAATAGCACCCGTCACAAATTAATATTTATATGACAGACCAAAAAAAAAATAATAATTAAAATATACTCTAAATTACTATTTAATAGAACGAGTAGGTATTGAAGGCACATCTGTGTAATTATTATGTGTGTAGTCACAATATTTGTCATGTTGAAATCACTGTTTAATGTTAAATAAATAAATAATTATTTATATTCTTAATTAATACTAGCTGCTGCCTGCGGTTGGGATAAAAAGTAATCTATGTGTTAATCCAAGGTATCAGCTACCTACATACTAAATATCATAAAAATTGGCCCCGCCATTTGAGAGTAAAGAGCTAACAAACATACACACAAACTTTCGCTTTTATAATATTAGTAGGATATACTTAATATTTTCTTTTTCATGCACCAAAAATAAATATTGCACATTATAAGATTAATATTAGAATGAGAACTTCTTAAAAGTAACCTACTTATTTAAGACATGACCGCATCACAAGAGTAGTAGTGGTAGATTTGGAAACAAATCCAGTAGACGCAGACAAGTTTCATTAAAGAAAGTCATATTTATTTATTTAAAATAACCAGTATGTGGATGCTCAACAAGGATATAATAAAAACATGTATGTGCAAATTTAATTTTGTTTGTCAATCTTAATACTTAGTAAATAAAAAGTATACTTACATATCATCATATTTGTTGAATTAATTCCTAAGTAATCTAAGAACTTGTCTGTGCCAAAAACAAATACAGCTCCAAACAGGAACCCTGCAGCTATTGGTAGAAATGCAAATTTTCCATTTTCTCCATACAAATCAGAGTTTTCGCACATCTCAATGGCGGGCTTTAATAGCGACCAGTAAGAGGCCGCTGTCATAACCCCAGCAGCGAAGCCGAGGGATACATCTAATAATTTCCTCTGAAACAAAAATCCGGTTTGGTCACACAAAATCCACGTAGAGGTTATAAACCTAATAAATAGATACAAGTTATACACACATGTTTTCCTCTAATAAAGAACACGCAACCGGCTCCTGCGGCCGTGAGCCCCCACGTCAAAAGGGTCCCCAAGAGGGCCTGGGTTACCGCACCGTAACCTTCTATCATTGTTTATTATTGATACGTTTTAAGTAATTAGTTTCAATAAGTACTCTATAAATGACATTATTTTAGCACCGGTTATAATTGGAACTACGTCAAAACTTTTTCATTATGAGCTTATATATGATACGTGTTATGATAATAACGTGTCTTTTGTAGTACTTCTATCACTAAATTGCCTTCTATAAGAAGCAGATTCTTGCTTTGCTTGCAGTAGGTACGTACGGCACTTGACAATCACAAATTCACAAATGTAAATGTCACTGTGACAGACATGCATGATTGCTGGCTGGCTGACAGCATCAACGTTGAAGTTACGTCAGCATCAGTGTTTCTGTTCAAGGTTTTTATTTACCCCGTTCGTCATTTACAAAAAAAAACAAAAGGGTTTTATTTTATTTAACTAAATAAAATAAAACCTGCTGCTAAAAAATTAATAATAAAAAAAAACTTTATTCAAAACAAAAAAAACGCTGCAATCGAAACAATCGATGTTCTTTTACGTGATAATCCTGTATATTATGTATTTACGTCATTTATTTCATGAATAATTAATACTTGCGTACTGACCTGTAATGTTTGTGTAACAGTCCGTAAAGGCCAATAAAGTAAAAAAAAACTTTTGTTGTGTGTGAAGTATAAAAAAAAGTATACTTACTTATTTAATAAATTTGTTGAATTAGACATTCATACATACCTATTCAATCTGAATATGATCTGAATGTCCATGTCTTATAAGACACTTATACAATACAATTTTAAAAATAGCTTTAAATAAATCATTTAACTTTCCTAATCTTTCTACTACTTACTTACTTTTTTAGTGGGTGGTACAGGTAAACTGAATACCCACAGCTCTTGACGTTTCTCATACAATGACTTGGCAACCTCCGTTCACCTCATGCCGCTAGGGGCGCTATAACATTTTGCATACAAAAGTTTTGAAATCGTTCACCTCATGCCGCCCTCATGCCGTAGGGGCGCTAGTGTCGCGTCTTGCCCGAATTCTTCCGAAGCTGTGCGTATTACTCGTCTATAGTATTTGACGACAGTTTATATGGATCGAAGTATCTATGTAGTAGTTCATAACATACATATTAATGATCATCTTGATAGATTTTATAAAATTGAAAATCTATTGCTTGAGTTTTATTACTGCCTACAAATAGGTACATGACGTTCATCAGATGAATTTTCTAGATGCTTCGATCTATGTGACGCTGACTGTATAATGCTCTTCAGATATTTAAAAAGAATGAATTCAAAATGTGCATTAACTTTTCCCCTTGAAACTTCTATCTGTAATGCTGGTAACACTTCATATATACTTGTTGTTCCTTGCAGACTTGGGTCCTAGCTTGCAGAGCGTAGACAGAGGCAGAGGTTCAATTGTTGTTAGTGATTGTCACATACATGTCAATGTCAGATGACTTTGACAGTATCTTTTTTTTAAATCACATCTGCGCATGCAAAGGCGTATTGAATATTCAACTCAATAAAATTAGACAATATTAAAAAGTCAGACCATTGAAAATTCAAACATTTCTAAGTAGGAAGATCTCACAAAATATTTTTAGAGTTCTTAAAGTGATAAGCTCACCTTTGTACACTAATTAAAACTGTTTTTTCTGTATTTTGTTTAAGTGCAATAAAGAATATACTTAGTCTGGCCATAAATACTGTTACAACTAAAAATAAACAAAATATTACATTTGAATTTGGAATCTGTCATTTTTATATGATTTTTCACTGTCTTTTCTTATTTTGGCGCCAATACATTGTACAATATTTTGCGATATTAAAATGGAGTGGGGTGATAAAGAGAACCGAATCGCTGTGATTGCATTACACGAAGTAGGTATGGAGCCAAGTGCAATTTTTAAAACTCTCCATACGCTTGGTATTAGTAAAATGTTTGTGTACCGGGCTATTAATAGGTACAATGAGAGCTCCTCTGTTTGTGACAGAAAAAGATTTGGCCGTCCACGTAGTGTTCGTACGAAAAAGGTAGTCAAAGCAGTAAGGGAAAGAATACGAAGAAATCCTGTCCGAAAGCAAAAGATTTTATCTCGGGAGATGAAGATAGCACCTAGAACCATGTCGCGTATTTTAAAAGATGACTTAGGACTTGTAGCCTATAAGAGACGTACTGGTCATTTCTTAACTGATAATTTAAAAAAGAATAGGGTTGTACGTGTTATTTGCCGTACATATTAAAACGAAGTTTAAATAATAAAATATATATTTCGCAAGAATTATAAACCCAAAACAGATTAAACCAAAACCAAGATTGACAATTTCAAGTTTTACTTATAAATAAATCATAAACAAAAGTAGTTTAAAGAGTTTAAACATACCGCCCACCAAGGGCTATTAATGCTACATTATAGCCCTTTACCTTTACCATGCTAGAAAATTATAACAATAGTCCAAAAAAAACATTACTTTATAAATTAACAAATAACATTACAAATATATCCTCAAATTTTAAAAACATCCACTATACCATTTCTCCTTCCATCTATCACTTCTCCTAGGATAATGTTCAATACCATTTATATATCTGTTATAAAAACTCTTGCTACTTCTTTTTTTCATCCCCACATATTTACTCACAACCTTTTCCAAACTCTCGTTCCTTGCAAACCTTGCATATAAAGAATTAAATCTTGTCTCATTACCATTTTTAGATTGTGACATGATCCCAGAAATAATCCACCCTAGTGATGTACTTTGTGCCAACAGTAACCCCTGTGGTCCCTTTTTAACATCACCTTTTATCACTTGCCGGTATACTTCCGCACCTAACAAGATATCTACCCTGTTAGGGGAATGATATTGTGGGTCAGCTAAACACATATTCTTCAAATCCATCCAATCTATCTCATCGACCTTATTACTAGGAAGATATGAGGTAATAGATTTGAGGACATATGCTTCCACTGATATTTCCGTTGTAGATTCAAACCTAGGCCGAAGTTTTAACCGAACCATAGTTTGAATCGGAACTTCCCGATCGCCTTCCAAACCAGAGATACATCCTTTTACCGGTATCTTCTTAGCACCTAAACCTTGAGCTGCCGCTTCGGTGATGAACGAGGCTTGGGAGCCTTGGTCAAGCAGAGCTCTGATTAGAGGACGTTCTCCATTGTACGAGTCAGCTCTGACAAGAGCTGTAGCCAAAAGCACTTGTTTTCGAAGAGGCAACTGACCCGCCGAATAATAAGCTACTGCCGTGTTGTTTTCATCCGTACTGGATGGCGCCGCGACATTGCCTACGGATGCACCCTCGCCACCTCCACTAGACGATGAAAGGAAATCCTTACTAGATTTATAGGAATTAGCATCACCATTATATGAATTAACAACCCCCCCTGAATTCGCAACAATAAACCCTGTTGGATGAAGTAATGTATGATGCTTCCGTTTACAAAATGCACAACTCCAACCACTTTGACAAAATTTAGCCGCATGATAACCAAAACAATTAAAACATAACCTACTCTTTTCTATAAAACACCTACGGTTATCAACATCCATGTTTGCAAACTTTTCACAATTATAAACGTCAGCTTCAAAATACGGTATTTTCCTATCTGTACTCAGCTTTACAATTTCCGTATGTGTCAATAAAAAATTGTCCCATAACTTTTCTAAATTACTTAACCTAGTTTCAACATAAAATTCATTAATCCTTTCCTTCGGAGACTTTTTGAAATTCTTCCGAGCCTTCACAATACTTATATGTACATCCGTTTGCAATTTAAAATAATCTTCCATTGTACTTATTTATAAAGAAATTTACAACTCAAAAACAAAAGCGTTCACTTCACTTCTATAGTTTAATATTTACACTTTATACATATTCTTTTTCATTCCAAACCCGCATCAGAGTCGCCTTCTCAACCCTGACGAAACAATTTAATGGACTGTATGAATGAACTGTTCTTCCTTCTAAATGAGTGCTGCCTTCTCATCAGCCTGACGAGCGTCACCGACTTGACGCCGTCCGCCGCAAAACCAATACGACGTAACTGTTTTGATAAGATTTTGGCGCACAATCCGCACTCGTAGAACCAAAAATATGTACGTGTTATTTGCCGTACATATTAAAACGAAGTTTAAATAATAAAATATATATTTCGCAAGAATTATAAACCCAAAACAGATTAAACCAAAACCAAGATTGACAATTTCAAGTTTTACTTATAAATAAATCATAAACAAAAGTAGTTTAAAGAGTTTAAACAAGGGTGGTAAAATCGTAAAAACTACGAAGCGGTACGCAAAGGGAGGTCACAGAAAATTTTTGTTTACGGATGAGATTTTTTTTTCAATTGAGCAACATTTTAACAAACAAAATGACCGTATTTATGCTCCAAGCTCTAAGGAAGCTTCCCAATAAGTCGACAGAGTGCAACGTGGGCATTACCCGACTTCAGTGATGGTTTGGTGGGGTGTTAGCTATGAAGGAGTGACTGAGCCATACTTTTGTGAAAAAGGTATCAAAACATAGGCACAAGTGTATCAAGATACCATTCTTGAGAATGTAGTTAAGCCCCTTAACAACACCATATTCAATAACCAAGAATGGTCCTTCCAGCAAGTCTCGGTGCCGGGTCACAAAGCTCGGTCCACGCAGTCTTGGTTGGAATCGAACGTTTCCGACTTCATCAGAGCTGAAGACTGGCCGTCGTCTAGTCCCGATCTTAATCCGCTGGATTATGATTTATGGTGCGTTTTAGAGAGTACGGCTTGCTCTAAACGTCATGATAATTTGGAGTCCCTAAAACAATCCATACGATTGGCAGTGAAGAATTTTCCCATGGAAAGAGTGCGTGTTTCTAGATAACTGGCCTCAACGTTTAAAGGACTGTATTGCAGCCAATGGAGACCACTTCGAATAAACCTTTTATATTTTAAATTGTTTTATATTTATGTATTAAACTAACACATTGTAAAAGTAATCAATGTTATTTGCAATTGAAAAACAAATAAAAAACTCTCTTACAATATTTATGGCAAGACTAGGTATATAAACTCTTGTCTACTTGTCTTGTCTTGTCTAACAAAACTTGTACTGGGTTAATAGTATTTGGTTATAGTGAGTTTGTTTCTCTGCTTGTCCTTCTTTCATGTCGAAAACAATGGATTAAAAAGATTTTTATTGTGTCCCACTTGAAAAATCATATCACTCACTACCACTACCCCTTGAAAACGCGGGCGAAGCCGCGGGCCGCGGGTATCAGCTAGTTTCTAGAAAATCTTTTCTAGAAAATTCTTAGTACATTGTTGATTCAATTCAAAACACTTTCTTTTTGTCACTATATACATAAAAAAAATATTCAAGATTTTAACTACGGATGAGTCAACCTTCTACGTGTAAGGTGTAAGTAAGTAATCATGCTTGTAAGTACCTATGTAAATATTGTAAATATGATTTAAATATACCTACCTATTTATTTACACACGTCTCAATTGTATAAGGATCATACCAATTTTACTTGTAACAAATACACATTGAGGAAACGACATTAACACCTTATTCATTTTAATAGCGTACACAACAGTTATAGTATAAGCTGACACAGTAATAAAAACTGTTATAATTAATTAAACTAATGGCATTAAGTCCTTTATCACTGGAAACAGCGTCAGTCACGTCGTCCTACTGTATTAAACTTACAGTAAGTTTATTATCTACTACCGTGTAAACGACGCTAAGTGTTAATTAAACACGTGGGAATTGGCCGCGTATTAACGCTCTCATAAATTAATAAGACAAAAGGCAAACTAGACTTGTCAGCTTGAATATATAAAAGGTACACATACGACTGTACCATTGAGTATGAAATTAGATTCAGCAACGAAATCACTGATACTTAAAAGAAAGAAAGAAAGAAAATACATTTATTCTGTACAGCACATGAGATGATCTTTAGGTGATCTATTTTTTTTATACAGGTAGCAACAGCAAACTGCAGACGAACGGGCCACCTAATGGAGTGGTTACCACCGCCAGTGTAATATGAACATCTGCAATTCGAGCGACGCTACTTATCAATCGCCTCATAAAAGGAAGGCGGGAATATGGAGAAAATGAATGAGAAGATTTCTTTCTATCCGATATCGCGTTGCTGCTGCACGCGGATATTCTGGGAGAGGTGGTAGAGCTGCCCCGAACAGGTTAAAAATATCAAAATGTGTGTCATTTTTATGTTTTTGAGGCGTAGGTAAGATAAGGAAATAGCATCGATTTTGAAATTTAATTTACGGCCGAAACCCGTATTGGCAAATTAAAGACAGATTGTGAAATTATTTGGACGAAGATTATCCGGTACCTAGCTACGTCATTCACGCACGAACAATCATTACAGAGGATTGAGATCGCATAATAATATTGGTTTGGCCGTTAGTGGACATAAAAATTCTTCATACCTAATCCAATAGCTATTTAGTCGAAAATGAAACAATAAGTTTGTATAATCAATCGAAAGAAAGTGAGATTGCGATATTAGTTTCATAAGAAAAATTGACACATAAATTAAACGGGTGAGGCCACGGGCAGAAGCTAGTCTTAAGTTATATTATTAATAAAGATGAAAATAATATATTTAATGAGTTGTACTAACAAATTAAAAAGGGGTACATACTAACAAATTATAATGAAATGGCCTAAAATGACTTACAACTTTTGCGAACAATAGGTACCATTCCAATTCTCTCACCACGGTAGCTGTATCTAAATAATTTTACCGATAAATGTAATTACATCGATTATTTTCAATTGACACCGTATAATTACGACTTCTCTTTGTCATACTTGCCTTCGTAAATAAGCCGAGTTCCCGTTAGAATTGACATAAATTTCACAGTGGTTTGGTGGTGGTGTTCATTAAAAAAAACATAGGTACCTTTTTTAAGACTCCCCATTTGGATATACCCATGAAAAATAGTTTCATTTATCCACATAATGACGGAGCTAGGGGAACATCCGCATGATACATCCGCAACCCCGCCATGCCCGACCAATATGATGGACTATAATATATTCCTGTAAACATTTTGGGTACCATGATATAGTTTTGATTTAATTTACTTATTAATTTAAATTAAATAAATGTATAAGTACAATGTACCGATCCAGTATACAATCTCTACAACACAATCTACTTTCTCACAGAATATCCACGTAAAGAAACAATAAGTTTACTTCTTTTAGTGAAAGATCCGGAAGCCCAACACACTCTTATCTTTCTTCCTAATCCCACCTTCTTGTCACCTGATATTCAATTCGAATAAGCTCCAAATTGATCATCTCTAAACATAGAAAAAGGATTATGTAGTCTATAGGAAATACAAAGTAAGTAATTAATTATCTACTCACTTATAGTGTACCTAACTAAGTATGAAGAGAAAATAGAAATAAACGATAGAATCTTATACATATAAACTAATTATTAAAGAAATTGTAATAAAAACAAATTAACACTTTAAAAGAAATAAAACTCAACTACTATTTACAAATAAAAAACTTGACCCAGATCCCTCGAAAACGGGAGCGTTCCCAGAAGGCTGGCAGAGTTACCCCGCTGTATTGCGAGGATAATTCTTTGCGCGAAATACAGGCCAGCCTTCCGATCATAGGACGCATTGACCAAGCGCTCAGAAATCTCCTTAAAGAGATAGTGAGCACCTGGTCCCCAAGGCCCGAGAGTTTCAACACCAAACGGCGCAAAAATGAGGTCACTGCTCAAACCGGCATATTTGCGCCGCTTGGCGCTCTCAGCGGTCGCGGCAGCGGAGCCAGCTTTGGTTGCTGTTCCTGGAAGACGCGACGGAGCAAAAGTATCAGCGCAAGTAGCGTCCCATACCAAACACCGACCCATCTTCCAGGGCACGAGCGTCATTCCGTCAGGTCTTTTTCCGTCATCTCTCGACAGGCCATTGGGTTCCAGAACTGCCGGAGAACCAGCAGTAGCAAAGGACCGACGGATAACATCGTTTAAATCCGCGTGCCTTGAAAAGCGCCCGGCGCTCCTGCAACACGATAAACCGTGACGACCAAGATATTTGACGACATGGCCACATCCACATTGGTGTGGTGCAATGCAGGGTGCGCCCAGGCGAAGGGCCGTGGCGATCCTGAAAGTGGAACTATCTAGCAGCGTGCCGATGTTCGCCGATGGAAAAGCTTGCAGCCAAAGGCCCGATTCCCACTCGCCTGCAGCTAAGAGACGAGCTTGCTCTGCTGAGTCAGTTGACGTATTCAGAAGACTGTTCCGTACTAACTTGCAAAGCGGCTCGTCCCACAGCTTTTGCGATAAACGATTTTCTGGGTAATCAGTATTTGGGCAAGCTTGTCTCCAAGCATTTTCGGCTTCGCCAGCGCAAGAAATTTCAGAACCGTTAGGACAAGAAGCCAAAATTTTACTAACTAAATTTTGTGTACTATGAGCCGAAGATAGGAAAGCCGGTAGTGATACACTTGAAATTTTGCGGAAGAAATTAGCTTAGAAGAAAGCTTAAAGAAATTCATTGATTGGAAAGCAGAAATATTAATATTGCATGAATTAGCACAGCGTTATTGAACGTTATGAGAAAGTGTACTGCCTCCTTGTAATACACTAGTATTACAAGGAGGTGGCCACGAGCATTCCTGCCGGCACTGACCCAGTGCCAAACGTCAATGAGCAGTTTGTCGTAGAAAACGAGGGTTGCCAGTTGCCACACAGTTCTTAACCGTTTTCATAAACATTATCCGACTCTATACTCATCTGATAAATGACAAAAGTAACCGGTTTTCTTTCGCCATTTCTTTTACCGGTGGCCATTTTGCTTGTTTCCGAAATGGTGGTAGTTTATCAAGTGGTTTATTTTATGTCAATCAAATTAAGTGTACAAGTTGTAAATGATCAAAGAAATAGCACAGATACACCAGGGACTCAGAGGTCCGTGAGTTGTTTCTGACTTTATATCCACCATTTTTATCCTTAATTCTCCACTCTCTACCCTGCATTAGTTCCATTTCTGTTCCATAAGGTTAATATAAAGGTATATTAACTTTATGGTTCATTCCTCGGCCCGATAGAGTCTTCCCATTTAATAAATATAAAAGGAAAATCTAATCGTACTTTGATTGATGGTAACCCTAGTTAAGTATAGTATTATGTTCCGCATGCTCCACTTCAGGGGACAATCATTAGCGGGGAGGTGCTACGCGCCGCGCATCGATAACGTAGCCCCCTTGGTATCCAGTAATGTAATGAGGAATTTACCTACTAAGAATTTACAAAACTTTAAATTGGATTTATTGAAATACCTATAAACTGCAATGTTCATACGAATTATTATGAACTAGTTGTTACCCGCGGATTCGCCCGCGTAAAAATTAGCCTATGTTAGGCTATGTACCCCTTACAATATGTATGCAATCGGCTGCTTAGTCAAGCCGTGAAGGAATAACACAAACTCAATTTCTCATTTATAATATTAGTTTGATAATCAATATTCATACGAATATTCAACATGGAAATTTTAATAACAACAAACTTGAAAAGTCCAACGCTAATATGTATTTACAGAAAATTTATGGTGAATAACTAATCTTTTAGTTCAGTCCTTTTACCATAACTTTTCTAATTTGTATCACCTTGTATTTGACCATAATATCGAGTATATAATATTTATATTACATACTCAACTAAACAGGTTCATTTAAAAAGATTATATCTTGAGTTTTCCTAGAAAATAAAAGAATGACTAACATAAATATTTACTTATAGGAAAACACAGAGTAGTTTGTAACCTCAACACTTCCAAACTTACAACACTCATAATTCCCAGCTCGTAACAATTTCAGAAATGTAGTTAACGGCGACAAAATGGAGTCGGTAGGCGAATAAAACTTACTTAATTGGATGTTTGAGACGTGTCGTACACGCATTTATGAAGTTCCCGCGACTTCGGTCGGAAGCGCCGCAGCGCCGGCGGCGCAACCACCGTAGCGTTGAAAGAACAAAACAATCCGCTAGTTCGTCATTATTCAAATTTTCGCTGTACCAGTTGCCCGCATGTTCCGGCCTCTGCTTTTTGCCCTATTTCTTAGCACTCTGAAATTACGATTAGTCCGGTCGAAATGAGAAGCAGTCATCCGTGGTGGATGGCCGTGTGAACGGTCCGTTATACAAATAATTTACGCGCTTCGAGTAAAAACTAATGGAGACAGTTTTTGAGGGTTTCGCCGGAAACCCGAACCCGAAACCTGTAAACTTTACGTTACTTTCCGTATTTACTTTCCGTTACAATGAGAACAGAGTCATAATCTCATGTATGCACCATCGCACCGCGATGAATAGATAAACGACTAAAGCTGTGGTTAACTGAATTGCCAGAAATCCCACAGATATAATGTGAATGTATTAAGTTCAAATTTCTCTCGTAATTTGCATCCAATGTGTTTATTTTTGCCAGTTCCAGATTGTGGTGAAAATAGTGAAAGAAAATATTATTTAAATTGTGTACTTTCATTCTCGGACCTACTTAGATATTCAAGCATTATGGATATATCTAATAGATTAATGTTAATCTGATGCTATATTCTAATTAGAATATCGCTTAGCTGTGTTGTAAAAACGTGGCAGACTGCTCGGCGCCACCGTTGACCGTTGCTTTATAAAACACCAATGATCTAACTGTTACTATTTACTCGTAAATCCGTCAATCTGCATACATAAATAACGACGCGAGCAGAGATCTGTCCATCGAACGGAACCGTGCGGTTACCTTCCCGTGTGCATAATCACTCGCGATTGCGTAACGGGCTCCGTTTTACTGTTTATATCGATTTCGATACATGCTCACATTTAGTTTAAAAGTATCACAATAGCACGCGGAAGATTCGACATCATATATCATAGAATTGGACGCGCACGCCGCTGTAATGGCAGCAAAAACGCGCGGATGGCACGCGCATACCATACCGCCTAGTGTTTCCCTTGGCAATAAACAGCATTCAACTATATATTTAAATCCAGGCCAAGCTATCTAGCAATTTATTATGTCAGATCGCTTTAATCTAAATCGCCTCTGTTCTGTGTGCAACTGGTTATCTACGGGACCTAAGGAATGGAAGGGCTAAAATTTCTCTTAACTGGTTTTCTTTGAGGTTACTGTACTAGTATAGACCTCATTACGGAATATGTAGCGAAATACTATCTACATAAATAGACTTACTACAAAATTGTTTTTCACGTTTACGCAAGAGAAACAATTAACGCCTACTAACAATTACTGAATTATTACTTAGACTCCATTGATCTCAAGAAATCTTACTTAACATAACTATTATATGCACTTTTGGAATCTATAAGTTATATCTTAAAGATAGATTACCTCATTAGGAATACATTAACATAGCTTAACGCATGCAGGAATTAGTTCAAGAGTTAATTCGTTTTCCGTTCGACTTGTACATTTAATTTTGCACATTTCTATAATTTATTATCTATCTGCAGATAATATCTATTTAGTTCAGATGGGTCTTGTTAATGAACAATTTGTGTGTACGTCATTTCCTCTGTAGTAGCATCGGAACAAAGCGATAACATCGACTCGTGATTTGCCATAGATTTCAAATCTGAAATTGTTTTTGGCCTTTTGTTTATGTGTGAACTTTTTATATTAAACATGGTACCTTATCTCCAAAACCAGGTGTAATTTTGCAATACAATTTCTTTGTTATTTTGACTGAAAAGAAAACATGGTAACAGCATTATTATGATAACACTTCAATAAAAACGAAGTACCTGTACCTATAATTAGACGTGATTCTAAAATTGTTGAAAGAAGCCTAAAATAAAAATCACTTAATAAAGTTCAAGTTATTTAATTCAAATCTTAAGTACTTACTACGGATAATATAATAAATGTACCAAGATTCAATTCCAGTAGGTACATCTGTATGCAGCACATACAGAAACAGATGGCGTATATATAGGTAGAATTTGGCTTATATAGTTACTAAGTAAGTAGGTATACATGGATGAATCAATCGAGTATACAAATATTATATACAGACTCTCAAGAATGTACGATCGATCAGTACAATAACAAAGTACCTATAGACGACGATTTCTCTTTGTTCTATTCAAGAAATCCTACGATCCATTTAGACTACAGTTTAGGGAACTACTTCAGACATTGTAAGTATCTGATATCGCTAAAAGCTTTCTAAGTATTCATGTCAAAGAACAAAGTTAAAAATGACTGTAAATTTCCAATAGGGGAACTTATCGGCATTGCGTTTGCACAGTTACTTGATAACCAGTGCGAGCAAAGTCACTTCCAAAATAATCCGCTATATCGTACAAATTGCAAACGATTTTGCAATAAATTCCATTTTCCGCGAAAAATTGGAGATGTAAACGCAGCTCTGTCTAATTAATATTATTGAATAAGATTTCAAATTAAATCATCCATGTGCATAATTATTTTTAAAAAAACCATTGGGAAATTAACCTTTTGAAGCGCTTTAATGATAATTACAGACAAGAACTAGAGTAAGGGAGTGACCGAAGCGGTCAGCGCTCCGCTTCGTCGCCGTCACCTGCTGAAAGCCTTGGTAACTACTGTGCAATTCATCATTGAGTTAATGCTAGTTGATCGAGAATATCGGGTTCATATATTACCTAAATATTTCTAGAAATCATCGATGTATGCTAGAAATTCATAAAGTGTGTTGTGGCTTACAACACTTGTGCTGCGACACGACGCACCACACTCTAACTGGTATAGCTAACTCTAGCCCCACTTGTGACTTCCATGTCACATTGTTACGTAATACCCCAGAAAATCATCAACGACCAACCGACATAAGAATGTTATAAAACTATGCGAAAATAATGTCGTGTTAGTAGCAGTGACTTCGATCAAGTTCGTTACGAAACCGAAAGAAAGAAGCGGGTAGAGTTGTTTCGTCCAAAGAGACATTACAGTCACCAGTCACCACTCTATAAAAGGGAAAGACAAATACAATAAGTTACATTTACTTGATATAATTATTCGTAGAGTAAAAGTGTATGTTGTATCTTCGGTATACATCAATACAAAGTTGATTAACTTTCTATAGCGGTTTTAATTTTCTATCAATACGATAGCCTCGATGAGCTCAGTCAAAAATAAAGCTATTTAACTTAACTATCTGATCGTACGATCATTTCCTGCGGCCGCACTCCGCGGTCATCGATGTAGAGATTAGAACCACAACTCCGATGACCCACGTGCCCGACCGAGCGCCGGCCTCAGCACCGAACTGCCATTCAATCACCGACACTCCGCAATTTCTCCACGCGAATGTCACGGTAATGAACGCATCGGCGAGAGACGGTACCCAATTCTGCCCTAATCCGATGCCAATCAACTATGTAGATCGCGAGATTGCCGAATTGTGAGGCGGATCGGTGGTCGTGTCGTGAGAACGATAAGACACAGGCGAGCAGGTGGTTCCCTCCCCGGTGGCTAACTGTTCCACCATCATCAACGGCGCAAGCCGAGCGAGCCACCGCGCAGTCCCGTCGAGACGTCGCAGGCGCACACCGCACACCGCGAAACTATTGCATTGCACCGCCTTCACAAACACGCGGAAAGTCCGCCGGTTCGCGCGATACGTGCTTTGAGCGAGCTTCCTGCTGCGTTCAGTTCTTGTGACAAAAAGTATTATTTTATAAATAATTGCTGTGTTTATATAATTGAACTGTAGCGATCTATCAAAATAGTTTATGGTTTTTTGTAACGTCAGTAAGGTAATCGGGGCAGATAACATTAACGGTTGGCTCCGCGCTCAAGTGTGGCAGACCGCAAGCATGACGAGCGCCCGCGACTGCGCTCTCGTGCTCCTACTGCTGGTATGTTTTTGAGAGTCATTATAATAAGATAAGATATAGATCTCTTTCGTCTCAATTAGCGTATGTTGTTACATTTACATAAACTTAAACAACTATTTGTTTTAACTCCTGAAACCGGAGTAGAAGTTTAACAGAGCGCGCCGCGCCTCATATGAAAAATCAAAACATTGCATTGATTGGCATAATAGCGATATATTTTATTGTAATGCAACATTTATACTTACAATTTTTTTTTGTTCATTCAAAGTTTATTTCATCCTAACTAATAAAAACGCGAAAGTGTGGATGTTAGTTAATCTTTCACGCAAAAACGGCTTGAAATTTGGTACACCATTTGTTAAGAAGCTGCATTAATACGTAATAATAGTTTTTATTCTGAATATCAGCTCGGGAACAGAAAAAACAGGATTTCGCAAGCATCAGCTAGTCGTTTATATTTTAAAATTTAGGATCACGTTATTTATTATAGTAAACACATCACCTCATCACCAAACTTGTCATACTTACGTGAATCTTACAGGATTGTCATCTTTCCAAATGGAGTTGTTTGGTTGAACTTTTTTATCATAGTGCAAGAACGTTTTGGTTTATTATACATTCTCCAAAAAACGAAGTACCTACCTATACAATGATGTATTTACAATATAGTAAGATTAAACGAAGCTTGGCAAACTTGACATGTACTCATTCCGACGCAACTGTATCTATGCACTGTACAAGGTGTTGCATCCGAGGAAACGGTAAAATCTTTTTAAGCTGAACACAAACACCAAATATAAAATATACCCTAAATGCCCACTATTTTACCCGCGTTGACGTTCCCAGACTGATTTCTAAAAAGGTATTTTACTCTTTATCCTTCCCCTGGTTCTCAAACTATCTTCCTATCAACTTTCTTTCGACCACCGTGTTAAATAAAAAATTTGCACATTAAATGTAATTAATTCTCAAACAGATCAGATCATTGTATTGAAAAATGATATTCCCACACCCCCAATGTTTTAAGAGACATCCCACATTATTATGTGTAGGAGAGCGGAAACAAAACTAAGTAATTTTAAATTTGCATGTAGGGCACATCAAAATATTATTCTAAATATGCAACACAGCTTGGACCGAGCCACTTACTGACAGTAGAACATGGCGAGACTAATAAGGATTCCTTGTTAGTTTACTAAGGAACCCCTTAAATATTTAAAATACATAAAAAGACCGGGAAGTGCGTAACAATGGAGCTATATAAATAAAATTAACTACATTCTTGTAATGTACCGTTAAAAAAATGTTTAGAACATATTCAGGACTGGCTCTGCAGTTGAAGATGACGTCAGTCGTTACTTTTAGACAAGTCAGATAAGTTACTCTATATAGCAATCGCGATTTTAATTTCAATTCTGTATAATTTCAAATGCAAAATTAACAGCAAATCCCAATTCGTACCCTTGAAATTTTATACTTTACTAACTATTTGGTTAACATACAATCAGATTTCATTTAGTTTAGTATTTAGTTAGTGCTAGTCTAGCTGTAAAGAGTACCTAAAAGTAACAATCCAATGGCGATCGAGCGGAATTATCTTCAAGAGTAAGGGGGCAGGTCAGGTACCATGAAATATTCTAAGACATTAAAGTAAAAGCGCCTAAACCGTGACAAATACATGAATTGACCTCAGTAGTAAAGTTATTGTGACTCGTGATTGAAACCATTTACAAAATCAAATTTCACGCTATGAAGATTTATTTGACGCTAACAAAAAGCGTCAATGAATCTATATATATAAAATGCTTTGTCCTGACTGACTGACTGACTGACTGACTGACTGACTGACTGACTGAGAATCAACGCACAGCCTAAACCGCTCATCGTAAAAATCTGAAACTTGGCAGGTGGACCTATTGTATGACGTAGGCGTCCGATAAGAAAGGATTTTTCGAAATTCTAACTCTAAGGGGGTAAAAAAGGGGGGCAAAGTTACTATAGGACAACTTGATTCCTTGGTCCAATCTACTTCAAATTTGGCATAAAAAATGTTTAAGAGAATGGATGGAAGACGTGATTCTTATTTTATTGAAATTCTTGAAAAAAATGTATTTTGTGGGTAATTTTCTTCGAGTTGATATCAATACTCATACTCCTTAGTGCTTTTGATTTCAATAACATTTCATTTTGACACATCCGTGAAGTGAAGGGTGTCATCTGTCATGTAATATTTTCGTAAATTTTGAATATTCAAACAAAATGATTTCATAATGTCGTCGTACTATTTATTCTGTTTGTGATCTCGGAAAAACAGCTAAAATTCTAAAGCGGACTGAATCATATTCATCGATAATAGTACTTAAGTAATTAACTCAAGTAATTAGATATTAAATTTTATAAATTTTGACAGGGTTCAAATTAAATTGGTCAATGGTTAAATGGCATATTGATATTGTCTCTTTCTCACATATAGAAAATCTCATAACGTCGACTCGCTCTAATATTTCGTAGTGTTGTTGAGGGATAGTTGTAGGCTGAGGTTGTAGGTTTTAAAATACCAATATACATATATTATACATTTTTTTTACGGAAGTGGCTGGAAAACAACCTCAGAAATATGGATCATTTGATATTAGGTGATTACCGTCGACTATGGAGCACATAGGTTCTAGGGTCCCTGACCCGTTGCCGACCTTATAACAGGAAACAGGATATAGCGAGAAATAGTATAAGGATGTTTCATAAACGCCCACTCCAAAGATTGTAATGAGAAGTGGCTAAATAAATAGACAACCGATAAGAAAGGATTTTTTGAAATTCCTACGGGAAAGCGGGATAAACGCAAACGAAGTTGCGCGGGTTTCTCTAGTCATATATAAATTAACTATAAACCTCCGTATTTTATGTGAGTGACCATAGAAACGTTTGAAAATTAGGATAATTGTGTCAATGGATGATCTTTTTATACAATTCACATTTACTAAATCCTGTTAACCATGGAAATAAGAGCAGCGACTGTCACTTTAATCGCTTTCATTCATACCGTTATTCTGTTGGACGCCGAGGAGTGGAAATAGGCCTAAGTATTGTATTTTTTCATGTCATTTTTACGTCGATTTGTTGTTATTATCAAATCCACCGCGAAATCACGCGAATAACTTGATAAACTTGACACAATTTCCATTCATTGATTTGTAACAGAATATTATGAAAAATGACAAGCTATCAAGATTTTTTAAGAATAGCTTTTATTTATTTACTTTTAATAATAACCGATCGTGCTGGAAACGTTTACCCTATGACCAGCAGTGGTATTCTTGTGGATGAGATGATTATTAGGCTATCAATTTTTTAATACGATATAGAACTGAGATCACATATTGGGTTCGGGGTAGCTTAAAAAGAAAGAATCAAAGTTCTCGCACGCAACCAATATCTGCAGATATAAATATCCACTTACCTACATCGGCAGTGCCCGCGGCTTTGCGCGGAAGTATTTTTTGCATGATGAAGATAGAAAAAATAATTCAAACTTTTATATTATATTTTTATATTTTTGGAGTGGTAGAGCAATTATTACGAAATGGGCTGGCTCGACCGGGGAAGTACCACCCTCTCACAGAATATCGACGTGAAGCAGCAATGCGTTTCGTTCGGTGAGTGAGAGATCCGGAAGCCCAACTCCTTCCCTATCCTCTTTCCCCCTCCTTCTTTCCCTTCCTTTCCTCCAACCTCCTTGGTGGACAACGCATTGGTAGCGCCCCTGGTGTTACTGATGTCCATAGGCGGCGGTGACCGCTTTCCATCAGGTGGCCCGCTTGCTTGTTTGTCTACTGTATAACATAAAAAAAAAAAAAAAAAAAAAAAATATTTTTATTCAAATATTATTAATAATGCATTAGGTACCTACTGCGTGTCCCGCTGCTTTCCAAAGAGGCGGAATATGCAGTGCAATGCATTTTCCTAACTAAAAACGGGTTAGCAGTAAATAAAGTACATAAATTGTATGTAGGTAGTGAATTCATTAAGTCAGAGACTTGGCCTTCATGGGCACTGTCTCCTGGGGTTTGAAGATACATGTTGTATAAAATTAAATTGACATTAATAAAAAAATAAACTACTTACGTAACACCATATCGGAAAAAGTTACAGGTCCACACCAGTGAAAGAAAAAAACATTTTTTTTACATCTTTACATGTATAAACGAAGAATATTTAGGTATACACAATAAAAAACAAATTGTAAACAATTCGCAACTCCACATGATCCCAAAGAACCTACCCATTGCAAAATAAAATAAGTGCCATCATCAACAGCACACTACAAATCTTTGCATATGCAAGCTAAAAGGCTAATTTCCTTTAATTTTAATGTCTGTTAAAAAATACTATCTGCATAATAAATGGTCCAACTATAGGTATATAATGACGATAAAATACTACCTAGGTCTTTGTTTCCTTATGTCAAGTTAGTTACTAACATTGATATATCTAAATGATGGTTACTAACTTACTAATGATTATTAAAAACAACTGAAAACTTTTGATACTGCTCAATTATATTGTACTAACAAAACCCGCGCAACTTCGCTTGTGTGTGTCCTGCTTTTCCGTGGGAATTTTGGAATGTACTATACATAATATAAGCCTTCCTCTTGAATCACTCTGTCTATTTAAAAAAAAAACGCATCGAAATCCGTTGCGTAGTTTCAAATATTTAATCATACTTAAGGACAGAGAGACAGCGCAAAGCGACTCCATTTTATGTTATGTGAAGGAAAGCTCTATTTGATCAATTAGATACTTGCCAAAATGATCAACTCATTATCATCATCACTAGGTACATTTCTCTTTAGTCTATCTATCATCAACGGTATTAATATTTGTATATATTATGTTTATTTAAATATATTTATAAATATGTATGTGTGTCTATTGTATTACTTATGTATTAATTTTGAGTAATGTTATTAGTAGTAACAAGTAAACCACATTCGTGAATCTCTGCACTTCCCAATGGTTGACTGGTAGATAATGCAATTTAGCATTAAGTCCGCCTATTGTATCACTACTTATGTATTGTGGTCAATAAGGTTAAATAAATAAAAATACTTGGATATTTTAATCAAAACACTGATATGTGAACTCACCTTCGTATAATACATCACTTTATATGCGATTCTTCCGCTACATTGTAATAAATAGTCAATGAATCTATTTATTCAAACAAAACCGCATAATAAATTCCATAGCAACGTAAAGATACGTAAGATTATACAATAGCGTTGAAGTCGATCACCGATCAATTATTGAGGGCGCACATAATGAGCCGTGCTGGCCCGTGCATCATATAAGCCTCACAACAACAAGTAAATGCATTGGAGCGCGCCTCACACGCTAGCAATTATCGGTTTACAACGTAAACTTCATGGTACACGTGTCTTAACCACAGATTAAGGAATCTTTGAACGTTTAATCTATTGACAAATAAAAATATTATTTAATCTTACAACCTCCACAAATAGAGGGACGGAAAAAATCTGTAATTCATTCACAATTTTTCCAAACGAACTATTTAGGACATACCTAAACGCAAATATTTTGTTTAAATGTGTACCTAACATATTTACTGAGTAAAATCTAATATGATATACCTACATAATTAACACAATTTTTTGTTCTAATTTTATATTATTGTGTTTGCTACTCCGGAACGCCTGAACTTGGACTTTCACTAGAATGTAGCTATTCTATAGAAGATTTTTTGCTATTACTTTTAAAATCCCCGCATGATAGGAGGGGAAGGACTGTACACTAATAAATTATTAAAATAATATGACGGGTTGTCCAATTCTCAATGAAAACCATATTAATTTAATATATAAATTACACGCGTTGCGATGACATCTATTCCACGTTGGCGCCGCTTGTTCAGGCCAGCAATTATATGAAATCGTCTGGGAAACAATGTGTCAATCGTATCTTGGGTCACGCACGACTTCTAATCTTAAAATTAAGGAAGTATTCTTTTAATTAGATTCCGTAATTTTCATATTAACACATGACAAAAATCAATTTGCGTGTTCAACAACCGCACGTTTACTATAATCATAGATGTACCTACGTATCCCTTCTGAAACTATAATGTATTATACATATTTATTATTATTATATATTACATATTTTGACGAATTATACCGCGAGAGTTTACATTTTGTTAATTAATTATAGCACATTATTTTAAAGTATAAAGTAAGGTTGCAGTTTTCTATATTTTACTTGACTGTTTAAATCTGTTGAGCATCCTTAAGTAAGTATCTATATAAATTAAAAATGGTTCAGTTAGTTAATGGCCTAGGGGGCCAAACCCTGCCAAAGCATAAACGAACAGGGGAATGAGATAAGTGAAAAAAAAAAATAGGATGAAAAGAAGCAATAGTTTTTATCAGAAACTTTAAAACACGACTAAGTACTTAAAATCACCGTTCGCGAGCGCACGACCAATTCTTCACGAGGTCTTCACGCCCAATAACCAGAGTGCACCGTTTTAAAAGAAACCGTTTAGTCTGCCTTGGATTTGCATACGAGAGACCAAAGCGATCAGTATCAACATTCAATTAATTGTTTCCTCTAATGAACAGAGTCGGACAGGCTTGATTCATGATGGCAGTAAACATGCGTCCCACTTGAATGTCAAAATTCGTTAATAGATTGTGCGATTACGTACCACCATTGGGTCCCACTGGCAAACCTTTTTCCTTTAAGAATTTGGACGTTTGATGATTTAGTGGATGTATTAATTTTAGGTCAAATGGTCAAGGAAAATATTCTGATCACTTTTAATACTTTTGAGTCCGCGCGCGGCACCGTGCGCTAAACTATGAAAGATCTGTGACGCGGCTCAGGGGAACGATTAAAACGATTAAACGAACGTTTAAGAACAGTACAAGCTTGTATGACATTCATGTTGTTACTTGTTCTGGAGATTCTGGACATTGTGTGTACTCGAGTTAGTTAATCAATCATTGTAGTTTGCTTTTTCTATCTCACTTGAGCAAGTTAAATAATACCCGATCTAGACGCTTCCGTTTTTGCGGTCAAAAAATGCGGCATCATCAACGTAAAATCGTATGGAAATTGTTCGTAACTATCATTTCGATCGCTTCTTCGCAACCTAGAAACGGCGTCGAGTTTTCAATATCTACCGGCAATGTACATTATCCATCCAGTAAATAAAGCACGGAGGAAGCCAAGTGTGACGGCTGTTAAAGTCTATAAAATCGACTTACTTTCGACGAAGGCAATAGCCGACCTCACGTTCACGGACCAAATGATGTGGTATGGTTCGCTTCATTTATGACCGCAACCACACTGTTAACCTTACGAGCCTTCATGTTAATTTGCGAGTACAAAGAAATACTTTCAACAAATACAACTTAATTCTTGTTATGCTTTCAATATACCGAATGTTCGTGTTAAGGTAATATTTATTTCACCTAAACTGACACGATATTAAAATTTATTCTTATAAAAACTGTAGGTACCTATCCGAAAAAAACAAACAAACCATGCAGAATGTAAATTTAGCTTTTTTTTTCCTACAAAATGCAAGCAAAAGGCTCGAGCCCGGCCCAAGCTGTGACGTCAATATGGGATTTTTACATTTCATTTTAGACTTCAACTATTTTTCTTGAACTTCCGTTACAAATAGTATTTTTATTTAGGCTTATTTTTTGTCTTGTCCATTGTACTGTGTTGATTTTTAAACTCTACACGAGTCCTTTAACAATTGATTTAGATCAAAGTCTCGAACGGCCCTGTTTTAGTATTCATGTCTTTAAGTGTAGACATCATTTTCATTGTATTGGCACTGTATAATAAATAGTACATGCGTAGTATTGACTTTGTTATAATGCTTATAAGTAATTAATTATAGGTAATCAATAAAATTCAAAGAAAAAGCAAAAGAATAAATTAAATTTCCGATCACTTGCCGATAACCTAGAATCTAGAGGATACGATTACGATATATCATTTTGTAAGGGATTCTCCCAACTCGTAATCTTGCAAGTAATATTAAGGTAACAATAATATAAATGATAAAAAAAATATCCATTAGTTATTATATTATTTCTTGTACTCAATTCAAAACAAGTTGTTCAGATGAAACGGCCGACCGAACGATCCCAATTCCTTAGAAGTTCCGCGAGTAAATTGCCAGGTATACCGTCTTATTTCACGTCAGTTCTAAACTCTAAATGGTGTAATGAAGCCCCGGTATAGCTGGCAGTGTTCTACTCATCAAAACCGAGTTAACTGCTTACTTTTACCCACTACTTTCACTTAGATATTCCCGTTAATATCCTAGACGCTTTGTGGTTGTTAAATATTATAATAATATACTCATATACAGAAATAATTTTAAGTAATATATACTTTTTTAATAACGAATAAAATGTCAGGCTATTAATGAATTATTACTGTAGGATATAAGTAGTTACTTAATAAATAAAATTGTGAGATCGATTTATGAGACCGGTGCAGCATCGGTGGTTCCGTTGATAACGACTCTATCTTTTACGTTACCATAAGATGCGAGTTCGATCCATAGGTACACGAGGCAAAAATTTGAGTGATAACCGTGATAACAGTTTGTGTTTATCTCGGCTCGGGTCAAGGTGTTTCTATGTTCACACTAAACCCTATTCCATTGTCAGGCACCGATAATAAAGTTATCTTAAATCTGTTCGAAGGCCTAACTCTAGAAAATAATTCCGCTCGGTCGGCATTGGATTAGTACGTTTAGGTACAGTCAACAAAGGCACCCATAATAAAGTTATCTTAAATCTGTTCGAAGGCCTAACTCTAGAAAATAATTCCGCTCGGTCGGCATTGGATTGGTACGTTTAGGTACAGTCAACAAAGGAATTGACTGATCTCTCCCTGTATATATGATTAAAGATTTCTAAATATTGCGTGAAGGGATTTACTTGAAAATTTATTTATCAATAGTATTCATATTTTACTATGTAATTACAAATTTTGAAGTAAATCCCTTCACGCAATATTTAGAAATCTTTGATCATATATACAGGGAGAGATCAGTCAATTCCTTTGTTGACTGTACTACTACTCTTTGCAAACTAGACTAGCGCTAAATAAAATAAATACTAAACTCATTTATGCAGAATTGAAATTAAAATCGCGATTTTGTTACAGTGACCTATCTGGTGGCCTTATGTTAAAAAAAACAGTTTTACAAATTATTCTTTATTTTATTCTGTTGTGGTAAAGTTAATGGCTTTAGTAGCTCGTTTAGTAATTAGTCGGTCGGTCGTGATGTCGATCTGTGTGTAATCTGTAGAAAGTCTAACATCTTCCTGGCTTTGTCGTCGCTTGTCGCTTGTCGTTAAAACCTCCTAACACATTTAACGAGAATCAACTTGGTTCTCATTCTCACGGATAAAGATTCACCTCATGTACATTAGTCGATGAATAGTATACACTCACGTTTTTTTTATGTTGATCTGATATGTAGACCCAGTAAACCGAGTGAAAGAGAAGAAGTCTGTCTAGTTATACCAGAGAATCGTAAATCAATATTTTTACATTTACTAACTTACTAGCTTTTCCCCGCGGCTTCGCTCGCGTTTTATTTTATGTCTTAAATAACAAAACAACCCATAGCGCGACTTGTGGCGCCATCTGTTGGCCGGTAATTGCAAATTGCGGCGCCACCTATAGTAGAAAAAACATTTTCCCATTGGAATGACATACTTTCACGGGAAAAAGTAGCCGATGTTGGGCTCTGTACCCCTGACAATATATATATAAATTATAAATTAATTTATAATGATCGGCTGATTAGTCAAGCCGTGAAGGAATAACAAACAAACAAACTCACTTTCTCATTTATAATATTAGTTAGGATATATTTTATGTACTTACTCTTCATTTAATTTTAAGATAGATAAAATACTCTTTATTCGCATTACACACAGGAAAACGTCCAAAAAAATAAAATAGTTAACAGTGTCTTCTGTCTAACAGCTTTATCTATGTCCAAATCCTTGTTTTTGGTACGTAACAAAAACAATATACACTACACGTACGTATAATAAAATTATTCATTTTTAAAAACCGTTTCAGAGGAGTTTCCTTCCGCGAACGCTGAAGCTGTGGAATGAGATCTCCGCCGAGGTGTTTTCTTTAGTTAGACTATAATATGCCATATATTTTGCTATATATTTGTGCTATATATTTTCTAATTGGCCTCGGGTCTTGTATGTTTATCTATTTAAGTATTTGTTATAAAATTTAATATCGTTGAGCTAGTATCCCATAACACAAGTTTCGAACTTACTTTGGGGCTAGCTCAATATGTATGAATTGTCCCTATATTTTTATTTTTATTTATTTATTTATTTATTAATATGGGGTTCATTAAAAGATTTTTACAGGGTCGGAAACGCGCGAGTGATGCGGTGTTGCAAGCGTACATAGGCTGCGGTGACCGCTTACAATCAGGCGGGCCGTAATCTTGTTTGCCACCTTAGTGGTATAAAAAAATATAAAAAAAACACGTACCTATTTATCAAAAACAAGGATTTGGACATAGAAAAAGCTGTTAACAGACTTTTAAATTTTAGGAATTGTTGGTGAAAATCTGCATTACTCTATCGTCTCTGTCATGCTGTTATCCGATTTAGGTTTAATGAAAACTATAGCCAATATGCAATTTGTGTGCATTGTTTTTTTACGAGAACACGAACACCAGTTATGAGATGTTAAATGCATACCAAAGAACTAGACATCAATCGTTCCTTATAAGTCCATAATAACTCACATGGTTTTTGCTCTAACTAGAATAAACAGCAGTGTGAAAACTTTTTTTTACTAAGACTAGGTATCCGGTGTTCTAGGGATGTGTAATATTATTAATTTTGTACTTAGTTCAGTAAAAAAAACTTAATTTGAAGTAAGTACCTAGGTAAATGAAAATAATCAAAATTAACAAAATGTATTAAAAACTATGTTGGTTTTAAACCGATTTTTTTAAGAGTTTTTTTAATTGGCACCTAATTAATAAACTAGAGAAACCCACGCACATTTATGCACAGCAGCGCCATCTATAACAGGGTGAATTTCAACAAGAGAGTTTTTTGTGTCATTTCAATGGTTTTTTTTTCAACGCATACATATTTTTTGTGACAAATAAAACTTTAGCGTATTTTATAACATTGTGCGTGAGTGGACATCAAATATCATCAAAACATACTACATACATATAAATATTTAAGGATGAAGTCCACTGAAATGAAAAGTGTCCACCGAAATGATAAAAAATTACCACCAAAATTATACTTACTCCGATGGCGCAGCGACCCAAAGTGAGTCTTGGTCTCCGACACAACAGAACGCCATGATATACTGTAAAATACATAATTTTGAAACAAATTAAACGAATCTAGCAGGCCACCGAAATGAAACTGTTTTTGTCCCCATGTTTACTGAAATGATAAACTTACTTTTTTGACGGGAAATCACAAGACTTTGTGACCGGTGCCGAGAGATCGAGCCGGACGGATCCAAAGTGAGGAAAGGTGAGAGAGGTGCAACAACGCAATGTTGACGGGGCCATTCTACTGAAATGATAATTTTTTTCAAGACAAAAGTTGACTGCCTGTTAAATGAATGAGAAAGAAGATAAACAAACAACAATAGTTTTATTTAATGATAAAAATTTAAATCCATATAAGGAATGTATTTGCAGAGGAAGGTACTTTCTGAGGGTTTAGGACAGGCCACCGTGATGATAAAATAACACTGACATTTTTTTTATGTATGGCTGTAGAGGCTATATATATAAACTCAATGATTTTTTTCCAAGATAGAGAAATACTTACTTTACTGACAAAAATATATATAAAATCCAAAATCAGCACATTGCATTACCGTTCTCAGGTTTGCCGTTTATTTTTTTTTTTTTGCTTGTGCAATTCACACTCAAATTAATCATCAAAATCGCGTACATTTCGGGATAAAAAGTACCCTATGTTTTAATCAAAGTCCAAAGTATCAGCTACCTACATACCAAATATCATAAAAACATTGGCCATTTGAACGTGAAGAAGTAACAAACATACATTATAAGTTTCGCCTTTATAATATTAGTAGGATAACGCACATAACCACCGCCGCTTCAAACCCGATGAAAAATTTGTGGTAACATATTATGGGTAAATATCTTGATCATGGATGACCAGCACGGTCTCCAAGCCACCTTTAGAGGGGGCAACCCTATATAAGATCATGAAAAGGCTTGAAAAAGCTTTGCTCTGTCTTTACATTGACATAGAAACACAATTTTTCTTAATCGTAACCGACAGACGCATTGTGAAAGAGATCCTACACGCATAAACAATACTAACGTTCAAATAATAGAATTAATTAAGTGTTTAATTACTAGCTGTTTTTCCTTCTTCCGCTCAAATTGAATGCTTATTGTTACAGATACGAACTGTACTCGCACAAGATTACGATGGTGAGTTGGTTTTCTTATCTATATTTACTTATATAAAATTCTTTGTCCTGATTCCTGAATGACGGACTGACGGATCAACGTGCACAGCCTAATAAGCAGCTGATTGTTGAAACCTGAAACTTGGGGTGTTCTTTGTATGACATAGGCATCCGATTAGAGAGGATTTTTCGAAAGTCGCACGGAAAAGCGAAATATACGCAAATAATTAAGTTTCTTGCGCATTAGTTTCGTCCCAAATCTCAAAGTTCGTCTTGCTTTCGGTCTAATGAGGTATAAATAAAACAAATTATGACATCTTACCCTTAAAATTTCAGTAACCGATATCCAATGTACATTCTCAAGTACTGGGTCAGGATTACGAGACTCAGTGACGGCGTTGCTGCGCAAACCCGAGGGTTTCCGAGGAGCCCCACTTTTCGCCGATGACCGAATTACTGACCCACTGGCGGACACTATCTGCCAGATAAGACCCGAACCAGAAGACCCCACAGGCTTGCTCTATAGATTGAGAATTACTGATTTCACCAGATGCGGAGTGTTGAAAAGAAACGTAAGTTTTGTGAGCTCTTATTTATGAGTTGGTATCGAAAATTCTCGAAAAAGGGTGTAGTATGTCTCGCTAGCGAAAGTTTTCGATACCAATTCATTGTAAAGAAAGATACTGATAAAAAAAATTGAGTCAAGGAGTAAACATATCTTGCCTGATGACGGGCAATAAAGTTCATACAGTTTCACAAGATCAACGGAAAAGATCATTTTTAGAAGATCTCAAAAATTTTAGAATTGCTTTCGCAGCAACTGACATCAGAGATTTAACCGAATTATTTACAAACAAAATTATTAACATTTCATCTCATATTATTGTATTCAAATAGTCAAAGTTTACACTGTACGGTCAACTGCAATCTTAATTGAATTTGAAATTGAATGCAAACAGGCCTAAAATACACAATTTGAAGAAAAAATAAGTTACAAACAAGACATAACACAATGTTTCTATTAAGTACCTCCTTTTCGAAGTCGGTTAAAAGTAGGTCAATTTGTATGACTGTGGTTGATGACTTAGAACACTCAAAAACTGGGTTAACGATATTGGATGGATTGTTATAAATATAACTACATATTATTTAATGTCTATGGATGACAGCGTGAACAGTACGGTAAGCAGAAAAAACTTAACAAAAATTATAACCCGTTTTTACGTGGTCCTATTTTTTGTCCTATTAGTAGTACCACGACGGAGAAGTGTTCCTCGTGGCTACTATTTAAAAAAATAAATAAATCCGAAACGGATCGTTGTATCCAAAAATGATTTCCCCACACCCTTGATGTCTTGAGGAGACCTATCTAACGATTCCCCACAACATGGGTGGGGGTGAAAAAAAAAAAACAAAATACAAAAAAATTTGTTTCAGCACTTTGTTAGCATTGCATTTTTATATTAAGTGTATACATACCAAATTACAGCTTTCTAGCATTAAGCGTCTAGGTCTAGACCGCGGACAGACAGACGGACATGGTTCCTTGTAGTACTACGGAATCCTAAACATCATTTGGTGAAAACAGCACTGTGTGAAAATCCGTTCGATAGATTTAAAATGTATCGCAATCACAGCCAGTTTCTGAAATGCATTGTTAAAGTATGACACGTTAAATTATAGGTGAGAGAGGTAGGGCACAGCGGATAATCCGCTCAAATCGGAGTAGTCCGTCTGAGGAAGGACCTCTACCTTACAGAAGATCATAGCCAAATAGCATTGGTCTCGGCCATGTTGTGTTCCTACGGTGAGTAAGGTCTCCAGAGCTCCACTTGGGGTGGGGGTTGGGAGGGTTTGGGAACGCGTGAATGATACCCCCGGTATTGCAAGCGTCTATAGGCTACGGTGATGCTTACCATCAGGCGGGCCGCGTGCTTGTTTGCCAACTTTGTGGTATAAAAAAAAAGACGTAGACGATTGTTTTATGACATGGTGCTGCCTTATGTTTCAATTCAAATTACACGTTATATGAACACTAATTTCCATTACTAATGCCTATATTAGATTTTGGAAGCGTACGGACGTGTTTCGTCAAGTGTAGATGGTATAATAAGGGGCATACCAGTTGTTTTGTCATAGTCAGATAATAACACATGCCGTTACTAACAGTATGAGGTGTAGTGGCCTACACAACAAGCTACTCAGACTGATACCTATATTATTAAACGGCAACTGACGACCGGTACAATATTGAGGTGAAGAGAAACTAAAACGCTTGTTTGTCCTAGTGTTGGCTTCCGTAAGTTTATCGATTGAAAATTATGTACAGACATCTGCAGAGAAAGCTGACCCCCCGAAACGAAGTGAGAATTAAGTTTTCTAATGTTTTCAGTTTATTTAAAAGAAAATTAATAAAATCGTTTATTTTGATAACGTCTAGTATTCGATGGAATTTCGTTTAAATCTAATTAGATTTATCTAAAAAAATATTAAAAACATAATAATTATTCTTACTTCGTTTGGGGAGTTAGGTTCTTCTGCAGTTTTAAGAGATGTAGGGCACAGAGGATAATCCGCTCAAACCGGTGGCGTCTGGGGAAGGAAGGACCTTACAGAAGATCGTAGCCAAATAGCATTGGTCTCGGCCATGTTGTGTTCCTACGGTGATTAAGGTCTCCAGAGCTCCACTTGGGGTTGGGGGGTTAGAAGGGTTGGCAACGCGTGAGTAATACCTTCGATATTTCAAGCCTCTATAGGCTACGGTGATGCTTACCATCAGGCGGGCCGTATGTTTGTTTGCCACCTTTGTGACAAAAAAAAAGCAACAGTACCTACTTTAAATGATATCGTTTTGATGGAGTGAATAGTATAATCAAGTCATTTATGCACGTTCAGTAGTTTTACCATGAGTTGGAATCGAAAACTCTGACTCGCAAGCGACAGCGTAAAATTATCCATAGACAATTTTACGTCGTCGCTAACGAGACTTTTTGATACTAAGTTTTATACACTTCATGCTAAGGATACAAATAAACAGGCTACAGGTTTATCATCATGCTACAAGAAGTCCACTGCTGGACAGGCCTACCCCAAAGAATAGGTACAGGTCATTTGCTTACTTACGTTTCTATCATAAATACGATTTACGGTTAAATTAAATGTTATTACTTATTGAATGTAGTATATTTTATCGACGACATTATCCGTGACATTATCCACTACTAACTGAGATAAGTAACATGTCGTTGGCCCGCTGGGTTAGTTATTGCAATTGAAATATTATCTTCGTAGATATTAAGTATCTATTAGCACATGAATGCATTAAATCGAGTGTGGAGTAGGTCGAAGGTATAAGTTTTTTATAATCCACGCATTGGTAATGCCCCTGGTGTTGCTGATGTCCATAGGCGGCGGTGACCACTTTCAATCAGGTGGCCCGCTTGCCTGTTTGTCTGTCATATTTTTTTTTTTTTTAACTGGAGAACTGGACTGCGCGACTTTACACGGGTTTAATAAGAGTCCCTTAATTTTTTGAGAATATAATATAGCCTGTTGTTATGTTATGTTACCCGGGGTTAATGTACCTTCGCAACGGTGAAAGATTTTTTGTAATCGGTCCAGTAGTTTTAGACTTTATTCGTTACAAACAAACATACAAAACTTTTCACCTTGTAATATTAGTAGATAGGTGTTTACAGAATTGTAACCGTTGTAAAACATTTTTCTTTCAGGGTTTCGTGCACGTCCGCGTGTGGTTCCCACAGTTTCCTGGTGTGGTGATGCAGTCTGACCAGGAGCTAATAATCATGTGCAAGCCCCCGGAGCCGACCATTATCGAGAACAAGGCCGCGGGGTTCGCGGGCAGTTTGTGAGTAAATATTTGGAACTATCCATAAAACCTAGGTCACACACGCATTGTCACGCATGTATCCTGAATTACGGGCACCGATAACAAAACATATCTTTAAGTAGATAACTAGAAATTATATAAAAACTCTCATAAATTTATATAAAACAATAAATAATACGGATTTCCTCATTTCTGATTCGATCTCGCAGAGAAATACCAAGCGTAGCTCTCTAGCTCTCTCCATAGCCAGCTAGGTGACAAGTAAGGGACCACGTCTCGGAGCATAGGTCTTAAATAGTAACACATATTGTTCGAAAGTTTTGTTTTCAAGCACTGAGGGATTTTGTCCTGTAATTCGTGATCAGACGACCTAAGAAAAGTCGCCGTTTCCAACCAGTCATACTGGAAACGTTTATTTTTTAGAAGTAACTTCTTGTGACTGATAAGTGAAGTGACATCCACACTGTTTAATAATGGTCTTCCACTGACTGACGAATATTCAATTGTAACAAAAACAATGTGCTGATTATTTTTTTCCCACAGTCCCCATGGAGCTCGAGTGTCAGGAGTAGTTGAGGAGACCCCTGGCCGACTGGAGTACGAAGTGGCTTTGTACAAAGAAGCCCCGCCGGTGTCTCGACACTCCAACCACTCCGTAGACCTGCCCGTCGACCAGGTAACTGCTGTACGTTCATTATCAAGTTATTTTGAACTACCTACTATTTTGTTTTTCTTTCTTACTTTAATCAAATACTATAGAAACTCTAATACGCACAGCTTCGGAAGAATTCGGGCAAGACCGCGACACTAGCGCCCCTACGGCATGAGGGCGGCATGAGGTGAACGATTTCAAAACTTTTGTGCGTTTTGTATGCAAAATGTTATAGCGCGTAGCGGCATGATGTGAACGGAGGTTGCCAAGTCATTGTATGAGAAACGTCAAGAGCTGTGCGTATTAACTCGGATGAGTTTCTATAGTATTTGCTTTAATGTTCTTCTTATCTTATTGTCGCTTGAGGGTCAGCTATTCTTCTCTGAGAATTCCGCCTCAACGGCCTTTATGTCGCGTCGGCTCTTATGCTGGCACTTTACATGACGTAGCGGAATTATATGGCAAACATGAACTATGTATGGACATATTCAAATAATTTAAACTGCGGCTGAAATGGCGCTATCGGTCATGACATTTTTTAAATATTATTCATATATTTGTAATTGATTTTACAAGCTGTGTGCACTGAAATAATTACTTATTTAAATGTGTATGGTATGGAGTCTATCCATATGGAACTTAAGTTGCCCTTATTGTGAATTCACGCTAAGTTATTGAGAATTGGTCGCGTTTCGTGCGTCGACAGTACGTAGTCGACGCACGAAACGCGACGAATTCTATGAAAAATGTTGTTTCCAAAAACGCGAACCTTGACTTGTCGTGAACCATTAAGTAGGTACCTACTCTTGATAGATTAGTCTTTTGCTAACAAAAAAATTAATAAACTAAATGTAATCGCATTGATATTCAATTAAATATACTAATTAGATTTCATTGAATATCAATTAGATGACAGAGATGAAATTAAAATTGCGATTTTATTCAAATGTAAGCTAGCAGTTCGGCGGCGCTATAACGTTATATTGCAGCTGTAATGCAGTGCATACGATAAAGTACTTTTATTTTCACTTGGGGTTACATTATCGCAATTTTCATACATACGTGTGTTACGTAGGTAGGTACCTATTCTTTCGGAATCATCGGGATCTTTATTATTTTTTAAAATAAAGTATGATAAATAACTATCAGTGATAATGTAGTATTCTAATGGTGCAGGAATTGTTAAATTGCTACAGTAGTTTCAAATATTCTTATACATCCAAACTCACATACTTACCTATATTAATTTTGTATTTTATTTGTACAGATTTAAAGACAATGATGCTATTAACTTTGTATATTATCTGTACCATAGATTTAGTATATAATAAATCTATGATCTGTACACATAAAAGGACAATGTTTCATACTCTGCAGGCTGTACCAATCGGCACAAAGCTGCAATTACGCGCTCGCATCAATCCGGACTCGGCTTGGCGGCACATCAAGCTGCTGGAGGTGGCCGTGTCTCCCGACCCCGACCGACCCCATGCCCCCGGCTCGGTACTCCTCGTTAAGGACGGGTAAACTCTATTGTTTGTGAACAATAACATTCTAATACCTATTTTAATCTTATTCGGAGTCATCAGCAAATAAAGAACTGTAAACTAACTGTATTGAAACCTGAATCTGTCGTAGAGAAATCTGAAACTTGGTGTGTTCTTTGAATGACTTACTTATCCGATAAAAAAATATTTTCCAAAATTCCAACGGGAAAGCGATACACGAGATAGCTTGAAATTTAATGTGGAATTAAAATTAAACTGGCTATAAGAAAGAAAATAGTGGCATTACCTTTTGTGTCTCACAGAATAGAACTCGTATCATAAGCAAACGAGCTTTCTACGTCAGGAAAAGAAGTAAGAATTATGTCTATCAACCTTCTATCAACTGTTTTTATATGTCTGTGATTCAGTGAATGTGGTCCTTATAACCTTTCTCATTGCAAAGGTGCCGTAACCGTGACTTCGCGTCAATCATTCCGCACCAACCAGCGAGGTACCGTGAGCGACATAACGAGGTCTTCTTGGATTTTGAAGCCTTCCTCCTTGCCTCCATGAAGGAGAGATCAACACTATGGATTCATTCTCAAATAAAAGCGTGTATGGACGCTGCTGATTGCCAACCTGACTATTGCCTCGATCTTTTCGAACCCTCAGGTAAATATCTTAAAGAATTTAAAATGTTATATATAATGTATGGTTTGCTTGTTACCGCGGAAGCGACTTCATATTATTCGTACTAATACATATTATGGTTTCCTAATCATCACCAATATTATGGTGAAGTGGCTTTCACCGTCTGTTCGCTTAGATCTTTTAAACTACTCATCGGATTATAATGCAGTTTTGAGTGACTTATGAGGAGGTTTCTTAGTAAGTAGGTGAGTATAATAAATACAACGATTTCCTGAAATTGCCACGGAAAAACGGAAAACACGCAAATGAAGTTGCACTGGTTTTGCTGGTTGAACAATAAAGAGGGAATAGAATAGAAGAATATTCAACTGTAATTACCTGAAATTCGGATTCACGTGAGACGGGGTGTATTATTACTATTTCAATAGGACCTTTTTAATACAAAGCAAATCATTTTCTATAATGTACTGTACTAAATAAAAGTTTAATTCTAAAGCAGGTCACGGACGTCGCCGAAGATCTGTCCCAGAAATCAATCACACCCACAACTTCACCAGTTCAGCTCTCACTGCTGACAATGGATCCACACCTTTTACCCGGTTCAAAGAGAACTTAGAATACACGGTGGTGATGCCAGGGGAACTGTTTCATAGGACACCTCTGGAAGCCACGTGCGCCACATCCATGATGGTCGCTGTGGCATTAGGAGCATTGCTGTTTATGTCTGCGTTACTGGTTAGTACATACATAATGATGCCGGCTGCCGGCTCTACACTCTTGCGAAGTTAACTGTAGTGAAATGAAGACTAAAAACGAACGTTATATTTTAACAAATCAATCTAAATTATCCACAATTTTGACAGAATCATTCTAAAATGTTGTTTAATTTTGATTTCACTTTGCAATAAATAAATAAAGTTCTATAACTCGAACGAAAGTGTGGCTATTCTAAAAATTCTTTAACATTATTCACCTGTGTGTATACTTACAAACAAAATTACCTATATGATCATCTTTGCAAAACCTGTACACTCTTTTATTTCTGGTTATATCGGTCCGGGCTTTCTCTTCAAGACAGTTATAGATTTTCCGAAATTACGGTCCAAAGTTAAATGTTTTTTTCTTTCACAGATGTGCTACCTCGCAACAAAGCTTAATTCTACTATGCTTAAAAATAACAGTCTTCAAGGACCATCAGGAAAAGGTTTCGAGCAAATTCTTCGAGAGTTGGCACACCATTCACTTCCAGACACTGGTTACACGGGCCGACCCACGGTGCAGTGACAGTTGAGAACTTGAGATACAATAAAATAGATTAATGATAAGCTTCAAAAACACATTTTAAAGTTAATGACACATTAAATAAAGGCGGCCACTGTTAAACTAAGAGAGAGAGAAAATGGCTTGAGACTGTGTGTTTAAAATACGTTTGTGCAACTGGCTGTAAAACCACAGAGCTAAATTATCATAAGAGTAGATTTTAAAAATTCTAATGGACTGTACATTGAAAGCATCAAGTAGGTATCTACTTGATGCTTTCTTCAAACATATGTACCCACATCAGAATACCGTTCTTGACAGTGTTATGTACTACCGGTGCTACCACAGAATAATAAGTATGTAGTTGGTGCTGTTAATGTTTCTATCTTTATAAAATAATTTACCCCGTCAATAATAGACGGATTGTTCTTGTGGTTGGCACAGAATCATATTATTCATTTCGACCCGAAAGGGAAATGAAATGTTTTTTTTTAAAATAATTCGTTGGAAGTAGAGAACAACAAAGTAAAAGTCGAAGTTCAATACACTGAGTGCCACCATTTTCAGTGCTGTCTACAATAAGGACTTTTTTAGGTTAAACTTATTGGTTAATTTCCATGCTACCAAAACGCAGAACCCTATGTGAAATCTTATTTACATTTATCACAACTCGCACACAATTGTATTACAAAAAAAGTAATTTCTAATTGAGCAAAATAATATATACTTGTGGAACCTGAAATAGGTTTCTAAAGAAGCCTGTAGTACAAGTCTCCAGGCTCTAAAATACCTTTATATTGCACTTAATTTTATTGACTGTTTACCATCTGTTTACCAATATTTTATACTAAGTAGCAGTAAGTACAGTCAAGAGCATGTCAACCTTTACATTATGGGACTTTGTACCATTCTTAAGTTCTATGTTATATGTATATAAGAGTCAAAATTGTACTGCAAGTGTCAAGCTCAACTTGCATCTGTCTGTACCTACTTGTTTCTAAGTACATAATTAATTATTGTACACTGTGGTTGTATTTACTTTATATCTGTGTTACATTAAGTTATTTTTAGAATACCTATTAAGTATTTATTTCAATATTTAAGTTATTTATAAAGATAAAAATGAACTTATGACTGAAAAACCACGAGTTTATTTGATACCAACCGTTAAAGTATGCAAAGTAAATTCGGATTTTTTTTAGTCATGACCATCACTTTTAATTTTATTAGCCATTCAAATTAGAAAAATAATGAAGATGATTATTACAATGTAAAAGTAATTAAGTACCTACATACTTACTAGAAATAACTTAAAATAAAATAATTTAATAAATTTTGTTTCTTGTTTTATTTCGAAATAAGTACTTAATTTACTAAAGAATAAGTAGGTAGGTACTATAATCATAGGTAGGTATGTATAATACAGTACAATGATGCCAATGATATTTTAATATTATAGGAGGAATGAATGGTGCACATAAATTGGTTACAACAATGTAAGTTTACAATACAATGTTGGAGACTTGTTGGAGATGAAATGGTCTCCACTAAGCATGGTGCTGCGATGCGACAGAGTTACTGATTTTCAGTGAAGAAAACTTCAACGTTTTGCGGAAGTTTCTGAAGTAATAGTTTAATAATGCTCTTTTGCAACCTATTTAAGTTCTTTATTTTTTTAAATGAAAAGAATGTCAGTAAGACAGAGTTTTTTTTAAACACACAGAAATTTAATTTTAGGGCATGCAGTGCGGTGAGTGCGATGCTGCGGACGCGACGGACGGTCCGCGGCGGGCCCTCCGCCTCTGCCTCCGTGCTCCGTGGCGCACTGAACTGAACGCACTTCGCGGGTAGCGGGTATCTAAACATACAACATTTTGACTATCCGTTGCAGAATCCGCATCGCATCGCACAGCTCAAGTACTACTAGTAAGTACTGTACTGTCGAGTTGGTTGGCGCCGAAATCCCTCCTACCATTTTTTTTCTTTCTATCCGTTTGGCAAACCATTTTTCTTCGGGACGTCTTGACAGAGACTGTGATTTGAGACTACCTACCTGAGTTCCTGAGTACGCTGTTTTGAATGGTACCTATAGCTGCTACATGAACACGTTGCTGTTTTCTACAACTTGATATGCCAATTTGCAAAAAATAAGAATGCAGAAGCATGGCAGAAGCCATAACTAAAAAAAAAATGTCATGACATAACTGACTGACATTTCGCTTCCTTCATTTCATTTCATTCAATTCAATAACAAGTAGGTAGTCGGTCTGTAAAAATAGAATTTAAACAGATATTAATACGATCGTTTGTAACTTTAATAATTAATTTCTTGTATTATTCTTTTGTTACTGCATTTTTTGTAGAGAGTGTTATTCACATCCGTAATTATGAATAAGAGAAAACTAGGCATAATGTCTGGGACGTGTACAACTAAACAACCAAGACATTGGTCTCTAGGCCTGCTTGGGTCAATGGAAGACCCAGAATCTATTGTTAAAAAAACTGAAAAAGTTGTTGTGATACGTGATAAATATCCTAAAGCTAAAATACATTATTTAATACTGCCATATGAGGATATAAAGAGTATTCACAAGTTAAACGAATCACATATTAGTCTCCTAGAAGAATTCGGAAGGTTGTATGAGGAATTGAAGTTTGAACATAAGGAAAGCAGACTACGAGCCGGTTTCCATGCTGTTCCGAGCATGCAAAGGCTGCACATGCATGTCATCAGTACTGACATGGTGTCTCCTTGCCTCAAAACTAAGGTGCACTGGAATAGTTTCACAACAAGTTTTTTTATACCGTATCAAGGTAAATATCAAATTTCAAATAATTGTAAACACTTCTAAATAACATACAATTTTTATAGGTGGCCTAATTCTAAATGTTCTTTGCTATGGTTTAAGTTTCCCTTTTGCTACACTAGCTTGACTAGAGAAATAATACCCTCTCGAAGAATAATGACATGAAGCAGGCAATGAGTTCTAAGGAAACTCTCTGACTCAGTTTTGTTCAATGAGTGAGAGATTGGGAAGCCTAATTTCTTTTCCTTTTATACCTATTTCCTTCTTTTTACCAGGCATTGTCGCTTATACAACAATACCGCACAAGTAAAATTTAACAAGTTTTGAGGAGAGACAAATAATGATTATATTTTATTCATCCTTGAAATTTTACAAAAATTACTTACGCTGTATTGTTGTATAAGCGACAATAGTAGTAATACCCCAAGTACGCTAGTACTATTTAATATGCTGTGCCCTTAGTGTTCATAGACAATGATAACCACTTTGCATTGGGTTAGCCAGCTTGCTTGTTTGCCTGCCAAATGGCATAAAGGTTTTAACACAAAAATAGGTACTATTGCTTTATAAGTGTGTTAATATGTTATAATTGTTTTCAGATGTGCTTAAAGAATTAAAAGAGAATGAAACAGTGAAAAAAATGTCCAGTGACCAACACAAGAGCTTAATGTCTACAGACCTATTGTGCAACCAATGTGATTATAAACCTAGAAACATGCCACAACTCAAAGAACATTTATTAACGCACGTCAAATAATTTCTGACCGAATACTTCTATAAGAATATTCAATCTTTATTTAATTTATAGTTTTAAGTAATTTAGAAAATATGATAAGTAATTGACTGCAATAAGGGCTACGTAATGTATATCGTTTGTCACTGTTTTACGGGCTATTGACCCTTTCCAGTAAACACTTATTTTGAGTAGAATATTTCTGATTGTGAAAAACGTAAATTAAGTAGGGACATACACACTACAATCATATTATTACTCAGTATTGTGTATACACAATAGCTAAATAATACACATCTTTACATACCTAGTGTCAATGATCTTGTTTTCTGAATCTGTCCTCCGTTTACCTGTAACTTCTTAATCACTAAACAGATTTTTATAAAGTTCATATCATGACAATGAGTACTTAGATGATTTTACACATAAGGTTTATGTTGAAGTATGGGAATGGGAAAAATGGGTTTGAGAAGAAAACTCTGGTAGAAAATAAAACAACATGTTAAAAGATTGCACCAATTTAATTGCCTAAAATGTAATTTATCTTAGTAATCTGATTTGTCAGTCATTTTGATTATACCATTAATATGCCATGCATACCCATTACGTTTTATTATGTCTAAATTCCTTCCTAACCATTATGGTATTTTAGCATAGATTTACAATGTTTAAAAAATATTGTAGATAAAATTTTTGGAACTAAATCAAAATTGTTAAAAATAATTTTCTATGTGATTTTAATGCCAATGTTTAGTGATATAAATGTGCAGGGATATACTACTTTTAAGTCTTTTAGTATGGTAGTACAAACTTTTCAAATATAAAATTATTGTGATCATGACTCAATTACTTACATACTTCATGTTAAAGTTCAGTAGATAATAAAAAAGTAAACCTACATAATTTGATGTAGAAGGGCTACAAAGTCCATTGTTTCAATATATCTCTCTAAAATTGATGGTCATAGTTGTCATTGGTTCAAATAAAATGTAACCAATTCACTTTGTACTTCATTATTTATAAATCACTAGCTTATTCTAACTATAGAGTTTAGGATATCCTTACTCTTACATCTAAAAAAATCTTATAAGACAAGAGGTTGTTCTTCCTATAAGATTGTTTTTTTTTATATGTATGTTTATGTAAGTATCAAAACAAAAACTACAATGGATAATTTTACAATTGTAAATTTGTTTTAAATGGTAATTTACTGGATCGAGGACTTTCAGACTCCAAAACAGAAGTTGACTCTGTGCTTTGACTATCATCTACATCTGGGCTGTTATAAATTGAAATATTCCGTCGTTTAAAGGTTTTCTTCGGACCTTCTGACATTGGGGATGATTCAACTGCTATACTACTCCCACTATCTGATAAAAAAGATGTGGGTTCAGGTGACAAATTAAAATCCTGTTGTGAGCACTCTTCAATTTTATTCTCACTTGGAGTATTTGGTGCTGGTAAATGTAGTTTCACATTTTTCACAGGTGTACTTATAACAGGAGATTGAGTGATTGATGATTCCAGGCTTTCGTTATTAGCACAAGGCTGTTTCATACTTCTCCCTGATCGGGCTAAAACCACTTGTATTGGATCATCAATACCCAGTTTTTCACATAATGAAACAGTCTGTGGATTTAATATTGAGTCCCTTGGCGCGCATTTTGGCCCTCTGGGATTATAAATAGGTGCTGTTCTAACAAAACTATCAACATTTATTGTCATGTCTTGCATTAACGTGCGAATATTTTCTTTCTCTTCAACTGTTGGGGTGAAATCATACCTGTTAAAATAAAGTGAAATGTTAATTAAATTTATAAATACAGTTTGAATCATCAACATTACCATTTATTGAGGCTGGTTTTCAATGTATTATTGTGAATTAATTACACAAAAAAATGTGTATATTTCACCTATCTAGTAATTTACAAGATTTGCTTAGGTTTTTGAGTAAATAAATCCTACTAATATTATAAAGGCGAAATTGTTACTTCTTCACGCTCAAATGGCTGGGCCAATATTTATGATATTTGGTATGTAGGTAGCTGATACCTTGGATTAACACATAGGGTACTTTTTATCCCGAAAAGTACGTCATTCCCTTAAGATTTCATCAAGTCTGATATAGATGGCGCTACTGTGCATAAATAAATACACACAAACGAAGTTGCGCGGGTTTTACTAGTAAATAATATGTAAGGAATTATATTGACACGCAGTTATATGCTGCTGCGCTTTGTACGATGAGTGAGAGAGCAGGAAGTCTAATATCCGTCTTGCTTCCTGTTTCCCTCTTTCATTGATCAACGTCGGTTGCAATGGATATTGCATCTGAAGGTACTCCTTCACCGGGAGCATTCGCGTGTAATGTAACATTATAGATTCGACTTTGAGCATTACATTACAATACTACCTCCCTGACTGACACCTTTAGATTCTAGATGTTCATAGGCTGCGGTGTTTGCAAAACATTAGGTGACCCGCTAGCTTGTCTGTCATAAAAAAAGTCTGGGACTATAGTGTAAGGTGTCCAAGATTTACCTTTCATTGCCTCCTGGTCCAGGCATGTGACAATCCATATTTTTAACACTAAGAAGATGATTAGTACTTTTTAAGACAGCCAGCCATTCAGCATCCTGCTTTAGCAGCTTATCTCCGTCATATTCTGAAGGAATATCTAATATTTGCAGATGCCTCCGTTTTGGCAAACATTTATCCAATGCCAAAAATTTTGTATCAGTTTCATTGTCATGTTTCACAAGCGCTGCAAACTGGCAATGTAAATGCGCTGCAAACCAGTAGTCTGGTTTTAATTTGTTCAATAATGTTTCTGAAGGCATACTTCCCAGTTGGTTTGATTCAACATCTTCTCTAAAAAGTTTTAAATTTATATTATTCTTGTTCGATTCATGCGAAATCTTTTTTCTACTAAAATCCAAATTATATGTATACTATTTCCAAAATTTAAAATTAGACTACCTTAGAAATGGTTTTCTTCTGAGTAAATTCTCTTTATCTCCATAATTTGTGATCCCTCTTGGCCAATCATGGGACAGCATTACATGGAGTTTTTCCTGCAGTTGGGTCAACCTGAACACATCAAGAGACCTCACATGATACACAGATCTCAAGGAGTTTGGTGTATATGGTGGACTTTCCCATAAGCCTTGTAAATAGTCATGTCCCTTAAATATGCCGGACAGTCCTGAAAACATTAGGACATGAAGCATTTTTTTTTTTTATGACATGAAATATTAACTTTTTAGTGCAGAAAAGAAATATAAAGATTAAATTGCTATACTCATAAAAATTGAGGAACTTCAAAATATATTTTTTTGACTTAAGATTAAAGGGGATCGCTTAAACATCTCAAAAACTGAAAAGTAAAAATATATACCTACCAGCTATAACAAATAAAAAAGCAACCACACTGAAATTCCTGAGTCTCTGAAGATTTTTGTGGTATCAGTTGTCGAGGAGCTAACTTGTAGCTTTATGAACTGTTGTTTCTAGTAGACCTGAGATGATGTAATCATTCAGTTTCAGTTCATGAGTATGTAAATGTATTATTTATTATTAAAACAATATTATAGAATGTACACTTTGACTATAGAAAGTGCCTATGAAGGCCTACTCGCTGAATAAAAAGTTTAATTTGATATTCACCACTGAGTACATATTTTAGGTAAAAATATTACGAAGAGGCGAAAATTACGCACCTCCTATTCGCAAGTCTCCAAACTGGATAACACCAGCTCTGCCCAAGTAATAAATATTGGGAGCGACCCAACCCCCATATGGCAACTCTTGCAGATAATTTGAGGCTTCATGGTTACCTCCAATGAACAGAGTCAGTATAGGTGCCTGTTTTTCACCACTGTAATACCTGAAAAATTACAGTGACAAATTAAAATTTTACAGTAATTTTTTGCAAAACAATAGTGCATGGCCTTGTTGTATGTCAATAATTATTATTTGATGGACATGCACAACCAACATTTTGTATGTACGAAGTTTTGTATGATGGTGCATATGTAGGGTTGCCGCCAAACCTAATAGCTGGACAGGCCAGCCAGTTTGGCTGGACATTTGGGTAAAAAGGCCGAACATTATTGAGGATTTTGTGTCTCAGTATTAATAGGTACCTACGACGAAAAAATGTTATATAAAATCAAGCTTTTTTGATTTTACCAATTTTTGTTAATGAATATAAATAAAATCAAATCCTAAATCAGTCTAAGTACTTTAAAGTCAAATAAAAAGTCATCAGTCAAAATTAAATTCTACTTAGACATTTATTAAAATTTATAAATTTGTTTGGCTTTCGTTCACAAAATGTAAAAAGCCTAACAAAAGCCGGACCCGGTTTATTTTGGTTATGTCTGGCTTTATCCGGACGCCTGGCAACCTTATGCATATGGCACATTGGATATAACAACGGTTGTACTGCTGTATGTCAAAATAGTGCGTAAAAGAGCTCTAAGTATTAAATTGCTTTATATAAAGTATACCTAAATTTATATCATATCGCTGAATTTATACATGACTTAGATATAAATCATATAAGCAGGCCACTGCCACCCATTTTAAATGTTTGGGGGAGCTATGTCCGGCAGTGGACTTATTGTGGCTGAGATGATGATATACCTAATAAGTTTATGTAAATCTTTTTAAATTGAACGTCCATTTCGGCGAGGAGTTGCAAATTGTTTATCTCTGTACAAGGGAGTAAACATTTTATTCTGAACCAAAACTTACTTGTAAAATGTACAGATGTGTTGATATTTTTCAGGCACAGCCATAGCTCGTAAGTCTTCATTATTACGTACTGATTGGAAGTCACCACAGCAGATTAGCAAATCTATCCTTATACCTTCCCGCTGTTGTAAAGTTTCGATACATTCATAGATTTTGTCAAGCTCTCCATGAGCGCATCCTTCCACTGCTATTTTCATTTTATTTAACTTTTTATTATACGTTAACAGGTACTCGTCTTATAGTACCTATTTATATTTTTAATTATTCCTTGATTTTACGATTACAACATAACCTCCAATTGCAATACATGGAAAACTAGGGATGTCAAATGTCATTATGTCAATGCCAGTGCCAGTCAATGGATGCAAGTTGTCAACTCGATCGAGTTGTATGTAATTGATAAATCGACTCCAAGTTTCGAGTCAAATCGATATGTAATTCGAAACCCACTCAAAAGTGCGATCAGGGGGAGCACACTTAGTATAACCGTCAATTTTCATAGGCAACAGCGACATTTGGGAGATTGGTGGAAGAACTAAAATTTAAAAAAAAGCGGCGGCCATTTTGCACTTCACTTATCGTCTGACGGACCATTCGATAGCATTGACGTTATTTATTTATTTTAGTTATTTATTTACATAAAATGTAAATAAAATACAATTTGAATACTTAAATAATCATAATTTAATGTATTCCTTCCACAGAGTACTATGTATATACGGAAAATTCCTTCGGAAGTCCAAAGAAGTCCCGCACTTCTTTGGGGCTTTAATAAAGAAATATATTCAGAAATTATAGGGAAGGGTATACATACATACTATGTTTAGCTATAGTTGAAATTTTAGTTCACCCACCAATCCCTGCGGTGGCAGCACCTTCCATAGATGCCGATTTCACCCCGGAGTTGCCACTCTATACCTACCATTATTACTATCCTCTTTGAGTGCGATTCGTTCGAGCGTTCCATATGCGTTTTTAAATGTTGGGTTAAAGAAAGGGAACGCTGCACTTCACTCCCACTCACAGAGAGAGACAGTTGAACCGAGGTTATTCCAGGCTTTCCAGGTCATAAATGTCCTTACTTCAAGTAGGTATACTGTGTATTGTTTTCAAGTTTTATCTAAAAACCCATGCGTTAAGCGTAGCGTATTAGTGACCGTCAGGTGGGAAGCATACAAAAACATAGAAAAGATTGGTAAATAACAATATTGTTTAAAATGCTGAATTCCCTCTAATATATTTGAGCACAGTGATGGCTCTTGCGTAAACTCGTGTGCGCTGGGGGGGACCGATCACTGACCAGTCCCCGTGCTGTGAATGACTGACCAATCAGTGCTGTGAAAAATGAGTTGATCTGTGCTGTGGTCAGCTCTATAACACTGATTTTTGTTTTCTTTTTTATTTCTTTTTTACAAACCACTTTTATATTCCGCGTATTTTGTTCATTGTGTAAATTTTTTGTGTTTCTTGTATTATTACCTATACTGAATACTGATACAAAAGAATACAAAATCAATTAAAAAGTACCTAGGTAATATAAAAATAATGTTAAAAAATAAACCTACTTAAATTAAATGACAAAAAAGGCCGTAATAACTGAGTTTCTTTCGCAATTTCTTTTCTAGCAGACACTTTGCTTTGTTTTCGTACTTCGTACTCGAGTTTGTACCACAAGTTTCAATCGAGTTAAGTGGATTTTAAATCGATTTAAGTTTAAACCCGAGTTGATTTACACATCTCTAGAGTTAAATTTAGAAGGACGAATGAGCTTCTTTATAATTAAATGTTGCCAATACTCTACAAAAATTACTGAATGTAAAAAAAGCATCAGAAATAAATAATGTCAAAAGGGCTAGAAACATAAAATGGTTTTCTCGTATACCTCACCTCGGTTTTTCTATGTATGCGCTTATGGTATATGTGTGTTCTGTACCACAATCCGACTTCCATGTTTACTTTACCTTTGTCTTTTAACTCCGTGCCTAACTTCATTTTACTTCAGTGAACTTCGCGAGAGTGTAGAGCCCGCATAGCAAAATGGTAACAGGCGCAGGCGGTCAACCAAGAAAGTTGAAAATTTGTATAAAGGTTCTCTTTGATGTTGACAAGGATAAAGATGGGGTTTTATATAATTCCCACGGATAAGGGAGTAATATCGCAGGCGCTCAACATAGAAAGCTGAAATTTTGTATAGAGGTTCCGTTTATGATGTTGACAAGGATAAAGTTTTTTTTTTTAATTCCCACGGGACCGAACTTTTTAGCAGTTTCGCTTGACCACGCGGGCGGAGCCGCGGGAAACAACTAGTAATGTTATAACTTGACTATTTGTTGAGTTTCTTGCGGCACTTCTTCTCAACAGACCATTTACGTCGAAGTGTTAGTAGGATTTAAAATATCTATTATTTCCTGTAAATCTACTTGCAAAATAAATGATTTTATTTATTTATTTAACATATCGATCACATTGCATTATAGCTACATAAACATAATGTACCTTGACAAATCAATTAGCGAGTTCATTGCGAGAATTGGGTACAAAATTAGATCGTGCTAATATGAACGAAGTGGTAGGAAGGTTTAAATTAGAAACAGACAAGTACGATGGGTTCCGTAGTAAACCTAAATAGTTTCGTCAGGTCTACCTTAAAGACGACTTAGGTAAATATTAAAAAGAAATAAGTTTACATAACTAATATAATCAGAAAGATATTAATTAGTAACAGTTTTGTAGGCGGCGATTTATTTCATATTATGAAAAAATCTGCATAGTACATATACTTATATGGTACCTACTTATTGAAATGAAACAGGCACTTGGAAGGACTTTTTTACGTGCCAATCGTGTTTCTGGCATCATTATTTACAACACTGTAAGATTTTATAGGTATTTGATTTGATCAATTAAGTGCGAATAAAATAGTCTAGGACGACACGATTGGTACGAAAAATGAGGTTTGGACGACAGACGAAGGTTCTATATGTTATAAAACGCGTTCTGAATCTGTAACGCACATGTAGCTTCTATAAATTGATGCGTGTTTCTGCGGTAACAACAAAGGAGTGGATGGACTTGTATCTGGCTCCCAGTAGGTATGAGATAGCGGGCGTCATGACGTCACAGCGGCCGCACCAATCGCGCACTGAGGCGGCGCCGTAGGCGCGCGCGCACCGCCCACCGACCACTAACGGGAAAACTCGGAAAACTTATCGATGTCGTGTGAACCAGCTAATGTATAGCTCAAGACTAGACAATGATCATAGTAGGTACATTACATAGCTAATAACTTTGTTAAGTAATCAGAAAACATTATAAAAAATAAAAACATTGATAAAAAAATCTATTTGTAGTAATTTGGGTATTTTATTCAGGGTAGGTTATTATTAGGATAAATTATTATTGCCTGTATAAGTACCTACCTACTGACAACCTCATACATAACAATTATGTATTTAAAAAATAAAAACGAATTAAATCGTGCATACAGCACATCTTTTTATAATATTACTTACTTGTATACATAAACAGACCTCAACATTATTAAATTTATATTAAGAACAGTATTTTTTTAATTTATTGTTTACCAGTTGTATATAGGTACTCACAATTAAATGATCGGATAATCATAAAGTAAACAAATACAGTGCGATATCTCGGTTCACGCGCTCCCCTTCTGTTCGTTTATAGTTAATGCTGCTGAGCATAAGGAGCTCTTTATACTCGGTGCGCGCGAGTCGGTCGCACGCGCGCTACTCTCGCGAACGAAACGCCTTCTACGGCCACCATACAAATTCTTCTTCTTGTTTGTGTCAACAATGAGCTGGAGCCAGGATCACGGCCGGCCCCGCGACATGCTGGAGATCAACGAAGCTGTCGGCAAACTTTTGAGAAACTTCAATTATGACAATATAGTGCCACAGCCTTCCAAGTGAGTATTTTTTTATTATTATATGTATTAGTATAGGTATTATAGTTATTTCTAGGGTGCCTTATTTTGCATACTGTAACGTTACCTTATAAGAAAGTATATTATAAAAAACTCCTATTTATGAAGATCGACTCGGTGGTCGAGTGACTCGCACTGGCTACATTCTATCTTTTTCCTTTATTTACAAATAACAATATTTATGTAAACATAATGTTACCGGAAATGTATGAAACCTAGAAAATGCGTAAGTACATACAATTCCGAAGCAATTTAGGAAATGTATAAATTATTTCAAACATTTTTTATTACACCTTCCTGAGAAAAGGGTATTGACGGATAGATACAGAATACAGACAGACAGGCAGACGGACAACAAAGACTAAGTGATTTTTAAGAGTTATATTTTATTTCTTTAGGGGCACGGAACTCTAAAAATAATTGTTGAAATCAACTATGTATGATATTTTCAATGAAATGGGTGCTCAGGAGTTAAATAGAATGTATTAAAATTAAGTAATATAAGCTTATAAAGTACCATTTAACATTACATAGAGTGACACTCACTCATTACCTATATGTATAAAAAATAAATAAATATATAGGGACAAATCACACAGATTAAGTTAGCCCCAAAGTAAGTTCGAAACTTGTGTTATTAAATACTATATTTTATAACAAATTATATACATATATATAGATAAGCATCCAAGACCCGAGGCTATATCAGAAAAAGTTCCTTTTTCATCATGCCCCGACCGGGATTCGAACCCGGGACCTCCTGGGTGGCGGTCTGGCGTGGTAACCATTACGCCACGGAGTCATCAAATAAGTCTTTATTATGTTATTATGTAAATATGTCCAATGTCAATCAATACGTATAATCACCTACTTTCTAGAACAAAATCGATAGATCAAATTTAACTCCTTAATAAAATCAGTTAAACGATTGCTAATAAAGCGTACTATGTAATGTATATTGCTAATGAAATGAATATCTGGATGATAAATTAATTTAAATGTCTGCCTCTCTTTTTCACTCAATTTCCTATAATTCCTATGTCTGAAAAAGTGCATTTGAATTATACGTAATTAGAATATGTTACATGGGTAGGTACTTAATGCAATAAATAAATGAAACCAGTAAATATTATAGAAATGTAACTCTCACATATTATGATTGGCTATGGAGTGGTGCGTGGTGGTGAGAGCAATTATAAAAAATCGGTCCAGAATTAAAGGAGTAATAGGCGGACATACAAATATATATATATACATATATATATATATATATATATACATATATATATATATATATATATATATATATATATACATACAATGAAACATAGAACCTCCTCCTTTTTTGAAGTCGGTTAAATACTATTGCTCGACTGGGGAAGTTTAGTTTTGAGATTTTTTCTTGTACTTGTGTATGTACAAGCAAGAAACTTGATACGATCGAAGCATTCCTGATATAAAACGTCTTGTCATACAGAAACACGGAAAACAAAATGATCATAAAATAAGGGTTTCTTTTAAGAAATGATATACAATAAAATCACACAATTACAATTAAAATAACGAAATTAAATTATTACAATTAAAAATTAAATAAGAATAACAAAATAAAAATAAAATAATGTTAAATAAGGGTTTCTTTTGAGGTATGGAAACCCTAAAAACATATAAACAAAAATAAGCAAATTAAATTAATTGAGTCTATATCTACAGATACCTATCTAGCCTATCTAGGTATGCTAATACAGCATTAATTTTATCTGATGGACTGTAACCCGATACCAGCATTGGGGCCTCAATTTCAGAAGCTTGTGCTTCAACGGAAACCCACTCGAGTACTTCCTTGTACCGACGACAGAAACATTTAGAGGTACAAAAACAGAGTAACATGAGTGTACCTATGAAATTAATGGTTTATCAGAATAGATGAACAAAACAAAATATTTTTTACTAACAAAACCCGCGCAATTCCGTTTGCGTATATTAATAGACAGCCCGCGCCATTGACTATCAGACTTTTGACCAAATCCTCCGGAAATAGCGCACTTTTCGGGATAAAAAGTACCCTATGTGTTAATCCAAGGTATTAGCTACCTATATACCAAATATCATAAAAATTCGCCCAGCCATTTGAGAGCGAAGAAGAACAAACGTGCTCAACAAACGTGAACAAACTTTCTCCTATATGACATTAGTGGGAATTGTGGGATAGGTAGGTACAGTCGCCTCGAGGAGCAGGACCATCTTTAGGATGATTTTTGGTTGCAACATCCAACATCCTAGCGGACACATGTGGCTCTAATAAACAAAAACCCTGTTTGGTAACAAAGAAAAGGACGGAGCTGACAAAAATTCCGCTTACAAGATGTGCAAGCGATTTTTTTCTAAAATGGTCCTCCTATCTTCGAGGCCACCGTACATTAAGTACGTAGGTGGGATAACTCTCGGTTCCAAATATGAATGGGAATGAGTTACTTATTTATTTTTATAGAATTTGACACATCGATGCATTCTCTATGACAGCTCGGTGGCGTTGGTAACTCGGCACCAGCAGGTTCGATTTCTGCTCGGGGAAACATGGTCGGTGTTTGTCTCGAGGCTGGGCGTTTTCTACGTATTAAAAGTATATAATAATATTTACCCTACCTACATACCTAACAAAGTAGAAAATACATAGTAAAATTAAGTAAGCATGTATAAAACTTCCACTTGCACCCATTGAATACTTATTGACCTCTGATAAATGAGTCAAAAGGAGCTTTGTCTTATTCAGAAAAGATTATCAAAGTAACGTTACACAATTCATGTTAAATATTGTGAATTAAAATAAACTATTTATACACATTATATCGATATTATGTATAATTACTTTTAAAGTTTTCAAATTATTAGTTTAATGATTACAGAACCCACTTGATAAGGACTAAATTGAAAAAATTCAACAAGTAATGTTTTTTTTTTATACTACTAAGGTGGCAAACAGGCATACGGCCGGCCTGATGGTAAGCATCACCGTAGCCTATAGACGCTTGCAATACCGGGGGTATCACTCACGCGTTGCCAACCCTCCCAACCCCCCAAGTGGAGCTCTGGAGACCTTACTCACCGTAGGAACACAACATGGCCGAGACTCGAGACCAATGCTATTTGGTTACGATCTTCTGTAAGGTGGAGGTCCTTCCCCAGACGGGCTGCTCCGATTTGAGCGGATTATACGCTATGCCCTACCTCTCTTACAAAAACTATTTACAAAGTCGACCACTTTTGAAGCTCTTTCGGAATTCAATATACTTAAGTAATTATTTATAAGTAACATAATATTAATAATCTTAGCATATTGCCTACTCTAGGTCTATTGAAAATTTTAAGAGTAAGAACATAGGGACTGCGCACTTTTTTATTCAAAACTCTACGACTGCCGATAACTCGATCGCCAGTTGTAGACTTTATTACTTCCTGACATCTTATTCGAAACAATTATAGAATAGGCTAGGAACGCTAAAACTTTTTGTTATGAAGTGTAAATATGTTTAAATCAAACAATAGGTACATAGCGGGATGAGAGTTCCGCGGTCGGGGACTCCCTGGGAGATAAGCACCCCACAATGTTTACGAAGCTCTATCGCTATCACACGGAAATAAATGGTCTTGGCAGGAAGACGAAAAAATCCTCACACGCCCCATACATTTATATGCATGCATACATCTATTTAGTATGATAACGTGCGCCGCAATAATCTAATAATAGGTGTTGGCGGTGCGGTGTTGCTATTTTTTGCAAATATTTATCTTATCACAAATGAATTCACTTTAGTTGTCACTTTGACGTAAAGTTGCAAGAATCAGTAGTGAATTATGACCGACAGAAATTCAAAACTTCACGAACGAACTTTTATTTACAAATGCAGTAAATTGCATTTTGTAAAGTCAGCCAAAGAAAGACGTGACAACGCCGCGATTCAAGTTTTCTAAATATCGCGGGTTGACATTTACTCGAATTTTTACTTATCAATAGTGTTCATATACTACATACTACGTAATACGTAATTACAAAGTTTCATAACGATGCTTACATTATTAGCATAACAATCTTTGTTCTCGTTCTCTACCCTGTTCACCCCTTTCATTGGTTGACTGACTCTGACTGTATTATACCAAGTGGAAACGACCCCAACGTATGTAAAAGTTAATTTGTCCAGATTCCCTAGTTGAGCCAGATTTTCGTCCATCGCAAACTAACTATCATTATAAAATAGAGCAACAGAGCTAAGTAAAATCCCTCATTCCCTCGGCTCATTGTTTGATCCCTCAATGGATCCTACTAAAATAGGCGACTTAGTGAAACCTTCTAAGAGTTGAACTTCTAAGTTAGTTTAGCTGGAAGCTTGGAAGGCTGGTTAAAAGTATTATAGAAATAGAAATTAATCCTAATAGAAACTTCAAGTCAGGCCATAATAATCTTGCCGTAAGAATTGGTCGGGGGTTGGCTGGAAGGTTTAAAACATCAAAGTTTCCGAATTCCAAACTCACATGTAAATGACCTCTACAAAATATTAGTAAGTATAAATTAAAACCTTTGAATGATGAAAATGATTTATTTATTTTAATGGGAATGTTACCAGAATGGTACCTATCCATCAAAATGCGTTTTAACATTCAACATGATGTGAAGCGCCGACAGTTGATAGGAAATTAATAAACAAGGAGCAGATAAGAGATAACAAAGTGCCTTTTCAATTAGTGCGAGATCATGAGTGAGCTGAGACGCCGCTGACCCCGGGTCGGCTAATGCTAGTCTTATCCTACTTTATATAGTTTATGTTTTACTAATTACGAAATAATTACTGTAGCCTAGGGTCAAGCCATAAGATATTACGATACGGGATGAACTGCGCAGACAGAGCTTTTCATCAAAATGTGATATTTTAAATTTCGTAAAGATTGTAGCAATCTGTTATTTCGGTGTATGTATATGAATGTACCTTAATTGCAGGAGGAGGTAAGGGGTGGAAGGTAAATAGAGAATAATGTGTAGTAAAAAAATAATACTTATATTTTATTAATAAAAGACAAGCGTGGTGGATTTTTACGTCCAAGCCCCTTAATTATCATGAATATAAGGAACTCATGAATCGGGTAGGCCTTTGCCTAGCTGTAGGATAGTTTAAGCTAAAAATTATGAATGAATGACGAGATAATAAACGTAAACCAGTACGTACGATTACTCTCATCGTCATGTACGTCAGAAGCACGGTTATAGGTATAGCTTTCCGGCTCTCTCATTCATCGTACAAACACAGCGGCTTATCACCGCTATTTTACGTCGATATTCTGTGAGGGGGTGGCACTATCCCGGTCCAACTAGCCCATTTGCAAGTCACTAAAATTTCTTACTGGTTTTTATGAAATAGGGAAAAAGCATCTATTATTGTCTGCATGTAATTTATTTTCAAACCGCATTCATGTAATATCTGCACTTCCCAAAGGTTGGCTGGCACGCCTTTTGTACACAAATATTGTGATCTATAAAATTTAAACTAATAAATAAAAATACGCTTTCGTTTTTAATATTAGCATGCATGTAGGTAGATTGGTTACTGTTACACTGTTGTATGTAACTAGTGGAAAACTAACAAAATGGTGTAGAATACAGATGTATAATGATTTACTGAGCAATTAGCGAGTGTACGTGTGCTATGTTTCCGAAACACCCCGGAATGTGAATAAAGATAATGCATTAAGCAAACGTTCATTCTATGGTTTCGTGGTGTTTTATCACCGGTTAATATTTTCTTTATAGAAACAACAAACAGCGTAGGTATATTACTTACCATAAAATTACTACTGTCGCCAAACAGATATGGAAGTACGTTTAATGTTGGACTGCCTATTATCTAATACAAGAATACCATCCAACATCCAAGGAAGATCGAAGAAGTTAAAAACCGGAAAAGTGCCCTGGCACGCTCTTGCCTATCTAACTAATGACTGTAAACATCATGGGGTTCAGCGCGAAAAAAATTAATTCCAACTTTACATGTAGGGGAGGCACCCCAAATTTTTTTTCAAGATTTTCTTCTGCCACTTTGGTAGCATAGTTAATAATTTATAGACGTGCAAACTTAAAACTTTCTAGTATAGTAGGTATCTATTAACCGTCTCGGTGACCGCGGACTAATGGACAAATGGTGTTACCATAAGGGTTCCTTTTTTTACGGAACCCAAAAATTTATGGGGTTGCATCGTTCTATTACAGAGTTCCCATGATCACCTTCTGTTGAAATTTTGCTCCTAACTTCCCTTTATGATGGAGAGTACTTAATAAGACGTTAATTTCCAAAATTTCTAATGCGAACAGGTATTTAGCCAAATGAAGATGCGCGTTTTCGCTAGTATCTATGTTTACCTCATACATAACTATGAGAACATCATGTGAACTGTAAATAATGAAGCCGTCGATAACAAACATAATAATGGAAAATTATACGCAAACACAACCGAACCAAACAACATATAAAAAGCACTGAAAAGGTATCATTTTCTTATCAAACTACTGGAACCAAAAAAAAAGCATATAAGTAAGCCAGTCGTCGCTAACAATATCAGCATGTGTATCATAACAAATCAATTCGTTTGCTTCACAATATGTCTCGTTTAGATAGTAACTTTTTATGGTGTATGTTATGGTTCTGGGTACAAAACTTGGCAACCGCAACCCTAGTACCATCTTCAACGAATTGATACTATAGCAAAATATTCGTACGTTCCTTTCTAAAAACAATAATTAAGACGTGTGCTCAAAATCCATAGATTAATATTTCCTCGCCTAGCTGCTCTGAGTGCATAAACAAAATAGTTTGTGCAGTGATTGTAGCCTGCATAGTAAGTGGGGAAACAAACACGGGCACACAGGTGCCGCGACGCCGCACAGGAACCGCCAGCGGAGCTCCATTTGTTTGTACAGGCCACTTCGCGCCCTCACCGTGTGCGTACATCATACTTTGACATTTGAACTTTTCATATCCGAGTTTTATGATAGCTAACATTTACCTATGAACTTACACGTGTATGTATAACTGACGTTTGAATTACGTACTTTTTACCATAGCGCTGCATTTAGAAGAATCATAAAATGAAGACAGGAATTTTTTACACTTGTAATTAGCCTGACGGATGTATAGATAGACAACTAGATACTAAACCTACTCAGAACAACAAATGGAAGTAAAGAAAAACCGTAAAAGTGTGATCACGCAGTGTAGGGCTCCGTATTTGTTACGCTTTGCATGCTTGCAGGTTTGTGCAGATGCAATGTCATATTCTATGACATTTTTTTTATGACTTACTCTGTAACTCGTAGAGCCTAGCCACCCCGCACACACCGAAAATTCATTCGCTGTTCACGTGTAAGACGGAAGCTTGTTGCAAATGCTTTTCCAAAACTGTTCGTAAATAACAAATGGTAAGTAGATATGTACTCTTGGAAAATGCAGTCCCACGTTCTCACTTTAGGGTCTGGATAGTATATGGTTATTTTACATATTGGAACTTTAGCTAAATCCAAGGTTAAAATATTGACAGAGTGTAATCTGGTCGGCTCTGTGTGTTCGGTTAGCGAGACCGCGGTAATGTGCGCGGTTAGCACCGCTCTTCATTACCGCAACACCGAACCTCTACGCTGAATTTCGCGATGTATGAAAATTGCCTACTGAGTGCCACCCACGTCAACAAAATTAGTATGTTTATATACAGCTCATGTCAGCATCATTTGCGCCCTTGATAGGAAAGGCAGAGTTTGGAGAAGACCGTGTTTGAACCGCGTACGACAAAAAATTTAAAAGTTACTATTAAGTTTGTTCATCAATTGGAGAGAAATATAAGGGAATATAAAAGAATTTGTATGTTGTGTAATTTTCTTTTTTTAACTTGAATAACACTGAAACAATACAACGTGCTTATAAAATGTAAAGGCTTTTTTAATATACATGATTTCATTTTCAACCGGATATTATCTATTGGTTTGAAAATTAAATAAAGGCTCTACGAATATCGATGTTGGCACATAAAAAGCTAGTGTGTACTATGTGCTATATATAACCATGGTTAACTCATAATATTCCGGAAAAAGCAGAGCCAGTTCACTAACAATTATTATTGTAAATACACTCGACGTCAAAAAAATTGTAAGCGATCTTTCAGATGAGCTGCGGTCAATTTTGGACCTGCTGCAGTTCTTTGTGTCACTATCTTCTCTCTCAATCTTCGGCTAACTGTAGACACTCATGGTTCCTCTGCGAGTCGCCTAGGGTTGTCGTTGCAGCTCAACAGCATTTGAGAACTGATTTTCCAAAGACGTCGATACGATGAATCGGTCGTCTCTCTCCGAGGTTCAGTGACCTCTACCAGATCCATGTCTCCGGATATAGCCACCGGTCTCCAGGAACTGCTGGTAAACTCTTCGACCCGAAAAACGGTTCAAGTTTTATTGCCGAGATACATGACACTGCTGCATGCCTGATTGAAGCAGTGCAATCACTTGGGCGGCTTTATCAGCAGTGGTATCCGTCTTTAAGGGTAATTTTGTTGTGAAAAATCTTCTCCTATATCCTCTTCAACGGATGGTTAGCGAACGACCCCCATTTAACCTGTGTTGACCCTATTATAACCACAAATGTAGCGCAACTAACTGCTATCTTTTTTAATATAATTTTTTATTTTGTCTCTGTGGCGTCAGGTTTTTTAAAATGTAATGGTATGTTTTTTTTTATTCTTTATTAAATGTTAATAACACTTGAAAGTTATTTTTCGCAGAGGTGCGATTTTTTTGACGTGGAGTGTATAATAAACCATAAGAAAATAAATGTCATTTATATAGCAGTCGCGGTCACAGCTAGTATCAAATAAAATAAACTAAGATTAGGTAGGTAATTGCGAAGTTACCGCTAAATCATGACGTAGGGCAGCTTGAGGTGATATCGCAGCGCAGCCGCTATCAGCGGCAATGTAGACACAGATGCCACCGCGCTTTGCTACCCTCCTACGACGACAATTCAATGACCAAGATGTGAGTCAAGGACTAACATATATTTAAACTCTTGTAAAATATAATGTACCTTAAGTAGGCAGTACACCGTGAAAATAATATATAAAAAATTGTAAAAAACGTTTTTATTTTCGAGAGTCAGGCCTAATGCGATATTGCAGCATTATGTTATAACAAAAAGAAAACTAACTACTCGTCATTACACAAAAAAATGTACTGTACCTACTACTAACTGAAAACAGCTTTCGTACGAAAACATAAATTTTTAAATGACCAATAAATAGATCTACAAAAAAATATTCAATAACTATTCTCAATTTTATTTGGCAGTTGTTTTTTTTATTTAATTAAGTACTTGTTATCTACAAAGATGTATAGTAATGGTGTAAAATTATTAGTTTATAATAAATGCAAATAGAAACCTTTAAAAAGTTTCTATTGAACTGCACAATAAAAAACAATTCCGTGTAAAATACTATTTGATTTGTTTTTCTTCCCACCATTCGACGCACAGCGCATTGTCGGTTCTGCGCTTCAAATGCACAAAACAAATAACAGTACGTAATACGAGTGAGTCACTTGCACGCAGTGTGATAAGTACTGAAAAGCTTTTATCAAACCACCGAAAGTATTCTGAACAAGTATTTGACGATTTCAAGAAATTCAATAATATTATATCACATTTTAAGTGTATACAAATATTTATAGAATAACGTTCATGTTTTATTCACACTAAAATACGTTATAGAGACAGTTTAATCTAATTAAAAAATAATTTTAGGTACTTGCGAAATCCGTTTTCAAAAAGTGATACTAAGAATTTTAGTGCTAATTCATTTCTTTCTTCATGAAGTTGTCCCATTCCCCAATCGAATTAAATAATTATAATGAGGAAAATAAAACCATATCTATATATTTTTTTAAGATCATGCCCCAAATGTATCGTCGATGATGAATTGATGATGGATGATAAAGCCGCGGTATCAAATTCATTGCAGAGATGGTTCGCTTCCGGGATGCGGCGGCCAATCGGATCGTATTCGCAGAACGGCTGGTTTATCAATACATTAAATAGGATGCATCTGCTTAGACACGCCCTATATTTGCATTACTTACACATCTACTATTGGTGCAGAATACCTATGATACTGATAGATAATAAGTACTGTTGGTACCTTTTTTTTACCTGATGATACGCATAATAACCGCTGCGCTTGCGAAAATCAAGAGTCTTGGTCTTGGATGCGATGCCCACTTATGGAGGAATTGGGAAGAGGGAAACTTGGTGGTTGGCAACGCGTGAGTGATACCCCCGGTATTGCAAGCGTCTATTCTATAGGCTGCGGTGACGGCTTACCATCAGGCCATTAGGCAAACTTCGTCCTATCCTAACACCCGCTCTATACCTACTCTTGCCAAGTTGACCGAAGCGAAGTTAGAAAGAAAAGTAAACACGAAGTAGGACGAGGAGTCCATCCACACTCTTGTTTCCGCTCTACTTTGCGAGAGTGCAGAGCTGGATTAAACTTCAATTAAAGATTTTTTATTGTTTTTTTGTGGTGAAAAGTCAAGCTTTTTTTTTTTAATAGGCCTATTATAAACTCCTTCAAATCGAATAGACATACACACGAACACAAATATGCTATTTGCGTGCTATGAAAGATGATACGCTACCACATAATTTGTCTTATATATGAGAAAATAAATACAAGAAGGCAATCATTGTTTGCTTAAAACTAATCAAATATATTGTGAGAAAATTTTCCCCCTTTTAATATAGTTAAAATGAAACATTTCGTTACATGATAACATATCCGTTTACGTTGCACCATTAACATGATACTAGAAACGTTTTCCCATGGCTAACCCTTCAACCAGGTGGTGGTATAGCTAAACATATTTATCTAAAATTATCGTCGTGGGCATTCTATAGGCACCCTTTCGAGTGCTGCGGACTTAGGGGTTATGCTTGTGGGCCCAGTCTTGAGCCATCGGCTACTGTTTTACGGCCTATTAATTTGTTTTATAGCCTGTAACATTAACTGTAAAGATAACTGCGGCACTTGGGGTTGTTTAGATCAGAATTTGTTGTAAGTAGGGAAAATACCCCACAAACATGTGTTCATAGGTTATTAAACAGTTTTATATAGTTCTGCAATGTAAACATGATAGTACATGGTAATCAATGGTTACATTTTGAGAGCAATAAATTACGATTGCACCGCAACGGGAGCATCAAAACTAATACTTTGGCTACGTGCAGTCCAGCGTAATGTTCCTTTGCAAATTTATGTAGTAGCAAGTATCAGGGCGGCTGAAGGCGGGCAAGCTCTGAGCGGCAGAAATAGCGTGGGCGGACCCGTCACAGATGACAGCTATCTGCTCCGTTTATGACTTCCTCAGCCAATGGCCTCGGCTACTCTATACTTTCAGTCAAAGTGTCACCTAATCACAAGAATTTATAATGTAACTTTTATGTAGGTAATCTATTACATATAATAAAACATTAGACCCCGATATGTCTGTACATTGAACATATTTGGCAAAAATAGAGAGAAGTTGGAGAAAGGTAATAAAATACTTTTTATTTAATTTTTTTGTTGTTGTTGAATGTTTGAATTGAACGCGCAAATCGTCTAAGTTACTGAACGGATTTTAATGCTGTTTTCACAGAAAGATAGAGCTCGGCTTGGAATAGAATATAGGCTTTGTTTCAATTAAATCGGATGTCAGGAAAAGGAGTTATCCTTATTTGAACATTTTACGCGGACGAAGTCGCGGGTAACAGCTAGTTTTATAAATATAATTCTATTATTGATTCGGTTATGTATAACTAGAGAAAGAAGATAATTAACTACTCTACTTTCTGTGATCTGAATAAACGATTAAGTATTGCTCTTCAAATCATCAAATTCTCAATGCATGTAGCATTTTTTTCATTTGCTCTTACAGCAATATGTGTGCCTACTTAAGCAGCGATTGGTGATTCAAATTGTTTAAACATTTTTTTCTTATGTAGGTATCGACATGAAACACTGACGCGTGCCTCGGGCCATAGCTATCAATCACAATGGTATTACAACAACAATCGTAATGCCTACAGCTTCTGAAATTCGTAAGGCAGTTCTCTAAACAACGGCTCGAATTGTTACAGCCTAACTAAGCAATAAAATAATGGCGTACGTGACACGTGGAGCATTTTTTTCGTCATAATTTCAACCTTTGATAAAAGTTAGCTCTCCTAAAACGTCGAACCATAACTTAAATAATAAATTACGTTATGTTATTTCGTTAGTTCTAATAATGATGATGTTTTTCTTTGTGTGTGATTTATATTAATACCTAATGCTGTAACAATGAGAATTCGAGTTTTTTTAAATTTGGTACACGGGTTGCCGGGTTAGTCGCGATAATAACTTAATCTTGGGTAACAACAACACTTCTCTACCCTAGTTACGGCTTTCAGTTTTGTGAAAGATTACAAATTAGTTCATAAATAGGTGTTGTCATTAATATAATAGATGATACATATTATTTTCTTAAACATAATCAAAAAGACATCATTCTGATTTTCTGACGTACCTAATAATAACTAATACAGAAGACAGATAATTGGGTCGGCGATGTGTCGGCGCAGACAGTTTTTTATTCGACGTCAATTACACACGTGCCTCTATTTAACTATTCAATGTACAATATTATAAACGTGAAAAGCAGGTGATACAATTCCCTTATTAGAAAAACCCACAATAAGCGGGCCAACCATGAAAGGTAATTAAGAAAATACCTACGGACTGACGTTTTGAAACTTATTCTATCTAATGTCTTTTTTGACAGGACTACGTGTTTCGTGGTTACGCATGGACACTTTCATAGTAGACCCGAAGATTAATATGAACGCCTACAAACCTTTATGAGCAAAAAAAAAGTGTTAGCCACCCGATAGAGGGATAGAAATAGTTTATAATAGTATTTATAAATATCCTATAAAATCTGGAATACCTACAAATTTTTTGCGCCGGAACCTGGGTTTGTTTTCCATCACCTCTTTTATATGGGTGTGTGGATATTTTTTGCTTACTCTACACTCTCTCGAAGTTGAGCGAAAACGAGAGCTTTTTCCCCAAAGGTTTAGAATTCTATTTCACGCAAGAAGGCTTGACGATTTGTTTGAAAGTATTCCATTATTTTTCTCTATTCCTAGTTTTCTTGTAGTGTAGTTGTAGTTTATTGTAGTGGAACTCATTGCGGTTGCGCCCCTTGGTTCACAGACCACGAACCAATTTACATCAGGTGGCCCGCTTGCTTGTTTGCTTGTCATATGACATAAAAAAGCGTACAATAACAAAAGCTCGTCACCATAAGCTTGTCATATGTGACTGTGAAATCATAAGCAGTAAATCACTACGTGGTACAACTATAAAACTTTTTGTCATATTTAACATGACATCCTATAATGGGTTTCAAAACATTCCAAACTTTTGAAATTAAACACCCTGTGGAAGCCGCGACTATAATTTCAACTTTTACAAGTTATACGTTGCTGCTCTATAAAATTTACTTTAAAATACATATGTTTTATTATGCTGCAGGAAAATTATCTGAGACATACTTACTTACCCTAGTCGTACGCAATAATGTCCCCTAGTACCGTAATGCATGCACCAGCACCCTGCACCATCAATGGTGCAGATGAGACATGATTTGTCATGTAATTACAAATTTAAATCAATCCTCATTTACGAGTTTCAAGAGACAGTACAATTACTTACAGACTTTTTCACTATACAATTATTAGTTACTCAGCGACCGTCCCTTTCGGTTTTTATTGTGTAAATAAACTTCGTAAACAGTCATTAAACAAGATGCACTTTAACAGTGATTTTAATACAATGTCCACATGTCTGTATTGAAGTACCCAAGTACTTACTACCGCAATTGTCAGCCGAGATGTTACTAACCAGATGGCGGCGCGCGGTAGGTCTTCTGCCTCTACAAAAACCAACCTAACATTATAGAACGTTTAAAAATATACTATAGGTCAATATGATACAACTTAAGAATTATTTTTCTAATATTTCATTGACAGAGCATAATGAAATTCCCGTAAACATAATAGAGTTTCAAGAATTCATTCTCACTAATAAACAAGGAAACCGACTCTAGTTCGGCGAAGTTATGTAATTACTTCTCCTCAAATTGCTTCCTGAGAGTGATCCGTTAGAAATCGATCGACTTTTAGTGGCGTGTCAGCATTTGAAAAAACATAATTTATTGTCAGCGATCGCGAGGAAACCCGAACGCGGTTAGAAAATAAAAAAGTAATAAAATAAGAGATGTTTACGAGCGTAAAATGACGTGAGCCGCGCCACTTCGGCAATTCACAAGAGTATAAGTTGGTGTAGTACTATGGCGGTGTTTACAGCACGCGTAAACTGTAAAGGGTTACCCAAAAGTAATTTATTTCCTTTATAGTCGTCGCTTGATGGTTTTGGTTACCTAGTAATTATCGAGCGTGAGCCGAAAGCTAAACCAATTTGAGTGGTGTTTGTACGCGCCATTTGAAGTGCGCACTTCATATTATTTATGTCAATATGTATTAACTTTTTGTTTTTTTTTTGTTTATTATTAGTTCAACTATTTATAGCTGTATGTACAAATACTGTATACCTGGGTGCTTATATAAATTTTATATACTTAATTAAATTTGATGGAACCTTGTAATTAGCGTTTAAGTTATACATTTGTGCATTATATTGATACAATATTATGCTATTAATCTTCCTAATTATCCGTAATCAGTATGATTTTGGTGTTAACTAATAATTTAACAAATAATTAGCATTTTTCTTTAAAAACTGACTTTTCAGTGACAAAAAAAATGCGTTGCCGAAACTAAAAAACATGTATCTACTTAAATGTAGTATAAACATTCTAGAGCTCTTTGTTCTTACACTGACTATTATAATGAAATTTTCTTAATTTCGAGCTAAACAGAACAGGGGCCCGATGCTACTAAAACAAATGCACCAAAGGACTCTCAATCGTGTCTCAAAAGAATGCCGATAGTGTATCAGTGGAATAGTTTTTGACATTTGATAAGGACTTAAACAATAAGTGAAACATTATGTTATTGTTGTGGTGTTATTGGTGTGTTAGAATCGGGCCCTAGAGCTAAATAACGTTGTGAAATTCGTCCAGGAGTTATATGATTGTTTTTTTATAGTTGTTAGGTAACCTAGCCATTCTTATTTTGAAAATATTATATCTGGCCGGATATCGAGAGGACGTGGTGGGTTCGAATCGAATCCCACCTGGGGCGGGGAGGTGAAATTTTTGTTTCAAAGTATTTTCAAAATTATTTATTATCTTGTCTCTTCTGCAGGGGCGGTGGCAGTATGAGACGGGAGCACGTGAAACGACCGATGAATGCCTTCATGGTTTTCGCCCAAGCAATGCGAAAGCGTCTCTCCCAGCAAAGGCCATCGTTGCATAACGCTGAGCTCAGCAAGTCGTTAGGCACTATGTGGAAGTGAGTATTAATTTATATTTTCTCTCTCTACAGATTAAAAAATTACAATTAGAAAACAATTAAAATTTTTTAATCATCAAAAAATTAATGACACAGAATTATGACTGTCACGAGAGTAAGGTCTCCAAAGCTCCACTTGGGGGGGTTGGGAGGGTTGGCAACGCGTGAGTGATACCCCTGGTATTGCAAACGTCTATAGGCTACGGTGACGGCTTACCATCAGGCCGACCGTATGCGTGCTTGCCACTTTGCCACCTTTGTGGTATAAAAAAAAAGATTGCTTGAGACTTTGTTGAATTAAAATTAAGACTTAAGATGTATCTACCAAACTTACATTTTATTACGAGTAAAATATTCATCGCATGACATACATAAAATATTAATTAATCCAATCGCTAATATCTCTGAGCAAATCTATCTAAATCACGATGAGAAGACGATGTCAAGAGTCTCCATCATCGGTCCGAAGTACCGTGAAAGTAGGAGACGGATGGGGCAGGCAGACGGGGAGGGGGGAGTGCGCGTGCGGCGCCCAACCGGGCGGCGTGCATCGATTGTTTACTCATTAAAATGCTATCGCCGCTAACCGACTCGATAACATCTCTAACTGTCTTAGAATCAATTCCGATCTGGTCAAATAGAAAATTGTAGGGCGAAATTGCACGTGGTAAAGCTGGTATTTTGTTAATGTGATAACATAGAGTAACGAAATACGCTCCGCGCTCCGTAGGGCGCGTATAAGTATGAAAGGCAGTCGCCAAGTCTGTAACCAACATGTTCTAAAAAAACCGGGCAAGTACATGTCGAGCCACGCACATTGTAGGGTTCCGTATCGGCTACGCATTTCTTGCTTGCAAATGAGTACAATGCCATATTCTATGACATTTGTACGTTTTCGTCAAAGAAATTTTACTTCATAATTTCGTCGGCTATTACTCGGTAACTAGTAGTGCTTACTTAACCGTTATAGTTTTCCTTGTAGGTTCACTATATGGACTACTACCTTGAATTTTTTCAAATTTCTAAACACAAGACTTTCGGAGATAGAAGGGGGGGGGGGGGGGACCACCGTGCAAAACGAAAATTGACACGTTAAATGTAAATAATTCGCGAACAGATCATTGTATTGGAAAATGATCTTCCCACACCCTTGATGTTTTTACGAGACCTATCTAACGATTCCCCATAACATAGGGTTGGTACGAAAAAAATTTTCATTCCCACTTTACCTGTAGTACATACCTACCTGGGGACTCCAAAAAAAAATTTTTTTCCAAATTTTATTCTACCACTTTGTTAGCATTGTTAATATGAGTATACATACAAAATTACAGCTTTCTAGCATCAAGCGTCTAGGCGCTCGACCGCGGACGGACAGACGGACATGGCGAAACTATAAGGGTTCCTTGTAGTCTCCTAAAACCCGTTCCGTAGTAAACTATAACAAAAAACGCTGCTTTTGTTATTTTCCTGCTGGTCCAACGGCAAGACTGTCAGTTTTACATTTTCTTTATTATAACTGTTTTGAATGAACTCTATGCCACAAAACCTTCATCATTTAATTTTATTATGTATGCGCGATTTATTTCGTTGACAACAAACCTTACCGTATTTACACCTACTTTCGGATAACACTGACACACATTAGAATACTTAAAATAATACTGATATCTTTTCAAATAGATACCATTTGACCACCCGCACGCCAGTTGTAGCCAATGTTATGACTTATGACATAAAGAATGACGTAGCCCGAGACTTAACGGCCAAACTCTCGAATCATCAAAGAAAACAGTCGGTGAAGAGAACCTGATTACTATTGTCGTGCCGAGCTTCAACGAGATCACACTGATCGAGATTAGCAATGTTCCGTATCTTTTGTAAATTATGTAAAAGTATCATCAATGTTATTAGAATAGAATGCAATCTTTTCCAAAATGACTTATGGAATCAGTACGGTGTACGCCTTTAATCTTTTTGTGTTAGTTAGTAATTCGGTATACATTTAATTCCATGGACACAGAACCAAAGGCACAGTTTAAGCCCTATGTTCGAGTCCAAATAACGAATGGCCGGCGGCGGCGACGATGGCGGATGGCGCGCGCGGCCCGCTCGACGCAAGTCGTGGAATCTGGAAATAGGCGCTCGCGCAGATCGTATCGCGGCCGCTCAAATCTCCAGACTCATCGCTCTACAAAAACTGCAAATTCTTTTGACTCAGACATCGTTTATTCACTTCCTCGTTACGAGATATAGTCCATTCAAAATAGACGAAAAAAGTGAGGAACTAGCCTTAATCCCAGGCTATCTGAATTTTGTTACAAATGCTTTTATGTCAGAAGTTTCCATCGATCCCACTTGTACATTGTTTTTATCCAACTCACAGTTTTTTTTTGCGTATTACCTTTGAAATTAATAGAATCAACGAAGATTGAATATCGTGAAATTCTCTACAAACAAGTATTCAATACTTTTTCCGATCAATGACTTTTACCACCTGAATTTTCCTTTTCATTTTACTATTAATAGCCCAAAGCTTATAAGTTTGGTCGAAATTCATTAATTTTGGCAAGATTTTTTGGTACAGTCAAGAGCAGGTCGACCTTTACATATCGGACTTTGTACCATTCTTAAGTTCTATGTTATAAGAGCCAAAATTGTACTGCAAGTGTAAAACTCGACGTGCTGCTGACTGTACATACTGTACGTACCTTCGCAAAATTTCATAATTCAAACTAAAGTTAAACTAAAAAATTATGTCCAAAATTAAAATATCTATTGGTGCCTCCTTCGGTGCCTCACAGAAAAAAGCAAATTCATACAATATCATAATCCAGTTTTCCTGGAACTAATTTACAAGGGAGAAGTTGCAGCCAAAAAGTTTGAATTTGTGAACTGTAAATTTATCTATTCTATTTTAAATTATTTTTATATCATAGTATGATAGTAGGATTCGATCTTGCGGTTACCTGATGGTATCACTAAGAATACCAGGCGAGTTGAAAACGAGTTGCACTTTCAACAAGTCACAAATACTATTTTCATTAATTACAGAAGCTTATCGGACGAGGACAAATTGCCGTTCATCAAAGAAGCAGATAAACTTCGGACTCAACACAAGAGGGAGTACCCCGATTATAAGTATCAGCCACGACGTCGCAAACCCCCACCGGCAACCAGCGCCAGGCTTAAACGTGAACCTTCTCCGGATCGAGAGACCTTCGATTTCGCCGGAATCCCGGACATGACCGAAACCGGAGCTCTGTTGCCAGAGGGGCCACTTGACGGGTCAGAATTCGACCAATATATTAAAGCTGGTTCTGATTACTACGAGCTGCAGCCGAGACATCCTCCACATGCTCTGACGGCTCATCCACCGCCACTGTACGCACCTGTACACCCGCACATACACTCGACGTGTCCTGATTGGTCACATTATCCCAGTAACCCTTAAACTATCGAATGCCAGTGTCTGTTACGTCAAGTCCACTTTTTGATGATAGGTTAATTTACACTAGAGATGAAACAAGTTGATCATTGTTGAAAAATTATCTAATGAACTGCAAAACTTGCGGCCAATCGATAATCACAGGCTTAAGATATTTTAACGATCCATTATATCTGAAAATAACAGAAATCATTCGTCATACTAGTATCACCGAGCCATATAATTTTAGTGACATTAAAATGGGTCAACATTTGTAACTATTCGTGTAAAATAAATTATTATCACCATGTGTTGTTAAGGACATAAGGTTGCTTAGTATCTATCTACTAACGCACGTGCGTTTAATCAAAAATATGATACCAAACCAACTAAAAAATTATTCATGCCTAGATTTAAAAATCTGAGTCACTGTGGTTCTGAAACATGCTGCGCTACGGCGGCGGCGGCGTTTAGTTTTTATTTGATTAACATTAGCTTTGTGAGTCAACGTTATCCATTCGAATTTCATTCTAAAATAATTTATATTATCGATATGATATTATGTATTTTGATAATACAAATTTAAAATCGATCTCCATTGCATTGTCATCTTCAACTACCACGTAGACGTAAATGTCAACCTGTTAAACACAGTGTCGATCACAAAATTGTTATTTTCCAATTTTAATGATAATTGTAATAATAGTTACTGTTGCAAAGTTTAATAAATTCCTCATTTTCCAAAGTTAATTAAGACTAAGTAGATGATTACAGCAGTTGCTTATAACTAAGGTAAGATTAAGTTATTATTGTGATTAGAAATAAGTAATTTTAGGTAAGTAATATACTTATCTTATACTTATATTATGTTATTATTTAAAGTCTTATTACGAACCTTAAAAATGTAAATAATTTAGTTAATGTTAAAATAATAATTAAGCACGAATATAAATTGTTAATGTTAATTTTTTCTGATAATTATAAAAATAAAATTTATAAGATGATAAATTGTCTGTATTCCTTTACTGTTACCCGACTGCACCAGAAGGAGGGTATGTTCCTGGGTAGTGATTGAGATCTCGGTTGGCAACTAAATTTTTAAATCTCATCTCACAGCTTAGTTAGACAAATAATACCATGGTAATGATACCAACCTCCTGAACCTCAACGACAGGGTACTGACTGACAATGATGTCAGTCAGTACCCTGTCGTTGAGGTTTAGCAGTTAACAAAATCAAACAAATAAAAATTATACTTACTAACTTTTCGTGGGTTCCTAAAAGGTAATAGAGAGGAGTGACCCTATGACCTTCCTCACTACAAAGTATGGACTGACATTGACAGCGGTACCGATCGGTCCTCTCTGCGGTAATTGGGTAAACTAGCTGTGTTTTACCGAAGGTATTATCGATAAGGCCCGGTGGTTTCGTCGTTACATGTAAAGCGATTTTTGGTCAGTTGCACAAAAACATTTTAAAGTTAGGTAACGACTGGTAACGACACAATAAATTATGGCCATCGTCGCTGTCAAACTAAACAAGAAAAATAGAGATATCTTGTAACAATGCGTTTCTGCAACTGGCTATAGTTAAAGACTCATAATAATATACACAACAATAATGCATTTTTTGGTGTTTGAATATAAAAAATCAGTTGACTTACCATCAGAACTTGTGAAGAGGTCTGAATGAAATGATGAAAATATATAATACTTACCTAGTTAAATATGCCTATTACAAATTCTTTCGAATCGTCATATTTATTTATTTTATATTGGTCTTTGCTTTGTTCAAATCTATAGTGTTATTGTAAAAAAGATTAAACCAATCCAGCATAGTTTTAATCACCCGTGCCCATGATAGCTAGGCATTGGAAGCACGGCTTGTTGGTTTCTCGGAAATGTTGCTCAGTGCCCCTGAGATACCGACACGACCCCTGCACGTCCGGCGGTATCCGCCGCCCGCCCCACGAACAACGAACGCCTTGTGTACATCCTTTATCTTATCACTCTCACATTTTCGCAATTAATGAGGTCAATATATTGGCAGATTATGTAAAATTACCCTATAGAACATAATGACGAACGGGATGATTTATCGAATGCCTGCGCATTTATAATGATAAACTTAGCGGAGCACTCGCTTCGCTACGTATCAGTTATGTTACTTACATGAAAAATAACAAATTATGTTTAAGTTATGTTCGAATTGTTTTTGTAATATGATTCTTTACTTGGATTATTATATCCATAGATTACCTTTAATTATAAGTAAGTAATACAAGCAGAGATTGACTGAATGATTGTTTGAATTTTATCATCGGAAACCGTAGTAGGTATAAGGTTTTGTTTGAATTCGAATATAGCTCCCTTTTTTCTCATTTCGTTAACTTCGCGAAAGTGTAACGCCGGCATTAAAACTTTATAATTCTCGTCGCTCGTTTTTAAATACTTTATCTAGAGTTACTTATGTCTTCAAAGATTTTAAATAACTTACCTACTTAGAAAAAAATCATACAAAAAGAAGAGCTGCAAAATTTCAAGATTTGATACTTCCATAGAAACAAAAACAACACATCAAGGCGTTGTGATTTCGTAATGGTGCATCTTGAGCTGCAATATTAAGATTGAGTGCAAATGAGCCGAGAGGCGCGTGCGCGCGCCGGCTCGCGTTTCACAAGCCGCTGCCGTATCGGATGTTGGCGCGCTTTTTGTGCGCTCAGCATGAGATATTAATTACTGGGGCGGAGGGTATTATGTTCAATTTTACGCTTTAGGTTTCTTTTTTAAAATTAATGCCTCCCGACTGCGAATTTTGACTTACATCGGACGAGAGTGGAAGGCTCAACGCTTTGCTATGATGGGTAACTAGTCTAGCATGTTTGTCTAAATTTACTTTTCGATTATATATTTTTAAAAATAAAAGTACAATGCGCTGACAGCACGATCACCGTCGTCGGCGTCGAGAGTAAAATATAATGAGGCGTCCGCGCTGCCAAAAAAGCATCCTAGAGGTTCAAACATTTTCAGCTTTCAGCGCCAACGACGGTCAGCGGGCAGTCAGTGCAACTCTAAAACCAGCCTAACTGAACTACAAATAAGTGCATAATAAAAATCTAGATGTAGGTAGGTACAGTGAAATGAAGGTAAGCTGCAGTGCAGGGTAGAGCACTAAGAACAACGATTTTGATCGTAATGAAACAGGAAGTAGTACAGTACAGTACACCCGGGCCGTAAATAATATCATTAAAGATTTCTAAATATTGCGTAAATGGGCTTACTAGAAAATTAATTTATAGATAGATAGATAGATAGATAGAATAAGCTTTATTTGCAAAACACACAGTGATACAGTAAACAGTAAAAGTAACAAACAAAACATGTGTATATGCAACAAGGCGGCCTTATTGCTCAAAGCAATCTTTTCAAGGCAACCTTAGGGTACCGAAATTCTGTAATTCTGTAATTTATCAATAGTATCCAACCTTAATGTAGGTAAGTACTTACATACTATGTAATTACTTACTTGTTTATCTAGTAAATCCAATTTACGGCCCGGGTCAACCCTTTCCTTTGTTGGCTCTACATAAGTACATATAATATGAATACTATTGATAAATAAAAATTCGAATTAATCTTCATGCTACATTTAGAAAACTAGAGTAATAATGACGACCCTGGTTCATCACAGGACATCTTGCATTAGTTGTTGGTGTCAGCGTATATATACCTAAATGTACCACATGTACGTACAGACAAGGTACAGACAGTCGACTGCAATGAAATGTAAACTTACAGGGTTGTTATTGCGACTCCGTCGCAGCACTATGCTGAGTGGTTGAGACCATATTTCGACTCCAACAACTGTATAGTGTATTGTACCTCAAGTGAAATTTACAACGTAAAAGTAGGTATCTAATTGTTAAAATACTGTTGTATTGAAATAAAAAAATCTATTCTGAATTCGTATTCATTACATGTGACTGTACGAATTGATTTTATCGAAATGATCAAGTAGCGTTTATGCCACTACACCAACAGGGCAGGACCAACAGACTCAAGTGGTATCATCGACATTCGTGTGAAACGTTCCGCCTCTCGAGGCTCGATTCGATCGCAGATACTCGTAAGATGATACCACAGCGTCTGATGCACATCGCTGAGAAATCAAATCCAGCACTGGTTAACATGTGTCATGTGTGGAATAACACGATACACATACAACATGACATAGGTAGGTATTTATTATTTACATCGAACTATTTTACTGTAAGTTGAAGAGTTCCTTTCGCTGAACGCGCAAATATTTGGAACTTTTCAACTGTGCTTGAATGGCCGATTTCTAAACTAACCAGCTACTACCTAGAAGAGATATCGAAAATGGTCAAAGTCTTGAAACTAATTTTGATAAAAACCATAACCAAAAGCTGATTTAGAAAAAAATCTCTGCAGATCCGGTCGACAATCATGTTTGATGGAAATTGTTCCTCGTAAAAAATTCTACTAGCTCTACACTCTGGTGCAGTTGAGCCAAAACGAGAGTGTGGACTAATATTTCGTCCTACTTCCTACTTCGTCTTTATTTTTCTTTTGTCTTCAAACTTCCTGCTAGTTTCGCTTCGATCAACTTCACGAGAGTGTAGAGCTGACGCAGTAGGTATTCCGAGGTACCTATAGTGCTGCCCGCTTTTTATTCTGATTGTATTACGATGTAGATTATTGATGTATTAGGTATTTTAAGATAGGTAGGCACAGCGGATAATCCGCTCAAATCGGAGCAGCCTGGGGAAGGACCTCCACCTTACAGAAGATCGTAGCCAAACAGCATTGGTCTGTTTGTTCATGTTGTGTTCCTACTGTGAGTAAGGTCTCAGATCCACTTAGGGGGGTTGGGAGGGTTGGCAACGCGTGAGTGATACCCCCAGTATTGCAAGCGTCTTTAAGCAACAGTGACGGCTTACCATCAGGCCGACCGTATGCTTGTGTGCCACCTTTGTGGTTTTAAAAAAAATGTAGGTATAATAACATGGTTTTTGGGTACCTATGCGATATATTTTGAGTTATGTACGGTCAAGTTTATTATGATCAGTTACAAAAAGCATGCACAAAGCGTACAAAAAGTTTTCTACTTATTTTTTTAAAATAAAACGCATTACTGGCAGCATTGGGTTAAATAAATGAAATAAAGTTTTTTGGCGCCAACCAACGTATGTATTGACGTCAAAATCCGAATTCTCTGAAGTTTAGAAAAAGGGAGTCAAGACTCAGGGACTGTATTTTGAGTCGACACAACATGAAAACGCTGCTTTGTTTTTTATTTGAAACTGGCTAATTGCAACAAACAAGAATGCAGAAGCCACAATAAAAAAAAAGAATGACTTATAGCTTGACGTTTGTCGTTTGACTGACTTGACTCACAATTTTTGACATTGACGAATTAATTTATTTCCAAATCAAAAGAAAATGTTTTGGGTAAACGTAAGTTTTCTAAATTTGATAATTTTGTGATAGAAAATCAGATGATAATCTGGATGATAATTTACCATTAAGGAGGTTTTGAACACAGTATTAATGGCCAAGCTACCGAATGGCTGGATTCAGCTGGTGAGTATTTGTGGTAAAGATTTCATTGAAATTTCATTAATACCTAGTAGTATATTGTTTATGTATTGTCCTCACTGAACTTCTAATTGAATGTAATTGCCCAATTGACTGATCATTGTACCTAATACCAGTGTTGAAACTACTTTAGATATTATTAGTAGGATTGGGTACATATTGACAATACGACGATTGCAAAATACTTGTGTTTCCAAATGGAACTCGGTTTATGAGGCAGTAAAATGAGTTAAGCGACCTCGTTCTTAGTTCGGCATTTCAGCCGAAACCAATTTTTTACATTAAGTATCAAATACCTAGCACTGACTAAGCAAATTATTGTATAGAAGTCAACTTTTTATTAAATGTTCAATTCAAAAGTTTATCTAAAGTAAACATAAAGAAACAGTTAGTATATTTAAATTTATTATGTTATGATCAATACAATATTTATTATTCAACATTATTAATATCATTTATCGAAAACCCATGTTGTATTTTATTCAACATAATATTATGACACATTAAGGAAAATATTAGGAATGACTCCACCTATCAAAAATTATACTTCTATAAATTACATTCTAAACATACTGTGTCATAATGTAAAGGTTGGAGACCATATCTACTATAATTATATATAACTTACGAAGGTCAAGCCTCAAATTTCCAAATAATGTTAATTATATAAAAATTTTGGCTATAAAGTCCATCCTCATTACTCATCTCATATCTAACCATGTATTCATACATTTGTAAATCACACAGTATCTACCTACTTAATATTTAACAATATTCAACAGTATGTGAACCTCACTGCCGACCTATGTTGTAATTATGATTTTAATGTCACTTTCAGGTATCTTTCTGAGGGCTTCCAAGTTATTATTGAGAAGTCTAAAGAAGCAAAATGCTCTCTAAAAGATGTACAGTTGCGTTTCTTGTGCCCTGATGATTTAGAAGAGGTAATTTAATTTAAAGTAATTTTGTACAATATATTAATTCTATTTAGATGGTAGGTATTAAGTATTTTATATCTACCTCACAATCATTTGCTTTTTTTCACAACCCTGAACAATAAAGGGTTTCATATATTTATGGTCTCTAAAAAGCACCACACATCTCTAACAAGAAATTGTCTAGCTATATATGTATATTTGCAAATTGATTTGAAAGTTTATTGTTTTAATCACCAGTACTGTGGTGTGGCTAATTTGTATAGCCGTGATTCATGTTACAGGTTTCTGCGTAGCTAATTGGCTATGGTACTAAAGTGTTAGTTTGACGACCTCTGTGGCGTAATAGTTACCACGCTGAACCATCACCCAGGAGGTCCCGGGTTCTATCCCCGGTTGGGTCATGATGAAAAACAAATCTATATAATGTATTTGATAGAAAATATAATATCGTTGAGTTAGTATCCCATAACACAAGTTTCGAACTTTGGGGCTAGCTCAATCTGTGCAATTTGTCCCTAGAGTAGGGTAACAACATAGGTTTTTTAAAAAAAAAAATTCTAAATCTAAATAGTCCAACAGTGCGACAGTGTAGGCTAATAATAATAAAATAAAAACATGAGGAAACAGTTCATTCATATGTTTTTATTGCACATAGTGGTTTTATAATTGTATAGAAAATTATTAATTCATGGTTATTTAATCCCACAGGTGAGGTCTCTATGCAGAGATTGGTTTCCGATTGAGTATCCTCAATCATGGTATGAAGATATTACATCATCGGAGAGATTCTTTGCACTCGCCGCAGTGTACAAGTCACAAATCATTGGGCTCATAGTGGCTGAGATCAAGCCTTACCTCAAACTGAATGCAGAAGACAGAGGTATTCTATCAAGATGGTTTGCATCAAAGGACACACTTGTTGCATATATACTCTCATTGGGTAATTTCATTTTCTTTGTTTTGCTACTAATGAAAGAATACTACTTCTTTACATAGTATAAAATGAAGTTGCGCTGTCTGTGTCTGCCCCTATGTATGCTTACATTTTTAAAACTACGCAACGCAATACAAAATAAACCATTTATTTTGTATTTTGTTTTGATATCATTATTTTTACACGAAATACTTTTGTACATCAAAAATTTTTTTAATCCTACCACCACTTCGACGTAAATGGCCTGAAGAAGTGCCGCAAAAAACTCAATAAATAACCTTTTTTGAAAGTCAATATAACACAAAAGTATTTTAAAGTTTTATTGTTGAGGGCCTCCCTGATATTCTTCCATCCAAAAGACTGAACACTAGTTAATTAGCCCGTCAATGTGACATTGTTTTACCTTAACTTACGATGTTTCCAGGAGTTGTGCGCACGTACCGGCGCTCGGGCGTGGCCTCGATGCTGCTGGACGTGCTCATGAACCACTTGGCGGGGCCGGTGCCGCAGCCCCCGCACGAGCATCGCGTCAAAGCATTGTTCCTGCATGTACTCACTACCAACTCGGAGGCTATATTTTTTTATGAGAAGAGGAGGTTAGTTTATTAGTCTGAATACTTGCCTGATTATGACGTTAAATGTTACTAATAGTGAGATTTACATGTGATTGTGTAGTCACTAGATGAACCAGAGTAATAGAACGCAATATTAAAAAATTGTCGTATCTATATTTTGACATCCAATAATTTGCGAGAAGTCCAATCATTTGCGAGATTATTTTTTTTGTTGATTATGGAATATTTATATTATACATTTCAGATTCCGTCTACACTCGTTTCTGCCTTATTACTACTCAATAAAAGGGCGTTGCAAAGACGGATTTACATACGTATACTACGTGAACGGCGGGCACGCGCCCTGGGGCCTGTACGACTACGTGAAGTTCGTGGCGCGCACGGCGTGGCGCGGCGGCGGCCTCTACCCCTGGCTGTGGGGCAAGTTGCGCACCGCCTTCACCATCGCGTGGCACAGGTAGTGGCTGCACACCGCCGGCTCAAGGCGGGGGCGCATTCACCAACTCACTCATGACAATTTTTGCAGAACAGTCTTAAATGCTGTGTAGCGTCCGGCGCCACTGCCCCGCAACCGCTAATGTGTGCCCGCCGTTAGGTATTTCTATTATTGAGTGACTATGATTATTGTATTTGGTGTGGAGATGTTGAATTGTTTTTTTAATTACATATCAATTGGTTTTGTTAATTTTATAATTTACCATTTAAAACAAAGTGGTATTTGTTCGTTTTCTACTCTAATTATAGTAACCCGTTTTGGTATTTTGTGCATGTTTGTTCTGTTTTGGCAGTAAGTCCTACTTTGAAGCGAAATCTGTAGTCATTAATCGTAAACGAGATCTCATAACAACTGTTAACAGCCACAGTCAACACGGATTGAAACAAGTTCATCTTACTATAAATTCGAAATGTTGTAAAGTGTACTACTTACAGCATTTTTTATATTTTAGTTCCTAAGTCAAAATATATTCTCTATAAATAGCTCTGCAAGATTTTTTGTATTCATCATTGTAATAAATTACATTTCTGTATAATACTTTAGATATTATTTAACAATATTAAATATTTTCGATATTTACTGTATTTTCAGAAATTCCAACAAAACGTAGAGGTGCCGTCTATAAGCCGTGATAGTGATAGATGCGAGAGAATTAAATCTATATTAAATATATAATTTACGTTTAATTTATTCAAATGCACTATGATAGATATTAAAAATATGGACGATGAGCCAACTTGTCCTGATAAGAAACGACTGGCACTAGTAATGGGACTCGGCACACTTCGACCAACTTCCAAAACCAGTTTCGTGAGCTCTTATTTTGTCAATTTGGCTTGAATTGTAAACTAACAGTTGGATAACTGATAACTATTTTACATTTTGTGATAATTTTTAGAATCCAAAGCTTTAAATTTAAATACATAATATTGTTTTCACTTTCATATTTTACGAAATATTAAATTATATAACTTTGTTTGAATTTGTGTACAATGTTCGTTTAAAATACAGTGATGGCATTGTTTGCTGCAGACAATTATGTACAGAATAGTGTGCCATGATAACTGCCAAGAAATATAATGTAAGGTGCCTGTGTGTTCAGAATAAGATGTAATTTTACGGATGCCTTGTTCAAATTAATCAGGAATAAAAGAAAATATATGATGTAGTCTATGGCGTTACCTCGGAATATATTTTAATGTTCTATCCATGTAAATACTCAAATAAATCCGTTGTCCTGTAATCCTTCAGCACTTTTATACTAGGTAATATTGTGATCACGTGAGACTTATTTGGTAAATTAGTAGTGCTTACGACGTTTACTTTGCTATATTCTTGTGGAATTGTACTTGACACTCTTCTGTGAGGGGCGGCAGAGCCTTTGCTTTCAAGAATTCAGAATACGAGATGATGGAATTGACAACATTCCAAATGTTCACGTTACATTTTTTGTACTATTATTAACCTATAATATTGTGCTTTACTGTTCTTCTATATTACTTTCTGTTCGCCAATTTACTACACCAAGCAATACCTACCTACAAAATTTTTATTAACTTGTTAAAATAAGCTTTAGCAAAACCATGCACTAGCTAAGACTTTGAAGTCCTTTTCTTTTTGCTTTATTTTCTCTTTTTGATCATAATTTTCTTAATATTTTCTTCGAACATAGGGAAGATTAAATGTAACTGACAGGCCTGGTGATCGGGCGTTAGAAATGTCACTTTATCCCGAGGGCCGCGGGTTCGAATCCTCAAGGCAAACAGTTGTGAATATGAACATGTCTGTTTGCCTTGGTCTGGTCTTCTATGTATAAGTATTTACAATAAAATAAAATATGTATTTATATAATATTTATCAGAAATCTAGTACACATAGTACAAGCTTAGCTTAGTTTGGTTTTACCTAGATGGCGTTGTGTGATTCGTCCAAGAATATTTATTTATTAAATAAACAAAGGGTTGTTTTTATTTGGGATCTTCTGAAACATGAAATGTTGTCAATTGTGTCTTCGGAGACACGGTCATGTTGGTGGCAGGAACTAAATACGTTTCACGTGAACGCGCTCATGACACTGAACAAGCTAATGTAGTGTCGATGTTACTCAATGTAAACCAAAGTAATGTCATTAGTTATGTTATTATTATTATTCATACTATAAATGTTTTGTCCTTGTTAAGTATTAATTATTATGTTAAGTTTCATTGCAATGAGTATTAATTTTCGACCACTAAAAATTGTGTATTCCAACAATATTGTGATTTGTGATATTTTTTAGAAAATATTGGATTATTTTTATGACAAAAAAATGTTTTATACATACGATAGGAATGGTCGTTTTTGTAATAATTATTATTTTGTTCGAGTATCTAGTTAAAAACTGAAAATTTTGTGGTGTTTCCCTTCTAGTACCAATAACACGAGCACTTCCTGACGTTGGATATATTTGTGTTACGTGTACAATTTCTATTCTACACCCTAGCAACTATTATGGAAAGTACTTTAGCTTCCAAATAAATATCATTGTTGACTATTCCAGCGTTTTTTTTACATTTCAAGTATACATTTTTTATTTGCAACTTATCCAGCAACCAGACTACGACTTGTAGGGGGAGATGAAGACAATGACATAACAATTTAGGAAATCATTAATTTTAATAATTGCTTTTTCATCAACTATGCTGTACAAACTATATCGCTTAAATTAGAATTAGCAATTAATAATTGCACGTAAAAAAACTTAACAAATAGGTACCTTCAACTTTTCGATTGGAATGAACGATTATTACATTAAGTAATAGGTATATTTTTTACAATATTTATAACCCCTACAAATGAAAATCTATATCAACAAGCAGTCACAATCGCCCAATGATATGTTAAAATTATTTTTTTATGTTTTTTGTAATGTTATTGCGCTCTAAGTATTAATTGCTTATACTTAAGGTTCACTCTCCGTGTTGAGAATTGAGATCCCGCGTCGCGTTGTAGTACTTTCACTTGGACGCCTTGTTACGTTACGAGGTTGTCCCGTTCTTGCGCACCGGCCTTGTGGTTCTGACCCTTGAAATCCTTCAGTCTAATTGGCGACGACTCGCTACCCGAGTCACCCTGCAATTATCAAAATAGAATGAGACTATAGAAATATAACTACAACGTCCTACAGTTAAATAATATATCTGCGCCGCAACACTTGTCTTGTGCCACCACTGTTTCGTTAACCTCTATTTTTCTTTACAGAAAAAATATAAAGTTTTGACATGTTTTAATGAAGCTTTTTTTATAGTCAATATTCTTTCTTACAAAAATGTCAAATATAAAAAGAGTATTGATAATTTCATAGAGAAGCTCTTCAGAAGTTATAATCGCTAATTATATACGCTCTACTTTTATTATTTTGTAATGGTCCCGAACCCGAACCCTTTGTGTGAAAGGTATTCGTATGATTTTACGGGATTAAATTATCTGATTCGGAAATGATTAGGAATCTGTAAAACCAAAGTCCTAAATGAAAGATGTATGTACTCACGTTAGCGCCAAGCGAGGAAGTGTCCTGTAGAAGCAGCTCGCTGTCCGTCCCTCGCGACTCCTTGTTCTTCAGGATGGAGCGCGAACGAGAGTCTCCCTCGTGGGGCCAGCCGCTGCCCCGCTTGCTGCCGTTCTTACCTATTACACACAAATTATTATAATATTTTTTTTTCTCTCAACTAATTAATTACAAATAATACCTTATGCTATAGTTGTATGTAGATTACAAATAATGTTGTTCAAAAAACAAAAGCAGCTCAATTTAATTCCTATTTATTTATTAGTCTTTAATTAAATCACAGCAAGGAATTCGCTAGGTCGCTCGCTCACCTTGCTAATTCGTTGCTCTGTGAATTAAATACCACGTATAAAAATGTAGGCCTTCGCCTTAACCATTTGTCATCGCCATTGTACTTGGGAGACAATTTTTTTTTCACATTAATATTCGTAGCACTTTTTTAATTGCCGTTCTGTACTATGCAAATATTATTCAACTAAACTAAATTATATTGTTTTAGGAAAAGGCACAAGTAACGACGACATTCAAGAATTTTAAAAAAAGTATGTCGATTTGGAGATTTTTTTCGAAAACTTGAGTTTTATATGAAAACTAGAGAAACCCGCGCCACTTTGTTTGCGTTTATCCCGCTTTCCCGTGGGAATTTCAAAAAATTCTTTCTTATCGGTTGCCTACATGGTGGTATGGTGGTATTCACCTGTAATTATTTGTACCTACATTTAAGTTTTTATTGTAATGTCATATTTTTAAAGCATGTATGGAATGATAATAATGAAAATAAATAAATAAAATAAAATACAAATGTTGGTGGATTAATAAATAAAATAAAAAATACATCATACACCATACTTTTCAGAACACACCCAAGTTTCAGGTCTCTACGGTCAAGACAAAACATTATCATATGTATAGATTATTTTTCTGTTTATATACTTCTCTCTTAAACAATTTTTATGCCAAATTTGATGTAGATTGGACCAAGGAATCAAGTTTTCCCGTAGTAACTTTACCCTCCTTTTTACCCCCTTAGAGTTAGAATTTCGAAAAATCCTTTCTTACCGGACGCCTACGTCATACAAACAATAGTCCTGCCAAGTTTCAGATTTTTACGATGAGCGGTGCGTTGATTCTCAGTCAGTCAGGAATGAAGTTTGAAATGAAAATCAACTCATTATATTCATATGAGCTTCGGGCTCATTTTAATTAGTCGGAATTTGTCGCCCTTCTTTTTTATGAGGATTGTGCCGAACATTACCAAATAGTATGTGGTGGTTGATTATTCTCGTAGCAATCCCTCTCGGTGGCTTCTTCTCTTCCTCCGTCCAGTCCTGAGGGAAACATCAATTGCAATTTTATTTAAGTAGGTACATATATTAAATATTTTACGCGACAAATTCGATTACATTGGGAAGAAGAACATCGACGTGCATAGGTATAATAAGTCTACATCGTGCTAACGCGACAACAAAATAAGATACACAGAGGTAGGACGTGCATAGAGAAACCGCTGCATCTTTAGAGGCGCGTTGTCGGATGCGTGCCTTACCTGCTGGAATCGGGCTTTTCTATGTTTGGGCTTGGCGTCGTCCGGTGGCAAACCGGCCGGCGACGGCGAGTCGTCCAGCGGCTGCGGCAGGCTGGTGCGCGAGGCGTCCAGCGCCCGCGGGCCCGCCGCCGCGGCCAGGCTGGCGCGCGAGCCCAGAGGCGAACCCTCGGCCTGCGAACCTTTCGCACACAACACGCTTCCATCCCCAGAGGCACTCTTGCGCACACCGTTAAACTCTGCCGGCACCCCCGACCCCCCTCCGGCGCCGCCGCCTCCACCGCTACCATCCAGAGGATTCACATACAAGTTTGACGAGTCGTTCTCGCATGCGATGTCGCCCTCTGAAGGAAAAGGGTGCGTAAGGCATGATGCAAATGTATCTGTAACGTAAGACAATACGCATATGGAGCCGCGCACGATCCCATCGTATGTGGCGTGGGCTGCTCGATTATTCTACGCGTAAACACTCCAGTCTACCTACAAAGACACTAGATTGTCTGTTAAGTGCTGGGAAACATTGATACCTACTGTGAACAACACGTACACATATAAAGTGAAGAGACATAGACTAATAGGAAAATCATCAAGTAGACACAGAGGGGCACAACTACAGGTTTGCTCTTCACTATCAACCAACAGAACAATAATGTACTTATATAGAATCATTTCCATAAATTATTACATGCAAATGTAAACAATTAATTTTAATAAATTGATTTTTTGTTCATTTTTCTTTTTTCGTTTTTGTTCAATTGTTTACATTTGTTGTTAAGTACAATTAAAATATCTACCTGGGCTATCGAGGCTATTGGGCGTAGCTTCGGGCAAAGCCTTGGGCGCGGGGTGCCGCTGAAGGCAAGCCAGCTCTACGCAGACCGGTTGCCGCAGATCCGAGGTGGACATCGGCATGAGTTGCTCTGCGTCTATGAACTCCTTGTAACCCTACACAAAGGGATCGATTAATTCTTAATTTTCTAATAACTTAATTAATTCTTATAATTACTGATCTAAAATTTTGACATAAGAAATAGCAATGCGATATGGAAAATATACCTGGTATAGAGTAACTAAATATTACTTATACTTACTAAATATTACGAATAATTAAATTATGTCACTGCTAAAAATATAATAGTAAATAAGGAGGTAAAGAAATACACATTATACTTTACAGTAAAGGTGTAGGTGGCATACTTACATTCTTACATCAGCTAGGAATTATTTAATTCAATGTTTTATTAAATACATAATAATGCGTTAACCTGCATGCAAACAAAAGAATAAATCGTGATTTAACTTAAAATATCGCGCGCCTCGGTTTTAGTATATTTAGTACCTTAAACGTGCAAAAACAACATTCAAACTCAGAAGGCAGCTGATCCAAGTCAAGCTGTTTTTCAGCCATCTTCTTTTCCTAGAAAAAGAGAAATAATTAGTAGTTACTATTATTACCACAGCGGTCCGTTACAAGCCACTATCGAATGTACAAGATGAATGACATAAGTATGACTTAGACAGCTTTGGCTGCGTACCTACTCGTATTCGTTAACGAAAATCAGCGAGAGCACTAAATACCTGATTATCACTGTTATTCGTAAGGAGGATTGAATGAAGTGTGACAAAACAGGATTTAGTTAAAGCCCTCGTTGATCTTCGTTTATAATTAATTAAACACGAATGATAATATTTGGATGACAAGAATAAACGTTGAAATGGATAAACTTACACAAAAAAACATAGAACAAGCCTAATAAAGGTAAGCGCCTAATTATTTTAGTGTTAGTTTGTGGAGTGAAGATAAATTTAGAGTTCGATGACCATTCGTTAGAAAACACTCCAACTTTTTCTCCTTTCCACAGTATACATTTCTGTCTTCCATAATAATAAAACTTTCTAATGCGAGTTCCTATTTTACAATTAGGTAAGTATGGTAAAGTGATTTCATATTAGGTAAATAACTTGTTACTGATGCATGTGTTAAGCTAGCCGTTTTCCTATGAGTAAGTAGAGCTCGTAAATATGTAGTTGAAGCACAAAAGCTGATATCTTGTCATATTTTAGTTTATAGAAGGTGAAATCTCGTACATTAATATCCTTTCTGTGTTATTTATTCCATGAATGTGTAACTGTTCCTTTTTTACTTATTCTAATCGGAGTTTTTTGAGTTCTAATTAGTTTAACTATTAATTTCACCTTATATATCTATGTACATTATATTATAGTCAGTTAAAATATATACAATGACTGTATTTGCAATGATACGAAGCGGTGTTCGATAATGCGTTAATTAGAACATTAGAGGTATCAAATATCGTGAAGGCTTACTGGTGTAGGATCGGGATTTATAAGCAAGCGTTTCTCCGGCGTGCCTGGGCCCTCATTTGAATATCGTCGATCTTTCTGAAACTGTGACCTCACTGTGTTAGCATAGAGGCAGCGAGCTGTGCCTGCGCTTGTGGGGTGGCCGTGTGGGTGCGTCCAGAAAAATAAGCAGAATTCAGCATATTTTAATCACTTCTATAAATTTAGCACTGAGAACAATAAGCATAAATCTGCTCAAATGAAGTTTTTTTACAAAAAATAAGTACCTAAATTTAATTAATTAATTAAAAACTGAGTTAAACGTTATTCATCATATAGTGCACCTTTTTCTAATACTTAGATAAATAAAATTAATTAAGTACAGCTGAAAAGAATTATTTAAGTACCTACTTCAATGTTTTCTTACTTACTACAAAAATATTTTTTATTTAAAGTAATATACTTACATTTAGTTATTTTGATACAAAAGCAACTACAAAAAAGTAACAATGAATATTTATCATAATATAAGTAAGCACATTACTTTATTTTACCTCGTTCTTCAGAAATGTCTTAGGCATGGACGCACCCAGACAGTTCGCGGTTGCTCTTACCTGATTAGGGTCAGTACTCTCGTGGATTTTATCCGAGATGGCGTGCTCGTACTGTTTGTAACAACCAGTGGTGGCCGGCGCTTCGCCCTCCAAGCTAGTCGCATCTGCCTGCGACAAGTTGTGTCCTGGAGACACACACCATCGTAAGTAGCGGCGCATTTTATAGGCACGGATATTCTCTTCCATTAAATTCCATATATTATTATGTGACTTCGTATAGGTATATGTTAGACGAAATAAATAAGAAGAATTAACGAATGACAATAATAGCGGCGTGAACTACACAACACACATTCCACACGAACAGTCTATGAAGTCCAGCGTCCTCCGGATACACACATCGGACAGTCCACAGAAGAGGAGTGTTAGTTCTAAGAAGCGTTAGGCTTACGCTGACTATATAATCGACCTTAGAATAGAGTCTCCGTCGCACATCGCAAGCTACACGCGCGTACCCGACCCCGAGCTACAGTTTAAATATAAGGGGTCGAGTGAGAAGAGTAAGTAGCTCATCTGGCGTCGTCTCTCGCCTCAATGAGGACGCATTTGTCACCTGAAGACAAGGAATAAAACACTCAGTGCACCTCCACTGCACTAACGGGTGAACATAGCTGTAGCTGCGATGTAACGTGAACTTTTTTGATTTTGAAGATGTCTGCGATTCCGGAGAGCTAAACGATAAGACGTGCGTTCATTCGACATTCATTACATTCATTAACACGGATGCAGGATGAGCACGAAGTGCATGCGTGCGAAGTGGAAAAGTATACATACGTGAGCGGAAGACACATGACATGGACTGGACAAGCAGCGCAAGCGAACGGTCTACCGGGTACTGACCTGTGTCCACGATGACGTCGATGAGGTCCATGCTCTTGGCGAACGCGTCGCGCAAGTTAATATGGTGGAAGGAAACAATGGAGCCCTCGCGCTTGGCTCTCTCGAGCGCCTCTCGTCGCTTGAGCGCCTTCTCGCGCCGCATCTGGTTCTTGTAAAACTCGGCGAAATTGTTGACGATAATGGGGATGGGTAACGCAATTACCAACACGCCGCATATACAGCAAACTGAGCCGATGACCTTGCCCAACGGGGTCGTGGGGTAAATGTCACCGTATCCGACTGTGGTCATGGTGATGCCGGCCCACCAAAATGTTTCCGGAATGGAAATGAATTTAGTCCCCGGTTCTTCCTTTTCGGCAAAGTACGCCAGTGAGGAAAATATAAGAACTCCCATCGCGAGGAACAACATGAGCAATCCGAGCTCTTTGTAAGAGTTTCTGAGCGTGAACCCGAGCGATTGCAGCCCGGTGGAGTGTCGGGCGAGTTTAAGAATGCGCAGTATTCGCATTATACGGAAGATTTGTACGACACGGCGCACATCTTGAAACTGGTCCGTCGCATTCTTATTCGTTTCGAGCAGAAAGAGAGATACGAAATAAGGCAAAATAGCCAGTAAGTCTATCACGTTGAGTCCACCTTTGAAGAACTTCCACTTATCCGGCGAGGCACTGAATCGCAGCACATACTCGAGTGTGAACCACGTGATGCACACCGCTTCGATCATGGCCAGCTGCGGGTTGTCCATGGGCGCGCCTTTCTCGTCGTACACTTGCATCTGAGGTATCGTGTTGAGAGTGAGCCCTATCGTGGACAGCACGATGAAGAGGATCGAAATCACCGCGATCACCTGCAAGCACGCGTCATGTGAGCGCTCGTGCGCTCGAGCAATGTCGCTCCTCGCCACCACGCTGCCACATTTGCGACTAGGGAGACTGGTATGCCACAGTGTTAGATTGTCATAATGCCAGTGTCTATACAGAGCTACTTGTCGTAATATTTGTACATTGGTATACTACAGTAATAGTAGTCGTGGTATAGTAAATTATGTATTGTATATACAGGTAATACGGTTAAAGCCAATATCTTATGTAATAAGTTCTTAATTATATTGTAAAATTTTGGTGTAAAAATAACATCTATTCGTGTGATTATGTAAGTAGTGTTGTGTGGTCGAGGTGTAGATAAGTAATTGAAAATAAAATTACATGGGTGAACGGACGTGCGTTAAGTAAGAGGGTAGAATGTGGTAGAGTCACAGTGGAAGAGCACGCGCGTCCGTTCATCGCCCGCGTCGCTCGGTTAGTCGGATCAGTACCACGAAGCGGAAGCGCTGGTGGGTAGATGGTAGATGGAACGGGAGACCGAGTGAAGGGGTAGCGGACTGGCGGTCTGGCGAACGATGGGGAGCGGGAGCGGTGGGGTGGGGACGCCGGCGAGCGACGCTCAGCCGTAGTGGGAGGCGGCGCGGGCGCGGCAGCGCGCACTGCGCACGCCGGTGCGGAGGGCGCGCGCGCCGTCCCGTGCCGCCCCGCACGCGGGCCCTCGAGCGTCGCCGAAGCGGCGGCTGGTCACATCGCGTAAGCCCATCCCATACTTGCAACTTTGCGACAACAATTAAGCTTTGTTTTTCTCCATTTGGAGAAAATATCGACGCGGCTGTGAACATTTATAATACAAATTAACTTATAATATAAAAAATATATTTAGGCATACCGATTACCGACTGTAATGCCTTGTCTGGATACTGTAATACATATTACCTATTTATAATACAGAATAAAAATTAGTAACGATGAAATATTATGTTTTTGAAACAGATTCGAAGCATATCTGCTATGTGCAATGTGACATAATGTTCAAAATGAGAGGACGATGATGTGATCCCAACATAAATCTTTTATGCACAGTTACATTATGCAGTTTATATAAGTAGTGTGTACCACAGATTTCTTCGAGAATGGGTTACGGGTATAATTGTTGAGAATGCCGATTAATCAGATAAACAAGTTTATTTTAAGAAATTGGTAAGTACTTAGTTCAAATCTGTTTCAAAACTTAAAAATAAATATTATTATATATATCGCATATATATAATAAGTTATTATATGCCCTAAATATACTAATAGGTAACGCTAATACGCACAATGTCACAGTGATTCGTATAAATTAACTAATAAATTGTGTATCTAACTTTTATTTAATGCAAATAAAAAATTGTAACAGATCGTACATTAAATAAGTATTTCATTAGGCAATAAATATTTGTAATTTTGTCTAAGTGCCTATTTCTAATAAAATTTAACACCTATCAAAACATGAAATAAGTAGATAGTGTCATAAAAATGAAATATCAACTATAGGTAATACTTACATAGCAGCACGGCTGTTGTCGAAACAGTTCATCGTTGCAATGAAATACTACGATACCAAAAAGCTGAAAGATCTTAGCTAAATCTAGCTTTGGATTCGACAAAAGCGATCACATGTCATGGTCACGATACAACATCGGAACACAACACCACATTCCATAATACGATTCACGAGACAAACAGACAAACACGAAGAGGAAGCAGCGATAGATGTTATTCATGCACCACACAACAAACACAACAGTGATCCTAAGTACGGTAGACTGCTACACTTATTGACAAAAATCAAGAAACAGTACCTGCCGTAGCCTACATAACAAATAAGTAACACAAAGTAACAGATTTCATAAAGATTGTCCTTCACCCAATAATACCCGCTTATGAAATCTTTAAGAATTTCATTTTAACCTAGATATATATAGATACAATACTTAGTAAAAAAAAAAACTATTAATTGGTTAAATAAATTAGTAAAAGTGTTTCATATAATGTAAGTGGGGTAGAGTTTAATATAATATTGTAATGTGCTAATGTGTAATATTAAAATTTGTAAGTTGTTTATGTATTATATTTTATCAAAAGAATTTATCATACAACATATTGTTTCGAGTGCTTAAGTGTGACTATCTATTCTTAATAACAGAATTTTAACAGTGTTAGTTCGTCGTCCAATCCTCATTTATGATGGTTGTTTTTTTTTTAAGTTTTGTCAAAAATTATAAACATTTACTTATTTATGTATACACATTATAAACATTTACTTATTTATGTATATTATTTATATATACACCATGGTAGAGATCGTATTCCACCTGGGCGCAACTAACCATAAATAATTTATAAATATTTTTGAATTAAAGAAATCGTGTGGGTTTCACAGGTGGGTCGAAACCACGAAATACAGTCGATATCTCTTCCAACTGAGCTGGATTTTGGATTTTAAAAGTTACGAAATTTATTTCATTTCTATAAACTGCAGTAAAATCGCAGTGTCACGCCATCTATCTGCTGGGATATAATTTACTAGCCCATTGCTACAAATGAAATTCTACTAATTGCCAAATTATGATTAGATTAAGTAAGTGCCTCTGAAGATCTACTCTCTGAAGAAACGAATTTTATGAATTTTATCTTTATAGTTGCTCATGGCGCAAGTAACTATCGATACAGGATGTGGGAGTTCGGGCACATTCAAATATCAATGTTATTTAGAAAAAAAAACTGGAATCATTTTTTTCTCTCCAATGCCTTAAGATTTGTATACTAATATATAGGCTTCCATGAAGACACGATAGGTACCAAAAATGAGCTTTGGACGACGGTCTGTGCAAGTATAGTCTACAGTGTAAGTATATAAATATAACATGTGATATATACTTTGAAATAGGATATTCCAAAGAAAGGCAAACGTAAGCATTACATAACCTACTATACTATGTACTGTGCGCTGCTGGTGAGCACAAAATAATTAATCGATCACAACTGACAACAATCGTATTCTAATTAAGTTCTAATTCTATACCTGTGGTTTACATTAATTTATATCCTCGGCAGCGTTCCTAAAGTGACAGATTAGTAAAATTCACCGTGTTTGGGTTGCTATATTAGTCGATACGTTACCCTGGCAGCGATACTCGTGGTAGGCTTCTCCAGCAGGTCCCAGAGCCACTTCTGGTATTGAGCGCAGGTGCCCTGACCAAATTCTTCTTCTTCGCGCTGCCTCAAGCTCTCCGCTTCCTTGCGCATTTCTTCGTGAACGTGCTCTTTTCTTTGGTGATATTTGTGCTGACAACACGATTCCAAGTATAGTTCATCCACGCCCCAGTACTCCAGGTCATCGCTGAAGGCCAACACGCACATCTCGTCTACTAAATGCAATTTCCCAGTTCTATAGAAGTTCAATATTGAGCTGAAACTTTTTGGATGCCTGGAAAAGAAAATACAGAAAATGTTTACCATCGCTGTTTACTTGATTTTTTATGTTGTGGTAATGAGACAAACGGTATATATACCTATCAAAGAAGTACTCGTTGTCTTGTAAAGAATAATCGTCACAGAGTTCTGTGATAGCCTCGTGTGTGTTGCAATCTCGCAGCCTGCCGAGCCGTGTGTGCGGCAGGCGCTCCAGCGTGCGCCACAGCACCTCGTGCCGCACTCCTCCCACATTGATAATAACTCGTTTGCTGAGCGCCTTGGCGCGCAGCATCATAAACGGTTCCGGTGGGAGGGACGACATCGATCTGAAACCATGGGAAAGAATCTTAAACGAACCATTATCCATAGTCGTGACTCCTGACATTGTATTACATATTTTAATGAGGTTAGAAACAGTCCGAGACGGTTAGCGTTGACAGACTACGCGACGCGGCCTCAGTCGGACGTAGCTCTATCTCTGATGATTTGCTACGAGCGTAGGGCTACGATTGCTACGTTCGGGCGACATCAGCGCTGGTTGACCCTTGGTGGATCACTGCTTTTAGGTTTTTAACAGCTAATATTTCGTCAGCTACAGTACTATTATTAGCCTAAACTGTGTAATAACAATAAATATACTGTTACAAGTATAACAACAGGTATGTATCTCCTGCGGTAAACAATCACTACACTGAAACAAGTATGTACCTGGAGTGCGCCCGCTGCAGGCTTGCATTGGCAGCGACGGCGGGCGCAGGCGCCATCCCGCGGTCGAGCGGCGCATCCTGCGCGGGCGCCGCGAAGCCCATGGGCGCGCGCGGGGGCGAGTCGCCCACGTCCCAGCGCGCGGCGCCGCGGCCCGCCCCCTCGCCACCCATGCCCGCTAGCTCATGGCGAGGACCGCCGCCGCTTCATCTGCCAACTGGAGTCCTTCCCTCGTCTTCAATTTCTGAAATAAACACATGACATTTATACTTATTTTAAAAGGAGAAGTAGGTATAGTCTTAGATGATGATTGCATTAAGTTTTTAGTGACCGCCAGCACGTTCCTCCGATTTCTATATTTTCTATTCTACACAAATAACTAGAGTACTAGACCGTATCATTAAATCAGACATTAAATTATCACGCAAAATATTCTATGAATCAAGAAAATTCTGACCTAAGGTAAATTAAATAGGTATTCACGAATAGTTATGACATCAGGGTGTTTGTTTATCCATCTAAACACAGTTCATTCATACATTCACTACATTTCATAATCATGAACTACAGATAAGTACATAAATTCAAGCCTCTCTACAAATGGGGTAGGCAGAGACCAAGGCCTTCCACTGGCTTAATGTTGGTGTTAACATGCCTCATACCTTTTAAACTAAGGTTCATTATTTATTTTATTTATTATTTGGTTATTTTTCTGCCAGTTCTGCCACGCTGCTCCAAATCGCCTGAAGGCCACAAGGATTTGGCTTAACGACTGTCATTCATCGATAACATCCGGGACCCGAAGCACAGGAAAGCTTGAGATAACGAAACCCATCATACACTAGCTGGGATCGACGTTGCCGAACCTGCGTGTTTGTTAAGAGTGCGACACACAGGACTCAGTGTGTTTCTTTGTTTTAAACCAAGGTTAAATTACCTCAAAAAAATATAAACAGAAAAAGAAAACCCGCGAGAATTAAAAGCAATGAACTTGTGAATCGCTTCAATTAAAACAACAATAGGCAACAAACCGTCCAAATAATCCGGTGGAACGCCTACTTGAGGGCCCTTTGTTAGCAGTGGTACTTGTAGTCAGTTGTAGGTACGATGGTGATGACCTATTCTGACGGATATTAATATTTCATGGCATGTAGCTGCTACAGCGGATCGATACAAGGGTTTCCCGTACACGTACTTCACTCGAATGTTTATTGACTTTACAAATGACTCCCTAAGGGCCGTTTCCTAGATACCACAAGTGATTTTAAATCCATTTCAAATGATATATTGTAGGCCGACAAATATATCGGTTTCATATGGTTTGAATTACATATGTAACGTGAGTTGATGCGCAACATAAATAATGAAACCGATATCCATCTGTCGCGAGTATGCGACACAACATTTAACATTAGTTAAATTTGTATTTGATAGGATAAAATTATACATTCTTTGATACAAGCAATAGCACTGTACCTAAATATATAATTTTTTCGATATGGGAATACATATACTTTGATAAATAAGCTATCCAATGTCGAAATTTTTTTTTTCTATTCAAACTTGTAGGTAGTTCCTGAGATTAGCGAATCCAACAAAACAAGCTATTTAGCTGATTCGTGAAGATTTAAATTCACATTAAATTTTTATTTATTGATGTAAAAGTACCTATCTATTCAAACTCCACGGAAGCATTTAATTCATTGTTTGATTTCCCTTTCATTAGGAAACGTCATAAAACTACCGAAATAAATGGAATAGAGAGAATGAGGGTGTATTTGTTCAGAGACCATCAAGAGACGAGAGAGGGCGGGGAACCAATCGATTACCGAATCGCGTGGCGCACCCACCCGAGCTTATCAAGCCTTCAGCTATTCAGCGGATCGACCCTAATCTAATAATAGACTCGACATTCATTGCACTTAGATACAATACAGAACATGTGTCGTAACTGCCTCTACTAAGTATTCTAGTCTGCTATACCGTACAATATTTAGTTATTAAATACGACGGTAACACTGAGATAGACAACAAAGAACAAATGTTTTTATGCTAACAATGTAAGCATCGTTACGTAACTTTATCGTTACGTGATTTTATATCAATGTGAGTACTATTGATATAATAATTCAATCACATCATGCAATATTGTAACAACTAGAATCATATTTACAGAAGTCTTTTTCATTTTTTGACTGTATATAAATTGAAGTTTATAGATTTTGATCATAATTAGAAATACTGGTAGCACACATAGTTTCCCTACAAAATGCCAACACACTCCACTACACTCTACATAATGGCCAATCATAGTAGGCCATCGTATCCATCATGGAACAACCAAAGTTCATCGACGAAATTCTAAGCACGGAAGACGTCTTAGTTTGGCTTTAAGTCTACAGTGTAAAATCATTTCGCATATAAAGAGTCCTTAAGTAGGTACCTAAAATATTTTTATTTTCATAAAAAAGTTCGCAAATGAAAACATAGGCATTATGTATTTCAAAGACGACAAAAACAAGTAGAAGATATCTTTACTTAGTATAAGATGAAGTCGCTTCCGCTATCTGTTCGTTTAGATCAATTAAACTGCTGAACGGATTATAAGTAATGCAGCAATAAATAAAGTAATTCAGGAGGAAGGTTTATATAAATAAAACAGACAAGGATTTCCGAAATTTCCACATGAGAGCGGGATGAAAACAAAGTTGCGCGAGTTTCGCGAATAGAATAAATCCACAAAACTATTAGTTGATTGGCATGCCTATTTTCCAGTTGAGTTGTATAAAAATAGGTGGATTCCTTTTAGCAAATGTAGGTCACAGCATCTTTCGTATAGGGACAAGGTGGCTCATTACCGTGGCGCCACTCAGTCTCAATCTGCAGATGCCGTTACAGTCTACGCAGGCATGTGATGCGCAATGTACTATGGGCCTTATTCCACATAACATTTTATGTAAATGTAACTTATCGTTCGACATGAAATTGACATCCCAAGCATATGACATAATATAGAACAAGATGGAATATTTAATGGTCTTGGATCGAGGGTGGAGACTCGTATCGACCACCGTTAGAGGCACACACGATTGAGGCAAATATGCTCGCTGCTTCGAAAACTGGCTACATATCATTTGAATATATTATTACATACAGTGTCTTTACTGTAATAGAAATGGCTGTTTGTCGCAAATGTCCACAAAACGGTAGGCGGACTAGGCGACTATCTAAAATTAAGACGACCTCCGTGGCGTAATGGTTACCACGCCGCCGGACCGCCAGCCCCGGTCCCGGGTTCGAATCCCGGTCGTCATGATGAAAAACGAACTTTTTCTGATTTGCCTCGGGTCTTGGACGTTTATCTTTATATGTATTTGTTATAAAATATAGCATTGAGGTATCCTATAACACAAGTTTCAAACTTACTTTGGGGCTAGCTCAATCTGTGTGATTTGTCTCAACCCAAAAGTCCCAATATATTTATTTATTTATTAATATGATCTAAATTTACAAATGTAAAAGTTTTCCTTTGAACAACAGATCAATCCATAAAATTGATTACAGGCCAATAGAAGTTCCCATTACATATTTGCATTGTGTTCATGAATATTCAAATTGTAGAGTTAGATGAATAAATAAAATTTGTAATTAACGGTTTTTCGATTTCATTATCTTAGGGTGCCATGTCTCAATACAAAATGACATAAAATCCTTAGCTATCTACTAGCAAAGTTTGTAGACAATATATGTACTAGATAAAATAAAACCTCAATGCTTTTTAAGTCACGTTCATGAGTAAAATGGAATGTTTAGTTCGTGAAATTACATTATGTTTCCATTTATAGAACGTTATAAAGCAAAGAGCGGCGACCCGATCCGGAGACACGGCTCAGCCAAATGTCATTTTACGGTGGCAGCCGAGCGAGGAACTCACGAACCTTAAGTGAGGCTTACCCGGCAAATCCTTGGGCGCTCTTACAGAATTATTTATCTAAACAACTTGATTATTATTTACACATAAACTTTCATAAAAATAATAGTAGAAATCAAGTGAAAAATGGAATTGATTGGACAGGATCGATACAAGTTATTGTAAAATTATATAAGTTTAATTCATTATATTTTAGTTGTTTAAAAAATGATACCTAGATTATTCACCCGACAATCATGTACTTTTACACAAATAATAATGTCCAGGTTTCTTACATTCAAACAGAAAGAAACATATTTTAATATTATTATTAATTATGGCAAAATTGATGGCGTTAAAAACATTATGTAAAAAATTGTTGAATCACGTGTATATATCTACGAAAGCTTGGCCACACGCCATGTAACAATTTGTAACAATTATTCTAATATTTACTGAAGATTTGTTAGAAACGACATGATCGTTTGTAAGTTAAAAAGAATGGATTTGAGTTCAAAAATTCGTACTTACGTTTAAAAAGTACACTATTACAGTGTCGAGGGACGAGTGTGAATCCTACTCTAATTAACTCTAGTTAAATCTAGAAATTAGAATATTTTGTTTATAAAGTGTAAGTAAAGAAGAAAAAACTTTATGCTTAAATCGAATTAATACAAGGGGTAGTAAAATGAATATATAATAGAATGCTACGGGGTACGCTACGGATCGTAGAGCATCGGGTTCGTAGCCCGTAGCAGGCTACGTCTCGCCTACCTCTGACCTTTTCGTCACGCTACGAAGCGCGCCGCCCCGTCGTCGCTGCTACGCCGCCGTAGCCCGACCGCCCGCCATCCTGTTCTGGCAATAGTACGTACGTACGTACTGGATGCAACCGATCAACTTGAGAAATGTAAGCGAATTCATAAGGCAGGAAAAAATTGTGACGATTCGATTGATTGAGGCCTATTTGAATAAAAATATTTTGAATTTGAATTTTAATAAACCAGCCATTTTTATTTTTATTTCTTATTTTTTTATACCACAAAGTTGGCAAACAAGCATACGGCCCGCCTGATGGTAAGCATCACCGTAGCCTATAGACGCTTGCAGTACCGTGGGTATCACTCACGCGTTGCCAACCCTCCCAACCCCCCCAAGTGGAGCTCTGGAGACCTTACTCGCCGTAGGAATACAACATGGCCGAGACCTACGCTATTTGGCTACGATCTTCTGTGAGGTGGAGGTCCTTCCCCAGACGTGCTGCTCCGATTTGAGCGGATTATCCGCTATGCGCTCTTAAAGATGAATAAATAGAAGAGATGTGTAATAAAGGTTTATTGTTATAACCTTTATAATGAAACTTTCTGTTACTTTCATATTCAGGCAACAAAATTGGATGCAATCGATTGGTTTCAATTGGAACTCGGAAAGCACGAAAATATGACGATTGCCCAGCGTAATTTGTCTGACGTTTTCATACAAAGTAATACGGTCGTAAAGCCTGGCCTTAATGATTTATGAAACTTTCTATTTCGTAGAGACGACCTTTGTGTGAACATACACATTTTATATCATTGTAATGCGACTAATAGCCATAAAAATAATCATTCCCCAGTTTTATTTTACAATAAATGGGACAATTAATCCATCGTCGCATTTATGTCTCCCTATAGCCAGGTCAATAAGTGGTAGGTGTAGGCGACGTCGGCTATCAAACGGTCATTTGCGTTAAATAATGTAGTATCGCGGCTATTAAAATTCTGCAGTATAATTGGAAAATAATGAATAACGATCGGACGTCAATTATGGGCTCATATTTCATGCTCGAAAGCGGTCGCAGCGAAGCGATATTACGTAATAAAGATTTACTTAAAACACGCTAAAAAGTTTTTAGGCAACATTAAACAGGTATTACATTAAACCATTAGCGTGTTGGAGAGCACTAACGCTCAACTCTGAGCATACGATAGTGTCAATTTGTGCTTGTGATTAAAAATTTAATTTCTGTGTGTTTCAAGGTTTGATTCATAGTATTGATAGCGCATAGTATAATGTGGAGCAAACATTGGTTTAAGTGCACAGTGATTGGAGTTTATGATCAGGAACACTTAAAAGTACATTATCGTGTTGCCATCAAAATCCGCCTACTCTGAAGCAATTTTGATATTATCTTTCTTCGGGGCTTCTTGACTCAGAGACTGTATACTGAGTCGAGACAACATGAATACGCTGCTTTGAATAAAATATCTACTATTTTTAATGTGAGTTTTTAATTTAATTTTTAAAGAAATGTTAATTACATGTCGTGAACAAACATAAATATCTCTACTACATGAACGCGTAGTAATGCTACCTTTAATAGTACAAGGGATTGGAAATTGCACCAAAATCTACACAGCTGTTTATGAGAAAAAAGACAAATAGACAGTTTTTTTTTTTATAATATTAAAAAAAAATTGTCTGGCTATTTGTTGTAATTATGATTTATGAAATTGAGTTTACCGTACCACTAATGTTGTTTTTAACGTGTGGTCCGAGTAAAACCAAATAACTTTGTATAGAACGTTTCGAGGTCCATTAAGCTGAGTCGAATTGGAGCAAATGGCTGCCGACTAATGGCGGTAATTACGATGTTGTTTATCTGTCCCTATACAGCGTCACCGCCATCGACAACGATTAAATTCTATGAAATTTAGACAACATGTCGTTTCTGTGAGCAACACCGCTGGCGCATGTTCGTTGTATCAACAGCCCGGTGTGTTGTGTATTTACCGTAATTACTATAGGATAGAATTCCCCTATAAAAAGAAATTCGCGCCAAAGAAAAGTTTATGAACTCTTCACTCTCGTTCGTGTCACTGTACACCTACTATACTGGTCGCCAATGCGGCTGGCTCGCGTAGCGTAGTCACATCCTATTTATCCTTTTTCCTACTAATATTATAAAGGCGAAAGTTATGTATGTTTGTTACTTCTTCACGCTCAATTAGCTGGGACAATATTTATGATATTTGGTATGTAGGTGGCTGATACCTTGGATTAACACATAGGGTACTTTTTATCCCGAAAAGTACGCGATTCCCGTAGGATTTCAACAAGTCTGATATAGATGGCGCCACTGTGCATAAATAAATACACGCAAACGAAGTTGGGCGGGTTTTACTAGTAAGTCATAAAACGAAGTTCGAAACTCATATTTATGTCTTAGCGACAATGGATTTTCAATTGTTTTATAAATTGTGAGCCCAATATAACAAACGTGAATGAAACCCAATTTAAAGGAAAATGGGTTACATAAATGTTGTAATCTGTGACATGGAGGGGTAAAAAACCATGAAAGTGGGACGTAAATTTTACGATGGCCTAAATTTTGTGGTATGTCAGTCAGCGGCATAAATATGTTTTCATTTAGTTCCTAGTCGCTTTTGTTTAGTTTTTAATCACTGAAGACTTTTGTGTGACAGTACTTGTTCTCATCAGGATTTGTAATAGTTGGTTTCTTAACAATGAACATAATTACGTCTAATATGTAACGCAATGTCACTGCTCTTCACACGCTATGGACGGCTTTGTTGTCACGTGGTACTGTAAATACCCAAACAATGATCCAACTGCATGAAAAACAACACCGGCAGTTTTACACTAATGTATTTCATCTGTACAAACACAGGTCGCCATCACATAACGGCTTGACACAAATAAATACGCGAATAATTAAGAAATTATCGTGCTGTTGGCAGCTGAGGTGACGTCAGCGAATATACAGTCTACAGAGATATATACTGAAATTATATACAATAGCGTCCAATAGTAAATAGCTACTTTATAATTCGAAAGTGGTTGCTCGTGCTCTTGTTGAACATGGAGTATTCAAAAAGAGATTCTACAAATCTACCAACAAAGTAGTCTAGAATCGAGGAAGTATAATGTAGAGGAGTCTTTCATATGACATATTTTCCATAATGTGTCCTACACTGATTCCATTTGTAATGGACACCACGAAAGAAATGTCGTAATTGAAAATGACGAATTGTAATAATAATGTAAAATAGGTCTGATATCAATGGAATCCGAAAAATCCGGTCAAGTGCGAGTCGGAATACTGAAGTTTATGAAACTATATAATTATTCTGCGAACTTGTTTACGAAACTAATCTATGAACGTTTCGCCTGAGCACTTTTCTATTCAAGCTTGTCAGGCATTGAAACCTATGTTCCTTTTGTACAAAGTTTTAACCACCAACGTTGCCGTACATTAGGTACTGATGACGTTGTTGCTGAAAATTCGTCGAAGAATTGCTCACAAAATCTTTGGCACAACATTATTGAGTTTTTTTATAACATAGGACAAACGGGTTAGCGCCTTACCCGGTGGTAAGCAAATGGACATCCACGGCTACAAAAAAATTGTATGAGTTTCCCAATTTTAAAGGAATGAAAAAAGAAGGCAGAAGGAAACAGAAAGTAGGAAGCTTCCGGCTCTCTAAATACTTATTGATTTCAGGAATACATCAATCGACTCTCATAAGGACCGGTTACTCTGTAATTAATTTATGTGGTGACCGGCCGGCGTGGAGCCACCGTGACAGTCCGCAGTCCGCGCGACTACGTGTGACGTGTCCTCCATATTTAGCGCGTAGCGAGTTCTTGGCATGGCTCCCGGCTCTTCCCGCTGTCTCACACCACTCGCTCCCACTCGTCCTCGAATACATGTTCTTGTCGATTATTGACAACACGCAAAACAAATGTAATGGAATTATTGATGATTGATCATTATGACCTAACCTATATGGGTTAGTACATATATGGACTAAGCCTAGATTAATTTCTACAGTAATAAAATTGTTCTTCTTTAAGAAAATTCGAATAACTACCAGGATATTCACTGATAATGTAAAAAAAATGATCTCATATTAAAAATATTGACTAGGTTCTGTATTAATCACACCATTTCCGTCATATATTTTTTAATTGTTCCGAACTAATATTACAATTTAATTATGTTTTGAATCTTGAGGATGAATTAGTTAGGTATAAAACAATCTTCAGATAAACAGAACAATAATAAAACTTAACATAACTCCGTACGTAACATATACATATTTGAACGAAACACAAAGGACTCGAGTAATTTAATGCAAAGTTTAGTGCCCTCGTTGACTCATCAACATACAAGTTCTGATATAAAAACATTATAGATTCCTTACATATTTTGAAGCATACTTGACAATCCAATTTAACAACGCTCTTTCTCATTTCATTCAGTCAAATATTATTTATTATGATAAACATGCATTACCTAATATAAATCACTCTATTCCAGCAACTCGCAAGCCAATAGTAATATTTTCTCACTACAATTTCCTGCGTTATTTTTATCACTCAAAAAAGCATACCAATATTATGGATTACTGCATGGTAAGCTGTAAGTACTTAATATTTTGTTGAAGCTTGGTTTCTGACGGAATAATATGGGTCGTAACAAGCGGGCAGCCAACGTGCCGCCCGCCCTGTCCCGGGGGTAAACTTTACGATTGCATAAAACCCGGTTCGCGTGCACCGCTGTATTAGGGGACGTTTTTACTCGAAGCCAACCATTTGTCTGTTAGGAAACATTACAGGCAATATTGTGACCTCGCTGAACACCCTCAACAGGTTACAGCTAGTGGCTTTCACGCGAAGTAAGTAATTAGTTTATCACGAAACTATTACGACGTATAAGACGTATTGTTAAATCACCTAACTAATATTCTACCCTACATTATTGTCATAGGGCCATAGAATGTCGATGATTTTGTTTGGTTTTTGTGCCAACTCCTTTCAAACGTCATGGATCAACTGTCACGGAATTAGAGTCGTTTTTCTGTCACGAAAAAAATCTCTAGTGTTATCTTGTCGCAGAAGTTTCGTATCTCATATGTTACATCTTAAAAACTAATATTAGCTGATAATAAAGACTAATAAGTATAACGTTAAATACATATAATACATAATATTACAAATGCGAAGGTAACTTTGTCTGTCTTTACGTTTTCGCGTTAAAACTATGGTTAAAACCGCTAAATCGATTTAGGATTTGTTTGGTATGAAGATAGTTTGAGACCCGAGGTAGGACATTAATGACAGTTTTTATCCAGATAATCATCCCAGGAGTAACCCCTGAAGGAACAGTCCACAAATTACTGAGTACCTGCCTAACATAGAGCATTAACACTTTTAAAATGATCCTATTCAAGAGGCCATCGACACTTCGTTGTGCGTATGAGTCGTCGACCAATGGCACGTGTGATACCCAGGAAACGTCTTGTTTCTCATCTCCAAATAACTTGGACGCCGAGGCGCCAACGTAGGTCAAGTCGGATATTTTCATCTCGCCTTGATACAGGGCTACTGCATATCATACGTTTAATATTAACTATTTCGTCACCGGTGGCGTATGTCGAAGCTAAATGGGCGCACGTCTCCTGAATCCCAATACTAGCATCGGGCATGATATTCGTTTTCCTAACATTTGGATAGGATTGGCGGGGTGATTTTCTAAAAGGGCGACTATCATTTTATGACCTTCACAACTCTATTTTTATTATTATCTAAGTAGCACACCTAGCACAGTAGCGCCACCTACTTTACAAAGTACCATTGACTATCAGATTTTTGATCAATTCTTACGGGAATTGCGTATCTACTTTTCGGGATAAAAAGTATTCCATGTGTTAATCCAAGGTATCAGCTACCTACATACCAAATATAAAAAAAATTGATCCAGCCATTTGAGCGTGAAGAAGTAACAGACATACACACAAACTTTCGCCTTTATAATATTAGTTGGATGTATTGATTAATATAATCGTGTATCGTGTTTATGCATGCCCTGTAAATGACATGAAAATACGTGAAAATTCATACATTTTGGAATTAAGAGTTGCACGGCGGGAACGCTTAAACTCAAGGGATTCAAGTAGATAGATTGCAAAGCGTTGACTGTACTATATTCAGTACCAATAGACAACGTGCAATCTTAGTCGTAGCATGCGTGCCTTCACAATTGCATAGGATCTTACGCCAGACGGCGGTCTGGCGTGGTAACCATTACGCCACGGAGGCCATCGTCGTCGTCATAACTTGAAGTGAAGTACTCAGACAGTAGGCATTCCAAAATGAACAAACGGATTACAGGCGTGTGTCGTAAGCACAGATGATCTAGCTCGAGACATTGACCTATCTATCGTCCGAGTATCATCGGCATTCGATCGCGTGGTACCGAGCTCATTTCATATGTATGCCGAGTGGGGATATTTTTGCCAACGCAGCTGTCGGATGTGACCGCGTATCATCTGGCGCTCATCTTTACAAAACACAAACACGCAAAGGTTACCGAGTGCTGTGTATACATAATACTTATGTAAAATTTCGGCAAAAGATCGTTGTTTGTGTCTCTATGTAGAGACATGTTGATGTCAACAAGAACACATATATGTGTCAATGAATTAGAAAATATATGTGTTCCTTTCCAGCATTTTTACATTTCGTTCGACCATTCCTGTCTACTGTGTAGCATAAGATAACAGATTAGCAATATGCAGTAAAGGTAAGATGAAAAACTACAACAGCCTTGGATTGGAACACACAAGTATACGACTTTAATCAGAAAAAAAAAACAGGAAAGATTAATTTATGGAATTATTATATATATTCTTAATGAACGTGAGAGACAGAATTACATATGTGTAAGCTCGAAGAGTCGCAAAAAGACGAGTAGAATAGTTTAGATAATTTTACTTTCGGTTTAAGAACATACTAATAAAATCTGTAAACCAGTAAAATTACGGACCCTAGAATAAAAAAACTACATGTGATTATAGAAATAGAAAATCAAATTAGGCAGGTTGATGCGACCCCGCCACTATGAAAGCGGAGAAAGTGGCAGTGTGACAGTCAGGTTTTTAGTCGGTATGCCCCTCATTGGCTAGAGAGTTGAGTCCGACAGACCCCCGTCGCTTCCTCAAGGTTGATTGCCGAAGCTACGGACTATTGAAACCTAAACCTTGGATATCCGTAACACATGTTGCAAAACTATCTTCTCTCTGTTTGCCGTAAAGTCAAGTAATAGAATGTGATATGAGCTTACTCATAGAAGCCTATCTGTACAAACTAATGAGTATTCTGTGCCTAATGATGTCATTTCAATCGTTTGGTATCCTTTTTATTTTGTGTCAAAACATTGACTAAGCAAATACAGGATATAAATTTATATGTATGTATTTTTAGAATAAAAATAAGCTTGCGAGTATGGATATATTTCCCTCGTGATCTGTTTATGTAAGTCATTCAACGCGGTTTATTTATTTTAATATCGATCAAACTTTACAATGTTGGTTGATATGAAAATAAGTTATTTTCAGTAATGGCACAGTTGAATCACATATCATCGGAACCCGATGGATGCTGTATTATAAACAAGAAATCTATGTAGCTCATTAAATCATTACTAATTTTCCTTGAGTTCATTCTTTCTTGTTTCATTCACATTCTTAACACTTTTCGAACATCCAGGTTCATGGTTATAAAAGCAAAAGTAACACTTTATTTATAAAAGAGAATTATTAATAAGTGATCAATTTCTTGTAGGTATATCAAAAATTGTTATGTATGTCCACCATTTTATGTCGTCCGGTCATAAAAAAATTATTATGAATCTTTATCCAATTGCCACAAACCATATTATTTTCCGTCCATAACATCTATTTTTAAACATTAATATCAATAAACACATTGTTAAATACAATACAGTTATTTTAACATCGGGCTGGCTCCACAAATCGACTAAGATATAGGGTAAACGACCTCCAGTCTAGATGCTAAGTAGGTAATAAACAGAGACCAGATGAACGAATATCTGACAATAATAGACATAATAAATGTGATATATCTTCTTATAAATCAGGCCGGTCATATTGTTTAACGCAAGGCTCTTCTCGGCACAATAAGCGAAATATCTAAATAATTTTTTAGATTTTTTGAAATTTGAAATTTGGATAAGTATGTTTGTTAATTACCCAAAAACGTTTTAATTTTTTATTATTAATTTTGTCTAGTCCTTAATGAAACACTGCCACTTTCTTCTACGCCAGCCAGTTAATTTAATGTATCAGATAATTGACATCAAATTGTTGTGTTTATTAATTATGCGTAAGGGCCAAAACTTGGGTAGGGGCTGCCGTCACCTTACGAAGCTCATAAAGTGTCCAATTTAATGGTTGTCAATAATGGCCAAATTTACGAGCCATCCTACCAATTTACGACACATTGGCAAGCAGCCGATCTGGAACGTGTGTTACTTGGCTATCGACATTCATCTTTTTTCCTTAAAAGAAACTTATCTAAAAATAAACACATACCTAACTAAAATAAAATTTTATTTACTATACCATTTTATTTTATTCCCATTTAAAAAGTGGAAGTGTGAAATTAATAAATACAAAAGAAATAGGTGATTTTATTATTATCGCCATGTTTTAAGCCGTTAGCGAGCCAAGAGAACTAGCATTCAGTTTGAGAGAGTGAAGAGGACTGGAGTGCACTTCGCAGTGTCGAGATCAAAGACTGCTGGGAACGACGAACGACCCTCTCTTTGTAAACAGAATCGGCATCCCGCAGTGTATATTCAAGGAACCGGTAAACTTCCGATGTTCCGAGTACAGATTTAACCGCTCACGGTTAATCCGCCACTAATAGAGCAACCTTGACAATCATAAATATTTATATATCTTTACGGGACGGTCAGTGTGAATGTCTTCTAAATATAAAGTGTGCCATGTTATGGAGACTGTGATGTGAACAGATAGCTATGTGACTATTACCTATCAATATTAGTCCTATTTCATAACCCATTCTAATATGGATCGAATACTCGTAATCTTAATGTAAGATTTGACGAAGAAACGATTATCGACTTCAGAGACTAAAATGTTAGGTTACATCACGAAACTCACGAATTGTCACATGTCTTTCGAAATAAGTCCCCAAAATAGTTCCTTGTTAGTTTAGGTACTACGTAACCCTAAATGGAAATAGGTAACTTATTATTCAAATGATACAAGAAAAAAATGATATGTGAAATTTCACAAGATAAGTTACCTGAAAAAATACGAAAAATATTTTTACTTCGTTTTTAAATGAACGACTTTATCGATTGATTGATGTTTACATATTTCTCGTGCTCGTATTGTATTACCTATATCTCTGAAAATATTTTTTCCTTTTGTCAAGATTCAAAAGGCAGCCATTCGTATGAAAATAACTCGAAACAACGGTTTATATGGCGGACAATAACCACCCCCTATGCCGACCGTAATATGGCTGTTGTGGTAGACATAAAGTCAGGAAAGCGACACAACTAATTACAGAGACACTCTGAAACCTCCACTCCCCTTGCAATTAAACGACGTCCGAACAAAAATCATTACTTTGGTAACAGACAACCAATGAAAGAGGCAACCATGACGAAAGTTTCTAAATATTGTAATACGATTGATATAAAATTCAATATTGAAATTATTTGTGAGGAAATACTTGACACCAATACAAAAATTTAGAGGAGGTCCGTCAGTTTAACACTTGAAACAAAAATAAAAGTAGGTCTCAAATGCAGATTTTCAAATCTTTTGTAGCTCAATTGAGTACGTTTTTAGAACAAAATAAAAAATAAAATTTTAAACCTGCCTTAGTCTAATTTCTGAAATAAACGAAAATTTCATTTCATTTCATTCCGTGGCGTAATGGCTTCGAACCCCGGTCGAGTCATGATGAAAAACTAACTTTTTCTGATTGGCCTCGGGTCTTGGATGTTTATTTAAATATGTATTTGTTATAAAATTGTTTGAGACCTGAGGAAAGACATAGGATAGCATAAATTTTGTCCCGAAAATCACCCCCTGAAAGTAATAAAGTAGGGTGAAAGTTTGTATGGAATATTTTATTATTTAGGTATTTGCAACTTGATTCAATATGTTCTGGAGAGGGTGAAGGAAGAGGGGATGAAGAAAGAGGGGGGCTTCCACGTGAACGAACGGAGCAGGGCACAGCTAGTACTTATACCTTTATAACTATTTTATAGTAACCATTTTATTTAGATACCTATATAAAATCGTTACCTTCATTGTAATCTCTTAAACTTTTGCATGTTTGATACCAATTATGATTTAGGTGTGGAAGTGAAAAATTAACACGAAAGCCATGTTTAATTTTTATCGCATATTAAATAAAATGATGATACCTATTAAGAATTGCCAAGCAATTTAATTTACCATTTTGTTTACCTCTTGCCGGGAGCGTTTCGGATATAATTAGGTTCTAAGTCAGGATTATTTGTAATTGAAATCAGAAATAGTCCTCTCAATACGTTATAAATAGGACGCCTCAAAATAAACATAAGGTAATGCCATAATTGTTATTAGGTCAGACGCCAGATACAAAATCGACTAGCTTTAACCTTTGCTATTATTCAAAAGGTAATACGTAGTTTTAAACAACTGAATTATTTTTCTGACACATAGCAGACCACAAACACGTGCGGGTCCCCTGATAGTGAGTGATCAGTTGATCACCGCCGCTCATAAACATAACCAACCACTGGCACTGGCATTCCAAATCCGAGGATGTCATTTCAAATCTGTGTAACGAAACGGATCAAGACCACGGATCTCGATCTAGATTAATGGCTGTTATAGGCATAAGAGAATAATTAATCACTGATGCATCACAGGCCTTCTAAACCCGCATAAGTATCAGCAACAAATTGCTGCGAGAAATCGCCGACAGCTCTATTTTTCAGCAACTTATAAATGTAAAATACAGCATGTTACTCGCGCTCGCTGTGTGTAATAAATCGCATAATATATATCTCGCAGCTTTATCAATTTTTTCCTTCAATAGTGGTTTCTGTTTCTGATTCATATTCAGTATTGAAGGAATAGAATTAAGTCAAAAACCATTACTAAACGGCTGCAAAGGCCGTCAATATGAGTAGCAAATCACTAATAATATGGATTGGTAACACGACGTTTGTTTGTCCTATGAAAACAACTGTGGACTCCTAGCGCTAATAGACACGTTTATGTCGTCACAGGTTAGACGGAGCCTGAATCGGACGGATGTGAGTCGTTAATGAAAATTTATCGACTAAACCGCACGACTAACTGAAATTAGCTCGTTCTATGTGATAAACGTTAACATCATAATTAGTTCTTTCGCCTATACTTATAACTTTCTTTTGTTTTATTAATAATAATGAATGGCTAAATTCTCATAATTTTCTTTTTCTTCATAATGACTAGCAATTTAAACACTATCTCCAACTATTATTCACAGGCATTGTCTTTTATGTTTTCGACACCACCACTCGGAAAAGTAGAAAAAATACTTAAAATATTTCCTGATTTTTATGAATGAGCTAATATATTGAAAAAAACACTTACTTATAGCTGAGTATATCAGTTAATTATAGAACTTGAAGTTCATAACAAAGCAGTCTGTCAAACAATATCTGTATTAACAATTGCGCTATTTTAGACTCTACCACATTCGGCCCGGATTCCGGATATCCCAATATTCCCATTCACAAACAATATTTGATTGCTCAAAATCCACATTTAACTTTTTCTCGTGTGATTCATTTCATAGTAAGTACATATCAAAAAAATAGTTAACAGTAAGAACACAAAATTTGACGTAAATCTAGGTAGTTATCTATGAAATCAATAACAAAAAGCGAGGGCTATCCAGAGTAGTAAACAGCACGGCCAGTGTTGCGACAACAGACTTGCTCAAGTCAATATTGTATCCTCAAGTAAAGTTAAATCGTGTATGACTTTATCTAGTTGGATCGAACGATTTAACATTTAACATTCTCTTTATAAGCTATTGCTTATAAAGATATTTTAAAACTAGTACTTTATGTACCTACACGGAGCACAAACTTCGGTTAGTTTGTGACTAGCTGGCGCCGTATAATTCCTCCAGGAATATTTATTTACTTAATTAGAATTATTAACATAATATGAAACGTGGTACGGTACAGCAAATAGTGTTTCCAGATCTCAAGATTACCAGCCATATTTTTATAATAATTATAAAATGAAAGATCATTGAAACATTGTAAACAAAGCAATTCCTTCATAGCTGTAATAGTCATAAGAAAGTTATTTTTGTCGTTTATAACAACGAAATTTGAAGCATTCAACTCGTATAAGTATGTTTAGCCATCAAAGCTCTCTTTTCCTAGAATTGTTCCTCGTAGCAGACTGACTCCTTTCAACCCACCACTGCGTATCTGTTCTTGGGTCGCTAAATAATTGTAACAGGATTAAACTAATAAATTAAAATTTAACTAAAAAACATTAAAAAATATTATTAGCCTTTAATTCGCCCAGTTTCCAATAATCAGGGTTTATATTGCTATTTTCTATAAAGTTATTCTCAAATCTGTGATTTATAGTATTTTTATATTTATTGCAATTACATTATTCTTTCGTGCTCAATAATTGTAACAGGATTTAACTAATAAATTAAAATTTAACTAAAAACTAAACTAACATTAAAAATTTATATAACTTTATCGTCATAAATATTCTAAATGATATGATCCATCTAATAACATATGTAATCTTTCAGAGTTGATGAAGACTTCCTCATTATTTAAGGCCCAATAGAAGCGAAGTTTGTTTTCTCTAATCAGTGTAAAGCCCGGGCATGAAAGAAATACTGAAAAGAATCTTCGGAAGTGGACTGATGCGCCTGGCGTTCGGCCAGAATTCTGATCTCTCGCATACACTCTATGTGGGGAAAGTTTTACTGAAACAAGTCGGTATTTGTATTCAATTAGACACAGTAATAGAATACAGGGTTTTACGCAAAATTCATAATTTCGTATTATCTGTCTGTTGAGACCTAAAACATCTAAGATAAGAGAGGTAGGGCATAGGGGATCAAATCGGAGCAGCCCGTCTGGGGAAGGACCTCTACCTTACAGAAGATCGTAGCCAAATAGCATTGGTCTCGGCCATGCTGTGTTCCTACGGTGAGTAAGGTCTCCAGAGCTCAACTTGGGGGGGGTTGGGAGAGTTGGCAACGCGTGAGTGATATCCCCGGTATTACAAGCGTCTATAGGCTACGGTGATGCTTACCATCAGGCGGGCCGTATGCTTGTTTGCCACCTTAGTAGTATAAAAAAAACTAAATTGAATTTTAAAAAATCCATTTACTAAGACATTAAAGTATACGGCAAAAATTAAATAAAACTGGCCAAGTGCATGTTGGGCCATGCACATTGTAGGGTTCCGTATTTGCTGTGCTTTGCTTGCTTGCAAATGCTCCAATATTATATTCTATGACATTTGTATTTCATCAAAGAAATTTCATATTATCAGTTCGTCGACTATTACTGTAGGTTCAATATATGGACTACTACCATGAATTTTTCCAAATTTCTAAACACAAGACTTTCGGAGAAATAAGGTGGGGGGGACCACTGTGCAAAACGAAAATTGACACGTTAAATGTAAATAATTCGCAAACGGATCATTGTATCGGAAAATAGTCTTTCCAATCCCTCAATGTTTTTAAGAGACCTATCTAACGATACACAACAACATGGGGTCGGACTAAAAATTTCATTCCCACCTTACCTGTCATTAGGCACCCAAAAAAAAATATTTTTAAAATTTTGTTCTGCCACTTTGTTAGCATTGTTAATATAAGTATACATACCAAAACTATAAGGGTTCCTTGTAGTTTACTGCGGAACCCTAATAACCCGGTCAAATGCGCGCACCGAGGTTTCCGTACAAACCTGTAGGTATATTTCGTTGACATAGATGTTTGATTTTGTTACAGCTTAAAGGTATTATAGACCTGAGTATTTAATATGAATGTTTTTTTCCTTTTGAGTTACGGACCCCTAAAAACACAATAAAAAGATGTAATAAACTAGTATGCATGTTTTAAATTATTGTGTTCACCTCACAGAACGGGGGATGTAATTGTGTTACAAACAAAATGTCACAACGTTAACATTCCATATTGCGTACAACATGTCATGTCACCTACTTTCAGTTCACCAGCAAATAGTCTACAGAAAGTGTAGACGATACAGTCGGACCAACTACAGACAAGGCAATTACCAACTTTTCCCACAAAACAAAGCGCTTCTAAAAGGAAACTATTTTTAACTGTACGCAAAGAACAAATGGACGCTTTCAGCTTGAAGTAATTACAATATTGACACGGACTAAAGAATACGCGACCGCGAAAAAAGAAATTGCCTCCCTCCTATTATGCCGCGGCTCAAAGCACATTTGAAAGGGAAATGAAGTGGCCGCCACTTTTAGAGAGGAAATTCGGTTTGTTTAAGTTACAGTAATTATTTGCTTCGTTTCGTTTCATAAAAAATGCATATCATACCCTTAAAATAACTCATATAAATAGCGAAAGGATTTTGAAAGGAATTTATTTAAATTACACATGTAATAAAGCGATTAATTTAAAAAAACTTACGCTAGTCAATCAGTCAATTCAAAAAGAGTCCTTCCGCGATTGACACCATGGTTCCAATCCTTCGTGGTGTCAGTCGCTGAATTACCCGCTAAAACATGGACCCTGGACAGAGGATATAGCGGACAATCTTATAAATTCTTTAAATATGTTATTGCAAAACTGACTACTTACTTTAACCTTTTTTTTACTTTTATTTCTCAACAAGTAACAAAAATAATAATTAAAGAATAACATTAAAAGGTAGCGCAGTCGCATATTGCGACATTAATTAGGTAGCATTAAATAGTTTAGTGACACCGTTGTGTGACGCAACAAAACGCATCATGCGCCAAATGTAACACGTAACGGATTTGTCCTAGGATAGCCGCGTGGATTGCACAGATGACGTGCCGGCCAGAAATACCCGGAGGCAGTGACACTGTGCGCCGAAGGGTTTGCTAAATTAGAAATCTATAAGGCGTCGAACACACTACTGCTGATATTCCTGAATTCTTCCGTTTCGTTACAATCTGATAGAGCTACAGATAATTAAATGACATAATAGCGCCATAAGCAGCAATGCGTTTCGTTATAAGTGAGAAATCCGGAAGCCACCTCCTTAAAATTGTCCAGCTCCATCCCCTCTCACTATCCCCATACCCTATACTATACCAACCCATTTAATACTTTTGTGCCAGTACTATCCGAGAATCGAACTCGCTCATAATATCCTCCATTTATTTCTGACATTTAAAATATGCTCGTCAATTTGTCGCTCGTCAATAATGTAAAGCCCTTTCGCGCCTCTAACTCACTATTATAAATATTGCATGCCTTTTTCCTGTAATTGCGTCGTGTTGGAATGGCTTGTCAATTGAAAATAGCAGAATTGGGGCACTGGTGGGCTGCCAGCGCCCACCGCCAACTGAGCGAGCCCGATGCCACCTCTGCAGGCTGTCTCCGGAACTCCGTGCACTATCGATTTATTCCAAGTTTACAATAACACAAGTACCTTTTAGTACGTGCATGTTGATTTTAGTACTTATATTTTACTAGCTGTAACACGATATTTTTTTCTTGTAATCAGATTTTGATCAATCACATCATGGATATTGCTGCAAACTGTGCTGTATATTAAAAAGGAGTTTTTTCATTGATTAGCTATCATCAATTTATTGCAAGTTTACAATAAGACGAGTACATAGACAAGGTACCTTTAAGTACATGTTGATCTTAGTACTTCATATTTATTTATTATTCAATTGTCACGGCCACGGCTGTTAAAAAATCCATTCCAGTTAAATAATTAGGATAATGCCATGTGCCATATCCTCCAGTAGTTATGTGTCATTAATATTGTTGCTAATACATACACCCTTTTTCTAACATGAAAAAATATTATTATTAATATACTTACGTACAATATAATATTTGATCACCAATCACCATCAATAGAAAATGGTAATAATAAAGAGTATAGTGTAGGCAAGTATTTTTATTCGCTCAAAAGGTCGTTATGCAAGTCGGAAAGAGGCAATAAATTGCAAGTTCTAACCATATCAGAACATCTTCGAAGGCCTTTGAAAATGGGTCAGGGCTGGCACTTACAAACGATTAAATAGGTGTACTGAAACACGTAGGTAAAACTGTAGGTAGAGTATATCTATTTGTTAATGCCAGAGGGCTAAGAAGTTCGGTGGTAAACTTATAGCAAACACTTGTCACAACCACCAAGGGATTTTGGATATGATGTATTCCAACTCAAAGTTAACTACAGTATCCGTCCACTGTAGATAAGGAAAGAACACGCAGTCATTTTTCATGTCATTTCAATTTAGAATTAGTTAATGTTTATTATGACATGTTGAATAGAGAGATTGCCTGAGAAGTCCTAATCTCTAAATACACCACTACTTTAGTGATCAATTCTTTCTAATCTATTCTATACTATCAACCGCGCTCTAGCCGTCCGTAGCCAAAAAATATTGAACTAAGTATTATGAACGTAATGATTTTTTACTTACATAAAATAATAAAGCAATAGGTTATTTTCCTTGGAGAATCTAAATAAACTTAGGAGTGTTTTTTTGTTGTTAACAAAATTTTTATTGTTAGTATGGTTTTAATTAATTTTATTGAATTTCATGTTATTTAATTATGTATTTTACCAATAAACTTAGGACATTCTTTAATAATAATAAAAAATACTTACTTAGGAGAGTGACGTGAATATAAAGTTTTTTCACTTCATATCAATTTGTGTTTGGCACAAAACTGTGAAAAATTGTTGTTTAACTTTTAACTCAAAGTAGACTCGACTCCTTATAAGTTACTTATAAATTTTTAAGCATTAAAAACTTCTTACAGGGCCATGAACAAGGTTCCATTCCAAGTAACACTTAAAACTCCCATGTGTTACGGGAACTAGAGAGGGATTACTTAACACTTAAACATGTTATATAAGTAAATATTATGTCAAATAAAAAACTTCCAGATTTAATACAGAGAAATAATTTTCATCACTTGAATGATTATCCCATGCGGGGATCGATGGACCCTTAGTTATTATCTAATCAGTGATATGCCTGGATGGAGGCAAGGTGTCACGAACTGAACTACCTTAGTACCATTAATAATTTTGTCTTATTTATAAGATTCTACTTCCAAAACTTATTATATGATCCGCTCCTTCGCCCGCGTATAAAAATTTGTCTGTCTCTCTGTAGACCTTAACTTATCCCCAAAATCATGTCATTCCGTTCGTTACTTTCGATGTGAAAGATAAGGACAAACAAACACACTTTCGCATTTATACTATTAGATGGAAATACACCCATTTATTTAATCATAATAATAATAGTAATTGCAATAATGAAGTCATCGATTAATTGGCTCCTAAGCTGAGATTGTCCGTTATCTGCTAACAGGCTGATAAACAGCCATCCAATGTCTATTTCCTATAATCTAGTGTTATCAGTCCACTTGGTGTATTACGTGTTAATATAAAATACATCGCTTTCGACGTCAATAATAACGAGCTCTATACATCACTAAGCATTGTAAACTTTGATGCACAAAAATACTGTATAGAAAGTTTAGTCTATGGTGTATAGTAGACGGAAAGATTTGTGTTTTTGTTTATAACGAATAAACTCAAAAACTACTGCATCGATTTAAAATATTCTTTCACCGTTAGTTAGCTACAATATCCCCGAGTGTCATAGGCTAAGCTATTTTTTTTTAAAAGGATTCCTTACTAAATCCCGTGCAGAGCTGGGGAAATTCCGAAGACCTTCAAGACTTCAGCTAATTTCCGTGACCAAGGAAATAGTGACTGACAATTCCCATGGGTGTGTATTAGACTTTGGTTGTAGATAAACACTTTGTAGAGCTTCTACGCCACTCGTAAACGTTCGTCAATTTATTTTTTCAAAGTAATTTAAACTAATTTAGTACGATATTACAGTATTGTGTTGAATGTGATACACCCATGTTATACATTTAAACAAGAAGGGCGCTATTTCCCACGTTTATAAATAACGACTTCCTCAATCGAAAGCGATTTAAAAATCAACCTTGATAATATGCGTGTAGTGTAAACATCTGTGAGTTGGCAGTTGGCACCCATTTGCTTATTCCAAACGGAATGCTAACGATATTGGGCTATTCCACTCGCACACAGACAATTAACCATCACTGGTTTGATGAACACATTTTAGCGATCTTTACAACCCAATTCACCTTTGTTTTACATTAGAAATCTTCCAAATTTTATGGCTGTGAAAACCGAAATACCAAATGGAGATACTTAAATATTCATTTATTAAATTATATAGGCGTAATCTGACTATTATTTTAAGAGAGGTAGGGCACAGCGGATAATCCGCTCAAATCGGAGCAGCCCGTTTGGAAAAGGACCTCCACCTTACAGAAGATGTAGCCAAATAGCATTGGTTTCGGCCATGTTGTGTTCCTACGGTGAGTAAGGTCTCCAGAGCTCCACTTGGGGGGGTTGGGAGGGTTGGCAACGCGTGAGTGATACCCCCGGTATTGCTTACGTCTATAGGCTACAGTGACGGCTTACCATCAGGCCAACCGTATACTTGTTTGCAACCTGTGCGGTATAAAAATAAAAAAAACTGACTATTAATTTTTAGATAGTAACGTTAAAAGAACCCTTTTCCATCAAAACCATCAAAACCAAAATTGCTTGTTGATTGATGAGTGGATTATGGATACACGGGCAGTCGGCAGGTAGGCAGGCACTGTACAAACAAAGTGTATGCGAGGGCCGCGTCGACAGGTTGACGCGATAATAACCCGCGGCTGCCGACGCGCCTCCGCTGCTGATAGGCTTGTAATGTAATTAACTTGTTATTGCTACATTGTTATAAGACCATGGCACATAGGCAAGCTATTTTCTTCCAACTCACGAACGTGCATTATAAAAACATTTTATATAAGTTCACGTTCATTGCAAAGTCTTTATGATTCTTTTACAAACACATGATAAAATTAACGATAAGTACATTAAATTATGGCGGTCTGTCAAAGTAAGAATCAGAAAGAGACCGCTTGGAAATTATCGTAGAATTAAGTTTAAAATACGCTCATTTACTCAACTCACTCTTCTGTGCTGTTTATTAAACAACAAAGCTTACTGTCTGTCAATCTCAAGCGCCATCAATATAAAATGGGCGAGATAGTTGAGTGAGTTTCAATAACTGTTTTTGTTACTAGAACTAGCGGTATAAGATTGTTATTTGCATTTGTTTTTTCTTCAATTATTTTAGCAAATTAATATAAACTGTTCTCGTCTGAATACAAATTGCTTTATATATCCTTACAATGCACCTAAACACAGGATGTTGCATGAACAGCGAGAAACAGATGGTTTTGTGCCGTGTCTCCGGGCCATGGGGCGGCGGCAGCGTGGGCAGCACAAAACCCGCCCGCCTTTGTTTTCGTTGCTCACCACCACACACCGCGCCGCCCTGTGCCGCGATCAATAGCCCCCTCCAAGTCCAAGATACGCGTTTACTGTCGCTTATAAGCTCACTAATTAACCAATATCTCACACTGTGCGAATTAATGACAATATAATTAAGTACTTATAATGTTTTCGCTTAGGGTGGATACTAAGATAAGATAATATCCATATTTTTATTTTTTCCAAAAATACGAGCAACATAAAAGTATAAGTACTTAATTACTTTATTGAGACACAACTTTCTTGTTTTTCCTGTTATATCAAAATATGTTTGTTGACAATCATTGTTCCAATTACAGAGCAAATTTCATCGGAAGGGAAACAGGGTCACCAGTGTCACAGCGTCTGGATCCCCGCCAAATGTGGAAGAGCGCATAAACCCCCTTCGAACAATTCCCTTGCGTTTGCTAAATACCAAATTTTGCTACGTAGGTACACATTATTTGTTGTGTTGGCACGATATTTCATACACAACTAGCGAACCCGCCTCAGCTCCGTATCGATGCAATTTAGTAAAAAGAAGTTTACATGGTGTAATTAGGTAGGTATTTTCCAATAAATATGACACATTTAGAAGTCGGTAAGTATTGAACCTTAATTCCACAGCTTTTCAGACTTATTAGTTTTAGTTGTTTAACAAGTTAATAAGGACCAAAAATTATAGATGAATAGTTCTTAGGGCGAGTCATCTATGGAATCTCATGTCTGAAAATTAATGAAGCAATTAGGTACAAACAAATAAATCTGTGATTTGAAAAGCAGAAAAAAAAGATTAAAAATTAAAATATTCTTTAAGTTCGATTTGTTTGCTAATAAAATCCATAATAGCTACATAGCTAATTGAAGAAACGTTTATTATTATACGGATGTTGTTATTGCCAAAAATATAATTTTGTCTCCTTATCAATTGAACCGTGGAGGCACTTTGGCAAATCTATCAGAGTTTGGAAGTCGGTCACGGCTCCCATTTTGGAGGGCTGCCAATAGAAGCCTCCCGCTACCTATTTGAATAGACTCGACCCGCCTGAGAGACGCCTGCTATTTTATTTTGAACGACACTTTTAGTTCACAATTAATTAAACTACTTATAACTTAGTTGTATCATTAGGTGCCAGTAGTACAGTCAATCAATGAGAGAGGTAACCGGGTTCGAGAAATAAGAACAAATATTTTTATCTATCTATCTTCTTCTTCTATTCTATACTTATAATAAATCTGTAGAGAGGTCAATTCTGTACATGAAATATATTTCCAAAATAACTATCAGGGGGTGATTAGTGATCGATGCTGATGCCAAAAATGCAATCAGAAAAAATTTTGTCTGTCTGTATGTTCGTTAAATAGAAACAAAACCTACTCGACGGATTTTAACGAAACTTGGTATAATTATTCTTCATACTCCTGGGCAGGTTATGTATACTTTTCATCACGCTACGATCAATAGGAGCAGAGCAGTGAAGAGAAATGTTGGGAAAACGGGAGAAATTACTCTATTTTTTAAGCTTCCGTTTCTTTAATATTTAAAAGATTACTGACTGATTCATCACGAGGAGTCTCAAATTTTGCATGCGGGTTTCTTTTGGGGCGTAGGTGCTCACTAAGAAAGGATTTTTTTTAATTCCCACGGGAAAGGGAGTAATAGGACTGTAAGTGTTTTATCGCAGGTGCTCAACCTAGAAAGCTGAAATTTTGTATAGAGGTTCCCTTTATTACGTTGACAAGGATAAAGATGGGGTTTTACGAAATTCCCACGGGAAAGGGAGTAATAAGACTGTAAGTGTATTAACGCAGGCGCTCAACCTACAAAGCTGAAATTTAGTATAGAGATTCCTTTTATGATGATGACAAAGATGAAAACGGTTTTTTTTTTATTCCCACGGGAACGGGATAAATAGTACTGCACGTGTGTTATTGTGGACGCTCAACCTAGAACGCCTAGATTTTGTATTTACCTAGACAAGGAAAAAGACGGGATTTTTAAAATTCCCACAGGATTCGGAATAATAAGGCTACGTACGTGTATTATCGGGAGCGCTCAACCTAGAAAGCTGATTTTTTTTCATAACGATTCCCTTTATGATATTGACAAGGATAAAGTCGTTTTTTTTTTATTCCCACGGAAACGAGAAAAATAGGACGGCAGTGTATTATCGTGGGCGCTCATCCTAGAACTCCTAGATTTTGTCTTAGCCCGGACACTCCATACAACGCGCCCGCGCGTGAAAATATGCCTTTTTTTACTACATAGGCCAATGTCGTCTGTACACGCGTATGCGCACACGTATACACATGTTCACTAATCGCACACCTTTGCGACTGCACCCGCCACGGTACCCGCCTGAGGTTGAAGTAACGCGTTTCGGTGACGGGGCGGAGAGTGGCTAATTTACCTCGGGTTATTACTTATTCTATGATTTTGTATTAAGCTTCCCTTTACAAAGTAGACAAGGATAAAGTCGGGTTTTTTTTTTTATTTCGCACGGGAACGAAATTATTTACATTTTCGCTTGACCACGCGGGCGGAGTCGCGGGTAACAGCTAGTATACTAATAATATAAGCCCCAAGTAAGAGAAAATTGGAAAAGTTGGGGGGAGGCCTTTGCCATGCAGTGGGACACAAATGGCCACTAAATTAATAAAAAATAATATAAGCATAGTTATGAAACTTTGACCGCGGACGAATGGACACGCGGATATGGTGAAACTAACAAGATATCTACGGCGAAACTAACTAGTTAACTACGGAACCCTAAACAGGTAGAAATATTGTTGTAACGGTCGTCAACAGTATTTATTTGTTAATTTAAACTACCAATTATGCTACCACCACCACCACAGAGTACAACCACTATCGACTGGCTGTTAACTTGTCACTTCGTCCGCAATTTCGGTCTGCCATCGCGCCGCCGTGCCGTCTGTGAATTCCCACGGTGTGTGTACCTTTTAAGGATTACGTAGGTACCTAGTAAACTAACCTTATAGTTTCGCCATGCCATGTCTGTTTGTCTGCGGTCTAGCTCTGAGACGCTTAATATTAGAAATCTGTAATTTGGCATATTTACATCCTAAAGCGACTCTCCAACCTCATTAAAGATTATTTAAACCGTTCTTTTTTTCGTGTTCAGCTTAACTACAATTATTGAAACTTGATGAGCATTTACTACGTACGAACGAAATTATTACTACGAATTTACTTAATTTCTTAACTTTATTTTATACTTATGACGAAAACTTGTACGTTAGTCACGATGGTTACGGCAAACTATTTTAGTAAGGATTTTGGAGTGGTAGAGCATTCATAAAACGGGCAAGCACAAAATTTAAAAATTTAAAATATTTATTCAGCGAGTAGGTACAGATACTTTCTCTCGTCAAAAATGAGCATGTACCAACCCTCACAGAATATAAAGCAGCTGAAGAGATCTAGAAACCAGACTCCTTTCCCTTCTTTTCCTTATCCCTCGTCTCCCTATTCCCGTCATTGTAGCAGGCAACGCGGCAACGCATTGGTAGCATAGGCGACCGTAGTCACTTTCCATCAGGTCACTCTCTTTTTAGTTTTCCCGCGGTATGAATCATTATGAGAAAGAAACAATGAACAAAAAAACTAAAATTCAATAAGAACCAAAACACGACAATTAGTTTTGTGAGATAATACAGCATGTGCAAAAACATACCTACTTTCAAGACTCGCATTTTAATTGTTCAGGAATTGGCTCGCGGTACTGTCCCAGAGCTTTTAGTGTGAGATTTTATTTGGCAACGTGTGATTATAACAAATATTTTTACAATATCCGTTTAGTTCTCATTGTGCAAGAGTTTACGAAAACAAATTCGTTTTATTGATTTTTGATGACGCTTTTAAGCGTCGACCGCAAAGTGAAAGTTTTACATTGTCCGTTAAATTGTTCTTTCTTATAACAAGAAAGATTTTGTACGGTAAGTTTTGTTATACGACGATACGTCACGAAATCTTTTTCTACATTTTCCTCGCGAAATCAGCTTCCTTTTAGAAACTTCTTGGTACAAGACATGTAAAAGTAAAAGTCGCTTAGAATTTTAGACAGCTTATCCAGACAATAATACTTTAATTAAGGTAACCGTCCAGTTTCAGATGTGCTGTGAATGTACTTAAATATATTGTATTTAGCATTAAAAACACGTTCGTTAATTAACCCGATTATGTAAATACCGCTTCTTGAGCTTTCACTGTTATTTTCAATAACCCTAAAAATAATCTTCAAAGATAAAGTATACGGTCGCACCGGCAGCACCTAATGCCAAATATTTTTGAAATTCTAAAGACAATCTGTGAAAATAGGTCATGCATGCTTCACTAATCGAAGCAAGCTCCAAACAAAGACTTACTCAAGGATACTCTTTATTATTGAGATGTTGAATAGGTTTTAATTCTTAATACGATGTGTTTGCATCTATATTGTTGTGGATATTACGAGCTTACGTATCTAATCGGATATAAACAATACCTACACATTATGTAAAAATACTTTTATTTCTAATACAGTTATCATAACCACTAATTCTTGATCTCATTACAACCTGTTTAAAAATAAAGAGCTCTGATCGGTTCCTCTTAGGAATCTCTTGTCGTTGCGGAATTGATCGTTCTAAATTTATTATGAATGAAATGCTCAATGTTTACCTTCCCAGGTGACCTTGTGATAGAGGAGACGGCAAGTAGGGGAGTATCTGCTATCGATCCTGGAGCCACGTGCTTCCTGGGGCAGATCGGTACACCGGTACACCTGAAGTGGCCAGGGTGGTGCAAACTTCACTGATAAATGTGACACAAAAACCGTTTGACACAAAACAGGTAGTCGAGCACGAGTACTAGTCGGGTCGAGCAGCGATGATGGCAGGAGTGGTGGTATAGCGCGTGATCGCGGGTAGTAGGATATCGGTCGAGTACCCACCGTGGAACGAGCGGCGACTGGCAGCGGGGAGCGCGCGGGCGCGGACTGCGCGGCCGAGCGGACTGCTCGCCGAGTGCGCGCTGCCGCTATTTGCGCCCGCAGGCCGCCCACCCCGCGGGAGCCGCCCGCCCAGAGCTTTCTCTGCGCAGCGCACTAACAATTTCTTTTTTCCTCGGATTGTCAATGTTTTCAATGTTAACGTTGAATTAAATATCTTCATGATCGTAGAACAAAAACATCTCTGCAAAATGATAAGTTTTCAGTTTTCCAGAGAGCGTTTTGAAATTTTTTGAAAACGCTCGTTCGTCGTTCGCTCGTTTTCTGTGACTGCCAAAAAGCCCAAAAATCTACTCAACCGTTTGATTTTAAAATTGGGCAATTGTTACGAATGAGATCTTTTTTACATGAACTAAAAAAAAAACCTAATTTTTTTTAATTTTTACTGTAAAATCCATGCGTCTTTGTTTAGACGACTCGAGTAGCTATTGTATGTAAACTACATTGTTGTTACCTAAGTAATATTTTTCTTCTGTATAATCTATCGTCTGTAACATCTCTCTGATCTGAGGTGATATTATCGACTCTGAGGAACTAAAGGTGAGTATAGACTAGACTAGTGCATTAACTATAACAGAACAACGAGCCACTCTTGAGCCGCTCTATGATATGTTCTACTGTATCACCGTTTCACGAATCAAACTTCAAGCGCACTCGCCGATTTAACAACATAAACCTACTATTGGTGTAATGCCGGCTGTACACTCTCACCGAGACAGTTCAAGGCAGGGCGAGCGCGAGAGTGTACAGCATAATCCCGCTATTATGGTGGCTATAAAATTACGTTAGTAGCCTTTGCACGAGCGCAGGCGATGCGCAGTTTACATGGAGGGAGCGGGACAATGATTAAATTGCTATTCCTTTGAGAGGGACAAAAGACGCGGTCGTCACTTGTTCAAGATGCGAGCATTCGCAAGAATGTTACATTGCAAGAAAAGCTTTTAAAATTAATCTTTTACACTGTATTCTATCATTCGTAATAACGTTACATTATATAGAAATGCTCTTCTAGTGTATATCTACCTTAAGGCCACCTGTCCACACTTCTCGATTTGTCTTGTTTGGTTGTGCTTGTCCACATGTACGGCAGCGCCCGGCACTCGGCACGATTAGTTTAGTACGTTGGTAGCCGGCAGCGATGCGGGCTCATTACGTTGTTTCCTGTTTTTTGTCCATGCACATTCATACTCATTGTAAAAGAGAAAAAAAATGCCGCTTGGTACAAGTAGCTATAGAAAATAAAACTATAAGAGAAAAGAGTACAAAGAAAACTAAAAGAGTTGGGTTCATCCAATTCCTACTTCTTTCCAAGCTTCTTAATAATATTTTTGAGTTTTATTATCGAGAAGATGTGATCCAGTAACTTTGTCGTCTGAAAGTATGGTGTAGTATGCGTCAAATCCGGTAGTTCTGATTTTTTGCAGACTTGTTTTAGTTGTTTTATGATATTGGCCTAATGAATAATCCAATTTTGAAATCTCGAGCACAGAATAGAGTACTACGTACCTCGAGCGCCGAACGCAACTTCGTTACTTTTCAAATTTTGGCGATAATAACCCTCCTCCTTGCTTCGCTTGTCCTCAATGCTGAGGGTCGTGGCCTCTCCGAATGACTCTCTCGTGGACTATCTTGCGCCAGCTTGCTCTGGCTTCGGCAGCGTGGATGGCATCGCAGACTGAGGTGTTTAGAGCAGAGCGGAACTGGTCTGACCAGCGCATCGGGCTTCTGCCTCTAGGTGTTTTCCTACTCACCTTGCCTGTTATCAGCAGCTTTTCTAAGTTGTCCCTTTTCTTTCTGGCAATGTGGCCAAAGAACTTAAAGCTTCGAACATGTGGTGCTGAGCCTCATTGGTGACTTGAGCTCGACGAGGATGAATTCTTTGGTTCGGTGTTCTGTCCAATGAATTCCGAGCATTTTTCTCCAGCACCACATTTCAAAAGCGTCAATGCGAAGCTTTCTTAAGGGTCCAAGTCTGTGCCCCGTACAGAAATATGGAAAAAACGAGGGCTGTGACCAGATGCTTCTTTGTTTTTCTCGAGATGTTCCTATCTTTCCATATGCGGTCAAGCTGGGTCATAGCACTCTTCGCCAGGCCAATCCGTCTTCTTATGTCCTTCTCACAGGATCCGGTGTTTGTTATGACGGAACCCAGGTACGTGAACTCTTCCACGCTATCCAAGTCTACCAAATTTGAATTCAGACTACCCTAACATACCATGGTAGGCCAAACTGTATTAAATTACCTACAATTTGAACCCAATTGCAACTTTATTGACTTCATAGGTGCCAAGCTTGAAGATGACCAAACCAATTTCAATAGAGAATTGTAATTTTCAGGTTTTACTTTTTTTTATGGCACAAAGGTGGCAAACAAGCATACGGCCCGCCTGATGGTAAGCACATCTTTCGCAAAGATTCGCAAAACCACTAGCCCTATGGGACCCTATCCGACTCAGCTGGGCAGCTTTCGGGAAATTACGGCATACCTTCTCGTCCAAAATTCCTCAGTGCTTAAAACGAAAAACCTTCGAGCAATGTGTGTTACCAGTGATGACATATGGATCCGAGACGTGGTCGCTCACTATAGGCCTCATAAGAAGGCTCGCGGTCACTCAGCGAGCCATGGAGAGGGCTATGCTCGGGGTTTCTCTACGAGATCGAATCAGAAATGAGGAGATCCGTAGCAGAACCAAAATAACCGACATAACCAAACGGATCAGCAAGCTGAAATGGCAATGGGCAGGGCCATAGCGCGCAGAACGACGGCCGTTGGGGCAAGCCTATTTTTTTTGTCAATTTGACAAAAAAAATAGGTACTTACCTAGGTATTGACATAAAATATAAGACAAGCGGTACTGAGATTTTGTGGCCCCGACTCGAATTTTACCGTATATACCTATGTGGTTTTTAAGTTACGATACAAGGCAATGTTTTTCCATTTTATGTTAGTTATCTGTGGTACACAACAAGTAGTTCACAGAATACACGGTAAACGGTAATTTCGGGTAGCCAAACGTGGCAAGATTTGGCGCCAACTACGACAGCGTCCACTTGGTTGGGCTCGTGATTAGAAATTTAATTTCTGTGTGTTTCAACGTTTGATTCATAGTATTGATGGTGTAATGTGAAGCAAACATTGGTTAAAGTGTATAGTGATTTGAGTTTATGATCAGGAACTATTAAAAGTGCATTATCGTGTTGACTTCAAAATCCGCCTTCTCGGAAGAAATTTTGTTATCGTCTTTCTTCAGAGACTATGCCTCGTTTACGTTCAGCCCATGCCACTGCCCCTCGCGCTGCCGGAAATAATTCCCTGAATAATGCCGCAGCATGATCAAGAGCAGTGTGTGTTTACATACTGCCCTCCCTACTCCCTACCACTCACTTAGAGTTTCGTTCGGCAATGGCAGACGTCGAAATAATTACAGCGTCTGCGCTGTGTCTTTTTGCAATGCACTATTATGTTCGATGTTTAAAAAGAAATCAAATACAAACAAATAAAATTCGTCGTAGAAGATGATGGATGTCATATACACTGGGCGTCAAAAATAAGTAGTACAGTTTTAAAATTGCAATAACTCCTAAACTACAGAAGCTAGACCTTTGAAATAAAAAAAAGATAAAAGACAATTTAATTTCATTTAATAAAAACTTCATGCATAATATCATTTTTTAAAGATTGACTGAAAAAAAACTTAATAAATAAAAACACTATTTTTTTAAACTGTTGGCTTGTACTTTTGTTTTTTATTGTTTTCTTTATTGCTGATAAATCAATTGCAATTCAAAAGCAAATGTGTCTTCAGCGAGTAAACTTTACTAATCATGCCTCTTTCACCAGAAGAATGTGCAAGAATCATAACTTTTCTCGAAGTAGGCATCAGTATGCGTCGTACTGCAAGAACGGTGGGTGTAACTCTAAGAACGATCCAGCAAGTAAAGCGAAGATACGAAGAGACTGGAAACCATCTAAGGAGACCAAGTAATGGCAGACCCAGGTGCACTAGTACCCGAGAAGACCGCTTAATTGTCTCTACTGTGTTAAGAAATCGTCACCTTAATGCAGTTGAGGTCCAGCAACAGCTTCTTCAGACCCGAAGAGACTACGTTAGTGAGAGTACAGTGAGGAGAAGACTTGCTGAAGCCAACCTGAAGTCGTACAGGCCAGCAAATGGCCCCAAACTTGAGACAGGGCATCGAGTAGTAAGACTACGCTACGCGCGTCAACACGTACAATGGGGCGAAGAAGAATGGACAAGAGTTTTGTTCACAGATGAGTCTCGGTTTTCTTTATTCACTTCCGATGGAAGGCGGAGAGTATACAGGCGACCTGGTGAGCGATACATTCAAGGTTGCATCTCGGAAAGAGTTCAATACGGCGGGGGCTCTGTACACGTATGGGCTGGCATCTCTTCAGAGGGTCGCACAGAGCTAGTGGTCACAGAAAATGGCACTCTGACTGGTGAAAGATATGCATTAGAGATCCTTAACGAGTATGCAGGGCCATATTTAGCAAATATGGGTGATGGAGCTATACTAATGCATGATAACGCCCGGCCACACACCGCTCATCTCGTACAAGAGTACATTCAGGAGGTTGGCATCAGCTTGATGGCTTGGCCATCAAGAAGCCCAGATCTTAACCCGATTGAACACGCCTGGGATGAGCTTGGGAGGCTAGTCAGAAGACGCAGACCACCCCCCGCCACCCTCAGGGCTCTATAACAGGCCCTGATAGAAGAATGGGTGAATATTCCCCAACATCGCCTCCGAAACTTAGTGTTCAGCATGCCAAACCGGCTCCAAGCTGTCATCAGAGCCCGAGGCGGCAACACAAGTTACTAAAGTGGGAACAAGGCCCAAAACGTAAAAATTAAGTTCTTGATAGTTCCTTCAAAATGGTTAGCTTTTTAGTTTTTTCCTAATTTTCAGTGTAAAACTTTACTAATGCTAAATAAAGTATTATTTTTAGAAAACTTTGTTAAATTTGCTATAAAATGACTTTTATTTCAAAACTCTAACTTCTATAGTTTAAGAGTAATTGCAATTTTAAAACTGTACTACTTATTTTTGACGCCCAGTGTAGATAGATAGCCATCGTAAAAAAAAACACGTCTTTTTGCAATGCACAATATTTTCGATGTTTAAAAAGATATCAAATACAAAATTTAACGACCTCCATGGCGTAATGGTTATCACGCCAGACCACCACCCAGGAGGTCCCGGGTTCGAATCCCAGTTGGGTCATGATGAAAAAAGAAACTTTTTCTGATTGGCCTTTTTTTTACATCAGAAAAATGCTTTGTGTCAGCCCCACCGCCCGGGGAGCACGTGGTGGGGACTGTAGAACTTACCACTAAAGAACTGACGGGATGCCTCTTGCCCCATGTGGCGGGGCACGGGAAACTGGGATACAACCGCCACCCCGCCAGGACCGTCTGGCCAAGGTACCTGCCGGACCCGCTCGCCCCCGATACGCTCCGTCGGCAGTACACTGCATCCAGGTGCACTGCCGACACCGAGGACCATCGCCCCCTCAAGACGACGGGCCTTCCCCGGCCCGCCGTCTCGGCTGGGCTATGGTCGGGTGGGTCTTGGATGTTTATCTATATATGTATTTGTTACATAGTTTAGTTGAGTGTTTCCCATAACACAAGTCTCAATCTTACTTTAAAAAAGGAAAATTCGTCGTAGAAGTTGGTGTTTGAATTGTAATAATATGGAATCCGTTTCCAGTAGTTCTGATGCCTCGTTTACATTCAGCCCATGCCATTGCCCCTCGCGCTGCCGGCAATAATTCCCTGATTAATGACGCAGCATGATCGAGAGCAGTGTGTGTTCACATACTGCCCTACCACTCACTTCGCGGTAGAGTTTCGGCAATGGCAGACGTCGAAATAATTACAGCGTCCGCGCTGTGTCTTTCTGCAATGCACAATTATATTCGATGTTTAAAAAGATATCAAATACAAAAAAAGAAAATTCGTCGTAGAAGATGGTGGATGATATCTATTCATCGTAATATAACTTTGTAAGTACCCTACTACCTACCTACTCAACTGATTTTTAAATGCATGTAAATACGAATTCTACGAGGTATTTATTATACCTACCTGACTTGTTCCAGGAACGTAATGAAAAACTTTTTTAATGAGATGAATAGTGAGGAATCTGGGGAATTTACTAACTTTTGCAGAAGTCTCGTACCGATTTTGAATTTCTGTTGAACAAAAAACTAAAAAAAAAGACACATGTATCTCCTCCAAGCGCTCGGCGAGAACTGAGTGACGGAGCTGAACAGCTGAATGTAAACGCGCAATGCTGTATGCCCTGCCAGTCCTTTGACTGCCGCACAAAAAACCGCTCTTTTGGGGAGCGACGGGCAGCGCGAGTGGCAATGGCAGTGGCATGAGAAGTATCGTGTTCACACACATGCCCTGCCCACTGCCCTGCCCACTTCCCTGCTCACTTCGGCTGAATGTAAACGAGGTATAAGGATTTTATTGTACTCTCACTGCTCCATTCGGACGGCATTTCTTAAACAGTCGCCGATCACAAAAAACTAAAAAAAATACACGTGTGAGACATGTGTATTTTTTTAAGTTTTTTGTGCGCTTTTTTTTCTGTTCTCTAAGCGCTCGGCGGGAACTGAGTGGCGGAGCAGAATGTAAATGCGCAATGCCGCTTTCCCTGCCAGTCCTTTGACTGCCGCACAAAAAACTGCTCTTTTGCAGCGTCGGGCAGCGCGAGTGGCAATGGCAGTGGCATGAGAAGTATCGTGTTTACACACATGCCGTGCTCACTGCCCTGCCCACTTCCCTGCTCACTTCGGCTGAATGTAAACGAGGTATATGTATAATGAGTCGAGATAGCATGAATACGCTGCTTTATAACGTACACAATCATAACTTGAAGATGGCACAATGGAATCTTCGTCTGAAGTTCAATGAGCTTTTCTTTTATTACCTAAAATATTGTTATTTTATAGCTTTCCTAAACACTCGATAGATGGCGCAGCCGGCACTTTTGGTAATAGAAGAGTGGATGGGTGGAGTGGACCTTTTTGCTACAAAGTCGTCATTTATTTTAATATTTTAAAAAAGTTTTGAGCTTTGTCCACATTCAATCTTAAAGCCCTAATCCATTGATTTCGTAGTGTAATATCCTGTGGAACAATGATATTACAACAGGGAGTAGATATGTTACTACCGCGCCCGAGTTGAAGACTCATAAATTACCCAATTGTCTCATGTGGCAATCAGTTCCCCTCAAACAAGCCACAGAGTTAGTCGTCCTTGACGGTTGAACAAAATTAAGGTAAATGCCGTCGTGTGTGTTCCGAAAGTTAACAAATTATGGTGCTAAAGTGAATAAAGCTCAAGGGAACACATATCACATGTAAGTATACAAAAATATTCGTTTTTACTACGTATTTTTATTTATTTACGCAAAAAATACAATTGCTTCCCCGGCACCGACGCCGGCGCCGTCGCCGTCGCCGTCGCCGGGGTTTTGTTTGTTATTTGTTGTCTTGCGGGCCTTCTCCGCAATTAGGCAGCCTATGTGCCCTTTGTGCGTGCGAAGAGTGGGAGCTGGATCACTCCAGCCATCCTAATTCCTCCAGGAAGCCGGCCAGGGACTCGACACCGCTGAGCGCTTCTCGGAGACTGCCTGGTGTTCCCAGGTGGATTGCCCGGTATGCTGACACCTCACTGCATTCCAGCAGGACGTGTGCCGCAGTTTCTTCTGCCGACATGCAAGCTCTGCACAGGGGACTGTCTGTAACACCTATGGTGAAAAGATGTTTGTTAAAGCTGCCATGACCTGTCACGGCGCTGGTTATTAATCTTAGTTTTTGTTTTTAAGTTAATTATGGACCTAGCTAGGCGAGCATCCACTTCAGGGAGGGCTTCCTTCGCTTGTCTATAATCTGTGGTGCCTAACCATAGTTTGTTATGTAAGAAGTTAGTATGTTTTAAAATGTTACCTTTGAGCCAGCTGACTGGCAAGGGGAGAATTGGTTCCGGACCAACTGATCTGTTGCCTGATCCCCTCATCGCCAGCATGTCAGCAGCATCGTTACCTCTATCGCCGCTGTGTCCTTTGATCCACTGCAGTGTTATGTGGTTTGAGTGCCCTGCTTTCGTTAAGGCATCGTGGCATTCCAGAACCAGGCTGGATGTGACCACGTATCTTCCGAGGGCGCAGAGCACTGATTTGCTATCGGAGCGAATGAGTATGCGCTTGTTTACCACTTTTTTAGCAGTTATTGCATTGCTAGTAGGATACCCATGCATTCTGCTTGGAATACTGTATTGTGTTCTCCTAAGGGCATGGATATGTGTATGTTTAGGAGAGCAAAATCGCTCGCGCGACTCTTTTACTCTCGCGCTCACCGTATCTCTCTTCGTCATTCACTAGTGCCCGGCGACGTGCCGTTGCCGTCGCCGGGGTAACTAGCGAGCAAAGTCGTTCGCGTGACGTTTTGCGAACGCAATTACTAGAATAGGAACGTAACATTTTGTTACTTGTTACTTGTTGTCTTGCGGGCCTTCTCCGCAATTAGGCAGCCTATGTGCCCTTTGTGCGTGCGAAGAGTGGGAGCTGGATCACTCCAGCCATCCTAATTCCTCCAGGAAGCCGGCCAGGGACTTGACATCGCTGAGTGCTTCCCGAAGACTGCCTGGTGTTCCCAGGTGGATTGCCCGGTATGCTGACACCTCACTGCATTCCAGCAGGACGTGTGCCGCTGTTTCTTCTGCCGACATGCAAGCTCTGCACAAGGGGCTGTCTGTAACACCTATGGTGAAAAGATGTTTGTTAAAGCTGCCATGACCTGTCACAGCGCTGGTTATTAATCTTAGTTTTTGTTTAGTTAAGTTAATTATAGACCTAGCGAGGCGAGCGTCCACTTCATGGAGGGCTTCTTTCGCTTGTCTATAATCTGTGGTGTCTAACCATAGTTTGTTATGTAAAAAGTTAGTATGTTTTAAAATGTTACCTTTGAGCCAGCTGACTGGCAAGGGGAGAATCGGTTCCGGACCAACTGATTTGTTGCCTGATCCCCTCCTCGCCAGCACGTCAGCAGCATCGTTACCTCTATCGCCGCTGTGTCCTTTGATCCACTGCAGTGTTATATGGTTTGAGTGCCCTGCTTTCGTTAAGGCATCGTGGCATTCCAGAACCAGGCTGGATGTCACCACGTATCTTCCGAGTGCGCAGAGCACCGATTTGCTATCGGAGCGAATGAGTATGCGCTCGTTTTCCATTTTCTTAGCAGTTATTGCATTGGCTGCTAGTAGGATACCCATGCATTCTGCTTGGAATACCGTATTGTGTTCTCCTAAGGGCATGGATATGTATATATTTAGGTCTTCTGAGAAGACTCCCGTACCGATGCCCTCGTCTGTTTTAGAGCCATCGGTGTAGATGGTCAGTGATTTGTGGGCTGTTTTCAGGTTGCTATCTTCGTGTAATTGGATTTTGTATCTCTTATCGAAGATATCCGTTGGTAGTACTCTATCACACGGTGCAGTCACGAGAGGGTGTATCAACCATGATGTGAAGATGTTTTTGTAGTGCTTAGAGTTGTCATGCCTAGTTAATTCTAGTTGTTTAAGTCTAAGAGCTGCCTGCGCTGCTTCCTGTTGCACATGTAAGTGTAGTGGAGGAAGGTTAAGCATGGCTTCCATTGCTGCCGTCGGGGTTGTTCTCATACAACCAGTGATCGCACAGCATGCTTGTCTTTGTAGTCGTTGTAGCTTGGCGGCGCATGTCACTTGTTCGGTCTTTTGCCACCAGACTAGAGCTGCGTATGTTACCATTGGCCGTATTACTACTGTATAAAGCCATTTGAAGATTTTTGGGGATAGACCCCACCGCCGTCCCACTAGTTTGCGGCATTGCCACATAACGATGCCGGCGGTTCTGGTCTTTTTCTCAATGTGGCTGTTCCAGTTGAGCTTGCTATCTAGAGTAACACCTAGGTATTTGACTTCATTCGATAGTTGTAATTGTGTGCCGAGTAGGTTCGGGGGGCTGAAGTTACCGAGCTGTCGTTTGTTAGTAAACAGTACAAGTTCGGTCTTGGATGGGTTTACACATAGCTCCTGTTCTCTGCACCATCCTTCCAGTATCCTTAGAGCAGACTGCATCGTGGCGCATGCGGTGCTTGCGTTTGGTCCTGTCATGAGGATGGTGATGTCGTCAGCATAGCCCACGGTGTAAAAGTATCTTGAATTTAGTCTGGTGAGCAGGTCATTGACAACGAGGTTCCAGAGTAACGGCGATAGTACACCCCCTTGGGGGCAGCCTCTCGCCACTACAGCCCCCCCGCTATCAGGGCCGCCCAGCCGGACTATCCTGTTGCGTAGCATGTTGACAATCCATTCTGTCATCTGAGTTGGGACTTTATGTCTTATCAGTGCTGTTTCGATGCTACGGAAGTTGGTTTTGTCAAAAGCCCCTTCAATGTCAATGAAGGCCCCTAGACATACCTGTTTATTTGAAATTGCTTCTTCGATCTTGCCTACCACTTGGTGGAGTGCGGATTCTGTGGATCTGCCCGCGCAGTAGGCATGTTGGTTCTTATGGATAGAGAAGTTCTTGATTAGGCGACTTCTCAGGTGTTTGTCGCAGATTCTCTCCAAGGTTTTTAGGAGGAAGGACGTTAGGCTAATGGGTCTATATGCCTTTGCGTTGGAGTAATCTTCTTTTCCCGGTTTGGGTATGAAGACTACTTTTACCTCACGCCATGCCAGGGGAGTATAGCGGAAAGCTAGGCAGGCTTGGAAGATCGTGGTGAGGTGGATGGTTATCTTTTGTCCTCCCCATTGTAGTAGTCCTGGGAAGATGTCATCTGGTCCTGGTGCCTTAAACGGCGAGAAGCTGTTTAGCGCCCAGCTCACCTTTTCTGGTGTTATGACGTCTTTAGCAAACCTCCAGCAGGTTGTAGTTGGTACTACCGGTGAGTCGTGCCATCTTGGTGTCATCGTTAGCTGGCAGTCTGGGAAATGTGTGTTAAGTAGGATTTCTTCAGTTTCCTGAGCGCAGGAGGACATCGTACCATTCGGTTTCCTGAGGCATCCTACTTGTGGAAGATTTTGTTTGGCGAGGATTTTCCTCGCTCTGTTTGCTTGTTGGTTGGTAGATATCTCTTCGCTGAATTTTCTCCAGGCGAATGATTTCCAGTATCTGATACGCTTTTTGAAAAGCGCTTGGGTTTCCTTATAGGCATCCCAGTCTGATTCCGCGCGTGTGTTAAGAGCCCTGTTGAACCTCTTTCTCACCTTCTTTTTCAGACCTTCAAGCTCCGGGCCCCACCATTTGTTGGTCTTGTTAGTGTTGTCTTTGGGCAGGGTGAGAGGACAGGACTGGTGGTAGCAGTCCAAGACGGTCCCGGTTAGGGCTGTTACCTGTATGTCTATCTCTGAAGTGCTAGTAATGGTCATCGTATGATGTTTGGATAGATTGCTATCTGCTAGCAGTCGGGAAAAGCGGCCTTTGTCAGTTTTCCTTGGATATCTTCTTGGAGTGGGTACGATGGTGGGTAGCTGTATATCGAAGCGGATCCACCTGTGGTCTGAACATGATGCCTCGTCAGAGACGTGCCATTCGTTGATGAGGTCCACTGCGCCCGGTGTGGCTAGAGTGAGATCAATTATGGTACGACAGTGTCTCCCTACAAATGTAGGTTCATTGCCTGTGTTTAGTATATCAAGGTTAGTTGTTAGTAGAAAGTCAACGAGTTGATTACCTCTGTTGTTGCTTCGGTCCATTCCCCACAGTTGGTGATGGGCGTTGGAGTCCGTGGCTATGATTAGTTCTAGACTGTTTCGCTCGCAGAAGCGTACCAGGTTCGTCACCTCATCTGGTGGCGCCGGGTCTCCTTCGGGCATGTAGATTGATGCTAAGATGATGTCATGGGTGCCGTTGTCCTGACTGTTGACTCTGACAGCACACAGATCTCTGGAACAGAAATCCGTAAGTAAATGTGCAGAGATGTTATTAGATAGGTAGATGCAAGCCCTAGCATCCGTGTTGTTTGCATACATCAGCTTACCTCTCAGACTTGCGAGTCCGCATATGGAGCCGCCCCTTAACCACGGCTCTTGTATGAGGGCGGCTAGAGGTTTGTTTTTGCTGTTTACCTCCACCCACCGCCGAAGTTGGGCTGTGGCGGTGATGCTGTGATGGAGGTTGCACTGTAGTATAGATGTCTTAGAGGGGAACACCATCTTGGCATTCCTCTCCCAGCTCCAGCCTACCGAAGTCGAGGTCTTCTTCCCCCAGTAGCTCGGCTTCGGTGTAGGGGACCGAGGTGGCGGACGTTGTCGCCCTGCCCCGGTTCTGGTTTTCGGGGGTGGAGGTCACCCTCAGCGGTGGCGGCCTCGCTACACCCTCATCTCCCCCTTTGCTGGGAGGGATGTTGGTGTAGCGCCCGCTCGCGTCCCTGAATTTGAGGTATACCGCCCCGAAGCGATAGCTCAGTTTTCGGTTTCTGGCCATCACTTCCGGGATGATATCCTCCGGGATGCTGAGGGTGAGGAAGGTAGCACCCTGGCGCTCTTGCTTGTGGGCCGCATGCACAAGCCATCTCTGCGGCTGGGCCCACGCGTTGGAGACATTTAGGCGTCTCCCTATTAGCGAGACGTCGGATTCCAGCGCAGGCAGCAGAACCCCTGCCCGCACTCTACGCGGGAGGTCATTCGCGCGGAAAACGGCCAGGGGCTCCGGCCCGAAGTCTCCGACGCTCGTCTTCACCCATTCGACGGTGGCCTCATCTTGGCAGAGCAAGCAGAAGCCGCCGTCGAAGAAGTGAGGTTTCCCCGAGAAGGCTGGTCTGGGGATGTTGGGGTCATCGCTGAGGGCAAGGACATCGAACTTGTCGAGGAGGAAAACCTCGACCTTCGCCGCTAGCTCACGCGAGATGAAGCGCGTGGCAGCGGCGGTTATGACAACCTTGATGTCCCCGCCCCCTGTAGACGCCGCTGCTGCCGCATAGGACGCCGGGCGTGGCCCATGGGATTGGCTCAGCCTTGGCTTTTTGGGGTCGGTCTTTGGTGACATTGTCTCCTCCGGCCTTCCCCGCTTAGCCTTAGCATGGCCTCCCCCACCTGCCCCGCCCGGCCTCCCTGACGCTGTGCTTGTTGAACTGCCAGCTGGATGCGGGTTGTCCGTCCTCTTTTCCTGCTGGCTGGTCGTGGTGGAGGGGGTGCCTTCTGCTGCCTTCCTCTCCTTCTTCAGGTCCCTCCTCCTCCTGTTCTGCCGACTTTTCTTGGAGGACCCCTGCGGGCGGTCCCCGCCCGGAGGTTCAGCGGCTTTGACAGGCCGTTTCGCCCCCTTGCGGGACCCGCCCACAATTGTCCAACTGGACCAGTCGGCTGGTGTGTTGGTGGCCGGCGCAGCTTTGGGTGTCCCCTCCGTTGCGCCCGTTGGTGTGTTATGAGCAGCGGGGTCTTGCGGAGAAGCCTCGGGTGGCCCCGATACGTCCCCGAACGTAACATATCTATACATATAATGATATCTTTGCTGTGGAATCAAATGTTTTCCTTGGTTTCCACAGGTATGAACAGCACACCGTGATTGCATATTGATTATTAGTTACGTATTACTGAATATTTTATTTTATTGTTATTTTATTCTCATAGGAAAACCAACAGCTTAACAAACAGTAATAGCATTAACTTAACAACTAAACAAAGACAATTAGAGGTTTTCGCAAATAAAAACACTATAAATAAAAAAGAATGAGCATGGAATAACACCCTTACAAATTACACAACATGTTTGTAGTCTAATAAAACAAACGTACCTAAATATGCCTTCACCTAATACACTAAGTAATATAAATATAATATACATAAACTATGAATAGACCGTACCGCATTATAGTCTAATATAAGCCTGATATAATATTTCAATACAATAATAAACCACTATAGAAATGAATTGACAAAATGCCTTGTCATCGACCGCCTCACCGACGCACAACTTGAGTTAAACAAATTCAGATCAAGTTCATCAGCCACCGCATTACACACGAACGATGTAAAAATGCATTCTGCCGATAGTTGGATCCCACAACCACAAGAGGCAATGATATAGGACGAATTTAACAGGTGTGATCCGAACAATCGACTAAATTGGTAGTTATTTTAATTAGATATAATACGTCCGCGATCTCTCGACGTTGTTCTAACGGCAGGATGTGATGTTTGTTACAAACTCGTTCAATCAGCACTGTCGTAGGGTGTTGGTACGATGAAAGATTATTGTATTTACTACAATGTATTATTAATTAACTTATGCTAATAACAACTTTTTGAGGTTACAATGTTCCATTACAAATATTACAATACAAACAAGCTTCAATCAACGCTTCAGAAATGACAAATGACAGAAACATAAATTAATCAAATTGACATTCGGTCAGTTCTTTCTAGCCACAGACTAAATATTTGGCTTCAACAATACCAAGAGTGATGCGAGCGCCATCTTTTGATGATTTTAAAAACCAACTGATTATACCTACGGAAAACTGCTCATTGCCAAACGAAAGAAAAAAATCTTAACAACGGCAACACTGTGACTGTGACCGATCTGATGACAGAAGGCTGGTCACCCTACGAAATCAAAATTTCGTTTTTGTACGTTTTGGAGGTTTCGTTCGTTGTATTGCATCGAGTGTTTTCGTTGTGATCCTGTGTAGTTGTTTATGATTACAGATGAGATTACAACTAAAAAATGAGACCGCTCCTCTTTTAAATCGGAGAAGCATGTTCCTTTGTAAGAAGTTACATAAATTTTCACGTTTCTACATTGAAATTTATGAACATAATTTATGAGGTTGTCAGCTGCTGCAACATGTCTGAGTGGAAGTTCTGTAGACAAAAGTTTGGAAAAGAAGAGTTTACTTTCGTAGACGGAGAAGAGGTTACAATTGGTAGAGCAAAAAACAACACGATTCAACTTTCAGGTGCATTAATATCTAGGAACCACTGCCGGCTAAATATAAAAGAAAACAATGTTTCTATCACCGACTTAGAAGTAAGTATCAAGTTTCTTGTACTGTTTATTTTGTCCCTACTGCTTGGCGACTGTGAAAAAATTTCAATTTATCTGATCTGAAGCAGTTTTATTGCACATTGAGAATTCTCTGCCCCTAAGGCGACTCTCTGACCGAATCACCATTGGTCAGAGTTTTAAAATTTTATCAATTAAGCGCTATCAGACTACCAGTTGGTGAGTGACCAGTGCTTCTCATTTACACCCCCCATATATGCATTTACGCCACACATATCAAAGTCAAATTATAATATGAACTAAAACTGCATTAGATTTTTATAAATAAGATTTGGAAGAAAAGGCAAACAGGGAGAGATGTTACTGAATTTTCTAAACAATTATTACTTTCATTATAGAACTTGAAATGTAACTTTTTAAGCTCTTTGATTAATTTAATATATTTTTGTTTTCTTTTTTCAGAGTTCAAATGGCATATATGTTGGAACTGTAAAGATACCTCAAAATGTTCCATATGCTATAAGAGATTCTGACGTTATTGGGTTTGGGCTAACAATAGATTCTTCTTTTGCTAATGTTGATGACAAACAAAAATTTATCTTTAAGTTAGTTAAAAATGAACCTTTTACATCTTCAAGTAAACGGATAATATTTCAGAGTGAAAGTGAATTAGATGATATTGAAGAAAAAATTAAGGCCTTGGAAGATTCTCCGTCGCCAGTCATGAATATAAAACCCGATTTAAAAAGAAAAATATATGAAACGTCTGAAATTTCTAAATATGTATTTTCAGAACTTTCCAAAGATAAAAATGTCCTATCTAATAATGAAAACATTATTAATATTATATCAGATAGTGGAAGTGAATCCAATTTCAAGAAAGAACATACTGGCTCGAAGAAAATTAAATTATGTGAAATATCTGATGAAAAACCACATGATAAAGATGTAAACATTAAGTCTGAAAACGATATTTTGGAATTAGAAGCTTTCAACATTAAGCAGGAATATTTAGGATATGATGATGAACCAATTCCTGTAGACAGTGATAGTGATAGTGAGTCTGAGCATTGGTATATTAGGCTATCACAAAATTCGCCTGGTAAACCTTTTACTAAAATATCGCATCAAAAAGATACTAATCAAATAATCATAGAAAAAGAAGATAACTCATATAGCCAAATTGATGATGAAATTGGTGGAGAATACCTAATAGAATTGTCAGATGAAGATGAAGATTTTGTGACCGATTTAATTACCATACCTTTTCATCAGCCAATTTTTGATTGTGAAGTACCTGAGATTCAAGATCCTTCAGAATCATTAATCCAATTAAAAAATAATAATTTAATTATGGATAAGAAAACAAAAGATGAAGATGAACTTTTTAATGAAGATGCTTTTATTCACAAAGCTTTGCATAAATCTCCTGTTAAAAAAGAATTAGCTGTAGGTAATAAAGACATGATTGATGGACTTCTAATGAGTAATGAAATAATAAAACCTCCTATCAAGGCACCGCCTAGTCCACAGCTCCAACATGTAGCTGATATGAAAAAAATACAGATTATAGTTCCTCCAGCTCCAACACCGAAGAAGAAATCTGCAGAAAGTAAGAGAACATTTTTTGTTTATCTAAATTAATTAGCTTAATTGCATGTAGTCTGGCAGTCACTTGTTATATTCTTTTCATTGCTATGAAGCATTTGTGAATAAAGATGTAAAGTCAACACTATGAAAGTGTGTAAAAATTGTTTCTAAATTATTCAATCGTTTGAATAATAGTTAAGCATACTTAATAAACATAAATTCAAATATTTAAAATAACTTGTGCAGGTAAGTCAAGAAGTTCTTCAAAAAAATCAAATAAATCATCTGCAAAACGAAGTATTAGTAATTCACAGAAAGAAGAACGTAAACAGAAACTTAAGGCTATTGCAGCCAAAAAAAATGAGAAAAATGAACAGAATGCAGCATCTAATATAATTGACAACATCACTAAAAATACAGTAAAAATAAAAATGAGCAATACTAATCGGGGGGCATTTTTGTCTGATGTTGCGAAAGAAGTCGTCCAGCCCAAAAGAAAAGAAAGCCGGGAAAATAAAACGGGAAAATCAGATGATGTAGGTGGTATAGAATCAGTCAACGCAAATAAAAGCTGTGATACTAAGAAAGGAAAGACTAAGAAGTCCAGTAAAGAACACCACCAAACATCTGAAAGTAAACATAAGCATAAAACTATTAAGAAAGAGAAAGAATTAGACTCATCAGAAACAAGGATTCCTCTAAAAAATTTAAAGCCGCTGACTGATACTGGTGATGCTTTATCAGGAAAACCATTTTCTAAAGTCGAACCTTTACCCCCCAAAAAGACTAAAAAGACAGTGCGCTTCTCAGACACAGCGCCGGAAATACGTGTGTTTGAGATTGAACCAGGCAACAAAATGAAAAAGACAAGCTCAGTAAAAACCACACTGCTTGATATACAGCGTATGCCTATGTTCTCTTTAGAAAAGTTAACTTTAATGAAAGTACTTCGCTGGAACCCTCAATGGTTAACAGAACAGATCGGCAAGGATGATCCTCCTCCCATATTAGGACATGTGAACCCTCCTATGACGATATTACACTCTTTTACTAGCCACATTCAATATGTGCAGTAAGTATATGTTTAACATAAGTTTTAAGATTTACATTTTTTTATGATTTTACTCCATTTATTAGATAGACCTAATAAAAAATGTGCTCATATGGTACTGCACTGCTAAACCTGCAAATGATCCAAGGTACATAAGACTTAAACATTAATAAACAAGCCTGTGATGTGGACACCAGAATTGTCTGGTGTCCACATCAAACAATATCAGTACCTATCTATTGAGATAGGTACTGATATTGGCGACCTCCGTGGCGTAATGGTTACCACGCCAGACCGCCACCCAGGAGGTCCCGGGTTCGATCCCCGGTCGGGTCATGATGAAAAACGAACTTTTTCTGATTGGCCTCGGGTCTTGGATGTTTATCTATATATGTATTTGTTATAAAATATAATATCGTTGAGTTAGTATCCCATAACACAAGTTTCGAACTTACTTTGGGGCTAGCTCAATCTGTATGAATTGTCCCTACAGATTTATATTTATATTGATATTTTTTTACTAGCCCGGTCCCCGCTTTGCAGGGTTTTTTTTTTAAGGATCCCTTTTTTAGGGTTCTGTAGTAAAGTACAAAGAACCTTTTTAGTTTCGCCATGTCCGTCTGTCTGTCCGCCGTCTAGTGCCTAGACGCTTAATGCTAGAAAGCTGTAATTTTGTATGTATACACTACACATATTTATTGTCAATGCTAACAAAGTGCTAAACCAACATTTTGAGAAATATTTATTTTTACATGTAAAGTGGAAATGATTTTTTTTTCGCGCGCACCCCTTTAGATAGGTCTCTTCAACATTGAGGGTGTGGCAAGATCATTTTTCGATACAATAATTCGTTTATTTACATTTATCGGTTTACACTGTGGTCCCCCCCCCCCTCGAATCTATCTATCTCCGAAAAGTCTTATGTTTAGAAATTAGTAGTCCATATGCTGAACCTTCAATGAAAACTATTACGGTTAAGTAGGCTCTACTAGTTACCGAGTAATATCCGACGAACTTATAAAATAAAATTTCTTTGATGAAAACTTACAAATGTCATAGAATATGATATTGGACTCATTTGCAAGCAAGCAAAGCACAGCCAATACGGAACCATATACTGTGCGTGGCCCGACACGTACTTGAATGTTTTTAATTATGTAATATAGCCTATGTCAGCCGCGGATAGTGCAGCGTCCCAACGGCGAAAGAATTTTTGAAATCGGTCGAGTAGTTTTTGAGTTTATTCTTACAAACAATAAACAATTTTTTTTAATTCATAGATTAGTTGGCGACTTGCTTCTTATGGAAATATGGGAGTGTTTAACAGTGGCTTTTAAGAAAATACGCTTTTTAGAATATTCTGGATTAAAAATGAAAATAGCTTCATTGCCAGCTGTGCCACAGGAAAGATCTTTCGAGATATCAAACATCAGTGTCGATGGTAAGGAATCACTATCACATGTGAATAAAACAGAAATAAATACAGTTTCTAACGCCCTCTGCTTCTATGTCTAAAATAATCTCAATGTTATAGATACATCGATTTTTAATGTTCTAGTTTCACTACCAACAACTGAAGCGTGGAATTTGCCAAAAGTTGGCGAAATATTATTGGTTTCTTTCGGTGAAAAGTTGAAGTTCCGCAGATTTTGTTTTGTCCACAATGTACGATGTCTTCCATCACCGCCTCGTAAGTTTTATTTTAATTATTTACATTTTCTTTTAATAAAGAGTTTTATTTATTTGTATTTTTTTGTTTCAGGCAATATTTATTCCTTTTATAATATTTCTTTACATGTGAAATTTACGGAACAAATGAAACTATTGAGACCCGGAGAGGTAATGTCAGCGGTGAGACTGGCTCACATCAACAAGGAACTCAATCAGATGGAAGCCATGGACTATTTGGCCAGCTCACCTCTAGCTAAAGTTATTTTAAATCCGGAACTGCAACACTTTGATCATGTTCAAACGCACCATATCCAATCACAGGTTACAACACATTTTTAAATTACTCTTAATTTCTGTCTGTAACCGATTTTCAAATACATATCACAAATCCTTAAAACACAGTTTTGAAAAAGAACGATCATTCTCGGACCGGTTATTACCTAACAACACTTATCTATATTATATTACTAGCTTTTGCCCGCGGCTTCGCTCGCGTTAATTTGTGTTTCGAATGTTGATTTTTTTCTCAAAAGCTGATTGATTTATAGTTAGATTTAATGTTTTAATATTGTTTTATTTTATTATTCGTTTGTATCATAGAACCTGTACTAATTTTGCGGAGTCGCACACAAATTTTAATCCCCCTATTTTAGGTTAGGGGCTGGGGGAAGATTTCAAAAAAAAAATAAGGCAGGTATTTTTCGTTGGTAACAAAGTCTGTGTGCCGATTTTTAGCTTCCTATCTTGAAAACTGCGAAAAGTCCCATATAAAAATTCACCCCCTCTTTTAAAGAATTGGGGACAGATTTTAAAAAAAATGCACGACTTTTTTTGTTAGTCACAAATGGTCCGCATTTCAATTTTTAGCTTTTTACCTTGAAAATTGCGGAATCCTCCATACAACTTCCACCCCACATTTTAGGGAAGTGGGGGGTTAGAAAGAGGCAAAAAGTAGCCTACGTCTACTTTTTGTTACTTGTATACTCTCCATCCCTTTAGCTATCGGTATCTACACTTAAAAAATCACGTCAATTCGTCGCTCCGTTATGCCGTAAAAGACGGACAAACAAACAGACACACACACTTTCCCATTTATAATATTAGTATGGAGTATGGAAGTATGGATTACAAACAAGCCTTTTTTTTTACGCCGGACCTTACATGGACCATCTGTCAGGGTCACGAGGAGACTCAATTTCTCTCGTATAAAGTATTTTTTTTATTTATTTAAAAGATAGTTTATTAACGCATTTTTAATAATTGTTACTCATACAATTATCTGTTTGCAGTGGACATCTATCCTCAATGAGAGCCAGCGCACGGCGGTGACGGCGTCGGTGGCGGCCGCGCTTGGGGACAAGCCGTGCATTCAGATGGTGCAAGGACCGCCCGGAACAGGTTCGCATAATTTACTAGCGGACCGTCCCGGCTTCGCATGGGTTTTACTAAGGATCCCAATTTTTTTTCCAAAATATAATATAGCCTATGTTACCCGAGGGTAATGTGCCTTCCCAACGTTGAAAGAATTATTGAAATCGGTCGGTCGGTAAACATTAATGAATAAAAGTACTTGAGTTAGAACTGTGCCTTTTTTTGTGGCAAGGCAGATTATATGTAAATTATTTAGCAGTCATAAAAAATATTTTGACAGTATTTTAAGAAATTTTGTTTTAATTGAAAAAATGCCACAAAATTTTTGGAATCTTTATACAATTTTTTTTTTCTAATTATGAATTACCATTTATTTACGCTTTGTATTTTATTTATTCTTCAAAACACATTATTCATGGTCACTAATATTTTTTTCACTTCTCATGCTCCGAAATTGCTTATTTGTGCAGGATATAGGCTGCACAAAATCGATTTTTGTGCACAAGTGTATAAACATATCCACTCATAAATGTATCTATATTATGGTTAAAAAAATGAGCCATACAGCTAAACACAATAATAAGTTCTGAGATAGAATTTGTTATTTTATAATATTTACTTTAATTTATTTGTCTTATGTGTTTTATAAGACATAAAAGATATAAAAATTTAAAATTATTATTACAAAATTAATTTAATAGTAGGCTGTATAGGTATGCAGTCCAAGCCTAATTTCAATGTCGTAAGATTTTTAAAAAAGCGGCGGGATACAGATCTTGTTTTTTCATGCAGAGTTTATAACTCGTCCACCAAACCATTTTTATCTTCGACATTACTATTAGCCCCCTTAAATGGTTCGCTTTGTGCACTTGTTGTAAAATCTACTATATTTTAAAACCCCAGTGGTGCAAAAGTTACAGCCTGTTTTTCACATGAGAAGTTCGAAATCTTTTTCTAGCTTTAAAAAAAACAAAACATGGTAGATTTTTTTGTATTCGTTTTTACTATAAATTGAAGTATTCTATACCCCATTTCAGTTTGTGCACTTTATGACGGGGTACCCTGTATATGATCTTTTCTCATTTTCAGGAAAATCCAGCGTTATATCAGCCATAGTCATGACGTATTTCTATAACGAAAATGGAAATCGTCACCAAAACCGAGCAAAGATATTGATTACTGCGACGAGCAATGCCGCAGTTGATGGATTGGTAATCAAACTGCTTAAAATTAGACAGAGTTTACCGCAATGTAAGTAACCTTTTTTTGGGTAACATATCTATCTATTAAAATAAAAATATTATTATAAATTATAACATCACTTTGTTGTCTATCATACAATAATTTAATAGATATCAAATCAATTAAATATCAAATACTCAAGTTTTCAGTGTCTATGACTATATGTATAGTGAAAAAATTTACCTTCTAAAGCTGATCGCACATTTGTCAGCACCGTACGCGCCGTACTCGCCGAACGCGCCGCATTTCTGGATAGCCTCGCACATTTGTCAGCTCCGTACGCGCCGCACGCGCCGAATGCGCCGCATTTCTTGATAGCCTGATAACAATCGCTTACGTGCCGTATCGTACGCAAATCTTTAGTGTATTTCCAAACAATTTTTGCAGTTTTTTCTTACCTCTGGTGTGAAATGGTGCAGTGCAGTGACATTGATTGAGCTATGGAAAAAATTGTTGTAATAGCCTGCTTATTGGCAGAAGAAGAAAATGAAATTCGAAGAAAAAAAAGACTCTGGATTCACAACATTAATTTAAAAAGGCACTTATATGGAGAATAACACCACAACAATGTTACATATACATGAAGCGTATTCGTAATATTGATAGGATCGAATAAATAAGTTCGTTTTAAAAATGTAACATCTTCAAAACTTTTATAAATTTCGTGCCACTGGTTTTTGAGTTCTGCATAATCTGCATATTGCCAGCAGCATAAAATAATTTTTTATAATTTTTAACGATTTTTAAAAAAAGTAGAATATATTTACAAAAAAATGTTCATACGGCATGGACATTTTTTTTTTTTTTGTAGCGGGTATCACTCTTGTTTACATTTTATGAATTAAATTAAATTTCATGGCTTACGGGCCCGAATGAGGCAACACTGAGTTGCCGTACGCGCCGCGTTATATAAAAATAAAAAATAAAATAAAATAAATATTTAAATAGAGACAATTTATACAGATTGAGCTAGCCCCAAAGTAAGCTCGAAACTTGTGTGTGGGATACTAACTCAATGATATTATATTTTATAACAAATACATATATAGATAAACATCCAAGACCCGAGGCCAATCAGAAAAAGTTCGTTTTTCATCATGACCCGACCGGGGATTGAACCCAAGACCTCCTGGGTGGCGGTCTGGCGTGGTAACCATTACGCCACGGAGGTCGTCATCAGTATCAGTATATGACGTCATCAGAGTGCTTCCTTCAAATTCGGATGCCTACCGCACTTTACGAAATGCGGCGCGTACGGTGCGGGTGAAATGTGCGAGGTTTCACATCATTGCATACAACGAATTCAAAATTGCGGCGCGTTCGGCGATTGCGGCGCGTACGGTGCTGACAAATGTGCGATCAGCTTAAGGCAACGTATTCAAATGATATGGCTGTTTGCTTGCCTATATTAAAATTTCCTTACGTTTTTACAAGTTGCAGCTCAATCTTTCATTGCACATTCATAAGAATGTAATTCATAAATGTAAGAATGCGATTCCAGAGTATAAACACAATATATCTACTGAATAATCGTCATATAAATTATAAATAGTAGGTAGCGTTTCTCTTTGTGTTTGTGTGTGTGAATTTTTTTTTTCTCGTATAAACCTACATTAGTCACAAAAACGCGAATTGAATTTGGCGACCTTAATTTGACCGCCGGTCCGTTCCAGCGGAGCGTTTCCGCATGGTGCGCGTGGGGCGGCTGGAGGCGATGAACGAGCGCGCGCGCGACATCAGCTCGCAGCACCTGGCGCAGCGCGAGGCCGCCCGGCTGCGGCGCGCGCCCGACCACCCCGACAGCGCCGCCGCCGCCGAGGAGGTACAGTTCGAGTGATACTCCCGGTGTTGCAAGCCTAACCACCTTAGTGGTCAAAAATAACTGAACGTATCTTATTTCAGATATCTCGTCTTGAAGCCAAAATTAATATGTGGAGGACGGCCGCGCTTGACGCGAAAGACCCAGTCAGGGTAGCGTATTGCGAAGGGCGGATCACCGATATCGTTAAAAGAATCGACTTGGTACGTTCCTTTTTCGGTTTTATAAGCTCTTATAAATATCGCATACATGCCTTTTGAAAAAATATGGTCTAAAATTTTACTAAAAACATCATGTGACGACCTCTTAGTACAGTTAGAGGGAGACACGTGATGTGACCGCAGTGCACTATATCGTCACTACTACATCGCTCCAACGAGTACCTATTATAATCCTAAAAAGGCGTTACAAAACTCATCCAATTTTATACAATTTTTATTCGTATTTATGACGAAGTTTATTATTGCGCGCACAGGAATTGACAACAGAGATTTGGCAGAATCATTTACAAACAAAATTATTATTATTCTATTCGATGTGCACAACCTTTGATCATAGTATGATCCACAACACACTATAAAAGTGCCTCTCTCTCTCGAAACAATGATTCGTCAGTAACTAGCAATCTATCGTAAATCATGACGTTGTAGATTGTTTTCGCACCGAATCTTTCAAATATCATCGCAAGCGCCAGAAAACGGCACGCCATAACATATCCGAACTGAACATATAGAAATGATTGTACGTTCACACGCAGCTGCGTTCGTCGAGCGGCGGCGGCGGCGACGAGCTGCGTCCGGAGCAGCTGGCGGCGGCCGAGCGGCGCGTCATCGAGAGGGCGGACATTATCATCACCACGCTCGGCAGCGTCAGCAGCCACAAGATGAAAGGGTAAGTGCTTATGTATAGGTACTACATTTATTCAGTTCAGTACTACGATGCGTATAGTGCTACAATGGTCTTTATAAACGTGGCCGAAATTGGAACTACAACTCCCGTTCATATTGTATGTCACTTTTTGACAGTTCGCCTTTAACAAAATGTATGAAAATATGCCACAGTAACGTCCTCCTACAAACGTCACTCGCGTTCATAAACATCCTTATAGTGCTACCACCATCTTTATGAGTGACGTTTGTAGGAGGGCGTTACTGTAGCATATTTTCATACTTTTTTGTTAAAGGCCAACTGTCAAAAAGTGACATACAATATGAACGGGAGTTGTAGTTCCAATTTCGGCCACGTTCATAAAGATGTTTGTAAATCTGTATATACCATAGATTTATTAAATACTAGCGTAAGATTGGCAATGCAAAAGAGATAGATCATAGCATACACGTTGGTTAGAGCGAGATAGATAGGCGAGACCATTTTCCTATACACGCTATCGGACTATATCGGCCTGACGTCAGTCGTGTTAAAAACAAATCCTACTTATTTTTACAAAATTTATGGTTTTTAGTGTAGTTTTGATGTTAATTAGACGTGATTAAATATGGTTACCTGTGCAGTGCCTGGATGTAACTCGAACAAAAAAGAAAATCCATAAAGTTATATATCTTGCTTGCACACATGTACATTCCACGCACACTAGTGTATTTTGTTTTGGTCTCGCCTTAATCAAACCAAAGTCGATCTATAGGTACGCTAGTATATACAATTGAATAACCTGTCAGATAAATCAGGAACGTGTGAAAGATACCATGTCTATATGTAAGGCAAAATCGCCTCGCTGTTTAGTTGTGCCAAAATTTGTTGTGTAGCAGTAGCGTAGCAGTTGGTCCAACAGGAAATGGTGGGTGCGATGATTTCCCGGAGACATGAGGTACATAATATTGATTTGTTTCTAGGTTAAAACGTCGTATAGCTCTATGCATAGTTGACGAAGCGGGACAAGCCATCGAACCGGAGACGCTGCTGCCACTTGCACTCGACGTCACGAGACTGACGCTCGTAGGCGACCCGCAACAGCTTCCCGGATACATCTGCTCGCAGGTACATAATGTTCATATAGCTGTGTCTGTGTTATCCCGTTTTCTAATCCAAATGTAAGAATAATATGATCCGTCCGCAGCGCGCGAAGCAGCTCGGTCTGGGCGAGAGCCTGTTCTCGCGGCTGTCGTCGTGCGCGGAGCAGTGGGCGCGCAGCCCCGCCGTGCTGCTGCACACGCAGTACCGCATGCACGAGGCCATCGCCGACTACCCGGCGCGCGCCTTCTACGGCGGCCGCGTGGGCAGCGCGCCGCCGCCCAGGCCCGCGCTGCCCGCGCCGCCCTACGCCGTGCTGGCCGTGGCCAGCGGCGACCGCGCACAAGGTACGCCCGCTCAAGGACGAAACGCTCTAGATATAAATACAAAGGTGAACTAATAAAATAAACACTATTCAGGAAATAACGGCGCAAATGAAATGGAGGCGTGGGCCGTGAGCCGGCTGGCGAGCGCGCTGGCCGAGCCGGTGCGGCGGCTCGGGCTGCAGCTGGCCATCATCACGCCCTACAACGGCCACAAGGACGCCATCAAGAAGAACCTCCGCGTGCTGCAGAGCTCGTCGTCGGAGGGGCAGAGCTGGCCGGCCATCGAGGTGAACACGGTGGACAGCTTCCAGGGGCAGGAGCGCGACGTGGTGCTGGTCTCGCTGGCGCGCTCGCAGGGGCTGGGCTTCGTGGCCGACGCGGGCCGCATGAACGTGCTGCTCACGCGCGCCCGGCACGCGCTGCTCGTCTGCCTCAACCCGCTCGCCGTGCAGGTACTGCAGCGCATCGCATCCCTTCACAACAACCCACTCCCTTATAACTGACGTTTGTTCTTTACAGAAAAATCATCAGTGGCGAACTTTATTAGAAGATGCGCAAAAAAGGAGACTGTATAAATCGCTGCCAAATGAGATGTGCCAAGCAGGAGGGCCCATGTCCAACGAAGACATTTTAAAGTGTATATCGAGTCAAAGTTAAAGTGTATGAATTGAATTATGTATTGTATAAATGAATATGTAATACAACTCCCCCAGTGGTTATTGTTTATCATTATTAAATTTTATAAAAATACTAGCTTTTCCCCGCGGCTTCGCTCGCGTTAATTTTATGACTAAGATCGCGCGACTTGTGAAAAAATATTTTCCCATTGGAAGGACATACTTTCACGGTATAAAAAGTAGCCTATGTTGGGCTCTCTACCTCTGACAATGTGTATACAAATTTTCATAATGATCGGCCGATTAGTCAAGCCGTGAAGGAATAACAAACAAACAAACTCACTTTCTCATTTATAATATTAGTATGAGTATGATAAAAACTGGTTGTTAATTGAAAGTACTTTTATGTGGTATTTGATAAGTAAAACTCATATTATTTAGTATAATGTCCTTTCTTTTTACTTCTTCGTGGATATCACAAAATATATCCACATTACTTATAGATACTATATTTTACATATTCTCTAATTAAACAATAAAACTAAACCTTTTAGCATAATAAAGACTATGTATACTTCGTCCATTCTTACGACCGTCAATAAATTTCTTTGCTTTCACAAGCACTTTACTGAAAAACCTAATCGTGTTTAGTATTCAGTCTAATAGTCGAAAGGGTTTACACAATAGGTTTAATGTAATTAACAATAGAATTAATGAATGCACTATAGCCCGAACGGGGACCGTATGAACATGGCGGTTATCGAGTAAAAGGAACCAAAATACACTATAGGTACTACTTCTCTATTTTCTAGGTGTGTCATACGTTTCTCTTTTTTTTTATCTTTTGATATGGTCGAGCTATCGTCACGGGGCCTATTTCTTATAGTCGTATTCGTAATCAACCTAAATTTTTTTTTTATAAAAACATTACTATACCCTCTTTGCACACAGCTTCGTAATAAGCGTATCATAATACGCAAGTAAAATGACAGCAATACAAACACGAACGAGTACATTTTCGAATAATTCCGTACAAGAAGCGAATTTTTAAAGTTTTAACCTTACGCTACGCATACGCATGACCAAAATTCACTATATTTGCGAATATCTTTTGTTCCAGTCCTGTAATAGTTCCCATTTAATTCAATACAAGAGCTCCGCTTGAGGTCGTTTGAAAACAAATACGACAACTGTGCTCTACCACGGAGCTTAGACTATACAGGAGTGCAGACTACATTTGCGAACATGACGGAACGCTTACTTTATTATAAACAACCTCCAGGAACTAAAAAAGAAAACTTAATAATTTAATTCCCTAAATGACGATCGTCTGTCTCAAAAGCATCAAGTTCAATGCGAAAATATACATTTTTAATACAATACACTAGGAATGGAACAGTTTTTACGAGAAACAAAAAGGAATACAAACCTTTCATGTGTAGTGTAACTAGAAATGCTTTGTTTAAAAAAATCTAATAACAACTTCAGTCAGACTCGCGAGTTGAAAATAAATAGCCATACTGCAACTAATTATAAAACACGTTATTCAAAATAACATAACCAAGACTAAAACTTAATGAGCAAATGATTGATGTAATATTTGATACAAATAAATTAATGCAAATCTGTATATGCAAAAGAAAGAGCTGTTATTTAGAACGCCTTCACACATGGCGTTTGTGTATCGTAGGCGTTCCATGAGCGTATGCGCCTCGTCGCACACTGGGGCAGGATATATGAAGGTAGTTAGGTGTGATTTTTATTTTCTATGTAGGGTAGGTTATTCCCACATCTGCTAGCGATATTTAAATTAACCAGAAGAAATATACTTCAAAGTGTACTCTGTTGTCATTTATTCCATTTCTGGGATTATTTGACCGCAATCAATATTGTTTTATAATTTTTTTGTGATGATTACATTAAAACATTATAATGTCGAATATATATCAAAGTAAGCCCTATTTAAAAACTAGTTTCATTAAATGAAACATTGAATAATAGTTGAAGATATGATATAAGAACATTAAGCGCCTTAGATTCACATTATAGCACAAAAACATGATTATTTTGATTTAGCGCAACGGGCTTTCACTTCGACTTCAGATTAATTAATTAGGTGGTTCAGAGTACCTAACTGATAATTCAGTTTCAAAAGCCTGTTGCGCTTTTTTTAAATACTAAGACGTAAAATATTATTATATTGACTTTTAAAAAAGTATCATATCTTCAACTATTTTTCAATGTTTCATTTAATGAAAGTAGTTTTTAATTAGGGCTTACTTTGATCCTTCCCCAGTGTGCGTCGTCTATGCTGGTATGCAAAAACAACGCAAGGCGTGCGTCGCGTTATCGCGGCGTCTGCGCTGCGTATACGCTCATCGAACGCCTACGCCATGTGTGAAGGAGCTGTTAGATCATACTTGACTACATTATATATTACAAAATGACAAAAAAAAACACAGATAAATCAGTCGCACTAAAAACGATTTACCGTTGAATTATTGTAACGTAAAAATATACACAATATTAAAATGAAATATTTTTTTACCAAGACCACTCTTTTGACTAATTTTATATACATGCAAACTGCAATAATATAAATCTACAATCATTAATTAAGATTCAATTTTAATTAGACGATACCTCGCGAACTCATGATTTCTCAGTACAAACGACACCAAATCTATATATATCAAAGAAAGTCGTGTTTGTTACAACACTTATAACTCGAGAACGGCTGGACCGATTGCCATGGTTTTTGATTTGTTGGATTTGTGTCCGTCCCGAATAGCAGAATACATCTTAAAAACAATGAAAACTCGATTAGGGGTAGGGTAGGGTAGGGTAGGGGTGGGGTAGGGGTAGGGTAGGGGTGGGGTAGGGTAGGGGATGGGTAGGGTAGGGGTGGGGTAGGGTAGGGGTGGGGTGGGGTAGGGTAGGGGTAGGATAGGGTAGTGCCTCTAAGGCGGAACAAAGTTTGCCGGGTCAGCTAGTAGTGTATATATTACAAATTTATGACGTTAGCAATAAATAATAATATTTGTAATAACATTTAAGAATTTTTGTTCAGTTATTCGATCTGATCTCCTAAAAGTAAAAGTATTTCTTGTAAATTTACTTGCAAAATAAATGATTTTATTTTAAAGTCTAAATCCATTTTATGAAATATGACATGACATGATTATTAGTTTGTGGTTCAGAACGGCATTCGATTCGGAACTCGTTCGGTACTGTTGAAATAGCTTGATTGCTGCTTCATATTCGCGAGATATCGCCTAATAGTTTACTTTTAAATTTAAACAATTTGAATAGCAACTTGATTTCGGGCACCTTTTTAATTTCTATAATCTATTTCCGTTCTAGGCGTGTATGTACCACAATACTTTTTTCCAAAGAATTTTCAAAGTTAATTTAGTAAGTTTATTAATATCGTCGGAAATAAATTTAAATGTAATATGCATCTGGCTGCATTATGAAACCTGCACTACATGGTTTAAAACATTGGTTTGGAACCGAGATTTAAAACAGTGTTGACAAGAAGATGTGGTATGAAACCACGCCTACATTTTTATAAATCTTTATATCAAACCAATGTTTTATACCGTGTAGCGCCGGTTTTAGACTGTATCGATCAGCTCCAAATTTAAACCGGTATCTACACTAAAAAAACTGTAAATAATAATATATTTATTTACTTATCTATGTATGATATGGTAACGGACTTTGAAATTTTTATGCAGGTATATTAAATCATAATTAATTCCTCACAGAATAAACAAATACTTTGTAAAAAAAATCTCGCAGAATATTTCAATAATCTGAAAATTGGACCGTACATTCCATGACCGTAACCGTACGTTACACATGACAAAAAAGTACAGTTTGTATGAATTTATATGAAATAGAAGCCCACTGAGACGGTCCGTCACCGACCATACACGTAACGTATCATGCATCGTCGAACCGTTTCCGTTTTACAATAAATAAATCATGAAAAACTGGTTCTGGAAATGTGATATTTAAAGGGCTTTACAAGTAAATGCGATTTATGCCGGCAGAATAATGAATTTCAATGCCAAATCAATTTTTAAAAAATATTTTTAATCTTTTTAACATTGAAATAAAAACACAGAATGATTTGTAAATGAGGAGACAAGTGATTTTATTGAGTAAGCACTTGGTTGTGTCTAGTCATTTATATAATTTGTTCAATTCATTTTGCAAATATGAACGAATTCCCACCACTCTGTCGCATAATAATACTCTCTAATATTTAAATCAGTAATCATGTATCGAATATATTTAAAATATATGAATAAATCGACACTATTACAATAGTCCTGGCAGTATAAAGAAGTATACCATATTTTCTGTGTCCTAAACATTACACAATCTAATTGGACTTCATGGTATCCGCAAATGATTAGTTTACTACTATTTTTTCACTATGAAAGGCTTATTATAGGTTAACTATTTAAGTTCATAATACTATCTATACATACAGTGACACCACTGAACAACCAGTGTCAATGGTGTCTCGGGTAGTGGTGGCCATTGTTATATCTGAAAAATAAACGTTTTATCATTTCAGTATTGTAGTAGTCGTATGGCTAAGGATCGTTTCAGTATTGTAAAAGTCGGATTTAGGAATTCTTAATCTATTACTCAGATTTCAATATTTACATACAGATTAGCGTTGTGACCAAACTGCACTGGGCAAAAAAGGAAAGTGACATGACATAATTCTTAGGAACCATCTCCACGAGCGAGAGTCTAAATGAAAATCGCCGCGATGAAATCGCCGTCTGGAAACACGTTCTAAGATAATGTATATGATTAGGTGGCACGACGAAATCGCCGTCTGGAGACACGTTCTAAGATAATGTATATGATTAGGTGGCACGACGAAATCGCCGTCTGGAGACACGTTCTAAGATAATGTATATGATTAGGTGGCACGACGATATTATCGTCGTGATTCTCTCTCGTGGAGATGGTCCCTTGGAATCAGCAAGGTAGCGATCATCTCACCTATTGTTGAACCGCTTGTACTTGTTGTTGTGATGTTTGTTGAAGTGGTGCGGCGGACGTCTCTCGCCTCCGCCGCGATATTTAAAGTTTCCTACCCAATGGGGCTTATTCTGTTTTTCCTGGAATACCAGAGAAATATTTTTATTGGTTAATTATTTATAACTAGTAATTAAAATTGACAGCATAATTATGTTTTCGGCGGCCGTAAAATAAACATCAGCAATCTCTGGACTGGTCAAATAAAAAAGATTATTGTCATATAAATTGTTTTGGTTAATACAAAGCCATTATTAGCCGACCACCTAAAAAAGTCCAAATTCCCGTTTTCGCTCCAATTCTCGAGATTGTAGAGCTAGCATAAGTGTTTATAATTTATTCGTAATGTTTGACGATATTTTTCTCATTATCGAAATGACAGTTAGTGTACCTCTCTCGTAGGGTCTCTATAAAGGAGCAGCACCTGCTCGTAACCAGACATGCAGTACTAACCTGGAAAGGATTATAACCGTTCCTATTATTGTTAAAACGGTTGTAATGGTGGAATTTCTTGATTTTTTTATTGCGGCCGCGGTCCATTTCATCAGAAGCATCAAGAGCCCGCTTTCGTTCGTCTCTTCTTTCTTCAAACACCTGTCGCAAAAGGGAAAATAATAGACCTTATGTAGGATCAACAAAATCAATTATTATTATATGAATATTTTGTAAGCTGCATTAAACCAAAACTATTTGATAGAAGTAACATTACGATTCGGCCAGGCATATTTCGATGTGCCCAGCCATATCGCTATATGTCTAGTGACTAGATGGGAAAATTGACAAATGCAATGTTCTCATCGATCTACCCAATGTAATGTTGGGCACATTATGACATACTCGGGCAGATTCGATTAGCCTACGATATAAACTCCGCATAATGTATGTACAGCTAGTTTGTTATGTAACGTTTCGTAGTTACCTGTCGTGACAGCACGCTGTGTGTGCCGTTCCACGTGGAGACTGGCGCGCCGTAGCCGCGGTGCGACAGCGCGGTGAAGTGGCGCGCCGCGGCCGGCAGCAGCGGCGCGGCGGCGGCGGCGGCGGCGGCGGCGGCGGCGGCGGCGGCGGCGGCGGCGGCGGCGGGGGCGGCGGCTGGGGCGGCGACGGGCGGCGCGCTGGCCTCGCCGCGCGGCGGGCTGCGGTCGCTGAGCGGCGACATGCTGCTCACGCTTGTGTTCGGGCTGTGGGAGTTTTCGCCGCGGCGCTCTTCTTTCTCTTTGACCCTGTGATTGAACATTTTTTTTTTACCATCCCTACTATCATGACGGTTAATAGATTTAAAGATGTAAAGAATTTCACCGAGTAAAATATTTACCTTTTATTGGTGACACCATTCAAGCTTGGGCTGAGCAGAGGTCCACAGTGTTCGTTGGACACGGTCCAGCCGTGGTGTGTGCCTTTGGTTGTGACGACGAGGCCTTGTGGCGTGTCACATCGACTGGGCTTGGCTTTCCTACCGTCCCCTGTGAGTTCTCTTCTTTTGTCCTCGTTTGATCTTTCGCTCCGCTCATCCCCACTTGATTCAGTGTCATATGGAACTAGTTTGTTACTTGAATTGCCATTTCTTTGAGAATAACCTGATGCATCATTCTTATTCATCTGCTCCTCTAACTTTTCTAAAGGCGACTTTTGAGTTCTAACAAGCTTACTAGATGCAGTTTTCTCTGGCGACCTTGAATTGTTGCCATTTGCTGACCGAAGGTCGCCATCACTCCTTATAAGTTTAGGCTTTGTGAGACTATCATCACCATTTTGTCTTTTTATTATAAAACTTACTTTCTTATCGTCTTCAACTTTATAATTAGGTTTGTCAGCTCCATTTAAAATTTTCGGCGTTTGTACAAGTTTTTCCACATCGCCATTCTTTTTCACCACCCATGGTTCAGAGTTTGAACCACTTGAATCTGATGACTTATTCATTAATGTTGTATTCAATATAATTGGTTTATTTTCAGGTCTGGCTCCCTCTGTTGACGTGCTATTGAGACAAATGGGTTTCCTTTCATCACTTCTGAATAGCGTCAATTTGAGTGGGCTTTTCTCCCTATTTAACATACTATCTGGCAGATGTGGCCCATAAACAGCACTTGATGTAGATGCTGCAGGTACACAAGACTCTTCAACTGAGTTATCCTTTTCAAAAAACATTATGTAAGAATTTGTGCCCAGTACCGCAGATAAAGGCAGAGGTCGCACGCTGCTGTCGTCGAATTGGTAATAATTACTATTAGGTGCTTGACCAATTGCAGTATAATGACCACAATTTTGAGACGGACCCAGATGTGTTACTAAACTTACTAATTTATATGCCTGCAAATTAATAAAGTTACTAGTATTAAATCAATGTATGTATCAGATTTTAATAGAACTATATAATTCATTTAAAATTTAATTATAAAAGACAGTAAAGAAAATAAGTAAAGGTCAGAAAATCTGTCTATTGAATATTTGAATGGCCATGAACTCACCAAGGGTTGCTGGTTATTCTTCATATACATGTATTTGTTAAGTGTAATTTTCTTTCTAAACTGTACATGTTTTGAGAGTTTTCCACCAGCCAAAGAAAATCTTTTCAAAGCAATGCACAAAACCATTGGGGCACGTTCTATAAAAAATTGTTTTGTTGCTGAAACCTGGAAAAAAAATATTACTATTTATTACATTCATAGTGACATATAGCGTTAAATTTTAATAACATTTTAGAATTTTGGTACCTTTTTATTACATGACTCGCATTTGTAACCTAAATCTTCTAGTCTTTCTCTTGAAAAAAACGAATCTAGAGCCTCCTCTAATGTTGAATGTTTTCTTATGTCCAGCAGCAAATCCTGTAAAACACATTTAATGGTATATTTTATACTTATTATGTAAATACGGAAGTAACTCTATTCTCTGAACCATTACTGTTCCATGTTAAAAGCACTGAACCAATTTAAATGAAATTTACTGAATATGGTGACAGTTTGAGACCAAGGGAAGTACAGAAGGTAGTTTTTATGATTTGTCTCATAATTGCAGTTTATAACTGCAGAAATCTATAACTTGCACAAGACTTTCACAAAAAATTGCATATGTGAAACTCTTAGTGTCTAAACACACTATGGCGAAAATACGCGACCGAAGTTCGGCGTGACTACGCCTGCAATGTATTTTAAATGATTGACGACACACCATGCCGAAATTACGTCGCGTTATAGCGTACAGCCGAACTTCGGTCGGGCGTAAGTTCGGCAGCGATTCGGCATATAGCAACACATTAAAAGCGACCGAAGTTTGGTTCGATTGCAGACGTAGATCCGGGGGCGGGTAACAGCGCTCGGACACTGACACTGACAATACACACACAAAGTTCCGCAACCGAATTTCAGCCGCGTAAGTTCGGCACTTATGGTGTGTCATATCAGCCGAATACGCCGAATAAGAGCCGAACGTAAAATCAGCCGCAGAACTATCCTAGCCATGATTAGCCATGGTTTATCTTGCATCATAGATAAGATACATAAGTCAATACCTGGAAATGCTGGTATGTAGTTGAAAGATGTTGACAGGCGAGGCAGCGGACTGTTGACCTTAAATATCCACCAAGAATTTGGTTCAATGGTGTTGTCTCTTTACTGTACTGATCAAGTTTATCTGAATTCACAAACCGGGTCAAATAGCATTTCTCCATTGCTTCCACCAAGTATCTAATAACAGAAATACATTGTTTGCATTAAGGAAGGAAGGAAGGAATTAGGAATTATTATACTTTACATACAGTTTTAATGTTTAAAATATACTCATTTGGTGCTGTTTTATTCCTCTAATTCAGTACTTATAAAGCATCTCATTTTAGAATTATAGATCATGATGAAATATTGTTTACACACCTTAGAAATTCATGAGCATCTTCCTGTCGGCCTGGTGTCAAATGTTTGCAAATTAGTCTTAATTTGGAGTAAACCTGCCAGGGTTTGATCGGTGCTCCTCCACTTTTTTGTGTTGCCATTAATGTAGATCGCATTCCACATATTACACATGCCTCTGCAAAAGCAAAGGAATAATAAACACTTTGTTTCATTTATTTGATAAGCGAAAAAAGTTATTCTATTGAGTTGGCTACTAAAAATAATAAAATCTTAAATAATATTTATCTAATATTATAGAGAAGAGAATGTGAATATCATTTATTTAAGTTCATTTTTTATTCACCTTGTTGATTACATTTGTCTGCATGTTGTGCCTCCGAGACCAGCCAATTGGCCAAGGCTGGGACATGGTACAATGCTTGTAGTGTTGAGTTCAGGTAACATGTGTTGCCCACATTCTGCATGCCTGCTCCCGCCGCCCACGGCATTTGCCATCCCACCTGCACCTTCTCCACGGGAAACAACACTCTCTTGGGTTTGGGTAACACTTCATCTCCACTTTTATTTATATCTGAAATTCATAAAGATCACATTATAAAAACAATATGATAAAATTATACGCTGGAAAACCCCTTTCGGTAAATATATTAAAAGAAATAATGAGTAAATACGACACTATCTCGTCAATATTGACTGATAAAATATTGACAGATAACAAAATAGTAATTTATAACCTATAACATCTTACACGCTTGTGCAGCCCTATACTATAAAATCAAATTAATTTCATTTAGGTACATAAAAATAGCTTACCCGCAGCATGACTTCCCGAACCTCCGTCTTTTTTATGAAGTTTACTATCTAGCACAGGTTTTTTAGGTCGTATCACCACGTACTTAGATTTCAGTCCGTCGAGTACATTACTTTGAAAATCACCAGATTCTTCAAAATCTATCTTTGTCAAAAGAACACTTTTAGCTGACGAATACAGTCTATTATCCAGCAATGAGGAGCTTTGCGTTTCATCTGCAGATAATGATAAACGCAATGCGCTGGATACTGGATCACAAATGGAAGCGGGCATTTTACCTCCAAAACTGCACTATCACTAGTCAAGACATCAAATCACAACATTATAGTATTAAAAATATATCTTCATACCCAAAGTTAAATTATCTACCTACAAGTCTCCTTTCCAAATTAACTGTATAACTATTTCGTTAGTTTAGGAAAATTTTGTACAAGTACACCTATCTATTCTTGACAAGCACGACACGACACGGTATTGGCACCACACCACAGACAGCACAGCACAGACCACAGTCCACAGACATCATGCCACAACCACAAACGAACGGCACAAACCAACCACCAAGAGAAACGCACACTGTACAAGCGGCAGACACGGCAGTGTTGCCGTTGCTACATTATTTTTATACTTTATATTTTCCCAATAAGCAGTTTTCCAGTAATTTTACTGGAAAACTGTCATTTCATGGTCATTTCTGAAGCGTTGATTGAACTTTGTTTGGATTTGGATTCGACTTGATTCGAGATCGCCGCCTTGTCAACGAAGGTAGTCAAGATCAAAGATGGCGACCTCGGATCGTACAACGTTGCCTTTTTTTGTTAAAAAGTGTTCATTTTTAAATACTGGACATTGGCGAAATTGTCTATGTCGTTAAGACACGACAGAAACGCCTAAATTAGTGAGGGAACGCACGAGCAACTTTGTCTCTACGACTTTTTTGTCTCTTACATCAAGTCTATGGGTTAGTATGAAAGTGCACGCACGTAGCGACGCAACACCCGGGAGACTTTTTTGCCCGCGGGAGCCAGCACGGAGACAAAATAAATTTCCAGGGTTGCCAGCTTATGACGTAAAATTTTATAGAAAAAGCAGTGTTGCCACCTTGGTTTTTGAAAAAGGGCAGTCGGACGAGCTAAAAAGAGCTAGATTTTTTTATTAGAGCAAATTTTGCCAAAATAAGGGCTAGAAACGTCTAAAAACATAAATACAAATAAAATGAGCGAAAGCAAGGGTTAAAAATTGTTTATTTGAAACGTACAAAAAGCGCAAAATGTAAAATAAAACGTTTATGCTTAGAAACAAACTTGGGGAATGGGGAAGAAAACTGGAAACTATTCCGGTAGAGGTCGCTGTGAGTTTGTTTTATTCAGCCAACCGTCAAAAGAGTTCGCGTGATTACATTGTGTTTTTATAGCGTTTTTTTCTATTAGTCCCATTTTTTTGGTAAAAATTTGTTATTCGACATGTATTCTACCTTGAGAAAATGCAGATTTAAAAAGTGAATTGAAAAGAAGGGGTGCCTCGCAACAGAAAAAGAAAGTTGACTTGGTAGCGAGGTAAACTAAACTACTCATTTCTGGCCTTTCGCCAGCTTCCAGTAACCTTCTAATTTGAACATATAGATTATTTCACACTTGCATTAAATAAAATAAGCAAGCAAAATATCTTTGAAGTATTTTAGGGAGTTACGAAAAAATAACCTCACTTTTTGAACAAAAGATTGAACATTTTATCATTTGTTACAGATTGGAAGCCTACAACAGAAATTTTTGAAAACATTTTTAGTGGACAAAATAGCTCGAAACCACAGATGGAGTTACCTAATGAAACATTACCAAATTCAGGGACAATTATTTGTTACTGATAAATTTGTTTGTAATTTAATTATTTATACTTTTATGGACACAAAAGTTATTTTTATTATCAGAGATGATGAATTTACCAATATGTATTACAAGGAAGCTATTTTCAATAAGTATATTTACAGAAATTATGAATTAAAATGGAATTAAACCATTTTTTATATATCATATTTTTATTTTATTTACAATACCTTCCATAAAATTACATAGCATTATACAAACTTATGTGAACGTATTTCTTCACATCCAAAAGCCATACACCGACCCATTTTTCATTAAAATAAAGAAATCGGAAATATTTATCTTTTTTGTATGAAGTTTGACAGCTTCCTTGTAACAAGCAAGGGGCGCCCTCTGCAATGAACTATTTGACAGTTTTCTTCCCCATTCACCAGTAAAAAAAGCGGAAGGAGTAGGTAGGGTTACCAATGTTACTATAGCAAAAGTATAATATACCCAATTAATGATCATATAGTGTAAACTGACGAAATAAAACTACAAGGTGCGCATTGCGCGTTTCATGACTTTGTATGACGGTCCGAAGTTTTCGTATCGCATAAAAAGGGCTAGATTGCTCTTTTCGGGCTAAAGCATGAAAAAACGAGTTCACATACTGTAAAAAGATCTAGCCCGAAAAGGGCTAAGGTGAATTTTGGCGCCATCTACTATTGCGTCCACTTGGGCTCGTGATTAAAAATTTAATTTCTATGTGTTTCATCGTTTGATTCATAGTTTTGATTGACACAAGCATAACTTGAAGATGGCAAAATAGAATTTTCTGATTGCCAAAACGAAAAAAATAAAATAAGGGCTAAGGTGGCAACACTGAGAAAAAGTTGTGTCGCTGTCGCTCTCGTGCGCGCACCCAGGCTGGCGAAACTCAGTACTGCAAAAAATATATATGGACTTTACGCTAATTTTAATGGCGACATGTTTTGTCTCTTACTTCCTGTCTAACCTTCCTTGTCTCGCCCTGCTGTTAGTCAAAATGGTGACGGGCAGTCTTGAATATTTGTAAACAACGCGTAGTTTTAGTGTGAGTTTTAGCTAATTTTACTGCACGTCACGTGCGTATTTAGTGTTTTCGGAGTCTACGCATATAACTAAGTGCATACCGGTTTATTATAATTTACGTGCATAACAGCAAAATGCATTACAAAACCTGTGAAATATGTGGGATAAAATCGGGTAGGAAATCTAATCAAAAGCGTGTATTCCTGGCTCAATTCCCAGTAGATGAGAAGCGGTAAGTAGTTTTTCATGTTATTATATTGATGTTAAGTAATTAGGAAGAAGTTCTGGTCTCTTTAATACTTTGCCTTAGAATTTATAACCAAAAATCATGTGCGCCATAGGGATGTTCTTACTACGTACCAAATTATCGATAAAATTTTTTTTTTCGTAAATTTGGGTATAAAATGTAAATGAGATATTTGCGGCTGCATTTGTTTAATTCATTATTAGATTGTTCATGTTAAATGAAGTTTTGAGCAAGCTTTGCCCATACTCCGCCATGGTAGGCGGTAAACTATAATAATTTGAATTTATGATATTTAATCAGCCACATCAACGTCATTTCAATAAGCTGTTTTCTTTCAGAAACACTTGAATACCCCTCATCTCTTTTGAATTAGTGTGTACTCAAACGTAATCTCTATTTATTTATTATTTCAGATTATGAATGCCTTCGCTCACAGAACAGTGCAAAAACGTGTGTCGATCGATCAGCTAACAACATCTGAAGACTCCGCCTAGAATACCAGATTAGAAAATGACAAAAAAAATAATTCTAACATTGTAAACGTAACTTTATTCGTTTTTGTTATGATATAAATTGTATAATAATAATTATAATTATTGGGTAGGTATTTGAATTTTGAATAATACTCAATATTTCCAAACTAAGTAAAGAGATTTTTATTTTCCTTTTGTATGTTAAAGAAAACCTGTCTGCAAGGTACCCACGCCACGCTTTTTTTATCGATATCGATACATTTTGTACTGCACATCTCTAGTATGCTTTTGTAGAATGTTGGCATTACTTTTTTTTTGTGTCTTTGTTGTTGGTACGTTGGCACGAGATCTTAGCGTGAATTGACTGTCAAAAACAAGTCAAAAAGCTTGTATGAAGTCCCGACTCTTAAAACGTAGTGATTATATACTCTTTGCGCGCACCTTTCAAATTGCGGCAAGGAGACGGCGACATAGACAAATAAGTTGCCGGGAGACAAAGTTGCTCGTGCGTTCCCTGTCTAACCTGTCTGTCTGTGTCTGTCTGTGGTGGTCTGTGGTATAACATTGTAACTTGTTGTAACCTAAAAAAGGTTTTACTTACATAATTTAATTAATAATACATTGTAGTGAATACAATGTGTCCATGTTTCGCAGCCGTAGCAGAATATATGGAGAATACTAGAGTTGTTAACTAGTTTGACTTTCGTCCTCCGCGATATGTTGCAGTCCTTCCAGATTCTTTGTAACTGGGACATTGCGCTTTTTGCCATCGTAGCTTTATTTCGCCGTCGCATGAGCCCGTGCTGCTTATTTTTGCGCAGGTATATGAACTCATCCACTCTTTCGAGGGGTAAGAGCACCTTTAATCTGCAGCGTGTTATACGTGCGATCTACAACCATAAACTTAGTCTTGGAATGGTTGATTTTCAGGCCCAATTCCATGCTAATCTGTTCCAATTCAAACACTAAAAAAACCGGCAAGTACGTGTCGGGCCACGCACAATGTAGGGTTCCGTATTTGCTACGCTTTGCTTGCTTACAGATGAGTACAATGCCATATTGTATGACATTTTGTAAGTTTTCATCAAATAAATTTTATTTTATTAACCGTAGTAGTTTTCATTGAAGGTTCAGCAATATTCAGCATGTGTTTTTTTTACTCCTCGCATTTCTAGTTCATAGTTTTTAGTGTTCCGTAGAAATATAGTTTCGCAATATCCGTCTGTCTGTCCACGGTTTACCGCCTAGACGTTTAATGCTAGAAAGCTGTAATTTGGTATATATACACATATTATCAATGCTAACAAAATGCTGGAACATATTTTTTTCGGGGTGCCACCCCAACATTTAAAGTGGTAATGAATTTTTTTTCGCGCCCACCCTATATTGTGGGGTATCGTTAGATAGGTCTCTTCAAACCATTGAGGGTGTGGAAAGATCATTTTTCGATACAATGATCCGTTTCGGATTTACATTTATCGTGTCTATTTTTGTTTTGCACGGTGGTCGCCCCACTTCCCCCTCTATCTCCGAAAGATTTAAGTTTAGAAATTAAAAAAAAAATACATGGTAGTAGTCCATATGCTGTTACGTTGTGAATTATATTCACACGTAATTTAATAATTATAATGTTTAAATATTGATATTCTACCAGCGGGTGGATTAGAACGTAATCAAATAATGTAAATTATGTATTATAATGTAATTAAAATATCCATATAAGGTCAAATAATTGGGTAGAACGATACTTCCTAAGTTCTAGTTGGAGGACCTTATTTCTTAGCGTTAAGGTTCATATTGTTTGGTCAACTATCGCTCCGTAGTGGGGAGGCGCTTCGAGAAGTCAGTTAACACAGTTGAGCATTACTGCCCTACTAAACGCAAAAGCGGTATCTCAGTGAAAGCTAGTTTAGAGATAATTGACGTTATGTAAAATTCGTTTTGTCGTTAATTTATAGATTGTTATTTTTGGTTATTAAATGTAATTTATATATAATATTAGGTATGTTTTCTATCACAATAGTTAAAATATGTAAAATATACATGGAAATGCCTTAACCATGAGATACTGCTACACCGCTTAGTAATTACAAACTTAATATTTGAGTTGCCGCCTTTTGTTTAGCTTTTCACCTAACATGCTTGTATACAAAAAGATATGAATTTTCAGTCTAATAAAATACATATTATTATAAAGAAAAAAACAAATCAAAGTGCACTCATAAAGTCTTTTATTATTTAAATTTATAATAAAATAAAAAAATATTCAAAAAAGAAACGTGTTCTATGAATTGTAATCAATCAAAAGTGGGGAGTTCTCTCCAAAAGGACATTCTATTTTGGGGTATAATATTTTCGAAAGATTTCAAAATATTATCTTTTTTGGTTGTGGAAATACCGTCTGGTGCGGTTTTCTTCGTCGGTAACGCCAAAACTCCAGTTTTTAAAATTTTATTTCCTATTATACTAGTAGTGATATGGTCTCTATTGAATCCTCCTAACGGAGGATCTCCCAGATATCATATATATATAAAGAATGCTCTAAAAATGATGTCAAATGAGAAAGCACCTGGAGAAGACAATATACCAGTCGAACTCATCAAGTGTGGTGGCATGTCTGTCCTACAAGGGCTACAAAATTTATACAATGAGGTACAGGTTAAAGGAGTTACACCAAAGACGTGGAAGAATGCTATAGTTAGGCTCATATTCAAGAAAGGCGATAAAGCTAAACTAGCCAACTATAGACCGATATCAATTCTGCTCCATACATATAAACTTTTCACCAAGGTATTGACCAACAGACTTGCTAACAAACTAGATACCTCACAACTTCAACTGGATTTCGTAAGGATTTCTCTACTATCGACCATATATTTTCTGTAAGGCAAGTCATAGAAAAAAGCGGAGAATACTTTCAAGACTTGTACCTAGCCTACGTAGATTACGAAAAGGCGTTCCATACCGTCGAACACTGGGCAGTATTCAACGCCCTCCAACGGTGCATGATAGATGCCAGATATGTGGACGTGATTAGAGAGATCTACAAGGGTGCTACACTCCAGGTTCAGCTACACAAGCTCACTCAGCCAGTCCGGATAGAGAGAGGAGTTCGTCAAGGCGACACAATATCGCCGAAGCTATTCACTGCAACCTTGGAAGACGTCTTTAAAACATTAGACTGGTCCCAAACCGGAGTTAACGTGAATGGCGAGTTTCTATCGCATCTACGCTTCGCCGATGACATAATACTCTTCGCCAAATCTATCGAGGAGCTCACTGCCATGCTGAAAGACCTATACACTGCGTCTCTTAATGTCGGTTTAAAAATGAACACCACTAAGACAAAGGTGATGTGTAAAGGGATCATACCCTCCCCGACGTACATCCAAGTACACAGCCACAATATAGGTATAATTACCAACTATATCTACTTGGGCCAGCTCATTAAAATCGAAGGAGATGGACAAACGAAGGAGATTGAAAGAAGGATACAGCTGGGCTGGGCGGCTTTTAGCAAACTCTCCGACGTGCTAAAGAGCAAGCGAGTGCAGTCAAGAGACGCATGTATGAGCAGTGTGTTCTCCCAGTTATGATCTTCGGAGCTGAAACCTGGACACTTACTTCCAAACTTGTGCGAAAACTTCAGGTGGCGCAAAGAGCCATGGAGCGAGCAATGCTAGGCATCTCGCTCATAGACCGTATCCCAAACAAAACAATACGTAAGCGCACTGGAGTTACTGACATCGCTTTAATGGTGTCCAGGTTAAAGTGGAGATGGGCAGGCCACATGAATAGGAGGGATGATGGTCGCTGAACGCGTAAGATTGCGGAGTGGCGCCCAAGAACCGGTCGTCGGAAGATAGGGAGGCAGCCCATGCGCTGGGCTGATGACATCGCCAAAGTCGCAGGAAAATCCTGGATGCGCACTGCCAGAACAAGACCCTTATGGAAAGCCCATGAAGAAGAAGAAGATATCGTGTACACAAATTCAGATACCAAAGTACCGACCGCAAAGAGGTTACGAGGATACTTTTACCAAAATTAACATGCAAATTATACTCTTAACTAGGTATATTAACACTTACCTACCTGATTGTTGAAGCACACGCCAATCAAACTATATTATATAATAATTTATAACAGTAATCATAACATTGACACTTGTTTACAACAACAACAAACAAGTAATGACGGGAATTAGCCAAGGCAGGCATAATTCATTGCAAGATGGTATTAGAAATACGACCGTATAGAATACGCATTAAAGATCAATTTGACTTGCAGCTGCAGCCGCATCTCATGATTTGCGGATCAAGTAAGCACAAAAATACTAAGCGTTGTAGCGGTAAGTCAGTAGTCACTACTAGTCACATTTATGCCGCTTATTGGCTTCAAACACGACGTGCGTAAAACTCTCCTGTTTTTTAAGAGATTTGGCGGTATTCAAATATACGGCTGGTTGCCTACGTTATGTTGATATACCTCTAATATCCTTAGAAATTTAAGGTAAAACTGAGATAGAGAAAACTTTCTTAACGCTTTTTTTATACCTTTTAAGTAACATACCGCTATAAGGCTTAGTTCAATAGACGCGTATTTTTCTAAGCTATCCGATGCCATAAAAATCAAATTTACGTTTTTTTTTGAGATACCGCTTTTGCGCTTAGTAGGGCAGATTACTGATTGGCCGGCGCACACGATAATCGTGCGTCATGTGTGAAACAAAGGATTAGAAGTTTCTAGTAGTTTCTGGGATTCCGTTAACAGCTGCAACGGCTCATAGGAGTCAATGAGTTACATCGGCAACTCCGTTTGACATTCTGCATCCGATCTCCAGACTGTCCAGTCAACTCCGCTAATTGTTTACCAAGCTCTCGAGACGTATCAGTGTAAAGTTGCATCTATAACATTAATCGCATAGTAAATTCAGTGTTCGAATCAGGTGAGTGCACTAAGTAATTTTTAATAAGTTTTCTAAACTGCCATAATCTGTGTTTTGGTAGAATCTTTAATTTCTTGTTTATTTCTTATTTAAATATCTATTTCTTTGTGTGAGGTTGCGTATGTTCTTCAAACGTACGTAACCGAGCTTATCTTCTGTGTAACTCTATGAAGCCCCTATAACAATTGGTGGCCTGGACGCTTAGCTTGTTCGCGTTCAGCCAGCGTCAGGATTGTTAGGGTGGCTCACAGAGTGCCTGGAAGACGGGACCTAAAACCGTCGTACCCTACAATTCCAGGACTCCTACGCCCTACCTACGGTTTACCCTACGCTACGGCTACAACTACATAAGCTACGCTACCTCTGAACTACCCTACGGGTTCAGCTGCGCTACCTCTGAACTCCCTACGGCTTCAGCTACGCTACCCCTGAGCTACGCTACCCCTGAACTACGCTACAGCTTCAGCCACGCTACTCCCTGCGCATCTTCTACGCTACCCTGACGGCTGCTACTGAGTGCTGAGCCGGTCTACTTCTGGAAGCCCTACACTTCCGAAACCTGCGCCCGTCGACTGCACCGCCCGGAGCAGCTGAGCTAAGTGTCCCTAGAGGCTTGCAAGCGAATCTCTCTACCACGCACCCTGAGACTAATTTAATAAATATTCTATTTGATTCTCATCTATTCTTTATCTCTTTCTCTACCCTACCTTGCTTACGTTGTTGGCTACACCAGCAACGTAAGATGGTTAAGTAGGCTCTTCTAGTTACCGAGTAATATATGGAGATACAACAGCTCTCTGCCCAGCACATCTGGAAGTTCCTAAAGGCAACCAGTCTGGACAGGGAAATTTAACTAAAGGGCACTACAAAAGATCAGCAATGGTCGAAGCAGTATCCCTGAAGCCCACAGCAACAAATAATAATAATAATACCGAGTAATAGCCGACGAATTTATAAAATAAAATATCTTTGATGAAAACCTACAAATGTGATACAATTTGATATTGGACTGTTAACACGGCAAGCAAAGCACAACAAATGCGGAACCCTACATTGTGCGTGGTCCGACACGTACTTGCCCGGTTTTATTTTTATTTTAGTTCATCCACCGTAAGTAAATTTTCATACGCAACTGTGATAAATGTCACAGTTGCCTACAAAAATTTACGGTAAGTGTGCTCACCGTTTCGACAAAAAAACGAATTTCGGTAGATTTCAGCGGCAAACTTACCGAAACTACGACCGAAACCGAAACTGCATTCGGGAGTTCCCGCGCAGTGCTCGGTCATGATTGGCACGGTAAATTCCATCAGATTCCACCTAAGCGACGAAGACGTCTTGCCTCGTTGACGTGCATTAAGTAACGCGAGTACTATTTATTATACTGTGATTACTGATTACTATTAGGCAATAATAAGATTTTACCCGTTTTGTGTTCTCCATTAAAATATTATATAAAATACACGGCAGGTCAAAATATGTCATCGGCAACACTGATCGTACACAAACATGGACGTTTTAATCAAACGTTTGATTACGTCCATGTAGTCCATGTAGAAGAGTCCATGTACACAAACAAAGCGCAATGCTACCAACCAACCAATTTGAACATGGGCAAAACAGCGAGACAAAACATGTGGGCAAAACCTGCAAAACAACAACAAGAATCACGAAATTGGAAATTCTAGTATTTCAAAAAATACATTTTAGCATAATTTTATTGACATTTTAGATCACATTATTGAATCAATGTGAACTCCACAAAAAATTGTTATATGTTGTCTAAACTTAAAATTATTTTATCCTTGCCTGGCTGATTGGACGAATTGAGTAAAAAAAATTTTATGGTTTGTGGTTCTTTTGTCAAAGTCATTGTAAAAAAGTTGCTAACCAACCTGCTCTTTGCTCTGAGAAATTAGTTAAGACGGAAATAATTTGTTCAGAATAGAAACTAAAAGTGAAATTAATGCAAAGAACGACCATTTACCTTTTTGTGTAGTAAATGCAGATAATATAAAACATTGGACATAGTCGTTTCTTGATCACTTCGCGCCGGTTATACTGTGATCATGGCGAATCCGTCATCAGGCGTTGGTAGGGCTTACGATTTATATTTAAAACGTCTATGAATTTTATTAATTCGTGAAATTGTAATTCAGACAAATGCAATAATGTTAACTAAAATAATACATGAATGTCTTTGTTTCGTCTATACAGTGGTACCACGGAATTTTCGTCTACTAGAAGAACTTGAGCAAGGCCAGAAGGGAGTCGGGGACGGCACAATCTCTTGGGGTCTCGAGAGTGATGATGACATGACTTTGACTCACTGGACCGGCATGATAATTGGCCCCCCTAGGGTAAATATTTCATATGAGTAATCACTTAGCATTGCATACAATGATTAATTAAATTATTATTTTTCATTACAGACTCCCTATGAAAATAGAATGTACTCTCTTAAAATTGAATGCGGCACTCGGTACCCTGATGAACCACCTACTGCTCGATTTATCTCTAGAATCAACATGAACTGTGTGAACAGCCAAACTGGACTTGTAAGTGTCCCCTTATAGTATTACAGTCACATATAACATAATTAATGTGATGCCATTACTGTTTCACCATTGGCTTTTGTACTCTTAGGTGGACAACCGGCAAGTCCCCATCCTGGCCCGATGGCAGCGTGACTACACCATCAAGACAGTGCTGCAGGAGTTGAGACGCCTCATGACCCTCAAGGAGAACATGAAGCTGTCGCAACCCCCAGAAGGAACTTCCTTCTAGATCCTCTCACAGAAATGTGTCTCAATAGACCCAATCTACTCTGACTCATGTCACAGTCCATGTACACCATATTACCAATTGTTTATGGCAAATGGTGTCTTCTTTTTTACCTTTTCGCTTTATTCATAAAATAATGCTGCTTTATACAATTTTTATTAAAGTTATGTATAATGCATTTATTGTATGTAATTCAGTTGAATGAAGATTAATCTCAATTGAAGCTACAATTCAGCTGTAGATTGGGGAATTTATTAAATATTTTATAAGAATTATTTCCAGAACAGCTCTTAATTACCCTCTTAGAAGGTAACACCCTTTATTTATCAAAATACCTAAATTATTGTGGCCTTTGGAAAGAGTTAAACTTGCTTTTGGTATTATTAAGGTGAGTTTACCAATGTATGCCCATATTTAGGAGTAACTCGCGCAATGTCCCTTAGTAATGGCCGCTAACAAATGTCACTTCTTTGTTATTAGTAAATATGGGCATGAATATTTTTTAACACTTGCATAAATGTTTTATTATTATTTGTCTAAAATTTTTTAGTCTTCTTTTCACAATTGTCTTGAGAAAAAATTTTATAATTTCATTAATAGTTCTACATGATCAAGTGTATGATATTTTAGGAAAATATTATTTCTTCTTAGTACATAAGATAAAGTACTAATGATTCATTATACAGCTTGGCATCAACTATGTTTTTCACACAAATATCGTTTATTTGCAGTTGCCCCTGCGAGATCTGCCACCGGTGGCAGAAGTGGGGGCAAGGACTTCCCATTTGCCACCGGTGGGAGCTGGGAATTTTATTCCCATCTGCCACCGGTGGCGGGGGCAACTGGGTATAAACGACAAATATGTGCATATAATGCAAAATCGATGAATTTATTTTCATTGCAATTCATGCCAATTCATAATGGAAGCTTCTCAATAAACAAGGAGTATAATTTGCCCGTAACACTTTAGCTCCGATTTAGTTCTATGTGTGAATTATTGTTACAAACCAAATGCTAAGTCAAATTGTTTCATAGCATTAATATTTTTACCAATGTATAACTAGCAAAGGTAAATAAATGATACTGTCATAACCTTTTTTTTTAATTTAAATTATCTGGTGCCTAATAATATTATACATTAGTATACAATGTTACAGTATACAATATTATACATTAGTGTGAAATATAGGTAGGTATAGTAGGTACGCTACGCCCCACGTAGGCGCGAACCGATAATGTGGACCTCATTCATTCGCGAGCCATTCGGATTCGGGTGTCTGTTTTTTGGTTTCAAACTCGCTCGCGACAAAACAGCTTAAGCAACGTGACTTGATTATTGGTTCTGCTTACTTGGAATTCATTCTAAAAATACCAGTTCCAAGTAAGATCGATAGCTGTTTTGGTGCAATGCAATACTAGTGATGAAGAAAAAAGCAATAGTATTGCTTTGCAGTATTACCACAGACATAATGTCTGTGAGTATTACTTATAAGTACTATCGAAAGTATCGCACGACCAAAACGGCTATCGTATCAGTTTTAACAATACATATGTTGTACGGTTCAGTGTTGAGCGACTAGGGTCAACGAGGAGAAGCGGCTGCACACGGCGGAGATGAGGATGCTGAGGTGGATGTGTGGAGTGACGAAAAGGGACAAAGTGAGGAATGTACACATAAGGAGGACTTTATAGGTAGCGCCTGTAACCGATAAGATGAGAGGTCAGAGACAGATGGTTTGGCCATATGATGCGCAGGGAGGACAGTCGTGTGACCCAGAGGGTGCCAAGAATGAATGTGGATGGATGGAAGGGTAGTAGGCCGAAGAAGAGAAGGAGTGGTTGCGTGAAAAATTACATGAAAGTAGCTGGGTGACTGAGGAAAGGAAATGGGTGCAAATAGAGCGCTATGGAGAGAAAAAACGCACTGCCGTGCCGGCCGACCCTAAATAAAAAAGGGAAAAGGCACGGACAAAGATGATTATTGCAATGCAATACTATCGATGTATTGTTTTTTTAAATCAATAATTGGATGGCTCAGTTCTAAAAGTCACTAACTCCATTTTTCTAGTTTTGAGATAATGCCACTTGAAGGGTAATTTAATTTTTTTTAAAGGATTGGGTTAATGAAAAAAATTATAAAAAATCAAGAGAAGTGCTTTATTTGGTCACCTTCAAAGTGATATATTTAAAAAGTATTAATCTCAATTATTATGCGCAGTATTAATTCTTAAAATTTAGGACTTATTTAAAAACACGTGGAGTTAGACTTCTTTGGAGTTAGTGACAAAATTCTTTGGAGTTAGTGACATATAATCTTAAAATGCTGCCCCTATCCCTACAATAGCACTGAAAATCGAGTTGGGCCTTAGTGCTTAATATCTCGAGAACGGTAGCCCTCACGGGTTGGTGTTCGTAAGTGACCCCCCAACTCGATGGGACCAAGAAAAGGGGAAAAAAAAAATTGTAAAAAAAAAAACTCAAAAAAATTTTTTTTTCATGTTTTCTTGGCGTCTTATAGTGCCCCTAAAGCCTATATATAACTCCAACTCTACCAACTTGCCCCTAACGCGATTCTCTGACCAAAAATACATGGACTTAGTGACTAAACTCCATGGATTTCGTTATTTGTTAGGATTTAGTTACTTACTGACCTAACTTCACAGGATTTAGTGACTTGTGGAATTGGTAAAAACCTACTTAACGTCATTTTATTGAAAAACGAATTAGGCCAATCTATAGAGAAAAATACGGAGAATTTTTTGGTATGGCTATCTTAATATTGATAAAAATGGAGTTAGTGACTTTTACTAGGACCAAGTATAAGAATGGACAGATTAAATTTTAGAACGACAATGAAACTGTCTTTGCTCTCTGTCTTGCTTATAGCAACATTCAGTGTGAAAAAAAGAAACAAACATAGACAAACATCACCGTCTAGAACGTCAGCGTGTCAACTTTTGAGACATTTGGTAGCCGCTTGGATATCAAAGCTCGTGTTGGATTTTTTGTGTTTTGAGGTGATAATTGGACTTTTTATAAAGAAAAATTGTGATACGGATTTTCGTTTTGAACCATAGCTTGCGTAGCCATTGGTTGTAAGAGTAGAATGGGTGTTACAACGGAAAGCGATCAAAGGATATCTTTTCATAGGTAAGTTATCGACTACATGATTTATATTTTTTGTGCAGGAAATACATTACATGATCGGTTTTTGTAAAGTTAATTGAACCCTAAAGACGATGCAGACGCATAATTTCAACAAACCCATTACTTTTATACAAAGATTTGATTTTATACATTACGTTTATTGAGCTTTGACAGATGATGTACCTTAAATATTGTAAGTAGAGTTGTCACATTGTATCGATAAAATAATAAATTGTATGCGTTTTTATTAAGGTTTAATTTATTCCTAGTCTCTTGCCCATTGGGATGAGGGTTAGTTAGATAAGAGTAATCAAAGTAATATAGATCTTGTGTTTTCAGGTTTCCTGACACTAATATAAGAAACAAGTGGATTAAGAACATAAAACGAGATAATTGGACACCTTCGCCATATTATCGCCTGTGCTCATTACATTTCGATGTATCTTGCTATCGGGCAGGTAATTTAGATGAACACGCTACGGAGTATTATGTGACGTTTAATCATAAACATATTAGAAATCATTTTAATAAACTAGTCTTATTTAGTGGTCAGTAGATGCAGTAAATAACTAAGCATCAAGCACTTTAAGTAAATTCCTGTAAGTCTTTGTTTATTGTTTTTTGATCCCTAGTTGATTTTTAAAAAATAAGAATTGTTAAATTGGTGACATTATACGGATTATTTAACAATTCCTATTAGATATTATAATTATTATTACATGTGTGTATAATGATTACAAAATGATCATGATTATGATGTATGATTTTATTTAATTTAAATATTTTGAATAAAAACCTTATAAGTACCTATTTGCTTTATTTATTCTTCACCCGCATTGAGTGTAGGTAATCTTTTTATTTGGCATATTTAAAAAAAAACAAATACCTAAAGTTACTGATAGATGAGTATTTGACATTCCTATCGATAGGTGTCGATAGTGTGTATTTAATTGTTAAAGAATATTTCTGTCAGCAATATTGATTTATAGCTGGACTGGGACTGAATAAAAAACATAGACCAACCCTTTGAGCTGCTTATCTTCCCAGGGTATGTCGTAAAAGCCGACGTGATCATACCCACTCCAACATCGGACTGTCTATGGGGGATAACGATAGGAATGTTCGTCATTGGTAATCTTGGAACGAATATCAGGTTGCTGTGGTTTGACTAAATGACTTATGGTTCTACTCACCCCGATAGGGAAACTAGGGGGTTATGCATCTGTTTCTGTCTTTAATCATTTGTTTTTGTCAAGTGTTCTCAGATCTTAGAATGAACATTAAATATTAAATCGATATTAGTCGATAAAGACACGGCACATCTCTAGTGATCCTATATAAAAAAACAAAAGTTTATATAGCATACTGGCTTCATGAGCACAAAAGACGTTATAGACAATGATATATCTATCTCTTTTTTACTTAAGACGGCACATATTAGTGTGAAAGACAATACCCATGTATTTCTTTCGTCTAAAATACAATCCGTCCATTCTTATACTTGGTCCTAGGACTTTTAGAACTAAGCCATCCAATTGTACCAAAGGCAAAATGTACCTATCGATGGCATGGCTTTTTTCGATTAAAAACCTATCGATAACCAACTAACCTATCCAAAGTTTGACAGAACTAAACAGAAACTAGATACTAGAACAACACAACACTAAACAGTAGTGCTGCGATGCGAGAACTGTTGCAACAATACCAAAATGCAATAAATTGCTTTCGCGACAACTCGCAGGAACTTTACCGCGAGTAATTTATTTTAACATTTTCAAGCTTATATTGCCAATAAATAAATAATAATAATAATCTATCGCCAATGCAAGTCTCGCTACGCAAAGACCACAAAGTTTTTTTAAAAATTTCAATTTGTGACTGAATGAATGAAGTGTTGTATCAAATACTATAGAAGACTAATACGCAAAGCTTCGGAAGAATTCGGGCAAGACGCGACACTAGCGCCCCTACGGCATGAGGGCGGCATGAGGTGAACGATTTCAAAACTTTTGTATGCAAAATGTTATAGCGCCCCTAGCGGCATGAGGTGAACTGTGCGTTTTGTATGCAAAATGTTATAGCGCCCCTAGCGGCATGAGGTGAACGGAGGTTGCCAAGTCATTGTATGAGAAACGTCAAGAGCTGTGCGTATAGTCTATAGTATTTGGTTGTATGAATGAACGGAAAGGAATTTTTGAGTGAAATGGCGAAATCACTGGGCGAAACTGACTCTTCTTGCGGATCAATTTAATTTTAATATGTTCGATAGTCTATTCGTATTTTACCCATTTTATATGAAAAGTAATGCAGTTTGTAATATCTTCTTAGAATAAATATATAATTTAGGTTAATTACTCTGTGAAATATGATCATAAATGTATTGACTGGCTAAGGGACTAAAACGAGTGTATTCCGTGTGATTTGTGTTATTCTCGTCTGAGTAAATTATTTACACAAATCTGAAGTAAGTATAATTATGTATTATGAAAATAAACAAAAAACTCATTTCTTTTACTGTATGTGATGCTTGCATTATGTTTACAAAAAAAATATGTAGGTCAGTAGATAATCATACTTTTGCTATTTAGTGTTTTAGTAGCCCTAGGTCCCTACTTGGCTAATATTTACTTACAGTGAAATCTTTCAAATAGAATAATGCACATCACTGTCATAATAATAAAAACATAAAACATAAAGTATTCATTTTTAGGCAGTCAAATAACAAAATATCTCATTATCCTGTAGGCCGCTAGAATCCTCCCCTCCTCTCGACATTTTATACACGACACTCTTGAGCGAAACTTGTACGCCTGTTGTTGCCAGGCCCCTAAGGTAAAGTGACTCTTCTCCGACTATGGAGAAAGCTGTACATAGGCTTTTTGAATATGACATGTGTCTGGCCAAATTAAACGGAGTCCAGGTTGTCCGGTTTTTGTTAGGCTTTATGCACAGATTTTAAACTTAAATGGAAACCCCATCACCTGGTTATATAAAAGTAATGATTAAAATCAAGATTTTATTTGTTATTTATTAATAAAAAAGAAGATTTTCGATATATTAGGAATAATATGTTTGTTTTGCTGAATACTACGTTCGAATGCACGTTTTGTCATAGGAAATAATAGTAGGCATTGCTAATACGTAACATCAGGTTGTTGGATGGAGTCAACTTGTTTTGACAAAATTTATTTATTTATTTATTTAAAATGAAAAAAATAAGGAATGAATGTTGAAAGTAAAGTTGTGAGACTGAATTCACATTCATTTTTATTTTATATTTTTTATTATAAATGATTTATTAAGCAAAATCAAGCTAAAACCTCTGGATTGATAAATGGAATTTGGTATGGTTAGATTTTTGAGAGTCAAAAAATTACCTGAGGACAGTAGATGCTGGTAAAACTGCAGACTCAAAATGAATTAAAGAGATGTCTAAAAATTTAAACTTCCCATATATTAGATTGAAAGAAAGTTAGTAGAAATAAAGCAAGTACTTGTCTATGAATTGTATTATTATTCAATTACATAAAATAAAGATGAATTAATTGATTTTCTTTACCAATACATTGCCATCTTCATTTTCAAGTTATTCTAGGCTTGCTCTATTTAATATGGGAAGTGTTTAGGTGATCGCCAATAATGGTTTCAAAAGGCATCAAAACAGCTTGGTGTTTTATTGGTATTTCTAATAGTTTAGAAATTCACCATACACACTAAAAAATCACTATAAGTGTTTGCACACACATGTTAGGGTTAAAAATTTGTAGTTTTGACAAAAAATCTGAATAAATGGCTATTACAATTAAAATACCATTCTCACAGTCTCTCTAGGGCAGCAACTTACTATAGAAAAAGTATTTCTAAAAAAAATTTACTCCATACTGTTTTTTATAGCAATATTTGGTGAATAGGCAGTTTTTTTAAGTGAGTAGCTAATTTAAGATTGTTGAGGTAGATTTACACTGGATTAAATTAAAAAATGATAATACATATTTGGTATATTTGTATGGTTTCAGCTATGAATAATTGCAGTGCTCCACTGGGAGGAATGGGGGCAGGGGCAGGTGGAGGTCCATATGATGCTAAAATAGCTGGGTTGTATGATTTATTGGACACTCTGGGTTCTGGTCACTTTGCTGTTGTCAAACTGGCACGTCATGTGTTTACAGGCGAAAAGGTTGCTGTAAAAGTGATTGATAAAAGTAAATTAGATGAGGTGTCTAAATCACATTTGTTCCAAGAGGTATGTAATCTTTACATAATATAAAATGCAGTCGCTTCCATGTCTGTCTGTGAAGTGTTTGTCCCTATGTATGCTTAGATCTTTAAAACTATGCAATGGATCTTGATGCGGTTTTTTTTAATAGAGAGAGTGATTCAAGAGGAATGTTTAAATGTAAAATACATTCCGAAATTCCCACGGGAAAGCGGGATACACGCAAACGTAGTTGCTCGGGTGTCGCAAGTTTTAATATAAACGAACAAATTGTCTAGTAATCATTTTGATTTCCAATAAACAAACACTATCAGATGGTTGTACCACAGGGTGTGCTTATTATTATTATTTGAATAGTGCAATAAGCCAATGAAAGAGGGGACCAGGGTAAAGAACTAGAATTTTAAGCTAATAATATAAGCAATAAGAAACTTTGTAAATATATAGTACAATATGAATAATATTTATTTATAAAAAATTGAGTAAATCCGTTAATGCCAAATTATTTAGAAAACTTAAATCATATTAATAACACTGCTTACCTGTTTCATTAGCTGACTGTACTCCACTTAAATGGATGAAAACATAGTATCCAATTTTTATCGGATATTTGACTTTTTCGCCATTTTTACAATTTATATTATTTTATGTCATAGGCAATTTAATTTAACGTTGTAAGAATTATATATTTTGTTGTATATTTTTATATTTAACATGTTAATTCTTTTGATTTTAGGTTCGCTGTATGAAACTTGTGCAACATCCAAACGTTGTGCGGCTCTATGAAGTCATAGATACACAAACAAAACTATATTTAATATTAGAATTAGGAGATGGCGGAGATCTTTATGATTATATAATGAGACATGAATCTGGTTTATCAGAATCTCTAGCACGCGATTATTTTCGTCAAATTGTTCGTGCTATCTCATATTGCCACAGGTAAGCTGGAAAATGTTTATTACTATTCATTCATTTCATTCGCTCGCCTTTTAGCAGGTGTGATCCCATTATTACAGTTCTTGATTAGACCGAAAAAGTTCCACAATATATTCATACAGAGAATCAAATAGCCATAAATTCCAGGCAAGTTTGATTTTTGTATAGATTAAATACATTACTAATGCTATGTTAGAAGTCACTTTTAATCTAAAAAGATTTGTATTATAGTGCGCGCGGAAGCGCTAGTAACCTCTTTAGGTAGGTAAGCGCAGGGGTGAGACGGTGGAGGGCGCAATTCAGAATCGAGTGTTGTGACGTGTCTCGCGAGTAGATTTGCTTGACGCTACCTACCCGCCCTGCCGCTCACATACCTAAGGAGCCCAGTAGTGCAAAAGCGCGCAGTGCGCGCACTATAATATACAGACTCGTGCAATGATGAGTGTATGTGCATTCAAATACAGTCCCTGCTAAATCGGTTTAAGGTCATAATGTGTATAAAGTTCTTCCTTTTTTTTTTTACTAAAGTGTGATGTTTTTCCAGGTTACATGTCGTGCATCGGGATTTAAAACCGGAAAATGTTGTGTTTTTTGAGAAATTAGGAATAGTGAAACTGACAGATTTCGGCTTTAGCAATAAATTTTGCCCAGGGCAGAAGTTAGAAACTTCATGCGGGTCCCTGGCTTATTCAGCCCCAGAAATTCTGTTGGGAGACTCTTATGATGCCCCTGCCGTTGATGTTTGGTCTCTTGGGGTCATTTTGTATATGCTAGTTTGTGGACAAGCTCCATTTCAGGAAGCCAACGATAGTGAAACTTTGACAATGATTATGGATTGCAAGTATACTATACCACCGCATATATCAAATTCTTGTAAAAGGTAATAAATTTGTAGTTAACAATATTTTGTACATTTACATTTAAGTAACATCCATAGTAGTAATTAGCTGTGCCTAAACCAGGATGCCATATCTGTTTCCAAACCATGTAAATTTACATTCAACAACATTGAAATCTGTATCCTAAATATATGGCCACTGGAAAAAAAGAAATGGCGATAGAAACCCTGTTACGGCCTTTTTTTGACATTGAACATTTAGAATTATATTATACTAGCTTTTCCCCGCGGCTTCGCTCGCGTTAATTTTATGACTTAGATCTCGTTTGACAACAAAATAACCCATAGCGCGACTTGTGGCGCCATCTGTTGGCCGATACAGCGCCCTCTATAGTAGATAAAATATTTTCCCATTGGAACGACATACTTTCACGGGATAAAAAGTAGCCTATGTTGGGCTCTGTACCCCTAATTATATGTATGCGAATTTTCATAATGATCGGCGGCTTAGTCAAGCCGTGAAGGAATAACAAACAAACTCACTTTCTCATTTATAATATTAGTAAGGATTTTTTTAACGAAAAACTATTTAGATTCACTCGACACGTATACAAATAAGCGGAGCATCAATAAAAATTGCGTTGAATGAGTAAAGCAGATGGGACTGGTTCACAAGTTCACTCCTTACACTTCACTCCTCTGCATCAGCAATATGAGCAGCGTAGTATTTCTAATTTAATTTAATTATATTATTAAATTTCTTAGGTTAATAGGAAGAATGTTAGTAAGAGAACCAGAGAAGAGAGCGACGTTATCAGAGATAGCAACCGACCCTTGGGTTACGGCCGGCGAAGGTGTCACAGTGGAAGACTTCGACACTCCTTTAGTGGCTAAGGAGCAATTGTCAGACGAAGATCGCACAACTATCATACAAAGGATGGTTAATGGCGCTATCGGTACAAAAGAACAGATTTTAGAAGCATTAGAAAAAAATGAATATAACCACGTCACCGCTACCTACTTCTTGTTGGCCGAAAGAAAGTTGAGAGCCAAAAGGTAATAATAAATCATTGATTTAAAAAAAATGAAAATTCGTAATGCTGATATTTGAATTATTTTATTTTATTGGTAATTGTGCCGTGTGGTTGCCGGCAGGCTGGAGGCATGTCGCAGCGCGCGACGGCCTGAGGCGCTGGGGGTGCCGCGCGGCGCCGGCGCAGGCCGCGCGCTGCTGGCGCCGCCGCCGCTCGCCGCCGCGCCGCGCACGCCGCAGGACGTGCCGCCGGTAACACTGCTCTAGCTTATTATAGTGTTTCCAACAGTCACAGTGCACGTTAGCAATGAATAACGTACGTCATTGGTTTGCAGAGATCGCGCAAGTGCAGCATAGTGCGCGAGGAGGAGGACGACGAGGAGGGCGCGGTGGCGACGGCGGGCACGCGCAGCGCCGACGCCCGCCGCGGCTCGCGCTCCGAGGGCCGGCTGCACCTGGCCGCCCGCGCCGCGCCGCGCGTCGCGCCGCTCGCCGACAACCTCGTCAAGGTGCGTATGCAATTTGAGAGCGTTTGACCACAATCCTGCCTGGTGTTAAGCAGTGATGAGGTCTAGGGTGGTACACGCAAACTCAAAAAATGCCTGTTCACTCTTGCCTTGAAAATCCCTAAATTGTATGAATCGGGAAACATAGACGCGGGGAGGGAGTTCCATACCTTGGCGGTCCGCATTATAAAAGTGGAGGCAAATCGACAGGTGCGGTAAGCAGGAATATCGACCACATACGGATGGAATCGCTCCCCACGCCGTGTCGTCCGATTTCGAAATGGTGCAGGGGGAATTAAAAGATGTAATTCCTGAGCACACTCCCCGAAGTGTAGCCTGTAGAAAACACACAAACTCGCTATCAGTCGGCGGTGTTCGAGGCTCTGAAGTCTGGTCGAAAGTGTGTCCTCACCAATGAGTCTCCTGGCAAGCCTGTCGATAGCTTCCAAGGCCTCGAACTGATAACGGGCAGATCCATCCCACAAATGGGAGCAGTACTCCATACAGGAACGGACTTGGGCTGTATAAAGATTCAGCAACTAACACAAGGTAAAATATCGTTGAACCTTGGAGAGGATACCCAGTTTTTTGGAAGCAGTCTTAGCCCTAGTCTCGATATAGCTACCGAAGTTAAGGTTGGACGAGAGGTCGATACCAAGAAGCTCGAGATGGTCGGTCACAGGAACAGGCACACCACGAAAAGTAGGAGCCAAGTTGAACGGGCTCTTTTTTGCACTGAACAGACATGCCCGAGTCTTAGAGGCATTGAAGCTGACACGGTTGGCATCACCCCAATCGGAGACGGCCTGCAAGGCACGATTGGTACGGTGCACCATTGCCTCTCTGAGATCGTCGATTTCCGGTTATCTTTCAGCAACTGTGCTATCATCAGCATACCTAAAGGTACCGGGTTTAAGCAGATCATCTATTTGAAGCAGAAAAAGAGTTGCTGAAAGAACAGATCCCTGAGGTACGCCAGCATTAATTGCTAATAGGTCAGACGAGCAGCCGTCAACAACTACTCGAATAGACCGTTCCCTCAGGAAATCGGCAATCCAATTACAAAGGCCAATGGGGATACCGTACGCGGGAAGCTTCGCCAAAAGACCATCATGCCAAACTCTGTCGAAGGCCTTTGAAATGTCAAGTGAGACACCAAGTGCTTCACCGAACCTCTCAAGAGCCTCATCCCAAATATGCGTGGCATACACAAGAAGATCCCCAGTAGACCGACGCTGGCGAAATCCGTATTGTCGGTCACTGAGGAGATCATTGTCTTCAAGGTACGCCAGCAGTCTCTGTTAATAACACGTTCCATCACTTTACAGAGAATGGAAGTGATCGCGATTGGGCGGTAGTTTTTAGGGTCGGCACGACTACCCTTCTTGGGTACAGGTTGTACATTGGCAAGCTTCCACCTGCTTGCATCCACAGTTTTTAGGGTTCCGTAGTAAACTACAAGGAACCCTTATAGTTTCGCCAAGTCCGTCTGTCCGTCCCCGGTCTAGCGTCTAGACGCTTGATGCTAGAAAGCTGTAATTTGGTATGTATACTTATATTAACAAGTGGTAGAACAAAAATTTGAAAACTATTTTTTTTTGGGTGCCTCACCTTACTGGTAAAGTGGGAATGAATTTTTTTTTGCGGGGTATTGTTAGATAGGTCTCTTAAAAACATTGAGGGTGTGGGAAGATCATTTTCCGATACATTGATTCGTTTGCGAATTATTTACATTTAACGTGTCAATTTTCGTTTTGCACGGTGGTCCCCCCACCCTATCTCCGAAAGTCTTGAGTTTAGAAATTTGAAAAAAATCATGGTAGTAGTCCATATAGTGAACCTACAAGGAATACTATAACGGGTAAGTAGGCACTACTAGTTACCAAGTAATAGTCGACGAACTGATAATATAAAATTTCTTTGATGAAAACTTACAAATGTCATAGAATATGATATTGGACTCATTTGCAAGCAAGCAAAGCACAGCAAATACGGAACCCTACACTGTGCATGGCCCGACATGCACTTGGCCAGTTTTTATTTTATTTTATTAAGGAAACAAATTATAGTATTTTACAAAAATAAAAAGGTGATATTAAAGACAGTATTTTACAAAAATAAACATGTAAGATTAAAAACTAACAGACCTAAAGTTCCATAAATTATTACAGTTACATTATTAGGATATCGCAAGAGGAACTACTGAATAACAAAAATTAAAGATATTCAAATAAAACCAAAAACCTATTAAAAAGAGATTTCACAGTGTAGGAATACCTGGCTTCAAGATTTTCCAAATTTATTAGGTGATAAGATTCTTCTTATTTCTAACTAAAATTGAGATAAAGAATTTGAAAAAATGTCGACATAAACAAATATAAATTTATAGAGACAATTCACACAAATTGAGCTTGTCCCAAAGTGAGTTCAAAACTTGTGTTATGGTATACTAACTCAACGTTATTATATTTTATAACAAATACATAATATAGATAAACAATACAAGACCCGAGGCCAATCAGAAAAAGTTCGTTTTTCATCGTGACCCGACTAGGATTCGAACCCGGGACCTTTTGGGTGGCGGTCTGGCGTGATAACCATTTCGCCACGGAGGTCGTCGACATCAAATAAAATAAAATTCCTGCTATAGAATAAAAGGCACAAGAATGTCTTATAAAAGTCTTTTTGGCATAATTAGTGTTGCACATCGAAACGTATTTGATGAGAAGTATCTTTCAAACATGAGGATACGCGCGGTACTCTGTAAGTGATAGACTAGAAAAGACATGACGAATCAATGACATAATTGGTAATGTTATATTTTACGTAGGTGAATCTCGATGACGAGACGAGAATCGAGACGGGGTCGATTCTCGGCGGCGGCGGGGAGGGCGAGCTCGGGGGCGCGGCGAGCGCTCAGCCCGCGGCGCCGCGCGTGCCCCCGCCGGCGCCGCCGCCCGCGCGCCGCCAGCGCATCGACTGCCGGCGCCGGCGCCCGCGCGCGGGCTCCTGCTCCTCGTCGGATCTCTCCGACGACGACTCCGAGAAGAAGAAGCGTGCCGCCGAGCGCGGCGAGGTGCCGACGGATCGGCCGCGCCGCGACTCGCACGACGACTCCAGCGACAGCCAGGAGCGCGGCGGGGGCGCGAGCGGGGGGCGCGGCGCGACGCGCTCCGCGTTCGCGAGTGTCGCGGGGGTGGCGGGCGTGGGTGGCGGGGGAGCGGGCGGCGGCGCGGGCGCGGGTGGCTCGGGCGGCAGCGGCGCGGCGGGGGCGGGGGCGGCGGGCGAGGCGCGCGGTGCGGCCGGCGGCGGCGGCGGGCGGCGGCGGCGCGCGGCGCGCAAGGAGAGCCGCCTGCGCGAGTCGCGCTCGCTGAACCGCATCGCGGAGGTGGAGGAGGCGGCGGCGGCGCGCTGGGCGGGCGGCGGGCTGGTGGCGCTGTGCGGGCGCCCGCTGCTGCGGCTGCTGGCGGCGGCGCGCCCGCAGCCCCAGCAGCGCCGCCTGCACGGTCTGTGCTAGCGCCGCCACTAGTTCGCAATCGTTATTTCGTCTGTTTTGATGTGTATGATTGTAGAACGACTATAAATAAGACTTTTAAACAGTTCGAAAACAAAGTTTTGGATAACTACCCCCAATACTAAATTGCTAAAACTACATGCCACAGGTATCGTGAATTTCAGTGTGAAATATTAGATTTATTTGAAACTTTTAGTAATATTTGACATCATTATGATTATTCTTTTTTTTTTCCGGTGATAACGTCTCCAAACGCTTTCTATTTATAATGTAACAAATATGCATTGCATTTGTTAGCTTAGCTTACAAAATATATTGGGGGCATCAACTGCGTCAATTTTGCGTGTAATATATAGAACTCTCAATAGAAATACTTTTCTAAATCAGTATCGTGAGGTAAACAGGGTTTATACAATTTCATTTAACAATGTGGTGACCTTTGATCCAAGCCGAAAACTAAATACACAATCGGCGATCAAGTCTATCATTATTGCCATCCTTTCTTTACATGATTTCTCTTTTGGTATATTTTGTCATTAAATGGGTGGTTAAGTGTTTTGGTAGACAGAACTTAATTTGTTCTAACACAAAGAGGTAACAGACGAGAGTTAATTTCGCATTTATAATATTAAGTAAGGATGGTGAACAGTCTGAAACGTAGAAACGTAAAAGCATCGAGTAGCCCGTAAAAGTTTGGGACTGTGTGTCTAGTTTTATGTTTGTGATCGAAGGGAAAACATTAAAATATCATGAACTTTTGTTTTTATTTTTAATTTTCAAGCAAAAATTTATGAGCGTCGCTCTAGTTTTGTCCGATTCAATTGCAGCTCGTATTTGGTCATGGTGTAGTCTAGTGTAAACGATGTATAGGCCACTCGTATCGTACAAATAAATACGCTGAAATTACAATAGTTGTAATTTCAGCGTATTTATTAGTAAACTAAACTTGCACTTTTGGTATGTGGTGGTGGCACCTAGATTCTAGGTGGACCCAAACAACATACCAAACCTGCTGCAAATCTAGATAAATACTATCAAGGTCCTAGATAGTATTTATCCAGATTTGCAGCAGTCTGAAATTTTCGCGCGCTGAGTAGTTGCTGAAAACCCATAATTTTTTCTTTTTTTAATTTTGTGCCAAAAAACCGACATTGGAAGACTCTGACGACAAAGGTCACTACTACTTTTTTAAAGTGTACAAAATTCCTGACAGTCTGAGGCCTAATTTAATTGTCTAAGTCTAATAGGTCACATGATACAGGGTTCCCAATGTTCACTATTTTCCCCAAAATGTTGAAAAATCTTAAGTCTTATTTTTGGCCAAAATATCAAACGCAAAAAAAAAACGTTTATTTCAGGTAATCAAGACCTATAATAAAAACATTATGTTTGGTAAGCTAATTTGACTTTTTTGTCATAAACTACTTTGGTTAGAAATGGTCCGCTTTATGAAAAAAATACTAAAAATGTATGTATTAAAAGAATAACTATGTAAGTTACATACCATTCGAAAGGGCATGAACCAGAGCATTAGACGAGAATTAGAGAATTAGACATTTCCAATTTTTCGACATTTTGGGGAAAATAGTGAACATTAGGATTTAGGAACCCTGTGCCATATGACCTATTAGACCTAGACAATAGGCTATTTGACACTATTAAAAATATGCTACGAAATGTGGTCATCCTATTAGGTAATAACATAAAAAAACATATTTATCTCTGTTATATCCAAAAATATTTATAGATTTTTCAAAATAAACAAAATAAATCCAAATTATTTTTTAAATTTCTTCAGCTACAAGAACGCTTGTGATTGGCTAGGCCTCGCGTGACGTCACACGCAAGTCAACATTATTCATTGTTACGACATTTTGTGATTTTATCATTTTATCTATTACTATTCGAATCAAATATTACTGGCATACTTACATCAAAGTGATCTTCACACATAAAAACATTTGTATGAGATAAAATGCTGTTTGGGTCTCTTCAAGCTAACACAGAAACAAACAGTTTTTGTGGAGTTTTTATAGAAGTATTTGTACATTGTGGCACAATTACACCATTTATAAACCATTTTTTCCAGTAAAATAACAGAAAAAATATTCTAAACACGCTGAATGTACACTTTGGTACAAGTTTACTTGCCTGTGACGTCACGGCGTCCGCCATTACACAAAAAGCGTTTTTAGCGCGAATATTGTAATTTAAATTTTAAACCGATATTTTACGGAAAATACTGCAAATTTCGTAGAAATATACATGTGGTGTATTAATCATATACCAACGAATAATTTAAAACAGTTTTTCAAAATCAGTCAAATAGCCTATTGAATTAGGCCTCAGACTGTCAGGAATTTCGTACACTTTAAAAAAGTAATAGTGACCTTTGTCGTCAGAGTCTTCCAATGTCGGTTTTTTGGCACAAAACTAAAAAAAGAGAAAATAATGATGGTTTTTCAGCAACTACTCAGCGCGCGAAAATTTCAGACTGCTGCGAATCTGGATAGAATCTGGATAAAGACAAACAACACACCAAAAGTGCAAGTTTACTGCAATTACTGTAATTTCGAATGTAACATATGAGTGTTATGGTTGGCCGTAGTCCATCGCAAAATGTTTTTGGTGACTAAACATGGCTGCCATTTTTCACTGAATACGGCCGCCGCATTCGGTGACCGATTTAACCTATTCAGTTAAACGAATTCGGCGTACGCATTCGGTGAGTGACCGATAAACGCGGTATTATTGGGACTAACGGACATGGGTACGGGGGTATAATACCTACGCGTTGCTCAAAAGTCCCAGAGTTCCATTTTTTGTCCTAGTTTTATTTTGGCATTTTTCACATTTGGTATTATTTCCTTTTTCATACACAATGGTGTTTGCAATAACTTGGACTATACAAAAACGGATATTTGTGACTAGTTTTTTAAGAATTTTTCTGATTCCATTAAAAAAACTTTGTATACATATAAAATATATGCCAGAAATGAATACATTGCCAAATACCTCGCCTTTAAAATAGTTATATTTTAGTAATAACTCATCGGCTGGATTGTCAGCACATTTATTCATAATCAAAAAATAACATCATCCAATTGAATGTCGTCGCTTAAGTATTAGTATCATTTGTTTTATTAAATAATAATATTTTCAATTTAGCCAATGTGCTGATCAGTCAGTGTAACTGATTTTATTATTGTAATCTTTATTTTGAGAAGGTATGGTAGAATGTTTTTTATATATTGTTCTGTCGCAATAACGTGCAGTATTTTACGGGCGCAATGAGAAGTAGGAGTAATAAGTATTGTCTGAATTTAAAACAATACTTACTTATTAAGTTATGAAACGTACATATGATAGACTCAACAATACACAGTAGATAGTTGATTTGTTTTTTTTTAAACCAATATTTTAACTGTAAAAGGGCATAAAAACCCTTAATGAGTGAAGACAGATGGTGCGTTATCGCAGATTGATGAGCGAGAAATACAAGACGGCATTTATGCTCTTTTAAAGCGGTTCCGAAACGATTGACAGGCTTGAATGAAACCAACACGAAGATTTTTCAAGTTTGTTTGATGGTTTATGTTTACAATGTTTGTAACTTGCGTTAAAATTCCACATATTTGTCTTGTGCTTGTTGTTGCCTTAAACGGCTTCACTAAATTTAACAGCTTGCCCTCAATCCGCTTGACCATCTCTGAACGTGGCCGGGGCCCGCTTGTCCCTGTAGACCGTCGTCCCAACAACTTTTTTGTACAAATATTGTTTCGTGAATGTCCATAATTTATTCGTATTCGCATTTGGTTGTTGCACCTATACATTGCGTCGTCTGCAGAGAAACACGATTGGTACGAAAAAACAGTTTCGTACCACGGTCTACTGGCGTTATACGTTCAAATGAATATAGCAAAGCCCCTTAAACTAGAAAGCATAATTAGGTAAGTACATTTATTTACAGCTGACTGTATTTTTGTGTCTCGCATACTTGCGTGATGTTAGCGGTAATGTTATTTTGAATATACTTTTGACATTATGAAAAAGAACAAAAAACATGGCATCCGGCAGTTATAAAATCCAATATTGTTCTTTTCCTGTTTTGTATAGGATTATTTCCCATTGACTGAGCTGATAGCTTAAAGCAACAAAAATTCAGCAGTTTTCAACATTTATTTCAACCATAATTTCGTACCTGATACCATACTTAGATAAACCATTCGCATAAAGTACAGGTATGAGCTATATACAGTACATACCTCATACCTAACCTATACCGCATTCACTGCCGGTAAAAACCTTAAACCATCGCCAGGTGTCGCACTTTTCTGTGTGCCGCAAACGCACAGGTGCGTTTAACCAACAATTACCGAGTGTCTCAAACGCACATGTGAGTTCATACTATTTTGATGTTGATTTGTTCCCTATGGTACCAATTATTCTAACGCCCAGTCATTATTGTTTTATTCAGTTTTATTTTCACATGCTTAACAGTCACAGTTTTAAACTACATTTTTCTGCCCACGTCAAGAGTCCTATAGGACTCTTTTACATTGTCAATGTCTTCAGATAAAGGGAGTAACATATTAAACATAAGTGGAGCATAGTAGAATTAATAGAACTCACATGTGCGTTGACGGCTCTGGGCGAAGCTCGCAAAATATATGAACTCACAGACTCGTTCAAGGCACTGGGTGAAAATAAAGCAAACGCTTAATGCGTTGCCGGCAATGAATGCGATAGTCGACTGTATAGGTATGAGGTATGCTGGAGTGACTGTAGCACGTCTCATGTGTGCGATCGAAGGCTTTCTCATAGTCCAATGCTAAGCATAATGGCAGATTGTACTCCTCGTGCCGGTATGCCGGCATGGTACCTACCTACTGTAGCCTTTTCGGAATCCGGCTTGCCCGGCTTCCGAAAAGACTACCTATAGTAGTTTGGTTGGATAAAAAAATTAATTAATTTTAATTGAATATCAAGTTCTGGGCACATTTATCCAGAACTGCACATTAGGTACGTACCTACACAAAGGTAGGTTTGTGATAGGTTACCTATCACAAACACTTCTGAATTTCGCCATTTATTTTATAAAGGGCATTAAATTTGTAGCTTTTGAGCCTGCCCATCTGTTTCTGCTGATATACGGCAAATTACAAACAAATCCGTGTCCACACAGTATAAATTAATTAATTTAAAAGTATGGTATGCATTTTGTTCTAAATGTAATATTTATCTATTTATAAGTGTTTGGTTCGTAAAGATTTCAGCATGCAATCTAAAAATGATTATTGAATATCTTATAACGGGAATGTTGTAGGAGAATGTTGTGTAATTTCGTACCTATGTTAAATAAAGCTTTGTATATACCTAGTTGAATTGTTGTAAATAATAGTTTATCTTAAAGGATTACACAATAAGTTGACTTTTTATTTCTGTTGTATCATACATTTATCATGTGATTTGGATTGTTAGGTTTGATCTGTATAATAATATAAAATAATGCATAATTAATATAATTATTAATGTAACCTACTATAATGTTGTATGAATGTTTGTAAACGTTTTGGAAACTACAAGTTGCACTGTATGGTGCTCTCAATGCCGCAATAAGAATAATAAAGACCAAAGATTAACAAATTTTGTCATGCGTTTCTAATACATCTTGTGCTGTTTGGTGCCAACATAGGTAGTGTAAGATTCTAGTGTAGTGACACCACTTGTAATCTCACAGGATGATATTATAGTATAAGGCCGCGACCAGACATAGCACTCGCCGTGTGATGCTGCTCGCTTAACATTTGTCAGTAGGCTGAAGATTGTCGATCTATTGATGAAGTGCCTGCATGTATGGGCGCGGCTAAAGACTGGAAAAGACAGCGATTTGCACCGATCGGGTGGACAAACTAAGTGTACCTTTTACGAAATAATATCGTTTAGGGTAAGTACCTACTTTCAGTAGTGGGTGGCTCAACGAAAAACAGCAAAGAAAAGTATGAAATTGTTTTGAAAAAGGGGTTCTATGACACCTTTATTTAGTTTATATGGAGGTAATCCATCCATCGTTGTTTTTTTTAAATAATAAAATTACTTAGGTACGTTTCTTTATCAACTCGCACGTTACAAATCGCTTTCTATAGGTACGTAGAATGTCTGCACATGTACCGTAGGTACCTACTAGTACTCATTCATATTTTATAATAGGTTTTAAAATGATAAATTCAATTAATCTAAAAACAAAGAGTTATTGTTTATAATTTTAATAATAATTGTGTTTTTAAATGGTTCATTTTATTGAGTGTTTAAATGCAGTTGTATGTCTAAAGTCTTGACATATTGCAACGCGATGGACGCATAGCGCTGCGCCAAAAAAATTATGTAGAAGTCGCTTCTTTAAACTTTCTCATTTATATTTGGCGTCTAAGACCGGTTTAAGACTAGCGTTATTATACGCGCGTATACTGTCGTTTCGGCATACGCCCTTACACGCGCGCGCGCTACATTATGTGCTTCAAAAAACCGGACGCGGGCATATTTTGGCGTGTTCACGTACCGGTATAGTGGTGTCGTGTCAATATTAACATCGACTCGCGCTTATACGAGCTTATAAGTGCGTCAACGCTCGTACAAATCACGCATGTGGCAAAAGGCGCGCCTATATGCGCCTACATACGCTTCCAATAACAGCTTATACGCGCGTACAAAACGCTAGTCTGAAACCGCTCTAAGGGCGTGGATTCGCACGCACACCAATAAAGTAATGCTGCTTTGGAGGCCGGTCCCTTATAATGAAATAAAAAGTAAAAACATTTTTGCTGTAAATCAGGTGCTCAATCTAATTTTAACACAAATCATTTAAAAATCAATCAGAAGTCTCCCTGCTTCCCTCTCCCCACTGTTAAACTAGTCCTCTTCATCCACCCACAGTTCTCTTATCTTTCTCTAATTCCCGTTCCCCACAATCCTCTTTCACTCTACTCTCCCCTTATCCTTTTACCCCAGGCCCCTCCTCGCCCGTCTCCCCAACTAAGGAAAAAATTGATGAGTTTGATTATAATCTTAATCATTAGGTAATCCCACTATTTTTATTTAAAGGCGAAACTTTGTAAGTATCTTTGTTACTTCTTCATGCTCAAATGGCTAAGCCAATTTTTAGGATATTTGGTATTTATGTAGCTGATACCTTGTATTAACACATAGGGTACTTTTTATCCAGAAAAATACGCGATTCCTGTAGGATTTGGTCAAAAGTTGTGATACTCAATAATACGCTTTATAAAATAGATGGCGCTGCTGTGCATTAATACATGCAAAAAAAATGGCGCGGGTTTCCATAAGCAGCGATGACCACTTTTCGTAAAGGCCTGACGACTAAACTCTAGCATGATATGAAAGCAAAGAGTAAGTATATAATCACTACGGCACTACGTTTTATAAGAAAGTGCAAAGCCATCATAAACAACAGAAATAAAAGGATTTTGGCGCCAACTACGATCACGTGGGCTCGTGACAAGTAACTATCTGTGCGTGCTCGTGCTCGTGATTAGAAATTTAATTTCTGTGTAGGTATTTGGTTAGGTGGTTTGATTCATAGTCTCATTGATAGTGTAATGTGAAGCAAACATTGGTTATAGTGATTTGAGTTTATAATCAGGAACTATTAAAAGTGCATTATCGTGTTGACTCCAAAATACGCTTTCAGTCTTTCTTCGGGATGTCTCTGTATACCAAAGAGAAAGTGTGTGTGTGTGTACTGAACCGAGTTGAGTGAGACCACAGGTTGAGACTACATCTTGGCTGTATGGGCCCATAGACTCCTTGACTGCCCGTGGGCGAAAAATAAAAAAAAAACATTGTCTGTCAGTAGCTGACTGACAGACAGCTGTATTGGAATGTCAATGTCAACATTGTCAACCCCTCCGGTTTTCAAAATCAATCAAATTGAAAGATAAAATAAGACATAGAAAATCAAATCGTAGAACGAAACTAAACAAAACAATACCAAGGCGGATTTAAATCATAAATAAAGTAATCATGACTTTGGCCCATGATATTCAACATGTAGAGAGAACACAGGATATCAAAATATCACTAGATGTCACATTTGAGACAATGCTTCTCACCAGCAAAACCCTCCAGGGCTTGAAAAGTTCGGGTTTCTACAAACCATCGCCTATTCAATTACATGGTATTCCTCTGGGAAAATGTGGATTTGGTGAGCTTTTGTTTTTTTTTATGTTATACGGAAAATGTGGATTTGGTGACCTTTTTTTTTATGTTATACGGGCATACGGCAGATGAACAGGCAAACGAGCCACCTGATGGAAAGTGGTCACCGCCGCCTATATTACATTTTATTTGTTAGTTTATAGAAACTTTAGACGACTCTGAAGATTTGCTTCGCTTCGCCCTCGTCAATATACCGATAAACATTTTGTTTTTCTCATTATAAGCCCTTGTAGTGGAAAGGAGAGGAAAATAACATCTGGAGTGGTGCATTTAATGAAGTGGGGTAGCTCAAACGGGCAAGGACGATCCTCTCGCACTCAACTCTTATAATAATACCTACAGATGATGTATGATCACTCATTTGTAAATATTATGCAATTACAGTAATGAACTTTTAATTTTCAGACCTTTTGTTGGAAGCAAAATCTGGAACAGGAAAAACAGCAGTGTTTACTGTAGTGGCGTTAGAAAAGTTAGACCTAAATAAAAATTTACAAGTAATGGTTTTGGCACCCACCAGAGAAATTGCTGCACAAATATGTGACGTTATGAAGCAGATAGGTTCCAGTTATGAAGGTAACTGGGAACATGTTTTAAGTATACAACTTTTTATAGTTTTTATCCTGAAAATCGCTTTACACGCTCACGCCTTGTGTCTCATAGTATAATACTTTAATGGTACTCTATATTAAATTTCATCTAAATCAGTTTTAATGTGAAAAATTATGGAATAGACTGTCAGTTCATATTTTTATAATATTATATTATATACATATAAATATTTGTGTGAAATAATGACATATCAAAGGTATTGCAACTTTGAATCTGAATTTTATTATATTTATATTTTATTATATTTATGGTCATTATTTCTTTTATTCAATTGACAATATGGGTTTTTAATACACACAAGACTCCTTTCTACAATCTGTGTGTGTTTTGTGTGTAATTTACATCAATCATTCTTGTTATCCATTTCAGGATTAAATGTTGAAGTGGTTATGGGAGGGTTGTCAGTGCAAGATGATATTTCAAAATTCAAGAACAAGGTGCAGATTATTGTTGGGAGCCCAGGACGGTTACATCACTTAATTAAGGATAAACACATAGATGTGTCGACAGTTCGGCTCCTCATCCTTGACGAAGCAGACAAACTAATGGAGAAAAGTTTTGAGAAAGACATCAAATACATTTTTAATATTCTACCAAAACAGAAACAAGTTATCATGAGCAGTGCTACATATCCTGGAAATACAAAAACATTTATCAATAGTTTTGTACAGAATGCTCAGCACATATGCCCAGATAGCAACTGTGTACTTTTAGGAGTAGACCAAAAAATTACCGTAGTTCAATACAATAGTAATATTGTTAAACAAACACAAATTAAGTTTCAAGAACTACTTAAAGTTCTGACAAACATACAATTTAAACAATGTCTTATCTTTTGCAATTACCAGGTAAGAGTAACAGAATTACATAAGCTATTAAATCGCAAAAATTGGCCTGCAGAACAACTGTATGGACGACAAGAACAAACAGACCGCCTCGATGCCTTAAAAACACTACAAGAATATAAATGTCGAATATTAGTATCCACTGACTTGGCTGCCAGAGGTATTGATTCCTCAAATGTTGACTTGGTCATTAATTTTGAAGCACCATTTGAGTGGCAAATATATTTGCATAGAATAGGTAGAGCTGGACGCTTTGGTTCATATGGTATGTCAATTACAATATTGAGTCAAGGAAAAGAAGAAAAGAACTTTAAGAGTATGTTGGGTCCCTTGTCAGATTCAATAACATTATCTAACCCATGGTCTGTTAGTAAAATAATCTGTAAAAATGAATCACAATCTCAACAATATGTGCCTGTATCACTGCATAGAAAAGAACAGTGTGAACAATTATGGAATTTGCTTACTACTGAAATTACTCAAGATAAACCAGAGGATGAAAGTTTCGAATCATTATGTAATTCCTTCTACAACAATAGTAAAGTCGAGACTTTTGACGACTTGATAGAATCTTTTAATAATAACCATTATCAATCTGATAGTAGTGTATATAAAATTATCAATGTAACAAATAAATTGTTTAAAGACATTGTTCCTATAAAAAATCAAAATATAACAAATGTACAAAATATTAATCTCCAATCTAAAGGATCGCCAATGAACTTGATGAACAATGAATATACTTTTAGCAAGATTCAAACCAACATTTCTGAAGGATCCATATCAAATGATGACGGAACAGAGGAAACAGTACCTGTACATATCTCATCAGAACGGAAAATCAAAAACAAGACATTGAAATCATCCAAAATAGCAAATAATATGGAAAATAAGTGGAATTGTCGTTATAATTCTTCTGACTATGTTTATTCTAATAATCGAAAATCAAATGTATATGAATCTCATCAAAAAAGTATTCCTACTACGTATATTAATAGTAGGATTGAATATAGTGAATTAAATAAACCTAGCTGTGAGAAACCAGTTTTGAACCAAACACATAAATGGAATAAACGCAGTTTGAAAACTAACCAGTCAACAAATATAACCTATTCTTCAAATTATGTTACTTGGCACAGACAGTTAAAACTGAACATGCAACAAATTGAAAACGCAATATACATACATGAGATTTCAAAATTGTAAATAAATAAATAAACAAAAATCATGTTAATTGCGACTTTGTTTTACTTACTCTAACTAGGATAGGACAAATTGTCCAAACTGGCGGTGGCGTTGTTGGTAGTAGTACAATATTGTTCATAAGAGGCTGGCAGGCCGACTCTCACGTCAACTCGAAAATACACGAGAATGGTTGCTGCCTTGCGGGCCTGGTCTGCTCCTATCACCTATCTTTATCACCGATTTTGCATTTAATATTTTAGATTTAATTTTATGTTATGACAAATTAATAGCACTATTTATTGACATTCCGCGTACGTAATGTTGTATGTAAGTCATATCAACCCATAATCATCCCACTGCTGGGATACGGGTCTCCCTTCAATCGAAGGTGATTAGAGCGTACTCTGCCACGCTGCTCCAATGCGAATTGGCAGAGGCCGGTGTTTTCAAACCGCCCGAAGGCCACCGACTTGGCTTAACGACTGTCATTCATCGACAACAGCCGGGACCGACGGCTTAACGTGCCCTCCGAAGCACGGAGAAGCTCGAGATAACGAAACCCATCCAAACGCTGGCTAGGGTCGACGTCGCTTAACTTGCGTGTTCATATTAGAGTGCGACACACAGCGACGCCATCGAGCTCCTCCGCCGTCCAAGCCGTGTGGTGGCGGCAGATTAGAATACCACCTCCCCCTTCTCTTCCCATGGGTGTCGTAAAAGGCGACTAAGGCAAACATCATCATAAACAAAAACTCTTATTTATATTTTGATATTATTTTATTATTAAAATGCATCACAATGGAAATATTTCATAAAAATTTTACAATCATTTTATTAACAACTAGCTTCTGCCCGCGGCTTCGCCCGCGTGGCCTAGTAACAATTAGCATATTTTTCTTCAGAAACAAATTCCGGTCCTGCACAGCCCGGTACGGTACGGTTCCATCCGGTCCGGTCGGTCCGGTCAGTCCGGGCCGGTCCGGTCGGTCCGGTCCTGATATGGAACCTACATGCCAATTAGCATATTTTTCTACAGAAAAAAAAACCGGTCCGGTCTGGCACGGCCTGGTACGGTGCGGTTCCTTCCGGACCGATCAGGTCTGATCCGTTCCGGTCCGGTCCGGTCCTTATATGGACCCTACATGACAAATTTGGCATCTCTAGACCCAGCGGTTTGGGCTGTGCGTCTTCTCGCAACTACGTTTGCGCATATCTCGCTTTCCCGTGGGATTTTGAAAAATCCTTTCTTAGTACATCCCTAGACGTCGTAAGGAACCTACATACCAAATTTGATATAGCCTCGCAACCTCGTTTGCGTATATCTCGGTTTCCCGTGGGAATTTCGAAAAATCCTTTCTTTGTACACCCCTAGACGTCGCCGTCGTAAGGAACCTACATTCCAAGTTTGGAATCTCTAGACCCACCGGTTTGGGCTGTGCGTTGATATATGTATAGTTAAGTCAGTCAGGACTTTGAATTTAATATTTATATATATTATATAAATATAATATCATTGAGTTAGTATCCCATATCACAAGTTTCGAACTTACTTTGGGGCTAGCTCAATCTGTGTGAATTGTCCCTATACCTTTAAACCTATAAATATATATAATATTTATAGTCCGGTCCGATCAGGTCCAGTCGGTCCGCTCCGGTCCGGTCGGTCCGGTCCTGATAAGGTACCTACATACCAATTAACATATATTTCTTTAGAAAAAAAAACCGGTCCGATCCGGTTCGGTCCGGTCCGGCACGGACTCGGTACGGTGTGGTTCTTTCCGGACCGATCAGGTCTGATCCGTTCCGGTCCGGTCCGGTCCGGTGGGTCCGGACCTTATAATGACCCTACATGCCAAATTTGGCATCTCTAGTCTAGACCCAACGGGTTTGGGCTGTGCGTCTTCTCGCAACTTCGTTTGCGTATATCTCGCTTTCCCGTGGGAATTTTGAAAAATCCTTTCTTAGTACATCCCTAGACATCGTAAGGAATCTACATGCCAAATTTGGAATCTCTAGACCCAGCGGTTTGGGCTGTGCGTTGATATCCCCTTGCAACTTCGTTTGCGTATATCTCGGGTCCCGTGGGAATTTTGAAAAGAAACATACACTAAATGTTAAGTTGAGCAAATCGCCACATATTAGTGAAAACCGCATCCAAATCGGTTCAGCCGTTTCTGAGATTAGCGTGTGCAAACAAACATACAAACATACAAACAGACGGACAAAAAAAAAACGGTCCGGTCCGGTTCGGTCCGGTCCGGCACGGACTCGGTATGGTGCGGTTCCTTCCGGACCGATCAGGTCTGATCCGTTCGGGTCCGGTCCGGTCCGTTCCGATCCGGTCCGGTCCGGTCCGGTCCGGTTCGGTCCGGTCGGTCCGGACCATATATGGACCCTACATGCCAAATTTGGCATCTCTAGACCCAACGGTTTGGTCTGTGCGTCCTCTTGCAACTTCGTTTGCGTATATCTCGGTTTACCGTGGGAATTTCGAAAAATCCTTTCTTTGTACACCCCTAGACGTCGCCGTCGTAAGGAACCTACATTCCAAGTTTGGAATCTCTAGACCCACCGGTTTGGGCTGTGCGTCGATATCCCCTTGCAACTTCGTTTGCGTATATCTCGGATTCCCATGGGAATTTTGAAAAGAAACATACACTAAATGTTAAGTTGAGCAATTAGCCACATATTAGTGAAAACCGCATCCAAATCTGTTCAGCCGTTTCTGAGATTAGCGTGTGCAAACAAACATACAAACAGACGGACAAAAAAAAAACGGTCCGGTCCGGTTCGGTCCGGTCCGGCACGGACTCGGTACGGTGCGGTTCCTTCCGGACCGATCAGGTCTGATCCGTTCGGGTCCGGTCCGGTCCGTTCCGGTCCGGTCCGGTCCGGTCCGGTCCGGTTCGGTCCGGTCGGTCCGGACCATAATATGGACCCTACATGCCAAATTTGGCATCTCTAGACCCGACGGTTTGGTCTGTGCGTCCTCTTGCAACTTCGTTTGCGTATATCTCGCTTTCCCGTGGGAATTTTGAAAAATCCTTTCTTAGTACATCCCTAGACATCGTAAGGAATCTACATGCCAAATTTGGAATCTCTAGACCCAGCGGTTTGGGCTGTGTGTTGATATCCCCTTGCAACTTTGTTTGCGTATATCTCGGATTCCCATGGGAATTTTGAAAAGAAACATACACTAAATGTTAAGTTGAGCAATTAGCCACATATTAGTGAAAACCGCATCCAAATCGGTTCAGCCGTTTCTGAGATTAGCGTGTACAAACATACATACAAACATACAAACATCCAAACATACAAACATCCAAACATACATACATACAAACATACAAACAGACGAACAAAATTTTACGAAATTCTTGTTCTATTGCTTATTCTTCATCGCCCTAAACAATTTTTTTGGAAATATATTCAATGTACAGACAAACTTTTTTTACACTTTTATTATATTATATAGATAGATAAATCATTACCGGCTATCGTCAATAAAATATGTAAACCAACAAAAAAGCATCAAAATCAATCGTAAAGCAAAACAAAATACCTCCACAATAGTTCCGATCCACCCCCCAATATATTCGGTTCTGAAAATTATTAGGCGGTGTCGGATAGTCGAATTTAACCTTATACAGAAAACTTCCACTGACCTCTTTGTAGAGAGAAAAGGGATTGGAACTTTTAGGTAGGTAATCTACTGGCTACCTATATGATAAAAGGAGATCTTTTAATAATGCAGGAAATTCTATTTCACAATAATTCTCCATTTGAATATGGATTCCTAACTTTATACACACAGCTCGAAAAACATCTAGTCTATAAATAATCTAGATTCTTCACGAATAGAGAATCCAGATTGGGTTGTTATATATATACATACACCTATCCTTATATTAAATTAATAATAGGCGCATTCACATTGGGGTTCAAAGACTAGACAAATTAAGAAATAAATGCCCATAATTTACTATACTCGCAAGGAAGCCTATTTTAATAAAAAGGAGTTACACAATTGTTAATCGTGTGTCCATTAGGTAGTCATTATTGGTATTAAAAATATGTAACTCTATCTACATTTTCAAAATATTATCCTACTGTAGGTAGATTAGAAAATGGCACGGTTAAATAAAAATTACAATGATTTATTTATAAATACCTACATAATACTATTTATTTATCCTATAAGAGCCACAGCACACGGCGTATTTTAAACGCGCAGAACACGCCCGTATAATTTTTTTAATAGTTTAAAATACGCCATGTTCTGTGGCTCTTAAGGCCCGTTACGCACTAGCGATTGACCGCCTCGGCGGTTCGCCATAGCGGTCAGCCGCGATGAAACCTGGTTGGACCGCTGATGACCGCTCGAAGGCGCGTGGCTTATAAACTTAATGGACGCCGTCGAGATAGCTTGTGTTATTTATTTTTACGTATAAACAAGATGGCGGCCAGCCGCGAAGCGGACCGCAGCTCTCCATTCAACCACCGCGGTTGAAATTTTGTGGCGGTTAAGTGCGTATGCGACAATCACAGGCGGTTGCATATTAAACCGGAAAAGCGGCTAGCCTCTAATGCGTAGGAGCGCTAAGTCAAATATGAAATATTTTAAATGAAATTAGGTTTATTTTTTATTTTTACTGGCCTGGATATAAATGCTTTAAGCCAATGCGAGTCTCGGAGTCAAGACATCCCGAAGAAAGACGATAGCAAAATTTCTTCAGAAAAGGTGGATTTTGAAGTCAACACGATAATGCACAATTTAATAGTTCCTAATTATAAACTCCAATCACTATGCACTTTGGTCAATGTTTGCTTCACATTACAATAATCAAACTTTGAAACACAGAAATAAATTTCTAATCACGAGCCCAATTGGGTTGGCGCCAAAATCCTGAAATTATTTACTTCTTTTTCCACAAAGTTGGCAACTCGAGAGTTAAGAGAGAGAACCCTTAGGTCGCGGACACCGAGTCGGTGACGAGCTTGAAAAATTCAGACTATAATAAAAAAGGATCGGCCATGAAAGCTTACTGGTATGTACACTGCACGCCGCCGGCGACTTCGAGTCCGCGCCTTGGACTCAAGCTACACAGAATTGGGAGTGACAAGACGAGCAGTTTAATAAACAAGTCATTATTAATTTTATGTAGGTAAAATCCGTACAATAACATAAAATGAAAAGTACCACGCGTGAGTAATCCAGTCGCTCGTTTGTATCTATCGACAAAACTGGGTAAAAAAGTTAACAAACTCAGAACAATAAATAATTGAAGTCAAGAAAAATGTACCTTGAATGACGGCGTCGTTCTTTCTAAGTTACAAAATTAGAGAGTAATTGCTGTTTTATCTTATCTCATACTATCTTACGTGTTTAGAAAAAGACAAAAGGAAAACGAATATTTTCTAATTTCAATTAGGTATACTGAAGTTTTGTATTCAGTTTTACCTATACGTCTCTGGTTTGTAGTTACGCAACATTGTAAATACAGTTGTCATACAACGTCTTGTTAATAAATCTGCCGGCCCCGTTTCGTTGCCAGTTCGGGGTAGCTTTACTCTTAGAAGAAACTATACAGGTTTTACCATCAACACACCGAACCTTATGCTTGCTTACTACTATAATAAATTACAAACACAGCTCTAAGATATTCTAAACAAAAGACAAGATTTATTTTATTTGGATGCTAGCGTCTACCGGCTGTAGACTTCTATTACAGCGGGTAATTGGAGTAGAGGCCTGGAAAATACCATTGTGGTCGACGAGGGCGTTGTCTGAGCTTCTATTTTATCAACACCTCCGTTTGTTCAAGATTTTTGCATTCCTGCCAAATAAGAATAGGAATGTAAAGACAAGTGTCAACCTGGATGACAAACTCTGAACAAAAAAAAATTAACTAAAGAACCTCGTCACCATTCTCTCTTTTTAACTTACCAAATTAGGAAGGGAGAGAAGATTTTTTTTATAATAAATTAGTAAGTTAGACGAGAAAGGGTAAAAAATATTTCAATTAAATTTTTTGTCTTTACTACAAATTTTTTTGTAACAAAATTTTTTTTAATTTTTATTATGGATTTTAATATTGAACCTTCGAAGTACAGCGAAAACTATCTCATACCTTATAATATTATTATTTTCATGAAGACATACTTACAAAATAAACATCTGAATCTAAAGAATATGTCATGTTTCTCAACTATTTTAATCTTTCTTTTCATGTGTTTCTGGAAGAAAACATTCTAAATTAATTCTATGTAATTTATGGACGTGATAGCAGAAATTTTGACTATGGGACTTAGTTTGAATTAGATGAACGACTAAAATATACTAAAACTTGAAACATAGAAATATTTAATTGAAAGCCTACTTTTTGCTCTCTCCTAGCGATCACCTCCGTCCAAGGGCGAGGGCTCTTAGTACAGGATTTTATCTCTTAACAAATCCAAAGTCCCGAAATCATTTTTTCTACTTTCATCTTATCCAATCAAAATCATTCGTTGTATGAACTATATTTTGCAATTTATTTCATTTGTTCATCAGTAGGCAAATGTAGTGAAATGAATATGACTTGATTGTATTTTACCTTTATAAAATTAAATTATTTTCAAATATTTCAATGTAAATACCTGGTGTCTCTTCTTCTTCAGCGTCCAGTATGTCCGCGCAACAAACTGAATAGCAAATGAGAGAAAGGAAGCCTAGAGGCAATCCAAAAACAAGTGCTGTCAATACTGGGTTCCCGCGCCACATGTTAGTTAATGTTGTCCTCGCCTCGAAAAATCCTCTATACACTCGCACTAGCCAGCCATTGCCTCCGTAAGCCTGTAATATGAAAGAAGGAATATTAGTTATACAACCCTTATCGGACAAGCGAGGTGGATTTTCACGTCCAAATCCCTCCTTCCCTCACTTCACTTCACTTGGCGTACAATTACGTAGATAACTGCAAAATTACATTTCATGTTTGTAACGCTATTGGTAGTTCCTTAGATAATAAAAATGTTGCAAAAGCATTTTTTTTTTAAACTTTTCTTCTAAATGCCAAGATTCGATTTTCTTTAACATGGGATGTCAGGGGAGGCTTCTCGTCATATCCCGTATCGCTAACGGTACCTTTTAATGAAAAAAAATTGAACGGTAGGGTGGGTACATTTGATTTAGGAAATCTGCTGCCTGCTACGCGTTTTGTTTACCTTTTTATAAAGGTCAAGAAATTCCGCAGTTTTCTACGTAATTTGTACGCTAATTGTGTAATAGTGTCATACATTTTTTTCATGTCGATTGTAGAAGGTGCGAAAATAATATTTTAAGTCTTGTCACATAAGACCATATTGTTTCTGGGTTGGTAAACTTTTAAAACCAGGATTCTGATTGAAAATCGTTGCTAATTCATAAGCTTCCAGAAATGTGTCACTTGAGTGCCCAGAAACAATACGATATTTGTTTAAGGGTGATTTTCGATGGCAAGTCGGAAAATTTCGTAAACCACTCACTTTCGACACCCTATTGATGGGGGTTAATTTGTTACAAATGACCTCTAGATTTTAAGGAATTGGACCAAAAACCTGTCACCCTGTATGTACACACTAATATACCTAGAATTATTATAATATATTTATTATGGTAAGTATTTTTTTTTTCAAATGAAATACTAAAAATTACCGGTGCTATTTGATCGTGTATTTGGTCCAAAAATATTGACACTGCTTCTGGCGTCATCAAAACTGGGTCATCGTCGGGAATGTGATGATGACTAGTAGTGGAGTTGAGAACCAATAGATGTGGCACTGTCAGCTCCGACATAGCAATGGAATTTGCCAATTCTGGACTGCCCAGCCAACCAAATTGAAACCGGTGATGGAGTTCTCGTCTTCTCTTCCTAACAAATTGTAAGTAAACAATTTTTAATTGAATTTGAAGAATATAAGAAATATTACTCTAATAACTAGGTGGTCCCAACTTCTTGTATGTATGTTGTGCTCATAATTGTTAAATTTATACTTACTTAATGATTCCTTCAATCATATCTTTAAAATCTCGTTCTGTTTGAGTAATTTCACTTAATTTGTTTTCAGAAACTACTGCGATCACAATATATTTTTGTGTATCCATCAAATCATTTAAGTTTGCTCTGGTTATCCTTGGGAAGAAGCCAAATCTCTCCGAATTAATCCACTTATCTAATGTTTCATTTAGGGCTTCTTTATCCTCAAGAATCAGTGGACTAGCTGAAAGTTTCAAACTAATTAATCCCAAGTTAAGCAAAGCTTACGTCGTAGATAATTTTGTATAAACTTTTTTGTAACATATACTCTGACACATAAAAAAAGGAAGTCTCGAAACAACCAATGAGTATGGAAAGCACTACAAACATTTTACGTCTTTTTAAAATATTTTTTTCTCAGTATATACAATAAAAAAAATCTGAAACTATTTCTCTCAAACTCTTATCGAAATAATCTAGAAATGTTAATTTTTTTATTGTTCTTTGTACCCATTTTAACAAGTTTACTGAAAATCGAAGACATTTCGTGGAGTGTTTTCCTCATGCACACATTTCAAACTTTTCATAAATTATGAGAACTAATAAAATATAGACAAACCATCAAAGTAATAAACATCATCTTCTTTGTAAACAAATATTGCAGTGTCATTAGGCGGCTTCAAATCATTTCTAATTATTTCATGTGAAATTAAATAAAACCAACTGTGTGGTTGATATTTTTCTGCATGATTTGCATATATTTCCTGTGGAAAATTCAGATATCATATTACGAGAAATAAAATAATAGTATTACACAAGACAATTTTTTTTCATGCTTATACAGTAAAGTTAATGGCAGCATGGTCACATAGAATAAGAATCATTCATTATTTAAACTGATTCCAGACAATAAAATCTTTTAAAGTAGTTTTTTTTAATTTGTAATGGAAACTTATTCGTACAACTTGCTGGAAGGACCATATAAGAGAAAATTGGAAAAATTGGGGAGAAGGTCTTTGTCCTACATTGGGATATAAATGGCTGTAAATTGTAACTAAGTTCACTGTCTGCACTGCAATGTTTAGTTATAACAATATTTTAGATTAAAGTCATGGGCATAGTCAGGATCTTAAACAATATTAGAGATATAAAGTACGATAATTCCTCAATATTTTCTTTGCTTGCCAGCAAGAAGTGTCCAAACAGAATCCTAGCTATGTCTATGTAGATAAGCATTATCTCTGTAAACTTAAAATCATGGTTCTTTAAATAACTAACATGCAAACAATAGTAGAATTAGTTACCCATAATGGTCCAACTTGTTTTCCAATATAACCAAAGAAAACTGAATGAGTCTCTTTCAAATATCCAAAGCTATCCGCCTGGGAGACTTTCTGAATAGCTGGTTGTGACATCCTCAATGCATAATTTACCATTTCGTCTTTGATCCTCTCACCAGTGAATTCATGATGATATGAACCTTTTATGCTGTAGAAATCAAATAAGAAAATTGGTGTTAAATAATCAATTAGAATATTTAACAGCTTTTAACTAAGCTCAGGATAGCCATGAAATTAAAACAAATAATCTTTTTTTTGTCTTATTTGTACAAGGAAACTTTATTAGTGACATTTTACTGCTCAAACTGTGAAGTGGAAACCACCAGGATACCAGGACTATTAGAGGGACGTCAAATAAACAATTACTAAGGTGATAATCTTCTTTTTCTGATAATGAATCATATACTTACAAAATGATTGTTGGGTATGCTCGAATCTTAAAATGTGTGGCCACAGCATTGAACCGTGTGCAATCAACTTTTGCTACTTTAATAGGTGAATTGTATAAAGTTTGCGCTACATGAGCCCAGACAGGCTCTAAGCGGCGACAGTGAGCACACCAAGGTGCATAGAACTTCACAAACCACATTCCATCATTGCTTATGTCTATAAATTTATCACTTAATTCTAATACTCTCGATGAGGAGGCCCAAGATAAAACTGAAAAAAAAACAATGAATAATAAAATTCGGAAATTACAAATATAAATAAAATAAGTCAGCAATTCTTGTACTAAACTTTTTCTGTATAAATCCTAAAATCTACATGAGTAGAGCTTGGTAGTGTGCAAGTTGAAAACTGAGATTTAAACCGCATACCAAAAAAGAAAAATAATTAATACCGGCCGGTACTGGCCGGTAGTACACTACTGGACGGTATTAATTATTTTTCTTAATTAGAAATTTAATAAATTTCTAAAGATAGGTACAGATACAGAAAAAATAAAAACGTCAATGTAATACATACCTGATACAAAAAACAAACAAGTAGAAAGATTTAAATTCATTTTTCACCGAAATTATAGAAGTTCAAAAATCACTGAATAGATGAAAATGCTGGAAAATGTTTTGTTTTTTATAAACAAAAATGAAGTAGGTATTTAACTTTACTGAAGTGACTGACTGACTTCATCCAAACCTCTACTCCAAATATTTTATTCAAAGAGTAAATAATACATTTATTTAATTAATTACTCTTTGATCCACTCCCACCCATGACACGGATTTATTTTCTTCAAAGAGTGGAATAATACCTACATTTAGGAAAATTTAGAGGAAAAACTTGACTGGATAAAAACACCAGTACAGACAGACAGACAGGCAGGACCAGTTTCAGTTTAAACAATATTAATCTATGGGCAGGACTCGGCACGAGGCAGGAGTAATGTGAGTGATGTGATGCATGCATGCGTAAAAACATATCGATATACCTAAGCACCAATATCGATTTTGTTTTTCAGAAAAGATTTTTGATATTTATTTTCGGATATCTTTCGGATATTTTTTGTATTTTTATGTATATTTTGGTGCAATAAAAAGTATTTTTTATTATTATTATTATATCAAAACCGATACACGTTATTTTCTCAAGTTTCCCAATTTCCCATCATGTATTCGACTATTACGATTTATAGGTACTCGCTTTATAATTGTTCCAAGGTTATGTCTGTGCCGAGGATTTATTTCAAGGAATAGGCTCGGTAGGCTGTATGGTTTGTTTCCTTCGCTGGAACGTGGCTGGAACATAATCTTATCTTATCTTATTTATATATAAAAGAAAGTCGTGTTTGTTACAACACTTATAACTCGAGAACGGCTGGACCGATTGCCATGGTTTTTGATTTGTTGGATTTGTTTCCGTCCCGAATAGCAGAATACATCTTAAAAACAATGAAAACTCGATTAGGGGTAGAGTAGGGGTAGGGGTTGGGTAGGGTGGGGTAGGGGTGGGGTAGGGTAGGGGTAGGGTAGGGGTGGGGTAGGGGTGGGGTAGGGGTAGGGTAGGGTAGGGGTGGGGTAGGGTAGGGGTAGGGTAGGGGTAGGGTAGGGTAGGGTAGTGCCTCTAAGGCGGAACGAAGTTTGCCGGGTCAGCTAGTAAATAATAAAAATTTACAATCAATATATTTTTTCAATAAATTAAGTATGTACAGTGGCCTCGAAGATATAGTAGAAGACGGTAGTGCGATGATTGTGCACTTTGGTATAGAAGCATGAAATTTCTACCATGGATAGAGTGTCCCACGGTGATCGTTTTAAGATGTGGAGGGAAGTCAGATTCTTCCTCTGTGAGTGGGGGGAGGGGGGCAAAGGGGGTGAATTCCACGTCTTGATGATTATTTTTTTACTGATCCGTTAATGTTACTAGGGCTTGTATGGTGTCGTTTTCATATAAACCGAATACAAGGAATTCATTTTTAACAATAAAAATGTATGGTCCCATACAAAAAAATTAAAAATACTGCCAAAAAGTAAAAAGTTCCGCTACGTTTTTTTTTTAAGCACGTTATTTTTACTTTCAAATCTTAATTATTATGATATTAAAAAAACACTGTGTTATAGCTTATTTAATGTAGTTTACAAATATATATAATTGTAGTATACTTTTCATACAAAAACTATTTAAAAAAAAGAAGAACGTGCAAATTCCAGAATATGCGCGCGGTGATTCAGTGAGATGTAGGTACGCGTAGCGACAAATTTTCATAATGTACTATGGTCATTTGTTATAAATATTTATAGCAATGCTACTAGCCATTATGCGACGTAGTTTTAATGTAATCAAATGTAAGAAATGTGTTTTTATTGCTTCCACGGAAAAAAACATTTAATAATTTTGACATAGAGAAGGTTACTAATAAAACGTCAGAAATAAAAGTAAAATGATGTTTAACCAGCAGTCACCAGTACAAAAGCAAAGTGCTGTACATTTGAGTGCAGCTTTGTTACATTTGCATCTTCCAGTACACCCTTTTTTAACGCTGCACCTAACTAACTCAGCACATGAAGTTGCTACTTCAAGTAGCGTTGTCCAGACTGGCTACCATTCGTTCGAATCTTTAATCCAACCCCAGTTAGATGGTTCAGGAATATCTGGAACTTTTGTTAAAGATTGCATCCAAATGTAAGCCTGATAAGAAGCGCGTTTTATATATTGCTAGAGTGCCTTTTTTGTGGGGGGTATGTTCTCTATGACTCGGGATTTTTGGGTAAAGAGTTTTCTGGCTTCATTTATAGTCAGCATTTCACTAATGCGGTCATACATTAAAACCACAAATCTGCAATGATTCGTCGCTTATTTGTTGTGGCATTGTTGTCATTTCTTCAAAGGCGCTGTTTACTTCTGGAAAAGATCGCCATGTTTCCTATGCTGTTTTTTCCCTCTACCAACAAAAGTGAACTCCGTATCACACCCTGTGAACGCATGAAAGACGGGAACGTACTCACATTGTGACAAACTCATTGACGCTACCAGGTCGTGTAGCGGAACCTTGAGCCAACACCAAATGCAACCTGTAGTTCAGATAAATATATCTTTCTGAAGAATGCCACAGCCAGTACTAATACATCTGTGTCTACGGTGCGTATTGTCACTCTGCTAAATCCTTTCTTTACTGCACCAGCTAAATGCAAAAACATTCGGGTGTCAGCTTCGTCGTGAAAACATGGGGCTATGTCACGTATATCTGAGATATTGATAAAACAGAGAACTTCGATTCAATGTGTCGCGTATATTTCTTTTTCTCCTGCCTGTAAAGAACAAGTTGTTGTGATAAAAATAAAAACAATTCGGTCTTGTTCTCATTCACTGAAAGGAAACTCTTCCAGTTCTTAGGCATCGCATGCGTGGGAAGCCACTTTTTTCCTTGTGCCTTTTTCTCGTAAAGCAGCTTTAAAGCTCAACTCAAACAACTTGCGCCGATAGCTAGATAGATAGATGTTTTCACGATGAAGCTGACTGAATGTTTTTACATTTAGCTGATGCAGTAAAGAAAGGATTTAGCAGAGTGACAATACGCACCGTCTGTAGACACTACTGGCTGTGGCATTCTTCAGAAAGTTATCTTTATCTGAACTATGGGTTGCATTTGGCGTTGCCTCCAGTTTCCGCAAGACCTGGTAGCGTCAATGAGTTTGTCACAATGTGAGTACGTTCCCGTCTTTCATGCGTTCGCAGTAGGGTGTGATACGGAGTTCTTTGCTGGTAGAGGGAAAAAACAGCATGGGAAATATGGCGATCTTTTCCAGAAGTAAACAGCGCCTTTGAAGAAATGATGACAATGCCACAACAAATAAGCGACGACTCATTGAAAGATTTGTGGTTTTAATGTATGACCACAATAGTGAAATGTTGACTGTAAATGAAGCCAGAAAAAAACTCTTTACCCAAAAATCCTGAGCCATAGAGGACAAAAGCGGCACTTCAGCAATATATAAAACGCGCTTCCTATCAGGCTTACATTTGGATGCAATCTTTAACAAAAGTTCCAGATATTCCTGAACCATCTAACTGGGGTTGGATTAAAAATTCGAACGAATGGCAGCCAGTCTGGACAACACTATCCCCACTATCACTATGTTAATTACGTGCAGTGCAGCGTTAAAAAAGGGTGTACTGGAAGATGCAAATGTAACAAAGCTGCACTCAAATGTACAGCACTTTGCTTTTGTACTGGTGACTGCTGGTTAAACGTCATTTTACTTTTATTTCTGATGTTTTATTAGTAACCTTCTCTAAGTCAAAATTATTAAATATTTTTCTCCGTGGAAGCAATAAAAACGCATTTCTTTCATTTGTTTACATTAAAACTATGTCGCAAAATGGCTAGTAGCATTGCTATAAAATATTAATAACAAATGACTATAGTACATTATGAAAATTTGTCGCTACGCGTACCTACATCTCACCTAATCACCGCGCGCATCTTCTGGAATTTGCACGTTCTTCTTTTTTTTTAAATAGTTTTTGTATGAAAAGTATACTACAATTATATATATTTGTAAACTACATTAAATAAGCTTTATCACAGTATTTTTTAATATCATAATAATTAAGATTTGAAAGTAAAAATAACGTGCTAACAAAAAAAAAGTAGCGGCACTTTTCACTTTTTGGCAGTATTTTTAATTTTTTTGTATGGGACCATACATTTTTATTGTTAAAAATGAATTCCTTGTATTCGGTTTATATGAAAACGACACCATACAAGCCCTAGTAACATTAACGGATCAGTAAAAAAATAATCATCAAGACGTGGAATTCACCCCCTTTGCCCCCCTCCCCCCACTCACAGAGGAAGAATCTGACTTCCCTCCACATCTTAAAACGATCATTGTGAGACACTCTATCCATGGTAGAAATTTCATGCTTCTATACCAAAGTGCACAATAAGGCTCAAATATGGCACAACCGTCTTCTACTAATAGGAGTACCATTTTAGAAAAAATCGCTTGCATATCTTGTAAGCGGATTTTTTGTGAGCCCCGTCCTTTTCATTGTTACCAAACAGAGTTTTTGTTTATTAGAGCCACATGTGTCCACTACTAGGATGTTGGATGTTGCAGCCAAAAATTATTCTAAAGATGGTCCTGCTATCCTCTAGGCGACTACATACATACATAATAATATATGTTTTACTAAGAATATTTATAATAAATTTGACAGTGCTTATTATTTACTTTTTTAATATCAAATTTTTGACAGTAGCTTAAAGTATCAATATTTTTTAGATTTATTATCGAGTCATTTGAGGAGAATCGATACGATATATATCGATATAATTTATCTAATTGCCCATCCCTAATGTCAGTGTGACAGTTCGATACAAAATTGATGGAGGGATTTAGGCGCCAACTACGATAGCGAGCGTCCACTCCACTTGGGCTTGTGATTAGATAGAAATTTAATTTCTGTGTGTTTCAGCGTTTGGCGAATGCTATGTATACGCTCGATATTTGGAGGATCACGATATTTATCGAGTATGTAGTATAGCGTATCACATATCGTGATACGGATCACTGGATTTCTAGAAATCCACGATCTATATCACGTACCTATCAAATACTATCAATCTAAATCACGTGTCAGCATCGAAATAATATTACTACGTATAGAAATGACAGCGCCTTCAAATTTTGGCGCCGTGTTCGGCCGTGAGGGGCGCGCCCCTCCCTGGCCCCGCCCCCAACCGAGTCATAGAATAATGACATTACTACGCAGGGGCGACACTTTGTTTATATTCTGCCTATTGGACATCCAACTGATTATTTTATTTTATTACAATATTTTATTTTACATAATAGATAAATTTAATAGAAAATAGGTATAATATTAGCTTTATAGGTAGGAAGCTACATTACATTTTTGTTCTTAACTTAATATTAGTCAAAAATAAACTGAGATTAAATCAAAACTAACTTTATAGTGAAGCTATTTATATATTGTAGTATTTTGTAATATATGCAATAACCAGGAGACGGTCGCCTGCCAGACAAGAGGAGTTGTGTTGAATTTCAAGAATGGTAACGTACCTTTACTTCGAAACTTGTTTGCCCGAATTTCATTTGTTCGAAAATGGTTGGTCGAAATTTAAAATGCTGTTTCGTTTTCCATCTTTTTGTTTTCAAGAAACTTATTTTTTTTACTTAGTTAGTAACTTTATCCACATTTACGTATTTTACCTAGTATATAAAAATATTTTGGAAATATAGTTTAAAAAATCAATATTTAAATTACATATTATTTTTTATTTTTTCATTTATTTACCATTAAAAAGTATATATACAATTTTTTTTAACTTATTATAACATATAAAAACCACGCAGGTTTGTGCTTATGTTATTAGGGAGTCCAAATAAAATTTCTTCAGTTTAACTTTAATGTTGGTAGGTTTAATTTGATCTCGTAAATCGTGAGGTAGTTTATTAATTAGTCGAGGCATCAAATAAGTCGATGTCCGCTCGCCGTACATGTTATTCACTCGAGTTGTTAATAACAAGTTTTGTGTCATAGCCCGAGTACACATTGGATGGTCAACTTTTTTCCAGAACCTATCCTCAAAAAAATACTGTTTCATTAATGAGTATATACATTGAATATGAACTGGTAGAACTTTACAGTATTTAAATAATTCGCTGTTGTTATCTATGTTCTCGTTTTTTACTGAAGTAGGAACTATATTTTTTAATATTCTTATTTGCAATTTAGCTACTTGTTTAAATAATATTCAGGAAGCACAAGTAACACGACCGGTCGTTCTATGACATGACGAGCACATACGCGGTATTAGAAACAAATATAGGTTTTGTGAGTGCGTCCGTAACTTGTCAAACCATATTGTAAATACGATTCAGCAAGGGAGTTATACAGGGAGGAAAAAAACGACGAACACAGCCGAAAGTTTGATGATATGTACCTTACATACATGCGTTTTGTGCAAGTTTAATTCAAAAATAGTTTATTGAAAAAAAAGGCACTGACCTGCTAATTTTCTACGTGTAGGTATCCCTAATACTACAACAACAGTGCATACGGCGAAAATACCTACACGGACAGAAACTACTACGCTACGGACAGTCCGTAGGCCACGACACACACATACCTGCCTACCTATTCATTGAAATTCTTATTATCACTTAAAAAATCAAAGTTTTTACATTAAAAACCGAAGTACGTACCGGAACGTACCTACTACACACAATGCTCGATGTGTACGAGCGCCTCTTATGCCACACAACACTCAAAACCACTAAAGAACTCGTAAAACACTAAACACCATTCAAAACGCCTAATCCATTTAACAAATAACAAATAAAACTAGAAATTTTCATAATTTAGTTTTAGTATTTTACCTATTGACAGAAGTTTATTTATTTGTCACTATGGTAACCGTGACAATTACTATGCATAGCAGGTGCACGTCGAGCTTTATACAATTTTGGCTCCTACGTCATAGAACTTAAGAACGGTACAAAGTCCAATATGTAAAGGTCGACCTGCTCTTGCCTGTACGTAAGGAACAGCTGATTTAGGGATGAAAACACACAGTTATTCAAGGAATGTTTGTTAGTCAATTACTCCGAAACTATTACACTTAGAGAAAAAATCTTTCACGAGCATAAAGTAGATGTTTAAACCTCCTAAGATATTTCGGGAGTGTCGGTCGCTCTCAGGGCACCCTGTATAACATTAATTTAACCCTGAATGGGATACGTTTTTTTAAGATAACTATATTGGATAAAAATTGTCTTAGTTTATTGCACACATATTCAATATGTTTGCCCCAATTAAATTTCGAATCCACAATTAGACCTAAATACTTATACGATTCAACTACTTCAATATTTGAACAAGAACAGTTATTACGTGTGTGAAGACATGCATGGTCGTGGACCACAATGTTTTTTAACGGGCTTTCCTTTATATAAGGTGATTTTATTAACATTAATTTAGTTTTATCAGCATTTACTACTAGACCTACGTCGTGACACCATTTCATTAATACGTCTAAATCAGCTTGCAACATGTTGCAGGCATGTTCTAGGTTTTTAAAAAAGAATGATTAAAATCGGTCCAAAATTGAAGGAGTAATCGGCGGACCTCCAAAAAAAAACATAGAACCTCCTCCTTTTTTGAAGTCGGTTAAAAAAAAAGCTACAAAAAATTCTGAAATACCTAAATTATATTATAATTGACTGACGCTTAGTACCTACGTATCCCATCTGTACGATTAATTTTTGATAATCTATGATTTTCACATAGAAATGGCGGATGCAATCATGATGCATTAGAAAATAATGAAAAAAAATTGTTTTGGTTGGTTTTACTTAATTTTTTGTATACTTAGCGATGATAAGTTACGCCGCTATCTTTCTTCCTTATTGTTGAACGGTTTTACAAGTTTTTATTGAACATGACGGCATTTTCCAATATTTTTTTTGACATAAATCCGAGGACCAATCACGATGAGCGTCGGCAAGTTTCTAAACGAGTTGATGTCTATTGGCCTCAACGTATGGGGACAAAAATTTTGTTCGCGGTGTCCGTTCTATACGTAGTAATATTATTTCGATGCGTGTCAGTGTTTTTTTTTTGTTTTTAATTTAATTTAATTATTTCAAAGAAACACAGTCCCTATATTACATTAAATATGATGTTGCCAAACTATTGCTAGTTTATCGGTAGCAATTAGTGGTGATGAATATAACCATTAACCATTAAAATTAACGAATAAAAAAAAACAACCATTAACTTCAATAAATAAAAATATCATTAACCAATAAAAATATCAGTAGCCCGCCTGGCAGGCGCAGGCGCGATAGCCAGACGGCCGCCATCGCCCGCGCCGCGCCGCGCTGGCCGCCCGCGCCCGCCAGGCGGGCGTTGTTGCTAAACCGTTCACGGAGAGACAGGGAGAAAGAAGAGTTGTAAGATTCAACTGCATTCAAATTTGAACTTTAATGTCTTCAAGCAAGGATCAAGTTTAAAGAGACGTAATTTTTCTTCCTAATTTCATTGTGTTAAAATTTGTGACGTTCAATTGTAAACTCTTCAGCGCTTGAAATAAGACACATTAGAAAGAGTTATCATAATGATATTTTCAACTTATCATCCGCGTCGTTGTTTTTAATTTTAACCATTTTTAACTGAACGGTGGAACGTGATAGTGAATGGTTAATGATATTTTCAACCTATCATCCGCGTTGTTGTTTTTAATTTTAACTTTTAACTGAACGGTGGAACGTGATCGTGAATGGTTGATTTGATTACCTATTCAGTATAGATTCGAATTCGGTCATTTCAGTTACAATACAACGTCACAACATAAGCAAGTGTAATTTTTTTTGTAGTTTTTGTTGTTGTTAGTTTTAAATTAAAAAGTAATTTTGAAAACATTTGCACATAAACTGTGAAGGCAGGTTACGTTACTTAAAGTACCTATGAAGGAAAGTTCATTGAATATTTTAGACGTAATTTATAGTTAAATTTAACTCTCAAAATATTTCTGATAAAAATATTTGCGAATAAAAATATCGACACGAAAAAAATATCGACACGCAAAAAATATCAACCAATATTTTCAACCATTAAAATTAACCAATAAAAAAAATTAACAATTAACTTTCAACCAATAAATAAATTCAACCATTAACGCCACCTCTAGTAGCAATAGTTCTAACGTTAACGCGGCTAAACAAACAATCTTATTATTATGTAAATTGTCGCTCATCTCATCGCTGGCTCACTCAACGCACGTGTTTGGTAATAAAAATTATCGGCCTATTGACGCAATCCGTATCGAACGTGTAGTAGCATGCATAGCCTCTCCGTTCCAGATCATGACTCGATAAATATTGAGCGGTATCGAACGATAATTATATCGAGCGTGTAGCATTCGCCATTGATTCATAGTATTGAATTGATTGGGGTTATGTTATGTATGACGCGACACGACACGCCCTGCAAATGTGTTTATATCCGCGCGCGGCTCGTGGCCGTGGTGCGTTTTTTTTTGACGAATCTCACACGGCGTCTAGTCCCAAACCATCCCAAACAAGCAATCTTACACTATGGGTCTTAGAGAAAGGATGATGATCATCCTTTCTCTAAGCTATGGGTACTAGATTCACAAACACCCAGACAAAGGCAAACAGACATGTTCATGCACACAAATGTTTGCCTTGAAATGCTGCTAGACAACAATCCATCTTGAAAACATCCAGTCAATTATAGAGCATCAGTCTCCAACATACATCCAAGCTAAGAGGAATTGAAGGTTTTCATCAAAATCACTTAAGGTGATCCGTTTCGGTCAGCGCGGGAAATTCAAAATTTTTGGGGTTTTTTACAAATTGCATCTCAATCAATGATAGAATTTTCGTAAAAATTGATTTGACGACAACAAATACAATATATCTACTGACTAAATAACAAATAAATTATAAATATTAGCTCTTCCTATTATGAATGTCCACTATGCATCTTTTTCCCTATAAAAGTGCATTATGCACATTCATGATGAGAAGAGCCAATATTTATAATTTATATGATAATATTCAGTAGATATTTTATATTTGTTGTCGTAAAATCAATTTTCACGAAAATTCTATCAATGATTGAGATGCAATTTGTGAAAAACCCCCAAAAAATTGAATTTCCCGCGCGGACCGAAACGGATCACCTTAACTGAATCAGAGGAAAACATCTGTACGTTTAAAGCGCTTATTACACTACACGATTTCTCGGGCCCTGCCGGCATGGCGGCAGGGTGTCCTGCCTACCAGTTTAGGGTGCCGCGTGGGTGCCGCTTATTACACTACGCCGGAGATTTTCTGTCAGTTTGAACGTGAACGTGAATGACTGTGCACGTCTGTCGCTATGGCGCCGACTTTATCGAATCATCAAAAGTTGCTTTAGCGGTGACTTTGGCACTTACTACACCCATGGATATTTTTTTTTTATTATTTCCTAGCCTGAAGGTCTTGTATCCCACTGCTGGGCAAAGGCCTCCCCCTCCCCCTCCCTTTCCACTCGTCACGGTCCAAAGCTACTTCTGGCCACCTGTCTAAGAAGGCATTCAGATCGTCCCGCCATAGCCTCCTTGGTCTTCCTTTACCTCGTCGCTCGTTCGGAACCCAAAAAGTTGATATTTTTTGCCCATCTTTCCGGTTGCTTAATGGCGGAAACACACTACCGTGTCGGGGCATGTCGTGTCGCGCTCTGTCGTGACGGTGGGTGTGCACACTTACGTGTCGTGTCGGGGTGCGCTTCTGTTCAGAAATGAACGAAATAAACGCCAGACGTTTATTTCTTTCATTTCTGAACAGAAGCTCGCAGTGTTTGCCTTTGTCTGGGTGTTTTCTATAATGTATAATGGTATTTATTTACAAAAAAAAGTATTTAAGTATATTTATCAGGAATCTAGTACCTAGTAACTCATTATAACGCTGCAAAAACAAATTTAAAAAAAAGCGTCCACTTGTTCGAGCCACGAGCCGCGCGCGGGTATAGAACTAAACACATTTGCAGGGCGTGTCGTGTCGCGTCATAACCCCCACCACCGCCGTGGCGCAATCGGCGGCCGCCACGACAGAGCGAGTCACGACACGACACGCCCTACAAATGTGCTTCTAACCATATAAAATGTATGAACGCGATATGCTTCTGGCGCGACACGACACGCCCCGACACGGTAGTGTGTTTCTGGCTTAAGGCAGACACAGGCCACATCCACTTTAACTTGGCAGTTTTTGCACCTACGTCTTTTACTTGTGTGAGGGAGCGCAGTTCAACGTTCCTCATCTTAAGAAAAAAAGAGAAGGAGAAGGATCTGGGTCAAGCAATATTTGAAATTAAGAGGAAAGCACTCAAATATGCGGATACTCAATGCTCTGGATCCAGCGGATTTCAAAGAAAGGAGAAATTTGAATATATTTTATTAAAGTAAAAAAAAAGAATTTAATTTATTATTGAATAACTAATTTATTAATAAAAATATATATTTAATAATAGCTCCGTATAACGCACAAAAACAACAGAACCTGTGAACACTACGCTCGCGCCACAGCGACTGAGCTCCCTGCCTCCCTGTTTCTTATTAGACTAACCAATCGGCAGGGCGGCCGGGGAGGCAGGAAGATCGGAACCACCCGATCGCCCTGTTTAGGGACCCTGACTCCCTGTTTCTCATTGCCCCTGCCGGCAGGGCCCGAGAAATCGTGTAGTGTAATAAGCGCTTTAAACACTGCGAGCTTCTGTTCAGAAATGTAAGAAAAAATCGTCTGGCGTTTATTTCTTTTAATTTCTGAATAGAAGCGCGCCCCGACACGCTATGCGAACTTTGCAAACCCATTCGCATGTCCGCAGAGTTTGCGAATGGATATTCGATCGACGCTCCTGCCTCCTCCTCATGTGTTACAACATTGTTACGCAAACGTTCGTACAGCGTACCAAAGAGGATAGTAATCCTACTAATATTTTAAAGGCGAAAGTAATCATTTTCATCGGATTTACAAGTAGTTAAAACTTGAACTGGATACAACACTGTGACAGACAGTCAGAGGCAGAAGTAGGTTCCGTATGTTACAAAGCTTACTTACTTGAAGTAGAAAAATATGACCTAGAATGATCCCGGCGCTGCTTTCTAACTTACCATATTTAGAAGGAGAGACAAGTACAGTGACGTCAGAAGTTTCCTCAGATATCTTCTAAATATTAAAATGCCGGCTCCTCATTCGTGCGCTGTTCGCACGCACGCAAATCATCATTCGCGCGCTGTTCACACTCGAAGAGTCCTTTCGCGTTTTGACGTGCGATTCCATTGCGATTCGCGCTCTGATTCCTTTCAGTAAACGCGAAGTTTACACAGTGTGAGCTTCTGATGTGACACTAGACAGTTACTGTGTACCCCTATACTGGTATGGGAGTAGCTCGACTCGTTTCACCCGGTCATACAAGTGCGAGCGGCGGGTGTGAAAAGTCATGCCAAGGTTACGGATAGGATATAGGATAGGTAGTAGGCAACTCGCTCTGTGTGAGTGCGAGTTGGCATGCGAGTTACTGAGGTCAGTTGCTCGCGTCCGAGTTACTACAACATTTTTTGTTTTCACTCGCCACTTGCCTTCCCCCACCACGCCACAAGCATCGTCTCGCACGCCACTCTGTCGTCAACTCGCACGATTTTGCGAAATGACAGTAGCTCGTACGCTCGGGCCCACGCCGGGTGCAGTTTTTTTGTGTTTCTTTTGTGTTTGTAGCTGTCTACTGCGACGCCAGCAGTTTGCATGGTGTGACCAAGCGAGGCGAGTCGAGCTACTGTCATGCGAGTACACGGACACAGTAGCTGTCTGATGTCACTTTAGCTGCTCGCACTGTGTAACCTATCCTTAACCTCGGCATGACTTTCACACCCGCAGCAGGCGCAGCAGCAGAGCTGCAGAGCTGATCAAGTCTGTTACTGAGGTGCAGCTACCCGCACCGAGTGACCGCATCATACTAGTCGCATGCAGGTTGCATGGTGTGACCGAGCGAGGCGAGTAGAGCTACTGTCATGCGAGTACACAGGCACAGTAGCTGTCTACTGTCAATTCAGCTGCTCGCACTGTGTTAACCTATTCCATCCTTCCTAGTAAAGTAAATCGGATGCGAGCTACTGAATCTGAACAAATTCGTGCGTTTTGCGTTTTGTATATTTTCCATTAAAAAAAATTTACTCGCCAAGCGAGTAAGACGGCACTAGAAGGAAGACTAGAATACAAATAATTTCACGGTGGCACTGTCATACATACGCGTGTGCGGCGTGTGCGATCGGCTCAACGTGTTGGTTGACCACTTGAGCTAGTGCGAGTACTTTCACTTTAAACGTCACAGTAACTGATTTCCATGACGCTACAATTGCTACGCGTCATACGTAATTCATTTGCAATTCATTTGGATACTACACATTTCGGTCGCCATTGCAGACGTAGCGAATACCGTTATTCGGAGTGGGGGCCCAGACGCGGAAGGGGGGCACGTATCAGCAGAACGGTTGGATCGCGAGTTCACTCTGTCACTCGGTCATTACGGTATTTCTCAGTTGCGCGTCCCACATTTACGATATTGAAAGAAAAAGTGACAATGCCAGAAAACAAACCATTTCAGCGACTTCCAAAAAATGTTTTACCCAAACATTATGATTTAGAACTAGTGCCAAATCTTGAGGAATTCACATTCACAGGGAAAACAGCAGTGAAAGTATCGGTAAGATAGATTTCAACATATCACTGTTGCGAATAGTTTCCATGTGACGCGATTAAAGTCGACGTATTTACTTTCAGATTGTAAATCCCACCAAAGAGATAGTGCTAAATTGTTTGGATTTGGAGTTGACGAGTGTCAAATTACAATACAACAATGGGGGGCCGGATTCCACTGTGAGCCCTGTGGAGGTGGCGCTGAGCGTGCCAGAGGAGACGGCGCGCATCTCGTTCGAGAAGGCGCTGCCCGCGGGCGAGGCCACGCTGCTGTGCGAGTTCACCGGCGAGATCAACGACAAGATGAAGGGCCTGTACCGCAGCAAGTACCTCACGCCGGCGGGCGAGGAGCGCTACGCCGCCGTCACGCAGTTCGAGGCGACGGACGCGCGCCGCTGCTTCCCCTGCTGGGACGAGCCCGCCATCAAGGCCACGTTCGACATATCCCTGGAGGTGCCCGCCAACCGTGTTGCTCTCTCCAACATGCCCGTGAAGGAGGAAAAGCTTGTGGGTGAAAAAAAGTTTCTGAAGTTTGATACTACACCTGTGATGTCTACCTACCTGGTTGCTGTAGTAGTAGGCGAATATGATTATGTGGAAAAGAAGTCTCGTGATGGTGTCTTAGTGCGGGTGTACACACCAGTGGGCAAGAGCAAGCAGGGTCTGTTTGCTCTCGAAGTGGCGGCTCGTGTGTTACCTTACTACAAGGAGTATTTTGATATAGCTTATCCTTTGCCGAAGATTGATTTGATAGCAATAGCAGATTTCTCAGCTGGAGCTATGGAGAACTGGGGACTGGTGACATACAGGGAAACGTGTTTATTGGTGGATGAGGAACACACTTCTGCAGTGCGAAGGCAATGGATAGCATTGGTTGTAGGGCATGAGTTGGCACACCAGTGGTTCGGGAACCTGGTTACCATGGAATGGTGGACTCATCTCTGGTTAAATGAAGGTTATGCATCCTTTGTTGAGTTTTTGTGTGTTAATCACCTGTTTCCCGAATATGACATTTGGACACAATTTGTCACAGAGACTTATATCAGGTACCTAACTATTTCTTTTTTATTTAAGTAAGTACTTAATTTAAAATATAAGTCGAGGGAACCACAAAAATCCTTACATGAGTTCCATTTTAACAGTAAAACCACAATACAGTAATAACCCAATTGCAAACATATTGTAACTCCATCAATGTGTTAATTTCCTTTTAACATTATCAAAGACAATAATAATGTTATAAAATATGCATGTGTATCCTTGTTTGGTATTATAGTTTGTACTTATTTTTAGATACCTGATTTGTGTAAAGTCATGTTTATAAACTGGGAGGCTGCCAGATACTGAATTTATAGCCAACAATACTGAACTTTAAAGCTCAAAATGCACAGTCATAGAACAGTTGTTCAAAACTCATACTAATTATATGGAAAACGGCTTATTCATATTTTTTCTCATATGTTTGACCATCAAATGTGAACAGTTGATTCTAAAATGTTGTTGTTTTGAGCATAGTTTTTCTGTCCAGTCATTTAAACAAACAGTCAGATCCTTTTTATTTCTCTCCAATCTTGACAATACAGAGTATAAGACTCATATTCAGATAATTAACACATTTTTTCCATTGTAGAGCATTGGAGTTGGACTGTTTAAAAAATTCCCACCCTATAGAAGTGCCGGTAGGCCACCCATCTGAAATCGATGAAATCTTTGATGATATATCATACAACAAAGGCGCTTCGGTCATTAGAATGCTGCACAGATATATTGGAGATGATGATTTCCGTAAAGGAATGAATATTTATCTTACTCGACATCAGGTTAGTTAGATTGTGCTTTAAAATTGTTTATTGTAAGTGGTAGTCTAAGAAAAAGTCAATAATTGATGTTCTTGCAACTTTTTATGATAATTAATAATTAAGAGTCGTATTTGTCTATTTTGAGGATACCCTAACAGAGTCTATGTTTGAAACATGACTAATATCACCTACCACCATGTAATGTGTCTGCAACATAGAAAAGCAATAAATCACATGTGTGTTGTATGTGTTTACAATTAAATTATTGTTATGCTCTTAAGAATTTATTATTATAAGTTATATGTTAATTACATAATATATTTTGTCTCATTCCAGTACAAAAACACATTTACTGAGGATTTGTGGGCTGCCTTGGAGGAAGCTTCCAATAAACCAGTGGGAGCTGTTATGTCCACATGGACCAAACAAATGGGATTCCCCATGGTACAAGTAAGTACATATTTGACTAAATAACTAAAAATTCACTTGCCCGGTTCCCTTTGGTGTCAGCACATGTGAATACTATGTAATACTTTTCTGGAAATAAGTAAATTTAAAAAAACGATTTAAAACATTTGCCTTACAGGTGACCTCGGAGCAAAGGGGCAGAGACAGAGTTCTAACTCTAACCCAGCAAAAGTTTTGTGCTGATGGAAGCCAAGCTGATGATACAGTCTGGATGGTGCCAATCACCATCTCTACCCAAGAGCATCCTTCCAAGGTATTGATCAAATTGTCTAACCTTGCCTATTGGTATATTGTGTACCTATGAAATAAGTAACAAAGCTTTTAAAAAAAAGACATCCTTTTAGCAAGGAAATTATAATGTCAACAAACAATTCTCGCTTGATGGTTCTTGACATAATATATCAAAAATCTAATTATCGTTACACTATCAAATATTATATCAATCTTTCACATTGACCCATATATTCATACAATGCATTTTTTCTTCAGTAAGATGAGATGGTTCTATGAGATTGCATTATCAAGGTTTATGTTTACAGGTGGCACTTTCTACTGTATTAGAGAAAAGGTCTCAAGAGGTTGTCTTGGAAAATGTCGCTGAAACATCATGGGTGAAGCTCAATCCGGGAACTGTAAGTTTTAATATATTGACGGTGTGTTACTGTACTGTTGATAATTTATGAAACATGTTAAGGACAACAAAAAGTTGAAAAGGCAGGTTACGAGTCCTTTGTTTCTTTCTTGTTCTTGTTTTTCTAGCTAAATATAAGTGTAGCCTATACTTTTGTTACGCTAATGCGTTTAGCTACACCTTGCGGTTTTCCAACTTCGGTTTGCACGGCAAACTGCAACTGATTTGTTCTCATTGCGACCTACATTGCATTACTTTATCACCTTGTTGTGTACATATACTTTTAGATTAAGGTTATCTGAGTGCCCATTGTTTATTGTTATCAATTAAGTATTTTTAATAATATTGACTTATGAAATTAACTCGCTGAGTATATGTGAGAAGACTGAAGATTACACTCTTCGATGAGTGTGTTTCCAGTAATGGCATATGGAATGAGAGGCTTCGTTGTCCATTGTTTTGGTGTTTGTTGTGCAGGTGGGGTACTATCGCACGCGCTACGGGGCGTCGATGCTGGCGCAGCTGGTGACGGCGGTGCGCGACGGCTCGCTGCCGCCGCTGGACCGGCTCGGGCTGCTCGACGACTGCTTCGCGCTGGTGCAGGCCGGGCATACGCATACCGCCGAGTCATTGAAACTAATGGAGGCATTTGGAAATGAAACTAACTTCACGGTGTGGTCGTCGATATCCAATTGCTTATCAAAATTAAGCGTACTATTCTCCCATACTGCACTCGACAAACCGCTGAAAAACTACGGCCGGCAGCTGTTTGCCAACGTGACTCGCCGGCTCGGCTGGGACGCCGAGGAGAAGGAGAGCCACCTGGACACCCTGCTGCGCAGCCTGGTGCTGAACAGGATGATCAGCTTCGAGGACCCGGAGACCATAAAGGAGGCCAAGCTGCGCTTCGAGGCGCACGCGGCGGGCGCGCGGCCGCTGGCGGCGGACCTGCGCTCGGCCTGCTACCGCGCCGCGCTGGCCGACGCCGACGAGCGCACCTTCGAGCGCTTCCTGGCGCTGTACCGCGCCGCCGACCTGCACGAAGAGAAGGACCGCATCAGCCGCGCGCTCGGCGCCGTCTCCGACCCCGCGCTGCTGCACCGCGTGCTGCACTTCGCCATCTCGGACGAGGTGCGCGCGCAGGACACCGTCTTCGTCGTGGTCTCCGTGGCCGTCAGCAGGAACGGCCGCGATCTGGCCTGGCAGTTCTTCAAGGATCACTGGCAAGAGTTCATGGACCGGTATCAGGTGAGAACGTGTGATGTGCGAAGGGCGTGATAGTTGCGTGTCTACTGCAAGGTGCAAGATGTTGACCCGTGACCTATGTCGCAGGGCGGGTTCCTGCTCTCGCGGCTGGTGAAGTCGACGACGGAGAACTTCGCGTCGGAGGCGGCGGCGCAGGAGATCGAGGCGTTCTTCGCGGCGCACGCGTCGCCGGGCACGGAGCGCTCGGTGCAGCAGGCGCTGGAGACGGTGCGCCTGAACGCCGCCTGGCTGCGCCGCGACCTCGCCTCCGCCTCCGCCTACCTGCAGCCCTACCACTGATACGGACGGTGAGCGATTCACTACTCAAACCTCAAACACGTAATTCAAGTATCGTTTGCGTCTGGTGAAGAGAGCAATTCGTTTAGTGTTCACATGCAAGCAATTTATTATTATAAATAACATAATAATTACTAACTCATATTTCTTTATTCATTGTAGTTTTATCATTTCAGGACCAAAAGACACAAGACTGAAACAAACAACGAAATCCACGGTTATGTTTCAATCGAAGTATATTCTACTGTTACATTATAGCAAACTAGCTTTATTTATTTTCAATGACATGAGTTGATGTAAATTTATACAAAAGTTATTGTATTATAATTTAATTACACTGTCGTGAGTGCGGCGGGTGGCGCTATTTTGGGATGCATTTCGTTGTACAATTTTGCATATCAGCAATCTCACAGTTCACCATGTTCCCCTTGCACTGCAGCGGCGCGGCGGAGGCCCGCGAATAGGCGCACGGCACGAGCGATCGCTCCTTACGTTCGTTTACGCTTGTAAACAAATTTCAGTGTGTAAAATATAAACTTGGATAGGATATAGTACAGACTTTTATTTTACCTGTATTCATAATATCTAGCGCTATTATGTAAATGTGTAAAAACGTTATTTTATTTTTTGTTTAAAATGTGTTAGGATTGATTTGGTTCAATATTGATACTGGGTGCATATTTCTCTGTTTGGAATTCATAATTTCGATTTCCTTATAGCGGTAGTGCAATAGGTTTTATATAGATAAGTAATAAGGTATAGTTTAAAGTTGGATTGTAATTTTGGATTTATGGGAGCGAGTCAGTCAAAATTGTGATGTGCGTCGGCTATATTTCGAAGTTACCAGCATAATAAGTCTCTCATTTGTTGTGGCCACTAATTGTTTTTGTAAGACTGTTATCGCAATAAATCGTACAAAAATATATTAAATAATAACAATGTTTCGTTATTAATTAACCCACCTTAAGGCCCATTTACACGACGCCAGTCTATTGTCGGTTGCATACAATAATCTTATAGCAATAATTGACATGCATCGTCTAAACGACATTTGATTACAATTCTTGAAGGAATAATTGCTCTTGAATGTACTAAAAACTGGCGTCGTCTAAATGAGCCTTAACTCTGATACGAAATTCCCATACAGTTGCCTGTAACGAAGGTGATCGTATTCGAATGCATCAAGCGTAGAGTGTAGCAAATGAAACAAAGTGTAAAACAGTACATCTATATTGCACTATAACGTCTCACTTAGTATTGTACAAAATGGGTGTCATTGAATTGGGCCTCGGGTTAAACACAATAACACAAACACCAATCAAATATCGAGCTGGTGCAATGACACACGAACTAATATCTACCACAAATGATGTACTCGGAAAGTGCACAAAACAATGCGAATTACATTTTATAACGCTGACATAAAACATTTGCACACCATTGAAACATAGGAGCTATATAAAAATATGTTGGGCTTTATTTATACATTACAAGATTTACATTAGCACTGCGCAATCGCTAAGAAGGTAGTCTTTCTGTATTGCTTGTGTAGATATTACAACCATTACAATAGTCATTGAGAATTCGGGTCTCGTCAACAATATTCCATTCTATTAATATCATTACATATGTAATAGATTAATTACAAATTCTTTTAAAATTTAATTTATTATATACAAAATGGATATCTTATATTATCCGATAGTTCTCTTTTAATATTCATATTATTTTGCATCATCAGCATTCTTAACTCATTTTCTACTAGTGAAGGCATTGTAGTAAGTGGGTGCTTTTATTACTATATAAGTATTTATTACTTGACTAAAACAAACGTTATTAAATAGGTACATTATTAGATTTTATTACAATCTATTTTGTGATATAAATTATATAAGTTTGATTAACCACCACTGAAGCATTTCAAACATTTTAGACAACGGCTTATATCACACGGTCGACAATAATTGACGTGAGCATCTGCCGCAGAATATCTACCAGGGGAAATATTTCACAGAAAGTAGGTAATATTTCAAATAATATAAATATGGATTTCATTATTTTAAATAGATTTTTACGTAACTATAAAAAAAAACTGGCCAAGTGCGCGTGGAGCCGCGCACAGCGTTTAGGGTGACTAACAAAAAACTTATCTTAAGTAAGAACAGATCGCGACCGCTACTAACAACCGCAAAAGTAAGCAAAGAAAAATATTATTCAAAAGAAATTACATAGGTAGTAGGTATATGCTAAAAATATTTTTATTCGTGTTCGATAAAAAATTATTCAAAAAAGTGATGCACTGTTTATATTATTATTTTACACATCACTTACACAAGTAAAAAGAAATAACGAATGCCTTGTTATTTTTTATTACCTACATATTTTTTTGCACATCCTACCGATGACGGTTACTGAAGTTGAACCGACATGCGGACCAAGTTATCATGTTTACTGTCCTATTGTCAAAAACTGATAGTAACTATAACAAAAATCAAGAAAACATTTTATTTTCTTAATATGGTGTAGGCACAGAACACAGAAAGAAGGGTGTAGGTACCTACGTGAGATAGGTTACGTTCAGCGGAGAGACTTATAAAATTGTAGTACTAAGGGCTTGAAGTTTTACGTTGTCGCTAGTTTATGACGAATTAACAATAATATGTATTTCTATTATTAAATCTATGCAAACGGATAAATAAAAAATATTACAATTAAATGGATATGTTAAAGTAATTTAAGGTTGCGCGATATGCGACCATGATCATCATACCATACGAATTATATAATATAAGTAGGTACCTACCAGTCCGAGACGGGTCATTGGACGGGAGCTGCAAGCGACTATACTAATTTCTATAAAGATGTTTCCAACAACGCAACAACCGCAGACCGCAGCACCGGGGTTTTAAAATAGTAAATTACAAATAGCCGGATCTTCACCAGACGTCCAACGCGATCCAAATGCGCGCGGCAGGATACCAAGCGCATTCAACAGCCAGTGCGATCCATGGTCCAGGATCGCGGATTGAGGATCGTCTGGTGTGGATCCGGCTAATATGATACGCGCCTGGAGCCACCTGGCTGGTTATATACGGTGCTGCAGCTGCAGCCCGTCTCGGAACAGCGGCCACCAGTGGCTAACACTGCGATCTACGGAAATCTGCAGGCCGCAATGTTGTATGCGGCTGCAGTCTGTAACGAAAATGTCACAATATCATCTATCTTTACGAGCGAACTTCGGTATCAAACCGCTTTTCAAGGCCTTGTCGCAACTGCACATAGGTTCTATTGGCGTCAATGCAGAACGAAACAACAAGTCGAGTGTGTAGTTCACATACTGTACTGAACCAATACGACAATGTTAAGTTTTTTTAAATTACATCAATATGAACCACTTTTCCCGAATTTGAAGTTTTTAATAGTTGAAATATAAAATAAGTTATTTGGACTCCGCCTTCCTTCCATTTGGATCCACCGTCTAGATCCCCCGGTTTATCCTGGGATACTTTTCTTTCCATTTGAATCCACCATAGAGGGGATCAAAGAATGAATTGACTTCTACCTTACGTCTTGAATCGGATTTCACAACATTTACCTCCTCCTTTCTTCGTTTTCCTCAATGCTGAGGGTCGTGACCTCTCTGGAGTACCGCGCTTCGACGAACAATGCTCCGCCATCTACTCCTATTCCCCGCAGCGTGAATAGCTCCGCACATCGTCGTGTCTAAGGTGGCACGGATCTGGTCGGACCAACGCATCGGACTACGGCCACGGGGTCTTTTGCCCTCAATTTTTCCGGTGACTACGAGTTTTTCAAGGTTGTCTCCTTCTCTCCTGGCGATGTGACCGAAGTACTCCAGTATTCTTTGAAGACATATGGTGGAAAGTCTTGTTTTTACTCGCAGTTCCTTCAGTATCGAAGCGTTGGTTCGACGAGCCGTCCAAGGAATGCGCAGCAACCTTCTCCATACCCACATCTCGAAGGCGTCTATTCGGCTCCGGTCAGCCGACCTCAATGTCCATGTCTCACAAGCATAAAGAAATATTGGGAAAACCAGTGTCCGCACGAGTCTGATCTTCGTGGTGATCCCGATGTTCCCGTCCCTCCAGATGTTCTGTAACTGAGACATGGCATTCTTCGCCATCCCGATTCGTCTGCGCACTTCCGCCTCGCATGATCCGTGATTGCAAATTGTGGAGCCCAGGTAGTTGAAGCTTGGAACGGTTTCAAGTGTGAGAGTGCCTCTGGGCTGCAATTTGCTAGAGCGATCCACCACCATCACCTTAGTTTTGGATCTGTTTATTGAGAGCCCCATGCTGTTGCTGACGTTTTCCAGCCTCTTTAAGAGCTCAGACATTTCCGCCTCGCTTGCTGCTATGAGCGTCGTGTCATCAGCGTAGCGCAGATTAGTGAGCTTCACTCCACCGACGCTCACTCCACCACACCAGCCCTCCAAAGTTTCCCGAACGATGTGCTCCCCGTACACGTTAAATAATATTGGAGACAGTATGCATCCTTGTCGTACTCCTTTTTCGAACTTAAAGGGCTTGGAGGTAATGGCGTCGACTCTGACCACACCCTGACTGTTCTGATACAGCGACTGCAGTAGTGCGACAAGGTGTTTGGGTACTCCCATTTCGCAAAGCACTCTCCACATGCAGTTCCAATCAACGCAGTCGAACGCCTTGCTATAGTCGACGAAGCAGAGGACGATTGGCGTGTCGAATTCGTATGCTTTTTCTACGAGTTGCCTTACGTTCAAGATTTGTTCTCGCGTGCCTCTCCCTTTGACAAAACCTGCTTGACAACTGCTTCACAACATTTAAACGATAATTAAATGAGTGTGTATCATTTAAAGTCAATTTAACCAGACCGATTCAAAACGGTTGAGTATCCTGAGATCCGTTGCGTAATCCACCGCGGACCTAGACAGTCAATGCAAAGAAGGAGGGAAAAGTTCATGAAAAAATAATTGTAAGTCCCAAAATATTGACCACCGTACAGGGCGATATAACTATTTTAATTATATCATTTTAACCATGAGAGAAGTAATTGTATTACGCATTTATTACGTAAAAATAATATTTACACTTGCATTATAATGCACCCTCACCCATCGGACGGTTTAGCGTAAAATAAGCTCGCATTTTTCTAAATAAACGTTTTAGAATACGAGATCCGGCGCTGCGATCACTCAAAGGGGTCTATGTTAGGATATTTGATAGGCATAAGACGAGTACAATCTACCTACAGTATGAGTTGAAACTAGACGTTATTATTGAGAATATTCTCCTAGACCTAGACAACGCAATTTCTATATCTCAACGTAATAGCATGATCTACGAAGATGTGTAGATATCGTTGTTACTATTATTATTAAGTTAGTTACGAATCTGCAGAATTATTATGAACATGATCATTTATGACTCCCTATAAACTATTATAATAAAAAAATAAGTACTACAAAGAAATGACTAGAAAGTATTTTAAAAAGTCACTATGAGATCCCTAATGTTAAGAGAGTTCAGTTCAGTTGACTAATTCAAGTAATACGTCAGAAGACATGTTTTTGAAGTGGTATTGTATCCATACTTGCGTATGGGAGACCAGAGAGGTTTATAGGCAAGTTTTCAGAGTTAAAATAAAGCAAAGAATGTTATTTTTGTTTGTCTTACAAGGTCAAATGCTAAAGTAACAAAACTTCCTATTAAAAATAGCAAATAGATAATACTACGTCACATGGAGAAAATAAATTTTAAATGTTCAAGATAATTTTGTGAGTAAGTAGGTACTTTACAAAAATATTAAAATTATCAGAGAGATTAACAGTTTATTTCTCTTTAATAATTTTAATAATTTATACGCGTTAATTTTTTTCAGAATTAAGTTTATACATGAATTTCCTCCATTAAATTTACACTTTTATCAGAAGTATATTTCGAAATTGTGTACAAATAAAAGTACGTGTAATTTGTACCATGATAATTGAAATATTATTTGTAATATGTAATCATTTTCTTTACATACGATTGGTATACATTTACATAGTAGTATGTCTATTTATCATGCAGGTATTCAAAATTCCTCAATATCACTATCAAACAAACAATTAGTGTGTCTATGCATGAAATCAGAGGTATAATTCCTAAAACACTTTGAGCAAATAGGTACACACTTAGAAACAGTAAAATGCTTATGTCCGTAATTAATTATAATAAATACAACCACAAAGAAATATTAAAACAATTAACAGTAAATGAAATAAAAACACACAATAATTATAATTGATTAGAAGACTGACGAGTTGCCTAGATCGACACTGGAATCACGTTACAAAGGTTCAAACATGTAAAAAGTTACATTTATATTAAATAAAAGGCAAGACACGTTTTCAAGGACCCACTATAATAACAATTAGGTATATTAATAGAAATGACATAACATTCAAAATTGTAATGTACTTCAATAAATTTATTACAGGTATGAGATCAGAATGAACTAGTCAGTCTTCACTTACAATAGATAAAACGCCTTCTGTATTTAAACTGGTATCACAAATTCATCAAATAGATTCGCACAGCTAGACGGCGCAGCACGCACGGATACATACACGTTGTGTAAACATTTTTATGTACAGTCTACTGGTAAACTAGTGCGGGTTACGTATATGATCTGTAGTGGACTATTTTTGAAACTTATAAGTACTTTTTTACTAAATAAATAAATTTTCAAAATACGATAGGGCGCACCTATCGATACCCTATCAAAGATTTTTAAAATAAAAAATGCTACATTGCTGAATTTACATTACAGTATGACCTGAACATCGCATTTAAAAAATATTTTATTTCGTAAAAAGTATTTTTTTTTAGTTTCCAAAGCGGCCCATTACATATATCTTCATTTACGTATTTGAGACAAATAGATGTATACGCTGCGTTGCCTGTCTTTAGAGTTAAATACATTAAAGTATGCTTTTACAAAAACAAAACTAAAACACCACTTATAACTTACAAACTAGAGTATTCGCAACAAGGCATTCTTATTTTTGAAAGCGATCTTTTCAAGGCAACTTCAGGGGAGTAAATAATATAGTGTAGACAGTGCTACCATGACACGAAACAATAGAATAAACTCGTAAAGTGAAAATTTAATTTTGAATGTATATAGCCAATTTCTAAACAATTAGAGATACAGAAAAATATTATAAGGACTCTCGAGGCCGCCCTATGGAAAGGGATACTCGTTGTCCTATGGTATGGTTCGAGATTTCTTTCAATATTTTTTTGCTATCCTAATACGCACGCACACTGACAACTTCACCCCGTATATAGTTAAATTGAAGAAATGATCGAATTCAAACAAAGTGACAGAAAATTATTCCAGATACTCTCTCAACACTGATCGAACGAATGGAATTTAATTACATATATAACTATGTCGCATCGAATACGTCCTCGTGCTTGCCCCGTGCTAGCCGTGATATAACATCACAATCTTTAAGAACACAGTACATTAATGTGCCACGAAGTTTTAACACGTTTTTACATACATATTCATTCATACACATATTTTTTTTAAAGTATTTTTATCCACAACATGCCTATAACGCTCCTGGATTTTTATCTAAGTAATTAATATTAAAGATAACGAACTTTCTATTCACTCTAACCCTTTCGCACATTGTCGCCACACTTTCAGTAGAATAATTAATTACAAGCACCGTCGAGTATATCTCAAAGAGCTTTAAAATATGAATAGACATAATTTAAAACAAAATAAATATTACGATACCTATTTTGATTTTTTTATAATTTATTATTATTATTTCAAGACCATAAAATTAGGTGGATTTATTTGGTTTCGTACTTGAACATTATTATTTAGAGTATATTATTATAACATTACATAAAAACGTTTATCGATTGCTTTTCATGTCTTTTTAAAGTGTGCGACACAGCGAAAGGTGTAATTCGACTACTCTAACAACCACAACCCAATAAGGAGAATATCGGTTCGGGGAATAATTTAAATACATACATCTGTGTAAGGTGCTACTCTATGATGAGGCACCTGGGCAGGTGCTCGTGAAGGTAATCGAAGAGCTCCGGGGAAGCACCAGGACAATTGGTCAGCTCCAGCTCGCGGAGTTGCCTCAGCTGGATCAGGCTCGACAGTCCGCCGGACGTGAGCAATGGACATCCTGTAATTTTACAAGAACTTTATCTTGATAATTCTAATTATTTGATAATTTTTATTGTTGTTTCGGGTCAACTATCCATTCTTTTTTTGGAAAGTGTTTGGAAAGAAAAAATTCACCTCCCAGCCTCAGGTGGGATCCCCTAGGGTGGTGAAATTCTTTCCAAATTCTAATTAGGTGTTAGACGAAAAACTGTTTAATTTGACAGATAGAAAAAAGAAAACAACTTGTCAGGAATACTCCTTTTGTGAAATTTTAACAATAACCCCATTATCTTTAGTTTTTTTATGTCTAGGCCTACTGGGTATCGGCCTACTTTCCATTATTGTATTTCACATTTCAGATGTCGTCGCGCGTATATCCTTCTATAAATTCTACAAGGAAGCCGCCATATGCTTTCTTTTCTAATACACAGGAAATTGGGTCTCACAAGACTTTCGTCAGGTACAATCAACTACTAACTCAGCAGTGGGTTTAGTTCAAAATAAAAATCAAACATTTCCATTTGTAGTAGTAATTAGTTTACACGGGGAAAGGTTAACACATTTTAATTAAGCTAAAACACATACCGTTACTCAGATCTGAAGGAAACCGAATTTTTTCGCATGTGTAAAACGCTTGCGCTGTAAGTAGCAAGTACCTGCTAAAGACAGCAGCTGCAACGAGCGCATGCCGCACAGGTGCTGCACGCCGAAGTCCCGCAGCTGCGAGCACCAGCGCAGGAACAGCGCCACCAAAGACTGCATCGTGCTGATGTAACCGACGCCAATGTCTGTTATATGGACGCATCTAAAACAATATCACAACTTCATCATTATATATGAACATAAAGACGTGCTTTTGTACTCGCTAGTAGCATATAAATTTAGTTTTTTTTATTATTATTTTATGTGTAATATAAGATTATTTTTTAATACGACACTGCGGATTTTCTCATACAAAAAAACAAGCAACAATAAAATATCTGATTGACAAAACAGGTGTTACCAGTTTTCTTTCGACATTTGTTTTACCGGTGGTCATATAGGGTAGATTATCTATTTAATATTTAATCTTCTATAATATAAAAATGAATCGCCAAATGTGTTGCTAAGCGCAAATCTCGAGAACAGCTGAACCGATTTCGCTAATTCTTTTTTTTTTGAATATTCCTTGAATTACGAGGATGGTTCTTACGGAGAGAAAAAATTAAAAATTCCAACGGGAAAGCGGGTACACACAAACGAAGTTGCGCGGGGTTCGCTAGTACAGAATAATAATATAGTGTTACTCTCATTCTCATTGTAAATGATTGTGTCTAAGTGCCCTTGAGGACCCACAGAATGAAGTATTTTTGTCTTTGACTATGGGCTCACCATTATTGCTGTCTGAATATAAACCTGGATCGCAGCATGCGTTCGCGTCGCCAACTGCGACTCGTAACTGGCGCACGCGTCCTTTTAGTGACGTGCCAATCGGCAAATAAAATAACAGGTGACCTAATTTCTGTTGTAGTCTGATTCGCCTCTGAGATGGCAGTCATCACATGTAATTTTATTTTTTATTTATTTAGTTCTCCAGACTTAGGTACGGTTAGGTACCGACTTAGGACCCCGTTAATTCTAAGAGGAACAGTAGATAAATAAGGCGTACCTGTCCAGCGTTAGTTCCTCGAGATGGTTTAGGTCGCAGGCGATGTATTCGAGCGCATTGTCGGTGACGCGCGGGCACCAGCTCAGGTCGAGGCTGCGCAGCCGCGGCAGGTTCTCCGCCAGCAGCTCTACACCCTCGTCCGTGACTTTGCTGCAGCCGCTCAGGGAAAGCACTGTCAGGTTCGGCAGCGAATGCACTGGAGATATTGAACTAAGTCACAATCCATGCTTGATATCTATACTAACATTATAAAGGAAAGATATGTATTTTTATTTGTATCGAATAAACCGAAAACTCCTGGACCTGATTTCAAAAATTATTTCACAGTTGGGAAGTTACTATACCCCCCAAGTAACAGGCTATATCATATATTAAAAAAAATTAGGGATCCTTAGTAAAACCCGTGCGAAGCTAGGGTGGGGCGCTAGTCATAAATACGAAAGGAACTCTCTGTCTGACTCATAACAAAGAAGAACATGTCAATAATGAAAACTTTCCACTTCTCGTTTGTCCACGATAGTGACATTGTTGAAAACAAAAGAAATTATAATCGCACTTCCAACTAATATTATAAAGACGAAAGTTTGTGAGAATATTAGTGACTTCTTCACACTGAAATGGTTGGCCAATTTTCATGATATTTGGTATGTAGGCGATACCTTGTATAAACACATAATAATGCTTTTTCCCAACAAGTACGCGATCTTCGTAGGATTTGATAAAAAGTCTGATAGATGACGCTTTATACATATAGTAGATGGCGCTGCTGTGCATAAATACACGCAAACGAAGTTGCGCAGGTTTTGCTGGTAAATAATAAAAATGTAAAATATCAGCTGTTATTAACTGAATCACTTCTTCATTGTGTTCACACAAGGAAAAGCTAAAGCTCTCGAGTGTCGAGACCTCTTGACCCGTATGTGCACGCCATACAAAATACCTATCTGTGTAGTGCAACCTCAGCTACTTGAACTAATTGGATGCACTTTACATTGCAACACAAAAATACTATCACCAATACATTTATGGCGAGTTGTATATTTCTTGTTTTGCTTCATAGAATATTAAATGATTTTGATTATATATTTATAAGGTATGCCAACATTTTGCATTAGCAGTTATACTCATTGTTGCGCAATCGATTATGTAGTTCGGATATCAATTTATCTTTATCGATCTATTTCTATAAAGTGATGACTGTTTCTTGTTTTGCTCACTCACCAATATTAACAACGCCGTGGTTTGTTAGTTCCCAACAACTGTGTAAACGCAGTACACTGAGCGACGCACTCTGCTTAGGCGAGAAGTAGCCGAGAGCGGCGTCCGTGACGTGGTACGCTTGTAGGGAAAACTCGTATAGCGACGGCAACAACTGAGCCACTGCCCCTACCTGCAATTTTTATTATCTGTATATTGAAGACTGTAGGGGTTTTATTGCATATTTATTACTTAGGTATAATAACATTATTGTGTCGTAACATTACTTTAACAATAGATAAACAAAACAACATTATTTTAATCCTCGCGAATGGTCTTAGTAGGATTGTTTCTCTATGCATACATGTATTAGGATATTGATGTAGATCATATAAGTAACCATCTGTTAAATATATTAAAACTATTGTAATCTCATTACGGTTAATATCTGTTGTGTTGCTTTGATAAATAAATAAAACATGATATACCTACAGAAAATATTAAACAATAATTTTATGTAAACTTTCTAAGAGTTGTGTACAATATATAAGAACATTAAATAGTTCAAACAGTAAGTGGTGTATTCAAAACGGCAAGTTCTTGTCATATGAGGGGAGATGTTATCTTTGCAGTGGTGGCAAATTTTGTTTCAGATACAAAGTTTCTTGGAATTTTGAATTGAGAAGAAAATTTTTGTTTATAACTATTCTTTGTTAATTTTCAAGAAGTTCAGTTCTTGTTACCACAAGTGTCCATATCAAGGTTCACATATAAAGAAAATAATATGTAATTATTATACTTTTTCTTGTTAGCTATATTGACTTTGTATTTCATAAACGCGCGGTCCCACTGCTGCGCACGCTGCGCACGAACACGTGGGCCACGTGGCACATTACAGCTGTGTGGATGACTACGTGGGTCTACGTTTCCACTGCAGTACAAGCTATACACGAATATAAAACCACGACTACGTACAGCTGTAGCGTGGCCCACCACGGCGCACGGAGAGGCTACGCATTGATTGTCATAGTTTTTGGTTTGTAATGTGCCACGTGGCCCACGTGTTCGTGCACAGCGTGCGCAGCGATGTGCACGCTTTGTGGAACAAGCTGTGTACCGCATTCACTGCGTGCATGGCGTTGACAGCGTTGAGCTATGTTGAGCAAGCCATGCATGTATCAATGACGTCACTTGATGGTTAACGTGTCCGTGGGTTGCAGTGGACACGATCATGTACATCCTCTTGCAAAGCAAAGCTTAACACATGTGCGTAGCCTCTTCGTGCGCAGCAGTGGGACAGCGCCTTAACTGTCACTTGTAACGCAGATATTTACTCAAATGCTCATTACAAATTTTAATATTTCAAACTACTTGCTTGACATGACATGAGTGGTCAATTTTTTATTTTATTATCATAAAATCTTTTATCAGTATTTTAACTTCTACATCCCTGCTGATTGAATATAAGCAAAAGTTATAGCAACGATGGTTGATACAATGGAATAAATTGTGATTGGTAAAAATAATATTATACTTACAGCTTCATCAGCAATGTTAATGCAATCAGTAAGCGTGAGTGAGACAATTCGTGGAGTTAGACATGCCCATAGACCAGCCTCAGTTATTTCATTGCATCCAGTTAATTCTAGCTCAAACAATACCTAAAATAAATATTGTTATTAATATAAATTTAAATCTCCTAATCATTTCTCCTTTTGCCAGTTAAAACTTCAAAACAACCAACCTGTAAATGGTCCAATATTGCTTCTAATCCTCTGTCAGTAATGGTGCATCCTTTTAAACTAATGGCATGGACATGATGAGCGGACAGAGGAAACTGTCTTATAAATTCATTGATGTCATCATCGGAAGCCGAAACTAAAACAACACCTCGAATTCCTCTTCTAACTAATGAACTATAGAATCTCTGTGTACAGCAACCGGCGGCGGAACGCAGCTCGCGGCAATCGAGCACAGCCACCAGGCCAGTCCACCATCGCGGTGACGAGTACAACACGTCGCGCCACTTGGTGCAAACCTGTGCGAGAGCCCGCCGGTCGCTCGCATTAAAGTACAAGAAGAACTTCTCGAGAAACCTCTCCTCTTGAATGAACTGCGACCAGACAAGTGGCCTGGGCGAGGGACGGCGTCGCCTGGGCACGCGCGGCGCAGTGGCGGCGGGCCCGCACAGAGCATTCGCGACGCGCTCCACTACGCCAGGCGAGCGCTTGCGGCCGCGCAGCCCCAACCCGGTGATGCGTCGTGACAGCTCAGCCGACGCGCGCTCCACCACGCCTTGCGCCGATACCGATGACATCTTCACCTTGACGCGCCGGATAGTGTCCGCCGGCCGGCCGCCGCCGGACCCCGCGCCGCCTGCGCCGTGCTCGCAACCCGCCACCGCGATACTATGGATTCATGATTAAAAACAATACATTTTTTAACCCTTGATAGTATTTGAGACCAATATGTACTAGAAAGTTAGAGGTATCATAAATTATCAGAACCTGACCACTAGGAAAATATTCCAGTTTATGATAGGCTAGGCTCTCTGATCAAGTTGTTACTCATAAACTGTGTCTTGTTGTTCATAAAATTTTAATTTCTCATTAAATAATTAATTTCATAGTTGCATTTATGAAGCCAATATACATAGAATAGTTTTCATGCAATAGTATAATATTTTAAAAATTGAACGTGCAATTCGTTATTAAATAGCAATTTTGATATTAATATTATGGATATTACCTACGTTGCTGCCGCGAATTTCGGCCAAATACGACAGACAAAATAATTTCAATTTTATGAAATAAAAAAATCGATGATCTCTACAAACCTATGTATATTTTACGGGACTCGTAAACACCATTATCACTATAGTTTTAACACATAATTTTAATACATGATAAACGTTGTGAACATCTAAAATAGATATTCTTACAAAAAAGACACTGAAATAATCACTACACTACACGAACACAGAGCGCTAATTAAAATATCAACCACATAAATAAAAAAACTGCACGATGAACATGTCAAAGAGACCGATATTAAGCTTTTTCTTTCACTCTTTATGGAATATGGTGGGACAGAAAGAGCAGCAAATATTTCAAATGAAAGATTAGTGGAAATGCACGCCTACGTAAATTAATCGTATTATAATTTGAATATCGTTCGGGAATTTTGTGGAATCTATCTACAGAAAATAACTAGTTCAGAAATGTGTTTGTCAAGCAAATCTGTAGTTCCTGTTACTATTTTTGCCATTTTCAAATTATTTAATTCTTATAAAAAAGCCTATATCGTATCGTATATCCATAATACATTCCCTGCACTTCTGAAGGCTCTGCATATTTTTATTAGCGCTAAATAATAATTTGTAGTCCGTTATGAGTATGTACCTAAACCATAGATCTAGCTCTCTCTAGTGATCTTATGTTTAAGAGCTAAACGTAACAGAAGATGATTGATTTGAACAGCGAATAGCCATCGGGCGCATCCACTTGCAGACCATCCGTTGCTCGCACGCTGCCACGTTGTTCACGCAGCGCGGTTCCAAGTTCATGCCTCGCTCGCCATTAACTAAGCGACTTTTACTGGTATAGAAATGTGACGGGGGCACAGAACAAAGAAACCAACTTATTTCAACTTCCGTTACGAACCTAAAACTAAAAACCTTAAAAAATATAAAATCTAAAATATATTGTTAAAAGGAGTTCCTTTTTAGGCAAGGTTCCGAAGATACTTGGCAGCGTTCCCCCTTTGAATAGCTAGACATTCTTTGTCCAAGGTAGCTGCCAGCTCTTCGGTCTCCTGTGATATCGACTAACTTTTAAATTAATTTGATTTATTTATTTATTACAAAAATCCACAGCCCTTAAGAATTAAACAATAAAGATCTTAAATATTACACTGATGGCCAATTACGTTAAGATATAATAATATATAGGTTGCATCCCATACCAACACCCGGCCCATCTTCCATGGAATCAAACTCATACCGTCCGGTCTCTTGCAATACCAGTCAGCTCGAGTAGACTTGGCACGTTGACCGTAGCAAGGGAAGGGAGCGTAGAATGATATTTTTATGTTATCGTTAAGTGCGGCATGTTTCGAAAAGCGGCCTGCACTTTTTTGGTCTGACAGTCCGTGATGTCCTAGCTTGTCGACATCACTGCCACAAGGACATTTATGAGGAGCGCAAAACGGAACCCCTAGTCGTAAACAAGTTGCGATACGGAGCGTGTCAGGCTCAAGAAATGTTCCTATATTTGACGAAGGGTACGCGTGAAGCCAGTAGCCGGCCTCATGCGTACCCACGGCCAAAAGCCTAGCTCGCGCCGAACGTGTACAAAAGATGAAATGATTCCTCTTCACTTCACATAGGACCATGATGGCTCATCAAATGATTGTCCATCATCGCCGCCATGATCGGGCAACCAGCGCTCTCTGGTGGCGGATATCAGAAACTAAGTTTATCCAACCGTAATCGACGTGCACCCAATCATGGCATGGGGCATCATTCCTTTGATTTGATGTAATACCGAACGACACGCTGCTTTTTTTAAATTTTAGTTCATCCACCAGGCACCAAATGTCGCTGTTGCCTTCGAATACTGTACTACACAAAACAAACAAAATGAATGACATCAAATGTCATCTCATCTGTGTAAGATACTGTAGAAAGAGTCTATACTATATCCATGGTAGAAAGAGTTTGCATTGCTTGCACAGAGGATATTTCAGGGATATTTTGTTTTGGAGGTTATCCGGCAGCAGTTGCAATTGTTTGATTTTATTAATAATTGATCTAAAACAGATACACAGAATCTATTTTTCTGCATATTTTTTTTACAGTTCTCTGTATTTTTCTGTAATAAACCTACATTCGTTAAGATGGAATTCGCCGAAGCAATCCCTATAACTTACAAGGAAATAACACCAAATCACAACATACCCGAGAAATGGAAGGAAATAATTTTAAATACAGGTATGTACATACTGATGAAAATTTTGATCAGAAGTTGCTTATTACTAAACTTTGGTCAGAGTCGCGTTACCCCTCGTTTTCACCAAGAAACAAGTTTGATACAGAACTTGTAGAATACTTTCAATTTGTTGTAGACTTGTATTGAGACTGTCTCAAACATTGTTTCGTTCATACTGTGTAGCAAACAAACTTAGCCAACAAGTATGTATACAAGGTATATAACACATTTGCGTTTACACTGAAGTCTGTACATGTTTAGAACTTGTCTGATACAGTGATAGCGTTCCCACCTACCAAAACACAGTCATGTTTTAGACAAGTATTGTTTATTTTATTGCAATTTCTGTATAATACTAAATATAATTAGAATTTTAAACATTATCCATGCTTGTTGGCTAAAGTTTCATACAAGTTTTGAATACAAGTTTTACAGTGTTTTGTATGCTCACAGCATTTTTCCACTACTCCGGCCGATCCGATTTTTATCGGTTCGGTAATTGCCGGTCCGATATAGAAATTAATGCTTTAGTATACGCGCGCCTCCACTACTCCGGCATCCGGTTTAATCCGGTCTAAAGTATTATTTTCTACATCTGCCTTTTTGCAAAAAGTTTTGTTTGTTTTAGTTGTATTATTTTTGACTATGTATGACTGAATTGAAATTATGTTTTTTGTATGCAGATAGTTTCATACATGTTTTGTATTGAACATGTTATATACATGTATAATACATTGCATATGATTTGTATAATAATAATACATGTATTATACCTTGGTGAAAACGAGGGGTTAGGCTGTTAAATTTGGTAAACATATGACAATGAAGAATATAAAGGAAAATAGATCTAAAATTATTAGGTTTATTTGGATATTTCTAGTAATTAGGTATTACTTGCAGGTGACATTTTATAATCCTTTCCTTTCATAATCAATAGAAATCTCTTTTGTTAAAGGAGGCACTCACAGCACTTTACAGGATATCAAGTTGCCTCACAAAGCTGGTGGATACTGGTACCAGGATTCAAATAAAGTCAACACTAGAAATAGATTTATCTACTGGTAAGCATAAATAAGTATAAGTATGATTATTAAGCTAAATATATACATTGAAAAAGTTGGCCTTTTTTATTTTTACATATGTTTTTTAGTCTATTCTTGTTACCTGCTACGAAGAAGGGATTAGGGAGAAAATGATGAAAAGGAGTTGAAATTGCTACTAAATAAGTTACCAATGAACATGTGTTGCCTGCTACGAAGAAGGGATTAGGGAGAAAATGATGAAAAGGAGTTGAAATAGCTACTAAATAAGTTACGATTGAACAATATAATTTTTTATTAAGTAGCTATTGGTTAGTGTTTAGACATTTCCTGAAATGAAAAGATTACCTTCTGCTCCTATTTTGTACCATTAAGTGTAAAGAAATATTGTAATTAGTTTTATTATAAAGAACATTCATTTTATATGTTTCAGGCAAACAACCTCAGACGCTATAGAATTTTCAGAAGCATCTTTGGATATAAACCTCACAGCATCCAACTTGAGATGTAAGGTGGCACCAGGCACACCTCCTCTCAGTAGCATTACAGTGTACGAAAGAGCGGCCACTCAAGAAGTAGTTATATTGGCCGCCACTGTCTCGTCTGTTCATCGGTTGATCTTCCCTCACCCTCAATCTTTTGACAAAAAGGTAATGCTCCAATTTTTCTAATTTTTGACATAATTATTTTCTTACCACCACAGCCCGTAGGTAAAATAAGTACTCACTGTCCTGTTCAATTCGTATTTTGTATGAGTGAGACAGCAATTAAATTTGAATCAAAATAGAATCTGTTTTTGTTATGAGAATAGGGGGCTGATATATGACTAATATTTCCATATTGTTATATCCATTATCTTTGCTTTCCAGTCCACATTTGGGTCGATGAGCACCTCATCACCTTCAATATTTCACGACACAAATGCTGTTAACAATCCAAACAATTATTATATTTTCAACCAGTATTCAAATGCAGGTAAGTTATATGGCTTATAATAAGTTCTTGACTTATTCAAATCATTTATTACTGTACTAGCGAAACCCGCTTACCCGTGGGAATTTCGGAATGTATTATATACATAAACCCATTTTAAAAACCGCATCAAAATCCTTTTAGTAGTTTTAAAGATCTAAGCATACATAGAGACAGACAGACAGTGCGACTTCATTTTATAATAAATTTATTTATTTCAGACAATTTTTACAGTACGTTTGATTTGTTAGTAGGTAGGTTGGTAGGTTAATACAAAAAAGATACTTGTGTGTGACTAAATCCTTGTGCGGCACACTGGCCCATGCAATGCGAGCCAGTGTGCCACAAAGGGACCATCCATACGCTCAGCAACGTCCGTATCGGTATCACGGACAGTCCTCTGTGCAGAGCATGCATGAAGATTGAAGACACGGTGGCGCATGTGCTCCTTGAGTGCACAGGCGTCTCCCAAATCCGGAAAGAGACACTTGGGTCACCAATAATAATAATAATAATAATAATAGTCATTTATTTCAGGCAACAAATAAAATTTTAACAAATTATCGGCCCATATAATATATACCTTACAGACTAACATATATACAATAATATAAACACTATAACTATTTCACATGTGATGTCGGCGACATGTAACGCGCATTCTCCGTAGGTAGTCGCCCGCGGAATCTCCGAAACACGACGCCCTGCGGCCAGAAATCCTCCTTCATAAAGGTCGCTAGATGGTGAGTCGGAACTCTCACCACATAAGAATTGAAATTTACTTTGTGGCGGGATTCCAACCGTTCGACCCTTAAGGTGAAGTTGGACTTCTTCCTGACATAATCTACAACCTCCTCTACCGTTGTAGACCAGTGCAATCTGGAAACATACACCTGCGTCGACGGTGTCGCTGGACGCAAAAGGTGGTTTGCTCCGGTCGGTGCTGTGCCGCACTGGTTGCGACTGGTGGGCTTCCTTTTCTTCTTTTCCACCTTGGTGAAGCCCTCCTCGTCGCACTGGTTCTTCTTTGGAACAGCCTTACGTTGGACCCGTTGACTAGGACCCAGCTTCTTCCCCTCTTGAGATGGCCGCTGCGATGGTGGAGCAGCGGCAATTGCAGCGTATGGACGTTGAGGAGTCGACGTACGTACGCTGGATGTCAGCTCCGGCGCGGTGGAGCGGGCGGCGGGACGTAGTTCATCGCACCTTACGACAGCGGCTGGCGGCGAGCGGTCGAATTCCGCTGACGCAGAACTGCCTAAGGTCGCATTGTGCGCTCCGCGACGCATGTTTACGTTAGCAAACTCGTCTGACCTACTTACCGAATTATTACTTTTTATTGATAATAATTCGGCACGTAGCTCCTTGATGGTAGTTTCCGAAGTTGCCAACCTAAACTCCATCTCGGCCTGACTGGCTTTCAGGGCAGTTATGTCCTTGAGCAGCCTGGTGACATCGACGTGGTCGAAAGTGACGGGGGGCAGCCGATGCAGCTCCTTCGCCACAAAAGCAGGCACGTCGTCGGGATCGGTGACCTTCAATAATGATATTATATCTTGAAGGCTCCTCTCGCCTTTCTCATCCCTTCGCCGGGACGGCATACGGTCGGCTTTGCCGAGCACCTTGTAGAGCAGCTCCTTGCCACTACAAATTTCGTCTTCCTTGAAGTTTGACTTGCAGATCTGCAAGATGCTAACCTCGTCCATGGTGTCGATAGCGTGCTGGATGAACGCCAACAGTTCGTTGGCTATGAGTTGTTCGGAACCCATAGCCGCGGTAGCGGGCAGCGGCCAAGCCGCGCGTCTCGCGAATTAAAATTCGAGTCTAATGTCAATGCAATGTACGCGACCGTTTCCGAACGCGCATCGCACTGCATTGACCAATGTCTCTTGCGGACACACTAAGCAGTTTGGGAGGACTAATTCGCTTCTGGAGGGAGGTGGGATGGATGGAATGACAACCCCACGGCTCACGTACAATGGTCCAGACCAGGACTAAGTGCGGAAACCACACCCACTAGAGGGGTTTATGATGATGATGATGACGCTCAGCAACGACGCGCAGCAGGCTGTTGCCACTGGCTCGCGTCCGCAGCGCCATCGAGGCTGCCCTCTTGCGCATGGTGGCATGGAAGCTGAAGCGAGGCAGCCCTGAATGCGTTATTATATTGAACGCTGAGAGTATCGAGCGACCGTCGCGAGTGTGCGACCCACAGGTTGCAGGTGTAGAAAGTTCTTCAATACGCTCTAAAAAGTGTTGACTTTACTTGTTTTGAACATCGTGCAAACCTGCGGGCCGCCATATTCGCTCTTACCGATAGTGCTCTCCGTTCGCGTTCAAGTCCTCAGTCACTATATGACCGAGATACTTGAATCTCTCTACGCGCTTTAGAGCCACGCCGACCAACCTAATAACCTTTATAGTATGTAAAGATGTACTCTTTGACAAGAGAATGTGTTTGTAAAAACCTATTCTCTGAATAAATAGAAGAAATTTTGAAATTTTAAACTTATAAATTGCCTCGGAGGGTTTATTATTATTATTATTATAGGGTGGGACGCCTGCGGGGCACAGGCGGGTGTTCAAGTCGCTTGTTGGGCTCATTACACCCTATTCCCGTGTGGGTACGGTTACTGTGGCCCCGATGACCTCCCCCCAGAAAACCTCGAACTCCTTCTGCAGAACTCCGCTCCGACCAGTGTCCAGGTCGCATAGTCTTTCTTCTTCGATCCTATCGGCTTCAAAAGTTTCCCACCTGAGTTCTCTGGTTCACCGCATTCGGGACAAGTGGGGTCTATGCTTCTGTCTATGAGGGACATATGTCGGTTAAGTCTGCAGTGGCCCTGATGATGATGATGCCCATGAAATTGCCTCGGAGGGTTGGTCTTACCCAATCTTACCTTATGTTTAATATTATTATTACAATCTAATTGTATTATTTTTATTTACGTTAGCTTATAGTCCAATGCGACTAACAACAATGAAATAAAATGTTAATTATTAAAAATTTAAATTTTAGTATTGCTACCTTTACCATGTTTATTCCAGCCATGGGAGTTTCTCACTCATGTGCTTCACTCTTGCGGGACAACGGTGAAGCGGTGTTTGCGCTTGCGTTTGGACATGGCGGAGATGGTGGTTTGCTTCTTGTGAAATTACCTATGTCTGGCACAGCAGTCACAACGGTTCTGAAACGGGAGTCAACTGTACCAAGATTTCTGTCTGGGATTACTGGAGCATTGAGGTTGGAATTTTTATACAGTATCTAGAGGGGGAAAACTCACTGCTATGGCCTAATGTAGATACATAATTACAATAAAATAAAAATACAGAATACAAACGAATTGTCCATCAATTTATTAGATTTATTGTTTCTAAAAATATTCTACTTACACTTGAGCATTTAGGAATTTTTTGTCTAAACTGCAAATATTCAAAGTAGGCCTTCACAGGCAATTGTATAGTTTATTTAATATAAATCAAATGCCTCTGTAACATTGCAATTTCTTTTTGCAGAGGAAAAAGCGACGTTGTAGAAACATATGGTGTGGTACTTACAAATGTTTTGGTCGTTGCAATATGTGGAGACACGTGCCTCCGGGCCTGGGCGCTGGACGAGGGCGGCGCCCCCGCGGCCGTGTCGCAGCCTTTGTCGCAGACGCTGGTGCGACCCCGGCCACCACGTAAGTTGTATTTTTAATACCATATCGCCCGTTTAGAGGTAAAAGAAACATATTCATAAGAATCCTTGTGTAGAGACTAGAGAGTCGGTTTTACCTCGGAAAAAAAAGGTTTGTAGAAAAAGAAAGAATATGTTAGGTTTATAAGATAGAGAGAGAGAGGAAGATTGTATAATCTTAAGACCGTATGGTATGTTCTTGATTCACAATAAATTTTTAATTTATTGGGATAGGTTTGTTTTAAAAAGCTACTTGACATCACTATGTTGGCATTCTGCTATGTATGCGTAATGTAGGTAAAGTAGATTTTTTTAATCAAGATTAAATATTTTGTTGCAGCTCATGGACATATGCTGCAAAAGACGAATGACTCGAATGGCAGTGTGACACTAGTTGCATATCTTTCCTTTCCTAACGAGTGCGAGTTTGTTGTACTGAAAATGCACGATGGAGGTGCAGGATCTGTGAAATTTTCTCATATATGCAGACTCTTTGGACCACAGGTAATTTTTGATAAATCCGATAAGAATTTTACTAGGTCGCTGTATAGCTTATCCCCCTTATGTATTCATTCTTCTCTCGTCCCTCCTCCTTTTCTACTTTCTTCTCTTTTTCTCGCAAGTGTAGTTAACCCTCGGGAATAAAGTGCGATTTCCAACTCGGAAGTATTTCTGCCCGACACGCGTACTTCGTCGGAAATCACTGACTTCCATCCCTGTGTGAACAATGTACTATTTATCCTTCCAGTTAGATTTGTTGGATTACGCCATCGGTTACGGAGATGGAAGTAATGTTATTTGGGCTTTATGGAGCCAGCCTGATGGAGAAACAGTAATAACGAGTAAGTAGAAAAAATGTTTTGATAGGGCATTGGCACATTATTTGTTGATTATTGGAATGAGTGCTGTATGTTGTCAATATTTCAATGAATTTGTTTTATTATCTATGTGCGTTAGGCAGCGGCGTGGGCTCGGAGGCTTGTTGGCGCGCGGTGGGCCGGCGCGCGCGGCCGCCGGCGCTGGCGCCGCTGCCCTCGCACCGCCTCTACAAGGAGCGGCTGCTGGCGCCCGGCCTCTTCCCGCCCGCCGTGCTCCGGAAGGCGCTCGTCGTCAGTACAACCTCCCTATTACTCGCACAACATTTGACAAGCGACGAGAACACCAACCTTATACACCTGTGTGCAGATCTACGTGCGCACGTGGGGCTCGGGCGGCGCGGAGGCGGCGGCGCTGGACGGCGAGCTGGGCGAGGCGGCGGCGGGCGCAGTGCAGGCGCGCCTGCGCCAGCTGGCCTCGCGCCAGCCCGCGCCCGACCACACGCACCTCATGCACAAGTCAGTGCCACTCTTCCAAATAAATTCATTATAAATTCAAACTCAAACGACAAAGAATAAAAAGAAATTACTTATGCTATGACATAGTCCTTGTGCGTCTGTGGCAATGATTTTCAGCATACCTCCTGCTCGAGTTCAAGTGGTAGTCAAGCATTTGGCTTCGCACATAATTGTACATCGCATTTATTGAACCAATGTTTCGTAGGTGCTGGTCAGACTTGTACAGTTGGTGCATGCAGTATATGGAGGGCCTGCAGAAACCACTGGGGCTAATGGTATCAACACACGTAAGTATAAATAATGATTGGTATATTTTGGTTATGAATGAAACGGTCAGCAAATAATATAGGGTGTTGTCTGATATAAAATAATTTATGTTAGCGAAATAAATAAATTAACAATCAGCGGATTGTGATTCACAAAACGAAGGCACTTGCTAAGCACTAATGCTAAAGCTAAGCAAGTAATGTAGTATACTGGTCGCCAACGTGGCTGCTTCGCGCAGTAATAAAACGAAGTTCGAAACTCATACAATTATTACTCAGTGCATAACGACAATCGATTTATTTTCAATTGTTTTATTTTTAGTGAGCCCAAATTTCGGTGCGCAGTATAGTCGTATCTATTTCAACTTTATCGGAATGTGAAAAGCAGAACTATTTAGAGACACGTGTCAAATTGTATGGTGATTTGTTTCTGCCAATGTGACAGAGCCCTTCGGGCGCAGCGGACGAGGGCGGCTGGTGCGGCGTAGTGCGCCGCGCCGGCGTGTCGCTGGTGCAGCCGCTGGAGCCGCTCGAGCGTATGATGCTGTGCCCCGACGCGCCCGATATGCGTACGTACATCTCGCATCTCTTTCACACGCGACGCTAATAACGTCAAATATAACGTGATGTCAATCCGTCTTTGAAAATTTTTCCTTTTGCCAGATTTAAAATTTCTGATTAATATGTCATAACGTTCAATGTAACAAAATTCCCATAGTGTGGACGGCTTGTGCGCATGAACTGAGATACTGATGTAACATAATGTGTGACACGGTGCCTTTCGTGTTTATGCTAATTAGGCAGTATGTGGGGCGCGGCGGGGCGCGTGGTGGCGGCGGGCGCGGCGTGGGAGCGGTGCGCGTCGTTCGACGGCGCCGCGGAGCTGGAGCGGCGGCTGTTCGCGTGCGCCGCGCCGCAGCACCGGCTGCTGCCGCGCCTGCTGCACCTGCTGCTGGCCGCGCCCAGCGCGCCCGCGCCGCCCGTGCTCACGCCGCAGGAGATCGACGAGCTCACATCCATTTTGGAGCCCATCAAAGACTTGCAGAGTGCGGTCCTTGAATTGAACGACGCGCTGAGACTGGACGTACCGGAAATTGACACCACCAAAGGTAATAAATAACAAATCATAACAGTCTCGGTTAATAATTATTTTGGTAACATTGCAATACCTGGCACAATTAATCTCTGATGGATCATTATTTTGGATAGGTAGAGTTCTATGACATCTTTGTTTTGTATTAGCAAGTAAAAATGAAGTTTTTATTATTTTTTTAGCAGAAAATGATGAACATAGCGATTACGATAACTTGTTTGCGAGTGACTTGGGCGTATCGATAGTTACGGAATCGATTCGTCAAATGGCTGAAATGAGGTAAGAAAGGACTTGATATTAAAATAAATAGGTATGTATAAAGTGTAGCGAGTATAAATGTATGGTGTGTCAGGTGCCGCGTGGTCCGCGGCGCGCTGGCTGCGTTGGGCGCGGCGCTGGGCGCGGCGGTGCCGGGCGCCGGGCACTGCGCCGTGCACTGGCAGGCGTACCGCGCGCTGCTGTGGCTGCGCGCCGCGCCGCTGCAGGCGCACACGCCCAGCGCCGCCGCCGCGGAGGCGTTCCGCCTGAAGCTGGGCGCGCTGGGCGCGACGCCGGCGCCGCAGGGCGGGGGCGCGTCGGCGGCGACGGCGTACGCGCGCTCGGCGGGCGGCCGCCGCGCACGCCTGCACCTGGCCAAGGCGGGCGCGCCGCTGCACTGGCTGCGCGCGTTGCCCCTGTTCACATACCATTTGGCGCATCAACTGTATCCTTGCCATTTTACTTTTCTTCTACCGTTTCAACAATTTCCTTCACTTTTACTTAAAACATAATTTGTTCGAATTCCGCACAAGACAATCGTCGTTACAATTATGTATCCATGAACTTATTATTATTAGTAACTGTTAGTCTTGGTCTCGATGTTTCAATGTCTAATACGTATGTATTTTTTTTATCCACACAGTTAGTTTAAGATGAAATGACTTTGTACAATGTAACCAAAAACCATGATAATTTCCTGAATCGAGAGCACAGATGGGCAGTAAGCGGTGGTTTCGAATTTGGGTGGTGGCTGGCTACTATCAATCAGCCGAGGTTGGTCCAGAACTACGTAGCGATGTTGGAGCCGTGGTGCGAATGGAACGCATGTTCTCGTAAGACATAATTTCCTTCTTTTATTATTGTAATAAGGAATAAAAATTATACTACATGTAGCGGGAGCGATGGTGATGTGCTCGACCGTCACGTAGGAAAGATCTTTTTTCTTCACTCCGTGGTTCTTCTGTTGGTGTCGCCACATACAAAAGATTCTACAGCTTGTCTAATAAAGACCCGTGTGCTGCGGGATCACGAAAAAAAAAAATGCTGCTCCCTGTAAGTGGAAATGCAATACGTAATTTTTTTGTCTTTTAATAAAAAAAAATGTATTATGAAATTTTTGATTTTAAAAAGAAGCAAAAACACTAATTATGAAGTCAAATCTTATCTTCTGCCGATATGCTGTGAGAGTGTTCCGTTTGTAAGCGTTGGGCTTTGTTGGCAGGCCAGTTCATCCTGGGCCTGGCGCTGCTGGACCTGGAGGAGGCGGAGGGCGCGTACGCGGCCTTCTGCAAGGCGGCCAAGGGCGTGGGCTGCGAGCCCTTCCTGCGCCGGCTCGTGGCCGCGCCCGACCAACGGCTCACGCAGCACCAGGCGCTCGTGCTCTACTACATGAAGGCAGGTGATACCAGTCTATGGACGCTTGCAATACCGGGGTATCACTTATGGAGACCATACTCACCGTAGGAACATAACATGGCCGAGACCAATGTTATTTGGCTACGATTTAGAAGAAGTGAAGTAAGGCACAGCGGATAATCCGCTCAAATCGGAGCAGCCCGTCTTGAGAAGGACCTCCACCGTACACTTCTTACCTGTCCCTGCTTCTGACCGCTTCTCTGTTCGACAGGTCATAAAACTTTTCGAGATTCACGACGCAGGCGCCTGTGTGGTGCGCATCGCGGAAACGGCTATCAGCATCGCGGATAAGGATGACCCTAATTTGGTGAGAAAAACGCCCATCAAGGACACATTTTAATAAATTGCACATTCATAAGAATGCGATTAGCGAATAATGATCATATAAATATAAATAGTAGCGCTTCACTTTGTATTTGTGACAAATGCATTTTTTCTCCTATAATAAAAGTTTCATAGTTCGCGGGCCGTGCGGGTGCATCCACGGTAATATGTCTAGTTTATAACATTATATGTGTGTCGTGCGCAGCCGATGTTCCAGTGGCTGGTGTTCAAGTGGCACCTGTCGTGCGGCCGCGTGCCGCGCGCTCTCGCCGCCGCCGCCGCCAGCTCGGCGCCCGCCGCGCGATCCGCCGCCGCCGCCGCGCTGCTCTCCGCGCTAGGTATGTACTCAGAGGGATAACACTTTAGGCGCAGCGCAAACACTTTTTGATTGTCATGAGTATGCGTTAAATGGAAGCAACTGGACACAAAAAATGTATTACGCAGGGAGTAGATGATTTCATACCGGTTCTATAGGAAAAAAAAATCATTGGTAGTTTATATCTGACACAAGACACAAAAAGTATCCACGTTTGCGCCACGCTTAAAATTTCATTTGAGTTTCCACACATGACAACCTTTTTGAAATCGGTTTGAAACGCATTGCAAATCAGTTTCATTGAACCGGCGTGCTATAAACTCTCGATTGAGTTTCATCTGTTTCATTTGCTTTTCGGTACTTATTGTAAAGATTTCATCACGATTTAGTACAATTTGATGTTACGTCGTGTATGGAATCTGATTGAAACTGGTTTCAAACTAATAATAATGTGGAAAGGGTTTAGTTGTTCTTGTCGTAACCCTTGTGTCGTCCGCCTGCGTGCAGCGAGCCGCAAGCAGCTGGGCGCGCTGGTCTCGTGCGGCGCGCTGGCGGCGGAGGCGGAGCGCGCGGCCCAGCAGCGCGCCAAGCTGCACGACGCGCACGCCCACAACCCCTACTACGACTTCCTGTACGCGCTGCACGTCTCGCGACACCACTACAGGAAAGGTGCTGTGCCCAATCATAAGAGCTTTTTTGTTCATTCGGTTGAATGCTCTAATATCAAAGACTGCTGGTTCCAATTTATAAAATATTTTTGTGTTGGATTGCCGATATCGATGACGGCTTAATATCACGCTACGCAGACGAAGTCACGCGTGTCAACTAGTATCAATACTCAATTTTGCTTCAATATTATCTGTCTCAATTCTCTCTCAGATGCAACCCCTATGATGCAATCTCAAACTGAGAATATTATTTAAATAGCAATGAAAAAATTGTCATCACTATAAATCTTCCTGGTAGCTCAGTTGGACCGGTTTTCGAGAGGTCGTGGTTTCGAATATTGCCTAAGGTGGAATAGAGTATAATAATGAATGGTTGCGTGTGTTTAGCGGCGGCGGTGATGTACGAGCGCGCGGCGCGGTGTTTGGCGGAGAGCGGCGCCGCTGCTCAGACTTTGCGGCGGCGCTGGCTGGCCGCGGCGCTGGTGAGCCTGCGGCTGGCGCAGCCCGCGCACGCCTTCCTGGCGCGGCCGCCGCCCGACGCGCCCGCCCTCGCGCTGCAGGTCGTCGGCCCCGAGCAGCTGGCCGCAGAGCTGCGCGAGGAGGACCCCGACGCGCTGGACCCAGTGCAGCAAGCGTTGCAGAGTTAGTATGCTCAAATACTATAGACGAGTAATACGCACAGCTTCGGAAGAATTCGGGCAAGACGCGACACTAGCGCCCCTACGGCATGAGAGCGGAATGAGGTTAACGATTTCAAAACTTTTGTATGCAAAATGTTATAGCGCCCCTAGCGGCATGAGGTGAACTGTGCGTTTTGTATGCAAAATGTTATAGCGCCTCTAGCGGCATGAGGTGAACGGAGGTTGCCAAGTCATTGTATGAGAAACGTCAAGAGCTGTGCGTATTACTCGTCTATAGTATTTGGTATGCTATCCAATATTGTTGGTGGTGAGCTCAGTGATGGAGGCTGGCAGGCTGACTCTCGCGTTTTCTTTCGCCGAATGGTAGTCATTTATAGAATAGATTAAATACACAAAAAGAATATCATTGTAATGTAAGACGAGAGAAATGCGGGTTGCAGACCAAGACCTAGGCTAAGTCATTGCTAACTTAGTTCAGCTTAGTCTGCATGGCTGATATGATTTTTCAAGCTTGGGTGCAGACTACAACGAGTAATGTATGTTAAACTAACTCGAAACTAACTTAGCTTAGCTCTTGGTCTGCAACCCGCAAAAGTGTCTGGGAAGACCTACTCTCTAAATAAAAGTTATAATATAAGTTCCTAATTTATTTTCAGAAAATGAAAATATTGACTTTGATAAGTTATATACGTGGCTGAAAGACGCAGATGCTCAAACGTTGCAAGCAGTCACGAAAAGGATACTCAGTACTGGACAGTTCATGCCGCGATGGTTCATTCAAAGATATATGGTAAGCAAAGTACGCGTAGCTAAGTATTTTTATTTAAATAATTCACAAAACTGGCCAATACACAAAATAACACAGATTACAAATTTTATACCTACACACAGTGAAAGTTTGCAGTATACGATCTTCTCGATGTGAAAAATAAAAGCATTTTTTTTATTGGTTGGGTACAAAACATTTTTATTTCAAATAGAGATTGATTTTGTTTATATCTTTATTTTACAATAAATGGATCAATAAACATTTTACCTCTGCCAATGATAGGCGTCGCTGACGCTGCGCACCTAGCGTATAGGTAGTCGTTTAATTCATAATTACAACCGTTAAACGCAGTTATATTGTAGGTACGAAACAGTGTTCGGTACAATACTCTAAACCCTGTTTCTTTAAAATTGACCCATGTAGTGAACAATCTTAGCATGTCTTTTTAACGAAAATAGGCAATTAAAATTATCATTCACACCCAAATAATAACAATATAGTTAGAAATGGCATTTAACACAACACTCTTATTATTTTGGCGATTTATCGATTTTACACATGGATATTTGAATAAAAAGACACGGTAAGATTGTTTACTACATTGGTCAAGTTAAAAGAAACAGGGTTTAAATGAAATTGTATTGTTGTAGGAGGTGGAGAGCGGCGACTGCATCCGCACGCTGCTGCGCGGCGGGCGCGCGGCGGCGGCGGGCGCGGCGTGCTGCGACGCGCTGCGGGCCGCGCTGCGCCGCTGCGGGCCCGCGCAGCCCAGCGCCGCTCCGCTGGCGCTGGCCGACCTGCTGCTGGCCGAGCTCAGGGAGCAGCGCCACCTGCCGCACCTCGCAGAGGTCAGCTTTGCTTTCCTACCATAGCGGTGCACCCAATATACGATCTCAATCCTCTCTCGATGATTGTTCACGATTGACGGAAGTATTGATTCATAGTTTAGATTAAAAATACAATGCATTGATTTTTTGAAATGACGCGTAATGTGACTTTTTCAATCTGACAAGAAAAAAAGGACGGGTTGCACTCCGGGAGTGCCGGCAGAAGTGAAAACTTAAACATCAACGTTGTGCATTTTTGAATATTTTGGAATGGTTAGGGAATCTTACGCTTTTTCGATCAGGCTACGGATCTGACGTGATTTTAACATTTTTTAACCATCTAAAAAAGTGCCAAGCGCCGCTAAAGAAGTTTTCACTTCAAAAAAGTTTGAGATCGCATATTGGATTCGGGCGGTAACGGTAGCTCCGGTTTCCTAGGATAGATAGCATAGCAGTGCCGATTCTCGTCATATAAGGAGATTAATAATAATTGATTTAGCTTTAATTAATTTACTTGTAGGGTCAACTATCATCAAAGGAAGAAAATAGTCGTATAGCGGAAGATGATTTAACTCAAATCCCGTGGTACAAAAGGTGCATTTGAGATTTTAGTACGTTGCCGACAAGACGGCCGGTTTTTGTTACTATGTCGATTACCGCTCTCTAGGAAACCGCGCTATTTTATTTGCATCGACAACGTTTTAGTGACGTTATCCTATGCTATATGACGGCGTCGCCATCTTTAACAAGTCGCTACGGTCTCCAATCACCAGTAAGGTCACACATTCGAAACTGCGGCGCATGCAACGGAGCGTTTCAATTTACATTGTCGCCTACAACGTTCCACGTGCACATAATTAGTATTTTTTTAAATACATGCGACCGGAGCACCTAAGTGCGTTATGGCCCAAGCGCGCAATATTGGCAATCCTGCTCTTATGTTTTACATCTATACGTGCTAGCATCCTTCGCGTTGATTATATTTAATTTATAACTAGCGAAACCCGCGCAACTTCGTTTGCGTGTATCCCGCTTTCCTGTAGGAATTTCGGAATGTATTCTAGTTATAAACCTTCCTCTTGAATCACTCTTTCGCATCAAAATCCGTTGCGTAGTTTTAAAGATCTAAACATACATAGGGACAGACAGACAGCGGAAGCGACTTCATTTTATACTATGTAAAGAAGAAACAATTGTATTCAAATTTTTTTACGATAACGTATCTTCGATTTCGAAATGCTAATTAATTCATATTGTATTTCTTTAGGTGCACGACGAACTCGATGGCCTTGTAAAGGAGTATACGCAAGTAGTGATAAGAATGTCCGAAGATATGAAAACGGCGCGGCTGAAGCATGCGATTGTGAATTAATTGTCTTGTTAAGCTTGATTAATGTATTTCTAATCAGTAAGTTATCTAATACTAAGTACAATTTAAAAATAATTAAATAAAACTCAATTTTACTGATTCCCAAATTTATTACCATACCAATAAAATCCCTTCCTTAAAACAAAAACATCATCCTGGTAGTATCGGCACATACAGATATATTTAACAAAAAAAATTATTTTCAACAAACTGATAATATTGAAAGCGACTAGTAAATACTCAAGGGCGGCATTTTCCAAAATTCTATAATTTGTAGAGCTATCGAACAACCTTTGGGTGCACAGCAGTTGCTGCAGCGCAGACTACATTCTATTTGTGACGCACTTTTTTTATATTTATATAAATATAACCTATGCAATAACGCATACGACGCGCAATGACTCCTATCGCACACAAATCCGTAAAAAAGCATCGCCGCGCAGCTCAAGAAAAAAATTAACGTTTGTTGGTATGATAAATCCGCGGTGGAGTTTTTGCCTGCCATGCAACTTTTTTGTGAGCTGCAGACTCGATCGCATAAAAATCTACTTCTGCGCTGAACCTTAATTAATGCATAATATAACAAAAGATAAATTAGAATGCTCAAGAACATGTTATAGCTATAAACCTGGCTGAGGAAATATAGTACTTATACAAATTAACACTAAGTTTTTTTCTTTGGTTACAAGAGAGAAATCTGAATATCATTTTATAAATAACATTTTATTTGTTAATTCGAATAAATTATGTATAATATTTTGTACATACATGTTTATTTCAGTCATATTATCGGAACTTGACGCGCACATAAATTGGACATGTGAAGGAGGAACTATGCCATGTATGGCCATGTTCAGGGGGTATACATAAGAAATCTATTCATATCCGAACTGCGAAATTTCATCTCACGAATTGTTTTTCATATTTTTTTTCAATTTCTGTAACACGTTACATTTTATAGAAGTATCCGCACTGCGATTTTTTTTTCGCAGTGTGGACATACAAGGCAATAACAGCTGTAAAAAGCAAAAAATGTATGGGAGATTGCAGACAACCTCTTAAAAGCCCAACTGCATTATATCCAGTGATTGTTTATTTAAATTAATGCGGGGAGTATATGCATCGTGCTACTGTCATTATCTTGTGTACCGTAGTAGCTACTCTAGTCGGCAGCTCTTCCCGTGACCGTGACCACCAAGTGACCACGCACGGTAAATACAATTGTATAAACGTCGGGCGTGAAAACAAGTTTATTGTGCGCGTTAAAGTCTCGATAATAATACTCAATATAATGTGCTTAACCCGATAGTTTTCTCGTCGATCATAGATAAGAAAAAAAAAATTTTATTAGTTGGTATATAATATTCTAAATAGAGTAGCAGTTATAAACCTAATGACAACCACCATTGATCGCTGGGTTTGGATTGATAGTTTGAACTAGCTAGGTACACCTAACTCGTTTTCAAGCAAAGTCCAAACATGTTATTTTTGACGAAATTTTATAGGTACTGTGCTTATTGTATGTGCAGATTATAAAGCTTATAAAGCTAGTTTTATGATATATTATAAATGCTCTAAGACCTCGCTTTTGAATTAAGATACATTTTACAACGCAACTTCTAATAAACACACAAATACATGCTACCATTATAGTACTCAGAATTCAATAGTTCAGGTAGGTAATGTAAATTATTATAATATCTGTGGTACTGTGGTTTGTTTTGGTAAATTTTGGTACCTACCTCTATAATGGGTTTACGTGCTTCGTAATATTATTTGTTTGCAAGTTTTCACTTCGGTCAATGTAGGTATTTGTCCAGTTTATTTGGTTAGTAGCTATGTCCGCCAAAAGGTAACAGTTGCGTCATTCAGTAGGAAGGTCAAACATAAGCAATGATTACTTTAAATATGTTCAACGTTTACGTGTAGGTACCGACAAAGCGTCTTTTGGGCGTGGTCGTCGTGAGCGTCCGGGCCGAGTTTGTTTCGTCTCGGCCCCAACGCAACATTTTTAGATTCGAACGCTAACAATCCGCTTATGAAGGGCTTCTTAAAAAGTAGAAAATATGACCAAGTATTACCAAAGTGTATTATAATATACGAAATACGTACCTAATAATTTAAGATTAACAAAAAATGGTAAGAGAGTACAGTCTGAAATGGCAAGTAATACTTCATTCCATTCTATAGGTACTTGGCACAAAAGCTTCAAACAATAGTCTGATTTAATATATAGATCGATATAAAATAAACACGAATCGATTACATGACACTTTATTGCGATAAAGCACACAACATTATGTTACCTTAATAAGGTACGACAAGCTAATTCAAACATTCGTTGAATATCACTGGAAATCTTCCGTACCGCATGAAAAATGTTTAATTAAAGTACTACTTTTTACATAATTTTATTTTCTCAGTAAGTGAAATACCATTGTAATTCTTTTTGAGAAATTAATAAAGTTCTTTAAACCGAATCTTGTGCCAAATACATTAGAACAGAATATACATATTCACATATAAACGGAGGATAATTAATATTTTCATCCTATGCTGCTTGGTTAGGTGTTTTGTCATTTTGTCATAAAAAACTCATTGTCAATAATAATAATAATAATATCATACCTACTCGTATTGTGATTTTAAAAACAGTGGGTATTGTATTGTAAATCAGAAAACCTTAATGCAAATATACATTTGAAATAATTTATTTAACAAACACTTACCTAGGTACAGAGTACAAGGTAGCGTAAATGAATTATGCACAATACTATTTTTTAATACGTCTCTTTCAAATACAACTTTGAACTTATGAATCTAAAATCTAATTGTCATTTTGGTCATGACTGTAGCATTAAATTTTTTTTCAAGAAGTTGTTTTAAAACAACACCTTTTCATAATGATGATGTAACAAAAATGTATTCATAGGTACTTATATAATATAAATTAATATTTACATATGAAATACTGACCATTAATTGATATACATGAGACAGTATTTGTGTAGAATTGAACTAATTCAACTAATTAAATTTCAATAAATTAATTGAGCCAAACCATTTAATTACCCATTAACCTCTCTTGTTCAACGTTTATTAATTCTAACTCTCATTATTGTTAGGACCAATCGAACAAGTTTTTCATAAATTAGAAACATTAAAGCAGCTGTCATTACAGTTTGTAAAAGTTTTGCTTCCAAACCACGGAACAATACTAAAGGTTTATTTTTAACATCTTTCCAGAGAGGTTTGAGGCTAGTACCTGCCCGAAGACGGGACTGGACTAACTGTAAGGGGTATGTGAGTGTCGTGGCAATTGCTTTGGCAACTGCACCAACAAAAAAGGCAGAATAAGTGTTAAACCTGCCTTGAGCTGTGAGGTGCCTCTTAAGGTATTCATAAACCATGAACTGTATAGCTGGGTTCGACACCAGCAGAAGAGAAGGCAGAGCACCTGACCACAAGCCTCTAGTGCCTTCCTTCTTTGCAATTTCAAGGAGACCACCCAACAGGCTGTTGTAAGACTGTGTCTCCAACTTTAGCCTTGTATTAACTACCCAAAGTGGAGATGTGATAATAACATTTATACTGCCAGCCAGTAAACCAATTAGTAAGTCTTTTACAGCTGTTGTCTCTTTGGCATAGACTCTTCGTAAAGAATGAAATGTATAAAAGTAAACAAAGTTAGACACTGACAGAGACTGCAATACCGGGGTCAAACCACGGTACAGGGAATCTATCCCTTCCTCTTTTGCGAAGTGTAACAGAAGTTGCCATGAAGTCCCTTGCAATTTGTCCTTGGAATCTTCCACTGGAACAAAAAACATAGTATACAGTTTTTAGTAGGAAACAGATGAGAATTAAAACAAGGAATAAAGCCATGTTCTTTGTAAGTAGTAGTAATGCTGCGGCCCTATTATGTACAATGTTCAACGCGTTACGTTAACACTCCATCCCTATCTCACATATGAACAAACAAGCATGGTAGACAAGGTCGCCGACCTCACCCAAAAACGTCAAAGGAATGTGTAACGCGCTACGTCATACGTTAAACGTGGTGCGTAACGCGCTACGTAGTACGTTAGCGTGGTGCGTAACGCGCTACGTAGTACGTTAGCGTGGTGCGTAACGCGCTACGTAGTACGTTAACGTGGTGCGCCACGCAATGGGGTGTTAATGTGGCCGCACTATTAATGCTACAGTCAATACAGTATTGGTAAATTTAATAAAATATTACTTTTATCTATAATATTACCTTGTAGTCGGGATCTTATCGTGTCCAGTGGGTAAAAAGCTGCCATCCCAACAACACTACCCTGAAACATATTTAGTTTTTTAAAAAAACAAGTTTGAAAAGGAATCATCATCATAAACCCCTCTAGTGGGTGTGGTTTCCGCACTTAGTCCTGTTCTGGATCATTGTATGTGAGCCGTTTGAAAAGGAATAAGTTTCTATTACAACCACTACATAAAGCTGTGCACTGACCATATTTTATTACAAATTACTTAATAATATAATCTCACTATGGAGTTTAAGGAAATTTCATTGCATGTGAATTAACATGTTTATATTTATTATATACTAGCCGTTTAATGGCTTTGCACATATGGGCAACGAGAAGAGCCAACGAGTTGTGTATCCTATAGGAATTTTGTTGGACCACATCTTATCTATAATTTTAAAATGAATTCTATGTGAAAAATTTCAGCTCTCGTGATAACAGGGTTGGGTTGCCTGCGATATTACCCATACCTTCCTCAAAAATCTGTTAATCCTTTGGAAAAAACCACATGAAAATCGTCCCAGTCGTTTTTGAGTTTAACACAAACAGAATGACAAACTAATGAAGGACTTTGTTTTATAATGTAGAAGAATACCTTTAAATTGTGTATGTAAATGATTGATGATACAATGTATAGAAATATGCACAACACAAAAAACATAGAGACAGTCTTATATCGACAATATTTGTGTGACATCATGCTAGGCTATATTATACTGTATACAAATATTTAGTCTCCATTTAATAATATCTAAGAATAGCTTAATTTTTTATGTAGATAAATACATAATTAAATTTTTGTTATATACATTATCTACCTGAAATTTTCTCTGCATCTAAAGTCTCTGACCACGAACTCAATTGTTAAATTGTTACAATTTTGTCAGTTGAGTCACAGGTTTATAAGATGAATAAGAAGTTTTAACTATTTGGATATACCTATTACAGTTACATTTTCCAGACAATAAGGCCTATTAGTAGAAGGAAAGAACCAAGGTAGCTAAACATTGAATAAAGTCTCATAGGAAAGTATAAAACAAAAATTTGATTTTTAAATTTGAAGAGAACAGAAACAATGTTGTCAGAGTCGAGTTAAATGTGGATGGGGCAAAGGTTGTTTGTAAATTAGGTACATTTGTAAAGTTTCTAAATACCTACCAATGAAATGTGATTTACATTGACACAATACTAGAATTATTATAAAAATGTTGTACATACCGTGGCTCCTGCCATGGCGTGAACCAGAGTTTCATAGCTGAATAACGAAGCCATGAGAGAAGATTTCGAAAACAGATGTCTAAGTAAAATTCAATAAATGATACATTACGCAGTAGTAAACTAGTGTTGAAGGACAAAACATCAGTTGCTACATCTAATTATTTAATTACGAACACATTAGTTTTTGGTAAACACAACACGCACAATGTGTGTTCCCAACCAAACTGACTGACGGGCGGCTGACTGACGGCTGACGGACGGACGTCTGACAGTTGACATTGACACTATTGAATTGATAAAAACCTTAGAGATAGGATGAATAGAGTTGTCATTTGGCGTATACCCGTAATGGCGGAAACACACTACCGTGTCGGGGCCTGTCGTGTCGCGCCAGAAGCATATCGCGTTCATACATTTTATATGGTTAGGAGCACATTTGTAGGTCGTGTCGTGTCGTGACTCGCTCTGTCGTGGCACGGACTGCTGGCCGCCGATTGCGCCACGGCGGTGGTGGGGGTTATGACGCGACACGACACGCCCTGCAAATGTGTTTCTATACCCGCGCGCGGCTCGTGGCGCGAACAAGTGGACGCTTTTTTTTAAAATTTAATTTTGCAGCGTGATAATGAGTTACTAGGTACTAGATTCCTGATAAATATACTTAAATACTTTTTTTTGTAAATAAATACCATTATACATTATAGAAAACACCCAGACAAAGGCAAACACTGCGAGCTTCTGTTCAGAAATGAAAGAAATAAACGTCTGGCGTTTATTTCGTTCATTTCTGAACAGAAGCGCGCCCCGACACGACACGTAAGTGTGCACACCCACCGTCACGACAGAGCGCGACACGACAGGCCCCGACACGGTAGTGTGTTTCCGCCATAAGAAACAAAGTACATTGATTACGCAGTGTTACCAGAAAAGAGAATATTACCCCATGATTTACCCCATGTTTTTTTTATATTTTTATATACGATAAACTAATAGGACTATTTAATTGATGATTTGCGATGTATTTTTTCTTATAATCATCAATATATTGAGACTTCGATTTATACTTGTATAAATAAATCGAAGTCGCTGTCCGCACCTGTTTGTCTGTATCTCCGCTAACTCCTATTGTCTCCTATTAGTATGGAAAGGTTGGTGTGACTACAGATCTCTCTCAGCTTGTATTAAATAGATATTATTTTTAATTTAGGTTGTCACTATTTTACCTCAATTGTGGGTAATATTGCATGGGTAAATTCAAGTAAATTGCTGGTATCCCCAATACGCGTGGTACCCGACTAAATTCAGGAGACACAGGAACGGGCCGCCTGGCTTCATTTTACTTACCTACTTAATTTGGGTGCATAATACTACAAAATACGATTATTTTCTTGACCATTTACGTTTTATTTCTTTATTTCTGTACATTGAAGCCGTCATTTGAGTCTTAATAAATATAATCTGTATTCATTTTTATCAATTATGGCCGAAATAAAGTCTAAATAGTGTACTTACGAATGAAAGGTTATGTTGTTGATTTTACGTTCACTGCGGCTATTCCAGCCTAAAACACTACAATGCACTATAGTCTATGAACGCAAAAACACATCAACTCAACCACAGAACACAGTTTTCGCCTTGTTTTCACCCTGAAAGTTCAGATTTTGAGAAATAAAGAAAACTGCTTTCGTTTGCTGGGCACAGTTAGCGACTGTGCCCAGCAAAAAAATAGTATACGTCGATAAGGACAAAAAATGTTTCTCTAGCTCTTTTTGGCCTTGGGAATATTGTATTAAACTCACTGTACTGTTCCCTTAAGCCCAAATAAACATGAGAGTAGCATACTTGATTTTAAGCATTTCCGGACGATTTGAAGCCATCTTTCGACCAATCAGAGCACGTTTAGTGTGTGACGTCACGTTTCAACGCGCTTTCCCGCCAACGTCGTCCCCACTTCGATCAGGCGGCAAGTTTTGCCTTCATTGGCGTCTTGATTTTTACACGATAAAGTCGTGGACGATATTAGTTACCAAAACTTTTATATTTTATTTTACTTAGTGAAATATTTTACGTAAGTAAAATATTTTACTTTAACGGTGATACCGTTCGTATAATAATTATATTATTATCGTGTGCTTTAGCGATAGATTATAAAGGAAATGGAGCCATCTACGAGTAAAGGCGATGGGAGCAGTCAGGATAGGGACGTGATGGAGGAGCGAACCAGGAAAAGAAAGGCGTCGACAGATACAAGTTCATCCGACTCCTCTGACAGTGGATCATCAGATTCTTCGTCTGACTCGTCAGCGAGAAAGAGACATAAGAAACGGTCACGCAAACAAAAGAAAAAGCGACATAATCGTAAGTTTGACAAACTATTTCGTGAAATTAAACAGCTTAAGCAAGAAATGCATGTAAATCAGAATGTAGAATACGGTGACCAAGATTCTATAGATCCTAATATTAGTGGAGACCTCTATAATGAAGAGACCCTTTCAAATGAAAAGCACACCGATTTAAGTCTATCCCTGTGCACAAAAACTATGGAACCCTCTGTTCCTCCTACCGAATCTGAGTACTTACAACAATTGAAAGACATCCAACGGTTATCAAACGATGAGTGGAACACAGTGAGGTATTCAGATGTTCAGAAACAATACCTTAGGGCCCCTGGCTTTACCGCCCTCGAAACAAATGACGAGGTAAAGCGTTTTGAAACAACACGTGTTAACGCAAATATGGAAAAAGCATTCGCCGCTATTACTTACGCAATGCTTAAGCAAAGAGATACTTTGCAATGTGGTTTTAGATCTGTTCTAGCTCAAGCTCGTGAAGAAGGCTCATTAGACTATGGAACATTGTACAATAAGATCTCTAGTATATTTTCCACCGGAGAATATGCTAAATATTTCAATGACACGCTGCAACTGGCTTGTGGACACCGGGCCGAACTGATACAACAAAGACGTGAGACTGTTTTGTCATCAGTAAAGGACACTTATCATAAGATGGCACTGCGCAAAATTCCACCATCGGTTAACAACCTCTTTGAGTCTGACAAGTTAAGTGCAACATTAGACAAGCTTGGTGGAGTCAAAAGTGTATTTTGGCAAAAAGATCGCATTACACCCGCACCGCGGGCCGATCCCAACCTGCCAGGTCCTTCTCAAGGACAACACAAGAAAACGAATGCCAGAGCGAATCCGGGACCCGGTACCAACAGACCCACTACCAGGGGAGGCCATTCGTTTCGAGGAGGCAGAGCCCCGAGAGGTCGTAGAGAGGATACGCGAAACGAACCGAGAACGCGCTCTCCTGTATCCCGCCGGGATCAGAGAGGTCAGCGACACTCTCGAAAATATTGACTATGCCAAAAGCTTTCAAGCCGGACAGCTCCGATTGTACTACGAACAATGGCAACGCCTCGGGGCTCCGGCATACATACTCAAAATAATATCTGGCTACCGTTTACCTTTCATAAGAAAGCCCCCGCTGTGTCTGCCGAACAATCGCAGCATCGCCACCAGAGACTCACGAGAAATCACACAAATCATGAACAACATGATAAGTCAAGGCATCTTAGTAGTAGTGCAACGATCGCCAAGTTTCATTTCGCCTATCTTCCTAAGATCAAAGAACGACGGTACGTACAGACCGGTATTCAATCTGAAACGGTTGAACAAATACGTACAGGTGGACAAGTTCAGACTAGTAAATGTCCACAGAGTGCCAGACTTCCTTCAGGAACAAGATTGGATGGCCAAATTAGATATTCATCAAGCATATTTCCACGTGCCAATTGCAGCACAGCACCGCAAGTTTCTCAGAGTACTTCACAATGGAAAACTCATGGAAATGACTTGCCTTCCCTTCGGACTGTGTTCCGCTCCAAAAGTCTTTGCGAGTTTAACGAATTGGATCGGCGAATATCTGAGAGGTCAAGGAGTTCGGATTCTTATTTATTTGGACGATTTCTTTCTTGCCAATCAGAACAAGGAAAAACTAGAAGAGCACATAGCCCTAACTGTGCATACACTGGAGATTCTTGGTTGGCACATAAATCGTCAGAAGTCGATACTAATACCTCAGAAATCTGTGGAGTACCTGGGGATAGTCTGGGATACGTGGCACAACAAAAAATATATCCCACAGCGACTCTCAGACAAGATAGAGAACCTGACAGCAATTCTCTTGAGAAAAAAGAAAGCGAAACTATTGGATTTGCAGAAAACCATCGGCGTTTTCAACTTTGCAAGTTTTGCCGTCCCGAGAGGACGGATAAACTACCGATCCCTACAAGTCCAATGCAACAGTCTCCTCAAAGCAAGAGCAGGCCAAACCGTCTGTCTGACCCAAAATGCACTGGAGGAGTTGCAATGGTGGAATCGTCACCATGCAGGAAAGACGATAATATTTCAACCTGCAACGGTTCACTACCTAGTCACAGATGCGAGCGATATGGGATGGGGTGCCAGACTGGACGACGAGAATGTCTCGGGCTCCTGGACAGAGGATCAAGCAATACTGCATTGCAACCAAAAGGAGATGCTCGCTGTATTGAACGTGCTCCGAGGCCACGGTCAGAATCTGAGCGGGACAACATTATTAATACAATGCGACAACCGCACCGTGGTTTCGTATTTACGCAACGAAGGAGGTTGTCGCTCTCCAACGTTAACGGAGTTGACACGAAAAATATTTCAGATCCTAGACCAACACAACATCCAAATATCAGTGTACCACATACCAGGGCAATACAATTGTCATGCCGACGGACTATCCCGGAACAAAAAATTACCGGAATGGCACCTATTACCAGCGGTGACCCACACAATATTTGCCAAGTGGGGTACACCACAGGTGGATCTGTTTGCTTCACGGCATGCTCATGTCGTGAACACTTATTGCTCCATGGACAGGAACGACAGCCAGGCGACGTACCACAATGCCCTGGGAATAGTTTGGAACTTCACTCTAGCTTGGGTGTTTCCACCCCCATATCTGATACCACGGGTCCTAGCCTACCTGAACAAAGCCAAAGGAACGTATCTGTTGGTAGTACCACGTTGGGACAAGGTTTACTGGAGACCATACGTGAAGAGTCGAGCGATAGCAGCCCCGTTCACAATACAGAGAGTAGACAAGGTGCTGATCGATATATCCACCGGTCTTCCTCCACCCAACGCATCGAACATGATCCTGGAAGTATGGAAATGTGGGGGTGGATGCAACACCTAAACGGATGGTCAGCAGAACAGAAAGCCCTGTTAGAATCCAGCTGGCGTCCATCGACCCTGAATACATATCGTCCAGCCTGGGTTAGATGGACAAAATGGGCTGAGGTTAACGGAATAACCACAGATAAGCCGAGTGGTTCCGACTTAGCAAGATTTCTTGCAGACCTGCATCAAAAAGAAGGCCTATCTGCTAGTACTATACTAGTCCACAAATCTGTGGTCTCCACCTTCTGCGACCCAAACAATCGGTATAAGCTAAGTTCTCACCCACTCGTAAAACAGGTGCTGAAGGCGATTGCCCTAAACAAGCCAAGCTCGCAGAAACCTCCAATATGGAATATCGACACCTTGGCGCAACACCTTGCTATCAAGAATGTGAACACAGACAATCTTTGGATAGCCTCCTCTCAAACAGCGGCCATCCTCCTATTATGTTCAGGCCGCCGTATACATGACCTTACTTTGCTCAAAATATCAAAAGAACAATGTATTGTCTCAGAGGATTGCATTATTCTTTGGCCAAGCTTCGGGTCTAAAACAGACACGGCAAACTACCGACAGTCGGGCTGGAAACTAACGAAAAATAATGAATGTCAAGCTCTGGATCCAGTGCACTGGATCAAAAGACTCATTGCACTATCCAAGGAAAGGAGAAACCTGGCGAAGTCGGATAGTTTGTTTCTGACTGTAACAGGAAAACCCAAAGCAGCAACTAGAACTATATTGGCTGGCTGGATCAAACGAATTTTTAGAGAGGCAAATATAAATGCCACTCCGGGAAGCTGCAGATCAGCAGTAGCATCAAAAAATTGGACCGAGCAGTTTAGTATGGAGGACATATTGGCAAGAGGCAATTGGAGGTCGACAAATACATTCGCGAAGTTTTACAGGAGAGAGATTATAGATACGAATATAAATCGTAGAGGACCGTTGATTACAACATTATTCAACCCTATTGTCGATTAATCGTTATATTTTCACGTATTGATTCAATGATTATATTGTTTATGTATCAAACTGAAGTACACATGTTATTTTGTTTTTCGTAATAAACAGCAATTTGTCACAATATTGTCTTGTCTACTCACCTCATTACCTTTTAAAATATTCTATTGCATACCAGTTATCATAACTTATTATATCACATTGACGTCGTCACCCACCAGGCGAAAACAAACAAGTCTCATGTTTATTTGGGCTTAAGGGAACAGTACAGTGAGTTTAATATACACGTTTTACCTACCAATAAAACGTTTATTAAACATACTTACTTTCCCTTAAGCCCAACATTTTAAACTCTGCCTGGTAGGTAGTTACTAAACATTCGAGCCAATGAAGGCAAAACTTGCCGCCTGATCGAAGTGGGGACGACGTTGGCGGGAAAGCGCGTTGAAACGTGACGTCACACACTAAACGTGCTCTGATTGGTCGAAAGATGGCTTCAAATCGTCCGGAAATGCTTAAAATCAAGTATGCTACTCTCATGTTTATTTGGGCTTAAGGGAAAGTAAGTATGTTTAATAAACGTTTTATTGGTAGGTAAAACGTGTATATTTACTCATCTCGCTCACTCCTACCGTGTCGCCTCTATTCATCCTTTCTCTAAGATAAAAACCTAGACAAAAAGAGTGGGTGGGTTAAAATTTTATGCCGCCGGCCGGCACTCACATGAGGAACCAAATATTCATGACGCATGAGAGAGAATCAAAGATGTATTTTTAATCTTTTTTATTCATTGACGTTAAAAGATGTGTAGGAGGAAGCGCAAATGGATTCGCACATTAATATGCGAACCCATTCGCATAATCTGCTAAGCACAGAGTACCCACTTTGTAATAACGCTAAGTTTGCGATGGATGAGTACCTATTCGACGACGACAACTTTCAGTATATGTAAAGTACGACTGTCTACGACGACGACGACGACGACGCGACGACGACGGTCTGTGCCGCCATTACATATAGCTCAAAAATATTGCGTACATGGGCATTTCCACCTAGAATGACCTACGTGAACCATGCGTGTAACTTTTTTTTATTTTCAGAGTTTTAGTACTTCTACTTTACAAGAAGATACCCAGTATATTGAATAAATCCATAAAAGATTTCGACTTTAACTGAGATTTCCTGAAAAAAATTATTAAATTTCAAGAGATAGTGCTCATGAGTAGGTCAGTTTCGTTACGAAGTAAATTGGTTTGTTATTGAATAAACTCACTATTTTACTTTCAAAAACGACTTTCGTTACGTAGATTAATAACTAAAGAAATTAAATTCGACCAAAAACATACTCTTTCAAGAACAGCAGAATGCCAAATTTAACAAAATATGGAGTTTCGTTACTTTTGGGGTATAGTGGAACTAATTAGTTTAAGTTCCCGGGTTTGCTTTTTACTCTTTATTAAAAAAAAAGGATAAATTACTAAACCTTTCACATTAATCTATTGTTGTCATGAATAAAACAAAACTATTTCATATAAAAAATTTAATAAAAATTAAATTGTACAGCAAATAATTTCAGGGACAATAACTAAACTGACACACTGTAACGAAAAGGACATATTAAATATGGTACACTAAGCCCTAAACATTCATTTTACCTCAAGTTTAACCAATGTAATTTCTAACTTTATATTAATAGAGATCGCTAGCTTATAAAATAAATATGTATTTCTTTTTTATTTACTTAATTCATTGCCTTTTTTATATAAAAAAAATACTATTTTTTATAATTTTTATTTAAAAAAAATATCGCAAGGAGTGTCTAAAGATAAATTCGGAAGTTTTTAAACTTACTTATTATTTTTCAATTTTTACTTTCAGGGAACCATTATCTATTATCACTTTTGCAGCTGAGTGTGTTCACAACTTTTATGGGTCAGGTTCGTTACATTTTATGTCAGGTTATATGTTACGAAGCAAAATGTAACGAAACGGACGTAACGTTTAGGCTTCACAAGTCAAATTTATGTTATTAATTCGTTTAGAGAACGTTGACAATTAACTTTATCATCATTACGTAAATCAGAAGAAACAGTTTCTTATTTATTTGGCTACATCTATAATAAAACACCAAAGCTTTTTATAAAACTTGGTAACAACAGCTGACAAAAAATGAGGAAAACTTGCCTTACCACGAACGTGTCCACTTCTTTCGCAGATTATTTGAAAAATAACAGCTTTAGGGCGTCGAAGTAGATTTCTCTATGATTCAAATATTGCCAGATTACGAAAAATACTCACAACTCCGGGGAAATTTTAAATAAATATGCTATAATTACCGTAACTAAGTGTGACATGTCAGGATTTGTGATTTTGCTGGGACAGACTTAATAATTAAAACAAGGTAGGTTTTGCAAATACAACATAAGCAGCACATATTTTATAGTAGAATTTACGCTCCTAATACCATAGACTACAGAAAAGTTTGGTGTTTTCGGTCATCAAAAACCGTAACCTCTGTCGGGGACAGTATGCAGAATTAAATTTAACGATTCTAATTTTTTTTTTTTTATGTATATTACGATTATTTTATAGAAATATTCGATGCTAGTTAAGGCATAAATATCTAGAAAACAAAAAAAATATATCAATGTTCCTGTACGTGGTTCACAGAGTTAGTAATAAAATTAAATGTGTCGGGTACATAAGAAATGACCTACATTGCCACTTTACGTTGAAATGCCCACATTTTTGTGGGTGGCGGCATTTATGTTGTTGCAGTGTTGCCAGATTTAGAGGTTTTCCCTAAAACCTAGGGGTTTTTTCAGGTCGTTGAGGTTTTTTCGAGGTTTCGATGTTACTAAATCGATCTAGGGGATTTTCTGAAGGTTTTCCCTTTTTTACAAACTTGATTTATTTTTAATATTATACAATAACACCAATTTAATTGACCAAAGGAAATGAATGGGATACTTGATAACTGGCAACAAATTCAGTTTTCAGGTTGCATGTAGTATCCATATCCATACTAATATTATAAATGTGAGTGTGTTTGTTTGTTTGTCCTCCCTTCACGTCGAAAGTAATAAACGGATTGATATGATTTTTTTATTGGGGATAGTTTAAACTTTTTTCCCACGGGATAAAGAGATTCCCATGGGAAAAATTATTGACATTTTCCCTTGACCACGCGGGTGGAGCCGCGGGTAACAGCTAGTATTTAGATAAACTGTATCATAAAAATCGTCAGAGGATTTTCATGATCATAGTTGGGAAACTAGGGGTTTTTTCAATTTAACTAGAGGGAAAGGTGAAAAAAAATCTGGCAACACTGTGTTGTTGCTCTAAACTGCAACGGCGATCAACACTAATGCAAATGTCATAAATGTGAAATTGACGTAGAAACCAGATTTTCAGATTCAATTTTATTTTATTTTATTAGCACTCAAAAGAAAAGAAAATAATATAGCGATTTTCTGAGTTTAGTTATAATCATATCTGACTTCCGTGCTTTATATACCATTTTTTTAAATTAATTTTGGTATACTACCTACCTACTACTATTGTTTAGTTGTTACAAAACAAAAAAATCTTATCACAATCTCAGACCAAATAAGAAATCACAATGCGAGTTTTCATGGCTGAAGATAATCTCTGTGCTCAAAATTTATTGAAGCTCGTTTCTCACGGTAATGCCATAATAGCAGAGATATTGAGACTTAAAGATCATAGGCCCGCAGTATATTCGTAAGTATTTTATTTTATCCCTGCCCATTGAGCGACTCTCTGACCCTATTTATTACCTTGTTTAACTGTACATCACTATAATAGTACACTAGCTGTTACCCTGTTACGGCTGTTAATGTTATACTTTTTGTCCCGTGGGAATGAGATGTTTTTCTGGAATAAAAAGTAGCCTATGTCACTCTCTAGACCTTAAATCATCTCTGGTAAAAAAACATATCTGTATTTACTTAGGTTCCTTTCGATGTGAAAGAAGAACAAAATACTTTATTTTTTCCCATGGGAATAAGATGTTTTTCCAGGATGAAATGAAATGAAATCGTTTATTTCAGAAATTAGACCTTCACAGGCACTTTTTCTTGTCATATACAATTTGTATATATTTATAAAGAAAATAAACTACGTTATATACTACTACCATTTCGGACACAAGCAAAATGGCCACCGGTAAAAGAAATGGCGAAAGAAACCCGGTTACGGCCTTTTTTGTCATTTAGCAATTTTTTTCTTTCACCCTTTTGTTACAATGTTTAAGTACATTTATAAGAATAAATAAAATACAGATCCAGGTACATCCAGAAATCAAGCTCTAAATGCGGGATGTCGATCCAAATAGCGCTATGGTCAAATCCTAAATATGTCGAATATGTAGATGTTAATAAAGCGAGCAGACTAGTCCCCCAAGATGACAACCACAACTGAGATCGGCCCGCCAGCCTCCATCACTGAGCTCACTATCAACAATATTATGAACAATATTGGAGGGAACACAGCGACCCGACTCCCGTTGCGAACGTAATCCCAGAAGAGCCCATTCACAAAAACAACCCCATCAAAAAGAATTAAAAGTAGTATAATGAAAATGCAGCACTATTTAGATGACCCAACGACGGATGAAAAGTAGCCTATGTCCCTCTCCAGACCTTAAACTATCCCCAATAAAAAAATCATATCAATCCGTTCATTACTTTCCGACATGAAGGGAGGTCAAACAAACAAACACATTTTCACATTTTATAATATCAGTATGGATAGTATGACAAATTTAGTTTCTTAAAAATTAAATATGGAAAATTACTAAATCTCACTCATACATTTAGACTACAAGCCCATGGAAAAAAAACTACATGTGAAATAAACCAACGTGAATAACACTTAGAAGGCTGTTACTATATCAGAAAATAACTCTGGGCACTATGCCGTCATTTCTGAGCGGTACAGGTGAGTATGTGAGTAAATGGAATTTCCCAGATACAAGTGAGGAATTGGAGCATATCAATTGTTGCTTTTGAACCCCTTTATCAACTCCAAATACTACTACATCAAATTACAAGTAACAATCTTTAATTTTTCAGATTAGATACTAAAGAGCTTCAACAGAAATATCAAGATGTTATCATGGATTTCAGTTACTTTAAGATTGCAGATAGCCAAGAGAAAAGGATTAATATGAATTTAGTAAGAATGATTAATAACATAATATCTAAATTTACCTACATAACAAATATTGAAGTGTGAAAACAACACTGTTACATTTTCCAATTAAAATACTGAAACAATATTAGCATTCTAAGATAATTCACCTAAGCACACAAATTAAATTGTTACCTATTATAATTTAAGAGGGCGCACACAGGCGTTAGCTCAGTTTAGCGAAAACTGAACTTTTCGAAGCTCTTAATATCTATAAAAAACTTTTCTAACAGACTTATGAATTACACAAAATGTTAGACAATATTGTTGCCTAAATAGTTAGTAGAAAACATTTTGTCATGTAATGGAATATTTATGAATGCTATCGTGATAACCGAACAGTGTTTTCTCGATTTCACGTTCAGTGCCAACTTCGGATGTCAAAATATCCCCGTAATGCTGCCAATTGTAAGAAATAAATTATAAAATCTAACGGCAAATATACTTAAGCATATAGTTAGTAGAACATTTTTGTAATTTTTTGTTACATAAATAAGATATTAACATCCAAACTAAGTGAAATTACGAAGAAAGTCAAGTCGTTGTTATGTTTGTTTTCACCATTAAATCTTAGTTATTTTATGTCAATATTATCATCATCTAAGAGATAAAGGTATTCCCTAAAATCTAGGCTCCAAAATTTATGATAAATGTTTACCATTATTTTTCTACCAATTTTTTAATATAGCCATAAAACCACTATAAAACCGCGCGCGTCTTTTATTACGACTCAGTCCAGCCGCCGGCTCTGCGGAGAGAGGTCACGTCGCTCCGGCGCAGGATTGACCTCACGTAATTTTTGTGCCCATACGCAGTGCAAACCGTGTAGCGCGACCGACAATCTAGATACTTTGGTAAGTAAAATATGACTTTTTGATGATATGACGACGAACTATTTACTTTTTTAGTGACAACAACATAATATGTTTCAGAGTATGGGGAACAAAAATAAGCAGTTTTTATCTAAAAAAAGAAAAAGACGAAATGTTGAAAATTTAAATAAAGCAAGGGCTAAAAGGCCTTTAATTAATATAATGGTTATAAATTATAATATATGACAAGTTCTACTAAGGAGGTCGATTATTGCGAAATCGAAAAAAAAATTGCTGTTTCATATGTTTCAGTCCGTATGATGAAGGAGGACACGAAGAGGAAGAAAAACAAGAGCCCGTACTTTTCATCTTCTTCAAAATGAAAACCATCCTGGTGATGGAATTGAATCCTAATCCCAACCAAAGAATCATTTCTCTTTATAACCCATTTGTTAATTTTTTCGTTTTTTTGAGATTGTGGGTGAACCGTTAGTCTCACAAACTTCGCTATGAGGTCTAATAAAAGCTAGTTAAATCTACTACAAAGTATTTTCAGTGACGGTTCTTCGTAGGTTACGTGGTTTTTTCCAATATTTCGCGAAGTACGTAAAACTTGAAAATTTCAATGTTTGGTAAAATTAGGTTATATATGAAGAGCCACAGCTTGGCTCCTATGATATCAATAGAGCTGCGATTGGTCTCACATTGTAGGTAATGTATGTAATTTAATACATATAGGTGTAGAAAACATTGTGAAAAATGCATAGTTTTAGTCCTGGAGCAAAAATTTCTAAAATTTCGCAATTTTTTCAAAAACTGCTACCTGCTGATGCTTTTAATTATGGCTTTTTTTCTGCAATGGAGTAACTTAGAGCAATTATTTTTCCTTTTTTGGATAGAAAACAATTGTAGATCTTACTCAAATGAAGTATTTACGAAATTAGCAAGGCCTTTTTAAAATATTTTAATTGAATTTTTGTTGAAAATTTCACAAAATCAAAATTTGTTTTCTAAAATTTTTGCTTTTATTTCCGTATGGATAAAAAATAACACGATTTTGTACTGTGCATTACAGACCAATATCATAACTCTCCAAATATGGCAAAAAAAATCGAATTGCAAGGTTTTTTTGGGCCCCAATTTCGTCTGAAGACTGCCAGAATTAAAAGAGATGACGAATTTTTGTCATCAAAGATGGAATCGAAATTGGTGAAATTTTACAAGAAATGTATTTTACCAGAATTGGTAGATAGATGGTAGAGTCTATGTATGCCAATTAGAAACTAATACAAATAATTATATGTACCTATATCTATTATGAGTACTTTATTGTTATACTTCTCCATAATCCATAGGCATTAATACACGAGTAAAGATACATTATTTGTATTTATTTCCAAACGAGACATGAAGAATGTCGAAAAAAAATTTCAATTACATAATAACAATACTTATGTTCTACATAGAAATAGGTCTGTAGCTAAAATCACATGAACTTCGATATTAAATAGTGAAGTCTTATCATAAAAGTATCAAAATCATTTGTCTTCGCCGGCGCACGCTCATGTTCGTGGCTCAGTAGTTTCGTAAAATAACACGCTTCGATTTTGAGTTGCGTTGATTTGGGTGCGCCCTCTTAACAGACTTTATAAGAATTGTATCTTTTAGACTTGTTCTTTTATTGCTTAAAATCAGAGATTTTATTTTTTATTTTAATCACACACATTACAAATTATAGAAAGCCAACAAAATATACAGGTTAAACACAGTTAGACATATAATACCTTTATTGTACACATTATAGAAACTGCAAGATTTGGATGATGATCTCAAGGAAAAATATTTGGAACTAATAACTCGGTTTTATTTACTTTTTGAAAATATATACCAGTACATAGTTGATTTGAATTCATTTATTGAGCAGTTGAATGATGGTGCTTTTATTCAGCAAGGCATTGAAACCATCATGAGGGATGTTGAGGGTAAGCAGTTATTGGTAAGTAGCTTTAGATTGTAATGTTTATCTTTTTTTTCTGAAATGATGGTAGCTTTTATGTAGAGTAGATTATATTTGTATAAAGCATTGCCCAGAGGTTATTCACAATAAGCTTATAATTCACATGTCCATCCATACAAAAATAGTTTTTATTTTTTTATAATGATGATATCCTATATGTTGAATAGAATCATTATACAAATCATTGAACAGAGGTAGTTCACAATAAGCTCTTAATTTAGATGTCTATACAAATACATTAAAGTTTTTAACAATTTTTATTAGAACTTAAAATTGTAAGTATTGGTTCGATTTTAATATCTTTGGTCAATATCATCGCATCATAAATGAATTTATATTATAACAATGTATAATATAAATAATTTCAGTGCGAGTCCTTGTACTTATATGGTGCAATGCTTCTGCTGTGCGATCTGTATATACCAGGGCCAGTGAGAGAGCGGCTGCTGGTCGCATTTTATCGCTACAGCACTACACAATCCCAAACTAATGTTGACGATGTATGTAAACTACTGAGGGACACTGGGTATGATCAACAACATGGAAAAAAGCCAGCTGATTATCCCACTGAATTTTTCAGGTAAAATTATTATTACCTAACTTACTCCCATAACATACCCCTTGATTCTTTTGAGAATTATTATGATAATTATGATACTTGATACTTGCAATATTATGATAATATTTACTCTAATATATAAAACAATTAATAGGTATCATGTTACTCCTACTCAGGGGAAATGAGCTAGTGGGTCACCTGATTGTGAACAATTACTTCTATTAGTACCTACTACTCAATTTTAAAGAAATTTAATGACGCGAAATCTCACGTGCGTGTTCGTCAGGCACTTGTCCCGCATTTGTAAATTAATTTGTTTTATATTGCAGTCGTATTGACATAAGGCCAGACTTTGTGGACAAAGTAATTGGCAAACTCAGATCTGAGGACATATACAACCAACTGTCAGTATACACAATCCCCGAGCACCAACCATCGGCGCTGGCGACGCAAGCGAGCATGCTCGTGGTGTGTCTCTTTTTCACTCCAAACTATTTACATACAGACACTTCAAGAATGAGAGAAATAGTTGATAAATTCTTTCCGAGCAATTGGATAATACCAATTTATATGGGTGTTACACTCAACATAATTGATTTTTGGGAAAATTTCAAGGCTGCCAAATCAGCGCTAAGTAACACGTGTAACAACAAAACTGTGAAAGGCATATTTTCTAAAAGAGGCGATTCTGTGCCAATGCTTATTAATAAAATTCAGATATTACTAAAAGAAGGCACTCTCACTGAAGATTACGTTTTGGACAACATTAACAAGATTTTAAATTTACTATTAAATGCCAACCTAGTCATCAGATGGTTATTATTACATACTTCTGATGTTATCTTCTTTGATAATAATAGAAAAAGTAAACATTTAAAGGATATAATTTTGAAGGAAACGAACTATGACCCAGTTAAATTGTTGGAGTTGCTCATAAGTACAGCAGAATTAGAATTAAAAGTAAGAGAGATATTGACAAAGTTACTTGAAAATAGAAACGAATCCTGGAAAACAAACAAAGCATTAGCATTAGAGGGCATAAACAGTTTATCTGAGCTTGTATCAGGGACAAAATCATTTGCTAAAATTCAAGAAAATGAGCAATTAAAACTGTGGTTTGATAATATTGCAAAGCAAATATCCTCTTTAAGTGAGACTATCACAACCAAAGCAATAAAAAAGATAACTCAACTGATACAAGCGCTAGATGAGGTTGAAGAATTCCATGGCATTAAGGGTACTTCAACAATTGTACAATATCTCACAGAAAGTAAAGAAGCCATGAAAAATGTTTTACGAGCAGCGACACTTAAGGAAGACTCCCTCGTGACCCTCGAGACAATAGCAGATGTTAGCTATGCCTGGTGCACAATTGACTCCTATACTAGGTTCATGCAAGACAGCATCAAAGAAAATCCTGCTGTTACCAGTAGACTACGAGCACTGTTTTTAAAACTGGCGAGCACTATGGAAATACCACTACTTAGAATAAATCAAGCTAGCAGTGATGATTTAGTTTCCGTTTCCCAATATTACAGCAATGAATTAATCAAATATATCCAAAAAGTTTTGCAAATTATTCCAGAAATGGTTTTTTGTATAGTGGAAAAAATCATAGAACTACAAACTTGGACTATCAAAGAAGTTCCAACAAGATTAGAAAAAGAAAAATTGCGAGAATATGCACAACTGGAGCACAGAATGGAAGTTGCTAGGCTGACGCACTCCGCGTCCACATTTACGACTGGTATGTTTGCTTTTCTGAGTAAAGAAATTATGCATGCAAATAACTCATTTTAGTCACACAATTCACACATACTTAAATTTATTTGTTGACAGGTATACTAGACATGAGATCTACCTTAGTAGGTATTATTCGAGTGGATCCCGCCGAGTTACTAGAAGAAGGATTACTCAAAGAATTGGATCGACATATATGCAAAAAGTTTTCTGAGTTTTTAGAGCCTCCAATAAAGAAATCGGGCAATTTATCAAACAACTTGTTGCCACTTTTGCAAAAGTTAGCAGATAGTATGAATGGTTATAAACGATCTCTTGAATATATTCAAGACTACATCAATATCCATGGCCTTCGAATATGGCAGAAACAGGTACTTGCACATTATTATTAAACACTTTTTGCTTTACTTATATGATAATGTAGAATGATTTATGAGTGTTTTTTTATTTTTTTTAAGATTTCTGCAATCATCCGTGACAGTGTTGAAAAAGAAATTAGTTTACGTAAAGGAGTAATGCTGTATAGTCCTTCCGCTGGATTTATGGGGAGTCTCGCGAGGCAAATAGCGCAACTGGTTGATGCCAGGTAAAGTAATGTAATACATATTTTATAAAATAACATTTATAGTACAGACAGAGCAGATGTGGCTCGTGATATTTATTATATGGAAGTTCTCTTAAAAACTATTACCATTCATTTATAAAGAAAGTCCATTCGCCGACGTTTTTGGCGTACGAAGACATTGACAATCATCTAAATTTCGATTTTCAGAACATGCACGTATGTGACTGTTTGCGTAGCTTGGTATGATGTGAAGACTCAGAATGAAATTGTTAACACCAAAACATTCGCTAAACTAAATGAAGCTATTGGGGTCGTCGGTCTTCACGGTCTGGACACGTTATTTGCGCACATGATTAAGAATCAGTTGCAAGGTGTACAACAAATTTTAAGAAGTGGCCACGATAAACTAATCACTAACGCCAGTGATCCAAAAGAGATAGAACAAGCCATTACAAAAGGGTTGAAATCATTTCAACAATTATCGGACGCGCTAATACTAATTGGGAGTTTACAAACACTCCGGAAACATATATCTTATCAGTTGAATACTACTTGTAAATTTGATTCCGCACATTTGGAGGCCTCCCTGAAAACTATGAATGAGTAAGCATATATTTTAAATATTTATAGTATACTAGCTTTTGTCCGCGTGGCCTAGTACCGTGGTCCGGTACGATCCGATCCGGCACGGTCCGGTCCGGTCCGATCAGGGGCCCGATTCTACTAACACAAATGCACCAATAATGGACTCTCAATCGTGTCTCAAAAGAATGCCGATAGATCAGTGGAATAGTTTTTGACGTTTGTTATGGACTTAAACAATAACATAATGTTTAACTTATTGTTTAAGTCCATAAAAAGTATTCCACTGATACACTATCGGCATTCTTTTGAGACACAATTGAGAGTCCATTATTGGTGCATTTGTGTTAGTAGAATCGGGCCCCAGGTTCGATCCGCTCCGGTCCGGTCCGGTTCAGTCCGGTCGGTCCGGTCCGGTTGGTCCGGTCCGGTTGGTCCGGTCCTTATAAGGAACCTACATATGCCAAATTTGGAATCTCTAGACCCAGCGGTTTGTGCTGTGCGTTGATATACCCTCGCAACTACGTTAGGGTAAATCTCGCTTTCCCGTGGGAATTTTTGAAAAATCCTTAGTGCTCATCTAGAGAACTCAAGAAATATTCTGTCCAAATTTCAAGTCTATTTATCGAGTAGTTTAGGCTGGGCGTTGTCCGTAAGTCACGGTTACGATTTACAGATTTAAGAACTTTCTACCCCCAATTCTCCCTCTTAGCAAATAATTATCAGAAAATCTTGAAACAGGTGTTAGTTTGTTTGCTTTGTAGAGTATTTCCATCAAGTTTTGTTTGAATCGGGCCACGCGTTTTTGTTTCTCCATACAAACTTTGGCACCCCATTTCGCCCCTTTAGGGGTGGAATACCAAAAAATTCCCTTCTTAGTGCTCCCCTAGAATACTCAAGGAACATTCTCTCCAAATTTCAAGTCTATAGGTCCAAGGGTTTAGGCTATGCGTTACCTGTCAGTCACCATATCACGGTATTGTTTTATATGTATAGATTTGTATCACTATATTGAAGTAAATTAATGAATTATTTATTATAGTTCCGTCATAAAGGATTTGAAGTCATCAAGTGATCCAGAAAATAAATCGAAAATACCGAGGACATTGATATGTAACTTGGAAGAATATCTTGTTAGGTGCGGCATTTATGAACCATTCGAGAAAAAATATGTGAAAGCTACACAAGAAGTTTTAAGTATGGATATTGGACGAATACTGGCAACATTAATAATTTCACTTTTGCCGAAGCTTCAGATAAGCTATACTACAGGTACTTACCATAAATTTTATATACAAAATTATGATAGTAACTATATTCCATATCTACAAATTAGTCTGTCTGTCCCCGCAGTAGAGGAAATACAGGTACATAATTAAATCTACATAAATTATAAAAAATTATGTCTGTATCTTTGCCCTCTATATGGTCCTATACCATTGACCAGACTTATAAAACTTGGTAAGGTGGTGTATTGCGATGGAGCACACAGTACGTTACCACAATAAGGTATGACACTAGTTCACCGAAAATCTTGGGCCAAGTAATATACAAACAACACTTTCATATTTTCAGGTGATATTATATCTAAGAAAACTGGCGAAAATATTGATGGCTACCCATTGCTAGTGGGAATTTATACACTCCTCTGTCAAACAAAATCAGATAACACCAATGCATTTATTGATTTCTTATGTAACTACACCAGTTTAATTATACTTTTAAAGTAAGTACACCTATACCTACACTATGATTATTTGAATAGAAAGCTAATTAATTATGTACCCAAAATGTATTCCATTATAAGAACATACCCACAACCGCGCCACGAGAGATGAAACCTGACTTGCGCAGTAGACGATTTCTATACTATATTACTACTATTGGAGTGGTATAGCAATTATTACGAAATGGGCTAGCTCGACCGGGGAAGTACGGGTGGTACTTCCCCGGTCGAGCTCACAGAATATCGACGTGAAGCAGGAATGCGTTTCGTTCGGTGAGTGAGAGTTCTGGAAGCCCAACTCCTTCCCTATCCCCCCTTTCCCCCTCCTTCTTTCCCTTCCTTCCCTCCAACTTCCTTGGTGGACAACGCATTGGTAGCTCCCCTAGTGTTACTGATGTCCATAGGCAGCGGTGACCGCTTTCCATCAGGTGGCCCGCTTGCTTGTTTGTCTACTGTATGACATTTAAAAAAAATCGTTTACTGCGCAAGTCAAATCAGCAATCAATCCTGATTTCCTCTCGTGGCGCGGATTCAGCGGATCGTACTTATCATAAAGACCATGTGATGCATCGAGGTGTGATGTAAGCATATTATGTCGTTATAAAACAAAATAGTGACTGTGTGAATGATGAAAATATCTCGGTGTGGAACCCAAGTAGCCAACCCAAGCCTGTTTGCAAATAATCTCATTAAATAATATTAAAAAAAAACTTTATTTCATTTCTTTCATTTCATCTTTAAAATCTTAAAATCTCATTGAAACGGTATTTTATAAATAGACGTTTTTGTTTCTATTTTCTTTCAGATCCAAATCCTCTGAAGTATGTCACGAGGGTGCAATTATAGTGAGGATACTACAATTATTTTGTGAAACTTTCAACTATCCCTTTAACACTTTGGAGGATAAACTTCCTTTGGTTTTGCTTACAAATCCATTACAAAGATGAATTAAGAGGGAAATTAACTAGCAATATATTTGTTTACAATAGTTTTAATTTATCTGTCTGGTCTGTTCTTAATTACATTTATATTTAATTGATAAACTCATATCTACATCTACACTAATATTTTATAGACGAAAGATTTGTATTTGGTGTGTGTATGTATGTTTGTAATGAATAAAACTCAAAAAGTACTGGACTGATTTCAAAAATTCTTACACCGTTGGGAAGCTACACTATTCCAGAATAACATAGGCTGATATTTAAAAAAAAATTAGGGTAAAACATTTCCTTAGTAAAATCAGTGCGAAGCTGGGGCGGGAGCTAGTATATTACATAAGGATAATTTTATAAGAGAACTTAAATGTATATAATATATTATATTTGTATATCTTGTTTATACTATTGATTATATCTTATAATATTGTTTATACTACTTTTATTTTGGTTTCCTTATTATATATGTTATTTGGTTTTTGTGTTTGGCCCACAGATGGCAAAGAAAAAAGAAAGAAAAATCGTTTATTTGGTTACATATTTTACAAATTAAATTAAAATAATATAGGTACAATAGATAGACATCCATACTTCCATACTAATATTATAAATGGGAAAGTGTGTGTCTATGTTTGTTTGTCCGTCTTTCACGGCAAAACGGAGCGACGAATTGACGTGATTTTTAAGTGGAGATAGTAGAAGGGATGGAGAGTGACATAGGCTACTTTTTGTCTCTTTCTAACCCCCACTTCCCTAAAATGGGAGGTATGGAGCATTCCGCATTTTTTAAGGTAGAAAGCTAGCAAGTATGCGGACTATTTGTGACTAACAACAAAATCGTGCACATTTTTTTTTTAATCTGCCCCCAACCCCTTAAAAGAGGGGGTAAAATTTTATATGGGACTTTTCGCAGTTTTCAAGGTAGGAAGCTAATATCGGTACACAGACTCGTTGTTACCAACGAAAAATTGTGTTCTAAATCAGGAAAGGGGAACCGTGTTACCCCGAATTTAACCCGAGCGAAGCCGCGGGCAAAAACTAGTTACATATAAATGCACCAAATGGGCCTCCGCTCAGCCTGTGCTATGGACCAAGTGCCGATCCACAACAATGGTCTTCCGCGGCACTGGCACTGTTAGGTTTTTATTATTTTGTAAATCGCGTTATGGTTTCGTTTTTGTTATGGTACATATTGTAAATTAGAATGCATTATTAAATGTTTATACGTTCCGGAAAACTTGTGTGGTCATTTTCCCTGGCTTCGGGGGACCTCCTCTTTTAAACAAGGTCCTTCGAGCCGGATCGCAATTATGAATTGCACCAAATTAACAGCTTCCGTCGTCGGCAACTTTACTTTCCCAACGAATGGTTAAAAAATTCTGGAATTGTTGTTCCAGAGAATGTCTTACCTATTTTATCCAAAGATATAAATGGAATTCAAAGTCTGCGGTTATTAGGAATGGTGACGTTGTATTAATACGGGAAGATAACTTACCTCCGTCTAAGTGGTTGTATATACAATATTAATCTATGGGGTTGAAGTTCACCCCATAGATTAATATTGTATTTACTAAAAGACAACACTTTGGAAAAGACAACATTACGCGAGTGTAACTCTACGTTACGAAGGTTCCCTGATTCAGCGTCTAATTTCAAAGCTATGCTGTCTGCCTAATGCCTATTAGTAGATGATTAAAGCTGGAAACGCACTTGAGCTGCGCGGCGCTGCGCTACACGGAGCGGCGCGGCGCGTCAAAATATTCTTTCATAGAAATTCTATGAGCTTAACCGCACTACAGCAGCGTAGTGTCGCGCTCAAGTGCGTTTCGACCTTAAACTGTATGTACTTTTGTAAAAAAAAAACGTTTTTGCATTTTGTTAAAAGAGAACGACCTATTGTTTTTTTTAAAGAGTTTATTGTTAAGCTTTAGTCTACGGTAACCAGTTTTTTTTGTCTTTACAGTCCACATCCACAGCTTTATTTTAGGTTTATTTCTGTAATTAACGAATTTTACTCTTTTACAATTTTATAGTATTGTTATACAGGGCGACTTTTCAAGGGGTTGCCATTTTTTGAGGAGGGACTAAGAATCGTTGGCGTAAAATGCATTTTTTTTAAAATATTATATTGCATATTTTAGTAGGGCAAACTGGGCTTTTCGGCTTTATTGGAAGGACCGCTTGTTTTCAAGTTAATGTTTTTAAAAAATTACTACGAATAAATATAATTACTATAAAGTTATATTTTTATATGGTTCTGTAGAGCTTATTTTTAAAAAATGGCAACCCCTTGAAAAGTCACCTGTATACTAGGCTCATCTGATTTATTAGTTGCATTTAACAAGGTTTGTCTTAATTTCTCTACCTTTATTAGGACTATCGGTTCTTGGCGGGCGATATGTTTATACTACTTATACTTTTATTTTTGGGAGGACAGGACGTAGTTTAAATTTTGTTTTAATGGAGGAAGGTATTATATATCAATGAATGACTCATAGTACAATAGTATGTGGCGACACCTATCGCTATACAGAAGAAAAAGTTCACAAATGCGTACACATGATAGCGCCACTAGAATCCTAAATAGCACTAACGAAGTTTCTACGATACTGAGATATGTATTATACAACCTCCGACAGGCATTGCCGAAGAGCCACAGTTCCCTAGGCATAACACCCAGCCTGGGCGGAAGATTTTCCTTTTGTGGCGGTCGAGATATCGCCATCGCTCCCGCTAAAAGTAATTTCTCGGAAGTAATAATATACATGGAAATTAAAGCTACCAATTGTGTTGACTTTTAATATTGTATTCTCATAGTTTTTTGATAAAAAATCTAGCATATGTTCAAAAGTTAAATATAATTTGTCAAATTATAAGAAGTTTGTTTTTTACACGAAGTTTCAGCACAGAATAAATAATAGTACTACGTACAGAAGTTGCACTCCTTTGATCTTAAAGAAAGCCATCGTTTTAATAGCCTACCTACAGAATCAGATAGTTACCGCGTTCAATCTAAACCGCACCTTAACGCCATGCGCGCTAAGGTCCATATTACGTTGTCCTGCCTTTTGTTCCGAACATACTTACGACGTCAATAATTCGAGTGAGGGTATCACTTTGTGATTTGTTTTTTTTTATGCTACAAAGGTGGCAAACAAGCATACGGCCCACCTCCAGTGGAATCGTTTTTGACATCTGTTATGGACTTAAACAATAACATTATGTAACTTATTGTTTAAGTCCATGTCAAAAACGATTCCACAAACAAATGTCAAAAACTATTCCACAGATACACTATCGACATTCTATTGAAACACGATTGAGATACCATTGAGAGTCCATTGGTGCATTTGTTTAGTAGAATCGGGCCCCTGATGGTAAGCATCACCGTAGCCGTAGCGTCTATAACGCTTGCAATACCAGGGGTTTATCGCTGTAGGTATGGACGAGTGACGGATGCCTGGTTTCAGTAAACTAGGTCAGATTTCAGCCTATTTCCTTTATTAAAAATTTTGTCTGGCCAATTCGGGATTAAACTGAGAGTTGTATTTTGGTTTCACTTTTACTTGTGCTTCTGCTGGGGATGTTTTCTCAGTTTCTCCATTAAGTCCTCTTAGAAACAAATCGGTTCTATATTTTTCATTTTGTTCACGCTTTAATCTCTCTTCTCTTAACTTCAGTAATTTCCTCTCTTTTTCTTTATGGTCTTTTTTGTGCCTCTTTCCAGTTTTTTCCTCTTTACTATTTGATTTTTCTGAATATTTATTTTTAGAATTGTTTGAATGTGTGTTGATTGTTTTAACTTGTCCACTATATTTTTTGAAGCTTGCAATGGGGTCAAGACGTTGCTTTCTTTTCCATTCCACTTCTCCATCTTTAACATCTAGTTCCTTTGTTTTTAATTTCCCATCTTCGTCTTTTAACACCAATTTCTCATATGTATCTTTAATGTTGGATTGTGAAAACCTTGTTTCTGGTAAAACTTCATACCAGTTTTTCTTTTTGAGTGCTTCATTTGTATCTTGGCCGAGATATGTAAGATATCCAATTTTTTTCTCATATTCTTCTTTTTTCTCTTTTACTTCATCATCATGTTCCCTGTTGCTGGAACTCACTGAGTGGTCAAGATCCGTAAATAAATTTATATGTGTTGTTTGTGGTATTGGTTCTGGTGAGGTTTCTTTTAAACTTTCTTTAAAGCCAGATTCTAGTAATTTTTGTTTGCTTTTTTGTTTTAATATATTAAGTCTAGCTTCTCGGTCTGCAGTTTCAATTCTTAATCTTTCTTGTCTTTCCTTTTCTGCAGCTTCTGCTTCATCTTTTCTTACTCTGGCAATATTCTCCTTGGTTCTGACATGCCATCTATAAATTAAGACAATAGTAATCAGTTATGTTAATTTGTTATTACCTCAAGATATATTAGAATATGTTACAGGTAGTTTTTGAGCAGTAAACATATTTTGTATATTAGATCTCTATGGTTATCAAAGAGTACCAAGCCTACTAGCAGCAAAGCAACAAACTCTATAATATATTAATAAAATTATCAGTAAAATACGATATTAAAATATCTTGTCTTAGATTCAGAAAGTATGTATCAATAATGACAATTATTATATATAAGATTGTGGTACATATTTAATTAGCCCTAAATTACCTTTTCTTTGGTAAGATATTCATCTTGAAGTGTTTTTATTATAATGAAATGAATTTATTGAAATTAGTTTTCGTTCGTTCCAATATTCTGACATTTGATTTGATTGATCAGTGTTGCTTTCTTTTCTTTTACTCACTGAGTGTTGCCATTGGAATATTTTCCAAATGCTGCGGCCACACTGTCGCGACATCGCGTTCTCGCATCACGTTGCGAGGTGCTGAATAGAAGAAGTAAGATGATCGGCGTCCTTGTTTTAAATCTGTTGTTGAGAAAGGGACGGGTCGTCGTTTGTTTCGTTTGCCGATAATGGCGCATGTGCATCGCCACTCTACGCCCCGCACCGAATCGCGTTAACCCCAGGCCCCAGGCGGGTGCCGAGGCGGGAAAAGTTGCAAAGGTGTGCGCTTTTTGTATAAAGTATATTTTGTATAAATTAGCCTAATATATTATTTATTAGTAAATTATAATGGGGCCTCCACACGCTTGCTGTTTACCACAAACACCAAGCACCGAACACCATAAGCCACACCGATCACAATCACCGAACACAAACGCGGTATCCACACGCTTGGCGAACGTGCCAGTCTAATAAACATGGTGGACGACGAACTTGTGGTGCTTATTGTGGTGTGGTGGCATAGGTGGCAGCGATCACTTTTGGCATGACTTATTTTTATATAAAAAAAAAAGGAAAGTGAAATTAAACGAAAAAGAAGGAGAGCACTCGACCGGATATCGAGGGGTCATGGTTCGAATCCCACCTGGGGGGTGAAATTTAAAAAAATAAAATCAATTTCAAAATATGAACGGCTACCTAGTTGCTTAAAAACTTCTGTGAAAAAAAACCAAAAAAAAAAAACAATAAATATAATTGGATGGCTTAGTTCTAAAAGTCACTAACTCCATTTTTATCAATATTAAGATAGCCATACCAAAAAATTCTCCGTATTTTTCTCTATAGATTGGCCTAATTCGTTTTTCAATAAAATGACGTTAAGTAGGTTTTTACCAATTCCACAAGTTACTAAATCCTGTGAAGTTAGGTCAGTAAGTAACTAAATCCTAACAAATAACGAAATCCATGGAGTTTAGTCACTAAGTCCATGTATTTTTGGTCAGAGAATCGCGTTAGGGGCAAGTTGGTAGAGTTGGAGATAAATATAGGCTTTAGGGGCACTATGAGATGCCAAGAAAACATGAAAAAAAAAATTTTTGAGACAACTTTTTTTTTTTTTACAATTATTATTTTTATTTTTTTTTATTTTCCCCTTTTCTTGGTCCCATCGAGTTGGGGGGTCACTTACGAACACTTTTAGCCTTTTGGACCAACCCGTGAGGGCTACCGTTCTCGAGATATTAAGCACTAAGGCCCAACTCGATTTTCAGTGCTATTGTAGGGATAGGGGCAGCATTTTAAGATTATATGTAACTAACTCCAAAGAATTTTGTCACTAACTCCAAAGAAGTCTCTAACTCCACGTGTTTTTAAATAAGTCCTAAATTTTAAGAATTAATACTGCGCATAATAATTGAGATTAATACTTTTTAAATATATCACTTTGAAGGTAACCAAATAAAGCACTTCTCTGATTTTTTATAATTTTTTTCATTAACCCAATCCTTTTAAAAAAATTCAATTACCCTTCAAGTGGCATTATCTCAAAACTAGAAATATGGAGTTAGTGACTTTTAGAACTGAGCCATCCAATTATTCCTAATTTAATAAAAAAACTAGGATTAGATACACTATTATGTAAAATTAAATAAATAAAAAATAGTACCTAGATTATTATTTATTGAAATTTAAATAATTTGACAACTACTTATAATTATTAATCAGAAAAAGTTCACAAGCGTGTGGATACATCGCAAACATGTTTGTCGAACACCCTTTGATTTGTGCGCAAAAACCGACACCGACCCCGAACACTGGCAAACAAACAAAAACAGACAAACTTAATTAATTTTTCTTCGTCCATCTTTTCTACCTAATTACAACAATCGTTCGTTGGAAAATAGAAACTGACAAGCAAAAATGCCGCACCGTTGCAGTTGTCTATACCGCACTTGCGGCGCTGCGCTGCACTGCGCGGCATAGTTGCCTCCGAATATTTTTTCAAAGGATTCGCGCCGCGCCGTGCAGCGCAGCGCCGCTGTAGTGCGGTTAGGTTCATACAATTTCTATGAAAGAATATTTCGCCGCGCCGCGCCGCTCCGTGCAGCGCAGCGCCGCGCAGCCCAAGTGCGTTTCGACTACTGTCACTCACTGAACGTTCCTTTTTTCTCTATGGACGTCGTCAGTGTGTTCGTACCCTTATTATGTAGAAATTTTTACCAAAGAGAAAAATATGTATTTTACTCTTTGGTTTGGTGTACTCATTTGAAAAAAAAATTATCCTGATCTGATTGAATGAAGTGGACGTGGGAACGCTATTTTGTTGTACCTACGTTGTAATTTGATTATTATAAAAATTGTTATAATGTGTTAGAATGTGAATATTTTGATGTCACTCATGTGTCGTTTGAGATAAGTGCGCTTTATACACAAAGTTGATTATATAGGTTATATATTTGCTACTTACTAGGAACTATCAGAAATTTCAAACATCATTGGTGTCGATATTTGTCATATTTGTATAGAAAATGGAAACGACAGAAGATGCACCGGTTCATAATATCATAGATAGTGCCAAAGTGAATGCTTTAAGCGATGAAACCACGACGCTTGTGCTCGATACCGATATTTGTCAGAAATCAAATGGTGTCATAGAAGCGGCGGACGTGCCTCAGTTACTAGGTGGTAGCAGTGCGGAGGCAATTGAAATACAAAGTAATTCTACCGCTTCAGAGACCACGGAGATTGCTGTTGATGCTGACGGAGAAAATGTCATTCAAGTGGACACAGTTGCCTCTGTGCAATGCACTATGGAGACCCTATCAGAGTCAGAATTGCCAGTAGACTTACAATATGTCCTTACTGAAGTCGTTGAAAAGCAGCCAGAAATGTCATCACCGAATCAACTTGATTCTCAGCCAGTTTGCCCCGATGTAAACGAAACCATCGCAAAAGAATCGGATGCTGATAAGAATCAAACAGAATCTTTTCGTAATGAAAATGTGACATTTGAAACTGAGATTTTGGTGGAAACCAATGACAATGATGTCAATGAGCTGAATTTAAATGATACTAAACTTAATGAAGATGTTCAAGAATCTACTAACAATATTCTTAATGAGCTTGATCAAAATTTGGAGTTAAGTGAGGCACTACGGTCATCAGATAATAGTGACAGGGGGGAAAATAATCATAATGTGGGACAAGAAGTCTTTAACAAAGAAGAGTTGTTGGATATTTTAGAGGGCAATGATGTGCAACATGATGATTTATCTTATGTGGAAGTAGAAATCCCTAACATAAAAATGATAGAAGCTCAGTTGGCTTTGCAACAGCTTTCAAGATTAAAAAGGAAAAAGAGAAGTAAGGTTTCTGAAATAAAAAAACAGATAAAATCTGATGCTGAAAAAAAATTGGATACAAACAGCACTGCTGAAAAAAAATTGGATACAAACAGCACTGCTAGTGACTCCAAAAAAGATGATAGCATTGTAAATGTACTTGTAAAAGACTGGGAAGACGATGAAGCAGTAGAAGATGGTCATTCAGAAAATTTGAAAGAAAAAAGTAACAATTTGCTCAACGCATCAGAAGAACTTGTAAAAGCAGAAGAAACTGTTATTAATAAAGAAATAACAGTAGAAAGATCATCCGTTGATTCAGCTGAAAATTCAGTTTTAAATAAAAGCAACGAAGATGGTCAGCCACAGCGGAGATTAGGCAGAGTTATTAAGAAAAAGGTTATATTTGATCCTGATAATCCAGATACCTTTACAAAGAGTAAAATGGCCAATAAGAGCAAAGATAAGAAAGAAGAACTACCAACCGAAAAAGACGAGTCTGTATCCAAAAAAGGAAAGCCAGATTCAACTTCTCGACCCAAGTCAAAATCACCAGTTTCCAAACTGCAGTGGAAGAAACCACCACCCAAAAATAATAAACAGAACAAGAGACTGACAGAAGTAGATAAATTATTGATGGATGAAGGTGCAGTTAATATGATATACCAGCTTACACCTGAGGCACCCAAAGGTAAGAAAAATATGAAGACTAAAGCTGAGTTTATAAAAAAACTACAAAGCTCAACACCGGAAACTAAAGAGATGAAATTTAGGGAAAGAAAAGCCTGTAAAGGGGAAGAAGGTGAACCAAAGAAAATATTGGGAGGTAAGCAAAGGTCATCTCTCAGCTCAGCCAAGTCTCCCTCCGCCTGTGAAGACTTTGAGACACACAGTGCAGATGATTCAATTATTTATCGTCGTCATTCGTCTAGCTCTTACTCCAGCACTTGCATGAGCCCAAGGCGGCTCAGTGATGTGGAAGCAGGCACAATCCAAAGTGGGCAGTCCAAAGCTGGTGAGGGCCCTGACTTGCCGTCTGCCAATGCAACAGTTGATACAATTAATGATACATCTGAAGATGTTTTTATGGCTGATATATCTAGTACTGAAATAATTAATAAAAATGATTGTTTGTCTATAAAAGAAAAATTAAATTCAAAGTTATCTCTTGCTTTAAATAAGAGGAAACGAGAAAGTTCTAAGACTGAAAAACCAGTTAAACTGAAGAAGGTTGCTAAAACAGAAGTTAAACCAAAAATAACTGAAGATAAGAAATATAAACATTTGATAATTACATATGATCAAAGAGTGGCAGAAATATGTATTCAGACAACAGGGTCAACAAATAGTGAGGTATGTGGTAAATTGTAGCATTCGAACTATTAGTGGTACACTTATCTAAAATAGCTTGTCATGGAAGGAAGCCCTTGTTATTGTTCTTGCCTTGGCCATAAGGAGTTTTCATAGGCTATGAACATTTCAAAGGGTAGTGGATACTATATGCATACTTTCAAACTGTCTAAATGTTTGAAGAGTGTGACAACTCCTATAGTAGGAGACGGTAGCGTGATGATTGTGCACTTTGGTATAGAAGCATGAAATTTCTACCATGGATAGTGTCCCACGATGATCGTTTTAAGATGTGGAGGGAAGTCAGATTCTTCCTCTGTGAGTGGGGGGAGGGGGCAAAGGGGGTGAGTTCCGCGTCTTGATGATTATTTTTTTACTGATCCGTTAATGTTACTAGGGCTTGTATGGTATCGTTTTCATATAAACCGAATAAAAGGAATTCATTTTTAACAATAAAAATGTATGGTCCCATACAAAAAAAAAAATACTGCCAAAATGTAAAAAGTGCCGCTACTTTTTTTTTGTTAGCACGTTATTTTGACTTTCAAATCTTAATTATTATGATATTAAAAAATACTGTGATAAAGCTTATTTAATGTAGTTTACAAATATATATAATTGTAGTATACTTGTCATACAAAAACTATTAAAAAAAAAAGAAGAATGTGCAAATTCCAGAATATGCGCGCGGTGATTCGGTGAGATGTAGGTACGCGTAGCGACAAATTTTCATAATGTACTATGGTCATTTGTTATAAATATTTATAGCAATGCTACTAGCTATTATGCGACGTAGTTTTAATGTTATCAAATGTAAGAAATGCGTTTTTGTTGCTTCCTCGGAAGAAAAGATTAAAAAATTTTGACATAGAAGGCTACTAATAAAACGTCAGAAATAAAAGTAAAGTGATGTTTAACCAGCAGTCACTAGTACAAAAGCAAAGTGCTGTACATTTGAGTGCAGCTTTGTTACATTTGCATCTTCCAGTACACCCTTTTTTACAGCTGCACTACACGTAATTAACGCTGCACATGAAGTTGCTACTTCGGGCAGTGTTGTCCAGACTGGCTGCCATTCGTTCGAATCTTTAATCCAACCCCAGTTAGATGGTTCAGGAATATCTGGAACTTTTGTTAAAGATTGCATCCAAATGTAAGCCTGATAAGAAGCGCGTTTTATATATTGCTAGAGTGCCGTTTTTGTGGGGGGTATGTTCTCTATGATCTCTGATTTTTGGGTAAAGACTTTTTTTTCTGGCTTCATTTATAGTCAGCATTTCACTAATGCGGTCATACATTAAAACTACAAATCTGCAATGAGTCGTCGCTTATTTGTTGTGGCATTGTTGTCATTTCGTCAAAGGCGCTGTTTACTTCTGGAAAAATTGGCCATGTTTCTCATGCTGTTTTTTCCCTCTACCAGCAAAAGTGAACTCCGTATCACACCCTGTGAACGCATGAAAGACGGGAACGTACTCACATTGTGACAAACTCATTGACGCTACCAGGTCGTGTAGCTATATAGCGGAAACTTGAGCCAACACCAAATGCAACCTGTAGTTCAGATAAATATATTTTTCTGAAGAATGCCACAGCCAGTACTAATACATCTGTGTCTACGGTGCGTATTGTCACTCTGCTAAATCCTTTCTTTACTGCACAAGCTAAATGCAAAAACATTCTGGAGTCAGCTTCATCGTGAAAACATGGGGCTATGTCACGTATATCTGAGATATTGATAGAACAGAGAACTTCGATTCCATGTGTCGCGTATATTTCGTTTTCTCCTGCCTGTAAACGAACAAGTTGTTGTGATAAAAATAAAAACAATTCGGTCTTGTTCTCATTCACTGAAAGGAAACTCTTCCAGTTCTTAGGCATCGCATGCGTGGGAAGCCACTCTTTTCCTTGTGCCTTTTCTTTCTTTTCTCGTAAAGCAGCTTTAAAGCTCAACTCAAACAACTCGCGCCGATAGCTAGATGTTTTCACGATGAAGCTGACACCCGAATGTTTTTACATTTAGCTGATGCAGTAAAGAAAGGATTTAGCAGAGTGACAGTACGCACCGTCCATAGACACAGATGTATTAGTACTGGCTGTGGCATTCTTCAGAAAGTTATCTTTATGGGTTGCATTTGGCGTTGCCTCCAGTTTCCGCAAGACCTGGTAGCGTCAATGAGTTTGTCACAATGTGAGTACGTTCCCGTCATTCATGCTTTCGCAGTAGGGTGTGATACGGAGTTCACTTTTGCTGGTAGAGGGAAAAAACAGCATAGGAAACATAGCGATCTTTTCCAGAAGTAAACAGCGCCTTTAAAGAAATGATGACAATGCCACAACAAATAAGCGACGACTCATTGCAGCTTATTGAAAGATTTGTGGTTTTAATGTATGACCGCATTAGTGAAATGCTGACTGTAAATGAAGCCAGAAAAAAACTCTTTACCCAAAAATCCTGAGCCATAGAGGACATACCCCCCACAAAAACGGCACTCCAGCAATACATAAAACGCGCTTCCTATCAGGCTTACATTTGGATGCAATCTTTAACAAAAGTTCCAGATATTCCTGAACCATCTAACTGGGGTTGGATTAAAGATTCGAACGAATGGCAGTCAGTCTGGACAACACTACCCGAAGTAGCAACTTCATGTGCAGCGTTAATTACGTGCAGTGCAGCTGTAAAAAAGGGTGTACTGGAAGATGCAAATGTAACAAAGCTGCACTCAAATGTACAGCACTTTGCTTTTGTACTGGTGACTGCTGGTTAAACGTCATTTTACTTTTATTTCTGATGTTTTATTAGTAACCTTCTCCAAGTCAAAATTATTAAATGTTTTTTCCGTGGAAGCAATAAAAACGCATTTCTTTCATTTGTTTACATAAAAACTATGTCGCATAATGGCTAGTAGCATTGCTATAAAATATTAATAACAAATGACCATAGTACATTATGAAAATTTTTCGCTACGCGTACCTACATCTCACCGAATCACCGCGCGCATATTCTGGAATTTGCACGTTCTTCTTTTTTTAAAAATAGTTTTTGTAAGACAAGTATACTACAATTATATATATTTGTAAACTACATTAAATAAGCTTTATCACAGTATTTTTTAATATCATAATAATTAAGATTTGAAAGTCAAAATAACGTGCTAACAAAAAAAACGTAGCGGCACTTTTTACTTTTTGGCAGTATTTTTAATTTTTTTGTATGGGACCAAACATTTTTATTGTTAAAAATTCATTCCTTGTATTCGGTTTACATGAAAACGACACCATACAAGCCTACGTAACATTAACGGATCAGTAAAAAAATAATCATCAAGACGCGGAATTCACCCCCTTTGCCCCCCTCCCCAACCTAACAGGGGAAGAATCTGACTTCCCTCCACATCTTAAAACGATCATTGTGAGACACTCTATCCATGGTAGAAATTTCATGCTTCTATACCAAAGTGCACAATAAGCCTCAAATATGGCGCTAACGTCTTCTACTACTACCTCATGATATTATTATTATATTTCATAGGTTTCATTAATTTATTTGTAAATTTTACAGATGCTAAAGGAATTGCATAATGCATTAGATTATGTGGATTCAAGAACTGACATATCAGTGACTTTGTTAACTTCTGAATGTGGTGCACTGTGTCCTGAACTAGATTTAAGACCATTGATAAATGATGACACTCAAACACGAAACAATTCTGCATATAATCTTGCTGAATCATTCAGGTACAAAAAATAATTTTTAATATTTTTCATAATAAAAGATGAAACAAATAATTATTCAGTATCCAGCTATTTCATTTACTATGTAGGTGGACCACAAAGAGCTATCCAGCTTGATACCAGTTTGTATCCTGTATAGTTATCTAATTTGAAGGTGTGCCAAATATCTGGTATCCAGCCGCATGGATAATTTGCTTGCTTATTGGTATAAATAACATGGCATGGCGTTTATGACAAAATAGTAAAATAATAATAAAAAGTTCCTACCTATATTACCTATGTGAGAACATGTAAATGGTCCTTTGTATTGAAATAGTTTTATATTAAGATTTTTTGTCTGTACATATATTTTCCGAATAGATTAAAAAAATATATATGCAGTATTTGGTAGCGTTGTTAATATAAATTGTCATTTGATACAGATCCGTGGTGTGTGGTATAGCGCGGCATAGCAAGATCGTGTGCAGCGGCGCGTGGGGCGCGTGCGCGGGCCCGGCGCTGGCGCTGCTGGCGCTGAGCGACGTGGCGCTGGCCTCGGAGCACGCCAGCTTCTCGCTGGCCGCCACTGCGTCTGCGCAGCCTCTGCAGCCCGGCCTTGCCGCGCTCTCCGCACGCCCGCAACCATTGCCGCAATCATTGGCATGTTACATGTCTCATATAAAATAGAATACATAGAATAATCGCGTTTAAAAAAAAAAACAAAAAACTTATTACGAGTAAAGTAATAACAATAATTTTTATATTTATTTAGTTCCATTGAATAAACTTAATTAATAATATTAATATAATATTATGATGTTTGAATTTGAAAATATGAGTAAAGTTAAAATGAACATTTCTCCTTATAACACAGAATATTAGGTGGTGTCATACAGTATGTGTTAGTTTTTTTCAAAACCAACATACCTCTAATTTTTAAATTATTTTGAATCGGTTTTATCTTTTTACAAAATCGGTACACAGATCTTTGGATATTTTTGTATATTAATTTATAAAAATATGTAATTTACAGATAAACGACTTGGTTATATTCGGGCGTAAAGTAACAGCGTCAGATGCGTTGCGCGGCGGGTTGGTGAGCCGCGTGTTGTGGCCGGACGGCGCCCTCGAGCAGCTGCGCGCCGTTGGCAGGGACATCGCCGCCCAACCCGTGTCGGTGAGTAACCCGAGGCAGAATGGCCACTCTCCGCCCCGCCCCGCACCGTTACCTTACTCCAGGCGGGTATCGAGGCGCGTGCAGTCGCAAAGTGTGCGCGTAGTGAACGAATGTGTACAAGTGTGCGCATACATGTGCGCGTGTACAGACGACATTGGCCTATGTAGTAATAGGTAATTATTTCACGCGCGTTGTATTGAGTGTCTGGGGTGTGGGTGAGTTCAGTAATCCTCGTCGCTGTAGTCTTCACGTAAGCTCCGGCAGTAAGCCTTCCACCCTCTGCCGCGGTACAATAACTCTGATATGAGATTGTACGTGACTCCTCCATTGTGTACACATATATGGTGTTTAGGGCACAGGCATGATTGGTACAGCGCGTTTAGGTCATAATTAACGTTACCACAAAACTCGTTTGTTTTACACAGCGGTAACGCGCTGCACTGGTACGTACGGATGTTGTCGCTGTCGCTGTAGCCGGGCTTCAGTCGCCAATAGTTGGGACTGCGACACTTGCAACTGAGCGCGATTTTCGGCGGTACTAATTGAACGTTCTTGTGATGCATCTCTTCGAGCTCGTCTGGATTCATTCGGTCGTAGAGGGACTCCACCACAAGCGGCGTATCGTCGTACGTGCACACGGGCCAGTCTGTGGTGGTTTTACAAAACTGAAATATCAAATGTAATGAATGATAAAGAAATTAGAAGCAGGTATATAAGAAGATATAATATAAAAATGCGGTTACTTGAAAAAAGGCGCGATTGTTAAGCTCGATTTGGCGCGAAGGCGGGGCGCGCTCGTCGCAGAGGCCGCGGCGCGCGCAGCGGCAGAGGCGCAGCAGCGCGGGCCGCTGCCAGCGCCGCAGCAGCAGCGCCGCGCACGCCTCCCGCGCCGCGCACTCGCGCAGCCCGCGCTCGCTCTCCTCCTGCCGCGACACACACGCAACATCAACATCAACATGCCGACGGCAGCAACCACTCGCATACCTACTGTCCGTTCACAGTTATTTTACCTCTGACAGATGTATTAAACAGGTTTAAAACGCTCAAAATAAGAGCGGTCCGTGTTGATCAATGGCTAAGTGCTCTTGCAGTCCGTCTATGTCCGCTCACACATATTCTGCTACAGGATAATTCCTGTAGGACTTATTTTAAGTGTTTTAAACCTATTTAATACGTCTAGGCTACGGTGATGCTTACGATCAGGCGGGCCGTATGCTTGTTTGCCACCTTTGTGAACAATAACTGTGAACAGAGTATACTGCAGTGTACTCACTAAACCGTAGTAATACAGCTCCGGTTCGTCGTTGTCGTCTTTGGCCGCGACGCAGGCGCATCGCGCGACGACTAGTAACGTGCTAAGTGACCACATCGGGGACATGTTAAAATAGTACTAATCGTGTTTACACTGAAACTGTATTAGGTCACAACCCTAATTGATAAGCGTAACCTTGTCATGAGGAAATTTGTCTCACTGTCGCGCTACTTTAACTGGCCCGGTCCTCTTTATAAAAACATTTTTTTGTTACAGAGAACAATCTTTTTCTGAAGATTGTTCTTTGTAACAGGACTCTGCCCATTGAACGGTAAATCACGTATGGTGCACGTAACGTATCATGCACGGTCGAGGACGGAACGTTTCAGTGGGCATTATTTCATATAAATTTATAGAAACAATATTATTTATGCATGTTCCAGTACGATTACTAATGAGTATAACTTCTTTTGTGTATCTTTTTGTGTAACGGTCATTTGTTTTTTGTTTTACAGAATGTTTTGTTGAAGAAACGTTTGCTACACTTAAATAATATGTCAAACAACACATTCCTGTCATGCTTCGAGAAGGAACGCGACCTCTTCGTAGAGTATTGGACCTCAGTTGAAGGGCAGGAGTTGCTACGCGCAAACCTCTCTGTCAAGTGATTGTCAGGACTCTGTCTGTCGTGTGAAATTGTTCAATGTGTAAGTAGAATAAATTTATAGTAAGTAAATTTTGCTATGTTCAGAATATGTCGAATAATAGAATATAACTGACACCAGTTTCTAAATTCTGATAGGTATCTGTAACGTTAATCTTTTATGTTCTTTGCCTAACGTCCTGTGTCTAAAGACGACAATGTGTGTAACATGTAAAGAAGTGTTACGTTAATACTGTAGACAAAACCGGTAAGCGAATGAGAATAATTATGTGAGCGCTGTTTCGTCTATGCTAAATATCGATAACCGGTGGACTACCGTCAACTTCAGCCGACATTTGTTTTCCTTGCGTAAAATTTGCGTTACGTTACATACGACTTGTACAGATGCGGAGATGGGCGGAGTGAAGATATTCCTAAATAACCAATCGGATAACATTATCCTGACAGCTGTCAGTGTCACCAAATACTATAGACGGGTATTACCCACACCACAGCTTCGGAAGAATTCGAGCAAGACGCGACACTAGCGCCCCTACGGCATGAGGGCGGCATGAGGTGAACGATTTCAAAACTTTTTTATGCAAAATGTTATAGCGCCCCTAGCGGCATGAGGTGAACTGTGCGTTTTGTATGCAAAATGTTATAGCGCCCCTAGCGGCATGAGGTGAACGGAGGTTGCCAAGTCATTGTATGAGAAACGTCAGGAGCTGTGGGTATTAGTCTTCTATAGTATTTGGTGTCACGATAACCTAATAGTTATTTACAAAACATCTCTGCTTCGCTTCGCCCGTCTCCACTTTGGTTGACGACGCGACGGGCCTTAGTCTGAAATGTATGTATGGCTTAATTTGTGCAGCGTAGTACGTTCAATATTCTACCTGCACGAATAATAGATTTGTAGCCTTTTATATTTTTTTTTAATTCTGTGTATATTCGTTTTCATTAGAGTAAAACAAATTGAAATTGTTAAAATCTAATACAGCGCAATGCATTAGCGGTCCTGTAGACAATGCCGCCGCCGCGTCTCTACGCTATAAACGAACGTGCAAATACCGCCGCGCCGTTTACCTGACCACTAGTATAAAGGCGCTGTCCCACTGCTGCGCACGAAGAGGCTACGCACGTGTGTTAAGCTTTGCTTTGCAAGAGGATGTACGTGATTGTTTCCACTGCAACCCACGGACACGTTAACCATCAAGTGACGTCATTGATACACGTGTGGCTTGCTCAACATAGCTCAACGCTGTCAATGCCATGCACGCAGTGAATGCGGTACACAGCTTGTTCCACAAAGCGTGCACATCGCTGCGCACGCTGTGCACGAACACGTGGGCCACGTGGCACATTACAAACCAAAAACTATGACAATCAATGCGTAACCCCTCCGTGCGCCGTGGTGGGCCACGCTACAGCTGTACGTAGTCGTGGTTTTATATTCGTGTATAGCTTGTACTGCAGTGGAAACGTAGACCCACGTAGTCATCCACGCAGCTGTAATGTGCCACGTGGCCCACGTGTTCGTGCGCAGCAGTGGGACCGCGCCTTAAGTGAGTGTATACGTTGAAATGGAATTTAAGATTAAAAATGTAAACAAACAAATGTCATTTCAGGTCATGTCAAACTGACATAATAATATCAGGAGTTTGAAACAATTTATAAAAAACCTTTTCGTGTGATTCTATGGAATAGAAGTCGCAAATGGCGCGAGTACTGGATTTCAGTAACTTTATATTATTGAAAAAAGAATGATTTTATTGAAATGAACCAAAACAAACGAAATATTTTGTAATTTTATAAATCTTGTCACCACATTTTTTTAAATATGATTTAATATCTTAGAACTTTTATAAATTTCGTGCCACATGTTTTTGATTTCTACACATTACCAGCACCATAAAATATTTTTCTATCATTTTGAACGAATTAAAAAAAACATAGAAGGGTGTATATAACACATCGACATAAATTGCGATGGGGCACATGCACACCACCACCCTTCAGTCAGTTGCTAGCGAGCGACAGAAGCAGTGGTGTCCAATTGATTGATGATTTTTTTATGTTGTTAGAAAGTAGCATACGTTGTGTATACCGTCGTATACACAACGTGGATGCTCAGTGAGGGCGCGGCGGCGGCGGTATCGTATACAAGAGCTCTTATGTATACAGTAACATTTATAATTTAAAAAAAAATAAGTATAAATAAGCATAATGACACATAGTCATTATTAAGCTTATTTTTGCCTTTAACTAAAAGTATTTCTTTATTGGTTTTGTATTATTTTGTTTTAAAGACTATCATAATACAATTTGATGTCTGTTTTATGCTTGTGAACTCGAGATAAATGAAATCCACAACTATATTAGATAGGTTTATACATTGAAATACTTTCACTGTTTATGGGAGTGGTATCATTTTTATTATTATGTACTGTATGTACTACACAAAATAAGATAAAGCAGTTGTTTTACGAGTAGAGTACTTACACCTCACGACAGCACGTCAGTCTAACGCTAAGTGTTAATTTCTTCAAGCTACCTTGAATTTTATGAAACAAACTTTTAAGTTTAATTTTTTTAAGACATTTGCCAGTGTAGTTTGATGATTAACTATACACAAACATGTACCATTACATACAGTCTAAAGTTAAAGGGAGACTCCGCAAAGCAATTTTTTGTTCTGTTCCGCGTCTAGTACCTAGATGCATTAATTTGTGACGCAGTTTCATATAAAATGTATGGCGGGCGAATTTTAGCGACGCTATTCGCGTTATATCTGACCCTACCTGCCTGGTGGATGCTATACTTACTTTAAGTTGTTTATGTGCACTTCAATAAATACTTATCATTTCCCATCTCGACAATATCTAATTGGACACATTTTAATGTATAGGAAGTGTCTATAAGTCTAAATGACCACCAGAAACTACTTATAAAAAACTGGCAGCTGTAATAAATAAACCAAAATGTTATTTAACCGTTATAACTAACGGTTTTAGATATTTCACAGCCTGTTATAAAGTCGCTGCTTGTGGCTATTTAGACTACCCCTTAAATATATCAATTTAAAATGTCGTATGCGTGGACTAAGAGCTGGTTCAGACACGGCGGATATTATTTACATTAGCGGCTATTCATTCGTTCAATTTCGTTCATACCTGTCCGCGTGGAATCCGCCGTGTCTGAACCAGTGCTAAATGTACGTGTACATTTGAAAGAAATCTATGTATGCATATGGAATGCATTAAGATATTGTATTATGATAAAGATGTAAAATTGTGATCTACAATGACTTTGCGTAATGTACGTAGGTGGTGACACCTATACTTACTTTTATGAATGAAGTAATATCCATTCCTTCTTACTTGGCAAAGATAGAATAGCATAAACAACATTATAAGAAAACAGAACTTTTTTGAGATGTCAAGTTTAAATATATTTGTTGGGAAGGATACTCTTCGTTAATTGGTATCAACTGCGCGTTCGCTCGTGTCATTATATCACTTGCCAAGTAAAAATGAATAGGTCATTAACGTGTAGATCCCCCTATAAATATACAATTATTTATGTTATCTTAGTAATGGATCATCCTAAGTTAAAATTATGTTCTGTAATGCGCGTTCTGAAAGACTATTTTGTAAATGTTGAATTTTAATTTTGAACCATATTTTTGCGAGTGTTTGACTAGAGGTCAATTACAGGAAACGTTAAAAGTTGCTAGGCGAACAGCTGGCCTCGAAACAGGCGCGTACATAATATTTTTTCTTAATAATTAGGTGTTATTATATTTTAGTCGTAGAGCAATATGTTACGTTATAGATTAAATTGTTTATTGACTTTGTTTTAGATGTTATGAGTTTATAATGTAGACGAAATAATTGTATTTATAGCCAAAGTTCTAATCTGAATGTTCCATCTTGAAGAGCGGCGGGTGTAATGAACCTTTGAGCTTGTGTTACGGCTCTGGAGGCAGAGAGAGGACGTCGCATTCAAATCAAACTTTCCGATTTCTATGTGACTTTGTTAGGCAGCGTGTACCTATAAAACTTGTCCGTAGTTTGTTCTATAGATGGGCAAATCGAGTTGCTAACCAGAGTTCACGATTCGTAAATATTGTAACTCGAGTTAAGGGCGCCATTATTTTATACGTTATGTGCGCATTTGTTCAGATGCTTCAACCTAATGATTCTCAGACATTGTTTTTTAAATGAACTTCACTTTTTGAATTAAATATCTTGTTAATTCCTTACAAAGCTACGTCCTTCGAACTCGAGTTGGCGCATATAGTTTATTGGCGGGAAACATCGCAGTCTTCATTCCTTTCTTGTGCAAAATTGACTGTTTAATTATATTAATTTCCTTTCTAATGGGTTAGAATTTATTTAGATGTAATACTATTCTGTGTAAGTTATATATCTATAAGTATAGCAATAATTTATTTTCTTCTATATCACATTTACAAGAATAAAGTGCCTTTAATACTATTTCACTATAATTTTCATTAACACACATCATTATATGAAAAACCTTATAATGTATAATAGTTATTGTAGTATTGATGTACCAAGGCCACTAACGTTTACAAAATAAACTTGTGGAAACAGTCTCATCTATTATTTACTTATATCTATACTACGCGTATCAACTCGGGAGGGAATATTAGTAAGAAAGTTTCAAAGTTTGCGAAATTGTTACCAAACCAACTAAAAAAACGTCTACAGGGAGATGCGAGGGGCTACTTCGCACGACTCGCCGAAAAATAGGATCGCGACTCGCGATCTATTCAAATTAACATAAACAACAACTTAGGTACTGGTGCCATCGAAATAATATTACTACGTATAGAAATGACAGCGCCTTCAAATTTTGGCGCCGCGTTCGGCCGTGCGGGGCGCCCCTCCCTGGCCCCGCCCGCGCATAGAATATGACATTACTACGCAGGGGCGACACTTTGTTTATATTCTGCCTATTGGACATCTAACTGATTATTTTACTTAATAGAATAAATTTAATAGAAAATAGGTATAATATTAGCTTTTTGTTCTTAACTTAATATTAGTCAAAAATAAACTGAGCATAATAATAATGAATCAAAACTAACTTTATAGTGAAGCTAAGCTATTTATATATTGAAGTATTTTGTAATACATATGCAATAACCAGGAGACGGTCGCCTGCCAGACAAGAGTTGTGTTGAATGGTAACGTATCTTTACTCCGAAACTTGTTTGCCCGAATTTCATTTGTTCGAAAATGGTTGGTCGAAATTTAAAATGCTGTTTCGTTTTCCATCTTTTTGTTTTCTAGAAACTTATTTTTTTTTTACTTAGTAACTTTATCCACATTTACGTATTTTACCTAGTATATGAAAATATTTTGGAAATATAGTTTAAAAAATCAATATTTAAATTACATATTATTTAAAAAAAAAGAATGATTAAAATCGGTCCAAAATTGAAGGAGTAATCGGACCTCCAAAAAAAAAAAACATAGAACCTCCTCCTTTTTTGAAGGCTGGTAAAAAAAAAAGCTACAAAAAATGCAGAAATACCTAAATTATATTATAAAATTAACTGACGCTTAGTACCTACGTATCCCATCTGTACGATTAATTTTTGATAATCTATGATTTTCACATAGAAATGGCGGATGCAATCATGATGCATTATAAAATAATGAAAAAAATTTTTTTTGGTTGGTTTTACTTAATTTTTTGTATACTTAGCGATGATAAGTCACGCCGCTATCTTTCTTCCTTACTGTTGAACGGTTTTTACACGTTTTTATCGAACATGACGGCATTTTTCAATGTTTTTTTTTGTCATAAGCCCGAGGACCGATCGCGATGAGCGTAGACAAATGACTAAACGAGTTGACGTCTATTGGCCTCAACGTATGGGGACAAAAATTTTGTTCGCGGTGTCCGTTCTATACGTAGTAATATTATTTCGATGACTGGTGCTAATTCTGTTGGTGTTAATTAAAGGTGTTGTTGTCCTTCCTTGGTTTACAATTAGTGACAAGGATAGCCACACTTCTAGTCTTGTCAAAATTTGTTTAGAATTAGTACCACTACTTATCTAGCTGTTGACGTTCAAACTGTAATAGCGACATACCTCGCCGATGACTCAACTGGCTACTGTAATTGTTGTAAAAAAATCGAAAATGAAAAAAAAAAAAATCAAGAATGTGAAATCCATTTTAATTATATTCTATCAGCAACATTAGATATGATAGGTTTTGGCCTCGATTTAAATAACAATTTCTTTTTAACGATAGCCTTTACTTTGTACCCGGTATTTTCGGCGGTGGTGACTTTCTCAATAATTGCCATCGGTTGTTCTAATTTAACTTCTTTTCCGTTGAGCACGTGGTGGCCTAAGATCAGCGCAGGGTGGCGGTTTCTGTTGTAGTAGTTCAGGTCGCCAACTACAACCGCTGCTGTTGGGTTGTCCTTTTTTATCTGAACGAGTCCTTGCAGCTCCACAATCGCCCACTCAGGAATGCCATTATCGTCTGTTGTTTTACTGTAAATATAAAATGTAATGTAAAATAAAACGAATTCCATAAAAAATTTAATAAGATAATGAATATAGTGATAGGTTTAGTAAATAAAAAAAATATATAATCGTAAAATAAGTGTTTATTGTTTCCTTTCGATGGCAGTCGAAAGAGTACCCAAGTTGAAGATCTGAACAAACATCCTAGGCGCTGCTACGCCTACATTTTCGTACTAGCGATTTGCATAATCGGTATAAAAGTCACTGAAATAAAATAAAAATGTCATGTAACCGGCTTATTGTTACTAGTTCATCAGTTTGATCGTCGAACTAGTGAGATTTTTCATTTGTTCGACCTCGAATTTATTTTATCAAGACGAACTGCGCCAAAGCTGAATGTGTGGCAGTAGGTTCGTTAGTTTTTCTTTGTGACCCCACACCCAGATAGTGTTCAACAGTCGAATAAATACTAGTACAACAATCTGATGAATCGAACAAGTGAGAATAAAGGAAGTGTACTCAGTAGCGGAACTTCTTGAAGAGCGGGTGCTTGTTGTGCGGCATGGCGCCGCGCCGGTGCTCCAGATAGAGCGCGTCGTCGGCGCCGGCCAGCGAGCCCAGCGCGCCGCCCCTCCTGGCGCCGCCCGCCTCGCGCTCGTCCTCGCACTCCGTCTCCGAGGCCGCCAGCACCTGCTGCAGCAGCATGCCCTGCTCCTCGCGCGACCCGTACATCAGCTCCGGCTCCTGCTCCATGCCCTTCAGCTCCGTTATCACCTTTATACCAAAACAATATTACATCTACATCGGGACCATGTCATCCAAAAATATGCAGCAGCACATGAGAATAGATTGCTTACAATGACAATAAATAAGTGATAATATAGTGTAAACAAGACTCATGAACAAAGTGACTTTCCCTTAATAGAGACAGAAAGAAAAGAGCTGATGGACACATTCTTATATTACAACTTAATAAAACTAGGTCAATGTAAAATTACTCGTTAGTCTGTGTTTAGGCTAGATTGTAATTATATTAGCATATATAATTTTATTTTATTTTATTTATTTATTAAGGACCACAATATATTTTACTAAATATAGTACCGAGTTACAAAGTTGCTGTTACTAATTGTGGACTCAGCACAGTTGGTCACAATATTGTTAACAAGATTATTAAATATGGATCTTCTTGTATTACTTGTCCCAGTTTGCAAATTTTAAAGTTCAAAACAATCAATCAAAGAAATATTGAAACGAAGCTCAGCTGACCGAACCCACCCAATAGCAGGCCTACGGCGTTGTATCCTTGTAATCAATTTTATAGATTATTTAAAAATAATAAAAAAATACCTATTAACCACTATTAGGCGAGTTCGATCCGCCGAGATACTTGCACATCATAAATAAGTAATTTAAGTATTACTTTTAAGTTAATAATAATAGTATGCTTTTATAATAATTAATTACAATTAAGAATTATTCAACAAAAAATAATACTAATTATAAAAATTATGAATTGATGAACTGTTGCAACTAAGTAATTCAGCGACAGAGAAAAAATTTTTTTCACACAAAACTCACTTTATAACTATAGCCCTGATTCACCAAAAACCGCTGCCTCTTCCTACTGTATGCCATCTCGAGCGTGTCTTGTGACACCAGGGTGTAGAAGAAAGCGTTATATTCCTCAGCTAACGCGCCCTTCTTCGCGCGTAATATACGTCCTAAAAAAAAATTGAAAATATTGGTTACCTCGGGATCGGCTCACAATATTACCAGTCTCCTGTAGCCAAAAAGGGCGAACATAGATTCAGAATAGAACTATTTAGGTATATTTTATTATTATAATTTGAGCGAAACTAGGAATAGGAAAAAACAATACTTTCTCCTTTTGATCTCTGGTTATTTTTGCATTTTTCTTTTGAGCATTCATCAAAAATGTATACAGACTAATTTAATATTTACCTAATCTTTGCGCTTCTTGTCGCCGTGAACCGCCGTGTGAAGAGATTTGTATCAAAACGTTTGCCTCAGGCAAATCAAAGCTCGTGTCGGCCACTTTACTGACGAATATCGTGTTCACTTTAGGGTTAAACTTGAAATTTTGCAATATCTGTATCCTTTCGTTCTGCGACGTGGGCCCGTATATGTAAGGTTTGTTCATTTTGACGGCGTAGTGGCGCAGCGCAAACACGTTGTCCGAGAACACTATGGTCTTATCGCCGCGCCTCTCGTGGTACCGAACCAGAAACTGGCACGCTCGGAACTTAGACGGGTTCATTACGTATAGAAGCATTTTCTTATTTATTCTGAAAAGAGGTATTAAATATTCATATTACTTGATGGATTGATTTATCTTTATGTTCACGAAAATAATAATAATGAAATAAAAAATCTGCTGTCAATATTTAGACAGGTGTATATTGTTCTACATTTTTCCTTTTAATAGTATAAATAGATAAATTAAATTTACTGATTAATGAGATACATCTTCTTTCCGAGATAGTTGCAGCCTCCGTATTGCTCACGTAAGGGATTGACAAGAATAAATATACATTTAGTTAGAGGAGGTAGCAAACAAGAGTGCGTACTTCTGTATAAGGTACTCGCGGTAGAACTCCGGCGTCATGGGGCACCAGACCTCGGCGCACTGCACGCGCGCGATGTAGCCCGCCGCCTGCAGCTCCAGCCAGTTGGCCTCGTACAGCTTCGGCCCGATGAGGAAGTTCAGGTCCGCTATCTTGTCGTCCTCGCGGAGAAGGGTGGCCGTCAGGCCTGCCCAATCACAAATACTAGATTTTACAACACGTGCACAAAAAGAAACTATTTTTATCAGAGACTTTTAGCACTGATAGTAATGTCGAGGATAAGAATAGTTTTGTGGACGAGTTATAAACTCTGCTTTTCACTTCGATTGCGAGGAAATAAATTAATAAACACACGAAAAAACAAGACCTGTTTCCCGCCGCTTTTTTTAAAATCTTACGACATTGAAATTAGGCTTGGGCTGCAGACCTACTATTAAATTAATTTTGTAAGAATTAATTTTCTTTTATTAATTAAATACCCTACCGTACTTTAATTTAAATTTTAATATCTTTTATGTCTTAAAATAAATATTATAAAATTAAAGTAAATATTATAAAATAACAAATTCTATCTTAGAACTTTTTATTGTGTTTGGCTGTATGGCTCATTTTTTTTTACCATAATATAGATACATTTATGAGTAGTACGTTTATGCACTTGTGCACAAAAAATTTGTGCGATTTGTGCAGCCTTATATGGCCTGCACAAATAAGCAATTTCGGAGCATGCGAAGTGAAAATTATATTTAATAAGTGGGTATTCAACAGAAAGTAATCTTGAGATTATTGAGTTAAACCTAACAAACCAAATATGCGATCTCAATCCTTTTTTCCTATGTCAGATTGAAAAGTTACGTGTCTCTTTAACGTATCGATGCATTGTATTTTTAATAATTTAATATTATCGATGGAACTAGGAATCAATAATGGTAGTGGCACGCACCCAGCTTGGCGTGCGAGTGCACGATGGTGAGCACGCGGCGGAACATCTTGGCGGGGATGGTGTGCACCTCGTCCAGCACGACGAGCCCCCACTCCTGCGCCTGCAGCCACTTCATGGTCTGCTCCGCCTCCCACGAGCGCCGCTGCCCGTGCGTGATCATCGAGTACGTCGTGATCAGGATGCCCGCGCCCATCGGCTTGTCCTTCGCCTCCGAAGTGAATCTGAAAAAGAAAAAAAAATGCTTATAAATATATAAAGAATTTGTTTTACTGCAATAAAAAGTAAAAACGCTGATACTGAATAATTAAATACTTTGCAATAATATTGAAATGAAGAGTAAGCTATTAACAAAATCATAAAATTTAATTGTCCAAACAATATTTTGTACAAAATGAAGGCACAATTTTGCATACCCCTATTTTAGTGTGTTTGTAATTACAATATAAATAAAATAAAAATAAAAATAAAAAATAAAAAAATAAAAATAAAAAAGCCTTTAATTTTCCAAGATATCATGCATAATTAATTTGTGCAAAATAGTAAATTAAAATGTGGTTTCATGTGCAAGACGACTGGACCCCTAAACGGGTGAAGGCCTCCTCCAAAGATTGCCACTCTTCGCGGTTCAATGCCAGGTCTGGCCAGTTTCTTGTTCCGACAGTCTCTACTTCGTCTTTCCACCTGGCCTTTGGTCGACCTCTGCTTCTGAACCCATGGGGACCACTCCAAAAAGTCGCGCTTTTCGTCCACCTATTGTCCGTGTAGCACGCAACGTGGCCCGCCCACCTCCATTTAAGACCACGAGCAAAGGGCAGGACATCAATCACGTTGGTCTGATCTCTAATTGTCCGGTGACGGACTCTGTCCCTCAATTTTATGTTTAGTGAGCTGCGTTCTAAGGCTCTTTGACATGATGTTAGTTTTCTGTTAGTTGTTGAATCAAATATCCACGTTTGACATCCATATGTGAGACAGGGTAGAAGGCATGAGTCCATTACTTTCTTTTTTAATTTTAGGTCCAAGTTTGATTTCATCACTTCTTTGTAGGCCCAGAATTTTCTCCATGTGATTGATATCCGCCTGTCTATTTCTTCTATGTTGTTATTTTTGCGAAAAGATACTTGCTTACCTAGGTAGATGTATTCTTCAACATAATCTATCACATGACTAGACATGACCTTTGTTTTCGAGATGTTCATTTCTAGGCCGATGCTTGTGCTTGCGTTATCAAGTTCTGACATCATGGATTGGAGCTCTGTAGGGCTCTCGGAAAAAAGCACAATGTCGTCTGCGAAGCATAGGTGGTGGAGCCGTTCCTTGCCGATTTTTAACCCTTTGCTGTCCCATGGTAGGTTTTTCATAGTGTTTTGGAGAACTGATATGAATAATTTCGGCGATAGTGGATCACCTTGTCTAACTCCTCTGTTTATTTCAATTTTTTGACCTGAACTTTCTAGCTTGATTTTACTAGTGCTGTTTTCGTAGATGTGTTTAATTATTCTAATGTATTTGTTGTTTACATTTTGGTCGTGAAGGGCTTGCCAGATGTTTTGATGTGATATAGAGTCAAATGCCTTCTTATAGTCGATAAATGCTAGGTAGAGTGGCCTGCGAAATTCGTAGTATTTTTCTATTACTTGTTCGAGTACTTGTATGTGGTCAGTGGTGCTAAACGATTTTCTAAATCCTGCTTGTTCTCTCGGTTGGTGTTTTTCGATGTCGCTGTTAATTCTGCCCAGTAGGCAGTTAGCAAAGAGTTTGTATAAACAGGGCATTATACTTATAGGTCTGTAATTCCCTACGTCTGTTGGGTCTCCTTTCTTGTATAACAGTATTATTTCAGACACTGTCCATGTCTTTGGGACTGTTTCTTCATCTAGGATCTTGTTAAATAATAATGTCAGGGGGTTAAGAATCACTGTTCTAGCTAATTTTATGGCTTCGTTTGATATTCCGTCGGAGCCGGGACTTTTGTCATCTTTTAACTTATCTAATTTATTTAATAAGTCGATTTCATTGAAGTATGGTGTCTCAATATTTTGATTTTGTGCAATTAGATTTTCTATAAAATCATTGTGCGAGTATTTAGAGGCGCTATATAGCCTTCGGTAGAATTCTGTAGCGGAGTTTATGACATCTGCTCGAGTTTGTTGTTGTGGAGCGTTCGCGTTCAATGATGGTATCCACTGCTTGGCAGTATTTAGTTCTTTTATAGCCTTTTTTAAACTTCCAGAAGATTTTAAGTGTCGCGTAAATATAGATTCTCTGTGGTTTTTATAGTCATTTTTAATCTCTTTATTAGTTGCTTTGAATAAGTAGGAGAGTCTGGATTTTTCTTCATGACTTAGGTGTTGTTTGTGGAGTAGTTGCCTTCTCTCTTTCATTAAGCTTAAAGTGTAATCCGTAAGTATTTTTGATTTTTTGTGTTGTTTATTGACTTTTTGTTTGCTTAGACAAGTTTTGATTGTGTTTTCGATCTTTTTGTAGTATGAATTGACGTCTAGAATTTCGTTGCCTTTTCCAGAAAGTTCATGTTTTGCATTTTTCAAGTTGGTGATGTATGTTGAACGGTCTTCTACTGTTTTTAGTTGGTTACTTGGATTGCTGAAGTTTCTCCTGCTTAGCTTAACGGTTCTTAAATTTACTGAACTTCTTAGCATCTTGTGGGGTGTTGGAAAACCTGTAGATATTGTTTCGAAGTTGGTAAATGAACGTGGGAAATTTGATAGGATAAAATCAATCTCATTTTTTGTTTTCTTGTCGGGGGAAAGCCATGTCCATTTCTTATTTTTATTTTTCTTAAACAGGGTGTTGATTACTGTTAATTTTTGCTCATATGCGTAGTGTAGTAGTCTTTCTCCTCGCTTGTTTCTGGCTCCATAGCCATAATTTCCAGTGATCAGAGAATCTTCTTTTTTTGGTTCGCCAATTTTAGCATTATAGTCTCCCATGCTTATCACATTTTTTCCTGCTAGGTCGTGGGCTAGTTGGACATCATGGTAAAATTTTTCGACATCTTCGTCGCTGGCTTTTGTTGTTGGAGCATAGACTTGAATAAGGGAAAGGTTATAGTCAAATTTTAATTTTAGTATGCATACTCTCTCTGATATTCCTGTGTAGTTTTCAATGTTGTGCTTTAACGCTGTTTTTATTAAGAATCCAACGCCATATTGGCCTGGAGTTTGACCTGTAAAACATAAGATGTGGTCTGCATCTTCTGTAATTAATGTTCCTAAACGTCGTACTTCAGATAATCCTATGATATCGTATTTTATGTTTTTTATTGTTTCTTTCAGCTCTATAAGTTTTTCGTTGGTGCTTAGTGAATTGACATTGTATGTGCAGATGTATAATGTTTTAAGTGGTGACTTCGACAATTTAGTATTGTGATTCTCTGGAGGGTTGTAGTCATTAAACCCCACGGTGACTGGCCGGCTTGGGGAGTTGGTTTTTTGAGTTGTTTGCTTGATATTGTTAGATCTGTTTGATAGTTTTTCTTTTTTCCGGTTTGCCGGGGCCCTTATTAGTTTTTTGGAGTAGACTGTTGTGAATTATAGCTTGTTCGTTCCACAAAATTTAGTATATTAGGTCTAATGACCTCTTTTGTATTTGTTTTGGGCAGTGATTGTGAATAATTAGAACTGAGGGCTGGTTTCGATGAATTTATTTTCTTCTGTGATGTTGGCTTCGGGGAGTTAGGGGAGCTTGAAGTTTCCCTCTTTCTTTTTTCTCTGTGGTTGTCGTGAGGGTTTCTCACTATCAGTTTATCATATTTTATGTAGGCAACATTTCCTTTCTTTCTCTCTTCTTCTACTTGAGGTTGCAATTCCTTCCGTTTTTCTAGAATTTCCTTTGAGTAGTCTTCTTTCGCATAAATTCCTGTTGGGTGGTTTGACTTGTTTCTGAGTATAAGGTGTTTTTTCCATTGAGTCGTGATGGTGACTACGACTGGTCTACTTCTGTTATCTGCTTTCCTTCCGATTCTATATACGTTGCTAATTTCTTGGCTATCTATGTGTACACCCATGTCTATAATTACGTCCTTGATGTAATCAACTAGTTCTCCTTCTAATTTTATCTTTTCTTCTACTCCGAAGAACACCAAGTTACTCTTACGTTTCTCCCTGTCTGCTGCCTTGAGCTTTTGTTCGAGTACTGATATTTTGGATTTGAGGATATTGTTTTCCTCTATCACTGAACTTAACTTTTTGTCTAACACTTCCATAACATTGCTGGTAATGGCTTGCGTTATAGTTTCCGTTTGTTTCTCCAGTTTCTCGTCAAGTTTGAGCAGTAGTAGTTCTAAAGTTTTTTCCATTTTAATTTATTCTTTGATTGTTTTGAGTTGAATTTTATTTGTTTTTATTATTGTGTGTAATTAGTGGGAGATTTTGATTTTATACTGGTAACACTTTGACGTTTACGACTTTTCCGTATCGCTGTCACTGTCACGGAGATGTCACAATTGAAGCGTGTTTACGTTGGATTGTCTATGGTATTGTTAATTTCACGTTTAAATTTGTAGGTAGTTGAGAGTAAATTAACGTGGTGTATTTTCGTGATATTTTAACACTGATAGCGGATTTTATTCTTGGACTGATATCCCTTCGCGATTTCTTTGGTGATTATGCAATCCACGGCACGAAATTTACACTGATTGACACTGTTTTGCACTTTTTAATAATTATTTTGCTCGGAGATCACTGACGTATGTGTTGACAGTTGGACCACCGGAAGCGGAAAAAATTACAATATAGTTACCTGCAAATCATGCTGTCGTCGGCCGTGGACCAGCACTTGAACTGCTGCTTCCACTGCTCGACGGAGACGCCCGAGTTGCAGAGCACGAGCGCGCGCTTGCGCACCGTGCACACCGCCGTCACGCCCACCAGCGACTTGCCCGCGCCGCACGGCAGCACGATCACGCCCGACCTAATGTGGAATACATTCATTCACAATTTTACAAAATCCGAGTGGATAAATAGAACAAATTCCACTAATATTACTTCTTCACGCTCAAATAGCGGGGCCAGTTTTTATGATACCCTGATACCTTGGATTAACTGAGAGGGTACTTTTATCCCGAAAAGTACGCGATCCGTCAAAAGTCTGATAATCAATGTCGCTATTCTAAAATATTGTAAAAAGTTACCTGGCGCGACCGTTGCCGAACATCTTCCTAAGACTCTTCTCCTGGTAGGGTCGCAGCACGGCCGTGGGCTTCAGGTCGATGTTGATGTCCGGGTTGACAATGTCATTGCGGAAGTCGTACTCGGCTAGCAGCGGGTGCTCCAGTTCGATACAGCGCTTTTGTATAACCTTTGTAAAATATATTAATGGAAACCTTACTTCCCATTTGAAATCAATCAGTTCTTACGGCAGATTTGTACTAAGAATAACTAAACTAGAATAGCCTTCAGATGGACGCAAAACTCGGTATTACACATAATATTGGACCATGTAACGGACGCAACGTAAGTATTTCGTGAGAAACAAATTCTTTAGTGTAGAGGTTACATAGGTACGTTGCGTATTTGGGACCTATCCAGCTTCAATCATTTTCAACAACAAACTAGATAGAATTAGAGCTCCACATTTTACAGGGTTGGCAACGAGCGAGTAATGCCCTCGGTATTGCAAGCGCCTATAGGCTACGGTGACTGGTAAGCAGTCACGCAGGCCGAATGCATGTTTGCCACCTTATCGGTATAAAAAAATATGTTCACGAACCTCGATCTTATCAGGATCAACTTCGAAGGCGACAGCGGTGTTGGCGGACATGTCTGTGGCCTCCTCGTCATCGTCATCCTTGTCCAGCTGCTGGTAGAACTGGCTGATGTCGTCGGGTACATTGCCGTTCGCTGGTGGCTTCTCCTCACCTATTTGCAATATAATTAAACTAAAAAATAATTGTGAAATAGATCATTGACTAGGTTAATTTTAAAGTATTAACGAAATCTACATGACACAAGGAGTTGTAGTACAAGAGTTTACTTTTTGGTTTTTATATTTGGTTATCGATTTTCCTAAATAGATTTTTAATAATAACAAAGTCAAAGTCTGGGATAACCGTCCTCCCTCACACTAGACGTGGAATTCCACTCACAGATAAAGAACAACTAGAATACAGAAGAAACACTCTCGGAACTACTTACAAGTTACAACATTTACATGATTCAACATTTTGCTGAATAAACATATAAATCAGCTTACCTTTTAATAGATATCTGTGGGAATAAAACAATAAGTAATTTCGGTTCCCTTTTCACTCAAGTTAGATACCCAATACGTGCACGCAACATTTAAAAAAATGAACAGATCGAAATCATTTTTATTTTTTCAACGCACGACATGGTTTTGCGAGAGCAGAGTGGATAGGTTTAAGGTTAAGTATTCTAGCTCAATCCTGCTTTTGTTCCTAATCTCGGGTTCCTTTGCGAAGGAAAAACTGTTCATGGGCTTTGTCAGGCTTTGTCGAGTTTGAAACGACTTCCACTTATTTTAACAGAGAGTCCTTTTGCATTTATTAAATTAGTATGGATTCTTTAAAAAGTAAGTATAGGTTACTAAGTAAAAAGATCCAGCACATTTTTCATTTCGAACGCGATGATTCCGCTGCCATCTGAATCTTTTTCCTGAATAGTTGAAATATTTTTAGAGCAATAAAATGGAATAGGCATGACGACAGTATCAAAAAATCGACAATTTAATGTTTGTAAGTGAATATTTAAATAAAAAATAAAAAAACCACTGGTTTAGTTTTGTTTAAAAAAATCAGATTATTAAGATTTTCAATAAAATAAAACATTAAAATACCTCAATCGGCCATTTTGATTGAAACACTAGCAGGTGTCATGGCGTCGGCTCTGACGTCACGTCTCGGTAAACATTGGGTGTGTTCGGCAGAATAAATCGATGTAAAGCGATTTAAGCGATTCACTGATTTCTGCCAGGACACTTGAGTCACGTGCTCTTTACGGTCCGCCATTTTAGTTATTTTTTTTAATTGTTTCATTATGCTTTGAGAAATTAGAAAATATAATCTAAAACGCCATTGATTACATTCATAATTATTAATAACGATTTGTTATGATTCATGAAGTCGCCATTTTTCTGTAAATCGCTTAAATCGATTTATTCTGCCGAACACACCCACTACTACAACTTCTTCGTTACGCCAAAGACACAATGACATTTTTACCAAGACGTGACGTCAGAGCTGACGCCATGACACCTGCCGCTGTTTTGGCGCACTATTTGAAAATGATTTGAAAAATGGTTTTAAACTTCGTTAAACTAAAGTTTATTACCGAAATAAAGTTTTTTTCATAAATAGTAAGTGTGTACCCACATTACGGAAGAGGTTTTCAAAATCTTTCGTCACGCCTATTGTTGCATTATTGCTTCACCTCATCAAAGAAAAATACTGAAACGCTTCCGCCAGCCGAAAAAACGCTGGACGAATGCTTGTATGAGTGTCTATTAAACTATGCTCAGTCAGCTTCCATTTATGTGGTCCAGATCAGAGTAATTTTCTCACATATGAACTAAATATGTCCAATGTCCTGCTAAATTAACAATATCAAACGAGGGTATATTTTGTATTAATTTTAATTTATTAAAGAATAAATAAAATAAAAAATAATAGTAAAAATACAGAATATTAGTTAGGTACATAACTACTAAACTATAAAATAAACATGAAAATTTCAAAAAAATACTTTTAGCACAATTTAGAATAAAGGGGTTTGAAGACGTTTTTGACGAAAATTTCATCAGTTGTTTTTTCTTAATTATAATATTTTGAAGATTTTATCAACGGTCCCCATTTCAAGAAAATAATATAAATAAAAAGGTCCTAAGTACCTAAGTAGGTCTTTCTATTCAGTATGTAAGTAGGTCTCTAAACCTCTTTATTCGCCGAAGAAATGAACATACAAGGCAATTTTTAAACTTAGTGTACTCGCCTGCCATTTTGGTTTGTTTTAATTTATCTCCCATTACATATAAACATAATTTTGTGTAAGTAAGAAAACACTTTGTTTTGAATGTATTTGCACATCGAGTTACAAGTAATCCCAGGGTTTTTGTAATGCAATGTTACATCTAGCAGGAGCTTCCAAGTTTGAAACCCTACACATTAAGTAAATGTTTGGAATTTTGAATCAAATGCAAAGTTTTAAGCAAAGTTTTAAATCTTAATGGACCAAATAAAAAATAAAAAACTCAAACACTACTGAACTTTGCCGATATATTGGCTGACTCATTTTGTTCATTTTGAGCCCCCTTTAAGCATTTGCAGAATTACAATTAACCCTGCATATACAACCATGATTGTACTTGCATAAAATTTAGAAACAAAAAATATAATGGCAAGCGAGTAACTATGGTATGCCTCATAGTAATGTTCAACCACCTTCACCTGTAATTCATTAATATGCTTAGTTTGCTGTTAATATTACCAACACCACCCCCTGGGTTGTTCTACAGGTCCCCTGTGCTTATTGAGCATTCGTTCAGTGCAGTACTTAGGAAACATTACACCTAGTAAGAAGAAGTTGGCGACAGGCTGAAAAATAGAACAGTTATGTTACTTAAATCATAGTCTAGGCGCGCATCATCGCCTTCTTTGATCACATGTCTTGCCGCGATAGAACACCGATCGAGCGCCTGTTGGTCCAGGGAAAAGTGGAGGGACTCGAGCTCGCGGCAGATCGCCGTTAAGATGGACGTACCAGATTAAGGCAACAGTAGACTGCCCTCTCACGTTAGCACCAGGAAGGCGCGATGAATTGATAAGTGGGTCACTACAACTAAGTGACGACCACGACCACTCTGTCAAGAGTAGCGTCGAAGAAAAAGAAATAGTCCCTCGACAAAATCACCAAATGCAACGGGAGGGAGAGTAGGTGTAATAATTTATAACGTTATACCATTAATAATTACATGCGGCGCCATTATATCGTGTATAATTTATTTACATCATTTTAATTTAAACATCAGCACTGATTAATGGACGACCCCTTTTACTTATAATATTAGTTCAATACTCACCACACAGCAGTCGCTGCACACCGAGAATGGTACGACAAAAATATAGAAAAAAGCTGCTATATTCGCTAACCACCATGAGATGCAAATCAAGATGAGAAACCATAATATAAAACATAGGGGATTCATTATAAAACGGAGTGATTATTTTGAAATATTTGAAATCTCGATATTTATATCCATATGAATTTTCAAGAATGACAGTTATAGGCTGGCCACATACATACATTTTCTGTAGCTATTAGATTTTCGTATTCGGACATCCGAATCAATATTTTTGGATGGCCACATATCGATTTCCTGAGGCGTAATTTTGACTTGGAATTTCGTGAGACAAGCGCAAACTTCTTTTTGTTCTTCATTCTGAATGTATGTTGTATGGATGACGACGATTTATTAGTGCATTTATGGAAACGCTGACAAGATTTGCTCGCAGCTTTCGGTAGGTACTTGTAATTATTTGCTTTCGCAGGAACTGTCGTGCAATCTGCTGCTGCTATAGGTATAATTTACATTTGTAAGTTGCTGACGAACAGAGCTGTCGACAACTTCTTGCACCAATGAGCAGTTTTCTTTTAAGTATTATCAGTTGGTTCTTAAAGTCATCAAAAGATGGCGCTAGCATTATTTTTTGGTATTGTTGAGGCCAAATGTTTAGTTTGTGGCAAGAAAGAACTAACCGAATGTCAATTTGATTAATTTCTGTTTCTGTCATTAGTCATTTCTGAAGCATTAATTGAAGTTTTTTGTATTGTATGAACATTGTAACCTCAAAAAGTTGTTACTTACATAATTTGATTAATAATACATTGTAGTATTACTTTCCTCTAACTTTTTTTTAAAATGTTAAAATAAATGACGACTTTGTAGCAAAAAGGTCACTCCACCCACCCACTCTTTTATCACCAAAAGTGCCAAGCTGCGCCATCTATCGAGTGTTTAGGAAAGCTGTACTTACTTAAGCTATCTTCTTCTCAACAGGCCATTCACGTCTAAAGTGCTAGTAGGATACAAAAAAAATTGACGTGTAAAAGTATTTCTTGTAAATCTACTTGCAAAATAAATGATTTTATTTTATTTTATTTATTATAAAATACCTAAAAGAAAACTGCTCATTAATTGCAGATTTAAACGGTTTAACGGCCTTACTGTCTTTGTCATAGTTTTAAATAAGTTTCATCCATCTGTAAAATAAATTTATTAACCCGAGACCGAAACCTCAAAAAAGATGTTGTGAACTTATGGTTCCAACCGTTTTAGCTGTGATTATATATCGCGATTGGACTGCTGATAATAAACATTACGTATTAAATTCTATGGAATTTGAAATCTAAACTACGTACTATGAAATCGCATACGGAAAACGAGTGTATGCGGCCAGCCAAGTGCCAACAACTCAAATAGACTTTTGTGATTTCTTCTTATTTATGTAGGGCTTGTCATAGACAGAATTTTTAATAAGTTTTTCTGTTCAACACGATGGTCAAAAAAGATTAATTATCAAAATGACGGAAGCCAGTTATTCGCTGGGTGCAAAACGGGGAGTACGGACAGACGAATCGATCGCAGCGCCCGCCGTGGCTAAAAAAGGAACTCGCGGCGGATGTCATCCTTGCGTATACATAGTGGAGTGTTGTTGTTTATTGTATTTCGTTAAAAATAAAGAAATATGGGTCACGATACCTGCTGTGTTGATAACTGTAAAAACATTGGCGTAAACAGTGCTTGTAAATTCTACAAATTTCCACAAGCACGTTGGAAACAAGAAAAACGAATGAAATGGATAACAGCCGTCAAGAAGAAAAAGTAAGTTAACCTATAAAATAACACTTTTATTGTTTAATTATCCATGTAGTATGAGAATGTTAAGTGACTATAATTTATTTGTTGGTTTATTTCAGTGCTGATGGATCGATCGCCGTTGTACCCAAAGCCCCATGACAAAATTTGCGTTTGATCTTCGCATTTCGTTTCTTTTACATCTTGCACATGTTGAGCCAAAACTAATTGTTTGCCTTTTGATGTTGTTTGGGGTTGGAAATTGATTTCGTGTGTTACTGCTGCAAATCCAGTTTGTATTATTAATTTGGCCATGTTTAACAAACAATCAGCAATAGGTCCGTGTGTACTACATAGAATTGGTTGAATTGTGCCAGTTTACACGGCAAATAAAAAAGGCCAACGTTACTATAGACGCTATACATTTACATGTTTTTAGTTTTACAATAAACGATTTTATATACGACGTTTCATTGAAAATATTTCTTTGTTTATTTTACTATTCGTAATGACAACTCGCCATTTGACACTTCAGAGTCCGCCTAAAGTTCATCCGCTAGTTGGCGCTGCCGTCACGCACCCAGCCTAGGACCAAGTATAAGAATGGACGGATTGTATTTTAGACGAAAGAAATACATGGGTATTGTCTTTCACACTAATATGTGCCGTCTTAAGTAAAAAAGAGATAGATATATCATTGTCTACACTTCCGGACACATGAATCGAGCCACCCTACATTTTTATGTGTAATGACATAGAACATAAAATATTCTTAAGTTAATCAAAAAGTTTTTATGCAGTTTTGATGCTGGTATATTCGTAATGATTTTGAAGTGCTGTTGTTCCAATTTTGAATTTATCAAATGGAAAAACGAAACAAAATCCAAATTAGTGCATTCTTTTGAAAAGAAAAGTTGATCTAAATTAACATAATTTTTTTATTTAACTCCATAATTTTGAATTCACCGTAATTGTTTTGAAATTAAGACATCGTAAAATTGTTGTTATTTTAATTTGAGCCATTTAAACGTTAAAATTATGGATACACCGCCTCTTCTAGCCGAGCAAGCTGTGGCGCTTCTACAGTCGGGCCGAAGTCAGCGCGATGTAGCATCACAGCTTGCTTTAAGCCGGTCTGCTGTGCAAAGGGTATACCATCGATACCTCGACACTGGTGGATACGTGCGCCGTCCAGGAAGACCGCGATTTCGGGTAACTTCAGAAAGACAGGATCGATTTATCGCGACAATCAGTTTACGAAATCGTCACCTCACCTCTGTACAGATCCAAGAACAGCTTCGAGACTTTCATGGAGTGGCTGTTTCCGCGCGAACAATTAGACGAAGACTTAAAGAACGTGGTCTGAGCCCACATAAGCCAGCCAACGGGCCGAAACTGACAAGAGCTCACCGAATGGCGCGCTTACAGTTTGCACGCGAACATTTGTATTGGACTCAACGCCAATGGAGCAAGGTACTCTTTACTGATGAGACTAAGATTATGCTTTATGGTAATGATGGAAGGAGGAAGGTCTACCGAAGGCGGGGAGAGCGCTTTGTTCAGTGTTGTATTGAAGAGAGAGTGAGTTATGGCGGGAGCTCGTGGATAGTCTGGGGAGGAATACCTGTCGATGGTAAAACTGGGCTAGAGGTTGTGACAGGACCACGTCTACCAACACTAAATGCCCGTCGATACATTAACCATTGCCTTGAGACTCATGTGATGCCATATGCTGGATTTGTAGGCCAAGGCTTCATCTTTATGCATGATAATGCAAGAGCGCACACTGCAGGAATCGTCAGGGCATACCTTCATGATGTTGGAATCACGACAATGGAATGGCCAGCAAGGAGCCCTGATATGAATCCCATCGAACGTCTATGGGACGAATTAAAGAGGCGTGTTCGAACTCACCAACCAGCACCACAAACTTTTGAAGAGCTGAGAGTTGCCATCGAGGAGGAATGGGAGAACATTCCACAACACTTCATAATGACGTTGATTAACACCATGCCAAATCGCATGACTGCAATCATGAACGCTCTCGGAGGCAATACAAGTTACTGAATATTTTTTTTTTCCAATAATTCCTTTTTTTTTCAAAAATTCAACCAGAGTCTTGTCTTTGAGAAAGGTTATACAGGACAAGTTTCACTTAAAATTGTAATTTTATCAAGTTATTGAAATTTAAATTTGGAATTAAGTATACCTTATTAATGTAAAGTGTACCAGCTTCCAAATTGCATAAAAACTTTTTCGTTGATCATATACTTTTGTTAAGTTACCAGCAATCAAAGTTGAAACTGCTGGGTGGCTCGATTCAAGTGTCCGGAAGTGTATAACGTCTTTTGTGCTCATGAAGCCAGTATGCTATATAAACTTTTGTTTTTTTATATAGGATCACTAGAGATGTGCCGTGTCTTTATCGACTAATATCGATTTAATATTTAATGTTCATTTTATGATCTGAGAACACTTGACAAATCAAATGATTAAAGACAGAAACAGATGCATAACCCCCTAGTTTCCCTATCGGGGTGAGTAGAACCATAAGTCATTTAGTCAAACCACAGCAACCTGATATTCGTTCCAAGATTACCTATGACGAACATTCCTATCGTTATCCCCCATAGACAGTCCGATGTTGGAGTGGGTATGATCACGTCGGCTTTTACGACATACCCTGGGAAGATAAGCGGCTCAAAGGGTTGGTCTGTTTTTTATTCAGTCCCAGTCCAGCTATAAATCAATATTGCTGACAGAAATATTCTTTAACAATTAAATACACACTATCGACACCTATCGATAGGAATGTCAAATACTCATCTATCAGTAACTTTAGGTATTTGTTTTTTTTTAAATATGCCAAATAAAAAGATTACCTACACTCAATGCGGGTGAAGAATAAATAAAGCAAATAGGTACTTATAAGGTTTTTATTCAAAATATTTAAATTAAATAAAATCATACATCATAATCATGATCATTTTGTAATCATTATACACACATGTAATAATAATTATAATATCTAATAGGAATTGTTAAATAATCCGTATAATGTCACCAATTTAACATTCTTATTTTAAAAAAATCAACTAGGGATCAAAAAACAATAAACAAAGACTTACAGGAATTTACTTAAAGTGCTTGATGCTTAGTTATTTACTGCATCTACTGACCACTAAATAAGACTAGTTTATTAAAATGATTTCTAATATGTTTATGATTAAACGTCACATAATACTCCGTAGCGTGTTCATCTAAATTACCTGCCCGATAGCAAGATACATCGAAATGTAATGAGCACAGGCGAGAATATGGCGAAGGTGTCCAATTATCTCGTTTTATGTTCTTAATCCACTTGTTTCTTATATTAGTGTCAGGAAACCTGAAAAACACAAGATCTATATTACTTTGATTACTCTTATCTAACTAACCCTAATCCCAATGGGCAAGAGAACTAGGAATAAATTAAACCTTAATAAAAACGCATACAATTTATTATTTTATCGATACAATGTGACAACTCTACTTACAATATTTAAGGTACATCATCTGTCAAAGCTCAATAAACGTAATGTATAAAATCAAATCTTTGTATAAAAGCAATGGGTTTGTTGAAATTATGCGTCTGCATCGTCTTTAGGGTTCAATTAACTTTACAAAAACCGATCATGTAATGTATTTCCTGCACAAAAAATATAAATCTTGTAGTCGATAACTTACCTATGAAAAGATATCCTTTGATCGCTTTCCGTTGTAACACCCATTCTACTCTTACAACCAATGGCTACGCAAGCTATGGTTCAAAACGAAAATCCGTATCACAATTTTTCTTTATAAAAAGTCCAATTATCACCTCAAAACACAAAAAATCCAACACGAGCTTTGATATCCAAGCGGCTACCAAATGTCTCAAAAGTTGACACGCTGACGTTCTAGACGGTGATGTTTGTCTATGTTTGTTTCTTTTTTTCACACTAAATGTTGCTATAAGCAAGACAGAGAGCAAAGACAGTTTCATTGTCGTTCTAAAATTTAATCTGTCCATTCTTATACTTGGTCCTAGCACCCAGCGAATAGATGGTGTACGTAGTACTTATTACTTCCATGGGAGTGAGCCAATTTGTTGTAGGATACATAACAACGAATATTAAAGTTATTATAGATATTAGTTTTACTAAAATGTACCTAATCACCCGTGGTTAAGTGGATAACAGTCATAATATGTTTTTTTTATATTTTTATATGTAGGTTAGGTACATACCTGGAACTGTATTCTATATTTAAAAAAAATGACAAAAAAGACCGTACCTAACTGGTTTTCTTTCGCCATTTCTTATTACCAGTGGTCATTTTGCTTTTCTTTCCGAAATGGTACCTAGTAAGATTAGATTATTACACAAATAATTTATTATTGTATGACGAGAGAAAGTATCTATGAAGACCCTCTGTATGATTTCATTTCATTAAAAAAAATGTGATGACATGATTTAAAAATAAATTAAAAGTAAAAAAAATAGATTTAAAAACAAGCTTTTATTTAATTGCGCTAAAGCGAATAAAATAAACTTTTCTTTTAAAATTTTAACTATCAACTTATAACGTCACTACACAATTTATATGACATAAAAGCTTGTCGCGAGATTTACCTGTATAAGAAAACATAATTATCGAACTAACATTTATTCGTACTACGAGTAATTAAATCTTGGGACAAGCTTTTATGTCATATAAATTGTGTAATGACGTTATAAGTTGATAGTTAAAATTTTAAAAGGAAAGTTTATTTTATTCGTTTTAGCGCAATTAAATAAAAGCTTGTTTTTAAATCTATTTTTTTTACTTTTAATTTATTTTTTACTTTTTAGTTATCACTGGACAGGTTTCGCAGTGCCATCTATTGTCGAGAGGCGGTACTAGTCTAATGAATTTATTTGTTATAACTAGCACCAGCAATTTGAATACCTATATAATTTCCTGATTTTACTACAGTCACCCTGCGACAAACTAAACGGGTTTATGTATGTACCCATCAAAAATAAAATACCGACCAAGGGCAAGTAGAACTCGCGCATGAGAGTTCCGTACCATAATCATACATACTAGTCATATCATAGCTACTATCATAGTAATATTATAAATGAGAAAGTGAGTTTGTTTGTTTGTTATTCCTTCACGGCTTGACTAATCAGTTGATCATTATGAAAATTTGTTTATATATGGTCAGGGGTACACAGAGCCCAAAATAGGCTACTTTTTTACCCATGAAAGTATGTCATTCATAAGGGAAAATATTTTTTCTACTATAGAAGGCGCTGTATGGGATGCTATCGGCCAACAGATGGCGCCACAAGTCGCGCTATGGGTTGTTTTGTTGTCAAACGAGATCTATGTCATAAAATTAACGCGAGCGAAGCCGCGAGGAAAAGCTTGTAATAGATAAAATACATTTTAATTAAAAACCGGTATAAAAAGAGCCATGTACCAATGTAAAATGTACCAAGGGTAGGGTCACATTATATTGGTTGTTTAAAGAAGAAGAAGTAACTACAAATTTACGATTTTTAAATTTATTCCTGTACTTGTACTACATCATCTTGCTTCTTGCCAAATTTCATGATTCTAGGACAACCGGAAGTACCCTATAGGTTTTTGGTCGGAACTGTTTTGTGCGAAAAACGGAACACAAACGGCTGTATCGTAATTTTGTTATCATAATATTGTATTGTCATCTGATCTACAGTTTTAAGCAAAATTTCAGCTCAATTGGTCTTCAGGAAGTGGTTCAAATTTTCGTTCCAAGATTCCACCCTTATATACATACATACATACAGGTCAAGTTAAATAAAAGCTTTTAATAACAAAATTTACGTATTTCGTTTGTGTTAGTGATTTAATTTCAATAAAATCATCATTTTTCAATTATACAAAGTAAATGAAACCAAGTAGCTACTCGCAACATTTGAAACTTCTATTTAATTTTCCCCTATACAGGATGCCCCGAAAGAGACCGACACTCCCGAAATTTCTTAAGACGTTTATACATCTACTTTATGCTGGTGAAAGTTTTTTTTCTAAGGCCCGAGTTCGCCAACTACAACATAATCAAACATTACGTAATCGCTCTATTACATTTTAATCGTTGTTTAAACAAGCTGCGTTTTTTTTATGTTCTCCGTTCAATTTTATCTGGCGGTTAACTAACCAAACGTTTTTGAATGAATGAGCCGAAAAAGAATGAATAGTTTAATACTACTTTGTAAAGATGGCAGTGTACCTCGATACTTTTGTCTTTACCCGAACGGCATCTATAAATGGTATGGTTTTGTTATTATACTACAAAATTCAAAATCTGTTAAGGTAATGCCATGTCCGTAATGGGAACGTCTTTCTTATTAAACATCCTTTTTCTATTGTCAAAGTCTAATCAGTCAGCACTGTCAGCAGTCAATAGTCAAAATGTGGCCCATAGATTTAGTTTCGCTTGATGTGGCCAGATGTTTATATTTTTATTTTACCACATTTTTCACCTCGAAGTTATTTTTGTAATATTGTAATACATAATTTAATAACATATTACATATATATGTAATATAAAAGTATCGTTTAAGTTAGACCCTAAACGGCTGTTTAACCAAATTTTGCTGTTCACCGTGCACTAAACATTGGTTAAGTGTCGTAACCGTCTGTTTAATTTAATTGACGGAATGGACGTAGTTTAAACGTCGGTTATTTGAGTGACGTGACCTGACGTGAGTTGTATTTCACTATATCACTGAATTTATTGAGTGCACAGCCTAGATAACACCATTTAATCACTATTAACAAAGTCACAACAGTAGGATAGGCATATTCAAAGTATTTCAAACATAAAAACGATCAACAAACACGGATATAAAGTAACATGTAGGTCAATATTTAGAAACTGGATGTGGTATCATGCATCGTTGAGCTGTTATTATAATTTTAATAGTTATGATATTTATGTAATGATAGTATAATATATTTGCATATAATGTAAGTAAGTATTCATATTATTTACGTAGTGATTTAAAATTTAAATAAAACTAAAATACATTTTAGTTTTATTTATATTTAAAATATTTATTTACATTCGTTTATACATATAAACGCAGTACAGCGTAGACTTTTTATTTTCTACTAAATCTCGGTACTTTAAAACCCATCTCCATAACTGATACTTTTATATTACATAATGTATGTAATATGTTATTAAATTATGTATTACAATATTACAAAAATAACTTCGAGGTGAAAAATGTGGTAAAATAAAAATATAAACATCTGGCCACATCAAGCGAAACTAAATCTATGGGCCACATTTTGACTATTGACTGCTGACAGTACTGACTGATTAGACTTTGACAATAGAAAAAGGATGCTTAATAAGAAAGACGTTCCCATTACGGACATGGCATTACCTTAACAGATTTTGAATTTTGTAGGATAATAACAAAACCATACCATTTATAGATGCCGTTCGGGTAAAGACAAAAGTATCGAGGTACACTGCCATCTTTACAAAGTAGTATTAAACTATTCATTCTTTTTCGGCTCATTCATTCAAAAACGTTTGGTTAGTTAACCGCCAGATAAAATTGAACGGAGAACATAAAAAAACGCAGCTTGTTTATACAACGATTAAAATATAACCGTGCGGTTACGTAAACATTGGTTATGTTGTAGTTGGCGAACTCGAGCCTTAATGTTTTAAGTCTTGTTTAGTAGTTTTAAGTGTTGTGTTGCATAAAGGCGTGTACGCACGACCGAACACGAACATGGTGAACATCGAACACGAACACTTTGTTCGCAAGGCGTGTACGCACGACCGAACACGAACATGGTGAACATCGAACACGAACACTTTGTTCGCACGTGCGTACCACTAACGAACAATTTGTTCGTCAAAAGTGTTCGTGTCGATCCAATTTGGTTGTTCTGTGTGGACGATGTTCTCAGCACGACCGAACAAGAACATCGTTAACACGAACATCGAACCAAAAGAGTAAGGCTTGGTAGCGTCTTTTGTTCGACACCATGTTTTTGTTCGGTCGTGAGTGGTTGCGCGTTGCGCGCGAACACAAGTAGAACTATGTTTGTAGGTGTTCATGTTCGCTTTCATTCACATTAAACAATTTGTTCGTCAAAAGTGTTCGTGTCGATCCAATTTGGTTGTTCTGTGTGGACGACGTTCTCAGCACGACCGAACACGAACATGGTGAACATCGAACACGAACATGGAAAATGCGGTTCGCACGTGTGGACGTAAATTAGCAAAGCGAACATGAACACCTACAAACATAGTTCTAATTGTGTTCGCGCGCAGCCATTCACGGCCGAACAAGAACATGGTGTCGAACAAAAGTGACTACCAAGCCTTACTCTTTTGGTTCGTGTTAACAATGTTCTTGTTCGGTCGTGCTGAGAACATCGTCCACACAGAACAACCAAATTGGATCGACACGAACACTTTTGACGAACAAATTGTTTGATGTTCGTTACTGGTACGCACGTGCGAACAAAGTGTTCGTGTTCGATGTTCACCATGTTCGTGTTCGGTCGTGCGTACTTTAAGAGGCGCTCGGACACAACGAGCATCGTGTGTGTGTGTAGTAGGTACGTTCCTAGTGTAGGTACTTCGTTGTTTAGTGTAAAAACTTTGATTTTAAAAGCTTTTATTTAACTTGACCTGTATGTATGTATGTATGTATGAATGTATGTATGTATGTAAGGGTGGAATCTTGGAACGATAATTTGAACCACTTCCCGAAGACCGATTGAGCTGAAATTTTGCTTAAAACTGTAGATCAGATGACAATACAATATTATGATAACAAAATTACGATACAGCCGTTTGTGTTCCGTTTTTCGTACAAAACAGTTCCGACCAAAAACCTATAGGGTACTTCCGGTTGTCCTAGAATCATGAAATTTGGCAAGAAGCAAGATGATGTAGTACAAGTACAGGAATAAATCTGAAAATCGTAAATTTGTAGTTACTTCTTCTTCTTTAAACAACCAATATAATGTGACCCTACACTTGGTACATTTTACATTGGTACATGGCTCTTTTTATACCGGTTATGAATTAAAATGTATTTTATCTATTACTAGCTTTTCCTCGCGACTTCGCTTGCGTTAATTTTATGACATAGATCTCGTTTGACAACAAAACAATCCATAGCGCGACTTGTGGCGCCATCTGTAGGCCGATAGCATTTTATAGTAGAAAAAATATTTTCCCTTTGGATTGACATACGGATTCACGGGTAAAAAGGTAGCCTATGTTGGGCTCTGTACCCCTGACATATACAAATTTTCATAATGATCAACTGATTAGTCAAGCCGTGAAGGAATAACAAACAAACAAACTCACTTTCTCATTTATAATATTAGTATGATAGTATGACTAGTATGAGGAGCTCGATGACGTCGCTGTGTGTCACACTCTAATATGAAAACACAAGTTAAGCGACGGCGACCCTAGCCAGCGTTTGGATGGGTTTCGTTATCTCGAGCTTCTTCGTGCTTCGGAGGGCACGTTAAGTCGTCGGTCCCGGCTGTTGTCGATAGATGACAGTCATTAAGCCAAGTCGGTGGCCTTAGGGCGGTTTGAAAACACCGACCTCTGCCAATCCGCATTGGAGCAGCGTGGCAGAGTAGGTACGCTCTAATCACCTTCGATTGAAGGGAGACCTGAGACCAGCAGTGGGATATGATGCACAGCAATAGATGGCACTGCGAAACCTGTCCAGTGATAACTAAAAAGTAAAAAATAAATTAAAAGTAAAAAAAAATATATTTAAAAACAAGCTTTTATTTAATTGCGCTAAAAAGAATAAAATAAACATTTTTATTTTAAAATTTTAACTATCAACTTATAACGTCATTACACAATTTATATGACATAAAAGCTTGTCGCGAGATTTACCTGTTTAGGAAAACATAATTATCGAACTAACATTTATTCGTACTAAATGTTAGTAATTAAATCTCGCGACAAGCTTTTAAGTCATATAAATTGTGTAATGACGTTATAAGTTGATAGTTAAAATTTTAAAATAAAAATGTTTATTTTATTCTTTTTAGCGCAATTAAATAAAAGCTTGTTTTTAAATATATTTTTTTTTACTTTTAATTTATTTCAAGTGATAATAAGAATTTCAATGAATAGGTAGGCAGGTATGTGTGTGTCGTGGCCTACGCTACGGCCTGTCCGTAGCGTAGTAGTTTCTGTCCGTGTAGGTATTTTTGTCGTATGCACAGTTGTTGTAGTAACGTAGCAAATTAGCAGGTCAGTTGCCTTTTTTTCAATAAACTATTTTAAATTAAACCTGTACAAAACGCATGTCTGTAAGTTACTTATGATCAAACTTTCGGCTGTGTTCGTCGTCTTTTTCCTCCCTGTATAATAGTTTTTTCACAATTTTTTTCCAATCCCTGATATGTCGGTTTGACATGAAATTACATGTTTGTTTACATTTTTAGACTTAAATTAAATTTAATGGTTTAGTATGCTTTTAGTATTGCTTATTTTTAGTACCTGACGTAATTTTAATCGGTAGTATTAGCGTATTGAATGTTCACATCGAACTTCTTTTTGCTTCTTATCTATATATATAAAATGCTTTGTCCTGACTGACTGACTGACTGACTGAGAATCAACGCACAGCCTAAACCGCTCATCGTAAAAATCTGAAACTTGGAGGGTGGATTGTTTGTATAACGTAGGCGTCCGATAAGAAAGGATTTTTCGAAATTCTAACTCTAAGGGGGTAAAAAAGGGGGGCAAAGTTACTATGGGACAACTTGATTCCTAGGTCCAATCTACTTCAAATTTGGCATAAAAATTGTTTAAGAGAATTGATGGAAGACGTGATTCTTATTTTATTGAAATTCTTGAAAAAAATGCATTTTGTGGGTAATTTTCTTCGAGTTGATATCAATACTCATACTCCTTAGCGCTTTTGATTTCAATTACATTTCATTTTGACACAGGAAGACAGGATATATAGCGAGAAGTAGTTTAAGGAAGGAGTTAGATTTTTTTATACAACAAAGGTGGCAAACAAGAATTTCGGATATTTCACTCTTCGAACGAAACGCATTGCTGCTACACGTCAATATTCTGTAAGAGTTTCACCGGTCGGGCTAGCCTATTTCATAAACGCCCACTCCAAAGATTGTAATGAGAAGTATATAAATAGAAAAATAATCATATATACATATGAAAATGTTTTGTCTTGACCGTAGAGACCTGAAATTTGGGTGTGTGATGTAGGCAACCGATAAGAAAGAATTTTTTTAAATTCCCACGGGAAAGCGGGATAAACGCAAACGATGTTGCGCGGGTTTCTCTAGCAAGTGAAGAAGGAACCGAAATTCTTTTGAAGACATGTCTTGACAAACAAGAATGTAGTAGGTAGTAACAACATGTACGTTATCATGTATGCTAATATATATTTTTTTTATCTACGTAATTTTTACAGTGTTTATGATACACATAGATTAGGGTAATGGTAACTACCAAATCTATGTGTATCATATTACTATGTAATATAATAACTATGTTACCAGGTTTAGCAGCAGCTACTGCATCAGGTTTATTGGGCAGAGCAGAGGCCAACAGCTCCTCGTCCCCATCTCTTCGTAACCTGCACTGCTGGATGACGGGGTCTCGCAACAGTTTTTGCAGCACCTCCACATGTTTACTCTCCACTAAATATCTGCAAAATACGCATTTAGATCAATTTCCTACTAATCTTTTAAATATGTGTCAGTTTAATGAATGGTATGATTTGCATTTGAAATTTAATAATAATAAAAAACAGTATTGAAAAACTTTGACGAAAAAAAAATTTTACTTCCCCACCCAGTTTTTTTTTCTCTTATGTCATACAGTAGACAAACAAGCAAGCGGGCCACCGCCGCCTATGGACATCAGTAACACCAGGGGCACTGCCAATGCGTTGTCCACTAAGGAGGTTGGAGGAAAGGAAGGAGGAAGGGAAGGGAAAGAAGGAGGGGGAAACAGGGGATAGGGAAGGAGTTGGGCTTCCGGATCTCTCACTTACCGAACGAAACGCATTGCTGCTTTACGTCGATATTCTGTGAGAGGGTGGTACTTCCCCGGTCGAGCTAGCCCATTTCATAATAATTGCTCTACCACTCCAAAAAGGTGGGATTTAAACCCACATTCTGTCGATGGTATGGATGTTATGGTAGTCTATAGGATACCGTGATACTTGCTTACCATTAGGCGGGCAGTATGCTTGTTTGCCAACTTTGTGGAACAAAAAAAAACCGGCCGAGTGCTCTTTTCTTTCAAACATTTTTCAAAATATTTTTTTAGTTTATCAAAATAACTATAAAATTAATTCATTTGTACCTGTTATGTTTCAAAACTAGTTTCACTTTCCCATAGGATAATGTGCACAGTGTTATAAACTCTATGATCCCAGCAGGTACTGCACATTTGCTGAGCCTTTGCAAATATTCTATGATGTCTGACGTCTGCAGTCCCACTGACACTGCTGCATATAAACTGTAAGCTGTCAGTTTGTATTCATGGATATGTTGTGGCCTGAAAGATTACAATATAGTATATCTAAAAAGCACCATTTATTGCAAAAAGAATGAATCATAAGTCCTATAGCCTATTTTCCAGTTGGACAAACTAGTTTGACTACACAATTTGACCACCAGGACGAAGGGGAATTTCCTACAGAAATCAAATTATTTGTAAATTATTGAGTGTAGTTTTATTTACTTACCTGCAAACTGGCTCTGATATAGCAATCAAAAAATCATGTGCATGTTTATAGACAGGAGAGAAAGCTTCCAGGAATATATGTCCATTTGGAGCTACCCACAGCGGTCTGCTAGTACTGTCTGCCTTCAGGGTCATTTGGCTTCTGAATAAAACAATTTAGAACAACACATTATTTATGTGCTAGTGATTGTGACTACATTTAAACAAAATATATGCAAGTCAATGTTTCTTTTAAACTAATTATTACAATATTTACAAGAGGAAGTTTTTGCCCTATAAGTAAAATGTAAAAGGTAAATGAAAGCTATAAAAATAACTTACTATTACTATTAGTTTGAGGAATTGATTACTATAAAAATATCACACTATATGTTTCAATTTGACTTTTGTTCCAAAGCGTGTCTTCTGTATGTAAATATATATTAGGTACCTATTCTGTGATTAAGTTCAATTTTAACTCTCTATTAGTGACTAAGTATTATTTAGTATATAAACCTTGAATATGAGAAGTCAATCAATTTCATAATGTTACACAATATACATTCCCACAAAAATATTAACACCTGACATGCAGCTACTGTCTGTAATTCTTACAGACTCCAATATCCATACTAATACATGATATGCGACAGTGTGTTGTTCGCTCGTATGTTTGTCCTTCTTTCACAAAAAAAATCATGTGGTGTCGATCTATTTGTTGACATGATTTTTTTGTGATTATTTTTGGAAAGTGTCTTTAACTCGGAAAATAATTCTATTCCCACGGGAAAAATAAAGCCGGGTGGCTAAAAGCGCAGCGTAGTAACACATAAAAGACAAAAATTACCTGTAATCTTTTGCTCCAAATTCATCTTCAGGCACCTGATCGTTCTTTTCAGCATCCTGCATGGCAGCTCCAGGAACTCCAACATTTTCAGTATTGTCATCATCAACTAGATCTATTGTTATGTTATCATCTTCAACTCTTTTCTTTTTACCTAGAAATAAACAGATTAAAATTAAATAACAATAATACTGTCATTTGCAATAAAATTATGCAATATTCTTACAAAAACATACCTGATCTATCACTGCTGGGTTTAGAATCATACTTTTTGATTTTTTTTGGAGGACCCATTTTAGAATTATTATATACCACTAAATATCTGAAATTAAATATTGATTATAATACTTAAAGTTAGAAAGGCGATTCTCTGACTAGTTTTACATTGCAATAAGCAAAATAGTTCAAAATATTTACCTGTTTTTAAAATGAAAAATAAGTCAACACATAATCTTTTATCAAATACAAACACTGCACTGTCCACTTTTATACAATACACACAACAAAGTCTGTTTAGTTTTGATTATGTCTCGTAATTCACTCTACTATTATATTATAAAATACCTCAAATCAAAATATTAAAGAATCTGGAACCGAACCTGAATGAATGTGCCCCAAAATATCAACTACATTTCTGTCTTAATTTTTTCTTTGAAATGTAAGTACCGTACCTTTCTATATGTCTTATTTTTCTCTCTGACCGTACCACCTCAGAGTGCCTCAGACCAATGCTCAGACAGACCATGTCATGTCAGTCAGTCAGTCAGTCATGTCTCTGTCTGTGATGTCTGTCATCATGCTACTTCACTCACCATTCACAGTACTTCAGTAGAATACCAACCGTACTGAATAAACAGTGATGCACGCCCGACTTTATTAAAACATCAGACAAAACAGTTAATCGACAATTTATTATACGGAAAATCGATATTGATATTGACCTAGTACCTTTATTTTTCATATTTAAAAAATGCATGCCCCATCGCTTGGTTGGTGATGGTTAGACAGCTCTCCGTTCCTTAGGCCATTAAATTTTGAAGAATAGGTACTTGTCCGAGTTTTGAGGCCCTTGGATGGAGGTCACTGACTTGGCTTAAGGTCGTTGCTCCCGCTCAGCCCGTTAAATTCAAATGTTCTTAGGTACGTTTTTAACAAATTGCAGCTCAATCTTTTATTGCACATTCATACATCTATTTGTAACAAATTTTAATGCATTTTTTCTCCTATAAACTTACATATTCCATATCCTTAGAGTGCCAATCATCGTATGTTACCGGAAATGTATGTAATCCGGAAATGTATACAATTCCTAGGAAATGTGTTATTATAATACACAAGTTAACCCAAACCTAACCCAGCTTTGTCTGATGAACAACGTGTTTCAATTATTTTATTTACAGATATTTCAGATTCTCTGGGTTAGGTTAGGGTTAGCTTGTAAGAGGGCGATGGCCGTCAGAGTCGTCCGCGGGTATCGCACGATTTCCTACGAGGCGGCTTGCGTCCTGGCCGGATCCCCGCCCTGGGACCTAGAGGCGAAAGTACTCGCGTCATTATATCGATGGCGCGAGGAAGAGCGGGCACGGGGCTCGAGGCCGGTGCAGCGGCAGATCGCGCTGCGCCGAGAGGAGCTCCGTCAGGTCTTGGTGGCGGAATGGCGGCAAAGGCTTCTGCGCCCTACCGCCGGCCTCGCTACCGTCGAGGCGATCCGGCCAGTACTCGACGACTGGCTCGGGAGAAGGTACGGCTCCCTGTCGTTTAGGGTGACGCAGGTGCTGTCGGGGCACGGCTGCTTCCGCAAGTACCTGTGCCGCATAGACAGGGAGCCGGACGCTCGGTGCCACCACTGCGTTCATTGCGGGCAACACACGCTCGCCGAGTGTGTGGCTTGGGAGGAGCAGCGCCGTGTCCTCACAAATGAAGTAGGAAGCGATCTGTCGCTGTCGGCCGTAGTGCGGAGGATGGTCGGTAGCGCAGAGTCGTGGGACGCGGTGGTGTTCTTCTGTGAGGACGTGATGTCGCAGAAGGAAACTGCGGAACGGGAGAGAGAGATCTTGACTCCCTACCCCGGCCGCAGAAGGCGCACCGGGCGCAGGAGAAGGGCGGACAACGCCCTTTTCCGGCCCCCATGAATGGGTCCAGGGGCGATGGACTTGGGGAAGTCCCCGCCCCCTATTTGATGGACCCGAGTCACAGACGCACGCGGGTGTCGGCGCGCGCCTCTGAGGCGATGCACGGGGCAGTTCAACACCTCACTACCCCGTGCAGGAGACGAGGCCCGGACAGAACCGGCCAGCACTAGTGTGGGGCTGCGAAAGAATCTGGATTCCCGCGGCCCCGCGCGCACGTGCGAAGAGACACCGGGGTGGTTTTAGTCGGTAAGAGTCCGACACGCAGTCCATGAGGATTTCTCCCGGTAAAAAAAAAAAAAAAAAAAGGGTTAGCTTATAAGTTGTAACCATCAAAAGCAGAGCGACCGAAGAGATGCCACTTTTATAATAATACATTTCCTAGGAATTGTATAGGTATATTTCCGGTAACATATAATATACATTATTCTGACTGAAGCTTGGACCTAGAAAAAAAGGCGGACGGATCTTGCTAACAAAGAATTGAAGCACCCTAATGGCGGCGGCGTAACTATGTGTGAGTGTGAAATGGCTGACCTTGACACATTCACACCATAGTAAGCCGGCCGGTTCGTACATACGTATACGCGAGGTGGCTTACTATAGGTGCTTCACTTTTTAGTTTCAGTGATGGTGTCCGCCTTTTTTTCTAGGTCCATGGACTGAAGTATAAGCCCACCATTCACACGCAGAAGCGACGAACCGGTACGCCAGACTGTCAAATGGGTCGGTGTCGGGCTCCCAGGTCCGCGGTTGCGAGCCGCAAGCGCCTGTCGAACCCCCGCCCAACCCGACCAATCCGCGTGTGTGTGTGCAAGGAGAGATTGGTCGGCCGATTCAGTCAGTGTTGAACTTGACTGCGCTAGTATTAATAACCGCGTTTTCATTTATTATAATGTCTGTCGACGATAACAAACCGTATCTTTTTCATTTCTCGGATAAAATCATTATTCCGGCGACGATTTTTGCTTAGATAGTACAGGCGGCATATTAAATGAGTACACGTGTAGGGCTCACCAAAGTCACACTACGAGTGGAGGGTTGGCGGAGGGTTCGTGCAGTGAATGGACAATGCCGGATTGGACCGCGGTCGGGTCCGGGTTGCGAGTCGGGGCCCGGGTTCGTGTAGTAAATAGTGGGTTTTATGGATCCCGGAGACGGTCAAGCCACTTGAGTCAAGTCTTCGTAGAGATGTGATTAAAAGTAAAAAAAAATAACATGTAATATTAAACGTTAAAAATATAACTGATAATCTTTTAACATTTTGATATTTTTATTAAGTGTTCATTGAATTAGTTATAACGAAACGTACGAAAAACGCTTACAAAAGTAAACACTCAATAAAAATATCAATATGTTATAAGATTATCTAAGCGCACGGCAGTGGGCAGGTCAAGTTCCAGCAACAGGCCGTGTGCATGCTGTGTACTATTTACACGAACCGTTTCGACCCACTTTTGACCCCCCTGTAGCTCAGTGCCTATTTCAAGTACAGAGATAAAATTGTACATACGTAATCAAATACTAGTACTAAAGCAGTATGCCAAATTTCATAGATATAGCTTCAGTAGATCCTGAAATGTGACCCTGTGAAAATAGCTAATTTTGGCACTGACTCACTCACTGACCGGTAATCAAAACCTTCAGGGCACTTCCAACTGTCCTAGCGTTATGAAATTTGGCACACAGGTCGTGTGTTATATGTAGATTAACCAAAAATTAAGAAATTTAAGAAATCGGTCAAGCGCGAGTTGGCTCAATCTAATATAGAATTTATAATAAAAATATTTATGAACCAGTAATACAATGAGAATACGAAGAGGAGGGGGGGACGAGAGGAGGAGGAGGTATAAAATATGTCATAAGAAATTTAAGAAATCTGTCAAGCGTGAGTTGGCTTAATCGAATATCGAATTTTTAATAAAAATATTTATGAACCAGTGACACAATGAGAATACGATGAGGAGGGGTGAGGAGGAGGGGGGAGGGGATATAAAATATTGTCGTGTATACATAATGCACACTGTATGGTACGATTTCTTGAAAAAAAAAGTATTGAAATCCCACCAAAAACATACCTGTTAAAAAGGGGGCCAAGTTCCTATCGGCTAATTGTTCGCCTAAAAAGGGTTGAAATCCAATCCAATGCCAAGTTTAGATGCACTTTAAAATTATAATACTTCTAAATTTGAACTTGGCAGGTTTTCGTGCTGTACGTAACACTTGATTGAATTGTATTATTAAATTTATTATTTATATAATTAAATTAACTTGCCAAGTTCAAATTTAGAAATATTATAATTTTAAGGTGCATCTAAACTTGGAATTGGATTGGATTTCAACCCTTTTTAGACGAAGAATTAGCCGATAGGAACTTGGCCCTCTTTTAAACAGGTTGTATGTTTTTGGTGGGATCAGTTTTATTTTGAACGTTTAACGTTTTTTTTTTAATTTTTCACATTTAACGATTTAAAAATTAATTTTTAATCACATCTCTACGTAAACTTGACTCAAGTGGCTTGACCGTCTCCGCTCCGGGGCCCATGCATGGCTGTAAAATCAGTAAAATTCAGTTTTTTTTAATGGTGATACAATGCTACCAACCAACCAAACTGTGAGTGAATATTGTCATGTCAATTGTCACTCAGATACAGGCGGTATCAAATCAAACAATGAGTTTTAAATTACGCTTACCAGTCTACATGTAACAGCATTTTAAAAGATAGAAGGTAAACTTTTAATGTTACTTGTAATCAACGATTAATAAAGAGCACTTTATACCTAGTTGTAACTTTATTTATTCTATTCCAACTACGAATGCCAATTTCACTTTGACAGTTTCTTTCTGCGGTTTCTTTTCTTGACTTTAGTGATGTCGTGCTTTTTGTCGATTCGATTTGTTTGCTAAAATCTTAAAACGATTTTGATTATTCGAGTTATTCAAAATATTATAGGAATATAGGATATAAAAATGGAAGCTGTTATTCTGGCTACCAACGACCATACTTAAAATAAAATAAATCTGGCGACGAATGTAGGTACGGTTTGATTAATTCTACACTCTCGAAGTTTTTTTAATGACACGAAGATGACACGAGTAGCCGAGTAGCATAAGGGCGTAAAAATTAAATGCCATTTGCTACGACACCGGGCCACCGGGCCACATGAGTAAATAAAATCACGGAACAGAGACTTCACTTCATACAATGTCGCTGCGATGAGTACACGCACACAAGCATGAGGCGCGTGTGTGCGTGACCTCAGAGCGCTCGTCACGTACGAGCGGCAAACCAGTCTTACTTAACCGGTTGCTTCGAGGACAAACATCAGGGCTTTCGATAAACTAGAAAATTATGACATTTCCTTTATTAAATATTTGATTTGACATATGCACACCTATGAAGTTCTGTCATGGCCACCACAGACAAAAAACTCAATACTAGTAGTGAAGGGAGGGGCATGTTTTTTAACCACAATCGACTATATTATCAAATTGATTTTTCAATTAATAAAGTGTATATTATATTTATTTATTATGACATAATATACACATATTATGTATAGATAATTATTATTGAAATAAGTATAAAGAAGTTAAATATTTTAAAAAGGTAAAATATGTATACAAAAATGGTTTATTATAATACAAAAAAAAAAACAATTAAACGCTTGTGTATTTCTAACAAAAAGGTTGAGGGAAAATAAAATACTCACAACGTATGTATCAATGTGTGGAATTGATAAAAACTTCTTCATAAAATCAATTGTTTAATGAAAAATAATCAGTGACTGTCAAATATTAAATATCAACAAGATGTTTATAACTAATATTTTAAAGAAACCTCAAAATACAAATTGTGATCAAGATTTCGATAGCTTACTTATGAAACCAGACGACTGTAACGTTTTTCATACACCATCAGAAGTTTCGCAACCTCACGATATTACTAATACCCCTGAGTTAACTGTAGGAACATGTGATTATAGATTTGATTTGTAAGAAAATTAATAAATAACTTGTAAAAAAAACTGGTCTTTTCGTTTATTCCATTTTATTCTACAGTGCCAACCCTACCAGAATAGGTATAAATTTTGAACGCGCCTTATAAGTTAAGCCTCTGTTCCGCGGTTTATTTTTGATTTAGGCCTCGGTCGTCCTCGAGGCTCGTCCCGCATTCCAAAAAAATCCTAACTCGTCCTCCATCGGTTTTGTAGCAACGACTCGTCCTCCATTGCTAAGTACTTTAAAAGTACAGTAAGCAAAAGAAAACAAAAGTATTTGGGATGATTTAAAGAATAATGTTATTATGTTAATAAAATAGACCTTTTAAATATAAATAATTAGTAGTATAATATAAATTAAAATTTTAAATAAATTAAAATTTTAAGATTTTAAATATAATAATTAGTATCACATCACTAACTTAATAAACTAACTAACTTAATAAACTATTTAAAGCGATATAAAATGTATTTTGTAAAAAAAAATACGATGGAATAGAAATTATTTTAGGATTATTTTGAAATGTTTTAGAATAGATTAGGAATTCTTTTAGGATTATTTTTAAAGTAAAACAAAGTGTGCACCGGCTTTTTATTGCGTCTTTTGTTTGTTTGCTTGAATAGACTCATTTGGCCAATTGAATTGCTTTCGGTTATCAATGGCAAAACGGGTTTCGCACTAGTTCCCGTGACGTGCATTCAATATTTTGACTCATTTCGTTTATCATCTGTTTTTAAGCGTGTAAAGTGAAATCTTGAAATAAATTTGTCAAAGGTAAGTTTATTTTATTTTGAAGTATTGTTAAATTAGCAGTTACTTAGTAATTGATTTTACATTTGTTAAGTTGCCTTAGTAGTCCAGCCAGATTAGACATAAAAAGGAAGTCGTGCTCGCAAAAGCGCGCGAATCAGAATAACACGCGAGATATTGAGCAAAAACTGAAAAATCCGAAAATTTCATGGTTTTTTGGGCATACCGTCGCTCGCACAGTACTTTCGAAATTGCAAATCTGGATTTTTAATATCCTCGGGTCAATTTAAACATTTGAAGTTACTTTAACTCCCAACAAGCTGAAAATCGGTAAAATCGTTCAGAATATAATTATGAATAAAATTTGAAAGTTCCCCATCTTTCCCCTGTATGGAAAAAATATATTCAAGGCCAAAGGTGGAAACTGGGCTTTTTTGTATGGGAAGTGGTCTATGAACCAATAGCAATGTGGGTATACAATTTTTCATAGGGTACCTCTTCTAGACACTCATGCGTAGAGGCATCAAAATCTGTCCCGGCAGTTCCGAGATAAATGGCAGTTTATTAATATCCTTATTAATACGGTTTTTTTCACATTGAGAGTATCAATAGTGATACGAGTGTAGAGTTTATGACTGGATACCTCCACTAGACATTCATGGTAAGTGGCATCAAAATTTGTCCAAGCAGTTCCGAGCTAAATGGCAGTTTATGAATAACCTTACTTTTACGGGTTTTTTCATATTGAGGGTATTGATAGCGATACAAGTATAGAATTTATGATGGTATACCTCCACTAGATGAGTCTAGTGAAGGTATACCATCATAAATTCATGGTAGGTGTATTTTTATGATAAAACTTACCGTTTTGCTGAAAATCGCGAAAAACTATATTTTTTATCTTTGGCCTTGAATAAAAAAATCCATACAGGGGAAAGATGGGGAACTTTCAGATTTTATTCATAATTCTATTTTATTAACAATACTTCAAAATAAAATAAACTTACCTTGACAAATTTATTTCAAGATTCACTTTACACGCTTAAAAAACAGATGATAAACGAATTGAGTCAAAATATTGAATGCACGTCACGGGAACTAGTGCGAAACCCGTTTTGCCATTTGAATTGCTTTCGGTTATCGAAAGCAATTCAATTGGCCAAATGAGTCTATTCAAGCAAACAAACAAAAGACGCAATAAAAAGCCGGTGAACACTTTATTTTACTTTAAAAATAATCCTGAAATAATTCCTAATCTATTCTAAAACATTATAAAATAATTTCTATTCCATCGTATTTTTTTTTACAAAATACATTTTATATTGCTTTAAATAGTTTATTAAGTTATTAACATTAAATAGCTAGGTAATAGTTTTTTTTCTGACTGTACAAAATTTCAAGATTTCTCATACAAAAAAAACGAGGGACGTATAAGGCTTATGAAAAGGGAAATAAAATATTAAAAAATAAATTTCGGGACGACTTAGGCCTATAAAAATTAATTATGGGGGACGACCTGGGATATTTATTATGGAGGACGAGTCTCGAGGGACGACCGAGGCCTAAATCTTATTTTTACTCATGTGACCGGGCTCAAAGAGGATAATAGTAGGTGTAATATTGGTACCGGACTATACGAACGAGGCCTGAACATCCAAATGGAAAACTTTCATGAAAATTATATTGAAAAAAATATACATCCTTACATATCTAATATTGGTTATTAGCCGAATAGCACACGATTGAAGTTTAATAATAAGTTACTACTTATATAATAGGAAACAATCTCTGTGATTGGTGAAACCCCAAGTTGATATTACGGATCTATACATTGATACTGTTAAGTATTATAATATCTGTGCTTTGGCTAACTTGACCCGCTGCTGTTATGAATAATGTCCGGACAAAGTGATTAATTTACTTGTTTTATTACTTTAACCAAATCGTCAAAGATATTATATAGGTTCTAGTTAATGTGGTTAATTCTGTGTCATTTATCGCTTTGTCTAAATGGAGTAGACATTATAAATAATGGCTGGATAGTATTATATGTCGTAGGTTTATGACAAATCAGGTTTTTGATCAAAAACCTAAGCTTTTGATCAAGATCCTTATGAAGACAAAATCATTACTTTGTTTTGGCATAAACCTGAAAATATCCATATGATTTCATCAAAACCTAGACTGGGTTAGTTTTATGATAAAACTAATGTCAAAATCCTCGACTGGTTTAGTTTTAAGATGCTCATAACATGGGAATCGTAAGAAAAATTCACGTCTGATCACAAAAACCCACCAATATTCAGACATTAGTGGGGGGTTAGGTTAGGTATCTTGTGATTCAAATTTATCTTATGGTTCAATCAACGCGTTGTGGCCTATTTTTCGCAACGGCCACAAAACGCGATGTGGTAAGTTTTAAGATGGTTAAAACTAAACCAGTCGAGGAATTTTGCTATTATTTTATCATAAAACTAACTCAGTCTAGGTTTTTGATGAAAAAACTGGATATTTTCAGTTTTATGCCAAAACAAAGTAATGATTTTGTCTTCTTACGGATCTTGATCAAAAGCCTAGGTTTTTGATCAAAAACCTGATTTCATCATAAACCTACGACATATATAATATCCGGATTTATTGCTTTGGCTGTAATATATAGTCATAAAATTAACGCGGGCGAAGCCGAGGGGAAAAGCTAGTTGGAAATAATGAGAACTTTCCTTTTCACCCTCTCTCCCATTTTATGTTTTCACTAGTTTTCAGTCAATATGTCATCCGTAAAATCTCTTCCTCGTCGTTCGAGTTCGAGTAAGTAGTCTAAATCTTCTTCGGTTACAACAACGAATAATAATACTGGTCACAAGCAGGAATGTGGATAGACTGTTCTATCGAACACATGGCTCCAGTTTTATTCTCTGGTATTCCCTTTTATTTCACACCGTTACATTTTATTAGATTAACAGCCGGTTTCTGAAACGCATTTTTAATTCCACATTAAGTACTTACTTAATGTGGAATTAAAAATGAGACTTCACCGTCGATCTTTTTTTCTTCTTCATAAGTTTCACAGTGACAGTTATAATTTAACTAGCTGCTGTCCGCGATGTCCGGCCTTTAATTTTATGCACAGTAGCGCCATCTACTTTATAAAGCGACATGACTATCAGTCCATAGATTAATATTGTATACATCAGACTTTTGACCAAATCCTACGGGAATCACGTACTTTCGGGATAAAAAGTACTCTATGTGTTAGTTAATCCAAGGTATCAGCTTCCTACATACCAAATATAAAAAAAATAATGTCCCAGCCATTTAAGCGTGAAAAACAGTAAGAAACATAAGCACAACTTTAAAAATGTGTTTCAGAAACTGCCTGGAAGTATGTTAATAACAACATATCACTGAACATTTATAACAGAGGACGTAGTAAATAAAAATATTGGATATCTATTTACCGTGAATTCGTAGTTTCCCCGGTGGTTTCGTGAAATCCCTGGAATCCTCGTTTCTCTGCGACATGTCAAACTAAGTCTGTGAATGCCATCGTTGGTGAATGTTTTTGGGAATAACTCCTAAGGAATGTTATTACTATAATAGTAGGGGAGCCGAAGAGGGGTGATTATTGCAGTTACTCGAGTGCGTCAGACTAAGATATAGGGGATATCTGATACCTTGTTAAGTGTCAACACCATATTTTCAACTCTTCAAATGGCCCCCTCATTTCATAGTTCAAAAATATCGATATCTTGAAATACTCAAGCACGTCAGATTAAGCTATAGCCTATATGTAAATTACATGCTGACAAATGTGTGTGTTAAAAATTCCGGGACATAGGGAGTTTTGAATTTGCAAAAACAAACACCTTGGCATTCTCAAGCGCGGTATTTTTGTTTTGTTTATTTTCACGTAAACAGTTCAACTGTTTAAATTTCGTCTAGAAGAAGTAAATAGATTTTTGTAACTGATTTTTTAAAATGTTTGAAAGCCTGTCGATGCTCCCCTCATGTTATATGATGTTTTCCCGTTCATCGGGAACGGGAAAACATCATATAACATTTTTTGCTCTCCTTGACCTAATCTTCGAAATTATATAGGTTTCCAGAGCGCTCGACTGACTACAAATTTAGCATCGTCGGCTCCCCTACTATAAATAGTACAGCTATCTCTTTCTCATCTTTAGTTTGACAAATGTTTTTGAGCAACTCATCCAGAATATAAAACTTGACGTTCTCAAGTAGGTACTTATATTAGATATACCTACAAGAAATTAATTAACCTAAAGCAAAACAAAAAATGTTTTTTTTTAACTTATTTTTCTTACAATTACATTTATCGTTGGGTGGTTGACTTGTGCATACTTACTTGCTTACTTCCAACTAAGTAGGTAGGTATATTTTTCTTTATTTACTTTAATTTTGTTACTAAAAGGGCGGAAAATAAAAATCATTTGTTCATTATTTGTAGGTCATAATTTAATGCAGTTTTCTTTTATTATTAAACATTTGATTCTGCTTTTACTTATTAATATGACAAATGGAATATTGTTCGATTCTAGATTAAATTTATCTATCCTGTGGAACTACTTTAAACAACTTTTATATTTTAGCATTTGTACAATTACTGCTTGTTGCTGAACGAGAACCCATGTTAGTATACACCGATCCACATAATATTTTACATAAAATTCGGAAGGTTTGGTGGTTATATGGGAGTTTATATATAGAATTAAATTGATACCATTGGCATTATTATAAGTACTCGTATTATTTAAGTATAGTGTAGGAGACAAAATATAATGTAACATCAACACTCAATAGTTTTGGCCAAGAAGATATTAGGTGTACATATTAATAATGCCAATTTTTAAACTGACAGATTATATGCTTGATCAAGAGAAGACCTGCTACTTGGTTAATCTATGAACTTGTCTATGTGACACAATGTGACATGACCTTGTGGCCTTTCAAAGTAGTTCCCCTTATATAGTTGTGATGCTAACTAAGTCTTATTGCACGAATACTGTCTGTTCGAAATAGGCACACAATTTGATCTTAAACAACATTCGATAGTATTATATACTGAGTTTTATATTGTTACTTTATAATTATAAGCACATATCTTTGAAACATTAAATGGCATACTTGTATCCCGTTGAGCATGGAGAGTCGCGTCTGGACACTACGATGTTATGTGTTTTCTAACTCATTGAACGCCAGTTTGCATTTTTTAGTTCTCGTCCCCGAAACCAAGGTTCATAATGGTAACCAATTTATACTAGTGATGCAAAATATGAAGTATTTTAAATCATAGAAATAAATTATAAAATTAGATTCCTATATATTCTACTAGTCATGTGAAATGGGACTTAAATTTCACTGGCATTTAAAGAGTTAAGTAGCTTTTCCACCTTCATACAAATATTAATAAATATTATACAAATGACGACCAGTGCGTAGTGCGTGATAGTGGCGAATATTAATGCGAAATACTAATGGAATCTACATTTTTTTTGTAGACTAGATTATCATCCGTTTTGTAGAATATTAAACCTGAGGGTCTATTCTCGTACTTTGTACAGTCAAAATCGAATTTAAGCGCCATCTTGCTTATACAAAATATAATAAAACGAGTTAACGCTTGAGGTATAACTAGCGAGACTATAACTGTTTTTACTACGAGAATAGACCCACGTAGCTGTAAAGTGGAAATATACATATATGCCATATTCCATAAAAATTCAATTCACTAACTAATAGGTTATTGAACAGATAGTCATTTGTATTTAGTCTTATGTCTAAATTCTTTGTTGCATTACAAACATCCTTTTTTAAATCGGTGATCAGGTAAAATTAAACTAAAATGCGACGGACCCTACCGGCCTACGAAATTTTCATATAAGTTCGGTAATGATTTTGTAACAGTGTTATATTACATTACAAAAATGTACCTATCTCACGACGCTGCATTAAATATCTGTAGAAGATGGCCTAGTTACATTAAGCATAGTGTAAATAAAATTAATATTTTGGTTAATTCTATTGACTAATTCGCAGGAGTACATCAAGTACTCGTCGTTTTCGTCATTTAGTTATGTAGAACTGGCCGATCCTTACGTCGAAACATACAGACACTTTTAATAATATACCATTAATATTGCACAAAAAATAGCACAAGAAAACAATAATTGTACCATGCAGTTTAATAAAGGAGTTGTAATACAGTGATGTAGTGTCTAGAAGCGACTAAAGTCGAGTGAAACCTCAACAAAAGGTGTTCAACTCCGGCCACACACACCCTGCCTTTTTACAACTTAAACCAATCACACATTTATGAATTTAACAACATTTTAGGCTTGTGCAGGACATGCATTACCGGCCTTATAATATAAATAATAAATACCTAATTTAAAACTAATTCAACCAATATCTTTTAATTTAAACAATGTCTATTCCCTAATGAGATTTCTTTTCACTTGCATTAATATCACTCACTAGTACATTATTGTCAGCACGACAAGCTGAGTGCAGATGCGAAGGCGGCGCGCGCGCGAGACTTGGCTAAGGGGCGACAGACGAAGTGCAGTAACTACTGAGAATATTTCAACATAAATATGGAATGTAGCAAACACTCAATTGAAAAGACTCTCGGATCCTGGCGACTGGCCGCCATTAATCTAAATTAAATTAGACACAATATTTACAATAAAATAGTAACTATGCTTTGTAAATTAACAAACTTCGCGTTTATTGTACTGATATGCTTCTTTCATATTTCGTTATAAATAATATAAAAGTTGTTTAAACACAGACTTGCAGCTGCTGGATAGAAATTAAACTTTAAACTTAAATATGAAACTGTACATTGCAACTCACTATTGACTGACCTCTTTCATAATATACAATATCATCGAAGATTACAATCGAAAGATTCATTAAATATTATATACTTTTAATTGTTTCTATTTGAATTAATTTTAACTAAGAAAACATAGTTTATTGAACTTTATAGCGTTATATCTTTACTTCAGTCTTAGTTTCCGCGCAACTCAGACGGCGTTCGGAACGCGGCCCCGGCGCCGTCGCCGCGTCCGGCGCCCGCCGGCCCACACACTCCGCGCACGTCACAAGGCGCAGCCCGGCGCCGCTCCCGAATAAATAAATATCGAGTCTATAATACTCCGGGACGCGCGGGTACCCCGGCGAGTGCGATCGTCCCGATAATGGAATGTAAGCGTGATATGGTAGGTCGGTGGCGCGGCGCGGCGCGGTCACGCGTCGGGCGGCGGCGGCGCGGGGTCGCGCGGCGGCGGCGGCGGTGAGCGCGGCCGCGGCACCATCACGCAGGGCGGCGGCGCGCGCGCCGGCAGAAGCGCCGGCGCCGGCCGCGCGCCCATGCGAACCCACCAGCGCGTCGCCTTCTGCAGCAGCCCGTCCTTCTTGCCCTGCGCCGCGCCCGCGCCGCCACCCGCCCCCACCGCGCCGCGCCCCGCGCCCGCCCACTCGGGCACGTCGCTCACGCATTTGTTCGGTGGAGGCTGGAAGCTGCTTCTCGTCAGCTCGGCTTGCTGGAACGTGAAGGACACCTGGTCAGTTAACATTCGAGAGAGCAACTATCGAATAGCTGGCCATGATGAAGTGTTTGCCGACCTGATATGGGACTCGCAACTGCAGATGCGCGTCTTGGCCGTACTCGCCGTCGGGCAGCTGTATACTGGGCGGCAGGCCGAGGCGCTCGGCGGCGGCGGCGGAGCGCGCGCGCGTCTCCTGCTCCACCATCTCCTGCAGGCGGCCCACCATCGCTTGCAGCCTCTGCTGCTTCTCCCATTCCCTGAAATTAATTATTAACACCATCTTTGAATAAGGTACCTTTGATTAAGCAAACAAACAATTCCGCACCAAAGGTCTATAAATATAATCCTAGTCAAAACAAATTTTACACAAAAGTTTCTACAAAAGAAAGTAAAGGATTTTTGGAAATTCTTATGGGAACGAACTTAACGTGACCGCGCGGGTAATCCGCTTTTCGACAATAAAGGAAAAAATGTTAAAGTATTACTCACAATGTGGAATGGTGGTGTCTGTGCTCGTGCCGTAGGCGCGGTCCCCCCGGCGCGCCCAGCCGCTCCATGCCCGCGCACCCCGGCACTTGGACTGAGAGCATCTGCAAATCACAACACACTACTCTCACTTATGTGGTCCTCCTTGAGATTAACACTATACATAACTGCGAGACCAAAAATGTATTACATACCTACCTACTAACGCTTGATAGATAGAGATAAACGGAAAAAACCAAGCCAAATATTAACACAGACTTCATCTTAGCTGACAAAACACCTAGGGTATAGATAGAAAGTTGACCAAGTATAGGTGGCTAGCTCTTCGTCTATTCAAAGTTTATAGCGAGTGTAATATTGCCTCCAATGTCATATTATTATTTAGAGCACATTATGTACATTTTTATTTATAATCTTAATTTCACATTAGATCTCAACGATCTCAAGGTATCCCTTTCTCCTTTAGTTGGACAGTGATAGCCATCATTTTAACGTGTCATTCATTAACAGGGAAAATGTGTATGTGCAACACACCATTTGTTAAATTCCTGAAAGGTTCCAGTTAGTCTATTCATTAGATTAAAATAATAAAACAAAACATATTTTTTTCATTTTCGAAAATATAGAAGCAGGTAAATAATTGCTAATTGTTTAACAAAACTCAAAACCGGACTAGAGATAGTGTTGTAAGAAACTCGAGTCAGCGAGTCTACCTTTATGAATTCGACTCAACTTTGCAGTGCTCGGCAACTTAAAATGCTCACGAGTACCCAGTCGAGAGAGCGCGAGTCATCGGAGCAATGAACTCGAGTCCGAGAAGAACTCGAGTTATAAAGCGAGCCGAGAGAAATCGAGCTAGAGTTTTTACAAAAACCGAGTATGAAAACTCGACTCGAAGCGACTTCTACTCAAGAAAGTCGCAAGTGGCAAGCACCGTTCCACTGTACTGAACTTACTACCTACCAATTAATACCGTTAGTATCGATTTTGTAGTCGTAATAGTTTCTGCATAAAGTGCATGTTGATGTGACATACGGACCGACAGACAAACACGACGAATCTAAAAGGGTTTCATTTAATGCCATTCGGCTAGGGAACTCTAAAATAGGAATTCTCATTCTCCCAAAATCTTAAAGACACACTCAAGAAAGATCGCTCAGTAGGAACTTCGACTCGAGCGTGACTCGTTGCAGGAACCGACTCGAGCACACAATAGACTCGAGCACTAGTATAAAACTCGAGTCTGTTCGGAAAGTAGGTAGACTCGTAATACGTTGAGCAGTGGAGTCTCTGCTTTTACGAGTCGAGTCTTGTAATGAGAGTCGAGTCCTAAAATGGAGACTCGGAAACTCGAGTTTTTTTACAACACTAACTAGAGAACTTGAAATGAGCTGATGATCTTCAAACGATTGAACTGATTTTCTTGAATCAGAAATAAAGAGTAGATCAAGTCACTTCTCAAAATAAAAAAAGGTGCATCAAAATCGAATACACACGTCAAATTTTTAACCCCATCCTAGGTTATATCGTCCATGCCCCATCCGAACCTTTTCGCCGTCTCTTTTTGAGCCTGGGTTATAAGTGGTATCGGTCAATAATAAATAATTGATGGTTGCCACAGGTAGGTCACTTAGGGGTGGGGAGTTGGGATACCTCCATGCGGTCCTGGTAACGTCGTCGGCGAGTAATTCTTTAGTAACGTCTGCTACCCGTGCTTCTTGGAGAGTACGTGGGATGCGGACAAATTAGCTCCCCCTTGCATCCGTACTGGTGCTGGGGGTAGAGTGGTCAAGGAGACAACCTCGTTGATACCGGGGGCGACCTCCGTAAGGTGGAACGCGGAGGCCCTGCAGACACTGGTTTTCGCTAACACACACACTGCGGGGGGCGTTAAGGGTTGGGTTACATGTGCGAATGAGGCCACCCTGGAAGAGGGAGTGCGCGGTAGCGAAAAGTGTCACACTAAATACGTAGTGGACGCTGTGGCACTTGGAGTGGCGCAGAAGGCGCGGTGGAGGAAGAAAACCTCTTTAAAAATTGAAGAAGGGCCGGCGGCGGCGGCGGCTTGCTAGGCCGGGTCAGCGGTCGCACGTCGGTCGGTCGTTGCGACTGCAGAGAAATAGGACCCTTGCCCAGCGGAGACGGCAAGCCGGGGAAGGCCGGTCGTCTTGAGGGGGCAACGGTCTTCGGTGTCGGCAGTGCACCTGGATGCGGTGTGCTGCCAAAGAAGCGTTCCGGGGTGAGCGGGTCCGGCCAGATTATTTTTGGTCGGACGGCCTTGGCCCTCGGGGATGTATGAGAGTGGCGCCAGTTGGGGTCGAGTGGCATCCCGTCAGTTTTTAGTGGTACGTCCCACAGTCCCCACCGCATATTCCCCGGGCGGTGGGGCCGCTGCAAAGCATTTTTCTGACGCGAATAAAAAAAAGGTAGGTCACTTAAATTTTGTGCAATAATGCAGCGGCAACAGAATGACCATTTTGTACATGGTCTTAAGATTAACGCCTTGAGAATATTATTTATTACGCTTCTACTTGCACCTACTGTTATCTGCTATCATTATCACTAGACATCGGATTATATATGCACTATCAAAAAGAAATAATATTGTTTTGTATGCAAATATGCATAAAACTAATAAAAACTGGACGAATTACACAACGCCATCTAGTCCTAAACTAGGCAAAGCTTTTACTGTGGGTACTAGATAACTCATGAATGTAGTAACCAAATACTTGATAAATAGACAAAAATATTTTATTTTTAAATTAATACTTATTACACACATCAAACAAACAGCCATGTTCATTCGCTGGTGCGTCCAGGGTGAAATAAAAGATCCTGAACTATATTATGTATATTACTGGACTGTATTACAAGGGTTTGCAGTTATAATATTATGGAACAAATAACATAGACGAATTACGATGTATGAATAAGAGGGGTCGCGGGCCGTCGCGCCGCGCTTATATACGGTGGTTCCCCCACCGTTCGCCGTCGCCGCTGCCGCCGCCGTCCGCGTTGCTTGTGGTGGGCGCAGACATTCCCCAAAATTAAATATTTGGTCTAAATATGTAAACTGATATCACTAGGCAGAACTTAAAATTTGTTGGGATTCTGTACAAAACTAAAGAGTGTGGCCATTCCACGAAACCGTTTTGCTAGAGAAGAGTTTTGTCTGTAGGTACTTAACCAGAAATATGCAGTATCAATGAAAAAGTACAGTAATCACAAAAATGCATATAACCTCATGGTCACTAACTGAGCCTATTGGATATGTTTTTATAGAAAATCTATTTCATTTTTATTTATTTAACTGATTCATAAACAATAACTATAGTTAGGTATACACCTACCTATAGTAAGCAGATTAATTTCTATATGACTGCCCAACTAGTTTAGTGTAGTTCTCTTGAATAAGACTAATGAAGAAATGTACTCTTGAAATTTTATACTTTACTATTTGATTAGGTACCATACAGTCCATTTTCATATTTTAGTATTTAGTCAGCGCTAGTGTAGTCTGTCAAGAGTTCCAGTCTATCAGAATTGTTTTCAACACTAACCCTGTAGGGCTTAGTTGATAGCGATTTTCCCTCTTTACTTAGGCATCCAAGGAAGCGTGCAGATTATGTTACCATGTTGTATAACATTATTGCTTTTAACATTACAACATGTAAAACATGTTGTAATGTTAACATGGGTTTGATTTCTACACAACCATTTTATGTGGGTTTCGTTGGATTCAGGTATGAGTTTTCCATGCAAATATATTTATTTACATCAAAAGGTTATATTATGTATTTGTAGCCCTGAATGGCCCTGATTGATATACAACAAGACGAGAAGATTTAAGTGTTGCTTACTTGGCACCAAATGGAGTTGTGGAAATTCTGTGCAATTTAATTATTTACATAACAATGAATTCCCATCATAAATTAAGGGTTCTAAGTATTAGATAGCCGTTGACCACATCAATATGTATCAAATATTATTATAAAATCTGGATCTAGTTTGGCATTATATTTGAAGATGAACATAGATTCTATAATCATGATTGGGTTATCATTTTCTTATATAAAATAGTAAATTGTAATTATTGGCTTCATAATTATAATCAAAATATGTATGTTCAGTTGTACAGAAAGTAAAACATTTCTTGGTAAAATTTAACTGCCAGTATAATATATGTTTTGAAGCTGCCGGCAGCTGTGTGCCAAGAGAATTAGATATGATTTTAATTTTACAGATTAGATATGATTTTTAACATAGCCTGTGCTACAGTTTGTGCCATAATGTACAAAATTATAAACTGAATTTTAGACTTCACCTGTCCCATAACGGAATCATGTCTACATGTTGTACATATTGCGGAGTATTAATTTAGTGACTTTTTTCAAAAATAAACACTGGTTTCTGTTAGAAATTTCTAGATTGCTTCAAAACATCTGATTGTGTAAGGTTTACTTAATAAACTACTCTTCTCTCAGAAACATTTATTATGTATACGGTTAAACTAAAATCATGAGACATAAAGCCTAGGTGTTTGAATGTCTAGGGATAATCTTTATAGATATGATATGTCTAATAAGAAGTTTACTAGACGCAGTAAATATTTTGAGGTTGAATACTTGTTTAATTGAATACTTCATTCAACATAACCATGTTCTAAGGATACAAATTTGAAACTAATAAAATAATATAAATCTCAGACATTGTGTAACTTAACAATTTAAAGGTAGAGGAATGTCATGTAAGTTGTTTAATTTTTGTTATATTTTTATTTTCATCATAACAATGTAATCATTTGTAGATTTTATTTGTACTTGTCTTTATGAATGACATTGTTTGTGATTGTAATGTTGAAATACATTGGGTATTTGTAATGAATACATTCACTGGAGTAACGAACATGTTACTGAGTTGGCATGTCACGACCACGACTATGATTATGGTGAGGTGATTACGGAACTGTCTGTCATGAAAATTTATTTAAATTCACACAAACAACGTCTGGGTGTGACGTCGCTATCGGCGCTCGGCGCGCCTCTTATCACTTGGCACGCTCCCGCCGTCTCGCCGAGCGCCTCGGGCCTCAGTCGCCTCCTTCACTACAACTTCTCACCGACATACATTTACATCAAACATTTTCATTGTTTTATATTAATTTTCAATGTAAGTCCCCTCTAACAGTACCTCAATATGTGTTGTGTGTTTACTAAATACTGCCGTTGTAAATTCTATCATAATTTTGCTAACTACTTACTATTTTTATCAGTGTCGTCCACAATTTTTGTAGGTTTTCCACCTATGGATGACAGATAGTGACGTGCTGGTTTCGATGGATCACTGGTGACACACTAATCGAGTCACTGGTAGACGAATCGATCACTTGATCACGTTTAGCAGAATTTTATCACACTGTCAATTTTCTCTTGAAGCTTATCTTGATACATATTTTAAACAAAACAATCACAGAGCACTAAACGGCGATTACAACACCCGTAAAGCGTATTTACAATAATTAACTAGATATCATTCACTAATAAATAAAAATATGATTTCCAATGTAATAACACTATAAAAATAAATTATTTGTAAAATAAGGATAACATAGAAATTTCACTATCGCGTATTTTGTGATAGAGTTTCTTAACTCTTTTCATATTGGCAGGAATACGCCTGCCATCAAGCGAGTCTTGTTGTTCAATGACGCGGACGTCGCGGACGCGGCGCGGCGCGGTGTTCGCAGTCGCGTAGCGGGGAAAAAGGCAGGCGGGCGGCGCGGCGGTGCACCGGCTGCCCCGACGTTGCCGCACACTACTGTGATTATGAGCATGATGAGTATCGCCGTGCTCGCAAACACACAAACTGTCTAGACGCCTATGTGTGCTCAATCGGTACTTCAGACCGATAGGGTACGAAGACACAATGTGTGTGACTGTGTGTTAGATGATAGTGAGTGTACGCATGCGGACACATGCGGCCGCACACATGTGAGTGTAGCTCGATTGCTGCCATGCCACCGTTGTCGGTGTTATGTATGCGCACCTATAATTGTGAGCGATGACGCGTTTGTCGGCTTGCGAGACGAGACGGTTGGCATTGCTCAATGATCGAGTTGTAGTCGTAGTCGTTCGTACGTACGTAACCAGCCAGAGCCCAGAGTGGCTAAATAATCATTTCCCATCCCACCTCTTTATTTCTATTATCATAGAATACTTAAATTTTATAAGGGTAGAGAGACCGGTAGAGCTTAGTTCTCTATTGTGTTTAAAATCAATAATTATAATTAAGGTTTTATGGTTTTATGTAAGAGTATTATTTCCTTTTTTTTATACCACTAAGGTGGCAAACAAGCCTGATAGTAAGCGATCACTGTAGCCTAGGGACGCTTGCAACACCGGGGGTATTTAAGTACCTACTTGCTCGTTGCCGACCCTGAAACCCCAGACTTTTTTCTTCTGTTTTACTATCACCGACTTGGTTGGCCTATCAATAATTTGTCATTTAACGTAAAGTTGGGACTGATAGGTGAGGGTATGCTCTCAAGCCCGCTAGAGGATGGCTGGAGGTCGAGGTTATTATACACAAATTACTTGTTGTTATTCTTTTATGTTTCATGCAACGTCACCATCGGACACCATCGGACATAAGTGTTACATTATTCACCAATTTTATTTTTGAAAGCCTTATTAAGCAAAATGTGTCTATATAGAGAAAATTCCTATTTTATAGTCTTGTAATGTTATTTGAAAATTGAAAAATTAATAAAAAAGGTATTTATCGATTAAAAAGATTCGATTCGTTCATTTATGGACATCACTTTTATTTCTTACTAGCTGCCCGGCCCGGCTTCGCCCGGGTACTGTTTCGTTTTTTTTTTTCAATCTTTCTGAGAGATTTTCTTAATATTTTTTTCCGTAAGAACCTTGTACAGAGTATTAGAAAACTACAAAAAAAAAATCAGCCAAATCGGTCAAGCCGTTTTCATGTTATTTCGTGACAACGGAAAACGGGTTTCATTTTTATATATATAGATAGATTGTCAACTTCTTAAAAGTTTGAATCAAAATATCTAAGTGAAAATAAATTAAAAGTAAAAAAAAGTATATTTAAAAACAAGCTTTTATTTAATTGCGCTAAAAATAATAAAATAAACGTTTCTTATAAAACTTTTACTATCAACTTATAACGTCATTACACAATTTATGCTTGTCGCGAGATTTAATTACAAAGTTCGAGGTAAATCTCGCGACAAGCTTTTATGATGTCTGTGCATAAAAGCTTGTCGCCAGATTTACCATAGTTTTTACTTTTTAGTTATCACTGGACAGGTTTCGCAGTGTCATCTATTGTCGAGAGGCGGTACTAGTTTAATGAATTTTTTTTTTAATGTTACTATTATAGCATCAGCAATTTGAATACTTATATAATTTCCTGATTTTACTACAGTCACCCTGCGACAAACTAAACGGGTTTATGTACCCATCAAAAATAAAATACCGACCAAGGGCAAGTAGAACTCGCGCATGAGAGTTCCGTATGAGAGTTCCGTGTCCATAATCATACATACTAGTCATAGCTACTATCATACTAATATTATAAATGAGAAAGTGAGTTTGTTTGTTTGTTTGTTATTCCTTCACGGCTTGACTAATCAGTTGATCATTATGAAAATTTGTTTATATATTGTCAGGGGTACAGAGCCCAACATAGGCTACATTTTTACCCATGAAAGTATGTCATTCATAAGGGACAATATTTTTTCTACTATAGAGGGCGCTGTAGGAGATGCTATCGGTCAACAGATGGCGCCACAAGTCGCGCTATGGGTTGTTTTGTTGTAAAACGAGATCTATCATACTAATATTATAAATGAGAAAGTGAGTTTGTTTGTTTGTTTGTTTGTTATTCCTTCACGGCTTGACTAATCAGTTGTTCATTATGAAAATTTGTTTATATAATGTCAGGGGTACAGAGCCCAACATAGGCTACTTTTTACCCATGAAAGTATGGCATTCATAAGGGACAATATTTTTTCTACTATAGAGGGCGCTGTATGGGATGCTATCGGCCAACAGATGGCGCCACAAGTCGCGCTATGGGTTGTTTTGTTGTCAAACGAGATCTATGTCATAAAATTAACGCGAGCGAAGCCGCGGGGAAAAGCTAGTATTAGATAAAATACACTTTAATTTAAAAACTGGTATAAAAAGAGCCCTGTACCAATGTAAAATGTACCAAGGGTAGAATCACATTATATTGGTTGTTTAAAGAAGAAGAAGTAACTACAAATTTACGGTTGTCATATTTATTAACTTGGGCTAAATGATCTTGCTTATTGCCAAATTTCATGATTCCGGAAGTACCATAAAGGTTTTCGGTCAGAACGGTTTTGTACGAAAAACGGAACACAAACGGTTGTATTATAATTTTCTTATCATAATATTGTATTGTCATCTGATCTACAGTTTTATGCAAAATTTCAGCTCAATCGGTCTTCGGGGAGTGGTTAAAATTTTTGTTCCAAGATCCCTTACATACATATTTATAGTGCAAGTTAAATAAAAGCTTTTAATAATAATAAGACATTAGGACAAAGAAAATCTAAACCTACCTACTAGGTTTTTCTTTTTATATTGTCTTATTTTACTCTTTTTGTTTCTATCGAAAACGGGAAGAAGGGGGGGGGGGGAGGTAGGGCCTCCACCTTACAGAAGATCGTAGCCAAATAACATTGGCACAACATTGGTCTCGGCCTCGGTCATGTTGTGTTCCTAGCGTCTATATATAGGCTACGATGATGCTTACCATCAGGCGGGCCGTATGCTTGTATGCCACCTTTGTAGCATAAAAAAAAAACAATAGTTTTAAAGTATATATCTATTAATAATAATATTTTTTATTAAGTATATAATTATAATAGACAAAGTGGCGTTTTCCCTACCATGGTTTATAGTTATAGCCTTTGTCAATTTTTTTGACAAATCGCGGAATAATTACAGGAATTCTCACAGAGAGGAGAGCGCATTTAAGTACTTCATATATATGGTGAGTTGCAAAAAACATTTTAATGTTAATAGAATATTAAATATCTAATGGCTGTCACCGCCTCCCACTCGGCAGCCTTTTGCTACGACACCGTGCGATTGCGGGGGCGAAAGGCTCTCCGCCAAAAATCTACAGTCTCTGCCTTAGCCTAGGGGCAAACCAGAGAAGGGCTTGAACCGTATATGAGTGACTTGACTACTAGTCTCAGTACTCACGGGGTTGGCGGCGGCAGCGGCGGCAGCGCGGCGTCGCAGGTGCGGGCGGGCCAGGGCGCCCGCGGCCGCGCACAATAACACAGCTGCGCCCACGCATGCGCCTGCCCACCACCACTCTGAAAATTTATATTTTTCAATCTGATAAATTCCACATGTTTAAATCGTAACTAGCGTTTGAGGAATGTTAACATAATGTGAGACTGGTTGTTGAGGCCTAAAGGTATAAAGATTTACAGCCCTTGTATTATGAAATGAAGTACGCTGCGAAATCGTTATATTTTGCGTGTTTATCGAGTTTTATTTGAAACTAATTTGCTTGAGTAATTTAAAATTTTAAACAATAAAAAGTTTAGAAATATGAAAAAAATGGTGGTAGTATTCGTGGAATTTAATAGGAAAACTACCATGGTTAAGTAGACTCTATTGTTACCGACACCGAGGAATAGCCGACAAACTTGTGAAATAAAGTTTTATCAAAGCGTACGAATGTCATAGAAGCAAAGCGTTCTTAGTAGGTATAAGTATTAACACAAAAACACCTATTCCGCCAAATTTGATCACTGTGTGGTAAATAGAACACACAATAAATAAAACACAACAACAGATACACATGTTAGGATGTTTATGTCACTCTATCTTAAAATTTAATGTTTGCAGTTTACGTATATTTATTCACCCACTTAATAATTCCCTTAAACCTGCGCTAAACGATATAGAGATTTAAAACAGTCTAGACCGTGGTATCTTTCATACAAAATCAAGCTATATCAAACCTAAAATATAGCGTAGCGCAGGTTTTAAAGTTACTATTTGGTATGTATAAGATACATACTTAGATCTCTGTGCATTATGCCGATTCTATTTTTACAAAAGAGTTGTTTGCGTGGTCGTGCTAATTTTAGCAAATCTTAATCAGAATATCTCGCTCAACAAGCTTGCCGAAGACGAAAGAGCGCACGGCGCACACGATCTGTGGCGATTTCATTACTTCTTATTTATTACTTATAATCTTTACACATGACTGAGGAAGCATTGTAAAAGTAACCTATGTCATTAACCGGTCTTCACACTGTCAGTCATAAGTTTCCTTCTGAATTCTGATGTGAAAGAGGAAAACTTTATTATTTATGCGTGCTCTACATGCTCGCGAAAACAAGAGTTTAGACGGGCTCTTCGTTCTACTTCGTCTTTACTTTTCCTTTGTCGTCTACCTTCATGCCTTACTTCATTTTCCTTTAGTCAAATTCGCGAGAGTGTAGAGCCCGTATTATATTACTATGTAAACACTTGCGTTGTCGAGTCATTTAGAATTTATACCAAGAATATAGATGGAATAATAGTATTACACATAAAACAATAAAGTATTTCGTACAGGTATAAAGGATATATTGTAAGTAGATACTTCGAAGTGTAGATTACTTTTTACTCGGTGATTGCCAGTTCTACACTTAGGTGAAGTTGACCGTAGTGAAGTGAAGTGAAGTCCGCATGAAGTTAAAACAGTGAATGAAGTTAAAATTAATACAAAGAAAAAATTAGACGATTTCTAAAGGATGAAGAGCCCGTTCACCAAGATGAATCAAAACCAGAATGATTGTAGTAGAGTAGGTATTGTAGGAGGAGTAAACCCCTGCAATATTATCGACTTTTACTGAAATATCAATTTATAATAGTAAAATTACCCTAACCTCTGAAGTAAAAATACTTAGTCTTAATTGAACCTTGACCTTAAGAGTATTACTTTATTTTAGGTACCTACTTAAGTATATTTTAAGGACTTAAGTGCACATAAACTTTGTTACTTATTTAAAATATTTGGCTTTCTTCATTTTTCTAATCGCTCTTCGAACCAAAACACAAACAAACAAATGCAATCATTTGTACGAATTGTCCCTATATGTATATGTATATGTATTTATTTTAAAAAAACCAGGCAAGTGCGTGTCGGGCCACACACGATCTAGGCTTCCGTATAATTTTCTTTTCATGACATTTAATTTTGTACGTTTAGCGTTTATCAAATAAATTTTGTTCGAAAGTTCGTCCACTTCGGGTTACTTCGGTAACTAGAGAGCTGTGACAGTTTTCTTTGTAGGTTTGACATATTATGGACTTAGAATTATGGACTATCCACTACTATTATTATTATTTGTCTTAAACAAATTGAAGGAGTCAGTGTTCAATAACAATACACTAAGCATGCCAGCGGATGGCATGAAAAGTGAAATTGACTTCACTCAACTGTACACCACAGAGATACCTCACTCACAGAGATTTTGACGACCTCCGTGGCGTAATGGTTACCACGCCAGACCGCCACCCAGGAGGTCCCGGGTTCGATCCCCGGTCGGGTCATGATGGAAAACGAACTTTTTCTGATTGGCCTCGGGTCTTGGATGTTTATCTATATATGTATTTGTCATAAAATATAATATCGTTGAGTTAGTATCCCATAACACAAGTTGAGAACTTACTTTGGGGCTAGCTCAATCTGTATGAATTGTCCCTTTATACCTGAAAGGGAGACATGGCTGAATGGCCGAGTGTCAAACATAAAAGGAAGTCACATATGGTTTACAGATGGATCCAAAAAAGGATCAGATGTAGGATGTGGAGTCTTCGGACAAAGGCCTAAACATAGGTTAAGCGTTAATATTGGAAAAGAGGCTTCTATCTTCCAGGCCGAGGTCTTCGCGATTAACAAATGCGCGGAGATCAACCTTAGCAGGAAACTTAGAAAACAACACATCTACATCAACACCGACAGCCAGGCGGCGCTACAGGCGTTGGAGTCATTTGAGACAAACTCAAGGCTCGTGAAAAACTGCAAGGATAACCTAAATGCTCTTGGCGCATCTAACAAAGTTGTAGTTAGATGGATTCCAGGACATTCAGGCCTAGAAGGAAATGAAATGGCAGACGAACTAGCAAGGACTGGTGCTGACAACCCTCAGGCAGGACCGGAACCTTTTTGCGGCATAGCCAAACAACGAGCCTACTATATCCAAAAAACCCAGTGTGACCTTATGGCGAAGGAACTATGGAAATCTGTCCCAGGACAAACACATGCCAAAGCCGTAATAAGTGGTCACAATAAAAACTTCTCCAAAGAACTCATCGAGCTCAAAAGACAGAAAACTAGTGCTGTGACTAGAATACTAACAGGACACTGCAAACTTAATAAACATCTGTTTAACCTTAACATGAGCCAGTCCTCGATGTGCAGATTCTGCCAAGAAGAAGAAGAAAGTGCCATGCACATTCTCTGCTCCTGCGGACCACTCATGTACAAAAGAAGTATACACATGGGAAAGCATATTCTGCTTCCAGAGGAGATACAACAGCTCTCTGCCCACCACATCTGGAAGTTCCTAGAGGCAACCAGTCTGGACAGGGAAATTTAATTAAAGGGCACTACAAAAGATCAGCAATGGTCGAAGCAGTATCCTTGAAGCCCACAGCAACAAATAATAATCCACTACTATAATTTATTTTCCAATTTATAAACACAAGACTTTCGGAGATCGAAAAATGAAAGAAATCGAAAAATGATCTTCCCACACCCTCAATGTTTTAAGAGACCTATCTAACGACACTATGTAGGGGAGGCAACCAAAAAATAAATTATTTCAAGATTTTGTTCTACCACTTTGTTACCACAGTTAATATGTATAGACAGACATGTAACATTACACTTTTCTATAGGCGCTAGACCGCGTACGGAGACGGACAGACGTACCACTACGGAACCGTTGAAAACTTTCATACACAGGAAACGAAAAATTGTCACATACATTTTATTTTGTTGCATGTGAAGCAATACAGGCGCGTGAGCAGTAGCTACGTTCACCACCATACGTCATTTGCCGCCTAAGCACCGTGTTATCGTTGCTCTGAATAAGATTTTAAACTTACATTGACCGTGATATGTTAGTGTTTATGTAGTAGTGATGATATGTAATGTCGCCATATAACATCTTACCTTAACGTAGATTTGCTAAATAAATTAGATCGGTTGTAGAACTTTTGTATTAGGTTCATTTATGGTCTACGCAAATACGATCACGTGTCTGAATACTGGACACAGTTGAAGTGGCTATCCATTCGCCAACGTAGGGACATGCACATCCTTTCCTTTCTCTACACCATACTTTTCAATCCTTGTACTCCCTCCTATCTTAAAGAATTCTACACCTTTTCCTCCTCATCCCATAGCCTGTCACTCCGCTCCACTGATAATCTCACACTCCTTATTCCTATTCATTCCTCCAAATTCTTCGACCAATCCTTTTCTATCCAGGCTATGAGACTATGGAACAATTTGCCGGTAGCCAGTGCATTATCCATCGATTTATTCAAACGACAAGTGAAAAATTATTTCTTAGATTTGAGTCTTTGATTCCTTTGTTTGCCTTTAAGTACAACGACATTTTTATTTATTTTATTATTAGGTATATATGTATTGTATAATATAGTATAATTATGTATTTATGGTAAGATGAATATGAATATTTATATAATATATTATAGTAAGTATAGTGATATGGTATAATATTTGAAGTTATTTATTCATTTTGTTTTAATATTTAGTTGATGTCCTACGTTTCTATCATTTTCTTGTTTAGTTTTTATTTTCTTGTCTTGCTAGCCCTGCCCACTCCATACAGAAATTCGTTACCTTAAGGTTGCCTTGAAAAGATTGCTTTTTAGCAATAAGGCCGCCTTGTCGCATTTACACTAGTTTTTAAGATTGTTTTTTTTGTACTTTTTCCTGTGTGTAATGCAAATAAAGAGTATTCTATCTATCTATCTAACATCTTATATATTATATGTTTAACGACCTCCGTGGCGTTATGGGTACAAAGCCGGACCGCCACCCAGGAGGTCCCGGGTTCGAATCCCGGTCAGCCTCCTTACTCTTGAAGATAAACCCGCACGATCGCCATTGGATTGTTAATTTTAGGTCATTTGTATCAGATCTAATTGTGGATATGTTTTGGTCTTTGATAGAGCTGTTTAACGATAACGATGTTAGAATCGAAACAAGAAACTTAATTCGATAGAGAATGATTAAGGTTTTTAAAAATTAAAACTACAAATTCATCTCAGTACAAAAAAGCGTACTTGCCACTTCTAGCTGTTTAATTTATCTATGTGCACCGTATACATATAAATAATTAAATAGAAAATGTATGCCGCGGTATGAAAATGCGGCTGCTTTGCACATGCGCCGCAGGCCTGGACTATGATAGGTGAACATCTCACCGGCCGAAGGTTGCCGTCGATGAGGGCCAAAACAAAACGGCATGTGGTCGCGTGTACTCGACAAAAATTCGACATCGTTCGCCCAAGAATGCACAGTGCGGTTATTTTTAGAGGTTGCGAGGAGCGCGGGGGCGGCGGCGACGTCTGGTGTCGGTCTGCCGGGGCCTGCCACCGATCACCGAAATAGCTTCTCCAGCTGGCGCATGGCGGTACCTGGCCACGTGGCGAATTTACCTCCAGCCTTTCCTGTAGGCCTTTGGGATCGCGCTTGTTTGTGAAGTGAAGGACGCTGTCAAAAGACCAGCCGCCAGCTGTAAAGTCCACCTACACGGATTCTATGACAAAGCATGAACGCGAATCTTAATGATACGTCAGTGAAATGAACAGACCACCTTAATCTAAATACTTATTAGAAGATGGTTTTATTACCTCACTTGTATGAAAAAGTAACAAAATCTTGCTTATGCCTTCTCCGTGACCATAACCCAAGTAATCTAAAAAGTAATCTTTCTCTTTAGGTTGATAGGTTGGACGTGAAAATGAGTAACCTTAGGTCTAGGTTTTTTAAACTTTTTGCAGTCACGGATCAGTAAAAGAATTTAAAAAATCCGTAAATTTTTAATGTGAGAGAAGTGATCTCCGTAGGCCCAAGGTGCGGATAATTGATGAAAAAATTACAAAAACCAGGAAATAAAAGTCCGACTTCTGTTACCGATTAAGTGTTTCTTAGAAGACCAACACCGATTGTCCAGCTCCTTCCTCTTATACCTACTCTTTCTATTCTCTTTCTTGGGAATAATGAGAGGAGGGACAAGGAAAAGGAGAAAAGAGAGATAATAATCTGAGTGAGGGTAGAACTTCCCTCGGTCGAAGAAGTAACCTATTTCATAAATGCTCTTTGACTGCTCTTCAGATAATCAATTGTATTTTTCTTCTTTTTTTATGCCACTAAGGTAGTAAACAAGCATACGGCCCGCCTGATGGTAATTATCACCGTAGCCTATAGACGCTTGCAATACCGGGGGTATCACTCACGCGTTGCCAACCCTCATAACCCTCCAAGTGGCGCTCTGGAGACCTTACTCACCGTAGGAACACAGCATGGCCGAGACCAATGCTACTTGGCTACGATCTTCTGTAATGTGGAGCCCCTTCCCCAGACGGGCTGCTCCGATTTAAGCGGATTATCCGCTGTGTGTGCCCTACGTCTCGTGCTCTTATACATATAACGGTCGACACTGAGAATATCAGCATCATCCTCAAGAAATAAATATTCAACCTGGGAATCACACAGATTGAGCAAATCAAATCAAATCATTTTTATTCAAATAGGCATATTAGCGAGCCCCAAAGTAAGTTCGAAACTTGTGTTATGGGATTTTTAACAAATAAATATAAAGATTAACATTCAAGACCCGAGACCAATCAGAAAAAGTACGTTTTTCATCATGACCCGACCGGGATTCGAACCCGGGACCTCCTCCTGGGTGGCGGTCCGGCGTGGTAACCATTACGCCACGGAGGTCGTCGACTCTCACTCTCTCATTGGATCGTAACTTCGGTGAAGTCATGAGACGATAAAAAGACCACTGTGTTTAACAAAAATTAAGATACTTATTATTTCGCAAACGAATCACCCTCAGGTACGAAAAAAAATTCATTCGCCTTTTACGTGCAGGGGTGGAAAAGATTCATTTCAAGATTTTGTGAAATATAAACATGTCAAACTAACTACAGCCACCTAATAGCTATCTGAGCTATACTGCGGACAGGGGGACATGGCGAAACAATAAGGGTTTACTAACGAAAACTAAAAACATTTGTACAACTAACACAGTGACGCATCTAAATTACGAACTGTTGCATCTGAACTAACTCGGATCGAGGCGGACCATGGCCCATTGAATTGAATATTGAATTTCATATTATTTATTACTAATCATTTAGGTGGACCAAGGTGGACCACGACCCGTTACCTACACCTACTATCACTTAGTCAGGAAAGTAAATAAAATCTAAAGAGAGGAAAAATAGTTAATAGATTATCATGTTTATTCTATGCTTTAGGCTATTCCGATGTTGTGTCGCAAACTCAAACTGTGGTAATAAAAATATTAGTTGGGTACTTATGAAATGGAACTATAGACGCTCATAAGATTGCAGTCGACTACTAACCGGACCGTCTCAATTTAAACGGGGAACATATTTTATAATGTAAGTAATTTATTTATTTTTCTAAATTTAGGAGCCCCTCTCTTTTTAGTGTAGTTAACCGCCACTTTCCTGTGTTATGCGCCAGCTCTATCGTCTCTCTACAAAACGCGACACCAGCCTTTTCTTTCAGTTGATCCATGTAAGACGAGTTCATACCTTTCACTTGATTCCCGCAAGTTGACTCTTCTCAGCCTTCCCCTTTCTCATATATTTTTCCTTCTTATAGATGTTGCCAATAAACTCTACGTGTCTTATAAGGTTGCTTATGTCCGTTTTTACTTATTTTAATAGATATTACGTAAAAGCACCTGTTTATTATGAGACGCATGGGTGAACTGAACAGCGGAGGCTTATTATTTAATCCGGTGATACCTTTTCAGGATCCTGAAAATATTGTGCCTTGTACTACTTTTGTACCAATGCGTGCATTACGGATCGGCAGTAGCCGACGCAAGTGTTTGCTTGAATTTTGATAGGGGATGTTGGGAGGTGTGATAGAGGGCAGGGGGCAGGGGCAGCGGGACGAGCGACGTCTGTCTAGACGGAGTGTAATTAGGAAGGTGAACGCGTAGGCAGCAACGGCGCGGACGAGCGGCCTAGGCGCCCCACTTGCGTCACATTCTAATTAATAGTAATGGGCAAATTGTGCCTACTTCGGGTAAACTACACCACGTTCTAATATACGAGACGAGCCGACTCTCTGTTGCAATATTCGCAATCGGCTATGTCTTACGACTCGCCGCCGCTAGTTGTGCGCTTGACGTAAATTAAGCGCAATTGTTCAGTATCCTGGTCGTAGCGAAGTTAAGAATGTGGTAAAATTTTGTTTGTCGGTCCATATATTTGCGATATCTCGGTCTCTGACCCCGAAATGGTTCAATGACGTGGTCTGCGATCTCGTCTTGTTTATCTCACCCGTCTTTCTCTGGCATGAGTGTATAAAAGATGATTATTATTTTTCCATCTCCTGAGTATGATTTTTTGTATAGACGCTAATTAATTTACCTGATAGCTATAAGATAGATGTTTCTAAAGAGAAAAGTTTAAAAAAATGTTATCTAGCTCTTTTTAGGGTTCCGTAGTAAACTAACAAGGAACCCTTATAGTTACTGAGTAGGTAATAGTTGATGAACTTATAAAAAAAATATCTACGAATATGACAGTGCACTCGTTTGCAAGCAAGCAATCGTAGCAAATACTTTCTTTCCCAGTTTTTCAGAGTTGTAATTTCATTCACATTACATTAGATTTTGAGTTTCAAGAGGAAGAGATTAAATTCGTAGCAACACGATGTAAAGTCATGAATGGCACGTGTGAAGGTCACCGTGGTCGGTGTAGGCACAAAATGAGTGACTTTCGTCCAATAATGGGCGTGATCCTGTAGTGATCTCGGGGCGACGATGGTGCTAATGTTCAAGTTGTTTGTCAACGTCGAGTGATGCCGATGTGCCCGACGGTAGCTATAAATAAATAACATGTAGCTGTACGCGGCATCCCGTCAGCCCGCGCGAAATACTCCTCTGGTTGATCTCACAAACAATCACCATTGTCTACAACTCTATGTGAACGCAACTACGCCCGTCGTACTTATTGAGGGACGTAAATGCATTTGTTTCGATGAATGACTCGTGTCGTAATTGTACGTAACGTCACGGATACCTCTTACGATTACTTGTCAAAGGAGGTCTCGATTCAAAACATTGAAAATGTGCCTTTCTGAACATGATGCAATGATAACTAGGTATGAATGGGTCGAAAAAGTAGATATTGCAAGCTACTCAAACGCGAGGTCTGTCAAATTGTAATTATCAAAATTTATTTGTTTATTGTATATTTTTAATGGAAGAGGTTGGCAAACGAGCGAGTGGGTCACTTGATGGCAAGTAATAACCACCGCCCATGTCACACTTAGACACCGGAGTCTCTGAACCGTTGCCGCATTTTTAAAAGAGAAAATAAGGAAAAAGGGGAAGATATGATTTAGGCTTCCTGACCTTTCACTCGTTTGACTAAATGCATTTCTGCTTCACGCCGATATTCTGTGACAAATTTATGGATAGTGCAAGCTAGCCAATTCATAAATGCTCCACCACTCCTATGTTATGTGTGTGTCTTTGCCTTTTAATTTCACTTGTTAAAACTGTTAAATATATACCTTTATTCAAAAACATATTACGAAAATATGGTGCTCGAAATTGTTAGTCATCAGTCGTCTCCCCTCTTCATCACGCGTAGGAATTGTGTCACAACCTCGATATTTTTCACTAATAAACGTGAGCTCTAATATTTGTGTTCGTAGGCAATTACTACCATGTATTTAATGAAGCAATCTGTTTTGTTGTGACCTTAGCGTAAATCTTTAGGTTCATTGCTCTGCTTGGGAATCCCAAGAGCTTGGTCAATGGCGTTGTAAAAAAATCGGAAATGACTATCGGTGTCATCTATTAAGTTATACAAAAAAGAATTCGGAATTAATTTAAAAAAGCCGGTCAAGCGTGTGACCGAATCGCACACCGAGAGTTTCGTAGTAATTTGTAGGTAGCTTTCGGGACAAGCCCACCACGCACATTCCCACCGATGTGTCTCCTGTGGTAGCCAGGATCAACAATGGCGACCTCAGATTGACAATAAGCGTTGAAGCTTATTGACGTCCCGGGGGAGAAAACTACAGCTGTCTTGGAACTCACAACGAATTTAGTCAGAAAGAAGATAGTCGGAGTAGGAAGTATTGAAAGGACTTCTTTCCATAACAATACGTGAGAGACAGCAATTGAAGCAAAAGGCATTATACCCTAGACTCTAGGGCCTAGAGAGATGGCAAATCAAGTAAGGCTCGATTGCCGAGCAAAGCTATTATGACAATCTAGTTTCGCGCATGCAACTAGCACGAAGCGAATTTACCTACCTACAAATTTTTTGTACGGCCGTGGTCTGCTATAATCATTATACGCAAAGTCTGACTTCAGTGTAAACTTTGTGCCTGACCTATTTACGCCGACGTCAGCATCCACATCAGTACATTTCTTAAATAAAGCATCGTGACGTGGCGTATGGCGGCGTGACGCTGTAGGCGATCGTGAACTTTTTAGGACCTGTATTTAACTACGGCCTAAAAATTGGCGTATGACCACCATACAACATTACTGTTACATTAATTTCATCTTAAAAGATGAAAGGTTGTATTACATTTGTAGAAAAAGATCATTATGATATGGCACGGAGCAAGATGATAAAACAAACCTAAGAAAGCCAATTGAAAAGATATAGAAGTTTTAAAGAACTTTTTTTGACGAATGGTAATCTCAGGAAAAGTATCTGTTTTATTGTGTTTGATAATAACCTATATAGTTAAAGAATACACGTAGTAGTGCTGACTGGTGACGCCAATACATACATAGAATACACATAAAACGTGGAATATGATACATTATCGATTTTGTAATGCACAAAGGTGTCGGGCCGCCCTGGGCGTCCTGAGCATGGGCGGGCGGCGGGGATTGCGCGACGCCAGATAAAATAATTGGCTAGGTGCTGTAGGAAAACGGCGTGCAGCAGGAATGCGGAGGCACGCGGTCATTTGTGACTTTAGCGTACAACTAAATGGACACAATGTTATTAAACTCACTCGTCCCACTCCTTCGTCTAGCGCATATCTACCGCGCCTAATGGCCGGTGATGAAATACGCAATGGTCACAACACAATTATTGCAGATCACCTGAGGCCTCTGTTGCAAAACAAAGGAGACAACGTTTTTGCTTTATTGTTTAACGAATGTGGGTGTATGTTTGTGTTTTTGTTATATTATTTTTAAAGTTTGATTATATTTTGTAATAGAGACATTAGAATATAGTATGACAGATCCCACTTACATATTACACATATGATAGTATAATATATCCCACTGAAGGAAGACCCATTTGACAAAGATAGATAAATATTTATGTAAGTACGAATCTATTTCGTCACGCTAAATCTTTTGTGGCGTCGGCAGATCCAATGGTCTCTTTGCCTTTGCGCCTATCTCGCTACTCAAATTCAAAGGATTAGTTTGTTATATTTTTTAATGCTTGTTGATCTTTGGCCATTTAAAGTGTCACCTACGTTGAGAGTGATCTGAGAAGTGAGTGTTTACGGAGTGTTCCTACAGCTATTCCAGTCCATTTCTTCTTAAATTCTTCTTTTTTTCTTCATTTCACTTGTTTGAAGTTATAATAGTTTGTTGTTTTACAGATTGTGCTTGGGGATCGCTGCGAGCTGCACATTGGCGTCCGTTGCATATTTTCCCGTCATTTTTGCGTGCGCATGAGGGCGCAAGCGCGGTCGCGATTGTTTTCGTCGTGTTTCGCGGGTTATTTCGGGCGCGTGCGGCGATGCGCGGTGCAGGCTCGCACGTACCGTCACCGTCACACACATACTCTAACATTACTACATTTTATATTAGATATTTGATGTACTTAGAGTAGTAGAATAAAAAAAGAATATGTTTTATGTAATTTATGTGTTATTAATATCACTTGTACTCAACAAGTTGATTGAAATTATAACTACGAAAGTAGAGCCTCTTATTAAATAATAGAAATAGTGCTGAAAGTTATAAGATATTTGTTAGTATGTAAAATTGGTAGATAAGAATTAAAAATAAGCAATATTATGAGACTATAAAGTATACATTTCCAATTTATTATGTTTCCTGTAAAGTCAAGATTAACAACGTCCACCACAAATTGATAATAAGCAGTGCAACTTATTAAAGTCCCGAGAGAGACTAATCAGAGAAGGATTGAAAGGAGTTCCTTCCTTTGACATATGAGATAGAGAGTTCGGAAATTTTAAACATAGAGACATGGCCAAACAAGTGAAGCTTGGAGCCCGAGTATCACGCTCCATTCTTACATTACTAAAGCTGTGATCTGTTGTTTTCTACTTTCTTCTTCTTCTTTTCAAGTGCTTCCCGCAATTAGTATCAACTGCGGGCAGCTGGTGTCAGTGTTTTCTTATCCGAGTAACTTACTTTGATTCCATTAAAATAAATTGCAAAACCTTCTTAATACCTGATAGTGATCTCTGCTGGTGATAAGATCAGATTATTAAACTAATTTAAAACTAAATGTAAGTACCTAAGTAATATTATTTTTACTAAATTATTTACTTAAAAAACAAGTAAGTTCAGGTGGGGCAAGACTAACATACTTTATTGTATTACAAAAACGGGCTTTATTTGCAGAATTTGTTTGACCTGACCTAGAGTTAAGTTACGTGTACAGAGATCTAAAATATATTAAGCTTTATAATATTATAGAGGTTTTGTCTTTAAGTTCATTGCATATTAATCACATTGGCTGTAACTAATACTGATACATCATGATGACTAGCGAAATTTATTTAGTGAAAAGGTGGGAATTTCATTTCAAATCCCATTCTGATGTCATTTACTTTATACTATATTATGCATTCAGACACTGACCTTATAAAATCTACCTGTGTATTTAGTATAAGAAGATATAGGTATTATAAGTAGACATCTACAGCACACAACAAAATGGGAAGAAACGGAAACGAGAACCAGCGCGCAGCGTGTCGTCGGAGTTCAAAATTCAATTTGTGTTGCGAAAAACATTAAATGTTGTCTAAGTAATTATTTACTTAGACAAATATTTAATGTTTTTCGGTAGGTACATGTTTTAGTCTTTATAATACATTATTTTCAATAAGTAATAGTCAGTTTGGGGTAGAGACAGATCGTAGGTCGTTGGAGGAGGCCGGCCGGGCGACGGCCCCACGACCCACTTCCCCGCATCCCCACACGCCCCGCGTTTCCTTATCTATCACCATAATAATAATAAGAAATCTCTAGGTACTCAGTGATTCGAATTCTTATATGAGTACCCAACTGTATACTTGGAACTTTAGTTGAATGGCAGAATTTCCTTTGACAACTACAAAACACTCCAAATACATACCATCCAATCTTGTGGCTTTTAGTTAATGTCGTGAATTGAACTTCACGACGTGTGCTGACTATTATGTTGTATTTTTGTACAGTTTAGTTAGATTATATATGTTCCTAGACAACGATATCGGTGAGAAATATTATATTTTCAAAAGCGAGAATCCGGAAAGTAAGCAATTACCGCTCTTATTAATTTGACACCAGAGCTGTCTAGAGGATGGATCGCCTCATAGATTAAAAGAAATATGGATAAAGAAGTTGAATAGTGAGAAAGTTATGCACCAGATAGGTTTTAGGAATCGTGATCAACACCAGAAAGTTTTGAATTCAATAAGAACAAGAGTTACCTAGGTATTTATCACTATCTACTGTCATGTTGTAAATTAAATATTAATAATAGTGAATTTTGAGAAAAAGCTTCAAAATCTGAACGCGGCTTGTTTTGTTTATGACTAAATCATGCATTCACACAGATTCAAAAGTCCAAACTTAAAAGCCAAAGAGCGCAGTATATTAGACCTATATCTGATGGACAAGGTGAGGGAGGAACGCGAGCGGCGTTCTATCACACAAGCTCAGGGGCCCGATTCTACTAACATAAACGCACCAATGGACTCTCAATGGTCTGTCAATCATGTCTCAAAAGAATGCCGATAGTGTATCAGTGGAATAGTTTTTGACATTTGTTATAGACTTAGACAATAAGTTAAACATTATGTTATTGTTTAAGTCCATAACAAATGTCAAAAACTATTCCACTGATACACTATCGGCATTCTTTTGAGACACGATGGAGACACCATTGAGAGTCCATTGGTGCATTTGTGTTAGTAGAATCGGGCCCCTGGTAGATGCAAAAACTGCCAAGATAAATTGTAAGTGGCAGGTTTGCCGGGAACAGAAAGGTGGGGAAAATTGGCAACGAGGAGGAGGTGACGAGTTGACGATGATTGGACATTTTTGACTCTTTGGGATAATTGACTGGAAAAAGCGCTGTAACGAGATCCGTACCCAGCTACAGGTTAAAAAACAATAATTAAGAAGAAACTGGAAATGTGTAATAGTAATATTGAGCACCGACATTTTTCAATGCTCTGCCACTCCAATGAATTTGACAACAAATTAAGAAAAAACTGTTTTGCCGTATTACATTACATAATATCGGTACTTGATCTCGACTGACTTTAAAGATTCTATCACGAACTATCTGATTACCGGTAGCAAAGGTTTCGAGAACTAGGACTATGATTTTCACAAACATTGTGCGTCATAACAACAGGAAAATACAATGATAATAATGAACGTATAAAAAAAATTTTTTCGTGTTATAGCATGTAACGTGAATTGGGAGACAATATTTTCAAATCTACGAACGTACTACATACAATGCAAGATTGAGTGTTTTGTTTTTAAACGCGTTAAGTACGTTTTAAATATTAGCTGCGACAAAAATACCTGTTTTAACTAATTCGTATTCAAACGATATGTAAATGCATTATTCATCAACTGCTCGGCTGGCAACACGTAACTGCAATACGAGTGACCTTTGTAACGAATCATTCCAATTTTATTGTTCCCGCTCCAGTGCCGATTTCGAGTACGCAGGATACGAATAATCGATGAATAAAGGGGAGCCTACATCGAGCTGGGTAAGGCCTGGCTAGGTGGCGGGAGCGGTGACAAAGGCTATGGTGTCGTGGTTGCCCCTAGGGCGACAGGCGGCTGCGTCTGCCGGCGCGCCGCGTTCGTCGACCTGCCGTCTCAAGGCCGCTCTTACACGTGCCACTGGGCGCTTCCTGACGCCGCCATAACAAACCTCTCCCCGCCCCACACTCTGCCACCCATCCTACGCGCGGGTCCTTCTCGGCGCACGCAACAAGCTCTAATCCATGATTCTTGGAAATCGTCACAAAACAGCCACTAAAAAATACGGTTGAATTATTGTAAACACAGCTACCTACATATTATCGAAGATGTGTATTATTGTGTTAGTAGGTACCAGTACTACAGTACAGTATACTTGTTACGAGTAGGTGCTTTACAAAAAGCACTTTACGTAAAGCGCCCATTCGAAGTCGTTGTAAGACGAAGCACCTATAGACCCTATAGTTGGAGAACTCGATTTAGACTTTAGAAGGAGAAAAGATTTAAGTATTTCTTCCTTTGAAATAACAAGAAGTCTGGTAATAGAGGAAAGGGAATATTGCTTGAATTGCTTTTTTTAGCACAGGATATATTTTGTTACGATTTAGTAAAAAAATATGCTAAGAGACTGCTTTTAAGGTAACAATATAATACTTCAATCTATAATTTCTCTGTGAGTTATTTGCAAGACGTTGTGTGGTAAAAAATAAATATATATTTAAGGGGACAAATCACACAGATTGATCTAGCTACAAAGTAAATTCGAAACTTGTGTTAAGGGATACTAACTCAACGATACTATATTTTATAACAAATACATATAAAGACAAACATCCAAGACCCGAGTCCAATCAGAAAAGGTTGGTTTTTCATCATGACCCGACCGGGATTCGAACTCGAGACCTCCTGGGTGGTGGTGTGGCAAGGTAACCATTACGCCACGGAGGTCGTCAAAAAGAAGGAAAAAAAACTTTAGATGTTTTTTTTTAAATACACATGTAAACAGACACCCAGGTTTCGATTAGGTACATAATAACAAACTGTGAACACCGAATTTTAAACAAATTTATTTTTGTTTTTCTGTATCAAACTTTTTTTATGAAGCTATAAAGTCAAGGTTATTAAGTAAATTCTACGAAATAAATACAGAGTATTTTGGACAAAACATAAACAAATTACCGGGATGTTATAATACACAGTCATTGATATTTCCAGGCATCATTTGAGACATTTGTAAACGTACAGCCAATGGAAGAGTAAATATGATTCAAGTTTTAAAAATATCGCGTAAAGGGTATTACTCTCATTTTTATTTGTCAATAGTATTCATATTGTACTATTCATTAAAAAGTTTCTTAGGGATGCTAATATTATTAGCATAAAAATCTTTGTACTAAGTTCTCTACCACCTCGCCGGTTTACTTCTGGTCACCTCTTTATTGGTGGACTGTACAAGTTTGTTTTTACACGGGGAAATAGATTAACAACTTTTTTTACATTGATAGTATAAGTATTCTATAGTTATAAATAAGTATAATTTTAAATAAGTATTCTATAGTTTTCTCTTCTTCTAGTTTCAATTGACAGTCCCAAATGACGAGAACAGTATGTCCAAATTATAATGTCTACAAACATATCTTTACTTATTTATCACAAGTATTAGCAAGCGGCCTAATTAGTAAATTGTTTCGTATACAGTGGCTCTATCGTAATCGGGCAGTATGTAGTTTATCACTGCTGTGTTTCTGACCTGTGCGATAGGTATATTCATTTGAATTCTGAGAAGCCTGAGTCGACTGTCTCGGTAATGATATAATTTATTTGTATCTCCTTTATTATATCCTGAGAGTGCTCAGAATATTCGGTAGTTGCGCAGTGCGTGTTGTGAATTTGGTGAGAGGTAGCGAGGGGGTGGGGTGGGACGAGGGCTGTCTAAGCGGCGGAACCTTCGCCCTGATAACCCACATCTACGCGCCGAGGCGGCGCCGCACCCTGCTTCCACGAACCTTATTATTCGCATTTTTAACGCCAGTGTATATAGGTGTCTGTAGTGTTGCTTTCATGCCATCAAATCATGCAACTTTCCTGTTTATTTTACCTTAAAATCTTGCGGTAGTTGAAATCCAAGGGAGACAGATGTCGATGAAAGTAGACTACAGGAGGTCCGTATTGATTTTATAATACCAGCCGCTGGCACACTACACGTCTCACACAATCATCAGATTATCATTTCCACAAATGATATCACACATGTACATTATCATAACTACCCTAGAGTCAATTGAATTGGGAATTTGTAGAGTCCTTTGTTATTTTATTTTTGAGATACAATTTATTAGTATTACTAGTGCTAGTTACTAACAAATTGGTGGATATTGACGCCAGATTTACGATTTATAATTTAATTGTCGTAAATAGATTACTTAAGACTTAATGTCTTATATTATCACTGAATCAACTTAAACTTCGTGTCTTAAGAACTGTATAGATATTGAGAAGTATTCGCTCTTTAGGCACAACATCGGTCAACATTCGTCTAAATAATTAACTGAGTGTATCTTGTGGAATGCGATTATAATTTTAGAAGTCGGGAGCGGCCGATACTTGTAACGATAGGTGAAAATCAGAGCAAGATAGAAATTGGTACCGAAACGAAAGTAGGACTGTGTGTAACAGTGTCTTGCCACGTGCTTTTACAAAAAACGAAGTTGCTAGTCATTCGGGGATGAATGAAGCGATGGACACGGAAGCGGAGTGGACTGTGCGCGGGCGACAGTGGCCCAGGATCGCGGCATGCAGCAACAGGCAGGCGGCTGGCGGCAGGTGTGCTCGGGCTACTGACCGGTGGGCGCGGGCGGGTCGGCCGCGGGCGGCGGCGGCGGCGGCGGCGGCTCGGTGGTGTTGAAGGGCGCGCTCGCGCAAGCGGCCGCCGACGGCGCATCTTCCGCGGCGCGGGCGGAGGGCGGCGGCGGCGCGCCGACGCCGGACGAGCCGGGGGGAGGCGCACAGAGCGCGACCAGCCGCAGCAGCGCCACGCACCACCACCAGAGCACGGCGGCCAGCGCGCGGGCAGCGCGCCCGACGCGGCCCGGGGTCCTCTCGCGACCGAAATACGCGCACCGTCCACTCGTGCACCGATGAGCTCGCTTAGACACCCGGGTATGCTCGGAGCGGCGTCGAGGAGGCTGGCGATGCGACGCGGGTGCGCGCGCGCGGCCACACGGCGACTGGGGCGCCGCTCCCGAGAGCACACGACCGCGCCCGAACACTATTTCGGGAGCGACGCTCCGCGCCGCTGCCGCCGCCCGCCCGCCGCACGCTGCCAATTTTACGCGAAATTGCGGGCGGGCGGTGATGCGATATGTACCGCGGCGCGATCACTTGCATCTGTGCGAGCAAAGCAAGATGCAATGCACTCTGAGGGGGATTTTGTTTTTTCATTGAGGGGTCTCTCGGCAGCAGCGGGAGGCCCAGACCCGCATCCGTCGCCGTCGCGCGTGACACGTGTGCCGCCTGCCCACTAAAATAGTCGGCGGCGAACGCGGTGCTGGCCCGTGTCAATAGATACAATGTCGCAGCTATTGGCAAGGAAACAGAGACTCGCACTATCTCACTGTCTCGCGCTTTCTATGTTGTGAATTCTTATGGACAGTTTATATTTAGATGTAAAATTATTTCTGATATAGATAGGTGTTTGACATTACGTTGAACTCTCATACGTCGGGAAGCTCCACCTGTATAAATATTCTGCGCCGGTGAAGCATTTTGTATATTAATATGACGTTTCAGTAAAATTTAAGAATGGTGGTTTTGTTAAAAATATGTAGCTATTTAATATACGCATTTGGTAGCTAATTTATTACATAACTATTACGTCAAATACTGTGCAAACTGTATGCGAAGATGATTAATACAATACCATTACGTGGAACCAACTTATTAAGCTACAGTCTTGAGAACTGTGCTGTCGTGCACTAAATTTTCATCTGTAATCACACGAAATTTTGTCACCTTTCTATAAATCATTGTATTCTTCTTACTTTCAAATAAATGTATAAGAGAGAAAAGCTATGTTTGGCACTTGGTGGATAATATATTAATCTCCACTGGATGGAAAATATTAACAAAAAAACTCCGTCTTAAGGTTGTCGTACAGTATTCCGGGTATATACAGGGTGACAGGTTTTAAGTCCTATTCCTTATAACTGGTTAAACTAGATGTCATTTGCAACAAATTAGCCCTCATCAATAGGGGGTCGAAAGTGACCGGTTACCGAGATATTGGTGTCACATATAAGAATTAATAGATCCCACATAAGAAAACAAAAACTCCAAACTGCCAAGATAGATTTCGATTTTCTTTAACATGGGATGCCAGAGGAGACTTCACGACATCTCCCGTATCACTAATGGTACCTTTTAAGGAAAAAATTGGAACGGTAGGGGGTATCTTTGATCTAAGAAATCTGCTACCTGCTACGCGTTATGACAATTTTTTTTTCTGCAGGTGCAAAATTAATCAATATTTTTACTTTTTTGGAAAGGTCATGAAATTCCGCAGTTATCTACGTAATTTGTACGCCAAGTGTAATACATTTTTTTTTGTGTAATCCGTGTTGCGAAAACAATATTTTAAGTTTAGTCACTTACGACCTTATTGTTTCGGGGATCATTCGGATTAAAAATAGTTACTAGTTCAACAGCTTCCAAAAATATGTCATTCAAGTCCGGAGAAACTAATACTATTTGAGTTAAGGGTCAATTTTCCATGGCAAGTCGGAAAAACTTAAAAACACCAATATCTCGGCAACCGGTCACTTTCGACCCCTTATTGATTGGGCGTTAATTTGCTGCAAATGACCTCTAGTTTAACCAGTTTTAAGGAATAGGACTTAAAACCTGTCGCCTTGTATAATGTATTTTATCATAAGGTCATTACGCGCTGACTGCCCTCTGTTGGCTTTTTTCCGAATCGTCTTAAGTCTCGTAAATGAAACGTTCAATGCCTACGGACTGTCAATAAACTATCTGTTTATTTTTCGAATAATACTACAGTCATTTGGGGCTAAAAAATGAGGTTACCTGGAATGTTTTCCGGGAGTGTTGAAAATTTGTAATTTTATAGATTTCGATGTGCTCTTTGTGAATTTCAACTTTGCCACCTCGCGTCTTTGCCGCTCGCGCCGCCATACTGGAAAAATGGCATATCAAAACAGTTTTTTGACAATATCTCCTTTCCAACTCATTTTACGATCAAAATAGCTATGTATAAATTAAACTAGAGAAAATTTCCTGTAATTTATGTAATAACCTTTTTTTGTAAAAAAAAATTGAATTGTTTTCAGGCTACGGATCTAACGCGAGTTTGTCATTTTTTACCCATCTTAAAAAAGTGCCGAGCGCCGCTAAAGAAGTTTTCACTTCAAAAAATCGACGTTGTATTTTATGTGAAATACTTTATTTGCCTTTCCATCTACAACAATATTTATATCATATTTGGGTAACATTAAATAATATGTAGGTACATAAATTAGAATGTTTTTTAAAAATATTTTTTTTTTTCGGTACAAGTCCACCACATATTCCTGTCAATTGTCTCCTGTATATGACAACGAGGAACTAACTACGTGAGCATGTAAGAAACAGCAATTTGGATAAATAGGCATCAAAATTCAAATTCAAAACTTTTATTCGGAGAATAGGTTTTCACAAACACGTTCTCTTGTCAGAGTATACAGTAATAAATGATTTGTATAAATTAATCTATAAACTACTACCATTTCGGAAACAAAAGCAGAATGACCACTGGTAAAAAGAAATGGCGAAAGAAAACCAGTTACGGCCTTTTTGTCATTTAAAAATATATCGTATTTACAAATATATCTGTGACGATTCGAAAGAGCTTATATTAGGCCTATTTGAATAAAAATATTTTGAATTTGAATTTGAATCATAGCATAAAGAGAAGTGGCAAATTAAGTGAAGCTAGATAGCCGGGCACCACGGTCTAATATTTCATTACTATTGGGACTAGTGGCCGACCGAAAGTTCGTTTTCGGTTTCGGTCGAGTTTCGGCAAAAAACTAGATTTAGTCTAGAAGGTTACGGCGGCAAACCTGCCGAAACTATGACCGAAACCGAGATGGGAGTTTTGGCGCAGTTCTCTGTCATGTTCGGCACGATAAATTCTGTACAAACGACGGAGCGGTTTTGCTGCGTCTACGTGCATGGTACTGATTAAAACTAATCAATCTTTCTTTTGTTGTAGTATTCAATCATCGATTATGAAAGGACATGTCGTTAAAAAACAGCATTTCGCAATTTTAGAAAAGTTTCGGTTTCGGCCGAAGCTGAGACCGTTGCCGAAATTCGGTTTCGGTTTCAATCTCGGACACTAATTGGAACCTAATGTTGTTTTTACTACAATTTAAAAACAGTTTTGAGGTCTATGCAATGAAAGCACAGCCTGTAGGAATTTCCGATGATGTTACATATCGTCACACAGTGTCTAGGACTAAAACATATTTGTAGATAATGTGGTTTCGACCGTAAGTGAAGTGTCAATTATTGTAGAAACACTTAGCTAAAATGTTTACCAATACTGTAAGTGTTTCTTCACTCTGAAAAGTCAATCCAAATTTTTATCAGAACATAATGCTTCATAAATATGCTGCATGGATGTGACAGTGGACGATGCTGTAAGGGTAGCTATGTATAGGGTGCGGGGCATGCAGCGGGAGGCAGGTCAGTGCACTGAGATCCGATGCACAGGAGCATGTGGCCAGTGCACCCGCCTCACCTCACCTCACCTCCTGCGCTGCAGCCTTGCTCCACTCCAATTCATAAGCGATTACTGGTAAAAGTACAACAATTGAACACACAAAATTTACTTTACAAATAATAATCTTTAACACATAGGATAGAATATTTCCCTTATGTGTAGTTTACATAATAATATGGACAGTTTTTTTTTTACTAAATATACTTGTGTTAGAATGGTCCGTTCTTCAAAAGAATTCCTGTTTTGGAGATATACTAGCTCACGCAACTTCGTCTGCATAGTGTGGTGTTTATAGCCTGCCACGGTAAATGGCCTGCAACGCTAAAATATTTTTTTAATTCGAATCGGAATGTAGTTCCTGAATTCTGAGATTACTCCGTTCAACCAAACAAACAAACTCTTCAGCTTTATGATATTAGTTAGTATAGAGTAATGTAACAGAGCAATTTGTAAATTAAAGATATGGTAACGTAAATGCTTTCATCCAGATCTAAGGTTTTTACAGTACAAGAGTTGACTGTCATTAAATGTCTGCTCTGTTAAAAAGGCCGAGCACACCGCATGCAGCGCAGCACAGCGCGTTGCATCTGCTGTACAGCGCTGCGCAGCTACGCGTCGTGCATTTGGTGTATCCTTTCTCATAATATTGTATATATTACAACGCCATAAGCTGCAACGCGCTGTGCTGCGATGCACTGCGCTGCATGCGGTGTGCTCAGCCCTTAGGCTCCTTTCATTCTGCAGCGTGTCGCCGGTCGCGACCGGTTGGGCCGGTCGGGGCGTGTCGAAAACACACCGCCGGTCGCAACCGGCCGCACGCGGCACTATGAAAGCCTCTATAAACCTTCATACAAATTGCGCGGTCAAGTCGCCGGTCGCGTATTCACGCGACCGGCGACACCCTGCAGAATGAAAGGAGCCTTAAGGAGAAACTTTACAATAAATACAATAGTGAAGCACCTCTTACGATATATCGGTTCGATGACAGGCAGACGTCTAAATAACCATGATAACTCACTAATATTAACAAGTAAATACTTGTTATTGTTTTCAATTCAATTGATACAATATTATGTCGTTATATTGTAGCATTAATTTATTTTTATATTAGTTTAACCCGCGCAACTTCCTTTGCCTGTATTTACGCACAACAGCGCCATCGAAATGAAATGAAATCGTTTATTTCAGAAATTAGACCTTCACATGCACTTTTTCTTGTCATTTACAATTTGTACATATGTACATATAAAGAAAATAAACTACGTTATATACTACCACCATTTCGGACACAAGCAAAATGGCTACCGGTAAAAGAAATGGCGAAAGAAACCCGGTTACGGCCTTTTTTTGTCATTTAGCAATTTTTTTCTTTCACTCGTTTGTAACAATGTATAAGTACATTTATAAGAATTAATAAAATACAGATCCAGGTACATACAGAAATCAAGCACTAAACGCTGGATGTCGATCCAAATAGCGCTATGGTCAAATCCTAAATATGTCGAATAAGTAGATGTTAATAAAGCGAGTAGACCAGTCCCACAAAATGACAACCACAACTGAGAGTCGGCCCGCCAGCCTCCATCACTGAGCTCACCATCAACAATATTATGAACAATATTGGAGGGAACACAGCGACCCGACTCCCAATGTGACCGTAATCCCGGACGAGCCCATTCACAAAAACAACCCCGTCAAAAAGACTTAAAAGTAGTATAATGAAAATGCAGCACTATTTAGATGGCACCACGACGTGTGTCCATTGAGATTATGAGAAAAATATGATAACGAACATTTATTATTTATGGAGTTTATCGAACATTGACTGGCTTTTAATGACAAGTTTAAGCATTTCATTTTCGCGTGGGGGCATGGAGACTTTTCATTTAAGTAAATACTCATTGATAGGCTTTACTAATTAAGAATTTTTTAACATTTGATTTGAAGCTATTATTAGAGAGTTTTTTTAATGTAATCGGGAATTTTATTATGCATACGCAAGCCTTGAATAATAAAAGACTTTCCCGCTTTTCTCAGCCTAAATTTAGGAACAGCTAATTTATTCTTATTACGCGTATTAAAACTATGAACATCGCACACCTGGTTATAATCATGAATGTTTTTAAGAACAAACATAATGCTGTCAAAAATGCACTGTGACGCCACCGTGAGGATATTGGTGCCATTAAAAAACTCGCGTAGAGACGCGATTTCCGCTGCTTTACCCCAGAGTAGAATGTACGACAGCAAACTATGAAAATAACTAAAATAAACTAGTCGTGCCGTGCCGACATTGGTGAGCAGTCGAACTTTCCTAACAGCGAAAGCAGCCGCACTAAGTTTACCTGCTAGGGTCTGTTTGCTTTAAAAATCAAAGAAGTGTCGTCTGCAAATAAAATAGTGTCGCATAAATTATAAGTAACATAAGGCAAGTCATTAATATAGACTAAAAAGAGAAAAGGACCCAGTATTGAGCCCTGGGGAACGCCTATACTAGTAGGATAGCCTGCAGAGGTTGCTTCATTTACTCTAACTTTCTGAATTCTGGCGTTTAGGAGGACATGACATTGATTGAATAACTGTCCAAGCTATAGAATTTTAACTTCTTAACTAAGGTCTTGTAATCAACGCGTCAAAAGCCTTGGAAAGATCGCAGAAAACACCAACAGCGTTCATGATTTCGTCCCAAGCGTCCACGATAACTTTAAATAACATGGTAACTGCATCCGTTGTGGATTTACCTTTAGTGAAGCCATACTGACGCGGGTGAAGCAACCCATTATTTTGAAAATAGGTAGTTGGTCAAGTATTATTTTTTCAAAAATTTTACTGAGTGCAGTCAAAATAGATATAGGCCTAAAATTATTAGGATCTTTACTACACCCTTTATTGAAAAGTGGTATGATTTTACTAACTTTCTTAAATCAGGAAAAATGCCAGCAGAAATACATTCATTGAAAATTAAAGCCAAATGTGGTGCTATGATATCTATAATATTACTTAAGATAGCTACAGATATTCCCCATATATCCTCTGACTTTTTGATGTTCAGTGATTTAAAAGTTTTGAGGATTGTTTAGCATTTATAAAATTAAACGAAAAACTTGTTGTAGGCTCGGGAACGTTCGACATAAGAATTTCATCCGCAAGTGTGTGGGAAGTCAAGAATTTAGTCGTTTGTATAGGAATATCTGCAAAAAAGTCCTGAAAAGCATCAGCTACCTTATTATCAGCGGAAACAATATGGTTATTTATAAGGAGCGAGTACTTATTATTGCTCTGCTTTGACTTGCCGGTTTCGTTGTTAATAATATTCCACGTAGTTTTGGTTTTGTTAGTGGAGTTTTTGATCTTTTTACTTAAATGAAGCGCCTTACTTAGCGGCCGTGCAAACGAGTTTAAATGTTTTAGAATAATCTTCACATATTTTTCAAAGTGTGTACTAGGATTATATTAACGCTGATGGTATAAATCATAAAGATTTATTCTACTAATATATATACCCGTCGTTGCCCAGTTACAAAATTTCATTTTATCGCGAATTATAACTTTTTTAATTGGGAATGTATCATTAAATTCCCTACTGATAACATCGGAAAAATTTTTAAATAAATGGTTAAGATCATTTGAAGTTACCGAAGGAATATCAGTTTTTTCTTTAACGTTGCTTCTGAACTTATCTTTGCGTGATTGAGAAATTAGTCTAAAAGATCCAATTTTATTTTCAGTAATACATTTGTCAAATAAACAGATTTGTTGACCACAATGGTCACATCTACTTTATAAAAAGCGCCATTGACTATCAAACTTTTGACCAAATCCTAAGGGGATCGCGTACTTTTCAGGATAAAAAGTACCCTATGTGTTAATCCAAGGTATCAGTTACCTACATCCCAAATATCAGAAAAATTGGCCCAGCCATGTGAGTGTGGAGAAGTAGCAAACATACTCAAAAACTTTCACCTTTATAATATTAGTAGCCTTTGTAATATTAGTAGCCTTTGTAATATTAGTGGGATATCATGGCTATTTAGACGTCTGCCTGTGACTGGGGCCAGTCATATCGCACGGTTACTTTAAATTTTCATTAGCATCGTTCGCCGCCCGCCGCTGGCCGCGCGCCGTCGCCGCCGCCCGCCGTCTGCAATTACATTTCGCAATTTACAAATTATCTTTTTTATTTACGACCTATAGAGAAAGTTTCGGAAACGCATTTTAATGTTAATTCCACATTAGGTCTCAAGCTGTCTCTTTTTTTGTCAGAGACAGCCATAATATTGTGTCATGTCTCATGTGACATTAATTTTATAAATGTTTTAGGGCAATTGACCGATAGTTTCATAATTTAACAGTTTCAATAACTGATGAGACCATTTCTAAAAGAAATACACTAATATTGGAATCTTATAAAGACAAAATATACCTACCTAAAATACAACTGGTAATAGATTGTATAGAACACGTTCTGTAGCCGTATTCTCTAAGCATCATTTTGTTAACTCGAAAGCGGAATCCGCTACGGTTTCGAGTTAACAAATGATGCTTAGAGAATACGGCTGCTGACCGCGGCTTCGCCTGCGTGACTTCCTAACATACCTACAACATATTTTTATAGAGAAACAAATATTTCCACAATTGGATTTGGATAAATTGATTCCATAAATTCCAAATCGAATACAATATGAAATACAAGCCTAGAAAAGCGTCATTTTAGAAGTTTTGTTTAATTGTTGAAAAGCAAGAAGTATTTTAAAACAAGAAATAAAAAATATTTTCGCCATGACGCTTACGCGTTGAAGTCTTTTGTTCTATATTAAAATATTGCACTTATTTTGAGGCAAAAATGCAAATGCAAAAGTTAAATAAAAAATGCACGAAATTGTATAATAGAGTTTTTAATTAATTACTATTTAGTAAATAGAAGTATTTGAATATAATTGTGCTTGTAGAGTACTAGAGAGAAAATGTTTATCAAGTGAAGAAAAAATTAACTCAATAATATCAATTTCATACAAAAAAACCCTATAACCCCTAGGACCTAGGACTTTAAGGGTATTTTTGTGATTATTTTGTTTATTACACGTTTTAATTTTAGTTAGATGCGTCGGAATAAATAATATTTAAACCCGCCATTAGTGCAAAAATTTTAATAAATAAACGTCAGGAGCATATGAATATATTATGTGCATCGCTAGCTTATTTCAGGGTTATAACATGCGAAAATTTATAAAACAAACATGAAAGGGACGTCATTACGGCGATGAACTTTACCAACCACACGTTTTGAAAATGGTTCTGAAATTTCGGGGTATTTACTTTTTCCTGTGCTCTAGTTACTAAACACAAACAAAACTTTGTCTATTCGTAAACTATAACTATAGACGTGAAAGATGATTGCTCTCGGCCATTGTGTTAGTAGTAAGGTCTCCAGAGCTCCACTTTGGGGGTTGGGAGGGTTGGCAACGCGTGAGTGATACCCCCGGCAAGCGTCTATAGGCTAGGGTGGTGCTTACCACCAGGCGAGCCGTATGCTTGATTGCCAACTTTGTGGTATAAAAATTAAAAAAACTAGTTATCAAAAATGATTCAAATTTTATCAAGAAACTAGAGAAACCCGCGCAACTTCGTTTGCGTTTATCCCGCTTTCCCGTGGGAATTTCAAAAAATTCTTTCTTATCGGTTGCCTACATCACACACCCAAATTTCAGGTCTCTACGGTCAAGACAAAACATTTTCATATGTATACATGATTATTTTTCTATTTAAATACTTCTCATTACAATCTTTGGAGTGGGCGTTTATGAAATAGGCTAGCCCGACCGGTGAAGTACCACCCTTATACAGACTATTGATGTGAAGCAGCAATGCGTTTCGTTCGGAGAGTGAAATATCCGAAATTGTTGTTTGCCACCTTTGTGGTATAAAAAAAATCTAACTCCTTCCTTATACTATTTCTCGCTATATATCCTGTCTTTTCCTGTTATAGGTCGGCAACGGGTCAGGGACCCCTTCCGTAAAAAAAATGTATAAGTATATGGGTATTTCAATACCTACAACCTCAGCCTACAACCATCCCTACAACAACACTACGAAATATTAGAGCGAGTCGACGTAATGAAATTTCCTATAAGTGAGAAAGAGACAATATCAATATGCCATTTAACCATTGACCAATTTATCTTGAACCCTGTCAAATATTATAAATTTAATATTTAATTATTTACTGTTTATTATCGATGAATATGATTCCGCTTTATACATAGTTAGAATTTTAGCTGTTTTCCGAGATCACAAACAGAATAAATAGTACGATGACATTATGAAATCATTTTGTTTGAATATTCACAATTTATAAAAATATTACATGACAGATGACACACTTCACTTCACGGATGTGTCAAAATGAAATGTAATTGAATCAAAAGCACTAAGGAGTATGAGTATTGATATCAAATCGAAGAAAATTACCCACAAAATACATATTTTTCAAGAATTTCAATAAAATAAGAATCACGTCTTCCATCAATTCTCTTAAACAATTTTTATGCAAAATTTGAAGTAGATTGGACCAAGGAATCAAGTTGTCCCATAGTAACTTTACCCCCCTTTTTCACCCCCTTAGAGTTCGAATTTCGAAAAATCCTTTCTTATCGGACGCCTACGTCATATAATAGGTCCCACCTGCCAAGTTTCAGATTTTTACGATGAGCGGTTTAGGCTGTGCGTTGATTCTCAGTCAGTCAGTCAGTCAGTCAGTCAGGACAAAGCATTTTATATATATAGATGACTTGTGCTCTATTTTGACGGGTGACCAGTTATTTTCATGTTGTTTATTCAATTTAGGTACTTGTTTTCCAAGTAGTTTTATTTCACATCTTCAAGCGTACTTCTTTTAGGCCCACACTTGTTTTAAGTATGGAGTATATGTACTCTACGCCACTGCGGTGTAGTCACACTTTATACCTTAAAGTATTAATATGCTCACAAAGAAGCTAGCTTATATATTTCGTTTAATTATTTTTTTATCAGTACCATTTTAGAGCAAGAAAAAGAGCAAGTGCTAAGTTCTTGCCAGTTCTTCTAAGTACAAATCTGCCGTCTGAATTCGTGGTAGGGAAAAAAATATGAGGATTCGAAAGAGCTTGTAATATGCCTATTTGAATAAAAATATTTGACTTTGACTATATTATACACTAGCTTTTCTCCGCGGCTTCGCTCGCGTTAATTTTATGACATAGATCTCGTTTGACAACAAAACAACCCATGGCGCGACTTGTGGCGCCATCTGTTGGCCGATACAGCGCCCTCTATAGTAGAAAAATTATTTTCCCATTGGAACGACATACTTTCACGGGATAAAAAGTAGCCTATGTACCCATAACCATATGTATGCAAATTTTCAACGGCTGCTTAGTCAAGCCGTGAAGGAATAACAAACAAACAAACAAACTCACTTTCTCATTTATAATATTAGTAAGGAGTAAGGAATAAGGATTGTATAGGTACCTACTCGCAAAAAGTGAAACATCACAATTTTACCAGATATCACAGGAAAAAGCCACCGAACCAACGACAGCGACATATTGTTTGTTATTGGTCTGACGAATGCAACGTCATCTGCAATAAGCTTAGCGTTTTCTTCTCCGTTACCTATATTATCCAGAAAAAAATATTAGAACTGTTTAGTAACGTTTTTTACTATCCCTTTTCACCGGTCCACGTGAATTTTGCAATTCGGAATCGACTATCGTATTGCAACGAGACGAATGCTCGTTGCAACGCAAACGCATGCAACACATGTTTATTAATTGCATTTTTTTTCTTTACCTATCGGGTCATTTGAAGTGTGGCCAGTGGCAGCCGGTATCACTGTGACTTATCTGTTTACGTGTGGAGCGTCGACCTCGCGCCGCCCGCCGCGCCGCCCGCGCCGCGCCGTCGTCGCCTCTCTTATCAGTCGCTACTCTGTAGTGTGTTCCGCTTTGTTCTCTACAACAAAAATTAATAACAGTGCATAATCACGATTTAGTACATGTGGCCGATGCATGTGGCTAGTTTTATCAATTTTAAAATTTAAAAGCAGATGCTTGTATGACACGCAAACCGAATTATGAGTACCTACCTACCATCCTTTAGACTTAGTTTCATATTGCATTGGCTGTCGTTTTAAAGACATCACTCAATTTATTCAATGAAATCTTTTTCAATACCATGCCAAAACCATCTCAAATCAAAACCATTCCAAAACTATACCAAATACATTTCAAAACCATCCCAAAATCATTGTACCACCTCAAAATCATCTGAAAACCATATCCTATGGTTACAAAAATGGAAATAATTTTAATATACGAAAGTTTGAAAATTATTCTTCTCTCACAAGTACCAAACGGATTTTAATGCAGTTTTCAACAATAGATAGAGTGATTCAAGAGAAATGTTTATGTGTATGATACATACAATTATTTTCCGAAATTCCCCCGGGAAAGCGAGATACACGCAAACAAAGTAGCGCGGGTTTCTCTTGTAATATATAAAACAAGAATCAAAAGTAATGTTTCTTGTAAACCATTTAGAACATTTATCTCCCAAGAATAGCGCACTATCTCGACTCACGTCACTCAGAATGTCAGAATGCAGAGGCGGGAGGGATGAGCATGGCTCACAAACATACATAAACTCATTATAATTATCTATGTGCGTAAATGATAGACATGACACCTAATTACGATTAATTATTATAGTTTACACGTTGATAGCGAACTGTTAATTATGCAGTTGACGCAGACAACCGTTTAATTCATTTATGAACCACATTATTATAATGATATTAGATTTTTTTAAGTTATCACACTCGTATCATAAAATCGTAGACGATTCGTGCTGTCTACTATAATTTATAAACATATTCTACTAAATGTAATTTTTGTTGTTTTTTGTGAGTCGGCCGCTTATATCAAAAAGTATTTATGCGATTTTAATGTTGGTTTCTCTGACGAATTATGTCAAGCTTCCTGTAACATTTAGCGTTTGCATTTACATAAAAAATGGTAAACAATTTAAAATAAGTAATACGTGTTATCTCGGGCGGAGTCACGGACACAGCTAGAGCTGAATATAACCTCCACTATAATATGGTATTGTTGCCCAAGATTAGACGAATACGAGAGTGTGACGCGGGTACTTCGTTCAACTTGTCCTTTGCCTTCTAACTTTGCCTTGGTCAAGTTCGCGAATGTAAAGTGGGGTTACTAACGTTTATAATATCAGGTTTGTGTTGTGGCAATTTTTATATACCTCGCGTGGTGAGTAGTCTGATGAGCAATATTTAAAAATCATCGGAATTTTCTTTAGCATTGGTTACTTTTTAGATAAAAAAGATAATAAATAGGTTGTTAGATCGTTGCATACACAAATGCAATGTAGGTCCTCTTGTTCAGAGCAAATTTTGCAACTGAATTTTAGGGTATCAACAAAATATAAAATTAAACGAGTTAAATATTCGCAGTGTCTGAATTTATTTTAAAATCATATACATTTTTATTCTGAAGGTCGTTTTACTATTGAGGTCACAAAGAAATTGCTTACACATGATTAATTGGTTACAACTAATTTACAGTTTTGTTATTTCTTAAAACTTGTCATTACTATGCAAGAAGCGTGAAGATTAATTGAATTTTAAAAGAATAAAAGAAAATGATAAATTAATTTCATTCGTAGAAGAGGAATTTGTGCCCATTGAGAATCATTTTCATTTAACTTTAAATTATAAATTATGAGTTGCATTTAATTGTTGTTGAAAATGGAACGATTAGGTTATCTGAACACAAGACAGAGTCGTATATGTTGTACGCACTTGCTCATTAAGTGGGCAAAGAAAAAACCGCAATTACAACTTTGCCGCACCACGCCTGTGCCCGCGCCGCGCAACCAACACCCATAAGGAAAAAAACTTTAAATTCCAGACTTCCTGCTCAAGCCCCGACGTCGCGCCAGCAATGCAACATTGTAACTTTCAAATTTTGTTGTTTATTTTATTACACATCATTGACTTTTTGTAAATTCGTAATATGGATTCACACAGAGCATAATAATGATTCGGATATGGTAAGTGCAAAATAAATGAGACAGTACAGATCGTAAGTATTCTCAAAATCGAACTTTGTATGAGTTATGGTATACCTACACGGTCTGGTTGGTGAAAACGGGCATAAGAATCGCTTTTCTTGGTAATTAAAACTTAATTTCTATCATTTTAGTTCATCTTGAGTTCAATAATTGCGTTAATTAACTAAAATTAAGATGAACTAAAATGATCGAAAACAAGTTTTAAATTACAGACAAAACAAAACAGTACAGTATATTATGGTTTTTATAATACTTAATATTTACATGGATGTGAAGATATAAAAATGGGCAATTTGAATATTGTTTTCTTACATGAAACTTGTTACTAACGAGTACAATGTAAAAATATTCAAAATAAACATTACAAAATAAAAAGAATATTATTCGAAAATCGTAAATGCAATGTCCGTCTGAGTGGTAGAGGTCAGACCAGATGCACCGTTGTGTGGAGTGAAATCGGGCGATGCATCGCGCGGTGGTGTGTGTGAGTGGCGACGACGGACGGCGCGGTGCGGCGCAGCCTCCGTGCGTCTGCGGCCTGTCTAGACGCCCCCCGCCCGCCCGCCGCGCCCCGCCGCTGTCGATGCAGCCTGCACCCTGTTCTTTTCACTATGGACTACAGATCATACTCTTCTATTAGCTTCTTCACGAGATAATAACAATTCTATGAGACTATAATCACATTATTTATTGTTATGATATAGGATTAACGATGGTAGAAACAATAACTCATGCAACATGCACTTATATTACATACACTATCAAGAAGTTTTAATTTAGGTAGGTACTTACTATAATAGTTTTATGGTGGAAATAGAGATGATGAGTGCTAGAAAATAACTCTGCTCTCTATCCATACTAATATTATAGATGTGAAAGTGTGTTTGTTTGTTTGTCCTCCCTTCACGTCGAAAGTAATGATCGGATTGATACGATTTTTTTATTGGGGATAATTTAAGGTCTGGAGAGTACGATAGATAGTAGACTACTTTTTATCCCGGAAAAACATATGATTCCCGCGGGAAAAAATAAAGTATATTATTTTTGTTCTTCTTTCACGTCGAAAGGAATCTAAGTACCGATTTGATTTTTTAACAGAGATGATTTAAGGTCTGGAGAGTGACATAGGCTACGTTTTATTCCGGAAAAACATCTCATTCCCACGGGAAAAAAAATTATAACATTTAACCATATTTTTTTAACGGGGATAATTTAAGGTCTGGAGAGTGACCTAAGGCCACTCTTTTTCCCACGGGATAAAGAGATTCCCATGGGAAAAGTTATTGACATTATCTCTTGACCACGCGGGCGGAGCCGCGGGTAATAGCTAGCTACTTATAAATTATCGTAATTTCTATTAATTATCAAACTCATTAACTATTGAATGTAAAACGTACCTTTTATGAAAAGTAATATTGAAAAAGTAGAATTACGGTAGACCTAAGTCAGTTCAAATGCAAGTATACAGACCACAAAGGAAAGGATTGACCAAAAAATATATTTATCAATAGTAGCTATTCATACTGCAATAAGTAATTATAAATTTTATTGTAAATCCTTTAAACATATTTACGCCCTGGTAAACAATTTCATTTGTTGACTGTAGGTCAAATCAAGAAATCAGAATAGTAAATTAAAAAATGAGTAAGCAAAGCTCTACTAAAACTAACAAAGTGCAATATGCAACTCTATAATAACAATGTTGAAGTTGTATATGAATAGTATTTGTAGTGGAAGCCTTTGGGTCGGCCGAGGCGTGTCGCTCGCTGCACCGCAGACGTGCAAAAAGGTTGGAGCGAGATTAGTTGCGGGTCGGCTTTGCTAGTTTCGCGACCACATCCACCATCACCAACATAATAAATATGGCGCGTCGATGCACCACAACATTGTATTCGTATGAGATATTAATAGTTTGTGTTGTGTGGCCACCTGTCGTGGGTAGATTGTTCCACGGCTTAACGTGATCGGACACTACGCTTATTATTTGAATCAGCTAAATTTAAAGTTGTTTACTATGTATGGCTATTATTTCAGTAGTAAACTAACATAGAATTTGATACAACGATATTCAACAGCGTGTTCAGCTATTGTTTGTTTTTCAGTATTGTCATCATCATATTTATCAAAATAATATTCTGCAATTTTTTATTAAATACTTTACAATTTACACAGCGCCACCTGGTCCCAAAGCTATACTTAACCTGCCTGTGTTATGGGTATCAGACTTGAGACAAACAGCACAAATGCCATTCACATAAAAGTATGCGAGCGGGAAACGAATTCGCGCCGAACGTATAGTATCAATTTGATAGATATTCTTACTACCACTTTGATAGATACTTTATACCTTTACGCAACATTAGTAACAGTAAACTTGTTCAGTTAGAAAAACAAATATCTGAAATTAACCGTAACTATTATTACGCGGCTGATTTGCGTGACTGAAAATAAGTCAGCTTGTGCCTAAAATGAATCGATTCAATGAAAATAGATCGCAGACGTCGATTATTTCGAAATTACGGCACGTAATCGTTGCCCACTGTGAATCTCATTTCGCTGTCTGCAGCCAAACAGTACAAATATGTGAAAGCCGTCGTCTCGTGACCTCCTGGAACAAACGTTTAGACGCATACAATGCGGTGATATAAAAAGAAACTATACTGGTCAACTTGGCCATATAAGTGAGTTTCTTGCCTGCCACGCCATGTGAAATATATAACAGTCGGTATACATATCTACATGTACAGTACAATTCGACCGATGCGATTGTATTAATTTTCATTTAAAAGTTTGGTGTATCACGGTTAAAGGCTCTACTAGTTAAATAAATATAAATAAATAAAAATGTATTTATTTCCTCTTCTTAAGGCTTATACTAATTTACAATTGTTTAACTTATATTATTAAAAAAATATAACCTTGTGAAGAGACTAGTCCCTGACTACTTATCGACTAATAGCCGACTTATAAAATATAATTTCTTTCATAAAAGATTCAAGATTCTTTATTGCATATGAATACGATGCACACAATAGGATGGATTACTTAACAAACAAAATAAATTCCGCCTAATCAGCCATTGAAAATATAGAATGCAAAACATACAAATATATGTCATGGATATGACATTGTACTCATTGCAATCAAGCAAAGCATAGCGAAATATAGTTTTTGAAGTGGTAGAGCATGTATGAAATATAGCTCGACATCTCGGTTGAGAATCACCCTCTGACAGAATATCGATGGAATTGAATCCGATCCGATCTCTTTTCCCATCCGATCTTCTCTTTTTCCTTATTCCTCCTCTTCCTATTCCTTCTCTTATTAGACCCTTCTACTGTAGCGGGCAACGCATTGATAGCACGTTTTGGATTAAATACTGATTTCATTGGTAGGTAATCATTTACCGTCAGGAGGCGCGCTTGCTGGTTTGCCTGCGGTATGTATGATATAAAAAAACGATAGAAAATATCCAGACTAAGATAAATAGTCATGTTCATCTTTAGTCTGGAGTTTTTATGCTCCAACTTCACAATGGCGTTGCGTATTGGTTATTTGACGTTAGATTGCCAGAATATCTGACGTTTACCAATTAGTGAGTGTCTAGACATGGTGCAAAGCACCAAATAAAACATGAAAAACCGATAAGCAAGGGATACAGGCCGCTGGGGCGTTTGGGGAGGCCTATGTCCAGCAGTGGACTTCTAGTGGCTGAGATGATGATGATGAAGGGATACACATATGTAATAATATGTATATATTTGTTACATTGACAAGTAGGCGCATAAGGCAAGTTTTTAGGGTTCCGTAGTAAACTACAAGGAACCCTTATAGTTTCGCCATGTCCGTCTGTCCGTCCTCGGTCTAGCGCCTATACGCTTTATGCTAGAAAGCTGTAATTTGGTATGTATTCGCATATTAACAATGCTAACAAAGTGGTAAAATAAAATTTTGAAAAAATTTTTTTTTGGCGTCGACCCCATGTTGTGGTGTGTCGTTAGATAGGTCTCTTAATATTTAGTAGTAGTCCATTTAGTGAACCTACAAGAAAAACTATAACTAGTTACCGAGTAATAGCCGACAAACTTATGTTGTACAATTTCTTTGACGAAAATGTAAAAATGTCTTAGAATATGTCATTGCATTGTACTCATCTGCAAGCAAGAAATGCGTAGTCAATACGGAACCCTGCATTGTGCGTGGCCTGACATGACTGACTGTGGTTTTTTTGTCAAATATTATCGTCCACACATTGCCAATGTATGCCAAATGTTCGAAAGAAGCCATTGTAAAGAGCAACCATTAGAATGGAATGGCTGATGCTACTGCTATATAGTCACAGGGACACGAGTACAGTGCCTGTTGTTTCTTTCATATAACATAATTACGAATAAATATTATAGCTAGTGTATCACGAGTTCATGTAGAGCCACAGAGCTCGCCTCACGGTCGCGCCCGTATTAAAAATTCGTCTGCGGCCTGTCTAGACGTGGTCCGCTTACATTGTGACGTGACATGGCAAACATCTATTGCTAACTTATTACATACCTAGTCTGGTTTTAAACACATTAAATTCTATCCTGTTTTCCTCCTAAATTTATTTTTAGAGTATTATGTCGTGAATGACTAGTCATTTAGCTTAGAAACAGACATGACTAAGAGTCATCTCAAATGTATTGTAATATATTCCAATAACAGCCTTATTTTACCTAGGTTGTAAAAATAAAAGTTTGAAACGTTTATGAAAAGGGAGTCAAATTATAGTTTGAATAAAATAAACACGTTATATAAGTAACGGTATGTAAAGGCCGCAGAAACCCTTTGCTTCGTTGCCTGAGGAAATTTATAAAAATATATATATTATAAGGAAGAATGATGTTTGACAAGACAACTCTCATTCAATATCAATCCGTTCAGTGCAATTCTTCGTTCATGTCATTCGTTTAATGACTACTTTTGCTCGGGACGGCGTTGAGAGCGGACTAGCACATCACTGTTACACGTATCGTATTGCTATACCGATATATCCTGTTAATTTAGTCGATTGCCAGAAATTAATAAATGTAATGAACCGTTTGTTTAGTTTTCTTTATTTTTAAAAGTCAAATCGTTGAGTATTTCCTTTTATCAGAAGTGGGATCGTCTTTCGCTCACTTCTTTCTTTTATTAATTTCTGGTTGTTGCATTTCTTAGTTCTATTTTTAGATTTGTGCGTAGTGTAATAAAAATTATTGCGGGTTGAAAAAAAAAAAAAAGTATGGGTAAGCGGAGGCGTTCACGTAGTCATTCTACTGAGTCTGATGTCGCGAAGCGTCGTAAGCATCGTCGCCGCCGCCGCTCGTCAAGCCGAACTACCCACCGCTCGCGGTCTAGAAGTATTTCACGTAGTTCAGAATTACATCAGTCGTTACAAACAATTATTACTAGACTGAATGCCTTAGAAGATAGGTCGTCGTTGGTAGGTATGCCTTCAAGTATCGGTTTAAGTGCTACGACTACGACTTATGATCCTTCTGAGAAAATTGTTGAGGCTATTCAGTCGTTAAGAAATACAGGCACTCGGGATTATTACGTGTCCAGTTTCGATCCTAACGTACACAACGTGGATGTGTGGTTTGATGAAGTAGACCGCGCACAACATATTAACAAATGGAGTGATGTTGAATGTTTGTCGCGTATAGGTCACTGCCTCAAAGGAGACGCGAAGTCTTGGTTAGATGATTGGGTTACTTCGGATCGGTCATGGAGTAACTTTAAAAATGATTTTAAATCTTTGTGCGTAAATAGGGTTGACATGGCCAACATTTTGTATGAAGTCATGAGTACAGACTCTGATGCTTACCCTACATTTGCCGAGTATGCTCGTCGATGTTTATTACGATTGCGTATGGTAAAAGGGTTGAGTGAGGAACTTATCGCCTCAATTGTCATACGTGGTATTAAAGACCCACATGTTAAAGCGTCAGCTACAAATAGTAAACTCATGCCGTCGGATTTAGTTAATTATTTGTCTACTTTCATTAAACCGGCATTAGTTAAAAGTGAGAAAACGTTATCACATGCATCCACGACACGAAGACAGGTGAATCCACTACACCCTACAAGGCAGCCATTCTCTAATAAATCGTTTAAGTGTTTTTCATGCGGACAAATGGGACATGAACAATCGGCTTGTCCAACAAATCCTAAACCGTCGACTAGTACATCCGTGAACAATAATGACGTGAGACCTACCACTAAAATAACTTGTGCGTATTGTAAGAAAATTGGTCACCATATTACTGCTTGTTTCGGTAAGCAGCGTTCCGATCAAAGAAAAGGGAGTGTTAATTTTTGTTCATCACCCGAAGTAAATAAGTCTAAGAATATGATGGTGGGTGTGATTAAAGGAATTCCTATTGACATTCTCATAGATAGCGGTGCGTTAGAGGTTTCCCTTATTTCATCCTCAGTGGTTAATCATTTAGAGTATCGTATGAAACCGATTTATCGTGAGTTGAAGGGTGTCGGGCAGACTATCACTCGAGTAATTTCTTACGTAACTGTCACGATTGAATTTGAAGAAATCACGCTCGAGGTTGATTTATTAGTCGTACCTAGCGAGAATATGAACGCTCCTATAATTATTGGTACGGACGTTCTTAACCGTGAAGGAGTAGTTTATGTGCGAACTAAAGATTGTCAGCGGTTAACCATTAGTCCTGTCCCAGCAAAAGTCTCGACTATTAAAGCGGATGAGCATCCTATCAAGACATCATTGGTTGGAGTAGATCAGGACAAACTTAATGTAATTTTAAAAGAATTTTCTAAATTTATGATCACGGGGACTGCTACTTCAACCGTGACCACAGGTAGCATGCACATTCGCCTAAACAGTGATGTGCCCGTATATTATAGGCCGTATAAGTTGTCAATTAATGAAAAGTTAAGGGTTCGTGAAATTATTCAAGATCTTCAATCGAAAGGCATTATACGTGAATCCGAATCTTCTTATGCGAGTCCTATACTTTTAATTAAGAAAAAAGACGGAACAGATCGTTTATGTGTTGATTTTCGTGCGTTGAATAGGGTCACGATCAAAGATAGGTATCCTCTGCCGTTGATTGAAGATCACATAGATCGTTTAGGTAAGGGCCGTTATTTTACAACCCTTGACATGGCCTCTGGTTTCCACCAGATTTGCTTGGATGATGCGTCAATTCCCTTAACAGGCTTCGTCACACCCGAGGGGCATTATGAATACTTGAAAATGCCCTTCGGATTGGCTAATGCCCCAGTGGTTTTCCAACGCATCATCAGTAATACGTTGCGTCGCTTTATTAATGAGGGTAGCGTAATGGTTTACATTGATGACGTGTTGTTGGTTAGTAATACCATTGAGGATGGGTTACAGCTCTTGCGAGATGTTCTGACTACCTTGACAGATACTGGATTTTCGCTGAATATGAAGAAGTGTTCGTTTTTGAACACCGAGATTGAATATTTAGGTCGTATCATTACAAATGGCCATGTACGCCCCTCTAATTTAAAAATTACTGCGTTAATCAACTCGCCTGTTCCCGGAAATGTTCGTCAAGTTAGGCAGTTTTTAGGATTAGCAGGGTATTTCAGTAAATACATAGAAAACTATGCAGTTAAAACCTCTTGTATTGCTCATTTGACAAAGAAGGACGTTGAATTCAAATGGACTGAGCAACAGGAGACTGTCCGGCAGGATCTTATCAGGTGTTTGACAAATGAACCTGTACTGTCTATTTTTGACCCTGACTTGGTAACAGAAATTCATACGGACGCTAGTAGTCATGGTTATGGTGCCGTTTTGCTCCAGATTCGTAGGGATGGTAGCAAGTCTGTTGTAGCTTATTATAGTCAGGTTACTCATGGAGCGGAAGTTCGGTACCATTCCTATGAATTGGAAACCTTGGCGGTAGTCAAAGCCCTACGTCACTTTAGACACTACCTCATAGGTATTGAATTCAAAGTAGTTACCGATTGTAACGCCCTAAAAGCCACCCAAAATAAAAAGGACTTGTTACCTCGTGTAGCTAGGTGGTGGGTCTACTTACAAGACTTTACCTTTACGATCGTCTACCGAAAGGGTGTTTTAATGCCTCATGCGGACTACTTAAGCCGCAATCCTATTTGTGTCATAAATAGCATTGATAAACCTCGTAACTGGGCTCAAATCGCGCAATTTGCTGACCAGGAAACGCAGAACTTAATTATTCAGTTAGATGATGGAAAGTTAGATGCAAGTCGTTACGTTAAGAAAAACGATGTTCTCTATTACACATACTCACCAGTAGGTGACGAATCACGCTTGTTGTGCTACGTTCCTAAAGGACATCGTTTAAGCTTGCTTAGGATCTTTCATGACGAGCACTGCCATATGGGGGTGGACAAAACAATGAGCCTGATATTAAACCACTTTTGGTTTCCTAGTCTTCGCGCTTTTGTTAAAAAATACATTAGCCATTGTCTAACTTGCATAGCCAATAAGAGAGTCCCTCGTGCCCCTTTACAACCAATTACATCATGGCCTAAGCCTGATACAGTATTTCACACCCTCCATGTTGACGTGTTAGGTCCTTTACCCGAGTCCAGTGGTTATAAACACGTCATGATAGTTGTAGACGCTTTCTCTAAGTACTGTCTCCTATACGCTCTCCATAAACAAGATCTTGAAACTCTACAACGAGTTTTCAAAAATGTGATTTCTTTGTTTGGTACCCCACGGCTCATTGTTACTGACCGGGGTCGAATGTTTGAATCCTCTGAATTCCTAAAGTGGATAAATGGTTTGGGGTGCAGTGTTCACCATATCACCCCGGAAATGCACCATGCGAATGGTCAGGTTGAAAGGTATGTCCGCACAGTATTAAATATGTTGCGCATTGAGACAAACCATAAGAAGAGCCGATGGTCTGAGGAGTTATGGCGCTTGCAACTTGTGCTTAATATCACTAAGCAGAAGACTACTCAATCTTCTCCTTTAAATCTATTAATTGGTAACGAGGGAACTACTCCTACTATACAAGCCTTGGTTCGTGATGTTTCTGTCGACTGCTCGAATCTTAATCGTCCATCTTTAAGGGAGTTAGCAAGACAGAGGACAGCCGAGCGCCTTGACAATAACCAAAGATTGCAGGATGAATATGTCAATAAAGGACGTCAGCCACCTCGACAATATCAAGTAGATGATCTTGTTTTTGTCATCAAATATGCCCAGTCGAGAGGTAAATTAGATCCCGGCATGCGTGGTCCTTACAAGGTGACTAGGGTCTTGGAAAATGGGCGATATGAGTTGAAACTTGTGGCTGGAGCCTATGGTAAACTGACGTATGCTGCAGCTCAATTCATGGTTCCTTGGAGGGGGGAATGGACTCCTGATGAGTGTGCTGCTTTCTTTGACAGTGAGTACTTTAAGCCTTCTGTGTGTCATGACATGTCTAGTTATGTGTGAATACTAGACCTTGAGTAAATACTAAATCTAGTATGATTATGTCTAGCCTTGAGTAAATACTAGACCTTGTGTGATTATGTCTAGTCTTGTGTGATACTAGACCTTAGTTACTTAGTAACCTTACTTAGAAATACTAGACCTTGTGTTGGTTATGTCTAGTCTTAATGGCACGCCAGTGGATTTTTGTTTGTAATTCGAGAGGATTATAAATAAACTTTCACTCTTGTCTTGGGTGCTAACTTTCACTTGTTTATGCTGTTGAAAATGAATTTAATATGTGTGACATTTTCAGCTGCAGACCAATCGGATGAGCCAGAGTTCCCTTTAAGTGTTGATGACCATATGAGAGGTGTCAGCACATCGAATTCTGACACTGAGGAAGCTGGACCATCCCAGCCTGACGGGGACGTCAGGGTTGTCAGGGAGGCCGTATAAGGAAGAATGATGTTTGACAAGACAACTCTCATTCAATATCAATCCGTTCAGTGCAATTCTTCGTTCATGTCATTCGTTTAATGACTACTTTTGCTCGGGACGGCGTTGAGAGCGGACTAGCACATCACTGTTACACGTATCGTATTGCTATACCGATATATCCTGTTAATTTAGTCGATTGCCAGAAATTAATAAATGTAATGAACCGTTTGTTTAGTTTTCTTTATTTTTAAAAGTCAAATCGTTGAGTATTTCCTTTTAATATAATATTAAAAAGCGCTCAAGTGTGTGCGTCCACGCACAGTGGTTCCGTATTTACTACAAGGGAATTATGATTTATAAGTTCGTAGACGATTAATGGGTATCTAGTAAAGCCTACATAGCCAAGATAGCTTTCCCAATATTATATCATGTTTTTTTTTTACATTTTCAAACAAGTTTTACTGGACGCACATTCAAATAAATATTTCGGAAACGGATTATTGTATTGAAAAATAATTTTAAGTGACCTTTCAAACGACACAAAATCATCAATAGGTGCATTACATTCTTTACCTTATTTTTATTGCAAATATTATAATTTAAATCGATTTTGTAATTATATATTAAACAAATTAAATTATTTGACGAAACAGTGAACTTTTTTTGATGTAATATCAAGAAAGTTAACAACTTGGACAGGTGAAAATAGAAAATGTGGTAGACATATTATACGAAATTAAGGCAGATGTTTCATGGAAGGCCATTGCAAAATGTAAATGTTGTATGTAAATTGGTTACCTGTAAGCTGTAGTTTTCACCTCATCGAGTTACTTTATGCATCACTGGCCATCACACGTCGACCATTACCCAAGTAATATAAAACCTCTGTTAATTAGACACGTTACCGCAGCTACTGACGTCTTCATACTTTTTCTAAACAATAAGTAAATAATAATGGAATCTAGCTTTTTAGTATTTTAAATAAAATTTAAATTAGATCCATGATACTGGCGGTGTTTGAGTATAGGTTTATCCAGCAGTAATTCAATGTGTTATCGGAAATGTGTGCAAATTCGCATTGAATTTACATTTTCCATTTTCAAATATTTACAATATAGGAAATGGTGTGAAAATATTTTTTTAGGTACACTATACTAATATTCCCTACATCTAATTGGATTGGAAATGTGTCAACGATTGCTAATTATCTAAATCAATGTTCTTCTTAAATATTTTCACAATAGTGTTTAAAGAAATCCTGTCGGTTCGAGACACAAGCGATTTAATATTGCTCCATGTATAATAGTGTCCGTTGCATACTTTACAGAATGCAGTTGTAATGTAATTTTTCCGTCTGCAAGTCGGTGCTGATAATGTTACTCTCTCGACTAGACGGTTGTAGAAGTCGTCGCTCTTTGCGAACGGAGACGAGATTTTTTTAAATATGTGTGGGGGAAACTAGCATACTCAACTCACTACTTGTCGGTAATAGAGAACACTGGGCCCTTTATAATAATTTAGTTAAACCTTGACTAATCTTTGTCAAGCTTTTAACTAAAATATGTTTTATCACTTTCCGACTTCGCACTATTTTATATTTCAGAACTGCCTCTTCTCCGGTGTCGCAGTTGATTTCTCTTACGATACGCCGATTTAACAATAGACTTGCTTACATCCTTGATTTAGGACGTGACTAAGCGGTGTTATCCAAAATAACATCCTGTGCGTACTCGATTCTAAAAAGAGCGATTAGCGCCACGTCACTATTCTATTCAAATGTCTTCTGGCAATATCGAGTTAATCAGACCTTCATTAGTATGCTTCTGAGATATCATCACTTAAGTAGTTTTATTATTGCTTATGTTAGTGTCATCCATAAGATAATACTTATTCATGAGATATAGGTACGTCAGTTAAATAATTAATTAAAATTAAATAATTGTTTTTACACAGTTCGTAGATTTATGTTGATCTCAACGTTGAAAGAATCTTCTCAATGTAAACTTGTAATGTTTGATTTCACAATTCTTTTTTAAAAATCGAAAAATTATCTTAACAAAATAACGTTATAAAATGCACATTACAATTTACTGACAGACAGGCATATTAGTCAGAGATACAATTTGATCTCTCTCCATTGCACCGCACAGAAACATGATCCGGGTCACGGTTAGTTTGTCTGTTTGTGAATACGTTAATTATAACTAACTACACAAATAATATTGGTCAACACGAATACTGGTTTCTTCAAATTTTTGTGCAAAAAGTGCACTTTTAACACCAAATCAATATTTTGAATGTTTTTATTTTGAAACAAATGAAAAAGGTATTCAGGGTAGAAAACTAAAAAAAATATGCTAATAATAATAATAATGCATCGTTATAAAACTTCGTAAGTACACATAGCAGTATATTACTAATTACTATACTATTGATAGAAAATTTGAATAAAATCTTTTCATACAGTATTTAAAAACTTATCTACGGCTCTTGACCTCTTTCATTTGTTGAGTGTACATTGAAATGTGGGATTTTGTGGACAATGACGAACATATTTGAGTGTCGGACTTAAATACACATTACACAGTAACCAATAAGAACCAGTAATTTAACAAGGTAAACCCACAGAATAATAAATAGTACCACGTATGGACCTATATCTTATTTACTTATTTTTATTTTCTGATATTTACTATGTAATGAATGAGGTTACAATTTATACGTTAATATAAATCTTCGTTAGCAGTCGACTCGATATTGATCTGCAGACAGGCTTAAGCTAATTTTTATCCATAGACAACCGCAAAAAATTTGGCGCGTCAATCATTACATACATTGCACATTTGCGAGTATGGCTTACAAATCGCTTGGAAGGCAAACATGGTGTTGTGTCGCTAAGCCGACACGACATGTCTAGACGCACCATTCATACACGTATATCGCCAGACTGATCTCTTTGCTGTTCGCAAAAAATATAACAGTTCGTAGGTCCGGAAGAGCTCGGGGACAGCATCCCGACCATGGAACTAATTCGGTTGTAATTAAAACTATGTAAATAATTTATTGTTTCTGAAATGGTGGTACTTTATAAAACAGGTAGTTTTTGTTACATATTACTTTAATTATTCAATTCTGAAGAGAAAGTGCTTGCGAAGAAACTATCTTAATAAAGATTTGACTTTGACTTTGATTATGTCAGTTCATAATCAGCAACTTAGTCTATAATAAAAAATAGTACAGTCAACAATTTAATATGAAAACAAATCATCCTTTGTTGTGTGGAAGAATTTATAAATAAAGAAATAAAATCTTTAGGGACGAAATATGAATATCGATATCGATTCAAGAATGTTATGATTATTTTCTCGGTAGATTCCACTAGTTTTTGTAGTACATGAAATGTACTTGCCTTCTTAACTTTGTTTGGTCACTGGTTTTCAGAGAAGTATAAAGTTTGGTACTCAACTCTAGGTCTATGCAGACGTATAAAAAAGTAATCGTTAACAACTGAGCATCGGTCGCCTGTATTGCTGTAATGCAAAGTCTGTTAAAATTATTATTGTGCACATTTGGTGTACTGAATACATATTGTACGACGTTTGATATTGGTATGTTTCTGCTATTATTTACACCTAAGTGAAAAGAATTGTCTTTCTGCAGCTTCACCTAATTATATGGCTATAATTTTTTTAACCTACAATAAAATAAAGAATAAACGAAAAGCTATATTATAACTCACTCAAGTATAAGGAGCTATTGCTTATATAGTCTAGTGGTGAATAGCACAAAAAAAAAATTGAAGCCAACCTCATTCTGTTAGGGATATATAAAAAAATGCGAAATATTTTTTCTCGTTTAAAGCTGTTTCCTAATTCATTCGAAATGGCAAGCCCGCTATCTAAGCCTAACGAATTGGTGAAGATACTGATTTTACACGAAGAGACTGCCATCCAACCGCCAAAATCTAGAGGGGTTACCAGACTTATTTTAGGTCACACATCTTTCTAAATAACTTCTTGGACATATACAAACTATCGTTTCTGAATTTTTAAGTTTTTTTAACAATGCCCTCCAGGACATGGAAAGACGTACCTACTTCAAAAAATATATGTCTTTTTCACTTTCCTCCCCCCGTCCTTCCTTTTTCATTTCTTCGTAGTCTTGTAGTCGTGGATGACCATGGGCAGCAGCGATTGCTTACCATCAGGTGACCCGACTGTTCGTTTGTCGTCCTTCGTCATTAAAAAAAACTCCTTTAAAATCTTGTTGATTTCCTACAAAACAAATGGCGTCCAACTTGAGTTTCGTCGATTCCAATTCGGAATAACTCAAGTTGGCACATATAATAATATGTTTAATTTATACGTAAACCTTGATATTGTTTGACATTTTATTGGTTCAACAATAATTAAAATTGGCTCTGTCTGTATCCCATTCCCAGACTGGAAATCCTCCTAAAAGCGCTGTATAATTGACAGCACGATATGGAAGGAAATAGTCTAAGCTAAGTAAATAAGTTCGGCCATAACCACGTCAGTCATCCGTCTAATTTACTAATTCAAAACCAGCAAAACTAAAATTTATTCGACATAAATCTGGATTTGAACCCAAAGTATATACATACGTGAGTCGTCTTTATTAATATTAAAGTATTTAACTAGCTTTGACTGCATTATTTAGTCCTATGATGAAACTAAAACCTGTAACACTGGCGCGCGGCGGCGGTTCTGTTCTTGAAAGTCAGCGAAGGCTGCTACGTGAAGTCTCCGAGGTCGTTCGTGTGTTATAGACACTTAGTGTCTGGCAGGTGGTACGTATGTAGGGTTGGTCGCTGCGGCCGCTGCACCTTGTGGCCGGACTGGTCGCGAGGGTGGCGGGGTGCGGGGCGCGTGGGCTCATCGACCTCGCGCCAGCGCTTCCACCGCGGCATCGCAGCCAGCGGCGTCCGTCCCTCGCAAAAAACCTAACCCAAATTTCGGTAGCCGTCTGGCACGATCTCTCCAGCCGCAGCCGGGTTTGCGCGCCGATATGTAATCAGCACGCGTGCGCGTCAAATGCATTGCGCGCTATCGGTTTCGGCGCGATTAACATTTTAGAGGCCGTTGACAGGGCGTTACTGATATCTATTGGGGACACAACATTAGAATCGATATTACACTTTTTCTAAAAAAGACAACTATCATGCTACCAAGGCGTAGAAACAGCTGAATTGTATCAATATGTTAATACAATTCAGCTGTCATTAATATCAATATGTTGATGAAATCACCTTCATCATATCAGGCAGGGTACCAACAAATACTAAATTAAAAGTGCTAGGTTTCTGATTATAATGTTTTGTGTAAGTATACTGAAAGATTTTTTTTTTATTGATTCAATTGTTATAAGTAACTAGCGAAATCCGCGCAACTTCGTTTGCGTGTATCCCGCTTTCCCGTGGGAATTTTAAAAATTTTCTCACCGTAAGAACCATCCTCGAACTTCAAGGAATATTATAAAAAAAGAATTAGCGAAATCGGTTCAGCTGTTCTCGAGATTTGCGCTTAGCAAGACATTCAGCGATTCTTTTATATTATATAGATAAACATAATACTGGGAACTGGCAAAAGACAGGGATGCTAAGAACCGCAAAAGCGAGGCTTTTGCTCAGTAGTGGGACCTTGCTAACAAAAAAAAACATATTACTCTTCCACATTTTTGACCCAACATTTTGATACATGGTAGGTAATGGTAAAGATTAGGCTGGTCAGTCCAGAAAAAAATTATAGACACTGGTAAAAAGATGCAAGTCATGAATTTATTACAGTAGGTAGGCGGTAGATATAAATGACCTTTTCACGCGAGTTACGGCGCAGCGCTTGCATATTAATGATAATTCAACGTATGTTAATAAAGTGTGTATAATTGTCACCTTTACTTTTAGACTAAGAAGGCCGTCGCGCCGCCGAAGAGCCTTGAACTCGTAATGAACGACGCCGCTCGTTTTTTTGAACCACCGATAATATGTAGGTATAATTCGCTATCCGATTGTTCATTGTGTGCTGCATAGCGACTGTAGGCAAGCTAGGCGTACCTACATACATAATGTACGTGTGCGAAGTTTCGACGTCGCAGTGGACCCAGTTACATTGTGTATGTGCAATCGACGGAGACTGCTGGCTGTAGCTACATACCTACTTACAGCGATTATATCCAAGCCCCGATCACCCTTCTCGTACATGTTTGACCAGGTGACATGCATGTATGTTTGATTGCGTTATCTTTTGCGCGACGCGTCTCGCCGCCGCCAGACTGTGCACAAAAAACAAAACTGCAGGATTACTATTGAAAACAATCCCACCCGATCGGCATTGCATTTCTACGTTTAGTTGCTCTTAACATAATTACATAGCGCAAACTAACTACTAGATGGAATTGGGAAATTGGCTTGTATCGTTATCGTTTGTAAACTACCTATCCTATAAAGTTTCAAAAGTACGAATTAGAATTTACCATCAATTTTCTAGTGTAAACCAGCTGGTGATTATATCGAATCGTCATAATTTAGAGTGTTACATCAATCTATAATTTATACTAGACCTTTTGACTAGCTGAGGAGACAGACATTAAATTGTTCACTCAATGCTGAAATCTAAGACTGTAATAAAATAGAAATTGAGATAAAAGATGTATCTGTCTCATATAAAAGTATAGGTTTGAGAAATGACATATTCTCTTTAGTCTTGCTTGTTCAAAGACAGGTGTTAGGAAATGTCGTCGTCAAGTGTGTATTAGGGAATAGAGAACCGGTACTGTTTCAAGGAACCGGGATTTTCGGTATCGGACTATGCTGGAACCGGGATATCTCAGGAATTTGGGTACTTTCGGGATTTTTTTCAACCGTATACACACATCAACGTGTATTATCGACCCATATGCATCGTGACCCACCTTAGGATTATTTTCTTACAATAATTTCAATACCTGTTGTACCAGTATACATTTTCTTAGTAACAATCCATAGATTCTTTTTGTTTTTCGTGTAAGAGCTCTTGCACGTTTATTCGTTGGGGCCGTCAAAATTTTATTACAGTATTTTTGAATTTGAATATTGCACGCGCATTTGCACTTGGCGGAAACACTAAACGAAATTATTAACATAATATCTCCTCTATCAGGATACATACTGGATGTGTTACAAAAAATAAATGATTGATTTTTCTAAGAATTAACTATTTCGTTCAGGAAAAGAAGAAATAAACAAAAAGGCTTTATTATTACATTAAAAGTCCCAGTGCTCTCTCTATATGTGTGAACGTGATAAACCCGAAAACTATCGAACGGATATAATTTCCCTTGGCACCACGCAATTTAAGTTGGAGCGAAAATTTATTACAAAATAAACCTTCTTAAATCTAGAAAATTAATCATCATTATTTGTAGAGCCCCTGTGAACGGGGGACGTGAAGCAAATGGTAGCTAATCTCATCTAATAAGTATACATATAAAAATGTTTTGTCCTGAATGTCTGACTGACGAATAAACGCACAGCCTAAACCGTTGTTCGTAGAGATCTGAAATTATTATTATTATTATTTTATACCACACAGGTGGCAAACAAGCATACGGTCAGCCTGATGGTAAGCCGTCACCGTAGCCTATAGACGTAAGCAATACCGGGGTATCACTCACGCGTTGCCAACCCTCCCAACCCCCCCAAGTGGAGCTCTGGAGACCTTACTCACCGTAGGAACACAACATGGCCGAGACCAATGCTATTTGGCTACGATCTTCTGTAAGGCGGAGGTCCTTCCCCAGACGGGCTGCTCCGATTTGAGCGGAATATCCGCTGTGCCCTACCTCTCTTAAAGTTGGAGATGTGTTCTTAGTATGATGTAGGCATCCGATAAAAAGATGATTCGAAATTCCCATGGAAATTGAGTAATAGGCAAAAGAAGTTGCGTGGGTTTTGTTCGCTAGTTTCTAGAATAAAATCCGTGCCTTTCTACGAAACTAAAATTTTATGTGACAAAACGATATTTGGTTTTTGTTGCATCTTTATGTTTGCATCAATCACTCGTGACTCTATTTGCATGCAAATGGACACAATTATTATGATGTCAGCCGAACAACAAACTGGTAAATCAGTCGACAAACCTGTTCACTTGGTAGAAAAAAGATCAGACTGATAACATCGAGACATATGTCTTGTAATTTTGATATAGTTTTACATCACATCCAATATAGGTCTCCCTTCGGTTGATTTAGATATCACACATAAAAAGACGCTGCTCAAAAGGCTGGCGAATTATGAGTCTTTCAAGGGCTCGATTAATTGTACAGTTATAATATGTTAAAAATTCGGTTTGTCATTTCTAATGACCATGAAATAATGAAATGATATTACATTATAACGATATTAAAGCACTTATCGAAAATTAATAATACTTAAAATTTAAATCGAACGACGGATTGTATGTACATTTGTGGCAATATCGAAACCATATCCATACGATCATAAATCGTTACGTCTATAGGGACCTTTATATGTATTCTATTCCATAAAACAATCAAAGGGTAGAGACGAGAAAAAGTGTAAAAATTTGACGAAGCCTTCAAGGTAGTGATTTAAGAATTTTGTACATACTTATCTGTATCTTAGTTTACACGAAAGAAAATATTATCAAGGTTACTTCTTACGTTATCACTTTCTTTTTTTGGCATGATTGTACAATTTACTTATATTGTACTAGCGAAACCCGCGCAACTTCGTTTGCGTGTATCCCGCTTTCCCGTGGGAATTTCGGAAATTTATACATAAAAACCTCCTTCCTCTTGAATCACTCTATGTATTTAAAAAAACCTCATCAAAATCCGTTGTAGTTTTAAAGATATAAGCAGGACAGACAGACAGACAGCGAGAAGTCATTTTATACTATGTAAAGAAGATGCATGACAGATAAGCAAAGAACTATCGCGAGTTGTTGCAAATACGTTAGACTTCCAATTAATTGCTTGAGAGAGAACTTGCAGGAACCGATGTGCAATCTGTCGCAGGTAACTTGCTATATAGTTTACATTTGAAAGTTACTAGCTGTCGGCAATTCCTCACAGCAATTTATTGCAGATATAAAATACGGCCTTACAGTTAATTTTTAATAGAAATTCAATTTTTGTATCAAAATCCATCATCATCTTAAGCCAAAAGAAGTCCACTGCTGGACTTTGGACTGTGTCAAAGTTACATAAAAAAATAATTTACAATTATATTGATAATTTAAAATTACGTCGTACGTACTCAATATCGCATTTTATCGTTCGTCAATGTATTTTTGAGATTAAATTAACGTTTCTGCTAACACATAGTTTTAAACTTTATTTCGTGGTATGTCTAACAGAAAGCGATTATTTTGTAATTCACGCAAACACAGGGTGATTGTGACGCAATTTTGATGAGCGAGCGTGGCAAAACGCAAAGAGTGCTTATAAAATATAATTTTAATTACAAAGATTTTATATGATTTGAAACTAAACGTTCTAGGAATGTTAGACAGCATTGTAAAGGTAAGGCTAAGCTATTTATGCCGCTGTTTTAGTTACATACATTTACACGGATCAAGTTTAATTGTCTGGCAGACAATTATCCGCCAGACAGGCGTGATGTTTGTCTAGACTCTAGGTCACTCACTGGCTCATATAAAGTATGACTCAAAAACATTTAAATGTTCACATAAGCTTTTCTTCGGGTAACTTTCATCATGTATTTTTTCATTTTTCCGTGTAAGTAAACCTCCCGACCAAATGAGCCTTTACTTTTTGGGCACGAATCAAACGCAACTCTTTCAAGATGAGAGAGCGATATTGCATTTCAACCAGTCCATTTTGTCATTGCTTTACAGACCTAATTAGATACCATGATAGTTTAATATATATAGTCCTATACTATCCCAATATCATATGAATTAATTGTACAGTTATGTTAATAATTCGGTGAATTGTTATTTTTATCAGCACAGTTTTAATGATTAATAAATTGACCATGAAATAATGAAATGATATTACATTATGTCGCGGAGGTCGTATTATATCTATTCGATAAAAAATTCAAAGGAGAGAGACGAGAAGTTCATGTATAAAATTATGACGAAATTTTCAACCTAGTTGATTTAAGAATTTCGTCATATTGAATGTCTCTATTGGGAGATCCATGTTCTGCAGTGGGCTTCACGTACCTAGCGGATGATAATCTGGAAATGAAATTCTGTAGAAAAAATTACTTGTGATATGACTGTTAATTCAGTACTTCATGAATTAACAGTCTGAGTGCAATGCGTCGAACCAAATGGCTTGCATCATTGCATATCGTTTCCAATAAAGAATACTCTAGAAAACTACGAATGTTAAAACTCATGCATATTGCCATAGATTTATATGCATTTATACTATTAATGCACAAATATAGTCAATATGTCGTCTCCTTGACCTCATTTTGCGGAAATTATGTAGATGTCTTTTATAATAATTTACATAGTATTCACATTTGCGGCTAAACTGTGGTCTCAGACTGCGTGCAAAATTTTGATTGGCCTTCCTACACTGTTATTAGCAAAGTGTTACATTTAAATTAACCTTTTTACATATCTAGTCTATATAATGAATAATCATGCTAGTTTATATAACTAAGGTTAAGAGGTAGCTTCTTGAAAACATCAACAATGTTACAATAAAATTATTCCATGATGCATAGTTCACGTTTGTTTAGTCGGTGCATAATAATATATTGACGTCTCTATGTATTTACGTCTGTCTCATGTCTCCGCCTCGTTTGCAACAAAAATATTTACCTAATTACAATTTATGGATAAATAATTCCTTGTTTGTTTTGGAATTTATGTTGAAAATCTCTTTCCTAAGTATCATGTTTCGCCACACATAGGTGAGTATCTATTTCCTACTGTGTTATCATAAGAAGTTATGACTCAATTGATGCAATATTTATATTTGTGTAAGATCTGTAACTAACTATAGTAGGTACTATCTGAAAATACCTTGATATAGGAGTCACTACGAGTATACCACCCAACCCATAGACTAATAATGGCGGTATAAATGATGCTTTGTCGAAACTGGTGAGTGGACAATGGAGCAGTCATCGGGAGTGGTAACAGCGTTGTGTTGTCTCCTGGTCGCTTAGTGCACCGCTACACTGCAGCATTACCGTTCGAAAAGATAAACCGGTGATCGAAACAGTGCATGGCCGTCGGGTGGCAGCGGGCGGGGGCGGGGTGCGGGGCGGCGGGGCGGCCCGTCTAGACGCTACGTCACGCGGCCTCGCGATACCGCGTCAGTAAACAACAATGTGCACTGACCGAATATGGCAGCCGGCACGCCGGAGCGGTCACCGGTCACCCTGCTGCGGCCCACTGCTGTTGCGGTCGCACATCCTGCCCAACTGCCCCTACAGCACTGACATGCTGCTCCTACAGAAACACTTGCTTTAACACACCAAAGAAAGAATGAATGGATCAAATTAATCTCTAACGTTAAACATTGCGCTCAATTAATTTCCTCCATGATTAAGAAACTCCATCTAGATTCTAGAATGTTGTTCCACTTGTCTGGTAGTTAATCTATTTTTTCTGTGACGTTCGTATATTGAAAATATTCACGTTGCCATCAATCATTTGGATGGGTCGATCATCATCAAAGTCTCGTCGGTCAAGCCGGTTCACGCGTCATTAGAGAATAACAGAGACCAAGTATTGTGTCTTGATGCGAATATTAAATGAATATTCCGATTATCCTATTAACTGATAATTTTATTACAATTTTATAGCCACGATTTTGCTATACTGATTAAATTATCAGCGGTATGTATTTAGTAAATCCTACTTTAGTAGATAACATTGTAGAGTGGTGGAGCGTTTATGAAATGGGCCAACTCGTCGAATATACCACCCTCTCATATAATATCGGCGTGAAGCAGCAATGTGTTTCGTTCCGGTGAGTAGATCTGAAATCCCAAGTCCATTTCTCACCAGATGCCCGCTTGTTATTTATCTGCCGTATGACAAAATAAAGGTACCTAATGAATGAATAACAAAGATATTTCAGTTTATTCTACACTATCAATGTTTTTCATTGCGTATCGTATAGCTCTTAAAATATCTCACCTAATTGTAACAAAACGTGCCACATTGTGTTTACAAATAGTTTTGTTGTAAGTAGTTGTAACGAATCCCTTTTATAGCTGATTTGCCGCGCGTTCACACATATGAGTAATGTTCTAGTTGAAAATTTTCCTAAATCGGTAAAACACAAACAGTGCACAAGTGTAGAAAATTACCACATTAGCATTGTGTAGGAAGACGATACACTGGCGTCTTGTCACCGCTTTCTGTAAAATCCCACATATTGCGTATGTGTGTGTACATTTATGTTCATTATAATTTATATTTATAATAATATGTTTCGTTTAGTTTTAATGTCTATGTATTCAATAGATTAACTAGATCATGTATATGTTGCAGCCCATCTCGGCCCAATAAGCCGTTTCATTGTACGGCTAGTCCTTTCATCAAACATCTCATTCAAACTGTCTAATGTTGATTAGCCATGTGGTTAAACAGATCGATCGATAAGATAATACATCTAGCCAAGTGGTGTATTAACAGTTCCGACTCTCATTCACAGTCAATTGCATGACTATAGTTAGTGGTAGGTAACCCAAGGATTCTTTGTGATGGGCCAGAGTCCTGGGCCGAAAACCTTTTCCATCTCTGCAACTAAAGAGACGTGTAGGGTACTACAACGTCTTTTTTGTGGGTAAGTTCCTAATTGGGAAGCTTTCAGCACGTTTTCCCTGAGCCGGTAAAAAATACTTTTATCATTATCACCTATTATAATATAGTTAGTCGGTTTTGAGAATGAACTATTAATTAACACATTGCCTGGCCATTATACATTATATCTGGGCATTTCATAACGTCCAATTAATAATAATTGTCCATGACATTACATATAGGTATATGTACGCACATATAAGTACATTTTATGTGTTTGTCTCGAGTCTGGGTGTTTTCAATGTATTATAAGTATATATTTATAATAATATATCCAAAGCAAGTTAAGCCTAGCTTACTTTGGAACCAGGTGGCGCTGCTGTGTGATTAGTGTAAAAAATATTTGTTGCGATCTGTTACCCGCGACTTCGACCGCGTGAAATGTTCAAATGAGGATAACTCCTTTTCTTGACACGCGATTTAAATGAAACAAAGCCTATATTCTGCTCCAAGCCAAGCTCTATCTTCCTGTGAAAACAGCATTAAAATCCGTTCAGTAACTTAGAAGATGTGCGCGTTCAAACAGACAGACAAAAAAAAAATTTTTTTACCTTTCTCTAGCTTTTCTCTCAACATTTTTGCATTATAATATGTATTTAGATTTATTCTGACTTACCAACAAACACGGAATTTCAGCGTTACATTTCGAGCAAATGAAACGTGCAACAGTTTGTTGAGTGTAGACAAATATGTGAGCAATGCTCTTCACATCTCATAGAGTGCTCAATGAAATTACTTCGCAAGGTAAAGCGAGGCATGTAAATTCATTAGCACGCGCATCAGTTTCAAATCGTTGAACCGGACACACAAATCATACGCGGTTTCATCTCAATGAGCGATATTGGTGTGCCTTGCCTATACTGTTCGTAGAGGAGCATTCACACAGGAATACTTTTTGTAGAACTACGTTTCGAAGTCGACTGAGCAACATCCGATAGCAGAAAGCAATGGCAGAAAGTTACTTAACGTGCTTAACTTTTAAAAACATGTAGCAGCAATTTAAGAATTGGTATTAAGGTGCATCCACACCGCAGTTACTTTTTGTGGAGCAACAGAATGCAACACATTAAATATTATCATTCTTTAACTTTTGCGACTGCTTGTAAATATGTATTTTAATATTTTAGATTTTGGGCATTTGATTTTTTTGGTGCAACACTTTAAAACATTATATAACAAACGGTACCTTTTGTTACTTATTGATAAATGAATCTTCTGTCAAGGATATTCACTAATGGCACATTTGATTGTTTGAAAGACTTTTAATAACGCGTTCATTTTTTAAAGTTTAATTAAATTCAAAAATATTGAAGCTTGATATAATTCTGATGCAAAAAACTTTATAAAAATTATATGTATTTTATGCTCAGAGTGCCATTTTGTTCTAAGTTAAAAAAGCCTGAAACGGGTTGTTTTTGTTGTGTGTTATTACCAGGCAGTCTACTAACACCAACAGTAAAATATTCGACAGGTCCGGTAGTACAGTGGCTAGCAATGGTCACTTTATCCCAAGGGCCGCGGGTTCGAATTCTGCGCAAGGCAAACCTTTGTGTGCATGAACATGTCTGTTTGCCTTGGTCTGGATGTTTTCTATGAATAAGTATTTATTTTAAAAAAAAAGTATTTAATCAGCTATATGGTACCCATAGTACCTACAAACTTAGTTGCTTAATTTGGGACCAGATGAGGTTGTGTGATTCGTCCAAGAATATTTATTATTAATATTCTGTCACAAAATGAAATTTATCCCTGACTAAGAGATAGCCAAAAGACGAGTGTGAGTTCTTCCTTAATTGTTATCTGTTTAGAAATTACCTCACCGTTTGTGAGTAAGTGATTCATCACGGTAAATTGAATATTTGTGATAGCGATATGATAAATGAACGCTGATAGTGTAGACACCTTCTAAATTTTTGTGATTTAATGACTACACACTTCTGAATATACGTATTATATTATACGATTTTCTCTGTTTAAGGAAAGTCTTCATAATTCAAAGTCACCAGGCCTGATTACCATCGGAAATACTTTAACATCTGGAAAGTGACTTTAGGCTCCTTTACTCGGAATAACATCTTACTCCCACGGGAAAACCAAAAAATATTTCTACGATAAATGTGGAAAACGGAAAAAGTGCCTCCTATTCGAGAATCGTCCTTACAAATATTGTCAGATGATTTTCAGTTTAAGTTTTTAAAGGCAATTTTGAAGTAGATTTTTATAGAAATAAATTATTTTATTCCTTACACGCTCTGACTTCTCTAGAGGAGTGCAACGATTGACATTTGATAATAAAGTATTTAAATTAAATTCATATGTGCACACTGCACATAATGTTCGCGTGCATGTTTGACACTATGAAAAAAACGGAATGATGTAATCTGTGATTATTTTTATGTCGCTTGACCTGAATTGTTGACATTTGAGCTGATATTATATGAAATTAAACACATTGAAAATATACACTCATTGTATGGTTTTAAGTTTGTCGTCATGACTTTTTGGTTTTTATGAACAGGAACGCGTTATATTGATGTGTAAGACAATAAATCTATATAAGTATAAAATTATCACCTAATTAGCGTTTTCTTTTCAGACACGAATATTATAGTTATAAGAGATACATACTTAATAATAATTTTTTGTAGTATCATCCAAAATAAAGAAAAATTTTCATATTATTTTCGATAACAATGTGGTTAAGGTCGATCAAAGTGATTCCTTAGACGAGAACTGACGAGAAGAGATTAGTAAATAATTTATTCATGTTTATAGACGCGAACTTGAAATCTGACTTGAAATAAAACTAACATCTTTACATAGTATTAAATAATAGCAAAATAGCATTGGTCTCGGCCATGTTGTGTTCCTACGGTGAGTAAGGTCTCCGGAGCTCAACTTGGGGGGGTTGGCTACGGTGATGCTTACCATCAGCCGTTTGCTTGTATGTATGCTCAATACTTCCTACTACGACTATCTTCTTTCTGATTAAATTCGTTGTGAGTTGACAAGACAGCTGTAGTTTTCTTCCCCGGGACGTCAATAAGCTTCATTGCTTATTGTCTATCTGAGGTCGCCGTTGTTGATCCTGGCTACACAGGAGACACAGTGGTGGGAATGTGTGGTGGGCTTATCCCGTATGCTCGTATGCCACTTTTGTGGCATAAAAAAAGTACGAAACGGATTTTAATGTGGTTTATTTATATTGTTTATATCCTACTAATATTATAAAGGCGAAAGTTATGTGTATGTGTGTTACTTGTTCACGCTCAAATGGCTGAAATGTTTATGATACTTGGTATGAACTGATACCTTGGATTAACACATAGGGTAATTTTTATCCCGAAAAGCACGCGATTCCCATAGGATTTCTAATTATTGGGACCTGAAATGTCTCCGGAGAAACCCGTGACCCGAAATAAAGAGTATAAATAATATTAAAATGATTACTGTTGACCGAATAAAGTGGACAGGCGTCTACACTACAGTACGGAAAGAGTAGGACGCCTACATTAAAAGGAACTTCTCCAAAACACCCTAAAAATCATAATAATTAAGAAGAGAGGTATCAAGCATTATGGCGTCCTGTACAAATAACAAGCTACTACATTTTTTATTGTATGTCAATTAAAGATCCAAGAGCAAATTGAGGCACTTGCGTAAAGATGGAATTTTATGCATTAATTTTTCTGTATGTCTGCGTCGGCGCGGCGCCGGCGTTGCCCGGAGTAAATATCACATATCCCGACTCCCTTTTGAATAAAGATGACCTACTGTATTTATGCTATGTCTAGACAGAGCCGATTCGCCATAAAACAGTTAATGACGTAAGGTGACCATTAAAATGCACACTTGCAGTTAGCGACGCTAAATACGGTGCTGTCAATCGTGTTCGACAGGCACGTAATGAAATAAAACGAGCCAAATGCCGTTCTTGTAGTGAATGTGAAAAAAATGAAAGCGATTCAAAAGAATGTCTTATACTGATTGTGTTAGAAATTGGATTCGTTAAAATGTGACATTTGGACATGTTTATCTTTCTTTATACGACATGAAAACGAATTGTTGAATTACTATGTGCTGAATACGAATGGCTTAGTTAGTTTACAGTCATACCTACATTAATAGTTTCCAATGACACAATTTTTGTCTTATTGTGTTTAGATTACATTAGATGGATATCTAAAAAAAAAAAAACTTGAATCCATCAATGAATCCTAGGCGACTATTAAAATTCCACTTGAATCCATCTCTACACTAATCTAGACTTACAAGGTGAACTGTTTAAAACATTGCAATCAAAGATGTTTGAAGTCTTCAGTAATATTTAACCACCGGTCACATGAACATGATAGGATATTGGTTAGAAATAAATCGTAACCTTCATTGAAAAGGTCATTATACACAGACGTCCGTCACTATTGATTTTAATGCTTACAGTGACACCTTGACTAGGTAATAAAGATAACTTTTGTATTCGAGTACATTTTTTTGTGAGATTTGACTTCTAGCTCTATCCTATGCTCGTGAAGTTGACTGAGGCGAATTCAGACGGAGTTAAAAGACAAAGAAAATGTTAGACGAAACGAAATACTCGCTATTTTGTCAAATCATCCATCAGAATAGTTAATTTACTAATTGAGGCCACATGAGTTTTGATGAATAAATTATCCACAATACACACAAACACAGGGCCACCTAGTCCCAAAGTAAGCTTCGCTTAGCCTGTTTGTAGCAACGGATATACTATTGTAAATATACATAGAAAACAGCCAGACTCGAGACTAACACCGTCACATAAATGTGTGCCCCGAGCCGGGAATCCGACCTGAGACCTTTCGGTGCCGAAGGTCTCACTACTAACGCACGACCGGGCTATCAAAGTAATAAAAGTATTGTATTGTAGATTTGAATGTAGCACATCATTGTAGGTTTCCAAACCTATTACGCACATAGCTGGGTCGTACTTCCGTTCGTCTAGCCGCTCTGCGCCCGCTTTCGCCCCGCTCCGTCTAGTCTAGACGATACGCTTCGGCGCCTGAGAAAAATGTGCCTACCGCTGTACCGGCAAATGTAGCGTTAATAGGAATGTACTTAGTTAAACTGCATGCCGTAAATAAACAAACAACTTTGATATTGACGAAAAATCAGTGAAAAATTCATTTAGTAAAGAGTAGAGACATCTTAATTAATCTTAAAAACACTTACTAGTTGTTGGTTTAATTATAATCCCAACTCCCAACTTACTTTATGCTGTCCAAAATATCGATATTAGACCAAAGTAGACGATGAAACAATTGGATTTCGTTGAGTCTCACTCACCGAAGGGAGCGGCTGCATCACAAAATAAAAACCAGGCAAGTACGTGTCGGGCCCTCGGGACACGCACAATGTAGGGTTCCGTATTTGCTACGCTTTGCTTGTTTGCAGATGAGTACAATGCCATATTCTATGACATTTGTAAGTTTTCGTAAAAGAAATTTTAATTCATAAGTTCGTCGGCTATTACTCGATAACTAGTAGAGCCTACTTAACCGTTATAGTTTTCCTTGTAGGTTCACTATATGGACTACTACCGTGATTTTTTTTCCAATTTCAAACATAAGACTTTCGGAGATAGAACGGGGGGACCACCGTGCAAAACGAAAATAGGCACATTAAATGTAAATATTTCGCAAACGCATCATTGTATCGGAAAGTGATGTTTCCACACCCTCAATGCTTTAAGAGACCTATCTAACGATACCAAACAAAAAGGGGACGGCGCGCGGCGCGAAACAAAAAACCTAGCCATTTTATATATATAAAAAATATATTTTTCAAGCATTAAGCGTCTAGGCGCTAGACCTCGGACGGACAGACGGACATCGCGAAACTATAAGGATTCTTTACTAGGGAACCCTAAAAATACAAAATAATCTGGAGTGTGGGGAGGATGGTACTGATCCGGTTGTTTGCCATTTTGCAGTTGCGACATAGATCTATGGATAGTTGATAATAAGATAACTATACAAATAGTAATGCGATATAAAGAACCTAAATATGTACGATATGAAAATACTGTATTATCAAAGTAGATAGGTAAATAAAGTGGTAGTTGCGATGCGACACGTATTAGGCGCCACGGCAGACGTCTAGACCTGAGTGTCGCGCCACCTGAAAGTCTCTCAAGAATGGCCTCCCCAATCCTGTTAATCTAGTTTCCATTGTAACATCCTAATACAACATCAACTAATTATAACATCCTAGGTAGGTACAACATTTTATGACTTTGACAATAAAGCAAACAAACAAGGTAGAGAACTATAGATCTAATGAAAAAGTTTTTGCATGTAAAGTGGCTAGGGTTATTAGAGGAATAAAAAACACAATAACGAAATTTAAAACACGGAAAGGGCTAATTGTAAGTAATTTACGAACTATACAAATTTTGAATTCAGGCTCTATTTAAAAACTTTCAAAGCACTTATACATCTTCAATATAATAATAAGAATATTTTATTTTATTTCTTCAATGGATAGATTTCTTTTGTAACTACATCTTCAAAATAAAGTAAAATGTCAGGAAAAATACAACTTTGGCGGCCCATGTCTGGGACACATGACATGTTTCGAGATTTTGTCAATCAAGACTATTGGCCGTATGTTTGAGAAACTTTGACAGAAAAAGACTTCTTAGCGCATCTTAACTTCCATTGACTTGTCACATTAAAATGTAGAGCAAATCATATGAACTGTGATCGAAGTCGACTCATATCATAATTAATTATATACATAATACATGGACTTAAAATGTAATCTAAAAGATAAAAAGAAACTTCGGTATTTGAACCAGAAGAAATATTGACATAATTCTATAATTTTGACAAAGATTTCCAACGGAAAAGTTAAGTCTGTTGACCAATCTTTTCGTTAGAGTTCGGTGCTTTAATCTATACTAATATTAAAAAGAAGATTTGTAAGGAACTACTGGTTCGAATTGAAGAATTCTTTTAGTGTTCGAAAGAAGGCTAAATACTATAATCGTCGAATTTACACGAGTAGTTGCTATGGGCTAAACAGCCCCTACAAGTTTGTACGGAAACCTCGGTACGTAAATCTGGCTTGCAATTGTCCGGTTTTTTCTTATGTACTTAATCAATAATAACGAATTCAAAATTAATAAGAAAATAGAAAGAATTTCAGACATGAAACTCCATAAATTTTCCATTAAAAAAATTAGAGCAACCGATGTCGACTGTTGACCTTATTGCGGGGCAGACCATAACACAAACATTTGCCCAGACGGGCTGAAATTGTTCGCAAACGAACCGTATCAAGTGCTATCGTTGCGCGATAACGTTGTATTGGCATAGCCGATAAATAATCGCCCTATCTGCCAGCAGCTTGATAACACCGGTATTCACGTGCAAGTGGCCTGCAATCTATACTCTAGCAATTTGCTACACTACAAATTTCCTCTTAGAAAGAAAAATCTCATTTTTTTGTAGGAAAGAATTGTGACGATTCGGAAGAGCTTATATTAGGCCTATCTAAATAAATATATTTGTCTTTGATAATAGTAAAGAGTTGACGACAGCTGTGACAGCCCAGTGCCAAGGCAGCAGCTTATTAACAGACCGTCTTCGACGGTATATAATCAAAGGTATACCACCTCTACCACTAAATCATCGGGGGAGGACGTATCCTATGGTTTAAGTATAATAAATCTATGACTTTACTTAACTTTTCTAAATGGTCTGCAATGAACCCCGCTAATTAATATTAAAAAAACGATAGAAAGGTGAAGATTGAAACAAATAGACGCATTTCTTCAAAGTCGCAAGTGAAATGAGAGCAGTTGCACTAACCATTAATTGTAAAGTACGCATGGAAGATAAATATAATCTCATGCGGACAGACAAGGAAAACTAAATCCCCGAATTAGGTATGTCATGAGAACGAAACATGCCATCATATTGTATCTAAAAGGTATATCAAAGCCATTTAATCTTAAAGGAAACTATTACCTATATGCCTAATGCCTATATGTATGTCATGTTCGTGACAGCTCGTCTGTATCTCGATCCACGTTAGTTTCACATTTATCTGCAGAGTACTGAGCCTTGTTTTCTATTAATCTCCATATAACATATCTAAATGTGCTTACTTTATGTTCCCTTCACGATGGCCGGTTAGATAGAAATCATGTAGTTTTAGTTTAAGACGAAGTTTTTTTATATATTTTGCAACTAACCGCAAAATATTAAAAACACGTACATGTACATTGGTACATTGTACATTGGTAAGGTTTGTGTGACGTTAAAATATTTATGAATTTATGAATTTTATTTGATTGTTTCAAAATATTCATAAAATGTTATTAAGTTAATAATCCTAATTTTGTTTGTGGCCTTCCGCTTAACTTAACTTAGATCTTATGTGGCAATTCTGGCGGAGACAGTAGCCATAAACAGAGTTTTGGAAAGTAGGCCTTTGACTCCAATGGACTTGTGTTTGTGGCCCACGCTGGTTTATGGAAGTCACATGGCTGTTGAAAGTTGATTTACTGATTACGAGAAAATCGCACATGCACGTAACTTGAATCAAGAGAGTAAAATCTCATTTAAGTATACACATTGGTGGGTAGTTAAAGTTACGAATATTTTATTGGAAAAAACATTAAGACAGAAGCAATGCTGTAGTACGTACGCGCCAAAATTTGGGCTCACGGTTTATAAAATAATTGAAAATCGATTGTCGTTATGCACTGAGTAATAAGTATGAGTTTCGAACTTGGTTTTATGTCTGTGCGAGCCAGCTATGTTGGCGACAGAGTATAGCCGTATTCATCAACACGAAAAAGTGAATTGTAATCAAAACAATAAAAATTATAGAAACAGTCACAATCATTGTGTGTGACTTTACTGAAGTGTATAGTAAATACTAATATTACAAAGAGGAAAGATTTGTATTTTTGTATGTTTGTCACGGATTGTCACGGATGAACTAAAAACTACTAAACCGATTTCCAAAATTCTTTCACCATTAGAATGCCTGAGTAAATTGACTCCGGGTAAAGCGGGGGCAAGCAGCTAATCATAGTATAAATTGAAGTTATATCCCGCTCTCTGTCTGTCTCTGTTTGTCATTTGCGTTTTTGCCATAGTTTTAAAGACCTAAGCATACGGTCTTTAAAACTATGGCAAAAACGCAAATGGCAAAAAACGGAACCCTTATGAATCCGTCATGTCTGTTCGTAGTCACAGCCACTTTTTTCCGAAACTATACTGTTGAAACTTGGTAAGTAGATGTATTGTATTCTGTGAACCGCATTAAGATTTTTACACAAAAATAGAAAAAAAAAACAATAAATTTTGGGGGTTCCCCATACTTGGAACTGAAACTCATTTTTTTTATGAAACCCATACGTGTGGGGTATTTATGGATAGGTCTACAAAAATGATATTGAGGTTTCTATTTTTTTTTTCTGAACTATTTAGTTTAGAAAAAAAATTAATTAGATTTAAAAAAATATATAATTAGTTTAGAAAATTCGTTTGAACAAGATCTAGTAAGTAATTTTTTTTGAATACATCATAAATCGTAAACCGCAGTTGCTGCTACCAAATACTATAGAAGACTAATACCCACAGCTTCGGAAGAATTCGGGCATGACGCGACACTAGCGCCCCTACGGCATGAGGGCGGCATGAGGTGAACGATTTCAAAACTTTTGTGCGTTTTGTATGCAAAATGTTATAGCGCCCCTAGCGGCATGAGGTGAACGGAGGTTTTTTGTATGCAAAATGTTACAGCGCCCCTAGCGGCATGAGGTGAACGGCGGTTGCCAAGTCATTGTATGAGAAACGTCAAGAGCTGTGGGTATTAGTCTTTTAAAGTATTTGCTGCTACTGAATCCTTCAATGAGTTTGTAGCGGGAGCGATGGCGATGTGCTCGACCGCCACAAAGGGAAGATCTTCCGGCCAGGCTGGGTGTCATGCCTGGGGAACCGCGGCTCCGACAATGTACGTGTCGGAGGTTGTATATATATCTCCATATCGTAGAAACTTCGATAGCGCGATTCAGGATTTCTAAGTGTCGTCGTATATGACGTCATGTGTTCGCATTGTGAACTTTTTCTTCACTCTGTAGTTCTTCTGTATGGCGATAGGTGTCGCCACAGTACTCCCCTCCAGGATCGAAGGTCCGATGAGATGATGATCAGCAGTCTGTGCTTCTCGTTAGCTTGCCCAGTGAGTCGGGCTTGAGTGTGCGTGCTCCAAGTGTCCCAGTGAGTCGGGCGTGAGCGTGCGTGCTTGATGTATCCCAGTGAATCGGGATGAGTGATGTCCCAGTGAGTCAGGATGATGCATGTCCCAGTGAGTCGGGATGCAGAATATCCAAGTGAGTCTGGATGAGGAATATCCCAGTGAGTCGGGATGAGGGTTATCCAAGTGAGTCTGGATGAGGAATATCCAAGTGAGTCTGGATGAGGAGATATGATGAAGAAGGCTGCTTCCAATCACGTCGGGGTCACCTACTGTAGCGGGAGCGATGGCGATGTGCTCGACCGCCACAAAGGGAAGATCTTCCGGCCAGGCTGGGTGTCATGCCTGGGGAACCGCGGCTCCGACAATGTACGTGTCGGAGGTTGTATATATATCTCCATATCGTAGAAACTTCGATAGCGCGATTCAGGATTTCTAAGTGTCGTCGTATATGACGTCATGTGTTCGCATTGTGAACTTTTTCTTCACTCTGTAGTTCTTCTGTATGGCGATAGGTGTCGCCACAAGTTCGACTCGCACTTTCCCGCTTTTTTTTAATAGGTAGAGTGATTCAAGAGGAAGGTTTTTCCAAAAATTCCATGAAAAAGAAAGAATACAAGCAAACGAGGGTGCCCGCGGGTTTCGCTAGTATAAAACAGGTGGTCATTCTTAGATACGTCTATCAGTACAAATTCCATATGTAGTATTTCATAACCTTGACTTGCACAGGAAATAGACAGATACGATTACTTGCATGCGCTGACATTTATCATACTATTATCACGTCGCTCGGGAGATAATGAACATTTCAAAAATTGGTCGAACCTGAATGGGTGGATTTTGATCATTTTAAATTGGAAATAAAATTGAACTTGAATGAAAATTACTTTATTTAAATATGTTTTGTCGTTTTAAAAAGTAAGATGATTTCTCATAGTTAAAATGTTGTAGAAAATATAATAATATCAAAGTTAACACTATCAATATTTTTGTTTTAATTTATTTATTTTTCATGAAAGACCAAAAAATATGAGGAATTCACGGCGTATTTATATGTACTTTCACTGACATTTTCATACATTTTGGCAAGGTCAAATATCTGGATTTTACTTTCTTAATTATTCATAGGGTTGTACACAGGTAGTTTTGTCTACTCAGTAGTTAACTTGCAGGGATGATAGAAAAATAAATATTTCAATGATACATTTGTGAATAATAAAGATTCTCTTGCATTCATAGCAATGACAAATCCGAAAGTATTGTACTGTACAGCATATTATTATGTACGACGCAGATTTCTGCGATATCTATTTTATTGTTCTACATATTTTATTGTTACTTTTATTTAGATACGATCACTGTAATTAACCTATTACTTATAAGTGTTTTTCTCAGTAAGTAAGTGAATTGTTACTCTTCATGAGATAATAAAGTTTCTTAAACCTGGAGGGCTACTATGAAAGTGTCCATCCGAAACAACGAAACACGTATTAGTGCTGTCAAAAAAGACATTACTAGTTATAATAGGGTTCAAAACTGGTTAGAATTCAGCTAAACGTCAGTTCGTATTTTCGGAATTTCGGTTTCATAGTAGCCCCGGTTAAATGTGTCGTACGTACGTACGTAACTCATGCTCGTAACCGTAGCAATACCAATAACTGTAGCAAAAGATTGTCGTAGCCCATTAAAACCTGTAGTAGCTTAACGGAGTCCTAACAACAACTTTTAAATATTGTCGTAGCTGTAGCAATGAGCAGTTTTCTTTCAGGTATTTTATAGCTTTTCTAAACTCTCGATAGATGGCGCAGACGGCACTTTTGGTAATACAATAGTGGGTGGGTGGAGTGACCTTTTTGCTACAAAGTCGTCATTTATTTTAATATTTTAAAAAAGTTTTGCCATAAATAAAACAAAAAAAATATAATTTTAATTTTTTTAGTTCCATATAAACTGTCTTTGCAACCAAACTGATGCGCACTGTTGTTTTTATATTGCGTGTGAGAAAGGACTCCTAGACCAATCTTGTCCACATTCAATCCCTTCCATTGATTTCGTAATATCCTGTAGTAGAATCAAATGTTTTCCACAGGTATATATATATACAGCACACCGTGATCGCATATTGATTATTAGTTACGTATTACTGAATACAAAGATCATTGTATTTACTACAATGTATTATTAATTAAATTATGTAACAACTTTTTGAGTTTACAATGTTACATAAAATACAAACAAATTTCAATCAAGCAACGCTTCAGAAATGACAGAAACAGAAATCAATCAAATTGAAGTTAGGTCTGTTCTTTCTTGCCACAGACTATATGTTTGGCCTCAACTATATAGCTAAACCAAAACTGATGCTATTGCCAGCTTTTGATGATTTTAAAAACCGGGCAAGTACGTGTCGGGCCACGCACAATGTAGGGTTCCGTATTGGCTAAGCATTTCTTGCTTGCAGATGAGTACAATGCCATATTCAGTGACATTTGTACGTTTTCATCAAAGAAATTTACCTTAACCGTTATAGTTTTCCTTGTAGGTTCACTATATGGACTACTACCTTTTTTTTTAAATTTTAAATACAAGACTTTCAGAGATAGAGGGTGGGGACCACCGTGAAAAACGAAAATTGACACATTAAATGTAAATAATTCGCAAACGGATCATTGTATCGGAAAATGATCTTCCCACACCCTCGATGTTTTTATGACCTATCTATCTAACGATACACCACAAGATGGGGTCGGTGCGAAAAAAAATTTTCATTCCCACTTTACCTGTACCGCACCGCAAAGGCACCGCAAAAAAAAATATTTTTCCAAATTTTGGTCAGACTTTGTTAGCATTGTTAATATGAGTATTCATACCAAATTACAGCTTTCTAGCATCAATCGTCTAGGCGCTAGACCGCGGACGGACAGACGGACAGACGGTTTTTTTATTTATTTTTTATTAATTGTTATGTTCAGGTTCGGGTGTACTAACACCCTCTTCTGATACACCGGACAGATGCGGTAGCGTAGGGCTCTCACCGCCAACGGACAGACGGACAGACGGACATGGCGAAACTATAAGGGTTCCTAGTAGTTTACTACGGAACCCTAAAAACCAACTGATTATACCTACTGGAAAACTGCTCATTTAAGTAGCAAAATAAAAATATTTGTCTTCGTGGCAAAAAAACCGCAATGCTACACTGGCCGTAGTAAATTGTTTCGAAAACATGTTATAGCTGTCCCTCCATCGCATACCGATGTTTCGTAGCCGTATGGCTACGACGTTTCGTAGCTATTGTTAATATTTGATTTATCTACGTCTAACACAGAGATTTTATATTACTTACGGTTAATAAATAGAAGAATGATTCTTTAAAAAGCAGTGAGAGTAGTATAAGATACTACGCTTAAGCTTTTCCACGCGGCTTCGCTCGCGATTAATTTTATGACATAGATCTCGTTTGACAACAAAATAATCCATAGCGACTTGTTGCGCCATATGTTGGCCGATAGCCCATCCCATACAGCTCCCTCTATAGTAGAGGAATCCATTATATCACACAATCCCGTTGGAATGTCATACTTTCACGGGATAAAAAGTCTGACCTCTGACAATATATGTAAGATATGAAAATTTCATAATGATCGGTTGCCGTGAAGGAATAACAAAAAAACAAACAAACTCACTTTCTCATTTATAAATATTAGTATGAAGTATGATAAGAATTGCGTATGATTACGTTAATGTATCGACTAAACCTTATGCAAACAGATAATAATTTAATGTCAATACCGACATTTATAGAGTTCGTTCGTAGACAACTTTGCGTCCCGATGGCTAGCTATTAATTAGCTGTCAATCTTTGAAGTTATCTGCAATAAAAACTGTGTAGGCAGCAGGAGTGTTGTGATGTTGAATGACAAATTAACACTGTAACCGGTTTATTGCAGACAGGTGATTAGGGGGTCGCAGGCCGCGTAAACACGCCAAGCGCGAGTGTTGAGCAGCGGCGGCCGCGGCCGGCGCGGTGGTGGCGGAGTTCGCAGACGCGGCCGCATTCGCCGCTGAGTCACGCGCCCGCTGTCTGCCATTGTTTGGCGCTGTGGCCGGCGGCCGCGGCGCGAACTAGGCCCGCGCCCTCGCGCCGACCTTGTCTCGACACGGATTTATTGATGCGTCACCACGAGAAGCGTCGCGCATTGCCGCCGCGCGCCGCCGCCGGCCGACATAAAACTGTTAACCGAGTTGCGTGCGAGTTCGCTCACCGGAACCAATTCTATTAGTGCTCTATCGAATTGGTCAGTTTTAGATATTTTTTAGAAAACATCTTAATTACTTTTCGCTTGTTAAATATTATTGTTGATTTCATTCAATCATGCATGCATACATTATATCGTAAGTAATTTTAAAGTAAAGTTTAATTAATGTATAAATTAAGAACAACAATATTTTAATTTTATCACAACGATGATGAAATAAAGACAGATAAGAATTCATTTGAATTAATTAATTCTTAACCTTTCCACGTATTATTACTTAACGATTTACAAAAAAAAATGTCTCAGATTAGGTCAGGCACGTGAATCGGATTGTAGTACAACGTGGTAGGTGCCAGACGTCTAGACGGGCTGTCGCGTCGGCCTGAAGGCTCTTCAGGAAGGCCGCCGAAACGCAGCCGCGCCGCCCGCGCCCCTCACGCCGCACACACCCTGCGGCCGCGCCCGCCGCCAAACCTCGCGCGCCGTCCGCCGACATATCAAACTCCGTCCCTGTTCCCGTGATTGTGATTACACAACCTATAATAGACTATTCAGTATCAATAAAGGTCGATAACACAAATAGATTAACATATTTATTTTAATCTTATACTTTATGTAAATCATCGTGTCATTTGTTAATTATGTAATAAAATTAAAAAAATACAGAAATGTACTAATAAAATAAATACTTACATAAAAAAACAATAAGTTTATTGGTAAAATACATAATTAAATAACATGAAATTCAATAAAATTAATTAAAACTAAACTAACAATAAAAATTAAAAACTAAACTAACAATAAAAACTAAAACTAAACATTAAAAAGACATAGTCCTTGTGGCAGGGCGCCTTACATAAAATACAATACATCAATTACCACTTTGTGTCTTTGATAGGTAATATGGATCATCGAGAATATGGGTAATATAAATTAAAGTTTAGGAAGATAAAGAAAAGGTAAGTAATAATTACAGTATATCGATGGAATAATGATTACTTAGCTAAAACAGAAAATAGCAGGAAACTCGAGAATGTAGTTAGTCAGTTATGCAGTCTTGCACTAGACGAAAATCCCCGTTATAAGTCGCAATTTGTAATCGCCTTATCAATCGCCGTTCATACCGTGTCATTCATTGATATCATAAATTTTGACATTATTATCTTTGGCTTTGGCATTTTGGTTACGTTTAGTTTTTGGAGGTGTATTCGATCTAGTCTTACTGTGAGTCTTACCTTTATTAAGTAAGTAGGTCCTGATTTTTTGTCAAATAAAATAGATGGATTGTTATCCTGATCTCAATGAAGATCTCCTCAACAAGCTAGATCGGCTAATAAACAACGCAATTCGTTTCATTTTCTGTCTGCGCAAATATGATCACGTTTCGTCCTTTCGATCAAAGCTTGGGTGGCTGCCTATTCGCCAGCGCAGACATCAGAGAATATTAACAACTCTCTTTTCTATTTTATTTAATCCAAACTCTCCCGAATATCTGAAAGATAAATTCCGTTTTCTTTCTGACTCTCATGACCGTCAACTCCGTTCTGATAATTCTTTCAAACTTTTTACTCCTCTCTGTCATTCTGCATTTATGTCCAATTCTTTCACTCTTCATGCTTCACGACTCTGGAATGCGCTGCCGGACCCTATCAGAGACACCAAAAATGCCTCTATTTTTAAAAAGAAAGTACGTGCTCATTTCCTGGATTTGCTTAATAAGTAATCGTCATCATTTTGTTCGTGTAATTCCTTTAATTGTTTTATGTTGCATAGGAATCATCTATATGTATTATATATTTATTATCTATGTATCTTATTATATTGTATCTATTATATTATATATGTAGGTATATGCAAAATTTATTTTAGAATATTTTTATTTTTACAAGCCGCGTTTGTGAATTTTTGCACTCCCAAGGGTTGACTGGTAGAGAATGCATTTAGCATTAAGTCCGCCTGTTGTATCAGTACTTTGTATTGTGGTCAATAAAGATAATTCAATAAATAAAATAAATGGATATCGCCATTTATTTTCTAAATAATTTGCTACAATTTTGTAATTTTTAGGAGGGTTCGAAAACTCACAAATCAATCCTGTATCCAATTTAGTAGTTTTCAAGTTATTTTATACTTGCTGTTATCCGCGGTTTCGCCCGCGGTTTCGCGCCTAATGTTGGGCACTGTAACTCTGTACCCCTGACAATATGTATACAAATTTTCATAATGATCGGCTGCTTAGTTAAGCCGTGAAGGAATAACAAACAAACAAACTCACTTTCCCATTAATAATATTAGTAGATAGTTAGGATACTAATATTAAAAACCGGGCAAGTAAAGTACGGCCACGTACAATGTAGGGTTTGCCTTCAGTTGAGTATATATCAAATTCTATCACATTTGTAAGTTTTCATCAAAGACATTTTATTTTAACAGTTCGTCGGCTATTACCCGGTAACTAGTAGAGCCTACTTAACCGCTATAGTTTTCATTGAAGGTTCAGCATATGAACTACTACCATGATTTTTTTCAAATTTTTTAAACATAAGACTTTCGGAGATAGAGGGGGCATCGTGCATAACGAAAATGAACATGATAAATGTAAATAATAAAAAAAATGGATCATTGAATCGAAAAATGATCTTTCCACACCCTCAATGTTTTGATATGGTTCAGCGGTTTTCGCGGATCGTATAACAATTGAGGCCGCGCGAAGAAAATTATTGCAAAGTCAGCGTCTTGCCTTGATATTTTTGTGTAAGTCTTACAGAACTGTCAGCACGGAGGCACTCCCTGTGCTGGCTGGCGTAATACCCGTCGATTTGGAGATACAGCGTCGCGCGTCGATGTACTATAGATCAAAAGAAATGACCCCCGCTGATCGTGACAAAATAAATAGACTATTTAATCCGTTAGATGACGTATTACAGACTCTTCTATCGGAATGGCAGGAAAGGTGGGAGACTTCCGTAAAAGGCCGTCATCTGTATCTGTTCTTTCCCTCTGTGAGAGACAGATTAAAGAAAACCTGACTAGAAGTCGACCATCAAGTAGCTCAATTTTTAACGGGTCACGGAAAGGCCAAGTTATTTTATTTCAAGGTTGTACCTTCTCCTTTCTGTGAGTGTTCTACCGCAAATACCAGGGTAGAACAAACAGCTCATAACGTTCTGTGGGAGTGTGATCTTTGGCAAGACGAACGCGTAATCATGTTGGATTCTTTACATGTCACTTCGGGCGTAGTTTATTATTCTGATCTCGTAGCAAGCAGAGAGAATTATCAGGCATTTAGAAGGTTTTGCAATACATATTATTGGAATAAAAATAGTAAACAACAGCTCATAGCATTAGGTCCCAATAGTAATGTAACAATAGACCGTGGTGCTCGGCCACGATCAATCGAGCCTCACTTGATTTGCCATCTCTCTAGGGTATAATGCCTTTTGCTTCAAATTGCTGTTTCTCACGTAGTTGTTAAGGAGGGAAGTCCTTTCAATACTTCCTACTCCGACTATCTTCTTTCTGATTGAATTCGTTGTGAGTTCCAAGACAGCTGTAGTTTTCTTCCCCGGGACGTCAATAAGCTTCATTGCTTATTGTCAATCTGAGGTCGCCGTTGTTGATCCTGGCTTCACAGGAGACACAGTGGTGGGCTTGTCCCGACCCTCAATGTTTTGAAGAGGTCCATCTAACACAACATGGGCTGGGCGCAAAAAAAAAACATTTCCACTTTACATGTAGGGGAGGCACTCCATAAAAATATATTTTTCAAAATTTTGTTCCAGCACTTTGTCATTTACAGTTGTCATTGTTAATATGTGTAGACATACCAAATTACAGCTTTCAAGCATTAAGCGTCTAGGCGCTAGACCGCGGACAGACAGACAGACAGACGGACATGGCGAAGCTGTAAGGGTTCCTTGTAGTTTACTACGGAACCCTGAAAATGAGTTGTTTGTTTGTTTGTATTAAATAGGCTCCGAAATTACTGGAGCGATTTGAAAAAATCTTTTATCGTTTTGGGAAGCTACACTCACTGTAACATACACTATATTCTTTGATCATAGACACTCATATTATTTTTATTTTTTTAAATAAGAATCCTTACTAAAACCCGTGCCAGGCCGTTGCGGGCTGCTAGTATTATTAAATAATTTGGCTTAAGACTGTTTTCTGGACGAGAATGAGATTAATTGACCGATCAATTGCGGTCGGTTTGACAGCTAGTTAGTTTAGTTAAACGACCGGAGTCTGATAACAAGTGTGACGAACGCACGTCCCGACAGAATTGAGCACAAAGATTCGCTAAATAGTCGCCTACGTGTCTGTTCACCTCTACACAATATTGCATGTACCTAATGCAGATAATTTTTAACACACTTTTTTACAATTTTCCATCAAAAACATTACGATCATAGATCGTACCAACTAGTCAGATCTAATTACAAGGTCGGTGACTGGTGAAGAATTCGGATTTTAAGTTCGTATAAAAATATCTAAATGATGGCCATCCCGTGGGATACACTGGGAAGCTATCTTGTGTTAATTTAGATTATAAGCTACTTTTGTAGTCCACACAAGCATCCATACAAATTTTCGCATTTATAATATTTGTAAAGCATTTATGAAATGAGTTCGACCGAGAAGTTTCACTCTCTCACATAATATATTTGGTGAGTGAAAATTTCGGCACTTTTCCTATTGCTCTTCTCTCTATTGGAAACCTTATTTATATAGTACAACGCATTACTAGCGTCTGGTGATTACTTCTGAGAAACAGTAATGATTCCGATCTCTGATTGTGGGAATAAGCTTGTCCAAAAGAATGAATTCAGTGAATGGAGCTGGATTAGGACTACCTTGTCACGCACACGTGATCCGAAAGAATCAACGTGAAGGTTGGAATCCTACTATTTACATAAACATAAATAAAAGTGACGTAACAAGAAATATACCAACAACCGACCGACCGAAATACATAATTTTGTAATAACTTATTTTTCGGTAATTAGAAGTCTATCGAAAAAAGAGCCGCAATAATACTATTGAGAGTATTTAATGTTATAAATTACAGAATTCTGATTCGGTACTTACTGGAGAGCACAACGCCGAAGGTTCACTGACATATGGAAATCCTCGAGGAAAACTCTGTATTACGGTGCAGGTATATTTTATTCGATCGCTCGATGGAGTGGTCGATTGTGACATGTCCAGTCGATAGGGACAAGCAGGGGACAAGACAGGAAACATCTAACCTATCTACTTGCTTAATGCTAGTCTACACTAAACACTTGCGAAGTTCAACAAAAACGAGAATGTGGGCGTTCTACTTTGTGTTCACTTTTGTTTTGATTTCTAACTTTGTGCCTAAACTCACTCAACTTCGCGATACTGCAGTTGAGTTAATATTGTAATGATTTTAAATTACGCAGAAAATACTGCAACTCTACATGAATATCTTTATTTCTTTTCAATTTAAAGAAATATATTGATAGATCAACTCAGAATTTAAGAAGTAGACAGTTATTCTGGGATTTAATCAGGTTGGCCTTTTAGAACTCGGAGCTTAGGCAAACGGCTAAATTACTGATCACCGTGATAGAGTGTCTGCTAGGCTCATATCACAGATTACTAATAGTTATAGTTCACATATTAGCAAATTGTAGCCCGATTGGTCGTATTTAGATGAGAGTAGTACAAGACCGAGAAGATTATCTTAAGGGAGGGAAGCCTATCTTCAATAGTGGCCAGAAAACGGGCTGAGATTATGATAATGACAATTTACATCATCATACCTATTGAAACAATTCCAAGTTTAAACATTTGTTAACCAACCAGCATCCGCTTAACATAAGCATCCAACTTAATAAACGTTATTCAAAATAACATGTCCTGCTATTATCCAGTTACACAAGCATATACCGAGTGAATACAGTGTCGACGTAGTAAGTTTGGTATTAAGGGTGCATTCAAGATGTCAACGTACGGATTATTCGAGAAGAGTGAATTGGTGTAACTACGGAGTGCACACGGACCAAATAATAATATAGATGATGTTATTCTTTTTAAAGAAGTGAAGTAAGTAGATTTACAGGAAATACTTTTCGTAAGGAAGCACGTAATTTTTTTTTTAATTCTACCAGCACTTAAATGTCCTGTTGAGAAGAAGTGCCGCATAAGAAACTCAACAATAGCCTATTTTGAAAGAAGTACTTTTGAATGATGTTGACGAAGGTAAAGATGTCATTCATACCGAAAATTATTATTGTGATTTTACATGCATTTATTAGTTTGATTAGAAGGTTGCATTATATTGTAGTTTATATCAAATGGTATGCGATAGTAGTTGAAAAAACAAAAAAACTATAAGGATGTTCAAATTGTATGAATGAGGATTTATCTTTCTTCTTTATAATATTAGTGTAGATATTTCATTTATAAGTAAGTAGTTGTTACGGTTCAATCATCCATTCTTATTTTGAAAATATGTTTGAATGAAAAAGGTCACTCTGCCGTATATCGAGAGGGCATGGGTTCGAAGTTCGAATCCCACCTGGAGCAGGGTGAAATTTTTCTTCCAAAAATATGTACAAAATACATAATGTAGTTGGTCTATGGTAGCTGCCACTGCTGTGGTGCAGTGCGGGGGGTGCGGGGTGAGCGGTATAGGTTGATGCATTCGATGTACCTCGGTCGGTGTACAATGCACCGGGCGCACCGCCCGGGCGCCCGCACCGTACTTGCCCCTGCTGGTCATTGCTGCAAGTTTTGTAAACGCCTTACAAAACCCACGTCACAAAGGTTCCTATTTGTGTCATTAGCCTAAATAACAAACATACGGTGACTTGCTCAAAACTATTTTTAAAGTTAATGAAATATTATGTTATGACTGCCAGTTCTCAAGCTAAAGAAGAAAAATATACAGCTTGATACTTAATGTGGAAATAAAGTGCAACTCAGAAATGAATTACCTACTTAATCACACAAAAGGTGACAGCTGTAGGTACCCATTGAAAATTCCGAGTAATAGTTAAAAAGAACCAGAGTAATACGAAGTTTTTTACAATTACGTTATTCGTTGATATTTTTTATCCTTTGTCATAATCATTTCAATGGATTCTCTTTTGGCAAAGAATATGGATTTACAAAATAATCATAATAATGTTAACACAATTATAATTTAATTTGTCTTTCCTTTAATCTTTTTTTTGTAGGTTTTTTTGTTTAGTTTGGACCATTTTGATATAAAGCTTACTATACTTCGATTAAGGTACGCTATGTGTTCTTAAAAGTCATGATGGTTCATCCTCGGAACCAAAAGTTCTTCAAGTGTAATTTCCACGCAGTCAAAATACGGATGTTCAAATAAATAAGAGCGTTGCCCATTCCACTGAGCTCATAAATATATCTACTTCTAAAGACGACAGTTCTAAAGCCATTACGGAGCTTATAGCAAACCAGAAGTTGGTGTGAGAGAAAAGTTTATGGAAATTATTTCCATTTTCAGCCGAAGTCTACAAAGCTTTCAAGTGTGCTCTCCATTACATTTTGTGAAGCTATTATGTAAGTAAGTATTTGTACTGTTTTCATAAGTCTTTGATAGATTCAAACTGACGGTAAATCAATGTTAAAAGAAAGAAAAACAGTTATGTGAGTGGCATTAACTTTAAAGTGTTGTGCAAAGTGTGTTGCTGTTAACATATCACGCCACTAGGAAAATGATTTTGTACAGAGATGAAACTGGAGTGAACCAGTTTCATCTCTGGTTGAAAAACAGCCTGAAACGGTATGTGAGTATTGATTTTATTAATAACTAAGGCCATTTTTTCCGAGCAAACTATGACTGATCATATTTTTTAAAATAGGGAAATTAAAGTAGTTTTCTTATTAAAATATTTTTACTTTCAAACCTGAAAAAAAAATTCTTTGTATTAATCTTAGTATAAGCGACAATAGACATCCGTAGTGACTAGTGGGTAATCTTGTTTCTTCTTACTTTTAGTATTTTATTCCTTAAATTTGAGTTTGAATATAGGTACCTGCTAATCGTTCGTTTTTAATTAGCAAGTATACCTACAAAAATAACAAAGATGATTATCCCAATCAACTATGCAAACGAAGTTGCTGATTTGTTGTGATAAAATGCAAAGGAAGTGCGTTGGCGAAGCAGTAAGATGGAAGTCCTGTTTGGGCACTGTCGCGTAAAAATGTGGGAAGAGTGGCCGGATACGGGCTAAAACACTGGGCTTGTAGTATGTGCTTACTTGGACGAACCGGCGGCGGCCCTATACACACAAGCCAATTCGTTGTATTATATTTAATTACCTCTATCACAGATATTTTTATTCTTAGGTTAGGTCTCTATTATTCGGCGCCAAGCCGCCCAGGGACATTGGTTAGGGCCTAGGGGGAATCTAAAGAGCTGCGAGCTCTATCGATAAAAAAAAAATCTCGTCAACGTCACTGGGTAGTTAACTTACGTTGTCGGCACCAATGGCACCCATCATAATCTCATGATTGAGTACGGCATGCCAATTAAGAAAATTACTTGGCACATTTTTTGTTACAGATCTAAACTTAAGTAATAAAATTATGAACAGTAGGTGTCCCCAGCTTGCTTGTAGTGGTGTGTCTTTGCGGTCCTTTGCCCATCGATAGGTAGACACCTTCATCCGTCCTCTGACTTTTCAATGATTCAGTCTCATTTGTGATTCGGAGGTGATTCGCATGAAAATACAATGTTGTATTGTTTAAACTTTTAAATATTCACGTATTTTGTGTTAGAGAACATTAAATTCTAGACTTCTAGTGTTAAAACTAGACGGTTGTTCTCTAGTGGTGAAACCTACAGAGACATAACAATGTCCGTATTTAATATATTTATAATTAGATAAAGTTTTCTTAGACATTTTCTCAGCTTGATGCAAATAAATAAATTAATGGCATTTGTTAGTATAATATGTACATACCATTACATAAATAGACCTATCTGCATCTATTTAAAGTGAATAAAGAAACAGCAATCATTAAAGTCTTTAGCAAAAGTGAATAGAGATTATGTAAAGTGGAATCCTTCAGTAGTGAATAGGAGCATTTAACAATGTAGAATAGTCCCTTCGAGCAATTAGCTTTTATCTTTTCACATTTTGTAATATAATTGCAATGGAAAATAGGAAAGAGTTAGCAATCAGTATGTATTAAAATGATTCAGAATGTATTTATGTAATTTTTATAAAAAATCGAGTAAGTAAATACTTTCACGCAATATTTAGAAAGAAGAAGACTTTCATTGGTTGATTGAGACAGGCATTGTGGCGTATTCATACATATGTCTAAAATTATTCATTGTATTATTTTAGTTGTATAGCGTTTGTTACACAATTAAAATTTTATAATGAATACAATTCTATAGTAAACGATTTTATGCACAAGGATAATGCTGCTCGTGGATCAAAAATTATGAACAAAAACAACATTTCGCGTGCGGTCACCGTGATGACGTTGCGTCTTGATGTCGAGACACTGACCCGTGTCCTTGCCGCGACCCTGCACCGCAAGGGTACATACACATGACACCTCAGAGCCGTATATGGTTTACACCTTTTATACAATCATAAATTAGCTTTTACCATATCGATTTAGATGACAGGTGAATGTCAATATATAACATAAAAGATTAGAGAGGTAGGGCACAGCGGATAATCCGCTCAAATCGTCGCTCAAACCTTACAGAAGATCGTAGCCAAATAGCATTGGTCTTGGCCATGTTGTGTTCCTACGGTGAGTAAGGTCTCCAGAGCTCCACTTGAGGGGGTTGGGAGGGTTGGCAACGCGTGAGTGATACCCTCGGTAGTGCAAGCGTCTATAGGCTACGGTGATGCTTACCACAGGCGGGCCGTATGCTTGTTTGCCAACTTAGTGGTATAAAAAAAATCTTTCGCTTTATTTTTTCGAACGACTCGATCTTCATTATACCGACTCTATACAGGGTCATTTCCATCGTCTGAGTGTTCGTAATGGTGGTATGTCAAATTATGGTGTCGTATCCGTTACTTAGAGAGATTCAATAAACGCCATGTTTTAGGTGCACTATCCCGCTGTTCTCATTCGCTGGGTGATTCACATCCCATTTGATCCCATGATGTGCAATCCTACTCGTAAGGTTGTTCCTGTGCTCAATACAATTCAGAGTTTTCAGACCGATGCAAACATTTAAGAAACCCCATCGCCAGTAACGCTCCTCCTCAGTATTTACAACATTAACTATGGCTCCTCCTGAGGAAGCTGCAAAGCATTTCCTCATGACACGACCTTTCTTACTGGTGTAGGTGTAGGTTCACACATTATTTTAAAAGAAAAACAAACGTAACTTTTTGCGTGAAAAAGTGACCCAAGTAACTAGCAATTTTTTTAGAGCCGTACCTATAAAAAGGAGGGAAGGGGTAAAAAAGAGAGAATCAAACATAATGTTAAGTTTAAAATGCTACTGACTATTTTCTGGTCGTTAATACATTAATACAAGCGACTAATGAGCAAACAGTTTATTATATTATTATGCACAATATGCTGGTATACATTGGCCGTCAAAAATAAGTAGTACAGTTTTAAAATTGCAATACTTATCTCCTAACTACAGAAGCTAGACCTTTGAAATAAGAAAAAGATAAAAGACAATTTCATTTCATTTAATAAAAACTTCGTGCATAATATCGTCTTTTAAAGATTGATTTTTATTTCAAAACTAACTTCTATAGTTTAAGAGTAATTGCAATTTTAAAACTGTACTACTTATTTTTGACGCCCAGTGTATAATACTAGCGCCCCGCCGCGCCCCAGCTTCGCACGGGTTTTAGTAGGGATTCCTAATTTTTTCAAAAATTGTATATAGCCTATGTCACCCGGGGATAATGTAGATTCCTAACGGTGTAATAAATTTTCAAATCGGTCCAGTACTTTTTGAGTTTATACGTTACAAACAAAAATACATAAATACAAATCTTACCTATTTATAATATAAGGATAGATAAAGTAAATATATATTTTAGACGTTCATCAATACTTTTCCGAACAGAGGATGTTGTACGATGCAGCTCATGCAGCTCATAAAACAAATTGTCAATTGTCTTTTTTATTGGCCAACACGTGCAGAATACAAACGTACATAAAATGCATGAGCCATTAATTCGATGCATGTCACTAAGGCAATACCTTGTGAAGTCAAAGAAAAAATATTTAATCTTATCTTTTCAATTTGGTTTGTCATTTTGATCAATAGGTACACTACACATATAAAACTATAAAATTCAAAGTCCTGACTGATTTAACCACCTATAAATCAACGCACAGCCCACACCGCTGGGTCAAGAGATTCCAAATTTGGAATGTAGGTTCCTTACGACGACTAGTAGTGTACCTACTATGAAATGATTTTTCAAAATTCCCACGGGAAAGCGAGATATACGCAAACGAAGTTGCGAGGGTTTTTCTAGTTAATCATAATTTTGAAAATGGAGATTAACAATTTTTTAATTTAAACAACTGACTATAGTTTGTTCAAGATGCAACGAGACAAAATGTAAACAAGCCCGGTACTTTCAAATATTACTAGGAGTCTTTTCATGATTAAAGCTAGTACTAGTAGTATTAATACTAGTAGTATTAGTAGATACTAGATAGATAGATAGATAGAATATGCTTTATTTGCAAATCACAAAAACAGGACACAGAATACATAGATAACTTACAGACTAGTGAAATCGCAACAAGGCGGCCTTATTGCTAACAGCAATCTTTTCAAGGCAACCAAGGTAACGAACCATTTAATGGACTGGGCAGGGCCAGCAAGATAAGATTTAAAAAAAAATAAGTCATAAAAGCTAACAAATAGTAGTAGTAGTTAATAATAGTAATAGTAGTAGTTAGTACTGTTGTCAAGTCAACTTTTATTTTTTACTAACAGGTTCATCTTTATTTGAAGGAATAGAATGCGTTTATTACGTGTTGTCTCTTTGGATCTTGAACAAATAATACTTAGTTATGGAAATTGGTATTTGGTCAATTTCGACTTGCTTTCGAACCTAGTGTAACATAATAAAACATGTCATCATTAACGTAATCATACTAATATTATAAATGTGAAAGTGAGTTTGTTTGTTTGTTTGTTATTCTTTCACGGCTTGACTAAGTAGCCGATCATTATGAAAATTTGTAAACATATTGTCAGGGGTACAGAGCCCAACATAGGCTACTTTTTATTTTATCCCGTGAAAGTATGTCATTCCAATGGGAAAATATTTTTTCTATTATTGGTAGCGCTGGAATTGCGATGTCCGCCAACAGATGGCGCAAAAATTTGTGCTTTAGGTTGTTTTGTTGTCAAACGAGATCTATGTCATAAAATTAACCGCGAGTGAAGCCGCGGGGAAAAGCTAGTTGACTATAATTTTCGTTTGATGAATAAAAATAATAAAAGGCTTATTTATTTTAAGTAATTACAAAACGATCAGTTAGAGCACAGTCACCAACGTAGTAGTAATGTCATCGGCAACCATCGTCCTTCAAAGTGCAGCGTGCGACGCGATGTAGACTGAGCTAGGGTCGCTGCGGGCAGCGCAAGGGCGCCGTCTATGCAGCGCCCCTATGCCCTTGCCAACCAGACGGTGCATGCACCCTGCACGCTACAGTGCAAACATGCGTCAGTTAACAAGTGGAAATATGATGACAATCATTTACAACAACATACCTATTTGTTGTTTTTTATTGCATCATTGCATATAAATATTCTTACCATACTAGTCAAAACATAGAACCACCTTGATTTTGATTAAAGTCAATTAAAATAGATTTTTCTGTACTAAAATATTCTAATATCTTGATTAATTATAAAATATTTATTAAAAATAGACTATATTATAAAGAAAATTTTTTTATGGGATTCACACCGTAACCTACAAGTGAAAGTATTTATTCTTTCAATTTGATAGGTAGGATCTCCTTTCTTAGAAAAGCATATCTCTGGCGTGCTGTCGGTTAGCACAAGTTTTCTTCTGGAACCTTCTCCCAAAAACAATTCAGGTATTTATGAGGTGCTGTGTGTTTATGATCCCAGATATTTTTTTCATACTGATCCGGTCGATCGAGGTCGATCGACGTGTGTTACCATGGCCATCCAGAAAACTTTATCTCGCAATAAAGACATGGATACATAGAAGATAAGCCAGTAATCCCATATTGTGTAAAAAATTCTTACATAAAATTTTATATAAAATATTTAATATTATATAGGTACATATTTTATTCCAATATTTTTTATTTATACACATTCTTGTTCACTTAAAAAGTCTCAAAATTATGAAGAATCATGAAACATAATTAATAAATATAAAAGTTAAATAAAAGCAATGAGCTTAATATACTTATTTACATATTTTGAGGAAATGCTTGCAAAGCTTCAGAAATTTCCTTCAATAAATCCTTTTGTCCCTTTTCCAGCAGTAAAACTCTATCAATTGAGAATTGCAAAGCTAGATCTTTAAAGTTTTTCAAGTGGTCTTCTTCTCTGTCAATATGATAATCGATATCACCTTTGAGCTGCTCCAAGGTGTAAATGTAAGAACTTGTGTCTGGATTCTGAAGCTTTTCGTCTAATTCTCTAAATATATCTACGAAGTCGTTGTTAATCTTATTTTCAATGTTTTTCAATTGCTCGTCCATTAGATTATCTAAGACGTCTCTAGGTGGAGTGTATTCTGATGATTCGATCCCATGTCGCAACTCTAAAACAAACAGGTAAGTACTTATTGTGTTTACTTAAAATTCAATTTTATTCCTAAAATCTCTAAGCTTTTAATAAAAACAAAAAATGAAGAAATATTTATTTATAGAAACACAAAACAAATTGTTACCAAATGAAATGAAATGAAATGAAATCGTTTATTTCAGAAATTAGACCTTCACAGGCACTTTTTCTTGTCATTTACAACTTGTTTATATAAAGAAAATAAACTACGTTATATACTACCACCATTTCGGAAACAAGCAAAATGGCAACCGGAAAAAGAAATGGCGAAAGAAAACCGGTTACGGCCTTTTTGTCATTTTGTACTTTTTTTTTTTCTCCTTTTTTTTCTACTCATTAGTTACAATATAGGTATAAGTACATTAAAATGTAAAAGAAGAATACGCGGAATGTTATACACAATGGTGTGGAATGAACAAGTCTTAAATCTACAATAAAATAAAAAAGTCAGTACTGACAAGAGTGAGCAGACCAGGCAGCACCCGTTCACGAGTTGACGCGAGAGTCAGCCATCGCTGTGCTCAACCATATTAGAGGGAACTCAGCGACCCGACTCCCGACGCCACCACCAGTTTGGACATTTAAGCGAGCATGACATACTCAACCCTATCAGACTTTGTCCCAAATATTTACTCTATGTATTAGTAATTATGTATTATGTATGTATCTATGTAAAATCAAATCAAAGATTTAACAATTACTTATAATATAACCAAATAGTACAGGTAGGCACCAACTCAAAACATGTGCATACATACAGCTACTTAGTTCAAATTACGAAAATTATAAACAATAAAAAGTTCAATAGCCGCTCAGATCCATAAAGCAGCATGCAACTTTAGAAGAGTTATCAAAAAGACAAAAAATACTTTTTTAAAATATTATGTTGGTTTACTTACGTAGGTCATTCGGATTCATCACGCATGTTGTACAATATTTACGATACTTCTGTGTATGTTTTCCTAACATTATTAGGTGCGAGTCAATTTCCGTATTCGTTTCTACAATATTTTTAAATGTCTCGTTCAAATTTATCGCATTGATATCGTTATAAAAACTTTCCATGTCAAGTTGGAAGCTTAAAATATTGTACATTGTGGTGCCAAATATATTTAATGCTAAATTTTTTATTTCTTCTCTAAAATTGTTAATTTTTATATCGTATTTTTCCCTATAACTCTCGATTTTAAATAGTAAATCACGGATAACATCTTCTGCAAAAGTTTTCACTTTGTTTTGTATAACTGTGTAAAGTTCTGAAACTGAAACGCAGGATGCAGGTTTCGGAACAATATCGTTAATTTGTCCTGAAAATAAAAATATATATAATATATTTATCGTCTAGTAGACCAAGGCAATACATAGTTTAGTTTTGAATAATTGTATTATAATAAATTAGTTAAAAGATAATTGTTATTACAACAACATGTCGAAATAAAGTCATTAATATAGAGGTTTACTGTAAACCATAGAATTGTCATTGGCATTACGTGTTACAGATAATGTAATATAATCTTACTATTACGTATGTCATTGCAAAAATATGCACAGATTTTTTTGAGTTTCATCAAATCATTTTTTAATTTTGTAGCTTTTACTAATCTCTTATTATATTCATTTTCCAATTCATTTGACTCATTTAGCTGCTCTGAGATTTCATTCATTTTGTCCATAAGTTCTCCTTCTTTGTCATGGATATCGTATAAAAATTTTTTCAAACGCTCTGGTTGACTCCAAATAAAGCTTAAAAATTTTTCATGCTCTTCTAAATAATGATCACGGAATGCTACTGCATGCTCATAATAAGAATTGCTAATATACTCATAAATGTTGTTATTATCAATCACATTATTGACAAGGTTTTTAAAATCTTCTGTGCTAATTAGACTTTCACCTTCGGGGCATATCTCTAAAATAGAAAAAAAAACAGATATCGATGAATTCGGAGATTCAATAACCGTCTATAAACTTATTTAACCTAAGTTACATTGAGTTTGAATGTATTTAATACTAGCTTTTCTTCGCGGCTTCGCTCGCGTTAATTTTATGACATAGATCTCGTTTGACAACAAAACAATCCATAGCGCGACTTGTGGCGCCATCTGTCTGCCGATACAGCGCCCTCTATAGTAGAAAAAATATTTTCCCATTGGAACGACATACTTTCACGGGATAAAAAGTAGCCTATGTTGGACTCTGTACCCCTAACAAAATGTATGCAAATTTTCATAATGATCGGCTGCTAAGTCAAGCCGTGAAGGAATAACAAACAAACAAACAAACTTACTTTCTCATTTATAATATTAGTAAGGATAGGTACTTTTCTTTTCCACTACACTCCACCACTCCACTCTCCACTCTTTACAGGGTCGGCAACGCGCGAGTGATAACCCCCCAGTATTGCAAGCGTCTATAGGCTAGGCTGCGGTGCACTGTTTACCATTAGGCGGGCGGACCGTATGCTTGTTTGTCACCTTAGAGGTTTAAAAATAATCTTTCAGTAATGTTAACTGAAAGTATTTAGTATGCTTACGTGTTTCAATAGGATTTCCAATATCGCCTTCGCCTTCCTCGTCACTCATAGATCCACGCCACTCGGGCCACTCTCGCCACTCCGGCCACTCCTCGGATACCTCTTCAAAATCATAAATGTCACCCCAATGAAAATTATATGAGTATACCATATCACTATGTAACAACAACATATAACCGAGCAATTTCAGTAACATTTTGTTTATGGCTAACTATGTCAGTTTCACAAATCAGAAAATATTAGACATGCCTTCTAATTTATAACAATAAGTTTTATAAGTACCTTTGTTTAGAATTTTAGTAATTTCCTTACATTCCATCCATGTCGTGATTCCATCCAACATTTTTATTATATATGATAGATAAATTCCTGGCATTATTGAGATACTATAAATATCGTGATTTAAGTAATGTCAAGAATGTTATCACATAAAATTCATAACTTTTACTAGGTACTTATTTGAGCTATTGTAAGTATTTATGTTTTCATATTTTATTACATTTTTTCCCTAAGACGCAAAAAACAAAAATATTTAGTTTATTATTACTATACTATGCTATTATTATACATTAATATCAATTTATAATAATAATTATTATTAACAACGTAATATTATGTACAGTAAATATGCATTAAGTAAAATAAATTCAAAAGTTTCACAATTTCATAATTAACATTGTAAACTAGGCACAGAAACCTACATGTCGAGCGTTCCCCACTTGGCCGATTTTATTTCAATTATTTCACTTGGAAGCTCCACACGAGAGATTTTGCGATGCTAATGAATAGAAATGCATTGACGTGATGCAGATCTAATTGGACAATGTATCGACTGCACCGTTTCGACCGCGTATGGTCGCCATAGGTCGCCATGCTGTCTGGAGGACGAGCGGACGGGAGGTCGCGGTGACCTCTACGTACATCATCAATCCACATCAGGTTGCAACGAATTAAATTATTTGTATATGTATTTTATTTATTAATAATACAATTATAATACTATATTAAACGAATAATAACATTTAAATTTAAAATACGAACTAAACATATTAAAAATTAAACTACTTAGATTAAAATTAAAATGGCAGCGTCTCTGTGGCAGCGTAGGTACACAAAATTCTGGCAGTGTTTAAGCACTTATATAATGTTTTATGGAAGGCTTTGCTAAAACTTAACTGCTCGTCGTTCCTCTAATTCTTACATGGACACCAGCAAATGTGGTCTTATGATTGAGAAACGTCACAAATATTACTTCTGAAGCAGTGTTCTCTAAAAGGAAGCTAAACATTAACTAAGTAGGATCCGTGCGCGGATGGAGATGGTGGAGATCTATCAGTAATACCATGTCCTATCCAGTATCCTTGCTAAAGTTTAGGTAGAATATCCTATTTAGTCTTTATTATGATTGAATTTAATAACGTATAAGGAAGCTATTGAATACGCTACAATTAAGAATGTACAACTTACCTAGAGTTACTTAAATTGTTGTCTGAAAGACAGGTTTCCGGTTTTTCTGGAGATAAGTGAGACGATAATGACCAATGAAACCGTAATAGACCTACAAAAACGACGAAATAATAGTCAACATACATCGATTAACTTCAATGTAAGCTAAAGATAATTTGACGAGTGTTACTTTCATAATTGGACTTGACCTGACATTGAAGTCTTGGGTTCCTAATGCACTATGGATAGTACGACGTACACGTAGGTTTGCGGGTATTAAACACGCCCTTAAGCTTCATTTATTGGGTCTGAAGCGAGACGGGAAAGGAAGGGGTCGGAAAGGGTAGCGGGGGTTGGGGAGGGGATGAGGGGGCGTTGGGGTCAGACGGCGGCGTTCAAGGTTAAGGCCATCCGCCCCCGTCCGCCGCCGCACGCACACGCGGTAGCTATGATGTGCTCTTTCAATTTTCTCTTCGCATCTCTAGTAATTAACTAACATGCTAGAAAAAACACATAATTTGTGTTATAATCACAACGCAATATTACAACTTAAGACTAATAATCTCTGCTTTTAATTTTTCATTAGTTTTCAGCTGCGCATGTACTTTTTTATGAATGGTTAGTCTGTAGTAGGGCAATGCATCACTGGATCCTGGCTGTGCTTTGTTTCGTTTCATAGATATTCGTTTCATATATTATTTTCAAAGGTAGGTATTATCATTTCATAATTTTTCATACAATAGAATAACAAATAATTGATTTCTTATTTTCAAATTCTTCTACTATAAACAACCACAACTTTAATTTGACGCTTACAATAACATTGTAATGTTATGTTACAGGTTGAAGTAAGCATCTGTGATGTTTGATGTGAAATTGCCCTCATTCCACTTGGATCCATTATTTGATCCCTCAATGGACCCTAGGTGACCTTTTTACCACTTGAATCCATCAATGGATCCTAGGTGACCTTTTTTCCACTTGAATCCATCAATGGATCCTAGGCGACTTTTTTATTCCACTTGAATCCATCAATGGATCCTAGACGACTTTTTTATTCCACTTGAATCCATCAATGGATCCTAGGCGACTTTTTTATTCCACTTGAATCCATCAATGGATCCTAGGCGACTTTTTTATTCCACTTGAATCCATCAATGGATCCTAGGCGACTTTTTTATTCCACTTGAATCCATCAATGGATCCTAGACGACTTTTTTATTCCACTTGAATCCATCAATGGATCCTAGACGACTTTTTTATTCCACTTGAATCCATCAATGGATCCTAGGCGACTTTTTTATTCCACTTGAATCCGTCAATGGATCCTAGGCGACTTTTTTATTCCACTTGAATCCATCAATGGATCCTAGACGACTTTTTTATTCCACTTGAATCCATCAATGGATCCTAGACGACTTTTTTATTCCACTTGAATCCATCAATGGATCCTAGACGACTTTTTTATTCCACTTGAATCCATCAATGGATCCTAGGCGACTTTTTTATTCCACTTGAATCCATCAATGGATCCTAGGCGACTTTTTTATTCCACTGGAATCCATCAATGGATTCTAGGCGACTTTTAAAATTCTACTTGAATGCATTAAATCAAAGGGATCCACCAAAAAAAAATTTTCGTTTTTTTAAGACACATACCTAATTTTGTTTTATATTGCCCTTATTTTGTTTTGACTAGTAGGTACTCATACTTATAACTAACAGACTAGAGTATATGCAAGGCGGCCTTAAGGGGTTATCATGATATAAACAGATTAAAATGGTCGTCGCTTGGTCGTTAATGAATGCAGTGTGAAGGGCGGGCGGGAACTCGGCGTGACTAAACGAATTTCGAGTTGGTCATGCAGTTTTAACCTCGTCTTTTAAGGTATAAAACAGATAAACAACATTTGAATAACTATTCCCAATTACTATTTCTCTTTATCTATGGTTACATCAGTTATTAGAAAGTATTTTAAAGCTGCGAACTTGGGCAGACTGTCCGTCGCGTCGTCGCAGACAAGATACTATTGTGACGTCACATCGTGACATTGTATACCATTACAATATCTGTAGTGTGTCCTCAGAAATAATGAAAAATCTCAGTACTTATCTCTGTAAAACCCACAGATTCATTTTTTTTTATGTCATACAGTAGACAAACAAGCAAGCGGGCCACCTGATGAAAAGCGGTCACCGCCGCCTATGGACATCAGTAACACCAGGGGCGCTACCAATGCGTTGTCCACCAAGGAAGTTGGAGGAAAGGAAGGAGGAAGGGAAGGAAAAGAAGGAGGGAGAAAGCTGCTTCACGTCGATATTCTGTGAGAGGGTGGTACTTCCCCGGTCGAGCTAGCCTATTTCGTAATAATTGCTCTACCACTCCAAGATTCATCAGTCTCACCCTTAGGTCTGAATACCTCGTCACTGATTGTTACAAGTTTTTATTTTTCTTTGAGTAGGAACACTACAGATTTTATAATCGACAATAGGTAATTGGTATACCTACAATAAAAGATAGAGGACCTTACAGTCAGTTTCTAAAACGCATTTTTAGAATATAATGTCATTAATTTTAAAAATGATTTTGAGCAATTCATCGTTAGTGTGGAAGTTTCGACATTTATTTTATTGTGTGGTATGTATGACTATGGTTGTAATAAAAATCGAGTCTTTTTATCGAAAGAGATTTTATAATACGACGCAGATGAGTTAGAATTGTGTGAGTCAGTTGCACGAACCCGCGACCGACGGATATGAGTTCTTCCTCCGCGTTATCGGCCGGCACTTTTGTTAAATTAAAATGGATGAGGTTTAAAGTGGATGGAGCGACTGTGCTGACGGCTGGCGACGGCGACGCGCGACGTCTGCGCGCGATTACGACAATCTGCTGCGGCAGAAAATAGGCCGACGGGCGACGCGTGGGGTCGCTCCAACGTATGTAGGCCATAAACACAATAGTACACTGGAGCACATATCGAGTCAAGAACGCAATGCCGCGTGCTCATTGCAATGTGAATGTGACGAATCCAAATGGAGGGTATTCAAGCGTTGCAAGCATTTTATAGACTCGTCAAGCAAAAGAAATATTTAATGGTCAACAGTCAACATGCTATTATATAGGTGATAGGTACTCTTTTAGTTTATTTAGTGATAACCACAGATTAAAGAACTACGTATTTAAATACGTATTTTGTGTGAAAATTTTACCACAACTCAAATTAACTTTCCGGAGTATCAAGGAACTAAATGTCAAAGGATTCGGATGGATGAACCAATCACTAAATATATACCTTGGCGGTGATACGTTGCCGAAAGCTTGGTCGCAAGAGTTCAATTTTTTTTTCTTATTTAAGGCCTACACCCCACGCCATACTACAAGAACTTCTTTGTATGAAGTACACACCCTCAAAGTTTAGGCTCTGCGTTGATCCGTAAGTCCGTAAGCATTTTATAATAATGTGGATAGATTGGAGAACTAACAAAAACACGTAACATTAAAATTCATAGGATGCCTATGTATGACAGTGATCGCTGGAATAGCAAAACTGTTTGTGACACCAATTGGCACGTGTATCGGGAGTTTTACATTCCCGATACACGTGTCAATTGGTGTCAACGTCATCTCACTAAGCCCTGTTTCTTTTAACTTGACCAATGTAGTAAACAATCTAAGCATGTCTTTTTAACGAAAATAGGCAATTAAAATTATCGTTCACACCCAAATAATAATAATGTAGTTAGAAATGGCATTTAACACAACACTCTTATTATTCTGGGGATTTATCGATTTTACACATGGATATTTGAATAAAAAGACACGCTAAGATTGTTTACTACATTGGTCAAGTTAAGAAAAAGGGGTTTACACACAATCATATTATGATAATCTGCAATCAGTGTACAAAAACAAGGCAAAGACGGGGTGTTGTATCACCAATTATTGGTTCCATAAATGTATAGGTTTTGTTGGGATGATGTACGCAAACCAGCGGGTTACTCAACGTTATGTAGTAAATATATAGCAAATAATAGATAACAGCAGTATCAAATCCTGGAGAGAATATTTGTGATGGAGAATATTTACGGAAATCATAAAAATACCACCGGGCCTTGGGCATTGTTTGTTACATAGATAATTTCTCAACAATACACATTTACGAAATGAAATTTAATTCGGCCAAGTAATTATAATAAATAAAATTCTGCCATCTTAAAAGTAGGTATGCCTTTGTAAGTCCTGACATAGATACTTAATACATATTCTGCCAAATAATTATTATATTTAATAATATTTATATAAGCCTAAAAATATTCGTTTAAAGAAGATTATGCCGATTGTGTTCTGTCAAATTAAAATTGGAGCATCAAGATTCAGCCAGATAGGGAACCCATTTACGATATCGATTTTGATATCGTATTTCGGAACCTTATAGACGCAATGACCAATTTAGAATTAAATCGCGGCGCGCGTCATGTAAGTGCCTCCAAGGGGTCAGTTTCAAATAAAATCCGTCTGTCTGACTGCAATAAAAAAAGATGTGAGACCTGAGAGTGTGCGAGAATTGATTTAGTGAATTTATTCATGATCCATTTTTACACGCACACAACATGTTTGATTTTTCAAAAACTAAATAGTAAGTACCTATTTGATAATAATATAATATATTGTAATTTAATTTTCTTTTTATACTTACACTTTTTTTACACACAGTTAAATATAACGTACTATTCATGATATGAATACTTAGTTACAAATTTGATATCAATTCCCAATTAACAGTTTAAATCGCAGTTAGTAAAATTACGTACGCATTGTCGATTACGAAAAAACAACAAGATCGAATATCTGATTTATTTAATTGCTAAGAAGAACATACCTATTCCAATTAAAAATAATAAAAACATTATCTCATACTTAATGAAGTACCTAGTAAATATACCAATAATGAATTATAATTTATTTTCTAGCGATAGCATCATCCATGCTAATTGCATTTTTGCATTTATTTCGGCCAACCATAAGTCAATTAAATAGTGAAACTCTTGAGTGAATTTTCGGTTTGTGTAAATAGCCGTCTAGGTATATAAATTTCCATAATGCAATTCGTCTAGACTAGACAAAGTGCGCTCGCGAACGCGTGCCGGAGACGAAGCGCCGGAGACACCGTCTGGAGGTGAATCGAGACATAATGCACTGTCTACACATACAGAACACTCACGTTATATGAAAATATTCTTTAAAAATTACAGTCCAAATTAAAACGAAGTAGATATTGAATGAAGTGTTCCCTAAATCCGAATGTTTTAGACTTAAAATAGACTAGGGTCGGCAACTACGGCGACTGCTCCCCATCAGCCGGGCCGTTTGCCTGTTTGCCACCTTAGTGGTATAAAAATTAGAAATATGTAAAATATTTTTTTACCGAAGTTATAATTGTATACTATATTTGAATAAATACATTTTCATTTGATTTTCCTCATAAAATTGAAATATGTAAGATATTTTTTTACAGGAGTTATTCATGACTTATTATCGAAAACAAAGTAATACTTATACCACTCCTAAATAGTAAAATATCTATAAAATCCAAGTTACCTCTAACCTCTAACACTAAATAAAGCCTTATGTCTGCTCCGTGAAGTTAACTTGGCTATCATAATATTGTATTTAGGTACCTACCTAAATGCAATTTTTTTATGACGTAGTACATGAATATTTTATGTTTGTATGTTCGTAGCCTTAATAAATTGCGTCTATTCCTATTCAATCAATGATTCATGACTTAGCATGAATGAAAGAAACGGCCGACGGAATACAGACCTTGGCCGTGTGGCTCGGCCTCTTCGAGTTTTCAGAACACGATTTTTCTTGAGTAATTACGAAAGATATTCTGTTGTAACGCTCTACGTAAAACCCACGGATTTTTTGCTGTCAGTTTTCTGTAAATGAGCGTTATCATTATATTTAGTATATTTTTGTAACTAATAGTAATCTGTGGTTCTATACATATTATTTTCTAAACTGTCCTAATCCTAAATTAAACATAGGATAAGGACATTATACCAATTTTGTAGTAAACTTGTTATAATTTTGCCAAAGACTACAATAGAATATTATCCTAAAGGTGCGCCTTCACCGGGAGCATTCGCGTGTAATGTAACGCTCAGATTCGAGCATTACAGCAGTGAGGGAGGCGAACGCTCGTCAGTCAGGGAGGTAATATTGTAATGTAATGGCGTATCCACACGCTCGGCAAACAACGGCGAACAGCGAACACAACCAGCAAACACGAATGTGTGGACAGCTGTTGTCTGTTTTTGTTTGTGTTTGCCAGTGTTTGGCGTCGGTGTCGGTTTTTGTGCACGAATCAAAGGATGTTCCACGAACATGATTGCGATGTATCCACACGCTTGTGAAGCAGTCAGTAATAATTGCCAAACGAAATCTTTGTGTCCTTCTTTTTCTGATTATTATTTATACCTAAGTAGTTGTCAAATTATTTTAATTTCGATAAATAATTATCTAGGTACTATTTTTTATTTATTTAATTTTATATATTAGGGTATCTAATCCTAGTTTTTTTAATTAAATTATGAATAATTTTATTTATTGTTTCAGATTTTTTTTCTTTTTGTCTTTTTTTTTGAGCTTTTTTCCACAGAAATTTTTAGGCAACTAGCCGTTCATATTTTGAAATTCATTTTTTGAAAGAAAAATTTCACCCCCCATGTGGGATTCGAACCCTCGATATCCGGTCGAGTGCTCCCCTTTTGCGTTTAATTTCACTTTCCTTTTTTTTTTAAAATAAGTCATGCCAAAGTAATCGCTGCCACCACAAGTTCGTCGTCCGCCATGTTAAACCGGCATAGACTGGCACGTTCGCCAAGCGTGTGGATACCGCGTTTGTGTTCGGTAATTGTGATCGGTGTTCGGCATAATGTTCGGTGTTTGGTGTTTGTGGCGAACAGCGAGCGTGTGGAGGCCCCATAATGCTTAAAGTCGAATCTAAAATGTTACATTACACTACACGCAAATGCTCGCGGTGAAGGAGCACCTTTAAAAATAAATAGGTAAGAATTATAATTAATATTGTGTATTAATAACAGTCAGTAAAAACATTGGCTAAGCAAAATAATTACTTAACTAGTAAAATATTTTTATTTATTTTTATCTTTCTTCATTATTATTTTATAATACGAAATAGTTATGAGAAGGAAAACAAAACCAAGACTTGTTAGGTTTTTAATGATGACATGTTTTCAATTAACAACAGTTTACGTCACCAGTGAATAGTGTTTATCGTTTTGTATAGACGGTGAAGTGAGCAGTGAATAATAGTAGAACAACAAACGAACCGTTCCCAACGTCTAGAGGTGAGACGAAGGCCTCTCTGTTGCCTTGTACAGTTGTACTAAACTGCATCTTGTCTGATTAGACTGCTTACGACTTTAGTACGCTAGTAGGTACTATTTATTATACTATGACTTTAGTATGAATTAACATGACTACTGGCTCCGCGTCGGAGGTATTATTTGTTCGATATCAACTTATTGATTTGTTGTTTTGATCGGACAGCTTTAGTGTCTGATGAAATTACTATAATATTTGGATCGTTATTTAAAAAAAATAACTACCTATACCCATATAGGGACACATCACACAGATTGAGCTAGCCCCAAAGTAAGTTCGAAAATACACTTAGGTATACTCTGGTAATTACATATGATAAACAATAATATTGTATACCTAAGTATTAAAAAATGGGTCAAACCAACTAAGAGGCGCTCGGCAGCTGAGAACTGGTCATACTGACAGCGTTTGAGGGAGGCGTATGTTACCCATGTCCAACCAAATTACACTATGTATGTACAGTCAACAAATAAGATTAAGGTTAGAGTACTAAACAAAGTTTTTTATATTAATAATAATTATCTTATCAAGATACTCAGAAAGTCAGAAATATAATTAATTATATTAGGTCTGATCATTAAAATATATTGAGACCTTTTCGTTAAAATATATCTTTTTCACTAAAATATTTTTGAGGCTAAAGACCACCTCATAAATGTTTTCTGATTTGGCGAAAGAATAGCTTGGGGCCTGGGACAACAGAGCCCCCGGACTGGACCATAAATAAAATATGTGGAGCAGAGAAAAAATATTAGCTTAGGTTATAAAATATTGGCAGAAAAAAGAGCAGTAGTTATTTAATATTCATTAGCTTATAAAGCAGACTCAACTAGCAAAGGCATATAGGCCTGTAGGCAGTGAGGAGCGGACGCCGCGGCGGTCGATCGTCTAGACAGCCTACGCCCCCGCACGCCTACGCGCGCACCACCGGGAAGCACCCCTTTGTCAGCTTCATGAAATTAAAACTAAAAAACACGACCCCTTAGAAGGTCTGCAATAATTTCTGCTGCATTTCATTGTATTTTTTTTTATTACTATAAAGTACTCATGTATTTCTTAAAATCTATATTTTTACTAATCTTAATTAAGTCACTCAAACATTGTGCTTGTCCAAAAGTCCTCATCACATAATAATTTTAAATCATACTTTTGTAAAACATGTATGGATAGAGATAGACTTACTTAATAACATAACGCTGCAAACTAAAATTTACTAAACAAATGCTTAAACAAAAAAATATATAATTTCATCCAAACAGCATTGTTCCGAAATACGAATGAGACGAAATGCCTCTGCAAAAGTCTTATTTGTGTTCTGTATTCGTGGAGTGTACTACAAGCTTAGGTAGGTAGTAAGGCAATTGTCTAGACGCGGGGGCGGCCGGCGGCGTACGGAAAGGTTAAGCATACTTTACAGGCCTCAGGATAAATCCAAACACATCCCTTCAGTCTCAGCGCCAACATATTCTAGAAATTGGGTCACTATCTAATGAACTGACTCCTGCGTCAAATGAACCGAGGCGTTATGAAACAGTTTTATTTATAACAGGCCCTTATGGTTATGGTTACTAAGGCAAGCTGGATATCTAGGTCAATTACCTGAAAATTTTTGCTTTTGTAGTTTTAGCATAACTTTTTTAACGATAAGTACTATACATTAAAGATAGATAGAGTAATAAGTGTCTCATAAAGTCGCATTACATTTATTTTTAATTCATATGTCATTTTTCAGATTAATTACATAAAAGGTTTACTGAAATGACAATATCTAGATTTAGCAGTTTCTGTGAACTACGCGAATACCTTCCGGAGGTATCGCCGGAACACTCATAAATTATCGTAGTAAACATGGGGAGCGCAGAGAACTGTCGACTCCCACAATCGCATGTTATTTGTGTATCTCTACCTTTTGCTTCTTTTATTTAAATCTGAACGTTTGTACTCGTAAATAAACGATCGTGATTTGAGGTGGGAATGTTACAGCTTTGGAAAGAGGTGGATAAAGAAAGAGCTCCTTTCCCTTCCTTCATCCACCTCTTTTGATTTGAAAATTTTGCAAACTATGAAACAGCGTTTGTATTATTAATAATGTGTAATGTTACTGCTGTCGTCGGCAACGCAGGCCGTCTGCCCTTCCGTCGCCCTTTACGAAATGTATTATACATTCTACCCAAAACTAGACGAAATCGAGAAAAGTTTTGACAAATTATTTCAGCGACTATTTGACCATGACGGCTTTAATTATACTTATATATAATTAGAAATATAATATGCCTTACTAATAGAGCCTTACCTGTCTGCATTTTATAATAAATCAGGATACTAAAGTTAACACATTTAGTATAACTTTTTTGTGTTCCGGTCCTAAAAAAACAAATGGCACTAAAATGACCCCGATGGACCACCTTAGAGAAGATCGCAGCCAAATAGCAATGGTCTCGGCCATATTGTGTTCCTACGGTGAATAAGGTCTCCAGAGCTCCACTTGGGTTGGGAGGGTTGGCAACGCGCGAGTGATATCCCCGGTATTGCAAGCGTCAATAGGCTACGATGACGGCTTACCATCAGGCCGGCCGTATGCTTGTTTGCCACCTATGGTATTTAAAAAAAAACCCTAGTAATCACCTACTTTCTTATTTAGAAAAAGATCGTAGAAAATATCTTGTCTCCCTGTGGACGTCTGTCTACGGCGTAAAATAAACTTAATTGGCATCTGATATTACATTTTGTATTGAGGACTAGACAAAACAAGAACGCAATTAAAAGTACTTCTATACATGGCTACAATTTCATTTTAACATTACAAAACAGTAGTATAATTTCATTCGACTCTCATACATAGTGCGAGAATGTAATCTCGTGTTCGATAGTTCTGTCTGGTGTTTCCTATGCCCTATAAATTGTAGTAGTCACAAGTAAGTTGTGCTATACCGAGTTTCCAAACTATCACCAAAGCTACTGTAAGTATTATAATAAATAATAAATAAATATATAGGGACAATTCATACAGATTGAGCTAGCCCCAAAGTAAGTTCGAAACTTGTGTTATGGGATACTAACTCAACGATATTATATTTTATAACAAATACATATCTATATATATAAAATGCTTTGTCCTGACTGACTGACTGACTGACTGACTGACTGACTGACTGACTGAGAATCAACGCACAGCCTAAACCGCTCATCGTAAAAATCTGAAACTTGGCAGGTGGACCTATTGTATGACGTAGGCGTCCGATAAGAAAGGATTTTTCGAAATTCTAACTCTAAGGGGGTAAAAAAGGGGGGCAAAGTTACTATAGGACAACTTGATTCCTTGGTCCAATCTACTTCAAATTTGGCATAAAAAATGTTTAAGAGAATGGATGGAAGACGTGATTCTTATTTTATTGAAATTCTTGAAAAAAATGTATTTTGTGGGTAATTTTCTTCGAGTTGATATCAATACTCATACTCCTTAGTGCTTTTGATTTCAATAACATTTCATTTTGACACATCCGTGAAGTGAAGGGTGTCATCTGTCATGTAATATTTTCGTAAATTTTGAATATTCAAACAAAATGATTTCATAATGTCGTCGTACTATTTATTCTGTTTGTGATCTCGGAAAAACAGCTAAAATTCTAAAGCGGACTGAATCATATTCATCGATAATAGTACTTAAGTAATTAACTCAAGTAATTAGATATTAAATTTTATAAATTTTGACAGGGTTCAAATTAAATTGGTCAATGGTTAAATGGCATATTGATATTGTCTCTTTCTCACATATAGAAAATCTCATAACGTCGACTCGCTCTAATATTTCGTAGTGTTGTTGAGGGATAGTTGTAGGCTGAGGTTGTAGGTTTTAAAATACCAATATACATATATTATACATTTTTTTTACGGAAGTGGCTGGAAAACAACCTCAGAAATATGGATCATTTGATATTAGGTGATTACCGTCGACTATGGAGCACATAGGTTCTAGGGTCCCTGACCCGTTGCCGACCTTATAACAGGAAACAGGATATAGCGAGAAATAGTATAAGGATGTTTCATAAACGCCCACTCCAAAGATTGTAATGAGAAGTGGCTAAATAAATAGACAACCGATAAGAAAGGATTTTTTGAAATTCCTACGGGAAAGCGGGATAAACGCAAACGAAGTTGCGCGGGTTTCTCTAGTACATATATAGATAAACATCCAAGACCCGAGGCCAATCAGAAAAAGTTCGTTTTTCATCATGACCCGACCGGGAATCGAACCCGGGACCTCCTGGGTGGCGGTCTGGCGTGGTAACCATTACGCCACGGAGGTCGTCGAATAAATATCGTGCCATAGCACCGAATATTAAATAGTACTACGTAACCATAGAAAACACTGTGATATTAGTATGGATGGTATGGGTAGCTGCCAAAATTTTGATCAAGCAAGGCTTTATGAAGCAACGACCTTGTTTAACACTAAAAAATGCAATACCTAGGCACCGTTTGCTTACTTTTAAAGGCTGTCTAGACCTTTCTCTCGACGCTACGAAGTCTCCGCTTCGCTGCGTAGGTACCTCCTTAACTAAAATATTAATGATTGAAACACACAGCGAGCATCCGTGTGTAATAATAGACATTATATTAATATTTTAAAGAGGAAAGACTTGTATTTTTGTTTGTAACGAATAAACTCAAGACTACTGGACCGATTTCAAAAATTATTTTACCGTTTGGGAAAGTACACTACACTACTTCCGGGTAACATAGGCTATATTATATTTTTGAAGTGAAAACTTCTTTAGTGGCGCTTGGCACTTTTTTTAGATGGGTAAAACAACTCGCGTCAGATCCGTAGCCTGATCGAAAAAGCGTAAGATTCCCTAACCATTCCAATATATTCAAAAATTTACAACGTTGATGTTTAAGTTTTCACTTCTGCCGGCACTCCCGGAGTGCAACCAGTCTTTTTTTAAATTTGGTATTTTCAGTAAAACCCGTGCAAAGGTCCCTAGTTTCCTATATTTATATGACTATCTACCACACTAAACGCGGCGAATAAAACCATTTTTGAAATTTAAGTAAGCAAGGAAACCATTGTTAAAACGCTTGATCAATGCCGACGCTTGTAATTTACTTAGCAACGTCTTCTAACAGACGTCTCTACTTCCTAGTAATAGGCTATAACAAATCAACTTAATTGAGCTTAATAAACCATTGATGGAGACCACAGCACCTGCGCCCCCGGCTCCCGTAGGAACTCGCCGGGAGCCCTCCACCGACCCTGTAAAGGCTCAAGGAATACTGTAAAAATTACGCTTCATTTTAATAAAATTTACTTATTTCGTGTGCTTCCTGCGATTGGTGTCAACTAGTGTTTTCAGGCCACCTGTTTGAGATTAACGATTGGATTATCGATAACAGCCAAGACGGACTGCTAACCTGCCCTACGAAGCTTGCAATTTTTAAATCCATCCAAATAATGACTGGGGTCGTCGTTACTTAACTTGACCTCCAATTTCAATTTTTAACACGCGCAACGACGCCGCAAGTGTACAAAATTAGGCATTATTTTATGAAAACTACTAAGTATACTATAGTTTTATTTATTTACTTACCTATATCGATCCGGATTTTCAAAAGCAAAGGTCCAAGCGTATTTAAATATATTACAGTATTTTTATTAATATTAATATAACAATATAACTGGTTAATCTAAAAAAATAAATGAAAGGTGATTATTTTTAGAAAAACTATCACGCGCAAGGAACGAGATGCTGCTCGTTTGTGGCACCAAAAATGGGGTTTCTTCAGTCGTATACAGGAGATGCAAGAGGAAGAGGCTCAAAAAATTGGTGACATTTCATATTTTTTATTATTAGACTATCTGTATCCACGGCTTCGCCCGCATGGAATTGGATTTGTAATTGAAAGAGTATCGACAGATATATCGGAGTCAGTGACATCTAGTAAAGTTTTGCGGAACTTAATTTTCATTACGTCGGGCCACTTTGTCCACGTAAATGAAGATAACTTTTTTCCGATATCCGATTGGATTGATACAAAGCTTATCTTTTGCTCCAAGTCAAGCTCTATCTTCCTGTGTAAACAGCATTAAAATCCGTTCAGTAACTACGACGATGTGCGCGTACAGACAGAAAAAAAAATGGCTATTACTTTTCTTTTTTTTATACCACAAAGGTGGCAAACAAGCATACGGCCGGCCGACCTTACTCACCGTAGGAACACAACATGGCCGAGACCAATGCTATTTGGCTACGATCTTCTGTAAGGTGGAGGTCCTTCCCCAGTCGGACTGCTCCGATTTGAGCGGATTATCCCTTATCCGCTGTGCCCTACCTCTCATAAACCTTTCTTTTGTTCCCTATCAATTTTTGCCAAACATTTATAATGAAGAGACATTCCGGGGTCTACTGTATTATTATATGTACCTATAGATAGGTAGTAGATACATTATAAATGCAAAACTATTTCTGGCTGTTTGTTACTTTTTCTACCTCTAACTGACTTAAGATGAAGTCTAAAAATAGTTTGAGACTTATATACCTATACTTGGCTATGGCTCGTAATGTAATAATAAATAAACCGCCACAATAATAATAATAATAATATTAGTAATATAGATACATATTATGTTTTATTTTTACTTAGATATCACTAACGAAAAATAAATATAATTTGTTTAATTATCCAAGGTATGACATTGGAAGAATACCGCGCGGCAGTCCGCTCAGTGAGCTGCCAACCAGAGCCCAAAGCGCATGAAATCGAAGTGAGTCCTTCTCCAAAGCCGCTACCTTCCACATCATCAGGTGAGAGTTAATAAATAGAAAATATACATTAAATTCATCCTGATGGATGGGTACATGATAGTCATACCTTATATTTAGTATTACATATTATTATTATTATGTTTAAACTGTCCTCTAAAAAAAGACAAAGGAAGTCTTTGTGTTACCGAAAATAAGAACTTACTAATTAATGTTCTTTAGCCACCACAATAAATATATATTATAGGAGTAATCGGGCACCGCGCGCTTTGTTCTCTGGAGCGGTTCGGGCGACTCGTAAAGACAGCACGAGACTATCCTACGAGACCACCACTTCCGCCAGGACAAATATACAACCCGTATAAGCAGACATTGGTGTTCCTAGGGTACGTAATTCTGTAATTCGATTACGTAAAACTTTGATTCTTATGCACAGTTACAGTTGGTTTGGTATCACAAATCTATACTTAATATTATAAAGAGGAAAGATTTGTATTATACTTTGTAACGAATAAACTCAAAACTACTGGACCGATTTCAAACATTACCATACATTACCCCTGTGTAACATAAGCTATATTATATATTCAAAAAATTAGGGATCTTTATTAAAACCTATGCGTAGATGGGGGACAGGGCGCTAGTATCCGTAATATTAACTTTTAAACACAACCATTTTTGTATAAAACAAAAATCTTGTCACCATTCTATTACTAGAATACCAAAAAAGGGGTACAAAACATTTTCTTTTAAGATGACCGGCTCCGAAAGTTAATGTTGACAATAACCGTTTTACAGAAGCGTTGATGGCGACCCTATATCGTACAAGCTGCCACCAGCGCGATGCGAGGTGCCGGACGAGATGTGGGCCAGACCGCATCAGTTACAAGTGATGCCGCTCAGCTTTGAAAATTTACAGAAAGTATTGAATGATACACCACATAATAAATAATGCTTTTATAGTAAGAGCAGAGGACGGACGGGCAATCGGTATTGCGCCAAAACAGTAAATTCGAACCTCATAATATTATCAACCAGTATTACCTACTTAAATGTTAGTTACTAATAACTATAGATAATTTTGCCGTCTAAATATTTAGTAGAGAAAATATCGTGATTAATAGAGTATTTGTTCATTCTATCAAGATAACTTATGTAAGAGTTTTTCTTAATTTTCCCTACAGAGGAGGCAGGCTTAAAATTTTGTGACAAACCTAATTAGCAAATGTTAATAACCAATTACAAAGATCGTTAAGTAAATACTTAGTTAAAAATATTTTTGAATTTTAGCGATTTAACAAGGATTAACCATAAAGAAATTGAAATTAAAAAATTGAGAAATATAAAAAAAAATCAAATGATTTAATCACCGATATTTTTTCATTATTTTTTTATAATAATGGCTTTTTAATATAGAAGTACTAGCTTTTCCCCGCGGCTTCGCTCGCGTTAATTTTCTGACTGTATAGAAAACAACCCATAGCGCGACTTGTGGCGCCATCTGTTGGTCGATACAGCGCCCTCTATAGTAGAAAAAATATTTTCCCATTGGAACGACATACTTTCACGGGATAAAAAGTAGCCTATGTTGGGCTCTGTACCCCTAACAATATGTATGCAAATTTTTTATAATGATCGGCTGCTTAGTCAAGTAGTGAAGGAATAACAAACAAACAAACAAACTCACTTTCTCATTTATAATATTAGTAAGGATTCTTTCAAACATTCGCTTTGAAATGTAAAATAATTGTGTGTAAGTGTAAGTAATTATTTTTCTATAAATATTTGAAATCACATCAATATATAAGCGCTCCATATAAAAACCTGCGCAAGGCGTAAACGCTCTTAAAAGCGATGCGCGACCTCTCAGACATTTGCTTATCTAGCTTATCGCCCACTCCTTTACCTCCCTCTCTTTCTGATGATGGATGTGTGGAAAAGGGGAAGCTTTTCCCAGCCGTTGGACATTACACAGCTATTTAAATTTACATTCAGAGATTGCGATTACATTTTGTATTCTTTTTTTATTGTCATAAAATCTCATGTATCAAAAAAACTTTTTACTTTGTATTAAAAAGGTAAATAATATTTTTGATGTAATTAAACAAAATTGAAATGTTAAAATATACTTATTTTATTTCAACAAAGTGCATAATATTTTGTACTGTTTTATTTATGCTGTCATCGCCGGCAACTGTGACACTATATTTTCCGGTAGGATTTCCACAATAACAGCTTCATCTGTATCAATCCAGTGGAAATCGGCTAAGTACTGAAAAAAAAAAGATCTACTTAATATACAGCAAAATGGTGCAGTCCGTCAATAAAAGTGGTAACCAGGGCAAATATGATTTAAGTTTTCCGAATATTGACAAAATTGAAATATTGACGATCTCCGTGGCGTAATGGTTTTCTGCCGAACCGCCACCCAAAAGTCCCGGGTTCGAATCCCGGTCGGATCATGATGAAAACCGAACTTTTTCTTGGATGTTTAATATAATATCCCATAACACAAGTCACGAACTTACTTTGGGGCTAGCATTTTTTTGCAGTATTGCAAATGTCTTATTAAAAAAATTAAATATTTACTGTCTTAATAGTCTTTGCTATAGAAAAGCCAATTACCTTTATAGGTACTACTTTCAACGCAGCCTTCCCTGTTTTGACACCTTTCGATTTTTTCGTCACTGACGGTTCCTCTTTTTCAATCTGAAAATCAATAAAGAAGCTAAGGTAGATTGATAATTTCATAATATGGTCTTACCAACTCCATAACATATTTCGTATTTTTTTTTTAAAGATAACACAAGCATACGTGATGGTAAGCGGTCACCGTAGCCATATATTTTTAACAGTGGTCATTTTGCTTTTCTATCCGAAATGGTAGTAATTTATAGAGTAGATTCAATTACATAAAAAAATTATTACTGCAATATAATCTTTGACGAGAGAAAGTGACAGTGAGGATCTTCTCTCTGAACAAATATTTTGGATTGTTATTATTAGGGCCGGGAAGCAAAAAATATTAACGACAAACGATTCTTACCTTTAATTTCCTTTCCAAGATCCACAACGATGTTTCATCTTTGAACACGAGCGCGTCTCTAGCGGGGTGCACTGTGATAGAGGTTACAGCTGACGTCCGTGCAAACCAATCCGGTGGCAGCGCACTATTGATCCAATCCTTAAATGTCCTCTTTCCTAAATCGTATTCTATAACCTAAAATAATAGATTGATTTTAAAAATGGATAAGTAAAAAAATAACTAAGGTTGCTATGAATAAAACTAGTATTGCTACTTAAGACTTTAAAAAAATATATATTTGTTACCTATTAAGTTTTGGGACAGAAAGTATTGGGGCATGAAAGAAATCATGAAAAGCAAAGAACTGGTTTTGAAGATCAAGAGGAAGACTTACGATACTTGTATTCTACCGTGTATTACATGTGTATTATGGTTGTGAAACGTGGGCTCTGACGAAGCACCATAGGGACAAACTAGCAAGATGCCAGAGAAGCATGGAAAGAAGCATGCTAGGTTTGAAACTAATGGACAAAGTTAGAAGTATAGATATCAGGCGGAAAACGAAATTAGACTTACTGTCACATATTGATCAGCTTAAATGAAAATGGACTGGGCATATGCTCCGATGCAAAAAAGACAAGTGGAGCAAGCGGGTGACAATTTGGTACCCAAGGGATGGCACCAGGAGCCGAGGGCGTAAAACAAGAAGGTGGGAAGATGACCTGAAAATGACCTTAGGACCCTGTTGGACTAGAGTAGCGGCAGACAGAACACAATGGAAAGGAGGAGGCTTTTGCCGTAAGGCATACCGAATTAAGAGACATTTTGTGAAAAAGTGTAGTTTTAAGAGTTTTTAGTTAAAAGGTATTGTAAGTATTTCGGAAAATAAAGGCTTTATTTATTTATTTAAGTTTTGGGACTGAATAGTATTATAATGTAATTGTACTATTTGTAAATAAATACAATATTCATACAAACGCAGACCATTATCATGTTCAAGTAGACGAATGATTGCATTGTCTGAGCTTTATCCCGCGACCATGGTTTAAGCACAAAATGACTGTAAGCATAAATAAAAATATATACCTTTTGATCCACATAAGTGGCAATAAGAGTATCATTACTGCCATCTACAGTTAGTGCTGACACCACACATTTGTAGGTTGGCAGTGTGACATGGTGTTCAAATTTGTAGGTAGGCACACCTTGTTTTTTGTCTCTGTTCCACACGGCGATGGCACCAAAGGTATCAGAAACCACCAAATTTACAATTCCTGATGATGTATTTTTAGACAAGTACAGATGTAGAATTGATGTAGTTTTTAAATCTGAAATAGTAGATTACATACAATAACGTGATATAAAATACAATATTTAGTTTTCTTTGTAAACTTCTAAGCGCTATTCATATAATTAACTTTCTATAAGAAGAATTTCATAATTATAATAATAAAAACAATGCCAAAAATTTTTATAATATCAAAAGTAATGATGACTTTTTTAAGTATAATCTATATATATAAAAATGAAACCCGTTTTCCGTTGTCACGACATAACATGAAAATGGCTTGACCGATTTGGCTGATTTTTTTTTTGTAGTTTTCTAATACTCTGTACAAGGTTCTTACGGAAAAAAATTAGGGGTAGGGTAGGGGTAGGGGTAGGGTAGGGGTAGGGTAGGGGTAGGGTAGGGTAGGGGTAGGGTAGGGTAGGGGTAGGGGTAGGGTAGGGTAGGGGTAGGGTAGGGGTAGGGGTAGGGTAGGGTAGGGATACACGCAAACGAAGTTGCGCGGGTTTCGCTAGTAAACAATATATATATTTAAAAAGTTATTAAACGTTTTAGTGATGTTTATGTTATGGACAATGTGATTAATGCAGGCATTATGATTAATGCCCAGCTCTATCGGGCGGATTGATTAATTAATATCTAAACTTCATTTATCACTGTACCTGGGCATTATTATAATGCTACATGCCAATTAGGCAATTTGATAATAAAGCTAAATTTGACGCGGTTATAGTTTAGTTGGACAGATTATATTTTGGACATCATAGTGTGACAGTAGGTTTGTTAGGATTGCCATGTGATGTGATCCCACATGCAGAACCAGGAGTCCGTCGACCTAGTGTAATTATAATCTAATGGTTTTGGAAATTATTTAACATTTAGTTTATTTTAAGTTGAATGTCAATAACAAAAAAAAATAGTAATTAAATATGTTTGGATTACTACAATGGGCATTATGTACAATGCCAGGGCAATTTGATTATTTAAATAATTATCATCATATTGGGCATTTGTCCATAGCATTTACACTAAATAAATGAGTCTGACAGTTATTTTATTCCTAATAACACTTACGTTTTACTATATTAATATTTTGTATTAAACTCGCTCCAGCGAGAGGATCCACTTGGAAGACTCCTAGAAAGTCACCGCTGTGTATCACCATAGTCCGAGAGTCCTCTGTGAACGCCACGCGGTCGCAGCAACCCGATATACCATTTACCGTCATTTTAGATAAAGAAATGTTTGTTTGATCATCATCCTGTAAAAACACATTAGACCTTTTTATAATAAAACTTAAACCCCTTTAATAATAAACAATGACGACCACCGTGGCGTAATGGTTACCATGCCGGACCGCCACCCAGTAGGTTCCGGGTTCGAATCCCGGTTGGGGTCATGATGAAAAACTTGACCTGGGTCTTGGATGTTTATCTATATTTGTTATAAAATATAGTATCGTTGAGACATTAAGTACCTCATAACACAAGTCTCAAACTTACTTTGGGGCTAGATGACGATTTTAATTTTCAGACGTTTTACTAGTAGGTCGTTTTGCTTTTGTGACGTTCGATCCACAAAGTCATTTTACTAAATTGTCCTTCTGATACGGAGGGGCTCAATCTGTGTGATTTGTCCCTATTTATTTATTTATTTTATTTATTGATCAGATATAACAAAAAATCTGTAAGGTCACTGTCAGTTTTGAAGAGGATCGTAGGAAAGTGTTAAAACGTGTTTTAGAAAAACCTAGGTTGACCATTTCCTTATTAATATTGGCTATAAAATATCTGGCGGAATGGGATTAAATACTAAATATATTATATTTTATAATTTAGAAAGAACATCTCAATAAATGAATTAAAAAAAAAACATTAATAGAAAATTAAGATAAGTAGGATATTCTCTAAAAGTTTCTGGAAGCAACCGGTCCAAACTGGGAAATTTAAATAAAGGGCACTACAAAAGAGGAGCAATGGTCGAAGCAGTTCTTTTAAATCGCAAAGCAACAGATAATAATAATATTTTAGTACTCACAATTTCTAATTTCAACATTCTAATATGACTGTCAGTTGAATAAATAATGAACTCTCCACTGGGAGACAGCACACAACACCGCAACTGTTTTCCGCCCTTACTTTGGACAGATACCAGTTTCATGGGACTCTCACTCAACTTTAAGGTCTTGCACTCTTTGCCTAAGACCAGACTTGCTTTCTGCATTATGTCAATTCTTGAGTCACTTTCCAAATTATTGTTATGCGTTTTTTTAGTATTGTTAGTTTGGTTGCATTCATTTAACACTATGTTTCCATTTTCTGTGGCACATGTGCCTAATTTCCAAATTTCTAAATAATTACTGTATCTACAAACACAAAAGAAATATCAAATATGATTGTAGTCTCTAAACGTAGGGCCGGAATCCGGAATTTAGAGTACATATTTGTGAAATAAACTGACGGTTTTTTGATGCATTTGACGTTTTTTAATTGGCCTATTCCGGACATTATTAGCGACTTATTTTAATGGTACATAAGTCTTGTTAAGTTTCTGTTACCATACCTCAAAAGTAGGAGTGTCTTTTGTGCACAAATTGATGACCTTGGAGCTGGGATTGTGTATGGGATTCTCATCACCCTTTTAGGTGGATAGCTTGATAATGTAAGGTATCCATCTACTCCTACTGACACCAACCTTTCACCGCATAATGCTAATGCCCTGGAATATGACAGAATTTATAAGAAAATTAATGTTATTATTATTTTATTTTAATATTAGTCTTTATGCAGGTAAAAATAAACAATTACCTGAATAATATTGTTGGCCCCATCTAATAAAGGTGCAAAATCTCTTGCAACTTTATTCCTTGGGGCCATCAATATTTATGTATAGACTATAGACTATATAATACTAAACATACAAATTAAAATACAATAATAGTAACACATATTATGTGTTTTTTTAAAATGAAAATTTGGAAAAAGGTGTGCCTAATTTCCAAATTTCCATTAAAAAATTGTGTATTATGTATGTTAATATTATTACAATATAATTTTACCTACTATTATTAAGTATTACCTGACATCATGTTCATGTATGTGTCTCAGCACATTCTTCACCCATCGGGCTTTAGAGTGTTTATCATCGGAGACCTTAATGAAGTTAGCAATCACAGGGTCCCTTCCACTGCAGTACAGACGCTTCTCATCGTCCGATACAGTTATGGATAAAATGTCAGCTTTATGAGTTGAGTAAGATTCAATCTGGAATTAAATAATTCAAATTGTTACTAATATAACTATATGTATATGTTAATTTTGCTACTTTAAGAGCGTGTACGCTGTCCATGTGGAAAAAAAGTAATTTCGAACCTCTTAATATTATCAACCAGTCATATTACAAATATGTTAGTTATAACTATAAATAATTTTGCCGTCTAAATAAAATAGAGTATTCATTCATTTTATCAAGATAACATAAGCGAGTATTTCTGAATTTACAGTGCTAGTTTCAAGGCTAAAAATTTATTAAAATACTAGCGAAACCCGCGCAACTTCGTTTGCGTGTATCCCTACCCTACCCTACCCTACCCCTACCCTACCCCTACCCTACCCTACCCCTACCCTACCCCTACCCCTACCCTATCCCTACCCTATCCCTACCCTACCCCTACCCTACCCCTACCCTACCCCTAATTTTTTTCCGTAAGAACCTTGTACACAGTATTAGAAAACTACAAAAAAAAAATCAGCCAAATCGGTCAAGCCGTTTTCATGTTATGTCGTGACAACGGAAAATGGGTTTCATTTTTATATAATATATAGATTGACAAACCTTATTAGCAAAAATTTATAACCAATTACAAAGACCGTTAAGTAAATACTTAGTTAAAAACAATTTTGGATTTAGCAAAATAACAAAAAGAAATTAAAATTAAAAAATTAGATATATCCAGAAATTCAAATGATTTCATCACTGATATTTCTTAAAATAATAGCTTTTAATAAACAGTAGACCCTGATATGTCTGTACTTTGAACATATTTGGCAAAAATGGAAATTTTATTTTATAAGTTCGTCGGCTATTACTCGGTAACTAGTAGTGCCTACTTAACCGTTATAGTTTTCATTGAAGGTTCAGCATATGGACTACTATCATGATTAACATGATAAATGAAACACCGAAATGGATCATTGTATCAAAAAATGTTTTGAAGAGACCGATCTAACAATATCCCACAAGATAAGGTGGGCGCGAAAAAATAATAATTTTCACTTTACATGTAGGTGAGGCACCCCAAAAAAAATATTTTTCAAAACTTTGTTCCAGCACTTTGTTACCTTTGTTAATATGTGTATACATATCAAATTCTAGCTTTCTAGCATTAAGCGTCTAAGCGCTAGACCGCGGACGAACAGACGGACAGACATGGCGAAACTATAAGGGTTCCTTATACTACTACGGAACCCTAAAAATGCATCAACATAGAACCATCCCTTTGGACACTACAATACCACAGACAGGCATATAGATACACACATCAAACTTATAACACCCCTCTTTTTGTGTAAGGGGTAAAAAAGAGGTAGCTAGAGACTTAAAAGTGGAATTAAGTTGCTGCAACTGGCTGTATAGCTGATATATAAAATCCTTGGATGATAGGTAGGATATAACATAATCATTGACAACATGATACTTAAAACAGTCAATATCTAAAATTATATGCCTCAGTGATTCAATATTTACCTGCTCTCCAATATTACCATCCCAAAATGTGAGCCTGCCATGGCTGTCCCCAGATATAATAGTATTGTCTGCTAGTACATAGAGACACCAAACAGCTGCTTCCTGTCCTCTTCTGCTAACTAACATGCGACTTATGGCCTGACCAGTTTGAACTTGCCATACACGGATTGTGTCTATTGATCCTGGAAGTTGATAAAATTATGTATAAACTAGCTTTTCCCCGTGGCTTTTATGACATAGATCTCGTTTGACAACAAAACAACCCATAGCGCAACTTGTGGCGCCATCTGTTGGCCGATACAGCGCCCCCTATAGTAGAAAAAACCCCTATCAATATGTATGCAAATTTTCATAATGATCGGCTGCTTAGTCAAGCCGTGAAGGAATAACAAACGAACAAACTCACTTTCTCATTTATAATGATACGTGAAATATAAGGATACGTAAAATTTAAAATAGACATGAGACTTGATGAAAATAAACAAAAGCATAAAATTATTACAGCTCATACCAGTTATACATTCCTAACTAAACCCACTAGGCACGTTGGTAGGTAGGTGTACAGTAAGGCAGTGTTAATAAAAATATTACATTACCTGTGGCAAGAATAGTTCCAGTAGCATTAAATTTACATGAAAGAATTCTGCCCTCTTGTTTGTCAAATAGCTTCAAATAAACAATTTCATTACTTTCCACGTTATATAGGTTTACATAGCCCTGTTCAGTACCCACTGCAGCTACTGTGTTAGTTGGGCTAACGTCAAGACACCATGCAGCATAACCTGTGAGTAACACTGTGGTTTTCACGCACAGTTTCTGCAAATCCCACTCCACTAACGCGCCCCCAAGTCCAGTAGACAGAAGTCTATCGTCAACCCACCCTAGAGCTTCCACTGAACCATCCTTTACGCCTGGAATGAATTTTAAAAGATATGGCGCATAATTTATGTCCCATATTTCTATAGAAGCATCCCCTCTGTAATGATTAAAAGAATAATCTAGTATTATATTAGGAATATTAATATAAATTTAAATTACACAAATTCAAAAAAACAAACTAACCTCGCGAGAGCAATGTGTTTATTTGTTTTGTTGAGCGAAATACAATTGATAAGTTGCGGTTTCGGGTTATAGTAACGCACTCTGTGTACCTTGCTCGACATTATAGATTTCAACCGTAATTCACATATAAAACTAGTGAATGAATGTAATATTTTTATATTTTTTATAACCTACAAGGCAAGATAGAACCATACCAACAGAAACAAACAACACAAACTCACTGACAAGTGACAGCAGTTGACAGCACCGTAGGGGTGGCGTATTTATCGGAACAGTGACAAATCACTGTTATAACGTAGTTTATTTTCTATATTTAAACAAGTTGTAAATGACAAGAAAAAGTGCCTGTGAAGGTCTAATTTAAGAATAAACGATTTCATTTCATTTCATTTCAATAATAGGCAAACCTACCTAATACTATATTAGTTTGTATCGCAGATTCGATTCGCAGAACGATAAAATAAAATCATGAAAAAGGATAAAAGCGCCATCTATTGTACGCTGCGCAAACTAGATTGCGAGTATTTGTCAAGTCAGTATCTGAATTCGGTGGAGTGATTTGTTAAAATTACATAAGATGGCGTTTTTTCTTATAGACATTACTTGCAAGATAATAGAACAGTAAGGTGTGGAAGCAAGACGGAGCTATTATATAGTTTTGTATTTCTTAACTAATGTTTTATTAGTTTTGTATTGCATAGCTTAGATCGCAGTCGCTTCACTCCTTTCGTTGCGTTGTGGTGTCGTAAGCTATTCGACTTAACAAATTAGTTACGAAAGATTTGTGTTTGAATTTCACTTTGTACATTTTCAGTCTGTTGTTCGTAGGAGAATTGAGTGTAAATACATATTAATTTTAGTTAATTAAGTACTTAGGTAAGTTAGGTTAAGTGTAAATAAAATAAAGGTACTCAACTATTCCCAACGAAATATTGGATGTTTTAATGTTAAGACTTTGTTTTAACGTTATGCTATTTGTATTATATTCGGAACCGGCAACGACAACGAACGTTCAACGACAACGAACTACCTAACTAATATATTATAGCAGAAAAAATATTAGGCTTTTTAAAAATAGCATAACAATATAACTCGTTGACCAAAAGTAGCCGTTATATACACTTCTATCAGGAACAGGAGAACTGTGACTGATATCTATAGCCTGTTATCTGTCAAGTGTCACTGTGACTTTTATTATTGTCTTTTTTTTTAAATATTGTAACTAATTTCAACTTTAATGACTATATTAATATTTTCTGCCACTATCAAGTCTCAGAGTTTGAAAAATATCAGCTGTTATTTATTAACAGGTATTTGGACCTGTTAATTCTTGGGAACAGGAACAGGCATAACAGGTATTAAATTTTACCTGTTAAAACTCATCTCTAGCACCGATATGACCACCCACGCACGGCACGGCTGCCACCCACAGACATTTTTTTTTGTTTTCTTCGCTCTAGGGCAGGCAAAGGGCTTTGAGCCCATACAGCCAAGTCATAAGTAAATTTATAAGTAATTCAAAGCAGCGAGTTCATCCTATCCTGACATTCTTGACTCAGTATACAGTCAGTCAAGACGCCCCGAAGAAAGATGATAGCAAAATTTCTTCAGAAAATACGGATTATATATATATATACCTATTAAAAGTGCATTAGGGCATTTCCACGTAAAGTGGCAATGTAGGTCATTTCTTATGTCCCCGACACATTTAATTTTATTACTAACTCTGTGAAACACTTACAGGAACATTGATATATTTTTTTTTTTTTCTAGATATTTATGCCTTAACTAGCATCGAATATTTATATAAAATAATCGTAATATACAAAAAAAAAAAAAATTAAAATCGTTGAATTTAATTTCTGCATACTGTCCCCGACAGAGGTTACGGTTTTTGATGACCGAAAACACCAAACTTTTCTGTAATCTATGGTATTAGGAGCGTAAATTCTACTATAAAATATGTACTGCTTATGTTGTATTTGTAAAACCTACCTTGTTTCATATAAAATTAAGTCGATATTTAATTATAAAGTCTGTCCCAGCAAAATCACAAATCCTGACATGTCACACTTAGTTACGGTAATTATAGCATATTTTTTAAAATTTCCCCGGAGTTGTGAGTATTTTTCGTAATCTGGCAATATTTGAATCATAGAGAAATCTACTTCGACGCCTTACAGCTGTTATTTTTCAAATAATCTGCGAAAGAAGTGGACACGTTCGTGGTAAGGCAAGTTTTCCACATTTTTTGTCAGCTGTTGTTACCGAGTTTTATAAAAAGCTTTGGTGTTTTATTATAGATGTAGCCAAATAAATAAGAAACTGTTTCTTCTGATTTACGTAATGATGATAAAGTTAATTGTCAACGTTCTCTAAACGAATTAATAACATAAATTTGACTTGTGAAGCCTAAACGTTACGTCCGTTTCGTTACATTTTGCTTCGTAACATATAACCTGACATAAAATGTAACGAACCTTTTTTTTTTTTTACGTCAGAAAAATGCTTTGTGGCAGCCCCACCGCCCGGGGAGCACGCGGTGGGGACTGTGGAACTTACCACTAAAAAACTGACGGGATGCCTCTTGCCCTGTGTGGCGGGGCCACGGGAAACTGGGATACAACCGCGACCCCGCCAGGGCCGTCCGGCCAAGGTACCAGCCGGACCCGCTCGCCCCCGATACGCTCCGTCAGCAGTACACCGCATCCAGGTGCACTGCCGACACCGAGGACCATCGCTCCCTCAAGACGACGGGCCTTCCCCGGCCCGCCGTCTCGGCTGGGCTATGGTCCCCGTCCACTCGGCGATCGCACCCACTGTGCCGACCGCCAGCCAACGGCCACACCACACTTATTCAGCTTGGCGCGGCCGTCAGCTCCGCTCGTGATTTTTATAGAGGTTGTCTTCCTTGCGGCCCGGGCGGTTAAGCCAAGGCCCCCGGCCCGTGGGTGGAGGACCCACGGGTTACGGTATGCGCCGCACGCCGGCTGGTAAGGCCGGCGCCCACTAGGGCGTCCGCGTCAACCCGCGAGCCGAGCGCAGGGAGTGGACACACCCGTCCGCCTGCAACCCGCACCCGGCGAAACGCAGGGACCGGACCCCGCTCGTCCCCCTCAACCCGCGGCTCGCCGCAACTCGAGCGCAGGGAGGGGACCCACGTGTCGGGACTTCAGCCGCCGGCAAGGACGCGCCGGCGTTGCCCGGGGTGGACCACGTGGAGGTATCCCGACAACCACCCCAAAATGTAACGAACCTGACCCATAAAAGTTGTGAACACACTCAGCTGCAAAAGTGATAATTAGATAATGGTTCCCTGAAAGTAAAAAGGGAAAAATAATAAATAAGTTTAAAAACTTCCGAATTTATCTTTAGACATCCTTGCGATATTTTTTTTAAATAAAAATTATAAAAAATAGTATTTTTTTTATATAAAAAAGGCAATGAATTAAGTAAATAAAAAAGAAATACATATTTATTTTATAAGCTAGCGATCTCTATTAATATAAAGTTAGAAATTACATTGGTTAAACTTGAGGTAAAATGAATACCAGATAATCATGTTTAGGGCTTAGTGTACCCACATATTTAATATGTCCTTTTCGTTACAGTGTGTCAGTTTAGTTATTGTCCCTGAAATTATTTGCTGTACAATTTAAATTTTATAAATTTTTTTATATGAAATAGTTTTGTTTTATTCATGACAACAATAGATTAATGTGAAAGGTTTAGTAATTTTTCCTTTTTTTAATAAAGAGTAAAAAGCAAACCCGGGAACTTAAACTAATTAGTTCCGCTATACCCCAAAAGTAACGAAACTCCATATTTTGTTAAATTTGGCATTCTGCTGTTCTTGAAAGAGTATGTTTTTGGTCGAATTTAATTTCTTTAGTTATTAATCTACGTAACGAAAGTCGTTTTTGAAAGTAAAATAGTGAGTTTATTCAATAACAAACCAATTTACTTCGTAACGAAACTGACCTACTCATGAGCACTATCTCTTGAAATTTAATAATTTTTTTCAGGAAATCTCAGTTAAAGTCGAAATCTTTTATGGATTTATTAAAATTCAATATACTGGGTATCTTCTTGTAAAGTAGAAGTACTAAAACTCTGAAAATAAAAAAAAATTACACGCATGGTTCACGTAGGTCATTCTAGGTGGAAATGCCCATTATCGTGGAAAAGTCAACACGATAATGCACTTTTAATAGGTTCCTGATCACAAACTTCAATCAATATGTAATAACCAATGTTTGCTTCACATTACACTATCAATACTATGAAACGTTATAAAATAATATACAAACGCAGAAACACACAAAAATTAAATTTCTAATCACGAGCTCAAGTGGACGCTATTGTAGTTGGCGCCAAAATCCCCACCCACAGACAGAGTACGACGTACTATTGTTTTTTTTATTATGGCTTCTGCACTTTTGTTCATTTCAATTATTCAAAAAAAGCGTAATTCATGATATCAGCTTTCAGTATACAGCTCGGCTAAATACAATCTCATTTATTCAGAGAAGGAGAATTGTGAAGTCAACACGATATATACACATTTCAGCTCCTGATCACTATGCAATAAAGCCCAATACAATGCTTGTTTCACACACAGGCTTCCACAGTGGTTTTACATTACCACCCTCTACTATGAATCAAATCTTTCACACAGTATCTTTTGTAACGTGTGTGCCCGACTTTCTGGCTTCTGGCCTGGCGGCTGGCAACTTTGATAGTTTGACTGTCACATTCATTTACCTCTGTCAATCAATCAGGTCGTGTTTGTCGGAATTTGTTTTGCGCACGTCTATAATAAAAATTTTTGAAGGCAAAGTAGGTGCAGATTCAAACGTTATAAAATAATATACATCTTGTATTAATTAGTGTAATAAGTCGAAAGTCTGTGTCGCATCCAAAATGGGTGATGGACAAAGTGAAAATCAACCCTTGTTGACAGATGGTGAGTGCACAAAATGATTTCATTGTTTTGATACAGCTGATGATTCAACTGTAATCACACTGTAATTGTTGTATTTAAACAAATACGAAATTTAAAAAGCGATAGTCAATTTTATATTAAATCTTATGTTGTAATAACACGATACTTATGTTGTTCAAACCACATAACATAGTACACGACTATAGTTACGTACTCAATACATACAACTTCAATGTTTTGAGTTATTGGTCACAGAGTCGCCTAACTAAAGGTTATTAATAGATAAATAGTTAAAACAACTGAAAATACTATTCATGTTATACTGTCGTTTTATGTATTGAAAGATGATACAGCTAAAAGCCTCAACTTTTTTGCGTTATCTAAGTTTACCAATGTATCTGATAATACTTTAGAATCTTTTACATATGTAAAGTCACCTTTAACATATCCATTGTGCAGAGCTTGCCCATAACATGACTCCAACCTAAATATCTATACAATACAGCAAAACAATGTAAAATTCAATCAAAAATAAATGAACTGTCAATTGGTTTGTAGGAACTAAGATGAGGCTAATGTATTGATTAATAAAACATATCATTTCAGTCCACTACTGTTAAACATGCATATATTTCCATTTAAAATGCCAAACTCTTTTTGGTACACTAAATTGGCTTTCCCATAGGTGAAACACAAAAAGATGACATTATATGATCAGGCTTTCTAGTTATTTTATGTATTTCACTGTCAAATATTATTATTAAAAATGAGAGGTATATAGCATTTGATTAAATTGAAATATAGCAAGAAGTAGATTTTAGTATAGCTAAACACCACATACGTCATCACTTGAACACCAAGCCAAAGCTAATGTTAAAGGATAGAATGTACAATATCCACCTAAATGTATTTCTACTGGTAAATCAATCCTTATATTTTATTCCACAGAGGAGGTAAACATTGTAAGCATCATTTCACCAATTGGCCCTGATGAGCTACCTCCACCATATCAGCAGGCTGGGCTGCCCATGGTAACATGTCGTGTATGCCAATCCATGATAGATATCTCGGGGAAAAGAGAACAGCATGTTGTAAAATGTTCAGATTGCTATGAAGCTACGGTGAGTACTGATGAAATAAAGACTTGTGAAACTGAAGCTCGCTCATGTTGCGGTCAACCAGTGTCTTCCCTAGTAGATATGTAAACTGTAAAAGTAGAAAGAATTAAATTCATCTTCTTATCCCACTCCTGGAACAACAATCCAACTTCTATCAATACTGCTCACCAGTCAGTTAGCACATTTAAAAGAGGTCCCTTGACCTTTGTTAAAGTAATTTTCATTTTGTTTGTATTAATTATTTTAATATATTTAGATAACTATTAAATATTGTGGAAAAATATAAACAGCGCTACCTTGTCTTGAAATAAGCTAGACTTTAACCTATTTATGTTGTGGGCACCAGGCAATAGATGCTTTTCGTATTGTGGGATTGAAAACACACCGTCTGAATCCAGAGCCTGAAATTTTAATTGTTGTATAATAACCTCCATGGCGTAATGGTTACCACGCCGGCCCCCCAGGAGGTCCCGGGTTCGAATCCTGGTCGGGTCATGATGAAAAACGAACTTTTTCTGTTTGGTCTTGGGTCTTGGATGTTTAATTTATTTGATAAAAATATAGTATCATTGAATATCCCATAACACAAGTTTCGAACTCACTTTGGGGCTAAAACAAACAAATAATTTATTCCATTAATTTTTTACAGCCTATAAGGAATGCTCCTCCAGGGAAGAAGTATGTGCGCTGCCCTTGCAATTGTTTGTTGATTTGCAAGTCTTCTTCTCAACGCATTGCCTGCCCCAGAGCAAACTGCAAGAGGATCATAAATTTGGCACCTTCACCAGTGACGCCCCCAGTGCCAACTCTGCCCGGCATGTGCAGAGTCATCTGTGCTCATTGCCAAGATACATTTCTGGTAAATTTAACTATTTTTTGATTGATACAACGATTTTTTGGAAATCATTAATAGAATGTAAAGAATATTAGAAAGTTATGATAAAGTAGTTATCAAAAGAGATAACAAATTTTAACTTTATGAAGTGTAAATTGTTTACATGACTCAAAACTGGGTAATATGACTTGATAAAGATTTTTATATTATAAAGAAAACAAACAAATCCTAAGTAATACTTCTGTACAAATACATCAATTTACAAATAATGTTTAATATTGCTTTTAAATGTATTATCAAATTGTTAGTAAATTATGTTATCATTGTTTATTATTTAAGTTCATTAAACAAAGTAGATAATACTTGAATATATTTGTTTGCAGTATCAGATGTTGAAGAATGCTCCAGTGAGATGCCCGCATTGCCGCAAAGTGTCGTCCGTAGGCCCGCGTATGTCTCGGGCCCGAGGTATTGTGTTTGCAGTACTCGCGCTCATATTTCTAGCCATCGCTCTCGGAGTCACCCTGGGTACTCTATCGTCAGCTAAAAGTCATGGAGGTGGAATCTATGTCGCATATGTGGGAGCTTTCCTGATTGCATTTCTATTCGGCAGCAGGGCCGTCTACTACTTTGCTATGAAAGTAAGTAAAATTGAGGGCCCAATGTAATATCGGAACATGTAATTATTATTGTGATAAAGTTTGTATGACTAGACATATATTAAATTAATTTCAATTCCATATATCTAGCATATTACTTCATTTATACCAGGCGAATAGATTTCATATTGTAATTAGTCCGTCATCCGAAGTCCTTTTTTTATAAATCTCGTCTTTTTTCTTTGTTAGCTGCATCTCAAAAGCGAAACAGGAAACTAAAATAATATACCTACAAAAATTATAAATTCTGCAGGTTTCGCCTGTAAACGATATGTACCCAGGATGCATTTACATCTGCAAGTTCTTGCGTTAGTTTTGGGTGAGTTTATTGCAAAAAGATACGAGTGCATAAAATATACTGAACTAACGCGAGATGTTCCAAATACGTTTTACATGTTACTTATCGCTTGTGCGACAACTCGCAGGGACTGACTGGCAAACTGTCGCAAACGTGTTTGCGTGCAATTTCTTGCATCCATAAACACGGGCTAAGTTTTTTATAAAAGTAACATAAATTTTTGAAGATGCCACAACTACCACTGGCTTCCTGTTTCGCTCGGCAGATGACGATTTTTAGATGTATCATAGGCGCCCACGAAGACATGATTGGTACGAAGAAACGACTTTGAACGACGGTCTAAATAATTAGGTCATAGCTGCAAAATGTTATACCTATATTTCACTAAACCACACAATCGAGTTCTTTTAAATTTGGTATAAAGATAGAAGATAGTAAAGTAGGTTAGTCATTGATACTTTTAACCGAACTGTGCTAAAGGAGGGTAATAGTTGCGATGAACTGCCTCCGCAAGGATAAGTACTAATTTCTAATAAAATTATCATACATTTCAATGTAATAAATCTTTCGTAAAGTATTCCTTTCAAACATTAACTTCTCATAAAATACTGCTAGCTTACTAAACAATCTAATCAAAAATTTATGACTAAATTCTGGTTTTTGATTATAAAACTAATAATTGGTACTGTGAAAACTTAATATAATTGTAATACACTCATACAAAGTGCTAATGAGTATAGTTTTTTGCAATTACTAATATTTATAATTTTAAATCTCAAATTGGTGACAACTAGTATAATTTTCCTCATACCTAATAAATTATACCATATAATGTATTGATTAAAAAAGTGATTTTATTATACATACGTAGTTAACAGGGTTTAAAGTTATTATTCTGTTTTCGTTTAAAAGTGTACACAAGCGAAGTACTGCTTTATACAGAAACTCAAAAACTGCTAAGCTTTGCAGCTAAACTTTGATGCAACTGGCATTCATGCTTAAATTTTATACTCGGGATGGTTTAGTGTATAGTATAAATTAAATTACCAAAATATATCCAATAAAATGATGGTATATCGCGGCGAAGCGAGCGGGGTTAGATTTATAGCTATTGTAGGTAATATGCTATAAAAGAAATTAAAATTATAATAGGTATATTGTGTAGCAATATTATAATATTATTGTAAATTCTGTAACCACTGATATAATATGTTTATTCTTGTTTGATGGTTTGAATTTCTAGTTACTGTTTTAACAACCGAACTAATTTTTTGAAAATATACAAAAAACATAATTATCAGTATTTATAGAACAAAACCATGTTAATTTTGACTCAGGTGTTAGAATTTTATAGACAGACATGTTGAAAAAATATATTTAGTGTTAAAAATGTACACCCCATCGAAAACTAGGTACTGCGGACATGTTCTAAATACTCATATTGTATTAAATTAAATGCTACGTTACTGAAATCAGAATAAACTGAAGTGACTTAAAAACAAAACATTTTCATTGATTATCAATAATGCTATAATCAGCTCAAATCTGCTAGAGTAATAGACACTTTGACTTAATCTTTGATCAAAATTTAGAGCATTTTAAAAATACATCTAGGGATTTTTTGCTGCATGAAATTTCGATATAACACGCAAAACATGCAAGAATAAGTACTTTGGAAATGCTAATGAGATCTAGCCGTTGCTTGCATGATAAGGAAGTGAAGTTTTCTATAGACTTGAACATCGAGTACGTAGCCCTTAGACTTGAAACTACTGGTTTTCAAACCTTATATGTAATGTTCGATCATATTGAAATGAAAGTAACGAACGATCACGTGTTGAAGGGTTAATCCGCGTAACGAAATAAATAAAATGCTCTAATTTGTATGTTGTATTAACAGATAAATGATGACAAGTGTACTGGTGCTGACTTGTGTAGATGCAGAAGCTTGCTGAGCATATTAGTAGTGAATCGATACTGTTTTGGCGGGTCACTGACACTATAAAGAGATTTAGATAATAATCAGCCTTATCTAAAGCCTATCAAAAATAATTGATAAATTGTATTAAATTAGAGATCTGACTCTATTTAAAGCATAAATTAATGGTAATCGATGTCAAGATTTTATTATATAGAAGCCAACTGTAATTATTATTTGTCTGTAAATAATATCGAAAAATGAGGGATCGCCATAACAAGTGTCCTCGAGTGTTTTCTTGGCAACACCAATGACGCAATGGAAACTATTTTAAATAGCAATCAAGTTCTTTCCGTTGAGTATTTTAAATTTAAATTTCTTCGTTGCGTTTTCATTTATGGTTCGTTTAAATGTAAACTACAATTTCTATTTATCCAGAATTTAGGTATGCTTCTTCTGAAACTAACGTATGCATAAAACTATTGCTCGTAGAACAAGGTGACATTCACTATGCATATATGTTGTAGTTTTTTGAACTAACAAATAAAATAGAGTAGGTAAGGTTTTATTATTTAGATGTGATATAGTTTATTAATATATTATTATTTTCAACATTCTGTTCAAAAGACTTGAAATATTGTGAAATATCTGGTTAGATTATTTAAAATTATTATTACTTATATAATTATTGTTTATTATAATTATTTTCATATAGAATTAGACTATAAACATGTATTTTTAGTTATTTAAGCAAATAAAATGATACATCAGTTTATTTATATTTAAATTTTATTTGGCCAATGAGAGAACCGATAAACCACGGAGACTGCAGAAAGGATAAAAATAAAAATAAAACAATTGATTTAGGAAATTTTTATTTTAAATTTAATACAACAAATTATATGATACATTTTCTGCTATTATGAAATATGTAAGTAAAACATTGATTTTGTTATCAAAATTCATAAGCGAAATTGTATAAACATTTTTTTTTATATATTGTAGCGGTGTTCATACAATTGAGAGACAGTTGTTTATAATTATGTGCACCACTATTCGTAGGATGCATCATGACGTGTAAGTACGGCAGTCATGTCGTACTTATGTCAGCAATGTCGCGATAAAAATCTTGCTAATAATAATGGCGTGTAACAATTAATAACATTGCATTAGAAAATAATAATATAAAAACAAAACTATGTAGTCGCCAAGTAACATTATCTTTACAAACACGCTGTATAATTTCTCTCAGATTTGAGCTATTTATGAAAAATAGAACTCTACATAATACGTATATGGGCTAAGAAAGTTTAAAAAATATTTAATTTGTATTTCATGTTACATTTGCAATACAAAATAATATTTTTGGAGGATAATGTTGACGCACAAGACATGGGTGCATTAGTAGCGCCCTCTCGTCCGAGCAAGACTACAGTGTAGCTAGGTTTTGTTGTTAAATTAAAGTAGAAAGATATGTGTATGTTACTTTTAATTATGTACTTTAATCAAATAGAAATGAATCTATATATAACAACAATATAGATCATATAGCCGCTTCAGGGCGCCACTAGAATTGCGCTTAACAAATATTTTGTACATTATTTTTATGTCAGGAGAGACTATTAAACAGGCTTGTTCCACGACTCTAGACTGCCCACCTTTAAAAGGATAAGAAGAAAGGAGGGCTAGGAAAGAATTGTACCTTCCGCATCTCTCGTACATTTGAAATACAAGTGAAGATTTAATCTACATTCTAATGACACGACTAGACATCAAACCGTTTACGACAATACATAATTTTATTAAAATATTGTGTTGCAAAAATATTGAACCTTACTGACTAAATTTAGTTACAAGTATTAAAATAATTTATTCCGATATTACATAATTTTTTAAAGGGAATGTCATTATCGCACAATATAAAAAACAAAATATATTAAACCACAAAATACCATGCAGACTCGAGATGCAATGCGATAATATTTAAACATTATCACTGTTACAAACAAACCAACATCCTCACTCAGACCGTTGAGCACTACATTTTTTGTCTCTTAAAATGTACTTTATAATGATATTCATACAACAGATCAACTCTTTGTCGTCACTCGCTGTAAAAACTTCTGTAACCACTAACCGTGGACAACAAAGCCTCTTCAAACTAGCGTTGACATAACGCCTGCGCCATGCAAATACATATTTGACGAACAAATATCTACAACCAGTATTCGTAGTAGTACAAGTTTTGTTCATTTGGAACTAGATGGCGCTAAACTGATGGTTCAGAGTGCTCAACGTGTCCATAACATAAAATTTTCCCTGACCTGAAGTGCAATTCGTTCGGAACCATGATCTAAATCAAAAATAAATGAATCTTTACAACTTAACGGATGAAAGGTAGATAGGTACTACCGATATCATGGGTATATTCTAATGGGTTTTGCTGTAGGTGTCCTTGTGTTGGTACCCACTGACGTACCCGGAACCGTCCACTACGTCCTTTCTACCCGCTATGCCTTTACCCTTGCCGCTCTCGTCAAAACGCTGCTTGTGTGAACCTGTGTACTTGCTGGTATCAGTCAGTCGGTCCACAGCGGCGGCTGCTGCTGGTGATTTTGTAACCTGTAAAAATAAAACACAATAATACAATCAATAACAGATAGGTACTGTTATACGCAAAGCAATTCAATTCGGATGTTATATTCACAACATAGAATAGGTACTTAATGCTGCCCCTAGATGTCGCTTTCAGTTCCGTTGTTATTAACGTTTATTTACTAACGAAACCCGCGGCGCAACTTTCTTTTGCGTGTATCCCGCTTTCCCGTGGGAATTTCTGAATGAATCCTAATATTATAAGGGCGAAAGTTTGTTACTTCGTCACGTTCAAATGGCTGGGCCAATATTAATGATATTTGGTATGTAGGTAGCTGCTATTAACAAAAGGTTATTTTTTGTCCCGAAAAATACGCGTTTCCAATACACGCAAACTAAGTTGCGCGGGTTTCACTAGTTATACAATACATATAGCAAACCTTCCTCTTGAATCAACCTATAATTATTTTTAAAAAACGTATCAAAATTCGTTGCGTAGTTGTAAAGAAATATTGAAGCATACATAGGGACAGACAGACAGGGAAGCGACTTCATTTTATACTATGTAAATAAGATGCAGCCTCAGTAGTCTAGCAATGGCTACTTTATCGCAAGGATCGCGGGTTCAATCCCACATAAAACGATTATTATATTCGGGTTAACTTACAAGTGATGATATTCCTGGTTGGCCACACGTTGTTAACTTCTTCTTTATGTCATCTAATTCCACTTTCTTGCTTTTCGCGAGGTCGTCCAAGAATTTCTGATAATCTTCGATGCCCACCTTCAACGATTTGAGTTTCTTGAAATGTATGGCTGTATCTGTAGTAGTGATTTTTTTTCCGTCTATAACCTTTGCTTGTTTCATCCACTTGTCACTCTGTGACAGAGTTATATGTTTGCCATCTGATTTCGGATCGCCGAATTTGGAGAAAGCCTTGAAAGCATCCTGAAAAGATAACGATGCTTATATAAATAATATTCAGTTCAGTCGGACAAACTAATTCAAAATTATGATTCAAATCAGTTGCACACTATTGAGAACTAGATGTGCCCGCGACTCTGTCCGCGAGGTAAGGGAAATACACCTCTTTCGGGAAAAATTCGCATATGGAATATATTATTATAGTATGGATAGATGGACCGATTGTGTCTCGTGACGACGGTAGATTACTTTTGCATATAAGATAGCCTAACTTATCATAAAGTATCGCAATCTAAGTGCAAAAATAAATCGTTCTGTTACCCATTTAATTCAAGCTCGATTTAGTTTCAAGCCTTATCGATAATAGAGGTAAATTAGTACTCGATCCCGGGAATCGGCTGATTACGATAACAATAAAGTTACGCTAGTTCCACTAGTGATTCAACTAATATTATAAAGGCGAAAGTTTGTATGTTTGTTACCTCGTCATGCTCAAATGGCTGATGGGCCAATTTTTATGAATATTTGGTACATTTTATCTCGAAAAGTACGCGTTTTTCGTAGGATTTGGTCAAAAGTCTGACAGTCAATAGCGCTTTATAAAGTAGATGGCGCTACCGTTCATAAATACACTATATCTACAAAGGTTACCTTAAGCGTGACAGCACCGTCCTCGCCTTTGCTAGCCGTTCCGTTGGCTGCGCCTGGCGCGCTCCCGTTCTCCAGCTTGGCGTCCTTTAACTCCTGCGTCACCTGCTCCACGGCACCCTCAGACATTTTAAGTTATTACTGTAAATAAATACAAATACACATTTCACTGTTGTTGACAATTGAAATAACGGTTTAATAAAATAAAATGGCATAGGACCACGTATTTTTATTCAGGTACAATATTGAAAATTGGAAGTTAAATTAGTTTAACCCGAATACATTTCCACAATATTTTTTTTTTTAAGACAAATTAAATATTCTTTATTTTTAGATGATATTATCTCTCCACTTTATAGTCGTAAGTGACCTAAAGATCGTTGGTTTACGTTGTGATGTTTTCAGACGCGCAAATTATTTCAAGTCTAGTCGTTATGTATTAACCAAATTATAAGATTATCAGAAATCTATTAAAATAATTATATTAAAATAAAATGTGAAACTATGTAGCGTGATAAAATTAATGAACCAACCAATAAGTAACAAATTAAACGATTCTGCACATCACACCACACCCCCTCGCTGTGACCCGGAACAGTAAAATGACCTGTCTGTTCATAAATATACCGAATATTACCAACGTCAAGGCAACTACACTAACGATCGGGACCAAATGATGTCATACAAAAATATCCAAACAGCTCCACCGCCGTAATATCTATCTATACGAGATTCATAGCTAGTGTTTGAACGCTAAAAGTGGCAATTACATCACCGACCTTGCCGATGAAGCGATTTGCCGCAAACTAGTCGTAAACATCAGCTGAGATTCAAAACTTTTACGTTATTCAAATGTCGTAATATTTATACATATTGGTCTGGGACATGCATGGAGAACGTATCCTTCTTGGGGACGTGACTACAATGTGCCGACTATGTGATTCTCACTTGTCTAGCATATCGTACATAAGAGACGAGTGGGATATTTGCTCAACAATCACCATTTATGTCACCTGTGCCTATTTGTATAGCCTGGTTTAACTTGGCATTATAGATGGCGCTATGAGATTTATGTACTTATTTATTATTATTATATTATTGCTAGCTCGCTGGTCTTTCTGCTCTGCCTGCCTGTTCGCAATTAAACTGAATTTAAGATATTAGCATGTTAACACAACCAAGCTGGCATTGGCATCGCCGAAAATAAAAAGGAAATGACATCAAATCCTGATTTGGGCGGTATAATGTCTAACCTTGGCGTCCAGTCTAATCCTGAAGACAATGTGAAACCAGAAGTATCTACTTACCTAAATTGTATTTATCAATCTTGACAGATGTGGGGGCTGTGACAATATGCAATTACACCTCCGTACATGTAAATATGTGGGTGCCCTCCTAGATGGGGACTAAATGATCTGACCTACAGATCAAGGTAGGAATCAATGCACAATGATACCTAGCCCCCTTTGTACATTTTGAATGAATCATATTGCTCGTATTCTTATTAAGTTACTAATTTGGTAAAATCAAGTTTCATTTTTCAATGATATAACTTGCATGAGGTAAGTATTGTCAATTACCAAATTATCTACTAGGGCAGTCTTATAATCTGCCTATATTGCACCAGATTCGAATCGCGCGCAATCTGTGATGGGTGCTATGATCTGTACCCTATGTAACTGACTGATATATAACTTTATTATGATAGAGTTAAAAACTTTTGTAACTGTGAAAAAAAAAATAGTGCTCTTTACTACTTACTAAATAACATTAAATTTCAAGTTTGTTACCTACGCTAAATTAGTCCTTGTGAAAGTAATTTTCTTTATTCATTAGAATGAATACAAAGTCGCACTGCGTATAGATACCAAGGACATACACACCTATGGATTAAATAGACAATCAGAATTAAACCACCGAATTAAAACTTAATGTTAACTCTACATTTTCGGGGAGTTGAACGATGTGAAGTGAAGTTAAATATTCATGAAGTTAGATTACGAAGGAAAAGTGAAGACAAAGAAGGACGAAAAGCCCTTCCACACTCTTGTTTTCGCTCTACTTCACGAGAGTGTAAAACTTGCATTATAAGCAAGTTTTACTGAAGTATTTACAATAGAATTCAATCCTCCTTATCAACAAAAAGAAAGTAAATAATTAAATAAATAACCATTCTTGGACGAATCATACAACGCCCTCTAGTCACAAGATCCACGTAGCCATTTATTTACATTAGCAAATGCCTGTTTGGTTTAAAATGGTACAAAAGTATGAATGCTCTTTTGTTGCTGACTGTCCCTAACAGGTATAACGCTCTGCGAGTTCTATACTGTTTTAGATATTTTAAATTAATAAAAGATCATAAATAAAAATAATTTTATTGAACAAAAGCCAAAGTGAAAATTTTACATTAGTATTGCTAGTGTCCTATGCAATATTTGTGCCAAGAGGCTCCTTTTTATGGAGAGGTTCTTCGAAAACAATAACTTTAAAAAGCAGCAAAGGTACTTAGCATGTAATGCGTGCAAGCAAACCACTCGTAAGCAAAAATTAAAATGTAAATATGACGTGTGTTGGGTGGTTGGGTCGATGGCACAGTACTCCCCGACCTAGTTCCCGTCTTAACCCATTATGTGATTCCGGACGTTGCTCTCGACGTCGTCGGCCCTTTGCATTTCCACCTAACAGTTCACACGAATAAAGTTAAGTAACTATTAACTAACACACTATTTGTAAGTACTTAAAGATTTATTAAGCGACAGGCCCGGTGGTCGTGTGGCTAGCAATGGTCACTTTATACCATGGGCCGCGGGTTCGAATCCTGCGCAAGGCAAACATTTGTGTGCATAAACATGTCTGTTTGCCTTGGTCTGTGTTTTCTATGTTTAAAAAGTATTTATTTACAAAAAAAATGATTTAAGTAAAATGTATCAGCAATCTAGTATCTATAGTACAAGCTTAGTTGCTTAGTTTGGGACTATGGCGTTGTGTGATATAAAAAAAACTCAATTATAAAGATACTAGCTTTTCCCCGCGGCTTCGCTCGCGTTAATTTTATGAAATAGATCTCGTTTGACAACAAAACAACCCATAGCGCGACTTGTGGCGCCATCTGTTGGCCGATACAGCGCCTGCTATAGTAGAAAAAATATTTTCCCATTGGAACGACATACTTTCACGGGATAAAAAGTAGCCTGTGTTGGGCTCTGTACCCCTAACAATATGTATGCAAATTTTCATAATGATCGGCTGCTTAGTCAAGCCGTGAAGGAATAACAAACAAACCAACAAATAAACAAACTCACTTTCTCATTTATAATATTAGTAAGGATAATTTGCTGTGTTTCATCCTTGTACACATACAATGAATTACCTTTGCTTTATACATAACTAGCTGTACCTGCGGCTTCGCCCGCGTGGATACTGCCTTTCCCGTAGGAATTCTATAAATTGCCGTCTTTATCCTTGTCAACATCATAAATCCCAACCCATAAACAAAATTCCACCTTTATAGGTTGAGCGAATACGATAATACTCTTACAGTCCTATTACTCCCTTTCCCGTGGGAATTCTATAAATTGCCGTCTTTATCCTTGTCAACATCATAAAGGGAACCTCTATACAAAATTCCAACTTTCTAGGTTGAGCGCCTGCGATAATACACTTACAGTCCTATTACTCCTTTTCCCGTGGGAATTCTACAAATTGCCGTCTTTATCTTTGTCAACATCATAAAGGGAACCTCTATACAAAATTCCAGCTTTCTAGGTTGAGCGCCTGCGATAATACACTTACAGTCCTATTACTCCCTTTCCCATGGGAATTCTATAAATTGCCGTCTTTATCCTTGTCACCATCATAAAGGGAACCCTATACAAAATTTCAGGTTTCTAGGTTGTGCGCCTGCGATAATACACTTAGTCCTATTACTCCCTTTCCCGTGGGAATTCTATAAATTGCCGTCTTTATCCTTGTCAACATCATAAAGGGAACCTCTAAACAAAATTTCAGCTTTCTAGGTTGTGCGCTTGCGATAATACACTTAGTCCTATTACTCCCTTTCCCGTGGGAATTCTATAAATTTCCGTCTTTCTCTTTGTCAACCTACCCTACCCAAAATCATAAAGGGAACCTCTATTTAAAATTCCAGCTTTTTAGGTTGTGCGTCTGCGATAATACACTTACAGTCTAATTACTCCCTTTTCCGTGGGAATTCTATAAAACCCCATTTTTATCCTTGTCAAAGGAACCTCTATACAAAATTCCAGCTTTCTAGGTTGAGCGCCATACATATTTTTTGGGTAACTTGAACCGTTTATGAAGCGCACGCAACGGAAGCGCTTATAATTTTCCCCGTTTTTGCAACATCTTTCTCTGATGCCTCGCTCCTATTGGTCGCAGCGTAATGTTATATAGCCTAAAGCCTTCCTCGATAAATGGACTATCCAACACAAAAATAATTTTTCAATTCGAACCAGTAGTTCCTCAAACAAACAAACAAACAAACTCTTCAGCTTTATATATTAGTATAGATATAGATTTTTAAACAGCGCCGTTTTTGCAACATCTTTCTCTGATGCCTCGCTCCTATTGGTCGCAGCGTAATGTTATATAGCCTAAAACCTTCCTCGATAAATGGACTATCCAACACAAAAATAATTTTTCAATTCGAACCAGTAGTTCCTCAAACAAACAAACTCTTCAGCTTTATATATTAGTATAGATATAGATTTTTAAACAGCGCCACCTAATTTTCGCGCGATATTTATAATTTAATGAAAACGCTAAAGATACATAGCGCGATGTAACTTTTGAATAGCGCCATCTAGCGCGGAATAGAAAGAACTTGAATTAATTTCGGCAAGCGCGTAAATTTTTTGCTATAACTTCTAAAGTATCTATTTAAATTATATGGTGTAAAGATTATAATATTGTACATGAAATGCTAAAGGTAACTAACGTAGGTAACTGGATAAGGATTAATACTGCATACGTCAAAATCGGTTTCCAATTTCCGCATTAATACTCGGAAATCGCTTATTATTTTATAGTAAGTTATCCGTAAACGATAAATATATGCTATCGCGGACTTTTTTGGAGACCTAAATAAGAGGAATATCCTATAATTTTTGTTTTGTTACCTATATCTCAAAGGGTTTAGCCAGAGTTTTCGTCGACAGCTCCCAAGCGGGTTGATTTTTTCCGACACTCCCAACAATAATATTTATATTTCAGCCAATTTACACAAAATCCTGACAAATATTATACATAAACCTTCCTCATGAACCAGGCTATCCGTTGGTGAAAACCGTAAGAAAATCCGTTTGGTATTTTTTGAGTTTATCGCGAACAGACAGACAGACAGACGCGCGGGAGTACTTTGTTTTATAATATGTAAGGATTTAAACGAACATTTAATTTAGGATTTAAACAAGGGCCAAAACGGGAGCTCACAATTTTTTCGGTTGATTAAAGATGACCAAATAGGCAAATAATATAACCTATCTAACTTTTAAATAGAATAGCTCATTACTTAGTTAGGGCTATAAATCTTATTAAAAAATTATGAAAAAATATAATAATTTTATAATGTGATTTGCGTGGGCGTAAATAATTATATAAATAAACACGGCATGATATTAGACATTAGTACGTATTTTTTGCAGTAAAAACAATAAATTACTTAAAATAAACAAATAAAATGTAATATTAAATTAGAACGGGATAGCGCGTGACACCGCAGTAACTAAGCTGACGTCATTTTGCTTACACCATAACAGTAGGTACACATATATGTATAACTGACACCCATGACTCATCCCTGCTTAAATATTACATCCGCTGGTTGAACGTATATATCGTTTACAATATGTATTATTTGAAGTTATATAACAGTATAGTATAGAGATGCGAGTTTTTTTTATTAACGATAGTTTTTAAAGCAAATAAATAGTTTGGCAAGGATATTGTTGAAGGCCAAGGACCCAACGTATACATAACTAGCGAACATCCGAATTATATTTTTAAAAAACCCGTTGACAACGTTCCCGAAGTGATTTAAAGTGAAAAATTAACCTGTTCCCCTAAATCTTGCTCTAAAACTATCTTTATGAATTGATAATCGAAATGTACTGTAATGTGTATTAACCACTTTTCATCAAGCGCCTGCTGGCTTGTTTGCCGACGCTGCGGTGTGACATAAAAATAATAAGTAGGTAGGTACCTAATCTGTGGCAGAAACTAGGTTGTGATGTGAACCAACTGAGCCACACAAGTTGTCTGCAGTAACCATTGGCCGTGCATAATAAACGTAACGTAAGTGGTATGTTGGTAAAAATTATGGCAACTACTGACGTGACCATCATTGTAAACAGAATATGCTTGCTTAATTAATACGCCATTGTGTTACAACATGGTTTGATGTTACTTTTCAAGAGTGAACCATTTCATAACTTAATTGTTCTAGTGTAACTTTAAATAAGTACAAAAGTTACTATATTACTCAAAAAATACGAAATATTTGGTGCTACGTAGTAGGTACGCTATCTTCAAAAAAATAAATTATTTATTTTATGTAGGTATATTTCGATTGCTATACCTATGAGTACAACTTGTTTATAGGTGGTAAATATATGTATATCGTCATGTTTTGCATAGTCAAACCGAGTTAATCTAACCTTGGCACTTATGATATGCAATTTGTAAATTTCATTATTCACTAAGTAAATACATAATATTGTTTTAAGTATAAAAAATCCTATCATAGTCATTTTATATAAACAATTTATTTTATAGCTTGTAGAATCCATCAAATTGCTTATTTACTCAAATTGCAAAGCTAATTAAATACGCCACACTTATCGGTCGGTTCCAAAGAAACCGCACACTTATTTTGGCCACGCAATGTCGTAATAAAAAGCGAAAGATTCGGAATGAACTTTATAAATGGAGGGAAATCTGGAAAGCGCGATACCGTGTGAAAAACCAGACAGAATGTGAACGGCCTTGCTGGTTTCTATATTCGAGTTTATAGCTAACAACTATAGATAACTTTCCCCGTCAGTTAACTCCTTTGCCATAGAATCGCACGCAAGATATTCTGTTAATTATAAACTCGTTTGGATATTTTATACAAGTCTACTATTTCCATTATATGTAGTTGTTAGGCACCTAATATATTTATTTTGTTTTAAATATTTAAATTAAATTATTTTAAGTGAGTATTTAAATTAAAATAAATTTCCCTTATCGCGGGCAACGCATTGGTAATGCCCCTGGTGTTATGTAGAGCTGTAAGTTGTAACCACTTTCCATCTCGTTACGCTTGCTTGTTTGCTTTCCCGTATGACATAAAAAATCTACAAAACTCAACAATTGTACCTAGTATTTACAAGTTACAATTAAATTTATTTTTCCCTATGCTTGGTCGTCGCGTGGTTCTCTTCGTTGACAGGGGAATAAGTTTACTTATTGGTCGATTCGATTAACTTTAAAAAAATACTTATAATTATTTAGGTACTTCACCAATATTGTTAACGGTATTATGTAATATAGTGTTTATATTATTGTATACATGCATGTTAGTCCGTGAGGTACATTATATGGGCCGATAATTTGTAAAAAAAAAAAGAATTATATATAAATAAACGAGGAAAAGTGTTTTTCATACGAACTGTATGTTTTCGTTAACGCTATGTTTATAAATAATTATGTATTTTAGTATGATTAACGCGCAAAGCCGATTTGTCAAATACACTCGAAAGCAATGAATCGGTCACCTAAAGAAACCTATAAATCTCGGAAACGAAGAATGCTAGTTTAATATAATACTTTTTTGCCTAAGTGTAATTTTTAATAAATAAAATGTAGTGACTTATCAATTTTATTACTTTCATATAAGGGGTAGCTATTATATTGTCTATTAAACACTGTTTATTTTATTAAGCTAACATTCTTAGTTTCCGAGGTTTAAAGGTTTCTTTAGGTGACCCGCATTCATTGCTCTCGAGTGTAACATAAATATGTAGCAGTTTATTCTTTTGTTTGTTATGATAAATGTTTTAAAAAATAATGATCTAAAACTAGCGAATCGTGTTTTATTTGTTTCATAATATCCATAGATAAAATACATTTAGGTACAGCACACTATGCTAATGATTTCTACAAACTTACAGCTCCTTATAGCACGCTACTCAGAAATAACATTAGATCATGCTTAGTCTAGAAAGATATTGCAGTACCGTTTATAACTGAGACTGAAAACTTAATAAAATTGAATAAATAAATAGTAAAACTGTACACAAATCACAATTTCACACACCTGGTGCCTGCCTGTGTTATAACTAACAATAGACAAACAGAAATGTCATCACATAAATAGGAAAATACTTATTTGCTCCGTGCAGAGATCCAACCCGCGCCCTCTGATACCGAAGGTAAAGACAGAACCAACGCGACACAACATGGTTGTCCAAGGAGTTTCTTCAACTTTGTATTTTTTTTTACATATTTAATGTGAAAATTGTTTAAGCTAGGCTAGCATACAATCTACACTCTCGCGACGTTGAGCGAAAACGAGAGTATAGGCTACTTTATAGGATTCCGTAGTAAACTACAAGGAACCCTCATAGTTTCGCCATGTACGTCTGTCTATCCGCGGTCTAGCGCCTAGACGCCTAATGCTAGACAGCTGAAATATGGTATGTATACACATATTAACAAAGCTAACAAAGTGCTGGAACAAAATTTAGAAAAAATTTTTTTTGGGATGCCTCTCCCCTACATGTAAAGTGGTAATGAATTTTTTTCGCGCCCACCTTCTGGGTTATCGTTTGATAGACTCTTCAAAACATTGAGTTGAGGGTGTGGGAAGATAATAATCCGACCCCCACCTCTCATCTCCGAAAGTATTGTTTAGAAATTTAAAAAAATCATGATACTTAGTAGTCCATAATATGATGAACCTTTAATTAAAACTATTACGGTTTAGTAGGCTCTACTAGTTTCCGAGTAATAGCCGACGAACTTATAAAATAAAATTTCTTTGTTGTGAACTTATAAATGAGCAAAGCACAGCAAATACGGAACCCTACACTGTTCGTGGTCCGATACGCATTAACCGTTTTTTTTTTCACTTTTCCTTGGAGTTGTCTTGAGTAGAGACATTATAGGTACTTCGTGGTAATGTAAAAAGGCAGTAATAACGAAAAATAGATAATTTCAAGGCCATTATATACATGTTATCGGATTTTGTAATGGATTTTATATCTATTTCATTTAAGTGCTTATTAATGAGATGACATCCTAATAGGAAGATAATTACTGCATCCATCTCAATAAAGTATGTGCCTACCTATTCCTAAATTATGACCATGATATTATACCAAGAAATGCAAAGATTCTGCGTAGTTTCAGCCATTGCCGTCTCCAAACTAGTCCAAACCAATTCCATAAATCCAGAGCGAAAGGAATGAGGTTCTATCCTCATACTAACAAAAAAGGTTAACGTAAAACTATTGTTCTATACAGAACCTTGAAATCTTTACACTCTTACATACCTATATTATTATGTAAGTATAATAACACTAGGACAGACAAAAGGATATCACTTAACTCAGTGTTGATACTTGAACGGTATACACATTACAAATACTTACTTAGTTGTCTAGTATTTGATGTAATGTCTTGTTGGTTGATACTATCACCACAGTGTAGAGAAACATTCTCTACATCATAGTAAACAATGCCAACGGTAGTAAGCTGACACGGGAATAGATACATGCTTAAATTTGAGTAAGTGATACTCTAGATAACGGCTTATCAGCAGGAAATTTTATATCTACTATCGATAATTGCTTATTGCACTTTATCTCTCTAACACAGGTTTAATTAAATTATATGAAGGTTATTTATATATTTACGCAATATTCAAAACAATAACATACAACACGATTAGTCGATAAGCTAAAATTATAAGCTGGTTTAAGTCATAATGTATGCTAAATATTATATGTCAAGAGGTTTTTAAATCGCTATTACTAAACGAAATAAAACCTGATATGAAACGTAAGAAAGCTCATTTTATGGGCGGGTAGACAAGTTATGTAGGTGCCTTAAAAATAGGGGAGCGTCATGGGGCTACTCGATGGGTGGTATTACACCCCGTCGCCGTTTCTTTGTTTTCGGTAGTCAAAATAAAGGAATCTACCTACTTCAGTAATAATATTTTTTTTAAAGTAAATAATAATCATATTTAGTTATTAAATACTTCAATAAAATTCCATTAGTACTACGTAATTACATATTTTTGGCATATACAAAATAATTTATTTGGGAAATAGGCAAGTGAGATGAAATCTCTATCAACCAAAATAACTTGAATATAACAATAATATATTTCTCACAAATTAAAATAAAATTTTCAGATTAAAAATATTAACTTACAGCAATCAGTCAGGATAATGAGCTTCCTAAGATGAGATCACATAGATCAGGAGCAACGGCAAGCGCTCGTGCTGCGGCGCTGTGGGTCTCGCAGTTACACCGATACTGGCGCCAAACGCCGCGAATATGCCCGCGAGATGTGCGGCGTGAATCGCACCGTGCTCACGACGCATGCGTGTACTGATCACACATCCACAAATACAAGCTCAACTAAAACACTACATGTAAAAATATTGCCAAAATCACTATGTGCGTTCCATTATCTCAAAGATAACACCAAGAATTAAAAATGAAGCTCCTCACTTTTTCCTTGAACCAAATGCAATCTCAATTCAATTCCAATTAGGAGTTGATACGGTGCGAGATGGTGCGATTATCAATTTTGTAAAAAATATAGCTCGGCTCGGGCAAGGCAACGAATGACTTTGGATGAAAAGGTTGAAAGCAAAAATTTACAGGGTCGGGACTTTGTTTGGAGAAAATATTTTAAGTCATCTGAGACTCATATCCGAGGGATGGGACCCCGGAGACAAGCCTCAGAGACGGGGACGTAATAATTCAAATAATAACTTAAAAGTTAAGTAAGTATTAAACTTTTCTAATTACCTTCTTGGCCATTGCCTCTAGGTGCAATTTTACGAATGCTGAATTTTACGAACTCCCTTTTTGAGCGTTTTAATTTACAGATTATTACCTCGATAATTTGATTGCGTACCTCTCCATTAAATATCTATCAAAGTATTGAAGTAGGTAGTGAAAAAACATTTAAGTAACTAAGTACCTATATACTTATGGTTAATTTATTTATAGTTTCAGTGTATCTTCAGTTGTAACTCCAGAGTTATGAATTTCCATTATGGTGGCCCCAATTGTGCAATGGAATGATCGACGAGTATTAATATACTATGCGTGATCCGACACGCGCTTACCGGATTTTTTCATATTGAGTTAAGTTTGACAGCCATTATTTTATGTTATTAACTTTAAGATGAGTACAAACTCCACCATAAGTCCAAAAACATAGATATCTCTCTAAAATCCATATCTTCTTCTTTGAATTTAATGTCGGTGTAGAAGCCTCCATTTGTCTCGTTCCTGTGCCAGCTCCTTCACCTTTCTATAGGACACGACGACGCCTGCCCTTTTTTTCAAAATTTTTTTCACACTTAATACTAAAAACCACAAACATTTTCAGTGATTGAAATTAAAAATTAATCCCAAAATAGTAAATCTTTATTTGTAAAAAAATGTACATTTTTGTAGCCAGGCCACTGTTTAAAAAATACAATTACGTAATATCAACACAATAATAAATAATAAAATACACTGTTAGCTTAAAAGGGAAATTATTCGAAATTGTTAATACATTGTTACCGAAGTTCATGAATTTTATGATCCTTTTGCAACACAATCAAATTGAGTGCAACGACTTGAAATAAAACACAATATTGCGATATTGTTTGATTAGCTTTTGCACGTACAGGTTGCCCTACCCTGTCGACGATTATAACTTAAATTTCGAAATACCATTGTTACTTACAACTGCGGCTCGATTGTCGTAACAACAATCGTTTAAATTTCGTATCGATCTCAATGCCTATGCCTATCCCGTTCAATTTCTATTTTGTATGAGAGAGACAGCAATTATGATTTACATGAGATTTGAACGATTTCTATTACGAGAATAGAGCGAGGTAGAATTGCTGATTTAAAAATGTACCGAGGAAATATTAAACACCAATCTTTACCTATTATAATTGCGGCAAAATCATCAGAAATGAACGTGGTATGGTAAAAGCGCACAAATATATTAAATAGCACCACTGGTTTTATTAGCCACAGAATAATAAATAGTTAAGTATAGTAAATCTATGTTCATACAAAACGTGACTAGATAGATGCAAAATTAATCAGATAATTTAGGGAATAAGCATGCTTTTTTAATTTCTGAGCGAAGTTTATATCGTTTTATATGATGGCGAACACTTTTTGTTGCCGTGGGTATCCAGTACTGGTGACGTCACATCCGCTCGAATTGACACCGTTGCGTTTCAAGGACTGATGTTCTTTGAAGATTTTAAAAGTTATTTACCTAAAGAAAATAAAATTCAATAAAAAAGGACATAATCCTGATGCATAAAAAAATGTTTGAACTTATTTGAATTTCATGCATATTCCCCATTACAGTGAACAAAATAAATAATCATTCAGTGACAAGAAACTTCGCAACTTATAATCAATATTGGTCTAAATTCTAATTGCATAAAATACATTTTTGTTGCGATTTTTTATGCATCTACTGTGTTCCAAGAGTTAATACTTAAATATGAACATCGAAATAATTCACTATTATCACAAAAACACTAAAATTGACCTACATTCGTTTTCACATGTTCTACATAAATTGGCTACTAAACAAAAATTTACTATGAAGGTACAAGTGCAAGTATGTCCCCTAATTTGGGTAGCACAACGTCAGGTAGTGGTGGTTTCTTCTCACTTCTAATTTTTTCAACTTCCTGACTAGATGTCACTCCTGTTAACACTAGTAGTGTCTGGAAACCACAACGCACGCCCAGTTCTATGTCAGTGTTGCATCTAGAACAATCAAAACATTTCACACATACTCAAATTACATGTTTGAAGTAATGTTTGTAAAAAATTATATCTACCTGTCACCAATCATCAAAGTTCTTGCTGGATCTAATCCACAGGACTCCAAAAACTTTCTTACATACGCATGAGGTTTTCCAAGAACCAAAGCTTTCCTTTCTGAACATGTTTCAACTGCTCTTACTAAAGTACCAGTGCCAGGAACAACAATGGATCCAGCTTTTGGGAATCTCTCATCTGTGTTTGTCGCAATAAACAGACACTCTTCAGATGCTAAGTAACATGCGGCTTTCATGAATTTCGGGTAACTGACATGTTCATCAAACCCTACCACCACTGCTCCTACTTCTGGATCCAGTTCTGATGGCTGCATGGACTTGAAATCAGGTGTTACATGGTCTGGCTGGAATTAGAAGATGGTTATTTTGAAAAAATATTGCAGAGTAACATGGTGTTGATAGATGTGTTGTAACAACAAGAGGCATCATAGTTTAATTAATTTAAGTTACCGAAATATTTATTTTCAAACATTTCGGGGAGGCCTTTGTCCTTATGGTCGAGATGATGAAGTATTTATTTCCAGATTTAGTAGCACATTATTGTTTGGTTCTCATGTACAATACAAATTTGCTTATCTTGTGTTATATAGTAGTAAACATATATAGTAAACATATTCCAACAATATCAAAAGTTCCGTACCCCAACACCAAAATGTCTGATTCCAACAGCTTTCAATTCTTCCGCAATTCCATTAGAGCCCAATAAGTAAACTTTCTTTGTAAATCCAATTCCTTTTAAGTAATGGGCTACCAAGTATGCTGTGGACAGTATTTCGTCCTGAGAACCAACAAAATAAAATGTTAATCATTTAAATAGTACTTATTTAATTTTTGTAATAGAATAGAGCATATAATTTGGATATCTGTGCACAGTTCGTAAATTCGGTGTAATATGGTGTAGAAATGATAAAACATAATACAATAACATATATAATATAATAACTACAGTGGATTTCATTTATTACGACCTTGGTTGTAGCGACCATTTACCTATCGCCACGTTAAAAAAAGTCCCTTGAATTCGAAGCATAAAAAATTTTTGCTATCGACTTTGGATGTAACACCGAGTTCGGGTGTAGTGTAGTCCGGATATAACAATGAAAATAGAAATCCACTGTATGTATATAATTAAAATCTCATAAACCTTTACACATTGTACCATTCAATTATATTGTACAACACATGTATTATTTAAGATTTTTGTACATAAAGCTTCTAATTTAATGACAAATGAAACCATAATGTAAAGCTTGACATGATCTTGCCTGTACACTAGTCATACATAGCGTGCACTCATATCAACAATAACATGAAATAAGTAAAACAAAAATTAACCTGACTTGCAATGAAGCCCAATTGTTGAGCCTTTGCAGCGAAATCACTCCGGATTTTTGTTGAGTTATTCGTAACATAGAATATCTTTTTACCTAATTTTCTGAAATAGTTCATTGCATCTGCTGAGCCAGGAATGGCATTGTTGTCTATCCAAAGAACACCTGTAAGTCGAAATAGAACAATTTGACGTTAGCTTTGGATCCACAAAATTATTTTGAACTAAAGAGTCACATGGCATATTTTAAACGCGTTTCGTGCTACATTGAGCTCTTTGTATGAAACCTCACCATGAAATGTTTGCAACTCCGCGATAGATAATGACACGCGCGTCATCTGCGCATATAAAGTACGCCGTGTGCTTGGAGACTTCCCAAAAATAATAACTAAGTATTTTTTGTGTAATGCATAAAATAAAAAAAGTCATTTATTTTGCAAGTAGATTTACAAGAAATACTTTTACACGTCAATTTTTTTTTTATCCTACTAGCACTTCAGACGTGAATGGCCTGTTGAGAAGAAGTGCCGCAAGAAACTCAACTATAGCCTTTTTTTAAAAGCCATTTTAACATATTTTTTTAAATTAAGTACTTTTACTATAGTATTAGTACTTATACTATAGTAAGAAAATTATAGTGACCACAAATTTTTATCTTTAAAATAATCTTCCACTTTATAATAACCCTTTTTCATTAAGCAACTTTTAATCGTGGATTTAAATTCATACATACATACCGTCACAGTCGGTTAAAACAGTATCAAAAGAATTTAAAAACTCTTGAACTTGATCCTTTGTAGCTTCTTGAAGATTACATACTGCTGATTTAAACATTTTGCTAGCGGTTTTGATACTTCTACACTGTTGCGATACTGGTGCAGTGCTACATGAAATAGTAAGTTTACAAAATTTATTGTAAATATTAAAAGCAGACAAAACTTTTATCATTACTTGTATAAACTTATTTTCCTAGTATATGAAGTTAATTACTTGTGTATTGTATATTTATACAGTATTCTATTGAATTGGAAATAATGTTAGAGGTATAACCAAAAACGACACTAGTAGACAACTTTGACATTGCAATGACATTGTCAATAATAGTGTTGCCGCTCGATAGTAAACTATCGATATCGCAAAGTAACCGATATCGGTGTTCAAGCTACGCAAGCGCCACTTTTGACTATTGCCAACCCCATTATTCGCAACACCAAACATAAACAATAAGAGCTAGTTCAGGCATGGCGGATTCCGCGTGGATGCCAATCGCGCGGTTTTAAACGCAAGTGTTCAGACAGGCGCGGGTGGTATTTGCGGAGTGTAATAGCTATGTGTCGTTATGGATATTTCGAATCACGTAACGTAACGTTATCAGAATGCCAATAACGTGATTAAAACTATCTATTTTTCATAACTATCTATTTTCACAACGTCGTAAACTGTCTCTATGAGAGTACGAGGATTCGTTTCGTTGCGCTAGATTTTGACATAGTGGAATGAAATATATAACACCACGTCTTCATACAGAAAACCGAACAATTATTAACACGTAAAGAGATCCCGAAATTATGAAAAAAAGTAAAAATAATTTATATTTTATTTATACCTACTTATAGGTAAGTAATATTTATCATACTTTATTATTATTGATATTCAATAAATAAGTAGGTAATTATAATACGAATAGTAAAAGTTTATTAGAATATATCAATCAATCCAGGATTGATTGAGAAACAGACCTACAACAAAATAATAAACGAACGAATTCAAAAAGAAATAGCGAATAAAATAATATGACTTTCCGCTAATAGGCTTAAGTTCCATTATTCCGTAAAACATTTATTTACTTGAGATGTTCCATCCAACGGGCGGTTCGCCGTGCAGCCGCGCAGTTTTCTCACTCGCACTTGTACGAACGTGATAAAGTTCAATCTCACTCACTCACAACGTAATGGTGAACGCACAGTTATTCGAACAAAACGCGTCGAACATGACTTGTTTCACCGCCTCATATTAAAGTCTCGAATAGCCTATTTGTCAAATAAGAACGGTCAAACTCATACAGTAACTGTAAAAACTGACCATTTATTTGACGAATAGGCTAACTGGAGAATGGTAAAATCGGCACTTACTTAGAATTCTCATAAGAAATCCTAAGTAAATTCTGTAATGAAATGCGTCGTCCTTTTAGACGATTAGACGCAGGCAGATGTGAGGTTTCATTATGATTTCATGTAAGGAATTCTAAAATTAGTTTTGTTTGAGTCGTTCGGTTCGGTCAGTATGCGTTCACCTTAAGCAAGTCATCGCGGCAATAGCCAATAGTAGCGCTAGTGGGCTCTGGGCATACACGCTCCCGACGTTGGCAACATTGCGATCACGAAGAATCACGATCACCGCCGAACACGACGTTACGATACGTTACGATCATAACGAAGTGACTGACTGGACTACCTAAAAATAGATAGTTATCGCTCAGTGGATAACGAGATTAACGAGTGATGGTTACTAAAACTGATAGATAGTTGTATAACTATCTATCGTTACAACGACCCTCCTCTAGAGTGTAGTGTAGAGTGACAGTCCAATAATGGAAGTCGATGAAGCAATATGTGTGTACTTATTGCTCCAATATTACGTGATCGGCTCATTCATCAACCCATGGTCAGTTTCAGACTATATATCCAAAATTAAGAAGTTTTGAACCAAAATTCTATTATTTTTGAATAATTTTTGTTCCGCTAAATTTGCCGGTGTAGTAGTATAGTTTAGTTATTTGGGGTGGACTATCACTATATGGACACATTGGATGTCCCACAAAGCAGGTCTTTTTTTCCACCTCATCGATGAATAGCTCAGTGTCGAACCAATCCTTTATCACCATCCGATACGCGCGGCTTCCGCGGAGCAAATGAACGCGCTCTAGGTAAGTCAAGTAAATAGATCCGAGCGGCGACCGCGCGAATTCATTTTCCAGCGGTTGAGTGGTGGACACGTATGAACGAATGAATAGGCGCTAATGTAAATAAGATCCGCGCGGCCTAACCGCGCTGTTTGCATCCGCGCGGAATCCACCATGTCTGAACTAACTCTGAACCAATATGACGTTTTTAAGGAACAGTCAATGCCGCTACCTACGATGATTACCAGACAATCGTTGTGTCATTTATAATCAGTTCAGTTTACAGTATTGCTACAAAGGCCTTTATGAACGTGGCCCTTAGAGAAAGGATGAATAGAGTTGTCATTTGGCGTATACCCGTAAGGGAGAGAAACAAAGTACATTGATTACGCAGTGTTACCAGAAAAGAGAATATTACCCCATGATTATATATAAAAATATTAAAAAAACATGGGGTAGTTTTTTTATATTTTTATATAGGTACGATAAACTAATAGGACTATTGATTATTTGCGATGTATTTTTTCTTATAATCATCAATATATTGAGACTTCGACTTATACTTGTATAAATAAATCGAAGTAGCTGTCCGCGCCCGTTTGTCTGTATCTCCGCTAACTCCTATTGTCTCATAAAGTAGTATGGGAAGGTTGGTGTGACTACAGATCTCTTAGCTTGTATTAAATAAATATTATTTTTAATTTAGGTTGTCACTATTTTACCTCAATTGTGGGTAATATTGCATGGGTAAATTCAAGTAAATTGCTGGTATCCCCAATACGCGTGGTACCCGACTAAATTCAGGAGACACAGGAAAGTGGCCGCCTGGCTTCATTTTACTTACCTACTTAATTTGGGTGCATAATACTACAAAATACGATTATTTTCTTGACCATTTACGTTTTATTTCGTTATTTCTGTACATTGAAGCCGTCATTTGAGTCTTAATAAATATAATCTGTATTCATTTTTATCAAATAGGGCCGAAATAAAGTCTAAATAGTATACTTACGAATGAAAGGTTATGTTGTCGATTTTACGTTCACTGCGGCTATTGCAGCCTAAAACACTACAATGCACCATAGTCTATGAACGCAAAAACACATTAACTCAACCACAGAACACAGTTTTCGCCTTGTTTTCACCCTGAAAATTCAGATTTTGAGAAATAAAGAAAAACGCTTTCATTTGCTGGGCACAGTTAGCGACTGTGCCCAGCAAAAAAATAGTATACGTCGATAAGGACAAAAAATGTTTCTCTAGCTCTTTTTGGCCTTGGGAATATTGTATTTACTCATCTCGCTCACTCCTACCGTGTCGCCTCTATTCATCCTTTCTCTAAGACGTGGCCGAAATTGGAACTACAACTCCCGTTCATATTGTATGTCACTTTTTGACACTTCGCCTTTGACAAAATGTATGAAAATATGCCACAGTAACGCCCTCCTACAAACGTCACTCACGTTCATAAACATCCTTGTACAGTAACGCCCTCCTACAAAACGTAATAAACATCCTTACACATTTTTTTTTTTTTTATACCACAAAGGTGGTAAACAAGCTTACGGTCCGCCTGATGGTGAGCGGTCACCGTAGCCTATGGACGCTTGCAACACCGGGAGTATCACTCGCGCGTTGCCGACCTTGTAAAAATCTTTTAATGCCCCTTTTGAAGAACCCCATGTTATAATCTAAAGAAAAGACCTCGGCGGGGATCTCATTCCACAGCCTCAGCGTTCGCGGGAGGAAACTCCTCTGAAACCGCGCAGTACGCGACCATTTTGGTTCTAGTGTGTGAGGTTGGATTCCCCGCCGGTGACGAGCAGTTCGATGGTAGAAAGTGGCCGTAGGCATCAAGTCAAACAATTCCTCGGAACAAACCCCATTATACAAGCGGTAGAACACGCACAGGGAGGCGAAGTCTCTCCGCAGACTGAGGGGCTCGATACCGCTTGTTAGCTTGGGATCGTCGACAATCCTCATAGCACGTCTTTGAGTCGAGTCGAGAGGTCCAAGTTGGTACGCCGGCGCTCCGGCCCATAGGTGAGAGCAGTACTCCATGTGGGGTCGGACTTGAGATTTATACAGTATAAGTCTCTGCCCCGGATTGAAGTACCGCTTCGCCCTATTCAGCACACCGAGCTTTCTCGACGCCAACTTGACCTTGTCTTCTATGTGACTGCGAAACTGGACGTTGCTAGAGATCTCGACTCCAAGGATCCCTAAGCTGCCGGTAGTTATTAAGGGTGTCCCTTGGAATTGTGGGGCCACTGAAAATGGGGATTTCTTCGCGGTGAACGCACAGACTTGTGTCTTGGTGGGGTTAAATTGGACTAAGTTACGTCGTCCCCAATCGCTCACCCTAGCTAGGGTGTCTTCGATTTCAGACACAAGTCGTTCGCGGTTCTCCTCCACTACGGAACGAGGGATGTTAGGCCGGCCCGTGTAATAGGTATCCCCGGTACTGTCGTCTGCATAACAATGAATATTATCTACAGACAACATATCATTGATATGCAGCAGAAAGAGGGTCGGGGACAGAACGGAGCCTTGTGGCACGCCAGCATTAATGTCCATGCGGTCCGAGCAGCTGCCGTCAACTATGGCACTTATGCTTCTGTTGGACAGAAAGCTGGCTACCCATTTGCACAGTCCCTCGGGCAGTCCGTACGATGGCAGCTTCGATAGAAGACCCCTGTGCCAGACCCGATCGAATGCCTTCGCTATATCTAGGCTGACTGCCAATGCCTCACCTTGACTCTCAACGGCTTGAGCCCATCGGTGCGTGAGATACACTAGAAGGTCTCCTGTAGAGCGACCATGGCGGAAACCATATTGTCGGTCGCTGATGAGGTTATTTCCTTCTAGGTATCTCAGCAGCTGTGTGTTAATCACACGCTCCATTACCTTAGAGAGAAGGGAGGTTATAGCTATTGGCCTGTAGTTCGACGGATCTGATCTGTCGCCCTTTTTGGGCACAGGGTGCACAAGGGCAGTCTTCCACGAAGACGGGACCTGCCTAGCGGAGTAGGAGAGCGCGAACAGGCGCATCAATATCGGACACAACTCAGGAGCGCACCGCTTAAGCACCACTGCTGGTATGCCGTCAGGCCCACTCGACTTATGAATGTCTAGAGACAACAACTCACGCCGGACTTCCCGCTGGGTAATTGTTATTTCCGGCATGGAGTCTCCGCACCACGTGAGGATAGGCGGTTCAGTGTCTCTATCATCCATAGTGGAGTTCGAGGAGAAGAGAGAACCCAATAAATTGGCCTTCTCATTCGCGCTGTGGGCCAGGTCACCATCGGGCTTACGGAGCGGTGGCAGCGACGACTGACAGAAATTTCCCTCGGCAGCTTTGGCAAGCGACCAAAAAGCACGGCTACCCGAAGGGTACTTCGCAAGTCGCTCACCAATTCTGCCGATGAAATCGAACTTTGCTCTGGCGGTCACTCTCTTACTAGACCTCGAGGCAGCATTGAATAATCGCTTCGAATCAGCGACACCTGGTTCTTTATTAGCTCGGGCCGTGGTCCAAGCCTTGTATGCAGCTTGCTTATGTGTTCTAGCATCGCTGCAGGCCTTATTAAACCACGGCCGTTTCGCAGTCCCGGTGGCAACCAGCGGGTTAGGGATAAAACATTCCATACCCGCCAGTATGGTATCCGCCACCGCCGTTGCGCAGGTGTCAGGGTCTTTAGACGCGAAGCAAAGCTGCCTCCACGGGTACGATGCATAAAATTCACGCAATCCATCCCAGTCTGCTGACTTATAGTGCCACACGCGACGCTTTCCGCACGAGCGGAGTGAGCGAGTTTGCGTACATGGCACTTTGGTCCGGACAAGGCAGTGGTCCGAGGAGCCGAGTGGTGCTTCCACAGAGATGGAATACCTATCCGGTACAATGATGTTTATTACGTTTTGTAGTACTTATTTTACTGTGGCTTATTATCATAGATTTTGTCAAAGGCAAACTGACAAAAAGTGACATACAATATGAACGGGAGTTGTAGTTCCAATTTCGGCCACGTTCATAGAGACCTTTGTAGCACTATAGTTAGATTTGAGATCGCCGTCTTGTCAACGAAGGTCGTCAAGATGGCGACCTTCGTTGAAATCGTTTCCTCACCATACCACGTTGCCTTTTAGTGTACTTTTTGGTTAAAAAGAGTTCATTTAAAATACTCGACATTGGCGAAATTATTGTCTATGTGTCGTTAAGACCACCCCAGCGTCTATCCATGCGATATGGGCTTATGTAACCTGTCCACTGCCACATGTCCATTAAGGTATATCGGCGTCTTCCTCTTCTGTTCTGCTCCTCATTTCAAATTCTTACTTTTTTAAACGTTAATCGTACGTTTCGTTACAACTAAATTCAATGTTATATTTTCAATCATTCAAGTGTTATTTTTAACAATTAAGCTATATCATTCATTATTCCTTTAGAAATAAGACTTTTAATTAATTCTATTCATAAAAGCAGACAAAATGTAACCGTATTTTTTTTTATAAACTAAATTATATCTTAACGTAATACAGGCCATACACCATACTGCCTATCGTCCAATCGGCATGACGCTGCAGGCTTGATCCAATCTGCAGTTCGTCCATATACACCACACACGATAAATTTTAACTGTCCAATCAGCAGCGACGTTCATTCGAAGCCATGGAGTCACCAGTGACGGACGACGATGTGTTAGCCGTCTTGGGTTTATTACTCGCGATAAAGAAACAAGAAAAAAAAAAGATCTTGCGGAGTGGTGCAGACAGTGGTTAATGAAAAGAAATTAGTTTTCTCATACTTTAATACAAGAGTTGAGGATTACGCCACAAGATTATTGCAATTATTTACGAATGAATAAAGAAACTTACATAAAACGTCTATCATTAGTAACTCCTGTAATTCAGAAACAAAAATCTAGACTTAACTGAACGCGATCGCGCGTCCCGCCATACACGGTCCAATCGGCTTGATCTAGCCAAAAGAATTAAATTTTGATTGTTCCATCAAATTTAACTGTCATGCCAATCCACGCCCACACACGGTCAGTTCTACTTGATCCAATCGGCAGTATCATGCCGATTGGACGATGGACTTGATCGTGTATGGCTACCATTACGTAAAGACTTACAATGAGCAGTTTTCTTTTAGGTATTTTATAGCTTTCCTACACACTCGATAGATGGCGCAGCCTGGCACTTTTGGTAATAAAAGAGTGGGTGGATGTAGTGACCTTTTTGCTACAAAGTCGTCATTTATTTTAACATTTAATAAACAAGTTTGGAGAAAGTATTACTACAATGTATAAATACTAGGGTAAATTGAAAAGTCCCCGGCCTGACACATAGATGGCGGCACCAGAACTAAATCCATATGATTTTCAGTTAGCCCTAACCTTTAAAAGACGCGTCTATAAATTTGACGGCTGTCGGATCATTAGTTTGTGAATTATAGCATTTTTAGTGAAGCAACTTTTGTTATTGTGAAAAAAATTGATAAAAAGGAATTTCGCGTGTTGATAAAATATTGCTTTTTGAAGGGAAAATATACAGTTGAAGCAAAAACTTGGCTTGATAACGAATTTCCGGACACTGCCCCAGGAAAATCTACCATCAAGGATTGGTATGCTAAGTTTAGACGTGGTGAAATGAGCACCGAAGACGGTGAACGCAGTGGACGCCCAAAAGAGGTTGTTACGGACGAAAACATTAACAAAATCCACAAAAAAATTTTGAATGACCGTAAATTGAAATTGAATGAAATAGCAGACACTCTACAGGACGTATATCAACGGAACGTATACATCACATCATTCACGAATATTTGGGTATGAGAAAGCTCTGTGTAAAGTGGGTGCCGCGCGAGCTCACTTTTGACCAAAAACAACGACGAGTTGATGATTCAGAGCAGTGTTTGTAGATGATCACGCGTAATAAACCCGAGTTTTTGCGTCGATATGTGACAATGGATGAAACATGGCTCCATCATTTCACTCCGAAGTCCAATCGACAGTCATCGGAGTGGACTGCACACGATGAACCCACTCCAAAGCGTGCAAAAACGCAACAGTCGGCTGGCAACGTTATAGTGTCTGTATTTTGGGATGCGCGTGGAATAATTTTCATTTACTACCTTGAAAAAGGAAGGACCATTAACAGCGACTATTACATAGTGTTATTGGACCGTTTGAAGGACGAAATCGCCGAGAAACGACCGCATTTGCAGAAAAAGAAAGTCCTGCTTCACTAAGACAATGCACCGTCTCACAAGTCAGTGAAAACGATGGCAAAAATTCATGAATTGGGCTTCGAATTGCTTCCGCATCCACCGTATTCTCCAGATCTGGCCCCCAGCAGCGACTACTTCCTGTTCTCAGATCTCAAAAGAATGCTCGTTGGGAAAAAAATTTCTTCGAATGAAGAGGTGATCGCCGAAACTGAGGCCTATTTTGAAGCATAGGACAAATCGTACTACAAAAATGGTATCAAAAAGTTGGAGGATCGCTATAATCAGTGTATCACCCTTGAAGGGAATTATGTTGAATAAAAAAAACGAATTTTGCAAAAAAAATGTGTTTTACTATTTTAGGCCGGGGACTTTTCAATTGACCTGTTATATAATAAGTAACAACTTTTTGAGGTTACAATGTTCATACCTTAGAGAAAGGATGAATAGAGGCGACACGGTAGGAGTGAGCGAGATGAGTAAATACAATATTCCCAAGGCCAAAAAGAGCTAGAGAAACATTTTTTGTCCTTATCGACGTATACTATTTTTTTGCTGGGCACATTCGCTAACTGTGCCCAGCAAACGAAAGCGGTTTTCTTTATTTCTCAAAATCTGAATTTTCAGGGTGAAAACAAGGCGAAAACTGTGTTCTGTGGTTGAGTTGATGTGTTTTTGCGTTCATAGACTATGGTGCATTGTAGTGTTTTAGGCTGCAATAGCCGTAGTGAACGTAAAATCGACAACATAACCTTTCATTCGTAAGTACACTATTTAGACTTTATTTCGGCCATAATTGATAAAAATGAATACAGATTATATTTATTAAGACTCAAATGACGGCTTCAATGTACAGAAATAAAGAAATAAAACGTAAATGGTCAAGAAAATAATCGTATTTTGTAGTATTATGCACCCAAATTAAGTAGGTAAGTAAAATGAAGCCAGGCGGCCACTTTCCTGTGTCTCCTGAATTTAGTCGGGTACCACGCGTATTGGGGATACCAGCAATTTACTTGAATTTACCCATGCAATATTACTCACAATTGAGGTAAAATAGTGACAACCTAAATTAAAAATAATATCTATTTAATACAAGCTGAGAGAGATCTGTAGTCACACCAACCTTCCCATACTACTATAGGAGACAATAGGAGTTAGTGAAGATACAGACAAACAGGCGCGGACAGCGACTTCGATTTATTTATACAAGTATAAATCGAAGTCTCAATATTTTGATGATTATAAGAAAAAATACATCGCAAATAATCAATATTCTTTATCTATTAGTTTATCGTATATAAAAATATTAAAAAAACATGGGGTAAATCATGGGGTAATATTCTCTTTTCTGGTAACACTGCGTAATCAATGTACTTTGTTTCTCTCCCTTACGGGTATACGCCAAATGACAACTCTATTCATCCTTTCTCTAAGGTTCATACAAAAATCTTCAATCAATGCTTCAGAAATGACAAATGACAGAAACAGAAATTAATCAAATTGACATTCGGTCAGTTCTTTCTTGCCACAGACTAAATATTTGTCCTCAACAATACCAAAAAATAATGCTAGCGCCTTTTGATGATTTAAAAAACCAACTGATTATACCTAAAAGAAAACTGCTCATTCAATGCGCAAATTTTAATCGTTATTTTGAAATAAACGAAAAGCTAGTGTAGGTTGTTTACGATGAAATGTTATATTTTTAACAGTTAACTCAATATTTTGTTATTTATTAAGTTTTTCTTTATAAGTTATAACTTTTAACGCTCACCTCTATTATGTACATTTCCAATCAAGTAAAATTTAACTTTATAAATAATGCATGGTTTACTCGTCAATATCGATAATAATGTTCGCGTGTCCCATCACTATTTTAAAACTTCAATCTCTATCTCTTTCTTTATTGATTGACAGCTAAATAGCTGTCAAGTCAAATCAAATGACAGCAATCTGGCAACACTGAGCTGAAATTTATTGGTAGGGTAGGGCCACGGGAACCTACCTACCCAATGTGAATAAATCTATCCTCGCTGTGGTTGGCCCACTACAAGAGATAATTGTAGGGTATGTGGTCGGTATGTGAGTGGTACTTATGTCCTACCTACCTAACTATAGTAATTATATTTATTTTTAAAGAAAAAGACTTAACATAATTTCATTCGCCTCTATGATACGCGTAGAGCGCGTTTTCTTGGTTTTGATAGGATATAATACTGGATGCTTCATATAAATAATACCAACATACCAATTTATAAACTTCAGTGATATTTTATGACTTACCTTCTGTCCAATGGCTTAGGTACAGCATCAGGTTTTAAAATCCTAAATTTTATAGGCGATTCTTTCATTAAAATATGCCTCAGTGGTGGCTTTCGATAGTCAGAATTTGAAAAATGAACTGAACACACCCTACCTAAAAGTAAACGTAAGCATCAGACATGTAACATCACCTAAAAATAAAATAGCACCGCGCCCCTTCAAAGAAAATAAAATGGGTCAGTAAAAAAATGAGGGTAGGTCACATACCAGTTCTAATATTTGTTTTGGGTCTACAATACTTTAGCCAGGCATTCGCTAACGCCTCTTCTTTGGGAAAAGAAAAAAACCTAAACAGACCATCTTTCACACTTCTATTTTTGCAGTTTAGAACTGAACAATTAACCATCTTTTTGAAATGATTTGAATTTCACAGAAAAGTTTGAAAGCAGCATTAAGTATATTGCTGAGTGAAATACAGCTCTAATGTTATGTTAAAACTTAAAACTGACTCGTACCCAGTACGAAAAGTCGAAAAATCGCGTACTGTACTCGCTCGGGCGTACTGTCAGGTCAGTACTGTCACATGAAGCATGGATGAAGTATCGAACAGGATTGAGTACTCGGAATAAAAAAAACGGGCCCACGTGAGACAAAGGTGTTTGTCCTTATCTCACTGGGTGTCTATACAACTAAAAATTTATGGGATATTAGATAAGTACATGGTCGATTGAACAACCATTCGTACGATATTACCCTACTAACCATTGTACAAAACCAAGTTTTATTATGGCATTGAGCTATTTTCAGAGAACTCAATCCTGTTTGATTACTACATCCATGAGACGTAGTCTTGGGCCAGTCATGGGCTATCGACGAAAAATAGGCAGGGGGAGCACACTTGATATTACCATCAATTCTTATAGACAACAGCGACATTTAGCGGCTGGCGGGTAAACTAAAATAAAAAGCGGTGGTCATTTTATACTTCACATTTTTTGTGGCAAACAAGCTTGCGGCCCGCCTGATGGTAAGCGGTCACTGCAGCCTATGGACGCTTCCAACACCGGGGATATCTATCACTCGTGCGTTGCCGACTCTGTAAAAAAATTTTAATGCCCCTTATGAAGAACCTAAATTCTAAAGAAAAGACCTCGGCGGGGATCTCATTCCACAACTCATTCCTCTGAAACCGTGAACTTGACGTCTGATGGTCCATTTGACACCATTAGCGTTATATATTTAAAAATAACTATTGTAAAACCATTATTTAAAAAAGGTGAAAAAACAAATGTAACTAATTACAGACCCATAGCGTTATTGCCAGTATTCTCTAAAATCTTTGAGAAGGTAATTTATGACTGCCTGTATAGATACTTTGAAAGTAACAATATATTTTGCGATGAACAGATGGGTTTTCGGAAAAATAAAAATATAAATATGGCAATTTATAACTTTTTATATAAAATTCATATAAATATGGATAATGACAAACCGGCTACTGCTATGTATATGGATATGACCAAAGCTTTTGATCATGTAGATCACAAGAAACTTTTACAAAAAATTTGTAACTACGGCGTGAGAGGCAACGTATTAGAACTAATAAAATCTTATTTAGAAGGTAGGAAACAGTCAACTCATATCTCACGAATAGATCCAAAAACTAGAATAGAAACTAAAATAGAAAACAACACCATAGCTTATGGAGTTCCTCAAGGCGGAGTTCTCGCTCCTTTATTATTTATCATTTATATAAATGACCTACCAAAAACTGTGAATCATCAAATGTCTCTATTTGCTGATGACAGCACCGTAATATATGATAATGATAATTTTGACAGAATACAAAATGATATGAACAATAGTTTGGAATTAATTATAGATTGGCTAAATAGCAATAATTTAAAGATTAACCTTAGTAAAACCACATCGATGAATTTTCAACTAAGACAAAAATATAACAGGCCATTATATATTAACTATCAAAATCAAAGTGTAAACGAAACAAGTGAAACTAAATTTTTAGGCTTATTAATTAATAATGACATGTCATGGAAAAATCAAATAGAACACATCTGTAAAAAAAATTATCAATTTTCATATGCGCTATACATGTTAGGCAAGGTTGCTAACCACATTGCACTTCTTGTGGCGTACCATGGATATGTTGCATCCATCCTCCGATATGGTGTTATGTTCTGGGGAAATGCTACAAAAAGTCATGATGTCTTTATAGCGCAAAAGAAATGTATACGAGCTATATGCAGATTGAAACCCCGCGATAGTTGTAAAGTTTACTTTCAAAACCTGAGAATATTAACTCTACCGTCGTTATATATTTATGAAACTGTTATTTTTGTAAAATGCAATATTAATTTGTTTCAACGTGTGGAAAGTCAACGTTGCTCAGACAAATTAAAATTGGTACATGCAAATACTACATTCTTACATATAAGTGTTTATGCAATGGCACCAAAACTGTACAACAATTTACCTGAAATTATAAGGAATAATAATAACATAAATTTCTTTAAGAAACATGTTTTGGATTTACTCATTGATAAGGCATATTATTCTGTTAATGAATACCTAGGTGATCATCTGTAAATGCAAATGAATTAATCAAATTATATACAAATGAATTGATTAAATTATAAGTACCTATTTTGACATTTAATATTATATAATATATGTAAGTAATTATAAAGTAAATTTTGAACAATTTTGAATTGTAAATTAATTTTGATTTTTGTTTCTTATTTTTTTATTTTGAATTCTTTAAATTATGTGATAAATTTTGTATGCCTCATAAGGCGGGACATAGAGAACATCCTATTCTTTGTTAACATCCCATACCTATGTTCACGAAATAAATGAATTGAATTGAATTTATTTTATTAAATAAAATACAAATTGGATATGGATGGAAAATCACTGACTGATTCATCACGAAATCTCCGAAACTACAAGTGCCAGGAATCTCAAAATTTGCATGGGGGTTCCTTTTGGGGCGTAGGTACTCACTAAGAAAGGATTTTTGGAAATTCATCCCCTAAGGGTGTAAAACGGAGGTGCAAAGTTAGTATGAAACTTTGCCGTTTTTAAGGTTATTCAAATGAAATTCAGCATAGCGGTAAATGAGTAAGTACGTATTTCAGGATTTTTTCAAAATTCAACCCCTAGAGGGATGAAATGGGGTGACCTACTACTAAGGTTGCCTGGTATTTTCGAGGCCTGTCCGGTTTAAAATAAATGGTCATACCGGACAGAACAATGTCCGGTATTTTGAGGAAAGTCGGTACTACTGGTCACAAAGCAGCCTACAAAAGTAGGCATATGAAATCCATCAAACGCAAAACTCGCGCGCGCTCCTCGCTCGTTATCTGTTTGTTACTAATTTAGTTGATTTATGTGATATTTTTTAAAGTAGAGAAGTACAAAGACGGGATCAGGAATAATAATAAGACTACATGTGTATTATGTGGGGCACTCAACCTAGAAAGCTGAGATTTTGTATTGAGGATCCCTTTATGATGTTGACAAGGATAAAGATGGAATGTTATTTTTATTAAATAGAATATTGTAATATTTATTGCTTATTTGCATGCCGAAAGGTAAAATGTGGAAGATCTCAATGTACCGACATATTGTAACATTGGAATTATTGTACCTATATTTGCAAATAAATAAATTGAATAGAATTGAATTGAAATTGGATTTTATGAAATTCCCACGGGAAAGGGAGTAATAGGACTGTAAGAGTATTATCGCAAGAAAGCTGAAATTTTGTATAGAGGCTCCTTTTATAATGTTGACAAGGATAAAGTCGTTTTTTTTTATTCCCACGGGAAAGAGAAAAATATGACTGCAAGTGTATTATCGTGGGCGCTTAACCTAGAACGCCTAGATTTCGTATTAAGCTTCTCTTTATAAAGTAGACAAGGATAATAAAGACGGGATTTTTAAAAATTCCCACAGGATTCGGAATAATAAGACTACACGTGTATTATCGGGAGCGCTCAACCTAGAAAGCTGTTTTTTTATAGAGGTTCCCTTTATGATTTTGACAAAGATAAAGTTGTTTTTTTTATTCCCACGGGAATGAACTTATTGCCATTTTCGCTTGACCACGCGAGTGGAGCCGCGGGTAACAGCTAGTTATTAATAATGTTGTAAAATTATTAATAATTTTAAATTAATTACTCTTACCGTAACATATACATACACCCTTAACCCTTCCCACCCTTGATTTTTAGGTGAACTAAAATTTCATTAAAATTTTAGTTCACCTCTCAGCCACTACATTGCAGCACCATCCTTACATGCCGATTTCACCCCGGAGTTGGTACTTTATTTATTCCTTTTGTTTTGTTGGTACCAAATACTATAGAAAGTAATACGCACAGCTTCGGAAGAATTCGGGCAAGACGCGACACTAGCGCCCCTATGGCATGAGGGCGGCGTGGGGTGAACGATTTCAAAACTTTTGTATGCAAAATGTTATAGCGCCCCTAGCGGCATGAGGTGAACGGAGGTTGCCAAGTCATTGTATGAGAAACGTCAAGAGCTGTGCGTCTCGTCTTCGTCTATAGTATTTGTTGAAGGTTGGTACCGAGGTAGAAAGTAGTTGAAAGTATGTACATACATACATAGCAAAGGGAAAAATCAGACTCGATAGAGTACGTCCAGAGAGAAAAATAAGACATACATTACATAAAATCAAGAAAAATAAGACAAATTACAACACGATTACAATCAAAGACAAAAATAAGTATACAGTACATAAACAATACATACTGAAAAAGAGAGGTTGGATAAGCTATTAAAATTATTTTATTTGAGAGTTGAGTTGAGAAAGAAATAGGACAAACCCTTGTAAGTAAATATAAAATTCTGCTAAACATCGAGATCTATCTACTACTTATCGTATTGTACTACATATTATGTGCTACACTAAGCTATAAAATAAATATAATAATATCGTAAGAATAGGTTTGATACCTGTGTCAACTTAAAATAAACCTTATTTGCTAGGAGCATGTTCATGATAATACCTATTATTACTTATTTTATTTTGAATATAAAATTATTTTACCTTCTGTAGCTAATTATATTAGGTATATTTTTTTATCGTTTAAAATAGCCTTTAAAAGGCAAAAGATCGGAGTATTGGAAAAAGGGTAGAAAGAAAGTAGGTACCTATTCAGTCCAAATAATTTAAAATTTTCTGTAATAATTTTACTTATTACCGAGCCAGTGATCAGGTTTTTCATTGCCTTTGATTTTTGGTTCAGTATCAGGCATCTTGTGATTAAACAGTATTTGGATAGTTATAAAATAATAAAATTATTTACAGACTAAAATATGAGTGGTGAAGAAACAATTCTTGAATATCGGAAGGGGTCTATAAAAGTAGTGCAATTTAATAGACCGAAAAAGAAAAATGCGTTTAACATATACATGTATAACAGAGTTGTAGAAATTCTAAATGCAGCAGCGGAAGAAGAAGACGTAACTGCGGTGGTACTTACAGGAACGGGAGATTTCTATAGTAGTGGCAATGATTTAACTAATCCAATAACGGAGTCTGCCAATTTATTGACAGCTATAAGGGAATTTGTGCGGACTTTCATACTATTCCCAAAGTCATTGATTGCAATTGTCAATGGTCCTGCAGTTGGTATAGCAGTAACTACACTTGCTTTGTGTGATTTAGTGTTTGCATCAGAAAATGTAAGCTGTACTACATAGTGTTCATTAACACCATCTATTAGGCCATTTTACCTTCTGGTATACAAATATGCATTTCATTAGTTTAAAATAAAAATGATTTCTGTGATACCATACATATACAATGAGATCTTGCTCTCTTTAGTCATTTTAATGTCATCCATCATTATTGTCATGTAGTTATTTCTTTACTACATACATCTCTACATACATCTTTCAATCCAGTCCTTATGCCACCTATTACTATCCAGACCTATTATTATCCTGACTAAATAAGAAGCCTGCCATAGCATAATCAAGAATTTTATTTTTTGGCATTTCTCGTTAATGGTATTTTTTTTTCAGGCCTACTTTTATACTCCTTTTACAAAACTTGGTCTTGTGGCTGAGGGCTGTTCATCAATAACGTTCTCAAAAATAATGGGAGTTAGAAAGGTAAATACATATTGTTATTCCTTATTCTTACGCTGCAGAGATAAGGTTAAAAAAATCTTTTTATTGAACCTTATCTCTGCTGGTTCAAATTTATGAAGGTAATCATTTGGTCTAACAGATAATGGGTAATGCAAAATATTTTTGTGTCAAAGTCCAAATAAATAATTGTAGATTTTAGACATTACATTGTAATCTTATCTTGTTATGGCTCAATGTACGACTGAAAAAAGTGCATGTCAGGCCACACACAGTGTAGGATTCTTATGGATGTGCTTTTATCATTAGTAGACCTATCAATTATACAGATAACTTTATTTAGAGTATCAAAATATACAATGAAAAATAAAAAACTCCTATAGTAGGTATGCATTAAAATTTGGACTTGCAGATAGATTATAAAACAATATAAGTATAAGTGTTTTTTTTGCACACTAATATTAGAAATTATTTATATTACAGGCAATTGAAATGTTGCTGTATAACCATAAAATGTATGCAAAAGAAGCTCTGGAATGTAGGTTCATTAACTTTATATACACAACAGATGAGTTGCAAAATAGAGTATGGAATAAAATTATTGAGACGTCAGACATAAACCAAAATGCAATAATTGCCACGAAAAAACTAATAAGGCACGACATCATGGAAGCACTGTTGAAGGCAAACAACAGGGAGGTGGAAGAGCTTCACAGGCTAAGAAATCCACTCCCTAATAAAGAGATTACAAAAAGCAGATTGTAAATATAAGAATTTGAAATAATGTGAGTTGTTACTTTTTAATTGGTGCTATGTAATATAGGTATTTTTTTGTTATTATGAAATTTTATTAAACATTCCATAAATAAGTAAAAAATTTTTTTTTGTCATATATTAATGATTTGAAACAATACCTTTACACACTTGCACAGTAGGTACATTACAAAACTCGAAATAGGTAAATACATAAAAACAAATACACATGAAAAATATATTTTTTTCCAGATGGCCATGTTTAGTTAGGTATAAGTTATCATTGATTAAAGTCAACAACAAGTAAATACTAATAACTAATTAATAGGATAATATGTAAAAATGAATTCCAAAACAAGTTTTTCTTCTTTGTCCGATTTGTTCAGACCAAATAACCCTAAGGGGTTAAGGTCCAGAGATTTAAGCTCTACACGGCTGAGTGTCTTAAAAAAAGAAATCCAAACTGACTTGCATCTTATACCGCTGCGTTAGTATCTTTTTAGTAATATTCTGTATTTATACTATTAATAGGCGATGATAGAATATCATGAGATTGTGACAATATCAAATCAACTGTCAATCCTTCTCTGCCTTATATCTAACTGAATTTGAGTGAAACTTGTTATAAAGTTAATTAAATGTGTTTTTCGAAGAAATTTGCAAATCGTTTTAAGTCTTTCATCTAGGTCTAAGATCTAGGTAGTATCAGACTGTCTTACAGGTCTCGTTTTTCATGAGAGATTGTAATAATATGTATACATAGCCAGCTAATATCGGTGTCTAACCGCGGCGAGTCTTGAAGTACATATTCCAGTACTCTACCCATAGGTATGTTTCTAATAAGTACTATGATACTAGTAAAATGAACACCTTTTAGTTGAATTGTATAGTCTATTAGAAACCGATCCCGTAAATGGTTTAACAAATGAAAAAGCCGAGGAACTTTTAAAATACTATGGCCCGAATGCGTTAACGCCAGCAACGCAACATAGCTGGATCAAGACTTTATTTACTTCATTATGCACAGGTACGTTACCAATATTATAATATTATGTGATGAAAAGAGACAAGATTTTATTCTTATCAGATTTCTGGTTTCATGAAATGGGTCCAGACAGCGTACCCAACTCCAACCAGTTTGTAGTAACTTTTTAGTGATCTGTGCCCTAAGCCCATGAGGTTGAGAGGCCACGAGTTTGAACCCTTTATAGTTTAAGTAACAAACAAAACAAAAATAGGTGACCTACATTGAATTCTATGCCAACGCAGACGTGAGTGAAAGCAGATCGATAGATGGAGTTGTTTTGGTTCCTACATAAGTAGGTAGTATAAGTATACATACAGAAGCATTTCTTTCTCGTTATATTTTCAGGATTTTCCATTTTAATTTGGTTGGGTGCAATATTATGCTTAATTGCTTATCTTATCGAATCATCAACCACAACGAACCCGAGTAAGGATAATCTATATTTGGGTTTTGTGCTCATAGGCGTTGACTTACTATGTGGCCTCTTCAGTTTCTATCAAAATTTTAAAAGTTCTAAAGTAAGTATCATTAAAAAAATCATTAAGACGAATGTAAGTAAGGCAGCTAGTTACTAAGGAATCGCATAGCAGGGATTTCCAGTTTCTGTGGAACCGGCATAGCGAGTTTTTGTACGAACGAAACAAATCAAATTCGAAGTATTTATGTACCTACAAAAAAATAACAAACGACTTAGTTATATGATAAAATATATTTGTGCGAGAGATTTAGTACCTATTCTATATTCTTGACAAGATGTGCTGCTAATATGTTTGTTGGAGATTATGTAGATTTCTTTGTACCTTGTACCTACGGAACAGAGCCCGCAACACATCGTTGCAGCGCTCATCTACGCACCGTTTAGGATTAAAAGTTAGATAAAATATAGGTACTATTTTTTGATGCCATTCAAATACCTACTTCAATTACAGATTATGAACACTTTCAAGAGTATGATACCATTACATACGACTTGTATTCGGAATGGCAAATTGATCACAGAGGTACTGGTCCGCGAGCTAGTCAAAGGCGATATTGTGAAAATTAAGGCAGGAGAGGTCATACCCGCCGATATTCGAATAATAGACAGCAAAGGATTCAAAGTAAATGAAGTGTTTTATTCAGAAAGCAAGTGTTCACACCCTTGACAGACACTTTCTCTAGACAAATTGCCCATACATTCATTCATACAATAATAATTACCGATTTATACCTATAAATTATTTTACTCTACAAGATAAGTACCACAATTTCGGAAGCAAAAGCATTTTTTTTAGTTAAGTTATCTATTTAACTTAAACAATATTTTCAATAGGTGGATAATTCGTCGTTGACTGGAGAGAGCGTTTCCGTTCCTCGCAGCAACACGGAAGGAACCCCTAACATAATGGAGTCCCCTAACGTGGCATTTTTCTCTACACAATGCGTAGAAGGCAGGGCGTCAGGTAAAAAAAAGTATACAAGTCATATACGATACCTAGTTATGTCGGTAGAGTTGTAGGTAGTAGGTACACCATCCCACCCTCAGTAAATATAATGGTGACTTTGGCCAGATGTCATGAGATTGATATCTTAAAACAGTTTATTATTTTATCAAATTCACAATACGGTTTCAAACAAGGGAGATCTGAAAACGCCATACTCAATATAGCATTAACAACAATGAAAAAAAGAAATGCCTGATAATATTTTTCGACCTCCCCAAGGGGCGTTTGATACTGTCTCTCTCCTCACTCTTATACAAAAGTTAGAAAGCATCGGAATAATGAGGGTTCCGTTAAAACTTTTTGGTGACATGGGCGGAAACAAGAAACGTGAGAACACAGAAATTACATATGGTGTACCTCAGGGTAGCGTGCTTATTATTATTATTATAGGGTGGGACGCCTGCGGGGCACAGGCGGGTGTTCAAGTCGCTAGTTGGACTCATTAGACCCTATTCCCGTGTGGATACGGTTGTTACTGTGGCACCGATGACCCAGAAAACCATAAACTCCTGCAGAACTCCGCTATGCGACCAATGTCGCATAGTTTTCCTTCTTCGTTCCTATCGGTTTCAAAAGTCTCCCACCTGAGCCTGCTGTAGTGTATGCACTCGGTAGCGTGCTTGGTCCAACCATGTTTCTCAGTTACATAAATGAACACGTGGACTGTAGTTTTCATATGCTTACGAAACTGCCATGGTATTTGCAGGACTTACGGGGGACAAGCTGTTTTACAAAGCTAATAAAGGGATGATAGAGTTTTATGTACATTTAATCTGCAGTCAAACATTGATTATTTCAGGGGTTGTCATATGCTGTGGCGACTTAACAGCGCTAGGCCGCGTGGCTGGACTGGCGGATCGGCTACAGCCGGCGCCTTCACCTCTCTCGCGTGAGATCCGTCGGTTCATGCGCTGCATAACGATCTGGGCACTTACTCTAGGCATTTTTATTGCTAGTGCCTCCCTAGCACTAGGTTATCCCTTCATGCAAACAACTATATTTGTGATTGGGATTATTGTGGCGAATGTTCCAGAAGGTGGGTTTTCTTCATCATCATCATCATATCAACCCATAATCATCCCACTGCTGCGGGGATACGGGTCTCCCTACAATCGATGGTGATTATCTGTTATTTACAGATCGTATAAATAAATAAATCGACAGATCGCATATGCTAAACTCGAATCGATGTAAATATACATGTATTTTTTGTAGTTACCATCGGTACTTACTTCTAATAAATATTTTTAATAAGAGGTTAAAATAATGTATAATACATTTTTCTAACGTAAAAAAATACAATCTTAAAACAATGCCTTACCAGTCTATACAGTTCATTACAGAGGTCAATATAGAAAAAAAACGACTTGTTGTAAATCCTCTAATTACGTAAAATACCGAACTAAGTGGCCTCGCTATGTGGGTGGATAATTATAAAAAATAATATATTTTTCCTCAAGATGACAAAACAAAATATAACAATCATAATGTACATATTCATATTTTGCACTTTATGTATGCCACCGTGAGAGCGGAATCTGTACTAGGATTAAGTAAAGACTATTTCGGCAGTTGTCGTATGAATATTTAAATCTGCCATAATACTACTGAAAGCCTTCGATAAATTTTATTTGCAAAAGAAATTTTAATTAGTTGACATAAAGTGTCTTGATGATTTCTCATTATAGCCATAATAGCATTAAATTCTAATAAAAAAAAATTCATTTAATTTTTTTATTAATCACTTATTTTTATCAATCTAATATTTGTGGCCAGTACGCACTATAATTGCTAACGATATCAGAAATGAAGAAATTAATATATTTTTTTTCCAAATCAGCGTAATTACATATTTGTACACATAATGAATATTTTTTACTTACATGCTTAATAAAATTTTGAATAGGCCTGCAACCTACAATAACGGCGTCATTGACACTATCGGCCCAGAATATGGTTAAAAAAAAATGTCTGGTGAAGAACTTGGATGCCGTTGAAGCACTTGGGGCATGCACTGTCATTTGCTCAGACAAAACTGGGACGCTTACCGAAAACAAAATGTATCTACAACATATGTGGTTGGCAAACACAACCTATCCTGTTTCCGCTCCTGAATTTACAAGTGGGTATCTTCCTAGTAATTTGTGATATACATAAATCTTCATCCATCTGTACGTTTTCATAATGTTTTTTCTATAAATGCCTTCGAAATTTATTTTACCCATATTGTTATTCATAGCCGTTAGCTCAAAATCTTGGAGAACCATTTGCATTAAATTACATTGCGATCTTTCTTTCAGGCATCGCACAGAACAACCAAGGTAAAAAATAAATACTACACAAAATTATTTTAAAGTTAATAACACATTAAATATGACACTGCACTGTCATTATAGAGAAAGAAAAAAATATAGTTTGAGACTTAATGTGGAATTAAAAAATGTCTTTCTGCAACCGTTTACTTTATTATGCTTCCAAAAGACAATTCAATTGCAAATACTTAATATTTTAGCATTTACCGCATTGAAAATTTGTGCATCGTTGTGCAGCAGCGCCACTATTTTGGACGAAGGCGAAATTAAGGGAGACGCCTCAGAGTCGGCTATTCTTAATTTTTTTAACAAATACGATGATCTCAAATCTGTAAGAAAGAAATATCCGAAGATAGCGGAAATACCATTTAATTCTGTCAATAAATATCAGGTAGGTATTTATCTTAAGGTTTTTTGTAGCTATTCTGTCTACTCGTGTAAAACCATTAATTGTAAAACTAATAAAAATTTTACAGTTTGCCAAACTTCTCTACCGTTTTTACATTTTTACAGGCAAGCATTCATCTTGACACATCTTCAACGTTTATAGTAATGAAGGGTGCTCCTGAATGTATAGTTACGCGATGTACAGAACTTGCTTTAGCAAACGGAAACGTAAAATTAACCGATGATTTGAAGGAAGCTGTCAACCGAGCATGCAATAATTTGGCTAATACTGGTTTGTTATTTTGTAACCATTTAAGTATGCAACTTACCCACTTTAGTTACCTTATTTTGTGAGGATGAATAGGGGTTTGAATTGTGATTTCGATACATAGAAATCTATACTCCCTGCCGAACACAAGCTCCTAGCAAATGGCATTGACATTGGCTACACCGAACGCAGCATTGACTCAATGCTGCGTTCAGTGTAGCTTATGGCGGAAACACACTACCGTGTCGGGGCCTGTCGTGTCGCGCCAGAAGCATATCGCGTTCATACATTTTATATGGTTAGGAGCACATTTGTAGGGCGTGTCGTGTCGTGACTCGGTCTGTCGTGGCGCGGACTGCTGGCCGCCGATTGCGCCACGGCGGTGGTGGGGGTTATGACGCGACACGACACGCCCTGCAAATGTGTTTCTATACCCGCGCGCGGCTCGTGGCGCGAACAAGTGGACGCTTTTTTTTAAAATTTATTTTTGCAGCGTGATAATGAGTTGCTAGGTACTAGATTCCTGATAAATATACTTAAATACTTTTTTTTGTAAATAAATACCATTATACATTATAGAAAACACCCAGACAAAGGCAAACACTGCGAGCTTCTGTTCAGAAATGAAAGAAATAAACGTCTGGCGTTTATTTCGTTCATTTCTGAACAGAACCGCGCCCCGACACGACACGTAAGTGTGCACACCCACCGTCACGACAGGGCGCGACACGACAGGCCCCGACACGGTAGTGTGTTTCCGCCATTAGTTACACATACGTAGCACACCGTAGAACAGCTACGCGTCGACAGTCAATGTGCTACGTCCAGTGTAGCGAAGAATTACCACTACGTGTACGTAGCACATCGTAGAACAGCTACACGTCGACAGTCAATGTGCTACGTCCAGTGTAGCGAAGTTACATTGTAGCGCACCGTAGAGCAGCTACGCGACGAGTCATGCTGTCATGCATGCATGATGTGCTATGCTAATGCTACACATCCAGTGTAGCGTAGTTACACATACGTAGCACACTGTAGAGCAGCTACGCGTTGACAGTCAATGTGCTTCGTTTAGTGTAGGTGTAGCGTAGTTACATACAATACGTAGCGCACCGTAGAACAGCTACGCGTCGACAGTCAATGTGCTACGTCCAGTGTAGCGTAGTTACACATACGTAGCACACCGTAGCGCAGATACGCGTCGCACTGCATTTCTAACTAAAAATTATTTTTTAGGTGAACGTATTTTAGCTTTTGCCGATGCAAAATTAGATTCCAAAAAGTTCCCTACAAATTACGTATTTGATACAGATAACATAAATTTTCCATTGGAAAATATGCGATTTCTAGGAGTAACCGGTCTTTTAGATCCACCGAGAGAAAAGGCAAGTATCTCTTTCTATATTTTAATTATTATTATCATTTAATTATAATAATATTATACTTCTAATGTAATTGTACGTAATTATACTTATGTTCGGTTATACGAATATCGAAGAATAAAAAAAATTGACTTATCAAAGCATTTCCTGTAAATCTAAGTAAGTACTTGCAAAATAAATGATTTTATATTTTTTTGTCATGTAGTATTTCAAGTAAACACGATTGTGGTACAGAAAATGGACTTATATAAGTATAAATTTAACAGGTTAGCGATGCAATACGTCGCGTACGAGAGGCCGGAGTCCGCGTGATGATGGTGACTGGGGACCACCCCGCCACGGCGCGCTCCATTGCAGGGGAAGTAGGCATTGCAACCACACCCAATTGCTATGTCCTGACTGGCAATGACCTTAGAAACATGACCCCGGACCTGCTTTATTGGACTCTCGAGAAACATTATGAAATAGGTGATTAATTTATATTTAGTTTGAAGACAGTAAACACAGAAAGTATTTGTAAAATTCTGTTTACCTACCTAATTTTAGTAAATATAACGAAACAAATCAATGACGTACATACAAGACAATTAAGTTCCTACATAAGTACCAAAAAAATTATTGGAGTAAATTGATCTTTTTTTTAAAGACTGTATGTGTTGTGTTTTCGTCAGTTTTTGCACGAACATCGCCTACCCAAAAACTGCAGATAGTGGAGGCATGTCAGCGCGGCGGCGGAGTGGTGGCCGTCACCGGGGATGGCGTCAACGACGCACCCGCGCTTAGGCAGGCCGACATTGGCATCTCCATGGGAATAACTGGATCTCAAGTAACATCGATATCTTTATTTCTATTTACTTCTAATAGTATTTACCTAATGAAATAACCAAGCCCATGAATCAGGAGTCACCGAGGCAAGCCTGAATGAAAGAGCCGATGCGCGCGGCTCATAAAAACCGCGTATTTGCATAAATTAAATTGTGTTTTATATAGTGTTGATCTATCTTTTTTATCCATAAAAATAAAATTAAGTATAGTTAGATATCGCTTTTTAGGTATCGAAGCAAACGGCTGACATAATTTTAATGGATGATAACTTTGCGACTATCGTTACCGGAATAGAAGAAGGGAGGAAAATATTTGACAATCTCAAAAAATCTGTGTGCTATATATTAATTTCGAACGTACCAGAAATCCTACCCGTCCTGATGTTTATATTGTTTTCGATACCTTTACCACTGGGTTAGTCAAAAGTTTTACTATAAAGAGATTTTACTATATTATGAAATGGGCCAGCTCGACCAGAATTGCCACTCGTCTCACAGAACATCGGTGTGAAGAAGTTCGTTTCGTTCGGAATCTGGAAGCCAAACCCATTTTCTTCTTATTCCCTTCCTTTGACACTTGTTCTTCTCATTTGGATCGTATAGCACAGTGTATATTTATTTCCTGTGGTACTAATAATTGCACAGATTTACTTTTAGATGAGAGCTGTGTTACACGTAGACCTTTACAATTTCAGGAATAATGACTATACTATGTGTTGACCTCGGCACAGACATGTGGCCGGCCGTCGCATTGGTACAGGAGCCGGCGGAGAAAGATGTCATGTCCCGGCCACCTCGCGTCAACCACGCGCTCGTGTCGCACCAGATGCTGACACTAGTGTATGGACACCACGGCCTGATTGAATTCGCAGCGGGAATGTTCGCATACTTTATAGTTATGGCTGAACACGGCTTCTATCCTGCCGACTTGTTCGGTAAACAAGTACATTATATAAAACTGATTATCTAGGACTGCTTACCTAGTTTTCTTATAAAAAAAACTTTTTTATTAGTTATTAAACAAAGACGTAAAACTGATTTCTCAGTTATCTACTTACTTAGTTTTGTAATAAAAAAAAGTGTTTTGATAGAACCTCTAGACAAACAGTGGCCAAGACAAACTCCCAGAACCTTCAGACGTTACTTGTTTTCCCTGATATAAAATTTATGAGATAGGGAAGGTACTTCCAGCGTTTGCAGTGACTATGGGCGCCCTTAGTAGAAACCACATAATATGATATGTTGACATCCTATACATTGGCCCACAGGTTGAAATGACAAGTATGTGCACAACACAACACTTATCCGACACTTATATAAGTCAATGTTTAAAAAAATGGATGCTTTTGTTTTCATAAAACTTTCTGTAGGTACCTAAATGCAACAATTTATAGGTAGGTATTTTACTAATTATTATTATAAAGATATGCTTTACGGTTAGTAAAGTTGTATTGGGACTATAACACTTCGAATTATTTTAAGTCACACAGTCGATGGTATTCTTCAAGGACCTATAAAGCCACTTGTTTACAGGTATCAGGGCACAATGGGACAACGAGGCAGTCTCGGACGTGCGCGACTCGCTCGGCCAGGAATGGACTTACGCCGAACGGAAGGAGCTGGAGCGCGCCTGTCAAGCCACTTACTTCGCAGCCGTCGTCATCACACAGATGATGAACGGCATCAATTGCAAGACCAGATATAACTCAATATTCCACGTTGGTAAGATATACCTTCCTATTTGTAATAATGTATTAAAATATTATATACTAGCGTCGGGACAACCCCACCGCACATTCCCACCGATGTGTCACCTGTGTAACCAGGATTAACAAAGGCGACCTCAGATTGACAATAAGCGATGAAGCTTATTGACGGGGGAGAAAACTACAGCTGTCTTGGAACTCACGAATTTTTCAAATCGGTCCAGTAGTTTCAGAGCCAATTCAATACAAACAATCAAATCTTTCCTTTATAATATTTTTTTATACTACAAGGTGGCAAACAAGCTTATGGCCCGCCTGATGCCAAGCGGTCACCGCAGCTTGACTTATTAGAACGTGAATGCATTTTCAGGTATGCGAAATAAAATTTTGAACATGGGCTTGGTATTTGAACTGGTCCTTGCTTGTGTCTTATGTTACGTACCAGGGATAAACGTTTTTTTCCGGACCTATCCTCTGCGGTGGCAGTGGTGAGTGATCGTTAATTATGTATTAATTATAGAGAGCGTAGAAGGCGGTGTTCACTGAATTACACTCTTGTTTTTTAGTAATTACTTCTCTTTTTTCATAAACAAACTATATTCCTAATAAAATCAAAGCTTGCCACACGCATTTCAAAATAAATAATCTTATACAGTGAGTTACTACGCCTAATTTTTTATTACCAAAAAAAGGTCAAAAAACTAATTATAGCTACAGCTGTTAATTACACAATTACAGGTGGTTTCTAGCGGTGCCATTCTCTTTACTAATGTTTGTTTTCGACGAGTTTAGAAAGTATTGCATCAGAAGAGAATTATTCGGTGGCTGGTATAAAACTCTAACCTACGCCTAGTTTATTGTTAACTATTAAGATTTCATAATAAAAAATAATATTCAAGAAATAGGAATTTTATTTTATATTTGCCACATTACTTTGATCCCACATAGACTTCGCTCCATTTGGAAAAAATAAACATAATCTTAATGAGCAAACAATGATAGATTCTTCTTACAGGTCACTGTGACACGATCACATATAGACGGGCGTTTGTGTGAAAATTCAGCGGAATTGGCAAGGAGATGTGCGAATTTATTTACTATTAGGATAGATTAGCTATATAGAAAGTGGGTAAACATTTTTTTATGATGTGTTCAGCTGACTTTCCACATAAACATTTTTTACACTTATTTGTACCAATTAAAATAAGGCACGCTTAAATGAGATTTTTATAAAACTCTTCACGTCATAATATACCTTTAAATTCGGGCACACTATCGAAACAATTAACAAAAGTTAATAATAAATAAGTAATTAAGATCTAGAACATACATACATTGAAAGAGAAAGAAGAAAGATTTATATGATAAAAATTTCTCAACTTTTAATAAATACTTACTGAATCCAAACTCACACAAACATGGAATAAATACATTTAATAAGTGTCTAAATGGTCATCAACAACACCAAGTAACATAAGGTTGTTTAACATTCATTTGATCAGTAGTGGTCAGTTATTTTTCTTATCAAGAGACGTTAGTGGTCATTTAGACACTTTCTACATTTTATAACGTTAAATAAGGCTGTTTTGTCACGTTACAACATTCCCTTATTCTAATACAACTAAATATTAAGACGCAAACCTTATTTGGCCAAGTAGATTTATCCACGTAGGGTATAAATCAAAACAGTGGGTAACGTGCACACAATCACGCCTTACTGGTAATGAAATGAGGTATCCTTTGCTATAACAAAACAATCTGTGGTTATTTAAATCTATGAAACATAAATAATATTTTCGTAATTAGTACATTGGGATTTGAGAAAATAAAAACACTAAGTACGCGTGATTTTTTACAATAGTCAAATTATCAATACTTTCCACAGCCAAAATAATATTATAACACGAAATATTATAAATTATTTCACTACTGGAACATTATTATAAATAAAATAAAAACATTTTATTACAATAGATTATTTTTATTACAAAACAACAAAATGGTAAAAACTTTCTAAATTAAATTTTTTACATCTACCCTACACATATCAACTAGTAAGTAAACATGTTTATCTTTGAGGCAAGTTTATATATTTAGTTGAAGTAAATTACTTTAATAAAATATGTCTTTGATCTAAAATAGTCGAACAATAACTAGTAAGGACAATAATCACATCAGTCTAATTTGATTGAACTGAAATGTAATATAAAGATATGCATGTTAAAAGTTTTGAGTTATTATGATATACCTAAAGTGAAGCTCTCGAGTTAAGTCAATACACAAGATATCATTTTTTATAATATATTTTTGCTAATATTGTAATGAACTAACTAATATCTAGTTTCTTCAAGATACTACTCTACAAGATCATCACAGGGTTCTTGATGTAGTGACTTTCATTTAATTAGTAGGTATTTCAAATTTTAATTAAATTTAATATGACATTATTAAGGCGTGTACGCACGACCGAACACGAACATGGTGAACATCGAACACGAACACTTTGTTCGCACGTGCGTACCACTAACGGACATCAAACAATTTGTTCGTCAAAAGTGTTCGTGTCGATCCAATTGGGTTGTTTTGTGTGGACGATGTTCTCAGCATGACTGAACAAGAACATTGTTAACTCGAACATCGAACCAAAAGATTAAGGCTTGGTAGCCTCTTTTGTTCTACACCATGTTCTTGTTTGGTCGTAAGTGGTTGCGCGCGAACACAACTAGAACTATGTTTGTAGGTGTTCATGTTCGCTTTGCTAATTTACGTCCACACGTGCGAACCACATGTTCCGTGTTCGTGTTCGGTCGTACGTACACGCCTATATACTTTACATTATCTATTTTGTCTTTTGATTTTTTATTTAATAAAATAATTTATCATTCTTTTGCTATAATTTAATTTTAAAAGAATATTATTTATTATAAAACAGTGTAACAATAATATTGCCACACATTTCATTTTTGTTTAAAACAATAAAATATAATTAATTCTAATAAAACACAAGTTTATTATTGCACGCATTGTGCAATAATAACATAATTTTATATTGCACAAAACAAAGAGTACATAATAATGGAATCATTGGACGTCTCTTCCATGAAGTGACAAGTAAGCCAAATTGTATTAACGATTCTTCGAACATATCAAAGGCAATATTATAAAAACAGAGAATGACCCCGTTCTTTTGTCGCACGAATTAAGAAGGTTATGGATCCCTCCAAAAAGTCTTAAAATTATTTCTTTGTATCTATTTAAATATCATCGAAGGATTATGGTCAACTATAAATTTAAACATATATGTATTGTTAACCTTATCTGGCGTGCCCTCAAAAGTGCCGCAATCGCGACGCCAGCGGTGCAAATGCAGCGGGTGAGCTGCGCATATCTGCGATGGAATGCCGGGCCTTCGTCAGCGCCTCCTCGCGGCACACATCATCATGTAATATGCACTCCATTATTTTAGCTACAATTGTTGAAGGTGGAACATGTGGATTCCCTGCAACATTATGCAATAATGAAACAGTCAGCAGTCATGACAATGTCATCTTAATTTGGACCCAGTGTTAGTATAAGGTTAAATCACAGAGATATACAAATAGTTCTTGCCATTCACGAATCTGAGCCTGTAATATGTATTTGTGTGTGGGGGGGTGTGTGGGTTCTGTCAGTGATTACACAGTCAGACCCGCACACTACCGCAATTGTTATGATGTGGACTGCAAGAACCATACATTATATTAATTTTTGTTAGTACTTACTGAACAGCAATTTCAGGAACTTGATATGATTTATGACAACCAGATGGAAGTGGTTTCATGAAACGGCAGACCGGAGTACAGTGTTCTGTTAGTAAGTTAATTATTCCACTTGTTAGTATGAGACCTTACAAATTCACAAATTAGCTTAATACATAGTAATGGTTATTGTAATTTACTTCCAAAAAGAGACACAAAAATATATTTAGAGAGCCTGTATTCACCAGTGGATTAGTATAGGCTGGAATGATGATGATGATGAATTTTTAAACTATATCCCCAATATTTTTTATAACACCATTATTGTACCAGAGGTTAGAGTTGATATTTACTAAAAGATTTGTGAGTGATGAAATTAATTTGTGTTCACATTTTATTATAATATGCTTTTTAGTAAACATTAGTGTTCAGTCTTCACCACAACTTCGGGATTATTTATTTCAATTAAATTATAAATACTGGACAGATAACCAACCAATGATTAATAAAGCTATGGTTAGATACATCACCATATTACTACAACCCACTAATTAAAATTTTATTAAAATGAACTTACCAGTTAAGCCCCTATAGCCAAAAACTCCACAGTCATGCATTCTCATAGAATGCTGTTCATTTTTTATAAACTGCTCAGTACTTATTCCTTTTAGCTGAAAAAACAATAAATAAATAAATAAATAATAAATGTATTAATAAATGACATGAAAACAAATTTATTTATTTATAAAAAAAAGCACCATAGCATTTAGGTAACAATTAAGATTTACCTTGGAAGGAGCCAAAAATCTATCAGGTATTCTTTGTAATTTCTGTTGCTTTTCACTTGGACCAAATCCTAATGCTAGTAGAACTGACTCAGCATCTACTTTTCTTGCACCCAAAACATTTAAGACGGAACTACCACTTGAGCCACTTGCATCTGACTGTAAAAAATAATAAAACAGATTTATTAAATTTGCTGATAACTACCTACTCGTAGAGTTGATTAATGCTTTAATGTTTATTCATAGTTAAACCCACCTGGAGGGAATGGTCCCTTAATAGCGGGTTTTTAAACCTTGGTGAGCAACCTTCAGATTGGACAGAATAATCTCTTTGCAGTCTCTTTAAGCTGGCACCCTGGGCGGCACTCGTCAAAACTCCACTCTCCAGTGATTTTCTCTTCCAATCTCTAGAGTTAGGAACATCTAAATTTTGATCTTGTTGTAGTTTTTCAGGTGTTACTTCTATAACAGTGTTCTCAGTGACTGATTCATCTACTATGTCATCAGACTTTGCCTCTATTTGTTCGTGCTTTTCCTCTTCCTGTTTGGGTTCAGTCTCACTGTCTGTGGGGAGAGAGTCCAGCCATTGTTGCACAGGACTGCTTCGTCTCATGTCGTCAATTACACCACTGAGCCAACTTCTAACTTTTCTCTCTAATATAGAGGATACTGGTTTATTAAAATATGTAGCTGCAAATCACTTTTAATGTTAATACACAACTTCTGTTTATTCATTAATGGTCCACAATTTATATTATTGTTAAGGACATAAAATATTGTACAAAACAGTGTGTGCCTTTATAGCAGATAATACAAAATCTCTATCTTATTAGGTAATACGAACAACAGACTTTCTTGAACAGAACAAAATTGCAATACCCACAAGCAATATTAAATTATTGTCCTATTGCTAATGAGATGTAAAATATACTGACAAGTTACTATGATGTAACCTTGAATCAACACCTTATTTACAACAATGTGAGTTGTTAATAATATTTTTCTGCAATACAGGATAATGTCAACATAATAAAATATGGGTAGGTAGGTACTCATTTGTACTTCCTGCAAATCGTGAAACAAGGACACTCGATATTTACATAGGAAATAAGTATATTTTACTGTTGCTTAGTTGGGTGGAATCTACGTAAATTTTGTTGGTACAACCAACCTTGATTCGGGTCCATCTTCGATTTTAGGTAACGCTGCATGCAATACGAGGAAAACATGATAATAACGTGCATTATACTAAATACTCACAAAATACTTGGTATTTTTATAATAATTAATAAAATAAACACTTACCGTGCTAACGAGACTACATGTATCTTTCTTGCCTTTACTCTAACTAAAACTGTAGCTGGTTACACAAAATGTTTATAGTAAAACTTTATCACTAAACTAGAAATCATAACCTGTAGCCAAATAATTTTAAGAGAGATAGATAGAGTTAAGTAGGTAATATGTTACAAAGTACTCTGTGGGTAATACAAATTGTAATAGGTACACAAAATTAGCGTAGCAGCAGGTAGGCAGATTGTTTTTTTTTGTTCCACTTGGATTGAATTGAATTGAATGAATGGAGCTAGGAAAGAACGAACGAATTACGTACGTTAAATGACATTTGACCATCATTTGACAAGACAACAGCTGGCCTGTCATGTCAATGTCAACTCTAAAGAGAAATAAAGATGGCCAGATTAAAAATTTAATATTGTTCAAAATGTTCAACCTTTGAAATGCGATTTCCCTAAAGGTGGTACGTTTCAACATAGATTAATATTGTAAAAATTGAAACGTTTCAATTCGCGCGAGCGCGCGTGAAATTCAAATTTTTTGGAGTTTTTTACAAATTGCATCTTAGTCATTGATAGAATTTTCGTGAAAATTATCAAATAAATTATAAATATTAGCTCTTCTTATTACTTATGAATGTCCACGATCCACGATGCATCTTTTTCTCTATAAACGTGCCTTATGCACATTCATAATGAGAAGAATCAATATTTATAATTTATTTTATATGACGATTATTCAGTAGATATATTGTATTTGTTGTCGCCAAACCAATTTTCATGAAAATTCTATCAATGATTGAGATGCAATTTGTAAAAACCCTCAAAAATTTGAATTTCCCGCGCGGACGGAAACGTACCACCTTAACTATAAAAATTGCGTTTATAGTGAAGGCCCGCGAAATGCAATTTTTTTTACGTTTTTAACCTTAGATTAATAACTTTCTAGATGGAGTGTGTTCATACAAGCGCTCTGTCAAAAGTGAATCACTAAACGCTCGCTCGATGACATGTCTGTGACATGCACTTGACACATTTGTTGACACTTACGTAATGTTGCCAATGGAGGTGTAGGTTCCAAAAAGTGGGGAAATAAATAGTTTGTTTAAATTTCTCAACTTTCAAGTAACAAAATTTTAGGTAGGTAAGGTCAGGTGGGGTAAGATACACTTACTTTATTGTGAATTTACTAAATCGGGTTTTATGCAGAAATTGTTTAACCTAGAGTTAAATTAAATATACAGGGATCTAAAATATAAATTAAGCTTTAAAATACTAAAATAGGCACCCTCATCACCCTCAGGTTTTGAAAATCATACGTTGGACTTGCCCTGTTTTTTTGTTTACCTAAATTACTACAAAACTAAAAGGTTTTTCTGTTGTACCTACGATTCAAAATATTCGTTTTCCTTTTATGAGGGTGCCTATTTTTGAAAAAATGTGTAAAGTAAACATTTAAACCAAAAAAAACGAACTGGTAATCATACCCCGATTGGCAGGGCAAGTCTACCAGTTTACAGGTTTTACATTTTCCTTATTATTACTGTTTTTAATTAATTTTGTGGCAAAAACTTCATAGTATTTTAAAGCTTAATTTATATTTTAGATCCCTGTATGTTTAAATTAACTCTATGTCAAACAATTTCTGGATAAAACCCGATTTAGTAAATTCACATTAAAATAAGTCTATCTTACCCCACCTGACCTTAATAAAAAAATGTGTGATTACTATTTTTCTCCTGTGCTTTGCTACTAATTTTGTTTGTTACTAATTTTGTATCACGAAGTAGAATAATAATACATGTGCACGTTCCAAAGTTTAGATATGACTATACACCTAGATGTGCCTAGGTGTATCTGTACCGGATGAATGAAGTCGTTGTAATGTCTCTAAATAAGTACCATAGTTACATGTTTATAAATAACCATGTGACTTATCACTTTACATGGTTATTTATGAACATGCAAATTATTGGTAATGTTTTGTATACTTACTACCTTACTTAGGTAGGTACCAATAATTTGCTTAATTTTCAGGATTCCGTAGTAAACTAAAAAGGAAGCCATAATATGTAGTTTCTTCATGATAACCCGTCGCGTCGGTCGGCCATCGGCACGTTTTTGGTAGGGTACTGATCTAGTGTTTTTTGTAAGGTATTTGGCACCAGAGGGTGCGGATTCGATTCCTGCACGGGGCAAACATTTATGTTTTTTGTTATTTAGGCTTGTGCTGTGTGGTTGTCTCTAGCTGATGTATATGTTATAGACAATGTGATTAATGCGGGGTATTATGATTAAAGCCCAGCTCTATCGGGCTGAGTGATTAATTATTAAGCTAGGTACTTATCTAAATTTAATTATTTCTCACAGTGCCCGGGAATTATTATAATGCTACATGCCAATTGGGCAATTTGATAATAAAGCTAAATTTGACGCGGTTATATTGGTTTAGTTGGACAGATTCTACTTTGGATATCTGTGTGACAGTATGTTTTTTTAGCATTGCCTTGTGATCACCTCACCACCATCCTACACGCAAGTCTAATTATAAATCTAATGGTTTTTACAATTTTACGGTGACATATTCTCATTTAATTCTCAATGTGTTTAAACGAAAATTAATAAAAAATTATATTTTGAATAGGTACTTACGTCTAAATTTCGTTAAGATCAGCTAGGTTACTCTGCATAGCAATCGCGCAATCAAAATCTCGCAATTCAATTCTGTATAATTTCAAATGCAAAATTAACAGCAAATCCTAATTCGTACGATATATATTTTTTTAAAGATTTTATTTATTTATTTATTAAACATACATACGTCTATTGTATCTACCATCACGTCGCTCACTCACCATACCCTACATTTCATTTAACAAGACTTATGGTGCTTGATGTTTAAACTTGTTGTTATAAAACATATCTTCTTAGGTACTTGTTTTAAAAAACCATTATCCGCCGATAACAATCAAAATTTGTTAATAAAATGACGTTGTTATTGAAAGCCTGGTATTTGCACCACTTTTGAAAAACTCTATTATTCTAAGATACCGTATTCTACTAATATGTAAAATAAATGAAACAGGGTTTATTATAAATAAAGAATATTTATTTTTCTATAAACACATTATTCCTTTTATATCATCAATGGCTCACATCATATAAATCGCGGATCGCATTGGGCTTTCGTCAACGAAGTCGTGTGCATGGATGGAAAGAGTTCAGCGGGGCAGACCGCGGCCGACGCCGAGACGAAGCGCCCAGCGCGTGCGGCTCCTTAGCTAAACAATTTGTGCATCGAGGTCAGGTAGAGATTACTTTAATCGCTAAATCACATTTGGACACTAATATACATGTATAACTACGTTCAACAAGTGTCAATATTGAGCAGTACGAGGTGGGCCGCGGGAGCGCGCGGCGCGCAGCCTGCGTCACGCGGTCCCATACACGCAGTCGCCGCGGCGCGCACCCGCCGTCTCCTCACCGGGCATCACGGCCGCGCGACGCCACTGGTCGCGCACGCGCTCCACATGCTGCAGCACGCGCACTACGTTCATGCCGGCGAGTTTCCGTACGTCATCTTCGCTCCATTCAGGATCTCGGAGCAGCTCAGCCAAGAGATGCGGGTACCTCGACACATCCTCTAGCCCCTCTGGTGGCGCGTCGATGCCGTCGTACCCCGCGCCCAGACCAACGTGCTCAACGCCGGCAACGCGCCGCACGTGGTTTATATGCGCTACCACGTCTTCTACGGTAGCCCTTTCACCACACGTTACTAGTTTAGCATAGAAATTTATCATTACAACGCCGCCATTCGCCGCAATCATACGAAGTAATTCATCTGGTACATTTCGACTTGAATTACATAATGCCGCAGCACCTGAATGAGAGAAAACTACTGGAGCTTGCGATGTCTCTAATGCGTCCCGCGCTGTTTCTTCACCAGCATGCGATAGATCTACTATCATACCTAACCTATTCATTTCACGTACTACAGCACGTCCAAATTCTGTGAGACCCCCGGCCGTTCCAGCGGCTCGCGCCCACCGCGTATCGCAAGTGTGTGTGACGGTGAGGTACCGAGCTCCAAGTTGATAAAAAGCGCGGAGTACTGCTAGAGAATCTCCAAGGGCATGTCCGCCTTCGACGCCGATCAAAGATGCGATGCGACCATCACGGTGGGCCTCGAGTAACTCAGCGGCGTCTGTGACTAGAGCGAGATGAGCAGCGTTCATTTCTACTATACGTTTGATAACATCCATTTGCTCGAGGGCCAATTGTACAGCATCGCGATCCCGCGCACCGCACGGAACGTACGCCGACCAAAATTGAGCACCAACCTGACCGAGTCTTAAACGCGGTATATCCGTATGCGACCAGCGCGACCGCGCCCACGGCTCAAGTCCTTCGAGACCAGCACTTAAATTGAAATCACCAATTTTATTGTGAAGAAACTTTCTAACGTTCCAGGCCAAGTCATTGTGTCCATCGACAAGCGGCGAATCTCGGAGCATACGGCGAATAGTAGTAAGACGTTGTTCGGGTGTGGCGCGGCCTCCACCACCTAAGGCAAGCGGTAGGGCCAAGGCGGCGCCCAATGCTGCTAAGACGACTAGAGCCGCCAGAGCGATTCGCCAGCGCGGACGACGAGGGGTTGGCTTTTCGTCAGAGCTGCCGGACGCTGAAGCTGACAGCGAGTCGGGCGCCCAACGCCCGCACCGCTCTGCCACGTCCGGCAGCGGTCCAGGAAACGTCATGCCTTCCGGCACTGCAGCCTGAAACAACACAAAATTACCTAATTATTATTTACAAAGGGACTTTTAAATAGGGTTTTTACCTAATGATATAAGATGAAATTCTGTTTCTGCGGATCATTGAGATACAAACAAAATAGATTTTGGAATCAAAAATCAAATACCTTCTCAATCGTTTCGTTACGCACATTTATTAAATAAATAAATATGTAGGGACAAATCACACAGATTGAGCTAGCCCCAAAGTAAGTTCAAAACTTGTGTTGGGGTCACTAACTCAACGATACTGTATTTTATAACACATACATATATAGATAAACATCCAAAACCCAAGCCAATCAGAATAAGTTCGTTTTTCATCATGAACCTGGGACCTCAATGGGTGGCGGTCTGGCATGGTAACCATTACGCCACGAAGGTCGTCAAATTTATTATATACTAGTGAAACCCGCGCAACTTTGTTTACGTGTCGGTATTTATTTATGCACAGTAGCGCCATCTATATCAGACTTTTGATCAAATCCTACGGAAATCGCATACTTTTCGGGATAAAAAGTACCCTATGTGTTAATCCAAGGTATCAGCTACCTACATACCAAATATCATAAATATTAGCCCAGCCATTTGAGCGTGAAGTAGTAACAAACATACACATAACTTTCGCCTTTATAATATTAGTATTATGTTGATTTTTCAACTCTACATGAAAGGCCAATTTCTAAACTACGAGGGTACGGTTTGGAAGTCAACTGTATCCCTCTGACTTGACGTGTTCGAGGTCTTAAAGCAAAAAAATATTCAAAGCCGTTATAGGTTTATTTGCACCGTCAGTCAGCATATTACATGCATATTTTATCTTAATAATGATACAAGTAGGTACTTAGAGCAACAATTTAGACTCAAATAATAACTCAATAACCGTAGAGTATGACACTAAATGTAGAGCTACAGGATCTACGCCCTTATCAGGAAATTATGAACAAGAAAATTACCCTTCCCACTTATAAAGTTCTTAATTAATTAAGATGCACCTTTAGGGTAGTTTCGTAATAGCTTAAGAGCTCTAACATCATACAACTCACGCGGGAGTAGTATGAGATGGAGCCTCTAGAGTTGCAGATGTCAACCGTGACGATAATTTTCCGCATGTTCAATTATGCAAGGAGCACACACGGGTAGGCGGTAGGGGGACAGAGGAGGGAGGGAACAGGGGTGGGTCTGAATAGCCTCTGACCCATTTACAGACAGAACTGGCGCGAAAGTCCCGGCCGCTCGCGGAACCCGAGATTTCAGTCTTCGATGACATGAAAATCGCCGTAACGGCGTTTACAACGACGATGGATTTTATAGCTTGATAGCGTAAAAAAAAAAAAAATGTCTGTCAACAAAGGAGTTAATTAATTAAAACTAAAAAGTTCTATTTGGTAATCAAAAATCTTCGCAACAGAGTAGGTACCTAAAAAACCGTACCGTAATTTAATAATTATAAGTTTTTTTCTGTCTAATATAATAACAACTAAATATCAATTTTATAAATGAGAAAATTATCTACCGACCTGTACATTTTTATAATTAAGTAATGCGATAAATATGCAATTAATAATTTTTAATAGTGTGCCCATATTGTTCCGTAATTACGTTTTTTTAATAAACAAGTAGTATGTTCCTCGCACATTTCTGATATTGACAGAGTGAGATGGGTCATTGAATCAACAAATAGCAACGCTCGCAATCGCAACTCAGCCAATAGCAATCAACACAGCAAAAAAAAGGACGGGTTGCACTCCGGGAGTCCCGGTAAAAGTGAAAACAAGGCGAGTTTTGTGTGACGACTTCCATATATTTTCATAGTAAGTTAGCACGCCACGCTAGCGTCGAGTCCCGCCACGCTCGCTGTTTGACAAAGCCTTTAAACATCAACGTCCTCTCCATCCGTCGCGGTCTTACGCTTATTCGATCAGGCTACAAATCTGACGCGAGATCTGACGCGAATTTAACATTTTTTACCCATCTAAAAAAGGCCAAGCGCCGCTAAAGAAGTTTTCACTTCAAAAAATTTGGTACTTTTTTCTGACTTATAGTATGTAAGTATTAATCTTTTTATAAGTAATACTAGTAATATTAAGTAATATTTTTATTGATATATTTAATTTACCTACTATTCAACATAAAAACACAATATAAAGATTTCATGCCTATACTATTACAGGTAAAGACATCAAGCACAATAAAGAATGAAGCACTAGAATTAAAAAAATATAATTACAATGTCAAAATAAGCAATAATAATAAATCAATGTACTTATCATTACAAGATATGAATAACAATAATTATGAACATAAAAACTACGTACCTACTACAAATTACAATAAATAAAAAAATAATTTGAGACAATTCATACAGATTGAGCTAGCCCCAAAGTAAGTTCGAAACTTGTGTTATGGGATACTAACTCAAAGATATTATATCGTATATCGCAAGTTGGAGTATCATTAGCGTCAATCACACCACTATTGCACACAAAGCATACATACATACAACTGATTTAGCATTATAATAACATAATGAGAAGGTAAGTGTAGCTTTAAGTTATTGATTTACTTATGTGAAATTTTAAATATGTATTACAAAGTTTCAGTTTCATGACTGAAACAAAAGGATAAGCCTAATAAAGGGTCCCGTTGGCAGCCTTTCGTACGGTGTCTGAAATAAAATATTTCATAGCTCTTCAAAATGTTCCACGCTACGAACATGCATTGTTAGAGAACATTCAGCTTAAAAAGAAGCAAGCAAGCGAAACAAGGGAGGCAACAGTTGGCATGAAAGGAAGAGGTTTTATTGTGTTTTTATTACCATTTGTATAACTGTGTGTGCGCCCCACATCCCTTTTATACTTATGTCATGTCGTGCTTTGGTCGAAGGAATTGTACAAATCATGAAATATAGACAACACAACAAACAAGTTATCGTCGACTATTACTCGGTAACTACATAATGGTCTACCATTAGTACCATTAGATATATATATATATAAAACTATCATAGTTAAATATTTAACTATGATAGTTTTTTATTAAATTTTAAATTTACTTAGAGCAACGCGGGCTTCCGTTCCGACGGAAGCCCGCGTTGCTCTAAGTAAATTTACTACTACCATGATTATTTTAAAATTTCTAAACAGAAATTTCGTTGGTAGAGGAAGGCGGCGAAGGAAGGCGCGGGGATCCCATGTCTAACAATTTTTTTTTTAGGTTAAATGTAAATAATTTGAAAATGTTTGAAAATATTATCATCCTTCACTCCAATGTTTTAAAAAGAACTATCTAACGATACAAACACTTATTTTACGGTTAGGGCGAGACACCTTTTTAAAAATATACTTCTAATAAACTTGGCGCCTAATTGGATGAGGCAGAATTTAAAGTGTTTTATTATCAATAACTACAAATTCTCTTACAGATTTCTTAACTTGGTGATCCTAGATTCCTAGACTATAAGTTACATTTTTAAATATTTTGTCAAGGTTATAATATTATAAGTTACTATAAGTTACATTGAAACAGTACAGGTATTTGGATAAGACGCCCTATATTATAAATTAAAATTATACTAAATATTAAGTAGACTCCAAAGATTATTAAGTAAACAATATACATTAAATAAAATCTATAGCTTAAATGCCAATGTCAGCCTGGTCAACAACATCTACTAAAAGCATCGTAAGGTAAAATGCAAATAGGTTGCTAAGTAGTTTCCGCTAAATGTAGACGCGATGAACAGTGCGACTGGTGCGACTCTGTAAGCTTTGTGTTCAGAGCATGCCGTGTGCCCGGTCAATTCCATTCGCCCGACAGAGTGGAATGAACATTTAACACGTCTAGGCATCGCTTTATTTTTATTAAACCCTGGTAAGCTGCGATCGTGTAGCTCCTGTATATTTTTAATATACTTAACTAGATTTTGGCATCGAAGCAAAATCTACTTTTTTTATAGCTATAATGTAATAAAATGTTTATGTGCTTTGAGAAAATTAAAAACTGTTTGACTGTTCCTACTGTTAAATCGCTATGAAGTAGAAATCGGAGGTTTTCTTCTCTGACTTTCGTTATCAATCTGTATGTTAGGTACTAGATATTTAGAGTACGATAACAAGAGTAGGTATATTGCACAACATCAAGTCGTAGAGTGGTGGTGACGCGACCGCAGTTTGAGGAGACGAAGAAAGTTGAGAGTACATTTCGCGGCGAGCGGGCGGCGGGTGGAGCTGCATCGATTCGCTGCAGCCAGTCACCGGGCACTCACCGGTCGCCGCCGCGCCGGCCGCCGCTGCCTACCCCACGGCCAGCATAATGTTGCGTGAAATTCGTGCCCCTATTGTTACCTTACAACTAGCCCGCATCACTTTTATAGAGCGTACAGAGCGAGACCCCGATGTTCTATGGACTGAACTTCGAATAATGCTATGAATCACTCTCACGCAGAACATTAGTGGAATTGAATCGGGTGTATATCTAAAACACAGAGGGTTTGAGGCAGATGAAAAATTTATTATGACCTAAGTTCCGAAGGTTCGGCATTGAACTTTTTTACACTTTTACTTACTTGCTCTGTATCAATATATTGGATACATCTACGTGGGCTATTCGATATACAACTTAAATCAATTTAATAATGATTTTATTTCATGGAGTAAAATAGCTTTCTGTAACGAATGAATTTACTATTTTTTTTAACCACAAAGGTGGCAAACAAGCATACGGTCGGCCTGATGGTAAGACGTGAGAGTAGCCTATTAGACGCTTGCAATACCGGGTGTATCACTCACGCGTTGCCAACCGTCCCAACGCCCCCAAGTGGAGCTCTGGAGACCTTAATCACCGTAGGAACACAACATGGCTGAGACCAATGCTATTTGGCTACCATCTTCTGTAAGGTGGGGGTCCTTCCCCAGACGGGCTGCTCCGATTTGAGTGGATTATCCGCTGTGTTATCCGCTGTGCCCTACCTCTCTTGAATAACGAATTGACGAATTACCTACTCAACGTCATCTAGTCCCAACAAAGCTAGTACTATGTAGATAGCGGATAAGTATACATACTTACTTAAATACTTTTTTGTAAATTTTTCATTATACATAAATAAAATTTAAATATATAGAGACAATTCACACAGATTGAGCTAGTCCCAAAGTAAGTTCGAAACTTGTGTTATAGGATACTAACTAAACGATACTATATTTTATAACAAATACATAATATAGATAAACATCCAAGACCCGAGGCCAATCAGAAAAAGTTCGTTTTTCATCATGACCCGACCGGGATTCGAACCCGGGACCTCCTGGGTGGCAGTTTGGCATGGTAACCATTACGTCACGGAGGTCGTCTTACAAAACATCCAGCTCAAGACAAACAGCTATTTTCATACAAATGTTTACCTTGTGTTGATTCAAACCCATGCCATCCTTGAAATAAAGTAGATAGCCTCGCCACTAGACCACAGGGCAATCAAATACACCTAATACAAAAAAAAAATTAATACCTAAAACAATTTTACGTAGTACTTTTATTATTCTATGCTTATTTGCTTCACACCTTGACCATAGAGCCGATCATTGTGAAAATTTGAAATATTTCATTCTAACGGAAAATCGAAAAAAAAAACATTTTTTCTACTGTAAATGGCGCTGCAATCGCCAAATCATAAAAATTCATTTGTTGACCAACAGTTAGCGCTATAAATCACAATTTTTATTATATTAGGTAGGTTTGCTCGAATGAACTCGATTTAGCGAGATCTATATCACTCAAAGTTTTCCGCAAATGAAGCCGCAGGCAAAAGCCACCAGAAGGTGGCTATAGAGAATTATGCTTTTTCATATAGAAATATGAAAAAGCATAATTCTATAGCGCAGACTAATTTCACACTTATCACTTGTGGGATTTGAGAATAATACTTAGTTGAAAACACCTACACAACGTAAATGACTCTACGATGTCGTGTAAGATCTAATATCAAAGTTCCATCTATAACACGGACAAGAAAAGAATATTCAATGAAGAAACGTACCTACATCGGAACACATTACTTGTCTATGGATCTCATTTTACTATGACTCATGTTATATTGCAGTGATGAAAATAAAGGTATTAATTTTGTGTTTGGCTGTTAATGCCTGTTAATCATTTATTTATCAAGGTCCCGATCCTGAATATGTAGCTATGTAGGTACCTTATACAAAATATAGGTGCGCATGAATATGACTGTTTGTTTTTCTGTGTCAGATACACACTCTCTTAAATTATAAAACTCTCGCTGGCTACGCAAAGCGATGGCGTAAAAGTGTCTATGGAAAAATGTATTGTCTCTAGCGTTCACTTAAGAACTACCTACATTTTTCATTGAATTTTTCAGGTTGTTTCTAGCGACAGTGTGATCAACTCATGGTACGAGAAATGTCTAGTGCGCATAGTTTATGTTTTGCTTGATTTGGGAGTTTTGGGACTAGATAAAGTTGTTCCTCCAGGAATATTTAAGTCAAAAATTTTTGCTTCTACTATTGATAAATATTTCGAAACATATTTTCTTATTACATATTTATCAATGAGAATGAGATACATTCACAAACTAATAATTTACTAATGAGGGGTTTTATGTTGTTCATGTGTTTAAATGGCGTCAAACTGTGTAGTTTGACTGATTTGTGATGCAGAATATGAAGAATAAATGGCTCTCACTATCTGTCGTCTATTTTGATCGGGTACTGTAGGACCAAAGGCAATACAAAACCAATACAATTTTCTTAATAGAATAATGTTTAATTTACATGCCATTTAAAATAGTTTCAATAACAATATATTATTATGAGAAATACAGCTATATATAAATAAAATTTTCGGCAACATTAGGTACTCATCCACTACAACAGGTCGTTTTTTAACACGTTCTTTTTTGGTTGACCGAATTTTTCAACTAGGTCATCCCTTAAAATTAGATGGTCCGAGCGCTTATGAGCACTCCGCTTGCTCTAATGTACCCCAAAGATAGCCCAGATCGATATCTCATCGGGGCGTCCGTTTCGAGAAGTGAAAATAGCTGGCTGACAACAAAAAAGATAAAACTTCTAAGTAAGCCACGCGCCCACTTTGATGTCATACACAAACAGTGATGCGTGAACCGAGGCGATATTATGAACGTCAAGTTTCCCTTAATATCGAGCTAAGTACCTATACACGAAGGGAACTAATAAAACGGTTCCAGGAAAATATTTGTTAAAAGAGGCGAGTGTGGAGAACCGTTTACCCGCCCATGATTAAGGAAGAGATATCTGATGTTTTCCTTCCTCGCCGAACCGAAACTACCTGACTCTACCCTCCTATAGTAATTCATTTATTATACGTATTACATTAATTTTATCAGTCTTAGACCGTGTAGGTTAATACATTTATCTGTGAATCTAGAAACTAAAAATAATAAGAGAGATCTTTTAATACATACAAAAAGTAAAAAAATACAATTATGATAGTTTTATAATGCAAAAGTTCATAATACCTACCTATACATAAAAAATATAATTTAGCATGCTAAACTCAAATATAAAATAAATAAAAAAGACCCCGTTCCACGTTCCAAGTGCGTCGAAAATGCTGACAGCACTAACCCACTAAATTGCCAAGCTAATCCTCTGGACGGGAAAGCTACGAGATTTAGGGTCCCCTGTGGAATACGCGCTGAATGAGCTCCTTAAAATTGTGAAAGCACCAGAAGTCTATATTTTTGTACTGAGACTGTGGCGTGACACATGAAGATAAAGAAGGTACTTATCATTATTATTCGATTTAATGCTAAAGAAAGCTGTAATGTAACTAGAACCTTGTCTCTATATTTAAAAAAAACCTTTTATTAGATTAATTTGTTTTTTTTTTATGGGAGAAGAAGACAAACCATCCAGCTGGTCACGTGATGGTAACCAATCACCGCCGCCCTTGAACATCTACAACTACATGAATCAGGGATGCGTTGCCCACTCTATGAATGAAAAAGGCAGGAAAGGGAAAGAAACAGAAAGTAGAAGACAGGCTTATCCGGCTCTATTCTCACTCATCGTACGAAAACATACCACTGTTTATTTCACGCCGGTAATTCTGTAAGAGGGTGGACTGTCCAGATCGAGTCAGCCTATTTACGAGCCATAGTGGAGCGCGTTTAACGTAGTAACGAGGCTCTACCACCCAACAAATTATATATTTTTAAATATAAAATTCGATATGTTTTCCTCTTTTTTTTCTTATCGTTAAAAGTTTTATTATGTCATTAGATCCTAACCTACAATAGGCGTAAGTTCCACGAGATTAGAACATCACCATAGAAACAAAACAACAAAACATTAATACAAAGAAAGATAAAATGAAGATAAATCCTTTTACGTCTAGCCTCCTATCTCTTCAACATTTGTCTTTAAACAAATCTACACAAAATTATAACAAAGAGGTACAGTTTGTTTGTATTGTTTATCTCTGAAAGTAAACGGATTTCAAGAAGTTAATTCATTAGCTTAGTGGGCGTCCGTGGCTATCAGTTGGGCAGTTCTCCACCTTTTTTTTTACTTTGTCCATTTAACCCCTCTAAATCGCAGATCTGAAAGGCTTTCACAGCTAAGAAAACCCTACATTATAAAGGTTTGCTTCTCATCAAGATTGGTCAGTCAAAAATAAAAATAATAATAACAAAATACTATAAACGTTACACGTAAGGGCCCAGAAACCTGAGATTGTTATTCAATCCAGTCAAGAAGAATAAACCATAATTTGTAGTCTTATTAATATTAATTAATGATTTGCGTTTTTAACATTTGAAATGATCATAAGGGGTCTGCGATATAAACAACCCACGGAGATGAAGTGGCATCGGCCTGATCTTATTATTGCGGTATAGTAAAGGAGGACAGAATAAAATTTCCATTTGCTGCTCAGATTGTTAGACGGCTTCACGAAATAGGCTCTCTTATTTATCGCGCTTTTCCACTTGTTTTGCGAAAAGTCAACGCTTATTGAATAAACACATTCATATTATTTATCTTGCGAAACATAATTTATCTGTAACTTTACATAATCACTGTATTAGTGATTCTTTATCCAGTTCATTAATATTTACTGCATAGTAAGTAATTTACGACGACTTCCGTGGCGTAGTGGTTACCACGCCCCACGCCAGACCGCCGCCCAAGAGGTCCCGGGTTCGAAACCCAGTCGGGTGATGAAAAACGAACTTTTTCTGATTGGCCTCGGGTCTTGGATGTTTATCTATTTAAGTATTTGTTATAAAATATAGTATCGATGAGTTAGTATCCCATAACACAAGTTTCGAACTTACTTTGGTTGGGGCTAGCTCAATCTGTGTGATTTGTCAATAAAAAAAAAAAATATTACAAACTAAGATGAGCCAAGATTTAACTTTAAAACTTGTTTTGTCCCTTTTGCACTTGCACTGGTTTATCTTTTTTTTATTAATAAACCTCTATTAAAAATTATATTACTTAATTATTTTTAAGTTTAGTTACAATTTAAAAATGATTTTTTTATACATTAATTGTGTTCAAATAAGAAGATAATAAAAAAATCCAATCACCATAGAGATTTTGGCATTTTATGTACGTTTGACATATTTTGTATTTGGGATTTTACGAAATTCCCAAGGGAAAGCGGTATATTCGCAAACGTTGCGTGGGTTTCGCTGGTAAAAAATAAAGTGAGACATTTCGGTAGATAAAAGATTGACCAAAGAGATCGACGGTAAATTCTTTCATTGCTATAAAATTGAGTCCCGCCTGGATTGAGATGTAAAGAGGCCTGCGAAATGATTGCACATGGCGTTAAATTTTATTACTGCTCTACCTAATAATGTACCCGAATGAGAATGTCTGACGACGACATTTTCGTTTGATTATGGCTATGAAACACCGAATACGAAGTAACTTATAGCTCTGATATGAACGAGTATTTGCGCGTTGTTTTACTTTTATCTTTTGTAATTTACCTGTAATACGCACTTAATGTGAAAAGTTTCTACTAGTTATCAGGATGATTATAAGACATAATAAAATATTATGTACCCACAAAAATAAGGGTTACAGTATGTTTTATTGTTATAGAACTTAAGAAACCACACAAACGATACAAACGACATTTTAAATCAATTGTTTTAATGAAGCAGTATTTTTTTGTATATTACATTTTTACTAAATTACAATATTAGGTAACTTTTGTTTATGATTATTTATCCATACTAATATTAGATATGTGAAAGTGTGTTTCTTTGTTTGTCCTCTCTTCACGTCGAAAGTAATGAACGGATTGAGATGATTCTTTTATTGGGGATAGTTTAAGGTCTGGAGAGTGACATAGGCTACTTTTTATCCCGGAAAACATCTTATTCCCACGGGAAAAAAAGTATATGATTTTTTGTTCTTCTTTCATCTCAAAAGGAACCTAAGTACCGGCATGATTTTTTTAACAGAGATAATTTAAGGTCTGGAGATTGACATAGGCTACTTTTTATCCCGGAAAATCATCTCATTATTATTTCTCATCTCAACATTATTTTTTCATAACCTTTTAACGGGGATAAATTTAAGGTTTGGAGAGTGACATAAGGCTACTTTTTTCCCACGGGATAAAGAGATTCCCATGGGAAAAATTATTGACATTTGCCCTTGACCACGCGGGCGGAGCCGCGGGTAACAGCTAGTATGTTTGTATTTACTTTATAAATCCAGGGCTCACTAAATTCAATCTCAGACGAAGGTACAGTTGCCATAGTCAAATATTTATTAGAAGTTCATGCGCGCTCATGCAATATGAATGAGATCACACATCACGTTGGTAGTTTTGTTTTTATCGTAGCATCGTGCATTGTACTCGTCAGAGTCATTGACATATATTTTGCAAAGGAAAATATAATACTCTGAAACTCTTAATAGCATGGTATTGCATTTATGAAATGGACTAGGTCGACTATATAGCCCACAGAATATCCGCAAGCTCAACTTTTCTTTTCATATTTCTTGTTTGCCTGCCGTATGAAATAAAAAAAGTTAATTTTCTTATGTTATTGTTTAACACTTGTCTAATAAAGAAAGAAAGTAGCTTTTTTTCATCATTTGATCCTGAATATCAAGTGTCTTCTAAGATTCGTTAGAGTCAAGCAAATTACACAAACCCAAACTTTATGAGTTGGAGTCGTTCACCTTCCGCTCCGTTCAGCTGAATCGGTTGATTAACTTGACCATAATTGCTCTAAAATTCAATTACAAGATTTCCCTGGGAAGGGACCAACTGACGTCCCATAAGAACTTGTAAAAATGAGATATTTAACTTCAAAATGTTTTTTTTGCATCTCATCGTAGACATTCAAAATGTATACACCCTTACAAAGAACTATTTGGAATGTTAATATTTACTTTTTAAATCTAAATTAGTTAGAAGGAGGTACTTATTTCATTTGAACATTCGAATATTAAATTAATTGAGTAATATATAATTATCTTTTGAAAACATTCTAAACTATGAATATAAGTTATACCGCGGTATTTGAACTTGCTTATGAATTAATGTACTTATAGTATACTTCGATATCCACATACAAAGTCTAGGTTTTAATAGACGAAACCCTTGGAGCCTAATCAAGTGTGTAATCGGAGTTAGATCTTCGAAGAAAATGTTTGCTTTTTGCCACGGAAGGGAAATGAGTCGTTACACATTTATTTATCTCTATTGACAGTTGTTTTAATTGCATAGTTCAATACATTTCTACGGGCGATGAAAGTACAAAGTTAATGGAATTAATGTATTTTTTTTTCATTAAGTATAGTAAAAAATAACGCTAAACTAAACTTATAATGCGTTAACGAAACATTGTTTATAAAAATGCAACAACTCTATAAAAACTGCATCATAACAAATACGGGTTGTAGCATTCAGGCTCATATAAGACGACATGATGCGAAGTGACATGTGAACACTACAAACAAATCGGCGTGGATGCGGTCCCTAGCGGACGTTAGAGGGTATGTCATGCGGGGAAGATGCAGCGGAGTCAAGGTGAACGGGGCATACGGTCAACACACGTACGTGGGCGTGCGGAGAGGTGATCGCGCGGCACATGCAGGCATGCGCCGCGGGCGCCACTTGGTAATCCATGTAGTTCCCGTAGCCCATGTGGTCGCAGGTGCACGCGCAGTTCTCTATATGTTGCCGTAGCTCCAGCTCGAGCTCCCAGGGCGACTCCATGAGCGCGTCGAGGCGGGCGGGCGCGCGCTGCGGCGAGCCCGCGCCTCCGCGCGCCTCGAATGCGGCCCCGGGCCGGGCGCGGGCCGCACCTGCGCGACACCACCTGCCTCCCCGCCCCTTGCCCAGCCAGCTCCACCATACAAGGCAACCGTTAGCGCGGCTGGACGCTGGCGACGCAGCCCTCGCACTCGCAGCGGTCCGGAGATGCTCCGGGCGGGGAGCAGCGAGGCGCGGCGCGCGCGGCGTGTCGCGTGTCGGCGCGCATAGCGTGGCGGCCGGCTGCCAGCTGGGGAATGCCGCGCTGGAGCCCGGCCGAGCGGCGGGCGCCCGGGCGGCCCGGCCGCGCCGGCGCCCCGAGCTCCACGTGACAGCCCCCGCCTCCGCAGCCCACCGAGCCGAGCCGGACAACATCTTTCAGATGCACAATCGTCAGCCATCAATTAACTCTTCGACATAGGTACATTAGTAGGAAATTGGATTTGGATTAAGTAGATTTTTTTTGTATTGACTGTGGAACCATTAGGTTAATTAAAAATAAAAGTAGCAAACAGTAATTTATAGTACAAATAAAGTAGAGTAAATTATAACATTACCATGAAAAGTCTAGACATAAGAAAAAATATTTGATTACAATCAGTACACTAAACAATAAACATACATTAAATCAATGAAGATGTCTAATACTTTAAGAATATTAAATCATTGATGATAACTATAAAATCTGGACTTGAAATCACTTTCGTTTTAATATTCACCAAAACGCACAATTCGCTCTCGGCAAATCCCACACATAAAACAAGATTATACAAATGCGACCCCTCCTCTTACATTAATCACGAATAAAATCGCGTAGATTAAACTCATTATTAGTTTGCTCTGGCCTATTAATTTAATATTATTATGTACTAGCGAAACCCGCGCAACTTCGTTTGCGTGTATCCCGCTTTCCCGTGGGAATTTTGGAATGTATGATACTTTAAAACCTTCCCCTTGAATCACTCTATCAATTTAAAAAAACCGCATCAAAATCCGTTGCGTAGTTTTAAAGATTTAAGCATACAAAGGGACATAGGGACATAGGGACAGAAAAAGCGACTTTGTTTTATACTATGTAGTGATATTGATATCTTTTTTCTATACTTGTTTTTGAACGTAGTACTTAATCAATTTAGTCAGTCAGTCAGGACTTTGAATTTTATACAGATGACCTGAAATACGTTACATTCCTTGCTAGGAGTTTTAACATTTTGTCACCCCATTTCTCCCTTTTAATAGTTAAATTCTAAAAAAAAACTGAAACACGTGTTTACTCATTTATTGATGGAAGTACTCCTGTAAAGTATCGAATAAAATAGTCTAACTAATCTTGTTTCTCCATACAAACTTTGTTTGCGTATATCTCGCTTTCCCGTGATAATTTTGAATAATCCTTTCTTAGTACACCCCTAGACGTCGTAAGGAACCAGTCCAGTAGAAAGAGGCATGGCTTTAGTTTATTGATTATTACTAAAATTTATTGTATTTTAAGGAAATAAGATCAAGTAAAACAGCGGAAAGATTTACAAAAAAAAAAAATTATGCCACGTTTCGTAGCGAGATGAATAGAAAGTATAAACCCTTACATCAAATAAGCTCTACCAAAGCTATAATATGCTACGACGTTTCGTAGCAGCCTACGAAGGATCTACGTATGCTACGATATATCGTAGCGATCTATGAATAGCAGAATAAATAAATTCTACACTATTCACACAGCGCCACCTGGTACCAAAGTAAGCTAGGATAAGCCTGCTTGTATTATGACATAGAGAACACTCAGAGTCGAGAACAAACCCAAATGTCATCATTTAAATGTTTGTCCCTAGCGGGAATCTAACCCGCTGCGCCTTCTGGTGCCACTGGATAAAAGAATGGGGATCTTGCATGTAAATAATAATGATCAATTTTAATATCCAATTTATATCATACATAATGGTTCACTTTAATCCATCCATCCATTCCTTGCATTTAAAACTGCGAATTACACTGGTTTAAAGCAACATCATAAGTATGGGATTTTCCCTAAGACCATTTTTTCCACACATCTTAATTCCGAGATTACAATCTGATTCACTCTAGTATATTATCACTGTTATACTAGATAATATGGTTGTATATACTAGATAATATGGTTGCATGCAGGCTAATATAAGTGCGTTGAAACAACGACTATTACAGTAAGTTACCAGCGAACAACAATACAACGGAAACATGCCATATCTTTTGTTCCTGAAGTAAAAATAACACTTAGAACTAACTTACAGGATATCGTGCAAAACCTTCGTCTATTGTTCGGTAATGAAAAGAGAAAATAAATTAATTCCATTCGCCAGTGTATAAAGCATATATAGGTATCTACTTAGTATTTTACTTCTCCATGACACGCGTCAACAAACCATAACTTTAACCTTTTACGTATATTTTATGCGTTTGTTTTTTACTTATTGATTATAAAAATATATTAAAAACATAAAAACTACCAATTTAATTATAATTTGAAACTTTATGTAATCTCATCAAATTATTATAAGTATATGCATATGTTATGTGGTAATTTGATTAAGCGTGTTTGTGGCATGTACACTGTTACAGTATCGTTAAGGTTCGATTTGTTAGCAGAATTGGGACGCAGGTGGCCTGGAGGCTGGCACGGCTGGAGCAGGAGGCTGTTGTGTGCGCGCGCAGCCGAAGAGCGGGCGGCGAGCGCGGCAGTCGACATGCGGCGAGCGCGGAGCGTCACCGGGCCCCTGCGGCGCGCCCACCCCGCTTCGGGGGCCACCTGGAATGTCCAGGTATAACCACCAGCACATATAACTTGATACATATATATTCCAACATTAACATAATTACTTTTATATTTAAAAACCATGACAGTATTTATGATTTTAACAGTGAAACAAATTTTTTTCAAAGCGACACGGGTCGGTCATAGTTTATCACCGTATTGGTCACCGTTTATCTTCGAGATAGCTAAGGGTAGCAACGGAACGAGGAGATTGTTGATATGTTTATATTTTTCTCGTGAAAGTGACCAGTAGTGTAAATTCTCGACTCAACAGTTGGCTGAGGACTTGTTGCGCACGCACTCCCACTTTTGAATACATTAAAACTATTGTGTGCAAACGAATTGATTTGCTTTCAATTTGTATGAGCTTGGCTTTGTATGAGTTGTTGTAAATGTTAATTATGATAAAGAACACAAGAAATAAACAAAAACAATAGAAATGTGAAGTACATGACAATAATTTATGCTCGAAAGGAATTTGTATTAACTTAACCCCTCACACGTTGCACAATGACTTTGTTGGTATTTCTATGTGCCAAAAGAGGTTAACTGTTATGAAATGATAATGTTTATTTCAGAAATTAGGCCTTCACAGGCACTTTTTCTTGTCATTTAAAAGATGAGATAAAAGATCGTCGACGCAACAAACGTCAACTCGATCAAAACACACTATTTATGTTTCGTTTGTCGTTTGCAATTACTGATTTAGAATCATAAAATTGGGCTAGAACTACTTCTAGCCCAATTTTATGATTCTAAATCAGTAATTGCATGTCATGCATGTAGCATTAATAGGCGAGTAAATTTTTTGTAGTTAAATACAATTTTATTGTGGTTTCTAGGAGAAAAGCTAAAGTTCAAATTCATACAGTGTAGGAAAGAGGTCAATATTTATCTGAGATGAGTTATTAAAATAGAACCTAGTGGTGTGATTTTTAAGCCCTGCACCGCCATAATGATAGTTTTATGACCAGGTCTACATAGCCTTGTACTGCAGGACTGGAAATAATAGAAATCTCTGCTCCATGTAAATTTTAACAAGAACATTTAATTTTCTAGGTGGTCAAAGGCAAAATGTCGTCGCAGTGTCTATGGCACGCTTGTCGCGCGCTCTCCGCCGGGCTACTGCTGATGTTACTGGGGGCTGCGATGGCGGTTATAGGTAAAATACTTCGTTTCTCAGACTCAATTTTGTAAAATAAAATCACGCCTTGCAAAAGTAGGTATAAAACGAATAATTACAATTTAATTTGTACTCGCAGAATATAAACACTGAAATCGACACCAAGTAGGCCGCTCTCTGCGTACTTATTTAGAAAAAAAAAGGTCACGTCTGAATATTATATAAATACCTACATTTCATGAGTAGATCGTAGAAATTAGGCATTTCCTAAATTATCCACTTATTATTGAGCAGATCTGATAGATTTATTTATTTTAACAAGTTACTGTATGTTTATTCTAATAAATGATAACTAATAAATAAAGTCCTTATCAATTTCTGGTGCTGACTGTACCTATCTTACTTAAATTACTGTTAGACGATGACTCTACAGCAATATATGTACAGGTACGTAGTGAACAAAAAGGTACATTTTCACATTTCACGTAACAGTGAGATGAGCACGTTGCGGGGGCGTTTCCTGCCGCTGAGCGCTGTTCCGGATCTGACACATCCGGCTTCATGCGTCCGGCCGTAGTTGATGGAAGCTCACATATGCTTTGATAGCACCAGTTTCATTACTGTCGGGGTGGATAACAAAAAAATATTCGTAGTAGGGTAGGGAAAGCATCTCTAACATTAATGCCAAAAAAAAAACATGAAAATAAACGGTGTTCCTACTTTCAGACAGATTTTTGGTCCCTATCTAGTTTGGGTTTTAATTATATTATTACGTTACCTGAAAGAGATATAACAAATTGTGATTACTTGATTACTAAATAAATACTAATTCACCAAATTATATCTATAAATAGTACTAATAGTAAAAATTCTAGTCATTATCGTAAAAAAAAAAGTCGTAAGAGTCCATTTCCACTGGCGCAGAGCTGGGCGGAGGAGGAGGAACGCACCGTGATAGTGTTCGAAATCTCAAATTTGCATTAGTGCAGACTGCAGAGTAGAGCTTTTGAAATAAAATATATGAAATCGCGGGTTCGAGTCGGACAGAAGTCCACGGAGCAGAAGCGAAGGGCATAACTGAATCACGATTTCCATTCTTGTTATTTAAATATAGATTACTTATTAGACATCAATATTTATGGGTTAAAATAATTGTAGGTTATTATGCAGACACGTTGTCAGTGGCGGAAGAGATACGCGGGAATGCCACAATATCGGTGAAAGATGAAGCGAGAGGGTTCCATTTGAACAATCTATCATACGCCGGGCCGATCGTAATGGGATTTGGTGGTAAGTAAGAACCAAGATGTAATTATTACAGTAGAAATACTGAAAACCGCAATCAACTACAGAAAAATTATATCCAGAGGGTTGTCTGTCAGCTTTCCCAGTTCTAGAATTGTGTATAAGTCTTCGCGTATTTTTTTTAATGAACGTGGTTAGCAAACTAGATAGCAACTAGATGATGGTTGATGATCACCATCGGGCACCACCCATGGAGCCAGAGACACTAAGATAGTCCCTGAGATGTAAATTTACAAAATCATACTCTAAACCTAACTTGTACTTAAATATGTACTTACTTATTTTTGATTTGCCTTACAAGTCACAGAACAACTTGAAATTGTCTTTCGTGATTTGTCCAATACATAGACTTACCGAAATTTTTTATTAGAATCATTAAAATTTCAGGCTTTATAGTCGTAGCGGCATGCGTAATGACATTCGAGGCACGGGACAGCGCGGCGAAGGTGACCCCAGCGCGGCCGCAATCGCTGCCCCGGCCGGCGGCAGCGCGGCGCGGGCCCGGGTGCGCCGCCCCCGCGCGCCTCGACCAGCTCGGTGTGTACCGACTGCCGCACGTATTGCCGCTGCCGCATGCCTTGCCACTTGCTCCTATGCACAGACATCGACCACCTCACGCTGCTATCAGGTACGACAAATAACATGTATTTTTCTATAAACGTAACGTTGTACCCAGTAGTTACGCAACTTTTTTGCTTATCGTCTAAAGTTTGCTATTTCGTATTATATTTTCATTATTTTCATATTCACAGTCGATTCTCATTTGTCTTATAATAATGTAATGACAATATTATTCCCCACAAATATTAAATATTTCGCTTTTTCACTACCATCCAATTGACATGCATTTGAAACACGTATTACCTTCAATGACGCGTCGGTTCAGTCGCAAACAAGTCGCCTGTAATCCGTGAATCGCAGGCATCTTGAGGAAATAGGCCAGTGAGTGTCTGTGGCACAGAACTGGTGATGAGAGAGTGAAGGGACGAGCGCGTTTCGGCTCGGCGCCTGACTTGCGCAGCAGCAGCGCACGGGCCGCATTGCCTGTGAGCGCGCTCCGCCGCCCGCTGCGCCGCTACGCTCTTTCCGTAGACGAGCCGCCCCAGTCCGCTGTCAGGTAACACGCAACATAACTCCACACATAAGCATGAAGATAATTTACGTACATTGTATTACCGTATCCAAGCAATTGCATAATGTACTGTATTATATAATATGTGGCGAAGGCTAGATCAATAAAATATTGTGGTTTATCGGTATTTCGAAATGGACACCATGATACCAATTTGATGCAGCTGGTTCAATCATAGTACCTATTTGAAATCTCCACTCTGCGTCAGCGGAGCTGAGCGGACTATCACATTAAATATGAACTCACGTCCCCGAACTGAACTGAACGTAATGAGTAAAGCGGTAGAGTCGATCAGAGGACAGCAAAACGGAGCCTCGTTATCGAAACACAGCTCCGGTCCGCTTCGATCCGGTTTGTTACATTCCGTTCAGTCCAGCTCTTCTGCTTCAGTGGAAAATTCCACATCACAGCTTTTTACAGCTTCATCGCTCCGCCCAGCTCCGTGTCAGTAGGAACTGCTCTTATTGTTAGGCTGTCTTAAATGTTGTCAAAAGACAACTATCTTTCGACGAATATTACTGTTTATTCTGATTTTCTAAACTTCAATTCTGAAGTGATAATTTGTTGATGGTGTAATAAATAAAATATCTATCCTTTGCTATATAATTAAATCCCTAAATACGGTACTGTTAAGTGTAACCTCAGGCTTTTACATCTTCATTTCTATTTACACATGTTAGTACAGTTTTGTTTGAAACCTCGCTGTATCGTTTATTGAATGTAAAAAATATGTCAGGATTGAGACATTTTCTTTATTTGCACGTTGTATTTATATCTAGCATGGAATTTTCACAAATGGAGGAGTTCAAGAATGATTTAACAGTATAATAACAGCAACTTATATTTTATTAGTGGGTACTAGGTACCTTTTAATTGACTTAAGTATTAACTGAATCCGATGCGTAGCGCTAGTGCGGCGGAGTCGGAGTGCGGTTCCCAGACGTCCCTGGCACTAGACCTCCACGGCAGTGGCGCATGCGCCGGCGTCACACTGCGGGTGCGCGACAACACGCGGCGTCGTCCATTGGCCCGACAACAGAGGCTTCTGGACGACACAATTCATCGTTAGTATCGATTGGCTGGTTCAAAAAATATTATTTGTAATGTATATTGTATGTCATTCCGTTGGATCTCGTTTTCCTGTGGGAATTTAAAAAATCCAATCTTATTCAAGTCTACATCACAAAGGGAATCTCTTTATAAAATTTCAGCTTTCTAGGAAGTAAGCTTGCTTGCATACCATATAAAAACCTGCGATTTATTATTGCAATTACTGTACCGACTCAAGATTGACTCGTTGTATTACTGTCGAGTGAGAACTAGTGGATGTCACGAAAGTTGTGACAATCAATGTAGTTTAAAAATATCAATCAGTTTGTAGGTATTTATATAGAGATTTATCTATATTACAGCATCGTCAGGGGAAAGCACTAACAACATCAACAACACGGGGGACCCTGAAATAAGGTAAATGTGTACTAAAGTAAAAGCTATTCTGAATTACTTTTTAGACAGTTCCAAGTGTTTACTTGATTTTGGATTTAACTAAATACCTAGATCAAGTAGTTGTTTGTTAGCATACACGAAATAATATTTCCAGATCTAAAGTCGAAGAAGAAAAAGAATTAGAAGAGTGTCAACTATCAACTGAGGTGGACACACGAGCACGCAGCGCCCCACCGCCGGGCACGCAGCCGTCACCGCAGCCTTCGCCGCCGCTATCCCCGCGGCTCGTGGTCACACCATGTCTTCCCTCCTCGCCAAGCTCACCGAATACTTCCGACACACGTATATTGATAGAACATCCAGATATCGAAGAAACGGAAGAACCCCCACCTCCCGACGAATGAGATGAACCCGCGTCTCGGAAAGACGAGACTCTTGAACTTGCACCACTCGCAGGAGAAAACCCTTGTTGATATTTTGTATGAGATATACATTTTTTTCGGTTATTCTTTATTATACCTACTTATGAAATTGATATTACGTAATATAAACACTTGCGGACTTTTCGATGTGTCTTCGAAAAACGATGACAATTATCTATTTTTTAGATCCAATGTTGTAAACTAGTGTGTGTAAAGTTAATTAGGAATTGTTTATATCGTGTATGTATACATAATTAATTTAAGTATAAGCAAAAAATACACCCCTTCATTACATGTAGGTAATAAATATATGTATATAAAATCTTAAAATAATTTTCCGAAATAAAAAAAAACCGGACAAGTACGTGTCGGGCCATGCACAATGTAGGGCTCCGTATTGGCTACGCATTTTTTCCTTTAAGATAACTACAATGCCATATTCTATGACATTTGTACGTTTTCGTCAAAGACTTCATAAGTTCGTTGGCTATTACTCGGTAACTAGTAGTGCCTACTTAACCGTTATAGTTTTCCTTGTAGGTTCACTATATGGACTACTACCATTATTTTTTTCAAATGTCTAAACTCAAGACTTTCGGAGATAGAGGGGGGGGGGGGGCCATAGTGCAAATCGAAAATTGACACGTTAAATGCAAATAATTCGTAAACGAATCATTATATCGGAAAATGATCTTCCCACACCCTCGATGTCTCTAATTGACCTATCTAACATACTCCACAAGATGGGGTCGTGCGAAAAAAAAATTTCATTCCCACTATACCTGCAGGTGAGGCAAAAAATATTTAAAAAAAATTGTTCTACCACTTTGTTAGCATTGTTAATATGACTATAATACCAAATTACAGCTTTCTAGCATCAGCCGTCTAGGCGCTAGACCGCGGACGGTCAGACGGACAGAACATGGCGAAACTATAAGGGTTCCTTGTAGTTTACTACAGAACCCTAAAAATGCTACTTATATGTTATATTTCAATTAATACGTTTATAAATGCTTTCTTATGTTTTATCTTTAGGTACTGGTATACCAGTACCTAAAGATCTTTGAACGCAACGGTTTTTATAACCTAAGTAAGCATAATATTTTAAAGAAAGCATTAATTTAATAACAGAAAGTAAAATTCACATACCTACTAACAATTAACATCATCATTTTAGTCTAACATACGTAAGTGTGAAGCGATTTGTATTTATTCTGTATTTAGAACTAAACTTATTTTTAGTTAACAAAATAAAGTCCTGTCAAAAAAATGTTTAATGGAAATGCAAAGTATCGTTTAAACATGCTTAGATAACTGCTGTCATGATACGAAATTATCGAACATAATGAAAATTTCGTATCACACATCAATATTATTGTCTATACGGTATTAGAGTACATTGTAGTTACAAACACTGCACAGATGCACATTACCTAATCAAATCGCTTCATATTATTTTATACGTCCTTATGTCCTACAATTTGAGGAACATAGAGTCGAAGAAAGTGACGATAAATTCTCAAACTTTTCTGGACTTTAAAATTTAATCTTAGATAACCTGAAATGCAGATTTCGTTAGAAATTGATTACTGCCCGATTTCATCAACCGGTACTTAATGTAGCCGTAGATAATCCTTTACTCTTACTGATAGTACCATTAAAGGATAATTGGATATCTGGTTAGTAAAAACGGCCATCGTTAAAATGAAAACTTAGTGTAATTCAGAAAGATATTACAAACTAATCTTTAGTAAGTATTTTTTAAATGATTGAAGACTGATAAAAGCGAATTTTAAAGAGAAATTTAACCACACATCGTTTTATCAGAACAGAATCAAATAGATGCAGCTTCTTATTCGAATATTCTTAATTTGAACATGCAAGGAAATCATAAAAACAATGTTTATTTTTTTTTATTTAAATATTTTATTTTCTAACCATACATGATTATTGTCGTAAATCGTAACAATTAATACAAGATTCAACTAAAAGCAAATTTAAAAACACTTTTCTCAACAAACTTTTAGTAGGATTTAGCATGTAAGTAATATAAAACGATGAACTTAAAATAAAAATGTGATAAATGTTGCTACCTTAATGTTAGGAACACTTGATGATTGTCAATACTGCACGAAATTGTAGATTAACTGTTAACATTATATTTAATGAACATAGAAAGTAAGTACTTATATAATGTAGACGTGTACATAGTTTGTTAGACTCGGTCCCTAATTAGATAATGTACTGACAATACCCGCTCACGGCCAATCATAATGGTTCGATGTAGATACCTTAATTTATTAAGTCAATGAATGTTAGCAATTTCCCTAGTACCTAATATCAGTAGCCACAATGTAAGAGCTGGTAAACACATACGCAGTCCGTCATACATCCCCACAGCCCTGTTTGGGCGGTAAAATAGAATTTAGTTACCATAAATTTTTGAAATTGTAGAGCGTTTACAGATAACTGTCGTATGCATGTCGTGTGACATTTTTTTTAAAGTACCATCACCAAATAATGGCCAACCGACAATGCCGAGCCGCGTATGTGTGTAGCATCCCCAAGAAATTACGTCTATTACTATAAACATATTATTTTTTTCAATTACTCACTAAACAAAATCATTTCGTTTCTACACTTTATTATTTTCACCTTTGTTTTAATAACGAATTTCTTTTTAAGTCTTTTTTTATATTTTCAATACACAACAACAACATTCTTGCAAGAAACTTAACAAACTTAATAATTACTTATATTAAAATTAAATTAATATTAAAAATTAAACAGAGTAGACCCCAGTGGTACCCAAAATACTTGCAGCGTTGCCACGCAGAATAGCATAGAAGTGCGTTGCGCTCAACGCACTTCTTTAGGTAAGTAACTGCGAGTCTTTGGATCACCCATGCCGTGGTTTCAATAAAAATTGATATTGTATCAGCTTATATGTATTGGCGTATAAATCTAAAAGTGCCTGTTTACCTAGGATATTTAGGAAATGATTGGAACACAAAAGTTCCACGAGCTGCTGAGCTAAAAAAAGCTTGTGACGCTTTTCGGACCTAGTTAACTCGCCCAAGTACTAATCCTCATCGATGAACTGTATTAGCCGATTATTATATTTTCATTGCCATGTGCAATATGTCATCACTAGTAAATTATATGAGCAATTAATGTATGTCATGAAGTTTCGTCCAATCTATCTTGTACTTCACTAAACTATGTAATTAATTAATGAATTTATTTACTTATTTAAGATATATATTTTCTACTCTTTTCATAATAATATTGATTATACTCGCATACGGCCTAGATTTAAATGCCTATTATGGAAGATGATCGTTGAAAAAGTAGACAAATGTACATGCCAATAATTTTCCATCTAAAATAAATAAACCATGGAATATAATGTACACTTGCTTATAAGGTTCTCATGAAACTCACAAATCAGTGAGATTGACCTTTTATTTTTACTTTAACATTGGTGTCTGTTGATACATGGTTACGACCATGTATCAACAGACACCAGTGTTATTTTGTCACAGAGTTTGTTTCTAAAATGCCAAATAAATGTTAAAAAGTAAGTTCTTATAAGTATCAACTGTGGCAATATTTATTCCTCTGTCCTATATTATTATGAATATACTTAATGATATTATTACCAGGAGTAACTTCATCAATATATCAATACGTCTCCTGCAACGACTACGTCATTGTCTGACTGATCCGCCAATTCGTAATAATGATACTTTTATACAAACTTGAAATGTTTATACTTATTGATTGATGTTAATTATACAGAATCCTTGTAATATGTAACAATATTATAAATTATACCTACATACATACCTAGTAATAATAATGTGTATTCGATCCAAATGGTTGTTGTGATGTCTATTAAATTTGTTGATTAATTTTTCTTCTATATTTTCACTCGTCAATATCCTCACCGCATTCACTAGTTTCAATCTATGGAGATTGTTTCTAAAAGCCCATTAAAACAGTCTTTCAAATAATTCAGGTAAGTTTGTACATTATCGAATACGATAATCGTGTTTTTCTGCACATTGTGTTTTTTCGGGTTTTATGGTCTACGGCGTAGACTTTACGACGTAGACCATAACCCCCCGTCACCGTCGTAGACGCCGAAGACTCTACAGCCGCTACAGCCTGAAGGCCGAAAAAAAATTGTATTAAGTAACAAGTGTTATTAACGTAGTTCGTAATCATATTTATACTAATACTAGCTGCCCGGCCCGGCTTCGCCCGGGTACTGTTTCGTTTTTTTTTTCAATCTTTCTGAGAGATTTTCTTAATATTTTTTTCCGTAAGAACCTTGTACAGAGTATTAGAAAACTACAAAAAAAAAACAGCCAAATCGGTCAAGCCGTTTTCATGTTATGTCGTGACAACGGAAAACGGGTTTCATTTTTATATATATAGATTACAAACTAGCTTTTCCCCGCGGCTTCGCTCGCGTTAATTTTATGACATAGATCTCATTTGACAACAAAACAACTCATAGCGCGACTTGTGGCGCCATCTGTTGGCCGATACAGCGCCCTCTATAGTAGAAAAAATATTTTCCCATTGGAACGACATACTTTCACGGGATAAAGTTATAAAACAAACTCACTTTCTCATTTATAATATTAGTATTAAAGTATTTTAAATGGGAAAGTTAGTTTGTTTGTTTGTTATTCCTTCACGGCTTGACTAAGCAGCCGATCATTAGGAAAATGCTGTATACATATTGTCAGGGGTACAGAGCCCAACATAATTTTTACGCGGGCGATACTGCGGGTAACAGCTAGTCTACCAATATAGCCAATTTATATACCCATTTAATATTTTATCTAGATCAAACATGATAAATAGAAATCATTATTATTGTAAGGATTCGAATCAACTTACATATATGCTCGTATACAGTTTGGCGAAGTGGATTTGATCACAAATCTCTGAGCCTAATACCTCGGTTAATCCTATCAAAGGTGTCCGAGCGGATAATCCGTAGAATCTGGTTAGTGATAGGTAGAGAAAAGAATCATATAAAACTGAACAACTCGACATAGGGGTCAGCAGTCAGTCAGTTCGGTGGGCTGCAAGGCGCACTACCGAGGGCTGCTCACAATCTTCAGACATGGAGAATGAAACAGTTTACTATTATGGGCCTCATTTTACCCACCTCAGGTGAGTATTAAAATAATAAAGTAAAGTACTGTACATAGTAATTAAAAAACAGATAAGTATACCTGTTTTGTATGCATTCTTTAACTGCAATATCCAGTTGTCGTTTACCTAGTCTGGTCCTATATTAAATCCATATTATCTACATACATACACTTACAAATAATCATACCTATTGTAGATCAGGTGATGTAGAGATGCTGGGCGCAGGTTTAACCGGTGAGGACCTGGCCGCTGTACCAGAGCATTGGCTCTCCTTTCCCGCACCGCCCGCCAGTGCCCATACAGCTCTTGCACTGCTTTACATATTTTTTACCGCTGCTGCATTAGTCGGAAATGGTCTTGTGATATTCGTATTTTCGACGTAAGTGTTTAAACTATGAAGTATCTAATCGTTTATATATAAAATGCTTTTTCTTACTGACTGACGGATCAACACACGCTGACCGTGAAGATCTGAAATGTGGATGATGTGTTCTTTGCATGGCGTAGACATCCGAAAAGTTAAAAAAAAAAAACCCCACTGGAAAACGAGATATACGCAAACGAACGTTGTGTGGGTATCGCTATTGCAGATACCTACCTCTTCAAAAGGACGCAATTTTCGTTGTCTAAAATATTAATTAGCATGCATAGAGATATACCTAGGTATCATCTTATTTTTTTCCATTTTAATGTCCTTTAGCACAAAAAGCCTCCGAACGTCAAGCAATCTTCTGATCCTACAGTTGTCAATATTAGATTTTATCATGATGGCCAAGGCTCCGATATTTATCTACAACAGCGCTATGCGAGGATTCGCTACCGGCGCTCTGGGATGTCAGATATTTGCTCTGATGGGTGCGTACAGTGGAATCGGGGCTGGTATGACCAATGCTTGCATCGCTTATGACAGGTAACCTACAGCTGATATATTCACTATTCCTTTATCATTATTTATTTCCTTTCTTTTCCCTACCATCATTAAGTACCATTAAAAGACGGACAAATCCTAGACTCAGGCAGGGGTCGATGGTGTATACGGATATCGATGATTGCTTACCTAAGTATGTACCATCAGGGTAACCAGGTAAGTTTTTTGTCATCCTCTATCATGAAAAATCTACTGATCAAATTGAATTTATTATACGTAACATATACACATACCTATTAACATGACGGTTATGTAAAATTCATATTGTCAGTCTTATTTGCATTGCAGGCATTCTACTATCACGCGGCCTCTCGATGGCCGTCTATCGCGAGGAAAAGTTTTACTAATGATTGCAATAGTCTGGATATATGCTACGCCATGGGCCTTACTACCGCTTTTCAAAATATGGGGCCGATATGTTCCTGGTAATGTATTTACTTGTACCTACAGTCAACAAATGATATAAATATCCAGGGTAATGAGCAAATAATGCTACATAAGCATCATTACGAAACTTTATAAATACATTTATGAATATTATTGATAAATAAAATTTCGAATCCTTTCATGCAAAACTTAGTCAAAATGTTTATTTTAATCATGTATTTCAGGCCCTGAATACTTCTTTTATTTGTTGGCTGTACGTTGGCTAAAATACAATATTTATCTTTCTAATACCATAAGTTCGATCCATTCTATCTCTGATTTATTTTTCATAAGTACATTATATTATGTTACAGAGGGCTATCTAACATCTTGTTCGTTTGATTACCTAACCAACACCTTTGACACTAAACTGTTCGTGGCGTGTATCTTCACTTGTAGCTATGTGTTCCCGATGACAATGATAATATATTTTTATAGTGGTATCGTAAAACAAGTATTTGCACACGAAGCAGCTCTAAGGTAATTTTATTAATATTATTTTATTCAATACACGAAAAGCCAAAACGCATACTTTGAAATAGAGATGTACAGAGGCTAGAGGCTTATGTTCCGTTTTCCGCAAGTTTTACCGATCTAGATAGATACCTCCAAGTTTGTACGGAACCCTCGATGTGAGAGTATGACTCACACTTGACTGGCTTTTTTATATTTGATGGTGATAGCGTATCCGATTTTATTTTATTTATTATTTAGTTATGCCCTAGTCTTGTCTGTCAAGAGTATGAAAACTTAAAAAATCAATTGTGGTCAATCGGGATTGTTTGCCAAAGTAACTATATATAATTATTGAATTACTCAGGGAACAAGCCAAAAAGATGAACGTTGAATCTTTGCGAGCAAACCAAAACACCGGTTCGCAGACTGCTGAAATTCGGATTGCGAAAGCTGCGCTCACTGTGTGCTTCCTCTTCGTGGCTTCATGGACGCCTTATGGAGTTATGGCGTTGATAGGTGCTTTTGGCAATCAGCAGCTACTGACACCAGGGGTATTTATTAGGATGTATTTTTTCAAAAGTATACTAACTATCTTCACAAGCGCGACGACTCCGAGTGAAAAGAATTAGGTGGCACGACGATATTATCGTCGTGCGTGAGTCTCTCGCTCGTGGAGATGGTAGTCCCTTACATATTTATTTGCACTTTACTTTATCCAAATTCTTTCTAATATTTCCTGTAATTCCGGAATAGAACTTGCAACCAGTGGATTGCAGGTCGGTAGGTCTTGAGCAACAAAAGTTCGTCAATGTGTCGTACGTAAGCACTTATAACAAATTGATGTACAGGTGACAATGATTCCTGCTGTGGCGTGCAAAGCCGTTGCATGCATAGATCCATGGGTCTATGCAATAAGTCATCCAAAATATAGGTAGGTACTTAGTAGGGCCAACGCTAAAACTCGCGCGGATGCATTGAACCGCCGGTTCCCGCCCGCCCGGTCCTACGACCCGTTTGTTTGTTCGTCAAAACCGTCCGTAATAAATAGCGCGCTACTCATACTTTTACGAAACGAACACGCTGCCGGCGCCCGCGCGAGTTCAGCTAACGTTGGCCCTTAGAATATTTTAAACTGCTTACAGCCGTTTCTGAGACGCATGTTAGTCCCAATAATGCCTTTTTTCTTTAGTTTGACAGTGACAGCTATTATTTAATGTGTCTTTAACTTTAAAAATGTGTTTCAGAAACTGGCTGTAAGTGTCGTGTTTTATACACTTTCCGTAAATTCAAAACTTTTGTAACATTTTTTGGTTGTAAAAAAATACGCATTTTTTTGTCGTGCTGGTTGATAGTAGGTATATTAAATTAAAGTATAAATAAATAAATATATTGGACGATTCACACTACGCCACTAGTCTCGAACTAAGCAAAGCTGGGCACTAGATTGCTGATAAATATACTTATTATACATTTAAAACATCAAGACAAACATACATGTTCATGCACACATCCGTTTGCCCTACGCGGGATTTGAACTGACGGTCCTCGGCACAAAGTAGCCATTTTTAGGCACTTGACCACCGGGCTTGTCACAATATGTGTTAACTAATCATGACCAAAAAGTCACAAGTTTTATAAGTTACAAACAGGATTCTTTTGTAGTTATTTAAATGTTTATGTTATAGGCAAGAACTACAGCGTCGGATGCCTTGGCTACAAATCAACGAACCCGACGATACAGCGTCTACAACTACCACGAATACTGTCAGCACTGCACCACCCGCGAACGCCTGAACAACATAAACCAATACAAGATTTTATATAAGCTCAAAATGAGAACAGATTTATTTATAAGTATGATTTACTCTATGACGACACGGCTTTATTTGAATGGACCTCGAGTATTACTATATTATTTGTATACTTAATCCTATTTTGCAATTGAATAAAACTCTCGATTCACATTTTTTATTTCATTTCATTAATATTATATTCACCTCTGCCAATCCGCATTGAACCAGCATGGCAGAGTACGCTCTAATCCTCATCGATTGAAGGGACACCCGTATCGCTGCAGTGGGATGATTGGCTTGATATGAAGATGAAATAGTTATTTGTTATGCAAGGCTGCAAAGTTGTTTTTTGGTGCGAGTACAGGATTCAATATTTGAACCACTCGCTTCGCTCTTGGTTCAATCCTAGAATCCTTTGCTAGCTCAGGTTTCAATATAAGTACTCGCGCCAAAAAACAACTTTGCAGCCTTGCATAACAAATAACTATTTCACCTCACAAGCTCGGAAAGAATCTGTTTGTCATTTGAAATCTGAGCCCAAAAGTGCATTTTGTGCGTGTGTGCCCTAGCGTGGAAAGAATTTTTAAAATTCGAACCTTTCTATTCTATATTTTTTTATACCACCAGTCCTCTGAAAATGCATTAATACTTATTTCATTTGTGCCCTAGCGTGGAAAGAATTTTTAAAATTCGAACTTTTCTATTCTATAATTTTTTATACCACCAGTCCTCTGAAAATGCATTAATTCTTATTTCATGCCAGTGCGCCAACCTTATTTTTAGAATAATCGAACTGGCCAGCACGACACCGCATAAAAAAAATAAACACTTATTTAATATATTATTTGCGTTTTTCTTGCACCTAGCATTTTCCTCGCTGTAGTGAGGTGAAAAGTTGTGTGTTTCGCTCGGCAGCAAAGTTGTTCTGCGTCTTGTACCTTTGAATACCCTCGCCTACGCTCAGGATTCAATATTAGTAGGTACTCGCCAAAAAACAACTTTGCAGCGTTTGCAGCCTTGCTTGTCAAATAACTATTATTTTGTGAGATCTCATTATATTATACAGGGTGTTTGGCAGAGGATTGAACATGGGATAATGGCAGAATGGAGAGATGGTCTGCTATATGCTGAGCGAAAAAAAATTGACCTAGGGCCCATAGTTTTTTTTAAATGATTTTTTTAAAATTTTCACCAAACTTTCTTCCTTCGTGAATTTGAAGTACTATAACTTTTTTTTTATTGGATCAATCGGCCAGTTTATTTTTTATTCTTATATTAACTGTATGTAGCTTACTTTTAAATTGATATTTGTCGGTTACAGTTACCACAAAAAATTATATGAGTCCTCAAACATCAAAAATACGAAAAGTACACGCCGAGCGTTCAACTTTGGACTGCTGTAAAAAAAAAACTAAAAGTGGTACTGCAGTTCTAGTTCTAGGAAAACAGCTCTAGTTCATGCCCTTTGAAATGGTATTCAATTTACATAGTATTTTTTTTTTCTAAGTAGTTTTTCGTACAATCTACATGAAATTGACCATTTCTGACAAAAATCCTTTAAAGAAAATAAATCAAAAAAAAATTACGAAACATAGAGCGGGATGGTTACACAAGGCAGGTAGAAACTTTAACGTTTGTCTTAATTAATATCAGCATTCGTTCTTCCTTTTTCACTCTTCATAGGTGGGCAATGCATCCAAGACCATTTCTGACAAAAATCCTTTAAAGAAAATAAATCAAAATAATGTTACGAAACATAGAGCGGGATGGTTACACAAGGCAGGTAGAAACGTTAACGTTTCTCTTAATCAATATCAGCATACGTTCTTCCTTTTTCACTCTTGATAGGTGGGCAATGCATCCAAGACCTTGTAGTGGTGAAGAGTGGTAAGTGGTAAGCAATCACCGCTGCCTATTGACATCTACGATTTTTTAATGACACGAAGAGGACAAACTAGCTAGCAAGTCACCTAATGGTAAGAAATCACCGCTGCCCATAGACATGCACAACTTTTTTTTTGACACGAGGAAGACAAACAAGCACCTTATGGTAAGCAATCACCGACTACAATGAAAAAGGAAGGACCGGGGAAGGAAAGTTAATAAGGGAGTAGGAAACAGGAGGTGTATCAGGCTTCCGGCTCTCTCACTCATCCTACGAAACACGGGGGACATACGAGGTACTGCCCCGGTCGAGCCTGCCCATTTACGAGCTAGGTACTACTAGTTCATAGTAGTGGCTACGCTCTACCACTCTTCACCACTACAAGGTCTTGGATGCATTGCCCACCTATGAAAAAGGAAGAACGGAATGATAATGAGAAAATAAGACCATTCACGCTGCGGCCCGCGGTCGAGCTAAAGAGCTGCAATATAAATTCGTGTGGGTACGCGGCGGTCGAATTTTGATGAGAAAGACCGAGACATCGCCTATTATTCATATCCGTAGTACTGATATGTTGAATAAGTTAAATTAATTTTGCGTATCCCAATTTAAATAGTTTTGTATACATTTAATAATTAAAATTCTCTTTTGTTAATGTATATTATCAGTACGTGAGAGGACTGAGAACCAAAACCAATGATTTCTATAACAATGTTAGTGTCTGCGACTATGATATTATTATTCTTTGCGAAACATGGTTAAATAGCAGTATTTACGACTGCGAATTATTTTATGATAGGTACAATGTGTATAGGCGGGATCGGGAAACAAGCGGGTTCCATCAGCACAAGTCTGGCGGCGGCGTGCTGATTGCCGTAGACAAGCGTCTTAGTTCGTGTAGATCACAGATATCAGAATACAAGAGATATGGTTTGTGGGCGGGGCGCATGTCGCCATTTTCTGCACAAATGTGCAGGAACTTGATTGTTCTAAGTCATTCACAAAACAACGCTTGCAACGACAATGTCAACAAAAATGCCGGCTTGTGCTTTAATTACGTGCAAAAATCGCAGTGATACGGTAAATTCAAGTAATAGTGGTGTTACTTATCATAGGTAAGTATAATTATTTAATATTTTTCTATATAAATGACAAATTAACGAAATATTTTTGAGGCATAGAAATCATTAAACAATATACGGCATAGTCGATACTTCCGTTAAAAATATTGTCCATTGCTTGTTTTGGATCCGCGATTTTCAATGTTTTGCGGTATGCACGTACAATGGAATGCAAACGTAACGATAATCACAATGTTGTGAAAATATCGTGGTACCACCGCTTGTAGCTTCCGCGATCTGTCAAAGTAATAATGGCCGTCGCACAAGCCATGTAGTGCTGCCAAAAGTAGAATATTTTAGTATCGATAATTTTGTATTTCTAATTTTTGAAAGTAGGTATAATAATTTGAAACTTTTACTACAGTGCATTCCTTGTACAGGGTGTCCCAGTCCCATAAGTATTGGATCAAACTCAAGGGGAAAGTAGCTCACCTAAAAACTCATTAGATTAGTTTTAAAAAAATCGCTTGTTATTATGTAAAAAAAAATTTTAAGTTCTTTCTTTTAATTGGTTTGAAACTAAAACATACTATTTTCCAAAAATTAAATAAATAAAAACTAAAAACTTTGGTAAAATTATTTTTTTATTTTTTTATTATTTAAAATTAAATAGGTAATATAATTAATAGTTGTAGTGTAGTCCGTAATAATTTTTATTGTAAAATATCGAGAGGTAAAGTTATCGATAATGCTTGTCGCCCTTTTTCGTTAGGTGCCCGTCACTATAATACACTTCTTACTTCTGTGTTCGTAATCGAACTGCAAATCACGGGCTTACGATTTGTGTGAGTGTGACTGTCGGAGATTATTCTATGAATGTGTTAAAATGTAACTGTGTGTGTAAGTGGCGACATCGGTTCCGGTACAAAAACCGTCTTATTACATTTCTCCTTCTTTCTGTGTTCTGTGGTGTAGATTATACAACTATGAAAGTAAATGCGAGGACTTATGGGTAGCGCTCGATTTATCTATTAACAATAAAATAGTTAGATACCTCATTTGCGCAGTTTATCTGCCACCGCCGTTGAATACTGATTTATTGGAGCATTTTATAAACAATACCAATCGAATTTTAGAAAAACATACCAACACTTTGATAGTGGGTGATTTTAATTCTAGTAATATTTCTTGGAATACTACTAAGGAGTTATCACTGAACGGTATCTCTAATAATAGCAAATGCTCTGATATGCTACTTGATTTTATGGCATTAACTGACCTGAGGCAATTTAATACGTTACAAAATATAAAAGGCTAGGCAAGGCAAGAATTTTTCTTGATCTTATTTTGTCTAATCATGACATTGGTGATATGGTGATGGTCAATTTGCCATTGACCAATGTTGACAGCTACCACCCACCGATAGAATTTACTTTTCCCATTAACAATAACATAAACTATCTAAAGAATAATCCAAAACCAAGACACAATTTTTACAAAGCTAATTATGAATTAATTTCTGAAGACTTAAACACAGTGTCTTGGCACGATGAACTCACAATGAACTTGTCAGTAGATGATATGATTAATAATCTATACTGCATTTTAAATAGAATAATTGAACAACATGTTCCACTACGTAAAGAAAAGTCAAATAAATTTCCAATATGGTTTTCTAAAGAATTAATAGGACTTCTCAAAGAAAAAGAGAAATACAGAGTTAAATTTAGAAAACATAGAAACCCCTTGGATAAACACTCTTATAATCTGTTAAAAAAACGATGTACAAATCTCACAAAAACATGTTATAAGAATTTTCTCTCATCCAATGAAGAATCAATAAACTCCAACCCCAAACAGTTCTGGACCTTTTTAAAGCATAAGAAAATGAATTGCAATACGTTCCCCACAACCATGTATTGTAATGATATGGAAGCTACAGGAGGCAGCGATATTAGTAACATTTTTGCCACGTATTTCTCGACCGTGTATAGCAACGAAACTGTAACTGATATAGACAACAGCTATGATGACTTATGTTCGAATAATATCGGGCCCATCTCCTTTACTCATGACCAAGTGCTTAAAACCCTATTATCGCTGGATCCAAATAAGGGAGCGGGCAGTGATGGAATCTCATCTTACTTTGTCTTACGCTGTGCAAAACAATTAGCGCTCCCCTTATCTATTATATTTAATAAATCTTTGTCATCGGGATCCTTTCCAACAAAATGGAAAGAAGCCAGAATTGTTCCTATTTATAAATCTGGAGATAACTCTTCGGTTACAAACTTCAGACCTATATCAATATTGCCCGTGTTTGCTAAAACACTCGAATCATTGTTGTGCCCAATTATAACTTGGCACACAAAACACTCCATAACACCGTTTCAACATGGGTTTGTCAAAGGACGTTCAACAACCACTAACCTTGTATCTTTCGTGTCGGATATTATCGACTCATTGGATGCACGTGTGCCGGTCGACACAATTTATACAGATTTTAGTAAGGCGTTCGACAAGGTCGATCATAGCATACTGATAAAAAAGTTGCATGGATACGGAATCACTGGAAACTTACTAAATTGGTGCAGGTCGTACTTAGACAAAAGATTTTCTAGAGTGGTCGTGAACGGTTATACGTCGAATACCTTTTTTGCTACATCAGGCGTACCGCAGGGTAGTCATTTAGCTCCGATCTTTTTTGGTATTTTTATTAACGATGTAGTGACTAAATTAAATAATTCTAATATATACTTATTTGCTGATGACTTGAAAATCGCTAGACCGATTAAAACTGCAGAGGACGTTAACTTACTTCAAGAGGACCTGTCTAGATTAAATGAATGGTGTACGGAAAATAAAATGTTTTTAAATGCGGACAAGTGCATGTGCATAAGATTTTCTAGAAGTAACGTACCCTACAATCTAAATTACAAGATCGACAACAAGTCATTGAATGAGGTTGATACAGTCCGAGATCTTGGCGTCTACTTAGATAAAAAACTTAAATTCAACGTCCACATTGACAAAACTACAACTAAAGCGTTAAGACTATAGGTTTTGTGTTAAGAAACTGTAAGGAATTCAGAAAGCCTTCCACTAAAATCTTACTTTACAACGCGCTTGTCAGGTCTTGTTTGGAATACTGTAGCCTTGTTTGGTCACCACATTATGATGTTCATGTCAAGCGTTTGGAAAAGGTACAGAAACGTCTGATGTGGCACCTAAGTTATCAAAGCAACCTTGCTAAAAAACTGCCTTCATATAAGGAGCGTCTAGATTACTTTAGAATGAAATCTTTGAAGGATCGCAGGCAATTACTTGACCAAACGTTCTTGCACAGACTCGTAAACGGAGGTCTGGATTGTCCCAAAATACTTTCTTCTCTTAATTTTAATGCACCTAGAAAATCGCAAAGAAGCCAAAAGAGACAAGTATTCACAATTAATACCTACAAGAGTAATCTTGGTAGGCACTCGACGATTAATAGACTCCAAGACATGTAAAAGGCTCTAAATAAAACGTAGAAATTATTACCACAGTTTAATCATAATTAAAATCAGTCACATATACAGTAAATAAATGAATTATACTTTTCTGTTATACACTTTACACTTATAACACTTTACACTTTAATATATATGAAAGTCTAAGCTAATGTTACTCGTTCAAAGTATAAACGACAACTCAACTCAATACAAAGAATGGAGCCTATTTATAATCTCTTAACAATCATTAGAGAGGGGTACTTCCGTCCAAATTCAACTAAAACGTTACAGACATTTAGAAAAATACTACCTATGCTTAGTAAATCGTAATATAATCTGATATGTGCCACATTAATTATTACTTTATTAAATATGCCTTAAATTTATATAATATAATTTTAAATTAATAAAAGTGACGTCAACATCCGGTGATGTTACAATTTACTAAAGAATATATTAGATCTGATCAATACATTGTAAATTTCATTATTAATTACTTATTTTATAATTATAATTTAAATATATACATGCTAGCAATAATTAATACATATTAAAAGTTAAAATGTTAAAGTTGCAAGTGGCGCCACCATCGCGCGGCGCGGCGACAACATTCGGCCGTCCTGCTTACGCGTTCGTCCCCGGACAGCGTCCAAGTCTGGTGCATTTGCTGAGAACACAAACAAAAATAAATGTATTAATTGTTCTGTTTTAGTCAGTGACCAATAACTGGGGTACTCCTCGACACTCAATATAATGATATCCAGACTTTGGTAACTATTCCATCAGCGGCCAGTTACAGTTAGTACTTATAGCTTTCCCTAGGCGATGCCACAGATCCCTAGTTGCATATCGCTATATTTCCTAACTTTTGTAACAGATTTATTTTACAAGAACAAATGCTGTTACAAATATGTAATATCTATTAACTGGATATTAATATATTGGTTCGAAGTAAATGCACTAGACACAGTCAACAACAAAAGCAAAATAAGCAGAGTATTATGAGCAACTTATATCTGAAACCAAGTCAATCATTAGTATTTATACCTGACAACATTACTGGCCATCATTCGTTCTCGTCTACCCAATCAGCCACTTTGATCCACGGCTTCATATTCTCGGCACATGTAGTTCCCTCGTACCGTTTGCTGGACCTTTCAGCGCCTCGCATATCCTTAATCTTGTACCGATCGTGACCTAAAACTTCAGTTATCTGAAAAGGTCCTTTAAACAAAGGTAATAGTTTAGTGCTTTGTCCATCGTTCGATTGACTAGGAATTCTCACTACGACTAAATCATTGACATCGTAAATCCGTGCAGGCTTTCGTTTAGCATCAAACAGCTGCTTCTGTTTGTCGGCGTTGACTTGAATTCGGTCGCTAATTTTATTCCTTAGTGATGTCACATCTATAGGTTCATCGTCATCATTTGTCAATTTATCCGAGTCTGTCAGTAGTCGATACCCAAAGAAAACTTCACTGGGAATAGCTGAAGTAGTCTTGTTAATGGTGCTGTTAATGCCTTTTTGGATATTTCCAATATGAATATCCCATTTATTGTTGTCAGTATTGGCACCCATGGTCCTTAGCGCATCAAGTATGGTGCGATTATAGCGTTCTACTTGACCATTTGACCGAGGCACAGCAGTTGCAATGACATGTCGTCGTATGTTTTTGTCTTGGCAGTATTTAATAAATAATTTTGAAGTGAATGAACTACCTGCATCGCAAATGATGCGTCTAGGATTACCGAAAACGTTAAATATTTTATCTAATTCGTTAATTACAAACTTAGTTTTTGTATTTTGAACTGCCGATATAAACACAAATTTTGTGAAAGAATCTACTGTAACTAGCAGATAAGTGTTTTTACGTGTAGTTTTAACAAATGGGCCAAGGTGGTCTATATGCAAAGTGTGAAAAGGTTTGGCATATTTAGGAATAGGAAATAGCATTCCTTCCTTTTTGCCATGGACATTTTTATAATAGATACAATTTAGACAATTTTTTATATACTTAGACACTACTTTTTTAATTTTTGGGAACCAATAATGCGACTTTATTCTTTCTATTGTTTTATCCACAGCAAAGTGGCCTAGGTCATCATGATTTGATTTAATTATTTGCCAAACACAACTTTTTGGAACCAACCATCGCCTACCGTATTCAGTCCTACGATATACTTTGTTACCAAGTAATTCGTAATCATTAAATACTTTTTTATTAAGCTCGGCCTCACCTGATTCTAATAACTCTCTAATTGCGCAAATTTTTGGATCTTGTAATTGTACCGATAACAACCAATCACCCTCTGTAATAGCCAAGACACTTTCAATGCATATGGGACTAGAATCATTAACAATAGGATTCCTACTCAAGGCGTCCACATGTTGCATCTGTGTACCTGGTCTATGTGCGATTTCAAAAGTAAATTCTTGTGTTAATAACACCCACCGACCTATCCTAGAATTAATTTCTTGTTTATTAATTGTATATTTAACAGCGTTACAATCGGTGTAGATTTTAAATAGGGAACCTAATAAATAGTGACGAAATTTTTGTAAGGCGACCACTATTGCCAAAAATTCCAGCTCAAACGAGTGGTATCGTTTTTCCTCATTAGAGGTCTGCCGGCTATAGAAATGTATTGGCTTTTCTCCCTCATTGGTCACTTGTGTTAAAATACAACCAACCCCATCTCGACTGGCATCAGTGTACAAAATAGTGGGCAATTTTGGATCAAAAATAGTTAATAAAGCATTATTTAGTAATTCATTTTTTAATTTATTAAAAGCATCAATTTGTTTTAAATCCCAGATCCATTCCATGTCCTTTTTTAAGAGCTCTGTCAGCGGTTTTGCTATGAGTGCACAATTTTTTATAAATTTACGAAAATAATTAATAAGGCCTAGAAATTGCCTTACCTGATGCACATTTTTAGGCTCAGGGTAATTTTCTACAGCTTTTAATTTCTTTTTACCAGGACGAACACCGTCCTTGGAAATATGATATCCCAAAAAACTGACAGAGCTCTGAAAGAAGTGGCATTTATCCAGATTAATGGTTAATCCATTATTCTGTAAGACTTTTAATAGTTCATCTAAATGTTCAACGTTCTCCTCTATTGTATTTGTAGCGATTAAAAGGTCATCCATATAGCAAATTACTTTATCAAAACGTAGTTTACCTAATACAGTATTCATAAGTTTTTGAAAAACGGATGGCGCATTGCAGAGACCAAAGGGCATTCTTTTAAATTCATAGTGGCCCTCAGGGGTCATAAATGCAGTTTTTGGTATAGACTCTTTAGAAACATTAATTTGGTGGTAGCCACTTTTCAGGTCTAGAGATGTATAACATTGAAAACCAGCTAATTTGTCTATAAGATCCTCGACACGAGGCATGGGATATTTTTCTTTTACTGTAATTTTATTAAGAGATCGGTAATCTACACACATGCGTTTTTCACCAGATGGCTTATTAACTAACAGCATTGGACTTGCGTAAGGGGAATTACTTTCTTGAATAATATCATTTTTTAAAAGGTCATCGATTATGTCTCGGGTTGTTGCCTTTTCAGATTCTGACATTCGATATGGTCGATGACACACTGGTTTACTACTAGTTAACTCAATGTCTAATTGAATACATGAAGTTTGTCCTAAAGTTTGTAAGTCAGTCGATACTACACGAGGGTATTTTTTAAACAGTTCATTTAACAGGGGAATGTGATTTGCTGAATCTAAATGGTATTTAGAGGAGTCTATTAAAGTGACCTGTTCTTTGTTTAATGTATGAAATGATAAGCTATTCCCTATCCGCGTATACATAATTCCCTTATCCTCCGTGAAATTTCTACCTATTAAGATCGGACAACCAGAGAGTTCGTTAAATATGTACAATATAATACTGAGTTCTGCCGTATCAACCTTGAGGTTTATTTTTATACCTTCAGTAACTTGAGCACAAGAATTAACTTTAAAGCCAGTCAATACAACAGGTGTTTCTAGTTGAAATGGTACAAGGTTTAAATTGCAAGCCAAATCACTCGTGATTAGAGAACAACTACTCCCCATATCAATGAAGGCGTGTTGCTTATATCCATTTATATAAACATCTTTAAAAAACTTGTCTTTTGATGTTGGGTCTACAATTAATTTAACCTCATCTTTTTTTTCTAGCTTAGCCGTTTTAGTTTTGAATCTACATGCAAGTTCCAGATGACCAAATTTATTGCAAGAATTACATTTTACGTTATCCTTTTGAGAGCAGTTTGGCTTTTTATGGCCTGATTCACCACACCGGAAACACGTAATATTTGCACTAGTTAATGGTATATTAGGAAAATCTGGTTTTTTATCTGCATTACTATAAGGAAAGCGAGTTTTATTCTGCAAATGGCTTTGTTTATGACTATGTTTTTGTTCAGGTTCTGTATGATATTTTCCATGCAAAAAGGAAGCTAAGTCATCGCAATAAGTAAAATTACCGGCATCTGCCGCTGTACTAATATTTTTATCTCCAATGGATCCAACAATAACAGAAATAATATCTTGATCAGAAAAAGATAATCTTAATTTGTCAATTTTACTTTTTTGTTGAAAATAAAATTCGTATAAAGATTGGCCATCTATAGGTTTTGTTTGAATCAATTCCTTTAATAAATTATACATATTGCGTTTTATTTGAAATGTGTCTACCAATGTATTTCGCCAATCATTCCATTTATAAGTAGTCCAACGTGTCGTGTTTTTTTTTGAAAAGAGTCATACCACGTTTTAGCAGTATTACGCAATTTTTGTAACGCTTGGTATTGTAAAACACGATCAGACCAGTTAAAAGCTCGAGCATTTGCTTCTACAACATTAATCCACATTCGAATATCATCAACTAAAGGATCAAATTCAGGAATAACTGACGAGAGGATAATATTTTGGCTTACTGCGGGAGACGCACGCCTGGTGCGTCTCGATTTCCTGCGGCTGCATTCATCGGAGCTGCTCGAACTGGGGCTCGTCGAGGAGCTGGAGCTCGTAGAATACCGCCGTCGCCTACTGCGCTCCTTTCGCGTTCTTTTTAACCGACTTCAAAAAAGGAGGAGGTTCTATGTTTCATTGTATATTTGTTTTTTTTTTTTTTTGTATGTCCGCCGATTACTCCGTCAATTCTTGACCGATTTTCAAAATTCTTTTTTTATTCGAAAGTGCATACTCCCAAGTTGGTCCCATTGTCACCAAGTCAGGATCTGATGATGGGATCCCAGGCAAATCGAGGGCAAACCTCAGATTTTATAGGCACGTACAACGCGTTACTAATGTTGTCGTAAGCTATTCATGTTTTTACGTCTGGAAGTCATCATCCCATGTTGGTGAGGTGATGATGGAAGGTACAACTCCTAAACGGATAGGAGTTAGAGGTGATTCTTTAAGTATCGTAGGTATGTATTAGATTAGACCATTTGATTTTTTTTCCATCATAACTTGTCACCAAATCAGGATCTGATGATGGGATCCCAGGTAAATCGAGGGCACTCCTTAAATTTTATAGGCACGTACAACGCGTTACTTATGTTTTCGTTAACTATTCATGTATTTAAGTCTGGAGTCATCATCCCATGTTGGTGAGGTGATAATGGAAGGTACAACTCCTAAACGGATAGGAGTAAGAGGATAATTCTTTAAATATTGCAGGTATATATTAGACCGTTGATTATCATGATGGGAACACGTGTAAACAAGTGACTCTTGAGTGACTATATTAGGAGGCTCACTATACCATAAAGTTGACACTCAAGGACCAGCTGTTAGCACCGAAGAGGAAGAGGTTGCTTCACACCATGAATTGCAGTATAGTGTATTACGAAAGTGAAATCGCTTATTCGGAGAGTAGGCCTTCTCAAGTTATAATGTTACACATAGTCACAATTCGTATCAATGTTAATACGAATAGCTTATAATTATATATGTCGTCTCGTATGCAGATCGGGTCAATCCGGCCGATCGAGATCTGCCGGTATATCGAATCTGTCAATTTTTCATATGGGAATTTTTGGTTAGGTTAGGTTAGACTTGTGATTATTTATCAAATATCAACAGCCGAGCGAGCGAAGCGAGCGAGGCTCGACATAGTATTCGAAAAGGACAGCTAAAAAGTGATGTGTACAAACAAACAGACAAACAAACAGACAGTACTTATACAGACATACCAGGGTCTACTGTTTCTATCAGACTTCTAAAAAACCGCTGTATAAAATGCACTAAAAAGTATGAAATAAACAATTTTTATTAAAAAAAAACAAACCGACTTCAAAAATAAATTTAAATAATATATAATTTAATGTGCTAGGTACCTACTGTTCTAATTGAAGTCGGTGCCACGCGGACGTGATCACCCGTACTCGACGTACACAGCCTTCCACTCATGCATGTGGCCTAGGTAATATTTGGTTTGGTTGGCACCGACTTCAATTAGAACAGTAGGTACCTAGCACATTAAATTATATATTATTTAAATTTATTTTTGAAGTCGGTTTGTTTTTTTTTAATAAAAATTGTTTATTCGACCTCGCGGCATTGGGCGTGTTTTTCGATATCCCACTTCTGATGTAAAAGGCTCTAAATAAAACGTAGAAATTATTACCACAGTTTAATCATAATTAAAATCAGTCACATATACAGTAAATAAATGAATTATACTTTTCTGTTATACACTTTACACTTATAACACTTTACACTTTAATATATATGAAAGTCTAAGCTAATGTTACTCGTTCAAAGTATAAACGACAACTCAACTCAATACAAAGAATGGAGCCTATTTATAATCTCTTAACAATCATTAGAGAGGGGTACTTCCGTCCAAATTCAACTAAAACGTTACAGACATTTAGAAAAATACTACCTATGCTTAGTAAATCGTAATATAATCTGATATGTGCCACATTAATTATTACTTTATTAAATATGCCTTAAATTTATATAATATAATTTTAAATTAATAAAAGTGACGTCAACATCCGGTGATGTTACAATTTACTAAAGAATATATTAGATCTGATCAATACATTGTAAATTTCATTATTAATTACTTATTTTATAATTATAATTTAAATATATACATGCTAGCAATAATTAATACATATTAAAAGTTAAAATGTTAAAGTTGCAAGTGGCGCCACCATCGCGCGGCGCGGCGACAACAGACAACTATAATAAAATCAATTAAAAGTCTGATACTGACATTTTTCATGATAGTTACTATAAATTCAAATTTAACATTAATGCCTTTATATCCTAACTGGTCTCAGTCATCTCACTATCACCTTTTTTTTCTATCTCAATAACTACCTACATACTGTATAATCATTAACTTCATTAACTACATTTACATTACCTATATTTTAGACTGTTTACACTCTTTTCAATATAAAAAATTCGTTCAATAATCATAAGTAAAAATTGTAAGTCCACTATGCATGCAGTGACAACCTATACCTAATTAAGACTGCACTGAACTCTCAAATATCTAGATTTAAGACTATGTAAGAATTGTGTGTATGTCTTGTTGGTAGTCCATAAATAAATAAATAAATAAATAAATGATAATGATGAATCATAACCATCCCGCTCTATGTTTCGTAACATTTTTTTTATTTATTTTCATTAAAGTATTTTTGTCAGAAATGGTAAATTTCATGTAGAAAGTACGAGAAAGACTAATTAGAAAAAAATAAACTATACAAATTACATACCATTCGAAAGGGCATGAACTAGAGCTGTTTTCCTATAATTAGAACTGCTGTACCACTTTTAGTTTTTTTTTAACTGCAGTCCATAGTTGAACGCTCGGCATGGACTTCTCGCCTTTTTGATGTTTGAGGGGTTGAGGGGGCTCATAATTTTTTTCCTGGTAACTCTAACCAACAAATATCAATTTAAAAGTAAGCTACATTCAGTTAAGATAAGAAAAAAAAATAAGCTGGACGATTGATCCAATAAAAAAAAAGTTATAGTACTTCAATCAAATTCACGAAGGAAGAAAGTTTGGTGAAAATTAAAAAAAAATCATTAAAAAAAAACTATGGGCCCTAGGCTCGCTGAGCATGTAGCAGACCATCTCACCTTTCTGCCATTATCCCATGTTCAATCCTCTACCAAACACCCTGTATATTTATTCTGTATTGATGTAATGTACAACAGTGTACTGTACAGTGGTAGGTATATTGATTTTATTTTTTGGCATAGATCTATACAATGAGCAGTTTTATTTTAGGTATTTTATAGCTTTCCTAAACACTCGATAGATGGCGCAGCTTGGCACTTTTGGTAATGAAAGAGTGGGTATGGAGTGACTTTTTTGCTATAAAGTCGTCATTTATTTTAATATATATAAAAAAGTTTGAAGAAAGTATTACTACAATGTACATATTATTCATTAAATTATGTAAGTAACAACTTTTTGAGGTTACAATGTTCATACAATACAAAAAAAAACTTCAATCAATGCTTCAGAAATGATAAATATGACAGAAACAGAAATTAATCAAATTGACATTCGGTCAGTTCTTTCTTGCCACAGACTAAATATTTGAGGTTTAAGGTTTAAGATATTTATTTCTCATAAAGATTACAATGTTAATCACTTACACGAGAAAAACAATTTATGTACTTACATAGTAGTCTTAACAATAATAGTCGATCGACGTGTGTCGTTAATAGACGTATCAATTAAATCACTTCACTTCACTACATACATACTTAATAGGCGTTAATAATATAATTAGCCTTAGGCATACTGAGTAACACATTATTATGTAAATTATTTGCGACATTTAAGAACAACCTAAAAAACGGTTGGGAGACGAAAACAAAAAATCTGCGGGTATGCGGTGCCAAAACAGTTAACTCGTTATGTGCATTCTGTGAGTTCTGTGACAAGTCGTGTTCACCACGGTCCGTTAACGAGGGCCTTAACTACGGATTCTTTACATGACAAGTTTTTTCTTAATATCGCCCAATAAATACTATGATCTTAATACATATAACCTACATAGTATGTATAACTATTTAACATATGTATATTTATATATGTATACACTCAAACAGAAGTTTACACACATCCCAAGCATAATATAATATAGCTAGCCTCTGAAAATATGGTGTTTCATAACTTTTTAGAAAATATTCATAGTCTTTATTTCTTTTAAATCCTTCGGTAGTCTATTATACAACTGTGCTCCTTCATAAAGAATGGTTCTTTTTCCATATGTTGTTCGTGGCGGGCGAAGTACAATGTTATTTGCTTGTCTGGTAAGTCGAGTCTGTATTTGTATTTTTCTTGTAAATAATATTTTGCTATGTCTCTTCTTCAGCCTGTTGTTGCCACCCAATGCTGAGTGTAGGCCTCTTGCATTGCACGCCAGTCTTTACGGTCTTGAGCTTTCCTCATCCATAAATTCCCCGCGACATTAGCGATGTCATCGGACCACCGCATCGGTTGTCTGCCCACGTTCCTACGACCAGATCTGGGTCTCCACTCCAGTACCACTTTACCCCATCTCTCGTCTTCTGTTCGGCATATGTGTCCTGCCCATTTCCACTTTCTACGGGTTATGATTATGGCTATGTCGGTGAGTTTTGTTCTTCTTCGGATATCTGTATTTCTACTACTACTACTTTGTCGCGAAGAGAAATACCTAACATAGCACGTTCCATTGCTCTTTGGGTGACCTGTAACTTGTGGATGACTTGTTGCGTGAGCGTCCATGTTTCGGACGCATACACCAGAACAGGAAGGACACATTGTTCAAAGGCTCTGCGCTTGAGGTTCATGGGTATGTCCCCCTTAAACACGCCGGATAGCTTGCCGAACGCTGCCCAACCGAGTTGGATGCGGCGTTGGATCTCCTTATCCTGGCCATATTTTTTCAGGCTCAATCTCTGTCCAAGGTAGACATACTCCTCAACGACTTCCAAGGCCTGCCCATGCACCGTGATGTTTAAGGTGTTGTCATCCATGGCTGTAGGTGTTAGTATCTTGGTTTTTGCCATGTTCATCTTTAACCCTACTGTCGCTGATACATCGTATAGTTCCCGAACCATAACTTTTAGGTCTTCCAAGCTTTCGGCGAAAAGAACGATGTCATCTGCAAAGCGAAGATGGGTTAGGCTTTTACCATTGATGTTGATGCCTTTGCCTGACCAGTTCAGAAGCCTAAATATATCCTCCAAACATGACGTGAACAGTTTGGGGGAAATGGTATCTCCCTGTCTTACTCCTCTATTCACACCGGTGAATAGAGGAGCTGACAAGGCATATACCGATATGCCTTGTCAGCTCATGCAGTTTGACTTGCATTGTAGCGGCACGGTAGACTGCTTTTGCTATGTATGTCCTTATTTAATATTTTTCTGACTAAAATACAAGTATTATAAACGTATGTCTGATGAATGTTCAATATTTTAGTTTGTTTATATATTTTATTTGTAGGTGTTAGGTAATGAAAATGAAATAAGGCCTTGATTAATCTGTTTTGTGCCGTTTGTAAGATGCGTAGATTACTCTTCGCAGCAGTACCCCATACCTCAATCAGGTAATCAATTTTAGGTTTAATTAATGAATTATATATGGTATATTTGATAGTCGTTGGTAAGCATCGCGAGATCCTTTTCAACAAGTAAGTAAGACGTGATATTTTTGAGCGTACGTTTTCGATGTGTTGTTTCCATGATAGTTGATTGTCTAAAGTCAGTCCGAGATATTTTTCCGCTGTTTTTTGTTGCAGTGCAATATTATTAATAGTTAGGGGGGAGTGACTTTTTTTGTTTTTGGCTTTAAATATGATATAATTCGACTTTGAGGCATTGATTGTTAGCAAGTTGCCCAAAAACCACTCATTAAGTATTTCTAAGTCTTTTTGAGCTTGATTTATGATAGAGTTCATTGAATTCCCAAAGAAAAATAAGGAGGTATCATCTGCATATAATGTTAGTTGCCCTTTTAGTCCAATGTCTTTCATGCTGTTGATGTATATTAAAAAGAGCAATGGCCCCAGGATGGAGCCCTGTGGTACGCCGCAGGTTATCGGCTTAGTGTTACTTAAATGTGTTCTAATTTTGATCACCTGGTAGCGACCAGAAAGATACGAGCGAAAAATTTCCAATGCAACACCTTTGACTCCTATAGCATTTAATTTCTGTATTAACAAATCATGACTAATTGTATCAAATGCCTTTTGAAGATCAATAAATACTCCCAGAACCACGTTTCTACTATCTATATTTATTTTTAAGTCTGTTACCAGATCCATAGTTGCCGAAAGGGTATTTGATTTCGATCTAAATCCATATTGTTGTTTAAAGAGATAATTAATTTCATTTAAATATTCAGTAAGTCTATTGTGTAAAACCTTTTCAAAAATCTTTGACACTATTGGTAGCACTGATATAGGCCTATAGTTACAGGGTTCGAGTTTACTGCCCGCTTTGAATATTGGACTAACTCTAGCGATCTTGAGAGAGTCAGGAAACCTTCCATTCGCCAGACATAGGTTAATACATTTAGTTAGGTTTTCACATATTATATTTTTAAGACATTTTATAATTTTAGTTGAAATTCCATCAAGCCCAGTAGCAGTATTTATATTCAAATTATCAATCATCTTTTTTATTTCATCTACAGTGGCTGGTCTAAACTCAAGTATTTCCCCAAGTGATGTGTTAGACATATTTCCTGCTTGTAAAGTTATGCTTTTATGATATTTGTCAGGTATCTTGTTTGCTAGTTGTATTCCAATTTCGGAGAAATAATCATTAAAACATTCGCAAATCTCTTGTTCGTCTGTAATATCTTTTGAATTACATATTAATTTTGTAGGGGCACAGTTTTATTTTATTTTATTACAAGTAAGGTTATTTATATGTTTCCACATTTTTAAAGTAGAAAAAAAAGTTTTATAGTAATATTCTCGTTTTTTTTTTTTTTTTTGGTCAATTTTTTCATCTGCGATCGGTCTTCTGACCATAAGCGGATTGCTTGTGTGATTCGAGTGGCTTTAAGAGTGAAGAGGCCAGTGCCCTTTCTCCTCTCATAGGATATTCCTTCTTTTCAGTCTCCGCACTGTGCGGGTAGTGTCTAGTAGTTGAGTGGCAAGTTCGTTTGGATGGTGAGCCAGGCGCTTGATGTACTGCTCCTTTATTTGCTCTATTTCTGCTGCCACAGTTGGCATGTTGAGGTAGTCGTGTATTTCGTCGTTCTTGGCATACCAGGGTGCGTTGGCAATCGTTCGCAGTATGTTGTTTTGAACTCTTTGAATACGGAGTATGTTGCTTTTACTAGCCGTGCCCCACAACTGGGCACCGTAGGTCCATATTGGCTTTAGGATACTCTTGTAAATCAGTATCTTGTTGTCGACGGAGAGCACAGCGTTCCTACCCATAAGCCAGAGAAGGGATTTGAACTTGTGGTTGATGTGGTCCCTCTTTCGTGTAATGTGTTCTTTCCAGGTCAGTCTTCTATCCAGGAGAAAGCCAAGGTATTTGACGCAGTCGGTATGGGGAAGGGTGTCACTCCCGAGTGTTACTGGTGGACAGTTACCTTTTCTTAGGGTGAATGTAATGTGGTTTGATTTTGACGCACTAGCCTGTATGCGCCACTTTTGTAGCCAGTCGTTGATATTTGTTAAAATATTCTGAAGTTTCGCACTAGCTTGCACCGGATCAACGTCTCTGGACAGGTAGGCTATATCATCCGCGTAGGTTGCCACGGTTACATCATCTGATGTTGGAAGGTCATGGGTGAAGATGTTGTAAAGGACGGGACCCAAAACAGAGCCTTGAGGTACGCCCGCTTCTATGCTGTACAGTTTTGATCTAGAGTTATTCTGCTTCACTAGGAACGCTCTGTCGGATAGGTATGACAATATTATCATGTAGAACGAGTGCGGAAGCGTTTTCTTAATTTTGTACAGAAGGCCTTTGTGCCACACTTTGTCAAAAGCTTGTTGAACGTCCAAAAAGGCCGAGCTGCAGTATTGCTTTTGCTCAAAGCTTTGTCTAATTGTGTGGTATACTCTATGCATCTGCTCAGTTGTGGAGTGTGATTTGCGGAACCCGAACTGGTGTGAGGGTATGATGTCATGTTGTTCCATGCTGCATTTCAGTTGTATCAGAAACACTTTTTCCCACAGCTTAGAAAGCGCTGGTGTTAAGCTTATCGGTCTGTATGATGCCGCTTCATACGGGGGCTTCCCCTCCTTGTGTATAAGTATTATCTCAGAAACCTTCCATAGTTTTGGGAAGTAGGAGGTTCTTAGTATGGCGTTGAACAGGCTCGCCAGATAGGTAACACATTTTTTAGGTAGTGTTTTTAGAATTTTGGGTGTTATAAGATCAAATCCGGGAGCCTTGTTAGGGTCTAGGAGCTGGATTTCTCTCGCTATTTCTTTTGGTGATGTTGGTTTGAGAGGAGTGCACAGCTGCAAGTCTTGGTTTAGAACATTGTCTATCTCGGTTTCATCTGCGGAGCCATTGTTTGGTTTAAATACGTTAGCAAGGTGGGCGACAAAGACTTCAGCTTTCTCCAGGTCTGTTCTTGCCCAAGATGAGCCTGTTCTTAGTGGAGGGTAGGACTGCTGAGGTTTGCCTAAAATTTGAGTGGCTTTCCAGAATATTCTCGTTTGGATAATTGAATAAGCTTTTGCACGTTTTTTCGTTCCATAAGAAGTTCATGTTTCAGAATATCATTATTTGGCTTGTCTTTTGCTTCTGTCCACTTATTGTTTCTTTTATTTATTGCATCGATAATGTCTTTGTTAATCCAGTCTTTAGTGGGAGCGTTAAGAATTTTGACCTTTTTGATCTTATTTTTTTTTATGCTTTCTAATAATATTTCTTCAAGATTTTCATATTTATTCACATGGGTGAGATCAGCTTGACGTACTGTTTCTAGTAGGTTAGTATAATCTATGGCTTCATATAAAGATTTCTTTATTGGAGGGGGGTTATATTTTTAGACTTCAAAATAAATTTGTTTATGGTCTGACATTGTGGAATTAATGATTGCAAAATGAAAATCTTGATTTTTAAGGTTTGAGGATACGTGGTCCAGTATGGATTTTGTTTGCAGTGCTTCCCGCGTACAATAAGTTTCATTGATGTTGTTTAATATTTGAAATCCATGTTCTTTCATTATTGTTTTGTATAATTTTGTGGTATCCTTATTGTTAAGAAGATTATAATTAAAGTCGCCAAACAAAATTACTCTGTTTTTGCTTTGAATCTGTTCCGTAAGCATCTCCAGAAATGTATTTGTGTTAGTTCTTTCCGGCTTATTAACAACACAAATGTCTAAGGTAAACTTTTCGATATGCACCCAAAGGTAATGGTTGTCATCAACGCATGTGCTTTCATTAGAGGAGTGTTTCATATCATTATGGACAAAGATAGATGCACCACCACCTCTGCCTTTTGTTCTATAGTTATAATAATGTGTTTAATTTGGAATTTGTAGCATATGGGCTTCAGTTTCAGTTTTAATCCATGTTTCCGTTAGAGCAATAATATGAATTTTGTCCATAGATCGTAACAAACATTTCAGTTCATCCATTTTTCCTGGCTTGACCAAACTTCGTACGTTTGCATACAGACACTTTAGTGAGCCCTTGGTTGTATATATATCCGTGTAGTTATTGACAATTTGATAACTAATTTTGTTATCACCGAGTTTTCTTTCAGTTTGGTTTGGTCCAGGTTCTCTAACTGTCTTTAGTTTTTTGATAGCACTGAAAGTATCTTTGGTACCCCTTTCATATATTTTATTTTCAGGTTCGATTCTCCATTTTCAGTCCTGGCTTGAAGTTCATCATTGAGATGTTTGAGATACTTTCGTTGGCTGGGAGTCTGATCAGAATATATTTTTACATCCATACTACTTTCAATGCTTGCTTTGTTCAGTAATACCGCTTTTGCTGTTTCTGAAGAGTCAAAGATTGCTTTCAGATGTCTCTTTTTGTCTGAGTGATACTTCCCAAGTCGTATGGTTTTTATAGGTTGTTTGCAGTCTGGAGTAGCAATTTTAACAATCTTTGTAACCTCGGTCAGGTCGTGGGTGATCCGCTGCTTTTTATCAGTGGTCTGGGGTTCAGGTATGCCCACAATGACTATATTCTTGCTCCTTTTTTCCCGTTCTTGCATTTCAGTTGCTATATCATCGACAGTAAGATTGTTATTCTTTTCGGAAACAGATGAGAAGGAGGCTTTAAGCGTTTGAACATCCACATCTAATATATTTATTTTCTCAATGGTGTTAGTCTCTACTTCCTTAATTTCGGCTATTTCTGTTTTGATTTTTTCTTGTTCAATGATTAGATTATCAGTTTTAGTTTGTATATTATTTAATTGTTCCTTAATGAACGAGATATCTTCCGAAATTTGTGTCATTTTTTCATCCTGGCGTGTGGTGAAGTCTTTTAGAATTGACATAATGTCCTTCTGATATTCCGCAAGGTCATTTTTGTGAGAACAATCATTATCAGGTTGTTTTCTTTTACCGTAATTAAATTTGGATATATCAGGATAAGAACCACTGCTACGTCGAGTTCCAGGCGGAGATCGTTCAAGACTCATGATTGTTTAGATTATTTGTCCGAGTTAACTGTTCGTTAATATTGTGCAACCACGCCAGGTTATTGCAGATAAGTGATAGAAATATTTCTTTTTTTTTTTTTTACCCGTAGTGATGAAGAGTACCGAGTAGAACCGATGATGCAAGACGGTGAGTATTTCTTCAATGTGATGTCTGTTTAAAAACTTGCACTATGAAGCACACACACTTCAAGGTTTAAAATAGATTATCAAAACTTTAATTATTTTTCGTAAAAATTTGCGACACGTCCACCTCGCACGTCGTCGCCGACGGCCTCAACAATACCAAAAAATAATGCTAGCGCCATCTTTTGATGATTTTAAAAACCAACTGATTATACCTAAAAGAAAACTGCTCATTACAATACCGGAATATAGGCGTAAAACCAGCAATGCGTTTCCTTTGACGACCGAGAGATCCGAAAGCAAAACTCTTTTCCAGTATTTTCCATCGTAGCCGGCGACGCATTTGTAGCCGCTTTTGTATCAGTGGTATTACAGATGTTTATATGCGACAACGGCCGTAACCATTTTCCATAGGTTGACCCGCTTGCTTGTTTGCCTGCGGTACGAATTTTTATTGCACTACGGGCTATATTTCCCAGTCAGTTAAAAAAAAGTTAACAGTTTATCATACATTACGATAATATTCCTATACTCATTCATACCTACATATTATCTATGTAGTTTAAAAAATAATAGTCTGTGAATGGATCCTATATAACTACAAATATTTAGTTAAAATAAAACAAATTAATTTGAAGTGCTTATTTAGTTTATTTCATCATCTGAATCCAACAAATCAGATTTTCTAATGCCTATTGTATTCAATAAATTGCTAGACGGGCCAGATGATCCTTCTTCTTCCTTCATGCTTTTCAAAATATTTTGAAGGAATTCATTGCCTTTGCTCTCACCATTAGCAAACAGCTTACCTGCAAGCTCATTGTCCACTGCTGTAGACAATTCATCCTGCATGTCATCTGATTCTTCTTCAAAGTCACTATCACTATTCTCAACATTATCATTCCCAGATGAAAGTAGATTTAACATTTTCTCAATCGAATTTACAAATTCTTCATGATCAAATTCTATAATGTCTTTCTCCTCTTCTCTTTGTTCAATGCCCTCAAAATCTGAAGTTTGTTTTAAGAAATCTGTTAGTTTTGACGTTATTGTTTGAGAATTTACCACATCCTTATTTTCAAATTTACTTTTTTTACCATAACGCTTGTCTAACAAATCATTCAATTGTTCCGGGTGAATGGTTAACCAGTTGTCATTGTCCTCTACAAAATCAGTCCCATTTGAAGATTTTAAATTCTCCTTTGCTTTCGAAAACTCATCAGTACCCATTACATCGGAAATACTGTTAGATACAAATGAGTTAATTGGGCATTCCATGTGAACAAAATAATCCTGGGCTTTCTCTAACAACTGTTTATAAGGCTGTGATCCTTCCATGTAATTTCTAAAATAGCCGTTTTCTTTTAGACTCTCAAAAAATTTGTTGTATTCTTTTGATGAGAATAAGTTACCAGAAGAATTATGTGTAATTATTTGATAACCACAAGTTATTTTTAAACCAAGCAGAGATTTCTTATCATTTGTATTAAATTGTTTCATAAGATTTATCGGTTTGGAATGCATCAGCATTGCATATAACATTTTTGTAAATTTTACTTCAACATCAACACAATTTTTATAATCAATATTTTTACAAGATTTTGCATCAATAACGTCATGGTGACAATATGTAGTCACAATGGGAGCTATCAATGAAGGCTTGATTGTTAACAAAGCTGCAATGTCAACAGGCAGTTGCACCACAGTCCTGTGTAAGCACTCTTTAATTTGTCCCGGGTATCCCGAGACCCGGTTCTGAATTGCCTCCTGAATTTCTGGTGATGCTATTGTAATTTCAGAGTCATTACATAAAATGTTTAATGCATCTTTTAAGCTTAAACCTGTTTCATGGTTTTTTGTTATGAAATGTATTTTATTATTGTAGATGAAGACCTGCAACAGAAATAAATAAAAACTTATTATTTCATTAAAAAAATTACTAACAAGAAACAACTATTATTCATTGAGAGCTTTAAATTAAACCTAACAGCGCTCTTTAACTCTGGAGGATTTAGAAAAGCAGACAACTTCAGACACAAATTTCAATGGTTAAGCAGAGATGTAGATAAGCAATGAACATCTTATTACTAGACTTACCCTATTTCCTGTACTCTCAGGATTTGCCCAAGATGGTAAGTATTCCGCAGCTTCTATGAGCAGAAAGTCACCATCACTATCATTAACTTGGGCAATCACGTTAGGACACTGCTTTGTTAATTCAAGTACCAAATACACAATAAACCACTCATCCTCAATGTTATCTCCAAAGCAAGTAGTACTTTCCAAATGTACAGGCTCATCTGTAAAACATATAACAGCTCATACATAACAAACAAAAAAACAACAGTCAAATCCCAGCAATCAAAATCTGGCAAGTACCCACCATCACAGATAGTTTTGTTATGTGGAATGTGCACTTTAAATTCATCTCTATGCCATATATAACCTATTGATAGTCTTTCTACAGTTTGATTCATCTTTTCACATAAATTTTCCCAAAATAATCCATCATCGCTGTTATTGGAAGAATAAAAACAACAATTTATACTGTCTTCATCGCTGGTTTTAGAGGTTACATTTATCTCCATTGTGTTTTTGCCCAGATAAACTTTACTTTTTATGAAAATGAAACTTTTAAGTGAAATTATATGACAAACTTCTTGGCTATTTTTTTTTCAAGAGAAAACGAATATTTATTTAATTAAAAATCATGGTAAAAATAGGTGACTTTTATTTACCACCAAATACCAATTTTCTCGTCTCGTCCGTCTATCAGACGTCAGTTGTCATGTCTGTCAGTCTGTCTGTCAATGTCAATCAGGGTAGGGGGAGCACACTTGGTATACTGTCAATTTTCATAGGTATCAGCAACATTTGGTGTCTGGTAGATGAACTAAAATTTTAAAAAAAGCGGCGGCCACTTATCGTCTGACAGATCATGTCTATGGACGGACCATTCGATTCGATAGCATTTGCGTTATTTATTTACATAGAATGTAAATAAAATACAAGTTGAATACTTCAATAGTCAAAATTTGATGTATTCCGTCCGTAGACAGAGAAAACTATAGACAGCTACCGTGCCGCTGAAAGGGACAGAAAAAAAGTACATCCTAGATTTAGAGTTGCCAGCTAAGGATAAATTTACCCCAAACTCTCGATTTCCTTTTTGTACGTGTAAAATTGACATGCTGATACTTAGTACTTTTTAAAGTTTTTAATCCATTAATAACGAACTAACGAATACTTACCTATTAGTTTCAAAACATCGGGGACAAATCATAAAAATGAATGCGTGCGGATGCCAATAATTAAATCTTTAGATAAGTATTGGTAGGTTTGTATTATATTATATGTATGTACACTTCAAGATAACAGTCATTTTTCAAATTCTCACTCATGAATTATATGTAAAAAAATAATGCGAAGACTGTCTCTTGAAAACTGCCCGTTTATTAAAGTAGTTTGTAGGAAATAAAATTAAAACAATCTAAAACATAATAGGATATTTTATTTTTATTATATTCACTAATTCGTCTTGATACCGCGAGTGACATTGAGTACATAAAAATATAAAAACTTCTATGATTTAAAACATATAAAGTATTGGAGTAGGTATCAAATAAAACATAATACACGGTGCATACACTTTACACTAAATCATGGAGTTTGTTTTTCCCTTTTGAGTGGTAATTTCATGCAGTCGGGTTTTTTTTATTTATTAGTTTTTAATAACAACTAAAGTTCTCATCTAATGGCCTTGGAAAAGTACTAATTTCGTGTGAACATTACGGATTATTTCTTTCGGTGTATTTTTTTTTACATATTTTTGAGCTAAGTTTTGGGATCCAATCTGTTCTTCTGGTAGCCGCAATCCACAAACTACGCAGCTCAGGATCACAAGGAAATCTAAAAATGACAAAACAAGATAAGGATATCTATATGATAGGGGGCAGCATTTTTTTTCTAGAAATCTCCCCTTCTTTTGGTCTCATCTTATCTGGGGGGGGGGGGGGGGGGGGGGTGGCACTTACGAACACTTTTGGTTCTTTTACCAACCCCGTGCCCCTGAGAAATTTGCAGTTTTGAAAATCCGCTTTTTTCCAAATTGCGTATATCTCGAGAACGGTAGCGCACGGGGTTGGTGCAAAGGGCTAAAAGTGTTTGCAAGTGCCCCCCCCCCCCCCAACTCCCACTCCACTCCAAGAAGGAAATAAAAAAAACTTAAATTTTTGTTAAAAAATAAATTATCTCAAAAACTTTTTTTTCATGTTTTCTTGGCGTCTCATAGTGCCCCTAAGCCTATACTCCAACTCTACTTCCTTGCCCCTAACGCGACTCTGACAGAAAATTTCCTATTTTAGGGAAAATTTCCACCAAAAAAAATAGCAACACTGACTTGAAAGGTTATGTTAACAAAAATGTTAAAAATCTCACGCATTTTTCAAAATCATGATGAGACTTGATATCATTCGTCGAAAATAAACCAAAATTAGTATATTTAACTATGTTAAATAGTAAAATAGTCGGGAATAATGTCTACTTACGAATGAAACAACCCACTAATTTTCCTCTCACTATCACTTTTACATCCCATTATACTGCACCGCACCATTTTCTACAGATGCAATCACCTCCAGGAACTTAATTAACACAAAACAGTTATTCGTAATTGAATAAACAAAACAAAAACTTTATAATTAGTTATCACCTGCAGCAAACGTCAAAGTTTATTTAGCAATTAAAGTTGCTGGCCTTGAAAAAACCGGCTACGCCACGCGACACGACACGCCCTGCAAATGTGTTTCTATACCCGCGCGCGGCTCGTGTCGCGAACAAGTGGACGCTTTTTTTTTATTTGTTTTTGCAGGCAGCGTGATAATGAGTTACTAGGTAGTAGATTCCTGATAAATATAGGTACGTAAATACATTTTTTTGTAAATAAAAACCATTATACATTATAGAAAACACACAGACAAAGGCAAACACTCCGAGCTTCTGTTCAGAAATGAAAGAAATAAACGTCTGGCGTTTATTTCGTTCATTTCTGAACAGAATCGCGCCCCGACACGACACGTAAGTGTGCACACCCACCGTCACGACAGAGCGCGACACGACAGGCCCCGACACGGTAGTGTGTTTCCACCATAAGTGTGCACACCTTATGGCGGAAACACACTACCGTGTCGGGGCCTGTCGTGTCGCGCTCTGTCGTGACGGTGGGTGTGCACACTTACGTGTCGTGTCGGGGCGCGATTCTGTTCAGAAATGAACGAAATAAACGCCAGACGTTTATTTCTTTCATTTCTGAACAGAAGCTCGCAGTGTTTGCCTTTGTCTGGGTGTTTTCTTTAATGTATAATGGCATTTATTTACAAAAAAAATGTATTTAAGTATATTTATCAGGAATCTACTACCTAGTAACTCATTATCACGCTGCAAAAACAAATTTAAAAAAAAAGCGTCCACTTGTTCGCGCCACGAGCCGCGCGCGGGTTTAGAAACACATTTGCAGGGCGTGTCGTGTCGCGACATAACCCCCACCACCGCCGTGGCGCAATCGGCGGCCAGCAGTCCGCGCCACGACAGAGCGAGTCACGACACGACACGCCCTACAAATGTGCTCCTAACCATATAAAATGTATGAAAGCGATATGCTTCTGGCGCGACACGACAGGCCCCGACACGGTAGTGTGTTTCCGCCATTAGAGAAAGGATGAATAGAGTTGTCATTTGGCGTATACCCGTAAGGGAGAGAAACAAAGTACATTGATTACGCAGTGTTACCAGAAAAGAGAATATTACCCCATGATTTACCCCATGTTTTTTTTATATACGATAAACTAATACGACTATTGATGATTTGCGATGTATTTTTTCATATTTTAATCATCAATATATTGGGATCGATTTATACTTGTATAAATAAATCGAAGTCGCTGTCCGCGCCTGTTTGTCTGTATCTCCGCTAAGTCCTATTGTCTCCTATTAGTATGGGAAGGTTGGTGTGACTACAGATCTCTCTCAGCTTGTATTAAATAGATATTATTTTTAATTTAAGTTGTCACTTATGGCCGAAATAAAGTCTAAATAGTGTACTTACGAATGAAAGGTTATGTTGTCGATTTTACGTTCACTGCGGCTATTGCAGCCTAAAACACTACAATGCACTATAGTCTATGAACGCAAAAACACATCAACTCAACCACAGAACACAGTTTTCGCCTTGTTTTCACCCTGAAAGTTCAGATTTTGAGAAATAAAGAAAATTGCTTTCGTTTGCTGGGCACAGTTAGCGACTGTGCCCAGCAAAAAAATAGTATACGTCGATAAGGACAAAAAATGTTTCTCTAGCTCTTTTTCACCTTGGGAATATTGTATTTACTCATCTCGCTCACTCCTACCGTGTCGCCTCTATTCATCCTTTCTCTAAGGTGCACAGTGCACACCCACCGTCACGACAGAGCGCGACACGACAGGCCCCGACACGGTAGTGTGTTTCCGCCATTAAGCTCAAGATATTCCGGTCCAATGTAAAATCCCTATTTTTGAATGGGCGTGAGACATGGGAGGTAACAAAAGACATCACACGCCAGCTGCAGGTCTTTATCAACCGATGCCTTCGCCGGATTCTCGGTATATCAGTACTTTAGTAAGATTTTCTCGGGCCATCTCCCAACGTAGATATCTGGGAGCGCTGCGGCGAAACTCCGATCGACCAGCAGATCAAACGCCGCAAGTGGAGTTGGATTGGCCACACTCTCCGAAAGGACCACGGGCTTATTCGCTAATTCTAATGACAGTTAAAATGATGATCACCGAGTCTAGTTTCCAACTACCAACTGTCAAACCATACATTTTGTTTAATACAAAATGTAAAAATTTCAGTTGCACACCGAAGTTACGGAATACAAATTGTATTCCGTAACTTCGGTGTGCAACTGAAATTTTTTAAGATGGCGTCCCGCTCGCTCCGTGTTCAAGATCATCACTAGTGACGTTTGATAGCTTAGAGAATTTGATAGGATAGCTAGCTGGAAGGTTATCGACTTAAATGTGTGTGTCTGTCACACAGTTTGACAGTTCTGATCACACACATGACACAGACAGATCTTGGTCGTCTTTTTCATCTAATATTTTATTATTACCTACTACCTTCTTTGCGTACACACTTCGTCGTTTGTATAAGAAAGGTAGAAATCAGTAAAAATATTTAACCATAACCATTTTGATATAGGCGCCAGTAAAATAAACTACCTATCGTATTTCGTATCTGCATCACCACAACCACACACGCCACAAGACCACTATGCGTAGTAATCAAATAATAATGAATTGATTGGAAAATGAAAAGGCAACCTTGTGGGATAAGTACTAGGTCAGAGAGTCGCTTTACTATAATAATTATAAGCTTGTGATAATAATTATTTTCATATTTTGAGATCCGTCACCTTATTGGCAAAAGTCTAATTGGCTAATTTGATATTAGAATTATTCGAATTCTGATTTCATTGTGTCCCTGAGGCAAATCTGACCGTATCGAGGGTGTACATGTATAGTAACTACGAATATTTCGTTCTTTCAGTTGCTCCAACCCGGCACAGATTTTAATTTTCAAGTAAATTATCGTTTTGTGAATTTGAAACATATCTTTCGTTACTTTCCCCTTAGGGATATTTAATACCATTGTCAATTTTAACCTTAATTTCAGATGATCAAATCAATCTAATGTCTGCATTGTCTGCTATTTGTGAATATGAATCAAATTCAGATGAAAGTGATCATGAATGTGTTGTCAAACCAAAAAGGTAATGATTGAAGTAATAAATTCAAATATGAATGCTGTTGCGCTCATATTTGATTTTTTACTAAACTTGCAGTTTAAACATAATATTCTAAACCTGCTTATACATTTAATGTAACTAAACAGTAAACAGTGGCTTATGTAATGTAATTATTACTAAGGATTAGTATTCCCATCCAGTATTCCTGCATATTATTATAAATACCGGAGAACTATCCATCAGTCATTGATCTATCAAATTTAATTTTACAGGTCAAAGTTGCATGTTCCTGACTTGGGCAGTATAGCAGTTGTTCAGCCAGAGGTTCATATTGATAACCCTAGTATACATGGTGGTCGAAAACGATCATTTCCACATGAACGAGGAAATTGGACATCATTTGTGTATGTAAAATGTAAGTTATAGTAAAATACAATGAATGACACTCTTAATCAAGTCATTATATGTTTGGGAGGTACAGTGGTACAGAAAGATTTCAGAGTGATAGAGTTTATTATAAATGAACTCATAGTTGCTCATAAATGGGCTCGTCCAGTGCAGTACCACCCATACTCATATAATATTGATGTGAAATATTGCTGTGTTTTTATGATGAGTAAGAGTGCTTGAAGCCTAATACCCGTGCTGCTTCCTACGTCCTGTTTCCTTCCCCATATCTTTCTTTTTCATCCCTATGTAGGTAAGCATTGCATCCATGACTATTATAGTCGTGGATGTCCATGGGCAGATGATACTCTAGCTCCTTTGTTTTGCTTTGACATAAAAAATAAAATTATTGTACTGTTTAAACGGCCATGTTTTATTCTCTTCTCTCTAGATCCTGAAGACGAGAACTTACATGAAATAATAAATAAGCTACAAGCAGAATTATACATTATTGATGAAACCTGTCAAAAGTGTGAAGATATCCATATAAGTTTATCAAAAACTTTTGTACTCAAATATCATTTGATAAAATCTTTCACAAAGTCATTACAGGAGGCGATAAGTGGCACAGAAGGGTAAGCAGTATATTTTTAATTACAACTGTTAAACATACAGGTTCATTTTTTTTTCACCATCTACATTTTTATATATTTTTCTATTGTGAAAATCATGATATACGTGTTTTTTTTCTTTTAGTATTACTTAGTACTAAAATATTAAGTTACAGTTACGTACATCACAAAGTTATCTAAATTCATAAGACACCGCACGTGCAACCCCGAAAAATATTATTCTAAATGAAAATTTTACCTTAATTTTTTTCATAAATGGGGTCTTTTAATGAGATCTTATAAAATTTTATTTTGTTACATTTTCATTACAGGTTTAATCTGGGCATAGATTCTATTAAGGTTTATTGTAATGATGAAAATACAAGAACATTCATTGCTTTAGAAGTAGATAATTGGAGTGGTAACCACTTATCCAGTGTCACTAAGAAAATCGATGATGTTCTAGCGGATTATAAATTACCACAGTTTTATGAGGTGAATTTTATATATTTTTAATAATTTTATAATTGATAAGTTGAAGATTTAATGTCGCCATACTAAAATATTTTTTTCTAAATTCAGGATCCATCTTTCCACGCAAGCATTTTATGGATTAATGGTAATAAGAAAAAAGAAATCTTAAATATTTTACACATCTTGAATGATCTTCTGCATCGAGAGCTTCGCCAAATCAATAAATCAGTTGCTATAACAAAACTGAATTGTAAAATTGGCAACAAACTCTTCCAGTATAACTTGAAGTAATTTTGTTAATTATGGCAGTATACAACAGTTCAAGTGGTTATTATGGACCTACTCAACCCAATCAACCCATAAACAAGGTGTTCATTAATCCCAATTTCAACAAAGGAATAGTGAAATGTAATGATGTTAGTATAAAGCCGCCTAGCAATGTAATGCACATTAATCCAAAGTTTACACACATTGTGAATACACAAAACAAAACAATACATCTGAACCCAAACTTTATTCAAACAAGCTACAATCAAAATCACTATTTAAAACCAGATAAACCAATAGATTCATTATCCAGCCAGCGGTCAGAAAATGCTGACTACCTTCGAAATAATTTTGCGAATACGGCTAATGTTAGTTTGCCGCCTCAAAATAAAACAACTCATAATAACCAAAATTTACAGCCTGTATCTGTAAAATCGCGTTATTGTTTAGTCAGAAATAATGTTCATAAACCTACAGCACCCAAACAAGATGAAGTAAAAAAGACAGTAAAATTGAGCAAATATAAGTCGGTCCGCATAAAAGATGTAAAGAGAAATCTTGATACCTTGAAGGAAATGAACAAACCCCTTCAATTAATGGCACAGCCTCGTACAATTAACAATAGTAATTCGCCATCAATTGTATATAAGTCTCAATTTAAATTTATTAAACATAAGATAGACAGAAACGTATCACAAAGCAAGAACTTAAAATCATCAGTGAAGCATCCTGTCGCCAAAATATTAAGTACAGATTCAGTAAGAAGAAACACATTATTAAAGTCGGAAAATAGACGAAATTTAAAATATGTCAAAGGTAGTTTCAAGAAAAATAATATCCCATGTCCATTGTTTAGAAAATACGGAAAGTGTCTGAGAAATATTCGTGGATTTTGTGAATACTTGCACGACAAAAAACATGTATCTATATGTAGAAAGTTTTTGAAAGGTAAATGCTACGACACAGACTGTATACTTTCTCATGAGCTGACTGATAAGAAAATGCCCACATGTCACTTTTATCTGCAGGGTATGTGTACCAAAGATAATTGTCCTTACTTGCATGTTAAATTAAACGAGAAGACGCAGATTTGTTCAGATTTCATAAAAGGCTATTGTGAAAAAGGAGAGAAATGTTTAAAGCGTCATATTAACATTCGCAATTCCAAGAAAAAACAGATATCATTGAAGAGGCATAAATCATCAAATGTTAATAAAAAAGCACTTGAAAAAATAAAAGATTCCAAGGCCATTATAAAAGATGCAATTGAAAACACTTTGCCAGACAGATCTGAACAAAACACAAATATTGCAGATAGATATTACACGGAATCCAAAAAGGATATGAATACTGATGAATCGGACTCATATGAAGTGATTAAGCCAACACGGTGCAAGTTAGGAACCTTGCCATCATTCATCAAACTATGATTGGAGGCAGACGCCATGGTTTGTGCATAAAAATCCGACAACGAGCTCCTCTATTGCGTCATTATATTTTTCAACTTTTTCCCATCTCTATTCTGTTAGCTATTTCACAATGAAATTTAAGGCCGCGCGCCGAGTCGCAATCGGCGGCAGCGGCAACTACACGCTGTGGAACGGTAAGCTGTGCACTACCCTGCTGCTTTCGAGACTGGTCCCATAGGATCTATAGGTAGATCACTCGCCGCGCCGTACATTTCAGTCCACGGCCTATGGGCTCTAAACGATATATTTCACTTAGTTTTGCATATCAAATCAGTTCCATGATTTCTGCGAGCAGAGCAAGCGCTAGTTGGCAATTTCCTTTTAGAAGTTTGTATTCGAATTTTTAAAAACAAACAAATCGTAAAATGAAAACAGAAGAGTGGACTTGATGAGGCTGATTTGACCCACTGTGATTTGTTTCTATGGGGTTACGTGAACCATCCAAGAACACTATATTTAAAGAACTGCATCCGGTAAGTCATTTACTCTGTTGACAGCTCTGCTCTGCTGACAGGAGTCGAGCAAGGCCAATCAATTGAAATCGATTTACTCCGTGAATGGAGAATGGGTGATGTCATCTACTTGACTTGATCTTCAAAACTAAGTAGAATAAGACTATAAAGGTGAACGCACACTTATCCGAGCTGAATGCGTCGAACGAAACAAATTTTAGAATTCTGTATATGAAATCTCATGAAACCTCGCACACTTCCCCGCATCGAATCGTCGAAATCGAATCTGGAAGAACCCCAGAAATCCTACATAAATTCGGATGACGTCATCAGATTCAGCGCGGCTTATGCGGTCGACTCGACCAAACGCTCGAATTTTATATCAGTTGCGTACGACAAAGCAACGCGCGAGTAGGTACTACTTCGTCATTGTTTTCGGTCGATTCTTCTGGTGCGGATATGTGTGCGAGGCCTCCTTGACTTCAATTCGTTCGACGCGTTCACCTTAAGACAAATAAAAATGTTTTTTTCACACAATAGCTTTTTCGCCACCCAATATTAAATCATGACGCACCCAGTTTCGGTTTTGTATCGTGATCCCTATAACATTCCGATGCAGTTGTGGCGTCCTCCTTTTAGGTTTAAGTTGGTAATCTCTTTACATACACACACACACACAACAGTTCATTGCTGAAACTTGATTATGTAAATAATGTACCTAAAAATTAATCCGAATGTGATAATAATTCATAGAATAAATACATAGATTAGTTTTGTTACTCAACTTGCTTAATTTTTTAGAATTGTACTTATATTAATTTTAGTTACTTTTATAATAAACATAAAAGTAATGGATGATTTTTTTTTTACCCAGACATTTTTTTGTTAAGAGTTTTCACCACACAACTCAATATCCTACCAATATAAGACGAAAGTTTTGTGTATGTTTGTTTGTTACTTCTTAAATCTCAAATAACTGGGCCAATATTTATGATATTTGGTTTGGTATGTATGTACGTAGAATTTCATCAAGTCTGATAGAGATATCTGTGCATAAATAAATGCACGCAAACGAAGTTGCGCGGGTTACACAAGTGAATTTATATGAAGCACTGACCAAATTGCGCACTGACCAATGATGGGGTAGGTAGTTCACACTCGCGCGAGCCGGTCGCGCTCGCTCGCTAGGATTGGAATACTACCTTCAATTAGTTAAACCTTCTGACCGCCACAGATGACTATATAATAGACGACAAGTTTCTATTTTCTTTGGTACACCCAAAGCTGAAAGGATCCTATACAAAATATATAAAAATATTATCTTTGGAATATTACAGTAAAAATGCAACTTCAATAGTATTCCTATATTTTACCATAATAATATAAAGATACACAACATTATAAAATAACCATTATTCATTTAGTAACCACTTATCCATATTAGGTACTACTTAAACCATTTTGGAATTTTATTACTTGTTGATGTTGACGGTTTCGATTTTTGAGATGTATTACAATGCGCACTCTCAAACTTTTTTCTGCTGGGTGCTCTGGAAAAGAAACATTTCTGTTTCTACAAAACGGTACTTTGATGTATATACAGTAAAAATAATAGTAGATTTTACAACAAGTGCACAAAATTAATCATTTCTATCCGAGACTTTTAGCAGCCCGAGCCGAAGGCGAGGGCTGATAGTAATGTCGAGGATAGAAATGGTTTTGTGGACGAGTTATAAACTCTGCTTTTCACTTCGATTGCGAGGAAATAAATAAATAAACGCACGAAAAACAAGACTGTTTCCCCTTTCCCGCCGCTTTTTTTTTTAAATCTTACGACATTGAAATTAGGCTTGGGCTGCAGACCTATACAGCCTACTATTAAATTAATTTTGTAATAAAATAATTTTCTTAAATTAATTAAATAACCTACCGTACTTTAATTTAAATTTTAAAATCTTTTATGACTTAAAAAATACATAAGGCAAATAAATTAAAGTAAATGTTATAAAATAACAAATTCTATCTCTGAACTTTTTGTTGTGTTTGGCTGTATGGCTTATTTCCTTTGCCTTAATATAGATACATTTATGAGTAGATACGTTTTTGCCCTTGTGCACAAAATTCGATTTTGTGCAGCCTATACATCCTGCGCAAATAAGCATTTTCTGAGCATGAGAAGTGAAAAATAATTTTCATATGGAAAAAGTAACATTTACCTATATTTAGAGGCTAATAAGCCGGCTGCCTCGCTTGTCGACCGTTTTAAATAAACTTCTTGTTTAAGACAAGGTTTTCTATCATCGTCATGTAACCATTTGAAATGCATTAGAACACAGGGTACACATTTTGCATCCAACAGGGTCATTTTGGGATCAAGACTCTCTTTCAGTGGTGTTGTAACTGTAACACAACAAAATAGAACAATAAGGAAAATGTTTAAATAATTAACATCTTCAATGCACTGTTCTTGCTTACATATATGAAACGGTTTATCGGGATTTTGCAGATGACTTTTGATAAAGTTGCATACATCTTCTATGGTGTCAGATGGGGAGAAAACACCCTGAAGAATGATGCGATCCGGGAATTGCACACGAACCACTGCATTTTTATATTCATTTAATTTTTGTTGTGAAGTCTGTAACAATATAAGTTTAAATTACAAAAATGATCCATATCTTACATTTGTAGTTAAGCCCTCTTATTCCCTGTATTTTAAAATTCAGTATTGCCCAGCTGAGAAAACGAACATGGGTAAGCAAAGAAAGAGATGGTCAAACAATGTAGTCCAGCAAGAAACCAGCTGCTGCCAATAAGCAGAGATAAAATAACAAGTTGGATGAGACTTTTACCATCAGGGAACTCAAGTAATAATATTCTAACAACTCTTTATTTACCTGTTTTGTCAGATCATCTCGTTTAGTAGAAGTCATCAATGGAGTGTTCTCCAGATCTATCCGACTCTGTTGTAACTCATGATAGATTTTCCGCACCTCTTCTATAGTCAAGTCATAGAAATCATCTGGCAGGTCTTCTATCTCATCTTCCAAATGTTCTGGTTGCATAAAAGAAATTGCTTTTTGTGCACCTAGCTAAACGTAAAATAAACATATTTTACACACTAAATAAATTACTATGATAATAATATTATAAAACAAAGTCTCACCTACAGAATAGTTTCATAAGGTTTCACAATGTGAGACTTTATTTGCTATAAACAAAAATGCTTACAAATGTTACTTCTTCTTCAATTTTTAGTCTTCTTTCGAGATTTTGTTGAGAGTCAATGGATGTGTTAGATGATACCACTCGGGTTCCTGATTGTTCAGGTGGGTCTATTTCCATTTTTGTTTCGGAAGGTTCCATATTCCCTTCGGGCAATGTAATATTATCGTTTTCATTTTTTCCAACAGATATATTATTTTCTTTTTTTTGTTCATTTTTAATGTTTCTCATGCGTTTAATTGGATCAAATTCTGTGTAATTTGTATTTTTCTGCATATTGGAAGGGCCTGGTGTGTTAGCCTCTTCTATATTTGTAGCTGTCTGATCATTAGGTTTTTCAAAGTTTGGTTCCAAAGAGATTGTTTTTTCAGAAAAGGGCCTTCGATATACAGCAGATACGTTTGCTTGCCTATAAATAAACAATGTCTGATTAATGTTATAAATTACTTTTATTTCCTCCGTATTTGAGTCAGCTGCATTTCCCTATATTTTACTTGGATAAGTAATCATATCACATTCAACCCAATAATATTTTATATATCATTTGTAAATATTATAAGACATATTATTGAATTAACCCCTGAAACTGTAAATTGACAGATTATTATTAAAATGATTACCTGCTCTCTTCTGCTTTATTCAATAAACGCAGAATAGCTCTACCACTTATTAAACCAAGCTGCCTTAAGGTTTTTCCTCTTAATGCTGGTTCTCCAGTGATTTCCTGTCTCATGTACAATATTGATGGTGATTGCAAAGAACTAAATTCACCTGGAGCCAGTGACGTAACCAAATCGAAAAGAGATGTATTTGGTGGAAAATCTGCTGTCCTTCTTTCACCTATAAATAAAATTATAATCATATAATTAACTTCATACCTATATATATACAAAACAAGAACTGGCTCCTAACTACAAAGTAAAACACAAAAGAAAGCAAATTATACTTTAAATTTTAATAGGTAATACTATAAATAATAATGAACCCATTTTAAAAATTGAATATTTTAAACTATCGCGTTTTTAAAATAAATGCCGATACAATTAGTGTTGTGTGTAGGCAACTTTATAATTAGTGAATTTTTATTGACGCTATAGTGGGTAGCTTATCATTATTCCACCGTCATCACCTTGTGCACCATAGTACTCCAGTCTCCCCGTGACCACAGCAGATGCAACTCTGTTGAAACGTCGGATGAAAAAACAAGTGAGATTATGTGCGCATTCAAGCCCCATTTAGAAAAATTCTAACTACCTACATATTCTATAATATCAATATCATTATCAAGTTTAGTATAAATAATTGTGAATTAATCACCATCCTCCAACTGCAGCCCAATAGTAATGTTAGTTTCTTGGCGCTCCCTTTCCGCTTCAACCATTTCCAGAGTAGCCTTATTCGGCAAGTTAGAAAATCGAATAGTTGTTGTTAAATCTAAAATGTGATTATGATGTTTTAAATCATAATCTGTTGGTTGAAATCCTTGTTTTTGACAAACATCTTCCAATATCTATAACATAAACATATTTATTATTTTAGCTTAAGTCATCTTGAACGAATACTAGAACTGACTGCAACAATTTGAACCAGCATATAAATAAGAATACAACATTAATTATACTTTTTTAATAGGCCAAATATTGTGTTTATTTATATCTCTATTGTGGCTATTTTTAGTGGTCCCAATCCCAACAATGTTGGCTGTAAAAGTTTGAGGTTAGGTTAGTGCCACTATGATTTTAATGTTTTCCCAATGCCATTGCACATTTCTCTTTCACAAATCACTGGCATTGATATGAAATTCATATTAACTCACCAGCAACTTTTGCACAAAAAATCTGTGAAATAAGCCTTTTTTAAAGCCCCTAAAATAAAGTTGCCTAATAGAATGGCCCTTATATAAAATAATAAATTATCTTATACTGCCATCAACATACACATCTTTTAGCGTTAAGTCCGCCTTTTGTACCCATATGTTGTGGTCAATAAAGTTTAAATAAATAAAACATAAAAGTATAGACAAGCTGTCCGGTACTTAGATTTTGCAGCATTGCAGTGGTTGGTTGCGAGCGAGCGACAGAAGCAGTGGTGTCCGATTGGCAAAACTTGTCCATACTTTTTGTCGATGTATACTGCAGTAATATAGCCGCTTCAATAATTTGATTTTATTTACCTGTAAAATACTTGTGTCTGGTGTATAGTGAACAGTTTGTCTTCTGCCATTGGGAGCGAGGACAATTACGTATTTTGACATGTTCCAAAAATTCCTCAGCGAAATCTAGGTATTCTGTAATGAATCACATTACTTAGGTACATACAGAAAGGAATAAACATATATACTCTCCGTCTGCCTCAAGTTTGCCATTACCTCCCGCCACGCACACCCCACCGCACTTAAAGGCAGATTCGCAGATGCTTAGCATATCGGATCTGACTTGAGGTGCGGTGGGGTGTACGCGGCGGGAGGTAACGGCAAACTTGAGGCGGACGGGTAGTACTACTTTTTCGTTCTTTAAAAATATTTATTATTATTTATTGTAGAAAAAAAAGAGGAGCTTGATGGTGTCGCTGTGTGGCGCACTCTAATATGAATACGCAAGTTAAGCGACGTCGACCCTAGCCAGCGTTTGGATGGGTTTCGTTATCTCGAGCTTCTCCGTGCTTCGGAGGGCACGTTAAGCCGTCGGTTGTTGATGGATGACAGTCGTTACGGCAAGTCGGTGGCCTTCGGGCGGCTTGAAAACACCGGCCTCTGCCAATCCGCATTGGAGCAGCGTGGCAGAGTACGCTCTAATCACCTTCGATTGAAGGGAGACCCGTATCCCTGCAGTGGGATGATGATGGGTTGGAATGATGATTGAAGAAAAACCTCTATATCTATTCTTTTGAAAAAGAAAAACCCAATGAAAAGAGTGACTAGGATAAGAACAATAATTTAGAACAATAATATAAGCGTCGATAAGAAATTTTTACATAGTACATATGAATACTTACTATTGATAAATAAAATTTCGCGTTAATACCTTCACGCAATAATAAGAAAACAGGAATCATATTTACGATTACAATCCTACTCACCTCTTTTATTGGCTGACTATACGTTTTCCTACTTACATGACATGTAAAATATGTTAATTTTGACTAGTTTTAACTGCAAGTTTTTCTATAATATATTAAACAAAATAAATAAATAAATTTATCGGCAAACTCATGAATTTCGGCGAAAATTGTCGAGCGAGAATGACTTTGTGATTGTGAGTATGTAATGTAGACACTGACCTGACAGTGACAGAGAAGTGAACTGACTTGACCTCGCTTGACTGACAGACAAGTGACAATGACACTTGGATTTTTTTTTCTTCAAGTAGTGGCTTCTGCATTCTTGTTCGTTGGAACTAGCCAGAGTCATGTAACATGATAATGCATAAGTTTAAATGGCCACCAGAAATGCACTCATATTACTAACAATAAATTCAAAATGGCTGCCAAAATGGATAAATGGTCACCAAATTGTGTTGTTTATAAAGTATTGTAGAAATGAAGCTAATTTATCTTTTATTGCATGTCATTAAAATATGTAAAATATTTTATATTGTTGCTAAACAGATGTTACCAATATTTTATTTTATGACTTTCATTTTAGTCATCTTTACTGAGACAAAAAACTAAACGGTCGATCGTTTTTTTTAAAATACCAAACATAATATTGCTCACCCTTGGATACAAGTTACTTGTTTATTGCTTTTTGAATTTAATTAAAATATGATAAAGTAGTTAAATACATATTCCATTCTTAATTACGCAACACATAATGACTGTATGTATGTTAGGTAATAAAACGAATCATTTGTGGGAAAATAATACATAAATCAAAAGTAAAATGAAGTTTTATAATGTACATATAAGATTAATTTGTACATGTGTACACTGTAGTTTTTGGTATTAATGATACTGATTTAATAAAACAATATTTGGTGACCATTTATCCATTTTGGCGATCAAAAAGATTATTTAACAAAACGTAAAATTATTCTGACGTCTCTATATTTATTTTGGATCTAACATTTTACTTTAGTGCCCTCGGTTTGAGTTGAGTTTAATTTATATAGAGTTAATTATTTTATTTGGTGCTTAGTGTTAGGGTATAAAAATTTATTCTGGTGATCATTAAAATTGTACCTATGATAATATATCATTCAAAGCTGCGTATGCATGTTATCTCGACTCAGTATACAGCACGTATACAGTCTGAGTTAAGACGCTCCGAAGAAAGATGATAGCAAAATTTCTTCAGAAAAGGAGGATTTTGAAGTCAAATTCAAAATATTTTTATTCAAATAGCCCTAATAAAAGCTCTTTCGAAGTCAACACGATAATTACTTTTAAAAGTTCCTGATCATAAACTCCAAACACTATACACTTTAACCAATGTTTGCTTCACATTACTATGAATCAAACGTTGAAACACACAGAAACTGAGTTGGCGCCAAAATCCCCACTTTGATCAATCGTGCCAAAGTACATAAAACTGTATACAACACAAACAAAATTTAAACATGAGTTGGTGAACTCCGGTCAATGACCGGAGTTCACCAACTCATGTTTAAATTTTAAACAGATGTTTAGACCCTAACCGGCTGTTTAACCAAATTTTGCTGTTCACCGTGCAATAAACATTGGTTAAGTGTCGTAACCGTCTGTTTAATTTAATGGACGGAATGGACGTAGTTTAAACGTCGGTTATTTGAGTGACGTGACCTGACATGAGTTGTATTTCACTATATCACTGAATTTATTGAGTGCACAGCCTAGATAACACCATTTAATCACTATTAACAAAGTCACAACAGTAGGATAGGCATATTCAAAGTATTTCAAACATAAAAACGATCAACAAACACGGATATAAAGTAACATGTCATGTAGGTAAATATTTAGAAACTGGATGTGGCATCATGCATCGTTGAGCTGTTATTATAATTTTAATAATTATGATATTTATGTAATGATATGATAGTATAATATATTTGCATATAATGTAAGTAAGTATTCATATTATTTACGTAGTGATTTAAAATTTAAATAAAACTAAAATACGTTTTAGTTTTATTTATATTTAAAATATTTATTTACATTCGTTTATACATATAAACGCAGTGCAGCGTAGACTTTTTATTTTCTACTAAATCTCGGTACCTTAAAACCCATCTCCATAACTGATACTTTTATATTACATATTATGTATGTAATATGTTATTAAATTATGTATTACAATATTACAAAAATAACTTCGAGGTGAAAAATGTGGTAAAATAAAAATATAAACATCTGGCCACATCAAGCGAAACTAAATCTATGGGCCACATTTTGACTATTGACTGCTGACAGTGCTGACTGATTAGACTTTGACAATAGAAAAAGGATGTTTAATAAGAAAGACGTTCCCATTACGGACATGGCATTACCTTAACAGATTTTGAATTTTGTAGTATAATAATAAAACCATACCATTTATAGATGCCGTTCGGGTAAAGACAAAAGTATGGAGGTACACTGCCATCTTTACAAAGTAGTATTAAACTATTCATTCTTTTTCGGCTCATTCATTCAAAAACGTTTGGTTAGTTAACCGCCAGATAAAATTGAACGGAGAACATTAAAAAAACGCAGCTTGTTTATACAACGATTAAAATATAACCGTGCGGTTACGTAAACGTTGGTTATGTTGTAGTTGGCGAACTCGAGCCTAAACAATTAATGAATTGGAAGATTTTGTTAAACCGTGTTTAATAATTAAATTAATGTATTCTTTGTTGTTTATGTATAGCAAATTAAAGAAGTAGAACACAAATAAACAAAAATAATGAAATTTATATTAGACATGAATAAAAAGTGTTCCCGTTGAAAAAGAAAAACTAGGCAGAGCAGTATTTTACGGGACACAAAAAAGTCAAGTCGAAGCCAATTTAATCTTTAAAGTTGTGGACTGTGGTTGCCAAATTAACCAACCGTAGCCAGTGCTAGCCGCTGGCTAGAGTAGAATCGATGTTGGAACGCCGAATCCAGTTGGTTAGATACTTGGTTCACATGTTTGTGAGTACTTACTTATATAGTGAATGCCAATCCGCATTGGAGCAGCGTGGCAGTATGCGCTCTGATCACCTTCTATTGATGAGAGACCCGCATCCCTGCAGTGAGATGATTATGGGTTGATATCAAACACTCTAGCTTACCTACGGACATACCAGATATCTGCTTCAGCCAGAACACAATCACTCCAGTCTAGACAGTACGCATCTCCGCTCAACTCAGCTTCGGTGGAAAACTAAAATGAAAACTTAACACCCTAACTGAAAAACATCTCTTCTCGTTTACGCTTCATACGCTTCTCCGTTTTGTCAGAGCCCGGGCCTCACAGAACACCATCGCTGGCAATGTCGATGATAGATTTATTACTTTATGTGTATAGTAGCCGCTACGCGCGTAGACGCTACGTCTATAGAGCGCTACAAGTGCTACATACAACAAGCTAATTGTAACGTAATTCGTAGCTCAACGTCACCCGCTGACCCGCTATTTCGCAACGGGCTGCCGCGCGCCGTGTGGTAGCTGTGCTACGACGTAGCAAAATTTTACGGATTCCGTATCCAGTCTTTTGAAGAATCAAACTTTTTTTAAATACCGTGCAATTTAATATTCATTTTTTAATTTTTATTGTTAGTTTAGTTTTATTTCATTTTATTTCATGTTATTTAGCTATGTATTTTACAAATAAATGATTTAATTAGACAAAAACTGCAATATTCATTATATTTTTCAGTTTTAAAATTTTTACTAATGTATGTGACGTAGAGTTACGAATTACGACAAGTTCGTTGTAGCACTTGTAGTGCTGGAAAGGCGTAGCGTCTACTGTACGTAGCGACTGCTGTAATTTTTTTGCAGTAGCCGCTACAAACAGTAGACGCTACGCCTTCGTAGCTCTACAAGTGCTACAATGAGCATTTCGTAATTCGTAACTCTACGTAAAACGTAGTGATTACTTGATCAGTGACTCTACGTCACCCGCTGTTGCGCAACGTGATCCCGTGTAGCCGTGCTATGACGTAGCAAAATTTTACGGTGACGCGCGCCACCGCCTCTTTTTGGAATAATCAAACTTTTTAAAATACCGTGTACATTTCATTTTTCGGTATTTTTTACTTCAAACTAGGTTTTAATAAAATTAAAATAAATAACACTTACCTGATAGTTACGTAGCTATTGTATTTTACAGTAAGATTAGCAAGCCTAGACGTGAGTGACAATTTTGTCTAAATCTTAGACCCGAGTTCACCAACTGATGTTTAAATTTTAAACAGATGTTTAGACCCTAACCCGCTGTTTAACCAAATTTTGCTGTTCACCGTGCACTAAACATTGGTTTTAGACTGGTAGGACTGCTAGCGCTTCGATTACCCATTTGCAAGGCGTACGCATTTGGACGCGGCGCCGCGCAGTTCAAACTCGTAACGTAACTCGAATCTGTAACTAGCTTGTTTGCTGGTCAGTGTCGCCAGTTGTCCCGTCACAACGTGGGTGGTTCTCCATACTTATCCTAGGTTTTTTTGTGTCAAATTCGAAGTTAACATGCTACGAGATCATAATCAACTTCTGCTACTATCTGATTGTACAGCACAACAAGTCTACACAAGTTTCGATGTTTGCCGCCAAATGTGGTTTAGAAAAATATATAGAATACATACCTACCTACTTAGGTGCACTATGATATCAGGGAATAATTCACAAGTAAATACACGTAATACAACAGAATATTGTCCAAAAAATATATTTTATTGTAGTAGACAACACGAAGACGCGCGCCCGACGCCCAGCCCGCGTTGCGCGCGCGTCCCTCAACAACTCTTCGCTATCTACGTCCAGCTCTCTGTTTTAATAATTGGAATATTTTATTTAATAATTACAACGCTTCTTTTATCTGTCCGTATTTTTAACATTAGGTATAACTAACTTCGTCTTGTATAACTTGGTGTAAGAACAGCCTTCAGGAATTGAAATAGGGTGGCGCAATATGCACCTCACAGCACTGTTTCCATTTCTACTCGTGTTCGCTCTCTGAAACAATATACATTTTTTATAGTTAATAAAACCGGGTATAATTTCTTGTCGGGGTACAGCGTAGGGTTCTGTATTTGATACGGTTTGCTTGCAGATGAGTCCAATATATTCTATGACATTTGTACCTACGTTTTTACGCGAATTTATATTGGGTTGCTTGCTATTAGAGAGTTAATATATAATCGACCTTGCTCTTAAATCTCCACAAGAGAGCGGACGGTCGAGGTCTGGGAGTAGGTCGGCGGGCGCGTGTAGCGTCCGCGGTCGTGTGGCGTCGTGCGGCGCGCCGCCAGCCAGCAGCGCCGCGGCCGACGCCAGCCGGCGCGGTGGCGCTTGTAGCCCATGTGCCGCAAGCGCCGCCGCCAGTTGTCTCGCTCGCGCCATTGCCGCGTCGCGCTCATGTCGCGCACGCCATACCTGAACACATAGTGAGAGTAGAAGTCACACAAAAAAAAATATATGTCTACCACATCTCAAACATTAACACGCAAATGTGAACATGCAATCATTATATGGTCTGTTCTGTTTGTACAGTGAGTGACGAAACGAACTTATTGACAAACTTATGGTGTTAGATACAAAAAAATACCTGTGCCGCACAAACGGCGGAGCGACAATGTCCACGGCTTCCTGTGCCGAACCCTCGCGCCGCTGCCTCGACCACGGCACCGTGGAACGATAACGATTGTCCTGAAAATTACCAAACAAATACATTTCGTAGTTTCGTTCAAAGAGATTTCGACGAGATTTTATTTAAGTACTTAAACAAATAATACTAACTCTTGTAGTCTATTTGATAATATAAAATCTCTGAGTATTATTATTTTATCTAAATACTACTGTACCCGCGGCTTCGCCCGCGTGGATACTGCCTTTCCCGTGGGAATTCTATAAATTGCCGTCTTTATCCTTGTCAACATCATAAAAGGAAACCATAAAGGAAAGCATAAACAAAAATCCAGCTTTCTAGGTTGAGCGCCTGCGATAATACTCTTACAGTCCTATTACTCCCTTTCCCTTGGGAATTCTATAAATTGTCGTCTTTATCTTTGTCAACATCATAAAGGGAACCTCTATACAAAATTCCAACTTTCTAGGTTGAGCGCCTGCAATAATACACTACTATTATATATTATTTTTCATTTTTCATTTTTTTTTCATTATATATTATGCTATCGCGGACTTTTTTGGAGACCTAAATAAGGGGAATATCCTATAATTTTTGTTTTGTTATATCTCAATCAAAGGGTTTAGCCAGCGTTTTCGTCGACAGCTTCCAAGCGGGTTGTTTTTTTCCGACACTCCCAACAATAATCTTTATATTTCAGCCAATTTACATAAAATCCTGACAAATTTTATACATAAACCTTCCTCATGAACCAGGCTATCCGTTGGTGAAAACCGCAAGAAAATCCGTTGGGTAGTTTTTGAGTTTATCGCGAACAGACAGACAGACAGACGCGCGGGAGGACTTTGTTTTATAATATGTAAGGATATAAAAGAGAAAATCACCGACTGATTCATCACGAAATCTCCGAAACTACAAGTGCCAGGAGTCTCAAATTTTGCATGGATCCTTTTGGGGCGTAGGTAGGCTCACTAAGACTGGATTTTGCGAAATTCAACTCCTAAGGGGGTGAAACGGGGGTGCAAAGTTAGTATGAAATTTTGCCGTTTTTGAAGTTATTCGAATGAAATTCCGCATGAAGGTTCTTTATTGAAAGATATGAAACACGAGTAAAATATATTTTCTCAAAAATCATCCCTTAGGGGGTTAAACGGGGGTGCAAAGTTAGTATGAAGCGTTGCCGTTTTTGAAGTTATTCGAATGAAATTCAGCATGAAAGTTCTTTATTGAAAGGCATGAAACACGAGTAAAATATTTTTCTCAAAAATCAAACCTTAAGGGGTTAAACGGGGGCGCAAACTTAGTATGAAACTTTGCCGTTTTTGAAGTTATTCAAATGAAATTCAGCATTAAGGTTCTTTACTGAAAAGCATTAAACTATGAGTAAAATATTTTTCTCAAAAATCATCCCTTAGGGGGTTAAACGGGGGTGCAAAGTTAGTATGAAACATTGTACAGTTTTTGAAGTTATTCGAATGAAATTCAGCATGAAGGTTCTTTACTGAAAGGCATGAATCATGAGTAAAATATTTTTTTCAAAAAATCATCCCTTAGAGGGTTAAACGGGGGTGCAAAGTTAGTATGAAACTTTGTCGTTTTTGAAGTTATTCGAATGAAATTCAGCATGAAGGTTCTTTATTGAAAGGCATGAAACACGAGTAAAATATTTTTCCCAAAAATCATCCATTAAGGGCGGTAAAACGGGGATGCAAAGTTAGTATGAAACTTTCCGAGTCTAAATTTATAAAAGAAGAAACTGACTGATTGGTGACTGACATATCAACGCACAGCCCAAAAGGCTGAGTCTAGAGACTCCAAATTTGGCACATAGGTCCCCTATGAAGTCTAAGGGTGCACTAAGAAAGGATTTTTCAAAACTCACATCCTAAGGGGGTGAAACGGGGGTCCAAAGTTTGTATGAAGAAACTAGATAAGTTAGACCATTTTATTTGAAACTTCGCAGGAATACTCCTGGCGGTAAATGATTTTTCAAAATTCAACCCCTAGAGGGATGAAATGGGGTGACCAAGCGTCTACACGTGTATTATCGAGGGCGCTCGACCTAGAAATCTGAGATTTTGTATAGATTCCATTTATGATGTATACAAGGATAGAGACGTGCCTTTTTTTAAATTCCCACGAGAACAGGAATAATACGACTACACGTGTTTTATGGGGTGCGCTCAACCTAGAACGCTGAGATTTTGTGTAGAGGTTCCTTTTATGATGTAGACAAGGTTGAAGACGGGATTTTTTAATTCTCACGGGAACGGGACAAATTGGACTATATTGTGTATTATCGTGGGCGCTCAAACTAGAACTCCTAGATTTTGCATTAAGCTTCCCTTTATAAAGTAGACAAGGATAAAGATGGGATTTTTTAAAATTCCCACAGGATTCGGAATAATTACACTACACGTGTATTATAGGAAGCGCTTAACCTGAAAAGTCGTTTTTTTTATAGAGATTCCCTCATATCAGTAAAAAAAGTTAAAAACTGAAGTATGTTAAACGCATTAGGTACATATTTTCGTCTACTTGTGACAAATATTGACAGAAATCCTAATTGTATGTACCGCACCTAGTTACATAATTACTACTGAATACATAGTGATAAGATAAAATATTTTACAAAAACAGTCTTCTTAAAAAAAACTATTGCAACGCACCCATGGAAAGCGAAACGAGGGCACAGCAAGAGCCCGCACTGGATTCGGCGAGATGTGTGCGCATGTAACGAAAGTACACGTGTTCGAGCAACAGCAGCAGAGCCGCCAGCAAGATACCGGCCATCAGGAGCAGAAACGCTGAGAGAAACTGCTCCAGGGCCAGCGGATCAGACGACTTATGCTCTTGCTTGTTAGGTTTGCACGTGCCTGTCATCCAGTACCTATAAAAAGTAACTTGTAATACTACAAAATAGCAATCTGTAGATTTTATTTTTAATTACAAAAGGTATCATCGTAATCGTAAAGTAATAAAAACATTAATAAAATTATAAGTTTAATTCTCTTGTCCATGATATCATCTGTTATCTTATTTCGATTTCTGATTCGCATTTGACTAGTTTTTTTTATTTTATTTGCTGTTTTAAATGCCGCAAGAGAAATACATACTTTGTCCAAATTGCAACTTATACTTATGGCAGACACATGGACAGCTGAGGTTCTGTAATAGAGCTCCGATATGTTACTAAAAGTTATATTAATTTTAAAATAATAGTTATAGTAAAAGGTATGTATATAATAAAGTACCTTCTCAATCTTTCTAAGTCTCCATTGGAGCGTAAATCCAATAATCTCTTGTTGAACATACTGAGATATTTGGAGTTCCTCGTAAAGGCTAACCCGTAGCCAGACATAGCATACCACGAGCCCACTGTCAACAATCGACAATCTTCATCCTGTAAATTATTAAAAAAATACTAAATACTTCGTTCATGTATCGATATTGATCGATCGAAGATCGAAGTTTAGACTTTAGACGCATGCATGGGCGCTTCTATTGTCGTAATTCCTTGTCAAAACTTAGTACATTTAAAAAGACAAATTATTAGCCATTCATGGTGACTACCAGTGGCGAGGGGTCCTAGTAACACGATTCCTGTCGGCTTCCCTTTTAAAAATAGTGAATTATCTAACAGCATCGACTCTGCTAATAACATCATTTCGCTTCATACATAATAATGATACCCAAACGCCTATACAATAATAAATAGCAATATCACACGTCGCCAAACGCCTATACAATAATAAATAGCAATATTGTGATATTGCTATTTATTCGTCGTTTAGCCTGTGCGTCGAAAGCCGGTAATTCCCGAGTTGTAGCTGCATACAGTTTTAGGAGCGGCTGTCTCTTTCTTACGCGTACATTTTGTTCCTAGCGCGGTCTCTTTCTCACGCCGATCATTATGAACATATTAAGCCGGTAGTCGCCGAGTTACGACAAGGATGGCATGTATCAGATTACGTTAGTGCGACAAAGATAAACAGAGGTATTAACCTGAGAGTAGATGGTTATTGGGCATTCTGAGCCACTTCGTGATCTCAGAATACCCAATAACCAGAATTAGTTTCAATCCGTCGAACATTGATTAGCCTTAACATTGATCCCATCCCTATTTATTTTAGAAGTATTATAAAATTGTTTCGTCACAAAACGTAAGCTCATTTTGTTCAAACTCATGGAGTATTACAGTCGAGTTTGTTATTACACGTTAATAGCTAATAATGAAATTTGTTAAACAAAAAGATACTCTTAAATTACATTGTATTTGTCCTGTATCGCCACAGGAACCAAAACGGCATGGAAACCTACTGCCGAACACAATACGTTGTATTGTTTGTGGTCCATCAAACTGTGGGAAAACGAACTTAGTAATAAGTTTGCTGTTGCATAAAGATGGTCCACGTTTCTGCAACTTATATGTTTATTCAAAATCCTTATACCAAGCTAAATATTTATTTCTGGAGAAAGTCCTAAACAGGGTGGCTGGTATAACTTTTAATAAATACAATCACAATAGTGAAATTTTGAGTCCTCATGACGCCTCACCTGATTCTATTATTATTTTTGATGATGTGGCTTGTGAAAATCAAAACAGTATCAGAGATTATTTTGCAATGGGTCGTCATAAAAATATTGATTGTTTTTATATTAATCAGACGTATACTAAAATACCGAAACAACTAGTAAGAGACAATTCAAATCTGATAGTATTGTTCAAACAAGATGACATTAATTTGAAACACGTTTATGATGAGCATGTGGGATCTGATATGTCATGGTCTCAATTTCGTGAGATGTGTTCAGTTGTTTGGAAAAATCCTTTTAGCTACCTTGTTATTAATAAGGATTGTGAAAGAAATAAAGGATGTTATAGATCAGCATTTGACACTTTTATAGTTTTGGACTAGCATACATAATACAGTGTTTCATTTAGAATTTATCATTTTCAATTGTGGTTTGCACTAGAACACAATAACTAATACTAAAATGGAAAAAACATTTAAAGAACAAATTGTGAAATCTGCAGCAGCTGTGAAAAGAAAAGTTGAAATGATTAAGGATGCAAAAAACATAAACAATATGGCATTGGAGACAATACTTAAACCTATAGTTGATCCGCTAAATTTAATAGCCAATAAAAGTAAAGAAAAGAGCGTTGAGAAAGAAAACCATTCTACTCCTGTCATGAAAAAGTGTAAACATAATGAAAGCGCATCGTCCTTTGCATCCGATGAGGATTCTGATAACATTGTCAGCGAAGAAGACAATGTTTTTGATAACGAATTTTCTAAAGATGATAACAAAACTTTAGTTTCATCACCTTCTGAAGATTTAAATTTTAGTGAGGAATCATTTCAATCCACTCATTCTTCACCAAATAAAAATCATACATTATCTTGGTCTACATCATCTGAAGTAATGACTGATATCCCTTTTGGAGTTAGATATGAACGCGGAAGACTTATGCTGGGCAAGTCGTGTTTTCGATGATGGTAATATTCTGAAAATAGGAATTCGTTCTTTAAAGAAGACCATCGGTTTAAAAGAGTTACTATTCAAAAAGACTCCTGATTTAGATAAAGTTACTACAGAAGACTTGCAAAATTATAAGTTATTACTAATCGACACCAACGCACATCGACGTAATTATGAGCCATCCAAACCTATAAACAGCAACAAAGGTTTTAAATACATGAATGTTATTAAGCCATTGTTTAAATTCTCAAAAAATGCAACTACAAGTATTGAAAGTATTCCTCAAGGAAAAGGTATTCCACTTTTGAAGAAAGTAAAAATAGACACGGATTATGTTTATTGGGATGATCCCAACGAGTTGGTAGAACGGCTTAAATTACTGTTGGGGTCACGAGCAGCTGGTAACACTAGTGTAGACAACGAAATTATTACAATTATAGAAGAATTACAAGAGGCGGGGATTGTAAATGTAGAATTTAAAGAGCAGTCACCAGGAAAAATTAGTAGTATTCTTTCAGTTCTCAACTCCTCTAGACAACGATGAATATAGATAAGTTTGGTCATCACGTTCATAAACGCTTGCGATTATCGGAATTTATTGATACTATAAACAGCACACTAGTGAAATCAGATGCTGGACACTATGATTTAAAAACATCTAAATTAAAAGGTCTTTCATCTCCAAATGAAGACGATGAAGCTGTGAACAAAGCTTATGTGGATAACATAGTTCTAGAGCTAAAAAAGAAATTGAAAAAGTTAATAATAATCAAAAAGTATACTTAAAAAATTTGGAAAGAGCTACATCGTACCACTTATCTACCTTATATTATACAAAAGAAGAAATAGATAACTTGATTGAATTCAAATTAAACAAACATAATGAGCAAAAAAAACATAGTTGATGAAATTCATAAAGCAGCAAGAAGAAATTTTCCTCGTCGAAGTACAATTCTAAAAGGCATAGATGATTTATGGCAAGCTGATCTTATAGATTTTCAGAAATATTCTAACTTTAACAAGGGATATAAATATGTTTTAGTCGTAATAGATACATTATCAAAATATGTATGGGCAAAACCTATAAAATCAAAAAATAAAAATTGTGTTACAAAAGCAATGTCTGAAATATTATCTTGTTCATCACGAAAACCCGTCAATTTACAAACTGATTTTGGTAAAGAGTTTTATAATAATGTTTTTAATGATTTGTGTAAAAAGTTTGACATTAATCATTATTCTACCCACTCCGTCAAAAAAGCTTCTATTGTAGAACGAGTAATACGGACAATAAAAAACCATCTGTACAAACTTTTTAGTTTGTACGGTCGTTATCAATGGTTGGGGGCAAATTTGAATTCGGTGGTAGAAACATATAACAATACCACTCATCGCACTACTAAATATAAACCCGCTCATGTAAATAAAGTAAACGAAATGGTTGTTAAATATAACGTTATGCATGCACAAAGACAAACTGTACATCGAAAACCCAAGTTTCATGTTGGTGATAGTGTTCGGATAAGCAAATTTAAAGGAGATTTTTACAAAGGGTACACACCTAACTGGTCGACTGAAATTTTTGTGATAGTTAAAGTAAATGATACAAATCCACCAACATATCATTTAGAAGATAAGCACAAACAGACAATTTTAGGATCTTTCTATGAATATGAATTACAAAGAACAAAATTTCCGGATCTTTACCTAATTGAAAAAGTTATTAAACGTAAGGGTAATAAACTTTATGTAAAGTGGTTGGGTCTTAGCGAAAAAGAAAACAGTTGGGTGGATAAGAGTGCATTACTTTTGTAATATAAAGTGAGCGCTATAATAAATTTATTCATTTTAAGAATATCTATGAAGGAGGGAACAGGTATTTTGAATAACGTCATCAATAATTTACCGTTTGAACTACATATTCCTGGATATCAATTTTGTGGACCAGGAACTAAACTTCAGAAACGGTTACTGAGAGGTGAACGAGGTATAAATAAATTGGATGAAGCTTGCATGTACCACGATATTGCATACGATAATAAAGATTTAAGCGTTCGACATAAAGCAGATTTAGAACTTTTAAATATGGCTAAAAAGAGATTAAAATCAAAAGATGCTAGAAGAGGAGAAAAAGTCGCTTCATGGATTGTTAAAAATGCAATGAAAGCAAAACTCAGAGCCGGTGCTGGAGTTCGTTCATTCATGACAGCAGTGAAAAAAATTCGATCTAAGCTAAAAAATATAAAATCTAAGGACAATCGTTCAACAATTAACTATGCATATGCAGCCGCAAAAAAACTATTTTCTAAAAAGAAAAAAATACGGTTACCGCGGTGTATTCCAATTCCTAAATGTGGAGGCTTTTTACCGCTCATTCCAATCTTCGCTGGCCTGTCAGCTCTAGGTTCGCTTGCTGGTGGCGCGGCAGGTATAGCAAAGGCTGTTAACGATTACAAGGTTGCTCAGAAAAACTTGCAAGAGTCCGAACGACATAACAAGATGATGGAGGCTGTTGCTTTAGGAAAAGGGTTGTATTTGAAGCCATATAAAAAAGGAGCTGGCTTATACCTAAGTCCTTCAAAAAACTAAATAAACGGCTACCCAGACGACCACTAACTAATTTAGATATACTGGAGCATGCGACTGACATTCCTTACTTTCGTGGAGTGTATATGAGAGATTCTCTCCCTCGAAAACCAAGAAAAATAGAGTGTGGTATATTAAATTTGGATAGTTCGGACAATCCTGGAACACATTGGGTAGCCTATGTAAAACATATTAATTACTGTGAATATTTTGATAGTTTTGGTAATTTAAAACCTCCATTAGAATTAATCAATTATTTAAGTCCTATGGCTATAAATTATAATTATGTACAATATCAAACCTATGGTACTACAAACTGTGGACACCTTTGTTTAAAATATTTACAAGATTATTGGAAAAATAATTTATATAAATAATAAAATAATAAAATATATATCAGTATAACTATGTCTTTCACTGTGTCAATAACTGGCAGAGGAGAATCTGTAACAACAAACTATTCCCCTACATTACAGCTGTACGGAGAGTACGAATGCGGGCTTTTGTACTTTTCGACATTTAATTCTATACCTAATATTGATGAAAGAAATAACAAATTTTATTATGGTAAAGAAGAAGTTATTGAAATACCTGAAGGATCATATGAGCTTCAAGACATTTGTGATTATCTTAAAAGTAACATTAAGAATGCAGCGTTAAAATTGACTTGTAATAATAATACCCTGAAAACACGTATTTTATGTACTGAAGATGTGCACTTCAATAAAAATGCTTCAATCGGAAAGATATTAGGGTTTGGTACAGAATCAATAAAAGCTAATATAAGTACAGAATCTAGGCATCCTGTAAGCATTTTACCAACAACTATCGTACGCATCGAATGTGATGTTATCAGTGGATCATTTGTAAATGAAAAACCGAGTCATATCATTTACGAATTTGTGCCTAATGTACCCCCCGGTTATAGAATTATTGAAATTCCTAAAAATTTAATTTACTTTCCAGTCAACCAAAGTTCAATAAATTCAATTAATATAAAACTGTTAGACGCAGAAAACAAGCAAATTAACTTACGTGGTGAAGGGGCGGGGCTGTTTTTATGCTTTTGCGGTTGCACAACGACATGCTTTGCTTTGCTTACATGGTAGTATAAGATCAGACCTATCTTGGCAACTCCTTCTGAGGTGTCAAGAATGGCGTAGGCCTTAAGGGAGAGCGCAACAGTCGTGTAGATCCTTAAGGCAAGTTCGGCGGTTATCCTTCTCGTGGTTGCTGCCCCGTTATTGGTCTAATTCCTTATGAAATAGACGTAACTGAAACCTCCGAGCGCACTTTTACTCCGGCCTTTCGCAGACCGTGGGGAATTCAAAACTCCCCTAAAAGAGCGACAGCAGTGCCTTGGGAAAGCACTGTTAGTATAATCCCAAAACCCAATCCAAGGTGTCAAACGTACCGTGCCGATGGATGCGTGGCTGGGGGGTGCCCAGTCTCTAACGGTGGCCCTCGATACCTGGCGACCTCGAGGTGTATTTAGCCCGAGTCACGGCATGCGGGGCTCTGCCGGGCGGGAACTCTCTTCCCTAGCTACTCGTGGGACTAATTATGGACCAAATCGTAACAAAGGAAAAAACAAACAATCAGAGGGAGACTGAATCACAGTCCCAAACCCTGGACGACCTCTGCCAGGAACTATTGCCACTGACCACAGGCGCGGCTGAACCCGCACACAGGCCAGTGCAAAACATGGAGGTAACGGCGATCGAAACGGCGGACAGGACCCTCACAGGACCAACACCGCCCAGCGATAACACCGGCACCTCCAAAAAACGTAAACCAAAGGCACCTTCCGGTGCCTCGAGGGCCCGCTATAAGGCGTTAAAGGCTCAGGGCATGGAGTCTGAACAAGCTGCTGCCCTTGCCAAAAACACATTTGCGGACCTCAAAAAAATGGGCTTCAAGTTCGATCTGCCACAACCTCCAACAGAGCGTCCCGACAAAAGGGCTCGCTCAGAGGAGGAGTCTCCAAAGGGTCAACCCAAAAAGGCCCAAAAGACAAGTGGCAGCGATAGACCGACTCAAAGCCCAACACAACTACCGGCTGTGAGCTACAGTGCAGCGCTAACTTCCCCGAAGGTAGGTATAAGGGATTCAATGCTGATGTCAGAGACTCAGCTGGATACCCTTTACGAAGCCCTGGTGGAAAAAATTCAGTCGGTAGAAGAGGGTAAGGGACCTAATTTTGGAGGTCTCTCCAAAAAACCGGGGTGGCTGCTCATAACATGCGACAATGCGCACGCAAAGGAGTGGCTGGTGGAGAATATACCACTCCTGAAACCGTGGCCAGAGGCAAACCTCTCTGTCATTAATGAAGAGGATCTGCCAAAGCCGACTGTAGGAGTGGTATACGTTCCAGACCCTGAAGGCCAGAGCACCGAGAAGGTACTCAAACTACTACGTGTTCAGAATGAGGGGCTGAACACGAGCATTTGGAAGGTCCTCAACAAAAAGGTCGAAAAGGGCGGAGTAACTTTTACTCTGTCCATAGACGACCAGTCTGCTAAGGTCCTTCGGAGCAAGGACCTAAAGGCCAGTTTGGCTTTCAAAAAGGTCCTGTTTAGGCTAAAAGGCGGCAAAGCCAATATGCCGATAGGGACCCCGTCCGCTCCGCAACCTTCCACAACGGCTGCACCTACCTCGCCCCAACCAGGGCCAAGTGGGATCGCGCCCACAGGAGGGATCAGGTTTCCCCCTAGCAGGGGGGCTTCAAGGGGAGGCCAAAACCCCAGGGGTCGGGGACAACGCCCACATCAGAGGGGCAACTTCGTCGGGCGTGGACGCAGAGGGGCGCAGGCCCCAAAGCGTCAGAATTAACACCGCACACCCGAACAACGGTATCCGCATACTCCAGGCCAACCTACATCACGCGGTGGCGGCATCCGCTGTCGCCAACAACACCATCGCACAAAATGGCCTGGACATTGCACTAATTCAGGAACCGTGGCTCACCCAATCAAAGGTAGCCGGCCTTAATGGAATAGGTAAGATTTTAGTAAACGAAAAAGGAACCAAACCTAGGGCCTGCATCATTTTCAAAAAACGCGTTAACTTCTTATCTGTTCCAGAGCTAAGCAGTGATGACACAGTGGCGGCATTCGTACATCTCAAGGGGCTAGGTCAGACAAAGCTTTTAATATGCTCCGCTTACCTGCCCGGGGAGAAAGCAGACCCTACAGAAGAACTGTCCAAAGTCGTGGACTACGCCAGAAGACACAAGACAGAGGTATTAATAGGATGCGATGCGAATGCTCATCACACCATTTGGGGAAGCACCAACATCAATAAAAGGGGTGAGTTACTTTTTGACTTCCTACTAATTAACGGTTTGCATATTATTAACAAAGGTTTCACTCCCACTTTTGTAACCAAAAATAGACAGGAAGTCTTAGACATTACTTTCGCTACCGAAAAAATTGCCAAACACATTGTGAACTGGCATGTCAGTCGCGAAATCTCTATGTCCGACCACAAACATATTATATTCGGCATACAAGGGTCGTTACCTACTGAACCCATTAGGCTTAGAAATCCAAAAGCGACCTCTTGGGAGCAATACAAAGCTTCCCTTGCAGAAGTCCTAAAGAACTTACCTAAGTCAATAAAAACTCCAGACTCTCTAAACACTGTGACAGACATGCTTACTGATGGCATTATTAACGCCTACGAAAGTAGCTGCCCAGTGAAAGAGTCTCTAGGTACTAAAAAAGCCACGTGGTGGAACAAGAGGCTAGAAAAGCTCAAGAATTCCACGCGACGCTTATCCAATCAGGCCTCTAATTCCCCAAACAGGGACAAATTCCGCAAAGCCCTGACTGAATACAATAAAGAAATCAGAAAAGCTAAGAGAGCGTCTTGGAAGCGCTTTTGTGAGAGTATAAACCAAACTCAACAAGGCGCAAGAATACACAAAATTCTTGCCAAGACACCTGACAATTATCTAGGACTACTTAGGAAACCAGATAATACTTTTACAACCACAGAGATGGAGTCCTTACAATTGCTAAGAGACACTCACTTTCCCGGTTCGTATACCACGCTTAACCCAAAGAACGCAAAAAGTGAGGATCACTCACACAAGGCGCAAAATACTGACTGGAAAACGGCCAATACGATCTTCAGGCCGAACCAGGTTAAATGGGCTATAGATAACTTCCTACCATTTAAATCAGCGGGTGAGGACGGCATATTCCCTGCGTTGCTACAACAGGGAATAGACTTACTCACCCCGCATCTGGTTAAGATCTTCAGGGCCAGCTTAGCCCTGGGTGTCATACCGGAGCAATGGATGAGGGTAAAGGTATGCTTCATACCTAAGGCTGGGAAAAAGGACTACTCACAGCCAAAATCCTTCAGGCCTATAAGCCTTACATCCTTTCTTTTGAAAACAATGGAAAAAGTAATTGACCAGCACATAAGAGCCAACAATTTAATGGATAGACCATTAAGTAACAATCAGCATGCTTACCAAAAAGGGAAATCCACGGAAACTGCCTTACTCAATCTGGTTGACAAAGTGCAGAAAGCCCTGGAGGATAAGCAAACGGCTCTGTGTGCATTTCTCGATATTGAGGGTGCGTTTGACAACACTCCTACTAAAACAATCCTCAGTGGACTGGAAAATAAAGGGGTAGACAAAACCACACTCAGGTGGGTGGAAAGCATGCTCTCTAGCCGTATTGCTACGGTTACTTTAAACGAAACCTCGCATGACTTCCACACTTCTCGAGGGTGTCCTCAAGGAGGAGTACTATCCCCACTACTATGGACACTCGCTGTAGACCAACTACTTGCACTTATGAATGGTCTTGGTTATGATACACAAGGTTATGCGGATGACCTGGTGGTCATAGTCAGAGGCCCATGTCTCCACACCATCTCTGGCATACTGCAAGCAGCTCTCAACACAATCGTCAACTGGTGCAGAGCTAACGAACTATCAATCAACGCTGACAAAACAGTGATAGTACCATTTACTAAAAAAAGGAAGCTAGAAAAGCTAATACATCCCAAGCTTAATGGCAAAATCCTAACTTTATCAAAAGAGGTGAAATATCTAGGAATAACCATTGACCAAAGGTTAACTTGGAACACTCACCTACAGAACGTTAATCAAAAAGCTAAAATGGCCCTATGGGCAAGCGGTCGCATGGTCGGAGCTAAATGGGGCCTTAACCCCAAAATGGCTCAATGGTTGTACACTGCAGTAGTAAGACCTATAATCACATATGCGTCCGCTGTGTGGTACAACAAAACGCTCCAAAAGACTGCAATCACCAAGCTTAACAGTATACAACGTTCCGCCTGTATCATGATAACAGGTGCCTTTACGTCTACACCAGGGGAAGCACTAAATGCACTGTTAAACTTAACACCACTACATCTGCAGGTGCAAAAAGAAGCTAGAACCTGCATCTATAGAGTATGCACACAATCACCAACCGAATGGCAATCATATGCCTTGAATAAACTAAAGGAGTCAGTGTTCAATCGCAATTCACTAAGCATGCCAGCGGATGGTATGAAAAGTGAAATAGACTTCACTCAACTGTACACCATAGAGATACCTGAAAGGGAGACATGGCTGAATGGCCGTGTGTCAAACAAAAAAGGAAGTCACATATGGTTTACAGATGGATCCAAAAAAGGATCAGATGTAGGTTGTGGAGTCTTCGGACAAAGGCCCAAACATAGGACAAGCGTCAACCTTGGTAAAGAGGCCTCTATCTTCCAGGCCGAGGTCTTCGCAATTAACAAATGTGCGGAGATCAACTTAAGCCGGAAGCTTAGAAATCAACACATCTACATCAACTCCGACAGCCAGGCGGCGCTACAGGCGTTGGAGTCCTTTGAGACAAACTCAAGGCTAGTGAAAAACTGCAAGGACAACCTTAATGCTCTTGGCGCATCTAACAAAGTTGTGATTAGATGGATTCCAGGACATTCAGGCCTAGAAGGTAATGAAATGGCAGATGAACTCGCAAGGACTGGTGCTGACAACCCTCAGGCAGGACCGGAACCCTTTTGCGGTATAGCCAAACAACGAGCCTACTATATTCTAAAAACTCAGTGTGACCATATGGCAAAGGAACTATGGAAATCAGTCCCCGGACAAAACCATGCCAAGGCCCTGATAAACGGTCACAACAAAAATTTCTCCAAAGAACTCATCGAGTTTAAAAGACAGAAAACTAGTGCTGTGACAAGAATACTAACAGGACACTGCAAACTCAATAAACATCTGTTTAACCTAAACATGAGCCAGTCAGCGATGTGCAGATTCTGCCAGGAGGAAGAAGAAAGTGCTATGCACATACTCTGCTCCTGCGGACCACTCATGTACAAAAGAAGTATTTACATAGGACAGCATATTTTGCTTCCAGAGGAGATACAACAGCTCTCTGCCCAGCACATTTGGAAGTTCCTGGAAGCTACCGGTCTGGACAGGGAAGTTTAAATAAGGGGCACTACAAAGATCAGCAATGGTCGAAGCAGTATCTTTAAGCCCACACCATCAAATAATAATAAATAATAATACGTGGTGAAGAAGTACAGTTGTATTTACACTTTAAAAAAAAATGATAAATTTCAATAAAAACATCTCTTCTTCTACTAACAGACTCAGTTCTAAACGGTCTCTTTGTAAAGAAACACCGTTGCGATTAAAAAAGAAATTAACTAGAAACAATAAAGACTTTTTAAAGCTACTTGGTTTATTAAAATGAACATTTTAAATATATGTCAACCAGCGTCATACGACAACAGCATAGAAAGTTTTGAATATCATTCCTACAAACCGTATGTATCAAGTTTTAACAACAATGATGAAATCCGGATACCAATTAATCAACAGGACTTGTACGTGTTGCCTGCACTCAGTTGTTTGTATATTGAGGGCAGAGTTGATGTGTATAAGCAAGACAAAGCCGCCAAAGAAAAAGTGTCAAGTGTGCATTTTGTGAACAACCCAGCACTATTTCTATTTCAAGACATTAGATATGAACTAAATGGGATAGAAATAGATAAGATTAAAAATGCAGGTGTTACCACCACAATTAAATCTTATCTGTCGTTGAATGAAAATGAATCCAAAAGCGCAAGAGTTTGGGGTTGGTCTCCTACAGGCACTACCACTGATGGAGTATTTTCTGTATCTATACCGCTGAATAAAATATTAGGTTTCGCTGAAGATTATGAAAAAATCATAATAAACTGTAAACATGAATTAGTACTATTGAGAAGTAATACAAATCTCAATGCCTTACGATTAAATACAGGAGAAATTGTTGAGGATATAATTATAAATAAAATAGTTTGGCGAGTTCCTCATGTCAGAGTGTCGGACCGCGAAAGAATCAATTTACTAAAACATTTAGAAAAAGATCGTGCGATAAGCGTAGCATTTCGTAACTGGGATTTGTATGAGTATCCATTATTACCTAAAACCCGTAAACATACATGGTCAATTAAAACTTCATCGCAGATAGAGAAACCGAGATTTGTTGTAATCGCATTACAAACAAATCGTAAAAACAATGCAACAACGTCGATGGCAGAGTTCGACCATTGTTACATTCGCGATGTGAGAGTATTTCTGAATTCTTCATATTATCCATATGAAAGTTTGAATATTAGTTTCTCGGACAACAGATATTCATTAATATATGAACAGTATGCAAGATTTCATCAGTCTTATCACGGTCGTCGAGCTGAACCGTTGATGGGATTAAAAGAATTTAAAGACATAGCTCCCTTATACGTTATAGACTGTTCTCGACAGCACGAAATGTTAAAAGGATCAATTGATGTGAGAGTCGAATTCGAATCCGATCAAGACATACCTGAAAACACATCTGCGTACTGTCTTATTCTAAACGATTGTATATTTGAGTACAAACCATTGAGTAATATTGTAAAAAAAATATCATGAATTCTAATACAATAATCGTAGATTTACAAGGGTTTAAGGATTTGAAAAATAAATTTATTATCAAAGAATTATCGATTGCAACAAAATATTATACACAAACCTTCTTGATTAAAGCACCTTATTCTTTTAAAACTCTGTCTACTGAAGAAAAAAAACAAGTTCGATGGTTAGAAAACAATCGAGGGCTAAAATGGCATGAAGGATTTATTGATTATAGAGAATTTCGACGAGTTATAATTCCATATCTAAATGGTAAAAATGTCTTGACAAAGGGAATGGAGAAGGTTGTATGGATTCAAGAGTTATGCAATGATTGTGAAATAATAGAGTTGGGTGAGAAAGGTTGTCCTAAGTTACTTAAACTATATGACAATTACTGTGATGAAATCAATCACGTGTTTAATTGTGTTTATCATAAAAAAATGTGTGCTTTGAAAAATGTACTCTGTTTAAAAAAGTGGTGTCAGGAAAATTTTGTATTTAATTCTTTATTTAATTAATAAATGTATTTTTTAAACATACTGTGTTTTTATTTTATTACTTAAATCAATTATATATATTTTATGAAATGAAAAGATATTATTATGTTTTCCATTTTTTATTATTAAATTAAAATTATTACATCACAATTTATTATTAAAGTTACTTACATCGTAATTAAAATAATAACATTTATTTCCTAACATACATTTCACAATACAAAACAACACAATGTTAATACCAATTAGTATAACTATAGTTACAGATTTTTTTTGATATATTACTGATAATTTTTTCAGTCTGGTCCATAATCTCATCACCAATATCTTTTACCACGTATTGGGAGCTCAATAGAACGTTATCATCATGAATACAGTCACTTATTAGTTGATCACACTCTAAGTCCAGCACCTGAATCTTGATCAGTCGGAGTCCTTTCTGTGGAGCGCTATTTATCACAAATGAATGATGAGGAACCCGTGATTTAATAATTTTTTTGGAAAGGTCATTCCTAATGCGACTCCCTTTCGTCTTCATTTTCCGTTCACGAGAATTTCTTTCTTCGCTCTCCGAAACGATAGGGTCTACGTCTACGTCAATTACACGTTGTGTTGTCTGTAACAAAAAACACTTTTAATTTATGTAATTCAATAAACATAACAACTAACCAAAAATACAGTAAAAAAACAACTTACCTTCCGTTCATGAGTCTTCGTTTTACGTTTTTGAGATGCTTGCATTTTTAAAAATTCCTCGGTAAATCCGGCTGACAGTCGTTGAGCATGTTCAAAGGAATCAGGAATATACGTTTCGTTATCCGAAATGGAAGCGAAAACATCAACGTCTTGTGCTGCCTGTAACAAACCAAAAATACTTTAAAATAAAATCAGTCAATTGTATATATTTTAATAAATAAGATGTAAGATCAATAACTTACCATTTTTAATTATTATTTTTTAATGCTGAAAATCGGAGAGAGTACAGGTAGTATAGGTTGGTACTGATGGCAGTATAATAATGAAAAAAAATATTTATTTCACCTATTGTATTACATATAATGCCTTTTCATAAAATTTCACCGTATTCACTCGCACTTATTACAGTGTGTGCGAAATGTACGACTCAAATTACACTAAAAAAATGCAGCGCTTAGCGATTTGTGTTGCAATAATAAATAGTTTCGATTATCATTCAAGTTAGAACATGTTTACAAAATTCACCTATATTGTTATGCAACATATTTCTGATATTTTTTTATCATTATTTTCCATAATCATAAACTTTTCTGGACATCTAGATTATAAATAAAACAATTTCATCTATTAACTATATTAATTTTATTAAAATTATGATTATACACTTTGAACCTTAAGTAAATCATTCTTAATTTTAAGTTTTACAAAATATAAAATAAACACAATTCTTGTTTTTTTACAGATTTGATAGGTACACTATTTTTAAAAAACCTGTTAAAAGTTAAAGATGGTAGTATGCCCCCATGCCTTTGTCGAAATCTTATTTTTCGATATAACTCGCTTATCGTCATCAGCTGATAAAGCAATTTTATTTACAGCACATGTAAATAATTCATGTTTAATTGATTTGAATAAAATATTTGTTTTTCGAACAATATCACCTTCGTAAAGAGATTTTTCATAATCTGATACATTAAAATCACGTACAATATTTCTTTTAATTCCTTTAGCCTTTTTTATTGTGCTGTCTGTAGTCTTAATGCAATATAACTTTGAACGAAGTCCTACGAATTCGCTTATGATTTTAGTCCCCATTTCAAGCTTAAACAAGCCAGGGACTTTTTTATTTTGAATTGGTAAATTATATTGATTATTTTCACAATTACTAGTGTCGAAATATGGCAAAAAAAAATTTTTTACATCACAATAAAAATTATTTGTTTGTATATGATATATAAAACTATCTGTATCTGTGTAACACATCTGTATTCGGTTTTTGTAAAAAGGTTGTATTGTTGAGTAATGGAAATCATACATGTGGCTTTTTGAAAGTTCTAAAACAGTGAAACCGATATAAATGGGTTTGTTCAAAATTATTTCTTCGGGGTTTAATTGAACCGCTACTAAATTATTGCTAAAAACCGTCGCACTGTGGAAATTTGGACGAGCGATAAGTTTTTGAGCACATTTTCTTTTTTTAGTCACATTTTTATTATCAGTCCACTGATTTACCAAATGCACGTTAACTCTCTTCTCATTATTTTCTAAAGTTTTTCCAAACACACTATTGTTCAATAGTTTGAAAAAATCTTGTTCAAAAGTAGATGAACTTTTTTGTCTCAATTTAGTATTTAAATCAATATATTGTTTTAAATATGGGCTTTGTCTGAAAGTTATTACGCGATGAATTTTCTTTAAAATCAAACCATGTTTTAAACAAGTTTGTAAATGAACATAATGAATAACATAATTGAATTTATCATATAAATTCGGAATTAATTTGTGATTCTTCCCACCCGGCGGAATGCATTTTTCAGGGCAAAATGGCAAATCATTGTGTAAATTATGCAAATGCTTAGGATATACCAGATCAACTTCTAGTATAAAACCATAGTCAGAATCAATTGCAACTTTAACTATATCAAATTTATTGATTTCATGTTGATCAAGAAACCTAAAATTGGATAATGGTAAATATTGACACATGCTAAACCCATATAAATTGTTACAATCAATATAAGCGATATAAGAAGTAGGCTCTGAGGGTCTGTAATCGGGTAAATAATAATTATTGGCTCTGGCATGCCTATGGGAGCACAAGCACACACCTCCACGGATGCCATTCTGTAACATTCTAATCATAGTCAAATCATTAATAAGTTCTAATTGAATCCCTGTTTTTAACAACATTGCGTCGAACGATAGACTAGGCGCTGTTAAATAAAACGCTGGATCTAACTGATAATGCTGTTTGCAAGTACGTCGGAAATTTTCAAATATATCTGACAATAATAGAACATCTGTTTTTAAATACAAATCTGTATAAGAACCTAGGTCCGGAATTTTAAAGGTTGACCAAATTAAATTCGCATGGCTGTAATCCTCGTCAGAGATATTTTGATCGTTCAGAGAACTGTAAAAACAGTCTTTTGGTGGAAGTTTATTTTCCTGATATCGTTCCCATGAGTTCATATATTCATATGGATATACGCCTTTACGAATGAGCAACTGAAACTTTTCTTCGCTTGGGTAAAAACGTTTTAGGTATTTAAAATCTTCTGGCTTTAAAGTATCTGATAATTTACTTAAACTTGTTGCCAAAAACTTAAACGAATCAACGAAACGAAGTTGATAAAACTGATCATGAGAAACCGGTACAAATTTTGTAAATGAAATATAATTTTCTTTAGTTTTAGGTATAATTTTTATGTCGCCAGGAACCTCGGCTAAAGCTTTGATGAATAAGTGACAGTCGTAACCAGCTAGGTTGTGGAAAAAAATGGGTACAAACGAAGGACGTTTATATTGCAAATTGCAGTGTGGGTGCGCAGCGCCGCGATAACGACCGGTGATGTGACAATGGTCGCGGACTTTGTCTGAAAATACAAAGTTCTGACAAATGTGACAATGAGTTGCTTTAACAAAATTTGTTTCGTCTTCATCAGTAAATATCATCGGAACTGTAGCGCTAACAATTTCGAATATATTTTGTACGTCTTTGATAATTGACTTAACAAACCGCTTATCACAATTGGGTCCTCGGTATGAAACGTAACGATTATAATTAGGGTCATCACAACAAACGATATAATAAGCAAACGCTATAGGTACATGGTGGTTCAAAGTAGTCGTGTTTTGAGAAGAGTCCGTGCCAACGTTAGTTTGAAGCATTGATTCAAAATCGGCATAAATACAGAAGGGCATATTTTGTTTACGGTCATAATTCTTAAATTGTATTAGTGAACCCTTGTTCGGCAAAACCGTCACCACCCCTCCACATTGATGACTATCAACTTCTTCTAAAGTATCAAAATATAATAAACAAAAATCACAAAAATAAATCTTAGCGTGGTGGGACGTTACTTGACTCCGAAAAAGTCTAGAACAGTCTTTAATCAAACAATAATGTGAGGAATTATGATTTTCTAGAAATAATAAATGTATAATTTTGGGGTTGCGTTTTTTATCGATTTCTGATTTGTATAAAGGACCTACGATTGTTTTGTTTTTTTTTAAACCATAAATTATAAACTTTATGTTTGAGTTATTCTTTTCAAATATTTTGATATCATGAAAAGTCACAGGAAATGACATTCCGCTTGTGTCGAAAAGTTCTCGAAAATGTGGATAAGACGATGTCCTACTTGGATGTTTTTTGGCTGGATATAAAGCAGCTGTCACACACCATAAAAAGCAATACTGATCCTTATTTAAAATATTCAAACACGCTTTTTTAGATTGAATTGATTTAGGTAAACTTATAAAACTGGAACCAGCTAGAGGTTGGTATTTGTTAAGATTGACCTCAATGTATAAATTGTTCAAAAAAGACCACCCACTATCACGATGTTCAAATTCCTCGATACTCTTTTTAAATTGTGTAACTGTCTCAAAATACAGGTTTTCAAAGTCATAATTAAAATATAATATTTTGTTTTTCGTATTAAAGGACTTAACTGATTGTGAATTATCTTTAAATTGTATAAATGTACCGAAGAATTCAAAATTCACTTTCACACATGTGTGTTTAATAAGATATTCATCTAAGAGAGATTTTAACTTGTCATGAATTTCAGAAAAAAAAATATCTATCGAAGCTGATTGAGATTGAGTATTAGCTATTATTTTGTACGTTAAGATACGGTTACGAAATGCGGTGGTGATCATTTCTATACCATCACTATGTTTTATAGTATGATTATTATTTTTATGAAAATTGCTTCTCAAATGACCTACCCATGATTTATTGTGAACAGATGTGTTACACACAGTACAGAAAGGCATAGTAAAAATTATCTTTTATTATTAAAATATGTAGAAAACATAAAAATAGCTTAAACCGTGCTATATCTAACTAAACCGACCCTATTTACTTATAACTAACTTTATCACTATAATGCACGGGTTCTGCGTCCTCGAATACGGTCCAAGTTCGTCCTAGGAACGCTTGCAGTGCCTCCCAAGACAATGATGATTCGTCGCACTGCAGCTTCACCGACACCAACGCCTTCTTGTAGCGTACATCAGGAGCGTTGCTCACGTAGTCCGGCGTTTTGTAAATTTTTAGATCGACAAAATAGTCGCCACTGGTGTTGAGAGCACGACGAGACGTCCCCGTCGATACTCTGCTGCTGAAGCTGGACGTCACGCCTTCGCCGCGGTGCTTCGGCTTACTGCAACTGGCTTCTTCACTTTGCAGTATGTTAAAAATATCCCGTCTTTTAGACCTGTAAAGAAAAAAAAAAGATATAATAAATGCAAAAATGCTAGCTTTGAATATCGGGTTATGATTGATAAAGCTATGAGGTCACACAAACGTCCAGGGAAGTAGCACCCTGGTGTTACTGATATTCATAGGTGATGGTTACCATCAGATGGACCGCTTGCTTGCTTGCCTGTCATATGTCATAAAAAATATGATTATGAAGCTCCGTCTTTTGAAGTTGGCTGAAAAATAATAACTATTATTTACCTGCTAGGCATCGAGATAGACTCAGGCGGTGGTGAGGTCGCTTTGCGCTTTGATACTGCTGCAGAGCCACGGATGAAGTCGACATAAGATGACGACGTGTCTTGGGTCTTTTTCCCAGCGACGGCGGCGCTCTTGCGCTTGCTCGTTTTCACCTTCTTTGGAGGTGCTACAGCAGACACCACTGATGAGGCCTCGTACTCTGAATCAGACCTGCAAAAAAATTTTTTTTTTTAGTCTAAAATCTATGTTTTTTTATTTTACCCGGGTATACCCGACACCTGGTAAAATAAAACATAAATTATATTTTATGTTTTTATTTATTTTACCCAGGGTAAAACAATTTATAATAATTGTACATAATAAATGTACAAATAATACTTACTAACATTTTTCAAATTAATGAAGAAAATGTTTTCAGCAACAGCAATTCTTGTGCAGCAACTCTGGAGCACTCTCGAATAATATTTGAATTTTATTTTTTTTGGCCTTTTTAAACATTAATTATCACTTACTCATCACAAAAACCGGTCATTTACGAATTGGATTTGCTCTCCGAGGGTTCCGTACAAATGTATAGGTAGGTAATTAAGAAAACAAATACATTATTGATTTAACTTAAATTTGAGTTCTATGGTTAGGTACTGCATCAACCACATTAGTTGGTAATCATAAATTCCCTTTTTTATTAAAATGCATATTCATTACAACTTTATACTTATAATACGTGTTTTTCGGGCCTAACATGCGGACGGACAGGACGTACAAAGAATTGATCTTAAAAGTGTTTCGTTTTTCCGTTTGAGGTACGGATCCCTGAAAATTGGGCAATAGTAAATTGTTTCAAAATTTAAAATGATATAAGTAATATCATAGTATAATAAGAAACCTTAATTACCAAAAATTAAGGTACATAACATTTATGCTATGGTCATCATTTTCTATGTGTACATCAAGGTGGCGGGTGCACTCTTGCGATTAGAATGAAATGTTTTATAATAATAGTACTTGCTGCGTACCTCTTTGTGGTGTACTTTATTTCTGCTATAGTTTTTTAACAAATAAAATTAAAAGAGATACAAAGAAATTCCCTTTTATCACATAGGTAGATATAAACCAAATATCTATGAAGAGTTTATTCTAATATGGTAATGACTTAACGAACATCAGCAACACAGTTAAAGAACAAGTACCTACTATAGTTAGAAATAGTATTAATTTCAATCGCAGGAATAGACCCGCCATCCTGATGTACACTTTTCTATCGGGCGAACTTAGCATTAATTTGTTGCAACATTTTGGTATTTCATCACCCGAAATTTCATTTTGCTATTCAAGCAACAGCCCACGAATGCTTACGTAGCTTCATCACAGGTTCTCAAACTACTCACAAAAGGTAAAAGCATGCTTTAGCAAAAACACAGTCTTGGTCTTAAAAATGAGTCTTTGCTGTTTCAAGTAGTAGTTGAGTAAGTATTGGTTTATATTTTATCAAAATCAAAAAATATTTTTTGATAAATAAAAATATTTTACCAACTCTTGTAACTTTAGCTAACATATTAATTTAATATTTTGAAATATATAGTTTTGTGACTTATTTCATACAAAAAGCCATTTGTTTTTATTAATGTTTGCAACTGGGTACAACAGTTTGAGATTCACTCATTCGAACTATGCAATTCAGCGTTGCAAGTTAGGGCCGCTGCATACACATTCTTACTAACATATTCAAGATGGTATTAATAAAAACGATTCTGAGTAGTTTATATTATACATATAAATTAATATTTGGGAACAGCTTGATTTTGATCGATTTAATCAACCATTTGGGTGGAGAGTTATAATTGGTGATCTATTTGCGTAGACTAAACTGAAACCCAGCTCGCTCTAATCGCATTAACCACATGAAAGCTAAAAAGTACTTCGAATCCCAGTCCTTACCCTACCATTGGGTAGTTTTGTCTTTCATTAAAATATTATTTAAATATAATAAAATAGTTGATTAAAATATTATTATGCTGACATGGGTTTGTGCGCAAACGCCCTTATCGTGTACCTCGTGTTCTCACTCGTTCCAACATTCCGTTCGGCCATTTTGTTGAGAGACGGTAACCTATTACGAGGTGCGTGAAGAAGGAGCTCGATTAAAAAAATAAAGGAAAAAATATGTAAGTAAAAATTATGTTAATCATTACAATAATTATTTACACTGGTAGATAAAATATTGTTTTCAAAGTTTATTGATTATAATTAGTGCTATGTTGTAGATATCTAGTATAAAATGGATACCTACATCAATTTAGAATTTTAATTATTTTAATGTAATAAATAAGAATCATTAAACATAGTAAAACGTAATCCAAGTAATAAGTATTTGTTTTTTTATTTTGAAGTAAGTAATTATCTATAAATATACACTTAACTAACTAATTATGGAAAACCAATTAAGTCATTTAAAAATGTATCAACTAAGTACATAAGTTCGAATTAATAGTACTTAAATCAAAGTTTTATTTTCTTTTTCTTTTTCAGATATTTAATCACAATGGAGAGTCGCACAAGAAACCAAAATATCAAATTAGAAAGATGTCGTTAACGTAAGTAATTGCAATTTTATTTAGTTTCATAGTTAAATAAGTACCTAAGTCGTCATCATTACGAACCCTATATTATGTAAAAATCAACCCTTTAATGTTATGTAAAAAAATTGTTTAAAAAATTGCTAAATGTAAACTTTGCATAGGTATTTTAAACATATTTAACCAAATTGTAGTCAGTTTAAAATGGAAAATATGAATGTATATTGTAATAATATAATGTCTTGATGACATTTATTATTAGATTTATTGGATTAGAATTAATTGTAAATCAAAAGTTTCATTTTCTTTTTCTTTTTCAGATATTTTTACACTGGAGAGTCATGAGACACGAGAAACCAAAATATCAAATTAGAAAGATGTCGTTAAAACGTAAGTAATTGCAATTTAATTTATAGTTAAATAAGTCGTCATCTCTTTATTATTATGTAAAATCAACCCTATAAAGTTATCTAAAAAAGTTGTACATAACTAGAATGTAATAGAAATTAAATCTCTTCAATGCGGTTTTTATGTTCGACAATTGCATTCAAAAGTTTAAAAAAGGCTATCTAGAACTAAAATGGTACCCGTGTGGCGTGTTTGGTTGAAAAAATATTATATGTATTATAACTTATTTTTTTAATTTCAGGTGATGGTGTCTTCTTGGCGTGGTACGAAGACTGGATTAAAGTGTATTTCGTTAATTTGTGATAATGTATATTTAAAAAAAGTTAATAATACAATCTGAATTTAAAAATGTGAACTTATATGTTAGCAGCTTTAGTTAGCAATTAGGAAGTATGATCGGTGCGTGATCTTACCCACGGGCCGCAGGGAGTTGCTTACCACGGTACTCCCAACCGATCATCAGTTAGGATTAGGAAGCATGGTTGGTGCGTGATCTTACCCACGGGCCGCAGGGAGTTGCTTACCACGGTACTCCCAGCCGACCATCAGTTAGGATTAGGAAGTATGGTTGGTGCGTGATCTTACCCACGGGCCGCAGGGAATTGCTTACCACGGTACTCCCAGCCGACCATCAGTTAGGATTAGGAAGCATGGTTGGTGCGTGATCTTACCCACGGGCCGCAGGGAGTTGCTTACCACGGTACTCCCAGCCGACCATCAGTTAGGATTAGGAAGCATGGTTGGTGCGTGATCTTACCCACGGGCCGCAGGGAGTTGCTTACCACGGTACTCTCAGCCGATCATCAGTTAGGATTAGGAAGCATGGTTGGTGCGTGATCTTACCCACGGGCCGCAGGGAGTTGCTTACCACGGTACTCCCAGCCGACCATCAGTTAGGATTAGGAAGCATGGTTGGTGCGTGATCTTACCCACGGGCCGCAGGGAGTTGCTTACCACGGTACTCCCAGCCGATCATCAGTTAGGATTAGGAAGCATGGTTGGTGCGTGATCTTACCCACGGGCCGCAGGGAGTTGCTTACCACGGTACTCCCAGCCGATCATCAGTTAGGATTAGGAAGCATGGTTGGTGCGTGATCTTACCCACGGGCCGCAGGGAGTTGCTTACCACGGTACTCCCAACCGATCATCAGTTAGGATTAAGAGATTAAAGTGTATTTCGTTAATTTGTAATAATGTATATTTTTTTAAGTTAATAAAAATACAATCTGAATTTAAAAATGTGAACTTATATGTTAGCAGCTTCAGTTAGCAATTAGGATGTATGATCGGTGCGTGATCTTACCCACGGGCCGCAGGGAGTTGCTTACCACGGTACTCCCAGCCGATCATCAGTTAGAATTAGGAAGCATGGTTGGTGCGTGATCTTACCCACGGGCCGCAGGGAGTTGCTTACCACGGTACTCCCAGCCGATCATCAGTTAGGATTAGGAAGCATGGTTGGTGCGTGATCTTACCCACGGGCCGCAGGGAGTTGCTTACCACGGTACTCCCAGCCGATCATCAGTTAGGATTAGGAAGCATGGTTGGTGCGTGATCTTACCCACGGGCCGCAGGGAGTTGCTTACCACGGTACTCCCAGCCGATCATCAGTTAGGATTAGGAAGCATGGTTGGTGCGTGATCTTACCCACGGGCCGCAGGGAGTTGCTTACCACGGTACTCCCAGCCGATCATCAGTTAGAATTAGGAAGCATGGTTGGTGCGTGATCTTACCCACGGGCCGCAGGGAGTTGCTTACCACGGTACTCTCAGCCGATCATCAGTTAGAATTAGGAAGCATGGTTGGTGCGTGATCTTACCCACGGGCCGCAGGGAGTTGCTTACCACGGTACTCCCAGCCGATCATCAGTTAGAATTAGGAAGCATGGTTGGTGCGTGATCTTACCCACGGGCCGCAGGGAGTTGCTTACCACGGTACTCTCAGCCGATCATCAGTTAGAATTAGGAAGCATGGTTGGTGCGTGATCTTACCCACGGGCCGCAGGGAGTTGCTTACCACGGTACTCCCAGCCGATCATCAGTTAGGATTAGGAAGCATGGTTGGTGCGTGATCTTACCCACGGGCCGCAGGGAGTTGCTTACCACGGTACTCCCAGCCGATCATCAGTTAGGATTAGGAAGCATGGTTGGTGCGTGATCTTACCCACGGGCCGCAGGGAGTTGCTTACCACGGTACTCCCAGCCGATCATCAGTTAGGATTAGCAAGCATGCAAGACTAATCAATGTTCGATGGTTAAATTGTTTGTTGATTTTTATTTTTTACTTTCATTCGGAGAATGAGGTTTCCTACATTATCATTTCGAAATTAATCTACCACGAATAATAAGAATATAATTTATAAAATTGTAAAAGACTAAGAATAAAGAATGTTGATTTTGATTTGATTTTTATTTTTGATTAATTCTGGTTATTGGGTATTCTGAGATCACGAAGTGGCTCAGAATGCCCAATAACCATCTACTCCTGAGAAGTAAAAAATATAGTTAATTATGTGTTTAGTGCTTGAATAATAAAACAACTATAATTTTGTCGCGTTGTAATTGTCAAAATTATGACATTTTTCAATTCACTTCCGCCTGTGCTTTCGCTCGTACTGTTGTTAGTTTTTTTTTATTTGTTTGTTGTTAATTTAGTAAATTTGAATAGATTAGAGTGACTTCGTGGTTAAAATGTTGGACAGGGCTCGGTGTGAATTGTGTTATAGTTATAGAATTTATCCGTTTCAGTTGTAAGTAGTTAATTGTTTATTTTGGTTTAGTCTGTTTTGTTTACATTCGTAATGGCTGCAATTTTAGACGTGGGTTGTTGTCTCACAGACTTTTTATTAGATAATAATTTTCAGACATACAGTTTTGAAAATAAAAAACATATTATACAGCGCGCCCGTGCTTTTCCTTCTATGAAAATAGATTATAAACGGAAAGATGGCTTTACTAAACATTTTCAGTGTAATTTGTACAAAAAGTATTCGTGGCTCACAGGTAGGTAGTTGAAAACTTAAAACACTGTTTTGGTTTTCCATATTATACCTATCAGTGCTTTTATGTATGGTAATGGTAATATGGTATTCGGAATTCTCCATCCATGTGGTAAGATAAAACTGTATATTTTTTTTTTGCTCCGGCTTCCCCTGAGTAAAATTTCACCCTTCGCCACTGGTGGACTACACTTGTAGAAAAATTAAAAACTGTAGAGAATTTAACCAAAGATGATTGAACGTAGCAAGGTTGATCTGGCTGTTTTCCCCTAGGTATATAAGGAAACACATACATAACACAGCAATGGAATGACATAGCTTTTATATTGAATTTCATATTTTTATTTTTAAAACTACTGATTGAACTTACTTGCGATACTAAATAGTCTAGCACTGTCCCGTCGTAAATAAACGCATCTAATTCACCGGTCAGGATGCTCGTCACACCTGCACTTACTGTACTGCGGTTGTACCTAAAAACAGAATTCAAATTACATATGTGATTCTTCCCAAGTGTCCAGTCAATTTAAACTCGAATAAAGCATAAGCGGGGTCGACGGGGACTTTTGACATTTGATTTAGGACCATACAAAAAATCCAGCTTGGCTAGAATTAATCGCAAAGTAAATAAGTAAGTATAGTGTACTTATTAATTTTTACCGGTTTTTTACAATATCAGATGGTTCAATTTAATTGAAGAATATTAAAACATTATACATCTAAATTATACTTACTGTGCCATATAAGCATGTGGTTCTGAAAAATATTTCGCTAGAGTTGCATCTGTGTGCGACCACGGCACTGTACCAAACTTGAGAGACGGTCGTTGAGATAGTGGCCTCGCTATCCTAGGATCATCCAGCCCACTCAACTCGTGGAATTCCTCTCGGGTTATCATGAAAGCGGCCAAATTAGCAGTGTAAATAGCCAAGAATACTACTGCGAACATGGCCCACATGTTGGTCATAAACCGAGCTGTAAATCCGCGGGGCGAGTCCACGTGCACTGATGCCTACAAAGTTAAATATTGGGCTTGAAATATTGATTAAACTTCAGATTCAGAAAATTATATTTCCGTGTTTCTCAACATTACCTGAAAGAGTACTGCCCATACAATCCAATATGTGCGACAAAGAGAGAATCTATTCTGCGGTACCCTCTTTGAATTATGTCCGGTGGAGCAATCAAACCCACTTGGTGATAGCCATTCGAAGAAAAATATTGAAAATGTGGCCGCTTGTATCGCCACTGCTCCCACCAACATCCAAGATGCTGTGTCGAACGGCTCTAAAAAGGCCGTGGGTGAGATGATTCCTGTTCGTTTTGCAACCACAATAGCGACGCCGGTTTCCATAAAAGGTACACTAAAATCCACCACGGCTTCTCTGTCAGAATTTATGATTAACGACGTTAATACCTGAAAATAATATGTATTTTAATGAACACGTCCATCGGAAAGGAGCCGTGAGTTCTGTTTCGTTTTAATTTTATTTACCATATCTGTCTTTTTGTTTACTAAGTCCGATATAAGGCCATTCCACTTCCCGTGATGTAGAGTGCCCCATCGTCCATCTTCAACTCTGACCAATTCATAAGTAAATCCTAATTGTTCCGCCAATTGTTGCAGTAAATCAATGCAGAATCCACTGCAACACTGATACAGTGAACTGTTGCCGTGAGCAGACCCCGCCTCCAAGCTAAATAAAACAAAAGAATCGTTACTTACTAATCAAATACGTATACAAGGAGTATGGAAGAGGTTGGCAAAGCATGCTTATGAGTAAGTGATCACTGCCGCCTTGAAGCACAAAGGCACCACGAAGCAAGATCCTGAGTCGCTACCGACCTTTAAAAGGAAAACAAAGGAGAAAAGGTATAAGGAGTGGTTTGCCTTCCGGATCTGTTACCTGCAGACATAATAGTACATATGAGGAGATCGCTACGTACCCTACGACATCGACTTCGGGTGCAACGCGGCAAATGACGCCGCGATCTAGAGAACACCGGCCACTGACCGGATCTGGAGGGGCCAGGTTGATATAAGGTGGTTCTTCCAAAAATGTTATACGCATATGGAATTTTTCTGGAACACCTTGGGGCGGTGTATGTAAGCCACCCGGCCACACGATGTCTTTGATGACCAGCCGTTCCTTCGGATATGAATTCCATGTGCCGATTTCTTCCCACACCAACTATAATATAGTAAATTTATTATTTTACCAAGTCCATTATGTGTAGTGTAGAAAGTATTACGTATAAATATCTCAAGAATCCCACTGCCAGCAATGGGATATAGGCGTCCTTCAATCAAAAGGAATTTACAGCGTACTCCGCCACTATCGACTGCTATCTATGTCGATAGAACAACCTCCTTCTCCGAAGCATGAAAGAGCTTGGAGAATTTTAATAAACGATAAACAACCCAGCCAACTCATACCCATAAGAACGGTATCGAACTGCTAATGTAAAAGTAGCCATGGTTTTATCTAAACTTAATTACCTGATCCCCGATCGCAGGCCTGAGGTTCATTATCTTCAGCTCAGCCGCCCTCAGTTCTCCGTCTGGGGTGAACTCTATATTTGGTCGTCCTCCTTCTCCGTCGACGCTGACGTTGCGCAAATGACGGTAAAACCGTTCCCCAGTGGACCACCTGGCCTCGCTAGCTGCCACTCCACTGCACGATAGCCGAGTGCCAAGAGGATGCCTTACGTTCTCCACTGCCGATATATACGACTCCACACCGTATGCGAACACTTTCACTGCCGTTGCTATTTCTGATATAAGCGACGAACTCGATGTATCGAAGTGGACACCTTATAAATATAAAAAAAATTGCAGTTAGTACTTAATTATATTAAGGAGGTTCTAAATACACGTATCTACCTCAAATCTTACCAAGCATTCCCACAGGAAATTTATTAGGTTGTTGCATGGACCCCAGAACGCTTTGGGTGACAATCCAAACAAAATTTTCTCCAGTTAGATGGAGGTCTCCGGCCGCAGATAAAATTTCCGCCGCCTCTTCGCGAGTCGCGTATAGCAACATCACGCGTGCCTCACTCGTCACCAACTCATTGAGATCAGATGGTCTTTTCACTACAACTGCATTCAATATCGTAAACTTGAAACGGTCCTAAAAGATAAAATATAAACAATAAAAATTATTAAATATTGTATTTGACTATGTAGGTAAGTACTTATGGTACTTATCAAGAAGTACTTACTTGTAAGGCCGTGACTCGTTCCCGTACCGCTTGTATAAAATCGTCATGTCCAGCAATTGCGGAGGTGACTACACTGAACTGATGCCATTTATATCTCTCTAATATAGACAACATTGCCGCAGTTTGATGCTCTATGGACGGAGCAAGCTGCAGACGTAAAGAAGCATGTGAAGCTCGCTTCTCTAAACCGCTGTTGTCTGCGTTCCATGCAATTACCTGTGAAGGATAGAAATAAACATTATTTAGTTTACTAGGTATTTTATCACACACTTTCTACATATTTTTGTGTTAAGCAGTTAGCAAGTAGAAGTATTTAATATAGTACCTACTTATACATATAAAAGTTACGTCAATGTAAATTGAAAGATAAAGAAATAAAAAGATTTACCGGTATGCCGAGATATCCGGCTAACTGTAGAAAGTACTGTGCAGAGGCAGTAGAGCGCCCATATTGTTCATGATTCATAAGATAAAGGATAGCAGATACATTGACTGCCAGAAATTCTTTACAAAGTGAGTCCAGGATAGCTGAAAGGAAAGGATCATAAAAATCAATAAGTAAATTATAGATAAGTAGCTAATAAATTCGGAAGTACAGGTCTATTTGTATCGCTTGCTGAAAATACTGATACTTACACATAGGACTAGGCGTCAAGCCCTGAGTCGAAAGCGTGACATTCAAACGCACTTGCGAGAAGAGTTTTAGTTTGCGTGGCAATTTCTGAAGAGCTGCTTTCTCAGCCTTGGTGTAATCTCTCGTGCCGAAGGCTTTGTGCGGTACCACCAAGGCGGCGGTGATGACAGAAGGTGCGCGTGGCGGCGGCGGCGCAGGGGAGGTGCGCGGGCGCCGCAGCCCGTCGCCGCCGATGCGTACGCCGCCGCCGCGGGCGCCGTCGCGGCCGCCGCCGCCAACTGCTCCACCGCCAATCTTGATGCCGCCCCCGCGCTCCGCCGCCGCCGCCGCCGACAGCGCGCCCAGCGCCGCCAGCGTCATCAGCGCCGTGTGCGCCTGCATCTCGACTCTTGATGCTATATAAAAACAATATTGTCGGGAAATTACATTAAATTTTAGAAACAGTCTTAAAATATAATAGACCCCATTTCTGCATTACCCCAGTTAGTATTTGAAGGGGTTCAAAAAATCGTTTCTCCGTGCGATAGTGCTGTTGCGTGAATTAATAATAAAAGATAACACAAGTTAAGCAATGTTGACTCCAGTCAGTATTTCGATGGATTTAAAAATAGTTTCTCCTATCGATACTGTTGTTGCGTGAATCAAAAGTAAATGATAACACAAGTTAAGCAACGTTGACGCCAGTCAGTATTAAGATGGATTCAAAAATATTGTCTTTAGTGTTGCCGTGTGTGTCAAAACTAAATGATAACACAAGTTAGACAACGATGACCCCTGTCAATATTTTCGGAATTAAAAAAGTCCTCTCTTTTATCGCCTCTCCGTCCTTTCCTTGCAGGTGTAGTATAGAGTACTATGTCCTCGGGAAGTAAGTGCTATTTCCATCTCGGGAGTATTGCGTTGCGACCTTTCGCTTCAGAAAACGGTCACTTTCTTCCCTTGGTGGACAATGTACTATTGATTTGTTTCCGTTCCGATCCGTTAATGTACCTAAGTAAGGTAGAAGTTAACTAAACAAATGACAAATATTCTGGGTGTTCATGATGGCATCTTTGTTTCCATACTGATCTCAAATTACAACATATTTCAGATCTAATTTTGCTCAACTAGTCGTTGTTTTATTTTGCATCGTAGATTATTTTAAACTAAAGTATGGTTAAAAAGATGCCAAATCTAGTAAAGGGTTTTAAAAACTTTAAATCTAAAGGTACTTATAATAAAACTGTAAAAGGGACAATTCTGTATACTTATATAAAAAAATATAAAAAAAATACCTCCAGGGGTCTTCCTAAAGGTAACAGAAGCCGAAAACGGGATTTTTGAAATGTTTGTCTGTCTGTTGTCCGCTTTTCACGCAGAAACTACTGAACGGATTTTGATGATTTTTTTTTTGTTATACCAACATAATATAGGCTATAATTTATTTTGAAGATCGGAATACCTGATGTAGAACCCTAGCAGCCCAGCTAAACTATTAGAGATACAAATATAGCGCCTTAGGAAAAGTTATTCAGCATGATGAGCATTTTCTAATTACGTACAAAAATCGAAGATCTGGCACACTTGATTATTACGAAGAAATTTTATAAGTAACATGTTTATAGAGTAGTGTGTACCTACAAAATACAATTTTGGTACTTCTATTGTAAAAATGTAAAAGTTTCTTCGTAAACACTTTCCTTTGTGGTACAGAAGCTATCATATTGGACTTCTTTCATGCACAGCAGTCTATCTATCTATCATAAAGCATGTAATCGTGTGGTCCACGCGAACGAAGTCGCAGGCACAGCTAGTCTATGATAAATTTCTACTACTATTACCATTTTTGTAAATGCAGATTTTTTTTCATTACCCTTTTTATAGGCATCAAGCTCGATAAACTCGTAAGTAGGCATAATATTAAATTATAATCTGTAATAAGTACATAAAATAACCATGCAACGTCTTCATTCAAAATCTCAAAAGTATTTAAGGTTTATCAGGATTCAATATAATTAAAAATGCTGAACACTTGCTAAATAATTCATGCTTTGGTAGGTAACGCCGACGGCTTGAACCGCAGAACCTACGTAAGTTTGAACCGAGTCAAGTTACTTATGTAAGTATAACTTAATGTTAATCTATTGTAAGAGCAAAATTGTACAAAGGCAGGTTGTTAAAAACTTTAAACCAAAGCGTACAAAGCCACTGTTGAAGAGAAATTCTACTACGACCGTTTTCTCGTTTACCAGGCACCAGGCTCAAATATCACTAAAAACTTTAAAAAGTTATAATATTTATAATCTTTTCAACATTCAAATTCAATTTAACCGAATTTCCTACATTACAAAATTAAATCAAAATAACTATTTTAGTTGTGCCAAAATTAGTTGTGCGTAGCAGTTGGTCCAACAGGAAACAGTGTAAGTACATATATCTACATAGTTTTTAGTATGTAGTTCTAGTAGTAGTAGGTACTTATGTAGAAAGAAAAGAACTTCGAACAAATATAAATTTCGTCAATGAAATGAAATCACATATTGAGAGCACAGATTAGAGAACTATGGTACAGAGAGTCGGTCTTCACATACAGTTTTTCCAGTCGAAGTGTAGGTACATACATACGATAATAATGATTTTCAATAATCTACACTACAAGTTCCCACCATTTCTAACAAAAGAAAAAGCATCTATACATCATCCTTCCATACAAACTTTCGCGTTATAATATAAAACCGGGCAAGTACCTGTCAGGCCACGCACAATGTAGGGTTCCGTATTTACTGTGCTTTGCTTGCATTCAGTTGAGTTCAATATCAAATTCAGTTTTGTCAATCAACATTTGTAAGTTTTCATTAAAGAAATTTTATTTTATAAGTTCGACGGCTATTACTCGGTAACTACTAGAGCCTACTTAACCGTTATAGTTTTCATTGAAGGTTCAGCATATGTACTACCATGATTTTTTTCAAATTTCTAATCGTAAGACTATCGGAAATAGAGGGGAACCACTGTGCGAAAACGAAAATTGACAATATAAATGTAAATAATTCCGAAACGGATTCTTTCTTTCTACACCCTCATACCATACCACACAAGATGGGGATATCGCGAAAAAAAATCATTTCTCCTTTACATGTAGGGGAGGCACCCTAAAAAAAATATTTTTCAAAATTTTATTCCAGCACTTTGTTACCATTGTTAATATGCATATACATACCAAATTACAGTTTTCTAGCATTAAGCGTCTAGGCGCTAGACCGCGGACAGACGGACAGACAGAAGGACATGGCGAAACTATAAGGGTTCCTTGTAGTTTACTACGGAACCCTAAAAAGTACGGTGATATTCTCTAATCTGTATGATACAATATAATATAAAATTAAATTAAAAACTTTTATGTAAAATTGCTGTTGATCTGTTGATGGAGGGAAACATGCAACCCGACTCTCGAGCGTCGCGTCGTCGCTGCCATTTGAACAATTTTGCGAGCATGACCATTCAACAATCTTGATAAATGAAAAAGTATAATTAATGAAGATTCAACACTATTCCGATGACACTACGACGACGACGAGTGTACAGTGATAATTAAAATTACAATATAAATTATAGGTTGCCGCATGGTATGCTAGCTGCTACGTACGCCTTCGTAGCACGTTGTAGCAGTTGTAGGCAACTAATTCTGCAACATACCTACCTACTGTACTGTAGATCAACGGGCTACCGTGTAGCCATGCTACGCCGTAGCAATATTTTACGTTATAGTCATGGGGCCGAATCTTTTCGAAGATACAAACAAAATAAAATTAAACCGAGCGTGATGGGCCGGCGCGGTAAACGGTAAGCGTTCCGTATTTTCTACTCTTTATTTGCTTGCAGATGAGTGCAATGTCATATTCTTTGACATTTGTACATGTTACATCTGCTGCGCGAAAAAAATAATACCCACTTTACATGGAGGTGAGGCACCTCAAAAATTAGTAGTCCTTCTTTCCTCGTAGACGTGTATTAGTATATAAAGTGTACTATGTAACCCTCGCGGCCTTGGGAAAAAACTGAGATTCGCAACTCACGGCTTATTTCTTCACTCTCCTCGTAGAAAAACGCTCACTGTCTCCCTTTGGTGAACAATGTACTATTTCCAGATTTTACTCTACTACTTTGTTAGAATATTTAATACTAGCTGACCCGTGCCCACTTCGTTGGGCATATGTTAATAATCCTTTTTTAGTACACCTTTTTTTGTCCGATTCACTTTGCAAAACCGACTACCACGTAAAAGCCTTTTTATTTTTCGGTTTTTTATATAACCTATGACACTCAGCAATAATGTGGCTTTCTATTGGTGAAATAATTTTTAAAATCGGTTCAGTAGATCCCGAGATTACCCCTTACAATTTAACAAATACACAAACTTTACTTCTTTATAATATTAGTAAAGAAGTAAAGATGTTTAAAGATGCCATATTACAACTTTTTAGTATTAAGCATCTCGAAGCTAGATCGGAGAAAGACGGACAGACCAATAGAAGTGAAACTAGGGTTCCTTGTTAGTTTACTACAGAACGTTACTACATAGTACGAACTAGAGACAGTCCCTCAGTTTTCCGTTACCGACTTATACAAAAGACTTAACGTCGCGTCGACACGTCAGTATTAAATAAGCATTATGTATTGCGTCCCTAATTATCTTACGAATGCAGGCACACATACTAAACACCATTGAATAGAACAACACAATTAATAATTCTAAATCAAAAACGAAAACAGAAATTAGTTAGGCAGGAAACAAAAAGCGGTTGGAAATTATTGAAACTATCTCATACACACTCACAGCGAATTTTTCGACCGCTTACTTTGTATGAAAACTGTACACGTAGCGTAGTACAGTTTTGAAAATTGTTTTACCCAAAAATCTTGTCTAACTTAGCAGTTGTTCCGTAGTAAAACTACAAGGAACCCTTGTAGTTTCGCCATGTCCGTCTGTCTGTCGCCTCTCTAGACGCTTTATGCTAGAAAGCTGTAATTTGGTGTGTATACACATATCAACAATGCTAACAAGGTGGTAGAACAAAATATTGAAAAAAAAAATCCCCTATATGTAAAGTGGAAATAACATTTTTTTTCGCGCCCACCCCATGTTGTGTGGTATCGTTCAGGTAGGTTTTTTTTTATATACCACACAGGTGGCAAACAAGCATACGGTCGGCCTGATGGTAAGCCGTCACCGTAGCCTATAGACGTAAGCAATACCGGGGGTATCACTCACGCGTTGCCAACCCTCCCAACCCCCCCAAGTGGAGCTCTGGAGACCTTACTCACCGTAGGAACACAACATGGCCGAGACCAATGCTATTTGGCTACGATCTTCTGTAAGGTGGAGGTCCTTCCCCAGACGGGCTGCTCCGATTTGAGCGGATTATCCGCTGTGCCCTACCTCTCTTAAAGCGCGCCCACCCCATGTTGTGAGGTATCGTTCAGGTAGGTATCCATAGGTACCGTATCCGTTTCGGAATTATTTACATTTGTCGTGTCAATTTTCGTTTTGCACGGTTGTCCCCACCCCCCTCGACCTCCGTAAGTATGCTTAGAAAGTTGAAAAATCATGGTAATAGTCCATATTTTGAACCTTCAACGAAAACTATTACAGTTAAGTAGGCTCTACTAGTTTCCTAATAATAGCCGACGAACTTATGAAGTAAAATTTATTTGATAAAAACGATGTCATAGAATGTGGCATCACAGGTGGCATTGTGTTTATCTGCAAGCAGCAAGTAAGCAATGCGTAGTCAATACGTAATCCTACAGGTAGAGGGTAGAGCAATTATTATGAAACTAGCTGTGCCCGCGGCTTCGCCCGCGTGGTCAAGCGAAAATGCCAATAATTTCGTTCCCGTGGGAATTTAAAAAAAAACGACTTTATCCTTGTCAAAATCATAAAGGGAATAAAAAAATTCAGCTTTTCAGGTTAAGCGCTTCCGATAATACACGCGTAGTCTAATTATTCCGAATCCTGAAGGAATTTTAAAAATTCCGTCTTTTTCCTTGTCTAAGTACTTAAAGGGAAGCTTAATACAAAATCTAGGCGTTCTAGGTTGAGCGCCCACAATAACACACGTGCAGTCCTATTTGTCCCGTTCCCGTGGGAATTAAAAAAATCCCGTTATCATCCTTGTCAACATCATAAAAGGAACCTCTATACGAAATTTCAGCTTTCTAGGTTGAGCGCCTGCGATAATACACTTGCAGTCCTATTACTCCCTTTCCCGTGAGAATGTCGTAAAACCCCATCTTTATCCTTGCCAACATCATAAAGGGAACCTCTATACAAAATTTCAGCTTTCTAGGTCGAGCGCCCTCTATAATACACGTGTAGAGTTTACCACATTTCATCCCTCTAGTCTAGGGGTTGAATTTTGAAAAATCCTGAAACACGTACTTACTCATTTACCACCAGGAGATTTCCTGCGAAGTTTCAAATAAAATGGTCAAACTAATCTAGTTTCTTCATACAAACTTTGGACCCCCGTTTCACCCCCTTAGGATGTGAGTTTTGAAAAATCCTTTCTTAGTGCAACCCTAGACTTCATGGGGAACCTATGTGCCAAATTTGGAGTCTCTAGACCCAGCGGTTTGGGCTGTGCGTTGATATGTCAGTCACCAATCAGTCAGTTTCTGGGATGATTTCAGTAAAGAACCTTCATGCTGAATTTCATTCGAATAACTACAAAAACGGCAAAGTTTCATACTAAATTTTGCACCCCCGTTTAATCCCCTAAGGGATGATTTTTGAGAAACATATTTTAGTCGTGTTTCATGCCTTTCAATAAAGAACCTTCATGCTGAATTTCATTCGAATAACTTCAAAACGGAAAAGTTTCATACTAACTTTGCACCCCCGTTTAACCCCCTAAGGGATAATTTTTGAGAAAAATATTTTACTCGTGTTTCATGCCTTTTAATAAAGAACCTTCATGCTGGAATTTCATTCGAATAACTTCGAAAACGGCAAAGTTTCATACTAACTTTGCACCCCCGTTTAACTCCCTAAGGGATGATTTTTGAGAAAAATATTTTACTCGTGTTTCATGCATTTCAATAAAGAACCTTCATGCTGGAATTTCATTCGAATAACTTCAAGAACGGCAAAGTTTCATACTAACTTTGCACCTCCGTTTAACCCCCTAAGGGATGATTTTTGAGAAAAATATTTTACTCGTGTTTCATGCCTTTCAATAAAGAACCTTAATGCTGAATTTCATTTGAATAACTTTAAAAACGGCAAAGTTTCATACTAACTTTGCGCCCCCGTTTAACCCCATAGGGGATATTTTTGGAGAAAAATATTTTACTCGTGTTTCATGCCTTTCAATAAAGAACCTTCATGTTGAATTTCATTCTAATAACTTTAAAAAACGGCAAAGTTTCATACTATCCTTGCACCCCCGTTTAACCCCCTAAGGAATAAATTTTTAAAAAAAAATTTACTCATGCTTCATGCTTTTCAGTAAAGAACCTTCATGCTGAATTTCATTCGAATAACTTCAAAAACGGCAAAGTTTCATACTAACTTTGCACCCCCGTTTTACCCCCTTAGGGGATGAATTCCCAAAAATCCTTTCTTAGTGAGCACTTACGCCCCAAAAGAAACCCCCATGCAAAATTTGAGACTCCTGGCACTTGTAGTTTCGGAGATTTCGTGATGAATCAGTCAGTGATTTTCGCTTTTATATATATAGATGGGCTTGCGCAATTATTATGAAATGGGCTTGCTCGACCGGGGAAGTACCGGGTGGTACTTCCCCGGTCGAGCAAGCCCATTTTCTGTGAGAGGGTTCTCACAGAATATCGACGTGAAGCAGCAATGCGATTCGTTCGGTGAGTGAGAGATCCGGAAGTCCAACTCCTTCTCTATCCCCTCTTTCCCCGTCTTCTTTCCCTTCCCTTCATCCAACCCCCTTGGTGGACAACGCATTGGTAGCGCCCCTGGTGTTACTGATGTTCATAGGCGGCGATGACCGCTTTCCATCATTCATGGCCCGCTTGCTTGTTTGTCTGCTGTATAAAAACATTGCGTGGCCATTAAAATAATTTAGTAAGTATTTTCCTACCTAACTATCATTATTTTATTCTAATTACACCTACCATATATTAACTAATACAATAAATAATGAAGATAAACTAATTTAAATGTCTGCCTCTCTTTTTCTACTCAAGTTGCTATACCTTAAAAGGTGCATGTAGATCACTGCTATGTATTATGTACAGTAATATAATGTATGTGTCATATGTAATGCAATGAATAAATAAATAAAATATTTTTGAAAATTATTGGAATTTTGCAATTAGCAATAAGGGTTAAAGTTTCTATTAAGCGAGATGTTAGTTGTGTCTAAAAGGCTGACTCATTACTTTCATAGGCGTGTTTCTACGCAATGAAAGGCAAAATTAGTCTCTCACACTCGTTTACTTGGCACTACGAGGTAAATATGTATACTTGTATATAATAGACCCATCGACAAGATAATACTGCTGCCTACGTTCGTTTGGTTCAGTGGATCTTGCGTCAAAACAAACATTTATATCTTCTTTACATAGTATAAAATTAGTCCCCGCTGTCTGTCCCTATGTAGGCATAGATCTTTAAAATTACGCAACGGATTTAAATGTGTTTTTTTAAAAAGATACGTGTGATTCAAGAGTAAGTTTTTTAGGTGACAATCCCACTTTCCAGTGACATATACGAGCGCGTTTGCATGTTTCCCACTTTCCAGTGACAATTTTGGAATCTATCTATAATCTATAATATAATAAAAGTGTAAAAAAAGTTTGTCTGTACATTGAATATATTTCCAAAAAAATTGTTTAGGGCGATGAAGAATAAGCAATAGAACAAGAATTTCGTAAAATTTTGTTCGTCTGTTTGTATGTTTGTATGTATGTATGTTTGGATGTTTGTATGTATGTTTGTACACGCTAATCTCAGAAACGGCTGAACCGATTTGGATGCGTCCAAATTTGGAATCTCTAGACCCACCGGTTTGGGCTGTGCGTTGATATATGTTTAGTTAAGTCAGTCAGGACTTTGAATTTTATATATATATGTCGGAGCGAGCGGCTCTCGGACGTCATCAGAGGGGTTCTCCATATCAGTAGACTTGTGGGCGGAAAGTGAAACACGCGAGGCAAATACTTATGAGAGATAATAATAATTCAAAATAACTTAACACGAATTCAATAACTAAATAAGTTCGAACACTATAGTTAGCTGTTACGTCGACTGTTATAAAAGTCCACTGTTAAAACTACGAACATAGATTTGACAATTAATTAGATTAACAAAGGGAACGATCAACGAATCCGTGGGTCGCGTTCGATCTGCGCTCCGGTCAGAATAGTTCTCCTACACTTACTCAAGCTTTCTGGGCTTGTAACATAAACAATTTCAAGACAAGACCAACCGACCCACGGCTACGTTCGGCAACAAAAACCATTGTGTCACCTTTGTTCCCATGGATCTACAATCACTGTCCGAGCGATAAGCTCGCTAACATAAACAAACGCACTTCTTTGAACCACGGAGATTAAAATTCCAAGTAATTATCGCCGGCGCCAGCGCGCGCCGACATATATATATATATAGTCCGGTCCGATCAGGTCCAGTCGGTCCGCTCCGGTCCGGTCGGTCCGGTCCTGATAAGGTACCTACATACCAATTAACATATATTTCTTCAGAAAAAAAAACCGGTCCGATCCGGTTGGGTCCGGTCCGGCACGGACTCGGTACGGTGCGGTTCCTTCCGGACCGATCAGGTCTGATCCGTTCCGGTCCGGTCAGGTCCGATCCGGTCCGGTCCGGTCGGTCCGGACCTTATAATGACCCTACATGCCAAATTTGGCATCTCTAGACCCAACGGTTTGGGCTGTGCGTCCTCTCGCAACTTCGTTTGCGTATATCCCGCTTTCCCGTGGGAATTTTGAAAAATCCTTTCTTAGTACATCCCTAGACATCGTAAGGAACCTACATGCCAAATTTGGAATCTCTAGACCCAGCGGTTTGGGCTGTGCGTTGATATACCCTCGCAACTTCGTTTGCGTATATCTCGGATTCCCGTGGGAATTTTGAAAAGAAACATACACTAAATGTTAAGTTGAGCAAATCGCCACATATTAGTGAAAACCGCATCCAAATCGGTTCAGCCGTTTCTGAGAGTAGCGTGTGCAAACATACTTACAAACATATAAACATACAAACAGACGGACAAAAAAAAAACGGTCCGGTCCGGTTTGGTCCGGTCCGGCACGGACTCGGTACGGTGCGGTTCCTTCCGGACCGATCAGGTCTGATCCGTTCCGGTCCGGTCCGGTCCGTTCCGGTCTGGTCCGTTTCGGTCCGGTCCGGTCCGGTCCGGTCCGGTCGGTCCGGACCTTATAATGACCCTACATGCCAAATTTGGCATCTCTAGACCTAACGGTTTGGGCTGTGCGTCCTCTCGCAACTTCGTTTGCGTATATCCCGCTTTCCCGTGGGAATTTTGAAAAAACCTTTCTTAGTACATCCCTAGACATCGTAAGGAACCTACATGCCAAATTTGGAATCTCTAGACCCAGCTGTTTGGGCTGTGCGTTGATATACCCTCGCAACTTCGTTTGCGTATATCTCGGATTCCCGTAGGAATTTTGAAAAGAAACATACACTAAATGTTAAGTTGAGCAAATCGCCACATATTAGTGAAAACCGCATCCAAATCGGTTCAGCCGTTTCTGAGATTAGCGTGTACAAACATACATACAAACATCCAAACATACAAACATACAAACAGACGAACAAAATTTTACGAAATTCTTGTTCTATTGCTTATTCTTCATCGCCCTAAACAATTTTTTTGGAAATATATTCAATGTACAGACAAACTTTTTTTACACTTTTATTGTATTACTAGCTGACCCGGCGAACTTCGTATCGCCTAAAGAACATTAATGCTGAATTTTATACGAATAACTTCAAAACGCGCAAAGTTTCATACTAACTTTGCACCCCCGTTGTCCTTAAGGGATAATTTTTGAGAAAAATTTTTTACTCGTGTTTCGTGCCTTTCAATAAAGAACCTTAATGCTGAATTTCATTTAAATAACTTCAAAAGCGGCAAAGTTTCATACGAAATTTGCGCCCCCGTTTAACCCCCTAAGGGATGATTTTTGAGAAAAATATTTTACTCGTGTTTCATGCCTTTCAATAAAGAACCTTAATGCTGAATTTCATTTAAATAACTTCAAAAACGGCAAAGTTTCATACGAAATTTGCGCCCCCGTTTAACCCCCTAAGGGATGATTTTTGAGAAAAGTATTTTACTCGTGTTTCATGCCTTTTAATATAGCACCTTCATGCTGAATTTCATTCGAATAACTTCAAAAACGGCAATGTTTCATACTAAGTTTGCACCCCCGTTTAACCGCCTAAGGGATGATTTTTGAGAAAAATATTTTACTTGTGTTTCATGCCTTTCAATAAAGAACCATCATGCTGAATTTCATTCGAATAACTTCAAAAACGGCAAAGTTTCATACTAACTTTGCACCCCCGTTTAACCCCCTAAGGGATGAATTTTGAGAAAAATATTTTACTCGTGTTTCATGCCTTTCAATAAAGAACCTTAATGCTGTATTTCATTTGAATAACTTCAAAAACGGCAAAGTTTCATACTAACTTTGCACCCCCGTTTAAACCCCTAAGGGATGATTTTTAAGAAAAATATTTTACTCGTGTTTCATGCCTTTCAATAAAGAACCTTCATGCTGAAATTCATTCGAATAACTTCAAAAACGGCAAAGTTTCATACTATCTTTGCACCCCCGTTTAACCCCCTAAGGGATGAATTATAAAAAAAAATTTTTACTCATGTTTCATGCTTTTCAGTAAAAAACCTTCGTGCTGAATTTCATTAGAGTAACTTCAAAAACGGCAAAGTTTCATACTAACTTTGCACCCCCGTTTTACCTCCTTAGGGGATGAATTTCCAAAAATCCTTTCTTAGTGAGCACCTACGCCCCAAAAGGAACCCCCACGCAAAATTTAAGACTCCTGGTACTTGTAGTTTCGGAGATTTCGTGATGAATCAGTCAGTGATTTTCTCTTTTATATATATAGATAGATAGATTGTATGGCATTTTGATGTAATTAAGATTATAATTTTTTTAATATGGATTTTAATAACCTGAATTAATCAACTTTTATTTATTGTATTCTAACTACACATAAAAATCCATTGGCTGAGCAATGGCCCTCAAAGCAATCCTTAGAGACCTTGACTCTACATTATATGAATCTTTGGATTAACAGACGAGGGCCCATTGCTTGGCCTGCAAGAACTTCCAAATTCGGAAATATCTTTATGTTTTGTCGAAATAATAAGTTCTGAACTACAGGGTTTCAAAATTTAGACTCTGTCGGAATAATTAATTGTCGAAATTCAGAGTGACACCCATGCCCAATCTTACTTACTGGATAAATACATAGGATAAGAATAAGATAACCTAAGATAGGAGCTGGTGGCTTAATATTATCAGGGAGAAGCTGATTGCGAGTAATACGACTCACAGCATTGAGGAATAGGTACAATGTAAAGAAGAGAAACACATATAATAGTTTTTGTCCCTGGCAAATCAGTCCGGGAACGGGAGCAGCGGAATGTCGGGAGTAAAATGGCGGGCATCAGCTAATAGTACAATTATTTTATGTCTTTAACTTGAATTCACTATTAATTAATTAACTAAATCCTGGAACACTAAATAATATTTTAATTAAAAGCAACAAAATCATTTAAAAGAATATTAAAATGATTAGCTTAAAATTAATTATTAAAAATATTAGAAAGTTTGTGTGTTTGAAGTAAGTAAGTAGGCAGACAAGGTTCAATACCTATTATGGAATAAGTAGTACCAAGATTATTATAATTCCAATAGACCAAAACAGTTTTCCTTGGCAACACAAACGCTAGCTGCTTGATTCACCAAAGTCTTGTTTAATAATATAAAATTTTAGGTGGCCAATATTTTCCTAAAAATTGTAGTGGATCGAAGGCTATCGGAACAATTCGTTAGCTAACATATAGGTATGTGAACGTACCTATAAGCGCGATATCCGGCGGTGGTGGCGGCGGCGGCACGGCAGCGCGCGTGCAGCGTACATATACTCAGGTGGTATCATATGCGCGGGCCGACATGGGGTCTTTCTGGGACGGACAGTGGCGCGGCGCGCGCCAGCAGCACGAGCTGTGTGCCACGCTTGTTTACGTAAGCGCCACGCCCCGAGCCACGCTCCGGCTGTATGGGGCGCGGCGCGTAGCGCGAAGCACCTCCAGTCGCCGAGCGCCGACTGACGCGCCCTCATCCTTTCTGCGCCCTCTGCTACAGCGCCTGCGTCATTCGCTTACAACCTCCACCACATCTCCTATTACATAATATCACTAAAACGTCGACAAAGCCTTGCCGACCTCGGTAGCGCTAGCATCCACTCATCTCAAGTCCGTCTGACAGTCAAGCACGATATTGAAGCTTTTATGAAATCAATGCCCTTTTGCCATGACTAGTATGACTACCTACCTATACGTATATCATTCTAGTAGATTACCTGAATAAATAACCGCAACTTTTTTATCTGCAGTCTTTTATGTATACACTCTGTGTTCGGGATATAGAAATGATCACAAATATTTAAGTGTACTAAATTTTTTTATATGTAATTACATACCTACTGTGAATTTTTCTTCAAATGACCAAATGTTGAACTTTTATTCATTTGTTGTTCATTGTTTAGAGATAGCGAAAAATACTTAAATATATTGCACTGAATGCGGCCTTAGATTTTCTAAAATTCTCCTAGCCGGGAATCGAACCCGCTCGCTGGACGAAATCCTGGCTTAAACCATCAAATATGGCATTGAATTTTGTACGGAAGCTCGGAAGGTTCGTAAACTTAACATAGCAATAAGAGTAGACCGGTAATGCTGTAGTGCTACATATTAATTAGATACCGTATGGAATGTTTTAGTTCTAATAGGTTCTATAAATTCAAATAGGTTTTATTATTCGGACAAAAATCGAAAAGTCGCTACGGTAGCTACACGCTAAAGTAGCTACGGAACATGAAGTAAGTAATCTATATGTAGGTATGTTACCGTTGGAATACAGAAAACAATTAATGTGCACAGTAATAAGTAATCTGCAGATTTTCTGATACGTACGATCCGATAAAGTGTAAAATTTTAATGATAAAATCTCTTATTTACACTTACCCAGTTAGTTTGCATAGTAACCAATGGCGCAGTATAATAAATAGTACTAGCGTACCTACTACATCGACAAATTGCGGAAGACAGTGAACGAAACACTTTTGAAATCAATGTTATAATTTTATTACTCTAGGCCGACGGAGAGACCTCCTATTTCTGGGTGTGGTCACAAGGTAAACTTAACGAACCTACTGTCACACATTCCGTCTTGGCGCAATTTGTTAATTCTAGTTCTAACTATGGAAAACGCGTTTCTCTGAAATACGTTTAAACTAGCACTAGAGAACAACGAAACTTCGCAAATACGGAAAGTAGGTTCGTTAGATTTACCTTGTGCTCCAAGCACACACACACCCAGAAATAGGATTTTTAGGATGTTTTATTCAAACAAGAACCTGTTTTATGGAATTTACCGTATGCCTGGTCTATAGTTGCAGATTACCTAGGAAGTCTGCAGATTATCTAGTTGATGTCAGAACCGAATCATTTTTTCCACATTAATGACTCAACCAGATAATTTGCAGAATACCTTGTTAATCTGTAGTCTAACTGATTTACGCAAAGTAACGGTAACATAAGTATTATATACATAGGTATAATAAAACGGTAGACCCCGGTATGTCTGTACATCCTACTTATATTATAAAACACAATATTAAAAGAATATAAGTACTTATGTATAAAATCAGATAATCAAATATAAATAAACACATTAACAGACACATTAACGTATCCTGCATTCTAACGGTAACATATACAAAACAAATAGTATATCAATTTGAAGCATTAATTATAATTTTTTTTTAAGATTATAAGTTGATAGTCACAAAGATAATACAAAATGTAACTTAACGTTGATAGAGAAAAAAATGTCATTGACTGTCATAATTTGACACATCAAGTAATCAAGTCATTTTAAAGTAAAAACAAGCGAGGGCTACTCTAGAAAGTCTCCATCCGAAACAACGGAACACGTAGTGCTGTAAACTCTTAGATCAAAGTGTAAACTAGTTAGAAATAGTTAGAATAAAAACTGTTTAGAATTCAACGAAACGTCAGTTCGTATTTTCGGAATTTCGATTTCATAGTAGCCCCGCCCCGTCTTGATTTCCTTCAGAACGTAGAAATATGTGTCTTTTGCTGAATAAACCGCCATAACTTTTTTTTACGTAAACTTATAAATTTGTTTTTTTCACAACTTCATGGGGCCGGCCGTAGACCTGAGTATACGGTTTAGATTTCAACTTGATACTCGATACCTCCACGCATTCCCGAGAAAAAAGGTCTTAACAGACAGACAGACGGACTACAAAGTGATCTTATAAGGGTTCCGTTTTTCGGTACGGAACCCTAAAAATTCAGTTCCTCAAAACTTCGCTAGATGTCACTGACTCCGATTTATCCGTCGATACTTTTTTAAACACAAATCCAATTCCACGGAGGCGAAGCCGTGGGCACAGGGCACAGCTAGTGCATAATAAAACTTGGCAAGTGCATATCGGTGTGGTATCGGGCCACACAGCGTAGAGGTTCGTATTTGTTTTAACAAAAAAATGGCCACGCGTGCGTGAGTGATACCCCCGGTATTACAATCGTCTATAGGCTATGGTGTTGCATAAGCCTTGATCACACGCGCCGAGTAGAGCGGCGAGACAGTGTCCTCGGCCGAGCGCTCGTTTGGTATGTACTCTCCGACGAGTACTCGGCCGAGCAAAATGGCGAGACAGTCACTCGGACCTCGTTCTGTTTACTAGGCCGAGTGCCCACCCCCGCGCTCCCTTCAGCATACCCCTTACTGTCTCGCTCGCTCACTCGGCAAGTTTGAACCCATGCCGAGAGTCACTCGCTCCCGAATTTTAGGTAAACTGGGAACCAAAATTAGTTTAAACACCTACTCGCCCAAGGCTGACGAGTAGACTGTCTCGGCCGAGTGACATTTTTACTGTCTCGCCACTCTACTCGGCGCGTGTGATCAAGGCATTACCATCAGGCGGGCGGGTATGCTTGTTTGCCAACTATGTGGTATAAAAAACTCCGTCGGTTAATACTAGAGCCTATGTACTAAGTACCAGGAATTTATTTCTAAGCACAGTGTTTTGTAGATAGAGGGGGGAAGATAATAATTCGTAAACGTATTTTTCCACACCAAAGGTGAGGTGCATGGGAAGGCACCATCTTGTTATAGGTAGGTACTATACTAATATGAATGTTTACGCGTTGCTTATAAGTATTAGAAAAAACATTAAAAATACAATGGCTGGACCATTTTTGTGCTTTTTACGAAAGTATGTCCTCTTGTTTTTGTATTTCGTCGGGAGACCCACGAATGTCTGTTGTGTCCCAAGTAGTCCCAACGCAACAGTCCCATTGTCCCACATCATGTATCTATGTGGTATACAAACCTGGGCACCAAGGAGGAGACTTACGGCAACTCGTAGGAGTCCAAAGGGGTGCCCCACTGACGCACGGGTAGTCGTAGACATTGAATGCCCGGCTTCCTTCCTTGAAACAGCTCAGAGTCGTGCGTGGTCGGTGATTTCTTACTTTAAGTATTATTGTTTTCTCAAGGGATGAAGGGACTATTAGGAAGCGTTTTTCAAGTCTCTCCGCGGTCTAGCGCTTAGACGGTTAATGCTAGAAAGCTGTAATTTGGTTCGTATACACATATTAACTATGCTAACAAAGTGCTGGAACAAAATTTTGAAAAATATTTTTTTCTCTCCCCTACATGAAAAGTGGAAATAATTTTATTTTTCGCACCCACCCCATGTTTAGGGATATCGTTAGATAGGTCTCTTCAAAACATTGAGGGTGTGAAAAGATCATTTTTCGATACAATGATCCGTTTCGGAATTATTTACATTTATCGTGTCAATTTTCGTTTTCCACGGTGGTCCCACCCCTCTATCTCCGAAAGTCTTGTGTTAGAAATTTGAAAAAAATCAAGGTAGTAGTCCATATGCTGAACCTTCAATGAAAACTATTACGGTTAAGTAGGCTTTACTAGTTACTGAGAAATAGCCGACGAACTTATTATATAAAATTTATTATGAATGAATGCCGCAAATCATTTTTCAGGCCATTGTACACAACCCAAATGGACTCACACCGCTCAGACGACACTGTACACAATGTAGGGTTCCGTATTGGCTACGCTTTGCTTGCTTACAGACGAGTACAATGACATATTCTATGACATTTGTACGTTCTCAGTAAAGAAATTTTATTTTATAAGTTCGTCGGCTATTACTCGGTAACTAGTAGAGCCTACTTAACCGTAATAGTTTTTATTAAGGGTTCAGCATATGGACTACTTACTACCATGAATTTTTTCAAATTTCTAAACTCAAGACTTTCTAAGATAGAGGGGGGGGGGGGTGAGGTGGACTGCCGTGCAAAACGAAAATTGACACGACAAATGTAAATAATTCCGAAACGGATCATTGATCATCAACGGAGAAACGGACATGGCGAAACTATAAGGGTTTATAGTTTCGCCATGTCCGTCAGTTCGTCCGCGGTCTAGCGCCTAGACGCTTGATGCTAGAAAGCTGTAATTTGATATGTATATTAACAATGCTAACAAAGTGGTAGAAAAAATTTTTGAAAAAAATTTTTTTTTTCGCACTGTGGTCCCCTTCTATCTTAGAAAGTCTTGAGTTTAGAAATTTGAAAAAAATCATGGTAGTAGTCCATATAGTGAACCTACAAGGAAAACTATAACGGTTAAGTAGGCACTACTAGTTACCGAGTAATAGCCGACGAACTTATGAAGTAAAATTTCTTTGACGAAAACGTACAAATGTAATAGAAAATGGCATTGTACTCATCAGCAAGCAAGAAATGCATAGCCAATACGGAACCCTACATTGTGCGTGGCCAGACACGTACTTTTTTTTACTTTATTTTGGCACAAAACAGTCATTACAAGCATATGTTACATTCGTATTATATAATTTTCCAACACACAATGAGTGCCGAAAATCAAATTAAGGGAGGTAGGGCACAGCGGATAATCTGCTCAAATCGGAGTAGCCCGTCTGGGGAAGGACCTCCACCTTACAGAAGATGGTAGCCAAATAGAATTGGTCTCGGCCATGTTGTGTTCCTACGGTAAGTAAGGTCTCCAGAGCTCCACTTGGGGGATTGGGAGGGTCGGCAACGCGCGAGTGGTACCCCCGGTATTGTAAGCGTCTATAGGCTACGGTGACGGCTTACCATCAGGCCGACCGTATGCTTGATTGCCTACAACTACCTTTGTGGTATAAAAAAAATAAAAAAATATCATCATAAAATAAATACAATATTGTTGTGAAATTCGTTGAAGTGGTTAATTAATTCAAAATTTAATCATTCAAAGTCATTGTAGGGTACACAATCGTCGGGCGTTGCATTTACACAACACCTTCACAAATTAAATAGGTACCTACCTAACTACCTGAATCACTATCCATTGATGAAAACTATGAAAAACCATTCAGTAGTTTTCGAGTTTATCGCGAATTTTTCTTTGTAAAGGCCCTGATCAACGAGCGAGTAAAACCGCGGTTTTATGGCTCGCCGGTAAAGCTCGGCGGTCGATCACTGCAAAACCGACGAGTCATGTTTGCTATATTTTTTACTCGGCTCGACATGTTACCTCTCTCCCTCTCTCATTCAGGCGCGCGCGACTGTTTGGCTCGCTAGTCGATCAGGGCAACGAGCCGCGAGTAAAACCGGCGAGCCATAAAACCGCGGTATAGGCTCGTACGTCGATCAGTGCCTTAATATTATACTGTAATCTGTGACTGTACCAAGTATATACTAAATCTATGGACTGTACCAACTAGTCTCTAGTTAGTACAGTCTATAGATTAAGTTAGCGTTAGATTTATCTGGCGAGTGTAGATACACTAGTTACTAGTGTATCTACACTCGCGAAATTGACCAAAAATTTTCCTTAATCTTTTAACTCTGTGCCTAACTTGACTTTGCTACCTCGACCGGGGAAGTACCACCCTCTCACAGAATATCGACGTGAAGCAGCAATGCGTTTCGTTCTCGGTGAGTGAGAGATCCGGAAGCCCAACTCCTTCCCTATCCCCTTTTTCCCCTCCTTCTTTCCCTTCTCTTCCTCCTTCCTTTCCTCCAACCTCCTTGATGGACAACGCATTGGTAGCGCCCCTGGTGCTACTGATGTCCATAGGCGGCGGTGACCGCTTTCCATCAGGTGGCCCGCTTGCTTGTTTGTCTACAGTTTGACATTAAAAAAAAATCTTATTGCAACCGTAGCTACTGGACCATCGGGTTTGTCAGATCAATTGTCAAGTACCTTTACGAATATTATTGTCCCGTATATAATATGACGTTTTCGTCTACAGGGTGTTCATTGAATAATTAGTATACTTAGGAGGCACTTACCTCTTATCTATACTTATAAGAGAACCCCTGACAGAGTGCGTTTTTAATATATGAAAAACTAGGAAAACCCGCGCAACTTCGTTCGCGTGTATCCCGCTTTCCCGTGGGAATTTCGTATAATCCTTTCTTATCGGATGCCCACATCATACCAAGAACCAACCCTCCAAGTTTCAGGTCTCTATGTTCAACGGTTTGGGATATGCGTTGGACAGACAGACAAAGTTTTTCTATATCGATATAACCAGGCGTCCCGATCGGGACGCACGCAGTGAGATTTGGTTGCTCACCTCTCAATCACCATTTTTTCCTAATTAACAATATAATCGCGTTCTAGAAAATTTCTGGATTAGTAGATCAGTTAGTAGATAAAAAACCGGGCAAGTACGTGTCGGGCCACGCACAATGTAGGGTTCCGTATTTGCTACGCTTTGCTTGCCTGCAGATGAGTCCAATATCAAATTCTATCATATTTCTAAGTTTTCATCCAAGAAATTTTATTTTATAAGTTCGTCGGCTATTACTCGGTAACTAGCAGAGCCTACTATAACCGTAATAGTTTTCATTGAAGGTTCAGCATATCATGATTTTTTAATAATTTCTAAACATAAGACTTGCGGGGACGGGGCACCGTGCAAAACGAGACACAACGAACCACAACATGGTGTAGGCGCGAAAAAAATATTTCATTCCCACTTTACATGTAGGGGGAGGCACCCCACAAAACTATTTTTAAATTTTTTTGTTCTACCACTTTGTTGGCATTGTTAATCTTTAATCTATATAATATATATAAAATGCTTTGTCCTGACTGACTGACTGACTGAGAATCAACGCACAGCCTAAACCGCTCATCGTAAAAATCTGAAACTTGGCAGGTGGAACTATTATAAGACGTAGGCGTCCGATAAGAAAGGATTTTTCGAAATTCGAACTCTAAGGGGGTAAAAAAGGGGGGTAAAGTTACTATGGGACAACTTGATTCCTTGGTCCAATCTACTTCAAATTTTGCATAAAAATTGTTTAAGAGAATTGATGGAAGATGTGATTCTTATTTTATTGAAATTCTTGAAAAAAATGTATTTTGTGGGTAATTTTCTTCGAGTTGATATCAATACTCATACTCCTTAGTGCTTTTGATTTCAATTACATTACATTTTGACACATCCGTGAAGTGAAGTGTCATCTGTCATCTAATTATAAATTGTGAATATTCAATCATAATGTCGTCTATTTATTCTGTTTGTGATATCGGAAAAACGGCTAAAATTCTAACTATGTATAAAGCGGACTGAATCATATTCATCGATAATAAATAGTAAGTAATTAAATATTAAATTTTAAAATATTGTCTCTTTCTCACTTATAGGAAATCTCATTACGTCGACTCGCTCTATTATTTCGTAGTGTTGTTGTAGGCTGAGGTTGTTGGCAAACAAGCTCAGGAATATGGATCATTTGATGTTAGGTAATTACCGTCGAGTCGACTATGTATGGAGCACATAGATTCTAGGGTCCCAGACCCGTTGCTGACCTATAACAGGAAAAAACAGGATATGTATAGCGAGAAATAGTATAAGTAAGGAGTTCGAATTTCGTATATTTCACTCAGCGAACGAAACGCATTGCTGCTTCACGTCAATATTCTGTAAAAGGGTGGCACTTCACCGGTCGGGCTAGCCTATTTCATAAACGCTCACTCCAAAGATTGTAATGAGAAGCTCATGAGAAGTTTAAAAATAGAAAAATAATCATCTATACATATGAAAATGTTTTGTCTTGACCGTAGATACCTGAAACTTGCGTGTGTTCTGAAAAGTGTGGTGTATGATGTATGCAACCGATAAAAGATTTTTTGAAATTCCCACGGGAAAGCGGGATAAACGCAAACGAAGTTGCGCGGGTTTCTCTTGTATACGTATATTTTTTGCCAATTTACAGCTTTCTAGCATTAAGCGTCTAGGTCCTAGACCGCGGACGGACAGACAGACGGACATGGCGAAACTATGTATAAGGGTTCCTTATAGTTTACCACGGAATTCCAATAAAACTGCGTTAACATTTTTTTACATTTTTGCTTATGTGCATATACCATCGAAATAATATTACTTACTACGTATAGAACGGACACCGCGAACAAAATTTTTGTCCCCATACGTTGAGGCCAATAGACATCAACTCGTTTAGTCACTTGTCTACGCTCATCGCGATCGGTCCTCGGACTTATGACAAAAAAAAACATTGAAAAATGCCGTCATGTTCGTTAAAAATGTGTAAAAACCGTTCAACAGTAAGGAAGAAAGATAGCGGCGTGACTTATCATAGCTAAGTATACTAAAAATTAAGTAAAACCAACCAAAACAATTTTTTTCATTATTTTCTATTGCATCATGATTGCATCCGACATTTCTATGTGAAAATCATAGATTATCAAAAAATAATCGTACAGATGGGATACGTAGGTACCAAGCGTGAGTCAATTTTATAATATAATTTAAGTATTTCTGATTTTATTTTAGCTTTTTTTTTAACCGACTTCAAAAAAGGAGGAGGTTCTATGTTTCATTGTTTTTTTTTTGGAGGTCCGCCGATTACTCCTTCAATTTTGGACCGATTTTCATAATTCTTTTTTTTAAATAATATGTAATTTAAATATTAATTTTTTAAACTATATTTCCAAAATATTTTTATACATATAGTAGGTCAAAAATACGTAAATGTGGATAAAGTTACTAAGTAAAAAAAATAGTTTCTAGAAAACAAAAAGATGGAAAACGAAACCGCATTTTAAATTTCGACCAACCATTTTCGAACAAATGAAATTCGGGCAAACAAGTTTCGGAGTAAAGATACGTTACCATTCAACACAACTCCTCTTGTCTGGCAGGCGACCGTTTCCTAGTTATTGCATATATTACAAAATACTTCAATATATAAATAACTTCATTATAAAGTTTTGTTTTAATCTCAGTTTATTTTTGACTAATATTAAGTTAAGATTACCTATTTTCTATTAAGTTTATTCTATTAAGTAAAATAAAATATTGTAATAAAATAAAATAATCAGTTAGATGTCCAATAGGCAGAATATAAACAAAGTGTCGCCCCTGCGTAGTAATGTCATATTCTATAACTCGGTTGTGGGCGGGGCCAGGGAGGGGCACGCCCCGCACGGCCGAACGCGGCGCCAAAATTTGAAGGCGCTGTCATTTCTATACGTAGTAATATTATTTCGATGGCATATACGTATTTTTGCTTTCGCATGCTAACCACATAAGGAAAAAATGTTAATCAAATTTCGTTCAGTGGATTTATGAATTCAATTCAAATGCAATAAACGGAATTTGATGAAAGATAGTGAATAGGGACAATAAAGGTGATCGCACATTTGTCAGCAACGTACGCGCCGAACGCGCCGCATTTCTTAATAGTCTCGCACTCGCACATTTGTCAGCAACCGCGCCGCACGCGCCGAACGCGCCGCATTTCTATAGCCTCGCACATTCGCGTACGCGCCGTACGCAAATCTTTAGTGTATTGCCAACAATTTGAGCACGTGCCGTACGCGCCGCGTTATATGACGTCATTAGAATGCTTCCTTCAAATTCGGATGCCTACCGCACTTTACGAAATGCGGCGCATACGGTGCGACAAATGTGCGATCAGTTTTACATCACAACTAATCACAATTCACAAGTATCCAGTAGCTATTCAGGGTAACTTTAACTTTAATTTGATGTATGTATGTGTTACAGCCAAAGTAATAAATCCGGATGTTATATATACTATCCAGCCATTTAGGTCTACTCAATTTAGACAAAGTGACAAATGACACAGAACTAATCACATTAACTAGCAATTATATAATATCTTCGACGTTTTGGTTAAAGTAATAAAATTGGACATTATTCATAACAGCAGCGGGTCAAGTTAGCCAAAGTAATAAAATGCGGAATCGTAAGAAAAATTTGCTGTTATTCGGTGTTATGATCGCAAGATAACTCTTTTTTTTTTATAGTCAGGAAAATGCATTACTGCATGTCCCGCCACTTGGGGAAGCGGCGGGAGTCTGTCGGGCTCTTCCCTCCCAAGGACACTTGAGGGATACTTCGACTAAAAACCTGACTGTCTGTCACCTTCTCCGCCATATAACAGCGGGGCTGCGGGAACTGACGATACTTCCGCAACCCCGCCGGCGGGCGTCCATAGCCCCAATCTCGGTGGTCACGGCTCTTTCAGCGGCGCTTTAAGCGCGCCTGCTCCGCTTGGGGGCTCCCGTTCCATGGGCGGCGCGGCGGCTTCCCCTAACCACCGCCCGGAAGAACAAACACTTTCGCAATATAACCCTAACCTAACCCACCAATGTCTGTTGGTCCAACAGACATTGGTGGACAATGCGATAAAATGATCACTTTGTCCGGACATTATTCATAACTGCGGGTCAAAGTTAGCCAAAACGCGGAATCGTAAGAAAAATTCGCGCCTCACTCGCTTCGCTAGCTCGGCGGTGTTATGATCACAAGATAACCCTGACCTAACCCACCAATATCTGTTGGCAACATCCAACTGTTGGTCCAACAGAAAAACTGTGGATCAAAGTTAGTACTTTGGCTAACTTTGACCAGCAGTTATGAATAATGTCCGGACAAAGTGCTTAATGTATCGCATTGTCTAGACAATTTGGTAATTATATATAATGACCAGTCATTATGTATAATAGCATTTTAATCACTTTGGCTGTAACATATGTATAGGTATCGGGAATGGGCTCACTAGGCGGATCAAAAGCAACAAAATTAATGTATGAGCGAAGTTCAGTGGTTTTTGAGATATTTAGGTTTTTGCTATTTACCCAGAATTTCATTTCATCTTTCATCACATTCAATTGAATAAATTTTAAAGCATTGTTGAAATTTATGTGTAATTTAATTCTGCAAGAATATTATACTATCTAAAGATATAAATATTTTAATTAATATTATACCTAATAAATATTATAATAAGTATACTATATTAATGGTATTAATATTAAGAATAAAACCTGAATATCTCGAAAACGACAGAGCTTTACACATACATTGGGGTGGTTAATTTTGTTTCATTTGATAATAAGCAGCAAGATATTAAGCAGACCGAGTTTCAAAGAAAATTATTTAAAAGAATTTCAAAATGACAGCAGAAAAGACATTTCTAGGATCAAAAAGCTGTTAAGAAAAGAAAAAATTGTTATAAGACTCTTACCCAGCGGTATATTATATTATACCTCAGGTTCAATCTCATTCAAATTACTACAAAAACCATGATTTATAGGATGTAGAAAAGTAACAAATAGGTACAAAAAATAGAACACGGCTGGACATGATATTCTAATGATAATAGGTTTATAAATTATAAGTATGTACAAAAATAATAGTGAATTTTGATATCAAAGATTTTGGAATCAATTTTCTTTGGTCTCATAGAAAATATATTAGAGAACATAATAATAAGTTGGATATAGTCAAAACAGACGGAAATATATATCACAGATAATACACAACCAAAAATAGTTGCACATTTTTTAAAACACGTCAATGGCACATCCTACCCGCATTATTACGTGCCAAGTCATCACTCCCATATAAACCACAACACAAATGATGTACAACAAGCATTACTAAGAGGCACACGCTTGTCTACTCTCATTAATGTCGCAAACACTATGCAGTGTCCCAGAATAGTGGTATATGACTTCAATATGCACCATATGACTCCCTGTTACACTCATTGCCTATCAATAGTCCAAATAAAAACAATAAAAAGAGTTCCATTGTAAAGGTTCATCACAACACTTAAGACTTTGACGCAATAAAGTTCAAAGTTCATACACAATTTTTTATTAGCAATCATCAAATAATTAATACATCGGTGGTTGATACAGTTTATCTCCGATCACGGTAAGACCTATGGGAATCGCGCTCACGACTGCGCCCACGGGAGCGATCAGAAGTACGCCACAAAAACTCATCTACTGACCGTTCATACGATCTTTTGTCATAAACAAGCACTGAACGTGGGTAATCACCCATATCGTAGTATCGCGGAGGCGGCGGCGGCGGAGGCGGTGGCAGCCCATCATATGATGACAGCGCCCCACTAAATCCTGGAGGAGGTACGTAGGGCAGTGGTGGCAACTGGTGATGCATGGTGCGCATATACTCAGCAACATAAGCCTCTGCTGCAGCAGACCCTCCACTGCTGTATCCATCACGATTACGTCCAAACCAAGATGGTAAACGATCCCTCATATAAGGAGAGGGTGATCTTCTTTTATATGAATTTGACCCCAGTCTATTCCTTGGGGATATGAAATTCTTTCTTCGACTTCGTGACGACGTATTTAAACGGCTTCGGTAGTTGGATCCTCTTGATGACAATGGAGCACGATATGTCCTGTAACTTCCACCGCTTTTCAGATATCCTTTCTTTGAAGCTTCTTTGGACTTCCTCAAGATAGGAGTCATTTCAATACCTTCATCTTCAGGAAACAGTCTACATAACTCTTCAGCTACTTTAGGCTCTATCTCTTGCCCATCTCTTCCGATTTTCACTGGTTTGCCTTCGTTCCAGGGATTGTACAAATGAAGAGTACTGCTAAATGGTAGTTCCTTGCGGCATATCCAATCTACCTTAAATACTCCATCTAATACTTTGGCAGACAACCCTGGGGGCAAGACCCACGATATAGGGGGAACGTCACGGCGAGACTCACTTGACAGTCGAGCAAATCCAGCAAACTTTCCACTTTCTTTAACTGAAAATATTAGCAAAACATTCCTCGATTCTCTGTAGGCCTGGTTTAAGTTTGCTTCATTTTGCGGTAAAGTTGACCACACACCTTTCGCTTTTGATAATGTTATATTTTCGGCGTTGTTCGATTTTATTAAGAAAAATCGCGTGTCTCTAAACAAGTAGTTCAATTTTGTCATATAATCGTATGTTTTGATTTTGTTGTTGGTGTTGGCGACGCATCTGCGCTTATTTTGTACAGGAGAATGGCTTTCAGATTTGGTTCGTTTACGATTTGCGCGTCTCTCCTTAGATTTCGTGCTAACCGAACTAATGCTCGGCGTACTTGATTCACTAGAAGAGGAGCTGCTCACTTCACTTCGCGTATCGAAATCCTTCAATTCTTCCAGTTGTTTCAGTTCCTCTCCGATTTCAGCTTCTACTTCCCCAACACCAAGGTTGACGGCGTCGGTGTTATTCGAGACCTCCATTTTCATTACAATATGTACTTTATCCCAAGTTTTTTACCATTTCTCCAAAAGTAAGATGAAATCGTATAATTTGAGTCTAAAAACTAACACTTGATACTTATTTTATATCATTTCAAAGAAATAAACACAAGAATAAAACAAATTAAAAATTTGTCCAAGAACAGAACAGCAAGAAAGATACGATACAGCAACACGACTTTCTATATGTCTTATTTTTCTCTCTGAACACGACCAAAGACTATATTTTTTTCTCTTTGGATTGGAGTATAAAGGCGGAAACACACTACCGTGTCGGGGCCTGTCGTGTCGCGCTCTGTCGTGACGGTCGGTGTGCACACTTACGTGTCGTGTCGGGGCGCGATTCTGTTCAGAAATGAACGAAATAAACGCCAGACGTTTATTTCTTTCATTTCTGAACAGAAGCTCGCAATGTTTGCCTTTGTCTGGGTGTTTTCTATAATGTATAATGGTATTTATTTACAAAAAAATGTATTTAAGTATATTTATCAGGAATCTATTACCTAGTAACTCATTATAACGCTGCAAAAACAAATTTAAAAAAAAAGCGTCCACTTGTTCGCGCCACGAACCACGCGCGGGTATAGAAACACATTTGCAGGGCGTGTCGTGTCGCGTCATAACCCCCACCACCGCCGTGGCGCAATCGGCGGCCAGCAGTCCGCGCCACGACAGAGCGAGTCACGACACGACACGCCCTACAAATGTGCTCCTAACCATATAAAATGTATGAACGCGATATGCTTCTGGCGCGACACGACAGGCCCCGACACGGTAGTGTGTTTCCGCCATAAATTTCATGTAGGTAGGTAATCAATCACTACGTTCAGCGACAAAGAATGACGGAGTTGCCAGTTAAATCTGAAAAATTAATGTGGTACGTTTTGGTCCGCGCGGGAAATTCAAATTTTTTGCGGGTTTTTACAAATTGCATCTTAATCATTGATAGAATTTTCGTGAAAATATAACAACAAATACAAACTACCATATTTACTATAATCTACTGAAAAATTATCAAATAAATTATAATTATTAGCTCTTCGTATTATGAATGTCCACGATGCATCTTATTCCCTATAAACGTGCATTAGAAAGAAAGAAAGAAAATACGTTTATTGGGCACTTAAAACTTACAATTATTTGTAGTACTTATCCAATGAGGTTTTATATATTCTTCTAAGACAAATCACTGTACTTATCTAACACTTTAAATTACTTATAGACTATAAATATTGCGCGCCCAAACAGGCCTCCACTCAGCATAAGTCGCGCGCGGCACGAGTACCGCGACATTATGCACATTCATAAAGAGAAGAGCCAATATTTATAATTTATATGATGATTATTCAGTAGATATATTGTATTAGTTGCCGCCAAACCAATTTTCACGAAAATTCTATCAATAATTGAGATGCAATTTGTAAAAACCCGCAAATAATTTGAATTTCCCGCGCTGACCGAAAAGTACCACCTTAAGGTGATCCGTTTCGGTCCGCGCGGGAAATTAAATTTTTTGGGGGTTTTTCACAAATTGCATCTCAATCATTGATAGAATTTTCGTGAAAATTGATTTTACGACAACAAATATAAAATATCTACTGAATATTATCATATAAATTATAAATATTGACTCTTCTCATCATGAATGTGCATAATGCACGTTTATAGGGAAAAAGATGCATCGTGGACATTCATAATAGGCAGAGCTAATATTTATAATTTATTTGTTATTTAGTCAGTAGATATATTGTATTTGTTGTCGTCAAATCAATTTTTACGAAAATTCTATCAATGATTGAGATGCAATTTGTAAAAAACCTCAAAAAATTTGAATTTCCCGCGCTGACCGAAACGGATCACCTTAAGCCGAAGCCCATTTCCAGCCCATCCACCCACGCTCTATAGTAGTTTTAGAATTTTCACGATAATGCTAGTACATACGTTTTCGCACATGAATAATCCGCCATCTGGCATTATATTAAATGCTTCATTCTCGCGAAGTTGCAAGAAAATGATTGTGGACATGTGGACCAGCTTTTCGTCCTACTCCTTCACTTTTCCTATGTCTTCTAACTTCATTTCAATTAACTTCCATCAACTTCGTGACAGTGTAAGGTAAGCTATCTAGAGTTCAAAAAGGAGGAAACGGAAGCTGAACTGTCAGTCAGCTGATTTAACGTTTCTTATGTTGGCACTCGTAGTGGTTTAGTAATGTAGTTTCAAAATTTGCTTAATTTTTTTCTCGAGACATTAATAATTTTAATGTTGTAATTTATTTTCATTTCTTAGAGCTGTCAAACGATTGTAGTGTACAGTACGATATAATATAAAGTTTTAAGATGCATTTCGTGCAAAAGTATTTAGATAAAATGCCTCTAAACAAACTTTATGGAAAATCGACTACCGAAACTAAAACAAACATTTTTCTTTATTGTAACTACTACAGTTTTTACTCACAAAAAGTAAGTAAGGTTTACTTTTAGTCATTACATAATTTGTTTTAAACAATAAAGTACATAATATAAACGTATTTTTTTTTTTTTAGGTGCTAATGGCACTCTATGAGAAAAATATTGACTTTGAACCATTAGTAGTGGACATTACTAGAGGAGAACAATACTCATCCTGGTTTTTGGACATCAATCCCCGTGGAGAGATACCTGTGCTTAAAGTCAATGAAGAGATAATACCAGATTCAACAAGAATTTTAGATTATTTGGAGCAGTACATGGATCCAAGTTAGTATTGTTTATTAAAACATAATACCTACATACGTAAATAGTCAACTGTCCAATAGGTACACGTAGTAATATACTAATAACTGTGTGACCTAATAATTAAATTTGTTTTTAGTGAATTAAATAAGTAAACTGCCATAACATTATTGCTAGTTTAGTTTACAGTTAATTCTTTCTTTCTTTCAAATATAGCCTTCCCGTAACCCACAACTGTTTCAAAAGGTTGGATAATTGATAAATACAAGGGCATAGGGTAAGGTTGCTGACTGCTGCTTTATTATTATTTTTATTTATTTAAAGATTTTTATTTTAAAAAACATTACAGACCATAAATAGCATAATAATAAAAAATCTTTATAATATCTAAAAAAAATATAAATCATTCATGTCACAGTTATTGCCTCGGACGAGTGAAGCAGAACAAAATCTAAATGCCAATTTTATCAACATTCTTTTTATTGGCTTTTCTACAAACCATATAGTTTGGGAGGGTTGACTCTGTACCAAATCCCTTTTTTTATATACCTCTCATCAAAGTATAATTTACAGTTTGCTTTGCATGTTAACAATTTTTTTATGAAAAATATTATTACATTTATTTCTCCAAGATAAATCATAATTCTCTTTTTTATAGAATTACCCCCACTCATTAATGTATCTGTTGATGAAAAGGTGGTAAACAATATCAATAAGTTTCGTGAGCTGATAGAGGCCCTGCCAGCTGGAGTGCTAACTGTGGGCTCATTCTTCCATCCTCACTTATGTGGCCGACCAAAGATGCCTTTTGTTTTGCCAGTCAGAGAATTACTTAAAAGTGAGTATATCAAATATTATAAAATATATTAATTACTAATAATTTGTAATTAATATTGGTAATGAAATAGCTCAACTGGGGAAGTACCACCTTACGGCATGTTAGCATAATCCAGCGTTGCATTCTGTTTGTTGAGAGATCCAGAAGCCCAACTACTTTCCCTTCACCTTTTCCTCATCCCTTTTGTCTCTAGTCATAAAAATTATCTCTGGTGTTACTGATATTTATGTTTGCCTGCCATGACATTAAAGAAAGTCATGTTCTAGGTGGTGATATGAGTAGCTCTAACAACTTAAGAAAGCTCGCTGAAGACAATCCAAAAGCAAGGAGTATTCTGCTTTACAAGGCACAGATTCAAGATAGAAAACATGAAATACTGGCAAATGAAGAAGAATTTCTGAAAGTATTGACAGTAGTCGATGATGTGCTATCTCTTATAGAAGCGGAACTCAAAAAACAAAGTGAAGGCATGTATTCTTTTTTATTCATACATTATTTCAAATAGCACTTCAGTCTAAGATAATGTATTCCCAAGAATACATTATCTTAGACGACCTAACAAGGTTGTCCATGCAGTTGGTGAGGTTTTATACTACTTTTATTCTCGGAGTTTCTGTAGCATTTTGTAAATTTTGACAAGAATTATTATTGCTTATTTTTGATATACTTTTGCTCATGTAAGGATGTTTTATAGATTAGATTTTGGAATGATATTAAGTTTGAATGGAGGCCATAGAAAAAGTATATTTTTTTGTAATTTTATAATTATTTTAAATGTAAAAAAAAAATGGTAAATAAAAAAAAAATCTAAAACCACTGGACTTTGCTCATTTGAGGTGAATTTTTTGCTTTTGAGCCCCTCAATTAGCACGTTCTGGGTATACGTCGAATTAGAGGTAACCCTGTATACATACAAGGCAAAAATAATTTTACTCCCCTCAAGTTGGATAAAAAAAACTTCTACTGATAGTTCCATATTTTTCAGGTAATTGGCTGTGCTGTGAAAAATTTACCATAGCCGATATTAATTTGGCTGTGCTGCTGCAAAGGCTATGGGAACTTGGTTTGGAGGAGAGATTCTGGGCGAAAGGAAAACGTCCCTTGTTGGAAAACTACTACAGCCGCGTAAAGCAGCGTGAATCCTTTAAGCAGACTATCCCCAGTCTGCCTGTACATATAAAAATGATAATTTCTTCTCAACCCCCAATTTATTTAGGGGTAGCTGGCGCAGCTTCGGTTGGAATAGTTGTTACAATGGCGTACATTATTAGAAAGTTGGTTCAATAGACAAAGTATATCTAACAGTTATAGTACCAGTTCACAATATGAAAAATATACACTTGTGAATTCATATATTTTACTGATATTTTATAACTTTAAGAAACATACTCTACTCTTAAGAAATACAGTATTCAGTCTTAACAACCAGTATTAAAATAGATTTGATAATTTTATTTAAACATTTAGATAGTCATGTATGTATATAAGAGTTTAAAAAATGTTATTTATAACTGAATTTTAAAAATAAGCTAAATAAACATATATTAGTTTCGTTAGCTTAACTTTTTTAATTTTTCCTAGTAGAATAATGTCTATTTTGAAGAATCATGCATAGTTAAAATAACACTAGAATCATAACAAACCCCTTTTATTCCAAAATTTTTTATAAATCACAATACTGGAAATATGTGGTAAAGTTAAAATAAGTGTGTTATTACAAATTAATTAACTTGAGTTCATCAATATTAATAATTCTTGCTTTTATTTGTACATTTCCATGGTTTTAACCACAATCCTCATGCTATAAGTATTGTCCCTAGCTAACAGATATGTATAATTTATACATGTTTGTATGACGTGCTGTCATGATTATGACTTCAACTACAAGTTGATGGATTTTGAGTACTCTCAAGTGTCTAGCATACTTTAATCATAAAATAGTTTTACAACTTTCACCAAAATAAATACATAATAGAAAAGTCTACAATATAATCTTATTAATAAAATGCCATTTGCCAAATATAACAAGAGACCTAACTACCAAAATCTAAATCATATAGTAATAGTATGAATCTATTTACATTAGCATGGCTTCATCTGGCGTTTATCACTACCTCTGCTCACTGCAAAGAAAATAACAAGAGCATAGCGTCTTATTTGTTATAATATGACATATAATTTTCTGCTTTCAAAAACAAAAATGTATGATTGTTAACACAAAACTTTCATATGAAATGAAGAAAATGAGCCAAAAGATTTCATATGAATGTCCCTTAAAAATGAATAAAATATTGTTACTTTGTATTTGGGCCTGGAGATCCGTAATACGGACCTCGGTCTAGTTCGGACTCCAGACTCACAAAAACAAGTCGTTTTTGGGAAAAAGAAAATTGAAATTGTGTTAAGTTTATCCCTGTATGTGAACAGTAAATAAATAAATTTATTATTTATAGTGCATTGTATCCACCAGAGAGCTTTTTTGTCCAGTAGCAACCAAAGAAATGAACCTTAAGTGTGATAAATGATTAAATATTGTATTGTGAAGTAGTTCAGGAATAATTTATGAACAAAATGCCTCATCTACCTAGATAAACATTATTACATTCCATATATCACAGTGCAGTGGTTAAAATTAAAACCTAGCCAAATATGAAATTGATATTGCAGTGTGTAAGTAGGTTTACACTATTACAAAGATTAATTAAATAAATAATGGTGTTAATTCTGTTGTACATTTAACTAGACTAAACTAATTTTGACAGGACAAAGTGTTGCTATCCTTGTCACTAATTGTAAACCAAGGAAGAACAAGAACACCTTTGGGCCTGTCAAAATAATAGTTTAGTCTAGTTAAATGTACAACAGAATTAGCACCAATGTACCATCTTCTAAACAAACAACACATACATAAGTATTATTGCAAGTAAGTACAACACTATAAAATTATCTTGTTTCATCACTGGGACCGTCAGATTCTTGACTTCTGTTTATAGGCATTCCCATAAAATGTTTTCCATTTGTGGTGCTAATCCTCTTTCTATAAGGAGGACCAGTTGGTTGCTTCTCTTTGTTATACTTGAATAAGCCTTCTCCAGGCAAATTAGGCATAATGCTTGGTATGGTATACCATACCCTATAGGTCACAAACCATGTGAGAATGGCTATCACCCCACTTATGAACTTTTCAACCATAATATGGTAATATAAGATTGTAGAAACCAGCATAACATCCCACAGTAGCTGCATAAGAGTAATACCAATTAGGAATGCTCTTACATAAGGAGTAAAATTGTCATAAGATATTTTTAAAACTTCCAGTTCAGAAGTTTCAATATTCTTCAAAGGATTCATGCTAACAGACTTGTCGTCCATACTTCGAGAGTACTTCTCATCTCTAATGTAATCTTTTATTCTTTCCCATCCATTTATAGCTTTAGCTTCTTCAATCATTACCAAACTGGAATATATCAGAATAAAACAATGACCAGATATATCAAATCCATTCCAAAAATTGCCATTCTTTAAACATGATATTTTATTATCATGAGTTCTCACATTACATCGTCCATATTTCGTTTCTATGATATTAAAGATTGTTGTCCATGTATACCAGAAAAAAGTAGCAATAACGAGCCTGAGTATGTGGCCTGTCACTATGAGTCTCCTCTTGCCACAACAAGTGGTGTACGATGTCAACAATACATAGGGTACAGTTAAAAATAGCGTCCAAAACCAACCTATTTTCACGAAATATTGATTAAATATGTTATCACTCCTCGAAAAGTATGTTTTGGGAAAAGTCATGATATCCGCCATAAGAGAAAGCAAGAATAGAGCTCCTAAGTACAATGCTATTTTTAAATTAGTGTCGAAGAAAAGTAACTTCTTACAAATGTGCACAATCATTAGCACAAAAACTTCTAAAATTGACGACGCTTCTCTGATAGGCTTAGTACCTTTGGGATCCAATGGTTCATTTTGTACCTTGAAATTCATTCGAGAATTTTTAAAACTAGCTCTGCTTGTCATGATTATAATTTATAATGTAGTTTTTATATACATAATTCCCACTTTCACGGATTATTTTCGTTTCGTTGTCTGGCTGATGCGACTGATGTGTTTTTGACAGATTTTGACCTGACATCTGATTGATCACGTCATGACCACAACTGACGTTGACGTGACGTTTGATTTTTTTAAACTTGGCAACCATTTTTTTTATAACATGGACAAACGAGCTAGGATGGGGGTAGCCGCCCCCCAAGAGGATCACCATACATCATAGTAGTAGCTAGATAGGTTGAATCCTTCAAAAATTCTTCTGTCGAACATCATTTCCGCCGAAGCAAATTGGTAGGTAACCGCTCCTTCCATACTCACGAACGCGCGCGAACTACGCTCGGCTCGCCGTCTTTTTAAAGGCACGGCAACTGTGTGTTGCGCAGATTTATAGGTAAAATTGATGCAAAGAGGATATAATCACTTGGTATGCAGTAGTCAAGAACTATGACGCTTCCGCTGAGTGAGAACGCAGTATCTTTCATTTTCACATTTCAAACTACCTAGTAAAGTTAGGAAGGGAAGGAACAAACTTCTGACGTCACTGTACTTCTATAATTTTGGTAAAGAGAAGAGAAAGCGGCGCGGCGGCCATAACCAGTTTTACCAATAAATCCGTGGGGCGTGGCAGCATTGCGCGTTGTAAAATACTTCGTCGTCACAACACAACCAAAGCTTCGCTTTCTTTCTTTACTCTCCTGATAAGTTCTCATCTCCGGAAAAGTTATTCTACTACTACTACTACTAGATCGAATAAAAGCATGAATAAAAGTGTAAAAGCCAAAGAGCTTTCAACTCTTTTTTTCTTTAATCATTGGTAAAAGCTTTGGTTTTCACTTTGTATTTAGTAGAACTCGTTAGCATTCGTCTGAAGGCGGAAACACACTACCGTGTCGGGGCCTGTCGTGTCGCGCTCTGTCGTGACGGTCGGTGTGCACACTTACGTGTCGTGTCGGGGCGCGATTCTGTTCAGAAATGAACGAAATAAACGCCAGACGTTTATTTCTTTCATTTCTGAACAGAAGCTCGCAATGTTTGCCTTTGTCTGGGTGTTTTCTATAATGTATAATGGTATTTATTTACAAAAAAATGTATTTAAGTATATTTATCAGGAATCTATTACCTAGTAACTCATTATAACGCTGCAAAAACAAATTTAAAAAAAAAGCGTCCACTTGTTCGCGCCACGAACCACGCGCGGGTATAGAAACACATTTGCAGGGCGTGTCGTGTCGCGTCATAACCCCCACCACCGCCGTGGCGCAATCGGCGGCCAGCAGTCCGCGCCACGACAGAGCGAGTCACGACACGACACGCCCTACAAATGTGCTCCTAACCATATAAAATGTATGAACGCGATATGCTTCTGGCGCGACACGACAGGCCCCGACACGGTAGTGTGTTTCCGCCATGATTCGCGCTCATTTGACGCGGGTCAAAATACATGTCTGTGCAAAAAACCGACATCGAGCGGGAATAGTGCGCTAAAAGCGTGCAAACTGTCTCCACATTCGCGCGAGCGATGCAGATTTGGATTTGCAAACCTATTTCAAATGACGCTCCAAAGTACATAATCTTTAAATAGTAGATTTTACAACAAGTGCACAAAACGAATCATTTCTATCCGAGACTTTTAGCAGCCCGAGCCGAAGGCGAGGGCTGATAGTAATGTCGAGGATAGAAATGGTTTTGTGGACGAGTTATAAACTCTGCTTTTCACTTCGATTGCGAGGAAATAAATTAATAAACGCACGAAAAAACAAGACCTGTTTCCCCTTTCCCGCCGCTTTTTTTTTTTAATCTTACGACATTGAAATTAGGCTTGGGCTGCAGACCTATACAGCCTACTATTAAATTAATTTTGTATTAAAATAATTTTCTTAAATTAATTAAATAACCTACCGTGCTGTAATTTAAATTTTAATATCTTTTATAACTTAAAAAACACATAAGGCAAATAAATTAAAGTAAATATTATAAAATAACAAAATTCTATCGAACTTTTTGTTGTGTTTGGCTGTATGGCTTATTTCCTTTGCCCTAATATAGATACATTTATGAGTAGATACGTTTTTGCCCTTGTGCACAAAATTCGATTTTGTGCAGCCTATATCCTGCGCAAATAAGCATTTTCTGAGCATGAGAAGTGAAAATACATAATTTTATAGTCCAATCTGGAAAAAGTTTACTAGTAAGCTAGCTCTAAAATAATATTGAAAATTTATTATTTTAATATTATGTCGTCAGACCACTGTCACGATTATTCTTGAATAAAAAATAAAAATAAAGAATAATCGGGCAAAAAAAGAGAAATTTATTTTTCAAAAAAAACTGATACGGAAATAGGGTATGGGTCGCTTGCCTAAGGTCCGATTAGGTAGTTTCCAAATCGCCTCGCCTCTATTTCACCTCCAGAATACCGCACTTCCCTCGGTCTCCAACGTCGCTCAGGGACTCCTTCAGGTGTTATCGTAGTATGTGGGTAGATGTGCAGTGGGTAGATGTGTAGTCGTCTTAACGGCCGTTAAGGTAATCCAATTTCAATATTCCGAGCGGTTTTAGCCAATCCGTTTCAGTCGGAACGGAGTTCCTGGAATTTAACATCAAACCCGTTATAGCCTAAGCAGTGACAGACTTGTGCCTGGGATGACCTATGGATCGTGAAGTACTCCAGAACTACAAACTTAGTTAGCTCAAGGTGAAAGAAAGTCTAGGTGGCAGTTTTAAAATTTGAAATCAGAAACGGATAGGTAGGTATCTTTAGAATTTGCCTCAGGAGATTTTAATACATAACACACACCATTACACCCTAACTTGGTATACTGATACATAATAAAAACAATTTGCACAACTTACCCAAGATTGGGAAATTCACTGAACACAATATTTTTAGTGAAAGAAATAAAATATAAAGAAAATAAATTACGTCGCGAGGTATATTGGTCCTCCTCGACACAGAGCGACGTGCGCCAGCTTTCAAAGCAAATCTAGTCTCCCCCGCACGCCCGCTCGAATGTTCTCGACACGCGTCCGCGAGCCCCTCCTAGTCCGACCAGTTCTTTGGGCGATCCTATTATTGGGCTTGCCCACTCGAGCGTCGTTGAAAACGTTAAAATATAATTTAAAAATAAAATATTATAGATTTTAGTATTCCTAGTTGTAGTAAATTAAGTATTAATTGTAAATATAAATATTATTTTATTTGTAAACAAGTTATAAAGATTATTTGAAAATATACGAAGCCCGTGAGCACGCCATCTAGTTAGTGTGCCGTTTTAACGTAAATTGTTTTTGCCAGATTCAACGGTACAGTATCCCCTCCCTACGAAGAGGATTTTTCCTGGGGTAAAATCCGTCTGTACTGTTAATCACGCTGGCTACCTACTATTTTTAAATCTTTAATATGCCAAACCCCTATGTCGCGCCCATTTTCGTCCTCTAAAACGTAGACCAGGGGCGACCGCTTAATTTTTATTCTGCATTTTTGGAATTTGGGAGCTAACTTTTTACTAAAATGAGCTTCTTTATCGCTCTGAAAATAACAACGCTTCCAAACGGTGTCTCCAACATTAAACTCGTACTGTTTCCTACGCAAGTTATACCGTTGGATGTTCTTCTGATGAGCATGCCATAGTGCTGCTTGAACCTTTCCGAAAATATTACTTAAATAACCTAAATTTTCGGCATACGCGTCTCGCGGTAAAAAGATTAGGTCATTAGCGTCATCATTGTCCACATAGTGTGATCCACAAGTCACCAATTCCCTGCCATGTACAAGAAATGCAGGCGTATACCCTGTACTTTCGTTGACCGAGTTATTTATTGCAAATTGAATTTGGGGCAAATTTAAATCCCATGATCGGTGGTCACTATCAACAAAAGTGGATATTGCAGTAACAATAGTTTTATTATACCTTTCTACCGTGTTAATTTGAGGAGTGTATTTAGGTGTAAAATGAATTTTGGGTACCTTGTATCTTTTAAAAAGTCTATCTAATTCGTGACTAATAAATTGGCAGCCGTTATCAAGGATAATAGTTTGTGGAATACCATGAATCATAAAGACATCATTTTCCAGATGTTTAGAAACAAGCTCAGCAGTAGCTCTCCGCAGTGAAAAGAATAAACAATACTTTGAAAAGCAACAAGTCACCACAAAAATATAACTTTTCTGTCTTCTCGTATTGGGCAAGGGGCCAATTAAGTCTATGGAAAGCACTTGAAAAGGTCGAGAAACATCTTTAGGTCTACCCATCTTTCCTAGCGTACCATGAGACGGTAGTTTATACGCTAAGCAGGTGTCACATTGAGAAATGAAATTCACTACGTCAGTATACATGCCCGGCCAATAGAATCGAAGTGCCAAACGTTTATAGGTCTTAAACACACCAAAATGTCCAGCAGTTGGTTCCGAGTGGCATTGAGACAAGGTACTTTCTCGTTGCTCCTCTGGGATAACCTCTTTCCAGTCGAATTCAGCAGTAAGAATATTTTTATTCTTCATATACCTATAAAGTATTCCATTTTCCACTCTATAATTTGGAAAACTAGTTGGAGATTCTTGGCAACCTTTAAATATATTAAGATACCAGTTATCTTTAGAGGTAGGGGTAGGTACAATAGTAATATCACTATTAATCAGTGCTTCCACAGGTACGCATCTAGAAAGGGCGTCTGGGATGATATTATCTTTTCCACGTCGGTGCTCAACCTGGAAATTAAAGGAGGAAAGACGCACACCCCACCTAGCCAGTCGGCCAGTAGGGTTGGAAAGAGATAAAAACCATTTGAGAGCAGAATGGTCAGTAAACACCTTGAATGTACTACCATTCTCGAGATAGCAACGCCAGTGTTCCAGTGCTGTTAACACGGCAAGTGCTTCACGTTCAGTGGTGCTGTAGTTTTGCTCGGGTTTTGTTAGGGAGCGGCTCATATAAGCTATTGGGTGTTCGATATCATCAATAGTTTGAGATAACATTGCACCGACACCAAAGCTACTTGCGTCTGTATGCACTTCAAATGGGTGTTCAAAATTTGGGCAGGCTAACACTGGTGCTTGAACGAGACGAGACTTCAATTCAAGAAAAGCGTTCTCAGCGTCAGATGACCATTGAAATGGTGGAGCATTCTTTTTGGTCGAAGTGAGCCTATTTAAAGGTCCTGCAATTGTGCTAAATTGAGGTATGAAGCGCCTGTACCAAGAGGCGGTACCGAGAAAACGTTTTACCTCTTTCTTGTTAGAAGGGGTGGGATAGTCGAGGATCGCCTTAACTTTTTCTGGGTCAGTTCGCAAACCCTGGGAATCCACAACATAGCCAAGATATCGAAGCTTACTGCTAAAAAAATTGCATTTGTCCAGGTTAATCGTGAGATTTGCCAATTGCAATTTTTCAAGAACCCTCTTTAGAAGAGAAACATGTTCTTCAAACGTTTGACTTATAATAATTATGTCATCAAGATATGCAAAGACCTTGCACTCGAATTCAGGTCCAAACAGAAGATCAACCAGTCTCTGTTGGGTGGCTGGAGCATTTGTTAAACCAAAAGCAGTAGTCTTAAACATAAAGGTACCTCGGCCAGGAACAAAGAAAGCAGTCTTTTCCCGGTCTGGCTCATCTATCAGTATTTGCCAAAAGGCTTTAGACAAGTCGATGCTAGACAGAAATCTTGCATCTCTTAAATTATCCAAGATTTCGGATACATAAGGTAAGCTATACGCATCCTTTTTAGTAACCGCGTTAAGTTTACGGCTATCCAGGCAAAAGCGGGGTTTTCCATCCTTTTTGCCGACAACCAAAACGGGAGAAGACCACGGGCTTTCACAAGGTACAATAACATCCAAGCCCAACATTTCGTCTAGCTGCTCGGTTATGATCTTCTGTTTTTCAGGAGACATTCGGTAGTACCGCTGACGAATGGGTTCCGCGTCACCAGTATTTATACGGTGTTTAATTAAAGTCGTCCTTCCCAACCCTTTTTCGGCGAAAGAGATTCTCCGAAAATCTTCTTTTAAACCGTCGGCAATACGTTTTTGTGAATCATCAAGATTATCATACGTATGTAAGTGAATATCAGGAGGATTTGAAATTACGGCTAAGCCTGGATCAATTTTAAACAAATTTTTGGTATCAGTTAAATATTTTGGACAAAGATTAAATATATTCCAGAAGTCGACACCTAGAATAAGTGTAGTATCGATGTCCGGAATTGCATGAGCTTTTATTATAGAGAATTTGTCCTCAAATGACACCGGTAGAAGAATGTAGCCAATAGAAGCAATTTTCTGACCACCTGCAGCAGTTACAGTAATCCTATCATTGGTACATAATGTTAAACCATATTCTTGTAAGCGCTTATGAGAATTATTTCCCAAAATAGTTACCGCGGAACCAGAATCTAGTAGGCCGTATATGCCTAATGCATCATTATTATTAATTAAAACTTTAACATAAGGACGAGGATCCTCCTTTGGTTTTGAATTGAAAATTGCAGAAACAGAAGTACTACAGTTAGAAAAGAATTTTTTAATATATAACAGCCATTCATTCCATTCCGATCTATTAAAATATTTAGCTGATATGCCTCTGCAATTTTCAGTAATTAGTTTTTTGAAGCCTTAGTTGGACAATCAACTTTTTTGTTGCATTTAGGGCAGTCTGGCTTGCGAATGCCCTTTTCGCCGCATCCAAAACAAATAAGTGTACGTTCAGCTGTACAATCTTTTAAAGAATGTGTGCTAACGCGACACCGCAAACAGTAAGGTGCAGATACTTCAGAAACCCTAAAATTAGAAGCCCTCTGTTGTGAATCGGTCCTAGGCTGATTGGAAAAATTATTATGACCATAAAAAGTTTTAGTGTTGTCCTTTCGCTTGTTTGATTGGTAACAAAACTCAGGGGCCAACATTTTAGAATTATAGGATGGCGGTTCCTTGTAATTATCCGAGCGAGCTTTTATTCTCTCATAATTTCTACAAATCGTGCGCAAACTATCGACAGAATTTATATTTGGACTAGCAGCAATAATAGTAGAATAACAGGGACGTAAGTTATGAAGAATGATTTCAAGTTTATCTTCTTCAGACAAAGATTTACTCAACCGAGAAAACATACCCTCCATTATGGACAAATAAACAATAATACCCTCATCATCACCTTGAGTACGATCACGTATCTCAGATGACATACGGTAATCGTAATCAAGGATATCAAAATCGTTTTTCAAATGAGAAATCAAGGTGAACCAATCTTTGTATTTGTCCATGACGCTACGATACCAATGCAAGGCATCTCCGGAAAAAATATCAATGGCAGATTGTAGCATTTTAACATCCGAGACCCCTTTAGAAACACGAAACTCTTCTGCCTTTTGAATAAAGGCTCTGACGCAAGATTTCCCATCGTATTTTAACTTTGACAACTCACTCAAATTTCCGCGATCGCATGTAACAGATATGTTAAAATCAGGTGCAGTTGGCTTATCTGAGCATTCAGGCTCATTGGCAGAAGCTACATTCGCAGTACGAGTAACACCGGCTGATTTAGAAAGTGCTACCAAGGAAACGTTATAATTTTCAAAAGTTTTTTTGATTTGAGATAATAATGATAACTTATCAGATTCTTCAGGTTTCTCAATTCTTTGAATTCTGTAGTATAGATGATTTAATAAAGTGCTTGTTCTGTTTACTAAAGAAATGTTATGATTACTTTTAAGAGACTCAATGTTTACTCTGATTTTATCTAAAGTTTCGAGGCAACCTCTGGCATCAACAGAAAAATCAAAAACAGACTCAACAATTTCGTCGGCAGTATACAACTGAATAAGCTTTGTGACCTGTCTCCGAAGTCCCTCCACATTTTCTGATGGAGATTCACCGCGAATAGCGACCTCGTAATTTAGTTCCGATTTTTGTAGTAATAAGTATTTTATAGGGTAAGACATTTTTTTTAAATTGTATGATCAGTAATATCAGTGGGTATGTTGTGCAAATGATAACCGAGATACAACACAAGAGCAAAAAAGGAAACAAAATACAATTACAATAGAAAAACTAAATAAAACAAAATAATAAAAAAATAAAAAAAAACAGCCAAAATCTATTCCGTTCTGTTACAATGATGCACTAAATCAGTTTTTTTTTTACAGAACGATAGCGTATCAAAATAAAAAATAAAAAAAACAAAGCTAAAGCAGGATGTAATGTCACAAACTACCAACAGATGGCGCTGTACCATTTATATGAGACATTCAAAATCAACTAAAATAATTACTTATATATAAAAAAGTACATTCACTGGTGCAAATAAATGAAGATTATGTTTACAAAAGTGTTCACAAGGTATCACGACTAATACATTACATATAACCAATACAAAAGAAAACAAAAAAAATTAGGGTAAAAAATAATTTAAAAAAACAATTTTTATTTTTATTTCTATTTACTTTCCCTTAACTTCCTCAATTACTTACCCCAGATGAAGAACGCAATCGTTTTTACAATTACCAGCTCACCAAGCAAACCAACACCAAGATTCTAAACTAAGATATGTATAGGCAGATAAAAGCGAAGCGAGTTACGACCTTTTTAAACCACGTATTTGGGCGCCATTGTCACGATTATTCTTGAATAAAAAATAAAAATAAAGAATAATCGGGCAAAAAAAGAGAAATTTATTTTTCAAAAAAAACTGATACGGAAATAGGGTATGGGTCGCTTGCCTAAGGTCCGATTAGGTAGTTTCCAAATCGCCTCGCCTCTATTTCACCTCCAGAATACCGCACTTCCCTCGGTCTCCAACGTCGCTCAGGGACTCCTTCAGGTGTTATCGTAGTATGTGGGTAGATGTGCAGTGGGTAGATGTGTAGTCGTCTTAACGGCCGTTAAGGTAATCCAATTTCAATATTCCGAGCGGTTTTAGCCAATCCGTTTCAGTCGGAACGGAGTTCCTGGAATTTAACATCAAACCCGTTATAGCCTAAGCAGTGACAGACTTGTGCCTGGGATGACCTATGGATCGTGAAGTACTCCAGAACTACAAACTTAGTTAGCTCAAGGTGAAAGAAAGTCTAGGTGGCAGTTTTAAAATTTGAAATCAGAAACGGATAGGTAGGTATCTTTAGAATTTGCCTCAGGAGATTTTAATACATAACACACACCATTACACCCTAACTTGGTATACTGATACATAATAAAAACAATTTGCACAACTTACCCAAGATTGGGAAATTCACTGAACACAATATTTTTAGTGAAAGAAATAAAATATAAAGAAAATAAATTACGTCGCGAGGTATATTGGTCCTCCTCGACACAGAGCGACGTGCGCCAGCTTTCAAAGCAAATCTAGTCTCCCCCGCACGCCCGCTCGAATGTTCTCGACACGCGTCCGCGAGCCCCTCCTAGTCCGACCAGTTCTTTGGGCGATCCTATTATTGGGCTTGCCCACTCGAGCGTCGTTGAAAACGTTAAAATATAATTTAAAAATAAAATATTATAGATTTTAGTATTCCTAGTTGTAGTAAATTAAGTATTAATTGTAAATATAAATATTATTTTATTTGTAAACAAGTTATAAAGATTATTTGAAAATATACGAAGCCCGTGAGCACGCCATCTAGTTAGTGTGCCGTTTTAACGTAAATTGTTTTTGCCAGATTCAACGGTACACCACGGGTAAAATATTTCCCGTGGTACCTTCCAGACTTCCAGGGACTATCACAGGGACCACGGGCAATAAAGGGTCAATGACATTAAATGTCGATAATGTCCTCAATTTAATATTACAATGCCGGCCTACACTTCTCGAAATTGAGCGAAAACCACGCGAAAACGAAAGTGGGCGAGCTCTTCGTCCCACAGACATATTGTATGTCTGTGCTTCGTCCTTACTTTATCCTTCTATTACTTCGTCCTAATTTTACATAACATCACTTCGATCAACTTCGCGAGTGTGCAAAGTCGACATTAAAATGATGAGACAGACCGCACCGCAGCTCAGCATCGATAATTTGGTCCAACACTACTGGACCAACAAATCGCGATTTCTGGCACGTCACAGCCGCGTCATCATGTCTCCGTGTCCGTTTTTATCATTGGGGAATTAATTTTGTTCAACAGTATCATACCTTATCGAAACGTTTATATGTGAAATAATAATTTTAATAAATTTTGTAATAGACCTTAAAAATGGAACTTTTGAGGCAAGTCTCTACTAATACGCAGATTTTGTTTCCCGTTGCGGCCGTAGCTGTTGTTTTAGTATGCGCAGCGTTAGTATTTGTATTCGGATTCCACTCGGCGGAACAGCCGCAGTTCGACAAATTGCCCCTAGTACTGGACGATAGGAAATCTTCAAACAAGAAGAGGAAAACTAAGGACAAGGTTAGTGAAAACAATGCAATATTCCCGCTCGCCGAACTCGATCGAGTGGCGAGTGCGCTCATTTTATTTTTAACCTCGCATATGTTCGTAATATAACCGGGAGCATCTTTACATTGGTATCAATTTGACCATGCTATATAATATGCAGTCCATAATTTTATTCCAAATTAGTTCAGTTATTAATATTTAACATCATAGGGAAAATTATACAACATTCAGTTACTTAGACAAAGCTAAGTCCGTCCGTCTAAAATCAGTATGTGGCTATAAATCAATCTCAACCTCAAGTAAAGTAAAGATCTAATTGTTAATAGATTAGATTAGACTTTATAAGGTATCTAGAAAACTCCCCTGCCAAACCACAGTGGAATAATAGTGGTAGTTGATAATGATGTGTGACATCCTTTCTTTTATTTATTATTTTGTTACATGAGAGAAGTGTAGAACCAAATTCTGACTAATTTTATGTTGCAGAAGTCTTCACCCAACCGCATTGCAAGCGATGATGTGAAGACAAAGTCTGATAGTTCCAAGAAATCTCCTGCTAAAGAAAAAAAAGAGGAAAAAGCAAAGGAAGCAGATAAACCAAAGCCAAAAGAGAGACCAGCTGATGTGAAAGTTCTGAAAAAGGAAACCAAGGAGGAAGCCAAGAGGGGCAAGAAGAACAAGGGTGCTGTTGAAGCCGAGAAACCAGCAGACTTTGATGAGGGTGTTTGGGAAGAGGTACCAAAGAAGAGCGATAAGAAGAAAGTAAAGAGCCCCGAGGAGAAGGAAAAAAAGAAAGACAGCCCCACCAAGAAAATTAAGAAAGTTAAGGAGGCAGATATTGAAGCCGCTGTTGCTAATACTGAAGACGCTCCTGAAGAAACCATAAAATTGATTAGTGCAGTGGGACCAGAGGTGGATGAAGAGGCAGCGCGTGCACTGCAAGCCCAAGTGGAGGAGTTGCAACGTGTTCTTAAAGAGGTATGCAACTTTTAGTTGGAATAATTTTAGTAATGCAAAAATAGTGTTAAAGTTTTCTGGAGTAATTTGTCAAACATTTATCTCTAGTTTGAAGCAGTGATGTGACAGACATTTACTAATTGTAAGTGTAACAATCTTCCTCCACTTTCTGCCTTAAATTAATCTCTTCAAAAAAATTTAATGTCCATACATCCATATTTTACTTTTGTTGTGGGGTAATTGCAGTGATAAAAATATCTAACAGTACCTGGGACTTGATCAATTTTCTTACCTAATTTCAACCTAATCAGTAGTGCAACTCTTTTTTTCTTACTTCTCATTTTCAAAATTTTTTTTTTTTTTAGGCTGAGCTTCGTGACCAAGCAGCTCTTGGTGGTGGTGGTGGTGATGATGATGATGTCCCTGAGGCAGAGGAGCTGACTGATGTGAAGGATCTCAGAAGCAATAAGAAGAAGGAGAATAAAGAGAAACAGAAGAAGAAGGCCAATGAGGTATAAGAAACTTTATCTACTACATTTTGTGGGAAATCAGATATTTATAAATATTTTATGATATTGATTTATGAGATTTATGAGATCGTAGCCAAATAGCATTGGTCTCGGCCATGTTGTGTTCCTACGGTGAGTAAGGTCTCCAGAGCTCCACATGGGGGGGTTGGGAGGGTTGGCAACGCGTGAGTGATACCCCCGGTATTGCAAACGTCTATAGGCTACGGTGACGGCTTACCATCAGGTCGACCGTATGCTTGTTTGCCACCTGTGTGGTAAAAAAAAAAAAAAAAATGATTTCCAAAATGTGTCATTTCCAGACTACCGCTCCAACAAAGAATGACAACTCGGATTCCTCTGACAAGCAAGATGATAAACCTGTAGCAGTGTTCGATGAGCTTGGAGGTAATTTTAGTTGTTAACTATGACTTTTGAATTGATGAAGATGCAATATTGAGAACTTTAATACACATTATGAAGTTAACATTTATAATAAGTTAACAATTACACATACTACACATTATTATTACTATAGAGTAAATATTATTATTACAGACACTTGGACTGACGCAAAAGTCTCCAAGAAGAGCAAGAAGAAGGCTCGCAAAGACCAGTGAGGGGTGAGTCCACGTGAGCGAACACAGGGTCCACGGGGGCGTCGCCCCGTCGATAGCTCAATGCCATTCACACCGCTGGAAACCGCCGTTGCATGCCACCAGACAGTGACTTTACCATTCTCACAATTGATAACATTTTCATTGTTATGCCTAAGTTTGACTAGTTTCTAGTTTCGTTTCAGGGTCGTAGTTTTACAGGGTGTGAAGTCGTTTATATTAAATTTTAATTCATTAACTGTTCATGCACATTCGGTTAATTTACGTCCATGTTTTTAGTTACATATTTTATTTTATATCTAGCTCAAGTTGACATGTTTTCTTATTAATTTAATGTTTTATTATTGTTTATTAAAAAGCATAATATGTTTTGTTTTTATGCATTATTATAAAGCAAGATCCCTGAGTTGCCATTCTGAATCTTTTCACAGATAAAATTTATGGGTGTTAGTGAGTTTCAATGTATACATTGCGTACTTGCTTATTGAGGTCGAAGACAAATTTATGGGTATACCAATATAACTCGAGATCTATTAAATTTTATCTCCGAGAAAATATGTAATGTCCGGGGACTTTGGGACCTTGCTCTATTAGGGCGTCATAAGTTGTATCATGTTAAGTTGAAAACTTTTAGTGACCTTTGGGAATCTGCAATATGTTGAGTTGCTTTGTAGTAGCGGTACGGAGAACTCGACAACGACGTCGTTTAGTCACGTGTATATTATAATAAATGAACACTTAAGTTATGTTACATTAGGTAGCTAATCATAATATGTGCAGTAGCTGTATAGGACTTAGAAATATAACTCAGTTAACATCCAAGATCTTCTGGTGCTTGTAGAAATAAGTATCTCGTCTCCTTTCATTCCATTTGTGTGCATTTTATATATCCTTAGCCCAACATTTTCACCGGCGGCAGTCATTTGTATGTTAGTCTTAGATTAATTTATTTTTTTCAAGTTGGTGTTAATGAAAATGAGTAGAAATTGATGAGACCTGAATTTGGACCAATTTGTTATACAGTTTTGGATTACATAGGCATCCCATTTATCATAGAACTTTTAAATCCTTTTTAGATGAATCTTGATTATTTTTCAAAAATCTGCCTTTACATATTATATAGTAAATTATTATAATAGTATATTTTCCGTCCGGATTTTTAAGCATTCCCTTCTTTTAGTTCTTTTGTTTGTCTTGACATTCACACATATCCTGTTCCTGAGGTGATAGTTGTATATTTGTGTCGGTGAATTTTCTTTTATGGCTGCTATTCAAGCAAACAGCTGACATGTATTATTGCAGATTCCTATTTTGTATATCTAGAGTTAAGCATTAAAGTTTAGGATAGTGCCGACATTATGAATTGAATATTTTGGAATTCTAAATATCTTTCAATGCAAATTATATCACTGTCGTATAAGTGATAGGATAAGAGCGATCCATAGCGGAAATCAAAAGTAGCTTCCATACAATAATACTATGTATGTAAATGGTATTTATTTATCGGCTGTGCAATGATTCTTACCTTTCATATTTCCTCTAACTACTACTACTGTACCATAACAGTCTTTAAAACACATTTTTTATGGTTGTGTATAATATGTGTCTAATAATATAAAAAGATCTTATATAGCTCTGCTCTCGATAATAATATGTAGTCGCGTCAATGAAGTCTGATAATAATCATGCTGTTATCTTTAGGACATTTTTCAACCATCCTATTTCCGAAATATTTAACGTTTAAGTAATTTCTTAGAGTTGCTGATGATACTTTCGTTAAATTTTTCGCAAACATACTAGAATATCTTCACACATTACAACTAAATTCGAAAAAACTTATTGGACTACTATCCCTACATGATGGGGTAGACGAGAAAAAAAAACAATTTTTCCCGAAATCGAATCAGTTCATGAAGACTTGGAATGTTTTTTTATTTAACGCGACGATTTTATTGTTTCTGTACACCTCTTGCATATTATTATGCTCTTGAGTAATCTTGTTGTGATAATATATACTATTGATTATCTTTAAGGGATGCGAGTCCATACGAACATAACATTTCGTTTTATTATAAATTATCACTATTTCTACAATCAAGAATAATCTAAGATATTGAAAATATTTTATTTTCCAGTTATGTTTTCTTTGTGTTCTCTTGTTTATAATTTATTGTCTGTACTTAGGGCCTTGAAATTTGTAAGAATTTGTCATCTAATTCAGTATTTTTCAAACTGTGGGTCGTGATTCGCTGCTGCGAACGGGGTTGCAAAGCCTTGCTTGAACAATCAGCAAGAGAAAAGGGCGTTTATATCATAATAAGTCTTACGCTACAATAAACTAAAATATAATTTCAGTGAGAAAGATTTGCTTGTATATTTATCAATATTTTTTTTATAAGTAAAAGATTTGGTATATTATTTTGTAGTCGACGACGACGCTAGAATATTTGACCCATAGAAGAGTGCGGGTTGCGCGCTTACTAAGATTGAAAAATACTGAAACTCGTTAATTTTCGAAGATGAATTAAATTCGTATATCGTTAGTAGATACATTAGGTATAAAAGATATTTTTGGCTTCATTTTGATTAATTAGTGGTAGAGATCGTGGGGCGTCCGCAAGCCGGCGCACGCGTCTACCGCGGAAGGCGTTGCCAACGCTTAGACATTGTCATCTTGAGAATGTTACTGTTTTATAGGCTCTAAAATATACTGAATGTGTAATATAGGTAATTATTTTTTTAAAATCAATAAAGAGTGATATTGATACAGATTTTAATTTAATCATCCTTGAATACACTAGCAGCCAGATGGCGCCACACTGCGACCTTCGTATAAGAAACGAAAAATTTTGTCTACACTACAAACCTTTCAGTAGTTTGTTGATACTACTGATAAAGCTGGTTTAGAGTTGCGCTGACAGCACGCTGACCGTCGGCGCTGACAGTAAAATGTATGAGGCGATTAACACACGGCAACGCGCACCGCCGCGCGTTAAAGCGCCGTTCGACTGTGCGGTCGGGCGGTGGTGTAAGTGTATTAGGCATCAACGGATTTAATAGAAGCCAATACAGACATGAGCTCCGTTTCACCGCGCACCGCCGCGGAGGGCGGTGCCGTCTGTTAAGCGCCTGAGCCATCCGCGCTGATCACTACGCGTTATTCAAAAATGCTTCCTAGAGGTGTTTTCGGACTACAGGCAGCCTCAGGTTAGAAGTTCATAAATTTTAGGCTGTCAACGCTGATGGTCAGGGTGCAGTCAGCGCGACTCTAAAACCAACCTAGAACAAGTTTAATAAAATAAAATGCATGTAGTGTTTACCACGAAATTGATCATGAATAATATGACTTTTCTGTGGTCTATCAATTTTACCTACTATAGTACCATTATTGTCAAAAAAAAACTACTCATTGTAAGGATCACTCGTAAAAAAAATATTTTATTTATTTTTTGTTGTGCCCGACTGTACTGCAAAAAGAATAAAAATAAACAGAAAAGTAAAGTGCAAAGAAAAAAGGCTATGTATGGTAAAAAAAGGACTGAAAGTGTATGGTATAAAAAGATAACAGGTATCAAGATCATTGAGCAATTTGCAGAAAAAAATTAAGCAGAAATTCAATAATGGCTTAATTTATGTTTGTGTGATAAATATATTTTGTTTGTTATTTATTAATGTTGAGGCGCAAATGCAGTAAAACAAATCATAAATTATTGTAGACATTGTATTATATCCCTAGCTCTTTTATATACAGTGTCTTCAGGTTTAGTGATTTCTACATTTTCTGCAGCATTTTCAGTGTCATTTTCAACATTTTCCTTATGTTGTGATTCTGTCCATTCATCCATCTGTGATATAATTTTGTTTGCATCACTTAGAAGCATGTTGCGGATGTTACCCTGCGCCGACTCAAAGTATTCTAGTAGTACAGGCCAAGATGCATCAGGTACTTTCTCAGTTGAAAATTTGTTTTTAAAAAGCCAACCTTGTTTGATTTTCATAAATTTCCAATTTTGTTTATCATGTTTCCACTGAGATAAATAATTAAGACATTCAGATTTCAGCTGGTCCTTAGCTACTAACTGAGCTTCAGCTTGACGTTGTAAATGTTTCTCCCTTTTCATTTGTCGTATTGATTTTTGCCCTTTTTTACCTGTTGATTCTTCAGGTACTCGTTGCTTTTTTTTCTTTTTCGGTTTTTCTTCAGTATCGGAGTCGTCATCGTCATGAACTCGTTTACCGGAATCTTTATCTTCATCCCCGGAAATTTCCGAAACTTCTTCCTCCTTTTCTTTTTGATCCAAACCTAAGCTGCGAGACTCAGGTTTGTGTGTATTTGTTCTCTTTTTATTCTTTTTACCCATTTTGGTTATTAGATTAGATTAATTAACCGATAGCCATCTAACCATAAAACGTAGTGATTAGATTATATCCTCTTTGCATTTTAAAAATATACACAAATATTATAACCTTTTAACCGATAATGTGAAGTGAACTAAGTGAAGCCAGTGAAGGAAGGCATCGAATCGAACTGTCAAAGTGACAGTCACTCAGTGTTGCCGTTGGAATATTTTAATGAGGCCTCCACACGCTCGCTATTCGCCACAAACACCAAACAACAGAAAAAAGATAAAAAGTAAAAAAATCTGAAACAATAAATTTTAATAAAATTATTCCCAATTTAATAAAAAAAAAATAGGATTACATCACAGACGTAGATTACATACCCTAATTTAGAAAATTAAATAAGTAAAAAATTGTACCTATTATTTATTGAAATTTATATACTTATAATAATAAACAGAAAAAGAAGGAAACAAAGCTTTTTTTGGCAATTACTACTGACTGCTCAAGCGTGTGGAGACATCCCAAACATGTTCCTCGAACAACCTTTTGGCGGAAACACACTACCGTGTCGGGGCGTGTCGTGTCGCGCCAGAAGCATATCGCGTTCATACACATTTTCTATGGTTAGGAGCACATTTGTAGGGCGTGTCGTGTCGTGACTCGCTCTGTCGTGGCGCGGACTGCTGGCCGCCGATTGCGCCACGGCGGTGGTGGGGGCTATGACGCGACACGACACGCCCTGCAAATGATGGCGGAAACACACTACCGTGTCGGGGCCTGTCGTGTCGCGCTCTGTCGTGACGGTGGGTGTGCACACTTACGTGTCGTGTCGGGGCGCGCTTCTGTTCAGAAATGAACGAAATAAACGCCAGACGTTTATTTCTTTCATTTCTGAACAGAAGCTCGCAGTGTTTGCCTTTGTCTGGGTGTTTTCTATAATGTATAATGGTATTTATTTACAAAAAAAGTATTTAAGTATATTTATCAGGAATCTAGTACCTAGTAACTCATTATCACGCTGCAAAAATAAATTTAAAAAAAAAGCGTCCACTTGTTCGCGCCACGAGCCGCGCGCGGGTATAGAAACACATTAGCAGGGCGTGTCGTGTCGCGTCATAACCCCCACCACCGCCGTGGCGCAATCGGCGGCCAGCAGTCCGCGCCACGACAGAGCGAGTCACGACACGACACGCCCTACAAATGTGCTCCTAACCATATAAAATGTATGAAGGCGATATGCTTCTGGCGCGACACGACAGGCCCCGACACGGTAGTGTGTTTCCGCCATGAGTTTCTATACCCGCGCGCGGCTCGTGGCGCGAACAAGTGGACGCTTTTTTTTCTTTTTTTTTTTGCTTTACAAAAACTACCCACAAGTAAATATGAAATCCAGGGCAAGCAAAATATATGGTCAACCAGTTAAAAAGAGACTCAGAGCCTGTCATAATGCATCTCGCTCGGCTCGTTTTTTTGCTTACAGAGCTCAGTCCTGTTTATTATATTAAGTCCATGACAAAAAACGGACACCGACGCCGAACACTGGCAAACACAAACAAAAACAGACAAACAGCTGTTCACATGTTCGTGTTTGCTGATTGTGTTCGCTGTTTGCCGAGCGTGTAGATTCGCCATAAAAAGTAGTAGTTTTTTGGCGCCAAGTTCGTGCTCGTGATTAAAAAATTAATATCAGAATCTCTGTGTTGCAAATTTTGATAAAGCAAACATTGGGTAAAATCGTAGACAGATTCTCTGTCTACGGAGTGCATAGTGAGTGGAATTTATGATCAGGAACTAATAAAAGTGCAATATAACGTGTTGATTTCAAAATCCGCCTTCATCTTTCTTCGGAGCGTCTTGGCTCAGAGACTGTATGTATTGTATACTGAGTCGAGATAGCATGATTATCACGCTCTTGAAGATGGCACAATGTAATCTTCGTCTGAAGTCAGATTGCCAAACGAAAAAAAAAGTGTGAGCCGGACTCGCGTCGGACTCACACACAAAGAATAAATTCTGGATAATGAATGAGGGGCTGCCTACTTGGAGACCTTGGAGATCGTATCCTTTCTGTGATTTCTTCACATTTTTGCTATGATGGACGTTGCTATTTTATTTTTTACTTGATGTTGGCTAATGATTTCCGAAGCCTAGCAATAACAAAAAAGTAATCTTTGCAATGTTACCCACACTACGTCTTTTTAAGTAGATCTACTTATTTTATTACTGTTGTCCCAGATCACGCATTTCTATCAAATTAACAATAAAATTCTAAAAATAATACCTAACTTTTAGATCTATAGTGTATTCATATCGTATCTTATTGTTATGGCGGAAACACACTACCGTTACCGTGTCAGGGCGTGTCGTGTCGCGCTCTGTCGTGACGGTGGGTGTGCACACTTAAGCCAGAAACACACTACCGTGTCGGGGCGTGTCGTGTCGCGCCAGAAGCATATCGCGTTCATACATTTTATATGGTTAGGAGCACATTTGTAGGGCATGTCGTGTCGTGACTCGCTCTGTCGTGGCGCGGACTGCTGGCCGCCAATTGCGCCACGGCGGTGGTGGGGGTTATGACGCGACACGACACGCCCTGCAAATGTGTTTCTATACCCGCGCGCGGCCGTGGCGCGAACAAGTGGCCGCTTTTTTTTTTTTTTTGTTTTTGCAGCGTGATAATGAGTTACTAGGTACTAGATTCCTGATAAATATACTTAAATACTTTTATTTTGTAAATAAATACCATTATACATTATAGAAAACACCCAGCCAAAGGCAAACACTGCGAGCTTCTGTTCAGAAATGAAAGAAATAAACGTCTGGCGTTTATTTCGTTCATTTCTGAACAGAATCGCGCCCCGACACGACACGTAAAGTGTGCACACCCACCGTCACGACAGAGCGCGACACGACATGCCCCGACACGGTGGTAGTGTGTTTCCGCCATTACGTGTTGGTAACTCTGTATGGTAATTGCATTCGTCCCTTCATGACGTTTGGTGTCAGTTCTACTCTACTTCTGCTCACCAAACCAAATTCTTCTTCTTCCTCCCTGGAGGAATAAACAGCGTGCGTGGAAGTGTCCCTTCTTTCTAATTTAGTACAGTAAAATCGATTAATGGATAGTGATATATAACAAATAAAATCATGTACTCTAGCGACGACTATAATGAGGTATATATTTTTTAAGTTTTAGCTTTAAAGGAAATCTGTAACCTATAAAATTTATTACATTCGTTACGTTCATACTGGCTATTAATCAAAATAATTCTTAAATTTAGGGAGGATACGAATCCTACGGTGATTATGAGCCGCATACCGGGGATCCTCAATATGACTTGGAATACGATAAATCATACTACAAAATGCCAGACATGGTAAGTTCAGTTATCAGTTTGATAATTTTCTTCATTCATTGGTGAACCTGTTTGGTTACACCTGACACAGATCCAGGGAGTGTCTCACTCAATAGTATAACGTATATTTGGCCCGTCGAAACAAATAAAGTATTTATACAAATCTATCTGAAGTTACTGACATTTTGTCTGAGAGTGCCCATTCGTAATGGCTGGTATACACTTTGATTAGTCAAGTGCCAAGTTTTAAGTGTGTAGAGTGATTTCTGTTAAGTGTTTATTGATATCCGATACTGTTTAGTTTATTTTTTAAAAAGACGACATTTTGCCTGTATACTTTGATTAGTGTTGACATAAACTAAACACTTAACAGTTACGACTTACGTCCAGACGTGTTTAGTGCAAGTGAGGGATGAAGGCGGGATGCACGGAGGTGCTACTCGCATAAAAAATAGAACCCGCTGTAAATTCTGTACTTCGCTAAGCACTATACACTTGATACTAAACAGAAACTGTCCGAATACGTTTTTATGCTAAACTAAACAAGCCACTCGCACTTAACACTAATCAAAGTGTATACCAGCCATGACTCTGTGATAAAAGTGAATTGTAAATTTTGCCTAGTGTATGTAAATTTGCATATTCCTTATTCAGACTATAAATGTAATATCTATTGCATCAAAAACCTGTGTATTAAACCAGCATCGCCAAAAAGTATTTTACAGAATGCCTTACATTTCTCTTTTCGGTCAGAGAGTTTCCTTTTCCAAATATTAAAAAATTTCTTTACTTTGAGCTTATAGGTTTATTTAAGTTTTTTCTTTATTCTAGGTCAAGAAGTTTCTAGTTTATTTCCGTAACATGATCAATGAAGGTGTGACCTATGAGATTTTAAATCTTTATGAGAACACCTTTCCAAAGTTAACAGAGCAGTATTTTGAGAGTACTCCATGGCCAGATGAGACTGAGGTTGCACCAGTTGTTGATAATGATCATGTAAGTCACACACCCATTAGGTACTCAGGCATAATCAGATTTTGTCTTGATTGTATTGTAAAAGATTATTTTTATTTGTTATAATACAAAATGATTGATGTCTAAAAAGAACTAAACAGTAAAAAGAATTTTTAATTTGAACCAGTAGTTCCTGAGATTTTTACACAAACAAATAAATATTAATATAGATTTATTATTGTAATTTTTACTAAGTTTGTTAATAATTTTTTTTCATGAATAATACAATATGATTTTTCTATTAGATTATAAAGTATGTTGTTGCAGGTTTTTATGATACTCTACAAAGAGTTATATTACCGTGATATTTATGCACGTGTACCCGGTGGACCAAAACCTGATCAACGGTTCCACTCTTTCTACAATTACTGTGACCTGTTCAACTACATACTCTCTGCTGAAACACCAGTGCCTCTGGAGCTACCTGACCAGTGGTTATGGGAACTCATCGATGAGTTTGTCTATCAGTTCCAGTCATTTGCACAATATAGGTAAAAGTGTGCTCCAACTTAGAAATACTTTCAAGATTCTTATGGGATGAACAAAACAGTATATTCCATACAAATATTGCCAACACATATCACCAATTTGTAACCATATTTTATGAACAAGTTGGACAAATTTTGCCGGGGTTTTATGAATACTACCAAGATAAAGTGATTTAAATCTATGCCATTTATCATTTTCACTAAATTAGGGATATAATATTGTATCTGGATTTATTACTTTGGCTACTTAGCATTTCTATTTTAAAATTTATGAATAGTACAGTCAAGAGCCCTTTTCATATTCGACTTTGTACTGTTATTAAGTTCTATGTCATAGGAGACAAGATTGTACTGCAAGTGTAAACCTGCAGGGCTACTACGAAACGTAAATCCGATACTTCGGCCGAAGTATCGGAAGAATTTTAACCGTGAAATACAAGTTATTTCATGATTATAATTCAATGAACTACTAAAATAACCATAAAGTACAAGGTATTTCATGGCTAGAATTCAAGGAATTACTCAAATAACCGTGAAATACAAGGTATTATTGAATATTGAAATATAAAATTCTTCCGATACTTCGGCCGAAATATCGGATTAACGTTTTGTAGTAGCCCTCCTGGATGTGCACCTGACTACAATAATTGAAATTTTTGGTGTGGTGGAATACATGGGTACAATAAACAGTCTTTCATTTGTGTTGGCTGGCTGATTCAGGTCGCGCACATCCAAGTTGAGTCCAGCTGAAATTGAGGCTCTGAATACTGAAAACAAGGCATGGAACGTTTTGTGCATTCTCAATGTGCTGCACTCTCTTGTTGATAAATCCAACATTAAACGACAACTTGAGGTAAGAACTAAAACTATCTACAATTTTATTGTTTAATCTATCTAATTCATAGATCAAAGTTCATTAGATACACCAGCTTTGTTGGAGAAATTACAACTTTAAGTACCAAATAGATCTGTTTGAATTCCTTCATTCCTTGTTATCCCTCATTGCTATTCAGACTTCGAGCAATTACAGGCAAAACTCGTTCTTCATTAGATCAGCAAAAGTACTTAATACTGCTGGCTGCCCTGAACTTGACCTGTTTAATTCAAAACCAAAACCCAATTTAAAAAAAAAAAAAAAATTCCTAAGTTGTGGTTTGATGGTTCTCATTCTATAAGTAACTAGACCTTATTTTCTTTCAATAATATCAAACAGATAAGCATTTTTGCGACACTTATGGAGATATGTAAAAAATAGTTTAATATTAAGATTTATTGACTGTATGTTTTCCTAAAAAAATAAAAATAAAATTGATATTATTATCAATGAATATTTCATTTTTCACGTTCTGTTTTTGTTTGGAACTTTAAAACATATTTCTCATACAACTTTATCCTACTAATATTATAAAGGCGAAAGTTATGTGTATGTTTGTTACTTCTTCATGCTCAAATGGCTGAATATATTTATGATATACCAAATATCTTAAATATTGTATCACCCTATGATTAACACATAGGGTACTTTTTATCCCGAAAAGCACGCGATTACCGTAGGATTTCATCAAAAGTCTGATATAGATGGCGTCACTGTGCATAAATAAATACACGCAAACGAAGTTGCGCGTGTTTTACTAGTAGAATATAAAAGACATTTATCTAACTACACAATATTTAACTGTTTATGTTCAGACTAGCTTACTACTCATTAGATTTATATAATTTACAGAATTATTAATTGTTTCTAGGTCTATGCTACCGGTGGTGATCCTGACTCCGTCGCAGGAGAGTTTGGACGCCACTCGCTCTACAAGATGCTGGGGTACTTCTCTCTCGTAGGCCTGCTGCGTTTGCATTCATTGCTTGGAGACTACTACCAAGCTATTAAGGTGATCAGATTTTTCTAAGGGTTTTACATTAACAAGTCAAATGACTTATACATCTGCATGTAGTACAGTCAACAAAGGAAAGGGTTAACCCGGGCCGTAAATATGATAAAAGATTTCTAAATATTGCATAAATGGATTTACTAGAAAATTTATTTATCAAATAATACTCATATTGTACTATGTAATTACAAATTTTCTAGTAGTTTCCTTTGTTGACTGTACTTTGATAAATATAATATTAATAACTAGAACATATTACAAACTTGACACCCATCTTGGAAAGATAGGTGCGCAATGAGATTAATAAAATGTATTATTTATTTTCAGGTACTGGAAAACATCGAGCTTCACAAGAAGTCTCAATACTCGCATGTTCCGGCGTGCCAAATCTCGACATCTTACTACGTCGGTTTCGCGTACATGATGATGCGTCGGTACTCTGACGCGATCCGCACTCTCTCCTCGGCGCTGCTCTACATGCAACGTACGAAACAACTGTTCTCCTCACGGTCGTACCAAAACGACCAGATTAATAAACAAACGGAACAGATGTACCATCTCTTGGCTATTTGCCTCGTCCTTCACCCACAGTGTGTTGATGAGTCCATTCAGCAGGTAACTTATAATAAGTCTTTTACTATAAGATGATGCCATACGGCTTCAGCAAACACGTTATTCAAATCAAATTTTTAATAGATATTTTGGACATTAATCATAAACCAATCCATTAAATAAACTTTTGACATTATAATCTTCAGCCTTGTAAGTTATTTCAAAACCGTTCTGTATTTATTTCGATATTTTTACCGTACATAATCCTAACTTTCAATATTCAAATAAGAATTTGTCCACATTTGTCTCTCGAATCAAGTTTCTAACATTAAACCCATTGCCTACCTCTAGGTGCTTCGTGAGAAAAATTATCACGAAAAGATGTTCAAGATGCAGTACGGCGACCTAGGAGAGTTTGAGACCTGTTTCACTTTTGCATGCCCCAAATTTCTCTCGCCATGCCCGCCGCCCATTGAGCCCGGCTCCAACTACGGCCGAGATGCTGTCAAGCATCAGACGCAGGTTTTCATGGATGAGGTAATTAAATAATGACTTTAAAAATTTCAAGTATGTTCCTCTGTATCGCAGAAATTGTAGCCAGAGCAGCTAGGCTACTCTTAAAGCAATCCTGAGCAATCGGTATTGGATTGGTAAGTTTAGCTACTCTTGAGATAGTATACTAGCTCTAACTAAATACTGATTTAAATGAAATCGAATTGTACACTGACAAATTAGTTAGTAAAGTATACAGTTTCAAGAGAACGAATTAGGATGTGCTCTTATTTTAAATTGAAATTAAATGCGCGATTTCGTTGCAGAGTAACCTAGCAGGTCGGGAGTGACACTGGCGCGTCTTCTTATATGAACCTTCGACCGTGTATAATCCAATCAATAGTGATGCTTTTATAGCGCACGCACATTAAATAAAATATTTTTCTCCACTAGGTCCGCCAGCAGAAAATGCTACCAACCATCCGATCATATCTGAAGCTGTACACAACATTGCCGATGGCGAAGCTCGCCGCGTTCATGTCAGCGGCGCGCGGCAGCGAACGCGATGCGGCTCGCGAGCATGCAGCACTGGCCATACACCTACTCTGCTTCAAGCATAAGATGAAGAATGTAGTGTGGACTAAGGGACCGAGTGGGCTCGACGGAAAGTTCCAAAGCGGCTCTGAGGTGAGGTGTTTTACAAAGTATTTTTCTTTCATCTCTCTATCATAAAGTAGGTAGCAGTGGCAAAAATCGGACAGTTTTGATTATGCACATTTAGCATTATTTTTTTATCCCAGAAATGTTTTTATTATAATATTACACACATTTGAAATGACAATATGCAAAAAAAAACATTTTCCTATCCTATCAGATGTGTTATTTCTACAACCTAAGTCACAGAATAATAAATAGTACTACGTGTTATAAGCCCATAAAGTAGAGCAGTTATTCATAAAATGCCTATTCATAAAACACAAATGTTTTTTTCTGATTGCAGTTGGATTTCTATATCGACAACGATATGATTCACATCGCCGATACGAAAGTGGCGCATCGTTACGGCGACTTCTTCATCAGGAAACTTCTCAAGTTTGAAGAGCTCAACAGGAAATTGCATCATTTCAAGATATAATATTTACAAAATGCTTTGTAAACAAGAGATGTAATAAAAACGGTCATATTCACAACTTTTTATTGTATTATTTGCTTAGACTAGAGTCACTAGAGCATACCAATTAGTTGTTCGAATGTGCTGGCAGGCATTACTTTTCAAGAGAACTAGAAATTACATTTGCTAAGGCCTATACATCACAAACTTCCTTTTCTTATTCCTGAAAAATCTTTTTGGCTCGCTTATTTTAATACTTTGTCGTTGGACTGTTTCTGGGTATTTTTCTCTGAACTGTCTCCATGGATGCTCTGACTGCAAAACTTCATCATTGATATTCATCTCTTGCAACCAATTGTTGTACATCTTGGTAAAATGTTTGAATGCATTAGCAAATTTAACAGACTGTTGTTGATCCTAGAAATATAAGAAATACACAACATTTTAGTTAATTATGTCTATGCCTATAACATGAAGAACAATTTTAATTTGCCCTTTTTCAAATGTTACAAACTATTATATAAGATATTAATGCTTCATTAAATAATTATATTTATTTAAATTTATACAATACCTGAATACATAAGCACTTTTCATGAAATGCTTCCAAATGCTTGAGAAATACATCATTTGGTTTTATGTTTTCATCCTTTACTACATTCATTATGTAGTGTACATATCCGAATTGTGTGTGTGCTGTACCATGCTTCAACAGTGAACCTAATATTTGTATGTTAACTCTGAAAGAATTACCAATTTTTTTATACATTATTAGAATAAATAACTTTTTATTGTGGTTACTCCCCAAGAACCCAATTACTAAGTCTTCCGTCTGCCAGCATTCTATTATGTAAATCATCGTGATTTATTACTCCTGCTACAAATTACAAAATTTTAACAAGCATGACAACAAACTTGGTGGTAATCCGACTCTCACATTTATTGTTTTTAAAAGATTGCTTGATTAACACAGGATGTTTTTATTCCACAAAATCATGAAATTTTAACATGAAATTTATTCAAAATACTAGGAATGGTGGAATCATGTGTTCATTCGCTAGTTAAATGCGTCTATTTACTTACTTTAATTGCTTTTCTTTCATTTCATTAAGCAGTTGTTCTGCACTTTCCTTAGATTTGCAGGCCAATGCTAGTGTGCCATAGCTCATAATGTCCAAGTTTAATCTTAGCTTTTTCTTCTGAGGGTGTTTTTTCTTCCGTAATTTATCTTCCTTTTCAATAATGTCTTTTACCATCTGGAAATCAAGATTATAAAAAATATTAATTTTTTAAGAGAGGTAATCCACTCAAATCGGGCAGCCCGACTGGGGAAGAACCTTACAGAAGATCGTAGCCAAATAGCATTGGTCTGGGCCATGTTGTGTTCCTATGGTGAATAAGGTATACGGTTGGGAGGGTTGGCAACGCGTGAGTGATACCCCCCGGTATTGCAAGCGTTTATAGGCTACGGTGATGCTTACCATCAGGCGTGCCGTATGCCAACTTTGTGGTATAAAAAAAATAGAAAGATGATAGACCGGTCAAAATATATTTTTTTCTTTGCAATAATTCCAGGCAAGCTGAATTTTTGCATATAGGTGTTTTGTTTGTGTTTTTATAGTTCATTCTTTCAAATGTTATATCAAAAGCCCCCATTGATCCCGCTTGTTCCTTTTTTTAAATTCCAGTTCTAAGTTCCGAATTGTAGGTTTTTTGTGTATTTCTTTAAAACGGTGAGAGGAAAACATACAATTCTAGAGTAAAAAACAATGTACAAGCAGTGTCAATGGGGAGTTTTGACATATCATTTGCTATTGTTATACTTACAAAAGCCCCATCATAATCAAATCTTAAACATCTTTTTTTAATAAGCATATTATAGAAATCAATATCAGCTTTAACATTTAATAACTTTATTGTCTCCAGTAGCCTGTCTTCGGCTACCCTGGTATTTTCAATTAATGGCAACATCTGTGTAAATGTTTTAATATCAGGTTTTACAGAATACATTTCCATTTCCTTGAGAAAATCTTCTTGGCCTCCAACAACTACAAACTTTTCTTCATTGGTATGAACTTCTTGCAGGCCTAATACATGATCCAAATTTAAATCTTTTGAAAGTAAATTTGGTACTGTCCGTTTCTGTATATTGGACAGATTTTTGTCTAAATTATCCATCACTGTGATTGAAATAGTGCTAGACTTCTCTATTGCAGTTGACTCATCATCGGTTTTGAAGGCATCTGTTTCCTTGTTATCAGGACTTTTGTTTTGATTTTTTATAGAATATTCTTCTATCATATGTAAGATATCATGTTCAGCTTTGTTTTCAAATTTTGAATCCAGTAGTTTGCTAGGCTCCAAAAGTCTTTTGTGTACCCTATCATGTTTTAACATTTGATTTTGAATGGTCCCAATCAACTCTTCAATATCTGCCTTAGTACCTAATTTGCAATCTTGGACACATTTCAGCATGAGGTTGAATGAGTATATATTAGGTTTCTCTCTCATACTTAGCATTTTCCTCCAAACAACTATAGCATGTCTCAATCCTAAATTTTTATCAGATATGCAACCATGCAGAAGATGGTTGAATGTATGTACTCTGATTTTAATTTTTCTTTGGATCATTTCATCAACAATTTTGAATGCTGTTGCCAAGTCTCCACAACGGCCAAATGATTTTATCATAGCATTGTAATTGGTTGTGTTAGGCTCAATCCCTTTTTCAATCATTAATGCTCTCAAGTCATGAGCTCGTTTTAATCCGTCCTCTTGCCAAGGGCTGTTGGCGCAGCAATGGAACAAACATGTGTATGTATCACCAGTTGCTTTAAGACCTCGTCGTTTCATATCATTATATAATTTGAATGCTTTCTTAGTGTAGCCTACATCAGCACAGGCACCTATCAGGATGTTATATATATAATTTTCAGGTGCTACTCTATCTTCCACCAACATTCTCATTTCTAGTACATCTATAGCTTCTTTTAATCTCTTAAGTTTTAAATAATCTTTTATTATTTGGGCATATTGCCTTATTGTTAACTTTTGTGACGGCAATGGAGCGTTTTCTTGGTAATTCTTTTCCCTAATATCTCCTTCATCTTCAATTTTTTTACTCTGAGATAAAACTTTCGTTGATAGAGTTCCAAAATTATCCGGATCTTCCAAATAGAGGAAGTAATTTTCTGTCTTGTATTCTTTTAACTTAAAGTTTCCCTTTTCTTCTAATTTTGCTAAACAAATAGCAGTGGATGTTATGTTACGATGTAAAACACTAGTATTTCTAATTATTTTGAATAATTTTGGGTACAGTGATGCCATTTTAACTGACAATAGGAATTGAGACTCGCCTAGAGGAAAGGGATTTCCAGGGGATTTCTATGTCTTATTTTATTAAACTGTACTGTAAGAGAGATAACCTAACCTCACTTTATTTTCATACAAACCTTCATCACAGTTTTGTTTACTTACATAAATGGCAATTGCCCCCTCAGATTAAATAATATACCTCAATGGGTTTGCCAGAGAAAAATAAGTCGTATAGAAAGTTTGCCTTGTCACTGTCAAAAAAAACTTTTTTTTATTTTGCCTTCTGCATCTTTTTGTAGTAGGAAATTTTATTTTACAATCTGTCGTCTGCGCATGGGTCATTGTCGTACAAATTCTCTTTTACACCGTTATAACCTATAACATTGTTTCATCTTCTGTTTGTCAGTTCTGCAATAGCCTAGATCAAACTTTGGACCACCTTTTTTTTGTTTGTACTTCCTTCTCTGTTCAAAGATTAGTTTTTATTGATCATCTTTTGCAGCAACTTTCTCAAACCCTTCCTGCCTAGGACCAAGTATAAGAATGGACGGATTGTATTTTAGACGAAAGAAATACATGGGTATTGTCTTTCACACTAATATGTGCCGTCTTAAGTAAAAAAGAGATAGATATATCATTGTCTATAACGTCTTTTGTGCTCATGAAGCCAGTATGCTATATAAACTTTTGTTTTTTTATATAGGATCACTAGAGATGTGCCGTGTCTTTATCGACTAATATCGATTTAATATTTAATGTTCATTTTAATGGCGGAAACACACTACCGTGTCGGGGCCTGTCGTGTCGCGCTCTGTCGTGACGGTGGGTGTGCACACTTACGTGTCGTGTCGGGGCGCGATTCTGTTCAGAAATGAACGAAATAAACGCCAGACGTTTATTTCTTTCATTTCTGAACAGAAGCTCGCAGTGTTTGCCTTTGTTTGGGTGTTTTCTATATTGTATAATGGTATTTATTTACAAAAAAATGTATATAAGTATATTTATCAGGAATCTAGTACCTAGTAACTCATTATCACGCTGCAAAAATAAATTTAAAAAAAAAGCGTCCACTTGTTCGCGCCACGAGCCGCGCGCGGGTATAGAAACACATTTGCAGGGCGTGTCGTGTCGCGTCATAACCCCCACCACCGCCGTGGCGCAATCGGCGGCCAGCGGTCCGCGCCACGACAGAGCGAGTCACGACACGACACGTCCTACAAATGTGCTCCTAACCATATAAAATGTATGAACGCGATATGCTTCTGGCGCGACACGACAGGCCCCGACACGGTAGTGTGTTTCCGCCATAAGATCTGAGAACACTTGACAAATCAAATGATTAAAGACAGAAACAGATGCATAACCCCCTAGTTTCCCTATCGGGGTGAGTAGAACCATAAGTCATTTAGTCAAACCACAGCAACCTGATATTCGTTCCAAGATTACCAATGACGAACATTCCTATCGTTATCCCCCATAGACAGTCCGATGTTGGAGTGGGTATGATCACGTCGGCTTTTACGACATACCCTGGGAAGATAAGCAGCTCAAAGGGTTGGTCTGTTTTTTATTCAGTCCCAGTCCAGCTATAAATCAATATTGCTGACAGAAATATTCTTTAACAATTAAATACACACTATCGACACCTATCGATAGGAATGTCAAATACTCATCTATCAGTAACTTTAGGTATTTATGTTTTTTTTTAAATATGCCAAATAAAAAGATTACCTACACTCAATGCGGGTGAAGAATAAATAAAGCAAATAGGTACTTATAAGATTTTTATTCAAAATTTTTTAAATATATAAAATCATACATCATAATCATGATCATTTTGTAATCATTATACACACATGTAATAATAATTATAATATCTAATAGGAATTGTTAAATAATCCGTATAATGTCACCAATTTAACAATTCTTATTTTAAAAAAATCAACTAGGGATCAAAAAACAATAAACAAAGACTTACAGGAATTTACTTAAAGTGCTTGATGCTTAGTTATTTACTGCATCTACTGACCACTAAATAAGACTAGTTTATTAAAATGATTTCTAATATGTTTATGATTAAACGTCACATAATACTCCGTAGCGTGTTCATCTAAATTACCCGATAGCAAGATACATCGAAATGTAATGAGCACAGGCGAGAATATGGCGAAGGTGTCCAATTATCTCGTTTTATGTTCTTAATCCACTTGTTTCTTATATTAGTGTCAGGAAACCTGAAAAACACAAGATCTATATTACTTTGATTACTCTTATCTAACTAACCCTCATCCCAATGGGCAAGAGAACTAGGAATAAATTAAACCTTAATAAAAACGCATACAATTTATTATTTTATCGATACAATGTGACAACTCTACTTACAATATTTAAGGTACATCATCTGTCAAAGCTCAATAAACGTAATGTATAAAATCAAATCTTTGTATAAAAGTAATGGGTTTGTTGAAATTATGCGTCTGCATCGTCTTTAGGGTTCAATTAACTTTACAAAAACCGATCATGTAATGTATTTCCTGCACAAAAAATATAAATCATGTAGTCGATAACTTACCTATGAAAAGATATCCTTTGATCGCTTTCCGTTGTAACACCCATTCTACTCTTACAACCAATGGCTACGCAAGCTATGGTTCAAAACGAAAATCCGTATCACAATTTTTCTTTATAAAAAGTCCAATTATCACCTCAAAACACAAAAAATCCAACACGAGCTTTGATATCCAAGCGGCTACCAAATGTCTCAAAAGTTGACACGCTGACGTTCTAGATGAGAACACAGACGAGGTGGCGGTATTATAATATATGTAAGGCACGGTACTACATTTATACAGCACGACATAAGAGTTAAGTTCTGCGAAATATTAGCTGGCCAACTAGTGATAAAGAACACTACTGCAAATATATTTGTTATTTATAGACCCCCGGACACGAGTAAGACGAATTTTATTGAGGAATTACAACGTTTACTGTACCAGGTACCCAATAAAAATAATATTATATTGATTGGAGACATTAACATTAATATTATGGCGCAAAGTCAAGATGGACTGGCAATTAGATATTTGAATATGTTGTGTGAACTGGGACTGCAGTGTGGTGTGCACGGTGTGACGCGCGAGTGTGTAGTGGCGGAGCGACGGGTGGCGTCGAGCATCGACCACATCTTCGTGCGAAATGCCAAGGCGAGTACATTCCATGCATTCACTGTCGAAAGTAAAATTGCTGACCACTATATTATTGGTCTAGTTGTTAACTCGGACCAACAGTCGTCGAGTTCGGTTTCCGGAACGTATTATAACAATAAATTAATATCAAAAAAGATTAAAGAAGCTAATTGGACTGATTTGTTACTGTTACAAGATCCCGTTGAACTGTATACTTCCGTTGTAAACACATTTAGAGATATATATAGCACATGTACTTTTCAACGATCTCGTAACGAAAAGCGAAATACCCAACCTTGGGTTAATAATGACTTATTAAAAATGTTGCAAAAAAAAGATTACCTATTTAGAAAATGGAAGGCGAGTCCTGCGAATAATGGTCTTAGACTGGAGTATACTAAACACAGAAATCTAACGAATAAACTTATCAATAGTGCGAAAAATTTGTATAGAAGAAATACTTTGTTAAATTGTAAAGGGGACATGAGAAAAATCTGGAGTAATGTTAATACATGGTTGGGACGTAACAAATTGTCAGTAGATGGTGTTATTGAAAAGTACTTGTTAAAATCAAAAACTGAAATAAATATAAGCAATGGTTTCTGTGACGTATTTACTAGGGAAATTGAGGAAATTAAAGACAGGCATAGATGTAAAGAATTGTTTTTACATAGACCATCTTATGTAACAGAAAGCAATATGAGTCTGAGGTTTCGGAAGGTCTCTTGTTCTGACGTAGTAAAGGTTATGGATGGCATGGACTGCGGTAAGGCGTCGGGATCGGATGGTGTCAGATTGAAAGACTTAAAAGAAATAAAATTTAAAATTGCCCCAGTTATTGCTCACTTTATTAATTTAAGTGTTAATAAGGGCCAATATCCGCAGGAGTTAAAACAGGCAATAATTAGACCTATACATAAACAGGGCTCCTATACTGATTTGACTAATTACAGGCCGATAGCAATTCTGAACGTAATAAATAAAATTGTAGAAAAAGTAATAGTTAAACAAATTGTAACGTATCTGGAAAATAATAGTATTCTTAATGATGCTCAACATGGTTTCCGACCGAATAGAAGCACGGCCACGGTTCTGTCCAAATTTGCTGATGATATTAATAACTATTTGAATTAACAGAAAATAGTTTATGCTTTATTTATTGATTTTAAGAAAGCATTTGACACGCTCGATCACGACGGCTTACTGCAGTCGATGGAGGAGTGTGGGCTTAGAGGACCATTAAACAGGTGGTTTAGGGAATATCTGCGCAACAGACAGTTAAAAGTAAGGGTATGCGGTGTGGAAAGTAAGACTGGCAATATTAAATATGGTGTTCCCACTGGTTCAGTATACGGGCCTGTCGGGTATATAATGCATGTGAACAGCATGCCAAATGTAATTAGGAATTGTAAAACGTATATGTACGCTGATGACACATGCATTATATACAGCGACACGGACCAGAGTGTGATACAGAGGGTGATGCAAAATGATTTTGATAATGTGGTCCGCTGGTCACATGATAATGGAATTATCATAAATACTAATAAGACGAAATGTATGCCCATAGTCTCGCCCTATAATAGAAATAAAAAAATAAATATTAATATTAAGGGGCACTCATTCGACTGTTTACATAAAAATAAAAATGACGATAACTGTAACTGTTCATACTTAGAAACAGTGTCCTCCTATAAATATTTAGGACTAACTGTCGACACTAATTTCGGGTGGGTTCCTCATATTCACTCTGTATGTAATAGGCTACGCTCAATACAATGTCAGCTGCAAAACTTAAAATATTCGGTCAGCAGAGGTGTTATGTACATGCTATACTTTGCACTAGCAGATGCAATTATTTCTTATGGATTGGGTGCGTATGGTCTCACATTTCCTACACACCTAAATAAAGTCAAAGACTTGCAAATTAGATTACTTAAACTATTAATCGATAAAAAAACCAAGGATTCTCTAGAAGGCAACTATGAAAAATTGTTTAAAATATGTAAAATATTACCTGTTGATATAAAAGTTAAGATATATTTATTAGTTGAGCAATTTGACAATGCAGAATTTAAAAAGGAAAGAGAACATACGTACCCAACTCGAGCGTCTCTAAAGCCAAAATTGTCGGTACCTTCAGCTTCAATTAAAAACTATTATGGCAAGCGAAAGAGGTGTTGGTTGACGCCTACATTAATAAATGAACTGGGGTCGGATAAGCTTAATGTTAAAAGTAAAAATCAACTTAAAAATAGATTGAAAAAACATTACCTGTCGTTGTGCCCATGATTGGATCTGGGATTGCGCTGTGTGTGTATGTGTGGTGTATGCCGCACCACACATATACACACAGTGCAGGCTGTGTAGTCTATAGGGTGTTCTGAAATTATATGTTGCATAATGAAGTGGGACATAGTATCCGTTTCATAGATTTTATTTATCCAGCAATTATCAATTTTTAAGCTCATACAATTTTCCATACACACAAAAATAATATTCATGTTCTGCCTTTGTAACAAACCCGGGGTGCCGCGTGGGGGCACTGCGTTCATTCATTATAACAGCTGTTACTACGCGAGCTATACGCCCCGTCCTTGTCTGTGTCGGCGTCGAGGGCGGCCGGCGGGCGGCGGCGGCGGCGTTCCCGCGCCTGATACCCCGCACCGCCGCCCGCGCCCGCGCACCCGCGATGGCGTATATCAAACACGGTCACTGACCTCTGCCAATCCGTAGTGAAAGGGCGTGGCAGAGTAAGCTCTTATTCTATTGAAGGAAGACCCATATCCATGCAGTGGGATGATGGTTGATTTGATAGATGATTTTACAACTGCGTACGTACGTAGCCTGTACATATTTGATGCCGTCACCACGGTCGGGTCGCGTTACTCTTTGATCAGACTCGACAAAGAAATGCATAGATTTTTATTTTATTCATTCAGACATACCAATAAACAGTGTACGTACACATCACAATTACGTACATTAAATTAATGATACAGTATTATTCTCACGTGTACACCAATTACAGGTATTACAAATTTCACTATTACATTATCAAAACAATCTCTTATTGTGAGTTGCACGAACACATTTTAAAGTAATAATGGCACCTTAAAACAGAGCTCCCAACGTCTAACTAAAAGAGAAAAAGAGGCCCGTTCTTCACCTCTATTTTACCTAGTTACATTGATGTAACTAGTTGGACACTGCTTGCCTCGTAGTGCAGGTACTGATTTGTGTATCGAAATAGCATTATTAAAAGCTTTTATTTAACTTGTATTTTAACCGAACCGAATCACGCGATTGACTGGTCTAAATAGGTAACACTTACTTAGTAATAAGGGAAAGGGGCTGCGCGGGGGTTGCAGGGCGCGGCACGGGCGGCCGCCGGCTGCCGGACGGCGGCGCTGCGCGGGCGTCGCGGGCAGCACGCGGGGTCGCGGGCGGGACGAGGGCGGTGGCGGCGGCGTGGTCAAACTCAACTCAAACGAGCGGCACCTTTGACCGCGGCGACAACGATTTTTCGCAAAAAATATTATTTCATTCTTTTTGCTTTTTTCTCTCGTTCTTACTTACGTCAGACAGAGTAAACGGTTGTGTTGTGTTGTGGTCATTTATCATCTTGCCGTACGTAAACAAATGAATGATGAGTGTTTGAACATAGTGTTAATGTTGTGTACAGAGAGTATTCTTGGAGCGGCATTGGGTCACTGGAGACGCGGAGAACTCCCGCTTTCGAATACCTACAGTTGGATTTAGGATTTGCTGGATTTCTTTGAGAGAATGCGAGCGCTGAGGATGGAGTGTTAAAGGCTTTGCGTGACGAGTGTAGTCGATGGACTGATGGGCGCTCTTGACTTGACAGCAGTGGTCATAGTGAGTGCAGTGAGTGCTTGTTGGCACGTTAAGTCGGCGTGTTCGGTGAAGAACACGGAGGAAGATACTTTTTTTGTAAGTAACCTTGACATTTTATGCCTAGGTACCATTTTGTAAATGTATCTAATGAACTTTTAAACGCCAAATTACTGTACGATAGTTATTTGAAATCTAGTAGGTACTTATCTATCTACTAATACTATCAGCTGTGAACATTTCGATTTATTTTTTGTAAATTTAAATTTAGCTTGATTGATAGTAATTAGTAGGTAAAGGTAAGTAAATGCATATGATAGGTAAGTCGTTTCCCCGCTTCATTCATAACTTTACATTTTATTGAATGAAAGACAGAGATCGAATGAGTGACAGAGAAAGATAGATGTGGCTATGCCGTAAAGAAAGATGCATCTACATATGACGCTGTTTGTCGGCGGAAATCCGCCCGTTTTTAGCCTGTTTTAATGCCAGATTTAATACCTGCAGCCATGTTTTCTACCACTTAAAGTTTAATTTACAAGCGAAGCGAACTTTTGTCTGTATTCAAAAGCCACGCGAGCCTAATAATGCTAAACAGTACAACGGTTCTCGCGCGGTTTTTGAATTACGGCTAAGACGCGGCGTGCTCCGGTCATAATGTGAATGCCGCTTAAAAGTTATGTTCTTTAGAGGCAGAACACGAATATTATTTTTGTGTGTATGGAAAATTGTATGAGCTTAAAAATTGATAATTGCTGGATAAATAAAATCTATGAAACGGATACTATGTCCCACTTCATTATGCAACATATAATTTCAGAACACCCTATATATGAAATAGATTAGATAAATATATAAATAAATATATATATAATAATTCATACAGATTGAGTAAGCCCCAGGGTTGGTTCGAGACTTGTGTTATGGGATATACTGGCTAATTTATCAAGATCTATATTTTATATGGACTGCACGGACATATATAATATTTATGAATAAATAAAACTAAGTAAAATATTAAATAAAACTTAATTTTATAACTATAGCATAGTGTGTAAGTGTGTTAATCCAAGAGAACCTGCCGACAAACTGTTACACAGTTTGGCAGAAAATGTATTTTGAACACTTTGTAATATTTCTGGAAAATAAATAAATAAATAAATAAAATAGACGGTGATGTTTTTGTTTGTCTATGTTTGTTTCTTTTTTTCACACTGAATGTTGCTATAAGCAAGACAGAGAGCAAAGACAGTTTCATTGTCGTTCTAAAATTTAATCTGTCCATTCTTATACTTGGTCCTAGCTTCCTGCTATAAACCCATTTTTGATTTCGTCTCTTCTACCTTTTCTGTTTGTATATAAAATGTTATTATTTTGTTTTTAATTATTTTATTTTTATTTATTCTTTTCGTTGAATTTATAAAGAAATTTATCTTATTCTATACTTACAAAGACTTGGCTTATGCCTTTTACGTATTCTTTTTTCTTGTATTTATTTATTACCTACGACTTGGCTGTATGGGCTTAAAGCCTCTTTGCCTGCCCTTATAAAAAATTGGGCGAAGAAACAAAATAAAAAAAAAAGCCTTCTGCAAAAAAACTGCCTTTTGCTCACTTCAGATGTCGCTTTGTCGAGTGTTCCAAACATTTGACAGCTAGCTGTCATTTTCCATACTATTTTTGTAAACATCATATTTGTTTTTTAAATAATTCCGAATTATGACTCATTGTGCAGCTATCGATTGTAAAAATGTGGGGATCCATTTATTTTCCAAATAAATAAAACGAAGAAAACTGTGGGAAAAGGCTCTTCGAAGGAAAAATTGGAAATCCAGCAAATGGTCGAGGTTATGTGCTGCCCATTTTAGACTTAAAGATTATAATATTCAAAATAATTAACAGACAATGAAAATTTATACCGAACATTAAAGAAAAGTGCTGTGCCCTCTATATTAAATCAAATCTGTTAACCCACTAGCACAAGAACGCTCAGATCGATTGCTAAAAAGAAGTTGCATGAAACGTCTCGTGGTGATCCAATTCCAGGACCTAACGGGATCCCAACTCAAAATGAATGTGATGCTAATGAAACTTTTACTGATCCTCCTGGGTCTAGCAGGGTCCAAACTCATAATAAATGTGATGCTGATTACAGAAATTCATAGTACACCTCTGGCTTCAAAAACATATTTTGTGTGTCATATATGCTGCCATTTTAGAGTGTATGTATATGAAGAAAATAAAACTATTTATACTAGGTATTCATTTTGTTTTATTACACTGTCATAATCAAAAATCATAATTTTTATACAGATATTTGTTAAAAATGTGTGGTTTATAAATAGGTTTAACAAAAACTTTACAAAGGTAATACTCATAGGTATAAGAAAATATTTCCAAGTAATCATGGTCCATTTCAATAGCATATGGATTGGCAGGTTTGATTACTTGGAGATAAGCCATTTTACTACTAGTAGTACAGGAGAAACTGCTAGGATTTTGACATATCCTTCATAATTTGTCCATTATATTTTCCTGGTAAAACGGGATTGCATTGGGGAATTATAGAATACTTTATTCGGTTTTTTAAATGTCATCAATTGTTCTTCTACTCCTTTTTCAGCTGCACATTCACAGTGACTCCACTATCATGCCACTATTATCCATTTTTAACAGAACGATATAAAGAAGCTTCTTCATTTGGGCTTTGCATTGCGCATGGAAATAAATATAACTTTCCTCAAAGGCAACTCTGACGGTTATTAAGCTTCTACTTTCATACAGTATTGTATCTCCAGTTCAGTGTTGCTTGAAAACTGAAACAACATGTATGTCATTAAATGTCTAATTCTATCTGAAACATTAAATAACAAGGAACAATAAGGAAATCATGAATGTATGGTTTGTTACCTGTCTGCAAACTCTTGAATGTGTAGTTTATAGAGTGGTGGAAGATTATTGCTGGAATTAATATCTCTGAACTTATCCTTGGTAGAAATTTCAGGAATATCATCCTCAACTTCGATGAGGTTATTTTCATCATATGCCTCCAGTCTACAAAAAGATATTGAAATAAATAAAAAGAACACAGCATAACCTACAAATCACAATAATGCCTGTTAATTATTTACCTTTCGATTAATAAGGCTTTTTTGCCAATGGTCTTGGCTTCCCGTTTCCGCAGTTCCCCCTTCAATCGTAATTACACTCCAGGTCGCATACATTTCTATGATTTTTAATAATTACTCTCACATCAAACATAAACAATGAACCAATATGGCGGGTTTTTGGAACACTCAACAGTAACGCCACCTACGATGAGCTTTGAGTTTTTAACCTCATTCTTTGCAATTTATGCCTTGATCACACGCGCCGAGTAGAGTGGCGAGCGAGACAGTAAAAATGTCACTCGGCCGAGACAGTCCACTCGTCAGTCTTGGACCTTGGACGAGTAGGTGTTTATAAAATATTGGTTCCCAGCGAGTCAGTTCACCTAAAATTCGGGAACAGAAACAAACAACACACGACGCGCGCGAGCCAAACTAGCCAGTAGCGAGCGAGTGACGCTCGGCATGGATTCAAACTTGCAGAGTGAGCGAGCGAGACAGTAAGGGGTATGCTGAAGGGAGCGCGGGGGTGGGCACGTAATGCCGACCTACACTCTCGCGAAGTTGAGCGAAATCGAGAGTGTGGACGGCAGCCTTTCCGCTTCGTCTAACTTCGTTATGAGTTTTTCATGTTTTCTCGCTTCGTGCCTAACTTCACTTCAGTCAACTTCTCGAGGGGACTTTTGTTTTAATGGGGCCTCCACACGCTCGCTGTTCGCCACAAACACCGAACGACGAACTTGTGGTGACAGCGATAACTTTTGGCATGACTTATTATTATAAAAAAAAAGGAAATTGAAATTAAACGAAAAAGAAGGAGAGCACTCGGCCGGATATCGAGGGATCGTGGGTTCGAATCCCACATGGTGGGTAAAATTTTTCTTTCAAAAAATCAATTTCAAAATATGAACTTTGTTGTTGCCTAAAAACTTCTGTGGAAAAAAAGTTCAAAAAAAAAGAAAAAAATAAATAAAGTAGTGGATACATCGCAATCATGTTCGTCGAACACCCTTTGATTCGTGCACAAAAGCCGACACTGACGCCGAACACTGGCAAACACAAACAAAAACAGACAAACAGCTGTCCACACGTTCGTGTTTGCTGTTTGTGTTCGCTTTTCGCCGTTGTTTGCCGAGCGTGTGGATACGCCATAATACGTAAACTCAGATAAAGTTTTCACCAAACACGTGGTTGTCATGAGACAAAAGGTAGAAGAAGACAATATGTCAAAATGAATTTATTAAAATAAATTGCGAAATTGTATTGTCAAAAAACTAACCTAACCCACGTGTGTTCATGTGTTGTTCCCATCCCAAAGGTAAAAGTTGTTTGTTGTATAAAAATGCCTAATGAAAATGAGGAGCAAATGGAGGATAGTAGCAGCGAAAGCGAAAATGATATGGAAGAAGGTGAAGAGGGCATGGCTGGTGAGGAAGGACCGAAGACGTACCTCCCAGGCCAGCCACTGCAGGACGACGAGCAGCTAGTGTGTGACCAGTCTGCGTATGTAATGCTGCATCAAGCTCAGACCGGAGCACCATGTTTAAGCTTCGATATTATTACGGACAATCTGGGCAACGACAGAGACCAATTCCCAATGACAGCATACTTGGTTGCCGGCACTCAAGCGTCAAGCGCACATTTAAATAAGTTAGTACCTATCATTGTATATTATAATAGTTGCTAATTACGAAACCTCGGTAGCCTGCCCCTAAAGCGACTCTCTGACCGAGACCTCTGTAAGTGACATTCTTACTGTAATCAAGATAGGCACTTGATGGGGTATATGGGGACCTTCAGTCCAACTGGTAACATGTTTTTAATGTAGTTGGTCAGTCACTGACAATAATTGTTACAAAATATTATACAAAATGCATTTCAGTTTGTTAGTTGTCAAAATGAGTAATTTACATTCAACAATAAAACCTGAGGATGATGAGGAATCTGATGATGATGATGACAATGATGAGGAGGAAGATGAAGAGAAGAAGCCACAAATGACATTTGCCTTTATAAAACACCAGGGATGTGTCAACAGAATAAGGGTAAGATTACCTATACAACAGTGTTACATAAATTCTTATTGTCAGGCCTGTAACTTTGTAAGAAACTAGGAAGGACCCAGTAATACTCTTGCATCCTTTTTGACTAGAGAAAGAATATGTCCACCAAGTAAGAGGACCTTTCATACAGGATAGAGCAGTGTTTTAGCTGTGGCAGTCAAAACTTACAATTACCTACAAAAATGGCATACTGACTGTTTTTTACCCGACTGCAAAGAAGGGTTATTTTAAAATTTTCTTTTATTTACAGTCAACAAATTACAAAAATTCAGTTTTGGCAGCAACATGGTCTGAACTGGGCAGAGTTGATATATGGAACATAACACAACAGTTACAAGCTGTTGATGATCCTGCGCTTTTAGAGAGGTACAATCTGGATGCAGTAGCAAATCCTTCAAAGCCCCTGTATTCATTTAATGGTCACCAACAAGAAGGTTTTGGCATGGACTGGTGTCCAACAGAACCTGGAGTAAGTTATGTTTTCATTAAGTTTCTTGTCAGGACTTTTACCCATTAAAGTTAAGTTGTTCAATAAATTGACCCTTATGGTGCAGACAAAAGATTCAAGAAATTATTTTTTTACCTGTCAAAGGGAACCATTGTTATTATAGATAGGTCTCTTAAAATCAATGGGGTGTGAGATCATTTTTTATATAAATATCTGTTTGAATTATTTATATTTAATGTGGCAATTCTTGATAGACAAAAGTATCACCGACAACCTTCCAACATCATATTTGTGGATTTCATATTTCTCCCTTATTTAATAAATAAAAAAATATACCTACTAAATATAGTTCGATGTTTATTCAGGTATTAGCAACTGGAGATTGTAGAAGGGACATTCACATTTGGAAGCCGAATCAGGCTGGTACTTGGGATGTAGACCAAAGACCACTTGTGGGCCATACAGGTTCTGTGGAAGACATTCAATGGTCACCTAATGAGCGGTAAGAAAATATAAAACAATATGTCTTAAATGTGTCAATGCTGGGCTTACACATTTTATTGTTTTTTTTTTCACTTTTGTTTTGGTCACTTTTCTACAGTGAAAATATAAATCCCAAAAATTTATTAAATCATTCAATTATGACATCTGGTGTAATACTGAGGCTGTGCAATGAGATCCCCGCCGAGGTCTTTCCTTTAGATTATAACATGGGGTTCTTCAAAAGGGGCATTAAAAGATATTTACAGGGTCGGCAACGCGCGAGTGATACTCCCGGTGTTGCAAGCGTCCATAGGCTACGGTGACCGCTCACCATCAGGCGAACCGTAAGCTTGTTTGCCACCTTTGTGGTATAAAAAAAAATCTGATGTAGGGGAAAAACTGAAGAATTTGTGGTGCTTTTAAAAAATGTGATTATTAAATTATTGTAATATTTTTGTTTATTTAGCAACGTGTTAGCCACATGCTCTGTAGACAAGACTGTAAGAATATGGGACTCACGGGCAGCCCCTAACAAAGCTTGTATGCTGACCGCTGAGAATGCTCATGAAAGCGATGTTAATGTAATATCATGGAATAGCAAAGAACCCTTTATAGCAAGTGGTAAGTTTATACAGATACATAAGATATTAACATAATAATATGATCTCATACCCCATTGATTCAAGTGGTTCATGATCTTTTAATATTCTTGATTCAGGTGGAGATGATGGCTTTCTACACATATGGGACCTTAGACAGTTTACAAATAGCACTCCAGTGGGCACTTTCAAACACCACACCGCTCCTCTCACATCAGTGGAGTGGCATTGGACGGAACCAAGTGTGTTAGCCTCAGCAGGGGAAGACAATCAAGTGGCATTGTGGGACTTGGCTGTAGAACGTGATGATGATGATGTGGTTGATGAAGAATTGAAGGTAAGCATTAATTAGTTAAAATTTGGCACTTCACTTTATTGCAACTATGTAAATGCACCTTTATAGGGTGTAGAATTTAAACCATTTTCTATAATTTTTTTATAAACATAATTTAAGGTTAGCCTAGCTAAACCAAGTGTGTACTGCTATGAATACTATGTTGATAAATGTTTTTTTCTCTTACAGAATCTACCTCCTCAGCTCCTATTCATTCATCAAGGACAGACTGACATAAAAGAATTGCACTGGCATAAGCAGACGCCAGGAGTGATTGTAACTACAGCACACACAGGATTTAATGTATTCAAAACCATTAGTGTATAGAATAAAACTAAACTAAATTTTTGTAATTTCATTTCAAGGGACATATTTTTATCCCACCAAAAACATTCTGTAAAAAACTAGCCAAATCTCGATGGAGCTGCTTGTTTATCTCTAAAAAGTAATGAAATCTGGACAAAGTCGTGCTAAGTCTAAGGTTCCTTACTGCGATTTCTTTATTATTATAGTTAATGTTGTGTGACTTGGCCGTTGAAGGGTACACAAGGGAAGTCCGTCTGTACTGGAAATATTTTTTTATACTGTTTGTTTCAGGCTCGCCTATACATAAGTAGTCATCATCATCATAAACCCTCTAGTGGGTGTGGTTTCCGCACTTAGTCCTGTTCTGGACCATTGTACGTGATGCCGTGGGGCTATTATTCCATCCAGCCCACCTCCCTCCAGAAGCGAATTAGTCCTCCCAAACTGCTCAGTGTGTCCGCAAGAGACATTGGTGACCCAAGTGTCTCTTTCCGAATTTGGGCGACGCCTGTGCACTCAAGGAGCACATGCGCCACCGTTTCTTCAGTCTCCATGCATGCTCTGCACAGAGGACTGTCCGTGATACCTATTGTGTGAAAGTGTTTGTTCAGTGAGCAGTGTCCTGTGTTGGTTCCTGTTACCAGGCGCAGGCTTTTCCTGTCCAGGCGCAATAGGCGCTTGGGCAGCTTGTTGTCCAGGGATGGCATCGCCTCCTTGGATTGCCTACAGCCTGGTGCCGTAGTCCACCATCTCTCAGCTTGTGTGTATGAAATGTTTTGTAACCATCTGCGTAGCTGATTGAATGGGACTGGCACGATGGGCTCGGGTCCGAGAACTGTCGTGTCAGATCCCCTCCTGGCCAGTTCGTCAGCATACATAAGTAGTATTGAGACTGGTTATTGAATCAACGTTTTCCAAGTGGCAATTTTCCGTCGTCAATGGGTAGCGGTTCTGGCGACAGATTGGTGCAATGGTGTCATGGAGCACCTGGTTTTGTACCCTTGTGTACCCTTCAACGGCCAAGTCACACAACATTAAATATAATAATAAAGAAATCGCAGTAAGGAACCTTAGACTTAGCACGACTTTGTCCAGATATCATTACTTTTTAGAGATAAACAAGCAGCTCCATCGAGACTTGGCTAGTTTTTTACAGAATGTTTTTGGTGGGATTTCACTTATTTTTGTAGAAATTGAATATTTTTTGTAAAGGCGGTATGTCGATCTCTAATAGTTTGGTTGGGCTCTTGTGTTTTCTAATCAGGGTCACCAGGTACTCCAGATCTTCGATTGTCCTAGTTTTTATAGTTTTCCTATTTTATTTTATTTAAACCCTAACTCTGTACCAAATTTCAGCTCTCTGAGTTTATGGGAAGTACTAGTTCTATTCTGATGATCATGAGTGAGTGAGTGAGTATCATAAATGCGAAACTTTGCTTTCGCTTAACTTCGGAACTAAATGACCTACAGACTTGAAATTTTGGATTTTAAGTACCTATGTGATTATAACTTACTGGATGACGAAAAATTTCTGCGTTCGTCTTATCCAGAGGTTCCCAATTAAGGGCCTGAAAATGCGGCGAAATGGTTCCAGTAAAGGATGGTGGAAAAGCTTCAGTAAAAACATGAAATATTCACAAAAGTATATTCACCATGATTATTTTAAATAACTTAACAATGATTTATTTTACAATACGAACAATAACTTAATTCCAAAATTATGTATCTTTAACATGGACCATTGCAAGATTCACTAAATGCCTTATTGTTGGTCTGCCATGTGGACAGTTCTGGTAACAAAAAATTTTGAGTATTATTATTAGGTCTAAACTACTAATGATTTATTAGATATGAAAATATTTTCTTACCCAAGGTTTGTCAATCTCAGCCATATGATCAACAAGGTTCTTCATATCAGATTTGCTTAATGCTGTGCCGATCATTACGGATTTTCGACACGCCCTTGATGCGAACATCGCTCTCACTCGGCTAGGTCTGCAGTACTCTGACGGCGATTCCTGAAGAAAATATATCCACAATTGTATTTTCATTAGGCTTACTATAGAAATCGGTCCAGTCTTTATGACGTGTATTTTACTTAAAACATTCAAGATCAATTCCCTTCCCTATGATACACATCCTTATTGCATGATTAGACATATACACATATTACCTATGTGTATTTTACTTAAATCATTCGTGTATATAGCTAACCATGTAACAGGGATATGTAATATAGGGAATTATAATTTCTAACTAAAGTGACTAACCCGCAACATAAATAAAAGCTCTTCAATATCTTCTTTTCCAAATATCCAGTTTTTAGACATTGGAATTGTCAGTAATTTAACTCTTTTTGTTGGTGGTGCATTCTCATCAATTTCAAACGTAAAGCCGTTTTTCTTAAAAACCCCTATATTGTCAATCAATATTTGTTCATTTACGCCGGAAAGCTCCAAAGCTTGCGGTCTAAAATTTAAAGAAATTTAATTAATAAATTACATGTTTTGAGATACAAAAATAATTAAAAAACCCTTGACTTACATGACTAATTTCTGATTAGTTAATTCTGTAGTTCTTTGCAATGTTTCAAAGTTGTAAATTTCATCAGTAGCATGTTGGTCTATAATAAATAGGTCATCGCCTAATTGTGTTATAATAAAACCTAAATTAAATTGACCTATAACTTTCATTTGCTTGAAAGAGTCTTTAGAAATCTCTCTACTTAGTTCTTCTTCACATTTTTTATTGTGAACAGGATTAATTGCGGTACGAAACTTAACTTGCTCGGGTGCACTTGCCATACTTTCTTTGTTGTATATTTTAGTTAATTTCATTACATCTTCAAGAGATGTTTTCATATGGACTACTTTATTGTTACGTTTTCCTAAGTCTTCTTTATCTGTCGCTATAGGAGCATCATTGTATTTTTTATGTGAGGTTTTATCATTAAGCTCTTTAGATATATTTGGTTTTGGTGGGAGATTTATTGTTTTGCATTTTATGGTGTGTTCCTTTTCTATAATGACATCACTTATTTTTCTGATTTGTGTATTAGGAAGGTTATCTGAACTTTCCAAGTATATTATTTCTTCATTATTATAATATTCTTTGTTTCCCACATTTTTAATATTGTCATTATTTGGATTTACGTCAATGACTGTCTGTATTGAACTCCCTCCTACAGCATTATTTTCTTTTTCTATAATAAGTGCTTCTTGTGCCTCTTCTATCGCATTCACTTCATCTTCTTTGTTTTCATTTTCAGTCTTCTTAGTCTTACAAGATACAAATTCCAATATAGTTGAGGACTTTCTTTTTAATTTATCTTGTTTTTTTGTATCGTCAACTGAATAATCAGGAGTGTCTTTCGGTTTACTACTAAACTGTTTCAGGAATGAATGGAAAATTCGTGGCTGGTCTACATCTGGTTTTACTTCTTTACAAGCTCCACTAAAAAGATTACTGGTTGGTTCCACTTTAAGGATTCTAGGTATACTTTCAAACAATTTATGCAAAGAATTTTTAACAATATCCAAAATAATATTTTCTTTGATGAGAAAAATTTTTCTTTTATCAGGAGTTACATTAACATCAACAGATGTTCTCTCCATGTTTATATTTAAAAATATGAATGGATACTGATTAGGGTTATATTGTCTATATACTTCATTAATCAACTTCATAATTTTTGTTGGTTCACAAGGTCTAGAGTTTATGTAAAAAAACTGTCTATCAGTACTTGATCGACCACTGCCATGAGCACAAGATGATATGAATCCAGTAAATTCTATTGGCTTTGCAATATTCTTATATCCTTGTGATTTTTGTGAACTAGAGATACTATCTTGAGAAGTCTTGATATCACTAATTTCCGTGTCATTTGAGTCTTCAGATAAATCTATTTCAACATCTTCAATGGTCACACTTTCATCTGTTGCCTGCACCTCCCCTGATAGGCCTATAAATATATTGTCCTTGATGTTTGTGACATACTCGGGAGTGATTTCTAATATGCTTTGTAGTTGTTTTAGGCCAAACACGCAAGCTATATTATCTTTGTACAATTTGGATCCTTGAGTTGCTACAACTGTTGATTTTGAATTGGTACTGGTTTGATTACTGCAAGTTATCCTGTAAATTAGTAGGTTAATAATTTTAATTTCATACTATGTGTGTAAGGTGTAAACACTCAGCTATATGAATACTTACTTTACACCTAATGATATTAAACAATAAGCATATAAAAGCTGGGTCATTTTGTTGAATTCTCTTTTTACATTTTTGTGGAATTCCTTCTGTCTGACAGGTAAGGATGCAAATAAGTTTGTCAAAGTTACAGTTGTTCCCACTTGACGAGAGCAAGGCGTTTTCTTCCTTATGTTTCCCTTGTGGTCATACTCTATTTTAATGGCTAGAACAAGCAAACCATTTGAAGACATCCTGAAGTAACATGGATGCAATGAAATATTTAAATGAGAATGTAATGAATATAAAATCTAATTTTAATCTATTTTGAATAGTCATAAAATGTACTTTGGAAATGGATGGGCTACTCATAATTGGATTATAATATTGTTATAGCTCTTAGGAGTAAAAAAAATAATTTTCCTTAAACTAACCGTAATCAGAACTTTGATGTCTGGTAGTGATGGTGAGATCAGCTAAGGCACAGAGTGAACTCAGTGCTTCCCCTCGGAAACCAAAACTTGTCACTCCCAACAGGTCCGAGTAATCACATAGTTTTGATGTATGATATTTTAATGCTGAAAATATTTATATTTAAAATTATACAAAGTACTAAAGGACAAAAATTGAGGCTGCTACATCGTCAAGAGCGTGGCTCTTAAATTTAGAGAGAGAAATTTATACAAAAGAGAAAGTACTATAACTCAACGTACTGTTACATGACTTCACTTAAAAAAATCTTATTGTATTTATACAATTACTTACTTAAAGCTGAGAAATTTTCTTCAACAACCCCAGTACCATTATCCGACACTTCTATCAGTTCAGTTCCATAATGTTTAAATCTGATATCAATATTTGTTGCTCCGGCGTCCAAAGAGTTCTCCACTAATTCTTTCACTGCCACTGCTAAACTCAGCACAACCTATAATAAATAAGTTAATATAACTTTAGAACTAGGTAATAAAGAAAGAGAAGAATAGGTACATAAAAATAAAAAACCTACTTGTCCAGAGCATATTTTGTGTACTGTATCGCTGTTTATTGGTTGTATCGCTTTAAATTTTGGGGGGGTTTCACTGGTCATATCTCCTGTAGAAAATAGATTAACAATAAATACATATAAAACATTGAAATAATTTTATAATTGTTTTGTTTGGTAGGTAGGTACTTTTTTACTTCGGCTTCAGTCGATCGAGTTTGCCAGAGTTTGCGTTTCCCACATTTTTTTTAAGGAATGTCATTTCAATTGTCAATGTCAAGTTGACGTTGTCAACCACGGATCTATAAAACGGGATACGACACCTCTTACAACACTGTAGTAATCTTCTTTATGTCTGTGGTTGTAAGAGCACCTTTGTTTAAAGAAGCAAGGAAATTTATATGAACTCAAGTGCTCTATGCAGCCTTTATACTTTAAAGACATCAGCGGGCGAAGAGTCATGACCTAGTCATGTATGACATGAAAACATATTGTCTGTGGAAAACATCGTGCATGGTTTTATTTACTCATGTGCTAAATACTACATATGTTAAGGCTCCAGTACACGTTGGCCGAGCGCGCTCGTTGACACATTTTCGTGGTGCTGTTCACACGTTGGCGTATTTAATTCTGCGTTGGCGCTAGATGAAAGATGGACATTAGGACGATCATGGCCGCTGCAATATACTTGTAGTACAGCGCTTTCAAATTTTATTATATTTTTATTTATTTTATATAATTAGTTAAGTATATATTTTTTTGACGAATTACACAACGTCACCTAGTCCCAAACTAAGCAACTATACTAAACTAAATACTTAAATACTTTTTTTTGGAAATAAATACTTTTTATACATAGAAAACACCCAGACCAAGACAAAAAGACATGTTCATGCACACAAATGTTTGCCTTGCGCAGGATTCGAACCCGCGGCCCTTGAGATAAAGTGACCATTGCCAGCCACTCGACCACCGGACCTGTCTATATGATTGTGATAATAATCAATGAATCTAAATATTTCCTCATTACTCCATGATGCCATGTTCGTAAGGTAATTGTTAAAACAATTAAGCCAACTCGGCCAACGTGTGATCGCTGTTTGCGGCTTGCGTCAAATTTCTTTGATTTGTGCACGGAAAACCGACACTATTCGGGTCGTCGGCGAGTGTTGGCCGTAAACGCCAAATACACACAAAACGGCCCAGTACACGCTGGCCGAACGCACTCGCCGAGTGCGCTCGGCCAACGTGTACTGGAGCCTTCACTGCTTGCGCACGGCAGCCATGGATCTAGTTTCACTACATCCATGACGGCAGCTAATAATTTTATAACAGCAACACTGATCATGTCCTATGTCATAATTTTGTTTGTGATTGTGACTTTGCTTTGTGACACTATAACGTAGTGATTATATACTCTTTGTGTGACACATCGATTATTTATTGAGAGCGACAGCGACGTCATTTTAAATAATTTTAATGTTGAGAAAGTAAATTCTGGATTGCTCTGCCATTATTATTTTCGACAATTATTTTAAACAGTGCAAAGTTTATTTAACATGTCGCTTAATACTGCTCATGCAGATCATGGAGTATTGATACATGCCGGGGAATGGTGAGTCACTTGTTAATTTTTTTCTATTAAAGTGTAGAACATTCTGAGTCTGAGTTACTAATGCACCTAATTTTATCTTATGTAGCTTATTTTGTTCTATACGTATCAATTTGGAAATGATTCCCACTTTTATTATTTATTTAGATTCTCTATTTGTTTGCGAATAATATTTGTTTACAATTTGATGTTCCATTATAATTTTATTATGATGTTAAAATGTTGTGTAACTGTTTGAGACAAATTAGTTTTAATAATAAAATTAATTTAATATTTGGCAGATGCATTGCTCAAAGGAATGTTGTAATACATACTTCAAAATATTTACAGTCATGAAATGATTGTAGTCTTGCACCTTTATTGCCCGTGGTCCCTGTGATAGTCCCTGGAAGGTACCACGGGAAATATTTTACCCGTGGTCCCTGAATTTAGTATAAGCCAACTAATTTAAAGGAATGCTTTTTGGATGGATTAGGAATTCTATTAGGATTATTTTGCAATGTTTTAGGATGGATTAGAAATGGTTTTAAGATTATTTTGCAATGTTTTTAGGATGGAGTAGGAATGCTTTTAGGATTATTTAGCAATGTGTTTGGGATGGATTAGGAATGCTTTTAGGATTATGTAGCAATGTGTTTGGGATGGGTTAGGAATGCTTTTAGGATTATTTAGCAATGTGTTTGGGATGGATTAGGAATGCTTTTAGGATTATTTAGCAATGTGTTTGGGATGGGTTAGGAATGCTTTTAGGATTATTTAGCAATGTTTTTGGGATGGATTAGGAATGCCTTTAGGATTATTAAGAAATGTTTTTAGGATGGATTAGGAATGCTTTTAGGATTATTAAGCAATGTTTTTAGGATAGATTAGGAATGCTTTTAGGATTATTTAGCAATGTTTTTAGGATGAATTAGGAATGATTATTTTCGAAATTTTTTGATATGGTTTAGGATTATTATAGGTAATTTTGACGATATTTTTGTTATGTTATTAGAATAGTTTTGTGATGGACTAAGATTGACTTTAGATTTAGTTATGAATAATTTTCAGTCTTATTTTAGAATGCTTTTATGGTGATTCAGAAATGATTTTCATACGATTTTCGGATGGTTCGAAGATGATTTTGAAATGTAAAATTCCTGTTTGTATTATCCATTTTCAGGAGTTTCGCATTTCTCTACATGCACTTGCCCCAATGGTAATAACAGCCCACAATATGTATGTCGGGAAACACTTTTATAATGGCGTTAATTGCGCCAATTTCGTAATCACAATGGATTTTTAATGGGTTCCATTGTTTCAGTTGTGACTGTATCATTTGAAACATTATATAATATGTATGCTCTTTTTTATCTGGCATTAACACATAAATCAGAGGCTTTACATTTGTTTTTTCTTCCGTACTATCTGAAGTTGAAGTTCCGGAAAAGTTCGAGGACTTCATTTTAGCAGATGTATGCAAAAATTCCTAAATTATGTAAAAAAAAATTGGTTAAGACCGAAATCCATAAACTTTATAAGTGTATTTGCCGAAAGACACCGAACAAATAATGTCGCCGAAGGACTAAACGCCAAAATTAACAAAAGAGTTCACAAAAACACAGTTAACCTGATGCGTCTTTTAAATGTATTACGAGACATGGATACCGTAAATAACCTAAAATTAACTAAAGAAAGCAAAGCCCGACGAAATAATAAACTAACAATGAATGACGATGTTATTCGCCATGTTATTTTAGAGCTCATTAATGGCGACATAGACATTGGCCATGCTCTTGATAAACTGCGGTAAACCAAAAGAAGAATTGCATTTGGAACGAACTATAGGACTATGTTTATGTTGTTAGTTATTATAATAGAGCACAAACGCATAGAGTATATGTATGTACTTATGTTTTATTTTGTTGTTGTCTTTAATAATATACAATTAAGTTATAATATAATAAAAAAAGGCATTAAATTTAGAAATACTCGGTAAAATGCGGACATTTGTACGTTTCGTCAAAGAAATTTTACTTCATAAGTTCGTCGGATATTACTCGGTAACTATTAGTGCCTACTTAACCGTTATAGTTTTCCTTGTAGGTTCACTATATGGACTACTACCATGAATTACCATGAAGAGGCCCCCCCCCCTCTATCTCCGAAAACGAATATATCAATCAAAAACATTCCAAAATAGTCCTAAAGTTATTCCTAATCCATCCCAAAAACATTCCAAAACAATCCTAAAGTCAATCTTAATCCATCCCAAAAACATTCCAAAATAATCATAAAGTCAATCCTAATCCATCCCAAAATAATTCTAAAGTCAATCCTAATTCATCCCAAAATAATCATAAAGTCAATCCTAATTCATCCCAAAATAATCATAAAGTCAATCCTAATCTATCCCAAAATAATTCTAAAGTCAATCCTAATTTATCCCAAAATAATCATAAAGTCAATCCTAATTCATCCCAAAATAATCATAAAGTCAATCCTAATCCATCCTAAAATAATTCTAAAGTCAATCCTAATCCATTCCAAAAACATTCCAAAATAATCATAAAGTCAATCATAATCCATCCCAAAATAATTCTAAAGTCAATCCTAATTTATCCCAAAATAATCATAAAGTCAATCCTAATTCATCCCAAAATAATCATAAAGTCAATCCTAATCCATCCCAAAATAATTCTAAAGTCAATCCTAATCCATCCCAAAAACATTCGAAAATAATCCTAAAGGAATTTCTAATACATCATAAAAACATTGTAAAAAAATAAAATTGTAGGCCATACCTTTTTAAATTAGTTGGCTTATACTAAATTCAGGGACCACGGGTAAAATATTTCCCGTGGTACCTTCCAGGGACTATCACAGGGACCACGGGCAATAAAGGGTCTTGCACTACAATCACAGCCTATTTGCGGAGAAGCCCTCTGCGAATAGGTAGCCGATGTGCCCTTTATGCGTGCGAGTCATTGAATGATATGAATAGGTTTTATTAGTATTCCAGTGTAGCACAATTTTTTAAATGTAGAATGTTGTGTTTCAGTATCATACTCTTTTCGGACAATGTAACAGTTGAGTTTTACGGGAATGAAACGAATGAGTTTAAGGGAACTAAGAATGGTCGCATGTACCTTACAACTCACCGTATGATATACAACGCTAAGAACAACTCGGATCTGTTGAGGTCATTTAGTTTTCCATTCATAGCTTTACAGGATGTAAGTATTCTAAGATAATATATACAACGTGTCCCAAAATTCAACGATAAGCTGGCACCAAAGGGTGAACCTGCTCATGCCTACTCCAAAAGTTTTTTTTATGATTCATTTTTTTTATGAAAAAAAAAATTATATAATTTTCCGAAAATGTACACCCTTATGAAAGTTTTAACTACCATAACCACTGTTTTCCAGATATTTTTAATTTGATTTTTGTATCGGCAACCTAAGTAGCACAGCTATGCACTACAATTCCTAAAAATCACAGGATGCTCGTAGTTTAGTTTTATTTAGTTTGAATAATTCAATTTTAATAACAAAGAACTTAACAAAATAAAAGAGATTACTTTCAGCAACAACAATTTGAAATTGAAAGGTTCTTGTTTAGAAATAGCACAGCAATTTTTTTGAGACTAGTTTTCTTAGAGCATTTTACCATTTTAGAATCTTGGTTAGTTGCGCCTATTTTAAAAAATACTTGCCATATCCATACTTTTTTGTTGCACCACGATGTCTGAAAGTAGTCTGTAAGTAAAATTATTATAAAATTTTAGGAAGAAAAATTAGTTTGAGGGTTTTTTGTATAAAAACTACGAGCATCCTGGGATTTTTAGGAATTGTAGTGCATAGCTGTGCTACTTAGGTTGCCGATACAAAAAAAAATTAAAAATATTTGGAAATCTGTGGTTAGTTAAAACTATCATAAGGAGTGCACATTTTCGGAAAATTTTAATATTATTATTTTTTTCATTAAAAAAAAATAATTTTTTTTTTTCATTAAAAAAAGTCAAATTTTTTTTGGAGTAGCAATGAGCAGGCCCACCCTTTGGTGCCCGCTTATCGTTGAATTTTGGGACACGTTGTATATACATATATTATAAAATTAAATTATAAATGTAAAATAAGTACAATATAATTAAAGAAAGATATGTGGCCGTGGTCAACAGAAAGAATGTGCCATTAATATAAAATTTGACATTGTTATAGCAAGCCATTACAGCTATCTGAAGTGAAATGTATATTCACATTAATTCTCTGATGTGAATTTAATTGTCTAGACTCCAATGTTTAAACTATCTCTGTGACAAATAAAATTTAAAAAAGGGAAGAATAAATGGCAATTTGTTACCTAGTAACAAAAACAATGTAATTGTATATTTTAGGTCTCTTATGTTTCCCAGTTACTCCCTATCATATTATGGTCTTCTCACTATAATCCCTGTGCATGAATTATTAGCTATAATTATTTTAAATTTATTTGTTTATTTTAAGATTACTTTAACATTTCTATTAGGTAACAGTGGAACAGCCAATGTTTGGGGCTAATTACATCAAGGGAAAAATTCGCGCTCAACCCAATGGCAATTTCGTTGGGGAAGTAAAATTCAAATTGACTTTCAAGTCTGGTGGTGCCATTGAATTCGGCCAAGCCATGCTGAAGGCTGCCCATCTTGGTAAGATATTTTTCCCTTTTTTGGAATCTTTATACTATATCAGTCAGCCATGCTACTTACTCCAATCGTGACATAAAATGTTACAATTCAATCATAGAATTAAACTATTCGTTTTTTTCTCTTCTAACTTAGTTTTTGCGCAATTAACACTTAGTCATAGAGATAATAACTGTAACAGGTGGTTATCAACTATTTGTGTTGTTATCAGTACTGCGATAACACAGGTTTGCCTTTGTATTTAATAAAACCATAATTTACAATCACTTATGTCCATAGTTCTTAATATCCTACTCCGACTATCATCTTTCTGATTAAATTCGTTGTGAGTTCCAAGACAACTGTAGTTTTCTCCCCCGGGACGTCAATAAGCTTCATTGCTTATTGTCAATCTGAGGTCGCCGTTGTTGATCCTGGCTACAAAGGAGACACATTGGTGGGAATGTGTGGTGGGCTTGTTCCGTCCATAGTTCTTTGTAATTACCTAAGCTATATCTGCTCAAACTTGACTAATAAAATCAAAATAGTTTAATGGGCATCAATCAAACATTACCTGAATTTTATGTTATTATACTAAAAGTAGGCACTGTAATAATGGAACCTATGTGTACATACAATAATATTCCAAGATTGAGAAGAATAATATAATAATAAATTCTACACAAATCACACAGCGTGGCGCCACTTACCATCAAGGTAGTAACTGCTTGTGTAAGACTTTTAACAAAAAAAAGACAACAAGAGATTGATTACATGAATAATAAACTAATTGCTTTCAAATTCAAATTCAAAATATTTTTACTTTTTATCTTTATTTTTACTTTGCATTGTCTTTATTCAAAAGATTTAATCAACGACGACATAAGATTTATTACACTATTAACATAGTTTTAAAAACTTTCTAATATTTTATTTATTGATCATCATAAACACTCCTAAAAATAATTTTCATGTAAATAGACCAACATCATAATAACATTCCTCAGCTTCAAGACACAATGCGGGTGCCGCGCCGCCGCCTTACACGCCGCCGACAGGGCCCTGGTACGCGGCGCCACCCCCAGCTTACAATCCACCTCAGCAGGGTTACTATGGATGGGTTCCACCTTATAATGTTAGTGAAACTAATATTCGTAACGTAATTAAATCCTTGAATTTTTTCCACTAAAGTCGGGTCGCGGAGCACGAAGAAATTTGTGCGTTGACCTGTCGTTGATATTGCCGTCCAGCCCGCATAGATGTAATGACTCGGGAGGTTATAGCGCTTCGTGGACTTGTGTGAGGGCGACAGGGATAGGTGATAGCGGGTCATTGTACGAGTTTCTTCATGTTCCGCGACCCGACTATAGTGGTTCTCATGTAGTAGGTACTACTATAATAAAACTACCTTATTTGTAATCAATCCTAATCATATTTTTAGTAGGTACTTAATGCTTTTCCCCCCAAATTGGTATATTGTCTATGTATTTGCTAATGCTTTCAGAAATTAATTTACATTCTAATAAACAATCTAAAAACAGAATTTTAAATACTGCTTAAAATTATATATTCATATTTGGCAACCCGCAAGTATTTGTGTTGTTGCGTTGCGAGCTACAACATTATTTTTAATATTTTTTCTATTGAAAATAATGTTACTGAATAGCATAATTATTTTCTATTTTCCAGGCTTTCCCGGATCAGCCGCCACCAAACTCAGTATTTGTTTCGGACAACCCACCGCCATACCCGGGCGTGGCTGGCGCAGCTTACCCCCAGGGCGGTGGCTTCTCCGGCGCTCCATCGCCGTCCGGAGGTGGGGGCTTCGCGCCTAGTGCCCCCGGCGCCCCGCCCGGGTACCCGGGCAACGCCTCCATGCCGCCCGGGTACCCCGGGTATCCGGGCAATGCCGCCATGCCCCCCGGATACCCCGGCGGGTTCGCCGCAGCAGGAGCCCCGGCCGGCATGTCATCGAGGGGTGAGAACGGGACTTATTTTTATTGAAAAGAAAATAATATTTGACTAATTTCGATTCTTAAACTAATGTTAACTTACCAAAGTGCCGTGGCTCCTGTGTGAGTAGCCTTCAGTTTACTTGTTGTTTTTTTTTATTTGCATTCAGTTGGAAAGTATTTTATGCTTTTCAATAGTTATGTCTAATTTCTTTTATATTAGTTGCGCTGTTTGTAATTTATATAATTAAATGAAGTATAATTATATGAATAGTAAGGTTGTTGTTGCAGTAGAGTAATTAACGTTTTCAGATGCTAAAGCAGCGGAAGCCGCTCAAAGCGCGTACTACGATCCCAATAAGCCACAAACTGCTTATGTACCCCCACCATACAATGTAAGTGTAATATTTTTATTTATTTTACCAGTTTTTTTAGGCACATAAAATGACAGTGACCTCTTTACGAAAGTGTTTGGTGGTTGTAATACAATCGTTTTCTTCCTCTATTTCTATTGCTGATCGTACTGGAGTCATCTCGTTGGGTATCTCTTTTCAATATTCTGAACTATGAGAGGTAATACTGGATAGACACAGATAGTTCATAGTTAGACACAAATCTACGTTCTTTTTCGCAATGGTTAAATGTACAGTCCGTTAAATTGGAATGGGATTCGGCTATATGGTAACATTTTTGTATTGTATTCATATTGTAAACTATAAAGGTTATACATTATATCTATAGGTTGATCTCAATTTCTCAACAATTAGAGATAGCGGAATATATTCAAAACTGTCACGAAGCCGTTTTTTAAAAACAATATTTGTCTCTTTTGTACATGCTGTATATATTTTATTTAGATTTGTACCATTCATTTAGTTTTTCTTTTGAGTAAATAATATGTCCATGTTCGTTGAATTTCATTGTATTATTTGGGCAACAGTTGGTAATTGAAAATATTTTTGTAAAATACAATAATAGACTTTTTCACCACTTGCTGATAAGTTCTAGTTAGGATGTTTATTAAAAGCAGATGTGCCGCGTCGTTTAAAATTTATTTTATTTATTTCTGTGGATACAAATATCTACGGACTTTTTTACTCAGTGTCGCTACGTGTTATTTAAACGCGATAGATGACGCTTTGAGTTTGTTATAAGTGAGATAAGTTCCGAGCTACTCTAATGGTATTTATTTTATCACCTTTGAGAAAAAAGGTGAAAAAGTTCGAAGATTTTCATAAACATAATGTATATATTTTAATAACTTAAAAGATCCATTAACAAGTGATACAGGTTTTTCTAAAATATCAGCGAATACGGATACCCACCACCCACCCGCATCACTGGTAAACGCTGATCAAAATCATGCAGAAAGTACCAAAAAGTTGTCAGTTTATTTGACCTAAGTACATCATATCCAAGTGGTGAAACAGTCCATAATTGTTATCTTAAGGTCTAAATTCAGACGGACCGCACGCTGCAGACTGCAGGCGACACTACTCAGATTCTATGTATATCTGTATGAAATTGCCGCCGCCGGTCGCAGTGTTGCCGCGCTTGGAATCGCTTTCATAGAGATACGTAGAAATTAGCATGTCGCTTGCAGTCTGCATCGTGCACTGTTTTGGAATTTTATTTGTGGTGATTTGTTTAAAAATATACGTATATCTTTTACTTCAGGATCAGCCCCCGACTTATCAGGAGTCTACGTCAAAGAAAGAAAACTAAATCACTGTCCTCATTTCCACATGGATCCCCCGCATCATCAATAAATAACGAATATTTCACGATTGCACGCCTACTGTCACTTTCGTGTTATAAAGGATGAAAAAACATAAATATTCTTCTATTACAAAACTTTACAGCACTTACAATGGGATTCGGCCACCGAAAAAGTTGGCGTCGAGAATTCAATGATTCCATAGTGGTAAACCGTATCCCATTCTAAGTGTTTGAGGAACCCACTGTGTTATTGCGCATATTGAAATTGATGTATCCCTATGTGGATGGGTTTAACATTTTTCGATTATGTGCTTCGGTTAGCATGTTAAGCTGCCCGTTACAATTGTTTTCAATTGCGCAGAACACACGAAAAGTAGGAGAGTTAACGAAAATTATTTATGAATGAATAGTGCACTTTCACAACCAGAATGGTTCAGACATTCCTAAGAAGCCATTTATAAATTAGGTCACAGAAAATTCATGATTGTTTTAAGATCACTTTCATTTAGGGTGATGATTTTCTGTCGTTCACCTATTATTCTTCCATACTATTCTCCCACTCCCAGTGAGTGGAATAGTTTTATAGTAGTGATTGAGATAGCCATACTAGCGAAGTGAATTTAAATATATCCCGATAGTTGTTCGATAGAAAATCACATGTATGTCCGTGGCCTTGTAATCTTTGGCGACCTCCGTGGTGTAATAGTTACCACGCCAGACCATCCCGGAGGTCCCGGGTTCGAATCCCGGTCGAGTCATGATGAAAAACGAACTTTTTCTGATTGGCTTCGGGTCTTGGATGTGTGTCTATATATGTATTTGTTATAAAATATAGTATCGCTGAGTTAGTATCCCATAACACAAGTTTCGAACTTACTATGGGGCTAGCTCAATATGTGTGATAAAAAAAAATATATTTTTCCTATGAAATTATAACTCACTAGCTTTTTTGCCCGCGACTTCGTCCGCGTGAAGTTCCTGACCTGTTCCCATGGGAACCACATTGAATTTCGGAAAAAAGCTATAGCCTATGTCACTCCCTGATAATGTAGCTTTCTACTGGTGAAATAATTTTTGAAATCGGTCCAGTAGTTTCGGAGCCTATTCAATGCAAACAATTAATCAATCAATCAAATCTTTTCTCTTCATAATATTAGTTTAGATAATTGGTCTGTCACACAGACACACTTGGATGACCACCCTGGATTTGTGTGATGTAATTTATGGATGACCATCGAGTAAATGTGTTTTGTACATAAAACTGCGAATTCTAAACGCAGAAACTGTTCAGGTTTGGTTTAGGTGACCAAAGTAGAAAAATTCTTATGAATCTTGTGATACTTCGTGTGAGCCCGTAGAATTGCAGTTTTTTTGTACAAGCTTTGTATTCTGATATAAATACTTGCTCGCATTTATTACAGTATTTTCAAAGTATTACTAATATGCGCGCAGCAATTGACAACAGATTTTTCTGTCAGGAATCAGGATACATAATCGATGTCGATGATAACTATATGAAATAATATGTTAAACTTAATGTAGAAAATATAATTCTTCTTTAAACTTCTATTCACTTGAGTTAAATGTACCTTTATGCAAATCTTGGATAAAGTTTTCAAGTGTATTTTATAAGTGGCTTGGTTTCTAGTAGGTTTATATGGTGGTAAAACATATAATTAATTCACCAATAAACATATTTTCGTATTAAAGGAACTGATAATAAAATTTATAATATTGTTACAAAATAAATAATTACCTATTATTAAATATTATGAATAGGCTGTAAGGTAGCACACTAAAATCTTAAAATATAAATAATATAGCAGGTGACTACACTAGATCCATAAAGCACCTATTGTTACATACAATTCAGATTTTCAAAGGTTTCTAACAAAACATCTCTTGCGAAAATATTGGGTTTCCTTCCTCAAATTATTGTGTATGTTATTTTATTATTGGATTACTTATATTATCTTCTATTTTTTACTAACACATTTGTAAGTCTGAATCGTACTGTTTAGAATGTAAATATATGCAGTGTTTCTATGTATGTAAAAATATGTAATAAATAGCTTTGTCTACGTTGTTATAATTACAAGGGCTTAGCGACAATACCGAAACAGATTACGCATCAAACTAATTTCGATTATAGCTGGATAATTTATTCTTACCGGTACTATTTATTTTTACTTAATCGATCAATTCGTGTAACCATCAAATCGCAATGCGCGCGCGCGCTTATGCGGGATCATTATGCAAGCAATTGCACGCTGTCCTTAGATGCAATGGCTCTCACTTTTTAAAAGCTTTTATTTAACTTGACCTGTATGTATGAATGTATGTATGTATGTAAGGGTGGAATCTTGGAACGAAAATTTGAACCACTTCCCGTAGACCGATTGAGCTGAAATTTTGCTTAAAACTGTAGATCAGATGACAATACAATATTATGATAACAAAATTACGATACAGCCTTTTGTGTTCCGTTTTTCGTATAAAACAGTTCCGACCAAAAACCTATAGGGTACTTCCGGTTGTCCTAGAATCATGAAATTTGGCAAGAAGCAAGATGATGTAGTACAAGTACAGGAATAAATCTGAAAATCGTAAATTTGTAGTTACTTCTTCTTCTTTAAACAACCAATATAATGTGACCCTACCCTTGGTACATTTTACATTGGTACATGGCTCTTTTATACCGGTTATGAATTAAAATGTATTTTATCTATTACTAGCTTTTCCTCGCGGCTTCGCTCGCGTTAATTTTATGACATAGATCTCGTTTGACAACAAAACAACCCATAGCGCGACTTGTGGCGCCATCTGTTGGCCGATAGCATCCCATACAGCGCCCTTTATAGTAGAAAAAATATTTTCCCTTTGGATTGACATACTTTCACGGGTAAAAAGGTAGCCTATGTTGGGCTCTGTACCCCTGACATATACAAATTTTCATAATGATCAACTGATTAGTCAAGCCGTGAAGGAATAACAAACAAACAAACTCACTTTCTCATTTATAATATTAGTATGATAGTATGACTAGTATGAGGAGCTCGATGGCGTCGCTGTGTGTCACACTCTAATATGAACACACAAGTTAAGCGACGGTGACCCTAGCCAGCGTTTGGATGGGTTTCGTTATCTCGAGCTTCTTCGTGCTTCGGAGGGCACGTTAAGCCGTCGGTCCCGGCTGTTGTCGATAGATGACAGTCGTTAAGCCAAGTCGGTGGCCTTAGGGCGGTTTGAAAACACCGACCTCTGCCAATCCGCATTGGAGCAGCGTGGCAGAGTACGCTCTAATCACCTTCGATTGAAGGGAGACCTGAGACCAGCAGTGGGATGATTATGGGTTGATATGATGATGATGATGATGACTAGTATGATTATGGGAAGGAACCCTCATGCGCGAGTTCTACTTGCCCTTGGTCGGTATTTTATTTTTGATGGGTACATAAACCCGTTTAGTTTGTCGCAGGGTGACTGTAGTAAAATCAGGAAATTATATAGGTATTCAAATTGCTGGTGCTAGTTATCTATCTATATATATAAAAATGAAACCCGTTTTCCGTTGTCACGACATAACATGAAAACGGCTTGACCGATTTGGCTGATTTTTTTTTTAGAATATTCCTTGAAGTACGAGGATGGTTCTTACGGAGAGAAAAATTTAAAAATTCCCACGGGAAAGCGGGATACACGCAAACGAAATTGCGCGGGTTTCGCTAGTAACAAATAAATTCATTAGACAAGTACCGCCCCTCGACAATAGATGGCACTGCGAAACCTGTCCAGTGATAACTAAAAAGTAAAAAATAAATTAAAAGTAAAAAAATATATTTAAAAACAAGCTTTTATTTAATTGCGCTAAAAAGAATAAAATAAACTTTTCTTTTAAAATTTTAACTATCAACTTATAACGTCATTACACAATTTATATGACATAAAAGCTTGTCGCGAGATTTACCTGTTTAGGAAAACATAATTATCGAACTAACATTTATTCGTACTACGAGTAAATGTTAGTAATTAAATCTCGCGACAAGCTTTTATGTCATATAAATTGTGTAATGACGTTATAAGTTGATAGTTAAAATTTTAAAAGAAAAGTTTATTTTATTCTTTTTAGCGCAATTAAATAAAAGCTTGTTTTTAAATATATTTTTTTACTTTTAATTTTTTGTATTATGGAAGACGTTGCCAAACGAGCATGTACGGGTCACCTGAAGGTAAGTGATCACCACCGCCTATGAACTATAGAGACAACAGAAGACTCACTGAGCCGTTGCTTTTAAGGAAAATAAAAGGAAAGGATTTGGTCTGTCGTTGTGTTTGAAACGCGTGTTTAAGGCTCGTGTTAAATTCTTTCTGAGGATCCACACCTAACTGGCCGTCCTGTGAGATAAAAAAATGTGTATATGCCTTGTATAGAAGTTTCGGTTTAGTCGTTACCTACAGAAATTGAAAATGTAAGAAATTCTTGATCAAAAATGATAATACTTAGTTGTTTATTATTTATTTTTAATTGTATACAATATTGTTGTTACGAATCAATAAATGGCTTTAGTTATGTTGCAGTTTGTGTGTTAATTAGTACATTGTTAGAAAAAATACAGTGGATGTAGTCAAGCTTCTTTCACCGCACACTTCGTCAAAATTATAAGTACCTGCCTGTGCTAACACGCTTTGCGTGCATGTTAACTTTGTCAAAATCGGTGGCGTTTCCGGTCACCCTGCATAGGCCGTTTACCCGCAAGTCCCGCGATCCTTAGAACCAGTGGCGGCTGGTGGGTCATGGCACTGGTGGTGCACTTTAACAGCTCACTGAGTACTCCAATTCGAAATTGCAATAAAACAACATTTTGTCTTTACAAAGCCCAAAACAAAATAATGTATTGAGACGCTCACATCCACACAGCCATTTCTTTCTGTTATACATTTCACTTTTAGAACTTCGCGTAAATGATTTATTTTTCGATTTAAACTCTTGTTTCAAGTAGAAATGGCCTGGGCGGTCCAGCTGATTTTAAATCGATCTTTTGTTGAAAAGTTTTATAATTGCTTTTAATAAAGTCAATGTTAAAGTTAATGCTTATTTTAACAGCTATTTAGTCACACAACTCTCCCACACACAAACCGATAAGTTAGTTTATTATAATTTATAATTCTATCACAAATCACAATGTAAACAATAACAAAAACAAACGCGCGACGCGGTCGTCCGTCCGCTCTCGGCTTTTCGTTCGCCGGCTCTCGGTAAATTCCGGCTCGTGCGTGCGGCGCACGCGAGCTGTCTAATTTTGCCATACATTTTCTATTGCACTATCTCTGTCTCACGCGCCAGGCGTTTTAGCTCGTATTTCATAGACGTTGTATGAGTATTCGCCGTGCGCGTGGCCTAGCGCACGGCGAATTGTCTTTGCAAGTGAAAATAAGACTTAATACTTTAGCCAAGAGTTGAAATTGTTTTGTAACAATTTCGTTAATATTTTATATTTTGAATTGAAAAGATAGTCAATCGGATTATTAAGCATTTTTTTTCTGAACCTATTAAAATCTGGTAGTTCAGTGCACGAGCGCACTTAAGGTACAGCCGCCACTGCTTAGAACATTCATATAAACTACTAGAGAAACCCGCGCAACTTCGTGTGCGTTTATTCTTTCCCGTGGGAATTTCAAAAAATTCTTTCATATCGGTTGCCTACATCATACTCCACACTTTTCAGAACACACCCAAAAAATTGTCATACGTACAGATTTTTTTTTATATTTTTATACTTCTCATTACAATCTTTGGAGTGCCGTTTATGAAATAGGCTAGCCCGACCAGTGAAGAGCCACCCTTTTACAGAATATTGACGTGAAGCAGCAATGCGTTTCGTTCGGGGAGTGAAATATCCGAAATTCTTGTGACAAACACCTTTGTGGTATAAAAAAAATCTAACTCATTCCTTATACTATTTCTCGCTATATCCTGTTTTTTCCTGTTATAGGTCGGCAACGGGTTAGGGACCCTAGAATCTATGTGCTGCATAGTCGACGGTATTCACCTAATATCAAATGATCCATATTCCTGAGCTTGCTTTCCAACCACTTCCGTAAAAAAAATGTATAAATATATCGGTAATTCAATACCTACAACCTCAGCCTACAACAACACTACGAAATAATAGAGCGAGTCGATACCTACAACCTCAGCCTACAACAACACTACGAAATAATAGAGCGAGTCGACGTAATGAGATTTCCTATAAGTAAGAAAGAGACAATATCAAAATGTATGCCATTTAACCATTGACCAATTTAACTTGAACCCTGTCAAATATTATAAAATTTAATATTTAATTACTTACTATTTATTATAGATGAATATGATTCAGTCCGCTTTATACATAGTTAGAATTTTAGCTGTTTTTCCGATATCACAAACAGAATAAATAGACGACATTATGATAGAATATTCACAATTTATAATCACATGACAGATGATACACTTCCCTTCACGGATGTGTCAAAATGAAATGTAATTGAAATCAAAAGCACTAAGGAGTATGAGTATTGATATCAACTCGAAGAAAATTACCCACAAAATACATTTTTTTCAAGAATTTAAATAAAATAAGAATCACATCTTCCATCAATTCTCTTAAACAATTTTTATGTCAAATTTGAAGTAGATTGGACCAAGGAATCAAGCTGTCCCATAGTAACTTTGCCCCCCTTTTTTACCCCCTTAGAGTTAGAATTTCGAAAAATCCTTTCTTATCGGACGCCTACGTCATACAAACAATCCACCCACCAAGTTTCAGATTTTTACCATGAGCGGTTTAGGCTGTGCGTTGATTCTCAGTCAGTCAGTCAGTCAGTCAGTCAGTCAGGACAAAGCATTTTATATATATAGATATAGAGAATTAACCATACTAAAGACGTACAATACCATAGATTTAGTATACATATACTTACTAGCGTATAGATCGGCAATGTTTTGATTGAGGCGAGACCTAATACAAAATACACTAGTGTGCGTGTAATGTACATGTGTGCAAGCAAGATATATAATTTTGTGGATTTTCCTTTTTGTTTGAGTTACATCCAGGCACTGCACAGGTAACCATATTTAATCACGTCTAATTAACACCAAAACTACACTTAGAAACCATAAATTTAGTATAAATAATTGGGATATGTTTGTAACACGACTGACGTCAGGCCGACACAGGCCGATAGCGTGTATAGGAAGAATGGTCTCGCCTATCTATCTCGCTCTAACAAACGCGTATGCTATGAGCTATCTCTTTTGCATTGCCGATCTATACGCTAGTAAGTATATACTAAATCTATGTACAATACTTACAGCTGAAAGAGCATACAGCGCAGGCTGCCACAGTTTCGACGTCCATTGTCTAGAGGCGAATGACGAAGTGCTAATTCTATTCTATAATAATCGTACTCGGAACAGTGTACGGGCGGAGACGGCAAATTGCGGCAGCGCTAGGAGCATAAGCTGGCTGACCCATAAAGGTCGAAACGCACTAGAGCGGCGCGTACAATTTCTAAGAAAGAATATTTTGACGCGCCGCGCCGCCGCCGCTCTGTGCAGTGTCGCGCCGCGTCGCTCTCGTGCGTTACCAGCTTAACAGCCAACAGCAGCCAACTCTTCACCACGTCCCCTTATTTCTATATTAACTATACTTACTAATGTACTGTCCATATATAAATCTTGACGTGACATTGAAAGAATAATAAAACATTGCCTGTCACTATTGAAAAATAGAAGATCAAAAATGTTAAATTCAATGGGTGCTAAATAAGATATAATAAAGCATAAAAATAAATAGTGCAATAGACATGAAACAAAATTAGCATTTGCAAAACGTTTGGACTCAAAATATTATGGGTGAGTTCATAATAATTATATTTGGTGCGGTTGTGTGTGTAGTAAGTAGACGCTTGACAGCTTTGTACAAAGAAGCCAGCCTCGTCTAGTCTGCCACTCTACTCGGTGTTCGGCACTGCCTCTAATCATTTTACAAAAGTTCAATTGCATCACTTATACTGGCAATTCCATAGTTCGTTATAAATGCCCCGAAAACATGTACTCTTACGAGCAATAAGAAACTGAGCACCTTATTATTATGAAATACTTTCAAATACTCAATATAGCGTCTTGAAATCAAAGGACCCGTGAAGTGTATTTTAATAATGCATAAGAAAAAACTTGGGGAAGCGAGTCGTTTGAGGATGTTAACATCATAATGGCAATCTGTCGGTGGTCTGTTTATATTGCTCGTTAGATTATTAATACAGGCATTGAACTTTTGTACAAAGTTGTAGGCGCAGTTTACAATGGATGAGGTAGTATTTCTAGTAGGTAAATTGACAATATCACAGGGAAATACGTTGGGTTTTCATCACGTCAGAAATTGATTTAAAATATTTTTTTCTTCCAACTTTAGTGTAAAAAAATTCGACGCCTCCGGATCTGGGTTAAACCCCGAAGTACCCGTGTAACATGAACAAGCATTGTGAGTACCTCGTACAAGTTGTCGGTCATAATCACGCCCATAACTACACACAGTCCTAACACACTCTACACAGTTATTTTAGTTTGAACGTTTTAACCATTGGCGCTATATGACGGTTTCTTTATTTGGTGTGATGCGAATATTTATAGGGTGAGTGGCAGTTATATTTCTAGTCGTGCTGGCTTCTATTATTTAAATTATCTTGGCTAAATTGTGCATAGTTGTTTGTGTGTATCTATTTTTTATTTTTCAGAGTAACGCCGCCCTCAGATGGCTCCTGGTATACACCCTCCGTGCACCCCGCAGGCATCATGTTCTCCTATACGCTGCCACCCCACTCCGCCTCCCTGCCAAAATCCGGAAAAATGTCTAAAGAAGACTATATCGAAAGGCATCCGTCCTTGTCAGAGTGCGGTCTCCATTTTGGCGACGAGATCGAGAACCAGATGTGTCAGTTGTGGAAAATTCAAAGGGGCAGACAATCCCAGGAAAGTGAAAACGGTCGAGAAATTTCTGAAACGAAAATCAAAAGAAAGAAAGATGAGAAAGAAAGATCGACTAAAGGGAACCCACTCTTATTTGTCCTACACAAGGAGCAAGGGCTCCAAAAGGTCTGCTACCCTCTGCTGTGCAGGGAAGGGTCATAGAGGAAGAGTGAAAAAAGGTGGTTGCTGCGTAATACTGTGAACTGGCTTCAGCTTCAAAATGTCACTAATAATCCTTATTGCTTTATATCATACAGCTATTTTACCTAATAACAATAATAATATTACATAATTTGTAAAAAGAAAGTAAAACCCACAAAGTACCTATTCGAATTGTCCTTTTATTGTTCTTGATAAATAGCGCACACTACGCCAAAATTTACGTGCAGTCATGCATGCGTCTCTTGCACAAAGATCAGTTTACACGTGCGTCAATCCTCGCGTTTCTTTAAATTTTTTAAAATACATCAAACTTTAATTTCACATGGTGTTGCGTACCATGATCACTGCATCATACATCGACGGAAAACATATTATTAAGTATGTCTATTTGTGACACATATTTGCACGTACATACACATACAGTCCACAAATGAAAGCGATAACCAAGGTAGAGAACCAAGAAAAGAACAAAGATTTTGACGCTAACAATGTGGGTAGTAGGTACCTACCTACCTACTTACAACATTAATGCTATTAAAAATTCGTTAAAAGTAAATCTTTTCGTGCTATATTTAGAAAACATGAATCATATTGCCCTGATTGGTTATGTAGGTAGGTACCTACTTATTTCATTGTTTGACTGTACACATTACCATCACATTTAGACATAAGAACAGTAATTTATTTGTTACCCGCCGTTTCGTCTGCGATGTCAAGGGGAAGTGCCTTTTTCTCATGATGGGAACAAACAAGATGTTTTTCCGAGAAAAAGCTCTTACTCTCAAATTAATCAATTGGTTCCTTTTGGATGTGAAAGTAGGACATCTAGACAAACACACTTTCATACCTATTTATAATATTTTTGAGATTCCTATTCTATAAGTACATATTAATATAAAGCTGAAGAGTTTGGTTGAACGCGCTAATCTCAGGAACTACGGGTTCGTATTTTTTTTTATCGAGGAAGACTATACTATGACTAAATATATACCTAGCGTCACGGTACGCAGACAAAGTTACGTAGGTTAGAGCTAGTACCACTTAATAATAGAAACGGACGAAGGGCCTATGCAGAGCGATACGGATTCCGCAACGGACGGGCCACGACGGATTGTCAAATGTATCAAATCAGCGACGCGGCCTCTCCGCGTCGCACTGAACGCACTTCGCGGATTAATATACAGATCCTTAAAAATACTACATACAGTTCCCGTTGGATAACAAATTAGCGCATTGGAGAAACGACACGCAATAAAGTCTCCTCTTCTGTCCGATGTAGACACGTAAGATAGACATCGTAATAAACATGATGTTAGTGTTTTTCCAGACCCACTAATGTAGGTAGGTATTCTTCGAATTTCTACAATCGTATATTCAAATTATGATAATAAGTAACTATGTAATATGTTACAGCTACTTACTCCGCCACTAGAAGTATAAAGCCTTGCATATCGGAACCGGCATGTAGCGTACACAAACACAGACCGAGAGCGGCGCCCTGTCCGGAGCCGGACAAATGTTACAAGAAATGCGTGAAACAGAAGAGGAAATGCCCCAGCGCTTTAGACACGGTGACTCGAGCCGGAATGCCCTGCGACTGTGCCAAGGTCCAGTCAAAAGACTCTAGGTGCAAAAAAAAATATGGTTTCAAGACCCATAGAAAACGTATGCAGAAGGCGTACAAGACGCGGTCCATGGAGTCTCGTTGGCGTCCGCAAAAAGGCTGCTGTACTATTTTGTAGCAGTACTAACACGTGTTGAATAAGTATTCATTCTTAACACATGCAATACGGATAATAAAATATAATATCTATAGTACCTAACTTGTGCTCTGACAATTTTTTTTATGTCATACGGCAAGCAAACAAGCAAGCGAGTCACCTGATGGAAAGTGCTTTACCGCTGTTTGACCGCTGCCTATATCATGTAACGTTAGTAAGACCAGGTTCGCTACCAATATGTTTCCCGCTATAAGGAAGGGCATATGGACAAAAGGGAAAGGAAGAAGTTCGGCTTCTAGATCTCCCACTCACCTCACCGAACAAACGCATTGCTGCTTCACGCCGATATTCTGTAAAAGGGTAGGTACTCATCCGTTCGAGCTAGCCGTTTTATAAATGATCTACCACTTGAAACTATGTGTGGACTATGAATATTAACCAATCATGGTGGTCATTACCTTAAATGGAGATTGAAGTTGATCAATATCTAATGTTTTGACAGGTCTGGAGGTCGAGTGGCTAGCGGCGGGTTCGAATCCTGCGCAAGGCAAACATTTGTGAACATGTCTGTTTGTCTTGGTCTGGTTGTTTTCTATGTGTACATAATAAGTATTTATTTACAAAAAAAAGTAAGTACATTTATCAGCAATCTAGTACCCATAATTACAAGCTTAGTTGCTTAGTTTGGGACTAGATGGCATTGTGTGATTAAAAAAATATAGTTTAGGCCCACTGCACTCATTATACCTACTCTTGCGAAGTTGACAGAAATCATCGAGTACCTACTGAAATGAAGTAAAGTAAGCACGAATAGAAAAAAATATATTAAAATAAAATAAAAGTAAAAAAATGTATATTAAAACAAGCTTTTATTTAATTGCGCTCTTTTAAAACTTTTACTATCAACTTATAACGTCATTACATATTTTATCCTACTAATATTATAAAGGCGAATGTTTGTGTGTATGTTTGTTACTTCTTCACGGTCATATGGTTACACCAATTTTCATTATATTTGCTATGTAAGTAGCTGATACCTTGGATTACCACATAGGGTACTTTTTATCCCGATAAGCGATTTCCTTAGGATTTGATCAAAACACATATTAGCTCATCTGGCTATAGGTACAATAATATAATAATATATATATATATAAATCTTTAATAATATATTCTTCTAATTATACAATAAGAATAAAGATGGGGTTTTATAGAATTCCCACGGGAAAAGGAGTGATAGGACCAAAAGTGTATTATCGCAGGAGCTCAACCTAGAAACCTGGAATTTTGTATAGAGGTTCCCTTTATGATGTTAGATAGATAGATAGATAGAATACGCTTTATTTGCAAAACACAAACAAGTGATACAGTAAACGGTAAAAAGGTACAGACAGTGTTTAAGCAACAAGTTTAATGTTGACAAAGATAAAGACGGCAATTTATCGAATTCCCACGGGAAAGGGAGTATCTACGCGGGCGAAGCCGCGGGTACAGCAAGTATGACATAAAAGCTTGTCGCGAGTTTTAATTACTAACATTTAGCCCGTTCGCACACAAGGCGACGCAAGTCTCCGATACTCGGCGATTTTATGTTTCCAAGCGACTACCGCTATACAAGTCCATTGAGGTTCGTCCGTACACTCGCGGCGTTGGATGCTAAAATCGCCGAGTACCAGAGACTTGCGTCGCCTTGTGTGCGAACGGGCTTACTCGTACAGTTGAATAATTATGTTTTAATGTCGCGACAAGCTTTTATGTCATATAAATTGTGTAATGACGATGAAATTTCTGGGACTGCCTAGTGGATAAAAGTTGATAGTAAAAGTTTATTTTATTCCTTTTAGCGCAATTAATTAAAAGCTTGGTGTGGTGATTTTTATTTGTTTGTAAATATATTTTTTTACTTTTTAGTTATCACTGGACAGGTTTCGAAGTGCCAGTTAAATCATAATATAATCAAAAGTATACATGGTTCGACTTATCTATCGAACGATGTGTATTTTTAAATCCTCTTAGTGCGATTGATCGAACCGTGCGATCGAACTATGTTGCCGGAAGGGATATTATAACCGTTTACTCAGGTCCCATGAAGTTGTGAAAAAAACAAATTTACGTAAGATTAAGGTAAGCAAAAAACGCATATTTGGCAAGTAACATCGTTATAGACCACCAGTACCTACAAGAAAAAATTTCAAAACTTTACATTTGTAATAATATCTTTTAAAAAAACTGCGCGATTCGATTCCAGCATTATTTATAACTATTGAAACCCGCGCAACTTCGTTTGCGTATATTTATTTATGCACAGCAGCGCCACCTATATCAGACTTGATCAAATCCTACGGGAATCGCGTACTTTTCAGAATAAAATTCAAATTCAAATTCAAAACTTTTATTCAGAGAATAGGTTTTCACAAACACGTTCTCTTGTCAGAGTATATACTGTATACTCATGCATAAATCAAATCATATATAAATGATTTGTATAAATTAATCTACTCTATAAACTAGTACTACCATTTCGGAAACAAAAGCAAAATGACCACTGGTAAAAAGAAATGGCGAAAGAAAACCAGTTACGGCCTTTTTTGTCATTTAAAAATATATCGTAATTTTCTTTTTTCTTTTCTTTTTCAACATAGAATTTAAAACTAGGTACATACATACAACATTACGTACGCGGAATGTCAATAAATAGTGCCATTAATTTGTCTCAACATAAAATTAAATCTAAAATATAAAATGCTAAATCGGTGTTAAAGATAGGAGCAGACCGCCCGCAAGGCAGCAACCGTTCTCGTGTATTTTCGAGTTGACGTGAGAGTCGGCCTTCCAGCCTCCATTACTGGGCTCACCATCACGATATTATGAACAATATTGTAGGGAACCACAGTAACCCGACCCCCAACGCCACCACCAGTTTGGACAATTTGCGAGCATGACATGCACGTACACATTAACATCCTTGTCAAATATTAATTTATATTAAAATGTAAATAATAAGAAAAACAGGACCACTTAGATGACACTACGACGTACATGTTACAATATTGAACACAAATTTTATTCATGTAGTTTATTGAACATTGACTGGCTTTTCACGACAAGTTTTAGCATTTCACCTTCACAAGAGGGCCAGGGATTCCTTTCATTTAGATACTCGTTGATAGTATAGTACGCTTTGCTGGTTAAGAATTTTTTTACATTTAATTTACATCTATTATTGGGCAAGTTTTTAATATATTCTGGAATTTTATTAACATACGGTAATTTTGAACTATTTCTCTTTGCGATTAAACGTGCGATATGCAAACTTTGGATCATAAATGACTTGCCCGCTTTCCTAAGCCTGAATTTAGGAACAGCTAATTTATTTCTATTACGCGTATTAAAATTATGAATATCGGACACCTGGTTATAGTCATTAATGTTTTTACGAACAAACAATGCTGTCAAGAATGCACTGTGATGCCACCGTGAGAATATTAGTGCTTTTGAAGAACTCGCGAAGTGATTCACGGTAACCTAATTTATAAATAAAACGCACTACACGCTTTTGCAGCACGAAAATCGTCTCTATATCCGCTGCTTTACCCCAGAGTAAAATGCCGTACGATAGCAAACTATGAAAATAACTGAAATAAACTAGTCGTGCCGTGTCGACATTGGTGAACTGTCGAACTTTCCTAACAGCGAAAGCAGCAGCACTTAGTCTACCTGCTAGTGTTCTAATAGGAGGATGCCATTGTAGTTTGCTATCAAGTACAATGCCCAGAAAAGTGGTAGTTTCGACCAATTCTAAGTTTTCATCGTTAAGAATGACTGATGTAATAGATTGGGATACATTCGGGAGTGAGAAAGCTATGCATTTGGTTTTGCTGGCGTTAAGCACCAAATTATTTACTGAAAAAAAGTATCCTAAAAAGTACCCTATGTGTTAATCCAAGCTACCTACATACCAAATATCATAAACTAGCTGACCTGGCGAACTTCGTATCGCCTAAAGAACCTTCATGCTGAATTTCATTCGAATAACTTCAAAACGGCAAAGTTTCATACTAACTTTGCACCCCCGTTTAACCCCCTAAGGGATGATTTTTGAGAAAAGTATTTTACTCGTGTTTCATGCCTTTCAATAAAGAACCTTCATGCTGAATTTCATTCGAATAACTTCAAAAACGGCAATGTTTCATACTAACTTTGCACCCCCGTTTAACCCCCTAAGGGATGATTTTTGAGAAAAATATTTTACTCGTGTTTCATGCCTTTCAATAAAGAACCTTCATGCTGAATTTCATTCGAATAACTTCAAAAACGGCAAAGTTTCATACTAACTTTGCACCCCCGTTTAACCCCTTAAGGGATAATTTTTGAGAAAAATATTGTACACGTGTTTCATGCCTTTCAATAAAGAACCTTAATGCTGTATTTCATTTGAATAACTTCAAAAACGGCAAAGTTTCATACTAACTTTGCACCCCCGTTTAACCCTCTAAGGGATGATTTTTGAGAAAAATATTTTACTCCTGTTTTATGCCTTTCAATAAAGAACCTTCATGCTGAAATTCATTCGAATAACTTCAAAAACGGCAAAGTTTCATACTATCTTTGCACCCCCGTTTAACCCCCTAAGGGATGAATTTTGAAAAAAATATTTTACTCATGTTTCATGCTTTTCAGTAAAGAACCTTCATGCTGAATTTCATTAGAGTAACTTCAAAAACGGCAAAATTTCATACTAACGAATGATGAATTTCCAAAAATCCTTTCTTAGTGAGCACCTACGCCCCAAAAGGAACCCCCACGCAAAATTTGAGACTCCTGGTACTTGTAGTTTCGGAGATTTCGTGATGAATCAGTCAGTGATTTTCTCTTTTATATATAGATATTGACCCAACCATTTGAGCGTGAAGAAGTAACAAATATAATAATAATAATATGAACATAACTTTCGCCTTTTTGTCATTATTAGTATTAGTAGGATTACTACGTACGGAATCCTCGGTGGGCGAGTCCGACTCTCATTTGTACGGTTTTATTTTATTACAATAAAGATTTTTAGTTAAAGCAATAGTTTTGTATTATATTTTATCTAAGAAATGGATGTTTGATTTTTTCCCATATTTTTTTTTTTAAATAGCTACTATCTAGAAAATTAACTTTTGCATGACACCTTACAGGGTTACTTATATCAATCAATCCCACCTACCTACAAATAGCGCGATTCAGATTTCGTACAGCGCCATCTATTGTCGAGAGGCGGTACTAGTCTAATGAATATTATTTGTTAATTTTTTTGGAATGTAAATACAAATTTACGATTTTCAGATTTATTCCTGTACTTGTGCTAAATAATCTTGCTTCTTGCCATATTTCATGATTCTAGGTCAACCGGAAGTACCATAAAGACCTTATACACTAACGATTCTATTATTACGTCTTTGATCATAATATTGTATTGTCATCTGATTTACATATTTATGCAAAAATTTACTCAATCGGTCTTCGGGATTTTAGTCGATTCAAATTTTAGTTCCAAGATCATACATTATTGCAAGTTAAGGCTCGCGGACGATTTCAGCGCACCGTGAGGCATGTTTGTTCGCTGTTTGTAACCAAAATGTATTTAATTATTTGTGTGATTTTAAGAAAACAGACCTTTTTCTTGCACATAATAAGAAGAAAATTTTAAAATATCTATCTATAGTACTGATAAATACCTTTTATTCACGACCCCCTTTTCCAAAAAAAAATACTCTCGAGTTGAGTTATGTTTGACCATTGTTTACGGAAAGACTATAGGGAATTCTAAACATCTATGGAGAGAGAGATTGGGTTGATAGTAAAACTCTTAGTCAGAAGGTGAAGTCGGAATGAATATTTATTACGCAATTTGCAAGGTTTATATACAAAATCTTTTAGCAAGGAAATCGTGTTTGACGAATGAAAACATCACTTATGTCCTGGTCACTGATTAAAAGGGTCCTGTTGTGTCGCCGTCTCGCTCCCACATGTCGCTCTTTCTCTGTCGCACGGTTCGTGCAACAAAACTGTTTGCCCTTGTGGCGCACGGTCATATTCGGCGGCGACGCGAGCGGAGACAGAGAAGAAGACGCGGCGAGCGGCGGTCGGAACACGATGTACTTGCATGGCGATGCTGCTTCTGTCTGCTTGGCTGAAAACTGGTGTCTGCTGCTTACTGGAAGTGCTTGAGCTTGATGTTGAGTGCTGTGCGTCGCGTCGTGTGTGAAGAACATTGCGTGCTGTGCGTGAAGTGTAAAAAGCTCTTTTCAGAGCTAATTAAAGTTTCTCAGATAACAACAGTTCTTTTCAGGGCTACTTGTTCCGTATTTTTAACTGTTTCTAATATGATAAAAAGTTCTTATTAGAACTGGTAAGGTAATCTTGGTTGGTTTTGGATATTGAGGTATGATATGGTAATAGGTAAGTAGGTATGGTAATTGTGAGTATTCTGTAGCGTAGCCACAGGACTCCCCTTCAAGTGAAACGTACGGGCAATTTGACTGAACGGCCGATACGTGTTTTCGTAATCAGCTGTGATGCCACGTTGCTCGGCGGGGCGGGGGTGTCTTGCGGCGAGTTCACTTGAGGTAACGGTGATGTGATGTCTTGATTTCTTGACGATGAAGGTAAAATATCTTGCGGTGATAAAAGTGAGTTTTCTTCAATTATGTAGGCAGGCTTGAGTCGGTCGATTGAGATGTTAGACTCGCGATTACTCAACTGTATCGTGTAGGTTTTTTCCATTCTCTTGATAACACGATAAGGGCCTTCGTACGGTGGTTGTAATGGCTTCTTTACGGCGTCGACTCTGACGAATACGTGACTGCAGTGAAGAAGTTCTTTGTGTATGAAGATACGTTGTTTGTTGTGATGTGTTGTACTTTGTTGTGGTCTGTTTTCCTCTATTGTAGTTCGCAATTTTTCGACGTAAGTGTAGTCCATAGATGTAGGTATTGGGCTCGGAGTGAAAAAGTCTCCTGGCAGGCGTAGATTATAACCATAGGTTAATTCAGCGGGGCTAACTCCGGCGTCTGTGCGTAGTGTGGCTCGTAGACCAAGAAGTACAGTAGGTAACTCGTCGATCCATGAGCTTGAGCTGGATAGTCTGGTGCGCAGCGCGGTTTTCAGAACGCGATGCCAACGCTCGAGTATTCCATTACTAATTGGATGGTATGAAGTGGTACGATTCTTTGTTATTCCCATTAGCTTCATTAAGTTCTGGAACAGATGACTTTCAAATTGACGTCCTTGGTCGCTTGTGAGTGTTGCCGGGCATCCGAATCGTGCTATCCAGTGGTTATAAACTGTCTTGGCGACTATATCAGCTGTTATTTCGTCGGTAGGTATCGCTTCCGGCCATTTCGTTTCTCGGTCGATCATAGTGATAAGATAACGATGACCTTGTTGCGTCGTAGGTAGAGGTCCGACGATGTCGATGTGCAGATGTTGAAAACGATCCGTTGGCGGGAATTTCGAAATAGGGCTAACTGTATGGCGTTGAATCTTGTTTTTCTGACAGTCGATGCAGCTTCTTGTCCATTTTGAAATGTCGCTATTCATTGACGGCCAAAAGTATTTTTGTGCTGTTATCTTGCGAGTCGTACGCGTGCCGGGGTGACTGACATTGTGAACGCTTCTAAATACTTCTTCTCGATGTTTCTCGGGTATGTAAGGTCGTATGTGCGGTGACGATGTTTCGCAATAGAGTTCAATGTCCGTGTTTGGAATGATGACTTTCTTCAAAATTATGTTTTCTTGTTGTTGTAGTTCTGGAATGGTGGAATCTTGTTGTTGAGCTGTTGATATTTCTTCGTAATTGATTGTAGACGGATATGTTACTGTTTCTATGCGGCTGAGTGCGTCGGCGACGATATTTTGTTTACCGCTCACGTGACGAATGTCGGTCGTAAATTCGCTGATAAACAAAAGTTGTCTCGTGCGTCTTGGCGTTTCGGTTGTTGAAGTAATCTTGCTCATCGCAAAGATAAGTGGTTTGTGGTCGGTGAAAATGATGAGTGGTCGACCTTCGAACATCTTGCGGAAGTGTTTGACAGCCATGTAGATTGCTTGTAATTCTCTGTCGTATGTAGAATATCTTGATTGCGCATCGGAGAATTTCTTCGAAAAATAGCCGAGTGGTAGCCATTTTTCATCGACAAATTGTTGTAGGACGGCGCCAGCTGATTTGTCGGATGCGTCGCAGAATAACGCGTAGGTTGCGTGGTGCGATGGGTGAGCGAGTAAAACAGCGTTGCTAATGCTTGTCTTACACATCTCGAATGCTTGATTCGACTCTTCTGTCCATTGTACGATAGTCTTGTCGCGTTTTTTTGCGTTATGGAATTGCGCGTTGAGTGGTGCTTGTATGGATGCGGCGTTAGGTATGTGGTCGCGGTAGAAATTCATCATGCCGAGGAAACGACGTAATTCATCGATGGTTTTTGGCTTCGGATAGTTCATGATGAGTTCGACCTTCTCCGCTGGAGGCTTGATACCGTCTCTTGTTACGTTAAAGCCTAAGAACTTAACTTCTGGTTGACCGAAGTGGCATTTGGCTGGATTGATTGTGATGCCATGTTCGTCGAATCTTCCTAGTACTGTTCTTAGGTGTTCTCGGTGAATAGTCTCGTTTTCTGAAGCTATTAATACGTCGTCGACGAAAGGAAACACGTAGGGCAGTCCGCTGAGTACTTGATGGATGTATCGTTGGAATGTTTGACCAGCATTCTTTAGTCCTGGGCACATTCTCGGAAACTCGAATAATCCCATCGGTGTAATAATGGCAGTTTTCTCTATGTCTTCTTCTCGGACCTTCAGTTGTTGGTAGGCTCTGTTCAGGTCGATGGTTGTGAAAACTGTTTTTCCTTCGAGTTGGTGAGTGAAATCCTTTACGCGTGGTATTGGGTAGCGGTCGGGTTTCGTGACGGCATTAAGTCTGCGGTAGTCCCCACAAACACGTAGGTCTCCATTCTTCTTAGGAACAATGTGAAGAGGTGACGACCATGGGCTCTTGCTGGGTCGACATAGTCCTTGTTCAATCATATTTTGGAATTCTTTCTTCACTATTTCGTAGCGATGTGGCGGTATTGGACGTGCGCGGCAGTGTAAGGGTTGACCTTCGGTTTCGATGAAATGTTCGACGTTGATCTTGTTCTCGTTAATGTTCATCGCAGTTAGTCGCGTAGTACCGGGAAATTCGGCTAGAATATCGTGGTAGGAGTCCGTCTTATTTATGGTGTTGACTGAAGGTGTGGATGTCGCTCGAATCGGTGCGCTGATTTGTAGATTGGTTACGTTGTCGATGAGTTTCTTGTTCTTGAGATCTACGATGAGATGATGATGTTTGAGAAAATCAGCTCCTAGTATCGGCTTTGTCACATCGGCGACTACAAACTTCCATTTGTATGGACGTCGAAGATTGAGGTCAAGTTCGAGTGTTTTCTCTCCATATGTTGAAATGACGGTGTTATTCGCGGCGTAGAGTTTGAATGGCAGCGGTGTAGTTAGATGAGTTTTTCTTCTAGGTAGGACGGATATATTAGCTCCCGTGTCTACCAAGAAAGAAATGCCAGTTTTCTTGTCCGTAACGAATAGGCGGTATGAATATTCTTGAACGCCGGTGTCCGCCTCTGCCAACGTTCTATCTAGTTTTCCTGAAGTTTTTCCGTTTTCGTCGCGAATGAACACGGTGTAGTACATTTTCTTGCTTGAGCGCCGAAACGTCGATGATAATAGCAGAATGGCGACGGCGAATTACTTCTTGACTGAGATGATGTGTCGCGGGAACGAAAATCGTCGCGGTCTCGAGACGGATATCGGTTTCTCCGGTAATTGTTGTGTTGCGGTGAATGTGTTCGCAACTCGTCGATTTCGAGCGATAATCGTCTTATTTCGTCGATGAGAAATTGCGTTCCAGTGGCTTGAGATGTCTGTGGTGGCGGTGGTAAGCTGACTGCTGCTACTTCGCGATGTTGCTCCATCATTTTGTCGGCAAGTAAGGCGAGTTCTTCTAGTGCGGTTTTCGTGCTGAAGGAATCGCTTACAGCTAATACTGAGCGAACGTGTGATGGCAAGTGATTCGTCCACATAAGTCGAAGAGTGGCGTCCGGGATTCGATCTCGGGCAAGATCACGCATTCGACGTAATAGCTGGGATGGCTTCTGATCGCCTAAATCCATTTCAGATAGTAATTTCTGAAATTGACGGCTATCTGACTCTTCGTAGGCAGTGATGAGACGCTCCTTGATAGCCTGATAGGGCTTCGCTGTAGGTGGGTTGTACAGTAGGTCGGAAATTTGCTCAATTTCTTGCTTTTCCAGTCGTGCGATGACCATCTGTGCCATTTGCTGTTCACCCTTCTTCTGGTCGTGGGTGGCAGCTTCGAAACTGTAGAACCATAGTCGCGGTCGGTCGCGCCAGAATGGTGGAATACGAAGGGCCAGTGAGATATTGGAGATCTCGGGTTGGATTGGTGGCTGGACGGTGGCTTGGGCTTGTGGTGCGGCAGCGGCAGTATTTTCTTCCATTTTTCTTGAATTTATTCTCGCTTGAATTTGTTCTTGCTTGAATTTATTCGTTCTTGATAGCTGGGCAGGGATTCCGTTGATCCTGGGTCTTCTTGCTGTGTTGCTCGTCGTGGTCACCAATTATGGAGAGAGAGATTGGGTTGATAGTAAAACTCTTAGTCAGAAGGTGAAGTCGGAATGAATATTTATTACGCAATTTGCAAGGTTTATATACAAAATCTTTTAGCAAGGAAATCGTGTTTGACGAATGAAAACATCACTTATGTCCTGGTCACTGATTAAAAGGGTCCTGTTGTGTCGCCGTCTCGCTCCCACATGTCGCTCTTTCTCTGTCGCACGGTTCGTGCAACAAAACTGTTTGCCCTTGTGGCGCACGGTCATATTCGGCGGCGACGCGAGCGGAGACAGAGAAGAAGACGCGGCGAGCGGCGGTCGGAACACGATGTACTTGCATGGCGATGCTGCTTCTGTCTGCTTGGCTGAAAACTGGTGTCTGCTGCTTACTGGAAGTGCTTGAGCTTGATGTTGAGTGCTGTGCGTCGCGTCGTGTGTGAAGAACATTGCGTGCTGTGCGTGAAGTGTAAAAAGCTCTTTTCAGAGCTAATTAAAGTTTCTCAGATAACAACAGTTCTTTTCAGGGCTACTTGTTCCGTATTTTTAACTGTTTCTAATATGATAAAAAGTTCTTATTAGAACTGGTAAGGTAATCTTGGTTGGTTTTGGATATTGAGGTATGATATGGTAATAGGTAAGTAGGTATGGTAATTGTGAGTATTCTGTAGCGTAGCCACACATCAATAAAAACCGGGTAAGTACGTGTCGGACCACGCAAGTGTAGGGTTCCTTATTTTACAGCTTTGCTTGCCTTCAGTTGAGTCCAAAATCAAATTCTATCACATTTGTAAGTTTTCATCAAATAAATGTTATTTTAAAAGTTCGTCGGCTATTACTCGGTAACTAGTAGAGCCTACTTAACCGTTATAGTTTTCATTGAAGGTTCAGCATATGTACTACTTCCATGATTTTTTTCAAATTTCTAAACGTAAGACTTTCGGAGATAGAGGGGGGGGGGACCACCGTGCAAAACGAAAATTGACACGATAAATGTAAATAATTCCGAAACGAATCATTGTATCGAGAAATGATCTTCCCAACCCTCAATGTTTTGAAGAGATCTATCTAACGATACCTATCTATCGATTTTGTTGTGGGCGCGAAAAAAAAAATTCATTTTCACTTTGCTCAGAAAATGCTAATTTGCGCAGGATATAGGCTGCACAAAATCGAATTTTGTGCACAAGGGCAAAAACGTATCTACTCATAAATATATCTATATTAAGGCAAAGGAAATGAGCCATACAGCCAAACACAATAAAAAGTTCAGAGATAGAATTTGTTATTTTATAATATTTACTTTAATTTATTTGCCTTATGTGTTTTTTAAGTCATAAAATATATTAAAATTTAAATTAAAGTACGGTACGTTATTTAATTAATTTAAGAAAATTATTTTATTACAAAATTAATTTAATAGTAGGCTGTATAGGTCTGCAGCTCAAGCCTAATATCAATGTCGTAAGATTTAAAAAAAAACGGCGGGAAACAAGTCTTGTTTTTTCGTGCGTTTATTAATTTATTTCCTCGCAATCGAAGTGAAAAGCAGAGTTTATAACTCGTCCACAAAACCATTTTTATCCTCGACATTACTCCGAGACTGGCGAGGGCAAAAGTCTCGGATAGAAATGATTCGTTTTGTGCACTTGTTGTAAAATCTATTATTGTTGTCGTCAAATCAATTTTCACGAAAATTCTATCAATTTGATGATTGGCGGCTTGGAAGTGTAAAGGTCTACGTGCTCTTGACTGTACACTCTCGTACTCGGCCTGTTTCGGGGTGTCTCGGCTCGGCGAGAGTGTACAGTACAGCCGCCATAGAGGTAATGGCGACTGCATATTCTTAAGTTTTTTTTTTTTTAAGCCACCATCCATAATCTTCTTTTACGCCATTTTTTTTTGTGTGATACGCGTGTACCTACATATATGTATAATATATAATAATTGATAGCGCATAGCGTAACAGCGGAAGCGATTTATATAGCGTCCATCTTCTTTTCAATCAATACCGCAAGCGTCTATTCATGTAGACGATAGTGTACACATGGTAGGCACTCGTCGACATACCTCTCAGGCGAGAACGCTCGGCGAGTAGCTGAGGATCGGCGAGAGTGTACAGCCGCCATAAAAGGATAGAATATTTGGTAGGTATAGAGCATAGAGTGACAACTCCACTCCGGGGTGAAATCGGCATCTATGGAAGGTGCTGCGCTGCCACTGCAGTGCCGGGTGGGTGAACTAAAATTCCAACTATAGCTATATCACAATAAATAATAGTCCTACGTAGTGTGGTGGCTATTACATAATATGTTTATCCTACCCTTTATTTTCTGAATATATTTATTTTCTTTGTTAGCGCCCCCCAAAGAAGTCCCCGTCCGACGGAATACATAAATGAATATTTAGGTATCCAATTTGTATTTTTTTTACATTTTAAGTAAATAAATAGGTAACTAAAATAAATAAATAACGTCAATTCTATCGAATCTAATGGTCCGTCATGGGTCCGTCAGACGTTATGCAAAGTACTATATGGCCGCCGCTTTTTTTAGTTTAGTTCATCCACCAAACACCAAATGTCGCTGTTTTCTATGAAAATTGACGGTATTATGATTGTGCTCCCCCTGGAGTAGGTGTAGGTAGGTAGGTAGGTAGTTAGTATAGTATAGTGGTGTATACTTGTATAGTACGAGTGGAAGGGAATATTATTGTGATTTTATTTTATTCATGAATGAAGTCTTGCATAATACGCGGTGTTTTATTTATTCGACGATACGAACGAACAGTCTACTAAAATTAACAGAGTACAAAATCAATAATTTCGCCTGTAAATGATAATATTATTTCATAAAATTTGATACTCAGTGTCTCGTCCCGGGTATTGACGTCTTTAATCATGGATTATTTCTTTTCTATGGTGTTTGTGTACCCTATTTATGGGCGTGTGGTAAAATAGTAAATAGTAATAATTGTTGAAACTTGTGAAAAGTGGTATTGTGTTACATTAGTTTATTATGTGGTACAAATTGGTATTGATGTGGCAAACCGGATTGCACCAAGCGGGAGAAAACGTGACTCTGTTTTAAGGTCAGTTTCACTCACATTTCACACATTTTACTCGTAATCAAAATAACAATTTCACCTAAATTAAACTATGAATTGCATTTCTGATTAGAATACACTTAGATCTGCGGCCTACCGTCACGGAATCAGTATGACGACGCGATGTAGAGTTCATCACTAACACCAAATACCTAATTTTCCTATCCTCAATGAAATAAATTTACGATTAAAACACTCTTTCGGTTCATTTCAAGAAACCTAATCAAAAATCTGTCATATTATTATAGTAAGCTTTTAGGTACATAGATACTAGTACCTATTAAATTAACTTTTACTATAACATCTTTAAAGTTTGCACTATTTGTGTTAAAAATAAATAAATAAACTCTGACCCAAATAACTCAGAACTATAATATTATATAGTATTAAATCTTGATTTAACTAGGGTATGTATGTATTAGTATATAGGGGGCAACAAGGGTTTTAGCTGAAATGTAGAAAATTTTACTTCAGTAGATATTTTGTTTGGACTTAATTGGGACATAAATATTATAAGTATTTATTAATAGTTAAAACTGTATTTATGTATATTATCAGATCAGCTATCTAGTACCCAAAGTACAATCATCGTCCAGGAATATGGTTAATTTATTTTGATATACTAAGTGCAGGTTACTTGTTAGTAGTAGTCTTGTGGGCCTTCTCCGCAAGTAGCCAGCTGATGTACCCTATTTGCATGCTAAAAGGCAGTAGTCTGATATTACTCCAGTCATCCTCTGATATTACTATAGTCATCCTAATTCCTCTCGGAAACTGGCCAGGGACTTGACGTTGCTAAGTGCGGGTATCACAATTTCCTAATAAATTCCTGAATAGGCTATTTGGTAAATTAACAATATGTCAAATGCATCACAATCATCAAACACTGTCAAATTCTATTTGTGACTAGTGAAACTGGCTCTTAGCATGTATCCCATGTATTGAGTTCTAGCTTTTCCTTGCGGCTTTGCTTGCGGATAATTTTATGACATAGATCTTGTTTTGACAACAAAACAACCCATAGCTCTACTTTTAGTGCCATCTGTTGGCCGACATCGCAATTGCAGCACCGCCTATAGTAGAAAAAATTTTTTCCCATTGGAATGACATACTTTCCCGGGATAAAAGTAGCCAATGTCGGGCTATGTACCCCTGACAATGTGTACAATTTTTCATAATGATCGGCTGATTTGTCAAGCAGTGAAGGAATAACAAACTCACTTTTGCATTAATAATATTAGATAGGATGTAACCCTCCTGTAATAATAGAGGCACCTTCAAGTCCATTACAGTACAGAACCATAACTTGATTCATCAAGTGTGACATCTGTCATGTAATAGTACAAAAAAAAAATTTTATAAATAGTGAAATAATGTCACATGAGTAAAAATAAACCGCGGAACAGAGGCTTAACTTATAAGGCGCGTTCAAAATTTATACCTATTCTGGTAGGGTTGGCACTGTAGAATAAAATGAAATAAACGAAAAGACCAGTTTTTTTTCAAGTTATTTATTAATTTTCTTACAAATCAAATCTATAATCACATGTTCCTAAGCTATCGAAATCTTGATCACAATTTGTATTTTGAGGTTTCCTTAAAATATTAGTTATAAACATCTTGTTGATATTTAATATTTGACAGTCACTGATTATTTTTCATTAAACAATTGATTTTATGAAGAAGTTTTTATCAATTCCACACATTGATACATACATTGTGAGTATTTTATTTTCCCTCAACCTTTTTATTAGAAATACACAAGCGTTTAATTGTTTTTTTTTGTATTATAATAAACCATTTTTGTATACATATTTTACCTTTTTAAAATATTTAACTTCTTTATACTTATTTCAATAATAATTATCTATACATAATATATGTATATTATGTCATAATAAATAAATATAATATACACTTTATTAATTGAAAAATCAATTTGATAATATAGTCGATCGTGGTTAAAAAACATGCCCCTCCCTTCACTACTAGTATTGAGTTTTTTGTCTGTGGTGGCCATGACAGAACTTCATAGGTGTGCATATGTCAAATCAAATATTTAATAAAGGAAATGTCATATTTTTCTAGTTTATCGAAAGCCCTGATGTTTGTCCTCGAAGCAACCGGTTAAGACTGGTTTGCCGCTCGTACGTGACGAGCGCTCTGAGGTCACGCACACACGCGCCTCATGCTTGTGTGCGTGTACTCATCGCAGCGACATTGTATGAAGTGAAGTCTCTGTTCCGTGATTTTATTTACTCATGTGATAATGTCATACTATTCTGTTTGTGATCTCGGAAAAACAAAAGCAAAAATTCAAATGATAAGTTTTTAAGATATTGGATAACCCTCTTTCGGATGATGCAAAGAAATTATACTTCTTTGTCACTCGAGTTATTTGTTGAGCGAACTTACCTATTAGGCTGTCCAAAGTCAAACATGGCCAAAAGCCTCTGAAATAATGGAGAAAAAAAGATATTGGATGTTACAAGTTACAACTATGTATGTATAAAACTTGACCAATATAAAATACCTAATGGCCGGCTCTCTGCTCCTCCAGGTTTACATAATCACTTATGCAGGTGGGGGGTTGCCCAATTCTGGTCTGAGGTCATTATTAGGATTATGAAGCATTCATTCATAATATACATCAACAGTATTTGAATTGTCTGTTACTTCAATCCTTCGCTTCAATCAAGTCGCCAACACGGCTGAGTCGCGTAGGCGTTATACGATGTTCGAAACTCATACTTATTTACTCGGTGCATAATGACAATTGATTTTCAATTGTTTTACAAACTAGGAGTCCAAATTTTGGCGCGTACCTATACATGAATAAACCGTAGGTTAATTAATTCTGGTTGAGTAGACCCATAGTAAACCATAGGTGAGTTCCACTTATTATTGTTGCTAGGCAACAGTTTGTTATTAAACATCTCTCCAGAAAAGGACCCTAGTTAAGGTCACACCATAAAGTTAAGGTATATGAACTTTATGGGTCACACAGAGACGATTGTGATGCTTCCTCTTCAGTCAAAGTCAAAAATATTCCTCTTTAGCACTAGTTTGGCCGTTTTGGCGTGAAAGTGAAATAAAAGGCACTACTTAGAATGTCGAATTTACGGCCACAAGTTAAAGTGGTGTCGCCACACTTTTAGCAAGATATTTGCGCGAGTGAAGTCGCGGAATGTATAGTAAATTTTATGATCTTCAGTCTTCTCTTACCCATTTTTACGATAATCTCTCATCTCAAAAAACATAAAATTCCTTACTTTGAACTGTAAGACAGTGTAAGCCCCTTCGCACACAAGGCGACGCAAGTCTCCGATACTCGGCGATTTTAGCATCCAACGACGCGAGAGTACGTACGAACCTCAATGGACTTGTATGGCGGTAGTCGCTTGGATACTAACTAGAGATAACGAAAACCATCCAAACACTGGCTTGGGTCGACGTTGCTTAACTTGCGTGTTCATATTATAGTGCACACAGCGACGCCATCGAGATCGAGCTCCTCGTTTGAGTATAGATAATTTATTAATGTAAATAATTTCTTCCTAAAAGATAGGTAGGTAAATCTCCCGTCATAGACGGACATCTATAAATAAATACATCATGGAACATGTGTATGTGGCACTTAGTAGGATCGCGTGCCATTGAGAGGGGTTGTGTGACGTGTCCAAGTGGTGTGGTTGGGTCCGCCGCCGCCGTGGTACCCCTCTGTCTCGGCCCTCTTATCAACAGCCCTCGTCTCGATTTACAATGACTTCGCTCAGTTCATTCGTTAACGATGCCAGCATCGCCTTTAGGGTATTACGAAAAGTGTTGTTTATGTAAGAATATGAGTTAGCATTATTTAATTTTACATAATACGATTTGTGACTAAATGTGACGCCAACCTACTCTGGCAGAGAGAATATTTATGCCAAATAAGTCTTTGTTATGTAGATGATTTCAACAATGTATTACTAATAGTATATTATTATGTAACTTCTAGTATACTACAAAATTTATAGATGTTTGTTATTTTATGATACAAATACAAACTAGCGAAACCCGCGCAACTTCGTTTGCGTGTATCCCGCTTTTCCGTGGGAATTTTGGAATGTATTCTTGAATCACTCTATCTATAATAAAAAAACCGCATCAAAAGTTTTTCGCGTTCGCGTTGCGTAGTTTAAATTATCTAAGCATACATATACATAGGGACAGACAGACAGCGGGACTTCATTTTATACTTTGTAAAGATATTACAAATAAAACTATCTAAATTGTCCCTATTGTTTCCATTCCCATGGGAATTTTCAAAAACTATTAGAGCTGATTTACGTAACAAAAGAAAGCTTTGTAATGGTTTTGATTGTGCAATAAAAGGTCTGCCAATTATTCAGCCAGTTCTCCTAATTTATTTGGGAGTATTATCGTACGTGATTATAATATTAGGAAACAAATGACATCGAAAGAAATAAGAGATTGAACTAACGAGGTATTGACTGGCGAATGAACAACGAATCGACCTAACGAACTTTGTATTTAGGTAGATCTTCGAGCGTCTTACTGTGGTCTACGCTTGAGTTCACTCGACTACCGAAAAGAACACAGTGAACTATGTACACATAGTGAATGACGAATGGTACTTCCTATTCAAGCAGTATTGCTGTGGTGATAAAGGAAATATGGCAGTGCTCTCAACTGTAATTGGCATTAATTGACACTGGACTTGGTCAACGCTCTTTTACAGGATTGGCTCTGTAGTGCCACAAGTGCGTATCGGCAATTGGTTCTACCATGAAGCTGGTTTTTCAAATTCTTTCTAGTGTAACAAGAGACATAATATTATGTATACCATGTAATATTTTGACACATAGATTTGCGATCAATCAAAATTAAACTTTCATACCTCTTCTGCAACATTAGGTACTCACTCTCATGGAAATTTAGAAAAACTTTGAAAATAAGTTTGTGAAACCCTTCTTTGCTAATTTCTCTGCTAACATAATTATGTTTTGTATATATACACTTATTCAGATTAGAAATAAAATAAGATGCTTTGAAAGTACAGACGAGTGAGATTCGTCTATTAAAGGTGCGTCTATTTTATTTAGCTATGGAGACAAAAAATAATGATAAATATCTGACGACCTCCGTGGAGTAATGGCACAGAATAGATAATAGTACTACGTAGTAATGGTAAGGTACATAGTACTATTATTTATTCTGTGGTAATGGTTACCACGCCAGACCGCCACTCCCCGCCGCGCCGGTCCCGGGTGCGTATTGCCAAAATGTATATCAACACAGACAACCATAGTCTGTACTCGATCACTTTGTGCTCACCAGAATAACGAATATTCTAAAGCAAACTACGTATGAATACAGACTACAGACCAATCTGTATAAAAATACAATTTGTTTGCATATTTCTAAAGCAAATCTTGTATATCAACAACACATTCCCATAGTCTGTACCTACTCGATCACTTTGTTTTTACGTAATATAAAATGTAGTCGGTCTGTCTCTATGTGTGCTTAGATCTTTAAAACTACGCATCAGATTTTGATGCTGTTTTAATAGATAGGAGTGCTTCAAGAGGAAGGTTTATATGTATAATGACCAGAGATCGGATATTCCAGTGCATATTTACCTAAACATCGACGACACCTCTAAAATATATTTTTTTTTTATACCGAGATTTAATTCGATTTTATAGAAATTATAAATATATAAATAGATTTGACGACCTCCGTGGCGTAATGGTTACCACGCCAGACCGCCACCCAGGAGGTCCCGGGTTCGATCCCCGGTCGGGTCATGATGAAAAAACGAACTTTTTCTGATTGGCCTCGGGTCTTAGATGTTTATCTATATATGTATTTGTTATAAAACATAATATCGTTGAGTTAGTATCCCATAACACAAGCTTCGAACTTACTTTGGGGCTAGCTCAATCTGTATGAATTGTCCCTATATATATTTATTTATTTATTTAGAATAGAAAAATATTATTACGAAAAATATTATTAAGTACTTTTTTTGAGTTTCATACTAAAATTAATTAAAATGTGTATTTTAATTACCTAATATAAAACTTAAAAATTAAAGCCTAAATTGTCTGTACTCGTATATTTTTTGCTCGAGATTAGAGCAAAATGTATTTTATTTCAGTCTCTCTCTGTACTGGCATGCAGTATGCTGTCCAGCAACAAGAGCATACTGTGTGCGATTTCAGAGCAACTTCTGTCTGTCTGTACACATTTTGGAAATACGCGTCCCAAGTTCGAATCGGGTCATGATGAAAAACTAACTTTTTTGATTGGCCTGGGTCTTGGATAGCATCTATATATGTACAGGGTGGGCAAAAGTAATGTCACAACACAATGTAAATCAGTAGCTACATTCTGACTTTAGTGTTTGACAGTTTTTTTAAAATAAGTTTAAAATAAGTAGCTGTCAAACTATTAGCGCGATACCGATTTCTTCGAACTATTGTGTATCAACTCTAAATGAGTGTTTGACGTTTTTGACAACAGTTTCGTATCGTTATTATATGCTGTCAAACCATACCATCCGTCTATTTTTATTTTGTGTTTGACAGTTCTTATAATATAACTTTAATATAAGAAGCTGTCAAAATATTAGCGCGATACCGAATACACCAAACAATCGTCTGTCAGCCATGTTTCAGCAAACATCCGTCAGATTTTATTTAGCGCGATTGCCCTGCAGCTAGTATTTTTGCAAATGGTGCCAAATGTCATTATGCTTTGACATTAATTTACATTGTAGACAGATAGAGAATTAATTGACAACAAGCAATGGAACGATACACACCTGAAGAACGCGGAATTATTGTTAGGTACTGCCATTTGACCAATTTCCGGGCTATGTGATAGCAATTTGAATTGGCCATCTAGGATCGCCAGACCTGACGGCGCCAGACTTCTTTCTTTGGGGCTTTCGCAACACTTTACAAGTTTTGAAAGCCAACATTGAAGAAGAAATTACCAATTTGGAGCCAGATGTCGTAAAACGAGCACAAATGTGTATTAACTAAGATGATGGTCATTTTTAACCGATATCATTTTTAAAACTTAATGATATCAATTTTACACCTATAAATAAACTTTGCGTAAAACAGAGCGCATTTTTAGGGTTCCGTAGTAAACTACAATTAACTCTTAATAGTTTCGCCATGTCCGTCTGTCTGTCTGCCCGCGGTCCAGCGCCTGGATGCTTAACGCTAGAAAGCTGTAATTTGGTATGTATACCCATATTAACAATGCTAACAAAGTGCAGGAACAAAATTTTGAAGAATATTTTTTTTGGGGTGCCTCCCCTACATGTAAAGTGGAAATGATTATTTTTTTTCGCCCCTACCCCATGTTGTGGGGTGTGTTGTGTCGTTAGATAGGTCTCTTCAAAACATTGAGGTTGTGGAAAGATCATTTTTCGATATAATGATCCGTTTCGGAATTATTTACATATATCGTGTCAATTTTCGTTCTTCTATCTCCGAAAGTATTATGTTTAGAAATTTGAAAAAAATCATGATAGTACCTAGTCCATATGCCGAATGAAAACTATAACGGTTAAGTAGGCTCTAGTAGTTATTGAGTAATAGCCGATGAACTTATAAAATTTCTTTGATGAAAATTTACAAAATGTGATAGAATTTGATATATGGACTCAACTGAAGGCAAGCAAAGCACAGCAAATACGGAACCCTACATTGTGCGTGGCCCGACACGCACTTGCCCGTTTTTTTTGTTACTAACAAAATGACAGCCAAGCCAATTCACATTGTGACATTACTTTTGAAAAATATAGTATCGTTGGTATCCCATAACACAAGTTTCGAACTTACTTTGCGGCTGTGTTTACCCAATAACCACATATGGTGCGTGTTTACTTACACGGGTCATAGGCACGTTAGTATTGCATGTTTTGGCGCAACCGAAGCAACCCTACGGGTAAATTATATCGGAGCCAGTGACCTCTTTCCACGCTACTGCGTCTTGTAGTCTTTAAAATTAAAATTATTACTTACCGACACCGTCGTTTACAAAAAAACGCTTGTTAATTATTTTTGGCAAATTAATTAATTGCGTTGTATTAGCATTTAAAAAGCTATTAGGGCTTAGGGCTGAGTAAGCTTTAGTTTAGCTTTTACTGAGGATATGCTCCGAAATTCAAGAGTATGAAATGTGTTTTTTAATCGAAAATATCGAGATAGGTGATGTAGGTATGAAACGGACTGTCTAAATAATTATAATGAGAATACTTAAACTGAATGAACAACGTCTGCAGCTCCTCCGTGGTTCGGCGGTTTATTCTGATTAGATACATGAAATAGCCTTTATTCTTCTTAAATAATTGGTCAATTCTATCATAAAGCGTGCAGTCCTGTGAGCTCGAACAAATAAACCGCAAATTATTTTCTGCCAAAATTCATCTATGGCGTGAAATAATAACAAAGTCAATATTGGAACTGGTAAGCTTTATATTTTGTAATAAGAATCTTATAAACAAGAATAATATCTGAAAGTTAACTTGTTAATATAGTTAGCACTAAGAGAAACTAACTCAAACATTTACGCTTTTGCACTTTCAAGTTTCAACATTGTGCGAGACTTTACAATATAATCATTACGAAAGTGAAAGTCTATCACTGTTATTAAAACATAATCGACTGTGTCTCAAGCAGGATGTAAGTGACTAAAATTGTTTCTGTTTGTATAATCAAAATAAAATGTGGTTGGGCGTGCAAGATTCTCACTGGCACTAACTTATCGTTAGGATTGTCTTTGTTTCGCTGGATATAGTTACCGTACGCTACTATAGCATATTATCTTAATGTAAGCGAGGGTAAGAGAATAATTAAGATTCATTTAATTACTAGTTTTCCTCTGTCGTCATATCAGACTATTTTTTGCCAAGTTACACGAAACAGTATGCAACCACAGTACAGGTTAATTTGAAATAATTTGAATCAAGGTGCATCCTGTATTTGTTTACTTGGGCATAATAAGCGATGCAACAATATGCATCCGACCTTGAGTATTGCTGTTGCGTTGCAGCAGGGCATAGGTGGACGTGCGGTTGTGGCGGTCGAGTGTCAGTGTGGCTGTGGTAACCCAAGCCGTGTGTTCCAGATGGGCGAACGCGCGAGGCGAGCGGGCGGCGCGCCGGCGTCGGGTGACACCCGCTGCTCGACGCATGGTGCATCCAACGAACACCGATTGGTCCGGTACGTAACATAGTTTCAACAACACTAAGTTTTTTGTAATGAGAATAATCATTTATTTCACATGCCATTTTGACCTGCAGACCTTACATTGATTTGATTAATCTCAATTAATTTTATCGGATAGTCCTCTAATAGTGAAAATAGTGTAAGCGAAGTCACCAGCCCGTCATCTATGAAATATCCCATGAATAGATTTTAAAGAAAAAGTTGACAGGAGTAGAAATTGAGGTTTTAAAATTACGTTTTCTCGCTCCGCTTCTCTGCCAATAGCGTATCTCGGTTATGCCTACATACAGTAGACAAAACAGGCATTGCTATTGGCGAAGAAGCTTTGTCGCGAGCGAGAAACTATCTCGAGTGTAAGCATGTTAGGCTGGCTGGGAATAAAACAATAGAAATACATTCGCCAAATCGTCATATTTCTCGAAAAAGTAAAAAAGAAATAGCAGTGCCCTAGATATTACTGGACAATATATAAAGACAAAGTTACTGGATTATAGTCGGATCATAGCTATCACAGTTATCCGGAGGCCATGCTGTCATAATACCGTCTTGCGTCATGTAACCGTCTGTATCCACACAGTAGTAATCGTCGAGCACGTTTTGGTTCGCTCGGTAGTTGCCGTTGGCATGGCAGACTTCAGTCACCATCATCCCCTTCTCTGGGAAGTAGACGGCAGTATCGCGTGCACAATCTGACAAAAATAAAATAATGTTGAATACAATCAAGTTATTACTCAGGAGTGACCTATTTTAACTGGTAACGTAATACACCAAGGTTGGCGGTGGCCATTTCAAGGTTTAATCACAATAAAGTCGTTCAGTCGTTTCGGATTTATAGCCTAAGGTGTTGTGTTAAGGTTCATGGTCAATTTGCCTTTGTTTAATCACATGATATAAAAAAATGAACGGGTTCCGTATACCCATCGTGTACCCTAATCACAAAAGTTCAAAGACAAAAGCTTCATAGGTTCATCTCAAGTTGATTGACATAACCATAAACCATAACTCCATGAAAAACCCAAAGCACAGTATAAATTATGTTAAAGATATGAGTATCTATTTATGTAAATCAAGTAAGTAGGTAATGCGGATAACATTTTTTTGTGAATCACAGTAAAATATCCCACGTTACCAAACATGGTAAAACAGTTACGCCTGCGCACCAATTTGCTTTACACATAAAAACGAGATCATAAAATTAAAAAAAAAACGCGCAAAAATTTGTCAGTTTGTTGTCAAAGCGTGAAAATTTGTCAGTTGTACATTAATGACGACTTTTTAAATCGGAGCGAGCACGCCATTAATTATACTCGTGTTCTGAGCATCCGTTCTAGTATAAGAATAAAAGCGATCCAAGATAACAATAAAATTATAATGAAATTAATGTCTGGACTAACAAGCCCGAATTTAGAGGCCTAGAACGATCTGGGGAAGATTTTTGAGAAGGTATGGAATGTCTACTCTCATTGGCGAACGCAAGAGATCAAATTGAGACAGTATACACAGAGTACCTACCGACTGAAATGTCAGAATTGAGAGTTTAATATCAGGTAGCTGTTTGTCCATGAATCACCTTGTTTCACCCTGTAGTGGTAATGGTCAATCCACTTATACACGGAAATGCCCAATGCCTGCGGCGACTTTACAATAAGGTGTCATAAACAAAGACTCCAGAGAAGTCGCCGCCGCCGGTACGTAGTACTATTATTCTGTACCGCCGGCTAGTAACTGGCGACAGCTCGTCCGCGCTGGCTTTTGCCGTTCGGGTCGGGCGGGTCGGGCTGTGTCTGTGTGGATCAACAGTCAACGATAACTTTTCATTCATCCACGAACAGTTCTAACAGTAATTCTATTAAACTCTGCCTATAAATTTAACTACATCAATGAGGTTATAATGAGAAAAAGTGGTGCAGTTTCCGCATTCCACATGAACTGCGGGATGGGTGGGCCCGTACGGTGAATCGGGAACAGGGTCACGGCCAACCGGTCGCCGTGACACAATGCGTATGTGCCATGCTAACGGTATGCTGATGCCCTCTCCTCTATCTCGTTTAACCAATGCAATACTAAAGTTTATTATTGCGGTAACTATTAAGAAAAGTCAACTTATTGGGATCTAGAGATACTATTAAATTATGTTTCTATTCTTACTCTCTTGGATTAGAGTAAATAAGCACTTACTGCAATTCATTCCAGACATTTCACTAGATATTATTTGCCAGGATCCCAAAATTTCACCATCACGCCCGGTACAATATGCGCTGAAAACAAAAACATGAGAATAACGGCATTGAATAAAGTGAGAAAATTTATTATGAGTTTTAAAAACCTTACATTCCATTTAGTATCTGGAAAGGTCCGTAGCTTCCATCGTAGTCGCAGTACGTTGTAGGATTACCGAGGAAAAAGGTGCCGTGATCGGATTGTTCCTTATGAATCGTAGCCTGTGCGTGTACCAGACTTTCACATCTTCTCAAATATTGCTCTCCTATCACACCTGAACTATCTGTTGATAAAAGGTATCTGTTTAATTTCACAACTTGTATAAATAGTTTAATTATTGTCTTGTGTTTTTTTCATCTCTATGCAGACGACTTTTGCGACCTTCCTACCATTTATGATTGGAGCAAGAACCACGGTTTGGTAGTCAATCCTACAAAAACGCAGGCCATTATCATTGGCAGTGCCTGGTTTATGTCTAAAATTGATTGGTTGAATCTCGCACTCATCATCTTCGATGGCGTCCTTGTTCCATACAGTGATCAAGTTAAACACCTTGGGATTTATTTTGATAAAACTTTTAGTTGGACCAACCAGATGAGTAGGTTAGTAGGAAGATGTCTGCGATTACCAGCTCTCTCCGACGCTTGACATATTTTTTGCCTACTGATATCAAAATTATGCAAGCACAAGTAGGGATTATGCAATTGCATAATCCCTACTTCTTCTAATCCTTGATTATGAAGACTGCTGTTATCTTAATTTCACTGAAGTCCAACTTAATAAACTTGAACGTCTACAAAGTCTCTGCAATCGTTTTATTTTGGGCCTCTGTAATACGACCACGTCTTCCAATTTCGCTCACAGCTCAAATGGCTCCCTATTCGTGAACGCAGATCTTGCGCATCCTCTCCTTACTATACTCCATTCTATTCCATCCGTCAACACTCGTACTCTTCGTAGCACCTTCAACCTTCGTCTTGTTACCCCTTCTCACTCTTCTGATTACTACTCAAATTCCTTTTCTGTCCAAGCAGTTCGCCTTTGGAACTCCCTACCTCTCTCTATTCGCCAAGCCCAGACTCTGGTTAATTTAAAAAAATTGGTTAAGCGGCACTATCTTACTTTTTTAACTATGTCACCTTTTGTAATTGTCCACGATTTTATTATTGAATTGCTGTACCTATCTCATTGTTACTTCCTCTTTATAATGTATTATTTGTAACATTAACTTTTTTTTGTCAATTTACTGCGCCACCTACCTTTTATTTTCAATAGCAACATTCCTTTGCGATTAGGTGGCCTGGAAGAAATTGCATAGCGATAAGGCCGCCTATTGCGTTCTCTTTTTGTATCAATGAACTGAGGTTTGTCGTATGATTTTTCCTGGTTTCTTATGGGAGAGTTAACTTTTAAATAACGCCTAGAACTGTTAAAAGGAGTGTAAAAGATCGATACAGGAAGATTATTATGACCTTTGTGGAGGTGGCTGGCCTCTCGTATGACGTCATACCCGCCCCACAGTGCGCCGGCCGCACCTGATGCAACTCCTAACTATGAGCAGGATATTGAAAATTAGGTCAAATTGATAAATATTATCACATTTTTCTAACTTTCCAGAACAGAATGATGTTGGTCGGGATTTCTAATCAGAAATGTCATGAAAGAACTGCTCTGTAATGTAATGAAACTCTTGGACCTTATTTGTTTTACCTCTGTAATATGAAACAAGCACAAATGAAAACCTGTTGAGATTTTTCTATGTGGAGTAAGCCATCAACGGGTGTTAATAATTCGGTCCTGTTGGTAAGCTTTTTAAGGTTCCGTAGTAAAACAGGAGCCTTTATAGTTTCGCCACGTCTGTCCGCGGTCTAGCACCGAGACGATTAATATGATTTGAAAGATTTATCCAGGTTTCATTTAAGTGATTATTCAAAGTATACAAGTGTATACTATTACTACAAATATGTCTATCGGGCGTTGTTTACACAAGTGCAACACGTTTCTTTGTGATGATTCCATCCAATTGCTTTCGGTCATCATCTAAATGGCGCGTCCCTGAATCAACTAATATAATGTACATCCTGCTTGTGGTTTAATGCATTTGCTCTGTAAATTAGTTGACTTTGTGATATGGTAACTGTTAGTTATTAGATTTCATGTCTACTTTATTATAAAAAAAATGTAGCTTAAAAAGTTTTGTTATTCTTTGCTATCTTTTTTATTTGTCAATAAATATAATAGTGGTAAAACTTAGAACACTTTTGTAATTATATAATGGATGGACAGACCACACTATATGGGTTGGCCGCGCCGCACGAAACTCATTGTATAACAAAGGTGTTTCTTCGTAATAAAAGTGACAGTTAACCTCAACACTCCTTTGAGACGAATCATGAGACACTCCCATAATATGTCTAGTAGCTTCTTTACATCCTTCCTTCCACTTGCATCCATTGCTTGATCCTCATACGTTCATAAACATAGGATCGCGGTAGAGCGCGTATGCTAGGTCTATGGCTACGTTCGAGCTGGGTGGAGCGGAGAGGAGCGGATCGTAAATTAACGAATCCTAGTGCTCGAAATCTCCACTGCGCGTAATCCGCTGCACTCCGCTCCCCCAAGCCCAACTTCGCGTTAGTGATAACGCACCGAAGGCACTTACAGCAAGGTAGCCGTCGCATTTCTTCTTCAGGGACGGGTATAGTGTGAGGCTGGCCAGTTCTGGCGTGGGCGCACCAGCACATGCCGTCGTCACATTGTAGGGGCTCGTAGTCCCCGGACGGAGTGCAGTGAAGCGTCACACCCCTTGTAACAGACGCTTCTAGTTCCGCCCTTCTTCGACTGCACGCTAAAATAATTAAATACGAATTTAGAAAAGGCATGTCATTAAACTAAATTACATACATTTTTAGACACTCCGTAACTAGGGATTTCATTTCGTTACCTGCTAAATTAATGCTGTCAAGGAGTCTATCTATGTATTATTGCTTTTGACAAAAAAAACTTTTTCATTATCTTCATCATTTGTGAAATTGTCAAAGTCATTAATCAATTTGAAATAACCAAAAGAAATATGTCTAGTTTTCAGAAATTTCATTTACAGAGTTTTTTTTATCATGTTTTTTAATATATTTTCTGCTGTTCTTTGTATGATATTGATTAATTTATATTTTATAATGGTAACGTAATTAACACACAAAATTTGACGATCAATAATATTCAATTCAATAAATTAAATTGTAACTAAATGATATTCAAAATGATTTTACAAAAATATTACAAATCGCAAGAAACACGAACTAAAGTGCCGCTTCAGGTAAATATGAAACTTAAAGAGTTTCCTTTTACATAACACAGTTTATTTTTGCAACCATATTATTATGACAACACTGAAGTCAATACCTATTTAGTCATGGTTATAGTGGATCTAGTTAACATATTTTACTTACCACAAGTCATTTCGCTCGCTTCACTTCGCCACATTTGTCCAAATATTCTATTCCCTTTTTCGTCGGAACAGAAACATCTGTGTTAAGAGTAGATTAGTGTAAGATGCATTCAGAATAGTTCAATTTATCATGTCACGAAGAAAAATCTGGATAAATATTTCATAGCATATTCATCAAACTTTGAAATTTGCCCGTCATTCCGCTTCGATCGTACACTTTGGCGTCGACGACCTAAATCTGAATGATTACATGCGTGTAGCGAATTTAAGATGATGTCGTTACTTGGTTGGTAGTATTTTAAAATAAGTTTAAACGTTACACGCACACATTATTAACACGACATTTCGAATAGCAGATTCTGTGACAGCTACTGACCATTTTAAATGATAAGAGTGTATTGTAGTAGAAATATTGTTTCTATTTTTCTGTTGATCGATTGTTTTAAAATTCAGGAATTATCGATTGGAAATTATGATTTTGGTTTCTGTATTTGTTACGGTTCAACAAATGATCAAGACTCGAAAATATTTTAATAATAATATTTTGCTACTTTTAACTGCAGTGTATAGAAAATGAAAATGTTCGCCGCTACTATATTAAAATGAGGTGAGAGGAAAGAAAAGAATGGTAGAAAGAAAATTACATTATGTTGAGATTCCACGATCGAAATTGTTGCTTATATCTGAGAACGGGTTATTAGTTAGCACTACTATTAGTCCTACCTCCGTAACTGAGAACATCCTTTAATTACCTTCCCGTAAACATGTCTCCTTTGCACTGGACCGGCGCATATCGGCCATCTGGCAGGCAGTTCGATGGCGCAGCACATCCGTCTGTTGGCGGTGGCGCCGGCTGACCTGCATTATTAAACCTAATTCAGTTTTGCGTAATAAACAATATTATTTACAAAAATATTTATACTAAATTATTGTGTTTTAATATACCTATGTGAAGTTATATCAAATGATTATCTATTGACAGATACTTTTATTATTTCTTGTTATTGTTCAGATTTTAGTTTCTCTTAAATTTAAGTTATGCATAAATAAATACTGTTTTTTTACTTATCATAAAATGATCATAAAGCGCCATGATTACGAAGTACCGTCTGATATGTTGCAAAATTAATTATTTAAATAATGTCCCCACAATCGTCTTTGTTTTTTAATGTTTGATCAATGTAATAATGTTACGTAAAAACGGGTTTATTGAACGTGTAATTGAGACTCTTGCAAAAGCTTGGGGATACCGGAAGACATGGCCGTTAGCTCCAAGCTCCAACTTTTTTTTGTATAATAATTTTTTATTAACATGTAGACTAGACAAAAATTTTGAATTGGTGAATGGTGAATTGAACACTTTTATTTTTATGTTATTATAGTTTTAGAACAATCTTAGTGTTTAGTTAAATTTTAAAGTAGTTGGTTTGATAAGCCTTGGTGCTATAAATTCGGCTATTCGCAACGGGCGAGACAAAAATTAGGGAATTCAATTTAAAATCTTAATTCGTCACATTTTTGTATGATGTACATTGAAAATAAATTCGTCACTTGCATTAAAAATGTTTAAATTCGTCACAAGTCTTCCCTAATTTTGAATCATTTTTTCATAAAGCAGCCGTAGCAAGTAAAAATAGTCATAAGATTGTGACAATTTTACAATAATACAAATTAATAAAATGACTAAGCATACTTTGTGTGACGAATTTACTTTGTGACGAATGTACCTACATACAACACAACACCACCATAGTTAAAATAAAAACATCCTAGAATTGCTTCTAGGTAGTGTTGACAAGAGAAGGGTTGCGTTCTGCCGTTCTGGTAACTATGAAAGCTACATTAAATGTTATTTGTACAAAAAAATCTTTAATATCAATACAAAATGAAACCTACGTAGTTTATTGTAGAACTGTATCTACGTCATTGAGTGGCTCGCGGTAAATGAAAAGAAATATTGTAATAGAGTACAACGCACACCGACTATTAAGCATTTATTAGTACTTTAAATTTATTTCGATAAATCGGAACGAAGTTGATAATTATAATCCGGATTTTTTTACAAGGTAAAGCGTCCTTTCCTGGAAATAGATCGGTTTGAAAGATGATCGATATATTTTATAGAGATGCGCATAGACATTTCAATGAATTTTTACCTGAATTATGTTGACACCCTGCGCAGTGTCCACATATAGCGGAATTCGGCACAAACTCCATGAAGTCTGCCACACACATCGCTTCCGTCAAATCGCTTACACATATTTGTGGAGACGCAGGACACGAAAATTGCGTATTTATTTTAACAAAAAAACTATACATAAAAACTTGAAACAAAAGTATCCGTGATTTTGACATGGTGTATCCTACTTAAAATACGAGTATGTACTGTTTAAATCACTCCCTTATTTCATTGTAACTGAAACAATAATTACATATTCGTCATTGATTGTTAATAATGTTTTATCACCTAAATCTTATCAGGGCGATAAAAATGTATACTTATAAACCTACTTACTAGATATACAATACAATATGTATAATGTATACTTGATGTTTAGATATCAGACCCTTTAAAAGTACTTTTTAAGAAGGTTATGTAAAATAACACAAAATGTGTAAAGGTTACGAAATGTGTACAATGTACATTTAGTTATGCTAATTGAATAGTTTGATATAATGGCGTTGCCTGCCACGTTAAAGATTGGAGCGTTATCAGCTCGCTATCGCTATCTGAAGTAAAATTACGCGGAGAACAATCAAGTCGAGCGGCGCGGTTGGCGTCGCCGCACGCCCGCCGCCGCCGCCGCCAGTGCCCGCTTCGAGCGCGATACACCTATGCGCTCGTTCGCACTTCGCGTGCCGCTTCTTATCTTACTTTATCACTTTCTTACAAACGCGTCCCAATTGTTATTTCAATCTCACAGTACTAATAGTGTATTTACATTTGAAAATTCCTGTTCCAGATTGGATTAAAACGGGCGTACCCGTCTAGCATGGAGGACTGTAAGAAGAGAAATACAGGGACTAAAGTTTCAAAAATTGCAAACATTTTCCAAGGAATGCCATCTAGAGAAGAAGAAGAGATGCGTGGAAGTGATGTGACAGTTGTGCGGACGGAGAGCCACTTGGCGCGGTTTAACAATGCCAGGGCTCTCTTTGAGAAACTCGGTGAGGAGAACCGTGGTTTCCGGATTGAGAAGTCGCCTTCGGCGGCCGCTAGTTTTGCCGGCACCCGCGGGGTTACACCCCCTGCGACGGCGCGCTCACGTTCCAGTTCCGCGGGCTCAGTGAGTCCGCCGAGACGGATCGTCACTCCGACACCCGTCGGTGCGGTTGCTATTAATGGTGATCGCCTTTCAAATGGCGCTTCACAACCGCCACCGAAGCCGGCAAAGCCAAGCGTTTTGCCGAAACCAGAAAAGCCAGATAGGCGATTTAACAAAGAACTTATAGAGAAACAAAGAAATTGGACTGCTCATTTTAGTAAATCGCGAGCATCACGTTCAGAATATGAACCTAGAGTGGACTCTAAATATCCTAGTGGTTATCAAGATAGAAAATCTCCAGATGCAGCTGAAAGATACGTTGTTCCTTCTCGAGTGTATTCTCCGCCGCTGTCACCTGGCGCTGGTGATGCTCAGATAGAACGTCCTTCTACTTTACCTACTAGTTTAGTTAATAGAAGTTTAACCGGTACTAAATCACCTAGTCCTGTAAAAACAATTCCTCAAGCTTCACCCACATCTAGATCATCCGTAACTTCAGTCTCACCGACCACAAGAACTGATATCCCCTCGCCAGCTGTGAGGAGGGAGAGCTCGTGCTCTCCTGCGAAAACAAGTACCGAAACACCAACCCAAGAAGAGATAAAGCCAAGAACACGATCGTCGTTATTCTCACAATCTGGGAGTGAAGATGGCATTAAAGAAAAGGATGTACCAAAATCGGAATATTTGCAATCTCATGTATCAAAGTCTGTGGATCGAATATCTCCAATTTCGTCAGCTGGCACAGTATCAAATGTTATCGAGGCTCCTCCTAGAAAGTCTCCACCATCACCTCCACCAAGATCGCCAAAGTCCCCACTACAACAAATAGTACCTCATTACGAAGATAATACAGTTAATAACACTCGTGAAACTTCTATGTCCCCGTCGCTAATCGATCAACAGTTTATGTCAGATGACATTGATCACCCTGCTAATCACACATATTCTATAATTACTAGATCACCAAAGTCTCCAACTCCTAACGAAGATAATGTTAAGAAAAATATAAAAGATCAGAGATCATCTGCTCCACAAAGTCCGGAGCCTTATGACTACGTTAAAGTTTCACCGAAAGCTGTAGAGACTATTAGCCTAGAGGACGATGGGTACGAGGCGGTACATTACGATGAACAATGGGAAGAGAAGAGCAAGCGCCGAACTTCAACGCCCGAGTCTCCTGCGGGTTCAGTGGAGCCGAATATAGTGGAAAGTCAGTCGCCGCTCGCGTCTCCGTTGGCGTCTCCGGTCCACCAGCAAACCTTCTCTTCGCCACCGCACTCTCAGCATACTTCACCTTCGCCTGGTATGTTTTTAATTTCTTATATATTAATTTAATTGCTAAAGGTATTCTCTGCTACTATTATGTATGACAATTGATATTTATTCAAACTTAAAATAACAGCAATCTTGTAAAATAACAGTCACCAAAAGAAATAGGCATCCGGGTAGGCCCGTGGATTACGTATGATTAAAATTTTCCAAATAATAATAATATGCAGGTACTGCATGTTATATTAGATATATTTTATTTTTATGTAATTTAATGAAAAAGAAATCTCCAGTGGTTAAAATATCTTGTAACCTACTTATCATACTAATATTATTAATAAGAAAGTAAGTTTGTTTGTTTGTGATTCCTTCACGACGTGACTAAGCAGCTGATCATTATGAAAATTTACATACATATTGTTAGGGGTACGGGGTTCGGGCGAAGCCGCGGGTAACAGCTAGTATTTATTACCCTACTAATATTATAAACGAGAAAGTTATTGTGTATGTTTGTTATTTCTTCACGCTCTAATGCCTGGGCCAATATTTATGATATTTGGTATGTAGGTAGGTGATGCCTTGGATTAACTAACACATAGGGTATATTTCATCAAAAGTCTGATATAGATGGCGCTACTGTGCATAAATAAATACACGCAAACGAAGTTGCGCGGATTTCACTAGTCATGCATATAATAATGAGTAAGTAACACAAATTGTAGGTACGATTATTTTAACTACTACAGATTTATCTAGACATTTGACTAATAGTTTAATTGACCGCAGATAAGGTAGAGGGTTTTAGATTAAATAATTAAATAAATATATAGGGACAAATCACAGAGATTGAGCTAGCCCCAAAGTAAGTTCGAAACTTGTGTTATGGGAAACTAACTCAACGATACTATATTTTGTAACAAATACTTACATAAATAGATAAACATCCAAGACCCGGGGCCAATCCGAAAAAGTTAGTTTTTCATCATGACCCGACCAGGATTCGAACCCGGGACCTCCTCCATCGTCGTTAGATTGTGCTTTCGACACCGTGGGAAGTAAATATTGTATCTTTATCATATAAGAAGTTCTGTGGGCGTCGATTGACGTACGTTTGGCGGTCTCGTGGCCGGTGGGTTCAATGTAATATTGAGGAAGTCAAGGTATTTGAGTCGTTGCGAGACTTGCGAGTCGATCCCGATTTAGATGCCCCGGCGCCGCCTCCTCCGCCGTCGCGACGCAGTAACCCGAGCGACGTCGTCCTGCGCGCTCCCCTTCGGTCGCTCCTTCGTTTTGCCAAGTTAACTGGGACATCCGTTTACTAACTGCATTGTTAGCCTGCACACGTTTCTCTATCTGTGTCGACATCGCTGTGATTATGTTTACCTTTCCATACAAGTGTGCGTAACAAACGCGCGTCGTTCATGGTTTACCTTGCTATGTTAGCAAAACATCAAAATAAACTCGCTACTTTATCGGAGTTTAGCCTTCTCTGTGTCTACGTGCATTCTAGTTTCATTCGTCCGACTTTCGTGTACCTACAGCAGTTAACTCTCTTCTGTATTACAAATTCAAATATTGTAAGTTTGCGTCGCTCTTGTTCTTTCATTTTACTCTTTGTTCCTTGACTGTTTCGAGAGCAGCTCTTGTAATTGTTATTAAATTATTCAACAACGTCTCGGACTAGTATAAAATATTTAATGTAGACATAAATGTCAGTTCACTTTATCTTTAGTTAGAGAATTATTGTTTTATTAATACAATAACTCAGCATTTGTACGGGGTACAGTACCAGAAACGCAACCTTAAGCCTGTACTGATTGCATTATTTAGATTTTGTCTGGTATTTCTCTCTCAGACATACTTAAATAATAAATTTTCAAGACAAATCTTTACGTCTCGTTACGTGGCCAATTCGCTTATCTGAGCCGGTGTTTGTTTACACACTGTACCAGCGCCGATGTCGAGAAATGCTTTCCGTAAGATATCATTGACGTTTTTTGCGACTTGGCTACAAGTAAAAGAGGTTGCCTATTACTTTATTATTTTTCGTTATAATATTTTGTGATAGATAAAACTAGTTCAACACTTTTCATAATGCATCGATAAGAAAATTTGATAGCCGAACGACGTCAAAATACGACGTTTCGAGTTTAACGTGCGCGTCAGTGTCCGAGGTGTAGGCTCGGGGTCTGCAGAATGTTGCGGCGATGAGCTGGGCGCCAGCGCAAGCCGCGCCCGCAGCGGTCGCGCCGCGCGTCCTCCTCGCATGCGCACGGTCAACATGCGCCTCTGCGGTTGTTGCCTCGGTTAGTTGCCGTGTTGGCAGTATTATCTTATGGAACGCTTTTCTGTTACGGATTTATTGCATGCGGCGAACACATTTTACGCCTTTTAACACATGGCCGATTTGCTAGTTATTAACCTATTTACCAACAGTATCGTAACTGATTTAATTTCGCCTTCTTCGTTTTCATGGATGTTTGATTTTCTTACTTCTCCTGTTTCTCATACCGCAGCGGCGTTCATTTCGAATTTAACGTTGTTGTTTGCTAATGTTATTTATCAATAGTGTTGTGTGATTAAAAAAATGCATATAGACGTCTTCTACAGGTTTCTCTTGGTGCACTGTTTCTGTTAAACGTAATGTCAGCTATATTTAAATATAGTTTTTATAATTTATTAGCTAATACATGGAATTCAGCAATCTCAATGCATTTATTGACTCTAGAGATGTAATAATTTACTCGTATAATGAACACCCACATGCTTCCAAAGTAGTCATTGCGTTCATAAAACATGCTTTAGTATACCTCTAATCACAGGTTGGATACCTGTCGTAGCGCTGTACATCAAAGGTGCGACCTCTGTTGTGGCATATAAGCGTGGGGAGATCCACTCGACGTAATCGTGACATTATTCAGAATGGTCCTCACCTTTTTTGGAAGGTGGACGCGGTGCTCATATAATTAAAGCCTTAATTCGAAGGTGCTACTTTTGACTAAACCTATATTCATTCAAGTTATTTATAATATAATTTAAAATCGCCATATTGCGCTTTGTTTTCATTATACTATATTATTTGAACCGATAGTATACCGAAAAGGATACTTTTGACTAGATGCTGACAAGCGAAAGAAAAGAAAGAAACATTTAAAACAAACTTATATTATCTATATATATAAAAGAGAAAATCACTGACTGATTCATCACGAAATCTCCGAAACTACAAGTACCAGGAGTCTCAAATTTTGCGTGGGGGTTCCTTTTGGGGCGTAGGTGCTCACTAAGAAAGGATTTTTGGAAATTCATCCCCTAAGGGGGTAAAACGGGGGTGCAAAATTAGTATGAAACTTTGCCGTTTTTGAAGTTACTCTAATGAAATTCAGCATGAAGGTTCTTTACTGAAAAGCAGGAAACATGAGTAAAATATTTTTTTCAAAATTCATCCCTTAGGGGGTCAAACGGGGGTGCAAAGATAGTATGAAACTTTGCCGTTTTTGAAGTTATTCGAATGAATTTCAGCATGAAGGTTCTTTATTGAAAGGCATGAAACACGAGTAAAATACTTTTCTCAAAAATCATCCCTTAGGGGGTTAAAGGGGGGTGCAAAGTTAGTATGAAACTTTGCCGCTTTTGAAGTTATTCAAATGAAATACAGCATTAAGGTTCTTTATTGAAAGGCATGAAACACGAGTAAAATGTTTTTCTCAAAAATCATCCCTTAGGGGGTTAAACGGGGGTGCAAAGTTAGTATGAAACATTGCCGTTTTTGAAGTTATTCGAATGAATTCAGCATGAAGGTTCTATATTAAAAGGCATGAAACACGAGTAAAATACTTTTCTCAAAAATCATCCCTTAGGGGGTTAAACGGGGGAGCAAATTTCGTATGAAACTTTGCCGTTTTTGAAGTTAGTTAAATGAAATTCAGCATTAAGGTTCTTTATTGAAAGGCATGAAACACGAGTAAAATATTTTTCTCAAAAATTATCCATTAGGGGGTTAAACGGGGGTGCAAAGTTAGTATGAAACTTTGCCGTTTTGAAGTTATTCGAATGAAATTCAGCATGAAGGTTCTTTAGGCGATACGAAGTTCGCCGGGTCAGCTAGTCTCTTATATAAATATCATAACACACAAAATTGTCCCTAATTATTTTACAAAATAAAATAATAAGTTTTACTGTCACAGATAGACTGATTTCATTTCTTATTAAAATTATTGTTGTAATCATAACAATTTTTTTAATTTTATTATGTATGTCTTTTACTTTCGGGCATTTTATCGGGCTTACATCACAAGGAAGATTTGTGAAGATGTAGATAGAATATTGTGCAGATATAAGATATAACAATAAATGTTATGTATGTTATCTATAACAGTCTTCTTCAATAAACCAACTGTTTGTTTTGCTCGACTTGACCTTGTCTAATTACGATGTTGTGAGGGCGATCTTTAATATCACTATGTTCCAGAACTGTCATACATAATAGAGTAAACTCAAAAGTCGTATAAATTCAGTCACATTTTGATCCTTAACTATGTCACAACGAGACTATATAGGGTACAAAGTCTTGCATAAATCAGTAAATAGGTAGGTGGCTAAGTAAAGTTCATGTGCATGCTAACACGATATTAAATGGTTGTCCATTCGCTCGTCATAATGCAAGTTGCAACATATTAACCAAATACAAATTATTGATCGTTAACCATGAAGTCATTTCAACTTCCACCACCGTTTAATATGTCTTTTTAATTAGAGGATTAAATTAGTTGTATGTTCCAATGTAGTTCTCGGGGCGTTTATAAGTTTCACTGATTATTCTTAATTTGTTGTTGCAGTTGTTAATCATTGTTAATGACGTGTGGAGTGTGGGTAGGCTACTCTTGATCCCGATATCATTCTCTTTTGTCATCATTGATGTTTATGTGCTGTCATCATCAGCCTCTACTCATCTTCTGAAGGGTTTAGATTAGAGTATACTCCTACACGCTACTCGGCTGCGGGTTGGCGCAAATCAGTGATTTATAAGCCACTTAACAGTCATTGTGCTGGCTTAACGACTGACGATAACAGGCGAGTCCGTCGGTTTAAAGCACGGAAGAGGGTACCGGCTAAATAAAGCCCATCGAAATAGTGGTTAGTGGTCTTTATGATGCGTTTTCATTTAGTTTGACATGCTAAGAAACGCTAATCAGTTCCTAGCTTTCTGTGTATATTCACAGGATTTGAAGCGTTATTGCCCAATTTACCTATTCAGCTGACATACTCAACTTAATACTAAGGCAAGGCACATATTATGTGTACATTAGGATATGGACCTTAAGTAATAAAGTAATTATTGCGGCTAGCAATATGCGGTCCTAATTTCTAACGTTCCACATAGGTATACTGGTGTTAATTAGTAAAGTGGATGACTCGCTCTCTCTCGCTCGATCTTTAAGATCGCGTGATCTGCCAGCGGGTTATTGTGAATTAATCTTTGCATAGATTATTGTAGATTTTTAATGCATCGTTGGTCGTCGCCGCTCCAACAACAGTTTCTGGTAAATTGACTGGGAAGTGATAGTTTTCCATATAGCTAGAAACATCTCATGTGTTTACAAAACAAATTCTAAGGATAGTGCCGTTGCGCGAGTTTAAACTATACGATCGCGCGAAGCAACGACATCCGCCCCGCCAGTATATGGATGGGTTTAACAATCTCGAGCTTCTTTGTGTTTCCTGGAGGAAAGTCAATCTGTCGGTCCCAACTGTTATGTATAGATGACAGTCGTTAAAGTCAATGGCCGTAAGATTGACACCAATGTATTGCAGGAACCACACAAAAATAAAAACAAGAAAACACATTGCTATTTACGATTATTTTCAAGGTTAAAAGTAAACAAAGTGACAAAGTTTCAAATAGATAGATTAAAGTTTAATTACAAATATTATTATCAAACAAATCCCAACCTTTTCAACATTGAATGTTATATGAAATGAAATATAGTTTCAGATTCTATCCTCTCTATGGGTTAATCCTGTCCATGTTTACCTCTCATTCAGGTGTAAAGAAATTAGTTTATCGTGGTCATGTTCATCTACCGGATAAAGATAATGAAATACTAATGTAATGTAAGAGGTATCATTGAATCGTGAGAGCCTGCCGGCGGACATCCCATTGATGTTGTAATTGCGAAAGTTTAGACGGATATAATGTTACGTAGTCTGTCTATCAATGAATTCGCATAGTATTGAAATTTCGAATTTACAAATACAAATAAAATAGAAGTTCCGTATATAATGTCGAAATATATTTTTAATGAACGAAAAGAAAACTAATTTTAGTATTAAATAAGCATATTATTGGGTGTAGGTACTATACTCGCGTCTTCGACACAAATTTCATTCCTACGTCAATTCCGCGGTAAAAAAAAGCTCACGCCCTTCCGCAAGGTTTCAGAAATTATCATTCAGGGCCTAGCCATGAAAACGTGACAAAACAACACTGGATTACTATTTTAGTATGAAACTTTTCTCTTTCTGGAGCCACTCTCTTCTCAGTGTAGCAGCCTTCACTTTTCTCTGTCCTGTTCTTTGTGGGTTCTTTCTAACCCTTACTTATATGAAACAGCGCCCGCGCTGTTTCCAACCGTACATCTGTATGGCTCTTTATGAAATTTCAAATGGAGCATGAAAATGTTTGTACTATCGTTCAATGGTTGTAACAAGTGACCAATACAAATGAAAGGTTGTTAATGTACAAATGTAATAATAATGTTTACGAGTACGTCAAAATTGTGACGTTTAATTTTCATTTAATATTCACCTCAATGTTGCGCCACCTGCATTCTGCGCAGCGTGTTCCTATAAATAGATGAGTTAATTAGTTTTGCTTCCAAAATTATCTCCAAGGATTATAGATGAAAATTGAATTTCCATATTTTCAATATTAACACATAAATCTATGAGATGATAGCATTAGATTGTGTAGCAGGACAAATGAAATACTTTATTTTATTGAGAGACCAAATAATTATAAAACGAATATAAACTTATTCTAAATTTTTTATTCATACGTAAATCTGTAAGTATCACATTAATTCCAAATAATTTCTATACCAAAATAATAAAAGTTTTTTGTTTGTACAATTAATTTGTCGTTGAATCTCAACTATACTTTTTTACTATAACTTGTGCGAATACCTACCTATTACAATTTTTTGATTATTATGTATTTCCTGTTCAGTGGGCGGAGGTCGCAAGTCCTCAGAGGCAGAGGAGACTCCGCGTCGGCCGGGCTCGAGGGCTTCCAGCGTCTCGGACGAGGGCGGGTTCAACGAGCCCTCTCCAGAGGTAGTCGCGCGACTGCGGCCTGCCGACTACCGCGAGCCCCCGCCGCCACTGACGCGCGACCACAGGGACGCTGAGCGAGCTCGCTCTGATCCTGATACACTCTCTGTATTGCAACAGGTGTGTACCAATTTTTTTATTCATTACACGCTAAACGTGCCCTTTGCGTCCTTTACTTTTAACTAACTTCGTTCGTTATCCCACTAATATTATGAAGGCGAAAGTTTGTAACTATGTTTGTTACTTTTTCTCGCTCAAATAGTTGGGCCCATTTTTATGCTATTTGGTGTGTAATAGCTGATAACTTGGATTAACACATAAGGGTACTTTTATCCCGAAAAATACACGATTCCCTTAGGATTCGGTCAAAAGTCTGATAATCAATAGCGCTTTATAAAGTAGATGCGCTGCTGTGCATAAATAAACGCAAATGAAGTTGTGCGGGTTTCGCTAGTAAATAAATAAATGTTGAAATTGTATTTCAGGATTCTGGCGTAGTAGTAAGTGAGGCGAGCCAAGGCTCCATAGAGGTGCTCGACAAGTCGACCACTAGCCAATGGAGCGTATCGGAGGCGGAGAACGCGTCGGGCGAGCGCGCCGGCGACGCCAGCGACGCGCGCTGGGAGGACGGCGACGCCAAGCAACCCGACAGCATGACGCCGGACGAAGCGGAGATATTGCTCAGCTCCAGGTGAAATACCTATATAATCTAGCTTTATCGGCGTAACGAATGTGTACCTAGATTACACACATTGTGACTCATGTCATAGAATAAGTAATAACCCGAAGTAGAATGGCCACTCTCCGCCCCGCACCGAATCGCGTTACCTTACCCCAGATGGGTGTCGAGGCGGGAAAAGTTGCAAAGGTGTGCGCTTAGTGAACCTATCTTTTACTATACAGGCCATCAGACTGTGGAATAATCTTCCTGTAGCTATCAGAACTTCCAAATCTATTTTTATTTTTAAAAAACTTGTAAAAAACCATTTTCTTTCACAATAAGCGAATGTTTTCTTCATTTTCTTTAAGACCTACTACGACATTATTTATTTATCATATGTTTATGATATATATATATATATATATGTGTAGGTATGTGTATGTATTTATGTATATATATTATATTTATATTATGTATGAGATATATATATGTATGTATGTATGATTTGTGTATTCTTATGTAAGTATTATTATTCAAAATTAGTTCAGTTTTATTGATTTATGTACTTATTACGTTGCAAATTTTGTTAATAAGATTCTTGTTTTGCTTGCCCTGCCCGTTTCTGTCTTTAATTCGTTACCCTAAGGTTGCCTTGAAAAGATTGCTTTTAGCAATAAGGCCGCCTTGTTGCTAATACACTAGTATGTAAGATTTAAATGTAATGTTTCTTTGTACTGTTGGATGTGTATTGCAAATAAAGTATATTCTATCTATCTATTCTATCTATGTGTATACGTGTGCGCATACGTGTGCGCGTGTGCAGACGTCATTGGCCTATGTAGTAGAAGTAGGTAATTATTTCACGCGCGTTGTATGGAGTGTCCGGGCTGTGCTCATGATACGGCCTTTTCACACTACTGCGGCGGCGACGACCGCCGTTGTAGATATTTCTATTGTCGTTTATGATTAAGGTGATCCGTTTCGGTCAGCGCGGGAAATTCAAAATTTTTGGGGTTTTTTACAAATTGCATCTCAATCATTGATAGAATTTTCGTAAAAATTGATTTGACGACAACAAATACAATATATCTACTGACTAAATAACAAATAATAATAATAATAATAATAATAATCTTTATTCAAGTAATTTAGTTTACAACAGATATTACACCTCTGCGCCTGAACTAGGCCTTGACCTGTATCTCAGGCTGCAGTTGCTCTTTCCAACAAAAAAAATATTTTATTTTTAAAAGTTATATACTACACATCAATCACTTTTTTTATATCTAAAAAACCTAGATGATGTACAAATTGTAATTATTGTAATTAAAAATACAAATCAAACTTACTATGTATAGTGTATTGTCCTCTCGGTGTGTACAAGGTGAGGTGAGTGAGTGTGAGAGGTTGTGTAAATTCTAATAATAAACAGATATAGGTGAATATGTACTAGCAATATATTTATATGTAAAGTAAATACTTAATTAGATAAGTACATATTAATGTTATGTATGCATATATATAATATATAGATTCAAGCGATAGATTTAGATTCTTAAGATTTTTTCAGTTTCATGATATTCTAATTGTAGTAGCCAATTTAAGAGAGCTAATTTACACTGTATTCTGTTTAATGGATATATATTTAATTCGGCATTAACTTTATTATACAGGAATGGACCCAAAAAGCAGAAGTATTTATTAACAAAAGAGTGCTTATAAGGAAATGTTTGACATATTTTTTTCTTTCGCCTTTTATCATTACAAATAGGAACATAGTTTATAATAGAATGTTGTTTCAAAATGGTCTCACATATAAATATCTGCCGAACTGTCAACACTTCACAATCTTTATATAATTGCTGTGTTGAGTAAAGCTTAGGTCGAAAAGTACTTACTTTAAGAATTGATCGTTGTGCTCTTTCTAAGGGCAATAGTATAGTCGTAGGAGATCCTCCCCAGGAGGTTATACAATATGTAATAATAGATTGACAGAGCGCTAAGTAAATTTGTTTTAAAAGTTTTGGATCAGCAATGTGCCTAAGGTTTTTAAATACATAAATAAGCTTACGTACTCTAGTAGTGATAAGGTCGATATGGCATTTATAGCTTAGATTCCCGTCAATTATTACTCCTAAATATTTTATATTGTGACTTTGGGATAGTTTTGTGCATGTACATATTTTTTCATTATTTAAAGGGCATGTATGCGCTACCAAAGAATGTTTTATTGTGGGTTGAGAAGAGTTTCGCATAGAAAATGTGATATATTTTGTTTTATCCGAGTTAAGCGTCAAAAAATTTCTATGCAGCCACCCATAAACCAAGTTAAAGCCATTTTGTGCCTCTTTGAAGGCTTCATCCCAAGTACAGCCTGAGAACAAAAGAGCAGTATCATCAGCGTAAGATACAATTTTTCCCTTGAAGTGATGAACGTTATACAGATCATTAAGGTAAATTATAAACAATGTGGGACCAAGAATACTGCCCTGTGGCACGCCATAGCTCACGGGTAGATCACAGCTGATATTATTACCAATCTTGACCCTCTGACGCCTACCGGCCAAATAGTCCTCAAAGAGCCCAAGTTGCCTCCCTCTAATCCCTATACGTTCCAGCTTAGTCAAGAGGAGGGGGACAGAGACAGTGTCGAAGGCTTTGGCAAGGTCTAGAAAGATCCCAATAGTTTTTTTACCCTTATCCAAATCTCTAACAATATAATCAGTTAAATCATGTACAGCATCATTAGTGCATTTATTACGTCTAAAACCAAATTGACAATCGGAGATAATGTTGTTTTTTTCCAGATATTCAACGAGTCTACAATTAATTATTCTTTCTAGTAACTTAGATATTGAGGGTAATATTGAGATTGGCCTATAGTTATTTACACTGTCTCTGTCCCCAGTCTTGTGAATTGGAAGTATTGTTGACCTCTTTAAGGCCACAGGAAAGACACCGTCAGAGAGACAGATCTGAAAAATGTGTGTCAGTGGTGTTATTAATTGATGTCTACACTCTTTTAATATATTGTTTGTAATATTGTCCCATCCCGGAGTACAAGCCGATTTTAAACTCATTATAGCGCGTTCAACTTCCTTTTCGTCAGTACTCATTAAGACAAATGAATTTGGCGACGTCTTAAGCTCTTCGAGATACGGTCTCATATATCTTTCAGAATTAATTTTGTCATTATTTTCGGCCAGCTGTTGACCCACATTTGCAAAAAAAGTGTTTATTTGATCTATTTTAACTTGTTCATTTGTATCTCCTAATAAGTCATGTGCTGTAGTTTTTGGATTAGATGTATGTGTAACCTTTTTAAAAACCTCCCATATTTTTTTATTGTTATTATTTGCCATTTTAAGTTCATTCCTCTCGTGTTCTCTTTTTATTTTTTTTAATAAATTATTACAATAGTTTCTATATCTTTTATATGTTTGTAATAGAATGGCATTATCAGGACAACTTTTTAATTTTTTATGCATCATATCTCTATTTCTCATGCAACGGATCAGACCTGGTGTTATCCAGGACTTAATTACTTTACAACGACGACTAGATTTTTGCCTAACAGTATTCAGATATATAGCGTTTTGAATTGAATCGATAAGATAATTTGTAGCCTTATTGGCATCATTAGTTTCATATAAAGGCCCAAAATCAATATTATTGATTGATTTCTTAAGTCCTTCATAATTAATTATGTTTCTCACTGTTACAGCCGCTTGTCGATCTTGTTTATTATTTAAACTTAATAATACCGCTTGATGATCTGTTAAAGTCGAATTTGTAACTAGAGTCAAGGCTGAAAATTTTGTTTTTAGTATAATGTGATCCATTAATAATACATTAACAACAATAAATTATAAATATTAGCTCTTCCTATTATGAATGTCCACGATGCATCTTTTTCCCTATAAACGTGCATTATGCACATTCATGATGAGAAGAGCCAATATTTATAATTTATATGATAATATTCAGTAGATATTTTATATTTGTTGTCGTAAAATCAATTTTCACGAAAATTCTATCAATGATTGAGATGCAATTTGTGAAAAACCCCCAAAAAATTGAATTTCCCGCGCGGACCGAAACGGATCACCTTAACGTAGGGATTTAAAAAAACATTCACCCAATTACTTATATATTTTGGTGTTTTGTGTAGTTATAGTGTACTCGCTTTCTGTATATATGTCAATATTATACAATGTACTATATTTTCACTTTTCTATCACGAATTTCTGACTATAGATGTTTGTATGGATGTATTATATTTTGTATTGCTTATATATAGATACAGATATATATATTATGTATAGATAGATACAGATTATAATAAATTGTGTACAATTCACTTCAATGTAAGTTTAAGAGTACAAAACAAAACACGATTCGGTGGAAAAAATTGAATTTCTGTTATCTAGAAATTTGTCGACTCACACAACAATGTGTGAGCAATGCAACCAAGTACACTTTCATTCTTATAATGAAAATGTTATCTTTTTTACCCTATCTAAATTTCTAGGTATGGGTTTTTAAATACCAACTTATTATACATATAAATAATGTTAATATGATAACTTGTACTGGTTTAGGTCATTTAAAATCAATTGATTGTTAAATAGTTAGCTATCGAATATTTATAACTAAGATATTGGCATTTCATAAACTTCTGTTTTCTATAGAAAAACACGTTGAAAAGTTTTGAAAACAAATTTTTGTTGAAAACCTATATAAATTTAAACTTTTTTGATTGTCGCCTCGAGAACTTTGCGAATATGTCTTATTGCATGATCGAACTTCACTATGTATCTGCACTCATTCAAAATGATGTCTTGTATTTCTTGCACATGACTATTATTTTTCGTAAAATGATTCAATCTCTTCTATATTCTAATGTTGAAAACGTATCTTAATTATTATGCTTAATATTTTATTATTAAATGTTGATTTTTTATCATTTGCATGCTGCCTGTCCGCACAACGCTTCATTCTTGACGATCTGATCATAATTGCAGTATTTTGGAGAAAAAACTTAGGTAAGCTCGCTGCATTTGTATCGTATTACCTAATTTTAGTTATATCTATATATCTATTGAAATGCTACTGCAGTCTTTTTGCTCTACATGGCGACGGCAAAATTCTATTCTATATGCTCACGGACGGAATCTGTAGTCAAGTAGAAATCAGGCAGCTAAAGTCGATTGTGTGAAAAATTGTGTAAAGTCGACACAAGCGCCTTGATATTAGAGAAATCTTGAGTGGTTTGTTTAATGTTTTATATACTTAGCCATTTGGGCGCTTTGCAGATGAAGCAACCTTAATACAACCAAATAGCACGGTTTAAGCAACTTACCCAATCGATACAAACTCGACGGTTGCTAGTTGCGGTAATAAGAAATTAACTTTGTCATCGATTGCAGTAACTCAAAATTGTTTGCTCTTGCCGGAACTCGCAACTGGAAAGTGTACGGAGTTTGATTGTGATATTATGTAAATTTAGTTGACAATTGTTGCAATGGTTGCTTCGTCTGTAAAGCTCCTTGGATCTTATTTCTGGGCAAAGGTCACCCGTTTCTTTTGAATCATCTCTATCCGGCTTCTTTCAGTATTTGTCGAAGGTTTCTTTCAGTATTTGTCTAAAGTCCTTTTTTGCTTGAACTCTCCCTCTTTATCTACGTGTGTGTGTAATAGTACTAATAGTGATGTTGTGTTTCCAGACAAGAAGCTCTGCTGTCTGATGAGCAAGCGCAGGAGATAGTGGCGATGCTGTCGCCTCACGCTCTGCCGCACGACAATGGAGTGTCACTCAACGACAGCTACCAGTCCGTACTCTCATACGAGAGGTATGTCCTGTTTGTCATTATTTGACAACCCTACGGCTCAATTAACACAAAACTATCATTATAGATTGCGTAGGTTCGATCAAGGCTTTTATAAGTGAATTGTGAACAATTCTGTCATGATTGGATTTACGAACAGTTGTTGTATAGTATCTGTGAATAATCGTACAATGTGCATAATACCGTCACTCAAATGTATTTTGTTATTGACTATATTAATATTGCATGCAAGTTTGACTTTAGCGTAAACATTCAGGACGACGTTAATACGCCGAAGTGAGCGATTATCGGACGATTATTAGGACGTTCCTATATAAATTTATATAATGTGGAGATTTTTAATTGGCATAGATTACTTGTTATATTGTTTACTACTTCATAGATAAACCGATTAGTTTGTAAATATTCATAATAAATCTTTACATAGTATAAAATGAAGTCGCAATGTCTGTCTGTCCCTATGCATGTTAGATATTGAAAACCACGCAACAGATTTCGATGCGTTTTTTTTTATAGATGTGATTCAAGAGGAAGGTTTATAAATATAATACATTCCGAAATTCCCACGGGAAAGCGGGATACACGCCAACGAAGTTGCGCGGGTTTCGGTAGTCAATTAATCAATTTATTTATTTCTTCTCACACATTTTTACAAATATATTTATCTACATAATATAATTTTCACATAATCTAGGATAGTGTGGGGTGGCCTGATAGTGGGCTTCGAGAAGCCTGTGATACAGGTCGTCAGGTTCTCACCTCTCATTTATGACAGTGTCTGTCTTAGTAGTTAAAGCTTGCTAGTATACTATTACTAAGTGATTTAAAAAATGTTACAGTATGCAGTCAGTGGATGAGAGCTACGAATTTGTTTCGCTCGAAGCGGACAACGGTATGGCGGGCGGAGACCGCAAGATGCCGCACGAGGAGCCGGAACGCGAACCGGAACGGGAGGAGCAACAGGAAGCCGAACCGGCGAACGGCACCGTGTTCGATTACTACCCGCCGCGCTCGCTGAGAGAACTTGGCGAGGAGAACGGGATACATTACTTCGAAGATGGTCATTTTTACACAGAGGTACCCTTATCGCTCTAAAACTACTTAGTTTACGTCAAAAATTATAGCTTAATAAAAAAAATTGTGATTAAAAGAGCACTGATATTCCATTGCATTTAATTAAAATTTTTGTGCGCGTAAGATTAAATTTCACCATACCAGTCAGGTACCACAGTTTTTAGTAAGCTGTTGTGACTCGCCCTTATTCTACTCAGTTCTGATGCATTTCCTTAAGGAATACGGCATGAAAGCCGCCAATCCTTGACTGCGAAAACATTCCAAATGCACCACAGAATTGGGGGCAGTCTCAACAGCATTCTAAATATAGTTTCGTTCCCAGAAAAAATCTGATCTATGGAATATTTTAAGTTTTCATTTAAGTCGTTAAAATTGAGTAATTATTTCAGATGGCCGGTCTACCGCCTATAGAGGAAGACGAAGATGATGATTATTACCCAACAGTATTTGTTAAGAAAAACACCAAAGTTAAATTTAGGTAATAATACATTTGTAACAACATTTTTAATTATTTTAAGATTTTACACAATTTATTTTATTATAATATGAAAAAGTTTTAACGTTAGGAAAACATGTTAGGAACTAGCTGAGCGTATCTTACGCTGCGTACGTACGCTATACGAAAATTACCTACTAATAATAAATAAATAAATATAAATATATAGGAACAATTCACAGAGATTGAGCTAACCCCAAAGTAAGTTCGAAACTTGTGTTATGGGATACTAACTCAACGATACTATATTTTATGACAAATACATTATATAGATAAACATCCAAGACCCGAGGCCAATCAGAAAAAGATCGTAACCATTACGCCACGGAGGTCGTCCATATATAATGTTGATCTAAATGTCGAGAGCTGTTTCTTGCAGCACGCATCCGATGCGCGTGTTCTCGACGCACTCGGTCAACGAGTACGACCGGCGCAACGAGGACGTGGACCCGGTCGCGGCCTCGGCCGAGTACGAGCTCGAGAAGCGCGTCGAGAAGATGCACGTCTTCCCCGTCGACCTGCTCAAGGGCGCCGACGGGCTGGGGCTCTCTATCATTGGTACCATTTTACGTTTTTACTGGACTGACGAACGAAGCGGACCAGCTGATGGAAAGTGGTGGTGGAGGCTGGGAGCTCATTCCACTACCGTATAGTGCGAGCGAGAAACGTGAACGCCAAGCACTTCTCATGCACTTTATGTCTGTTTAATCTTGACAAATATCAAATATCTGTGTAGTAGAGTGTGCGAGAAGAAATAAACAAATTTATTTATATAAATTTTGGCAATAATTTTATGCTAATTTCATTTTTTTAAACATACAAATACATAAAATGTTTGTGACGTGCGGTAAGTTTAAGGAAATTTAATAGTTTATTTTAGAGAATATCTCTTCAAAGACAGTACCAATTTTAAAACTATACACATAATAATGAAAATCAGCGTTTGCTTTCTGAGCAATATTTAACGCCGAGTTGACCTTTTTGTGTCACTGCGGTACAACAATGCTCTGTTGTTAAATGTAAATATGTATTTAAATATGTTTGTTTGTGCCCCAGTTATGCAAAAAAAAAATCCACCATTTAATAAAGGAAAGCAAAATGCGGCTTCGTGCTTGTAATAGCGAGTATCGTTGGCAGGCATGGGCGTGGGCGCCGACGCGGGCCTGGAGAAGCTCGGCATCTTCGTGAAGACCATCACCGAGAGCGGGGCGGCCGCGCGCGACGGCCGCATCCAGGTCAACGATCAGATCATAGAAGTCGACGGGAAAAGCCTGGTATGAGCCAATGTCACATTGCACGATTATCAATATTAACATTTAATCTTGCATAAAATGTCTTACTTATTGGTCAGAAAAGAACTAGCATGCAAGGTTAAATACTCATTGCAGGTATTCTAGTTTACGAAGTCCGTTTGTCTATATATGTTCTGAGGCGTGCACATACACATTGTATTAGTGTGCGTAACCGAGTTTATGAGCGTTCCAAAGGTTACTCACACTAAAACAATGTGCATGTTACGACATTCATAGTGAAATAGAATATCTGTACAATCTTGTCAGTACTGCAACTTATTTAATTAAAAGATTTGTCGTTCTTTGATTCTCTAGGTTGGAGTAACGCAGGCGTATGCGGCCTCGGTCCTTCGTAACACTTCTGGGCCGGTGAAGTTCTTAATAGGGCGCGAGAAGGACCCCGAGAATAGTGAGGTGGCACATCTCATACGACAGTCCCTTATCGCCGACAAGGAAAGAGAAGAACGCGCCGCGCGCGAACGCCAGAGGCGGCAGCAGAGCGAGGACGAGGAGGCGCCGCAGCAGCCGCCGGCCGACGCCGCGGCGCAGGCGCGCCATCCCGAGATCAACGAGCTGCGCGCCCTGCTGCACGAGCTGGTGGGCATGGAGGCCGGCGGCGGCGGCGCGGCGGAGATCAGCGCGCGGCTCGGCGAGTGGTGCCAGGCGCGCGCGCCCGCCGAGGCCGTGGCGCGCGGGCAGCGCAAGTACGAGCGCGCGCGGCGGGCGCTGCGCGAGTGGCGCCGCACGAGGGCGCTGGTGCGCGCGCGCGAGGAGTGGTGGAGCGCCGCGGCGAGGGACGCGCACCGCGAGTACGCCTGCGCGCTCTCCGCGCTGCACGACCGCGTCGCCAGGCTCGAGGTGCTGCTGCTGGTGAGCGACGCTCCTGTTTAAACAGCGCGTACAAACAGATAATATATATCCCTAACCATTTTTGACAAATATGTGAATGACGTCATTGCAGGAGACACAGAAGAAGGCCGGGCTGCCGGTGATGTTGCCGCACGAGCCGTCTGCGCGCCGCGAGACGCCCCCGCTGCCGCGGCGCCCGGACCCCGATCCGCTACTTATCAATGGTTTGTGTTTTTTTCTTAAGACGCTACCGGTTCGTAAAATACCTATGAAGAGGTCTAGAAAAAACAATTTTTTTTAATGAAGTTCTTCAAAATAACGAATCAAAAAAATAATAGGTATTCTTGAGTACCTTGTCTAGTTAAATCATATCTTCAATACACAATTAGAATTACTTCACTCGATAAAAAAAATTATTTAAAATTCCACTTTTTTAAAACAAATAACTTATTTTAAACTTACTTCTGACACGTTTTAAGATTTGAAACTTAATTATCCTTTTAGTTATTAATTGAACTAGTCAATTCATGCAAAATAACTTTAGAGAGATTACATGGCATTTTTATATCATATTTTATACACGAAAATACGAAGTCAAAGCGTGAGTTCGCGTTACTCAGTCCGGTCGCAGACCTTATCGACGTCGGACGTGTGTCAAATTTTCCGCCATCACCGCTCGCAATTCGATTACGTAGAATAATTGTTGGTGAAAATGGGTAACAAATGCAATAAAAAAAGGAAAAACAGTGTGGAACCATTTCTTGTTGGACCAACTATTATGCACAAAATAAGTATTCCTGTTGGCACAACTACTTTTTTTGCTGTTTCGTAATGGTTTTCGGATGGTTTTCAGATGGTTTTTGGATGGTTTTCGAATGGTTTTCAGATGGTTTTTGGATGGTTTTCGAATGGTTTTCAGATGGTTTTTGGATGGTTTTCGAATGGTTTTCAGATGGTTTTTGGATGGTTTTCGGATAGTTTTCAGATGGTTTTCGAATGACTTTTAGATAGTTTTCAGATTGTTTTTGGATGGTTTTGGGATGGTCTTCAGATGATTTTTGGATGGTTTAGGGATGGTTTTTGAATGGCTTTCAGATGGTTTTCTGATGTTTTTCCAATGGTTTTCGGATGGTATCAAGATGTTTTTGAGATTGTTTCGGGATGGTTTATGGTATGAATGAGAAAATCTTTTAGGATTATTTTCGAATGTTTTAGGATGAATTAGGAATTCTTTTAACATTATTTTCTAAATGAATTAGATATTCTTTTAGGATTATTTTCGAATGTTTTTGGTTTATAGGTTCGATTTATAGGTAAAGCTTTACAATTGTTTTTGGATAGTATTTACAGTTTTGGGGTAGTTTTCTATTATCCGATGGTTTCTTTAAGGGTTTGAACTACATAATGTATATTTTAGGCGAAATAACATTTTAGGGAAGTGGCGAATTAGACGATATACTATATCTACAAAGACGACTTACGTTTGCAACGTTATAAAAATAGTACTTAAACTAAAATATTCTTTGATATCACTGTATACCTGTAATAAGAGATTAGTATAATGACGACTGCGGATATTGTGTATGTCAAACGGATTTATTATTTGACAGACAAGAAGTTATTATTTTACTAAGCTCATCATGTCTTTGAAATTATTTATAATAAAGGTGGGAAGATTGCACTATGTGACGACTATATCAGTGCCATTTGGTGCGAAAGCATTCCGAACTCACTCCAAAACTATCCCAAACTCACCCCAAAAGCATTCCAAACTCACCCCAAAACCATTCCGAACTCACCCCAAAACCATTCCGAGCTCACCCCAAAAGTCAAAACCATTCCTAACTCACCCCAAAACCATTCCTGAGTCACCCCATAACATGCCTCTTATACAGTGTTGCACACGAATGTACTTAATTGTGGTACCAAAGGGAACTATTTAATGACAATTATCTGGTTGTGCCATAGTTGTGCCAACAGGAATACTTTTAGTTGTGCCAAAATTAGTTGTGCGTAGCAGTGGGTCCAACAGGAAATAATGATTTTTCAATCATTATTTCCTGTTAGACCTAAATAAATAACCATAAGTAAAATCATAAGTAAACAATCCCATTATTTAGTTACAATTTTCAGATAGTTTCATACCAAAAACATTCGAAAATAATCCCAAAACCATATTGAGACCATCACAAAACCATTGAAAAACCATCCGAAAACTATTGAAAAACCATCCTAAAGACATCAGAAAACCATCTCAAAACCATCCAAAAACCATCTGAAAACCATCTAAAAATAATCTGAAAATAATCTGAAAATCATCCCGAAACCATCTGAAAACCATCCAAAAATTATCTGAAAATCATCCCGAAACCATCCAAAAACCATCTGAAAACCATCCAAAAATAATATGAAAATCATCCCGAAACCATCCCAAAACCATCTGAAAACCATGTCTATTTCATTTTTCATATTTGGTTCCTAATAAAAGTTGTTCATAATCTTCATTTTATATTCATTCATATTTATTAAAAAATAATTGTAGGCAATTATTATTTTATTACAAATTAGAAAACTTAAAGTTTCGGTACTGCATATTTTTACACTATGTGCGCAATGATAAGAAAAGACGCTCGGTTGTCGCAACGTGACGCGAGGCGCAGCGGGGTCGACTTCGCGCTTGGGTCGCTGGACCTATGGCGCCTTAATATACAATTCACTTTTTCTTTTATCGTAGTTGTGTAGTTTTCTATACTAATATTATAAAGAGGAAAGATTTAATTGTTTGTTGGTTTGTTTGTTTGCATTGAATAGGCTCCGAAACTACTGGACCGATTTCAAAAATTCTTTCACCAGTAGAAAGCTACATTATCAGGGAGTGACATAGGCTATAAGCTTTTCCCGAAATTCAATGTGGTTCCCACGGGAACGGGTCCGGAACTTCACGCGGACGAAGTTGCGGGCAAAAAGCTAGTTGTATAAATAAAAACACTTAATAATATCAGTTATGCTAATATGAAATTCCGACGAGTTATTATTAGTTACCGGTTTTGTTTTTCATATGAACAGTAATTTTAATCTATTTGATCTAGAAAATTCGTAAACGCCGCGATGTCATCATTATATTTTATTTTCTCATGTAGGCTACAATAGTTATTTGTTATGCAAGGCTGCAAAGTTGTTTTTTTGGCGCCAGTAGAAAAACGCAAATAATATATTAAATATTTTTTTTTTTTTTTTCATAAGTGTTTATTTTTTTACATGCGGTGTCGTGCTGGCCAGTTCGATTATTCTAAAAATAAGGTTGGCGCACTGGCATGAAATAAGTATTAATGCATTTTTAGAGGACTGGGGGCGTAAAAAATTATAGAATAGACAGGTTCGAATTTTAAAAATTCTTTCCACGCTAGGGCACAAAATGCACTTTTGCGCTCAGATTTCGAATGACAAACAGATTCTTTCCGAGCTTGTGAGGTGAAAATAATATACCTATTTTTTTATTAGATCCATGGAGTTCAGACAGCGACCTCTCCGATTTATCTCCCGTGGAGGACGAGTACGCGAAGGTGGACAAGTCGGATCGCCGCCGCGAGGCGCCGGACATCGGTGACGTCACGGCGACCACGGCGCCGGACGTCAAGCCGACGGTGACGGCGCGTGACGTCACCAATACTACCACAGTCACAACTGTCAACTACGCAGTGCCGACGCCCACGCCGACGCCCGTCACTCACGCGTCACCTGTCGCGCCTGTCGCCGCACCCGTCGCTCCACCTGTGGTTCCCGCTGCTACAATGGTCACTACTACTGTGCCAGAGAGAGTGTAATTATCAATTTGTTTTATCTTATGATAAATAACTTTACTGTATTGGCTAGGTCCGAAATACTAAGCGGGGGTAAGTTAAACGATCGCTCATGGAGATCGGAAACAGTTAACTGGACCGAAACTGTACCTATTGTGTTAAAAAAAAACTACATAATTGTAACCTTATTTCACCAATTAAAATAAATTGTTACTTTTAGAAATAGTAAATCCGTGGTTTATAGTTCTCACCAGCTTGTTGTGTTATTAGTTCGATCGACAGCACTGCGGGCCTGGCGGGCTCTGCGGCGTCTTTGGCGATGGCGGCGTCGCGCGAGTCGGTGTCGACGGTGGCGTCGCGCGAGCTGGACGCGGCCGTGCCCCGCGGCGCGCTGCTCGACACGTCGGCGCACCGCGCGCGCACGGAGGTGGCGCGCCACCGCCACCACGCGCCGCACCCGCCCGCCTCGCCGCACTCGCCGCACTCGCTCAGCAACGCCAGCTCGGTGAGTGCTACACGACGCACCTTTTAGGCTTGCGCCTTACTTATATTCATAACTAGCTGACCCGGCAAACTTTGTTCCGCCTTAGAGGCACTACCCTACCCTACCCCTACCCTACCCTACCCCACCCCTACCCTACCCTACCCTACCCCTACCCTACCCCACCCCTACACTACCCTACCCTACCCAACCCCTACCCTACCCTACCCTACCCTACCCCACCCCTACCCTACCCTACCCTACCCCTACCCTACCCCACCCCTACACTACCCTACCCTACCCAACCCCTACCCTACCCTACCCTACCCCTACCCTACCCCTACCCTACTCCTACCCTACCCCTAATCGAGTTTTTAAGATGTATTCTGCTATTCGGGACGGAAACAAATCCAACAAATCAAAAACCATGGCAATCGGTCCAGCCGTTCTCGAGTTATAAGTGTTGTAACAAACACCGACTTTCTTTTATATATTTAGATTACTCTCTTGTTTACAGTACGACGGACTCGACGATTCGTATAACGACTCTGCGGACGAGTCTCTCAGTGAGTCGACGTCTGGCGCGCCCCCACACACCGGTCAAAGCACAGTTAGTACACTCGCTCACATTCGTAAAGCTTTAGTATTATTAACGTATTAAATCGAGTGTTCCTTTATAATCCACTTCTCTAAATGTCTAAGCTCTGTGTGGTCGTGTTAACAGCGGGAAACTCGACAAAGTTGCGGTAGTTCTGTTGGCAGCGGGACCGACGATGGCGTTTACTCGCGAGACCACCGTCATCACCCACTCTCAGGTGCGTACCAACCCAACCATTTAACATCACTGCAGTGCATTATGTTTAATACATGTTCACGACCTGACACACTAAGCTTTACCAACACACTGACTGGAAAAATACCATTTTTTTTTTCAACCGACATACACTTAACACACCTTCACAGTTTGTATTCATCGTGCTTAGTTTTAAGCTTTATTCAATAACCAATGTACTGTGATAATCCCGCTTTGGTCTGAGAAAAATCATTGTACTCGTAGAAATCCATACAGTCACTATGAATGAACTACCCGAATGAACTTAGAGGGAGAATGCAGCTGAGCGATTCTCTACTTCCAATCGCTCGATCATTAGGATCGCACGTACACATACGCGTAACTATTAGGTGATTTAATCATCAAGAAACTCTGAATGTTATAACATTTTACTTTACAAAAAGTTATATAAATTGCCTTTAAGTTCAATCAAACCTGTCGTTTTGAAACGTGAATATTTTATAATATTTATTTAGAGCGTTTTATTTACGCAAAAAAAGATATATTATTTAAACAAGAGACATTAAATCCAAATATAAAAACTCTTATCACTGCGATTGTTTGGATACTAAAATATCCGTATTTGCATATTGCTGTACCTACCTAAAAACCTACAAAATCCATCTAATTTATTCATCATTTAGCACGTGGTGCACATGTTCCGTTAATAATGTTAGAAAAAGTTGTACCCTGTCGTTACGATCATTAGGCAAATCACGGACAATAGTTAGTAAGTAGGTACAGGTTTGTATGAATTAGATGAAGTAAAAGGCACACGCGTAGTAGTTTAGGTGTATGAGATGAGCCTACGTTCCGCGTATGTAAACGTGCGGTGGGTGTGGGTAGGTCCGCCCGCGTCGCTGGCGGAGCAGCTGAAGCAGGTGCTGGCGGAGCGCGAGCGGCGCCTGGCGTCGGGCGCCTCGCCGCCGCAGCCCGACGCCGTGCAGCTCACCAACGAGCTCGTCGACGAGATCCGCCAGGCCGTCTCGGAGGCCAACGCCCGAGGTACGGACACTCGCGCACACGCAGGCTGGGATCCAACGATTCATTTTATGCACAGTAGCGCCATTGACTGTCAGACTTTTGACCAAATCCTACGGCAATCGCGCACTTTTCGGGATAAAAACTACCCGTGTTAATCCAAGGTATCAGCTAACTACATAACAAATATCTTCCAAATTGGCCCAGCCATTTGAGCGTGAGGATGTCACAAACATACTCACTAAATTTCGCCTTTATAATATTAGTGGGATAACACGTAAGTTTGATGCCAGCCTAAAGATTACTTTCATAAAACATCAGGAAGGAAAAAATTCGACGAGACTCGGGCTTTTGAGGTCGGTAAACTGTAGATCAGATACCATTTGTATAAACCTACCCGTCCTCGCATGGACGATATTATCTGCACGTCCCTAGGTTGTATGCGCAATCGCTTGCATTAACATTATTAATGGCAGCTGTAATCACAATATAACCTGCACTCTATTCCCAAGTTTATTATATGTAATAGGATAATGATCACATGTCAATAAAAATACTCCAATATGCTACTCAATATAATTTTGTTACATAATATAAAGTGCATAATACTGTTATTCGCTAAATTGGTAATATAGTGTTTTATTGTCAACCTATTGAAGTACATTGAACTGATAGACACGTTGTTAGTTAACACAAGGGTCTATACTGGTACAGTTTTAGTATTTAGGTAAACTAGACCTGAATTTTGCACTAGTCTCGTCGACCATTGGATTTTGTTTTTGCCTGACACTGTTTATGAATCGACAATAAATTATACAAAGTTCTGTATCACACTGTGATGTGATTTTATTAAATATATGGACCGTTTATAAAAAATAACAAGTCTTTATTACTGAACGCCACAAATAAGTGTCATGTAAAGACATATAATTTTGTATGACAAATCATAATCGGTATGCTGTAATATCATGGCAATAACGTTTAACATTCAATATATTTTTGTGCTTAATGTGCTGCTGGTGGCGGATCTTTTACATATCGATTTATCAGAATATGCATGTAAATATCAAAATTTGCATGTTCAAAGAAATATCTTCACCACTAAAAATATGGTATTAATTGGACAGGGTACAAAATTATTTCTTAATTTTAACTGTGCTTTAAAATAGTTTCTTTGCGTTATTCATTACCTATTGGAAACGGGGCAAAATTAAAATATTTATTAAATTGAATTGTTTTCTATTTAGCCATTATTCTATCTACTCGCTTTTAGCGCACACATGCGTCAGTACTATACGTGTGTGCGAGGCTTGCAGCTGTTTACATGCGTTGAATGTATTGCCATGTGGTTGTAGTGAAGAAAGCTCCGGCTTGCGTAGTCGGCGGCGAGGTGCCGTGGCAGCCGCTGTCGACGGCCGTCTCCGAGGCCAGCCTGTCGCCGCCGCCCGCGCAGCCCGACCACCGCGTCAACTACTGGTCGAAGCAACAGGTACTTACGTTATAACTTATCACGCAACTATTTTCTCTTATAACACAAGTACCGTCTAAGTGCCACTGAACACAACTATACGAACCAATAGAATAAATAGTAGTAGGTAGTGAATATTTAAATATCAAATTGGAAATATAATATTCAGAGTGCTTATGAGTATAGTATGAGACTGCTTAAAGCAAGCCATATCAAATTAAAAACCCGTCCATAATCAATTATGCGCTTTAAATGAACGTATGCTTTTTATTTAACATTTATTTAAGACTAGCTTTTTTTCCCGCGACTTCGTTCGCGTGAAGTTCCGGACCCGTTCCCGTAGGAACCACATTGAATTTCGGGAAAAGCTTTAGCCTATGTCACTCCCTGATAATGTAGCTTTCTACTGGTGAAAGAATTTTTGAAATCGGTCCAGTTGTTTCGGAGCCTATTCATTTCAACCCTAGACGTCGTAAGGAACCTACATCCCAAATTTGGAATCTCTAGACCCAGCGGTATTTGCTGGTCGTTATATAAAATTAAGTCAGTCAGGTCTTTGAATTTTGTATAATAGATGACATTATGATTTGTTATAGGTGTGGCAGTGGGTTTCTAGCCTAGGCGAAGGTCTTGAGCGGCACGCGGGCGCGTTTGCGGCGCGCGGAGTGGACGGCGCTCTGCTGCTGGCGCTCAGCTCCGCCGACCTCAAGCTGCTGGGGCTCGGGGGCGACGACCGCCGCCGCATGAAGCGCAGACTGAAGGAACTCCGCGCGGCCCACGAGAAACACCTGAAGGCGCTCAAGAAGGCCGAGAAGAAGGCCAAGAAAAAGTAGACACCCGCCAATCGCTCCTTACCCGCCGCGTCGACCACTCGAAACTTCTTAGGGCTCGGCGATGCTGACATGTCGTACCGTTCCATTTATTTGGCATAGATAAATTATAAGATGAACTGTAGCGGCATCGCCTTGTAACTACATCGAACGATTTGTTTCTTATTATTTATCTTTCAAGTTTTTTTATATATTTCTACAAAACTATCCAGTGACAGTGACTTAATTTCCTTTCTTGTATTTTCTTTTTATCTTTGTTTCCACCGTAAAACGATGTTTGTAGTTACGCTCTAAGACAGGCCGACCACGGGACGCGCCGGCGAGCGCGAGCGCTGTGTCCGATGTAGCGAGTGCCATCCGACCCGTAGCTTAGAGTATAGTGACGATAGTGCTGCTTCAAACGAAGAAACGAATAATATTAATCGAAAATTAGAATTAAGTGAATATGGAACAGGTCAAGTAGAACTCGTTTACCTAGACTATCTAATCTATTTATGCTGTATGTATCTTTACCTGATATTTCTTTGGAATTCGTAAATTTCTTGATTGTTCCTACATTTTGTATTAATTGCGTCAGTTTTTCTTCAAGTTCGATGTGAAGCGATGGACTATTGGGAAAACACTGGCTCAATCTAGTCATAAGATGAATTGTAAGCTGTCTGGGAGTCGTGAAATAGATTCAACATTTTTTCTTAGAAAATTTCGTATATCTAATAAGATTAATAGAATATAACTTTCATGTAACTATTGTCACTACTTATTAACAATATTATTGTAACGCGATAATTTATTTTAGATTGGTAATCATAATGCAATGCAAATTGTTTTGGTTACTTCAGCATTTATTTATAAAGTATATTGCACAAAATGTACTTAGTGTAATGGCGACCATGCGAGTACCGCCGACATATTAGTATTTAAAATAGCGAAGTAACCTTTCATCAAGCATGTGATCTCATTTCATTTAAGAGTCAGCCCGTGTACCGTGTGTCACTGCGTCTCCAGTATTTGCTACGTGCGCCTCTTTATAGCAGCTCTCGTCTTTGAAATGCAATCTTCATGATTTATTATACATTCCAAGTATACTTGATTCTTGATAATTCAGTGTGAGGTTTTGATGATTTGTAAAAGCTTTATAGTGTTTCCTAGGCGACTACGTAAATATGGTTTATCTAAGTGTTCCTTAACACGAGTATGTTTGGTTTAATTGCCCTGTACCATGTAAATAATAGTCTCAAGCGTAGACTGAACGGAACTACCGAGGCGTGCTCGAAACCGATGTGTGACTGAATGTACTTTGTACATTTACTATATTTATTTCAATTAAGAATTAACATTTAATGTAAGTAGAATTCATTAACCATTGCCAAAATTGAACAGTAATTTTATTTAATATTGTTGATTTTTTTAATTTACATTTTCCTTAAATTATTTTAATATTTATTTTGGGACCAAATTAATTTGTTATGAACTTACTTATTTTTATGTATTTGGGTGTGAAAGAAAGATTTTTTTATTTATATTTAATAAACAAACCAAAGTCAAGCATCACATTTGTTTTTTACTGTTTTTTTCTGTGTATTTTGTATATTATGTGTGATGATGATGGAAATATAATCTGCCGTGTAGACACGAGTTTTCTTGTGCATGTCACACAGACACAGCCAATATTAGCAAATATAGATTATTCGATTAGATATGGATAACATTGCATCATCACAGAACAACACTTTGTAGGTAATTACAGACAGACCTATTTTATGAAATCTGGAGAGTTGAGCAACCTTACGAGACCCAAAGAGAATAGTAAATTATTCTAATAAGGGTGACGAGATCCTTCTGACCCACCGTACCACCGCCCATACCCGTGGTAATTATTTTTAGCTACGATACCACCAGTGCTGAGACACGGGTTGCGATTACCGAGATTAGCTACAGCGAGTCGCACAAAAACATTTTAAAGATAACTCATTTATGCCGCGTTATCACTTTTCTTTTAATCTGACAATAACTTTGTGTTATTTGACAATACACATCAATTACATACATTATCCCACGTGCCTACTTATTAATTATCCATTGCCAGTCTTTTTCTTTCTCATTTGTGACCTTTAAAATGTATTTCTGCAACTCTTCATAAATGAAAATGTAATAACTTATTTTTATTCATTAAAAACTCTGTTGATAAACAGCATTAGATTTCTCGCAGGTAGACCGTAAGCCGTGATCTTCGACCGTAGCCTGACTATTACTGGCTTTAGTAGAAAACGGCGCCGCGAATTTATGACTACACGTTGATTAGGTACCTACTTGGATGTGTAGACATCTGTCTATATACAGCGTGTTTTACAAAAGGACTTTAAAGTAAAGATACTTAAGTCTAAATCTGTTAATTTGACAAATGAGCCAATGAAAGTCACAAGTTCAACACTAGCGCTCATGTAGCTTTAAACCAGTCGCATAAGCAAGGCTTTCAGTGCTATGCGTTAGGAGCCCTTCCACTATTCTTCTTTTCAGTAGTGGGCTTCGCTCTGAAAACACTTCTTGTACTCACCACTGATGTTGATGTTCCAACATTGCTCGACTTGGGTTTGTGGTAGAGGATGTTGATGCACCAACATCATTGAACTTATTTACACTGAAGTCAGAACTGGAACATGATTTCATATTTTATTTATTAATTTCCGACATTTAGTTTCTATGAGTATGGAGCTTGATTTTCAAACCACAGTGCGCCGCCGCGCTGCCTTTACTTATGACATACGGCAGGCAAACGAACAAGAGGTCTACCTGGTGGAAAATGGTTACCACCGCCTATCAACATCAGTAACACCAGGAGAAAACGGATGGGGAAACAATTTGGCTTATATTATGGAACAAAAACGCATTGCTGCTGTACGCCGATATCCTGAGACAGTGGTTCTATATGCCGTCCACAAATCTATCAAGTTCAGAAAAATGTTATTCCATTACTGGCTGCCTATGAGAGTGATCTACAAAGACATTGATTGTATTATTATGATTTAGTGATTTGGTAAAACAAGGCAGCAGAAGCGCAGTGGCGGCATGACGGCGGGCGTTGCATACACCTGTATGTTTCGTAGCAAATGGTGTTGAAACTATAAATAAAAAAAGTACATCTAGTCATCACTCTTATTTATTTTAGGTTTCTTATTTCGTTTTCTCTTTTTAAATTTCTTTTTAGGTGGTGGAGAAGTTTCCTCTTGACTGTCATCATCACTACCATAAGATATCTTGACTAGTGCTCCAGGTTGCTTCTTCTGCGGAACTGGCTGGACTATCTTCTCAGCGGGGTGATCATCTTCATCATCAGTGTTTTCATTCTCAATACTAACTTCTTTGTTTTGTTCATCATCTGAAGCTTCTTCCTTTTTAATTAAAGAATTTGATGCCTGTTTATTGAGTACCACGCAGGTCAGTCTACATCCAGCATTGCTAGAACATATTTCTAATAGATTGTCATCTGCTGCCCACACTTTTACTTCTCCAGCACTTGATGCAGAATACAACATATCATTCTCATAGTGCAAACATTTTACTCTTTGCTTATGTGCTTGATAAGTCGAGGCTTTTGTGTCAGAAACAGTTAATGAAATGATGTTCCCGTTTTCTAGCCCCACAAAGAGTTTCTCATCGGTCACCCATTGAACTGTAGTTGGTTTTGAATTACATGTAATATGTTTCTCTACTGCTGCCTTGTTGAGTGTCCATATATCAACACTTTGTTGATAAACTAGTGAGAACCTATCGCCTCCAGGAGAGAATTTTATTTCTGTTGGCATTGATATTCCTTTGCTGGCTAGATTAATAGTGAATGCTGGTCGACCCTTAATTAAATTCCATGTTCTTAATGTTTTGTCACCGCCTATACTTAGTGCAAGCTTGTCTGTAGGGTGAATTGTTATTGCGATAACTGGTTCGCCTGAAAATGAAGGGATTTCATTAGAATTTTTCTCCATATTTGTATGTTAAATAGTAAAATTTTATATGGACACTAAAATTTATAAATAAATTAATATATTCGGAGTTTAGAACAAACTCAATTTTAAGTTAATGTTAAAACATTACATAATATAAAAATTAAAAATAGTTAAGGATACTAACCTCCATGGGCTTTCTTCCACATTTTTTCAATTTGCCAGTTGCCCGTGCGTGTTACTATAATGGATCCGTCATCACTACCACTTAACAGGTGTGTCCCATTGTGAGTAAATGCCACTGTGTTTATAGTACCATCGTGGTTCATCAGGACCGTATGCTCTTTTCGTGTCTTGAGATCTATTACAACTATTCTATCATCTGTGCCGCCAGAGGCTAAGAATTTCCCTCCAATTGTCACACATCGTACTGATGCAGTATGAGAATGTGTTGCGAAAGTTTGTTTTAATTTCGGGACCTGGTGAAAAAATAACCAATTAAAGATTGAAAACACCATTAGAAAGTAAAAAAAATTTAGTTGTTAAGACTTACAGTATCTTCAGTGGACACCGAATAACCAAGTAAAAATCCTTCATATGTTCCCACAATTGTTTCGTCCATAATGTTAGAAGAATAAGCAATACGATATTTAAACAAAATATATTTTCAATGCACGACATGCACGTCTGATCTGCTCGCACGTGGTGTCCAATAAAATGACATTGACAGTTATTGAAAAAGTCAAAACAAAACTCTTCTTTTTTGCTCCGGCAACCATACCTTGCATTTTACCAAGTGGGCACAATCAAGGTAAAAATTAAACACTTTCTTACCGAAATTACTCGTCGGAAGTTCCTCGTCGTCGTTCTGTCGTCGGAAACAGTGGTCTGAAATTATGCAAGCTTTACACTCTCGGGAAGTAGTGCGACATGGCCACTAACAAAAGCTTATTAGTGACTTTTCAATAAATTTTTGAACGAATGTTAACAAAAAAAGATGACAGCGTCAGTCAAATCCCAAGAAAGAGCATTCATCACTTTCCTTCACAAAAACCATTTTCCCGCAGTTTATTGGATGGATAGATCTGTATTTAGTAGTTAGTTAGTGAAATTGTGTTTTCCAATAGTTAGGCCAAACATAATAATCATTCTGGTAAGTGTGCGTTGTTATTAAAATCGCTTTAAAAATACGTATCGTCGCTATCGATCTCCATTACGAGTGACATTAATGCTGTTTATTTTGGATCAGGATTCCCAAAAGAGGACTTACTTGGACATCTACAAGATGGATTTGGCGGAGACAATGAAGAGTGTGTTAGCTAAGAGTACAGGAGGCTCTGGGAGCGCGGCGGCCAGCACTAGCACGGCTCCCCCGCACGGCGCCGAGGGCTATGTCACGGAGAAATTATACATGCTCCTGCAGCTGTACCTGCAGAACAAAGGCTGGAGCCCTAGCATAGAACTCCTACAGTGTTTCAGTGATCTAAAGGAATCATCAATGCTCCCCAGTGCAGCTTATTTGCAGTATGTTTGAATTATACATATTTTGTCAACATGTACCCAAATAAATTATTTAGATCAGTGTACTGCATAAGTATTTTAGGATATTATTAACTATTCTCGTTTGAAAATGAGCCCTTGTATTTAGGTTACATTATATTGTTACTTTCCAAAATTTGATCCATAAAAGAGAGACTATTGGTTGTTGTGTTACAATTGCTTTTTTTTTCAAAACAAGCGAGTTTAGTTCTATACTAGGAAGAATAACAATCCTTACTAATATTATAAATGAGAAAGTGAGTTTCTTTGATTGTTATTCCTTCACGGCTTGACTAAGTAGCCGATCATTATGAAAATTTGCATACATATTATTAGGGGTACAGAGCCCAAGATAGGCTACTTTTTATCCCGTGAAAGTATGTTGTTTCAATGGGAAAATCATTCCTTTACTATAGAGGGCGCTGTGTCGGCCAACAGATGGCGCCACAATCCGCACTATGGGTTGTTTTGTTGTCAAACAAAATCTATGTCATAAAATTAACACGAGCAAAGCCGCAGGGAAAAGCTAGTCTCTAATAATTTTGAAACTGACCTATGTAATAAAGTCTTTTCTATTGATGATTGATATTTACTTAATATATAATATGCTGACGTATTTACTACACCTCAGTTATATGTAATCGTCTGGTTTATGTTTTTAAGTTTTTTTTTTCATTTTTATTGCTAGCCCTGCCTACTCCATTTATAACTATTTGTTACCCTAAGGTTGCATTGAAAAGATTTGTTTGAGCAATAAGGCTGCCCTGTTTCGAATACACTAGTCTGTTAGCTATTTTGTATTCACAGTGTTATGTTTGTATTCTAATGTTTATAGTCTGTGTGTTCCAAATAAAGCATATTCTATCTATCTATTTATGATGTATAATATGTGTTTTAATCAATAAATAAAATAATTAAATAAAGTAGTTATAAACACTTAAACAATTTATTTACAGAATGATGGCATCAAGAGTTGGACTAGACACACAAGGCAGACTTATACTACGGGAGAATGGCAAGATAATTCTGCCGTACGAGCATTTTGCCAATGCAGTGATGCTAAAACACATGAATGGACCCCATGGGCTGCACCTCGGATTAGAGGCCACAGTGCGAGCAGTGAGTTTTCTTTTGTATATTCAATAAATATCAAAGATTACTATATTTATAGATAACACACCTGCTCATAATCTGTATGAATTATGATTAATTTATTTTAGACTTGTCCTTTCTTCGAAAATAATAATATTTCTAATAAAATCATGGTAAGACATATTAGAAATGCATATAACAATAAACCTGTGGCAAAAACGCTGTATATGCACAACCCCTCTAAGTAATATTATGATTATTTATTGTTTATCTTGTATTGATGATTATGTCCTTTCTTTATTGTGTCAAAAAAGGCGTTAATTTAGCTTTAACTATAATTCAAAACACCTAAAAAGATTACAGTGTAAAATTTGCTACTAAATTTATAAATAAATTTGCATTATGCATTTCGTCACATCCAGTTATTTGTATTACAATTAGGTCAATTAGGACCCTTTGTTTAAATTAATATTTAAAAAAGTCTATGTATAAATGTTAGATAAGACATTGGGCATGTAATACTATAAATAGTACTGAATCTAAAATTTATGTGAATGGTTATACTTCACAGGTTGTTGAATCATATACAATAGGAAGGGAACAGTTTGGCATGGAGAAAGAATTCATAGTGGAGGTAGTTCAGAACTGTCCAAACCCTGCTTGTCGCTATTACAAGAACCAGCTTGAGATGACACAGAAGACCATACAGCAACACCTTTCACAGCAACCAACATATATCCCAGGTAAATAGCACGTAATATTTGTTTTATTAAGTTTCACTGATAAATTCTTCATAGAAAAGTTTGTGTACATGTTTATTGTTATGGAACTAGCTTAAAAGACATTTCCATTGCTGTTTCTCTTGTAATAACTTCAATTTTTTTACTATTTACTTTATTTACTGTTCAAAATTACTTAATTTTTAAATCAGGATTTCATATGATTAGAGTTTCTTTGATAAAATTTAATTTTTATAAAGATGTGAAAATATTGAAAGCTACCTGATGATATACTAGCTTCTCTCCCTATCTCCTCAGATGCAGGCGCTTCTAACCTGTCAGATAGCCAGGCTGTGGAGCGCTTGCTGAGAGGCACGGCGCTGGCGCAAGACTATCAGTTGCCGCTGGCGCCACATTTAGCAGCGCTCAGTGAGTTTTTATGTAAAAATCATTACCACTTCTGAACTTTTAATATTTTTGTTTTTGATTACTTGCAGTTGAATGCTAACCTAAATTGTAGTACTATGCTACCTAAATTTTCCAATTTTGATTTATCTGTTTCTTCCTTTATAATGTATTATACTTTTATGTGTTAAAGCAGGTCTTATAAATAGTTTTTTAATCTTCTTTAGCGAGTCTAACAGGAGAAAAGTCTGATCGGCGTGCACAGGAGAAATTGTCTCAACACCAGCAAATGTTACTCCAGCACCAGAGCAGATCGATGGGGCATCAGTCTTCGATGGACAAATATAGTCACTCACAACAACGCTCGTCTAGTTCCTCACAGGCTTCCGAAACAAAGTCCAAGCACCATTATTCTGATGAACACAAGTTGACAGATTTCTTAAGGTGAGCATTAAAATTCTGTATACCAGTCACAAACAATGGGGAACTTGCAAGAAAGTGACATTGAGAAGCTATATGAATAACTCAATAATGATATTCATAAATACGTAACTGGTAGATTTATTATAAAATTAATATTTACGAAATATTTTAGTTATAAGTTATGTAAAATGGAACGTCATTTGAAACACCAAGACGTGGCGTATTTTGTCGAAAGGTCGAATCTACTTACTACTCTTTTTTTGTGAGATTTGACTTCACTGTTTAAAGGGTTATCTATTCCTATAAAAAGTGTGATTTATTATAATAACTAATAAATTAAAAGTACAATATTGCTGCGACATAAAAATGATAATCACGATTTCAAAAGTCAACGTCTCGATCGATGACTGATATCACTTCATTTAATTCATTGAGCGTTTTCACAATGTATGTCTAAAGGCCCATTTAGACGACGACGCCAGTTTAGTGGCAGCAATAATAGCTGTCGTTTGAACGATGTATGTCAATTATTGCTTTAACATTATTGTATGCAACCGGCAAAAAAAAAAATTAGTATCTTTACGATACTAGAAATGAATTAAAAACTCATTACAGGGCAAACTTAGAAAGCCTAGAGTCCCTGAGCGGCGGCGGGGGTGGCGGCGGCGGCGGTGGCGGCGGCGGAGGCGGCGGGGCAGCGGCGGCGGCGGCGGCGGCGACGGGCAGCGCGGGTGGCCAGGAGCGGGTAGTGCGGGCCTTCGCGGAATTAGCGCGCAATTTGCAGCGCATGCGGCCTTGCGTGCGTCCTGCCATGTGCAAGCCCTACGGCAAGCAGAGCGAGCAGCTGCAGAAAAGTAAGTAATTCTCATCTTGCCTAGGTTTTAAAAATTGTAATTTTTTCCAATTTCATTTACTAACCGTGCATCCACAGCGCAGTTACCTTTTGTGGAGCAACGTTTCCAAATGGGAGTGAACAAATATCCGATAACAAAGTTATTTGTAAAGTGGCAAAAGTAGAAGAATGTTACCCAGTGTTATCATGTTGCATTTTGGTTGCATTATGTTGCCCCCACAAAAAGTAACTGCGGTGTGGATACACGGTAATAGGACAATTGTAGATTAACAAACAATTTTGTTTTTCTGTGATCAAAAAGAAAAATTGTTTTAAAGAGGTTTGTAAATCAAATATGTGTATTATTTTCAGTATTGCTCGACACTATACAGTTGGTACAGTCGCTCCGTAGTTACTTGCCGCCTCCGCATATCCAAGTGACATCATGGAAAAATGATGACAAACTGCGGTGAGTTTATTATTTCTTGATAAGTTTTTTAAAATTATTTTTGCTCAGCTGTTGGTTCTGGTAAATGAAAAAATAATGTAGCATTTTGTGATTTTTTAATATTTTTTAAGTAGATTTGCAATCAGTTTTTACTATAAGCAAATGTGTTGTAGGACAGTTTTGCTGGACGAGTGTGCTTTCTAGTGAAAGCATCTGCCTACTACCCGTCCGTCTCAAGTTTGCCGTTACCTCCCGCCGCGTGGGGAGTGCGCGGACCGCACCTCAAGGCAGATCCGAAATGCTAAGCAACTGCCGATCTGCCTTGAGGTGCGGTGGAGTGTGCGCGGCGGGAGGTAACGGCAAACTTGAGGCGGACAGGTAGTACTCATATGTTTTGTCAGTTTGTGTTCAATATAATATTCTTCCGTTTCATCCGATTTAAATACAATTAATTTATAAAAAATTTATACACATAGGAAAATATCGTGTTAACAAATAACCTTTTCTTATTTTAACTTGTCGAGTGTGAGCTCCATTCATTGAGTTCAACTGCCCCGTATACAGATTAGATTTATTGAATGTGTAGAATAAAATGTAAATTATAATTGAACTGTGTTGATTAAATTGTTGACATAAAAATTGCAGGTGCTTACAGCGCTAAGACGCAAAAATTTGTGCGCCTCATCCTGAGATATTTTAATAATTGTTTGGGTGTCTGTAGGGATGGCTAGAGACAGTGCGACTTCGGAGGTATTTTGACAGCAACCCTACAATTACAGCTCAAACAACATGGAGGAAATGGAGAACCGCAAGATAGTGAGCGGCAACTAGCCCCCGGAACGCCCCGCCGACGGCTGAGCGGCGCCGGCGCCTCGCGCTTCCACTACGGTTTCATGTCGCGTATACCCGAACACTGCCGCCGTCGCCTGTACACGACAAGCTATAATGGGCCCTGTACGCCAATGTTGTCTTTGTGACAGTTTACGTGACAGAAATAAATATTATGATTTTGAAATAATTACTACTGAAATTACCTTTCGAATTCTAAATTAATTTAACATTAAACTGTCACAATAATTAACATTGTTATGTAAGTTACGGAAACACAAAAAACATAAACAAAAACAACAGTTTAATAAACAGTTGTTTTTGTTTTTTGGTTTCAGTTTTTAATTGGTTTCGTGTCACATATTATTGGTGTACAGAGGACATTTTCACTTGTCGTATATATAATAGGTCATAGGTACACGACATGTGTGTCAATATTTAATTTTGTTGTGTTTTTATAACGGTCAGCGACGTCTTAAGCCAATATATAAGCTGGAAAATGGTGTAGAAACTCTTTCGCACATTTTATTTACTACTAAAACAGTAGTTTCATTTATTTATATGGTAACACTACTTTATATATTATACAAGGTGTTATTTTTATCAGTTTTTAGGGTAATTTAGATTAGTTTTCACGTTTGTTGGGTTTTAGGTTTCTTGTATTTTTAGGGTACCTACGTTAATTTTGTGACCGTTTTGATTTGAATATTACAGAATAATAGAAGTTTTGTTTACCCATTTATTTTATATCTATTTACTCCGCTGGTCGAAGGAAATGGTACGAATATTATTGTTTTTTTTGACAACATTTTATTATTATATATTTTTTCTTACGACATTACTGCGAAACTGCATACAAGTGGAAGCGAGGTAGGCTTCTGGTTGTTTTAGAAATACGTATTTTAACAGTAAGCAGCGATACTTATTTACCATATTTGACATTTGTTGCGTGTCTCCTTCGTAATGTAAATTTATATTCAGCACACATGGGTTGGTATGTTTCCCTTGCCTTTTTTATTTTAAAAAATGTTTTATACTTTATTTGTTGGTGTTTGTTGTCTTTTGAATTAAGTATTTTTTTAAAATCTTGAATGGTTTTTTTCAGTAGAGTTAATTGTAAAACGCTAATAACCTCAAAGGAACAAATGGGATATGTTTATTTATAATAATTTGCGTGTAAATCCGAGTTTAGAAATGCTAAATTGATTAATTTCTATATTTTTAATTTTTATGATAATGTTAATGTTCGGTTTAAAATTAGTTTATAATTTTGAATCCAGGCCTTTCATAGAAGTCTCATGGAATTGCTAAAAGTCATAAAATAGAAATTGTTTTATATCATGACATTAAAGAAATATAGGCCTGCTATTATTAGTGTTTTATAATTAACCTCATAATATTCTTTCAAATGCTTTTAATGTTTCCTGTGCATGTTTTTTTTGGCAGTTACGATGTTAATTTGTCATAGTTGTAATTCAATTTTAGTTTATTGTCGTAAGTGCATTACTTACACTGTGATAGAGGTGTAATAGGAGTAGGCCTGAGCGAAGTCTTGACATGAATGTAACATAGATAAACAGATTATGCAAAGGTTTTACGTTTTTTCAATACACATAGAAAAGAGATAATAGGAATGAAGAATTAGGAACAGTTTATATGCTAAATATGTGAAACTATTCGGTTATATCACTCACATTCAGGGCTCAGAACCGGTTAATTATATGCCAACTTAAATGTTAACTTTTGTTTTTTTACATAAAAATTATGTATTGATATATATCATAGTTGTATTTTTTAAAATTCCCATTTTATGGATAAAAAGTTGACCATACTAAATTAATCGGTTCCCAAGCCCTGTCGTATTTATGCCTAACGTTTGAAAAATTCACGAGCAACATTGTTAAGCGTTTTTTGAAATGATCGGCCATGTCTTGTCTTGTTCGGGGGGCGAGTATCTTATTGAAGACTGCAATTTTTCACGTCGTCTTAGCTAATTGCCTGTGAATGTATTAATTTAGGTTTGGTAAGTTGTCAAAAGTAATGGTCATTGTACACTGCACATTGAGGAGTTCATGTCATAGCTAAACTGCAATTTGTGTCGCAAGGTTAGACGGAAATGACAATACGATATTTTCTAACAATTTCGTTGTTTTTCAACAATTATGCAGGTTGCAGATCAAGAGCTAAGTTGTTTCCAGTTAGTTTTACGTACAATACGCGTTGTGGCCTGCACCTAAGTATGAAAAATCATTTCAGCTATGCAGACTACGCTAAACTAAGTAGCAATGACTTAGCTTTTTAAATTGTGTTTCCATTTCTATAGAATTTGTTCGTCTTGATCGTCAATTTACTTGCGTCTTTCGAAGTTTACTTACATGTTTAAATTCAGTTATACTTTGGACTTTGCATTGAATAAATGTGAAGACGTTCCCTCACTTTTACAAAACATTGTGATGAACACTCATTGTGCAGTAACAATTATATAAATGCGTAATTAAAATATTGTTTGTAGCTTGTTGAGTTGATATTTCATCTGATAATGATACCCAATTATGGATTATGCAACAAAGGAGCGTTATGATCTAAGATTATCTGGTACTAGCATTTTTGCCCGCGACTTCGTCCGCGTGAAGTTCCGGACCCGTTCTCGTGAGAACTACATTGATTTTCTGGTAAAACCTATGTCACTCCCTGATAATGTAGCTTTCTACTGGTGAAAGAATGTTTGAAATCGGTCTAGTAGGTTCGGAGCCTATTCATTTCAAACAAACAAACAAACAATCAAATCTTTCCTCTTTATAATTTTATTAGTAAAGATGATCTGTGTTCCGAGTATTTGACAGATATAGGTAATAACATTGCTTGAAATAGCATAATCCGTCATTGTGTGTTCTATGGGCTGCATTGACTACATAATCTATGATGTAGTCGGTACAACCTCGTTTTCAGTTGGAATTCAATTCATCTGAATAAACCGTTAGGACGTAATCAGTAAAAAGCAAATACTGCTATTATATACTTCCAAAACATCATTTATATTGTGAAAAACGTATGTTAGTGCAATAAAGAGGCAAAGCCTACATTAAAATTAGATTTTTGTATCTTAGAACTGTAATTCTAAATTATAAAAAAAATGTAATCGCATCGCGTTTGAGGTATGGGAGGTTGTAAATGTATTAGGTAGGTTCGGGTGTGTCTTGGTCTCCGTGTATTGGACTGTTGTAATAGAACATCACGTTTTTATCCTCTAAGTTGCAGCTATTATTATTTAATTGATAGGGTACACAATTTTTCCGATGTATGTCTAAATGTGGACACAGATATTTGGCGCATGCGTTGCATGACTTGTTTCTAAGGTACGCGTTGCACATGCTTGTCTACTGCGCGACGAATCTTGCCTTGCCATGCGTGTATCTGCCTTAACACTTAACCGTACGACTCGCAAGATTCCCGTACCTTCATCAGTACAATATCTTATATTTGTACAATATTATGTAAAGTATGAATATGGAATATGTAAACACAAATATAGTTATTATTTTAATGCCACTTTATACGAGGCTATTATCGTCGAACTAACAGCTTGTAATTAAGGTGATGCGACAGTCGATCGTACAAAATCTCGGTGAAGTATTATAAATCTAAAGAATCTCTCTGTATTAGATTAAGCTTTCTAGTCAAAAATGGATTTGCTATGACTTTTTATAAATTGGAAAAAAAAACTTTTTTTATTAGGTATTGAGCGTTGGCGAATATATTTTCCTATAGTTATAAAGAGAATTAGGTATTTTTTGATCTGTCAATAACGGCGAATAATTTTTGGTACATTGCATCTAAAATGATCTCAGGTTTGCGACACTGTGAGCACGTGGAATATTTGAACAGTTGCCTCTAAATTGCACCTGTGGTGTGGAAAGTCGGCTTTATCCGTCTGTAACCTATATACACGTGTTGGCTATTTATATCTTATTTCATTGAGTTTCTCTGTTTTTTAACTATTTTGGTAATAATAATAAATTTTCTTATCTTTTTTAAAGATTGTGAATCGTCTTACAAAATGAAATATTATTTATATGGTCGTCTATAACTTTTATTGTAAGTAATATAACGGAATTGGCATTTGGCTCCTGTGATAACTCTTTATTATTTACTGTCATTGTTTGGTATTTAATGTAAAGTGCCGCAAAGGTTTTGTTTCTAAAGTATTTTGAATTGTACAATAATTATTTTCGGGCAACAGTGATTTTGTCTATGTATTGGCCTTGCCATATACCTAATTTATTTGCCGAAATTATTAATATTAATTTGTAAAATGGTAATTAAGTGGATCGACAAACCAGTGCTTAGAAATAAATAATATAAATCATTGCGTTGTTTTCTTTAACTCTTTATTCACTTATTGGATAGGTAAGTGTTGTACAAACTTACCCATTAGACATGTAACAACGAAGATTTTCTTATGTTAGAGAGGAATTTATTACGATTGAGGCTGGTCTTCACTAGGAAACAATTGAACGTGCTATTCGTGACGATAGGGATGTATACGTACTTGTTGGTGGAGATCAACAATTTCGACAACGCGTCAAAATTCGTAGTGGAGACGAGGTTTAGTACCTAAGTAACGTACTGAAAATAATAAAATGCAAATATATTTTAATATTTAATAATTAATATTTATTAAATTTCGTAAAAATAATATAAATTTGCATGGAAACATTGAAAGTTGACAATACATAAATAAATAAATAAGTACCTTAGAATACACATCTCTTAAGACATAAAATTGACACTATTATATACTATTTAGGGTCCTATCTCACCGAGATACCATGGCGACGTCGTTGCTGGCTACGTAGCCATGGCTACCTATCGTACCCAAATTAGGTAGTCAAACAAGAAGAAAGTGGCAAATCAGTTGTCCTTGTCCGTCTTGCGACCAGTTTGTCACCTAGTAAGACGCAGCTTGCTCGTGAACAGTTTATTGGCAACGTCACCAGCGTGCCAGGTATTGTCTCCACAAAGTGATCCATTAGCTGTGGCTACCCTACCACACATCTCAACATGAATTGTTGGGATACGTTGCCGTCGTCGTCGCCATGACCTCTCGGTGAGGTAGGGCCCTTAGTTTATCACAAAAACCAGGCGTTACATCCACTAAAGAGATTTGCAGCTGATGGCAGATAGCAATGTATCTGCAATGTTATTATTACACTGATATTGTGATGCAGACTTCATCTGCTTCATCTTCTTCTTCCTCGCTTGTAGACGTAACACAAATGGAATTGACATAATAAAACGTTTTAATGGAATGATAATAAACTATTGTTACAAAACATAGTAAATAAAGTTAATCTGACTTGGTACGCACGCCATTGTGGCAATCTGCCATTTTTGAAGCTAAGTGCAGCGAAAAAACAAGACAGATAGCTACATAAAATTTCTTTTACCGGTAGCTATTTTGCTTTTTTTTTCGCTTTTGTTTATAAGTTTTTAATTTATTTTAATTATAAAAGTTGTGAATGGCTAGAGAAAGTGCCTGTGAAGGCCTAGTCTCTGATAAAATAATTCGAGTGTGGAAAAAATCTAAGGTCGCCGCGACTAAAGCGCAAGCCACACCGAAGCTGAGCGGGCTAGCGAGCTAGGCGGGCGAACATCGTTTCACCTCTTTACATACTTCGGTTCACACCGCGAGCTACCGACTAGAGGTGAAACGATGTTCGCCCGTCTAGCTCGCTAGCCCGCTTAGCTTCGGTGTGGCTTGCGCTTAAAAGTCGCATGTCTGTTCGACATATGCGTATGCCCAACGCAGAGCACGCACATCGGGACGGGATGGCAAGGGTTTAATTTTTTTACCAATGGAACTTCAAACGTACGATATAGAAATAAGACAATTTTTTTGTGATTTTTTGATTGGCATTTGTAGAAAATATTGAAATCCCTTGCCATCCCGTCCCGACATGCGTAGGCATTAATACGGTTTCATATAAATTGGTTTAATAGGCCTAAAATTGTGAAAAATACATAATACCTACGTGTCTTTGGCACAAACATCAAATTACATAGTTTCGTGGGCAACATTTATATTTTAGGCTTAATTCACATCGGAATGGCAGCTCATGTAAAACACTGATTATGAAAAAAATGGTGACGTTATTTACAGTGCAACACATAGTTATAATAGAATTAGCAAAACCGTTTTTCGATGTCGACGCATGTGCGTGATTACAGCCTTCTGTTTTTTATATATTCTCGGTGCCTCTAAAAGTGAGATACCTTCTTAAGTACATAATATTGCTTAATGGCAATAGTATAAGACATCGGGAAAAAAAAACTCGCGAATTGCATTACCACATAAGCCTAAGATTAATTTAATAATCCATTTTAGATAAGCGGACCATTTTATGTAGATGAATGTTCGAGAAAAAAGTCGCTCGGCTTTGCCGCATATACCTATTCTAGTTAAATAAAGCTGAACATTTTACTCATTAAATAAATATTGCCGAACGGACAATGCCTAACCGCTTATGTGTGTAGGAACCCTGAGGTTGTATTGAGTGATTTTTTATTCCCGATGTTATTAACCAGTCAAATTCTGATGGTCCGTTGAAGACTTGATGAACGTATGGCCGACACTATGAGCGGCGAGGTAGTAGTGTATGTCTTCTAAATTTTCTTTGTAATACTTATTATAACAACAGTCAATTTGATTTAATACACCTATCTATAATATTACAATGCTACTCTAGCGAATATCATTATCATAAAATTTCAATTGGGTTTAAACAAATCAACAAAAATATATAAATGAAGAAGAATATTTGAAAAAAATAAAAAAATGAAAAATATATCTCTGTATAAATAAATAAAAATAAAATTTAATTTGATGAGATTTTTTCCTTATACATGAATGTTCAACTTCTGCATGCTGGCATACATTGCCAAAAAAACTCGCGTAGACTTAACAAAGAAACCAAAACAACTTTTACATCATAGGAACAGCTTTGACAAAGTAATATACTAGCCCTGCCTGGAGCTTTGCCCGAGTGGAATTCGCTTTGTGGTATTATTTTAAACTCTGAATAGGTATGAGTAGACATTGATGGTACAGTCAACAAAGGAGTTGACTGACCCCCCTCTGTATATATAATTAAAGATTTCTAAATATTGCGTGACGGGATTTACTTGAAATTTTATTTATCAATAGTATTCATATTGTACTATGTAATTACAAATTTTCAAGTAAATCCCTTCACACAATATTTAGAAATCTTTAATCATAAATACAGAGGGGGGTCAATCAACTCCTTTGTTGACTGTACCTATATTCCGTTTATACGCACTTTACGTACTTTGCACAAAAGCTGTAAACAATCGTCTGATTCAAGATGTAAATCGATGGGAATTGATCACAAATGATTTTATTGCGATAAAATTGTGTGTTTTATTATTGCGATAAAACACACAATATTATGTTACCACAATTAACTATGACAAAGTAGTTCAAACACCATCATAGAAATTCTCTGGAAATCGTGTGCCAAGTAGGTACAATCCGCGCCACTAGAGATGAGACCTGATTGATTGCTTATTTGACTTGAGCAGTAGACGATTTCTACTAAAATGGTATAGAAATCGTCTACAGCGGAGGTCGAATTATGTGATACGCCAGGGCTCACTCTCTCGGCGCGGATTGTATAGTGGAATGAAATATAGGTAAACTGTTGTATCCAGTTCTATCTATAAATCCGTGCCTATAGAGCACGTACGATCAGCATAATCTATGGACGAGTTCAAGAAGTTTCATTTGGTTTCGGTGTGAACACGTATACTGAGTCATCGAGCCAGTAATACGCCTGAGCGAAGTCCCCCTCACAGAGGTAAGGAGTTCTTGACCACGAGGACAGAGCAAAGCCAATGGAGTCCATGAAAGCCACGAACGAGGCGACTTGCTCCTCAAAAGTGGCGCCTTGGATCGGGAGACGCTCTTCTGGCTTGTGGTCTGGGGTTACTGGAAATTTAATTTAATTTTATTAGACTTTCATATTAATGCAGGTGAAGTCAAAACGGCATGGTATTTGTCCATCTAAGTAATCATAAGTCTTCTTTGAATTTTAAAGTCTCCTAACAGCTATGTCCAAATTCTTGTTTATGGTACGAGTGTGACTTATAAAATTATCGATGTTTATTTTATTTTAAACTTATTTTTAACGATAATTTTATATGTCATACACGGACCAAAAACAAGGATTTGAACATAGAGAAAGCTGTTAGGATACTTTAAAATTTTAGGAATTGTTTGTGAAAATGGGCATTACACTTTTAACTTTATAGCCGAACACACAGCAGCACACAGCATTAATAACACTGTTTTAATTGTACAGAATGAGGTTTGATTAAAAATACATTTCAAATGACGTTATTAAAGTTACCTTCCTTACCTTCTACATAAGGTTTGTATGGCAACACCAATGCGATCAGCAGCACACCGGTGGCTGTCAGCGCGTTCTTCGCGTTTTCCAGCATGCTCTTAGGTTTGCTGCAGCGGTCCAGCAGATTCAGCATACACACGCAGTCGAACTGCTGCCCGCGCCACCACTCGTCTGTATCTAGTAATCTGAAAGTACGTAATTAATTATTTTTAAGGCTCCGCACACAAAGACAACAAGAGACAGTGGGGAGGGAAAATTGACACGATAAATGTAAGTAATTCCGAAACGGATCATTGTATCGAAAAATGATCTTTCCACACCCTCGATGTTTTGAAAAAACCTATCTAACGATATCCCATAACGGGGTGTGCGCAAAACATTTCTACTTTACATGTAGGAAGGGAAACATCCCAAAAAAAAATGTTTTTTTCAAAATTTTGTTCCAGCACTTTGTTAGCCCGGTTAGCATTGTTAATAGGTGAATACAATTGCAGCTTTCTAGCAAGCGTCTAGGCGCTAGACCGCGGACGAACAGACGGACATGACGAAACATAAGGGTTCCTTGTAGTATTACGGAACCCTAAAACGTCTACTCACGTATATCCTTTACTTCCAAGCGCTTTCCTCATGCTAGCTGATATTTCAGTGGCGTATTTAATCGAGTAGAGGTTCGTGAATCGTCTGCTGACTTCGCCATCGCCGGCGCCCACATCTACCACCGTAGCGGAGCCGCTGCCCGACCACTTGGATGCTTGAAGCAGCAAACGGGCTTGGGCTTCGGATAGCACGAACATAGAGCCCCGACCTAGCCATCTGAAATATACAATACGAAATTGTTTATGGCAATTACTTTCAGAAGTTTCTTTCTACAGCCAATGAGAGATTATGATTCAAATTCGGACTCATAAAATATATTTTCTTTTTAAAATGTATAAAATATCACATAAATGACACTGCACGGAAAGCGTAGCAATTTTTTTCGTATTGGATGAATGTCACAATTTAGAAATAAGTAATATGGATGATTCCCAACAATCGAGTTTCAACACTTCGCTGTAAAATAAAGAGATCTCTGTGTATTCAACAATCAAAGATCTTTTTCAAGATGCGTGCTCATCGCAGAGGTGAACGTGTGCGACACGTCGTGTATCATATTAAAACTACATTTATATCTGACGACAAGACCTAAGTATTTCAATGTCGCATCGAGATATCAGGTGCAGTAGGACACTTGACTTGTCAAGCAGGTCAACAAAAAACTAATTTGATTTCTTTCAAGACTGTGCACTCTACATAATACCTAAGTACTAACTTAAAAGGAAACCGTAAATTTTATTATTATGAGAAAAATAACGCACTGTATTATACTTAATAAAATTAACGGGGTGTGGCTTCACTGCATCGCTGCTCGCCAAAGTGCAGTTGTAAGAATTATTACCCGTGCAAGACGAATGCACCTATTAATTTTGTTATCTAACTTAATTGTCGACATAACAAAGTTCGCTGATCGTTTGAAACCTTCTAATTTAACCGAACGTTAGTAACTTCCTCGAAAGCTATTTGTAAGCCAGTCGCCGCGGAGCTGAGCAACAATAGCGCAATTATCCACTACCGTTGGCCGTGTGGTGGCCGTGGAAGGTGGTTCGCGTTGGGCCGCAATTACTGTGGATAAAACACAAAGCGCGCTGCGGGCACCGGCGCAGGGCGTCTAGCTCGGACGCGGCAAATTGTGCGCCGGCGGCCCCACCGCCGCCCGCCGCGACGTCTTCATCGCGCCCCGGGCCAGCGGCGAAAGTGGATAATGACTGGTAAATCCTTCTCTCATTAGCTGAGAGCGAGCGTCGCACCGATCGATACGAATTCGTCTTCACCGGGTAAAGGGATAATCGGCGCAAGGCTCGAGCTCTGTTATTAGCCGTAGTACCATATATCACGCGCTGCATTATCCGCGGCCCCCGGCACCGTGCCGCAATTACTGCAGCGCAAACGACTCGCCTCGGCCGGTCACAATACCCTATTAGGATAGCCTTATAGGTGCGAGTGTCCGCGCGGCAAGAAGTTTGGCGAGGTGTTGCGACCGCCGTATCTATAAGTCACAGTGAATGTCTCAGTCGCAGGGCTGCTCCGCGGACAATAATTGTCGCACACGAGTATCATTATTAGGTGCGGATATCGGGCGGAGGCGCGGTCGCGTCGCTAGCAGCTCGTTTGCGGCGACGAGCGGTGCGGATTGATTGCTTTATTGTGAGGCTTGTGGCGCGGCGGCGGGCAGGCGGGCCGGAGACGCGCGATACATGATACATGAAGCGGCCGCGCGCCCGCAACTAATGAGCACCGCACCGCGTAATTGTCACCGAGCACGCCACGCCGTAAACTCATGGGATTCCTCCGCATTGCGAATGACGCGCGATTGAGTCACCGCTCTGCGCGCAAAAAACAAGCGAGAATATGACGCTGTTTACACTGTTGCGCGGATGGTATGATGGATTTATTATGAACATAACGAGTTTAAACAGGCATTGTTGTCGACTGTTTCTTTAAGTTGCTCGCTGAAAAACCGTTTGAATGGACACCTCCTTAAGTAGTTGCTTTAACTTCGACAGACGTAAAAATATGCCACACTATAAAATACATCATAATTCAAACAGTTCTTAAAATGATTATTGGAATAAGGGTGTGATCTCAGCGTTTTCACCAAAGATGTGCTAGACCGCTCGCTGAGCGGTGCAAAGATGCATAGCAACTCTGGAAACGGTGTAAATTAGCGGTAGGAGGACGTGAGCAAGCTTTTTCCGAAAAATACACATCTACCACTAAAAACATCATCAACCATTATACCTACCTCGCACACATCTGTCGTACACATCCCTCGCTTGTTTTATACGCACAAAAACCTCACTCCGTTAAGTTGTCCACAGGTACTGCCGGTGCGTGCTGCGTGCGCTGAGCGAGGCTAGATGGAAACTAAACAAAACGATTCTAATGGTCCTTAACGAACATATCTTTCCTACTCATCCGCGCACATTTCTGGTGGAAACGCAGCCTAATTGTATGATAAACTACAAATATACATGTAACCGTCGATGTAAATGTAAGGTGTTGTATCATTACCATTCATGAGTAGGTTTTCTACCTGTTTCTATTGCGTGGTATTCGCAAAGTGGGTTTCTATAGTTACATAAAGCCAGAAAATGTAAAGGATTCCATAGAGGAGGCCACGCTCTGTCGCGTACCTAGTTGAAAATTGTGGTGCGGCGGGCGATGTGTAAATCAAGTAGAGCAGTAGGTGTAGGCGGGCGAGGAGTATCTATTTCAATAGAATGCAGTGGCTTGCAACAAGGAATCCGATGCGGTTATCGACGACGGAGGTGAGAGATGTGTCGCCGGACAGGGCAGCGGGGGGCGCGGGGCGCGGGCTCGTATCGCGATTGCATCGGAGAGCAAACAAGCGGGCGGGGTGTCGCGGTGGCCGGGGGCGCTCAAATCATATTACCCCCGGCCTCACACCCGGCCCGCGCCACACACGTCATTTGAGTGTGCGTCGCTATGGCGACGGCCCGGGCCGTGCATGATATTAGTACGTGTGCGGCTCATCTCCGGCCGTTTAAACTTAACGCGCCGCCGCCTCGCGCGGGAAATTAAAACCGGCTGCGGACCGGAAGGCGCAATCGACCCTCGTTCGCAACGCGCCGCGACGCCTCGTTCCGGCTCCGAAACGTATCACACAACGTACACTGCATGCACGGTACACGGCCTGACTTCAGCTTTATAATGCATAGTGTCCCCGAGGGGGCCGGCATGCTTACGTTTATAAATAATGCTCACTCGTACATACATCTCGTTTGTATCCAATTAGGATAATTCCTATTTATGTTATGGTTTTAATTTAATTCAGTTCATTCAATTTTTAAATCGAACCTGAACTAGGGTGTTCCTAGACCTATGTATACCAGAAGCCAGTAGATACACCCACTCAAGAAAACAAAACCCATACCTCAAGATTTAAGTACGTTCACAAATAAAACGAAGTTTCATACCATTCGAGGCTATCCTACGGTCCATCTAATGAATTTGAGACAAACAAAGTTCAATAAACATTTCAGGGACCACAATAAACAAGACAACATAACATAGCCAGAGCCCATTACACCAATGTGTAGCCGAGATACGGAGCGCCCCACCCCATATGTAGATACCTACACATTTGCTTTACTCAAAGACATTGTCGCTTTCAGGCACCTCATTAGAGCTCGTCCCATGTGAGCCTAGTGGGGGTGGGTGGGGGCGCCGCCACCCCCCACCACACGGCGAGCAATTCTTTCTCGACGCTCGCAAACTCTACTGGATAATTACACTTGGATACGAAAAGGTTCTTTGTCTTCAACGTATTTGAATTTAATTGTAACTAAACTCTTTTATATTTTTATATTTATTCACTACGTACCTATAAAGTTTTTAATTTGAATTAAGATGTAAAACGCAGTTATTTAAATTAAGATGTTTTATTAGATATTCATCCTTCTTCCAATTATCAGTCTAGTACCTAAAGTTACAATTTGCTAAAGAGATTCATTATTGTTGTATAAAAAGGAATAGTAGTCAAACTCGTTGACATCCAAAGATTACATAATCATATAACAGATATCTAACTATCGGTCTATTATAATCCTGAACATCAAATAACCATTAATTCTTTGGAAGCCTCTATTAATATAAGTTAACCTTTCGTTGATTCTCTCTCCGGAAAAGGTAAATGCAGTATCAGTATTAGATGGGGACATAAATCGGAGGCCGAAGTTGGCAGCGATATTAGGTCGCAATAAAATCAACTTGGATGGCATATAATCGAGCGTCACACGAGAGTTACGCGCGGTGTCGTAATGTCGTAACGCAGCCCCGCACAGCACTCGAGCAACAATAAACTATAAAAAAGTGGATAGTAAAATGTATAAACAATGAGAGCACGGCTAAAACGTTTTAGTGTTAAGAGTGGGCCCATAAACCGTTGACACGCACCCGTAAAATATTAACGATACCTACAAGAAAAATGACGACTATCAATGTAGGTACCGATTTTCGGTCGCGAGGACGCGCTACAAATAATGGCGGGGCCGAATTTATACGCGGACCCGAATTGCCCCGATTGAATATTTTACCAGGCCACGAATGCGTCCGACGATATTTTTCTATTTCACCGCCCATTTTTACTATCAATTGCTTAGTTTCCCCTTTAATATTATTCGTTCGTCGACTCGCCCGATATTAAGGAAGGAGTTTTGAATAACCCGATGGCACAATCAATTAAACGTTTGCATTCTCCGAGACTTTCTTGAGTGTTGTGATTGTTAAATAACGTAATGTGCCGTGGCTTCAGTAACGAACATTTTGACATATGAAATAGACGTGCATTTTTAAAAGGGTTGCAATGCAAACGTTGCACGACTCAGAATAAAATTAATTTTAAAACGGTACAATTTTCATTTCAGGAAACTACTGGATCTGTAATAGCTCCAAGCATTGTAGACGTCTTCCACTAAGCGCTGCCTGTGATACAAGCCCATCGCGCGTTTGTTTATTTACTACTCGTGCACGAGAGTGACGTCTATAAACGCGCTGACGGTTATGTTTAGCGTTTTGGAAACACAATAACCTTTAAAAGGTGTAAAGGCGTGGGCTCAATTCGAGTTCCAGTCAGAGTTTAAAATAACTTCTCGGAGGCGACTGGTTTATTGCTTATTGAGTAGCTCTGACGAAACGCGCCTCCGACGATAAAACGCGTCTGGAGTGGAATCTCAGTCAATATCACAATATACGCGGCGACATTGAAATTATCGCGAGGTGGGAGGCGCGCGCCGCTGCCGGCCGTGAGGTGGACCTAACTAAAACAAAATAAGAATCGTTTCAAACAATGAGCATTGTCGCGCGATGTCTGGTCTGTGCGATGTGCTCGCTTGCAGGGTTGCCAGCTTGGCTGAAAAACTGCATCACATGGGAGTTCTACTCCACCCAACCGTTGTATTGTCATATAGGAACATTAAATTTTAAGAAGCTTTCCATGATTGGTTGTCGATGTTTTCAGGTTTTAGATACGTTGTGCAGAATACCATTGAGTAGTTGACATGACATGAAATAATATAAATTCGTTACTGTTTCAGTCCCCGTTTCTCTACTATTTGATTCTACGGGATTGCACATACCTTATCGAATCTAGAGGGCACAAGTCATGAACTTACTTCCAGTTCTTCCAAAATGTCTTATTTTTAATATTTCAGATGTACCTACGTTATTAAATAAAACATTCCCATCATAGCTGTTACCATATTTATTTAATATTGATTGCTTCTGAAATAAATCGTTTGACAGGTTCAGGAATATGTGAACATAAAATATGCATTCCTAAACGAGACACAGACATTCTAGATATGGCTTCGATGAAGACAGTGCTCAGTTGAAAATCTGTGCACAGGCAACCCTGCACTAGTGGCGGTTGCGGCGCGGGCGCAGGCAGCTCGTTAGCGGGCGGCGCGCGATTGGCCGCCGCGCGGTGGGCGGGGCGCGCGACAAACGGCGCGCACGCAAATAGCGCACCCGCACACAAATTAAAACAATAAAATGAAAGTAATAAAACAAAGTGAGCACCGAAGAGTGTCCACTATCGAGAGGCTTAATGGCCGAGCGGGGGCGGCCGCGTCGCGATTTATGCGGACGAAGCACCAAAACTAAAACGTGAACTTTTTCGAAGGGATGATATACTTTTTATTGAAGAATCATATTTTCCTAGGACCTAAAACATCATGGAAAACTATAACGTTAATAATAAAACGTTTCAAAGGACTTTAATCATTCTCATAACACACAAGCGACATACCCTAATACAAACGACCAAAAAGAAGTGCCGGATTTTATAGGAGCAAAACTCCGTATACCGATTTATTTTTACAAATATCTACAACAAGTGAAAATAGACAGTATTGTTATTTATAGCTTCAGTAGGTCCATAGCCCTCTCAAGGTTTTCAATGAGGAAATTCCAGCGCTGGCCGTGTTCAGAGCTCGTAACGAATGTCGTCTCATTTACTAATGTGTCACATGCAGGCGGCGTTGTTTCACGAGGGGGTGGGGGTGCAGTGGGGGGCAGCGGTTCGAAGGGGGAAGGGGTACAGCCTGCTCAGATGACCAATGGCGTCGCGCAGCCACCCGTGCTCGGACGATGCAACGTTAATTACGACGTCGCTCTGAAATCTGAGAGGTATATTAGAATTCCCCCCCTTTGGGAAGATATATAACTAGGGATGCCGCTAGATATTCTTTCGTGAATATACCTAATTATGTTCAATTTGTAATTAACAGTTTGAAATTCTTCTGTTAAAATCAAAGTCAGCCTAAAAATTTTCTGTCTCTTCCAATAAGTAGGAAGAATGTCATTTTTATAGATATTTCATTATTAAAAAATCCCTCGGTAGGTACCTAGTCAGTTTTCGGGAAGTACATGCCGAACATTTACCTACTTACAAAGATGATACAAGTCACAAATGATGAAATGAGTAAAATTACCATAACCTATCATTTTTATCAAATGTTTTTATCAAAAATCCTGGCAATCTAGTTGTTTATAAGCATCTAAATAGATTGCTATGAGTGGGAGTTCATCACGTTAGTTAGGTAAGAACAAACATTTGAGCAGACGGCGTGATTGTGAAAAGGGCCATGATTACACTAGCGCGTAGTTAGCGGAGGCTTCATTAGGAGCCGGGCGGCGGGTGCTGTGGGGGGCCCGAGGGGGGGATGGGAACTCATCTCGGCGGGTGCATCGCTGGCTGCGCGCGCAAACAAATTAAAACGTAAGACGCGCCCTAATCAATAGCCGACTCCGCCGCGAAGCCGAATTAACTCGCCCGAATGAAAAAAATGAACAAAATTATATTCGCGCGAGACCTCAACCCCCCGCGCCGCCCGCCGCCCCACGGAGGAAATTGCTTTTCTTTCAGTGGGCGCGCACACACGCCCGCCGCGCGAGGACGTGAGCGCGAGAGGGTTAGCGCCGACACACACAATATTATAATTTACGTTTGCTCGTATATCGAGGTGTAAGTAGGTACTTTACCTGGGCGTTTCGCGGCGCTCAGCCCTCGCGGCTCACGCTAAATCTGAGCTTTATACGTTCACTTGACGCGACGAGAGCGATATTAGTTTCGAGCGAACTCCTTCCCTACTACAATATTTATTAACGCTCTACGAGGTTCATATATTTTTTTCCATTTTCCCCCTTTTAAAAGCAAATGCTGATACCGTAATTTCATTTGGTTGTAATGTAGGTGCCTGGGGGGTATAACGAATTACGGTATAATTCCCGTCCGAAACGAGGAAAACTATATCGTGGTTCTAACAATGCTGTATACACTTTACATTTAGATGTATTCGACTCGACTGCGACGGCTGGTATTGTCACAGTGAAGTTAACAGTGTCACGCTGGGCTTCCATAAACCTGGAAACAACTCATTAACATGGTGTAGCATAGCATCTACCTTAACCTTTCACTTGGCGTCTGCGTTAAGAGGAACCGTTTACCATTAGGCGGAATTTCATAATATGTATTTATGAAGTTCCGCAACCACTGTTACGAGATTTACTATAAAGGGCCGGTTCCATCAATCCCGAATATCTTTTTCGTTAAAGACTAACCGTTTTTTGACAAGTTCTGCATTTGACGTTTTTTAATTGGGCAATTAGCCTATTCAGGACTTACTTTATTATCAAGAGGTAAAACCGACACTAAATAATAAAAACAAAATTAACTCTCCTATGTTTATGCTCTGTTCTACGTTGGCATCAACCCATATATTTCCTATAAAGAGTATGTATATTACGGTTGTACCTACTAAGAGAAAAGCGGTTCATTAACGTCCTTGATCCAGGCTCCGTCCGCCCGCCCAATTAACGCGTGGGCGATGAGACGCCGCCGCCACCGACCAATGGAAGCCGCGAGGGGATTAATTAAGTAACTTCCCGACTGACCCCGCTCCCCGCGCACCCCCACACCCCCGCCCCGGGAGTCTGCGGACACGCCCGGAAAACTAACCACCTAATGAGGGGAGATGACCTGCCGTGTCTGTGTGTTTTGTCTACGTATGTGCAGAGGCAAACTATGTTCATTGTGTGCAAGTGTCAGCCTTTTGTGTGTTTATGTAACGGCACACTATATGAGCCACACTTACCTAATGCCACAATAGGAAACGAGGTGCCTGACGTACTGTCCAAACTTTACAAAAGTTTACGTAAACACGAGGTTGTCATGTCAGAAATGAGTAACGAAGTAAATTGTAGTTTTAGAATGCTCAAAAATCTGTTTTTAATAACACGTAGTTTTATTACGTGGCCAAATTATATTCTGCGACCTTTTAACTTTCAAAAGTTTTCCATCTAAAATAACTAACCAAACATGTTTTTCAGTTGAGTTCAGACTGAAATACTGACCTGGAAAATTTTGAAGCTCATTTCACAAAAGCTTCATGTTTTAATTAAAAATAAAAGATTTTGTTTTTAATGTTATTAAATATTTAAAATTTTAAAGCAACCATTAATTTATTAAAATAAAAATAAAATAAAAATTCGAACTCACGACCGTTCGAAAGCCGGAGAAATGCTGTTCCAACTGAGCTACCAGGAAGGTTTTTGTGTCTCTGCCACCTAGGGCGGAGGCAACTTTTTTTATTTATTTATTTTAAAATATATATATAAGGTCCTAATTTATTAATGAACTTCCTTTCAACACACGACTATACATATAGGTTACATAATGATCGTTTAAGCAAGGAAATAATGGTCTAGTATTCAGTAAAAAAAATTTGATTGTATTGTTTGTAAGTAGTTAGAAAAATTGCTTACTTACTACATAAATTCATCCATATTCAACCATATTGATAAGTGAGACGCGTTGACGCGCCCTTCGCACCGCACTACCTTTTTTTTCTACTGACGACGGATGGCTGCTACAAGAGAGGCGCATTTTACCGAGTATTTCTACATTTAATGCCTTTTTTTACTGAATACTAGACCATTATTTCCTTGCTTAAACGATCATATGTAACCTATATAGTCATGTGTTAAAAGGTTATTAATAAATTAGGACCTTATATACAGACCTTTGGCTATAAGCACGGCCCGGACACTCCCGGAAATAATTACCTATTTCTACTACATAAGCCAATGTCGTCTGTACACGCGCACACGTATACACATTCGTTCACTGAACGTACACCTTTGCGACTGCACCCGCCACGATACCCGCCTGGGGTTGAGGTAACGCGATTCGGTGCGGGGCGGAGAGTGGCCATTCTACCTCGGGTTATTACTTATTCTATGCTATAAGGGTATTACCACATTAATAGATCGACACCATGGATCGATAGTAAAATGGTACAATCGACGTCGATCGTCAATTGTTGAAAGTGGTAACTACTTTCTTTGCAAGTGGTAAAGCAAGGCTCGTCTCGATGAGTCAACGAATCATTCATTGCTGCTCTGTCATTACGCAGTTTTTATCGCTCGCTTTCCAACATGTAATGTAATGAGAACGATATGATTCACTCATCTTTTCCGCATCGAGAAAATCGAGATACGTCAAAGGATGAGGCTCTTCGACCGACATGCATTCCAGTACAAAATCGTGTACTTGGCACTTCTGATTGTTTTTCTTTTATATAATATGTATCTATTTATGTTATAAGGTAGGTGTAATGACGTAAGCATCGGGAGGTCAATTAAACGAGAGCGGGAGACCTTGCGCCGGAAGCATCCATGACAGATGAGAGGGCGGACAGGGTGGCCTATTGTTTGCACCCAGTGTACAATGTATGTACATACATGAACGATGATCGAATACGATTGCCACATACCTAAACCTTTACAAGTGTACATACAATGTTAGTACGTACATGACTAATATACATAATCACACTTGTAATTCCTGAAGTGGTGGTAGTAAACAGTGTCATACTTGAGCTACCGTTCGACTAAGATGAGAAATTTGTAAATTATTTCCTGCCTACACAAAGAACAATTTTTACCGCTTATTTTACAATAGGAAAGTAATGCAATTCTCAGCACATTCTTATGGGATATTACATCATTCCATACTAGCCGACTCTCGTGGCTTCGCCTGTGAATCCCATTGTTCTCGTTACGTAAGTAATATATGCTAGGCATCTGGGAATGAAATTCCTGTCAAGATCGGTCTGGTCACTTCTAAGATTAGCCGCAAAATAGACAGACTGATGAACAGGGAGGGACGGACAAACGTATTTACGGTCAGTTTCTGAAAAACATTTTTAAATTTACAGTGTCACATTAAATTACAACAGTCACTGGCGAGAGTAAAAAAAAGCAAGCTTGAGAGTTAATGTGGAATTATTGGTGTTTAGAAACTGACTGCTTGAAAATTTTAAATGCAAAATCTTTTATGTTACGTGTGCTTAACTGTGCGTAATTAGTTAGGTACAAACAGAACATCCAATTATATTTGGAAAAAAAATGTTGCCAAATTCGCTAGTCAGTCCAATATACACATTTTATTACTCATTGTGTAACATAAGTATCGTACATATTTAAATATGTTGCCGACTTCATAAATAAGTTAACAGCAATGAAACTTTTATGGGCCATATTCTTTATCTTGTTTTGAATTTCATCAGTGCGTCTGCAATGGCGGATTGTTTTGATAACTCGAGGGCGAGGGTTGATCAAGATTGTACAGGCATGTGATCATTGTCGTAAATAACCAGTATTGTTTTGGCTTTTGCTTAATTAGTGACTTTTCACTTTTACTCGTCTATTTTCATTCTGATTAAATTAGTTGTGAGTTCCAAGACAGCTGCAGTTTCTCCCCCGGGACTTTAATAGGCTTTATCGCATATTGTCAATCTGAGGTCGCCGTTGTTGATCCTGGCTATACAGGAGACACAGCGGTGGGAATGTTGGCTTGCCTTGAATTTTCATTTCTACTTGCCTGCATTATGCGATTCTTCGGCCATGTCGGTCGGAGGTGTGGACAATATGGAGAGACTGATGGTGACAGGGAAGATAGAGGGTAAAAGATCTCGAGGCAGCAGTCCCATTAGATGGTCATACCAGATATCCAGTCATCTGAATATGACTGTAAGCGCCGCACTACACCAGGCGTCCAAGCGTAAAACGATGGCTGGAACTGGTTGACAAGATCGTGTAGAGTCACGTTCTTCAGCAGTGAGAAAGAAGAGAAGAAGAGAGTGGCTTTTCAATGTGATCTGGAAGCTTTATGGCGTACGTATTTACACCATTATAAAAAGTATGGCCATGATTGTACAGTCAACTAATGAAAGGGGTGAACAGGGTAGAGAACTAAGAACAAAGATTTTTATACGAATAATGTAAGCTTCGTTATGCCACAAAGGTGGCAAACAAGCATACGGCCCGCCTGATGGTAAGCATCACCGTAACCTATAGACGCTTGCAGTGCCAGGGGTATCACTCACGCGTTGCCAACCCTCCCAACCCCCCCAAGTGGAGCTCTGGAGACCTATTTACTCACCGTAGAAACACAACACGGCCGAGACCAATGCTAGTTGGCTACATTCTTCTGTAAGGTTGAGATCCTTCCCCAGACGGGCTGCTCCGATTTGAGCGAATGATCCTCTCAAATACAAATAAAATTACATAGTGAAATATGAATACTTTTGATAAATAAATCTATACTAGTCTCCACCAAGACTACCTAACTCGCGCTGATGTTTAACGAAGTTCCAAACTGACACAGTGCACAGCGAAATTGTTTTATACACTGTGAGTCGCGTTGTTGGCGTGTACTATAGTAAATCCCTTCACGCTATATTTAGAAATCTTTAATCATATTTGCGCATTAACTCTTTCCTTTGTTGACTGTACGCGATAATCTCTGGAAAATTCAGATTGTAAAATTATTCAATGTGATTTCTAAAAATCTTTATAAATTGTGTGTAAATAAGGCGAGCAACTAGCATTTCAGGTTTCAGAGAATCAGCACGGGTCCATAATCGAAGGCACGGCTGTGAGGGGTGCCAAAATAACTAATAGTTTTCGCGGGGGCGTGTTAGCATTTTTCTTCTGGCGGTGACGGCCACGGGTTGCGGGGGTGGGCGATGTGAGGTATAACTCTCTTTCAGGAATGGCTACGCGGATCATTTATACTTCATCGACTTTATTAACAAACTCTTCGTAACTTAAGTTATGATATTTGTTCTGGTATGTTTCGAGTTGAGCCTTATTGTGTATTCGAAAAGTTTTGATACGTTAATTAAATTAAATAGTCTAAATAGAAACTGGGCCATTACATGCACTTTCATAAATATATGTTAAGATCTTTAGTTGTTATCCATAATTCTATATTATTTAGATGTTTTTGCACTAATGGCTACCTATGCCTGTAAAAAGTACCTATGTAAGTTGTGGTGTAAAATGTTGATAGACCTTATAAATAAATACGCCACGTAATCTACCTACCTGTAGTAACAAGTTAAATATTATCTTTATATTAACTGGTAGGTTACGTTTTTATTCCCTCTTTTGCATTAATGTTTGTGATTTCAAAACTTATTTAAGTTCTTCAGTCGTAAAAATGGACTCAAAGTGGTAGGTCTGTGATTACACTGCAAAAGTAATATATCCGCTGAAACACTCGAGGTGGGGAATAAAACACCGCATTTACGCAAATAGTAGCGTTTAAGGGAGTACTGTTTGTTGGCTTGGTAGAAATATTGAATGTACATCGTAGTACATTTTTATGAAGACATAACTTGAGGATGAAGTTTCTTTTCTATCGTTAGATGGCAAACGAACGTACGATTGACAAAAGGTATCGTTACTTTTCCTTTTTCATCGTGAGGAGCCCGATGGCGTGGCTGTGTGTCGCAGTCTAAAACCAACACGCAAGTAAGCAACGTCGTAGCCAGTGTTTAGTTTAGATGGGTTTCATTAAACCCAAGGCGGTGGCCTTCAGGCGGCTTGAAACATTGTCTCCGTCAATCCGCATTAGAGCAGCGTGGCAGAGTAGGTACGCTCTATTCCCCCGTATCCCTGCAGTGGGGCGATTTAGGGTTGATATGATGATCGTTAGGTGAAGATTAGAATTAAAAAATAAGTAAATAATAAAAATAAAAAATCTATTGCGGGAATCCTATCCCTTTGAGAGACAAATCTCATCACTCTTCCAATGAACACGAAGAGTAGGCGATTTGTAATGAGATAATTTTTAAAGCCGTTCTTACATTTTCCGATTCCATTTGCGCAAAGACCCGTAACTGATTTTCAATGGGTATTTTCCCTCGAATAGTGCGTTTCCGTGGTGCGGGTAAAGTCAATTCACATACCTACATCTGTTTTACGCACCAATGAATAGCTGCATGCAAATAAAGCCCGCGTTATTGTTTCTCTCTTTGAGGGGAGCAAAGTCTGACGTCTTCATTCCCTACGCTTACCATAAATGCTTGTGTTATCTTTAACCATACTGGGGCTGGCTGATAGTAAAAAAAAAGTGATGTTTTTTTCTTCAAGTTGTGGCTTCTGCATTCTTTTTTGTTGTAATTAGCCAATGTCATGTAGGTAATATGATAATATACATATCTTTAAAAAAAAATCATTAATTTAAATTCGTTCGAACAGGTATGTTCTATCTTTAACTATACTGGTGCTTTGGAGGCCTTTGCCCTGCAGTGGGACATGGTACTGGATGATAGTAAAAAAATGAAAAAATATTAATGTGACTTTTTTTTAAATTAATTTAAATTCGTTCGAACAAAAGTATCCATGTAACAACAAGCACATCTAAAACAAAGATGTAATGGGTGTGCCTCCGCCACTCCTAGCTTGGCGTTGATTAATCGCGCGCTTCACGCCCCCATCAGCAGGACGCCCGGAAAATCACAACCCTTTCGTTTAATTACCACGCCTCGCTTCAGTGGCGCCCTCCCATTGGCTAGCCACCTTGCCGCTCTGTCGCTCCGCGTTTTAATTGGCCGCGCGTAATTAACGCTCCGTAATCACCAACCGCGTCGAACGAGGGGACGACGTTTCTAATTTGAATTTTTAATTACTGTCGGTTGGCAACTCTCGGTGACGCCGATTGGTCCGTCCCTTGTTTACATAGAGTTGAAACAATGCCTATTGTCTTTGTCACATTACCATAACCTTAATTAGTATAACAATGCGGTACTGCTTTGTCGATTTTAGTTACTTGTATGTAATTAGTTTCCTTAGTAACATATATTTGTTTTGTGAAACTGTTGTCTAAGGTGCCATCCAGACTATGTATAACTTATACTAGGTACTACTTACAAAACTTACACTGGAACTGGAACTGTTACTACTTACTTTGGAAAATAGTTTCGAAACATTGTTTTATAACCATTTTTTATCATTTGTTATCTTTATGAAAATTTGGGTTAACTAATTAACGCCGCCCATTAAGTTACAGCATAGGCTCTACCTATGCTGTAACAAAAAGTAGAGGCTTATTTATTAATAAGTTGTGCTGGAAATTCGTTGAAACAATGATTTCTGCAGGTTATTGCAAGAGTGAGTTGTGACGTTTTAATTAAATCCAGCTTAAAGTATAAGTTGAAGCAATATGGAATGAAAATTTTTGTGCATTTCCTACATTCTTTGAACGGCAGCGCCAGTGGTGCCCGGTGCATGTCGAATGAGCTCATTACGAATCAGGGCTGTGCTACTATCGCAGCATACTGTTGCTGCAGCATGAGCTAAACATCAGGCGAACAGTCTTATAGGCAACTAATGATGATAACAATGCAGTTATAGTTCATCATTAATACTCTCACCCCACAGCTTGAATATACACAATTTGTTTGAAGAATCAAAGGGATATTAGATCATAACGTACAGATTAAACATACCTACCTAATGAAAGTTAGTATATGGTAAATTTGGAAATCTATAACACAATAACCTTAGTGTTGTTCCAAGTTCAAGGTGTTGACATGCAAAATCTTTAGAAAACGCTGCGATGACATAATCCAAATTTAATAAGAGAAATTATTCAAAATACGTTATCAAATTTTTTCGAAATGTCTATTACCTAGGTATAATCATTCAATTATGTTGTTAAAACTATTGCTTTGACATTTCTTCTAAGTTTTGGTACATGGGCGTGATCACTTAATATCAGATGACTAACAAGCGGCCGACATCCATAATACACTTTCACTTCACACACATCACTTACAGCATTACATATACGTAGGATTTGGTTTATGATTATATGACTCCGGGATTGGGCGTGAGGCAGCCCTGTGCCAGTTTGGCCACCGCTCCGAGATTTATCCTTGGACCTGCAGTATTCTAAATTTGAATAAGACCATTAGCCGGCGAGTTTTCAGCGTCAGAATTTCAAATGAAAATCACTGCCACTTCGCTTAAAACTTTAAACGCGCCCTTTTTACTTTTGGCTTGAGAATTTTAAGATAATATCAAGGTGTTTTATGTCTTAATAAATACATAAATCTATGAAAATTACTCGGAGCACAACATGAAGATGCTTCACACATGAAGACAAGGAATTTATCATCATTACTGCAGCCACAAGAAGTTCACTGCTGGACATAGGCCTCCCTCAAAATATTTCCAGTATGACCGATATGAAATGACAAGGTAGGTATTGTATCTTCAAAAATGCAGCATAAATAAGTAAGTATACATTATTCATATTAAGTTAGCAGAAAGTATATTTGTAGAATTCTTGATGATTTAGAGGCAGCGACAGCTACTTATCGTAGTGACTGACTTAAGAATCTTAGTATAGGTAGTAAAGCATGCGGAAACGGGGTGAGGACAGTTAGCGTCGATTTGCAGAGATAGACGGTGGTCTGTTACCACTAAGGAGGCGTTCATGTGGCCGCACCGCAGCATGCGAGTGACTTTGAGTGACGCGCCCGCGCGACTTCGCCTTAATAGGGTAAATGAGATGCGGTGCGCGCGCGGCCAACCACGGGCCTAAATTAGCACCAGCATAGCCAACCTAACAAACGCCTTGTTACGAAAGATTTATCCTAAACGGGACGATTTTCCAACGAGATTTCCAAAGACAATGTTTCGTGCGAGGAATTTTAATGTAATAAATCGTAAATGTGTAACAGAGACTGTGAAATAAACGTAAACTTCCAAATATTTTGAAGAAAAAACGGGACAAAAACTGAAAATCGAATTTGTAATATAATGTTGTTACGTTTCTGATTTCAATATTACTTTTATTTATATTAACCATTTACTTACTATTTGAATTTACTTTATTTGTTTTCATGTGTGGAAATAAAAAGTTAAGTTGCAACGAAGATTGAATATTAAAGTGAAAGGAACGGTTGCATAACATCGTTATGAAAAGCATCTTCATCTGCATTATCGACAAAACGAACACAATGTTATTTCGATTGGACAAAAAGTTTATCGTCATCATTTTTTATCCAATTAAAAACGGAGTGAGAGTTTTTTTTGTGGTTTTTATTAGTTTTTGGTCGGGCACGGTTTTCAGTTTTTTCCCCGGGGCACGGGTCAAGCGAGCTGAGACAATGCGCAGCGTGGATGCGCGCGTCGTGCCTTCGCTTTGGTTCCGCGTGCCGGCCACCATTCAGCGCTAATCGCTTCATTCACCGCGATCGAGCGCTTTTTCCCTCGAGCTTCCGATCGGTCATGCATTCCGTTCGCCGCTCGGACGCGAACTGTCATCTCGATATTGGATTCATGTGGCAAATTAGTGCTGATAATCTCACTTAGATTTTAACTTAGATAATGGTACGTTATAACATGCTCATGCGATTTTTTAATTTATTTTCTTCCAATAATATGAGATCAGTGGTACGATTTCATATTTTTTTATTATGTTCTCCCACTAGAGTCATCCAATCCACGAACACCTTCCATCTTACTTAGCTTTCGATTGGATCATTTATTACTTACGACGAAATGAATTGGTAGCTTTGGTAAGTACGAATTTTGTACTTACTAGATACTTTACGGCTTGTACGTTATAAATTACAATGTTTTCTGCATAAACGTCTTCAACGGCAGTTGTATTGTTGTCTCATTGCCGCTCAGCAGTGTCACGGCAGGGTTTCCACAGGGCGCAACAAACACGTCAATTGTGTTAAATTTCATGGTTGCTTGACACTGACATTTTTCTTGTGACATTTGGACTTGCAAATTACTACCATAATATAAATAATAAACACCGTCTGTATCTGAGCTAACGAGTTTGTTTGTTTTGTTGTAAGCGCTGATTCCAAGACTACTGGCTCGTTTGTTGCGGTAGGCTATACATAAAAGAATTTAGGCATCAAAAATTATACTATCGTAGATATATTAACCGACGGCCGGTGGGGCAAGAGGGTTCTGGAATGGCGACCACGTACCGGAGAGCGCAGCGTAGGACGCCCACCTACAAGGTGGTCAGACGACCTAAAGAAAGTCGCAGGAAGCCGCTGGATGCAGGCCGCTGCCAGCAGGTCGCATTGGAGGCGTTTGGGGGAGGCCTATGTCCAGCAGTGGACTTTTTGTGGCTGAGATGATGATGATGATGAGATATATTAATCAAATTAGTCTAACTGTTTTGTTGTGTTTAAACAAATTTTAAGCGTGAAACACACACCACACCCGCGTTGCTACCTATGAAGACATTCTTAGAAATATAGGTTATACAACCTTCCCGCTCTTTGCCTTCTGCTGTGTTTCAGGAATGAATGTAGAGTCGACAGTACCCATTACCATAACAAGAAAAACAGAATCTTTATTAAAATCATTAACAGTTTCCTTCTATATTTACTATTTATCAAAATTTACATACGACAAATAAATGTGCGTGTTTAGGTTCCTAAATCCTCATAAAGTCTTTCTGAGTTAAGTTGAGTAATTAAGTCTAAACAAATCTATTTACGATATTATTTTAATCATAGTAGTTCATGATCGTGACGTGTGATCTACACTTGGATATTAAGAAATGGTCCATAGAATACTTCTGTCTGCTTTGAAAAGCATTGATCTGTCTCTATCCTCTCATTCTTATTGATAAATATAGAGTTAAAACTCATTAAACGAAAGACAGTTTCTAAGAAATACTTGACATTATTACAAAACCTCATTGTGTCTGTCGAATACAGTGACAGAGAAAAAAATCTGTGATTACATAACTACAAAAAAAACAGTGCACATGGACAAAGCGAACGAATTAAACTAGTGTGCCGCTAAGTTACCGTGAAATAAGAACAGTCCAACAATAGCCTGCTACTGTTACGTATGCCTCTTAAATAATGGCGTAGTCAATCGTCGACGGTCACTACGACAAAACATTGATGCTGACAGCTTTTAAACATCGTCATAACATAACGTCACTGCCTTAAGAGATTATCTTCCAAATATGTTAGTTGACATGATGTTTGTTGGATTTAATATTTAAGATAACATTTTCTGATTTATTTCGACGGAGAAAATATTTTCAAATAACACGTATACACGCTTTGTTTGGAGCTATTAAAATGGAGAAACAGGAACGTGTATTTGCCACAAAATCCAATTAGTTAAAAATACAAAGTTGCAAGGTTCACTCGAGAGGGCGGGTGTGAAATGATTCACAACATGTTATGGCAAGAGTGGATGTGACGGGGTCATACCTCGGCGGACAGTGGTCGGCGGCGTGATTAGTGTGCTTGCGCATGCAGCCGCCGCGCAGCCTGTGTAACCCAACCCAGGCGGCAACGACGCACCGCGCGCCCGCGCCATAACATAATTAAAAATGATTTAAGGCATTCGCTCCGGCTGCTTTGTTTCGCGCATTATGTTTCACTTGTTCGCGTTGCAGTCGCGCGTACCTCCATTTTTAACGCGCCCGCTCTTAATTCTGTCACAGTTTTTATAACCCTTTTGTATTTATTAATTCCCCTTCGGCTCCGGTAGCGCTACGCTTCTCGGAAAGCGATTTCGACGTGACATTTCTTTGGGTCGCGCGGTGTTCCTGCGTTAATGAAGCGTCCGATTTCGGCGCCGTCAATTTCGAATGAACGCTATTTCAACTAATCAAACTAATGCTGCGTTCCAGAGGTCCGACAAAGAATTTCCGAGAACACACAATATACGTAGATGAATATTTCGGAGTCTATTAAGAACCATTCGAAGGTTGCGCTCTAAAATTAGTCATATTAGTTAGATCTAGATATAATTTTTACATGCTTTTACGCATACTTTTGGTATGTATCAAGTTTTCAATCTAAACTAACTTCGATTAGTTGGCGCTGCCGGTTATAGGATTTCGTGAATCCGGTAACCGTGTCCTGAGCAGCGAAAAACAATTGTTCATGGGTCATTCGTATTTGACGACTTTCTGAAGTTCGACATTGGTACAACCTTTCGAAGGGCAGATTGATTAATGGCAAAGTGGGCAGAAGTCAGAGGTTAGCCTTTTGATGTTTAAATTTTGAACAATATTGAGATGCACGGCCAGCAACAAGTTAATTAAAACCAAACTTTTTATTCTTTGAACATAACAGCATTTACATAATTAAATTGTTGTTATTTTATTTGTCATATAGCTTACTAAACACATTAAAAAACAATAAAAAACATCCAATAAAAACTAATAAAAAGCCTCTACATTATTGTAAGTATATGTATACTTGTAATACATCTAAAACACATATACTCTTCATCACTTAAATGTTTGCCCCGTGCCGGAATCGAACCAGAATCTTCTGATGCCGAGGATAGTGTCATTACCAACGCGCCACCGGGCCGTTAAAAAACAGGTCAATGTCTATGTCAACGAAGTTCTAAGAGAGCTAATATGGTAAGTAAGCGTTATGTAACACAGAATATTCTGGAAACTGATCAACATAGGTGGCAATAACATTTAAGTAGGTGAGTGGTGTTTGTGGATCCGCGACCCTGCGGCGGCGATCCATCATGACGTCCATCTATCACCATGGTTACTTTGCGACCGTGGACTGGCACGCGCTGTGTTATAAATTCACATACATATGCCTACACATGCTGGAGAGTATAAACTTTAGGGCGACTTCATACAAAGTCATATAGGCAATCTATCATAATATATTATCTTAGACGATTATTAATAAATAAATAAAATAACAAAGCCCTATATTTCTCTTAGAAAATGTGTTACAAAAAATCTTGATTAATTTATTTTTGTGAACCCATTTTCAAAGCAAACGCTTCCTTCAGAGATGTCCAGTGTTCCCTATCTGTGGCTAGCGCCAGCCAAGGTTGACCAAGGCTATATTCGCGTTGCATCCTCCCAACGCACGTAAGGTCTTTCTCTTTCCAGTTTGTTGGTGGGGTCTGCCTTTGCAGTAACTCTAATAGTCCACTGGTTGTCCTCAAGTCTTGCCACATGTCTTGTCTTATATGATTAACTAATAATTTTCAGTATGAATGCTGTAATTGTATTTCCTCATTACTACACTGGGCGTCAAAAATAAGTAGTACAGTTTTAAAATTGCAATATCTCCAAAACTACAGAAGCTAGACCTTTGATATAAAAAAAAAAAGTTAAAAGACAATATCATTTCATTTAATAAAAACTTCATGCATAATATCGTCTTTTAAAGATTGATTTTTATTTCAAAACTCTAACTTCTACAGTTTTAAGAGTAATTGCAATTTTAAAACTCTACTACTTATTTTTGACGTCCAGTGTATATCGTGTTTCTATGTTCTTGTTACAACATTGTTCTATGGTCCTTATGCCCGATTTATATTCTCGTGGTATTTCCAGTACAGCATTCGTTTTCCAACGAAAGTTATCTATCACTCATAACCTACCAATCCAATTCTGTAAAAATTTCTCCTTCGTCTTATTATTATCCTCAACAATGAATACACGTTCACTTAGCATATTAAGTAGTTTGTTTTACGAACTTTAATTTCCTGAAGGTAATTAACTATACACTTCTGTTGATACAAAGGTTAACGTGATAAAAAAATGAATCTTTCAGAGTTTATATACCTAATCGGTGAAATTTTGTAGAGGTTCTAGAGATTCGCTTAGTCTGCTCTGGTACGTGTAGGTACGTTTTAGGGATTTACCGAATTACAAAGAGGACGCTATCTAAATGGTATGCCGCTGACACTTTGTGGACATTAATTTATGGACTGAAAAATATCCCTAGGTTCAAGGGTAATAGAGCTTGTGGAAATTATAATGTTTTCTTCAACTTACATGCAATTCTGATAGAAGGCCAAACTAACACCGCTATAAATTGCATATTTGTGTTAGTAGTGAATAATCTTATGCTAGTATACCCCTTTAAGTAATTTATGACTACCAGTTCGGATTTCGGAACTATAAAAAATTGCTTGTGATGTTAACTTTAACATTTAATCAATCAATTTATAAACTATAAAGGAAAACCCATCCATTAATTTGCCTGTTGTATTTCATTACGTACAACGCACTCGCGAATACAACATAGTAAGAGCTGGTCACCTCTCATCTCGCTTAATTAGTTTTTTGTCGGGCTGGCGGGGCGGGCCGGCCGACGCCATCAAATTACGATGAGTCGGCCTTTCGGCTACCGGCGCCGTGCCGCTCCGTAATAATTATACACTCGTTACTACTGTGCTGCGCCCGCGCACCCACCGACCAATGCTCTCAATAAACACTAGAGAAAATTATTTTGACACACGATTAATCGACAACTTGAAACGCGCATCGCGGGTTGTACCAACTACTACTAATACGGCATAAATCCAATGAGCCATAAGAAAAATGGCGGGTGTGCGACGTTGCATAAAATTACGCCGTTACACTTTATTGAATCTAAATAAAAAAAAACGATAAATTACCGAGTTGTTTTTTTTTTCACATAATGATAAAATTATGAATAGTATCTATGATTTTTTTTCTAATCCTTTTGAAATTCGAATGGATAGGGATGGGCGCTCGTTCGAGTCGAGTGTCCAATAAATTCCATCGATAAAATCGGCGGCCGTCGAAGGCGCGCCCGGTAATTTCTTAACGACGACAGTAGCGTAATTCGGTGGCGACGCGTGCGCGTACATACGCATTTTATTTCTCTCGCATCAAGCGCCCGACACCAAAATAATCGTTCTCCACTCAACATAGATTGTAATCAAGGCGACTATTAAAGAAGCTCTTAATGTAACTTTTTTTGGACGTCGGTCGAGAATTAGAGATGTGTATGCCAGAGTTGAGTATATCTGGTTTGATCGAATTGAGAGCAATTGTTCGATTTACTGTTGTACTGTAAACATTCTTTAGCGTATTTCCTTTCCACATACAGTTATGGATAAGAGCTTACAATTTTCAAATGGTGCAATTTTTCCTGTTCTGCTTACTTGCAATATTTAAATATGCTCATAAATAATTTATACATACACTTAGTACCAACACGGTAATAGATAATGCTAATTAAAATTTGATGCAATCTACACTAACGAGAAATATAATGGGGCCAGTAGGTAGGTATGTTATTAATAGTTATTATGAAATATTTCCAAAGCTCTCTACCTACTTAAATATAATAACATACAGTTGGTTTTTTTACAAAATCAATATTTTAGGTTTGGTTGGTTGGTTTATTGAAACTGGACGATAGGGATTGCTTATCATCAGGGGCCCGATTCTACTAACACAAATGCACCAATGGACATTCAATGGTGTCTCAATAGTGTCTCAAAAGAATGCCGATAGTGTATCAGTGGAATAGTTTTTGACTCTTGTTATGGACTTAAACAATAAGTTAAACATTATGTTATTGTTTAAGTTCCAGAGTCCATTGGTGCATTTGTGTTAGTAGAATCGGGCCCCAGGTGATCCGCTTTAGTTTGACGGCAACCGCTCTACCGCTATCACGTTGCTATGGAGGGATGTGATTCTATTCTATTTCATCCTGTTTCGAAATGAATTTCGTTGAAAGTTCCAAGGCACTTGTAGTTTCTACTTTTGCCTTTCCGTTACTTGGAGAAGAGAAGAGTAAGAACTATACCGACTAAGAACCTTACTGTCTGTCACCTTTTCCTAAATGGCGGAGCTGCGGGAACTGGAAATACTTAGGCTCCGCCAGCTCCGTTCTGCTTGCAATCATTTTAGTATCTAGAATCTAGTCTAGATGTAAAAAATCTAACAACAGTTCATTGTTGATAGCATAAATTATCTCTTTATGTATTACTTTATCTTCTATGTAGATATATTGAGTATTCCAACGATGCCAATGAACGACGAGTAAAATTATTTACGAAGTGGCCAGTCCTTGGGTATTGTGATATTAATTGAATATAGGTGGACGAGGCGGCGCGGCTACCGACTTCATTGTTGCTATTCACACGGCTCGAATGAGCTTCCTACTAATTACAGTCACTCGTTGTACCTAATAGGGTTGGCACTTGGCATGTTCAAAAAACGTCCTACTCTAATTTCTTTCGAATCAATAAATCGAGCTTCACTTGATTTGTCATCTCGCTAGGCTATAAAGGCGCGGTCCCACAGCTGCGCACGCTGTGCACGAACACGTGGGCCACGTGGCACATTACAGCTGCGTGGATGACTACGTGGGTCTACGTTTCCACAGCGTGCGCAGCGATGTGCACGCTTTGTGGAACAAGCTGTGTACCGCATTCACTGCGTGCATGGCGTTGACAGCGTTGAGCTATGTTGAGCAAGCCACGCGTGTAACAATGACGTCACTTGATGGTTAACGTGTCCGTGGGTTGCAGTGGAAACAATCACGTACATCCTCTTGCAAAGCAAAGCTTAACGCACGTGCGTAGCCTCTTCGTGCGCAGCAGTGGGACAGCGCCTTAATGCCTTTTGTTTCAAATTGCTGTCTCTCACGTAGGAGGCAAGTCCTTTCCATACCTCCTACTCCGTCAAATTTTTCTTTCTGATTAAATTCGTTGTGAGTTGACAGCTGTAGTTTCTCCCCCGGGACGTCAATAAGCTTCATAGCTTATTGTCAATCTGAGTTCGCTGTTGTTGATCTTGGGTCTACAGACACAACGGTGGGAATCTGTAGTGGGCTTGTCCCGTATGTTCAAAAAACTACTCTTCATTTTTATCCTACTGTCGACGATTTCAAGAATGATAAGTTTGTGACAAGTTTATTAGAATAACCTGTCATCAGTCATTCGCAACCTAGATGACTCGAAATTTTTCTTAAGTTTTGTCACGCGCCTTTCGAAATGCAATTTCCTGTGTGTTAGTTCCCTCACGATGTTTTTCTTTACCATCCAGTATTTAAAAAACGTTAAAAACATAGAATATAAAAAAGTTACATATTAAAAAACCAACACCCGACTACTAAATGTCTATTTATAAACTTGATGTCCAGCAGTGGACTTCTTGTGGCTGATGATGATGAAGAAACTGGACGATAAAGCAATCACACTCTGACCGTATTAATAAGATGATGGGAACATGAAACAAAGCGTTTATTGTTCTTGTAAATATTTTGTATTGTTAATTTTTAATATGTTTACCTACATCATAATGGCAACCCTACGTAGCTGCATATAGTACGTGTAGTTATGTTACATTATCTTTAATTAAAAACGTCCAAAGGCTATAGCTAGATTAGTCGGCGGTCACAAAAAGGGTTACGAGGATCAGAAACACCTTCGTGATTCGTCACGATCACTGCTTCATTCTTATTACAAAGAATCCTTTGTTACAGCTAACCGAATTTGCGGCCCAATAAAAACTGGCTAATTAAGAAATGTTCGGGCTGCCGTTAAGATTTTTGGACTTCTTTTCGTTTCGAGCAGTTTTATACGAGTTCTTTGTGGCTTTAAATTAATACGGAGTTGGGTGGAATTTCATTAATTATTTATTGCGACAGTAATAATTGACAGGGATTTATTAAACCGAAATAAGGCTATGGCTGTATGCGTAAAATTTTAATTGTTTTATATAAGATTGTAAGAGTTAAGGTAGCTTTGGTTATATAAAAGTATTAAATAATGTTCAAAATTGATAAAATATAACTCACCCATTTCTAAACTAAATATCCCAATAACGGGGTAAATTACATTTTTTAATTCACCTTTTACTAGGGTGTTAAGCTATTAAATGCATAAATATTACCTGCTATAAAAAATATTTCGCATTAGTAGTGCTAGAGTCTAAAAGGCGCGGTGGTCGCGTCCTGTCGCCTGCTTAGCGGAATGATAATGATGCTATTACCACCCATTCTGCAAATTCCTACAACGCGTACAGCGTACGGTGCAAACTGGCAACTAACATCATATTTTACTAGATAATAGGTGCAGTCAGCGTCAGATAGATCGAAGCATCTAAAGTATGATCATCTGATGTTTTTTTCATTTATATGTACCTACGCAATCAAAGTAACGTAGTTCGATTCACACTAGCCAAAATAATTATGTTAGCTATATACTATAAATAAACTAACAGTGTAGGTAGGCTGTGTCTTGTCAGTTTTATTTTGGATTTTGGGGCTGTGACATAGAATCCAGTAACGTATTAATATACTTTTAATGTTAATCAAATTTTGCCACAAAAATAATCTAACTCTCATGGGTTTAACATCGATAAATGGAAAAGTTATCCGATATTTTCTCTAATATTTTATTACAAAATGTCTAAACCTGCCGGCACTTATTTCTTCAAGGTGTCACTCGCAGATTATTACGTCAAAACGGTTTGTTTACGCAAGAAAAAGCGTGCAAACATAGGGATCTGTCATGACCAAGGCTATTAATTATAAAATAAGCTGTCTGTGTACTGAACACTTTTAATCTATTTATTTTATCTGTACAAGAGTTATGCCGTGGAAGCATCTCCAGCATTTTATTCAATTCGGTGACTTCTTGTAAAAACTTGGAAGTATTTTATGCAGTTATAGGTAGGGTGTCAATCGTAACTCCAACGCAACTTAGCTTGTCAACTGTGTCCACTGGCTCAAGTTACTGTCTAGCACTGTCTAGCACACATTCGTTGTGAGTTCCAAGACAGTTGTAGTTTTCTCCCCCGGGACGTCAATAAGCTTCATCGCTTATTGTCAATCTGAGGTCGCCGTTGTTGATCCTGGCTACACAGGAGACACATCGGTGGGAACGTGTGCTTGTGTGGGAGGCGGGCTTGTCCCGATACTGTCTAGCACTACAGTTTATCGCTCTATTTCTCTCCTTCTTTGTTTCATCAGCTTCGCCAAGTGGCTTAATAAGTTAATCATACTTCAGACACAGACTCGTTCTGACATACATTCAACAAATGTAAAAGTTAAAGGTCATAAATATGATTTAAGTTTCTTAAATATTGCATCCCTTCATGCAATATTTAGGAAACTTCCCTCGAATTTTTATTCGTCAATAGTATTTATATTGGTTGTATGTCATTACAAAGTTTCATAACGATAACGATGCTCACATTATTATAATAAACCCAATAATTGGTTATCTCTTGCTGACTGTACTTACACTTACATTTCTTGTTCTCAATATTTCAATCTACAAGTGTCTGTTTCAAATAAAACTATATGTGTTAATAAGTTTGCATTTCGTTAACAAGACCTTGTTACGTTTCTATTTCGTACGAGGAGACGTCATATGTCATCAATAATGAAGATATTAAAGACATTGATATGAGCGTTGAAGACAAACATAATGGACCTATCTTATTTATTTGTCTTTTTTCGGGTTTGTGTGTTGATAATTACATTAAAGGAAAGGAAAAATAGAGAAAAATGAAACTAACTGCCTTCTAATTCTTCAGGAATTTCTACTTAAACGTATACTACGTTGACGGAGATGGGCCCTTCTAAGTCAGAATCGACAAAGTAGAACTCTTTTTATTTATTTTCAATCTCAGTTCTCCTGTGCCAGCTTGCAACGCGTCGTCGGTAATAATTGCAGGTGGCCGCAGCTTAATGTGCGGTGTCGCGGAATGTAGCACTTTCCATGTTAACGAGCCTGTATGGGCGCCCCATCACGCATCCCGTGCCCGTGATGAGACCGGCCGCAACGTCCGCCGTTTTATTTTTCACGCAAGTAACACCTATTTGTGGTGATGCTCATAGTCTTTTATTACAAAATTTAAGAATCTAGAGATTTATACAGCTACTTAGTTAATAATGATGTTATCTATTATTCTACCAAAGGAAAGGTTAAGGCAATTTTTAAAAATGATTACGCGTCTGGATTTCTGGTACGTCAACACGAGACGTACGCTTTCATTACGCACCGAAATAAATCAAAATAATACCAAGGTAGGAGATAGCGAATGGAAAATCAGGCATCCCCGCCGCCCGGCCCGCGCCTCGCCGCGTGATTTATGCTAGTAATTTTCCGGGCGGTTACGTAAGTAACTTGCGATTTTTCTCTCTGCACACACGTAATTAGATAATTTTCATGAATTTCCCGGACCGCCGGATACGGACTGGGGCGAGCCTAATTTATACAGCTTCACATTGATTTACAGAAAATGACGTTATTTGATTGAAATCAAAGTACGTATTATCAAGAAAATATAATATCAAAAAGGATTTACCTATTCTGGTAAATATTGAAGTGTTACTGAATTGAATTTACCTTAACTTTAATGAAAGACTAGGTGTAATATTACAATGTATGTACCTAATGAGATCTAAGATATTTTAGAGAGAGAGAGAGAGAGAGAGAATAACGAAACAGATTTAGAATCTCCTCAGCAAGGATGCAATGGCTTCATAATTTATATTAAGAGGATTAATAAAGCATACAAGCTCTGAATTAATAACCGCAGGACCGGTTGGCAGACACCCTGGCTGTTCTCGTATTAATTTCTGTCACAGATTTAATTGCTCACCTCTGGCTTAAGCTTTTTAATAAATTCGAGGACAGACAACGAAACGCGACTCGACCAAAAAATGCGGCGTCCGGGCGCGGCCGACCAAAAAAAGGACGGATTTTAATTTATAAAAGACAGGACAAACGATTAATAATTTATTTGTATCCTCCGTTTCTTGCGCGAGAGGGCTCGAGCGTTAAAAACAACCGTTAAAACCGACGACTTTGTATAGCTCGCGCTTAGTCCGAAATGCCAATTGCGGGTAGACACAAGTATACAGCGAGCCGGAATGTCGCTTTAAAAAAGCCTGCAAATAAATAAATCGCGTCGCACGCACCGGCTGCACAAAAAAACAACCACCATATTCGATTCTTTAATGTGATTTTAAAAAAATAGAAGTAAGCGGAGGCTGGCTTCGATTGAAAATGAATGAGGGCGAGCGCGATAGTGGAAATTAGCATTGAGGTAGGATTCAGGAGCGGCCTTTGTGCGATCATATCGAGGTGTATTCTTTGCGCTTTTTACGGCGGCGGCGAGCCTGGCGCGTCTTTTCAGTCCCTATTACGATCCTGTCGCCTTTTTGTTGCAGATAATAATTACAGCGGCGATCCACAATCACTTGGCGATACTGTTTTGTCGTTGGAGTCAAAATTGCTCAATTGAGTGACATTGACACATCGTTTCGTATCAGACGAGCATCTACTCGATACTATTACAGATATTTAACTGGTATTAATAGCATCATCATTGTAGATTTCATAAAATATAACGAAGAAAGTAGTATCAACATGTATCTGATCCTTATGGATGGAACTTTCACAGGAAAATAAATTAAACGCAACCTATTAGAGACAGATTAGATCGGGCACAGCGGCCGGGCGTGCAGCGTTGAGATTCATAAATTAGCGATTACGCATACATCCAATAATAACGACTACAATGGGATTGAATGCAGATGAGCGGGCCGAGCGCTGGCCGTCGAAGTTCGCGGCTCGACATTTGTATGCGATATCTAAGCACGCGCACAATTGGACGTCGGTGCGAGTATTCGCGCTAATGGTACACTATCGAGCCATCGCGCCCGGCTGTTTGAAAAGTGGCGACCGCCGATATAAGGACCACACGGCGGTTTAGTGCGTACAATAAATAAATTCGCATTACGAGATGCTACGATGTTATGTTATGATAGCTGTTGTTGAGAATTAAACCGACGACGCTTGTTCGTGCGTTATTGTTTGCAGTCCTGCAGTTTGGCGGTTTCTACAACTTCAGGGGTTTTATATGAGAAAGGCTTTTACTAGCGTTTGCGTGATATTTTATGTAGTATTTTAGCGCTTACCTAATAGTATGTTATGTTGCTTGCTATGTTGCCTACATTCAGTTCAGACATGGATTTGTACAATATGTTCCCAAACAAAATAGATCCCAGTAGTGCCACAATTTCATAGAGCTGAAGTGACTAATCGTAATCGATTAATGAAAACTTTTTAAAATGTACAAAAAATAATAATTTCCGATCATAAATAAAGAAGACGCGTTGCAATATTTATTATTATACAAAATTAAAACACGTATGAAACAAAATATGAGATTTCTTAAAGTGGCTCATTAAAGTTATTAAAAACAACCAACGAAGAGGTAACACGAAATAAAAACACGTTAATGGCGACCGAAATATAATTATACGGTATTTTTGCATTATTAACTCGCGCGCCTTAAGGTCACAGTAATTAAAGTCTCCAATACCCAAGTTAATGCTGAATGTGAGACCTTTATGGAGATATTTGCATATTAACGTAGTTATTCCCTTTTATAGCCACTTTATACAGTGAGCTTCGCGGAATTTTGTTTAAATACATTGGCATCGTAAAGATTATGCTGAAGTTTTCATAAGATACATGGACGGAAGAAGTCAGATAGTCAATGTAGAATCACACCTGTATCTAGTACCATTTACAGAATATGCAGAGTCCAAAGGCAGCTATAGGGGACAGGTTTAACTGAAAGATGCTGAAAGGTAGGCGTTAGGAAATGTTAATATATTTTTTAAAAGGCCTAATAGTAAATGATAATGACAACAGAGTTAAGTTTACAAACAAAAGATTGCATATTGGTCAAATCAAAACAATAATTTATTATTAAGTAGGTAAGTGCGTTGTTTTTGTAATGTACTGGGCATACGAGCAATGTACGTTAAATCGAATGTTGACACGACACCGTGACATGTGATCGGCTTGTGTCGAATTTCCAACTCGCCAATTGGTTTCGGCAGTTTATTGTCTCGTGTCAATGAATGTCTGCAGCGATATTCTGATTGAAGTGCGTTAGTCTATATGGTCATATTAGTCCAATTTTTTTCCTGATGACTTTTATGACTATAAATTGCACAATCTGTGATTGTTTATTATATTTCGAAAATCGAACTCGTAGCGTGAAATGCCATCCATTAATAATGATAGTAGAAACAAAGCTTCTTTGATTGTTATAGTCAATAAATTTTGGATGAATCAGTATGGGTTACATAAGCGGGTCGGCATCATCGGTTGGGCAGTATTTGTTGAACAAAAAAGTCGACCCGAAGCAATTACCACACATGTTTGACTAGTGTTTACGTAAGGCACTGCTTTTTTTTCCTGAACATTCGTTGACATTATATTCCATTTTACCGCCCGGCTGTACCGATTAAAGGCTTATGTGTATAGCAACCCTAAACAAATGTCTTGTCAATGAAGTGGCTTTAGCCATTATTCGGGCGTCAAATCTGCTATATATTCATTGTCTAGTCTAGTAGATAAATATTGTAACGGAACTATCGCATTAACAATATACCCGATACCATCTCACAAAGAGGATGTACATAAATCAAAGCAACCAAATTGATATTCATTGGAAATATATTCATTTAGGTCTTTAGACCGGAAAAGTCAATAGCGTTCGAACCAAGCGTTTATTGAGTCATTTATCCTAACTATAAGCCAAATGATTAATATCCCGGATATTTAGTTTAAGGGGGAACCCTCGGCGAAGAGTCACGCACACACATTTCCTGAAAAATATAATACACAAACAAGATCACGTTTTCAGTTGAACGTATTAGTTTAAAAAAATATTCATTCGAACACAAGAATTACATTAGGAGAAAATAATAGGTTTTACGTAGGGAGTTACGTACAAGAAGTAAGAAAATAATTCCTTAGTTTAAGTTCTAATATAGCCTCAGAGACTCACACTATGGAATTAATAGTAATGCACAACTTTTTTTCTGAAATTGTGCATGTCTTTGATGCTGACTACGTATAGATCTTTACTAATAATAACTATCATAAGTGACAAAAATGTTACTTCACTTTAGTTATCCAACATTATTTTGGACAAATAATTCCCTTAATTTGAGAGAGCAGAAAGTGGTCAATTTTTGATTGTAATGTCTGAATGGTCGACAAATTGAAATTTTATATGCATGTAACCCAAGACAGATCAAAATCTCGAAGATTACACGGCAGTTAACACCTAAAGGCAATATCAAACGAAGGAGCGAAGCGCGACTCTTTGGTCGATGGGTAACAAGTGATAAATAAAGCGTAATTGAGGGACGGAAACAGCCAATGAGTAAATCTCGTCCGTCAATTTATTTAAATTATTTATTAGTGCTGTGCTATAGACACCCGCCGCGATCGCTTTCAGGGTACGTTCACAGAGCGAGCTCCGGACGTGGACAGTGTGCGCACGCGCTGATAATGCCCGAAATACCGATATCGATACAGCTGTACATCTGGCTGAATAGATGTAGGTACTTATATATCAGACATCGTAGATATTGAAATTGAAAAAATTGTATAGTAAGATTGTGCTCCTGTAAATGGTTTCATGTAATACCAGTCAGATACCGACCGTTACAGAATTCGATATACAATTATACAGTAAAGTGCGAGTCTTCATTCGTGGCAGTGCGCGTGCGTGATATTAATTAGAGAGATGACAATTATGAAATTACGATACGGTTGTAAAAGTTTACCGTAATGAAGGAGTGCAATTGGTGGCCATGCCAAGTATCGATAAATAAAAACATCGACAATCGGCCTGCCAAACTCGACACGAATTAGTTAATTTGTGCAGATACGCCACAATGGATGAGGAAATAATGTATGTACTCATATGGTTACAGCTACCGGGAGATTGTAATTGGCGTAATTGAACGAATCTGGACGCACTTAATAATGCCCCATTGTCGTTATTCAAACAGCAATTCATCGTTTGTGAAAGAAATGATTCATTACTCTTAAATTAAAAAGTTTGGGTGCTCTGTTGTTTATTCGTCGCACTGTTATGACGGTACCTACGTAAATGTAACGTGTATATAGGAACAATACGTAGTAATAAAATGCACCCAATGAAGATCTTATTGTTAATGTCATTTAAGAGACATCAGTACCTTATTCGAAAAATAAGGAACGTATAAATTCCAGCAAGACAACAACAACATTTGAGTAAGTATTGCTTTGCTTATCATAATAGATGTACAGTGTGTTTTAAAGAAACCTATAATTATGATTACGGTGTTAGTCTCATAAGCAAGTAGATTGAAAAGAGAAACGATTAAGCTTTATTTACATGTTAAAAATTTACTCGGAAATGGAAACGATTAGGTAAGTTCGATATGACCTAAATCCAGGTATTTTATTAAATATTAGCAGGCGCCGATAATGCTTGAATTGGTACCTTACATTAGTGATGCAGCACTTATTTCCTCCTGAGATATATGAAAAAGTTCAAAACGCCTGAAAAGATCAATGCTAGAAATCGAAAGAGCATATTTTTTTCTGTATTTTTGTCATTTTTTTGTATTTTTATGTTTATTTTGGTGCAATAAAGAGTATTTATTATTATTATTGTTATAAAGAAACTGACCTTATCGTGTTCCTAATAGATAAGAATAGAATAAGAAGCTGAAATATTCCCAAGTATCGAAGCTACAGAAAACGTTTGATTACTTACCCGTTGATGTCAGTGATAGACCAGAAGTGCTTCAATACTGCCTTGGCCAGCAGGTACCACATTTGTGTCCACACCCACGACGATTTGTCAATGGAATTAGACAAGAACGCCTTCGTCTCTTCATCCGGGTGGAGCTGCACAAACGCCTGCTTCAGTTCTGGACTCAACTTACTCTTCTCCACCCTGTACCACTGCAACAAATAACTCAAATTAATATTCTTGAAATGCCAACTTAATTGACATGCACTTATAATTTTAATGATATTCGAAGAAAGTCGATGATGCATCTGTGGTCTGTAATTACGAGTGAACGTGTTCAATGCAGTAATTGGTTTATCGCAAAGAAAAGCCCAAGTAATGCATAGCTAACGACTAGTAACGACACATTAAGTATTAAAGTGCGATTGAAGGAACAGCGTACACTTTATATTTTAAATCACAATTGTGACTTGTAAATTGATGTTCAACAATCCTTGGCTGAGCTCTTAATGAAAGTGTACAAAAAGAGGTAATCGAGTGCAAATAAGAGAGTATAGTATGAAAGGAGCGTGTTGCTCGTCACCCGTTGTGTGTTTAAGTCAGCCGCCGCGGCCCTACAAAGGCGAATGCGGCCGCTGTTAATTTCACGCTGACTCGAATTAACATTTCTTTACGCCACAGAATAATGACGAATTAAAAAAAACTTCTCGCCTCTACATGTAGCCGTAATGACGGCGGACGAGCGGGACGCCGCGAACTCATCAGCCGGGCTTAATTAATGCCCGATCTGTCTTTTTATTAAAATCGAACCACTACATTGTCGGTAAAAAATTTGGTTACCCACACGAAATTATTAAAAAGGTTCCTTATGTCTAAAATCTTGTCAGTGGCCCCGCGTAGAATTCTAAATAGGCGTTTAAACTTACAAATGAATGACTGGCAAAGGATGTTACGCAATGTACCAAGCAATTACTTGCGTGAAAATGCTAACTAGCAATTGGTTAGGAAAGGCGTTGCTTATTCGCACGTTATCTCGGAGGCAGGAAAGACGAGGCTCGCCACAAAATACGCGAATATCGTTAACATTAAGAGGCCTTTCACGAGGAGAACAATTGGTTTTATGGTAACCTCACGGATCCCAAATAATTATCTAAAACCGGTAGTTGAAACAATCGTCACGGCAAATCGAAGGCCTGCCAGTCGGGATCGTGTGTTCCATCGTTCCATCATTAGGGTTCCATCGTAAGATCACATGATACACTGACGAATTTCTAAAGAGATAAAATTTGTGATTTTTGGAGTATGATTTAAAAACCCTGATTGTCTATTTTTATATTATGGTTTTTAGCAAGTAGAGGAACATCTCGGATGTAACGAACGATAGTGATGCTAAGCTAATGTACTTACCTAAACAAATATATCTAGCAGACAATAATATGGAAATAACTAATAAAACATTATCGTGTTTGGCATAGAGTTTTATTACGATACCGACTCTATGCCATGATAAATTAATATCATGTTTTATTAATCGAAGTTACATAAAATAGACAAGATAACTGAAAAGTTCACGAGAGTGTGTTCCGAAAATTGTTACGCAATGAAAACATTGTCGAATAGTAAATAGACGTTAGCCGGAGTTAACATTAAATCCTGCTTAATAAAACTGTACAAAACAAATTTGAAACAGCGACCCGTAATGTAGGAACGAGCACAATAGATCCGACAGTTAACCCAAAAGAGGTCGCAAGGTGAATAGAACTGGTACGATTTAGATAAATACGTAAATTACAATCCGTATCGTATAAAACAATCGATATCTAGAACATTTTACGACGAACCGCAAGAAAAAAACATCATAAAAACCGAGGAAAATAAATATTTAGTACCGAATACTGATAGCGAATCACGTTGGTGATTATGCAATGCGCCGTCTTCCCATTTAAAATAGCCTGCATCCGAACTACGGGACTCGAAGGAGAATTCTCCAGACGGAATACAAATTGTGGAAATTTTTTGAATGCTGAGATCATTGATGATATTCCGCAGTTTAAGGATTATAGATTTGTTAGCAATGATTTTAAACTTAATGATATTATCTAGAACAATTTCGTAAATCATATTAATTATGTTTATTTACCAAAAAAATCAAGCTTTGTCTTCGGCAATAAGAAAATACAGGAAACATTGAAAAGTTCGTATAGAAATAAATAAAACGCAAGGTGATCTTTGATGTCCTTGATTTTATTATGTAAAATGGGTGAAGTCACGTTATAATGTAATTTCAATTGTAAAATAATTGAAAAAAAAAGTAGGCTTCCTTGTTGTTTTGATCGAAGGCAGACTAGAAGCATCCAATTCGATTATTTATGAGAATCATGTTTAGGATTCAGTTTCTGCTCGTGTAAAGTTTGATTTGCATGAATAAAAATCTGCTCATTTAAAAAATCTACCTGTTAAGGAAGACAAATGGGGAATGATTTATTCAATCGAGTTATCGAGGCCGAGCGCTCTTGTTTATTAGACTCTATGTGGGTTACAGTTTTTCGCGGTGTAGTCATCGGGGTAGATTATAATAAATGGTTTAATATACGTATGTAGGTGTGGCGGTGTCGTTTGGCCAGTCATAGCCTTTTGAATGCATTCATTATCGTGTGTTGACTCGTTAGCGCGCAGGTCAGCGGAGGTGCATCCATGGAACGAATGGAAGGATGCAGGTCCTTTATACGCAGGTCGTTCGCCTCGAGCTAATGAATCAAAGCTCTTAGTGTGAGCACATTGTCAATATGAAGAGAATTATAAATGTCGAGTCCGCACAATGCCAGATTAATTCCCATTTAACATGTGAAAAAATTGCGACCATATTTACTAAATACGACATGCTGTGACTGCGTTACATACAATTAACTTCTTTTTTACGAAATAGCCGAATAGGTACCTAGACGTTGAAGATAGTTCAAGATACATACGGTTAGTTGCACAAAAACATGTTAAAGCAAAACACATGAAATTATGGCTGTCACTATCAAGCAGAGATAGATTGAGACAAAATATATGGAATTAAGATTAAAATGCGTTTCTGTGACTAGCTGATAGTGTAATAAAAAGCAAATATTAAAAAGTATGTGAGAGTATTTACTGTTTGCTTTGTTGCAGATAAAGTTAAGTACATATATGCTGTGCAGCGGTAACTATAAAACATAGTACGCGAACTAAGTGGCGCACGAGATCCCGGTGGGATTTGCCAGTAAGCGGCTCCGAGCTTGTTTGCCGGGCGCTCCATTAAAATGGGATCAGCCGGGATGCAGATCGCCTGGACGCTGTGCAAGCAGGACGTATGAGATATTTGTAGAAATGAGCTTGGTAATGTGGGGAGACGTAAGAACGTAAACTATAATAAATGGCAATGTTTAAGTTCGACTTTCAAATGTGAAGACAAATCTTTATTTTTAACCAATATAGATGGTAATCTTACGCAAATCGACTTTTTGGCATCATAAATAAAATTTAGCTTAATTCAAGATATATTAATGCGCTACTCAAAAGTTTAGGTATATAGATAGATAACACAACAAAGTACCTAATACATTAAACACCGATAACTTACAGACTAGTGCATTAGCAAAAAGACGGCCAGCTAAACATGGCAACCTTACGGTAACAAATTATGTATGGAGTTGGCAGCACTAAAGTATTTTATTTTAACAAACGCGTACCGATAATTTATTCTGCCTTGCTATTGATCCACGTAATCATTGGTCGCGTTGCGATTGCGAGCGTTGTGAGATTGGTTGATACAATGATCCATCTCACTCTGTCAATATCATAAATGTGCGAGGGACATACTCAGTACTTGTTTGTTAAAACAAAAACAGAGTATAAAAAGATACGAAGCATCAGAATAAGTTGCAGCTAATTTAGTTGTAAGTCATAAGCTAAGTTATTTTACCTCTGCTGCTCAGGCAGTGAAGTAATAGGAAAAGCATATAGGAAATGGAAAGAGCGAAATGCCCATGGCGTACTAGAAGGCTCAATTAAACCACACATCTACACGAGTTATTGCCGTAAAACAATTGATTTCGATTAACACTCGACAAAGCTACTAAACAATAAAGCATTCTATCAGATATGCATTTAACAATGTATAGATGTTAGTTTAACGTATAGCCACTTTCAACGACAAAGATTAAGTATTCAGTCCTAGCACAGACAACCAATGATTTTCTGTTTTCAATAACAATTTGATACTATGCCTATACGGTAAGTGGGAAAGCAGGTTTTATGAAAAAATGAAAAGGGATTACCGATTATAATTGTAAATTATTTTTAATGGTATGTTTCTTGGTTCTATTTTGAGTTAGTCCTAAGTCTGACAAAGTAGAGTCATAGTTCAGTCTATATTAGCTTTACAGCAAATAATTCTCAATCTACACAATATTTCTTACTTCAGAAACCGTGATTTGAATTTGGGGTCAGCTCTGTTATAATTTGATCTTTGCCATATACCTAGCATCACGAGCCGCCCGGGGGCCACCGTTGCGTAATTGTTTTAAACTCGTCTTTTAATTGTTCTATCGTATCGAGGGTTGGGATTTATGGTTCAACGTGATCTCAGCTATAATGCCATTCAGATTCATTTGCACCGCCACTTCCGCGTCGCCGCACCATGGGAATGCACCGTCCACAATTTTAATCAAAGATCATTTTCATTCCAACAGTTTGTTGGGTAATAAAATTAACATTTAGCGTTATTGAATCCATTGTTTTATTCACGCACTTATACTTATTTAAATCTACAACGGTTTAGCGCCTTCATTACACAAAGGTATTTTTAGTTGAAACTACATCCGTTTAGACATGCTATTGTGGAATTAATAAAATGATTTGATTTTCTAGTTGTTCTTGTAAACATATTTTTGATTAGATTATCTTATTCTGATTGTAAGCTATTTATTCCAATTGTCAAAATCTGGGAGCTTTTCTCATAGTACGCCGTTAAAGCTGTGTCCCCGTAGCCAAGTGGCATTTTTAACGAAAATCTCAGTAGACTTTTTTTATATAAGTTAAATACAAAATGGCGTTAAAGGTTATAATAATATGTACATTCTACAAGAGGTGTTTGGATGTCCGTTACCCTTAAAAAAAACCCGGGCAAGTACAATGTAGGGTTCCGTATTTGCTTGCCTTGTCCAATATCAAATTCTATCACATTTGTAAATTTTCAACAAAGAAATTGTATTTTATAAGTTCGTCTCGTCGGCTATTACTCGGTAACTAGTAGAGCCTACTTAACCGTTATAGTTTTCATTGAAGGTTCAGCATATGGACTACTACTATGATTTTTTTCAAATTTCTAAATAAAAGGTTTTCGGAGATAGAGGGGGGGGGGGGGACCACCGTACAAAACGAAACGGAATTCCGAAACGGATCATTGTATCGAAAAATAATCTTTCCACACACTCAATGTTTTGAAGAGACCTATCTAAAGATATCTATCCCAAAAGATGGGGTAGGCGCGAAAAAAAATTTTTATATAAATTTTGGTCCAGCACTTTGTTACCATTGTTAATATGTGTATACATATCAAATTCCAGCTTTCTAGCATTAAGCGTCTAGGCGCTAGACCGCGGACAGACAGACGGATATGGCGAAACTATAAGGGTTCTTTGTACTACTACGGAACCCTAAAAAGGACGGGTTGCACTCCGGGAGTGCCGGCAGAAGTGAAGACTTTAAAATCAACGTTGTGCATTTTTGAATATTTCGGAATGGTTAGGGAATCTTACGCTTTTTCGATCAGGCTACGGATCTGACGCGAGTTTAACATTTTTTACCCATCTAAAAAAAGTGCCAAGCGCCGCTAAAGAAGTTTTCACTTCAAAAATCTCGATCAATCGGCATTGAATTTTTACGTAAATTACCTTAACTATATTATGAAATTGGATTATAGATATTGTCCCTAACCAAATACTCCAAATGTAAAAAATGAAAGGTTTCAAAAGTACAAATTAGTATTTGCCATCGAATTTTAATCGAAATTATTCAGGATTGAAATAAAAATAGCTGTACTTTTAAATATTGAAATGAATTAGCATGAAACCACACATGAAGTTTAAATCTGATGCGAAGAAAAGAATGCGCTGTGGTATATGAGACAAAACGTCATACGGAGCGTAGGCACGCGTTCGAAAGATTTACGTGTGTATTTAAACTGGTTTTACATTAAGCACCAACTGGGCCGATTTGATCGTAAACCCGCCGATGTCTCGAGACAGTATCGAATCTGGTACCACCCAGGCGGTGGTTAAATTAATTCCAGGTTAACTATCGGGCATCCGGACACATCTGTTGAAGAGTTGACCATTTAGAGGTGACGTGAACACATCTGTTGAAGGGTTAACCATTTAGAGGTGACGTGAACACAATCTATCACGTTAGTATCTAGACTCTAGATTAAGTCGTCTACTTTTATTATTTTCTTATGATTATGTTAGCTTACGAACATTTGCATATTTTGATCCTCATTTACGGCGTACTGACTTGGTTTTTGACAGAAGCTCAGAGATTGAGAGGTCTAAACTCATGGTTTATCAAAAAGTAATGGAACGCAGTATACACGGTGCAAAACTGATAGATCGAGTACGAAACACAACAGTGACCAAAATCAAAATAGCTGTTGCCTTCACTGCTGCTAAGATGAAACGGGATTGTGCTGGGCATGTCTGCGGAATGTGGGATGATTTTTGGACAAAAATCATCACATCATCAATCATGACCATGCAGACAGCGCAACAAGTAGAGAAAAATAAATAAACATGAGAATTTCTGAGCGCTGCAGCGCAGAGTAACTCTGAATAAAGATGCCTGGGTAGAGAGTTAGAGACGCTTTCCAACATTTCCTCTGCTACATATCCTAAGTCATCTCTACATGTAGGTGGAACAGTTTAATCTCCCCTCACGAATATACGAATTTACTTTCTATATTGATTTCATAGAGCGATTACCTAGAAATGTTTATGTACATTTTAATCGTGTGAAGCTGGGAAAAGCACGGCAGTAGCAAAATTGAGTGTTATCAATTATGACCGTACGACAGCTTCAACGGTATAAAATGACGATATAACGATGCGATCGATGGACAGCACAATCGAATCAATATCGAATAATCATTTCAATAAATACCTCATTCCGACGTTTAAGACTGCAATCCAGTCGTGATATATTCGATACTGGCTTGCAGTGGCCGGAATGGGAATTATTCGGCGTTGCGTCGAGCAATTAAGTGAACTCACGCCACATCGATTGTTCGGGCACGATCGCTGAATGCACCTATTGTCCGCTAAAATTAACAGCAAAAAGGACGTCAAAGACTATTATAAAATAATAAAAATTTTAATTCAAACTATTAGAAAATGTATTCGAAGGATATTCAACTAGCAATCACCGCAACGATTCGCAATGACGGAAGACAAAATATAAGATTTTTTCTATACTAATATTATAAATGTGAAAGTGTGTCTGTCTGTTTGTTTGTCCGTCCTTCACGGCAAAACGGAGGGACGAATCGACGTGATTTTTTAAGTGAAGATAGTTAAAGGGATGGAGAGTGACATAGGCTACTTTTTGTCTCTTTCTAACCCCCCACTTCCCTAAAATGGGGGGTAGAAGTTTGTATGGAGCATTCCGCAATTTTCAAGGTAGTAAGCTAAAAATTGGTATGCGGACTATTTGTGACTAACAAAAAATCGTGCATCATTTTTTTTTTTGAAATCTTCCCCCAACCCCTTAAAAGAGGGGGTAAAATTTTGCATGCGACTTTTCGCAATTTTTAAGGTAGAAAGCAAAAAAATTGTATGGGGACTATTTGTGACTAACAAAAAAATCGTGCATAATTTTTTTTTGGAAATCAACCCCCAACCCCTTAAAAGGTGAAATTTTATATGGGACTTTTCGCAGTTTTTTGTCAAGGTAGGAAGCTAAAAATAGGTACACAAACTCTTTGTTATCAACGAAAAATACCTGTCAGGTGTACCCCTCACACAAGCTTCAATTAAAACTAGGTGTCCCAGTCATGCTTATGCGAAATTTGGATGCCCCGAGATTATGTAATGGGACAAGACTTCGTGTCACACAACTTGGCCGCAATATCATTAGCGCTACTATCCTAACCGGAGTAGGAAAGGGTGAAAATGTAATGATCCCACGAATCCCAATAATTCCCACAGATCTCCCGTTCCACTTTAAAAGGCTACAATTTCCTCTTAAGCTTAGTTTCGCTATGACAATTAACAAAGCGCAAGGACAGACATTAAAGGTTGCTGGGGTGAACTTAGAAAAGCCGTGCTTTTCCCATGGACAATTGTATGTTGTATGTTCGCGTGTGTCCAATGCCCAGAATCTTTACATTCTATCCCCAAACGGAAAGACATATAATATCGTCTACAGTAGCGTATTAAAATAATATTCTGTTCCGAGTAATATTCTGTTCTGTTCCTTTTGGTAATCATACCATCATACTTCATACTAATATATAAATGAGAAAGTGAGTTTGTTTGTTTGTTATTCCTTCACGGCTTGATTAAGCAGCTGATCATTATGAAAATTTGTATACATATTGTCAGGGTTACAGAGCCCAACATAAGCTAACTTTTACGCGGGCGAAGCCGCGGGTAACACCTAGTTACTATATAAAACAAAGCAAAGTAATACTGATGACTCATAAGCTCACAACACCATCACAGACACAGGTAGACAATAGTAACTGTCATAATGCAACATTGTATCTCTTGATGATCATGAGTAAAATGATGATTTCCTACTCAACAACATCAGAAGGTTTGGGAGTTCTCGGATACAAATTAAGTCTTATATATTTGGCAACAGTTATATAATTGTATACAAGGTGTTGTTTTAGTCAGTAGCAATATTTGAATAGAAAATCGTAAGAGGCGTAAATAATTAGTCGGTTCTATTTTTAAAGCCGTAAACAGATTCCTGTATTTTTTTTTACTTAAAAAATTTGAGAGGTTTTTGAATAAGCCTCTATCAGTGCGCAGAATGGACCTCGACAAGTTTCGTGTGTTTATGAGCAAAGAGTTTGATAGACGTCGTCGCTGGCCACTTTTATGAAACTGTTTGACGGCTTGACGTGATTCTGCTGTCAGTAGTGTCAGTTAATAAATAGAATCTAGACCTATATTGTGATTTTATGGAAAATTACATTTACTATAGGATCGAAGAGGGGGGGGGGGGGTATGGTAGGTCGCAAAAAGGTAGTTTTTTATACTGGACTGTATGCTTACATACCGGACATCTGGCAACCGTCTGTCACGGACACACGGACTGATTTGATAACATAAATGTATGGTGTGTCATAATGTGTGGCGTATTTGGATTTTCGTCAAAAACATTAAATTTCAATGTAAGTTTATTATAATGTTTTTCACATATCACGAATATTCAGTATCAGCAGTAGATTCGCCTCCAAAAATATTTCAACTGTACAAAACAACACATTGTATTTACAAATGGGGCGTATCATAAGTAGATCTGATGACATTCACACTTCCGTTGTCAGTCAATGGATTCTGAAAGTGTAATTTTTTATTCAAACATTTACAGACCAAAAATCCGTATAGAAAATGTGATATACGTAGAGACGGAATCAATCAGGAAATATAGAACACCTACTTTTCCTAATGATACACGTGGATGATTTTAATACATCTAGGTCTACTAGTTAGGCAATAGCAGTAAAATTTGATCAGACTTGATGATTTAAAAATAAATTCTTGACGTAGCGTAGTAAACAACGGGCTGCTACAGCAGCGAAATGACATCAGATAGATTTAGCAGGTAACTTATTACAATAAATAGTATTAAACTTGCATAAAATAAAATAAAAACAATTTAACTAGTAATGATAAATGCGTTAAAGATTAGAGAGAGCGTCAATAATGTTGGTCACCTTTGAGTCGAGCACAATATATTTCAAATATCTAAAAATTCGGCAGTCAAAAGCCAATCGAACGGCGGGCGTTGATTGAATTGATTGAAAAAGAAATGGAGAGGGGTGCTCGAGGCCGGTGCCTCTCGGAGCGGTATTTTTATAGCCTGTACACGTCGGAGAACGCGCGGGCGACACATTCCTGACGAAGCTGCGTTTTTGCTGCGCAACTTTCATTAGACCCCGCGCGCCGCGGGGACCAACGCGTTTCCTTTTAATAAATGAGTTATGCGTTTATATCCAAGATGGCTGCCTTCATCCCGCTCGAGTGTCAAGAATGTTATGGTGCCTTTGAAGATGATTGTCTGATTGTTTAATATTATAACATTTTTAGGAGATTTACAACTTTTTGTTTAAAAAAAATACAGGAGGGAAAACAAGCTTTATAAAATTTTAACACAGGTATCCTTATCTCATGTGAGCGTAAAGACAAACAAAAACTTATATAATTCATATTTAACGATATGATAATGTATAAGCTGTAAAGTGCATATTTCAATGAGTTACCATTTTAGGTTAACCAGATGCTTTTGGTCGGTGTTCCCAAAATGATTACCGCGTGGATGGGAGTGAGTTGACATGCGACTGTCAGTGCAGAATTCATCAAAAATGGCAGGTATTTTATTTCCACATTCGGTAGGCACGTACGACCTTTTTGTCGACTGTAAACGTCTGCGAAGCTCGCAGTTGTCAACTTTCGTTGTATTTATTTACTCATTCATACATTTCTTGTACGTCTGACTGTGCTCTTAAGTTTATGACTTTTCACCACCGCACTCCGAATCTGGATTTTCAGTCGAAAAACAACTTTATTAAGAGCGCTAACCGTGAAAATAGGAGTAGCAAATTCTTTCAAGAATAATTTCTTAATTAGCATTCCTGTCAAGTATATAACTCTTTTATAACCGACTTCAAAAAGGAGGAGGGTCATGTTCTTACCATTACCTAATAATAAGTAGCGTAAAAATGCTCCTCTTGACAAGAAAACAAACAAATAGATTGAATTCACCATTAGCGCATTTACAAGTGCACAAATAGCACTGGTGGGTCGAGTTTAAACACCTATCAACTAAGAGAAGCTCTGCAGACTGGTTTATTTTTTAATCGAGATTTATACTCCAAGCCTCTTAGGAAATAAAATAATCACGGCGGTGTCCATTTGCATACAATGGTAAAATAATTTTACGCGCGTTTCGCCGCGCTTAATTCTACTTTTTATTTGGCCTTCCGCGCCCTATCTACGAATCAAACGGACTGTGCGACGCGCGACCGCTTAAGTGTTAACATTTTTTAGAAGACCGTCGAATGCTTATTTATTAACAGGACTGTTTATATTTACACTGTAAATATTTTTTTATGGCAATCTGCGAAATATTATCTCGTATTTATAAGAATATTTTGTAAACGTGTAGGTTACTTATTTATTGATATCAACAAGAAATTCTGTGTATTTTATAGCTTGCCCCTAAACGGGCGGCCATAACAAAATAGATATCGGTCATAAAAGTGCATCGGGCGAGTGCGCGGAGCAGACTGCGTGGCGAGGCCGCGGCCGCAGCAGCCGCCTCGGCGCCGGTACACGTGCGCAAACGTTCCACCCGCTACGCACAAGACCTATCAAAAACAGAGAAAAGTGAATTTTCCTCGGTCAACAGAATTTACATTCAGAGCAAACATCGCCCGTCATAAATTCAGCACAAAAGTGCGAGCGACGGCCGACTAGCAACAAAAGGGCATGACTTTTCCCGCAAAAAAGATGATCCTTAATCTGATTAAATCTCCATCGCGGCGGACGTCGGACCGTGAAAGATTAATGAATATTTGTGCGAGGATTCCCGGAGTTGGGTTGGCACGTAGCGCTGTCATAATCATATTAGCTGGCGACTGGAGGCCGGCTAGGCACGCACGCACGCACCGCACGGCTATTCGGCTACTTACTCGTACTCAATCGCAACAAGGGTACCGCTGCGGCGTGACACCTCTCTTACGTTGACACTTTACGACGTGCCCGCACGAGAACTGACATCCACACCTGATATTAGTTACGTACTATATTGTCATAAATATTTTGGACTTCTATGATACAGAGTAACGAGTAATTTTATCTTTGCAAATGATTATACAGCTGCACCTGTAAAACCGATTCAAGGAAAATCATGAAAATAACGACTGCATATGGTCAAAACATCAAAATTAGTATCTCATGTCATGCCATGTCATTCACAGTCTACGCAGTTGACTGTTTTTTCTAGGCACTTTAAATACACAGAAAAACATGAAAATAATTTAAATTTTTAATGTCTAGGTCCCTACATAAAGTGGCGATTATAGATGGTGCAGCAGTCCCTGATATGCGCCGTGCTAATATAAGTGTTTCAACGTATGAATTATACATTGTATACAGTTCCAAGCAGACTCTTTATCTCATAAAGGACGGGTGCATCGAACACATTATTCTATGAATAGAGCTAGAATTTTATTGCCGCAGTACTTAAAAAAAATTATAACTTGTAGAGTTGAGTCGAAGCAAAATATAAATCTTACACATAAGTATTTAATATTTTTCGAGACAACTTTCCAATGAGTCTCGCAATCAGTCCGGCCTATATATGCGAGTTTGTCATGAGCGATATTTCAGAGACTGTAAATCACAAATAGCCGTATCACATTACGAGTGAATTCAATAAACACACTCGTAAAAGAATCAATTGTTAAAACCCGAAAGAAATTAAACGTGAGAATGTATTGTTTCATACAAGCGCGAACAAAACGAGAATGGTTTGCGCTAACCAGCTCTCAGGTCGTTTTCGACCTGCTTTCATGGACATAAATCGCGTTAAATAAAAGAATTATTTACGACGTTCATACTTTAAACTAAAAAAATGAATCAAAACGAACATTGTTGATTTATATTACATTAAAACACTTATTGACGGAACGGAAAGGAAAATGGTACAGCTTTAATAATATGAATATACCTAATATACATAAGTACTTAGTCCATATTGTTTGCCAAACTGTTAGTTTAGGTCATGTTATAATAAATCAAAGAGGGTACCTAATGGATTGCTAATCTAACCGGAAAGCCGAAAGAAACATGTAGAAGACACGGAATGCATCGCAGTGAGAGGTGGAGCTGAGGTGGCGCGAGTGCCGGAAGGTAATTAATTATTAGATACATGTTGCGGCGGGCAATAAAGCCACTCATCAATGATTCAGGCGAACAAACAAAGAGCGCGTGCAGCGTGGGCATTATCCGCCATAAGACATCATAAACGGAGCACCATCATCTGGCCTTATAAAAAATTCATGCTCATCTCACATTTCGGCGCCCCTCTTAATTTCGCGTGAGCCTCTTCTTGGTTCGTGTAAAAACTTCGGGTGTCTTTTTATGACTTTTACTGCGGTATAATTGGGGAGGGGCGAGCGCTCGCGTCCCCGAGGTGACATAAATACACCCCCCACGTTCCTCGCTCCGACTACCCCCGGTTTAATCTCATGTAAGACTATACGACACGGAAGTAGTTCGCATTAAAATGCCTTGCCAACTGCAGGTTAAAGTATCTAAAATGAGAGCCAGTTGCCTTTGGCAATCTTAGCCGTTCATTTTATGATACAAATCGGGCTGGAACAATTTCGAAAGTTTTAATATATTGTAGTCATCCTCTCAGACCGGTATATTTATTGTAAACTCGATATATTGTGCGAATCGGGTGCAATGCGTTACACGTGTAAAGATACATATAAAGCAGGATTACGGGTACACTCCGTACACTTTGCATTTCCACCATAAGGTCCCAAGTGGGTGCGTCGCAAATGGCTTTTGTGTGTTACGTCTCGAATTGCGCTGCAACTTTCAATCCTGCTATTGTATTAACTACTTTGAAGTGGAATGGTTATTATAAATTACGTCGTATTAAAATACGAATGAAGTCACTATAATCTTATTCGTCATTTCTCCATCGTACCGATGGATGTAAATACAGTAGGAACGATAAAATATATGTAGCTAGGTTTGGTACAGTTTCGGTTTGGCTGTAGCCTCTGAGAATCAGCAAATACGATTTCAATTTCAGAGGCAGAGGAGATGCGCGGGCGAGGTGGCGCGGTGCGCGGAGTCGCGTGCATGTATGTATTTATTTGCAAATTCCAAATAGCTTTCAATATGTAGAGGCGCTGTGACTCCCGCCTGTCGATCCACTCCAATATCGCACTCCTTGTGAGACGACACGAAGGCGACGCCATTATTCGACGCGACGATTGACTCACACGGGAGCACCGCCTCCTAAGGACGCCACATGATAGATGGGACACAAAAAACATATCCGTAATTGAGATTTTCTAATATATAAATTGAAAGCGATCAGTTTTTTCCATGTTTGTTTACATAATGTGAGTGGTGACAGCGCGCTATCGCGTTTCGGAAGCGTCCACGGACGTCAATTTGTATATTGTCATTATTAGAGTTGCTACGGAAAGTTTGGGCGCGTTCATCCATCATGGTGTGACGGCGGCCGGCCCGATATCGCGACTAATACGTATTGATTTCCCACTTAACGTTTTTCTTGGGAATCGCGGCGCTCCACCCTTCCGCCGGCCGGAGGCCTAACGAGCTGTTTGTCCTCCACTCGCGGCAACTAGGGCGGTTGTCGCCTTACACCGTCACAGTCTCGGCTCACCAAATTACTTTGCCGGCGACACTTCTGTTTCCGAACGACTCTTGAGTTTAAATTAGTGTCGCAGTTACGATTAAATCGCTGGCGCGGTTAAAGATGCTATCGACTTTTATTCCATGGAAATAACGTTCCTATTGTTACAATTTCTTACCTTATAGGGGCGACCATTGGCAAACTATTTTAAATGAAGCAGTAGTCGTTGCCTTGGTGCTACAATCACAATATTGTAACTAAAGAAAATCGTGAACCGACATTTTTTCCAATTTCTTGTTTGTAAGAAGTATGGCTACTTTAAAGACAATTTTTTTTTCGCATTGTCCTACAAACAGCGACAACATATATAATAATAGGTCTCGTTAATAAGCCTTGGTATAACATAACGTGCGATGGCAAGTACTTACATACATTTGCCTAAATGCTGAAGAAAAAGATTGCGTCACCAAGGTCCCCGGTGGGGGCGGGAGGCGAGAACAATGGTTTCGGTTCTCACACGTGTGGAGGATTATTTGCATTCGGAAATAAAGAGAGGAATGATAAAAGAAAGGCGCGAGCGAGGTCCCACCGCCTCAGGCGGGGTGTGGGAACTAGGAGGCTAGGCGGGGGCGCAAGTGTGGGGGCTCGTTACGCGAACAATGGAGAAATAATGTACAGATTGCAGTGAGCGATGCGCCCGCCGCGACTCAGGTGTCTTGGCTCTCTTGTGGACATCGCACCTGTATCGACTATGTCTTATATGTAACAACGCACCAACTCACAACAAAACGTCAAAATAAATTGAATTCCATCGTTATACAGGTTAAAAGTTTCTTCAAGAGTCTCTAACATTACGTACGATCGTTACATCGTAAAACCAAACTAAAATGTAACCTAATTGCACATTGTTTGGGTAATTCATTATGCATAAACACTAACATTAAATAAAACGATCTGCCTTACGATTACGGAGTCGTAAACATCCCCGTTGCGAGATTGTAACTATAGTGTAAAACTATAATGATAAGCAGGCCGAGTTAGGCGCGGTCGAATCATTTAATGGACGCAGCAATCGCGGGCAATCACAACAATCACCCCATCCTCGCGTGACACCGAAAATGTCCTCGATCATAAGTATAAATTAATCCATTTAGAGTGAGCGACCGCCACCGACCGCTAACGCCGATTAACGGAAGCTTCTACTTAACTAATTTATCCTCGGCTGGTTTTAACAGAATGGATAGCAGTGATTACTGTGGCGACGATCTCGTGTGACGCTGAATGCCCAGTACGGCAGTATGCTACAATCAAGTGTCATTTGGGAAGTTGCGCGAACACTGTGTACACGACACGTGTTGGCGTACAAATGAGGACGTGTCGCTTTAATAAAAAATAATGAACTAATATAATTTAATCTCGGTCCTAAGAAGACTGAAGTACAGACTTATGGCCCGTTTCACTACTCCCGAATAGATTCATCAAATAAACTGGTAGTTTTTAAGTTTTAGTGCCCGTTTCACCATTTGATAATGAAGTCTCGAAAAGGCTATTTGCTTATTAAGGATTATGACTTTATTAACAAGTGATGAAACTGGCTCTTACCTAATGTTGTAAGAATATATCTTGTTTATAAGAAAGAATAAGTTTATGTTCCAAAAAAACTGTTATACTGAAATGATACCGGAATTTATACAAATCGTGTACCTACAGATACACTTAAAAAATCATAGAAATCATCAAAGGCATGCAAAATTTTCATGCTACTCGTATCATGATGCTCATATACGATAGTCAGATGTTTATAATCCACCAAGCCCGCGACATTTTAATAACATTGATCAAATAGAACAAAAGTATGTGGACTGAGCACTCGACAGAGATGAAAGTTAAAAGGGTCGCGGGGGTGGTGGGTGGCGGGGAGGAGCGGGTTGAATGTCTTATTCTCTCCACAATTCAGAGGTATTTCGTGTTCTTCATACGCAAATATATCCTCGTTACGTAGGCAGTAGGCACACGTGAGGCCGATTGCGTGTGCGCCACGTATGAAAATCCCGGAGTGACTGGCTGGTACTAGATTGAGAGAATTGTCCCGGGGAGGCAAAATTGGATCCAGCAATCAAACGGCACACCCTACAAACGCAAGGTCGTTATGCTTCCAGCTTTGATTCGGAAAACTTACGAAAGTGCTTATTTAATAAAACTAGAGGTGTTCACGCATATTTTGTTTCCTCGAGGGTATACTTTTGTTTTGACCTTTTTTCTAAAGGTATATGATAGCTGTGTCACACAGGCAGTTCGTCAACTAGAAATTGTAGAAGTTTATAGGCTGTATTAATGGACAGTGCAATTTATTTGTTTCACTTTAGAAATAAACTGACGATTCCGGATAGAAAGAAATACTTTTAAATTGGGTTTCGCAACAAAAGCACATAACAAACAATACAGTTTTGGGGCTCCATAGTAAACTAATAGTTTCGCCATGTCCGTCTCTCCGTCCTCGGTCTTACTAGAAAGCTGTTCATTTGGCATGTAAACCAATAATATTAACTTAATATGCTAAAAAAGTGGTAGAACAGTGGGGGAGGGACCACCGTGCAAAACGAAAATAGGCACGTTAAATGTACATAATTGGCAAAAGGATAATTGTTTCGGAAAATGATATTTCCATACCCTCCGTGTTTTTAAGAGACCTATCTAACGATACCCCACGACATAGGGTCGGCGAGAAAAAAAAAACATTCCCACTTCACATGTAGGGGAGGCACCCCAAAAAAAATATTTATCAAAATTTTATTCTACCATTAGCTGTATCAAGCATCTAGGCGCTAGATCGAGGACGGACAGACGGACATAGCGAAACTATAAGGGTTCCTTGTAGTTTACTACGGAACCCTAAAAATGGGGATGTGGAGTGGTGGGATTTTTTTAATAAAATGATCCGTTTGCCAATTATTTATATTTAACGTGCTAATTTTTGTTAAACATGGTGGACCCTCAATCTCCGAAACAATGTTAGTGTTTTTAGAAAAAAAAAAGTAGTTTTCCATATAGTGAACCTACAAGGTTAAGTAGGCTCTACTAGTTAGCAGGTAATAGCCGACGAACATATAAAATCATTTTATAAAATATCCTTTAAGAAAGCCCGGTTTTTAGGGTTCCGTAATAACTACAAGGAACCCTTATTATTTATTTATTTAGATTAGACGACTCCGTGGCGTGATGGTTACCACGCCAGACCGCCACCCAGGAGGTCCCGGACTCCCGGGTTCGTATCGTTGTGTTAGTATCCCATACCATAACACAAGTTTCGAACTTATTTTGGGGCTAGTTCAATCTGTGTGATTTGTACCTATATATTTATTTATTTATAGTTTCGCCATGTCCGTCCAGCCATCCGCGTTCTAGCGCCTAGACGCTTAATGCTAGAAAGCTGTAGTTAGGTATGTATACGCATATTAACAATGCTAACAAAGTGGTAGAACAAAATGATGAAAATAGTAGATTTTACAACAAGTGCACAAAACGAATCACTTCTATCCGAGACTTTTAGCAGCCCGAGCCGAAGGCGAGGGCTGATAGTAATGTCGAGGATAGAAATGGTTTTGTGGACGAGTTATAAACTCTGCTTTTCACTTCGATTGCGAGGAAATAAATAAATAAACGCACGAAAAAACAATATAGACATTGAAATTAGGCTTGGGCTGCAGACCTGTACAGCCTACTATTAAATTAATTTTGTAATAAAATAATTTTCTTAAATTAATTGAATAACCTACGGTACTTTAATTTAAATTTTAATATCTTTTATGACTTAAAAACACATAAGGCAAATAAATTAAAGTAAATGTTATAAAATAACAAATTCGATCTCTGAACTTTTTGTTGTGTTTGGCTGTATGGCTTATTTCCTTTGCCTTAATATGGATACATTTATGAGTAGATACGTTTTTGCCCTTGTGCACAAAATTCGATTTTGTGCAGCCTATATCCTGCGCAAATAAGCATTTTCTGAGCATGAGAAGTGAAAAATGTTTTTTTCGCCGACCCCTGTTCTGCGATGTCGTTAGATCTCTTAAAAATATCGTAGGTGTGGAAAGATCATTTTCGATACAATGATCCGTTTCGGAATTATTTACATTTGTCAATTTTGTGTGAAAATCCATCATCAAAATTAAAAAAAAAAACATGGTAGTAGTCCATATGCTGAACCTTCCGTTCTTCTTCGTCCTAGTTACCGAATAATGGCCGACGAACTTATAAAATAAAATTTCTTTGATGAAAATTTACAAATGTGATAAAATATGATATTGGACTCATTTGCAAGCAAGCAAAGCACAGCAAATACGGAACCCTACACTGTGCGTGGCCCAACACTCATTAGCCCAGTTTCTTTAAAATTCAATTCTCTGATTCTTGACGCTGATTTTTCAGTAACCAGTGAGCAACAATTAAAAAAGAAAGACTACCGAGTCTGTCAAACACCGAAGACTAATACAAAGATAATATTCATATTTGTAATATTTAATTTATTGTAAAAAAAATTGGTATATATGTATTGCCAAAGTGATTAAATTTAATTAAATTGCTATTATACATAATGACTGGTCATTATATATAATAACCAAATTGTCTAGACAATGTGATAAATTAATCACTTTGTCCGGACATTATTCATAACTGCGGGTCAATGTTAGCAAAAGTAATAAAACGCGGAATCGTAAGAAAAAAATCGGTGTTATGATCGCAAGATAACCCTAACCTAACCAACCAATGTCTGTCTGAATACCAACACAACCAACAACCAGCCGAGCGAACGTAGCGAGTGAATGCTAAGAACTCACGGAGTGATTTTCACCCGCGTCCGCCGCGGTTGCGGGCCCGAAGCTTCTGTAGAATGCACATATATATATGTAAAAATTAAAGCAAATCTCACGATGCGTTTTACGCCCGCGGTGTCCGCGGTTGTTTGCGATTCCCGCAGAATCACGCGGGTCGAGGTTCCCGCAGCATCGGCGGGTTGCACTCGCGCGCTCTGCGATTAAAGAATTTTTCTACGTCTTTCTTTAATTCACTAATAAGAGTAACAAATAATCCATAACGATCTCTATCCTGAATCAGTGGATGCACCCAGAACCTTTTGGGTCTTTTTTTTTTTTATTCTTCTGTGTAGCAGTTGACTACACAGAAGAATCGTTGACTGCCCGTCTTGCGATCATCGCCCGCCAGCTTTGCGGGCGATCATCTCAACCGCGACGCCGCGCAAATAACCGGTCTCGTGAGTTTAGAAATAAAACCGCAGTCCCACCACCGCGGCGCGGGCGCGGTACAAAATCGCTCCGTGAGTTCTTAGCCAGACGCGAATTTTTCTTACGATTCCGCGTTTTATTACTTTGGCTAACTTGACCCGCTGCTGTGAATAATATCCGGACAAAGTGTTAATTTACTTCGTTAATTACTTTAACCAAATCTTCGAAAATATTATATCTAATTGCTAGTTAATGTGATTATTTATCACTTTGTCTAAATTGAGTAGACATTATTAATAATGGTTGGATAGTATATATAATATCAGGATTTATTACTTTGGCTGTAACATATAATACTAAACAATATTTCAATCCAAAATGGAATAAAACTTGCATTGCAAAGTTTTACCTTGTTTTTAATTTTGATAAGACAGACATTTTCAGACGGTTATGAATGCCAAAATCATAAAAAATATAGCAATATTAAGTTCCATTTTAATACCAGCAAAAAACTGTCAGTTTTATTTGACTAATTATGGTGGTGAAACTGATCATAAATTTCACCACTTGTTAATAAAGTCCTTGATAGGCTATTTGACAATTAAGAAATATCAAACCCATACAAGAACTATCAAAAAACTTAGTTTATTTGATGAAGTTATTTGGGAGTGGTGAAACCGACCCTTAGTATATCAAATCTCTATTAAAAATTAATCTTATTTAAATCTCTATATTATCAAATCTTTATCAAAATAATACCCATTGTTAGAAATATAAATCTTTGCAAGAATGCAAGATGAAAATCTTCGTTATTAAAAAATATATATATAGGTAGTTAAAGTAACTCGCCATAACAAAAAAATCATCTCTTGCGCATTGTCCGCAAAGTTTGCTATGTGGTTTTCTAAATTAAAAAAAATGCAAAAAGTTTATTTCTTTTATATTGTCGCGAATGATCTAGATTGTTCTCGACGTCTCGCGTCGCCGCTCACTCACTTGTTTACAACTATTCATAGATCGAGAAAAATAAGTAATCATTCAAAACAAGCTTGACAAACAAGTCCGAAGTACAAGCGACATCGAGCTTTAATGCTTGTACTATGGTACAAAATGGTTTACACATTGGAAGTTGTGTTGACCTTGAAGTTGTTTTGATTAAAGTTTTTTGTAAACAAGTCACAAAAAAAGGCCATAAAAAATTCAACATTCGAGGCGTATATTGAGGCATATAAATACCGCGACAGTAGCCGACACAGTCAGTTCATTGTGAGCTATTGGAGCGATAACTGCGAAGAATGATCAAGACAAGTTCAGTGTGAGCTTTCGGTGCGATAACTGCGAAGACTAATCAACAGTGAGTTAACCTGCGACCTTTGCGATACCAACGGACTACGGACGACTCTGCGACTTGGCTTGACTACGTTGAGTGTATCTGTGACCCGTTCATCACTGAATAAATTCTTCTAACAAGTCAACGGTGTTTAGTCCAAATCCCGAACCCCACGCTCGTAACAATATATTACCTAACACAATGTTACAGTAGCCTCCTTTTAGTCAAAATATTGTCCGAAGATACACAAAGAACACATGCCTGAACTGTAAGGAGTTGTTGCGAGAATAAGTTGGAGTTTCCTATGTGTAGTAATAATTTTAAAATCAAATCCCATACCAATAAGTTTAGAAAAAATTAAATTAAGAAACTAATAAAAAATAAAACTGAACTCTGGTATTATACAATTAGTAGTTTTATTTGTAATTCAGAAATAGAAAATTATATCAATTTGTTTTGAATATGATTCAAACAAAATTGAGAATAGAGAAATATTGATAAAAAATATTTTTTGCTGGCAGGCACAGCAAAAATATTGCATGTAATACAATATTTTTGCTGTACCTGCCATCTTCGATTGTCTGCCATGTCGGTTTCCCAAACGACATAAGTGCTAACCCTTGATTGCTGTTCTTAGTAAGAAAAAATAACAAATAGTGTCAAATTTAAAGAAAATTTTGAAATACAGGTAGCAATTATTCAGATAAACAGTAAGCTTAAATTATTATATTTTTTAATTCTATCTAAATATTTTTCACGATTTAGTACAAATAAAATTGTGTTTGGATTGTATAATAATCTGAACTAATAGGAAATAGAAAAATGGATGAATAATCATAATCTTACCTCTTCTTGGTCAAATTCCTGTAGGTGTCTGTCATTCCGTTGTTTTTCATAAAGAGCTCGGGCAAGGGCACTCCTTGGCCTATAAAAACCATTGGCACCGGGGTTTTCTGTCATCTTTTCCGTATACTCTACGTGTTTCAATTTGGATTGTGGCCACAAATCCTCAATTTCTATGCTTTCGTCACATTCACACGTTTGCAGTGTATCCTTCATATAATTAAAATAAAATTCAGTGCTTGAACATATATGCTTCGAGTGGACTAGCAAAGCCAAAGGTAAATAGCTTATAAATTTCAATTAAGTACACATTTATATAATTTCCATTGAAAAATCCTTGATTTTTGATGATAATGTTGACGATACGTTTTTACATAATTTGAACAAGTACTTACTACCTATATTAATCTCACATTTATTACGGATAATATAAAAAGGAACATTTTTAAATATTTCATTACTTTAAATAATATATTAACATGTAAAAAACTTAATGAAAAACCCAAAACATTGCTTTTGCTTTGTTGCTGTACTGTAATGTCATTTGTCAATGTCAAATTAAGTGGCAGTGAAAGCCGATAGAGGGCGCTCTTTCTACTTTCCGGAGTATGTTTGGGTATACGCAGAATATCTTAAAAATTTTCTCACTTGGTATATTTATTTGAATGACAAAATATAGTTCGTTTCACCGTCTGTGGTTTCACCATAATTAAAATCGTAAATATTATTTTATTGCGTACATTTTCCTTCCCGGTACACGTTGCAATATCAAAGTATTACTTTGTACTGTACGTAATTATTAATTAGTTAATAAAATTTACAGTTAAGGATTATTTTATAAAAAGGAGTGTTTTCTTTCATGCAGTATTTTGAAACCGTCTTCTTCTTTTTTTTTGAAACTTTGAATTTTGTTTTGTATGTGTAAGCAGGTCAGGTAGATATGTGGTAGGTAGATATATTACGGCCCTGCAAATCTATTTCTTCTTTTTACAGTCAACTTCTAGATTAATGTAGAGGTAGGTAGGTACTTATTTAGCTTATCCACTGTTTCAAATTAATTAGGTACTTATTTAATTTTGTGTTACACTCTACTGTACCTACATAAAATTAATACCTTACATATTAAATATTTTAAAATACAAAACGTACCGCTTCTTGTTTAGATTCAGCCGCCGCTCTTGCTACAATCTCTCGAAGAATTGAGCTCATCATTTTCCTTTCACTGAAGATGCAATATGAGTTTGTGTAGTTTTAAGCTGGAAGACACTTTACAATCTGTTTTTTTATCCACTGTAAGGTATGGAAACACGTCTAACAAGACTTGTAGTAAGATTTAAATAGTAATTTTGTACTTCCCGGTGGTTTAATAATGTGAGAGGTATTTTGGTGCGAGGTTTAAGAGAAATCCCGGTTCGGCCTTGGCCGTGACTGACCGTTCACTGTCACCGTCCGCTTCGCTTGACCACCTCCAAACTGTTAGATCGCCGATAAAAAAAAGTATTTTTGTAAATATAAACGTCTAACCTAGATGTAAGTAATGTATTTCTGATTACAAGATTAGTAGTTTGAATGTACTTCTGATTTTATATTGTTCACGGTTTTGTGAAATCGCATTTTAAAATACTTAATTGTCCATAAAATTAAATGTTTTGTAGAAAGCTATCTAAAATAACTTCAATTAACACTCTGTTAAAAAAGAAAAAAAGAAATAGCACGCGACTTAAATGTGGAATTAAGATTAAAATGCGTTTCAGAAACTGGCTATTAGACCTTGTAATCTCCGAAAGTGATCACTAATAATAATATTAATAACTAATTAATCATTTAATTATTTTATAAGTTTATTAGATACACTTCCGGACACTTGAATCGAGCCACCCAGCAGTTTCAACTTTGATTGCTGGTAACTTAACAAAAGTATATGATTAACGAAAAAGTTTTTATGCAATTTGGAAGCTGGTACACTTTATATTAATAAGGTATATTTAATTCCAAATTTCAATTTCAATAAATTGATTAAATTACAATTTGTCCGGTATAACCTTTCTCAAAGACAAGACTCGGTTTGAATTTTTGAAAAAAAAAAAAAGATTTATTGGAAAATAAAAATTCAGTAACTTGTATTGCCTCCGAGGGCGTTTATGATTGCAGTCATGCGATTGGGCATGGAGTTAATCAACGTCATTATGAAGTGTTGTGGAATGTTCTCCCATTCCTCCTCGATGGCAACTCTCAGCTCTTCCAAAGTTTGTGGTGCTGGTTGGTGAGCTCGAACACGCCTCTTTAATTCGTCCCATAAATGTTCGATGGGATTCATATCAGGGCTCCTTGCTGGCCATTCCATTGTCGTGATTCCAACATCATGAAGGTATTCCCTAACAATTCCTGCAGTGTGCGCTCTTGCATTATCATGCATAAAGATGAAGCCTTGGCCTACAAATCCAGAATATGGCATCACATGAGTCTCTAGGCAATGGTTAATGTATCGACGGGCATTTAGTGTTGGTAGACGTGGTCCTGTCACAACCTCTAGCCCAGTTTTACCATCGGCAGATATTCCTCCCCAGACTATCCACGAGCCCCCGCCATAACTCACTCTCTCTTCAATACAACACTGAACAAAGCGTTCTCCCCGCCTTCAGTAGACCTTCCTCCTGCCATCATTACCATAAAGCATAATCTTAGTCTCATCAGTAAAGAGTACCTTGCTCCATTGGCGTCGAGTTCAATGCAAATGTTCGCGTGCAAACTGTAAGCGCGCCATTCGGTGAGCTCTGGTCAGTTTCGGCCCGTTGGCTGGCTTATGTGGGCTCAGACCACGTTTGTTAAGTCTTCGTCTAATTGTTCGCGCGGAAACAGCCACTCCATGAAAGTCTCGAAGCTGTTCTTGGATCTGTACAGAGGTGAGGTGACGATTTCGTAAACTGGTTGTCGCGATAAATCGATCCTGTCTTTCTGAAGTTACCCGAAATCGCGGTCTTCCTGGACGGCGCACGTATCCACTAGTGTCGAGGTATCGATGGTATACCCTTTGCACAGCAGAACGGCTTAAAGCAAGCTGTGATGCTACATCGCGCTGACTTCGGCCCGACTGTAGAAGCGCCAAGCTTGCGCGGCTAGAAGAGGCGGTGTATCCATAATTTTAACGTTTAAATGGCTCAAATTAAAAAAACAACCATTTTACGATGTCTTAATTTCAAAACAATTAAGGTGAATTCAAAATTATGGAGTTAAATAAAAAAATTAAGTTAATTTAGATCAACTTTTCTTTTCAAAAGAATGCACTAATTCGGTTTTTGTTTCGTTTTTCCATTTGATAAATTCAGTATTGGAACAACAGCACTTCAAAATCATTATGAATATACCAGCATCAAAACTGCATAAAAACTTTTTGATTAACTTAAGAATATTTTTATGGTCTATGTCATTCGATTCATGTGTCCGGAAGTGTAGGTGCAGTCGTCACCGTGCACGAATACGGAATGAAGCTCGAAACCAGGCATCCCTCCAAAACGGCTAGGTGGTAGGGAAGAATAAAAATGTTTCTCTTTTTAGTCAGTCTTTTAAAACGCGCACAAAGTAAAAAAAATATTTTTGGGATTATGGGACTCCATGGTAAACTATAATATGCCCCCTATTCTCGTAACAAAAACAGATTCAATCTCGATTCACAACACTCATACAAAGTAGAAATTGAACGGGACAATGTCAGCGCTTGAGTTTGAATTCATATTGAACATATGACATTATCATAATTAGTACAAAATCAACCAAAGAGAGGTATCTACCTATCTAAGCTAAACACGCCCAATTCGCTTAAATGTTTTACACCAACAAGGAAAACTTCCAAACTGCAATACAACGTAGATTTTCATATTCCTTGAAATAGGTACAGTCAGCAACAGAAGTTAACATAACGAGATTAACACTTATTTAGTACCATATAAAATCTAGTCGGTGCTTTTGAGAATACTTATAGACAGCTTGTCGTTGTTTGGGTCTTTATAATGACATAGAATTAAATTGTTGCTACTGTTGCTGATTGTATTTATCTAATTATTAGATCAGATGCACCTTATAAATACCTTACTATTCTATTTGATTCCATAAAAAAAAAATCTTTGTGAGTAGATTTAGGATAGAGCAAGCAAATGAAGGATGCACCAATATTTTAAAAAACCTTTACAATTAAGTTGCAATTCGAATATCAAGCAACTTCACGTATGTTATGTTATGGATGATAACTATTGAGGTTATAAGAACCTATTTATTTGCCGATGTCATTGAAATAGTAGAAACAATATACAAATTATTTGTACTCACATCTTTAGAGACTGCTGGGATGATTAACTTGTGGAAACTTCCAAGTGATGACATTATATAAAAAAAAATATAAAAAAATATTTCAATACGTGTGTTACTTTTGACTAAAGATTGCCTTGAAGTGAGCGATAAGTAGAATTTTGTTGAAATCTACTGATAAGTGTATCAAAATTAAATAACGATTACATACGGGTTTTTTAACGATAACAGCCTGTAGCGGCGATTCGTTTAATAGAATCTGTTATGGTATTTAATAATTTATTACGATCTTCATTCTTCTTCTGTTGCCACCTTATGCTGAGTGTAGGCCTCTTGCATTATTACGATTTTCATTACGATGTATAAAATAAGATAGGTACATACTTACTAACTGTGACTGAAATTTGGTAGGTCTCTTGGGTTTTTGGATACAGTTCTACTTTGCGGGACGTGGGAGTGTAGAGCCTCTATGAGAAATCTTGTCCTCGTATTTTCAACTGGTTTCCACGATATAGGTAACGCTAGTAAGTAGTACTTAAATGATTAGCTACTTACTTGAACGCTATAATATGGCATCAAAAAATCAATCAAATCAAAATTCTTTATTTCGTTAGCAAGAATGGTACATAAAAGTCTTGTGTTGGTGACCTCCTATTAAGTGTGAAACACCTGTATCTGAAGAGCACGCTGTTCCATAGCCGTCAGCATCAAGTGACTTCTCTCTTTTGTTACATGATGTATCTACTCTACATATTTATTTAACCAGGTAATAAACAATTCTACAAATTCTTTATAACGCAGAAAAATGGATCTCAAAAGACAAAGCAAAATAAAATGTATTTGGTCGTAGATGCAATATGGATCGAGGATCACTGTTGGCGTGGATAGCCCGGAGCGCCGAGCCCAAGCCCGCTCGCAGATCAGCGCGGGCGCACGCGGGACATTTAAAATAATTACAAGCCATCGGTGAAACGTAACAGCCAGTGTTTTGAGTCCATTACTTATTTTTTAATTCCAAAAATGACTTTTAAAAGCGCACATTTAGTGCCTATTGGTGCAATGCGAGCAATAAATGAGACTATTACCAGTTTACTTGTAATTTTGTTGTACGAATTTATTATGTTCCCTGTAATATATTGGCAATTTTTGGGTAAGTACAATATTTTTTCGATCATGAATTATTATGGATAATAGATATGGTAAAAAAAATTAAGGATAATTTACACATTATAAGTAGGTAAGTAAAGTTCGGAAATAAGGGCACATAATTACTAATTACACGAAACCTGAATAGTAGAAAAAACTGATTTGTGTCTCTCCTGAATGCTGTAAGTTTCAGGTAGGACACCGTACTTATTTACAAAAAAATACATCACGTGTAGAACTGTAGACAAACTACCAGTGGTACCAGTTTCCAATAAAAAAATACTGCTAATGAAATTGAATCAGAGAATAGAGTTGCATTTACCATTCAAGGCATTATCAGACAGGTACATAGAAATAAAATTAATGATTAGATAAATTTAGCGTAAGGTGTTGTAAAAAGAAAAAAAAACGGTCAGTTTAATTTAAATCCGTGCTCGTAGTTTTTGCACCCCCAACCGCATTCTCACAGCGGCCGAGACTTGATGCACTTCACTTCTGATTGGATCATTACCGAGTTCATCATACCCCGTGCGATCCTCCGGCCAAAACAGAGATGGAGATACATCTTTCACCCAAACCAGAGGAGGATGCACGACGTCCACCAGGCACATCGCTCAGGAATTATTTCATATCATGATTATTGGAACTTTATTGCACTTCGTAACTAACAATTGACATTAGGAAATGCAATTTCATATTGATTTCGTAATATCGCCGTCGTTTATTTTTATCAATGTAGCAAATCTGTCTATGATTTGCGGCTGACCGTCGCAGGCCGTGCTGGTTGTTTTCTTGTGGCTTCACGTTCTGAGAAAATGTCATTAAAAGCTCGATAGGGATTAAGCCGGTTTAAATTTTCACGTAGCCGGTCAGGAAATCGGTTTAGCGTCACAAAGGGTGGGAAGAGACCGAGAAATTATCTTTTCAAAGGAATACAAACCGCTAAACATGCAATTACACTGGCATTAAGTTATCGAAAAATAATAATTTTTCACACCGGCCGGAAGGTGTCGCTGCGATCACGTACTGCGGTCGCAATCGTTGATTTCGGCCGGTACTGGCACTCATCACGTTTCTAATAAAAATCTTCTTTCGGGCATCTGTTGTCTTGCGTAACCGCATTTATTGTTGTTAATGGAGGTCTTTCTTAACTTTAATTTATGTCTGAGCGCCTCACTACCGTAACTCGAGTCTTTATCGGCCAATTCGACAATTCGTGCGTGTCCAGTCTGTAAACATGTGGAATACTGTACACCGTGCTTCTGAAGTGGTCTGTCGATCGACACGTACCTCATCTCATACCTGTCTGAGAATATTTGCTAATTTGTAACGTATTGAGAAATAAAAGGCCACCAGCCACACGCTTATTTCTGTTACTCTTGTCTTGCAAAGATCCATATCTATAGAGATATGGTAGCTCAGAAATAAAGTCTCATTAGGTGTCTTTGTATGAGGGCTTCTCACCTTTGTTCTCATGTAGTGTGAAGACAACATGTTCAATATGATCTTTCCAAAAATCAATAGGCCACTGAGGTATACATTTATTAATTTCCAAGAGAACTGTACTATTAGGACCTACCTAATTTAAAGGATTTTTATAAAAAGCACCAAAAATTTTAAACTGTTAGAACAGTATATAGTTTATACAATATGTTACATGAATAAAGATTTTATTATTCTTTATTTTTTAGTATGTTCGTAATTACTATATTATTTAAAAGACTATGACTATTCCATCAAGCGAATTGTGATCGAAAACATTTACATCGACAATTTCTAGTACCGCGGAACATCGACTAGCATTATCATCGAGATGGAAATGAATTAACCGTAATTCGAATAATCGAGCTCGGCCAATATAAAACAAAGGGAAAAAGTCCGTCTGCGGCGGGCTTGCCGAGGGAACGAAGGATTTCAATTTGGAACGTGATGAGCCCAGTTTTCATTTACTGACTCCATCGTAATGATTGGTAATGATTGATTGTACCGGTAGTGGTATATTATTGACACATTTTAGGGCAAAACTCATTGAATGATTAACTTTGCCATAGTCATCATTATAATAATATAAATGTATTTAAAGTCGCGACCAGACAGGCGGTTGTGTTTGCTAGTTGTAGAGCAATGTATGTGAGAGTTGTAAAGTAAAATTAAATTAAAGCCGACCGTTTGTTGTTTTATAATATCTAGACGAGCAATGGTTGGAAATAGATAAAAAGTGTGTAGATTAAAGTTGTAGAGAATTTTATCAGGTTTCATTATGTAGTACATCAAAATTTCCTAAATTGTATCGTTTTCGAGATATAGGTACTATATAAAACTAAGAAATTCATAACCAAACTATAGTTGTTTCCGGGAACAGCTTTTTCGGCGATCGAAAACTTGCTTTTTTGACGAATAATCAACTCGTCACTCAGCGAGTCCCGCCGTAACCCCGTGGCGCAGTTGGTAGTGAGCACAGATATCACAATACAAGAGATATGGTTTGTGGGCGGGGCACATGACGCCATTTTCTGCACAAATGTGCAGGAACTTGATTGTTCTAAGTCATTCACAAAACAACGCTTCCGCGAACACAACGTCCGTGAATGTCAACAAAAATGCCGGCTTGTGCTTTAATTACGTGCAAAAATCGCAGTGATACGGTAAATTCAAGTAATAGTGGTGTTACTTATCATAGGTAAGTCATTTATTTAATATTTTTCTATATAAATGACAAATTAACGAAATATTTTTGAGGCATAGAAATCATTAAACAATATACGGCATAGTCGATACTTCCGTTAAAAATATTGTCCATTGCTTGTTTTGGATACGCGTTTTTCAATGTTTTGCGGTATGCACGTACAATGGAATGCAAACGTAACGATAATTACAATGTTGTGAAAATATCGTGGTACCGCCGCTTGTAGCTTCCGCGATCTGTCAAAGTGATAATGGCCGTCGCACAAGCCATGTAGTGCTGCCAAAAGTAGAATATTTTAGTATCGATAATTTTGTATTTCTAATTTTTGAAAGTTTTAATTTGAAACTTTTACTACAGTGCATTCCTTGTACAGGGTGTCCTAGTCCCATAAGTATTGGATCAAACTCAAGGGGAAAGTAGCTCACCTAAAAACTCATTTGATTAGTTTAAAAAAAAACCCCTTGTTATTATGTACTAATTTTTTTAAAGTTCTTTCTTTTAATTGGTTGTATAAAAATTACTATTTTCCAAAAAATAAAATAAATAAAAACTAAAAACTTTGGTAATTTTTTTTTCTTTTTTAATTATTTAAAATTAAATAGGTATTATAGTTCATAGTTGTAGTCCGTAATAAATTGTTATTGTAAAATATCGAGAGGTAGTTATCGATAATGCGAAAAAAAAGGCGCTTGTCGCCCTTTTTCATTAGGTGCCCGTCACTATAATACACTTCTTACATCTGTGTTCGTAATCGAACTGCAAATCACGGGCTTACGATTTGTGTGAGTGTGACTGTCGGAGATTATTCTATGAATGTGTTAAAATGTAACTGTGTGTGTAAGTGGCGACATCGGTTCCGGTACAAAAACTGTCTTATTACATTTCTCTTCTTTCTGTGTTCTGAGGTAGTGAGTCTGTCTTTGGTACTAGAGCGCGGGTTTGAACCCAAATGGCAAATATTTATTTAATTACATTTTTCTTATTCACGACTTTTTTGAACTTCAAAAATTTTAAGCAACTATCGTTTAGAACTTTAGACGATGCATGTCAATTATTGCTTTGACATTATTGTATGCCACAGGCAATAAACTGTCATGGTGTAAATGGGCCTTTATATATATACCTACCTATTTACAATATTATATCCATTGTATGGTACTCATAACACATGGAGGTTTAAGCCAAGCTTACGTCAGGACCAGGTGCGGCTCTGTGTGAATTGTGTACAATTAAAAAAATTAAAAAATCAAAGCCCACAACTTGTCAACTTAATCAAGTAAATAGTAGAGTCAAAACATTGATATGGTATGGTATGAAACCTTTAGATCGTACAATGATTTTAATATCACCTTTTGGTATTTAAATTAAACAAAATAAGTATTAAAGTCGACAGTTTTACGTCTTTAGTAGCTAGTTGAATAACGAACTCGGCAAAAGTAGTACGAGCCCTGCTTACATATCGCAGTAAACCTATCACAGTAAATTTACAACACATTTATTTATTCCTTAGTACAAATTACAAGGAAAATAATAATGAGCTGAAGTCATATCTCATTACTTAAGTTAAAGCTCAACGACTGTGGACAGGCTGAGGAGCTCAGGATGCCACCTGAGCATTGCATAAAAAGGCTTTATTACACTTTCCTGCAAGAAAATATCAGCCTTATTACCTACACTACATGACTTATTTTTAATTAGTCTGTTATACTGTTTAACACATTTTTGACAAAGGTAATGTGTATGGAGGCGTTCGTTAGGCAGTTCCATAATTAAAAAATAAAATTGACGCCTGTGCGGCGAGGCGATGATAAGTTGTATGAGTAACGTCTAAGTCGGGCTGAGTGATGTTAAAATGCAAAATCATTTCGACGATGCGAGCCTTATTTTATGCAACTGTATTATTGATAATCATAAATTTACACAAAATCTCTTATTGGTTTTTATGTGTTTAATTTGCAACGCCAGTGAAATCAATCTGTAAGTAATTTTGCACTCCCGACAAATGGAAACTCTAATTACGCTTTTAAATTTTTTACAATCAACATTTATCCCCATATAAAACGCATAATGCTGACAACTTACAGCGTTCTTTTATTATTCATGAATCAATTTGAGTGGAGATCTTTTAAAACCTCATTACAAATCTGGCCGCCATTTAGATTACACAAACAAATTGCGACGCATTCCACTCGGCGTGTTGTTGACCGCGCAAATAATTAAGGCCGCTAATAATTACTGGTTGGCGCTTAAAATGCAAATGTTGTCGCCCCGAGTATCTTCAGACGTAATGTATGCGAGTGGGAACAGATAAGGGCATGAGATTTACACCTCGTTGTGTCATGTGAACAGACTTTACCGTTTACTGGCCGACAACAAAGTTTTATTTTTTTATTGTTTTGTTTTAATTCCGAATTTGAATTAAGTATACAATATCAGGTTCTGGCTGGATGCAATTTGAATACTCGTGTTGCACTACAGCTGTTACAAAAAAAGTTTATAATTTAATGTCGCTTTTTTCTACTCGACTTTTGAGTAAGATATTATAAATAGTTTTCGTTAGACAATACAATAAGATTTAACAATTTACGCCACATTCAAGCTTATGTATTTTTTTTCTCATAAAGGGGGAGGTGTAGTTTGTGTAGGCTCTCTATTAATTTGATGCATTCATTAAACGTTCTTACTTTATCCCAACGAGTGTATAATTTACGAACTTAAAGGGTAGGTAAACTATATTACACTATAATTACAGAAATAACTAAGATTATTGCGTATTAAAAAATCTTATAATAGCTGATATTTTATCAAATTTACTTACATAAATTTTAAATAGACACTCAAAAGCGGTTCTCGATTTTAAGAAAAATATGAATATAGTTTTCTAGTTAAACCTTAAACTGTTCTTGTAACAATTTTCGAGTATCTATATTATGATGTATTTACAACAAGGCAAAGTTCCGAGAAAGCTTTTACGAATTGAAAGCTTGTAATAGTAATAAGCTTTAAAGCTGATAGGTCAATGAGTGAACAACCTCAGGATATTTGCAATAAAACCTTATTTAACGAGCTCTTTAAAATACACTAGCTTATGCCTTCGTTTCAAAACTAAGTTCACTTTAATTTGATATTTTTCTTCATTCTCTCCTTATCTGGTTGATGATGCGTTATTATTTTCTGAACTCTCATAGTCTAGCAATTAAGAAGATTTCGAAGATACTACTTTTCGGATCTTATCAACCTAGAGAAACTTAAGGGTTACATTTGAACATATCCAGTCCAGTCGGATTTGTATTTTTTACGTTTCATACTCCTGATAGACTGGAAACGGAAACTAATTTTACAGCAAGAAAATGGACTCGAATAGAATTCTACTTTATTAAAGTAAAAAGTTTCAAGAATACAATTTAGTATTCATTTTAAATTGAAATTATACAGAACTCAAATTGCGATTTTTTTCAAGATTATTCAAGATCACGAGTATTACGAAAAATTCTTACTGGCCTTAACGGTTTTGATAAGTTTTTACTAACAATTTTAATTCTATTTCCTACGGCTGCATCAGAACATAAACATCGCTATATTTAATATTGAGCGAGCTCGTACAAAACTTTCGTAACACATCTTTGCATCCATTGTATCTCCATATTGTAAACTATATTTGAACATAAACTTGGCAAATCTTCTCGCTGTTCGCTCAAAAACTAGTAAGTATGTAGGGGGTAAAAGTACACTAGGTATTTATAGGTAGAATCTGTCTGTCCGGAAATTTTATGATCTATACATTTGTAGTTTATTTTTCATACTACGAACTTTAGTGTACACATGTACCTGATAAGTTTTAATAAGCCTGTTTGTCACATTTAATTTTTATCAAAATCTGCATTGATATTTCTTTGAGTTGTCATTCATTAGCTATACTGTTTTACCGCTGGGCAAAGGCCTCCTTCCTTATAAAGATCATTTATTTAATTATTTATTTAACACACGTTACATATGTAATTCTAATTATACCAATTTGAATCGTGACACGACACACCACAATTCAACTTGCATAACTCTAGCATTATTAGTACAGACAACAATTACATTGACATGATTTTGTAATATATTGTCTAAAGTAAACGTTGAATCATAGTTGAACCCCAGACATACACATAGTAGGACCAATACTGGGTTACGTGGGCCGGGCATAATTTTACCACGTTAAGTTATTAACGGCTTAGTACATTTATTAAGCGATCGTGCCCGGAATCCGTCCGCCCCCGTCTAGCTCCCGTCCGTGGGTTATCCTATTTCTTTGGCGTAATCTATTTATGGGTCAAACGTCTTGTTCCTTTGATTAATCAGGCCTCTTGCTTTATGAGAACGTACGTTATATTTTTATATGCTCCTATTTCGTAATTCTTTACAAGATTATTTTAAGAGACTTTACGGCCTGTTGCACGACACCCTAATAGCTTATTCATCGCATATTCGGGACTTTAACAGAAATGCTTTTCAGAAACTGGCTGATTAGCACTTAGCAGAAGTTACACATCTGTGAATCACGTCACAGCATTTAACCAATTTGCCAGCTGTACTGTTGAACCAGTGTTCAACTTTAATATTTAGGCGCCTAGTTAAAAGGCTTGACCGTTTAATTAATGGCTAACTCAATGTTGCAACGTTGCTATGACAAACCTTTATAATGAAACTCGAAGCTACAAAACTGCTTCCAATCACAACGTTTTTATTTCATAAAAGAAATAAACAAACCTCGATTTGAAAAGGCACGGAGCGACAACAAAAGTGGTACAAATCCTGTTTGTCCGGCGAGCGAGCGTGATTTAATACAAATTATTATTAGAGAACATAAATAACGGTGTCTGGGGGGATGGCAGAAGCTCCTTAATAAGTAATAAAGGGGTCATCGCTCATACGAAGCCGGAATTAACCCCGTGGACATATGGCGGCGTAATGACGACAGAGCTTACCGCTTTCTGCAAGAAAATGTATATGGTGGTTGAAAGATATCTATTGATACTGTTTATATCTAAGGGTTCCAGATTTATACTTAACTAATATAACTACTTATCTAACATTATGTCAACATTTAATATTGATAATAACATACTATGCAACATACTATGCAATGTGTAAAAAAACTTTTAAATACTTATATTACATAATATAAAATGAAGTCGTCTGTCTGTCTTTCCCCATGTATGCTTAGATCTAAAACAACGCAACAGATTTGGATGCGGGTTTTTAAATACACTGGGCGTCAAAAATAAGTAGTACAGTTTTAAAATTGCAATATCTCCTAAACTGCAGAAGCTAGACCTTTGAAATAAAAAAAGATAAAAGACAATTTAATTTCATTTAATAAAAACTTCATGCATAATATCATTTTTTAAAGATTGACTGAAAAAAACTTAATAAATAAAAACACTATTTTTTTAAACTGTTGGCTTGTACTTTTGTTTTTTATTGTTTTCTTTATTGCTGATAAATCAATTGCAATTCAAAAGCAAATGTGTCTTCAGCGAGTAAACTTTACTAATCATGCCTCTTTCACCAGAAGAATGTGCAAGAATCATAACTTTTCTCGAAGTAGGCATCAGTATGCGTCGTACTGCAAGAACGGTGGGTGTAACTCTAAGAACGATCCAGCAAGTAAAGCGAAGATACGAAGAGACTGGAAACCATCTAAGGAGACCAAGTAATGGCAGACCCAGGTGCACTAGTACCCGAGAAGACCGATTAATTGTCTCTACTGTGTTAAGAAATCGTCACCTTAATGCAGTTGAGGTCCAGCAACAGCTTCTTCAGACCCGAAGAGACTACGTTAGTGAGAGTACAGTGAGGAGAAGACTTGCTGAAGCCAACCTGAAGTCGTACAGGCCAGCAAATGGCCCCAAACTTGAGACAGGGCATCGAGTAGTAAGACTACGCTACGCGCGTCAACACGTACAATGGGGCGAAGAAGAATGGACAAGAGTTTTGTTCACAGATGAGTCTCGGTTTTCTTTATTCACTTCCGATGGAAGGCGGAGAGTATACAGGCGACCTGGTGAGCGATACATTCAAGGTTGCATCTCGGAAAGAGTTCAATACGGCGGGGGCTCTGTACACGTATGGGCTGGCATCTCTTCAGAGGGTCGCACAGAGCTAGTGGTCATAGAAAATGACACTCTGACTGGTGAAAGATATGCATTAGAGATCCTTAACGAGTATGCAGGGCCATATTTAGCAAATATGGGTGATGGAGCTATACTAATGCATGATAACGCCCGGCCACACACCGCTCATCTCGTACAAGAGTACATTCAGGAGGTTGGCATCAGCTTGATGGCTTGGCCATCAAGAAGCCCAGATCTTAACCCGATTGAACACGCCTGGGATGAGCTTGGGAGGCTAGTCAGAAGACGCAGACCACCCCCCGCCACCCTCAGGGCTCTAAAACAGGCCCTGATAGAAGAATGGGTGAATATTCCCCAACATCGCCTCCGAAACTTAGTGTTCAGCATGCCAAACCGGCTCCAAGCTGTCATCAGAGCCCTAGGCGGCAACACAAGTTACTAAAGTGGGAACAAGGCCCAAAACGTAAAAATTAAGTTCTTGATAGTTCCTTCAAAATGGTTAGCTTTTTAGTTTTTTCCTAATTTTCAGTGTAAAACTTTACTAATGCTAAATAAAGTATTATTTTTAGAAAACTTTGTTAAATTTGCTATAAAATGACTTTTATTTCAAAACTCTAACTTCTATAGTTTAAGAGTAATTGCAATTTTAAAACTGTACTACTTATTTTTGACGCCCAGTGTAGATAGTTTATTTTTATTTTTATTATTTTATTAATTGATAAGTTCAGTTCGGGTACTAACACCCTCTTCTGAGACACCGGACTGTTGCGGGAGCGTAGGGCTCTCATCGCCAAAATTAGATAGAGTGATTCAAGAGGAAGGTAGGTGTATAATACAATCCGAAATTCCGGGATATACACAAACGAAGTTTCGCGGGTTTTGCGGGTTAAGATGAGTTTTTTTTAAAAGGCTATGGGGACCGTAATAACTGAGTGCTTAGTACGAGTTTTTTGATCACACTCGAACGTGTTCAAGTTTACAAGCCGACTGAATTGAAAAAATGTGTTAATATTGTCAATTTACCAGACGCGCGTTACATATCCAAATTAGCCGGGTTACTCACTTCAAAATGTGAGCAAGTAAGATACATAATTTTGATATGTAACACGCGTCTTATAAATTTGCAACATAAGAATTCCATTTGGTCGGTTTATTTACGTTGACATTATCGAATGTGACCAAAACACTCGTACAAAGCACTCTGGACCATTTCAGCCACAAGTAGTCTACTGCTGGACATGCATGGAAATGAATAAAAAACTGTTTGTTTTGTCCCATAATTAAATAATCACTTTTACATGTGTAAAGAGAATGTTTTTCTTTACTGTACTTTTCTCTTTGGTTGGTTTTGGTGACGTTTTGTTATTTGTCAGAAGAAATGTCGGTAACATGAGTTGTTAAATTAATTTATAATATTTTAGTTTTCTATATTAAAAAGGGAATCGATAAACTTTTATTATCGTTTTATAAGACAATTTGTATGAGAATCGATAAAATATAAAATTTATTACGTTGCTCTGAAAATAAAGACATTTATTAATTAACATAGGTAACTCTAATTTACTTAGATATCTAAACATAAACGTTATTAGGAAAATACAAACCTGAAAATAAAGAAACGAAAATACAAGTTTATCGATTCCCTTTTTAATATAGAAAACTAAAATATTATAAATTAATTTAGGTAACAATTCATGTTACAGACATTTCTTCTGACAAATAACAAAACGTTACCAGAACCAACCTAAGAGAAAAGTACAATAAAGAAAAACATTCTCTTTACACATATACACTCTATATTTATTTTTTATATAAAACGTAAAAATCCAGCCGCTTCAGGTTTTAAAATGACTCCTTTTACGGGGAAAAACTCGAAAACAAACCCTACTAAAAGGTCTCTGTGTTGGATCCTTTTCAATTAACAAAATATGTGTGGAGCAATGTTTATTAGACTGTTCATCTCTTTATTAGCACAGTGCGTGCGCGGAATACCTCAGACTGGGGAGAACTATATTATTTGATTCATTTAACTCTTTCTGTAACAATATATCAAAAAAGGAAGTTATGTTGATATTTCTTTTTCGTGTGCTTCTCAGTGTCAACTGAAGGTAGCTGATATCACAGATTTCATGCCACCTAACGGTCACTGACTTAGCTTAACGACTGAGATTCTATTGACACCCCTGTTGATACAGGCACACTCGTTCTTTGTTACATACTCATATCTGGTCTAACTGTTCATCGCTGTTTGGCAGTATATGTAAGTCAAGTGAAGTCAAGTGAAGTTATTCAAGTTAGAAGACAAAGGAAAAGTGAAGACGTAGTCCTAAGAAAAGCCCAGCACCTTTTTCCGTCCATCGTTTTCGCTCAATTTGCGAGAATGTAGAGTTAGCATTAGAATTACTTTGTTTACAGAAAACATGTACCGTAAAGTTAACTAGAATATTTATACAAATAAAAACGAGTTCACAAAATTGCAGGATCTAGTTACTTTTTTTTTGAACTACCAATACGGTTCACCAGTGCGTAACATCCGACGTGTAACTAACAAAATGGAGCCACTCTGAAATAATTTTGATAGCTTCAAAGCTGAAAGGGTAGAGGCCGAATTCCGCAAAGCGCCACACAATCCTATATTACATACTAATCGGCAGAGTGCCGGCAGCTCTAAATATCGCTTTTACACATCCATCCAACCATAAATAACGACTCTATGAAAATATAAATGTTCTCTTTTTTCTATCGTTTTCCGAGTTTCGTATTTTTTTTTTCATAGAGTCAAAAGCTTGAACAGACCACTTTCGCATTATGGAATTGCCAAAACTCCATTTGAATGATGTTGTATATAAGCATAAGTTAATAAAAACGCCAAACGAGATTAGACTTTGGCTGAAACATTTTAGAAACAAATTCGTTTGCATTTTCTTTTCAGTTATTCCATTTTTTGCGTGAACGAAACAGTGAGCGTAGAAATGAGATATTTTGGCAGTATTACGCAAATTGGATAGCTTTCAACACTCAACGGAGTAGGTTCCGAACTTTCGCGGGGAAAATTGAATTAAAAATATCATAAGACGTAAATATGTATGGAGATCGTAATGACGTTGCTTCTGCACAGCCTCCGCAAACTCACGTTCAGACAACTTGAAGTTTTATTAAGAAACGTAGGGGAAGTATGTAAATATTTCTGTTTATTGCATTAACTTTTTAGCTAAAGATATATTTTCCGTATTTTTTGTGTACCACCGAATAGATAAACGAGCACATTACTTAATAGTTAATGGTCACATGGTCCGCTAGTAGGAATACAGTCCCCTGTACAGACTACACACGTGCATATAGTCTAAGTAAACGTTTGCATTCAGGTGCTAGTCCTAATCAATCATACTTTTGTTTTTAAATTATAAGTACTAGCTTTTGATCGCGACTTCGTCCACGCAGATTTAGATATTTATAAAATAATGTTCATTACATAAATGTTTGTTCTGAGGCGATTGGCATCACTACACTACAGTAGGTACTTGTTTAACATTTGACCCATCGGACTGTCAAGAATAGTACTTGTCAAAGGTGTGTAAGTAAACGGTCATCATCACGGCCATCTAAAGGGTTTAGGTTAGACAGTTTAGGTTGTGTGTTATCTGTCAGTCACTTACAGAACATGGAGTTGTGTCAGTACAGTCAGCTACAGAAGTATGCATTTACGAATACGAGTATAGACAACAGCTGTCAATTGTTTGTATCTTATCTTTGTAATAAAATGTTATTCTTCTTTTATGCCATAAAGGTGGCAAACAAGCATACGGCCCGCCTGATGGTAAGCATCACCGTAGCCTAGAGACGCTTGCAATACCGGAGCTCTAGAGCACCAGTGGAGCTCTGGAGACCTTACTCATCCTAGGAACACAGCATGGCCGAGACCAATGCTATTTGGTTACGATCTTCTGTAAGGTGGAGGTCCTTCCCCAGACGGGCTGCTCCGATTTGAGCGGATTATCCGCTGTGCTCTTCCTCTCTTAATGATATTTCTGTTGCTGACCATACATATATGTATAAAGTATAATAAACAGAGACTTAAAACATATGCCGATCGTCTTAAGCCATCCACGGCGCGGTCCAATTTAGAAGATTAATTGTAATTAGGTAGAACATTATACCGATCTCATTACCATAACTAATGCTAAGGTATGAGATCAGATTTGTAATCAAAATTAAATTATAAATATTGTATGCAAAATAACAAAATTCGGCAAAATTGTTATAAGTAATTAATTAAACTCATTTTCTAAATACAATTAAATAAGTACTAATTAAAGAGGAAACTGTTAGAAATCTTTTTGTTTTGTAAAAATTTTGTGTCGTGTTTCAGTGATACCCCCGGTATTTCAAGCGTTCATAGGCTACGGTGACAGCTTACCATCAGGCGGGCTGTATGCTTGTTTGCCACCTTTATGGCATAGAAAAAGAGATTAACATTTTATTACAAAGATGCTTACAAACAATTGACAGCTGTTGTTTATACTGTTATTCGTAAATGCATACTCACTTGGTTGAAAAAGGTACTAAAGTGTCAATTTACTTCTGTAGCTGACTGTACTGACAAAACTCCATGTTCTGTAAGTGACTGACAGATAACACAACCTAAACTAAACCCTTTAGATGGCCGTGATGATGACCGTTTACCTACACACTTTTGACAAGTACTTTTAGTGGTTTAAAAAACGCTCTTTATTAATACAAGTAGATTAGTGTATTGTTATTCTTAAGAATTAAACGAAGTTCTAAAAAGTTTGTAACGGATAATTTAAACCTTGGCTGATCTATATTTATTAACGCTCGTTTTCAACGTTAAGATTATAGAAACTTAAAGTTTATTTAGGAACAGCTTTTGTTGTTTTATTTTATAATTAATAGCTCTTACATATATGTATGTATACGTTGCTAATCTATGTAATTTAAACTTTTCCTTTGAGTTGGCTTCAACAAATTACGCTAAAATGGCATAAGTTTACAATTGAGCAGTTGTCATAATTAGCAAGCCCACAACAGTTGGTGTTCGTGATTTGTGAACTGAATCACGTAACATCTAACCCAAGAGAGAGACCGACAACAGCAAGTAAAAAAATAACCAAATTATCCCCAAAAACGCCATCTGTAATTTTTGATAATTACGTATAACCGGTATGAAATTAACGTATCGAACTACTTGGGCGTGGGCCGTGGTGTGGAGTAGACAAGACACACATACATAATATAATTGTTTCTTATTAAAATCGACGTTAATCTTTTTTCGGAGCAGATTCCGGCGAAGGCATCGCATTATGTTTAAGAATCGACAGCTATAATTTCTGTTCAATCAAGATTTAATTGTTTTAATGAGGCTACATGCGTGAATGGCCGGCCCAATTATTGTTTATTTTTAATCGCCTCAAGTGGTTTTTATGTTCGCAAGAAGGCACGCATGGAGGCCCCGAGCGATCATTTTCATTATTTTAATAATGTAAACTTCCAATAATAATTTACAGTGATTTGGGGTTAAACACGTTAAGAGATATTTATGAATTCCACAAGAGATCCGAAACGTAGTTAGCTCTGTAATTTGATCCTCCGTTGATGGCGGCCTGTTTTGTTTCCCTCAATCAGAGTCTATTGAAGAATGTAGAAGGGTTGCTTATTAAATTGTTTATATACCGTAATAATCTTTATTCTTTCGTTTCGTTTGGAACGTATTTAGAAATCATATTTTACCGTTGTATTTTTCAATGTTATTCTTTTTCTTCTACTTCTTCGGGCGCTGTGTACTCGGTCTTGTTTTTCGCGAGCTGAAAGATCTCGGCAGCACTCACGATTCTCGTCCATTCTCGGATGTGGCGGAGCCAGGACTTCTTTCTGCGCCCAACACCTCTTCTTCCGGCAACCTTTCCCATTAAAATGAGCTGTAGAAGTTGATATCTCTTATGTCTAAACACGTTTCAATGTTATTGAAATGGTAAATTACATCTATACAAGTTTGTATATCTTTATAAGGTTGAAAATACATAATATAGAAAAGTCAAGTAACTTGGTAATTTATTTTACAATCAAACCCAGTAATGTCGGAATAGGTAGGAAATGACACTGAAAGTCTATCCATCCATCACAATCAATTTGGATCATTCGGTAAGGTAACTGAAAGTTAAATAAACAAAACATTAAGTATAGTAAATTATGAGCGAATATATAATGTTAAGCTAAGTTAGACTAAGCGTAGAGTCAGCTAAAACGAAGTACAAGTTCTTTGAATTCTTTCTATCATCTTAGATACTACAGGAGTTCTTTTTCATCAAGTAGTTTGTGTTATGCCAACAAATTACTATAGATGTTACATTATGTATGTGATGCCGATGCGACATCGGAAAAGTCGCGGGGAGTCTAACAAGTTAATCCAGCCGCGGGCAGCGCGAAGTTCATATCACGCTCGCATTATGCTTCATTATGTTGGTAATTTTTGCTTTGTTATGCACTCTGTGGTAGGGTTGTAACTTTAGAAAGTATACGCAATATGCGAACTACTGGCCGCTTGTTAAACTAAAAAAAAATAACGAAACAGCTAGCTACTCACACTAATATTATAAACGTGAAAGTGTGTCTATTTATTTGTCCTTTTTTCACATCGAAATGAAAAAGGAAGGGAGAGTGGGATAATAATAAAAAGCATTAGATTTAGTCCCTTCACTCACTATGCGCCTCCTACCTGTTCTTACTAGCTACCTCTAGGTATACTCTAAGATATGGAAGATATTTTAGCGATAAGACCGCCTGTTGCACTTTTCTTGACACTATGTACTATTTCGTGGTACTACGACCTTCGTGGCGTAATGGTTACCACGCCAGACCGCCACCCAGGAGGTCCCGGGTTCGATCCCCGGTCGGGTCATGATGAAAAACGAACTTTTTCTGATTGGCCTCGGGTCTTGGATGTTTATCTATATTTGTATTTGTCATAAAATATAATATCGTTGAGTTAGTATCCCATAACACAAGTTTCGAACTTACTTTGGGGCTAGCTCAATCTGTATGAATTGTCCCTATATATTTATTTATTTATTTATTTATTTTATTGTTGTATTTACTTTGATGCAATAAAGAATATTTTATTGTATAAAAAAATGTTTTAACCAAAATGAAGCTGATCGTCGAGTAGGATTCACGGCACATCACGACACAGTAGTGTGTTTCTAGCTTTATTTGAATACTCATTATTACGACTTGTGTTTATTTCGTGACTACGGCTTCGTTCACGTGATAAGTTGATGTCATCGTTTTCAGGCCACACGAATGTGACTGATTTGTGACTAGTTTGAGATTTTTGAACCCAGGTCGACGCCATTCGACTCCTCAATTACTCAATCATCTGCGGAACGTTGTACAGTCATGTCTATAAAATAAAACAGAAAGTGGGATTCTCATTGTCAACCCTGGGACATCCTCGCAGGTGAGACAGTAAGTCGCCCGCGGCGCTCCACTGCGTCGGTTAGGCGCTAAGTAAATATATTTGCAGAGACTCAAACCCAGAAATTGTGTTCATTCGTGCTCGCGACGCCGTCCGAGTCACACGTCCGGTGCCCGGTGCCTCCGCGCTACGCTGCTCCCGCGTGCTACGCACGCCCCCCGCCGCCGCGCTACGCTACCGCCGCTCCGACACACGTGTCTCCTTGCTTTTTTTAAGACAAGGAGGCATTATCGCGATTTTTAGAGTTTCTTCGGTTTTTCGCGCGTTTTTTGCCGATAAAACCACAGTTTCGTGGTCTGGCTGTGTGATACCTCACGGTGCCAACTTTGCACAGCCAGGAGTGCGACCCGGGCACTCGCCGATCCCCTTCAGGGTGAAGCAGTTACCCGGACGGGGCTAGAACCACCGGCCTAGGGGGCTCCCCTGACCGACACTAGCTATCGCCCCCTCCCGCCCACCCCTTCCTCCTTCCTATCCTTAGGGAACGGCTTGGGCGCCTAGGGCTCCGGCTCGAAGCTACCCTCCGAACCTTAAGCAGTTAGGGACCCTCTGACACATTGAGATTGGTCAGAGGCATACAAGCTTAGGGCACACCCTAGAAGCACCCCCCTCGCCTCACCCGGCGCGGGGGACTAGGACTACACACCTCGGGTTCTCCCCCCGAGCGCTCCCAAATTAGGCACGACTGCCGCAAGGTTTCTTCGCAGCTCTTCCTTGCGGAACGTGACGCGACGAACTGCGATAATTTCGTTTTAGCTGTAGGTTCCCTTACTAGGCCGGTCGCCATGGCGACCGACCCGAAAAATCGCGCCCTCGAAGAGGTCTTGTCGCCCCTAGTCAACTTTGCTAGGGAAAATCCGGACCTCGTGCCCGCAATTGGCCTTCACCTGAAGGCAATCTTCTTCCCCACGGCCGCAGCCTCATCGGCCCCTCAGGCCGCAGCCCTCTCGGCCCCTCTGGCCACCTCCCGCCCGGCCCCTCAGGCCACCAAACCCTCGGCCACCAAGCCCTCCGCCGCCGCGACTTCCATCGCCGCGCCCTCCGCCACCGTTGCGCCCGCCGTCGCGTCCCCCGTTGCCGCGCCCCCCGCCACCGTGCACCCCGCCGTAGCGACTTCCGCCGCCGCGCCCTCCACCACCGCACCCTCCTCCTCGATCTCCGATGACGAGATGGAGATCATCCCGGAATCTTCAGATTCCAGTTCCGCCCCCTCGTCCGACTCGGACGATTTCATTGTGGCCTCAGGCCGCAAGCGCACAAGGCGCAACAAGGGCGCTGCCAACAAGGCCGCCAAATTAGCCGCCGTGTCAAATCCGGCCGCCCCTCTCTCCGACTCGCCCGCTTCGCCCCCCGCGGCTGAACAGGGTGCCGAGGGAGCTTCTCTCCCCACCCCTCCCAAGCGCTCCCAGCGCCCACCGGCGGTCGTTATCACGAACCGCCATAGGTGGATGGCCATCAAGGCCCGTTGTGATGCCAATGGCATCTTCTTCATTGCGGAGACCCGAACTGAGGGTATCCGCCTAAAAACGGAGTCCATCACGGACTACCGAAACCTCACCCGCCTTCTCGACGCCATGTCGATCACATTCCACACGTGGAGTCTAGAGGAGGACCGGCGCCTTCGCGCAGTCATCCGCGGAATCCCGAAAGAACTCGAGTGCAATGACGTACTCGAGGACCTTCGCGCCCAAAAACTGCCCATCCTCGAAGTGCACCGCATGCACCGTGGGCCTTCCGCCCCCTTCAACATGGTCCTTGTCATTTTGGACAGGACTAACCTTAAAGAGGCGAAAGCCATCTTTAATATCAATAAAGTCTGCGGACTGTCCGGGGTCGTCGTCGAGACCCCTCACCATAAAAGCACTGTGGGTCAATGCCACAGATGCCAATTGTACGGCCACTCCGCCCGAAATTGCCACAACACACCCAGGTGTGTCAAATGCCTCGGGGCCCACTCAACACCGGAGTGTCCACGCCCCAAAGACCGCGCGCTATGCTTGGAACCTCCGAGCTGCGTAAATTGCGGGGAGGTGGGGCACCCGGCTAATTACAGAGGGTGCTCAAAAGCGCCCAAAGGAAAGAGCCGGAGGCCTACTCCCTCCTCATCCAGAGTCCTCGCTCCTCCTCAGTCCCAAACTGCCGAGGCCGCCCCGGCAACAGCTAAGGCACCGGTGCCACCACTCAACCTGTCGCCCTCGTGGCGCTACAAGACCAACAAGGTTCCACCCCCACAGGCCAGCCCCTCAGGCACGCCTGCACCCGCGGCGGTGGAAGTCGCAACACCTCCACCCCCCCCAGTAAAGGCATCGCTGCCACCTTCCAACGGGACCGAAGGGCTCTACAAGCTCGCAGCCGTCCTAGACATAGATAGGGTTCTTGCCATGGCCGCGTTGGTCAATGAACACGCGAACAGTCCCAACGCTCTCCTAATGGCCGTCTGTCAATTCACAGACGTGTTCGTTGCCCTTAAAAATTTCAATAAATAATTATGGACTTACACCATACGAGTAGAGTCAAACCGACCTCCCTTAAAATCGGCTACTTCAACGCAAATGGGCTTCGCACCCAGAGGTCTGAGGTAGCCGACTTCCTCTACACCCATCAGTTGGACGTCCTCCTCATCCAGGAGACGTTCCTTAAACCATCAATTCGCGATCCCAAAATCGCGAATTATAAAATCATACGTAATGATCGCACAGTCTCTGCCCTCGGTGGCACTCTCATCTACTACAAAGCGACATTACACTGCACGCCTGTGGATACACCCAATCTCGTGCACATTGAGGCCTCTGTCTGTAGATTAGGAATGACAGGTCACCAATCCATATTTTTAGTGTCAGCTTATCTAGCTCCCACTAACTCCAACTCCTCAAACCCCAGATCACTACTCGATAGTGACATACAAAACCTTCTAGATCTTGGCCCGTCTGTTATCATAGCGGGTGATCTAAACGCCAAGCACCCTGCCTGGTGTAGCCTAACCACAAACCAACGTGGTAGACAGCTCGAGCGACTCTCAGAGAGTCTCAATTTCGACATTGTAGCACCCATGTCCCCTACTCATTACCCGGACAATGTTGATCATCGTCCGGACGTCCTAGACGTAGCCCTCCTAAAGAACATCAATCTTAGATTGAGTTCAATAGAAGTGCACTCCGAACTCACCTCAGACCATAGGCCTGTCATCATTTCTCTCTCTCCCAGAGTGAGTATTCCCAATGTGGCAGCCACAGATCCCACTATGATCAAGACCGACTGGGTCAGGTTAGGCGAAAGCCTCAAATCCATTTCGTCCCCCTTGTTAGATCCAATTCCAGACGAAATTGTCTCAATTCCCGATGCAGTAGGTGCTATTGACTCGTTAACAGCGCACGTGCAGAAAGTCGTTAGCGACTGCTCGCGGCGTGTCCTAGTGAACGCTCATCGTCGCTGGACACTTCCGCCGGATGCGCGCGCTCTGTTAACAGAGAAAAACCGAGCCCAAAGGGCCTACTTCTCCGCTCCCACTGAGCCTAACCGCGTCCGCATGCGCGCTGCTCAATCAGCGGTTAAGCGTCGTATCAGACAGCTTAGAAACGACCAGTGGGACGAGACTCTCTCCAATCTGGTCCCATCTCACCAAGCCTTCTGGAAACTTGCCAGAGCCCTTAAGGCAGATACAGTGGCTGCCACCCCTCCGTTAGTACAGTCAGATCCCTCCCTCCCCCTCGCCTTCGAGGACGAGGAAAAAGCTGAATGCTTAGCATCCAGTCTTGAGGCACAATGTGCACCTAGCACACTCCCCGTTGATCCAGATCACCTACTCGAGGTCGATACTGTGGTAGCAAATAGACTCGCGAGCCCACTTACAGATGCCGACCCCCCGTTAGAGCCGGTAACCCCTGATGAGGTAGAGTCCCTTATCAAAGACCTACATAATAGGAAGGCCCCGGGGCCTGACGGGATTTCTAACAGAGTCATCAAGCTCTTTCCCGCCCATCTTATACTACTCCTGACTGCTATCTTTAACGCAGCCCTCAAAAATAGCATTTTCCCCCAAACTTGGAAGGAAGCCACCGTCATCGGCATTCCAAAACCCGGCAAGCCCAAGGATCAGCCCTCGAGCTATCGCCCTATCAGTCTTCTTAGTTCAATAGGAAAAATCTATGAGCGCATAGTTCTCGCACGTCTCAAAGATTTTTCCCTTGCCAACAATCTCTTACCTAACGCGCAGTTTGGTTTTAGAGCCAAACACTCTTGTGTCCAACAAGTGCATCGCATAGTCGAACACGTGTTGGACCGGAGAGCGAACAGATCCCGCCCGCATAAAACGGGCGCTCTCTTCTTTGACGTGGCAAAGGCGTTCGACAAAGTTTGGCACAACGGGCTTATTTATAAGCTCTACAAACTCAATACGCCAAATCGTCTTGTGCTCATCATTCAAGACTACTTGTCGAACCGCTCTTTCCGCTATAGGGTGGATGGGGCACTATCCCCCCCTCACACCATTAGAGCCGGAGTACCACAAGGGTCCGTGCTTTCGCCTCTCCTTTACACGCTTTACACAAGCGACTTCCCCGAATTTAAACCCAGTCCACTAGCGACCCATACCGCTCTCTTCGCAGACGATACTGCCATCTACTGTTCAGCCCGTAGTATTCCCCCAATTATAGACTCACTCCAAACTGCCGCCAATACTCTTGGCGACTGGTTTAGGAAATGGCGCATCGAAGTCAATCCTCAAAAAAGCGCCGCTATCCTCTTCGCTAGAGGTAGCACCCCAAATCCCTCCTCCAGAGTCGAAATGTTCGGACAACCGATCCCTTGGGAAAGGAAAGTCCGCTACCTAGGCGTCACACTCGATAGGGGACTCACCTTCCGCGATCATATTAAGATTGTCCGCAACCGCGCCGCTTTCGCGCTAGGCCGACTATATTATCTGCTCAATGGGCGTAGTAAACTCTCTCTTAGAAATAAGGTGAGAATTTACACAACGTGCATTAGGCCGATAATGACTTACGCGAGTCCAGTTTTCGCCCACGCCGCGCCCTCCCATATCCACAGGCTGCAAACCATCCAGAATAGGTTTTTGCGCAAAGCCATCGGTGGGCTTTGGTTCATTCGGAACAAAAACCTCCACATTGACTTAGGTGTGCCGACCATCTCGCACCACCTAAAGCAATGCTCAGTCAGATTTTTCGACTCTCTCGACCATCACCCCAATCCATTGGTGAAAGCCGCAGGGGATTATCCCGCTCCGGCTGACACCATTAGGTCCAAACGTCGTCCGCGGCACGTCCTCAACGACCCGGACGACGCCATTACAGTCGCCATCGAGGCGTACAAACAATTAGAATCCGCGACACAAAGCAGACACACACGTCCGTCATATCGGCCCCGCCGGCGGGGCCGCGCGTCGCGCCACCCTCCTGTAGGGACTCGGTTTTCGCGGTACCGGCACGTGCCCGGCCGCTTCTCTCCGATCCGTTCGCCTTCCCCCAGTGTCGCCATAGGCCGAGGTTCGAGCCCCCCTCTGGGGCGCCCCTAGGCAGACACTGTAAATTTTTGGCGGTGAGAGCCCTACGCTCCCGCAACAGTCCGGTGTCTCAGTAAAGGGTGTCAGTACACCCGAACTGATTAGTCCATTCAAAAAAAAAAAAAAAAAAAAAAAAAAAAAAAAAAAAAAAAAAAAAAAAAAAAAAACCCAGAAATTGTGATGAACTAACAATAAACTGTTAATAAATGGTACAATAAACATGTATTCAAAGTTGTCAAAAATGTTACCCGCGAAATTCTGTTATATCCTTGTCATGCCCATGGAAAAGGAAAACTATTGCAATCAGTATATCATATCATATCGACCTATATAATCATCCCGCTGTAAGGAAGGTCTACCTCCAATCAAAGGGAACTTGTACGTAGAATACTACAAATGAGTACAAACAAAAACAATTTTTAGAAACCGCATAAAAATAGTTTTGGATATTAGAAAACAGAGGTGTTGGTTTTGGCTTTTAGAGATCTTTTTCGTTTGTTAAAGACTAATGTAGACTCTTTCTCTAAGCTTGTATTGACGTTGTTTTTCCTAAGGGATCTCAGCATGGTGTCTTTGTATCTGAAATAAATTTCTGTCCCTTGTTCATCACCGTAAGTTTTTTTAATTACGCTCTTTGCTATACAATAAAGCCCTTTATAAACGCAAAGAGTATTAGGTAGGTATGAAAAAAAATCACAGTGTAATCATATATTTTCAATATTATAATCAATGTAATAAAAGAAACTTATTATACAAAACAACAAATTATTCTTCTTGTATAAAGTTTAGACTCTGTAGTAGTAATCGCGGTGCACGCGCAGCCCTGCGAACCTTCTAGATCGATCAATGGCCGACCACCAATTAACTTATTACCGCACAATCTATGCACTAATCTTCTCAATAGGTCGTTACTACTCTCGATCGAAGTAATTATAAGTTGTAATAATTCTATATATTTTACGAGTTGTTAACCTTATAAGGAGCTTTTATTACGTGTATGTTACTAATGTTATTAAATGTTTGTGTCTAGCCAACATTGTGTAGAATCGCAAATAACAATATGTATTCCTATTATTTTACATGCAAGTGTCGTTGACTCGTTTTCCCAAGGGAATTTCAAAAATATTTTCTTTCCAAGTTTAAAGTCTCTACGATCAACGGTTAAGACAGCGAGTCAGCCATTCAGCACCATTCACAAATAAATAGATTGTATTTCAAGTCTACACGACTTAATTATGTTTATACATAAATAATACATTTGTTGTTTTTAAGACTCTTAAAATTAAGCTGTTCAAGATATTACCTACAAGATTTGCAATTCAATCTGAGAGGTTGAAGAAAAATACTTTCTATTTATATAATTATCAAAGAGAAATCTAGCAAAGATTTCGTTTTTCACAATAATAGGATTAAGGTGAAGGCGATGGAAGGAATACATCGTAGGTCGACATTTTACTTTCTAAAAGTACTAAGAAATATTCGATTACACGTTACATTAACTTTTTATGGTAATATTCGTTTTCAAATGTAGGTCTTTTCAAGTTCAATTTAAGCTTTATTAAGTTTAGAATTGAAATGCAACTTTATTAACTCTAAAAAGCTTTTTTATAAACAATTATTACATGCGATAAAGGAACAGAGTTGTCGAAAATGTTAAGAGCAAACACGACCAACGCTCATTCGGGCCGTTTAACAAAACTAACAGAACAAACAGCATTAGGAATGAAATTGGCCATTTTACTAAAAGCGAACAAACCTCAATTAGGTACAATTGTAATAGTAACTCTGGAGAAATAAATAGCTGGCCTCCATTAGACGAGAGTTAATCTCGATGACGGAACACATTACGAGCAGCGGTAATGAGTGGAGCGTGAACTCCTCGCGAACAATTTTCAAACTCCTAAAGGCGGTTTAGGGAGCGTTCTGTTGGCCCTGGCGGTAATAGGTGCGCCGTGGTCTAAGGAATAACTGGTGTTGTATCCGAAGGCGATATCTCAGTTCACGTATTGTTTTGATATCAGCGTGATGTCTTTATAAATCGAGATTTAGAAATGGTACGAAATGGAAATAAAGTGGTGCAAATTGTACACGGTAGAAATTCTAAGTAGACCTCAGAGCGTAGCGATAAATAGACGGAATGATTACATGATGAATGATGAAATAGTTTGTGTGAATGGTGAAATGAATATGGGATATAGAAAAAGAGAAACACTTGAGGAATAAGGCACACCAAAGGAAGAAGATGAAACAGATACAGTTGAAGTACTTGTTGTATCTAGTTTACAGGTTTGCTAGGGATTTTAAAAAAATCACCCAAAATGCAATTTTTCAAATTAACTGAATTCGTATAATTAGTAGTATTATGCAGATATGAAAGCTTAAGTAGGAGAAATGTAACTACACAGCTAGGGAGGAAGAAATATCCATAATTGTAGTTCAATGTAATGAAAGTCCTCAGTCTTCAATTATTTTCTCATTCTAGATATAAACAATACGTTTAATGAACATATTATAATACAATATATAGTACGAGACTGGCACAGCAGACACTCACTAATCCGCGCAATGACGCTTTTCCCATAGCAATGAGAACTTGTAAAAAAAAACAACAACAAATATCTTCGTGAATCATTCCATTAATTGGTAAAATCAGAGTAATTTTCGTTTATAAAGAATTGTTTATTCATTTGGGATTTCGTTTAGATTTGTCGATTTGTGTTTTATGAGGTTTTATGCAATTCCTCTTACACCATATTATTTAAGTTTAAACCCGCATGCAATACAAACAAGACTTGGTCACAAATCCACATATTTTATGTCTATTTACACGTCACGATGGCACATAAATCGTGTGAACAAAGATAATTAATGTTTCATGGCTCGAACGAAATTATAGAGTAGTATATTCATATAATACAAGCAATTAAGTAATTTATTTGATTTGTCAAGTTAGCAAACAACGTGAACGTGAACAATGTGGTCGTTGTGAAAGATTATAATGATATGCTTACCTCGGGCTGCTATTAGTGATTTTACGAACATTGCTACAATGTTGGAAGATTACGAGTCGTTGCAATAAATACCATTTACTGACACCTCAATTTCAAAATCTAAGGGACTATAAACTTCGACGTGATCGCAATGATAGAAAATTAGCAACATCCTGGTAAGAGTTGGGGTGAGGTATGGATAGCCGGCGGCGGCGACCGAACAATACAGCCGCGTGCGCACTGTCGGGACACCGCGGACACCGGCGCGACAGGGACGCCGCCAGCGCAGCCCCGGGACAGACGGGGACAGCGCTCTTTGCACTTGCAACATTTTGATTTATCACGTATAATTATCGAATAATCTGCTTTGCATCTCTCGTTATAACATTAAGATAATTTAGTTCCATTACGTCGGGTTCTAAGCGGTGACCATTCGCTAGCGCAGCGATTGATAATAATCGCTCGCGAAGTATAATGGCGTACACCCACGGGTAATTATTGTTGTGCAGTCGTGAGTTCGTGAGCCGGTGGAATGGTGGAATGCATCTCCTTCGGGGGTTGAGCCGTAAACCAACACGGCCGTACGGCGCGTACATAACAGATCGCCGTTCTCGCGCTAATGATAGTCCGGCCACATGCTCTCGTCCTCTTTAGTCGATCCCGATAAAATAATTACTGGTATTTATAAGTGCTCACACTTAATCGCACCGCGATACTAGTCATTACGGTTATTACGTATATGCGCTCTTAAGTTCCTGGTGAAATCGTGGAGTCGATGTGAATAATTAAACTGTAATTGGAGCGTGGAAATTGGCGAACAAAGTGCAATTTGTTTGTTAACATTAAATTCTGAGAGTATAAACTTTACACGCGTAAAAGAGTTACAATGAAGTCATTTCTTTGTCTGCGGTCGGTGCGAGCGCCTCGGGGATGTTGTGCGGAATGCGTTTCTGCAGTCATATGCGCGTAAAAGTTAAAGTTGCATTGACGTTTGGTCACGGGCGTCTCGCGGCGGATCTCTTCCGACGTTAATGCGGCGAGCCGGCCCGTTATCCCTCGTAGCTAATGATTGGCCGGCATTAAGTCCCGGCTGTTCTGTGCGATTATTGGATCTAACAGATAATTTTATATGGCATTGTCCCGGAGCGTAAAATTTTCTGTTGTTATTACGGGCCAGGCACGCGCGCTCGTATCGCCGGCAAGGATCGGAGGACTGCGCAAATCTCCAGCGTTCGGTAACATTGTAAACCAATGATTAAACTTAAGGTTTTATGAATTACCTACTGCTCAGAATTTGTTACTATGTGTTAGTTAATAATTCTATGAATATGATATTACAGTGATCGTCAGTCTACCGATTAAAATATGTAAATATTATTTCAGTCGATTCTCATAAATATGTTGTACTTACCCATTTTAAATCTTTAATTCTGCACCTGAGCACGATCTGTTATAATGAGCCCTCTAAATCAAACAATGGCATTAACTTGTCAGTACGTCCTCGATAACACTCAGTCGTTTCTTTGGTGTACCTATTAAATTATAGCTATAAATAGTGTTTTTACACTTTACGATTGATTGCAATTTTAATGTAAATACTAGATTATGCCGATATTTGTTAATTTTGGCGGATGATACGTATTGATTAAAGATTTATTATGGGCTTTAAACTCGTTTACTCAAATTCGTAACAAAATATTTGAGGTTCCATTGGGCCACACATTTATTTTACAATCATCCCATTACCTCTTAATTATTAAATATCATTATTACTTACCAATTAATAAATAATCCTTTCGGCCCCTGTTTTTGACTGAAATTCAAAACAATAATGATCAAAATTGACAGCCTTTTTCCATACGGTTTCGTAAAGTCTTGAACTGTTAAAGTATTCTGTGTGTTTTAATTAATGTTACTTACATAATGTTGTACCAACTGAATTTTCTTTCTTCCTATGTGTGTCGCCGGCATTATAAAAATTTCCTCGATTTATTTACCCATTTCTCTTACGCTGAGGAAAATCAATTCGAGACGAGTGAACGGTAATGATTTGATGATTATGGGACTAGGAAGTTATTTACTATGAGTTAGTATGCACAAGTGTCACCAAAGATTATTAAGGGATTAATCGTGTAATTTGCATTTTCCGTTCACACTATTTCAGTGGCGCTGGAATGGGCGAGCTCGTATGAAAAATAGACCGTCATGTCATTCCAGTTAACTGAAATGTAACATTCCAGCGCAGGTTTACATTATTCCAGTAGCATTCTAACGCTGAACTTGAACGATGTGAACTAGTTATTAGGAATTCATAGTAAGTAATTTTGTTAACACGTTTTACCGCCGTCACTTAAAAACAATACACATATTGTATTTGTTATAACAAACAAAAAAATCGCCTATCGAACACGTTTCGAACAAAACGATACAAAGTCAATTCAATGTCGTCTTGTCGAAGGGGTTGAAGATAAATACGTGCAAGGGGTCGGGGTCGCTTCGAGATAAACATGGGGTGCGCAATTTGTACAAGTACAAAAATGCACAATCGGATCGCCCGTTGTCCGGCCATGTGTACACGTAAACCCTAGTGACGTCTTAGAGTCTCTTGTGGTTTACGCTCATTTTTACAATCTTGCTGCAATCTTGATAAAAACTTGTTTACAAGTATAACTTTTTTAATAACAATAGAATAAAATTACAATGATAAATAAAATAAAAAAAACATGAAGTTTCATGTTTTTTTTTTTTAGTTTGTTTTTTAGTTAACATTGCAAATTAAAGTGAAAACTAAACTATGTACCATTTTTTTTATTTTTTTTTATTTTTCGACCATATTATTATTTCGACCATTATTTTTTGTGATGGAAATTTTGTACATTATTAGTAAGTAAAGTGATTGTAGAACATCATTGCCATTATTACCATCTGTGGAATATAGGTTTCGATAGCGAGAAATATTAACAAATTTTTTAGGGTTCCGTACCTCAAAGGGTTCCGTACCTCAAAGGGTTCCGTAACTCAAAATTTATTTATTATGCCCGTAGGCTTTGTCATTGTCTTTTAAATTGTATGTTTTTTTTAAATCTACTAGCATGTCGGAATGACCATTGAAATGCCGAAATAAGCTCTGTCGATATCGGTTCCTTACCTCAAAAGGAAAAACGAAGCTCTGTCTGTCACTCTGTCGATTTTTTTTTCAAGAACGCACGAAGTTCTGTCTGTCACTCTGTCAAACTTTTTTTTCAAGAACACTTGATACGATTGAGCTGAATGAGGTATTTAATTTAATGCTTTCTTCATTAATGGGATAGAAAACTGGAAACTATTCCGGTAGAGGTCGCTGTGAGTTTGTTTTATTCAGACAAACGTCAAAAGCGTTCGTGTGATTACATTGTGTTTTTATAGTGTTTTTTTCCTATAGTCCCATTTTTTTTTGGTAAAAATTAGTTATTCAACATGTATTCTACCTGGAGAAAATGCTGATTTAAAAAGAGAATTGAAAAGAAGGGGTGCCTCGCTCGCAACAGAAAAAGAAAGTTGACTTGGTAGCGAGGTAATCTAAACTCATTTCTGGCCTTTCCCCAGCTTCCAGTAACCTTCTAATTTAAACATATTATAGATTATTTCACACGTTTCAAGTGTTTTAGGGAGTTACGAAAAAAATAACCTCACTTTTTGAACAAAAGATTGAACATTTTATCATTTGTTACAGATTGGAGGCCTACGACAGAAATTTTTGAAAACATTATTAGTGGACAAAATAGCTCGAAGCCATAGATGGAGTTACCTAATGAAACATTACCAAACTTAGGGACAATTATTTGTTATTTTACAATAAATTTGTTTGTAATTTAATTATTTATACTTTTAAGGACACAAAAGTTATTTTTATTCACAGAGATGATGAATTTACCAATAAGTATTACAAGGAAGCTATTTTTAATAAGTATATTTACAGAAATTATAAATTTAAAAAAAACGTTTTTATATATCATATTTTTATTTTATTTACAATACCTTCCATAAAATTACATAGCATTATACAAACTTATGTGAACGTATTTCTTCACATCCAAAAGCCAAACACCGACCCATTCTTCATTAAAATAAAGAAATCGGAAATATTTATCTTTTTTGTATGAAGTTTGACACCTTCCTTGTAACAAGCAAGGGGCGCCCTCTGCAATGAACTATTTGACAGTTTTCTTCCCCATTAGTCTTTTTAGGGTTCCGTAGTAAACTACAAGGAACCTTATAGTTTCGCCATGTCCGTCTGTTTGTCTGTCTGTCTGTCCGTCCGCGGTCCAGCGCCTAGACACTTATTGCAAGAGAGGTGTAATTTGGTGAGGTGTAATTTGGTATGTATACACATATTATCAATGCTAACAGAGTGCTGGAACAAAATTTTTAAAAGTATTTTTTTTTGGGGTGCCTCCTACAAGTAAAGTGGAAATGAAATTTTTTTTCGCTCCCTCCCCATTTTGTGGGGTATCGTTAGATAGGTCTTTTCAAAACATTGAGGGTATGGGAAAATCATTTTTCGATATAATTATCCGTTTCGGAATTATTTACATTTATCGTGTCAATTTTCGTTTTGCACGGTGGTCCCCCCAATCTATCTTTGAAAGTCTTGTGTTTAGAAATTTGAAAAAAAATCAGGCTAGTAGTACATATACTGAACCTTCAATGAAAACTATAACGGTTAGGGAGGCTTTACTAGTTACAGAATACGTAGACGAACTTATAAATTAAAATTTCTTTGATGAAAACTTAAAACATAGAGCATTGTCATTTGCAAGCAAGCAAAGCGTAGCAAATACGGAACCGTCGGAACCCTAAATTGTGCGTGGCCCGACACGTACTTGCCCGGTTTTTACGACTGGTCTTCTCATTCCTATTCTTATTTAGAACAGATAGTAAGTAGGTATATTGCAATCAGCCACTTCTAAATAAATAATACTGCATAGGTACCATGAACACCAGTCTCTCACAAAATATTGTTCTTATGAAGTAAACATTGAATGTTAGTGAGAAGACCACCAACCACCACACATTCCCACCGCTGTGTCTCTTCAAGTCTCCTGTATTGTCAGGATCAACAACGACGACCTCAGATTGACAATAGCAATGAAGCTATTGGATTAGATATCTAATCCAGTTAGAATAAGTTGTGAATTGTTGTTGAGAAAAATAAAGATCACCATAATACCTAACTTACATATATTACTGTTATTATAACGACAGCGGCACCGCTGAGCATCTGAGCTACGCTAATCCTCATTGGGCATGCTCAGAGCGAGCAGTAGCTCATTAATCACCAGGGTAGCGCCAGAAAACTTTGTCTATCCACCGGGACTCACCTGACTTGGATATTTTCTTTAACTTTTAAGCTTTGTTCAAAACTTTGATGGACTTTGAGTTTTAAGTAACTTGAATAGTAATATATCTTTGCTGCTAGCTACCTTATTGTATTATGGAGCGTTGTATAAAGTAGACACTTTGTATTTTTGAATGAAATTATGGAAGTTTTATGTTTATATGAATATAGGGGGTATATTATATGTTTTATGTGAAAACTTTCTTCGTGTGCACTGCTCCACTGCCAGTTAATATACTAATGTTACATCGATTAAATCTTTCTGGTTAATTGGTCACGATTAATTGAACACGGAATTCATGCTCACATAGGTACTTATTTAAGTATCTACGACACTACATAAGACAATTGCCTTTCTTAAATCTCTCTTTCTTCTTTCACATGATAAATAATGTAGAAATTAAACTGTACCAGTGCGTGGTACAATTTTATCCACACGACTAAAGGGAGCGAACAAATAAAAACAAAAAACAGCTTTCAGAATTCAATCTAGGATCAGAGATAACATAAAAATTATAATAAGGCATATTTTATTGATCTTACGTTAGCAGTAGGTATCCGGAGTGATTCCATTAGGGGCTCCGTTTCAATCCGTCTCGGAATTAGTTCCACCTTATTGCCGACTTGAGAATTTTTATCACGGTTAAAGCAATCAGAGCGCCAATAATTTCCCTCATAATGACTTGCCGCTCGTAAAATTTGAGCATTGCGCCAAAATGGTGGCACCATTAAAATTCTCTCCCCATCGTTATAACCGGAGTTATCGGCCGATCCGGAGACGATCGGACAATCGCCATTTCCATCTGAACGGGGGGTGTTAGTTTTCTTTTTTAAATCGCACGTTAAGGATTTGGCGCGAACGCGTGAAGGGTTGCCGCCCGCCACCCCCTCGTATGTCCCCGCGCCGTAGAACCGATTTGGCCCTCAATACATTTCTGAGCTTTGTCCTACTACTAATTTGATAATATTATCGTCTGTACTCTGTATTGTATTGTATGTATTATATAAAACGGAGTTAATAGCAATTCTTGTGACGAATTATACCTATTTTATACTGTACGAGCTGTTACCCGCGACTTCGTCCGCGTGAAATGTTCAAATAAGGATAACTCCTTTTCCTGTCATGCGATTTTAATGAAACAAGCCTATATTCTGCTCCAAGCCGAGCTCTGCTCTCTAGCTTCCTGTGAAAACAGCATTAAAATCCGTTCAGTAACTTAGAAGATGTGCGCGTTTAAACAGACAGACAGACAGATAAAAAATAAAAAATAAAATTTTTTCGCTTTTATTACCTTCCTCTAACTGTTCCCTCTCCATTTTTGCCAAATATGTTCAAAGTACAGACATATCGGGGTCTACTGTTTTATTATATGTATAGATGTATGTATTTTATATATTTATCTGTATGTATCTCTCGGAGCTGCGAGTGTTTATTGGCGGTGGTGATTGCTTACATCAGGTAAATATATTATTATAAACATAAATTATAATGAACCTAAAACTAAAAATCATTAAAAAAAAAATAGTAACAAACAAAGATCAGGTAAAATTTTAACTAGAACTGGTTTTGTCTTTTTCGCACTTCATTTAATTTTCTTCAAAAATGATAGTGGCTTAGTTAATACTTGGTTTATCTTTTTAATTAATAGAGGGTTTAATGCTTGCCAAATCATATGTGAGATACCTACTTTATATTATTACTTCCTGCTTGTCCTTCTTCTTTCTTCATAGGACGAAGAACACCTTGATTAATTTAGTAGCATTTAATTAATTCTTCAATTTACATAATATATAATAATATCATCATCTCAGCCTATCCATTGCTAATTTACATAAAAGAGTACACACTTTTAAAATAATGATGCATAATATTATTTTTGATATAAGTACAGGGTGACATTTCAAAGGGTTGCCATTTTTTTTAAATATTAAGCTCTATAGAACAATATAAAAATATGACTTTATCGTAATTACATTATTCGTAGTATTTTTTGAAAAACATTAACTTGAAAACAATGGCGGTAGTTCCAATAAAGCCGAAAAGCCGGGCTTGCTCTACTAAAATACGCAAAATAATATTTAAAAAAAATTGTGCTTTTTACGCCTATCGATTAAGCTCCCGATTCTTATGGCAACCCCTTGAAAAGTCATCCTGTTTATTTATTTTAAACTCATATTTAATGGTATACAAATAAAATTACCAAAAGTTGTCGCTAGTTTCGGTAAAAAAATATAAAAACAAATGTATAACATGACCCCGTTTGTGCGAGGATGCGGTAACTTTGTTTAGTGTTTTTTGCAAAGTTCGTATCAGAGTTGAAACACGACACTGAAGGGGCTTCTATTCTCACTAGTTTCTAACACATTGTATGTAATTTTATACGAAAACCACGGATATAAAATCATGTAAGTATTCTTTTTATCTTAGAGTTTGGCAAAAATAAAAGGGTTACCTAGTGATTTCATTACCCTGTAACGCTTTACATTTCATAAGGAACTCATAATGTTACTTACATATCATTTAATTGCTTTTTCACGCTTGATTGATAGGTCCAATATTGCAGAATAATTTAAAAGTTCTAAATAATAGAACTTGCAGAACTATTCACATTACATTTTTTTTTAAGGATTTTTATTTTGCTTTTGTATTACTTAAATTGAATTAATTGATGATAATTTTAAAATAAACATTCTTCTTTATATTAGCGTTATCCCTTTTCCTAAAATTATTATTTATTAATAAGAAAAACATTCACTATTTATTTCAAAGATCACTAACAACAACAATTTATTTGTTTACATTAGATGAGGTATTTTCTATTTCTAAAGATTTGGAGAAAATACTGATTTTAACTTGGAGAGATTGCACTCAAACTGAGCTAGACCACCGACAGACAGACAGATGGACAGACGGATATTACGAAACTATAACGGTTCGTTGTACGTTTACCATGGAACCCTAAAATTCATGTTGTACTACTACGTACAATTTTATGAAATATGTAGCCAGTATTTAAAGGTAGTTTCGTCTTTATATCATGATTTTATTGCAATTGATCTTGTATGTTGATCGCACGGGACATCTACTGGGCTATATCCGCTCTTCAATACAAATATTGTTAGTACAGTCAGGAGCAAGTCGAGCTTTACACTTGCAGGACAATTTTGACTCTTATAACATAGAACTTAAGAACGGTACAAAGTTCAATAAGTATGTAAATGTCGACCTGCTCTTGACTGTACCTTTATAATAATAATAACAACACATTATTCAATATGGAGTGAACACGACGGCACGACAATGTTTCCCTATAATACAAAAAGATAACATATATTACTAGGAAAAATGAAAGAATAATATCAACATTGTAATAACTCTCACACCGAAAATTCTTCTATGCAACTATGTCTCATATATGTAAAATAATGCGGCCGATATATCCTTAACCTCCTCGGGGGTAAGGGGGTGAACAGGGGGTGAGCCCCGCGACTTATTCCGATATAATCAATAACTTAGTGAGATCCCCTTTGCATCCGCGCGTGTGACAGTTCTCCAATCGAAGGGTTGTTTTTTACTTTTTTTTGTTCAAACACGAACTGATTAGAGCTGTGCTGTCTTTTGATGTGCTGTTATACGAGTGACTTGGCCCGCTTGTTTCTGTTACGGTAATAAGTATTTGCCTTTTGATTTCTTTTATGTAAATGTTAGTTTTCAAGGTAAATTGTTCGGCGTTTTGTTATTCAACATCAGTCGTAAAGTATTTCTAGATGTGACTATCCGTCGTCATGTTGATCTGTGCTCAAGTCCTTTGATTTTAAATGAAATATTGTTATAAATCTAATTAGCACCATAATATACTTAGTAAAATAAAATAGACATTTCCGACTGGATGTGGACAATTTGATGTTATCTGAAATAAAAAGAAAAGATATTGGCTGCTTGAATTTATTTGACGGTGACTCACCTAAACCCTGTTTTTCTTAACTTGACAAATGTAGTAAACTATCTTAGCACGCCTTTTTAACGAAAATAGGCAATTAAAATTATCATTTACACCCAAATAATAATAATATAGTTAGAAATGGCATTTAACGGTCATTCTCGACATTAGGCGTTCTTCGCCTAATTACCGTACCCTTTTTTATTTTTCTCTAGTTTGTTTTAAAAGGATTGAAATATGTAACTCATGAAACATGCGAATGTAACAATTAAAATGGCATTCGTTTATTAAAAGCGGTTTCCGAGTTAATGAGACTTAAACATTTCATGGGTACGGTAATTAGATAAATCTATTACTTAATGTAATGGTAATTAGAAAAGATCATTATGTCTATTTAAAATAATAATAAAAATGACATGTATAACATGTATAGACACAACTACACGATAAGAGGTATGAATGTTGATGCTAATTGGAAGGAAATGGCTAAAGCAATAAGAACTGCTGCAAAAGAAGTCCTTGGGGAAACACGAGGTGGGCGAAAATTGGAAAGGAAACGTGGTGGTGGAACGAAAGTGTCCAAAAAGCATTAAAAATCAAAAAGGGTGCATTCAAGGAATGGCAGAGTTACGTGACATGATCATAGGAAAACTGAATTAAGGGAGAGGTGTAACGAGGCGAGGAGACGGGCAAAGGTGGTGGTTGCGAGTTCCAAATCCGGGGTAGAAGAAAAAGTATATAATGAATTAGATAATGAACTAGGTCAGAAAAAACTATACAGAATGGCTAAACAGCGCAATCAAAGATCGAAAGACATTTGTCACGTAAAATGTGTGAAAGACGAATGCGGTAAAACATTGGTAAAAGATAGTGACATTAGAGACCGATGGAAGGGATATTTTGAAAAATTATTTAATGTTGAGAATGATTATGATGGAAAAGAAAACTTAATGACATAGATATAGGCATGATAGCTAAGGTAGATGAATTATAGGTAAAGAACACCTTGAGGAAAATGAAGAATGGAAAAACAGTTGGCCCGGACACAATACCAATAGAAGTCTGGAAGGTTTTATGGGGATTATGGATGCAAGTGGCTCACTTTGTTTCTTAATGAATTGTTGGTTCAGGATGTCATCCCAGAGGAATGGCAAGACAGTTCCTTGGTACCTATTTTTAAAAGAAAGGGGGATGTCCAGGAGTGCAATAGCTACAGGGGGATTAACTTGATGTCACACACATTAAAGCTGTGGGAGAAAATAATGGAGGCACAACAAAGTACAAAAGAGCACACATAAACCTACATATGGTATTCGTGGACCTCGAAAAGGCCTACGACCGGGTCCCGCGTCACAACAGAATGCTTTTCTGTTGATGTAGGTGTGCACCAGGGTTCAACGCTCAGTCCATACTTATTCCTTCGGGTTATGTTGCTGGAGGATGCTGAGGTGGATGGATGTGTGGAGTGACGAGAAGGGACAAAGTCAGGAATGTACACATAAGGGGGAGTTTAAAGGTGGCGCCTGTAACCGATAAGAGAGGTCAGAGACTGAGATGGTTTGGCCATATGATGCGCAGGGTGGACAGTCTGGACAGTCATGTGACCCAGAGGGTGCCAAGAATGAATGTGGATGGATGGAAGGGCAGGGGTAGGCCAAAAAAGAATTGGAGTGATGGCGTGAGAAATGACATGAAAGTAGCTGGAGTAACTGAAGAAATGGAAGGAGTTTGGAACTAAATCGGCACAGCAAAAGTTTAATAATTTCATACAACGGTAGTTAGAAATACATGGTAATTGGTATACGGTAATTAGAAAACGCCGATTTTTCATAAAATTTTCGAAAACCTACAGAGTATTGAAATACTGCATTACAACACTGTACTGAGACCAAAGCACTGTCTCTATTTATATAAGCAATTAGAGTCTACCTTAACCAATCTAGTATAAAATTAAGTACACGGTAATTAGAAAAGTTTTGAACGAAGGATACGGTAATTATATACTAACGTGCTTCATTGACTTATACACTAACGTAAAAGACCTGCACCTGCTGCAAGACCGCGGCAGAAACTGAGGGCTTGAGACGTGTACAAGTAGTTATGTGCCAAATATCGTAATTAGGAATGTACACCCTCGAAAAGAAAACGTCACGGCAATTATAACTTTAGTTCGGACATGCGGTTACTCAATGATAATTATTTACAGACTGATTTTATTGAGTGGATATTTTTTCATGTGATACCCGTTGCCTAATACTCATTAAAATGTTGAATGGAAAAAATAAAATCCGTACATCATAAAAGTTACAAGCAAGTTTTAACCACATTTTGGGGTGCGGACAGGGCACGGTGCTTAGAGAACAGAGGTTTGTGAAATTAATTTAGCCAGATAACTATGTAATCGAGGCCTATGTTTTTGTTACCAGCTAGACATGGATGCTAACTAACATATAAAAATATTTCCCTTTTTGAATTTGATAATAATACGAATATACAAGCCCGGACGCACAAAATCTAGCTAATCGAAGAATGGCCGTTAACACAACACTCTTAATTCTGGCGATTTATCGATTTTTGGATAATTGAATAAAAAAGGGGAAAAAAACACATGGATAATTGAATAAAAAAGGCACGCTAAGATTGTTTACTACATTTGCCAAGTAAAGACAAACAGGGTTTACGTATTATCTTTTCGATATCCGTGTTTCAGAAGGAAGCTATTTTCGTTATACTTTTGTACTCTTTCAAACATGATAATTTTTAAGTTTTAAGTGTGAACTATGACTGTTGGCAACCGGTTAATAATGACACTAGACAATATTTCCTAAATTATCAGCACATACTCCACCCATATGTTTTTATATTGATTTTATAAAAAAAAGTAATTTTCTGTCATTGTAAAAAAAACTTCAATACAACACAGGCATGTTAAAACTTAAAAAAAAAATCTAAATTGACTTTTTCGTTTTTTATAGCGTCCGTGCGAAGACAGCCACAGATAATGGGATTTCCTACATTAACTCTACATTCTTTTTACTGTTTGACTTTAAATTCCATCCTAGTCGTTAAATTGATATGGGTACTATTAACGGACTCCTTACAGCTTGCTATGAGTGCTTCTGGTGTTCTAGTAATACGTCTGCTATGATACTCCCCTTTTGTAAAAGAAAATTTGTGCTCGTAGAGAAACCTGCCTGACCTGGACCTGACCGGACCTGCTGATAGGTACTATAAAAATATTGAAGTGCGAAAGTATTCCTTATAAATCTACTTGCAAAATAAATAAATACTTTGTACTTCTAATTCATATAATATATATAAGTAATATAATTTCTGCAAATAATTGTGGCTTTCATGAAAATTTTCTTTGAATTATGTATTTGATCACTGCACTGTTTTCTTTTTGGCTCAAATATACCCGTATAGCGGATAATCCGCTCAAACCGGAGCAGCCCGTCTGGGGAAGGACCTCCACCTTACAGAAGATCGTAGCCAAATAGCTTAGCTTAGCCTTAGTATTGGTAAGTGTAAGGCAATCACTTTCACAAAAAAGAAAAAATATAGTCGATTTACCTACAGTCTATGCGGAACACCTTTAAATACCGTTGATTCGATTAGAGACCTGGGAGTGATTTTGGATAGCAAATTACATTTAGATGTACACATTGACAATATTATACAAAAGGCTTTTAAAATGTATGGATTGGTTATGAGATCAAGTAAGAACTTTACGCGACCATCAACCTGTCTATACATATACAAGGCAATAATTAGATCCCAGATTGAGTACGCGGTACCCATATGGAATCCATACTACAATAAATACGTTGATGCTCTTGAATCAATACAAAGGAGATTTTTGCGCTGTATTCATTACAAATTTGCACATGCCAGACTGACTTATGAGGAGCTTCTGGCTAAATATAAATTAACTACTTTAGATGTTAGACGCTCACAATTAGAAGCCATGCTTCTTTATGATTTGTATAAAAACAAATATGATTGCACTCGCTTAATTGATAGCCTACGTTATAAAATTCCACAAAGAACCCATTGCCGTAAGCCATGTCACATGTTTGCGCTGGCGCACTGTCGCACAAACGCTGGAAAACGATCACCTTTGTATCGCTTAGCTCATTGTTACAACACGCAACTTAACAGTATTGATATGGCTATAACACCTATTAGTACTTTTAAAAAAAGGGTTGTGGAATTATTAACTTAGGTGTGTATTTGGTAATAATGTATGATGTAATATAATAATTATATACTTAGGTAATTTAAAATGCTCTTTTTCTGTGTATTTTTTTATTTAATCTGTGGTAAACGGTGTTGATGGCACAATTACTACTTAGTTTTGTAAGATGCTATTATTTAAAATATATTGTACCATTGTTTGTTTGCCCAAATAAATGAAAAAAAAAAAAAAAAAAAATAGCATTGGTCTCGACCATGTTGTGTTCCTACGGTGAGTAAGGTCTCCAGAGCTCCACTTGTTTTGGCAACGCGCGAGTGATACCCCCGATATTGCAAGCGTCTATAGGCTACAGTGATGCTTACCAACAGGCGGGCCGTATGCTTGTTTGCCACCTTTGTGGTATAAAAAAAATACTAGTAAAAAAAAAGACTAAAATATTTTTTTTTGTGGATCCTATTAAATCAATTTCACAACCTTACATCCACCTGTAAAATAACATTACAATGTTATTGTAAACGTTAAATAACAGCTGTGGTTGTTTATAATAGGTCCGAAATTACGAGTGGCCCTTATTTTATTTTGACTACTAGGTATATGATATCTATATAAAATACTAGCTTTTTTGCCCGCGACTTCGTCCTCGTGAAGTTCCGGACCCGTTCCCGTGGGAACCACATTGAATTTCGGGAAAAGCTATAGCCTATGTCACTCCCTGATAATGTAGCTTCCTACTGGTGAAAGAATTTTTGAAATCGGTCCAGTAGTTTCGGAGCCTATTCAATGCAAACAAACAATCAAATCTTTCCTCTTTATAATATTAGTATAGATGTATATAACATTCAAAGTCCTGACTGATTTAACTATATATCAACGCACAGCCCAAACCGCTGGGTCTAGACAGTCCAAATTTGGAATGTACTAAGAAAGGATTTTTCTAAATTCCCACGGGAAAGTGAGATATACGCAAACGAAGTTGCGAGGGTTTTATTGATCCGCTGGGTCTAGAGATTTCAAATTTGGTATGTAGGTTCCTTATGACGTCTAGGGGTGTACTAAGAAATGATTTTTCTAAATTCCCACGGAAAAGCGAGATATACGCAAACGAAGTTGCGTGTTGAGTATTTTAATAGTGTACTTATAAGAAGCAAGCAATTTGTAGTTTATGACTAAATCGTCTAAACTGAATCCTCTTCATATGAATTGAATTAAATTATGGATAAAAATATACTATGTGCATAATTTTATTGTGGTTTTGTGATGTCAAAATAAGCGGTTCATTTGTTGTTTTTTTTTATAACATAAAATCTGATTGCCCACATCAAACGGCTCTATTTTGTAATTCTATCTCTGGCCTTTTCTTTGGTCTTAGTAGCCAGTGTATTAGTTGGGACAAATAAACTAATCTTATTAGTAAACAAAGATCTGCTAAGGCCTTTATTTTTTTTGTTATTGTCATTCTTGAGGAGAATTAATTTAAGTGCAAAAGTGATAGAACGATGTTTTATTAATCCTGGGCTTGTCTTTGTTTATTCATAACCACTAACCACCATAAACATATCAGCCAGAGTAGAGACAGTCTGAATGTTGTGCAATATACTTACTTTTTCTTTTTTCTCTCTCTTTCTACTGTTTTGATACTTACTCATTGATCCAACGATGTTTTCGATTCCTTATGCGATGACGCTGTTATTTCAATCGATTTCACTCGTTCAAAGTAAAGATGTGAACTTATTTATGTTTTTTCTAAACTGTACATACTCAAGTCAAATATAAAAATTTTCATTACATGTCTGTCTTGCGCGGTGATTGAACTCGCACTAAGAACGCTGAGTTTTCACTGGGTTTATTGAATCATGTTGATTCGGCTCATCATGTATGATCTTTTGTGTGAAAGAAAGAAGGCAAAACTCGAATAATCAAGAAAATAGTGTTGAAATGTAAAGCTAATTTAATTATATTTTATTTCATTTAAAATTGTTTCATCAATGTAAAAATTAAGAAAAATAACATTTAATTGTCTATGTAGCTAATATAAGATACAAAGTGGATTCTATTTAATAGTAATAACCATAGTAGACATAATAGGCATATAAAATAAAACTCCAGTTTCTGATAAACTAACTTTGAGTTTATTTTACCATTTACACTTGACAATGTATTCGTAATCTGTTGTTGGCTACGGGTGTTTGATCGTAGGCGCGTAGACCGCGCGTAGGGCGCGCTACGCCGCGACATGCACAACTAAACGCTACGAGACCGATCGGAAGCGGCGCTACACGACCGTCTCCACTCAAATAAATGTAAATGTATGGGAGTACCGACAGAGGAAACGCCAGCCGATCGTAAATATGTTAACTCGTACGATCAACAATTTTATAGCTCATGAAAAGTACTTTTTTTCCTACTGAAATTTCCTTTAACAGTACATAAACATAAAGCCACCAACTAAAATAACATCGAAACACACAATCGAAAATCATCTCAATTCGTATAACATTTCGTTACAGATTTAAATAGGAACCGGTACATTTCACTAGAAAGAATTTAAAATAATTTTAGTTTTACAATACAGTTATTAGGAACTATGATAGTGAGTGCTACCTTTATAGAACATAAAATTATATCTCGTAACAAACACGCTTAGATCTAGGCATAAAGAAAATGTATACAAATATTGTGAACAACAAAATTAATATAATAATATTAAGGTACAGCAAGGGTTTATACAAATAATAGAACTAAGACGAACATAGCCTACGCGAATAAACAAACAACATGCCCGTGCGGCACCTCTAGTAGCAGATACAACAGACTAATCCGAATTAATCTTAAATATTAAAATTTGTATTCGGAAAGTATAGTGAAACTCTAGATGCGATAATATTGAAATATACATAGGAACCATGATTCGTTCCGCGTTCTCTCGACCGCGGAGACACAACATCGCACTACCGATATCGATACGTCCACCTACACTAACGCAAACTTACGCACACACTCCCGATACAAACGATCGAAATAATATAACGCCACCGTCCGATCTCGCGCGGGCGCGGAGCCGCGTCTCAGGAGCGCGTCCGCATTGCTAACTTTGACATAATGTGTTGTGACACGCGCGCCTCGCGTACGAACATCGCCTGCGCCTGTGCGCGCCGCATCTGCACTGCACTTTGATCTACTGAAAATATTTACTTTTATTGGGTATCCGTAAAAAGGGGCTTTCCTTTTAAACTACCTAATTCATCTATTTGCATACAGTTTACCCAAGAGAGTTTCGCCGTTCGCGTTGATAGTTGTTTTCAATCTACATTTCGCGTATATTTCTCGATATTGAATGTTGAAAACATATTTCTCCATAAACTCTGATGTAATATGACTGCTGACGCCTCCCTCGAGCGCTGGAGTAGAGCTATGTAGGTACAGTACAGACGCGCCGCGCTGGGCTTGGCTCATTGCACACATACAATAACAAGGACCGCCGGCAACCGGTGGAATAAAACATTGCACTTTATAAAAAAAACAAACTCAATGTTGTAGTAGGATCCACTCGTAGATCAAATATTGTAGTACACTCCGCTAGATAAAATGTAAATATGTAAAATATGTTAAATAACGTGATCTGTGCCATCGAAAATATAAGGGACTTCACGCACACGCTAAAGTAATGAATATACATGGCAAGGGCGAACGCAGATGCGTCGGGCGCACGCCGCGCCGCCGCCGCATGTACCTCCATGCCTTTGAACTCACTTACGCCACTACTAATAATCATTACAATATCAATAAAAATTCAAGAATCACACTTAGTTCCAAAATAAACTCACTTGTATGCGAGGTAGGCTGAGCGCTGGCGCGCAGCCCGAGTTTCGAGTTCGTTCGTTTTGGAAAAGTTTGCTACGATAATAATTATAATTAACCGTTACCAATAAGCCTACGCGGTATCGTCGCGTCTCCACGGGCGGCTCGGCGAGCGGCCGGGCGGGTACGCTGTAGCCGCGCCCTTCGGCACGCTGCTGCTGGTCGCTACCGGCGTAGCGACTCCGTGCGTACACGCATCACTTTCGTCGAAAGATAACGCTCGGTACTGCTGCGGACGAGCTCAGTGGCAGACAGCTGCGATGACATCGAGTGCGAGTGGTTCCTGCGCCGAACGATGGGACCCGCGAGAGAGGACGACCGCTCTACTGCCTAACATACGTACCTAACTTCGCTTCATGTTTAAAAAAATCATATACGTATATCACTATATATATCTTCATACATTTACGATGCGTCAGGAACTTCTTACGAGAACGTATCTATGCCTAAAATTAGAACGATTATATGTATGTATTACATAGCTTTAAACAATAATTAAATCGTAATTATCAATATCGATAATATTATATGCCATAAAGATAGGAACTTGCTTTCCTGGGAGTTGATGTTAAAGAGTTGTGCGGCGCCGGGGCGGCCGCGGACGCGTGCACCGCAACGATAAACGTATATAATAAAACCTGTCTAACGTATGATATGAAGTGCGGGCACGCCGCGGCCGCGCCGACGCGCGCCGCCGCCGCCTCCCAGTGCGCGGCGCGCGGCGCGGGAGCCGCCGGTAGGAACACGGACTCGGCTAATACCAGGAACAGGCGCGGGCTGTCGCACCGGCCTCTAAGAGTTTATTATAAAAAGGGGACAACAACGGTCGGCTCCCAATTAACCTATACTTAAACGACTACAAGCTTTAAATGTATAACTAGGAAAGTGCCGTTTTCGCGGCGACATTCATCAACGAAAAGAAGCGTTAAGAGCTAATAGTGAACTGCTGCGTTGTCGGACAACGGAGAGAGCGAGGGGCTCTATTAGTAGTAACTATACATTTCGTCAGTTTAGGATTAGTGACCAGCGCTGGCCAGGGGCAGTTCGCCGGGGGGTGCGAAGCGTGGCCCTGGTGCACAGAAGTTTGCGTTCGGGTCTTTGGGCGAAGCAGCATCCTGCGCTGCTCGCGCGGCCAGCAGCGTTATCTGGTTCACGACGTCTTCCATCTCGTGGGTGAGGGGCTCTGGCTGCAGAGTCGTTGGTGGCGGTGGGGCAGCATTTCGTAGATGAGCCTCGGTGTCAACGTGGCGTCGGAACTCGATGGCCGTACGAAACCTCTCACCAGGACAGGCACGGCACTCGAGCGCTGGCTGCACAACACGAATCACACCACGCGCTGCCTCGCGACCGGCGTAGCACGAACGAGATTGATGCGTCTGTAGCGGTGCGGGTGACGGGAATGCTACTTTACAGTGCTTGCAAACGTAGCACAAATCAAAGTCAAGTTCGCGAGCGCCCATGGGCGGTTCAGTGGCAGGCGGAGGAAGGCGTAGCGTCGAGGCGCCCGGGTCGGCTGCGATGTGGCGAATTTGCTCCAGAGTCGTCGCCGGAAGCTGAAGGACGCTGGCTCCGTTACCAGTCTCTACTATTAGACCCTGGGGCTGCGGCTGGAGAACGTTAGGCGTGCCACCTGTAACAATAGAAAAAAATATATTAAAAAATCAGATGAGATCATTGTTTAGTTTAATAACTTTTAGAATACCTAATTTATCTTGCATCTCTTAATTTATTCAAGTAAACATGACTGTGATATAAAGAGTATAGTAACAGACGATAAGTCGCAGACATGTGGTGTGGAACAAAGGTACGTGTCCGACACTCAACCGGGCCGTAAAGGGGTTAATCCACTTACAGCGAGGGTCGCCCCGCAGCCGTGAACTGACCTTTGGACTGCTTTAACACGTTTTCTCAACTTTGTCCTTGCATTCGTAAACTTGAATAGAAAATATTGATGTATCGAGAGCTGACATTCATGCTCATTACGCGCCTTGGCTACGTATCCGAGATAAAAACTAACGTATAATCTCAGTCAATCTCGTGGCTCTCAGCAACAGTCCCAAATTGGGTGTTCCATTGTTTCACAATAGCTTAGCACCAGATAAGTGGTGTTTACCTTACGCGAGGCGATTGTACATGCGTGATGCGTTTCTAACGAGGCCGAACCGCCTCTGTAATTGATTCGGACGCTGCTTTATGCGGCTTATATTCACGAATGCATAATACATAGGGCTCGAAGCTCGACTGCCGTCGGTTTATATCGGATCGCTCCTGGCGTATCGCCTCAACGTAGGGCTTAGCGAAACTGAAAGAATAATGAACCCGGTTGGCATTATAGATTACGTTTATTTGCAAACACTTTTGTTAAAAACGTTTTACGTATTCGCTCGGCGTTTTCGTATTTTATGTTAGTGAAATATACAATAGATACTGGGGAGTTATTAAGATCATTGTTGTATTCAGGTTCGCCTTTTCTGTTTAATTATTAACTTTTATCCTATCACTATGGGTTTGGAGTTCGATTAGATTTTTATTAAATTTTTTTTTCTTTTATTTTTATTCTTTTAAAAAAATCATTTAAGTACTTGCTTTGTAATCAGTTTTAATTGATATAGACAATGTTGCAAAGTTTGTTGTGTGTGTGTGATTTATCAGTCAACATCAATTTAAATTGTACAATTCGACAACGACTAGTTTAGACAATCTGGTTCCCATTTAATCGTATGCGGGTTTATCTCGTGCGAAACGGAGCGTAGCTTTCAATCAGTCATAAAGGGTACTGTACACACCAAAACATCGGCCCGCTGACATACGTCGGTGAGCAACGGACCAACTTGGCCTATGCTATGTGTTGGCAGTACGCGATGTACGGTTTTTATGCTCGGCATTTCACGTAGCTTATGTGTCGTTAGACAAAAGTGAAACCTTTCTTATCATACACACCTTTTAATTAAAAATGTCATACTAAACGTCTCTCAGGTAACTTGGGAATATAATAATAATAAATATTCTTGAACGAATCACACAACGCCATCTAGTCCCAAACTAAGCAACTAAGCATAAGCAAGAGACATGCACACAAATGGTCGCAGGATTCGAACCCGTGGCCCATGGGAGAAAGTGACCATTGCTAGCCACTCGACCACCGGGCCTGTCAAATGGGTAGCGGAATTTAGTACTATATCGTTGACACTTTAACATCCAGTGAGCGACTTGCTAATTATCGTAATAAAAAAAAACAAATTATTCCCAGCCCACAAATACATATAGGTATGTTATGTTGGGTCGCACATGAAAGTAAATGTTGCTGACATGATTATTTTTTAGAGGTATCGGCAGTGACTTCAGTGTGTGAGGCCCTTAACAATCACTGTGATTGGTCGATCGTGTACCATGTAATGAGCCCCCGGGCCCTAACTCATATGCGTGTCGTGCCATCATGGTAACATGCTAATGATAGCACATGCCGACATGCCCAAATGTGGACTCGAAAGTACTGACGATAGGTCTATATTCAGACACATAGTAATTGGGCTAGTTAGATTCTATACTAATAGTGCTTAAAAAGATAAACGGAAGACTAGAGCACAAGATGCCCCGACAAAAGCTGAGTGGACACCGTTTCAGTGTCCTATCATTTTTGTTTGATACCAGTGCTTGTATGTTTTGGTGCTGTATAATTTAGTTCATTTATTTTCAGATAACTACAGTGTGATTTTCGACATTATTACATTAGTATGAAATACGTTAATAACATAAAAATCTCATGTTGGTCTTGAATTTCAATTTTCCATTACTAATGCTGTTAAATACTTGACAGAACAACAATCACGCTACTTGGAGTGTATTAAGTAGCGAAGTTATCGCCTACGGTGGCATAAGCCGGCCGGCACGACGACGGTACGTCCATGACGTTAATTCGCAACCCTTTCTGCCAATTAGTTTCAAAATAGCCACACTATTGTGCTACTAACACGGCCGTAAGTAGCACCTAACAAATTAAATTCCACAAAGTAACATAAGCCCTAATGGTCTAAGTTTAATGTAGATTCTGCGGTGGCATAGTAGAGCGTGGGTCGGCCACTTCGCTCGGTAGCCAGGTTTAAGTCAAAGGGCTTCTTAATACGGTCTTGTAGGTCGTTACGCGTTATTATAACGCGAACGGAGTCGGCTATTTCTTAGTTCATTTACATCTCATTAAGGTTGCTATTATGGGAGTAGAAGGCGTATTATGCACTATTTGGTATGGATTCTTTTGTTTTTAATTTTAATGCATTTTTGGAAAACTTTGGTGTTTGACAAGGTTACTTTTTGAATACCAGCTACTTTGTAAACCAAATAGTTTTATGACTATACGTTGGTATAACTTCAGTAACACAAGACGAAAAAAACCCGCTATACTGACGTTAGAATGACTGTACCTCTTTCATTTAATTTTTTTATTACTCCTGAAACACTTGTGTTGAATTAATGCAAAGTGAAAATTAACACATACCTACATAATATCTCATAGCAGAAATAAATATAAATCAATGAGTAACATTATTAATTAATTTGAAGTAGGCCATCGCAACCGTAGTGGAAACGCTACGCAGATGTTTATTAAACGCATCAATTACCGGGTGTCCTTATTCGGTAGCTAGTTAGGGCAAGTCGAGATACTCCGATAGGCTGTCGATCGCCCTGATCGATGGTAATTAAACTGGATCGGCCATCTGACCTCGGTCTAAGGGTGCTTATGTCTCTTTGATGAGTGTACTTTTGATAGACATGATGTACTTGACTAGTACTCACTGCGTTGCGTTGTCGCTTGTTTAAACCGCGATTTAGAGAAAAAGAAAAATATATAAATGTGCAAGGTGTTGTTTTGTACAGTTGCAATATTTGAATAGAAAATCGTAAGAAGCATAAATCATTCGTTGGTTCTATTTTAAAAGCCGAAAACAGATTCCTGTAATTTGAGAGGTTTTTAGAATAACCTAGAGGTTATATAGGTATATAGGTATATAGGTAGACCTATCAGTGCGCAGACCCCTCGACAATATTCGTGTATTTAAGAGATGTTTGTGCAAAGAGTTTCTTGCAAGTCACTGGCCACTTTTATGAAACTGCTTGACGACGGCTTGACGCGAATCTGTTGGCTGTCAGTAGTGTCAGTTAATAAATGTAATCTCGACCTATGTTGTGTTTTTATGAAAAATTACCATTTACCATATGATCGAAGAATTTTCCAAATTTTTCTGCGGCGTTTCCTTCACAGGCGGGTATCCGTGCCCTTACACACGGAGTGATTTCATAACATAAAACGTTATTCATAACAGGACGATTATGATTTTCGACAAAAATATTGAATTGAAATGTAAGTTTATTTTAATGTTTTTTTTACATATTCGCGTTCAGTAATCAAATCAGCAGTAGATTCGCCTCCAAAAATATTGCAACTGTACAAATCAACACATTGCGCATTGCAGGAAGAGGTTGTGCTTTCAGGTGGTTGCAAACTAAACTTAACTTACTGCACTTGTTTATAATAAAAACAATAAATTTATATGCCAATAACAAATAAATCGACTATTAGGGGAAATTCTGAACTCAACTGGCGTATATCCTTAGTGGATTTCCATACAATTTCTATCCTTCTATCAATCTTTTCACGAGCGCATTATCGGTAAGATTCCCTCCTTATTCGGGACAAGTCGGGGCGTACGGGACAGTTGGGACGTCTGTCTGTCCATTTGCTGTCGACGTGGAGCCAGCAATTAGCCTAACAGTCTTCAATGTGCTTCACTTGAAGAAAACTAACAAATAGGACAAAATACTCGTTGATACAATTTTTACATAGTTAATAAACTAATATTTCTAGTCGAATGACACCATTTAGTGGAAAAGCTTGTACTTTAGAGGCTTATATCTTACATTTGAAAATAGAGGTCGATTTGGCCACATTACTACTATTTCAAATGTGAAAAGTATGCATAAATGTAAAGACATGAATGAAAGTATAAAGATACTTTCACGAAACAGCTCAATGGATTTGTTTGATATTTAGTACAGGGAGTAGTTGGATTAACTAATAGCTTTTATCCCGTAAATCCCAACAGTAACGGGAACAACGGGATAAAGATGACATTTCTGGATGGCAAAAATCACTTTAATAGAAATGTTTAAAAAATTTGTAATATCGTTAACATTATAAGTATGAGTGAAACCCCAAGTGTCGGAATATCAGACGTAAATACCTGAATCCGCTTTGTACCGCGTGTTTACTGCTGTAATCGAATTATGTCGCATTCCTGACACGACTTATTGATGTACATCAATATTATTTACACACCGTAAACCTGTAAAGTTAAGAGGGTAGGCAGTCAGACAGAAACTATATAGCTCCTCAACGTCAATCACTTGTTACCAATATTGGAATATGTGAGAACACTGCGGATTAAGGCAGCAGGGTTACTCTTAAAAACAATTCCGCTCGGTCAACATCGGATTTTTAGGTTTAAGTACTTTTAACAGAATACACTAGCCCTAACTAAATGAAATGGGATTATACGCTAATCGATGAAGCATAAAAAAGATTCAAGAGTACACTACAAAGGGTTTCCCATTCATATTAAACTTAAAAATATATAGAATAGAAATAAAAATTGCGACTTTGATCAAGAGTAAGCTAACAGATCAGTGTCTTCAGGTCATATGAATGGTCACTGATTCGGGTTAACTTAACAACAGGAGTGTCGACAATAGCGGGGAATAGAATCTTTCCGTGTCCTCTGAAATCACGAGGTTTTTACACAAATCCAAATACTGCCTTATGCCTTATGTCTAAAATGTAACATTTTATTTTGTAATTTAATTTATCCATACGAATATAGTTTCATGGTTCGTTACTAGATGGCGTTGTAGCTTTTGTGAATCACGCTATGGTTGCGTTTGTGTAAGACCATATATGTACGATGATGTTTTTAATAAATTCTCTTTTCTACCACATTAACTAGTGTTGTCACTGCGTCCCTCAATTGAAGCGACATCTGGTGCCGAAACAGGGAACTATATAGATAAGGGACTTAGAAAATTTTAGAGAACAGTGCGTGAAAAATTACAAGTGTTAAACACTTAGAAAAATTGTGATTGTTTTGGACATAGTCTGTGGAGTGATTTGTGGACTTAGAATATTTTTGAAAGTTGGATATGAGAACTTAGTTTTTTTTTGCAGTGTTTCCATACTAAATTGGACTTGTATTTTTTTCATGGTAAAGTGCATACATTGGAACTAAGTGTTAACTTTTATTCAATAGTTCGTTGCAATAATACTATTTGTGTTATCGTCAGACTTTAAACAATGGAGATACTAATTGCTAAACAAGAAGCTCGTTTGGAAAGGTTACTTAAGAGTTATTCGAATTATAAAAAATCGCCGAAGGACAGAATTACGACATGTTACATCGAGTCAAGATTAGAAAACTTGGAGAAGTTATGGGTGAATTTCTTTGAAGAACATTTGGATGTTTATTCTGCGGCTAGTGTAGAAGACAAGGCCAGTAATGAGTACTTCAAGCAAGATAAGATTTCTCTTGTCGAGGAAATGTATACTGAGTACAAATCAAAGTTAAAGGAGGATTATCAAACTCGTACAAGGTCTACTAACACTGAGAATACTGGAAATCCAGGATCATCTCCATCTCCGCCTAACGCTAGCGGCGAAATAAGACTGCCGCAAATACAATTACCGTCATTTTCGGGTAACTATGAAGATTGGCAAACTTATTATGACATGTTTACATCAGTGATCCACAATAACACAAATCTGTCTGCGGTGCAGAAGCTTCACTATTTGAAAGGAAGCGTAACCGGAGAACCAGCAAGTCTTCTCAAAACCTTCGCGACAACAGAGGCAAATTATTTGGAGGCGTGGTCAAAACTATCCCGTCGTTATAACAACAAACTCTACAATTGTAACGAGATTATGAAACGAATATTTGGGCAAAAAACTTTAACTACAGAGTCCGCCATTGGTGTGAAGCAGCTTCTTGATACGACTACTGGATGTTTAAAATCACTTAATAATATAGGAGTTGAAACGAGTGGGAGTGGCTGTGAGGTTTTCGTCAATCACTTAGTGCTATCCAAACTCGATCAAGAATCGCGCAAACAGTGGAATACGCTGATTGGCAGCACAGAGTCAGATGACCTGCCATCATGGCAGCAATTGACAAGTTTTTTAGAGTCCAGATTTCGTACCTTGGAAATGGATGTTAAAAGCAATACACAGAGATTTAATATTATCAATAATAATAGTAATAAACAAGGTCCAAAGCAGAAATCATTTCATGCAGCTGTTCGAGATGAGACGAATACGTCGAGTAGTAATAGTGTTTGTGGGATGTGTTCAGGACAACATTTCCTGTATCAGTGCAAGCAATTTGCAAAACAATCTCCTGAAGAGAGATCACAGTATGTACAATCACAGAGATTATGTTATAATTGCTTGTCATCAACGCATGGTGTTAGGAGTTGTCATCAATCATCATGTTGTCGTCGATGTGGTAGACGTCATCACAGTTTATTACATATTGAGAGAAATCAAGAGCATAAACTTTCGGAGCAGAGCAACGTCGAAAAGGGTCCTAGTACCAATGATTCGGAGACTAAAGTGGTAGCCCATTTTGCTAAAGAGAGTCAACAAAATAGAGTGTTATTAGCCACTGCGATGGTTAGGGCTAAATCAACAAATGGCTACTCACAACCAATTCGTGTGCTGGTAGATCAAGGTTCTGAAGCTTCATTTATCACCGAATCAACTGTGCAAGCATTAGGACTTAAGCGTACTCCGGTAAGAGGTCTGGTGTCTGGTATAAGTGAGGATCAAACTGTCACAAAAGGTATGGTTTTGTTGAATTTAGAATCTCTTCACAATCCTAAATATTCTGTGCAGGTAAATGCTTTTGTGTTAAGTACGTTGACTTCGTTCCTTCCTTCTGCTAAGTTGACAATTTCAAATTGGCCAGAGGTAAATACTTTACCTTTAGCTGATCCAAATTACGGGTCACCAGGTAGGATCGACATGATTTTAGGAGTTGACGTTCACAGTGAGATTTTGAGAGATGGGCTCTTGCGACACCCTACAGAAGACTGTCCAATTGCTCAAAATACTCATTTTGGTTGGATTCTATCGGGAAAAATAAATAAGAATTCAGACTTTTGGGATAAGAGAGTGGTTAATCTACATGTTCAGCTAAATTCAGATAACTTGTTAAAACAGTTCTGGGAGATTGAGAGGGAGCCAGAATGTTTGCAGAAGAAGTTGACTAAGGAGGAACGTAGAAGTGAGGAGATTTATGAAGAAACTACGGTTAGAGGCGTTGACGGACGTTATACTGTGAGATTACCTTTTAATGGGCCCAATCCTCAATGTCTTTACGGTAAAACTAGAGAGATTTCACTCCGCAGATTTCAACTTCTTGAAAAACAACTTCTTAAACAACCTTCAGTTTATGACGGCTACAGAAATGCCATAGAAGATTATTTGAAACAAGGTCATATGATACAAATTACAGATGAGAAGGAAATCAATGACTCTTTAGTGGTTTATCTGCCACATCATGCTGTAATTAAAGAGGATAAGGAGACGACCAAAATTAGGCCTGTTTATGACGCGTCTTGTAAGGGAATCAACAATACTTCTTTAAACGATAATCTTCTTGTAGGACCTAAACTCCAGCAAGATTTAAGGCATATTTTGATGCGATGGAGACGGCATGCCATATGTATTGTTGCAGATTTAGTGCAAATGTATCGGCAAATTTGTGTCGATGAAAGAGATACGGATTTCCAAAGGATTTTCTGGAGATCGGATCCAACTCAACCGATACAGCATTTTAAATTGATGAGACTGACATTTGGTACTGCGTCGGCGCCATATTTGGCAGTTAAGACACTTCAACAGTTGGCCAAGGACGAGCAAAGCAACTATCCGTTGGCGTCGGAAATTACGTTACGAGACTACTATATGGATGACCTACTCACTGGATGTGAGACAGAAATTGAAGCTATTGAGATTTATGATCAAATGAATGGTTTAATGAAGGCTGGTGGATTTACATTGCAAAAGTGGTGTAGCAATAGCAAGGGTCTTTTGCAGCATATTAAGAAAGAAATTCAAGAAGACGACAAGGTAACTTTTAAGATAAATGACACTGTTAAAGTTTTGGGGATTCGTTGGAACAAAGTTACTGATAATTTCGAATACACATTACAAATGCCAACCATTGACAACAAACCCATGACTAAGAGAAAAGTATTGTCGGATGTAGCGAGGTTGTATGACCCGATGGGTTGGATATCGCCCGTTATAGTTACAGCAAAGATTTACATACAAAGTTTATGGAAGTCAGGATTGTCTTGGGATGAACCTCTTTCATCGGAGCTGGTGAATGAGTGGCATAAAATTAGAGATGATTTACCTAACATTAAAACTATTGTCATTCCGAGATGGTTGAATTCTAAGAACGAGGATCAGGTGGAACTACATGCGTTTGCAGATGCATCCCAACTAGCTTATGCTGCAGCAATTTATATGAAAACGGTTGATAGAGAGGGAAATGTCTACGTAAATTTGATAACATCCAAAACTAAGGTTGCTCCAGTAGAAAAACAGATTTCCGTTCCAAGATTGGAGTTATGTGCCGCTTTACTTGCATCTAAATTGATATGTGAGGTAGCAGAGGTAATGCTAGTACCTAAAGACAAATTGTATGGTTGGTCGGACTCAACGGTTGTTTTGGCGTGGCTTCGAGGAGAGCCTAGTCGGTGGAATACGTTTGTAAGCAACCGAGTTTCAGAGATTTTAACAATACTGGAGAGAGATCAATGGGGACATGTTAGTACACACCAAAATCCAGCAGATTGTGCCTCTCGAGGCATAAGCATTTTAGATCTTGCGGACAATCATTTGTGGTGGCATGGACCACAATGGTTACATAATACAGAGTATGAAGTTGGATTGAATCATCGTGACTTTGTTACTGATGAAGAGCAGAGACCGGTTAAGACTTTTAATACGATAATACAGCAAAAAGAAGACTTCGAGTGGAATAGATTTTCGTCGTTGTCAAAGGCTTTAAGAGTTTTGGCATATTGTAGAAGATTTTTGAGATTAAGAGATGATAGACGAGATATGGCAAAATATATAACAGTGAACGAAATGAATGAAGTGCTTCATAAAATAATTAAAGAAACTCAGAAGTTTTATTTTGAACAGGAGAGTAAGCAAATAGTGAGCAATCCTCATGGAGCTCTGGTGAAGAAAAGCCCACTACACACTCTTTGCCCATTTTTTGATGAAAGTGGTATTTTAAGGGTGGGTGGTAGGATTCACGAAGCGCCAGTCGATTTTAATAAGAGACATCCAATCATATTGCCTAGTGAGAGCCATCTCACTAAGTTAATAATCATGGACGCTCATATCAAGACTCTTCACGGTGGCCCACAAATTATGCTAAATTTTCTAAGATCAAAGTTCTGGATCATCCGTGCTAGAGATTTAGTGAAGAGATACTATCGCCTGTGTGTTACTTGTGTAAGATATTCAAAACAAAATAATGATCAGTTCATGGGTGCGCTACCTGAAGCAAGAGTTAAACCAGCTAGAGCTTTTGAAGTGTCTGGAGTCGATTTTACAGGACATATAAATATTCGCTTTTCTCCAGGTCGCGGATCAAAAACTTTTAAGGGATACATATGCCTTTTTATTTGTATGGTTTCAAAGGCTATACATCTGGAAGCAGTTTCTGATTTGACAGCACAGGGGTTTATCGCAGCGTTTCGTCGTTTTGTTTCTAGGCGTGGTCACTGTAAACATCTTTACAGTGACAACGGAACAAATTTTTTGGGTGCGGATAAAGAATTAAAATCTATGGTTAACAAAGCAAGTTCACAGCTGTCTGATGAATTTAGTCAATTGCTAGCGGAGGAAGGTACGACGTGGCACTTTATTCCTCCACATGCGCCAAACTTTGGTGGTCTATGGGAGGCGGGTGTTCGTGCTGCTAAGTCTCATTTGAAAAGAATTTTAGGAAATTCTACTGTTACGTTTGAGGAACTATCAACTATTTTAGCACAGATTGAAGCGTGTCTAAATTCACGGCCGTTGTCCTATTTAAGTAATAATGCAAACGATCCGTTACCTCTCACACCAGGCCACTTCCTAATTGGTGAGCCTCTAATTGTAATACCAGATGAAAATTGCACAACATCAAATATTTCAGGTTTACAAAGATGGAAAGTTGGACAAAAAATGGTTAACGATTTTTGGCGAAAATGGTCAGATGAATATTTAGTTACTTTGAATCAACGGTATAAGTGGACTACAAAAAAATCTGAACCTGAAATAAATGATATTGTTATAATTAAGGATCATAATGTACCACCTGCAAAGTGGTTACTAGGTAAAATTGTAGATAAACATCCAGGAAAAGATAACATTACTAGGGTGGTTACTATAAAATCTAAGAATGGCTATTGTAAACGTCCGTGCAATAAACTTTGTTTTTTACCTAAATCACAATAACTACCATGTGAACATTATAATTTATAGTTTATTTTTCTTTCTTATAGAGTTTAAGCTCAAGTTGTTTGTAAATGGGTAGTACTACGATGTTGTAGAGCCAAGTCTATGATCAGCTACCGATTTATTTTTATATTCTTTGTTTTGCTAAATACGTACATGTAAAATTTATGATTTTGTAAAAAAAAAGGACGAGATCCTTTGGTGGGCGGAATGTCTAAAATGTAACATTTTATTTTGTAATTTAATTTATCCATACGAATATAGTTTCATGGTTCGTTACTAGATGGCGTTGTAGCTTTTGTGAATCACGCTATGGTTGCGTTTGTGTAAGACCATATATGTACGATGATGTTTTTAATAAATTCTCTTTTCTACCACATTAACTAGTGTTGTCACTGCGTCCCTCAATTGAAGCGACACCTTATAACTTCATTGTCGGATTTATTTCTTAACTTACTTATTTATTTAGTTTGTCACGACGTCTAGTCTTCGGGGTCCATGCATTGTTTACACTCTCTATAAAGACATTTTATATCTTGTTATATCATAAGAGGTGACTGGCTTCTGTGTTGAAAACATTATTGTCACATTCTTATATCTATACATAAGTAATGTTAAAACTTAAAATCACAAAACACAAGTATACATAATGATTTCTGACAATCAAAACAAAAGATTTCTCTATATTTCTTTGCTCTGTACACAATTGAAAGTCATTTTTTATCAGAACAAACAATGTGTCAGGCGATGTAAAGCGATAATCGCTAATGTTGGGGAGCTTTGAACGCCATCATCAATCAGACCCTTGAGGACTTGGAAAAACTGATTATTTCCAATCCTATACCAAATTAACATGTGATGTTAAAATCAAGTCTAACCTTAACGCGTTCCATAGAAAGAATATAGAATTATTTGCCTACAAAAAAGCTATCGATAAAGCCATAAAGTACTTTAACGAGAAAATGCAAAAAATACATTTCCACTTTGAGAGTAATTCTAACGGCCATTAACCAATAATTTCATCGAATTTGAGATCCATCACGGCGCGAGCGGAGCCTCCATTATTCGACTCCTGCGGTCCCCGCGGAAATCTCACCGCATTCAAATATTTAATTACTTTAGCTCTCGATCGTTTATAAATTCGAGCGGGAGTGCTATCATAAAACGCGCTAATGCCTTATAATTAAAATATTCTCAACAAGCCGTGGCGTAATGGCACCTCCGGCGACGGTCTCCTCCGTCGGAAAAAAACGCATAAAAAATTACATTCACCCCAGAGGACTCACCCCTTGTGTCGGGAAAATCGATTAAAAAGAGGAGTCGCGGGGAGAGAGCACGGGGCGCGGGCGGCGGGAGTTTAATATGTACGAAAAAATGCACGACGCCGCGGGAGCGAGGGAGAGGACCCGCCGAGTGGGCCTCGAGTTGCCTTCAATTTTTATAATTACGTTCATACGTGAGCGGCGGGACGCTCGCGCCCGCGCCGCCCGCCGCCCGCTGCACGCTCCGCGCCCGCTCGCACACCTGATTACTTATTTAGAATAGTTTCCGTCTTCCACGCTCTCACCCGGGATTACTTTTTAATTTTTAAACAATGTTATGAAACCAAATCGAAACTTTTCCGACAGGACGCGTTCGTTTCTACTTTTGAGATTATTTGAAGACTTAACAACGACGCACTCGGAAAATAAGTCGTATTATAACTTTTTCGTTTCCGCGACAAAATCAATTTCCATCAGTGAAAGAGCTCCAAACTTTTCCACACACACAGCAATCAAGGAAAGAAGGAGGCAATAAGAACGGGATAACCGACTGGAGGACGTTATCTCAGGAGACGGTTTGCAAATGAGCGGGCGTCGCACACGCGCGCGCGTACCCACACATACGCTAATCTCGCGTCCACACATGCGTACATACATTTTATAAATAGATATCGCTTTTTTTATCCGGGTACAAGAATAGGGGGCTGCCACCCTGAGTAGGTGGGAGACCCCTGCGGGGGACGTGTTGGATTTCAGATTGCTACGAACTGCAAAAATGAGGGATGAAAGAAATATAGCTTAAAACGCAGATATTTCCCGGCGTCTTAAGGTGGAGGGGGGCCGGGCGGAAGGGAGTGTGTGGAACAAAGTAGAGTGGCGATATTGAACCAAAATGAAATGGTAAACGAACCGTGCGCGTCCGATCTAATGCGAATTTATAATTTGGACATTGCCCCGGACGGCACTCTTTGAACTCGGCGCAGGGAGGGTTACGAAGGTGAATTTACAAAGAGTGGCGGATGTGATTTATAAATAGGGGAGTAGCGGTATTCGCTGACCATTCATTTCTGTTAGAGGTTTTTTTTCCATTAGGCTTTGGGGTCGTTAATAAGTGCGCGATGGCGGTGCGGTGGCGTCGGCAGCGGCGTGTTTAGGCGTATCCTCATTGCCAGGTTAACGCGTGTGTCCGCCGACCTAATTGCCGTCGCGACGCGTCTAATCGGGATATGCGCCACGATAATTGCGACAGATTACCGTCACACTCATCGCAGAGTTTGCATTTCTGCAGAACCGACACCTCTTTGTTAATCACATGTCATTATCCAAAGGACTTAAATAATTTAGTTTCTGTAATTCGGTATATTATTCGGTATCTCAATGCTCAACGTGTAAGCAAACTTGTGATGTGAAATCTCTTATCAGGATTATCTTATACTTAGTTAGAAATTAAGGATAATTATCATCATCTCAGCAACAGGAAGTCCTCTGCTGGACAGCAGAGGACGCTTCCAAATATTTCCAGTACGACCGTAAAAAAAACTAAAAAGGACAATTATTTTATTACATTACTAGCTGTTGGCCGCGGTGTTACCCGCGTTTTATTTTATGCAGAGTAGAGCCATGTATATCGAACTTTTGATGAAATCCTACGGGAATCACGTACTCTTCAGGATAAAAAGTACCCTATGTGTTAATCCAAGGTATTAGCTACCTACATACTAAATATAATAAATATAGACCCAGCCATTTGAGCGTGAAGAAGTAACAAACACATAACTTTCGCTTTTAAATTATTAGTAGGGTATAATTATTTTGGCAATAAAAACATTCTTATTTGTTTATCTTTCAAGAACAGGGAATGAGATGAATAACTTGTGACACATCTGTACATCCTCATCTACATTGTGTTTATTACCGTAGTTAAGTGCGACAATTGCAATTCTTACTAATTCGCTAATCAGCATCGTAGGTGTAGCGCGGGCGAAATAAACGTTACGTGTAGTTAACGGATTAACTACACACATTACTCGAGAATAAAAACTTTATAGTCCTCGTATGATGCAACCCCCTCCCACACCCCGACACACCTTCTAAACGATGCCAATAGATTTGTATAGATACGTGACGTCACCGCTTTCTCAGAAACGAACAAAACTGGCCTGTCTAAGCGGGAAAGTGAAAATTGCGTACGTGAACTGGAAGAAAAAATATTAAAAATTAATCAAGGCTCCGGGCGGGAGTAGGGAGCACATGTGTCGACAAAAAAGCTTCTCCCCCGGCCGGGCACGTGCGAAGAGCCGTTACGGCCCCGCTCCGCCGCCGAGTTAAAAGTTCCTTCGGACAAACAGAGGATTTGTCACAATTACGGCGGGCCGGTGCGTCCCTACTTGATTAAAACCTAAATCACGTGACGTGTTTACAGCCGCGCCGGAGGTGTTTTCAATTTGCCGACTCCTAGACTCGCCATTGGCGTTCCGGACACGTTCCGACGCACCTATCTGGGGGTCGGCCGGTGTTTACAATTCGTTGCGAATTAAATTATTGACAAACTAATCGGCCGCCCGGCTACTCCGCCGAGGCGCCCGCCGCCCAACGAGTCACGTCTGTTAATTATTTTTAAATGTCCGCACGAAATCCGTAGTAGATTGCGACGCCTCAGCATTTCGCTACGGTAACGTTCCTCCATAAAAAGCGACGTGAAAAGACGAGATTAACATTTGAATTAATCGGGAGATTAAACATAATGAAAGAAAATCTCATTACGGGGCGTATAATGGCGGTGAGAAATATCGCCGGGCGAACGGAAAAGAAAAAACGGCTCGTAAAAGAAAAGGCGCGCAAAGAAAATTAAAAGCTTGAACGAAATTAAAAAATGTTAAAAAAGTGTAATCGACTCCGGTGGTGGGGCGAGTGCGGGCAGAGCGGAGCAATTGCAAACAGCAGTGTGGGGCGAATGCAAACTGTGCGGGTCGAGTGATAACAACGCCACGGGGCTGCGGGCATCTCGGGCTAAAAGTTCTCAATTAAAGGCGGGCGCGGAGAGTGTCGTTGTAATTAGATTCTCTCTCATCGTAACCTCGATTGCCACTCGAGTTGTTTAATTTGTAATCGAGACTTGTTAGCCGCCTTCTTTTAATTTCATTTCCTCGTTTTCTTGGCGAGTTTCTCGAGGCTTGATTGAATCCAAATTAAAGCCATGATTACTTTCAGATTTCACGTTAACTGTATATAGCACAATTTTGTAATATTATATTTTTCTTTCGATTTCTCTGTTAATTCTACTGTCTGTATAGGCGAACCAGCCTTTTGTGTTCTGGAGCAAAGTCCCCGTGGGAACACAATAGCTATTCTTTAAAAATAGATGTGTATAATATATCTGCTCACGTTTCGCTTTAAATAGAAACACTTACACAAAGTAGGTCAACTATAGGATGTTAATATTTAAGCATCAGCTTAAAACCTTGAGCCGTAGTCGCAAACATTGTATTGATGGTCATTGAAGCGAACTAGAGAAAAACCGGGCAAGTACGAGTCGGGCCACGCACATTGTAGGGTTCCGTATCGGCTACCCATTTCTTGCTTGCAAATGAGTACGATGCCATATTCTATGACATTTGTACGTTTTCGTCAAATAAATTTTACTTCATAAGTTCGTCGGCTATTACTCGGTAACTAGTAGTGCCTACTTAACCTTTATAGTTTTCCTTGTAAGTTCACTATATGGACTACTACCATGATTTTTTTCAAATTTCTAAACACTAGACTTTCGGGGTAGAGGGGGGGGGGACCACCGTGCAAAACGAAACTTGACACGTTAAATGTAAATAATTCGCGAACGGATCATTGTATCGGAAAATGATCTTCACACGCCCTCAGTGTTTTTAAGAGACCTATCTAACGATACCCCACAATATGCGGTCGGTGCTAAAAAAAAATTTCATTCCTACTTTATCTGTTAGGGAGGCACCCCAAAAAAAATTTTTCAAAATATTATTCTACCACTTTGTTAGAAATGTTAATATGAGTATACATACCAAATTACAGTTTTCTAGCATCAAGCGTCTAGGCGCCAGACCGCGGACGGACAGACGGACATGGCGAAACTATAAGGGTTCCTTGTAGTTTACTACGGAACCCTAAAAAGTATCCCCTCTTGCGGACTAACAGCTAAACTCACTCTAAACAGAGAAATGCTAAACAGTTTGCATCAACGGTGTTCCCAGGTGAAATATTTAGCTTGTCTCTTGACTAACTTTGAAAGGTATCATACTTGTTACCAAAGTTTTACATAAATCATGGTGTGGTTGTGGAGGTCTGTGTTACTCGATTGACACCATGGTGTCAATCAGTCAATTCAAAAAGAGCCCTTCCGCGATTGACACCATGGTTCCAATTCTTCGTGGTGTCAGTCGCTGAATTACCCAATGATGGAGATGGAGGGTAGGGTAAGTCGCTTAAAAAATGTTATCTACCCCAATCTGGTTTTCTTTCGCCATTTCTTTTTACCAGTGGTCATTTTGCTTTTGTTTCCGAAATGGTAGTAGTTAGAGTAGATTAATTTATACAAATCATTTATTACTGTATACTCTGACAAGAGAACGTGTTTGCGAAAACCTATTCTCTGAATAAAAGTTTTGAATTTATTTAATTAAGAATTCAAAAATATTTATTCAGAGAAGTAGGTCCTCACAGACATTTTCTCTCGTCAAAGATCACATTACATTACAGTATTAAATTATTTATGTAATTAATCAATAAAAAAGTAGAGTACTACTCTACGCTACTACCATTTCGGAAAGAAAAGCAAAATGACCACTGGTAAAAGAAATGGCGAAAGATAACCAGTTACGGCCTTTTTTGTCATATAACAACACATTTTCATATTTTTAAATAAAATATTTTTTAAATAAAATACAGATCCAGGTACATACAGGAATTAAGTACATAAACGCGGGATGTCAATCCAAATAGCGCTATAGTGAAATTCTAAATGTCGAATTGGTGTTGATAAAACGAGCAGACTAATCCCCAAAGATAACAATCACAACAAGAAACACTACTTTATGGCCGTTTTCACTAACAAATCCGAATTGTATCCTCTTACCAAGTTATATTTATCGAACGTCACTCCTTAAACCCTATTCACTATTGTACGTACAACATGGGCGAAAACAAAATTCTTACCTACTAAGACTCCCTTCAAAACTTTTAGAGGTTCTGCAAATTTTAGGGATTTTTTAAGAAAATAGACATAAGAGGTCCATTAATTTACAAGACAGACGCAAGCAGCTAACTAATAACATTATCTGAAACAAAGATTACCGCAAGTAGGTGACCTATTTATAAACGAGAGTATGTACAATGGGATGAACATCACCGGAGATCATTTAAGTGCTGTTGCGTGACCAACGTATCCTCATTTCTGTGATAATTACCTATGTTGAAAGTACTACACTACACTACATCGTGTCGTTACAAGAGCTTTGTATAGAACGTTAGATTAAAATAGGATTCGTCGGCAATAATGGTCAATGTTTTGGAAATATATACATAGAGACAAAATAACCGAGTTATGTCATGATTTTTGTGTTCACATTGACATGTAATTAATTAATTATAAGTACATGTAAAAAATAAAATACTAGGTAACCCTTTAAACGCAACATTTGAATTAATAATTCGTCAGTGTATTAATATGTCAAAAAAATTAAACAAAAGTCAAATATTTTTATTCAAATAGGCATATTACAAGCACTTTCGAATCGTCATAGCGACCTGACATACTATTATATTGAATCGTTTAAATGAAATTAATCAGATAAAAATAATAATATGAAACTCGAAATGATATTTAACAATTTATAGAACGCTATAAAATAATTGTATTAAAACGTCTAAGAAGCTTATTCACAAGCAAAGACAAATTAAACCTAACACCAACCCTCCAAATATTCAAGGCGTAATTAATTCCCGGTGTCCGAGCGACCCGACGGAGCGTAATTAAACAACGCCTTGTAATTACCGACAAAAGTTGTCGGAAGTTGTCGGCGGTTGTCGGCCGCCGTCGGACTTGGAAGTGGCCGGGTCAATTAACGCCCCAGGGGCGATTAACCAATTAATGCAGATGGGCGGGCGGACACTCATTTTAATCTCTGTTTAGATTTTACAGGGGAAAACTTCGCTTTTGAGGTTTGCCGGATTTGGAAGTTTGGAACTTTGTTCAAGTGATAAATTGGTTTAATCTTTCATGAATTTTCTTTTGATTGCAAAAATTAGATGTGAGCGTTTTAGCATATGTTTATTTAGCTTAGTAGATTACATCCAGGATTTATACGTCTAAGCGTTTATGTTCAGTTCATGTGAATTTGTGACGTGTCTTATCATCTTATCATGTCTCGCTAACTATTATTTCCATTTTCGGTTATAATTTTCAGATTAAAAATTACGATAATTAAAAACACTTAATATTATTATCAATGTCTCTTTTCAATGTCAAATACAATTATAAACTAATATTAACATCCTGACCCGCAACCCTAAATCCTTCATAATAAACAACAAACCTCAGCTGCTAATGATAGAGCGCCAGAGGGTTAAGTCATTAATTAAGACAAACCTCTGAAATCTCCTTACAAACAAAGTATCAGCCCTCAACCCTTCCGCCGCTATTAAGCCACCGTTCATTTTAATTCAATAAAGCGGTGTAAACTGCGCAAACAGACGGCAGTGAAAGGGTTAATTTGCATGTTGGCGTTGCAGGGTTAACCGCCAGTTCGTTAGGGACAAGCAATTAATGAATCACGGAGGGTTCAGTGGAAAACTCATGGGAAACTTGTGGTAGGTCAGTGTCTGTTCTTTTTTGACTTTAAAACAAACCGCTTATTATACGTTCTAAAGTAAATTACACAGATGTAAACTGTAATTATGGAAAAAGTTTTGACGAAATAAAAATGAAAAAAAAAGTAAGCGTTTATAAAGACAAATGAAGAAATGTTCCCGATACACGCGCGGGGCGGGGCTCATGCATTTATTATCTACTGATTTGTTGTTTCAACGGGTAAATTACAGCCTACCAATTATATTAGTATTAATGAGGGAATCCCTCCGTTTCTTTTACACTTTTTTTACATTTAAAGAATTTCAAAGTGACTTCTTGTCTCCCACACGATTTCGTAAGTATTTGGAAGGTATTTATTATAGTGTATTCGTGTTTATAAGTAGTTGATAATGTCGGAATGTGTCACATTACGTATATATTTGTCAATTTGTAAACCTGTTACATTTCGTGACATTTCCAATCAAGATAAAAGATTATCGCGATCAATCTGTCAGTTGTTTAACGCATGTATTCAATTGTTATTTTAAAAGTTAATAAATTTATTTAATAAAAATCTGCTGATAATTAGAGGTGTTAGGAAGTTGTCATTTATACAAAACAATAAAACCGAAGTGTAAGAATAAGATTGTACCAGCTTCGGTATTTACAGATTGTAATGTCACAATAATCAAGGTTTTATTAACTATAAAATCAAAAACAATGGATTTTTTCGAAGTTTTCAGACCCACATATAAGCTTAACGGAAGATATACTAGGTAATAATTAACATTTCTTTTTTTATTCACACAATATTTTCCTACATTACCGAGCAAGTGATTATTACTTACATAGAATAAAGTCTTTATTTTTGTAGTAAAATATCAACATATTTTTATTTTATCAAGATAAACAACGATCACAGAGTGTTGTACGCGATAACACGTTTCGAGTTATTAAAACTGACATTATGTGACCATTCTGTCAGCTAGGTGTCAATGGATGTTGTTAATGATAAGACAGTGTTGTCATTAAAACTAAACGTACTCAGGGTGTATGCGCACACTTTAGACATATTGACATCATCATTTCGTGTACTTTCCACAATAATAAATTACTATTAGTGTGGTCTGGCTGGTTTTACACAAGGTTCGTCTCACAGAAGGTTTAAAGGCATAATCCATTTAAAAACGGAATTAGGAGAATGCCTTGAAACGTCATCATTGGCTGCGGATTAACAGCGATGATTATCTGTGAACATCTTATTCGTATCTCTTATAGTTTTCGCGCCTTCTAATTCATTAAAATTTTACCTTCTACCTTCTTGGACATTTGGGATTCCTTACGATGATTTCCTTACACTGCCGAGTGAAAGATAATTAGAAATACACAAATCCGAAAATTTTAAAGTTATGTACTACCTACTTACTAATTCGAGTTTTCTGATTTGAATCGAGAACCAGTCGCAAAAGCTAATTCCTTATCCAGCTATCTATCACTGTTCCCTTAAAAAGTCTTGTCTATAGTGTGCGCATCTGATAATTATCGGCTTTTTGTGAATATTTCACGGGCTGCTTGTTTCGCCGTAGGAACGCGCGAGCTTTGGTTTTTCTACAATTATATGAATGTTAGTCTCTACAAACACAAGGGTGTTAAGTATAGTTTTTATTGTCATATCAGACACGCGATGCGAACACGGCTGGATGGAGTGATTTTAATTTGGATTAGGTATTAGGTACTTTCATTTATTTTTTGTGTGATATTATAGAGACGTAAAGGTGCTGGCACAAGAGAGGGAAATGGAGGCTGCCACACTGACAAGAGCGCGGCTCTTAAGTTTAAAAAAATATATTAGATATAATAATATGCAATATATCTCATTATTATTATAATTTTTGTTAATTCCAAGATCAAGTAAACAGAAATTTTTCTAAAAATTGTCCGAGAGTTAAATGTCTTCATTATAGTTTTGGTATCATTAAACCGCGGGCGAGTTATTTAATAGATTTTTATAGAAACAGTAACAGCGGGAAATCGCGGAGATCAGCCAATACTTTAATAATGTTTTATTTTAAAAATTAGTTCAATATATCAATGTTCAAAGGGCGATGTGGCCGAGCGTGCGCCCGAGCCGATCACCCGATGCAATTTTGATTGATTGCATTGCTTAGTGTAGTGTAACCAATCTCATTGAAATCATTGTATGGTATCGGTTAAGGCCTCTGCGAGCGACGCGACGCAGCTCGTCAATGGTTTAAATTGAAAAAAAAGGGACACCCCAACGCATGGAGTTTCCGCCTATGACATTTTACATTATGGGGAGTTATAATAAAAATATTGTTTATTTTTAGTAAGTATTTTTATTTGGTTCACAAAATTTGTACTGGTGCAAATTCTGTTGTACATTTAACTAGACTAACCTAATTTTGACAGGAACAGGACCAAAGGTGTTGTTGTTCTTCCTTGGTTTACAAATAGTGACAAGAATAGCAACACTTCTAGTCCTGTCAAAATTAGTTTAGCCTAGTTAAATGTACAACAGAATTAGCACCATTTTAATATTACGCCATTATCTAAATTATGAGTAATACCTACGCATTTATTTACGAAATTATTATTTAATTTATGAATTTTTCATGCATATAACATTATATGACAAAGTTTTATTTTCATAAGATATTCATATTTTTGTAAGTAGATATGATGTAAGATGGGATAGGGGTTGGTGGAAGAAGATTATTTAAATTTTTATCATTCCTATAAGAAATATAGCGACTACCTATAAGAAACAAAGTAGAAGCATCTTCCAAAGAACGTAACTAAAAGTATTACAGAGAACATAGGTTTGTTACTTCATTTGTATAGTTATAAAATCTAATGTTATTTAAAAAAAAGTTTAATAAGATTGTCTGACATAGAGTTGTAAACATGTGTTTAATAATGTATAACCTAAATAAAGCTAAAAATTTGAGGATTAGAGTTGGGAAAATAAATTGCATGAAAAATCTAGTTACAGCCTAAACATGTGAGTATACATTGAATTGATTAGATAAACAATCCTTTCAAATAGTTATTTGCAATCGCATAGAAGCGTTCGTCAAAGTCGCGAGTAAATAAACTGTGCAAATACAAACAGAATTGGTCCTTAAATTAAAACCAATCAATACCCATAGGTGACGCGAGCAACACAAAGCCTGGCCTTAACGACATGTCAAACTCAAATGTCGATGCTTTTTCAATTTAAATCGATAGAAGGCCCTCCCTACTTGAGGGGACTGCTTACCCATTTTGAACTTCAAACGAGCCTAATTAAAGGAGATTTTGGCATGCACCTTAGAAAGTATTAAAATGGTAGATTTTTTTTGTGAATTACAAAGCAGTGTAAACATCGTCGGTGAAAACAACAATTAGAATAGCCGATATCGGCGCATAGCCGCGAGCGCCCTCGCCCACGCACCCTCTCCCCCCCATTATTTTATCTAATCAAAAAGTTTTAAAAGGAAAAATTATGCCGGCCTTTATTATGAGTCAAGTTCCTTTAGGAGGGGAACAGAGGATATATTTTTAATAACGATCTCGCTAAAGAAAGTCATCGCAAACGAAATTTTCGCGGGAAATGAAGATTTCGTCGCAATCAAAGTGTGAAGTTTTCGTAAATATTTACCTCTCTGCGGACTTTCGTCAGTGAGTAATGGTCGTTTTTTGTTTTGAAATTTTTGTGTTCAGTTTATTTTATACATAACGTACCTACAAAATTATTTAACTAAAACAGGGATTTTCTATTTAATAAAACTTAATTTCGAATACTCACAGAAAAATATTAATATATAGAATTAGTAACATTTCATCTTTGTTTATAGTTAGTGCCACAGATTAGAGAATTATTTCGTTAATGTTATAATTTAAAAACTTTCTGTGACATTGTATTAATAAATTTTGAAAGATTAGAGTTCTTATCAGATGTTTTTACAGGATAAATCTTATTAGAATACAGTCTGCGACTATATTTATTAGATGAGTAATAGAATTTAAATAAATTTCACTTTTATCTTGTAGCTCGTTACTTCAAAGGCGTCGAATGAGACCAAACATTTCTATATAAATTAAGGAAAAGATGCTTCGAAAAAACGAGGGTGCGAGTGGCGCGACTCCCCAAGCAGTTTCTTTATTCAACGTTTTGGTAAATATGGTTCGTTTGTATCGAACGGGCGAAATGGGATCATGTGGAGTGACGTTAAGATATATTTTGGTGTGTTCAGACGTTTCTGTGTTTGAATAATATTTTTCTGAGGCAGCATTATTATTGCACCTACGCGTAAATCAGTGCTCGCGGCGAGCATTTTTCAGACAAAAAGATGCAATTATATGCAAAGAGAGGGTGCGGAGAGCACTCTCGTAACGACGTTCATTTCAATATTATTTTTATCTTAGCCGGCAAAATAGTTATTAGTTTTATAAAAATAGATCTGCAAGTACTTTATCATGATACACGATTTATAAATATTTATATGTACGATTTGTTAAGTTAATATTACTGAAAATCCACAACTAATCACAACACAAATAGCAATTCTTAATATATTAAAAAATCGATAGTTTTTGAGTATGTTTGTTACTTTTTCACGCAAAAACGGCTTGATAGATTTGGTTGAAATTCGGTACACGGGTAGTTTAAAACCTGGATTAACACATACGATAGTTCTTATACCGGATTTCTGCCCAGGAATGGGAACAGCGGGCAGAATAATATTAATTGTTAATTTGCATGTCATGTTATATGGCGGAGCATTGGAACAATCTTGAATGTTTCTTTTTGTACGTGTTCCTGGCAAATAAATTTCTATTTCTATTTAATATATAAGCAGTCAACTATAATTATGTAATGCTTAAAATATAGACACAATATCATATTCACTAAATCAAAAACCAAATATATTCTTCGTACTAGGAAATATTTATACATGATACTTATGCAATGCCTAACCGTTATACATTACTTTGATTTTAAAATAAGGCAAGTCATGCGCGTGGTGTGTGCTGTGTAATGCGCAGTAAGTGCGACATGTGAATAGTTGCAACTATTGGGTCAAGGTTGGCGTCCAATGTCGGGGAACGGCACATCAATGTGGGGATGCGTGAACGGGTTTGGCAAACATTGGCCAAACATTACGATTACGATAGTATTTTGTTTTTATTGCATTTATATCATGAATGTTTTTTTTTTAAATTAATAACCAAGTAATAAAATATTTCGGATTATATTATTAGTACCTACTCGCTGGTTTTGAATTATATCACTTATTAGCGAACCCGCGCAACTTCATTTGCGTGTATCTCGCTTCGAATTTTGGAATGTGAAAAAAAAAACGCATCGAAATCCATTGCGTAGTTTTAAACATCTAAGCATACATATAATTGTATAATGATAATTAATGAATAATTATATTTGCACGCCCAAAATCGGGCAGAATAAGCGGACAATTTAATGTTAAATAATCTAAAATGTACCTTATTTTACGCAAATAAACTTTATCTTTATCTTATCTTATCTAGTAAATAAGTAGGGACAGGCATACAGACTGAGCGACTTCATTTTATACCTATTATGTAAAGAAGAAGAGTTGTTGGTGTAAATAATAGAATATGGCTATGGTAAGAAGTGGATTTTCAGGCCCTATAACTTGCTTATTTGCCTAATGTTTATCAATTTAAAAACGAAAAGCTAACATTGCGGCGGCAGCAATAGGCTAGGGTGCACAGGCTAGGGTGACATTCACCCTTCAAGTCGATAATCTTTGAGAAGGCAGTACACAGTTAACTTCATTTACGAGTTAATAAGACCGCAGACGATGAGCCATCTCCTATCCTGTCCAGGTTGTCAAACTGACTATACCTTTGTTGTGTGTGAAAGATTTGTGGAAGGCCACGGACAATGCGATTTTACTGGCTAAACATCTTGCCAGTAGTGTGTATGACTTTTGATTTGAGTCATTGATACGATAAGAAGAAGTTATCATTAGTAAATCTCATACTACGAAACGTTTAGATTACCTCACTTTTAAAAGTCCCCGTTTGAAATGTGTTAAAATATGTAGCAATACGGAGGAGAGTATTAACATTTACTCCCATCTAAGAGACCATACATAATGCATGGTATTATACCAAGGACATATTCGTATGTTATGGTTGGTGCGTCATTGTCCACTGCTATCATAATTTCAGTTCCGTATATTTTGTATTGAATTTACATTATTTTACGACACCTATATGTTTATTTTATAATATATTTACAAAAAAAAACAAGCGTCAAAGAATATACGAGAGTTGTAGTCACGTTTTGTGTTACAGAGAGATCACTGTAGTCACATGAATGAAACTCGGCGATGGAATACAAAGCGCGGCGAAAACGCGTGTTTAGCTTTGTGCGAAATGAGAGGTGTCTCGCTAGCACTTAATTGTTTTCTTTGAACATTTCTGCTTCGGTGCAAATCGGTGCTAAATATATCGATAATCTGATGCAACAATTACACTTTTTGTACGTACTCTGCCACGTGCTCCAATGCGGAGTGGCAGTGACCAAGTGATTTTCAAGCCGCATGATGGCTACCGACTTGGTTTAAGAACTGTCATTCATCGACAACAGCCGTAACCGATGGCTTAACGCGCCCTCCGAAACACGGAGAAGCTCGAGATAACGAAACCCATCCAAACACTGGCTAGGGTCAGTTGCTTAACTCGCGTTATCGTTTAAACTGCGACACACTGCGACGCCATCGACCTTCTCCTTATTTCAATTTCTTTACGTTCAGATAGCTTATGATCCATTATTTGTTAGTAATGCAGAGTAGACTTAAACTAATGTTAGTAGAGAAATTACAGATATTTAAAAATCAAAATAATATATCTTTCAGTTTATAATATTCTTTCTTCATGTCATGTCTGTCACAATTGCCGAGCGTGTATTCCAGTAAGAATGTAAATCACAAGTCTGTCGCCTTTGAACATCATGGGCACGCGAGCTAACAAGCATTTAAATATGTCAATTTGAGGAAAAACACAAAGGCATTGTTCGGTAAAGTTCGACAATGAGAGAAAAATCTATGATGATTTCAAAAGCCTGTTGCAGTTAGGATCTACATGTGTAATGAAATAGTATTTATTATTTTCTACTACATGTCACATGCACTACATGTCTACATGTGTTGCGTATTTATTATTCTTATAAGAATCAAAGTTTAGGGTAACAATTTTATATAAAACAAAACATAATCCATAGAAATATTTCCCGTTCAGCCCATATATTAGTAGCGTTCCTAAGCTCCGTAAAGAACGGGCTCGTGTGGCCCCACGCTGCGCTCTTTTACGTCCACAAAAACACATTTCTGTAATCACCTTATAAAGGGATTACTATAAATAAAGAGGAAAAAGGAAATTAACCGCATTAGACGAGGAAAAAATCGCGTCCCCTCGCAATATGTGGGCTCCCACTGATAAAACACTTTATGTACGCGCGCGTAAATGAAACAATGTGTTATTATGTATTCCTGTCAGTTACAATTCTTAGTAATGGAGTTACGGAAAAATATACTTTATTTACCGGGGCGTAGAATAAAAGGTAACGTGCGCGTTTTATGTGGGAGTCGTTAAAAGAAATCGTAGTTTATTGAACAATTCTAAAGTGTGAATGTGATTTTAAGTACAACAACTAACTAAATACTAAGTATGGATAGAAAATGTCTATGTCTAACATTCAAAAGCATGATGTCTCTATGACATTTCAAAAAGAAACTAATACTTTACAAGTACCTCTAATTAAGTTAACAAGGGTGAAAGCTCTACACAAACATAGTACTAGCCACCCATTCTAGGCAAGTAAGGGCAAGTAAATGAGTTACAAACAAAAAAAAGTATTTAGTAACATAAACACATTATTACAAAAACTGCGTCCACCATATTTTCTTTCAGCAAATCTGCTAAAACACATAAAACTATGCAGTTACCCCCGCTTTTTGCCCCGGCCCGGGGCAGCGGGTAAGCAGGGGATAAAAAAAGAAAATGAGGAGTTATGTTTTCGGTAATAAAGGAAGGACGAGAGAAATCGTTTAAGACGGGCCAAATGAGATGGAACGAATATATTTGATTATTTTTATGGCGCGAGATGGCGATACGGTACGGCCTTAATGTCTATTGGTTTTACTAGAGTTTAATATTATATTGTTTATAGTCCAATTTATAGGTTTTTTTACTTTGGTAGATACTTATTTTGATATTATTAATTTTAGTGTTTGGTTTTGTCATAATTTTTACAGTATTATTTTATATCTAAGGGCTAGTACTAGTGTGGCCTAATTGAGGAGAGGAACAGGATATTGAATTTGATGAGGAATGATCATCATGGTCATCACTCAGTCGACACTCGACACCTACATTGTTATTTATTTGGTAATTAATTAATTACAATTTATTTCATTTTTTGTTATTGTTAGTTCTAATTTACGCCAGGAGAATGGTCCTAGCGTAAATTAGAACTACTATTTTCGAGCAGACTCTATTCAAGTAGTCACATAGACGTTTATAACAATTGACAGTTATTTTTATGGCCTACAAAATGACATGAATCAATGTGGGATAAAGCGTAATTTATAAATATGGCGGAGCTCGTTAATTGTCCCGGGAAAGGGCCGTATGCCCTGTTAATTCTGGGAGCGATTCGATGCGCTAGGGGTGTCGCGGGAACTAAAACAACTATCGGATATCGTAGCCTGTAGCTTCCAGTTTTTACGATTTTTTAAATCGCAGTACAGCGACAATATCAGAACGGTTATACTATCATAGTAATACCATGATATCAGTCACGAACGACACTACAATATACAACAATCTGATTTCACAAAGTCTGAATTGCAGGGAAAATATTGTTAATGTTTTTTTTATTATTTATTCTTAAAAATAGCGAGCGACTTGTCACAAAATGTTATCCCATCATAATATTACCTACCAACTTGATAGATATTAAAAAACTTACAAAGAAACAGTATATTTAGTATGGTTGGTATTGTAGTTACTTTCACATTGTAATCATCACTTCTCTTTTAAATATTGGTTTCTGATAACGGTACTAAATAGGTAATTGAGTATCATAATGTTTATTTCTTATCTCTTTGATCGGCTCACGCACTCTTAATTTGACGGTAATGACTGAAAATCAGCGTTTGCTTTCTGAGCAATCTTTATCGCTGAGTTATTACCTTTTTGTGTCACTGCGGTACAACAATGCTCATAATGTAGTTGTAAGTGTAAAGGTGTATTTCTATGTTTGTGCCTCAGTTATACAAATAAAAATATACTATACTATTTTTATTTTAAGAAACTGAATATGTAGTCACAATAATAATTATGTAGAGTTGTAGAGTCAGTGGCCTAAACATGTCACTGCCATCACCTTGGTCACTTTTGTGCCATTTTAATTATCTACTAAAGATTTTTGAGTAAAGTCACACATTTTTTTATAGAGACTAGTTGCATAAAATGAACTAAATAAATGATAACCTAATTCCCACATTTGGCTCTGTTGAAAGTGTTGAAACTAATAAAATGGATATTTCTTGATTTTATATTGTCTTTTACGGATCACATAAAATGTTAAGCAAAACTGTAAAAATATGTGACCAAACAAACACATTCGCAAATCCACTAACGAACACACACGACCGCGTGACCCTCGCGTCACATAATGAAGGGAGGGTACTGTGATATAATGCACTTTTTTATTGCTCTCTCCTTCACCCACAAGTAAAAAAAAATGCACAACTACACACGCGTATTATACATTTTAACTATTAGTGTTTTTTTCTGTATGGGTTAGAGAAGGGTTTGCAAGGGCAAGAGGGTTAAGCCCGCTCGGTTCATAAAAAATTTACGTCGATTCGCGTTTTGCGCGGATGTTCGTTTAGACGAGACTTAAGGGGTCACTGGAGTGCTTTTGTTGCGTTCAGTGTCCCGATGATTTCATCTCCGTAATATCTAGTCCAACGTAGATGATTTTCGAAGTGGCAAGTAAATATTTTGTACTGGGATGAGCGTCGGTCAATTATCCTTTCGACGTATCACGGTGAGCAAACAATATCAATCGCTTTACATTACGTATTGGAAAGTTGGCGATAAAAACTGCGTAATGGTAGAACAGCAATGAGTATCTAAGTCTAAATAAATTTAAAATTTGATAGTTATTTGTTTTGGTATAATTTTTACACAAAAAACGTATATGCTTGCGGCAATACGAACCACGGTCCCTTGACAAATCTCTGCAGTAGTTCCCTAATCTGTGGTACTTACATATGCCTTAGTAGCAATTACAGATGTCAGCTTGAGTGTACATGAAATGTAAATAACAGACGGTTACATTTACTCACTGAATGGGGAAATTAGGTACAATGGTCACAATCTAACTTCGAGAAAGCTACGCCGTACAAGGATGCCAACTTATTATAATATTCAGTATATTTGTTATTCTCTTTATAATGTAGATGCTCAATTTTAGTTTCGAAATACAGTTACATCAAACAAAGAGGATACTTGATTATTATTCTAATTTAATTCGGGCCGGGCAGCGTCTGTCGCGCCTGTGTTTTATCGTCAGGTAGCCTCCGGATTCTAAGAAAAAAATATTTATATCTCTTTCTATTAGAAATCCCATTGTTCGCGCGAGGGCACGTCAGCACGCGACAAAAGGAACATTAATTATAATATCCGATTAAAAAACGCCATTTAGCTACGCGAGAGAGGTCTTTTGTTTGAGATGATTGAATTTGGAATTACTAACATTAGCTGCCGTCCGGGGGGAAATAAAAAATAGTCACCCACGATCTATTTGCGTAGGCCGGAGTGCTTAAAAATTGGCTACGTCCCGCACCGTAGCGCCATTCGGAAAGGCCGTAAAGATATCGGATTACGCAGGGAAAGTGTACCTACTAGACACGGACAAAAACTATGAGCACCGAGAGACTGCCGAAATATGAGGATCCAATTCCATAAACCACATCGGGCGGAGGAAGCAGCGAGTTATGTCGGTACGTGCCGGCACATAGTAATTAGATATTACTGTACGACTAATCGTAACTCGCACGGGTGTTGTTTTACCCGAATGGGGGAATAAATCACGCGCAGAACAACGGCAACATCGCGACACTACAATAAAAAAAAAACAACACAAAAAGAAACAATATCTGCGTGCGGAACAAAAGAAATTATACCGACGCTCGGGTGCATCGCTAAAAAAATCGTTATCATAATAAAATAAAATAGCTAAATAAAAAGCAGTTATAATAAATGCGGAGAACAATAAAGCAGCGTTTTATGCGTTCGGAAACGAGGTTTGTTTAGCTGAGCATAGACAAAGTTTTTGACATTTCGCGCTCAGACACCGCGCGGCAGCTGCCGCGAATTAAATTAATTTCGCACAGATGAAGTAACGCATTTTAATGAGATATTTTGCATCAGTTGTCCTCTTTTATGTTAACTAACGCTATTCAGGGATTTTAAATTAAAATCAGGTGGGGGCGCAGCAACAGAACAATGCACCCGAACTCGCGGAGAGACGCAGTGAGATTACGTTGTGATAGAAATTCGTTACGACGACTACACCCAGGCATATTTTTATAATAACACCGACCACAGATGCACTATTAATCTCATGTGAGTAGTTATTAAATCTTGGAAGAGCGGGACGATGTCGTCGGAGGCTGTTATTAATGGAAGTGTATCACGGGAGCCATTAGACACGTAATTAACATCGATCTTGGTATAAAAAAACAACGTCTCCGATACGAAAGAAAAGCGAGAGTCGCGTCACTCCGGCAACGAATAAAAACGTCATTAAAGATTGATCGCAGGGAGGAAGTATCATTAATATTATTCAATTAATAAAACGTAATTTCGCGAGGTAAAACGCGCACCCCGAGAAGGAAAAAGCAATTAGTGGCTAGATTGCGATCCGTCAAAACAACTGAGTCGAGTGCCGAAAAAAAGGCGAGGAGCATTCATTAGCGTAGAATTCGCGAGGGGTGAATATATAAGGACTTTTTTGCATAAGACGGTGGCGCCCCCATTTTTTAAAGTTTTTTTTCTACTATGAAAACAAACTATGTGGGCGCTCCGTAAGCGGTTTTCGTCACACTTGCCAACTGTTGGTGTTGACGAAGTTTTTTTTTAATTGTGCTCGTAATGACTGTTGTTATGGTTTTATGGTGGCGTAATGAGCGCAGTCGCGCGACATTTGCATGTGATCGGGGAGCTTTTTTCATCACTTTTGTTGACGAAGTTTTTTCGACCGTTTTTTCTAGCTTTATGGCTGGCGATACAGCTTTATTTAGAGTTTGTGGTTAAACATTTCAGTAGCTCCTTGTTTATGGTTAAAGGGGTGTTTTATTGTTGTTTTTTAAGTGTTTGCATTGGCTATATCATGCAAAATTAGCACGACAGCCATGACTCATGGCTTTAGCATTTTCTTATGAAACTTTGCAGACTTTAAAGTTCCGTTTAGGTGTTTATTTTTAAGGTTCGAGTGCTTTATGAGTTTTCAATACAAATGACTTTACGTAAGCGCGATCGGGGCGAGTTTTTCAGTGGGGCACATGGCAACGTTTTCGGCAATACGAACCGATAATAAACGATTTGCGGCTGACGTGCCGACAGTTTCGATTCGGTATTAGCAATCATTAAATTGGAAATAACGCTATATCGGCGATACACGGCTTTTCTTTTATAAATATCTATCACGTGATGCCGGTGCCGCGTCGTGTCACGAACCTCACAGAAACGATGGAAATATTCAAATAGCGATGATATAAAAAAGACAAGTTAGGTAGCATTTAAAAAGCTTGTTTGTTTAGCGACGAATCGGCTCTAGACATGACATAATGCACGGCGCATCCGACCCTGCATGGTCCACCGTGAAGCCAATACCATTCTTATAGGCCAGATATAGAGTTTAGTTCACATTTTCAGATTGTACCCTAATGCAGTTTTGTGAGATAAAATTTTGATCAGAAGCTATAAACGTTTACAAGGAAATGGAAAATGCAGGAGTGAGTTCGTAACGGGTTATGTGTGTTCGTATTTGATTTTGAATATAATAAGAAAACGTCTCTTGTTAATGTTTTTTTTTTCTAATAAGCTGTAAGTACCAATAAGAATTTACTGAACTAAATTTATTATTTTGTCTATAACAAAATATTTACAGGGCATAATATAAAACGGTAATATGTTTTGTCTGCAGTAGTGATGCAATGTTTCTTTATATACATGGTGACAGGTTATAAGTTCCTTAAAACTGGTTAAACTAGAGGTCATTTGCAACAAATTAGCCCCCATCAATGGGGGGTCGAAAGTGACCGGTTACCGAGATATTGGTGTTTAAAAGTAGTATGAAGTTTTTTATAAAATAAAAAAATCTTCAAACTCCAAACATAAATTTCGATTTTCTTTAATAAGGGATGCCAGGGGAGGCTTCTCGACTCTCCTGTATTGCTAATGGTACCTTTTAAGGGAAAAAATTGGAACAGTAGGGTATCTATGATCTAGGAAAACTGCTACCTGCTACGTGTTATGACAATTTATTTTTTCTATTGGTGCAAAATTAGTTAATATTTTTACCTTTTTGGAAAGGTCATGAAATTCCGCAGTTATCTACATAATTTGTACGCCAAGTGTCATATATTTTTTCGTGTAATCCATGTCGATGGTAGAAGGTGTGATAAAAGTATTTTAAGTTTTGTCACTTGAGACCTTATTATTTCGAGGATATTAAACATTTAAAACCCGCATTCTGATTTAAAATAGTTGCTAGTTCATCAGCTTTCAAAAATGTGTCACTTGAGTGCGGAGAAACAACTATTTCAGTTAAGGGGGATTTTCCATGGCCAGTTGGAAAAACCTAAAAACACCAATATCTCAGTAACCGGTCACTTTCGTTCAACCCCCTATTGATGGGGGCTAATTTGTTGCAAATGACCTCTAGTTTAACCAGTTTTAAGGAATAGGACTTAAAACCTCGGAGGAGCTCGATGGCGCCGCTATGTGTCGCACTCTAATATGAACACGCAAGTTAAGCGACGTCGACCCTAGCCAGCGTCTGGATGGGTTTCGTTATCTCGAGCGAGCTCCGTGCTTCGGAGGGCACGTTAAGCCGTCGATCCCGGCTGTTGTCGATGGATGACAGTCGTTAAGCCAAGTCGGTGGCCTTAGGGCGGTTTGAAAACACCGGCCTCTGCCAATTCGCATTGGAGCAGCGTGGCAGAGTACGCTCTAATCACCTTCGATTGAAGAGAGACCCGTATATCCCAGCAGTGGGATGATTATGGGTTGATATGATGATGATCAATTATTGACAAACCCGGTGTAATCGAGTGGCCATTATTTTACTGTGATGATGTTCCTAATAAATACGCCAAATACACTTTCAATGTTTTCTTTTCTATCCCATTTAAAAGGACCTATCTTCTTGTCCTTAATAGGTAAACATCAACATAAATTAGAAAAAAAAATACTTCTAAAAGCACGTGCAACCGGCATACTCTCGTTAACGACACGACATTGAATACTCTCGATACATTTATCAATAAAAAGTCCACATATTGAATTAAACACGTACCTACATGAATATTCATATAAATCAACATTAGCCCTAACAATAGGCATTATCGGTTAGCAATTTATTTGCTTATTTATTGAAATTTGTAACGCATTTAAATTTTCGTCAGCGTGTGTCTATAGTCCATTTCATTTATTTACAACTTTTTAATGTGTGTCAGAGCGAGACAGATATATTATTGGGCCGATAACCAATGCAACTGATTTTTGTCAATGTAACGGGAGTCATTGATAGGATTTTTAATGGTTTTAAAAAATGGTTACAATGGCGCCGATTCGATGCGACAGCATAATTTATTGCATATCGTAAATTGTAGCTTAAATTAAATCGCTTCGAAGCCATATTCCAGTCGCTAATATATTTTTTAATGTTTAATAATAATTGATATAAATCAATTCATTTAATGCGCCCTTTTTGTAATATTCGATATTATACTTTGATAATTGTACAAATGTTAAAAAAAACTTTACGTAAAAACCTATCGATAGCGAATGAAACAGAAGACCCCTGTAAGGATCTAAACAATGACGTATTCTGAAAAAACAAAAGCGGCGGCCATAAAAATCTTGCAAAATACAATGGAATCTGTGAACTATAAGCAACCACACTGTTCAGAGGTGCCAAAGACAATGATAATTGTTCCACATGAAATATAGTGCCACCGACAAAAGGGCCGGGGAGAAAAAAAAATACATTTTTCATTGTAGCGACCATTGAGTACAGGTGAGACGCGGGGTGGGCGCACAATGGCTTGTATCAATGGGCGATGCCAATATTTTTTGCGTTAAAAAAAATATTAGGTATTGAGAAAGTTTTCACCATTAATTATATGTAACAGGACGAATGGACAGTTTGAAGGTACAGTGGGTTTAGAATAATAATTATATGGTGTATTGTGGTTAATTTTGACATAGAAAATAATGTAGACTCGGATCCGTTGTGTGTAGCGGGAGTATGATTTTTTTAAATACTCGTTTGAATTAACCACGCATTTGCTGACTTCATAAATCGGTCTCTACAAAGTTTGATTAAAATTTAAATACTCTATTACGATACAAGCGTAATAGAGCTTTTGAGATTGTGGAGTGGGAGAGTACCACGGAATAGAAGCGTGAACCCGCTAAGCGTCTTTTTCAGTGAGTGAGAGATACCGAAGCTCAACGTTATTCCTATTTTCTATTCCCTTTCTCCCTATTCTCTTCCTGATAGTGAGTAATGCATTGGTAGCACTCCTGCTGGTTACTGATGTTGCTTATGCTTACAAATTATGATGTCGTTTTGATGCCGACTTGATATTACAGACAATTTCGTATTATCTCCGAAATACCATATAAAAACCATGTCAACTTCGGATCAAAACGACATCATCTTTGGAAGCATAATTGCGACACAGCTTGCTTGTTTTCCTGATGTTAAAAAATAGAGTAAAATTGCTGCCATAGTTTAATTATGTATAACTTTCTATGTAAAATTGTAACACAGTTCAAGTAGTACTAGACTAAACACCTGTTAGTCTTATACCACATTCCTATAATTAATTATTATAATGACACTGTCAGAAAAACAGTAGCTAGTGCATTTATTACTTATCCGCTAAAGTATCACATAAATTTTATGGTCAATAAATGAATGAATGTAATTATTATTGTTTTTAGGGTTCGGTAGAAAACAAGGTACCGTCTTTATAGTTTCGTCATGTCCGTCTGTCCTCGGTGTGGCTAGGCTGAGATGCTTAATACTAAAAAGTACTGAAGTTGCTAGCGTAGGTACTGTAATGTGGCAAGTATACAGGTATTAATTCAAATCGGAGCAGCCCAGGGGAAGGACCTCCATCTTACAGAAGATCGTAGTCAAATTGCATTGGTCTCGGCCATGTTATGTTCCTACGGTGAGTAAGGTCTCCAGAGCTCCACTTGGACCTTGGGAGGGTTGGCAACGCGTGAGTGATACCCCCGGTATTGCAAGCGTCTATAGCTACGGTGATGCTTACCACCAGGCGGACCGTATCCCGAAATAAAAATAACTATGCTAACAAAGAAATACAAAATGTAGAAAAAAAAAATTTGAGGGTACCCCATGAAAACGTTGGAATGAAAATTTTTTGCGCACACCAAAAGGTGTGGTGTGCCTTCAGATAACTGTCTTAAAAACTTTGGACATTGTGGATCATTAATTAGAGACTATTATTGATTAGATAATTTTTAAGAACAACACCATACAGTGACACATTTTGAACGTTGTCTTAGAAGTATTTACTTCTATTTATTTAGGTACATTTTAAGAATGTAAAATACACACACATTTTTGTACAGATTTTGTTTTAAAGGGGGGAAAAAATAAAAAGTTTCCTTACAATGGTTATCATTGCAGCTATTTGTTAAAATCGGCAGCTGTGCGCGGCGAAGTGCGAATTCAATGCCACTGACAAAAGAAACACTTGATGAGTGGGATAAATTAACTACATATGGGTCGGCAGAAGAAACATTTTTTGTTATTATGTGTTCAAAGATTAATAATTCATGGAATGTACATTTTTAGAATGATATTTACTCAAATGACTGAAACTTATCACTTTTGCATCATTCTAGCCATATCCCGTTTCTTAATCATGGATTGGAGTGGTCCTTTACCTAAGTCACATTCTAGTTCTACACTCTCGGAAAGTTGAGCGAAGTAAAGTGAAGTTAGACGAGAATTAAGAAATACTTGAATGGGTTAAAAAAGAACGCGCTTCGGGGGCACGATAATAAGCCAAGTCAGTGACCGTTAAGTGGCTTGAAAACATTGACACTAGCCCCCCTCAGTTTACAACAATTGCGAAAAGCACACGAAAAGAAGAAGAAGAACCACTTTGAGTCAATATAAAGATAGAAATTAAAAAGGAGGTTTAATTTATTTTGGCTTGTTTTAAAACTGTTTTGGTCACAGGTCAAAAGCAAGTTTGTCTCGTGCCTCCATTATTCCAGAGACAATTGCAACGTAACACTTAAAATCATCGTAACCCGTGATTGTTGCTTGCGTTTAAAATTTATAACCCTCGTAAAACTTTGTCAGGTAACGTTTTTCGTACGAAAATACAGTACAATGGTAGCCATGTTTTGTTTTTTTTTACTAAACACTCAAAAACAATGAAATGCTTTAATTTGCTTTTCGTTAATTTAAAAAAAAATATATTTTGAGAAGTACGATATGAAGTAACACCTGTACTTCAGGACAGATATCATTTTAGGACTTTACCACTACAACATTAATAATATGAAGACAATAAATGTCATGTTCACACAAAAGTCTCCGGCATTTAAAATTAAATGCAAAACGGCAAGACGTACGGTGGCCTCGAAGATAGGAGGACCATTTGAGAAAAAAATCGCTTGCACATCTTGTAAGCGGATCTTTTGTCAGCTCCGTTCTTTTCTTTGTTACCAAACAGGGTTTTTGTTTATTAGAGCCACATGTGTCCACTAGGATGTTGGATGTTGCAACCAAAAATCATCCTAACGATGGTCCTGCTATCCTCGAGGCGACTGTACATACGTAATACTAGTAAGTGACATATTTTTGCACTTCACTGTACGGTCATCAATGCGAATACAAAGTATGGATAAGGAAGTACTTTTCGTTTGAGCACGTTCGCATTCTGTTTTAAAGAGCCAACGAGAGGAGAGCCGAAAATCAAGAAAACAATAGGGACTTTTACGTCACAGATTTAAAATAAAGGCAAGCGTTTGTAAACGGATTTGATCTCTCCAGATATAAGATTTAACCACAATAGAGTGAAGACAATAGTGAAAGACAATGACGCAGTTCAGGTAGCATTTGCTATTTGAAAAAATAAACAAAAACTTATTTGCGTTGGTATGACTTCGCTAGAACTACATTGTGTTTAAAATAAAGTCGGCTTTGTCAGCGGTGTTAATCCTAATGGAAAGGTAAAACGAATCTATTGAGAAACGAACTGTTTTGTGGATGCAATCCAATGACATTCATTCGAGTCTACCTGGAGTGGTCGAAATCTTTGCTCATATAATGCGATAAACAGAATCGTATATGAAACATTAACAAAAGTAAATAGTTAATAAGATAATCTCCCGAAATTGACAGAACGTTATTACGTTTATTCCCATCTTTTGATAAATAAGAATAAAATAATCTTAATTATTATTATTGAGGTATCCATTAACAATTGGATACTTTGTGAACGTGATTATCTTTTGAGTTCAAAAGAAAAAGATTAACAGATAAGAATGGTCACAGCTAACAATATCTACGGGGAAAGAAACCAATTATTGGTACTAAGACAAAGCAAACAGGATGGGACAGTTCGAAGATTGGAGAGCCAAGAGCAAGAATTTCTGCGAAGGTATTTGGTTTAGATAGCGTTTGTTTAGAAGATGTTGGTTTTACATATCTCCAATGTGCAAACAACAGACCAATAAACATATAAATTATACAGATCGATCCTATCTCCTAGCGGGTAAATGGAAACAAACTATTGACGTGACTCCGGCAAACCGAGATAAAATAAATATTTTAGGGTGGGCTCGCCCTAAATAAACACATACAGGATTTGCTGACCGTGCCGATATAGTTTCAATTTAATACGCCGAAATTTCATCAGTAAAAAAATCAAATCAAAAAGATTCTTTATTACCGTGGCTCAAGGCTGAATGTCGTTGATGATATTATGCGTCAGTAAAGACATTTCTGATATTGGCTTATTGGTTATTGCCTATCTAACACGTTGTTTGTAAATGATTTTTTTTCTGTGTCTTCGAAGCAATCTTCAACATTTCTTAAAAGTATTGTTTTAATTGAAAATACACACTGGTTAAATTTTGGTGTTCAATACGGGTGAAATTTTGTTTGTTTTTCTCGTTTAACAAGTTCTTTATGAACATTTCAAAGTATTGTACCTTTGTAAACGATTGCTCCATTCAGATAATGAAGCAGTTAGCGCAGTCTAGGGCAGTCCTACGTCTGGCCTATAATTAATATTGGGTTCTTAGCCCTAGGCACTGTTATCGCTCGCTTCATCAACCACGCGCAATATTTCTTCATTAAAGACGGCAATGTAACACTCAGTTTTAACATCTGCTATATCTAGATTTGCTTTACGATCGCATTTATTTTTAAATATTGAGAGAGAGTGTGCCAGTATTTGCAAATTTAAAATGCCTACATTTATTATAATATTGTGTTCTCAGTGCAATACGTGTGCATTAAAATTTTAAGTTGACCATTAAAAATGAAACATGAGACAATTTTTTTTTCATTATCACACGAAAACACATCACACAATGTCCCTAGTGAGCAAACAGTATTGTAAGCTTATAAGTAATCTCTAATATAATTTCTAAGAAATCAGGCAAAATCAATATCCACTGTCGTTAGACAACGTGCGTGCTCAACTTTTTTTTCATTTAAACAGGAGGCAAAGGAATGTAACGATTTATCAAAATATGACAGCGTTCAACGATCATAATTTCACAAAAATTGTAAAGAGTATTGTGTTTCATAATTAATGAAGCAAGGCTTTCTCGGTAACAAAATATTCCCGATCTTAGATTCGGATCGTCATTACTGGTCTCTTTGTGCGACATTCTTTTGCGCCCAGGTGTTCACATAATTACATTGGATGGTGCCCGAGAGAGATGGATAGATACATTGAAACTTTAAACAGAGAGAGACGAAGTACTGGCCCTTGCGTTGATTGATAACTGTGACAAAAACGTAGCAGATGAAAAATAATAATTATTAGATCTTTTGTCAAAAGGCGTATGAACTAAACAGGGGTGCGATTTATGTTTTTCTATGGTAGATTAAAAAAAATGCTGTTAACAGAGTATTTGTGGGTGTTTGCCACTTGCATATTACTGCAAATCTTATTTAGTTTTACGACTTTTAAGAAGAGTTTTGTAAAAACATCTTCAGCTCTTCTCACAATAATTCTTTTAGAGTAAATATATTAACAATACACGTCATATTATTAAACATTTTGAAGCAACTGAAACAAAAAACACAGTACAGGCACATCCCGTTGACAGTCAACAATTAAAAATTGCCAACCCTAAATAGCCGATTGCCGGCTGCGCAGTTTGCCTAGACAATGAACTGCGATGCGCGAGCGCAGGTAGATGTAATAACAAACTAACATAAATACACCTATAAATCTAATTAGAACCTTATGAGTTGAAAATAAGGGTTAAAATTTGTGTAATTTTAAAATTTTGATGCAAAATAAGTTTGTAGTGATGTACTTATATTTTTTTTACCTTTCATTAGCTAAGTTCGCGCTTTATGGATCACGATCGACATCGGGGGTTCGACGGACGTGGCTTATTGTTTCGTCAAATACATGAGAATTTTGTCAATAAAAGCTGGGTGGTATAGCTTTTTTTATTCGCCTCGGCAGACATTTGATTCTTTGAAATGAGTTCTGTTTATTTAAGTTAAAGCTTGGCGAACATTGATCTCGTTTCTAATGGAAAATTTAGAGCCGTTGCAATGAAAGAGTTCGGTTAGTGTTTGCTTTCCTCTTTATAAAATATATATATATAGGGACAATTCATACAGATTGAGCTAGCCCCAAAGTAAGTTCGAAACTTGTGTTATGGGATACTAACTCAACGATATTATATTTTATAACAAATACATACATAGATAAACATCCAAGACCCGAGGCCAATCAGAAAAAGTTCGTTTTTCATCATGGGGTCATATCCCCGGTCGGGTGACCGGGGATCGAACCCGGGACCTCCTGGGTGGCGGTCTGGCGTGGTAACCATTACGCCACGGAGGTTTTTTTAATCTGTGAAATTTTCGTTCAGGGACCTAGGGTTAGAGTTTCGGTTCTCTTAACACTACGATTTACGTTTTACGTCGTAGCAAAAGACCGCAGCCAGGTCTGGCTAGTTTGTCCATTTAAAGAAAAGACACTGTATGTTTTTGCAATGGCTCAGATGGCTCCATGGCTCGATGTAGGTATATATTATTGTACAAAACATATAGCCAAAAATAAATATTAATTAATTATTTATTATATTAATTAGATACAAATGCACAAAGTTGCATAGCTACGCAGTTTCTTTGTCGGCATGCACAAAGCATACGTCCGTTCCGGTTTGTTTAACGAGTAATTGTTAATTATTGTTAAGGCAACCCAATCTTAATCTTTTGCCTTGCATATGCCGACAAATAGGTACTTGCATACATTTTGGACATTTTTGAATTCCGTGGTAACATTGCACTGTAGTCTCTATAAAAAAAACACTCCTTAATGAAGTTTAATGTAAAAACAAAGAAATCATTAAGCTAAACCCTTAATTTTTAGGTCATAATAAATTATACCTACCTTTTTATTAATGGGTTACCTTTTTATTGTTTTATGGAAATTATATTCAAAATACGTAACTATCGCCCGTTTTCATCAACCTGCCCTAACTTTACATTTGGGCTGTTTGTTGAAAACTGTCATACTGTCATAAAACTAAAGGCTAAGGGAATGTCACCTCGACGGATTTATATGACAGATAAAAACTTGCAAAACCGTACAAGAACTGTCAAAAACATTCAGTTTATTTGAAAATATAAGTGTTGAAACAAGAAACAGATCCTAAATATCATCAGAGTTCTCGAAATTAAAGCCTGCTCTAATACTCACGGAGAAGCTCGAGATAACGAAACCCATCCAAACGCTGGCTAGGGTAGACGTCGCTTAACTTGCGTATTCATATTAGAGTGCGACACAGCGACGCCATCGAGCTCCTCATTCTGCTTATTAGTTTCTTTGTAATATTGACGAATTCACCAAACACTATTAGAATGAAAATAATATATCTTCGTTTGCAATATTTCGCGATTGAACTCCTCAAAAGTCTCACGCCATTTATAATGAACAAATAGTAATAACATTTAGTAATGTTTTGTATCACAGATATAAATCTACATAGATTACACAAGTCATTGTCGTATAAAAAAAGTATCACAATTCACCATTGCTTTTTTGACAAATTAACATTGCGTTATCTATATACAATTATGCCTACGTCTTGTACCGCTATTTATAAAAGTAAACGGCTATTTACGGACTATACAATTTGCTATTGCTATTTAGAATAGTTTGATCCTAGGTCCCAAACAATTAATCATTATTAGACGTATGAACGGAATCCTTTGAGAATTGCGAATAAGCCTTCGAAAAGCTGGGTTATTCCTTACTCGTACCTTGACGATTAATATATGCTAATTACTAGATGATAAGCCTTTTCTCCTGTTTTATGCCTTATATTATTGTTATTTCTCAACAAATGGGCGATCTACCAATAAAATCCATACTAATATTATAAAGAGGAAAGATTTGATTGTTTGTTTGTTTGCATTGAATAGGCTCTGAAACTACTGGACCGATATTAAAAATTCTTTCACTAGCAGAAAGCTACATTATCAGGGAGTGACATAGGCTATAGCTTTTCCCGAAATTGAATGTGGTTCCCACAGGAACGGGTGCGGAGCTTCACGCGGACGAAGTCGCGGGCAAAAAAGCTAATTTATAAATTCAAACCAGTAGTTCCTAATATTAACGTCGTGGATTCATTACAATTATATCGCTAATTAAACAGATTAAGATAATGTTAGTGAATGGATATGGAGTAGAAATCGGCTAAAGTAAGAAAAATATAAATTTAAAAAAACAGTTAGAAATATTTATGTATCTCTATCACGAAACAGATATATTAACTCGGTATTTATTAAATTATATGTATCTAACTAACTAGGTAACTTGTATTTTGTCTTTGAGGAAAAATTATTATAACAAACCGAATAAGTGGGACAAGTCGTCATAGGTTGAGCGCGGAGCAACCCAAAAAGCCCCGTAGAGGCATACATATTATTTGCCAAGTCTAATTACCTTCGCTATTCAACTTTTATCTCTCATGATCAATATAAAATAAATCAATTTAATCTAATTAAAAGCATTACATGTTTTTTTTGTCGGACAACGAAACAAGACTAGTATTAGGAGATGAATCGTAGAGATTGTAAGGTGAGGTTCGGACGGGTCAGCGATCATATCTATAAAGATGATACGTCAAACCGTCTATCCGATGTCGTGTTCTATAAATTATTTATACAATCTAATTTAATTTAAGTCCCCTGACCTCTGGCAGTGCTTGTGTAAAAAAAAAATGTAAACGCACCGCTTTGGTCATGCTACTTTCATGTTCAATTTGTTTATTGTATTACTGTAAGGAAGATATCTACGTGTTGGAAATTTAAACAAAACTACGCCATCTAGTTTCAAACTTAGCAAGCCTTATACAGTCAAATCAAGTAATGATAAAGGATTAGGTAGGGCACAGTTGATAATCCGCTCAAATCGGAGCAGCCCGCCAGGGGAAGGACCTCCACCTTACAGAAAAACGTAGCCAAATAGCATTGGTGTAGGCCATGTTGTGTTCCTACGGTGAGTAAGGTCTCAGCTCCTTGGCGGGGTTGGGAGGGTTGACAACTCGTGAGTGATACCTGCGATATTGCAAGCGTCTTTTTTTTTTTATCGGGACAAGCCCACCACACATTCCCACCACTGTGTCTCCTGTGTAGCCAGGATCAACAACGGCGACCTCAGATAGACAATAAGCAATGAAGCTTATTGACGTCCCGGGGAATAAACTACAGCTGTCTTGGAACTCACAACGAATTTAATCAGAAAGAAGATAGTCGGAGTAGGAAGTATTGAAAGGACTTTGGATTGCAAGCGTCTATAGGCTACGGTGACGGCTTACCATCAGGCCGGCCGTATGCTTGTTTGCCACCTTCGTGGTATAAAAAAAGGTGAGACCCTGCTCACCGAACTAAGAATAAAGACTTTATGCTAATAATTGTGCAATATGAATCATATCATCATCATATCAACCCATAATCATCCCACTGCTGGGATACGGGTCTCCCTTCAATCGAAGGTGATTAGAGCGTACTCTGCCACGCTGCTCCAATGCGGATTTGCAGCGGCCGGTGTTTTCAAACCGCCCTAAGGCCACCGACTTGGCTTAACGACTGTCATCCATCGACAATAGCCGGGACCGACGACGGCTTAACGTGCCCTCCGAAGCACGGAGAAGCTCGAGACAACGAAACCCATCCAAACGCTGACTAGGGTTGACGTCGCTTAACTTGCGTGTTCATATTAGAGTGCGACACACAGTGACGTCATCGAGCTCCTCCGTGCAATATGAATACTATTGATAAAATGATAAATTAAAATTCTAGTAAATCCCTTCACACAATATTTACAAAACTTGAATCATTTAAGGCCCTGGTTAACTCTTTCATTGGCTGGCTGTACTATTATATCGGTAGTAGTATTGTTACTAATGTGTAAAAGAATCATCTGTGCATTTCAACACAGCAAAATGGCCTCCTATTAATATTTTTTTTATTGTATTAGCAGATAAACGAGCCGACAGGTCATCTGATGGCAAGCAATCACCACTGCCCATAAACCTAAAAATACCTTTCATTGTTTTATGTTCAAATTCCTCAAACATTTTATTACGAAGAAGATTGAACATCGCGAAAGTTAGTTCAAATGAATTTACAAATCTAGTGGTTTCCGATTTGAATTTGTACCGGGCACTTTAAAGGGAGACAGATCAAAGGTCTGCAAAGGAAGAGGCGTGTCCATTAACAAAGTCGATTCCAAGGTAAAGTATTTATGATAGGTAATTTTTTTTCTGTCATGCAGAAGAACTCATAGGCGTCGCTGTGTGTCGCATTCTAGAAAAGAATACGCGTGTTAAGCAAAGTCGACCATAGCTAGTCTTTGGATGGGTTTTTCTCCGTGCTCCGGAGGGCACGTTAATCTGTCGGTCCCGGCTGTTGTCGATGGATGACAGTCGTTAATACAAGGCTTCAGGCTGCTTGAAAATACTGACCGCTGCCAATCCGCATTGGAGCACTTCAAAAATAATGAAACCGTGCCCAAACTTAATATATAAAAATAAGAGGTAAATAAATATTATAATTTTTTTGTATTTTCGTTGTCAACAACCCACTTAACTAAAAGTAGCTTAGTAATTTGGTTAACATAACGTAGTCAGTATATTTATTTATTCAAAGGTTATTTATTAAAACAGTTCGCTAAAATCACCTTGTTTTCAATACGAAGTACCGGCGTGGTACTATAAAATGAGATTTTAAATGTTAACGAGTCACTTGAAATATCATGAATTAAAATCCAAGGACTTCATTACATTACAGTATGTTTTTATCTTATTATTACCTAATAACTATAACGTTCTCACTTTACAAACAAAAATGGGAAACAGGGAAGTATATAAGGAAAAAATTCAGATGACCTCTTAAAAAATGTTTCGATACAATTACGTCGCTCATTAGCAAAGTAACTTAGAAATCAATGTAAAGACTATTGACAGACCGTTTACATACTAAGTAAAATAGTATGTAAGTGATAAACCTGAAAATGATTATACTCGTAGCGTAAATGCGAAAGGCGTTCAGCTAGCGTTATTTGAGATGATAGGATAGCCGGCGTTACCGGCCGCGGCGACGTCGTCTCGCCACGCAGTCTGCGAGCGTCTTTACGAGCCCGCGACTTTTATTGGCTACCTCACATCGAAGCCTCCTGCCTCCCATTCACTCTCAAGAAAATATACTTTTTTATTACTCTGTCACTTGGGTAATTTATTGACAATGAACGCACGTGCATTTCTATTAATATTTTATTGTCGTAAGTTTTTATGTGGCTGCCTCACTGGCTATTGTTGGCCAGTCTGTTTTATGGTCATCCTGGGCATGTTTAATTGTCCAGGTAACACGCGTTAGGACATAATATACAACATTTATTTTAACGAGATCAGACTTGTTTACTACTCATTCGGATGATGTAATACTGATCTAAAAATATAAAATAACAACATTATGTAAAAAAATTTGGCTATGTTCGAATAATTTTACCAAAAGGGTCTCAAGTAAGTAGACGAGATTGACTTTTGCTCAAAATTACTTGGCTTTGTTGTGTCTTGATTTAATCAGATTAGTAAGAAATCTCTTTAGATAGATTCTATCACGATAAACATAGAACTTTGAACATTTGTGAGGAGAAAGGGTCCAGCTCTAGACCACCCATGTCTGTTAGAGTCCCCGAAGTATAGTAACATATTCTTGTCAATACATATCCACATTCCAACCAACAATGAGTCTTAATTCTGGCGTTGCGGTCACAACATAGTAGACTATTTACGGTGTTGCATCGCGACAAAGTGAACAATAGGTGGCAACAAAATGAAAGCTGAGCTAATTGCGGGTTCGGATGTTAATCGAAGACTCTTGGCTTACGTCGGCCATAAAGCATGGTGCTGTCGCCGTAAAAGTCGTGTGTGGTTTTTCAACGTCTGACGCTCGCCTTCGAAATTATATCCCAAATAACGAACTCTGTTGCGGTGTCCATATCTGTACTTTTTTTGTTACATATTAATGAACTTGATTTAAGTATATAAAGGCATAATTGCAAAGACGACATAACTGTCAGTGACCATATGACGTCATTTTAGTTATAAGTTTTTTTAACTAAGTAGTTGTAATAATAATTAGTGCATTAAAATTACGAATGTAACACGGTGCTAATTAATATTTTGTACCGGTCTGAAAGGTAAATTTTACGTCCATTTTTTTTGGAATATAATGTTCCCATGTCTTTATAATTTACAATTAAATGTTTTAAGTATTAGAAAGAAATATTTAATTATTTTTTTTTAAAGAAATGAGTGAATCAAAACTATGCCACTGAACATTTGACAGTAACTTCTGAGTGGATACCTCAGCCATAAATAACAGAAGACAAAGTACTCTCATCACCACAGAACACACGCTATATAATTAACAGTAACATCTTGTTATGGGCACTAACTCAGCCTCCGTCTCCCAGAACAATAGCTGCGATGTTCGGCACCCAATGTAGTCAGATTGAGCCCCCGCACTTTGCGGCCACGGGCGCATATTTACGGGGAAAATATCGACGGAAACAAAAAATAATTCCACCATAAAGCATTGTATAGCTTTTGCCATTAAGATAATGTTACTTACAGCCAGTTTCTGAAACTTTGGTACTTTAATTTTAAATCCACATTAAGTCTCAAGCTCTCTCTTTTTTTCTTCCTTAGTGGAACAGTGACAGCTATAATTTATTGTGTTTTGTTTATGTGTGCTGTTTAGACCTTTTAGATTTTAAAAATGTGCATTTTTGTGATTTGTGTGTGATGTCGATGTGGAATTTTAAAATGTGGATCAAATCATAGTTTAATTTAAATGAACAGTGTAAAAAAACAGTTATAATTTTCAATATCTACAAAAAAATGTAAATAATGTTATATTTTTTTGCTATCAATATAATTATGTACTTTACTACCTATCTTATTAACTTATTACATATTATATATAAAGAGAGAATTTTTTTAATGCTTGCTTATATAGATGTGAACAGTCACAATTTGTATACTATAATATATTTTAGTAGTGTTTTCTTTTCTTGAAAATGACGTATCCATTTTCAAAGAAAATTTTATAATCCTGATCATAAGGCTCTTTATAGCATTGGCCTCGAGTCTCGGCCATGTTGTGTACCTACGTTGAGTAAGGTCTTCAGGTACGTACCTACTGCAAGCGAGCTACGGTGGCTGATTACAATTGCTCGTTTGCCACCTTAGTGGTATAAAAAGTTGAAAATTGTACACATAGCACCTGAGACTGATGTCTATGGACATAATATTCTAATTAAATATGGCCACGGACCACGTTCTTTTAAATATAACAGTATTAAAAAGAGATGCAAGATACACTTACGGATATCACACGAACACGACATCTTTCACACTTACCTGTAAAAAGAAAGATTTTTATTAGTAATTGCTAGTGTGATTAATGTACTACTAATTAACAGTTTTAACAATGATACAACAGTTTTAGAGAATTCCTGTTAAAAAAATATGCTTCACAGTTATGTTTACCTCAAAATTGACGATAGTATAGTCATTGACAGGTCCGGTGGTCGAGTGGCTAGCAACGGTCACTTTATCCCAAGGGCTGCGGGTTCGAATCCTGCGCAAGGCAAACATTTGTGTGTATGAACATGTCTGTTCTGTATGCCTTGGTCTGGGTGTTTTCTATGTATAATAAGTATTTATTTACAAAAAAAAGTATTTAAGTATATTTATCAGCAAACTAGTACCCATAGTACAAGCTTAGTTTGGAACTAGATGGCGTTGTGTGATTCGTCCAAGAATATTAATTTATTTATTTAAAAAAAAGTAGTAATTCCATTGCAATATATTTGGTACAATATCTAAAAACAATTAATTTAAAATATACATCTATGTGAATTATAACCAACTAATGAATGTCGCGAAAATTATGACAATCAATGTAGTTTCAACTAGTTGATGCGAATAAAGAATCTGTAGTTTCGTTATACCACTTATAGGTACTGTAAGTGCAATTTAAAATCCCTGTTGAAAAAAAAATCTCCGTACCATATTTAATATAACACTGTTCAGTATTCATGCAAATATCCAATGATTTTAAAGTAGCAGATACGGTAAAAAACTGTTAAGAAAGGGAAGCAAAACTTAGTAGCATTCCGTGAGACACGTCGCGCGCATCGCTAGTAAATTCCGCAGTTTTTCCACACATTCCCGCACGCCCTCCGCTCCTCTAATGGCACTTAATTTTTGTCCCATGCACAATGATATTTTATAATATAGATACATCGTTTTAATTTACATAAAACTGTAATAAAGAACACAAAAAATATATCAATTGTGTGGTAATTGCTATTATTACACCTAAGTGTTTTACATAAAATTAATAAACGAACGATAGATGTTACGTAGTCACAATGTACTAAGTACAAAATAATTTTATTTCGTAAAGAAGTATTTTTTTTAACAGATTGGTCAGTGTAGTCGGTTAAAATTAAAGTGGTCCCTACGACAAGTCTTCATTCGACACTGAAGAATTTAACAAGAGGATTGGCGATCGCGTTTGACCTTTTTCATTTGCGTTAGCTACTCATTCGTAACCGTAACATTCAATGAAATGAAGATATAAAAATCATTTTTTTCTTAATGTTTTTGTTGAACGAATGGGAGCTGGTTAAAGGCAGTTTGAGGCGGTTTAAGCCGGATTCCACGAGTGATAGGGTTGTCGATTGATCGTATTCCGCAGGCGCGGATAGCACCGATTGGGGGCTAATTGCGTTGCGTTCCAAGCACCACCACTAAGTGCAAATAACCTGAATTGAGATAATTGGATAAAACACTACTTATGTGTGGATGAACATTTCTTATTATTGAATAAAGAATTTTGCAATTACAGATTCAATTTTAGTGATACTGTGGAATATAAATTGAATAACTAAAACTTGGCAATACCAACGTAACGTTGAGCTATGTCGATTACTTTCGGTCTGCTGCGTATCTCATATTAAACATGAAGTTAAAATCTACTTATACCTACTTCATAATATTTCCGACATTTAAGAGAGTTGACTAAAAGCACATTAGATACAAATTGTCAAAGTTATGTTTTGTTTAATGAAAACAAAAAAAGAAAAAGAAAAAGAGCATCAATCTCGTTACATTTAGACATAAACATAGAATGAGCGAAACAACTTGAGTGGAATTGTTAACGACCACTTACTCGCGAATCTCATCAACATAGTAGCAATGAAACCTTAAATCACACCAATTCAAGCACAATAAGAAACAGTACAGAAAGCATGGGAACGTCGTAACGAGCCAAACCTATTAACACACTGACAAATTAACAAGTAACAGTAACTTCACTTGAATTTACGACCGATCGGATTCCAACAGAACTACTATTCTATTGAATTTAAAATTTGTATTAAATAACAAGCAGATGTTTATTTCCAACTCTCTTTAGAGATATTTGTTCTTTTTTTTAATGTTAAGATAAAGCCAATTTTGTTTAAAATGTATATTAAAAAAGTCTTGCTAGTATCCACTCTACATTGTAAATTTTCAACCCGAAGGTAGCCTTGAAAAGATTGCTGTAGCAATAAGGTCGCCTTGTTGAAAATATACTAGTCCGTACGTGTATATTTGTCTATGTACTGCAAATAAAGAATATTATTTTTATTTATTTATTCACAAAGTTGGCAAACAAGCATACGGGCCCGCCTGATGGTAAGCATCACCGTAGCCTATAGACGCTTGCATGCAATACCGGGATTACCGGGGGTATCACTCAAGACGTTGCCAACACGTGAGTGATACGCCCGAGATGGTGGAGTCCAATGCTATTTGGCTACGATCTTCTGTTCGGTCCTTCCCCAGACGGGCTGCTCCGATTTGAGCAATATCTGTCAAAAATATGCTGTTAACAACTAAATATTTATTTCCAATTCTCTTTGGTTGTTACCTTACGATGAATTTAAATACATTTTAGATACTGTAGCGATGATTGAAGGTGCTATTAACGAACCGAAGCGTAGAGGAATATCTCACGATCCTGCTCATTACAAATTATGACCGCATTCCACCTTCAGTCTCTATTAAGACAAACTAAGAAAAGAGTACGACGCTATTAGCATACACAAGCAAATATATTTATTTGTGTAATATACATTAAATACACCTTCTAAGCGTTATACACTTACAATTACTTAATAAAATACACTTGGACTACGTGTATTTAATTTATACTACACAAACAAATATATAAATTAAATACACTTAGTGCTTATTATACCGGTATTAGTGGCAGTATTATTTGCAACTAAAGAAATGACTGTGGTAGAAGGTGTTTATATGATAAATAACAATTTATCACTCGTGTAGTTCCGCCCTAACTGTATCATATCAAGATGATGATTACGAGAGCGTAAGATAAAAAAAATGAAGTGTCAGCTAGCTGGCACGCCGCTGACACGACGTGGCACCTCACAACAACCTTTGTACTCTCGTTACCTCCACGACCACCCGATAAGAATAGACACAGGAATTCCACGAGCGCGATTCAGCTCTAGGTGAAAATAAAAGAGATTGTTTATAAAGTCGAAGAAGACGACATAACAATGGATGACGCTGATGGACCGAGCATTCGCATTCAAACAGCCGCTCAACCCAAATTCGAATTTATGATCACAGTTTTAAAGTTCATTAATTTAAACACCCGACTAAAACATGTGACTTAAAGGAGACGATTAGGAAAGTGGGGGCGTGATGTGGGAGAGAGACGGCCGAGTGGGAGCGAGAGGGAGCCCCGAGCACCAGGGTCACAGGCGTGATGTCAGGTCAGCCACTTTTGCACCTCGCCATAACAACGCGTCTCAAATTATTATGGACGTTTGATAAGTGTTGGAAGATTGCGGTGTCTTGGTACTTTATGATGCTAATTAAGTGTTTACGCCGGTTGTAGAGTGCTAGAGTATTGTTGACAATCGCCGACGGGCGCCTCGCTACGTTTTTTATTTGTTTGAGGAAACGTCACTCACGAGCTACTGTGCTTTCACTCGAGAGCGCCTACGATGAGAGCGTTGACATTCGAAAAACAAGAAAACATCGCCACTGAATGATGTCTATGGGCCAGAATCGATCTCGAAAATATCATTCATCCCGATGCTGATAAGGCACTTGTATGCTTTTATCAGGCGTATTTAGGCTAAGAAACAATCATAAAGTCGGTAATAAAACAAAATTAGCGCAATAACGATTTATGGCAATAAATTTTATGAGTTTGGCCAATAAACTTCCGAATCTCTTTGCGTTTTAAAATAACTGTAGATTAAGGAGTAGACGTTGGATCTAAAAGTCAGTGTCTTAATGCTTCTTAATGTGTATTTTACGATTGTTACACAAGGCATGAACAGTTTTACATCGGTATGAGCGATCTCTATCTGCGTTATTAAATCGTCTGATGTTCCGAAACATCAAATTATGAATGAGGTATAAATCAACGGGGTGGTCGTAAAACGCTTTATGTTTTGTTCTGACGGACGCACGGGGCTTCGATTGCTGTGCCAAATTGGCCCAGATCTGCACGGGTCGTCTCATTGGTGAGCGTTACTTATTCAAATATCTCACAAAAAATAATAACGATGAGTTTCAGAAATACATTTTGAAATGCATAAAATCTGGTGCTGTCATTATCAAATTAACAAAGAAAAAAGAAAGCTTGAGCATTCTGTAAAAAGTTCCATCAATATGGAAGCTAGTGAGAAGTCATACACTAAAACATGATTTATTTTTTTGGAGTCTTGCACACTTTTAATGGCAAAGCGTTTGGACAGAACATTATGACAAGAACAAAATTGCAAATAAAAACAAAAATACATAAAGACGCCACATTACTTCAACGTCCCCCTGTCGAAATTAAAAACGATATCAATCAAACACAATGTAGATAAAAACGTGAATCAGCTTATAACGATCTTGATTCGTCATATGGGGAATTTTGTTAAAATGTTAGATAAAAGCGATATTTCGCTTTTGATCGAAGCATTACCACCTAATGAAACATTATAAATAACTCACATATTAATGGGGTGCTGGGTGCAGCCATGATGAATGTCTGTACGATGACTAGGTAAGTCCACGATTTCCGATTTCTGTGATATCGAAGGCATCAAAAAGGGGAAATTTGCGAGGTTTTATTGCTTAAATTATGGATAATGGTGACAGCTTAGTATAGCTGAGCCTACAATTATTTCAAGAAGCCTACCAGTACAACCAAACATAAATACAAATTAATGAACGAAATAGATACTTACTACTTCTTTCGATTTTTTACGGGGAAAGTTTAATGTCTGGAATGTGACATAGACTTTATATTTCGGAAAAATCTTTATGCACAGTGGCTCAATAGCACTTCCCCTTGAGCCACTACAAGGGTAATTCAGCGACTGACACAACGACTACGGGCGTATCTGCGGGCAGTAGCTAGTATGTCTATATATGTGTTTATTAATGATGATGATAAATAGTACGTATTATGAAAGAAAGCAATATTTTAAAGAACATCAGCATTGAAATTCATCAGACTGATTAAAGCGCACATTTCCATGGCGGGACTAAAAATAGGGTCAAATTTGTTTTTTAAATACATAAATAAATGGACGTAAGAAAAAAAAATGATCGGATCTTCAACGAATACAATGACGACTGCATACTGAATCAATCACAAAAAAACGGTCAAGTGTGTACGCTTACGAATTAAAACTAAGTTCCGTATAAATTTAAATAAGTATAGATAACTCGTTTCTTTCTTGCTGTAGACACAAACAGACGACAAAAAATATTTTAAAAAACGAAAATTTTGTATTGGAACTAATTTGTACATTTTAATGCAGATATGAATTTTAAGCATTCTATGTTTTAAGGTTACTAATATTTCAGTATTAGGTAATTTGCAATAGGAAAATGTGTAGAAAACATCTGAGCACCTAAGGTAACAACAAATACCTTTTTTATTTTTACTAAAAGATAATAAAAATAAAATGAAAAGAACAAGAAAGAACCTTATAAAAATATTTATATTTTATATCTTCTTTCTTTCTGATTTTAATCCAAACGGTAAAAAAAAAATTAAATTCCTCTAGGGAACCACAAAAACGGGACACGAACACAAAAACAACAATTAAATATCAAAGAAATATTTAGAATGCGCCGGACCCGGCACGGATCGTCTTTTTACCATACACGTGTCTCGGGATGTCGTCTTTATTGGTTTAGTCCAATTAATGGTTCTAATGTTGTTCTTGGAATCGGCCCTATACATAATAAATTACTAATTTACATTTTTTGTATAACCCTTTGTAATATTTTATGGTGGTTCGTCACGAAATACAACAAGGTTGGGTAGAAAATCGTGTCATCTAAATACGACTGTCGAGTTTATTTTTATGGGCACAAGCGACATTTCAAACGGGATTTTATTCAAGTGTTTAATTACCATATTCACAAAATAATTACAGTTTTTAAAATAATTTTAATGTGATAAAAGTTGGTCAAAGTTCAGCTACTAAATGAAGTGCAGTAACCACAGATATAATATTTACAGCCTACCTAACTATTTCGTACCAACATTTTTGGTAAAATGCCATGGCAGAATTTTCAAAAATAAGCAAACGTGAATGTTGGGATGTTTTTCGTCAGTCTATGTTTCAGTTTATGTTTCCCTATTATTACCTACCTGCGTGCTTGTTTCTGTATACCATAAAAAATAAGCGTTAAAAAAAAACATATCGTATTTAACATTAGCTATGTTTAATCTCAGAAAAATATGTAATAAATATTTGATGACAGTAATTCATCTGTGTAAATTCTCTGATATATCATAGTCTGTTATTCCAACACGAAATATTTATTCTTTGCACTAGTAAGGGCATGCACAGAATGTTGACTGTTCACAAATAGACGAATATCTCTTTTAAATGGCTACTATCATTCACTAGAAGCTGGGTCCCCGTCGAAACCCGATATAATCTGGAGTTTAATTTGCAAATGCTGGGCCCACTGAGTGATTGAGACTGAGAGCTTGGATCAATCGACAGAGCACCGCATTCTATGTAAAATATGAAAGACGCTCTACACAGAGTCAAAGTTTACGAAGATCCATTGATATTTTTAAAATGGACGTGGCAACATCACTTTTTATAGCGCTCCCAAAACACAGATATATCCTGAGGATTATCCCTTTGTTTTCACACATAGATAGTAGCACCAACTAGCAGTGAAAATTTTAACAAAAACCCTTGAGAGAGATTGCACAATCGGCATTGAACAACCAGTTGCTAACGGTTATAAGGAGGCGGGGTTTCATTTGATGTCCGTCATAATCAATCAATATAAGTATTGATATTAAACAATACAATTTTGAGCGCATTTATTCAGCCCTGTCACTTATAAACTGCCCACGATTGTGTATTGGTCAAGACTGCCGAGTTAAAATAAAATTGTATAGTGTCCATCTTTCCACAAAAAAATAAAAATAAATAGTAAGCGGTAGAAAAATACAAATTAAATGATGAAAAATCATTTACTAATTGCGATATAACGAGAATCAGAACTCCAAATTCTTAGTATCGAAAAACTTGTTCATAAATCAAATCCTATCGTCGAAAACCTTAGAAAATGAATAGTTTCTCTCAAAGTTTCAAAACGATTATTCAGAGACCCCTTTCCTAATAAACGTTGTGTAATGCGTATATAGTTAATAAAATTTTTTGTCACTTTCACACTTCATTTAATTCTCATCAAGAAATACAGTGACACAACAGTGAATAACTATATACTCGTTTTACTACGTTTATAAGTAAGGGGGTAGGTCTTTAGCACGTCTATTATTATTATTATTATTATGTTCTTCAACACACTAGCAGCTTACAAAGCTGATGCGTGTGCATCTTGATGCTTGGAGATTTTGTCGAGACGATTTTTAAAGCTGTTTACTGATGGTGCACCAACAACATTCTCCGGAAGTTGGTTCCATTCTGTAATCACTTGATTGGTTATAAAATGCTGAAGACGATTTCTCCTTGCTGGTATGCGACATAACTTTAATGAGTGACCTCTCAAGTGATTGTTGTCATTTGGTCGGAAGATACTCTGTAGATCCGGAACATCATAGTAACCTGTTAATATCTTGAATGTCTCAATCAAGCTACCTCTTTGTCTACGACATTCCAAGGACGTGAGATTAAGTTCTTTTAATCGTTGTTCATAGCTCATGTTTTTCAGTGACTTGACCAGTTTTGTAGCTCTTCGTTGGACATTCTCAAGGAGAGCTATGTCTTTCTTAAAGTATGGGTTCCATATTACATAACCAAACTCCAACAGGGGTCTAATAAAAGTTTTATAAAGTTTAATAAATGTTTTGGGTGTAAGACACATAAATGATTTTCGAATTAGGTATAGCATAGAGTTGGCTTTTTTTACTATTTTAACTATATGTGTTTCCCATTTTAAATCGGTAGTGATGGTGATACCAAGGTCCTTCTGTGATTCCACTGAAGTCAGCTAGTCTATAGAGATTTTCTCATCAGAGAGTCCGTCCATACAGTAATAAATGATTTAAGTATAATAAATCTACTCTGTTATCTACTAATAGTTTTAAAAAAATGTATTAATTTTGTAACAGTGATACCGCATCCAAACTAATACATTCATCTCCAACTCTGGTCACTACACAGATATAATGGTTGGCCCCAACCAATGGCCATTGATTGAAATATGGTTGCACTATACACGATTAATGCGACATCCACCTCTGACGTACTATTGTTTGACCGGATCTGCATCGCAATAAGAAAAAAGTGGTAGGGAATGTGTAAGTATCAGCATTTGTCCGCGTGTAAGGCTGGGCCTTTGTTTGTGACGTGTTCTTAGTGGTTTATATTGACAAAATTGTTAAAGATTGTTAATCTATAAATTCACCTCTTTAAGGATTACTTTTGTCACTATTGAGGAGAATTACCTAATCCGAAATAACTAACTGTTTGTAAATAAGACTGAGAACTTTTATCCTGTAAAATTATATATAATTTTACACGGTCCTTTAATTAAACTTTATGCTATTTCAATGGAAGTTAGAATATTACTTATTCAGATATTTTGAATTTCATTGTATGGCATTCCGTTACAGCCATGAAGTATTATAATTTACAATTTAATATAAACAATATAATATATAAAATAATAACAATATGCGTAATCATGCATTATCAAACAATAATAGTTATTTGAAAATCTACAACGCACTGCTAACAAAGCCACTCGAAAAGCAATATTACTTATAATATAAATAATAATACATTGATATTAAATTTCACAAATACACTCGGAGAAGCGTAATACAATAGGCATAATAACAAAGTTAAGTTAAATATATAAAATACGTGTAATCGTAGAAATCAATAGAACCGAAGTTTCGCCGACATTTTTCCTTAAACAAAAAATAAATGAAAATTCAAAGGCCAAAATACAAAACGATAAGAGGATTAGACGGTACGGAGATGACATTGGAAATTAAGGCTGTTTTCTTTTGTAATTTTCTCCCGTCTCACCCTCGGTGGGGGTCCGTTAAAAATGTACGGTCCGGACGGCGCACCGCCGGGATAATTTTCAGGACATGTCGACGTCTACACACTTTATGGTCTTGGGACAGAAACCAAATCCAATTTTCGCTATTTGTCCCCGCCAGTGGAAAGTCGATACGATATTCTACAATTATTTCATATTTTTCTTTGTTGTTAACTTTTACATTATTATTCTAATTATACTTGTCTACTATCATTTCATTTTTGTCTTGTGCTTATATTAAATGAAGGTGTAAAATCTTTTGTAAACTAAAACGGAGTGGTAGAGTATTTATCAAGTAGTCTAGCTCGACTGGGGAAGTACCACCCTTTTACAGAATATCGGCGTAACTCAAGAACAAAAGACAACGTATGAAAATGCGATTTGTTTGGTAAGTCAGAGCACGACTACTTTCCCTTCTCTTCCTTAAATAAAATAAAATTCTCCCTTTCCTTGTCTTCCTATTCCCTTCCTTGTAACCAGGCAACGCATAGTTCATAGCTTTGATTACTGTATATTATAAAAACAACTTTTTTGCTGCAAAATTTAAAATATAAGGTATTTTTGGTAATTATACAAAATCTCCCAATCAATATCTACTCCTAGGAGTTAAACATTGGACATACACCGAAATAATTAAAGCGGTACGCATACAAAAAGCGGTGGTCGAATAGCTCGCGAGTTTGGTTCGAGACTCGCGTTTTTGCCGCGTCAAAAACACGCGCGGCGGACGCCACTACGCAATAAATTAGAGCGAGTGACGAAAGCCGACACCGTTCAATACTCGGTGGCGTTAAATAAAAACATTAAAGGCCGAAATAATCGACGCGAAAAAGCCATATAGACCGATTTGGCGGTGACAACAGGAACGTGAGCGGACGCAACTCGATTTAATTTCGCGATGAATCGAATATCTTTGTTTTGTGATACCTAGCCCCCTTTCTTGGTGTGAGAGTAAAAATTTATGGGATGCTTTCATCTTTGTTCTATTTTTATCGTATAATTAAATCATTAGTCATAACTACCATCTGTAATTGTAAAATATAATTGTCAAAATTTGTATTTTTGGCTCATTAACGATTAAATTAGAATTTTGTGCTAGGCACAGTAAATAAGGTGCGTATTAGAGTTGTCTGCTACTAGGCGTTACCGGTGTGAAGTTAGCGGCCAAACTTAGCAGCCGCCAATAACCCGACCAAATTGAGAAGTCACTTTTTTCTTTTAAACAAATTGACTCAGAAAACCGCTAAAACAGCTACGGACGCCTAGGTTCACAAACAAAACATGTCTACCATAATAACAAATCGACTACAAACATTAATTTAGTTCGGCCGCGGTACTCAGGAGTCAAATCACTTTTGGGCACAAAAGCTAAGATCTCGTAATGAGACTGGGCCAGCAAGGAGGTTTCGAAATATAGCTTGTATTGCTGGATACACCTGCTACATAGCTGCAGTGAGCAAAAGGTATCACCCGTTGTTTAAAGGGGTGAAACGGGGTGAACAAGTCATGTTCATGGCGATTTTCAGAAAACTAGCAATTTTCACACATTTTCAACCAGAAAGACGGCAAGCAAGGGGTTTTGGACTTAAGAATTATTTAACCAGTCCTTTATGCAATATCAAGACACAAGTTGTCAGTTGGCACTCAATCTTTTAGACTATGCAAATCTAGTTCAAATAAAAAAAAACAAGATTTGGCTGCTGACTTCCCACCGGTGCAGAACGGCAAGCAAGGAGGTTTCGAACCATGGCTTGTATTGCTGAATAGACCTGCTACATGGCCGCAGTGAGCAAGTAGTGGCACCCGATCTTTTAGACTATGCAAATCAAGTCCAAACAAAAAATTCAAAATTTTCTTCTAAATATTTATTCTTGCTTGAAACACGCCATGTAGAACGGCAAGCAAGGAGGTTCCGAACCATGGCTTGTATTGCTGAATACACCCGCTATATGGCCGCAGTGAGCAAGTAGTGGCACCCGATCTTTTAGACTATGCAAATCAAGTCCAAACGAAAAATTCAAAATTTTCTTCTAAATATTTATTCTTGCTTGAAACACGCCATGTAGAACGGCAAGCAAGGAGGTTCCGAACCATGGCTTGTATTGCTGAATACACCTGCTACATGGCCGCAGTGAGCAAGTAGTGGCACCCGATCTTTAAGACTATGCAAATCGAGTCCAAATAAAAGACTCAAGATTTTCCTCAATATATTCATTCTTGCTTGAAAAGCGCCAAGTAGAACGGCAAGCAAGGAGGTTTCGAACCATGGCATGTATTGCTGAATACACCTGCTACATCGCCACAGTGAGCAAGAATTGGCACCCGATCTTTAAGACTATGCAAATCGAGTCCAAATAAAAAATTCAAAATTTTCTTTTAAATATTCATTCTTGCTTGAAAAGCGCCATGTAGAACGGCAAGCAAGGAGGTTTCGAACCATGGCTTGTATTGCTGAATACACGTCCTACATAGCCGCAGTGAGCAAGTAGTGGCACCCGATCTTTTAGACTATGCAAATCGAGTCCAAATAAAAAATTCATGATTTTCTTCAAAATATTCATTCTTGCTTGAAAAGCACCATATAGAACGGCAAGCAAGGAGGTTTCGAACCATGGCTTGTATTTCTGAATACACGTCCTACATGGCCGCAGTGAGCAAGTAGTGGCACCCGATCTTTTAGACTATGCAAATCGAGTCCAAATAAAAAATTCATGATTTTCTTCAAAATATTCATTCTTGCTTGAAAAGCACCATGTAGAACGGCAAGCAAGGAGGTTTCGAACCATGGCTTGTATTGCTGAATACACCTGCTACTTGGCCGCAGTGAGCTAGCAGTGGCACCCGATCTCTTAGACTATACAAATCTAGTCCAAGTAAAGAAAAACAAGATTTGGCTGCTGACTTCTCACCGGTGCAGAACGGCAAGCAAGGAGGTTTCGAACCATGGTTTGTATTGCTGAATAGACCTGCTACATAGCCGCAGTGAGCAAGTAATGGCACCCGATCTTTAAGACTATGCAAATCGAGTCCAAATAAAAGACTCTACATTTTCCTCAATATATTCATTCTTGCTTGAAAAGCGCCATGTAGAACGGCAAGCAAGGAGGTTCCGAACCATGGCTTGTATTGCTGAATACACCTGCTACATCGCCGCAGTGAGCAAGTAGTGGCACCCGATCTTTTAGAATATGCAAATCGAGTCCAAATAAAAAAAACATGATTTTCTTCAAAATATTCATTCTTGCTTGAAAAGCACCATGTAGAACGGCAAGCAAGGAGGTTTCGAACCATGGTTTGTATTGCTGAATACACCTGCTACTTGGCCGCAGTGAGCTAGCAGTGGCTCCCGATCTCTTAGACTATGCAAATCTAGTCCAAGTAAAGAAAAACAAGATTTGGCTGCTGACTTCTCACCGGTGCAGAACGGCAAGCAAGGAGGTTTCGAACCATGGTTTGTATTGCTGAATAGACCTGCTACATAGCCGCAGTGAGCAAGTAACGGCACCCGATCTTTAAGAATATGCAAATCGAGTCCAAATAAAAGACTCTTCATTTTCCTCAATATATTCATTCTTGCTTGAAAAGCGCCATGTAGAACGGCAAGCAAGGAGGTTCCGAACCATGGCATGTATTGCTGAATACACCTGCTACATCGCCGCAGTGAGCAAGTAGTGGCACCCGATCTTTTAGAATATGCAAATCGAGTCCAAATAAAAAATTCATGATTTTCTTCAAAATATTCATTCTTGCTTGAAAAGCACCATGTAGAACGGCAAGCAAGGAGGTTTCGAACCATGGTTTGTATTGCTGAATAGACCTGCTACATCGCCGAAATGAGCAAGTAGTGGCACCCGATCTTTAAGACTATGCAAATCGAGTCCAAATAAAAGACTTAAGATTTTCCTCAATATATTCATTCTTGCTTGAAACACGCCATGTAGAACGGCAAGCAAGGAGGTTTCGAACCATGGCTTGTATTGCTGAATACACGTCCTACATGGCCGCAGTGAGCAAGTAGTGGCACCCGATCTTTTAGACTATGCAAATCGAGTCCAAATAAAAAATTCATGATTTTCTTCAAAATATTCATTCTTGCTTGAAAAGCACCATGTAGAACGGCAAGCAAGGAGGTTTCGAACCATGGCTTGTATTGCTGAATACACCTGCTACTTGGCCGCAGTGAGCTAGCAGTGGCACCCGATCTCTTAGACTATGCAAATCTAGTCCAAGTAAAGAAAAACAAGATTTGGCTGCTGACTTCTCACCGGTGCAGAACGGCAAGCAAGGAGGTTTCAAACCATGGCATGTATTGCTGAATACACCTGCTACATGGTCGCAGTGAGCAAGTAGTGGCACCCGATCTTCTAGACTATGCAAATCGAGTCCAAATAAAAAAAACATGATTTTCTTCAAAATATTCATTCTTGCTTGAAAAGCGCCATGTAGAACGGCAAGCAAGGAGGTTTCGAACCATGGCTTGTATTGCTGAATACACGTCCTACATAGCCGCAGTGAGCAAGTAGTGGCACCCGATCTTTTAGACTATGCAAATCGAGTCCAAATAAAAAATTCATGATTTTCTTCAAAATATTCATTCTTGCTTAAAAAGCACCATATAGAACGGCAAGCAAGGAGGTTTCGAACCATGGCTTGTATTGCTGAATACACGTCCTACATGGCCGCAGTGAGCAAGTAGTGGCACCCGATCTTTTAGACTATGCAAATCGAGTCCAAATAAAAAATTCATGATTTTCTTCAAAATATTCATTCTTGCTTGAAAAGCACCATGTAGAACGGCAAGCAAGGAGGTTTCGAACAGTGGCTTGTATTGCTGAATACACCTGCTACTTGGCCGCAGTGAGCTAGCAGTGGCACCCGATCTCTTAGACTATGCAAATCTAGTCCAAGTAAAGAAAAACAAGATTTGGCTGCTGACTTCTCACCGGTGCAGAACGGCAAGCAAGGAGGTTTCGAACCATGGTTTGTATTGCTGAATAGACCTGCTACATAGCCGCAGTGAGCAAGTAATGGCACCCGATCTTTAAGACTATGCAAATCGAGTCCAAATAAAAGACTCTACATTTTCCTCAAAATATTTATTCTTGCTTGAAAAGCACCATGTAGAACGGCAAGCAAGAAGGTTTCGAACCATGGTTTGTATTGCTGAATAGACCTGCTACATCGCCGAAATGAGCAAGTAGTGGCACCCGATCTTTAAGACTATGCAAATCGAGTCCAAATAAAAGACTTAAGATTTTCCTCAATATATTCATTCTTGCTTGAAACACGCCATGTAGAACGGCAAGCAAGGAAGTTTCGAACCATGGCTTGTATTGCTGAATACACCTGCTACATGGTCGCAGTGAGCAAGTAGTGGCACCCGATTTTTTAGACTATGCAAATCGAGTCGAAATAAAAAAATCATGATTTTCTTCAAAATATTCATTCTTGCTTGAAAAGCACCATGTAGAACGGCAAGCAAGGATCGGGTGCCACTGCTAGCTCACTGCGGCCAAGTAGCAGGTGTATTCAGCAATACAAGCCATGGTTCGAAACCTCCTTGCTTGCCGTTCTATATGGTGCTTTTCAAGCAAAAATGAATATTTTGAAGAAAATCATGAATTTTTTATTTCGACTCGATTTGCATAGTCTAAAAGATCGGGTGCCACTACTTGCTCACTGCGGCCATGTAGGACGTGTATTCAGCAACACAAGCCATGGTTCGGAACCTCCTTGCTTGCCGTTCTACATGGCGCTTTTTAAGCAAGAATAATTATATTGAGGAAAATGTAGAGTCTTTTATTTGGACTCGATTTGCATAGTCTTAAAGATCGGGTGCCACTACTTGCTCACTTCGGCGATGTAGCAGGTCTATTCAGCAATACAAACCATGGTTCGAAACCTCCTTGCTTGCCGTTCTGCACCGGTGGGAAGTCAGCAGCCAAATCTTGTTTTTTTTACTTGGACAAGATTTGCATAGTCTAAAAGATCGGGTGCCACTACTTGCTCACTGCGGCGATGTAGCAGGTGTATGCAGCAATACAAGCTATGGTTCGAAACCTCCTTGCTTGCCGTTCTACATGGCGCTTTTCAAGCAAGAATGAATATTTCAAAGAAAATTTTGAATTTTTTATTTCGACTCGATTTGCATAGTCTAAAAGATCGGGTGCCACTACTTGCTCACTGCGGCCATGTAGGACGTGTATTTAGCAACACAAGCCATGGTTCGGAACCTCCTTGCTTGCCGTTCTACATGGCGCTTTTTAAGCAAGAATGAATATATTGAGGAAAATGTAGAGTCTTTTATTTGGACTCGATTTGCATAGTCTTAAAGATCGGGTGCCACTACTTGCTCACTTCGGCGATGTAGCAGGTCTATTCAGCAATACAAACCATGGTTCGAAACCTCCTTGCTTGCCGTTCTGCACCGGTGGGAAGTCAGCAGCCAAATTTTGTTTTTTTTACTTGGACAAGATTTGCATAGTCTAAAAGATCGGGTGCCACTACTTGCTCACTGCGGCGATGTAGCAGGTGTATGCAGCAATACAAGCCATGGTTCGAAACCTCCTTGCTTGGCGTTCTACATGGCGCTTTTCAAGCAAGAATGAATATTTTGAAGAAAATCATGAATTTTTTATTTGGACTCGATTTGCATAGTCTAAAAGATCGGGTGCCACTACTTGCTCACTGCGGCCATGTAGGACGTGTATTCAGCAATACAAGCCATGGTTCGAAACCTCCTTGCTTGCCGTTCTATATGGTGCTTTTCAAGCAAGAATGAATATTTTGAAGAAAATCATGAATTTTTTATTTGGACTCGATTTGCATAGTCTAAAAGATCGGGTGCCACTACTTGCTCACTGCGGCTATGTAGGACGTGTATTCAGCAATACAAGCCATGGTTCGAAACCTCCTTGCTTGCCGTTCTACATGGCGCTTTTCAAGCAAGAATGAATATTTTGAAGAAAATCATGTTTTTTTTATTTGGACTCGATTTGCATAGTCTAAAAGATCGGGTGCCACTACTTGCTCACTGCGACCATGTAGCAGGTGTATTCAGCAATACATGCCATGGTTCGGAACCTCCTTGCTTGCCGTTCTACATGGCGTGTTTCAAGCAAGAATGAATATATTGAGGAAAATCTTAAGTCTTTTATTAGGACTCGATTTGCATAGTCTTAAAGATCGGGTGCCACTACTTGCTCACTTCGGCGATGTAGCAGGTCTATTCAGCAATATAAACCATGGTTCGAAACCTCCTTGCTTGCCGTTCTGCACCGGTGGGAAGTCAGCAGCCAAATCTTGTTTTTTTTACTTGGACAAGATTTGCATAGTCTAAAAGATCGGGTGCCACTACTTGCTCACTGCGGCGATGTAGCAGGTGTATGCAGCAATACAAGCTATGGTTCGAAACCTCCTTGCTTGCCGTTCTACATTGCGCTTTTCAAGCAAGAATGAATATTTAAAAGAAAATTTTGAATTTTTTATTTCGACTCGATTTGCATAGTCTAAAAGATCGGGTGCCACTACTTGCTCACTGCGGCCATGTAGGACGTGTATTCAGCAACACAAGCCATGGTTCGGAACCTCCTTGCTTGCCGTTCTACATGGCGCTTTTTAAGCAAGAATGAATATATTGAGGAAAATGTAGAGTCTTTTATTTGGACTCGATTTGCATAGTCTTAAAGATCGGGTGCCACTACTTGCTCACTTCGGCGATGTAGCAGGTCTATTCAGCAATACAAACCATGGTTCGAAACCTCCTTGCTTGCCGTTCTGCACCGGTGGGAAGTCAGCAGCCAAATTTTGTTTTTTTTACTTGGACAAGATTTGCATAGTCTAAAAGATCGGGTGCCACTACTTGCTCACTGCGGCGATGTAGCAGGTGTATGCAGCAATACAAGCCATGGTTCGAAACCTCCTTGCTTGCCGTTCTACATGGCGTGTTTCAAGCAAGAATGAATATATTGAGGAAAATCTTAAGTCTTTTATTAGGACTCGATTTGCATAGTCTTAAAGATCGGGTGCCACTACTTGCTCACTTCGGCGATGTAGCAGGTCTATTCAGCAATATAAACCATGGTTCGAAACCTCCTCGCTTGCCGTTCTGCACCGGTGGGAAGTCAGCAGCCAAATCTTGTTTTTTTTACTTGGACAAGATTTGCATAGTCTAAAAGATCGGGTGCCACTACTTGCTCACTGCGGCGATGTAGCAGGTGTATGCAGCAATACAAGCTATGGTTCGAAACCTCCTTGCTTGCCGTTCTACATTGCGCTTTTCAAGCAAGAATGAATATTTAAAAGAAAATTTTGAATTTTTTATTTCGACTCGATTTGCATAGTCTAAAAGATCGGGTGCCACTACTTGCTCACTGCGGCCATGTAGGACGTGTATTCAGCAACACAAGCCATGGTTCGGAACCTCCTTGCTTGCCGTTCTACATGGCGCTTTTTAAGCAAGAATAATTATATTGAGGAAAATGTAGAGTCTTTTATTTGGACTCGATTTGCATAGTCTTAAAGATCGGGTGCCACTACTTGCTCACTTCGGCGATGTAGCAGGTCTATTCAGCAATACAAACCATGGTTCGAAACCTCCTTGCTTGCCGTTCTGCACCGGTGGGAAGTCAGCAGCCAAATCTTGTTTTTTTTACTTGGACAAGATTTGCATAGTCTAAAAGATCGGGTGCCACTACTTGCTCACTGCGGCGATGTAGCAGGTGTATGCAGCAATACAAGCTATGGTTCGAAACCTCCTTGCTTGCCGTTCTACATGGCGCTTTTCAAGCAAGAATGAATATTTCAAAGAAAATTTTGAATTTTTTATTTCGACTCGATTTGCATAGTCTAAAAGATCGGGTGCCACTACTTGCTCACTGCGGCCATGTAGGACGTGTATTTAGCAACACAAGCCATGGTTCGGAACCTCCTTGCTTGCCGTTCTACATGGCGCTTTTTAAGCAAGAATGAATATATTGAGGAAAATGTAGAGTCTTTTATTTGGACTCGATTTGCATAGTCTTAAAGATCGGGTGCCACTACTTGCTCACTTCGGCGATGTAGCAGGTCTATTCAGCAATACAAACCATGGTTCGAAACCTCCTTGCTTGCCGTTCTGCACCGGTGGGAAGTCAGCAGCCAAATTTTGTTTTTTTTACTTGGACAAGATTTGCATAGTCTAAAAGATCGGGTGCCACTACTTGCTCACTGCGGCGATGTAGCAGGTGTATGCAGCAATACAAGCCATGGTTCGAAACCTCCTTGCTTGGCGTTCTACATGGCGCTTTTCAAGCAAGAATGAATATTTTGAAGAAAATCATGAATTTTTTATTTGGACTTGATTTGCATAGTCTAAAAGATCGGGTGCCACTACTTGCTCACTGCGACCATGTAGCAGGTGTATTCAGCAATACATGCCATGGTTCGGAACCTCCTTGCTTGCCGTTCTACATGGCGTGTTTCAAGCAAGAATGAATATATTGAGGAAAATCTTAAGTCTTTTATTAGGACTCGATTTGCATAGTCTTAAAGATCGGGTGCCACTACTTGCTCACTTCGGCGATGTAGCAGGTCTATTCAGCAATATAAACCATGGTTCGAAACCTCCTTGCTTGCCGTTCTGCACCGGTGGGAAGTCAGCAGCCAAATCTTGTTTTTTTTACTTGGACAAGATTTGCATAGTCTAAAAGATCGGGTGCCACTACTTGCTCACTGCGGCGATGTAGCAGGTGTATGCAGCAATACAAGCTATGGTTCGAAACCTCCTTGCTTGCCGTTCTACATGGCGCTTTTCAAGCAAGAATGAATATTTCAAAGAAAATTTTGAATTTTTTATTTCGACTCGATTTGCATAGTCTAAAAGATCGGGTGCCACTACTTGCTCACTGCGGCCATGTAGGACGTGTATTTAGCAACACAAGCCATGGTTCGGAACCTCCTTGCTTGCCGTTCTACATGGCGCTTTTTAAGCAAGAATGAATATATTGAGGAAAATGTAGAGTCTTTTATTTGGACTCGATTTGCATAGTCTTAAAGATCGGGTGCCACTACTTGCTCACTTCGGCGATGTAGCAGGTCTATTCAGCAATACAAACCATGGTTCGAAACCTCCTTGCTTGCCGTTCTGCACCGGTGGGAAGTCAGCAGCCAAATTTTGTTTTTTTTACTTGGACAAGATTTGCATAGTCTAAAAGATCGGGTGCCACTACTTGCTCACTGCGGCGATGTAGCAGGTGTATGCAGCAATACAAGCCATGGTTCGAAACCTCCTTGCTTGGCGTTCTACATGGCGCTTTTCAAGCAAGAATGAATATTTTGAAGAAAATCATGAATTTTTTATTTGGACTCGATTTGCATAGTCTAAAAGATCGGGTGCCACTACTTGCTCACTGCGACCATGTAGCAGGTGTATTCAGCAATACATGCCATGGTTCGGAACCTCCTTGCTTGCCGTTCTACATGGCGTGTTTCAAGCAAGAATGAATATATTGAGGAAAATCTTAAGTCTTTTATTAGGACTCGATTTGCATAGTCTTAAAGATCGGGTGCCACTACTTGCTCACTTCGGCGATGTAGCAGGTCTATTCAGCAATATAAACCATGGTTCGAAACCTCCTTGCTTGCCGTTCTGCACCGGTGGGAAGTCAGCAGCCAAATCTTGTTTTTTTTACTTGGACAAGATTTGCATAGTCTAAAAGATCGGGTGCCACTACTTGCTCACTGCGGCGATGTAGCAGGTGTATGCAGCAATACAAGCTATGGTTCGAAACCTCCTTGCTTGCCGTTCTACATTGCGCTTTTCAAGCAAGAATGAATATTTAAAAGAAAATTTTGAATTTTTTATTTCGACTCGATTTGCATAGTCTTAAAGATCGGGTGCCACTACTTGCTCACTTCGGCGATGTAGCAGGTCTATTCAGCAATACAAACCATGGTTCGAAACCTCCTTGCTTGCCGTTCTGCACCGGTGGGAAGTCAGCAGCCAAATTTTGTTTTTTTTACTTGGACAAGATTTGCATAGTCTAAAAGATCGGGTGCCACTACTTGCTCACTGCGGCGATGTAGCAGGTGTATGCAGCAATACAAGCCATGGTTCGAAACCTCCTTGCTTGCCGTTCTACATGGCGCTTTTCAAGCAAGAATGAATATTTTGAAGAAAATCATGAATTTTTTATTTGGACTCGATTTGCATAGTCTAAAAGATCGGGTGCCACTACTTGCTCACTGCGGCCATGTAGGACGTGTTTTCAGCAATACAAGCCATGGTTCGAAACCTCCTTGCTTGCCGTTCTACATGGCGCTTTTCAAGCAAGAATGAATATTTTGAAGAAAATCATGTTTTTTTTATTTGGACTCGATTTGCATAGTCTAAAAGATCGGTGCCAGTACTTGCTCACTGCGACCATGTAGCAGGTGTATTCAGCAATACAAGACATGGTTCGAAACCTCCTTGCTTGCCGTTCTACATGGCGTGTTTCAAGCAAGAATGAATATATTGAGGAAAATCTTAAGTCTTTTATTTGGACTCGATTTGCATAATCTTAAAGATCGGGTGCCACTACTTGATCATTTCGGTGATGTAGCAGGCCTATTCAGCAATACAAACCATGGTTCGAAACCTCCTTGCTTGCCGTTCTACATGGTGCTTTTCAAGCAAGAATGAATATTTTGAAGAAAATCATGAATTTTTTATTTGGACTCGATTTGCATATTCTAAAAGATCGGGTGCCACTACTTGCTCACTGCGGTGATGTAGCAGGTGTATTCAGCAATACATGCCATGGTTCGGAACCTCCTTGCTTGCCGTTCTACATGGCGCTTTTCAAGCAAGAATGAATATATTGAGGAAAATGTAGAGTCTTTTATTTGGACTCGATTTGCATAGTCTTAAAGATCGGGTGCCATTACTTGCTCACTGCGGCTATGTAGCAGGTCTATTCAGCAATACAAACCATGGTTCGAAACCTCCTTGCTTGCCGTTCTGCACCGGTGAGAAGTCAGCAGCCAAATCTTGTTTTTCTTTACTTGGACTAGTTTTGTATAGTCTAAGAGATCGGGTGCCACTGCTAGCTCACTGCGGCCAAGTAGCAGGTGTATTCAGCAATACAAGCCATGGTTCGAAACCTCCTTGCTTGCCGTTCTGCACCGGTGAGAAGTCAGCAGCCAAATCTTGTTTTTCTTTACTTGGACTCGATTTGCATAGTCTTAAAGATCGGGTGCCACTACTTGCTCACTGCGGCCATGTAGCAGGTGTATGCAGCAATACAAGCTATGGTTCGAAACCTCCTTGCTTGCCGTTCTACATGGCGCTTTTCAAGCAAGAATGAATATTTAAAAGAAAATTTTGAATTTTTTATTTGGACTCGATTTGCATAGTCTTAAAGATCGGGTGCCAATTCTTGCTCACTTTGGCGATGTAGCAGGTGTATTCAGCAATACATGCCATGGTTCGAAACCTCCTTGCTTGCCGTTCTACTTGGCGCTTTTCAAGCAAGAATGAATATATTGAGGAAAATCTTGAATTTTTTGTTTGGACTTGATTTGCATAGTCTAAAAGATCGGGTGCCACTACTTGCTCACTGCGGCCATGTAGCAGGTCTATTCAGCAATACAAGCCATGGTTCGAAACCTCCTTGCTTGCCGTTCTGCACCGGTGGGAAGTCAGCAGCCAAATCTTGTTTTTTTTTATTTGAACTAGATTTGCATAGTCTAAAAGATTGAGTGCCAACTGACAACTTGTGTCTTGATATTGCATAAAGGACTGGTTAAATAATTCTTAAGTCCAAAACCCCTTGCTTGCCGTCTTTCTGGTTGAAAATGTGTGAAAATTGCTAGTTTTCTGAAAATCGCCATGAACATGACTTGTTCACCCCGTTTCACCCCTTTAAACAACGGGTGATACCTTTTGCTCACTGCAGCTATGTAGCAGGTGTATCCAGCAATACAAGCTATATTTCGAAACCTCCTTGCTGGCCCAGTCTCATTCCGAGATCTTAGCTTTTGTGCCCAAAAGTGATTTGACTCCTGAGTACCGCGGCCGAACTAAATTAATGTTTGTATTCGATTTGTTATTATGTTAGACATGTTTTGTTTGTGAACCTAGGCGTCCGTAGCTGTTTTAGCGGTTTTCTGAGTCAATTTGTTTAAAAGAAAAAAGTGACTTCTCAATTTGGTCGGGTTATTGGCGGCTGCTAAGTTTGGCCGCTAACTTCACACCGGTCTAGGCGTTTGTGAGTCCCAATCGCTTCGGGTAAAAGCCGAACAGCTCCCATGGGCGTTCGGCAAGATTGGAAAGCCATCGACAGCCTTTACACTCAGCTGTAGTATGCTAGTTTTGAATTATCAATTGTGTCAGCAAAAATGTATTATTGTTATTGTAGCAGTTAAGAAAAACTGTGTATACTCGATGTAATATAGTTTTTATCATTTATAATCTCATTAATTTATATGTAGAAGTTTATGTAGCGTTTCCACAATCAACCATTGCGATTTCTATAAGATTACCAATCTAAATCGGGGTTTGATCATTAAATAAAGTTTCTATTGTACACGGGGTAAAATATTTCTATTCGTCATTATAACAAGCGAAATAAGACTTTAATACATAGAAATAGAATTCAATTCGAAACGCGAAAAACACGGTTAGCACATTGAGAATTAGTATTCGAAAATGCAATTTCAGTGCACTATTTTCTACATAGAGGGCGGTCCGAAAGGGGTGGCTAAGTACATATCCATCTTGTTATGTATGCGCCCGGATGCGCCAGCTTCAGCAAACACAATAAGAGCCTTCTTGCCTTCTCCCCCTCCCCTCGCCCCACCTACCTCTCCTCTTATGGAAAACTTATTAGAGCAAGGCCCGCCGGGAATCCTTTTTCCTTCGGTAAATATTTGAGGGAGAAATTAAAATTTGACAGCGGACGTTCTTGGAGTTGCGAAGGACGGTCTATTCTATATGCCCGTACGTGATACTTGGGGCGTAAAATGAAATTTAGATTGAGTTTGGACAGTCTTGTGTCGTACATTCTTTGTAAATGGAAAATTGTAGCCGTGTTTCATGTAAATATCGCCGCTTATACATTTTGTTTACAACACGTAGCACCCGTAAATCACCCTGTGTTGTTGATTACAATTTACATGAGCATATTGAAGTTACTTTCTGAAATTTACTTTTTTTTTGAGTTTAGTAAAACATAATGTGAACATTCCTAGCGTTATAAGATCTATTTATTTTTTCCACTGTCGTCAAATAAAGCGCTCGCATAATTTTATTTATAAACGTGAAATATTTTTTTTATAACAAAAAATAAATCTGTTACCGAAGGCAATTTGAGATAGCCTCACTATAATCCCCTAAAACCATTTTAACGTCACAAACAAACAAAGTACATAGGAAGCGAACACAACAATAATTCACACGTAAAACCAATGTAGTGAAAAATGAGAAAGCTACGGAACGTGCGCCGAATTTGTAGCAACACCCCCTATAACAAATGAGAACATTTGCCTCACATACCTATACTCTACTATGTTGCAGGCATTCGGAATTTTGTCATTTTGCTAAATGTCTGGTCGCTAGGCGCGTGATCGACTATGTCACGTAGGTCAGATTCTAAGTTCAAAGTGAAATGAAGAATAATTTAAATATTAATTTAAACTCTTGCATAAATTGTGTTATGAAAGGTTCCACTGTCCTCTCTATTACGGAAGTAGTCAAAGTCAATCGTAAAGTGTCGTCTTGTTATGGGCAAATTGAAATCAAAAGATGCAAATACAGCAATACTTTCTCCTTCTTGATTTTATATGGATCGGCTGTTTACAATATTTTTAGACATTAACAACTGCGAACTAGGAATTAAACTAACGAACTGATTAATTAAAAACATATTACCTTTTTTGTAAAAAAGAGCAATCTATCGCAACTTACAACGCTAAAATATACTGGACTGGTCAATCTCAGAATTTCTTTATCCCCACCTACGCGACCCCGAAAAGGTTCTATATAAAGGCATTAAGGGGTAATGTCCTGGCAGTAATTAAAGGCTCCCAACCACCCCAGGTTGGGTTGGAGGCTGCGCGGGTGGGCGTGGTTGGCGCATGCGTGATGCTTCTTAATTACAGGAACAACGACTCATCTACGCCTAGAGCCTTCATTAGGGCGAGTCCGAGCGAAGGGTGAGACGCCCCTAAGGATTAGGTATGTGTTGACTACATAATGTCATGTGGAAGAAAATGGGTTAACATTTGTTGAGTAAATTAATCTTAGGTAATAAAAAGTAATTTAGTTCAAGTGTATAATGACACACTTGTCATTACACACAACATGTTGACATTAACAATGTCATTAACTTTTCTTAATTCATTTTTCCTTTTTAGATTTTCATAATTTTTCTGATTTTCAACCGTTTCCATTATTTTCGAAGCACTAGGCATTTAGTCGATCAATTGTTCTAAAGAGAAATTTACTTGTCAAACGGATAATGTATCTTAAGATAACCTTTTAGGGTAAAAAACTAAGGTAACCGACGAACATTCAAATGAAATGGGCTCGAAATCGCAGATAAGGGAGCTTTATGAACGAAATAAGGGGGATTTAGGGGGGCTGGGGGGGTAAGTGGGAGGCATTAGTGTGGGCTTCCGTATACAGGCGCACATACGACAGTTATGCGGGTAAATTGAGAAATGTAGTTACCGAATGAGATGGATTCGGTGTATTATGGCGAGAACGCCTCGCAGGTGCTGCATGGGCGTTATTATTCGTATAGTAAACGTTTATATTGATGTTGATATATGCTTTTGCACTAGTTTTTTTTATTTCGAACGGAGTCTGACACGTTGTGTTCTTAGTTTCTATAAGTAAAAAAGTGTAATTATAAAATGTATGTATGGTACTGTTTATTTGTACTTATCAATTAGCTGCGCGCGACCCGCGAAATTCCGATTTTTCCGTTCCAGGACTGAGAATCGCAATTAAAAAAACTATCCTGTGTTAATCCAGGTTTAAAACTATCAGTGTACCAAATTTCAAATAAATCTGTCCAACCGTTTTTGCGTGAAAGAGTAACAAAATTCCTGACAAACTTTAATATTTTGTAAGGATTACGTCCCACTGGACAATTTGTGAAATGTCAAATTATATGAATTTACCGTCGCTTCGCTTACTTTGACACCACATTTACAAGTTAATGTTTGCGAATTAATAATCAATACTGACAGATATTGACATACTAGCGAAGACACAGATATACTAATTAATCCCCGAAAATAACCGTCTCTCTTATTCAAAATATATAACCGTCTCTCTTATTCAAAATATACGTGTTGTTAGCGAGTACGCTCGTTTTTTGCTCAGCGTCTACAGGTCACCGGTAGTGTCTATTGTGTTTTAGAAATAGCCTAGAAGCAAACTTTGTCTAAACAGTGGAAAGTATTTGGTTGAGTCAGAAATTAGCTCATCCAAATATAACAACATAACTTTTATCTTTATTATAGTAGTAGTTTAGGATTTGTTTTATATAATACCGCAGGCAAACAAGCAAACGGGTCACAGATAGAAAATGTTTATTTCCGCCTATTCAGTAATACCAGAGGTTCAGGCCGACCGTATGCTTGTTTGCCAGCTGTGTAGTATAAAAAAAAAAAAGGTTCTACCAATGCGTTACCTGCTACAAGAGAGGGATAATGGAGAGAAGGGAAAGGAGTTGGGCTTACGGATTGCTCACTCACCGAACGAAAAGCTTACAAATAATTCAGTGAGTGGCCAGTACTAGTTTTCAGCGAATGGCCAGTACTAGTTACTTAGTACATGCTTAGAACAAATTACTGACTCTCACAAAATATGTTTACTATTATCTGAATGGACATAGATTCAGGCCTCAATTTTTAAATTACACAATTTATTATGTCGTTCCCGAATAGAAATGTCTCTGGTTATATCTAAATAGTGCGATTTAAATATAAAAAATCGCGGCACGCGACGAGGTGCGGTGCTCATGTAAATCGTGCCTTCAAAGTCCCGTCACGTATGAGGGAAGGGTGCATATATTTTTGATTTGTTCTTGGTTAGGCAATTTTTTTCGTCTATACTTCATCTTGATGTAATGACGATCTATAAAAAGGGTGTCCTTTGTTGAATTTCGGCTCAGGACGTGGAATTATCTATGTAAAACTTGAGGGACGACAATTCTATTTCAACTTAATCGAAATACTGTATGCTAATATTCTGTTTAGTAAAATGTTATGTTATCGGATATTCTCGGTTACAGACACGTGCCAAAGTAGATGTATACTATATTCATAAGGTTGGTCATATTTTTTTTGGTGTATTTTATTGTGGGTAATAAACTTGTATTTTATTTTAATAGGTTTTATTTGTTGTATGGATAGACTTTACAAATCCACTTCAAGAGAGCGCATGTACTCTATAATTCTACACAAATGTTCTGTGTGTTACTGTGTGTGTGTTTGTTTTAATAATTATAAATAATGTATAGTAAGTACTAGAATCAGTTGCCTAGCACTCATCACATGAACAAATCAAGACTTTCTGAACTTGGTACCAAAGTTTCTTTCCGTAAACCAAAACGCGTAGGCGTATTTCTTAATTTGTACCAAGCAATACCTTTGTATGGAAATGCCCAAAAAAATGCTACGATCCCGATCCAACAACATAATGTATCGATCCTATAATTTTTCTTAGCAATTTTAGTATTCACAACGCAAAATCTGCCCTTTCTAATATCATTACTGGTAAGAGGAAATTCGTAAGGAAAATGATTGAACGGTATACCTTTGGGAGCGAGGTACACGTGTCATAGTTGAATTGACAATTTGATTCCCGGTAGCAATATTATTATTTTTACCTATTGTTCTGTGGGAAGCCATATGTGGATTTTTATATAAACGATATTCATAGGGTGGTGGGTGGCGATTTTCTATTTGGTTATGCTCAAGGGCGGATTTATTGTAATAATTGGATCATGATAAAATTGAACACTTAGGTTGAGTTTGGTAGTTTAATATGTTAGGTACTAGGTATATGAAATTATTATAAACTTATGTATCATATATTATTTATTACATGGACCGTCTTTCGGAAAGAGCAACGTAGGACCTGTAAGGTGGTCAGACGACCTGAGGAAAGTAGACGTTTTTATCTTTTTTTTTTATATTACCGATGTTACCTTAGAGTATAAATAAATAAGACAAGTGTTACTAACTAGTCGTCAGGCTGGTGTAGATACTTTTTTAATACTTTTAATTTTTTATACTTTTTTACCTTTTTTTTTGTTTTGAAAGCTGTCATTGCGCCTTGACTCTCCTGTCTGTTTTCGCCCTGTAGGTTCTCTTTGCAACGTTTGTATATTTCTATTTTATTATATTTTATCTCATTTTGAGCTCTGGTTTCCACTTCTCTCTGTCTTCTACAACCGATTTTGGTTATATCTATACTAAATCTTTACCGGTTTTTATCGACAATAGAAAACTATATCCAATTACTAAAGCTAAAAGGATTTAAGATTAAAAGTAGAAAGGGATGACCGTTTTCAGTTGTCTAGTCCCTCAGTGAGTTTTTCCCCTTTGAAATAATTACGTCTTACAAACTATCCCCTTTATCTCTCCCGTTACTATCTGGGACCATTTATACTGGTCACAAACTGAATGTTACCCTGCGCACAATATCCAATGTTTTAGATTAGAACATAAAATTAAATCGCGTCTGTTGGTGGTTCTGATGTTGGTGGCTCACTTGCCTGTTTGTTCGCCGTATAATGAAAAAAAAAATAGCGAAGTCTGCTGCCAATCCTCGACCGAAGACCACTACTACTCTATTAAGAGACTTACGAGAACATAGTAAAATGTATACCTAGTTTGATGAAAGACATCGTTTGATGTCGATTGTTACTAGCCTAACTGGACTGGACGACCTCCGTGGCGTAATGGTCACCACGTCAGACCGCCACCCAGGAGGTCCCGGGTTCGAAGCCCGGTCGGGTCATGCATGATGAAAAACGAACTTTTTCTGATTGGCCTCGGGTCTTGAATGTTTATCTATATTATGTATTTGTTATAAAATATAATATCATTGAGTTAGTATCCCATAACACAAGTTTCGAACTTACTTTGGGGCTAGCTCAATCTGTGTGAATTGTCCTTATATATTTATTTATTTTATTAATATAAGAAACTTCTCTATCAGCTCTATCAGCCTTATACTGTGCTTATACTGACTGAATGGAAGCTCCCAAGAACGGAAAACGAAGTGTTGGTCGACAGCCTACTAGATGGTCTAACGACACAAACAAATGCAGCGAGCAAGAATCGGCAACGAATACCCCACCACCGTATCAAAATGGGCAGAATGGAGGAGATCTATACCCAGCAGTGGGTTGACAGGGGTTAAAGAAGATCAACTGAGTCTGCCATCAGTCGATAGGTGATCAAAAGGTTTAGCAATACCCTAATCATCGATACAGATAAAAAAACGCGTCGTCTTTTTTATCTGCGACCAACATAAATAAACGAGGAGTTACACATTTTTTTTAAAAGTTAATGACACATTAAATTATGGATCTCACTGTCAAACTTACATAAAGAAGAAATAGTTCAAGAGTTATGTGGTATTAAAATGTGTATCTGCAACTGGTTCAACAGTACATAAAAACAGTACTAAACTTATAGAGCAATGGAAAAGTATTTAATGAAACCATCTCAATAATCATATTATGTACTGTTATAGGTATGCACTTTTGTATCCTGGATTTTTCGTAAACTTGATTGCATAATACGCTAACGGCCAAAGGACCAAACTAAAATATTTTATCTCTAAATGTTCGCGTCTTTTCATAACAAAATTAATTTTGTGCAACCATCGGAATTATTTATGAGTTCGAATAAGCAATAAACGTATACCGATACCATGTATTTGCTTACGGTCGTTAAGACCAGGGATTTATCTAAAAAGGAGAACAAAAATGTCCCCGGGTTAACCCTGCGCCCGCTGTCGTAAAGCCAGAGGTACCGCGGACTGGGCAACACAACAAAAATACTTTATTTATATGTTAATGTAATTTATATGACGCTTAATGTCTCTTGGATGCTAACGCACGATTCCGTTCTTTCAGTGTGTTACCGTATAGTAAATGAGATTTTATTTGGTTGAAGTTAAGGTTGGGTTCTGTGTGTCGTGTGTGTGGTGTGTCGATACGATTATGAATGCGCTGTAGGAGGCAGCTTCCAACCCAGCTTCCTCGGGCCGGGGGGACTTCGGGGGAATCAATAAAAATACGCGAGAAAAGCGTTGATTATACAACGAGACTTAGAAAACGGCTGGTTCAATATTCTTTGCAATGTAATTGAAATAAAGAAACGTTTACGGATTCAGAAAATAAAATATAGTGAGCATATTCCTATTTACTTGAATGCCATTGTGTATAACTCATAAGGGCGCTATAAATATTAGTATCTATTGTTTTACTATTGTTATTAATAAAGGAAAAAGGGTTATGGTAGACGAGACTTCATATTATAGTATTATAGTTTAAAAGCACTAAAATATTTGAGTTGAATTATCATTGTGGGATTCATCGGAATACGAGCGTAAACTCTATGTGGCTTTGCAAGTTTGATACTAAATACCGGCCACTTTTCAAAACGACTGTTTAAACCATTCCACGTATTATTATTAGTACTTTACAGCGCACAAAGCACGATGATAAGACGTATATTAGACATTCAAATTAGGCGAAAACAAACCATACCGGGCGAATGATGGACATTTCATCTGTGCATGCGCGGTATTTGCATAAAAATCCACCGCTTTAAATGCAGATTCACGGATTGTCGAGATAAATACAGCACGTAACGTTGTAAAGCTAAAAGGGAAATATTGAGGAATTGAATAGCTCGGATAGTTGTACTGCTGGAGACAGAAGTACTCTCGCGTTTAAGGGTTAATTATTATATTGTTTACAAAACTAGCTAAGCATTTTTTTAAAGTGAATAGAACGTATGGAAAATTTTGAAATCAAAGTCAAAGTTTTGACCATTTTGTCATATTTAATGTGGAGAATACGAATATTTTTTTTATATCAGACCGAAGAGTAAACGGGGTTGTTTTGCATACGTCACAAAGTAAACGTCACGGAATAAAGTATAAGTAGGTAATTTGTGACGAACTTTCAAAAATGACGTATTTATTTGTGACGAATGTACAACAACTCGACGAAACGCTGCGATCGTTTTTTGTATGAAGTTTAGAGCGAATGGAAACCATTTCTCTACTAAGCATCTATGACCCTGACGCTGTAAGCTACCAACGGCGTTTTTAAATCACTGCCTTCTAAGACCTAGAGTACCTAGAGTCTAGGTACTCTAAAGTAGAGTTGAATAGATTTAATTACATGTATTTATACTAACACTGCTTAGTAGGTATACTTACGTACTAATTCCATGAACACCGTGAATAAATCACTTACCTGTTAGAAGAAAATTAAATATTATAAATACAATGTATTAATTTTAAATGGATATTATGTAGTTACGTAAATCATAATAATGACTACTTTCTGTATTATTTTTTTATGTATAGAAATAAGGCGTCGGTGGCGGCGGGTTGTTATGGAATGGTTTTTATTCGATCATAGCGCACCCTTAAGATAACGTTACATTTATGCTCATTGGATGCAGTACCACGCAGTACCACCCTCTCATAGAATGTTGGCGTGAGCAACCGGTGTATCTTTCAGACTTTGATTGAACATTATCAATTCCATAAAAAATTGAGATAATATTATATAATTGACGACCTCCGTGGCGTAATGGTTACCACGCCAGACCGCCACCCAGGAGGTCCCGGGTTCGATCCCCGGTCGGGTCATGATGAAAAACGAACTTTTTCTGATTGGCTTTGGGTCTTGGATGTTTATCTATATATGTTTTTGTTATAAAATATAATATCGTTGAGTTAGTATCCCATAACACACGTTTCGAACTTACTTTGGGGCTAGCTCAATCTGTATAAATTGTCCCTATATATTTATTTATTTATTTATGTATTTGTTATAAAATATAATATCGTTGAGTTAGTAATCCCAAAACACAAGTCTCGAACTTACTTTGGGGGTAGCTCAATCTGTATGAATTGTCCCTATATATTTATTTATTTATATTAACGAATCATCGTTTATTAAGTTGTTAGGTACCTCATTTAAAGGTTGTATTTTTTTTTTATTATCTTCGTAACCACTGTATCGATTTGTTAAAATAAAAAATATATCAGCCAAGATCCACTTCGGATCACTGAGCCAACGAAGTAAGCATAAAAGATGATGATGGAAAGTTGTTATCGCCTATGACCATCAGTAATAACAGAAGCGCTACCAATGCGTTGACTGCATGGTTGACTGCTACAAGAAACAGAATAGAGAAAGGAAAAGGAGAAAGAGAAGTAGTTCCGAATCTCTCACTCATTATTTATAACTATGCTATTTTGTGAGTGGTACTTCCCCAGTGAAGACAGTATCACAAATGCTCTGCCAATCAAATTAATTCTATTACTTTTTTTATATAATTCTACCTAATAAAAATAACTGTTTTTATGCAAGCAAACATGAATTTATGCCCGTTATGTTCCTAAATGGTATTGTGACTGAAACGATGAACAAATCTTGTTTTGGACCAAAATATTGTTGATAAAATCAATAAAAATCAATGGGCGATTATGACAGCTCCCACAAATCGAAGTTGGATTATAAATGAGCGTAAAAATAATATGAAACATTCAAACATAATAATACTGCGTTGGTCTTCGTTGTGAATGGAGATATGAGCACGATTAGGGGCAGGACACATTACGTAAAATGTAGAATTCTCATATTTTAACTAACTGTTGCCATATTCATAAAAAAAACTTTTACCGTATTTTGTACAATTTTTCGACAATTTATCTGACAAGTAAGGTTTTTTTTAAATAAATAAAAAATGTTTGTTAACTTTACGCAAACAGCATTATAAAATCTTTAGGTTCTTTTGTCTAATATTGCTCATTACAATGATACTTTTCTCTTTCGCGATTTATGCTAATTTCATCTATGCTAATTCATCACTTTTGTTACCGAAATGGTAGTAGTTTATAGAGTAGATTAATTTATACAAATCATTTATTACTGTATACTCTGACAAGAGAACGTGTTTGTGAAAACCTATTCTCTGAATAAAAGTGTTGAATTTGAATCGATATAAAGTAATACTAATATCACACAAAGAGGAGCTCGATGGCGTCGCTGTGTGTCGCACTCTAATATGAACACGCAAGTCAAGCGACGTCGACCAGTGTTTGGATGGGTATCATTATCTCGAGCTTCTCCGTGCTTCGGAGGGCACGTTAAGCCTTCGGTCCCGGCTGTTATCGGTAGATGCCAGTCGTTAAGCCAAGTCGGTGGCCTTCGGGCGGCATGAAAACACCGGCCTCTGCCAATCTGCATTGGAGCAGCGTGGCAGAGTACGCTCTAGTCCCCTTCGATTGAAGTGAGACCCGTATCCCTGCAGTGGGATGATTATGGGTTGATATGATGATATGATGAATATCACAATTTATATTTTTGTTTGTAATGAATAAACTCAAAAACTACTGAACCGAATTTAAAATTTCTTTCACCGTTGGGAAGCTACGCTATCCTCGGGTGACATAGGCTATATCTTATTTAAAAAAAAATAGGGATTCCTACTAAAATCCGCGCGAAGCCGGGGCGGGGCGCTAATCTATAAATATCATTAAACATTAATATTATGTCCAAGGAGGATGCTTCCGCACTCCGAACATGCGTCGTCAATTTAAAAACTCTTTTAAATAAATTAAATAGCCGAGATGTGACCATAGCACTATCATCAAAAGATTCAATAAGCTATAATATATGAGACATAAAAACATCACGTCATTATCGCGACGAGTACAGAACTCCCAAACTGTTTCACATTTCTCCAAGAAAAAGTTAATATTTGCGGCACGTCGATTTTAAGGGCTATAAATTTTTGTCATTAGGGTAATAATAATAATAAGTGTTGGGAACAGGATGTTATAATGTCTTTTGTTCGCGTTCGTAACTTGCATACCAATGATATGGCATTAAGAAGAAATAAGAAACTATTAAAAAATCTGCCTTGAATTTCTCATTACAATTTTATTGTAAACTAGCGTAAAACGCTATACTTCGTTTTATATCAAATCAACTATTTTATTTCTGTCTACATGGGCACATAGGAAAAAATACCTAACTAACTAATATAACACATAACTTTAAATAAATAATGTAGTTACTATATTTTCCTAAACTTAGTTGTAACAATATTCCTTTAATTAACATAATAAAAACCTAAAACAACTGACAATTGACTTTAACGGATAAGCTATCCGCAAGTAGGATTTTATTATAATATTCCGTCAACAGAATTATAAGTAATGTTAAGTCAATGGTCGGCGCGTAAATTTTACTAGCTGATACAGCAACATGTCATTAGGTATTAGCATATTGCAAAAAGTTGGCGAGTTGTCAGAAACCGCTGATGCACCGTGGTGAATGGTAAGTGAGGGAAAGCCTGAAAGCTAGATTTATGGTTGTGTTTGATAACTTATTTGATCACTTTATGATAGCGAAAAGTGTCAGGAAAGCTCATAACGCACGCCCGTGCAAATCGCCCGAATTAAGGTTGTACGTACACGGAATAACGTTATTTGAATAGGAACGTACTTACGAATGTGTGTACGGCATTTTTTGTGATGATCCCGCGATTTTGATTTTGGACAAATCCATATAATATGCATTGAATTCTTAACGTATAATAAATTAAATTGTATGACTTGTATTGTCAAAAAAACATGAAAAAATATGGTCTCTGTCTCCATTTCTTTTCCCATTGCCCATTTGCTTTCAATCAATCAAATCATCTCCGAAATGTTAGTACTTTATCTATCGAATAGCTTATTTATTTAATACATAATAATATATACAACATGTTATGACTAGAGAACCTACCTGTGAAGTACTGTGAACTAAAGGCTTAGTACTCTCTGAATAAACCATTTCATTTTCATTTTACAACAGTGGACTTAATTAAAATTTCTCTGGTCATTTAAACATTGTAGTGGTGTCGTTTGATAGTTTTATTTAGTTAGAACAAATTATTAGTTTACTTAAGTAATTAATATCTAGTCTAGTGCGAAAGATGCGATTTTGTCGCACAAAGTCGTCAGTGTGCAGAAAACCTATACGTATAAAACGGAAATTTGCGTATCGAAATGTAGGTGGCGTCTTTATAACGGAATAGAAATCACATAACAAACTTAAGTACGAATGAGTTGAAAGGTAAATTACTTTATAAGAGTTCACCTAGGCTTCCTAGGGCGTATGTTACGTAGAGAAAGATGAGGTGAATGACACGTTCTTGTTTGCTAACTTGTCACTTGTCATCTATTTGTGCCTTCTTCATGTGGGAAAAACTAATGTTATTGTATCTGCTGGCAGTCACTACTTTAGTTTAGGGACAGACGACAATATTCGGTAGTAAAAGCTTAACTAGCGATTTTTAAACCCATCCAAATAATGAATCATGTTGACGTTGTTTAACTTGTTCATTCAAGCTTGCTAGCCCGACCTGCGTCCACCCGCTTTTGTCCTCTCTGTGGTCAATAACATTGGAGTGAGAGTCATATGAAGTCATATCATGACATACCAATGATATTAAAAAAAGAATCACAATTAGATATAGCACTTAGCAAGAAAGTTAACATTAAAACGATTATTAGTTAGGAGTAAAAAACCCATTCAGATATCCCACATGAGTCATTTAAAAACGTAAAAATAGCATTATAAATTTTAACAGCAGTTGTTGAAGACACGTTTATAATAATGATAAGTTGATTTAAATAAAATGTTGGTATTAGCATGCCACTTGTGCTTGTATGTTTCCATTGTTTTCGCTAAATGACATCAAAGTTGCGCGACGACTTGTAGTTAGCATGTGAAATAAAAACTGGGCAAGAGTAAGTTGAAACTGGGCTCAGGGTTCTGTATGTTAAACTTACGAAAACACGCTGACTATCGACAAATTATTCTAATTTGGAAAAAAAAATGAAAGAAAAGTTTCAGCCCCAAGTATAAATAGAATGGTAAAAATAAATAACATCAAAATGATCAAAAATTATTCTAATCTTTGAATACACTTTCAATCCTTTTCTCCATCGTTGTGTCGTCGTAGCGGGCAACGCATTTGTAGCGCCCGTAGAGTTACTAATGTTTATAGACTGCGGTAACCATTTTCCATTAAGTGGTTCAAGTCCACATTATGTCTCAAGCTATCTCTTGTTTCTTCTTTAGTTTTACAGTGACAGCTATAATTTAATGTGTCATTAACTTTAAAAATGCGTTTCAGAAACTGGCTGTAAGTCCCGCCAGGGCTGGGGCACCTAGACAGGTCGGTCGTGGTTTGTAGGTCTAAGGCGACGTATTTTGCCTTTTTAACCCACTTGAAGTTACACTTGAAACGCTGTTAACTCTTACTAGGGTTTCGTTATTTTATAAATTCAGACAGGAACCCTAAACTTCGTCCGTTCTTCTTAGAATCGTAAGCTTAACAGGTGGACGATGTCTATACTCGAATTCCATTTAGTCATTCAGTTGACAGCTTCAATTTCAACCTAAAAGATTTTTATGTCGCTAATAGACAATGAATAAGTTATAATGAATACCTAAATACCTGCATTTGTAGATAAAATGCAAATGTGTAGATCCTATTATGTATAATGAATAATTTAACAGTGGTTCAGTAATAACAACATAGTCTTATGGTGAATTGCTCAAAAACCATATTAAATATATAATATGCCTGTCACTGTCAAACTGAAGAAGAAAAACAGAGATAGCTTGAGAGTTAACGTGGAATTAAAATTGAAACCCATTTTAGAAACTAGCTTAAAGTCTGTACTTTGCAGTCTTTTCTTTGTCGTAAAAAAATATATTCTGTGTCAAAATGTGACGAAAAGGATTAGTCCATGCTAACTATCAATGTTTGGTTATTTTTATATAAAAAAAGTATTAATTCTATAAAAAATTCTACAAAATAATATATTTTTAATTAACTATTGTTACCGAAACTTATGCAAATAGGATTAACGTATAATGAAATAAATATACGTACTTATACTATCGAATGGATGATGTACATGAAACAAAAAGAAGTAAAATATAGTTATTACATAATAATATGTACCTAATCAAATATGACTGAAAATAAGACAACAAAACGCAACTACACTCTAAATAAAAATAAGGTAAGTAATACTAATTTAATAATTAAATACCATTTAAATACTGCATATTTATGTGTAACGAACGCTATTTTATCTGTGGTTCGAATTCCACTCAAGACTATGGTGTGGTAGTACCTACATGTCTATTTAATATTGGTCTGAATGTTTTCTATCTACAAATGTGTGGTTTTCAAAAACAGTTACATTAGTAACAATAGCATAGACTTTGCATAGTTTGGAACAATGCGTTGTATCATTCGTAAAAAAAAATACAAAATATAGAATTGTGTCATTTTCTTCTTGGGGATTACAATCGTGACTAGCGGTTAATTAGCTAAAAACGACACATTATATTGAGGCTGTTACTGTAAAACTAAATTAAAAAAATGGATGGAGATTTATTACGATTAATACAAAGAGTAGAGGTTAATACAGAGTTAAAACAGTAATTGTTAGTACCTTCAAACATGATATTTACTCATCCGCAGTTCATCATCAATGGTCAAAATACGAAAAGAAGGAGTAGGTAAGTAAAATAGGTACGTAAGAAAAAAAAATACGTAAAAATTTTTTTTCCTCTTCAAATTTGACTTTCCTAATCACAGCGCAAAATCTTGGCTGTAATATAATTCAGTTCTAACTTCTAATCAAAAGATTCCTACAAAGTTAATTTGTTCACGGAAAGAATTCAATTACTCGATACGTTAAACTTTTCCTATTAAGGGTTACACGTAGATTATGAAACTTCTATCAGTGAATTTGCGAGGTCACAATTAAGGATTGAATGCGATACTTCTGTATGTCTCCCTCTAACTAATGTTATTCCTGTGCGATGGAAAAGCATAAATCACGAAAAAAATTGTTTGACTTTAGAATTGTCCCAATTTTGGGAAAGTTTTTCTAGCTGTTTCGTTGTCTGTCGATTACTATAATATGTATAATAAGTAACTAACTAGCTGTTGCCCAGGGTTCCGGGCTTTTCAGATTTATATATTTTCCTATGGCAATCACACAGAGGTTTTTTATTGGAAATTTAGTTTTCAAAATCGGTTCAGTAGATTACCCGAAATTACAACCTGGCTTTTAACTGTTTACAATATTAGTATAAATGTGCTATCTTTTACGCGGTCTGCCGCGAACGTCTATTATTTATTTACTTAAGAAAAAAATGTTGGTCACGTTAGCAGACAAAAAGGTATTAAAAAGGCAAAGATTGATGGAAAAGAGTAAAAAATTCTGATATTAATATAAACGAGACATGCGTGGCGTTCTGTTTGGGTTACAGTCACGTAGCGAGGTAATGACAAATTCGCTACCATTGTTATTTATTCACAGGATTTTTTCAACGTTCAAGGTTTTCATTTTGAGTAACAATGTGAACGTGCCGATAGAGAATTTAGGTGTTAATTATGCAAAAAGTTTTCGAGTAGGAACACAGGCGTAATTCTGATTAGATACCGCAAAAGTTAACTGGCCATAACAATTTCCAATTTGTGATGCTACTGATGCTACCTTTTTTAACAAATGTTGTTTTTGGCTCGCTGGATAAACTAACCTCTGGTTCAAATTGTGGCGTGTAACAGTGCTATTTATTTACATAATAATTTATTTCTAAATAATCACTTGCTCAGTGGAAGTGGTGCGAAAGGTCTGGATTTTCATTATTTTTTATTGTTTTTAAATAGGGAAACAAAAAAATTGTATACTTTACTAATTAATTATTATCGTCAAATTACTGCTAGAAAGTAGTAATGTGAAACAGAGTTGATGATCTTAACAGGTTGGGAAATTAATAATCATTTGACATTGACACAACACAACTGGACTTTTGATAATAATTACTTGACTCCCGGCACCGAGAGGAAATTGCGTTTAAAGAGGATGATTCATCGCGATCAGCACATCACAGTCGCGTCATCTATTAAAAATTACGCCTGTGAGTAGGAGATATAGCGAGGTTGCGAAACAATGAGTTAATTTTTCGATTAAGTTTCCAAGTCGGGTCAGAAGTGAAATCTGGTGGGTTCGCTCGCTGCCCTCGAAGCATGGATGCGTGTAATTGCAATAAACGGCGCAATTAAACGTTGTCAAGCGACGCTTATTACTTATTAGCGGAGAGACGGTAAAACACGTAATTAGCCGTTGCCTCGAGGAGTATATGCTGTATGCGTTTTGTTTAACATAAAATTATATTGAAAGCTTCAATCTGTAATCTACGTATTTTACTAACTCAGTTTGCTAACAATGTTATACTAGTCGCCAACACGGCTGGCTCGCGCAGACGTAGAAGACGACAAAGTTCGAAACTCATACCTATTAAGTAGGTATTACTCGGTGCGTAACGACAATCCATTTTCAATTGTTTTATAAACAGTGAACGAGGTGATCCAAAACAAACCCAGGTTTTGTATTCCAGATTTTAGAGGATATGTTATACTGTTCTAGTCTATCACTATCTCTCTATCGGGATCGGGTGGCTAACACTTTTTTTTTGCTCATTAAGTATTGTAGGCGTTCATATTAAAATCTTCGGTTCTACTAGTGTCCATCCGAACGAAACACCTAGTCCTGTCAAAAAAGACATTACTAGTTAGAAGGATCAAAACGTCGTCCGTATTTTCGGAGTTTCCTCTCATGGTTGGCCCGCTTATTGTGGGTTTTTCTACTAAGGGAATTGTATCACCATTTTCAGTTTTATTTTATTTAACCCATTTACACGAATTCAATGGAATCGCTGTATATATTCAACTAAATGAATACGCAAGTTTAGCAATAAAAAAACCGACACGTATTTGGTAAGGGTTTAATAATTTTAGAAGTGGTAGAGCATTTATGAAGTGTATACCACCTACTGACAAAATATAGGCGTGAAGCAATAAGTTTCGTTCAGTGAGATATAGGAAAGAACTGCTCTTTTATCCCTTTTCTGCCTATATCCTCCTAGCAAATTGTTCAATGACTCTCCTGCCGGGCTAACATGACAAACGCTACAAAATTTTCTCGCTCCGCTCTACCAATAGCGTATCTCGGTTATGTCTACTGTAGACAAAACAGACATTGCTATTGGCGAAGAAGCTTTGTCGCGTGATAGAAACTATCTCGAGTGTGAGCATGTTAGACTGGCTGGAGTCTCTGCTCCATTAGTCTGTGGTCACTTAACCGTCAATTAATGGTCAAGTGACCACAGTCGCACATACTTGCTCATTTACCGTCTTTTTTCAAAAATCTCTTTTATATTTATGCTTTGGAGGCCACTGAATACCTTTGCAACGTATACACTTGTGTATACGCCACTTTTGTCCCAGACATCACAAAAGTTCATAATACGTCAGTTAACCAGGTCGAAATGTGTATGTATATGTGTATACATGTAGGTAAACACTTTTGATACATTAGACACAATATGGGACGAAAACTGGGACGAATGTGGCATAAACCTCTCTTACAGTGCAACACAACAAATGCGGAATCGTTTGAATGATTACGTGGATAGGTAGTCATTACGTCTAATAATGCTACTAATTAACATGCGATCATTATGTCCGACTGTCCGTTATATAACTACAATTATTAATTACATTGTCACGAAGGTATATTAAGTATAAAACATGAACAACTCCGTTCGCGTGGACATTAAGGCGCGGTCCCACTGCTGCGCACGCTGTGCACGAACACGTGGGCCACGTGGCACATTACAGCTGCGTGGATGACCACGTGGGTCTACGTTTCCACAGCGTGCGCAGCGATGTGCACGCTTTGTGGAACAAGCTGTGTACCGCATTCACTGCGTGCATGGCGTTGACAGCGTTGAGCTACGTTGAGCAAGCCACGCGTGTATCAATGACGTCACTTGATGGTTAACGTGTCCGTGGGTTGCAGTGGAAACAATCACGTACATCCTCTTGCAAAGCAAAGCTTAACACACGTGCGTAGCCTCTTCGTGCGCAGCAGTGGGACAGCGCCTTTAGGTAAAGTAAAACCTACATTAAAAGTATTTAAACCCACACAATGGACACACAGGCCCGGTGCTTAAGTGGCTAGCAATGGCAACTTTATCCCAAGGGTGCAGGTTCGGATTCTACTCAAGACAAACATTTGAGTGCATGATTTTCTATGTATAATAAATAAGCATTTATATACAAAAATTCTAGCATTCTAGCACCCACAGTACAAGCTTAGTTTGGGACTAGATGGCATTGTGTCTCCCTCATTTTATATAGCGCGAGATAGCGAAAATTTATTAAATATTAATAATAATAAATAAATAATATTAAATATAGGGACAATTCATACAGATTGAGCTAGCCCCAAAGTAAGTTCGAAACTTGTGTTATGGGATAGGACTAAGTCAACGATACTATATTTTATAACAAATACAAATTTAGATAAACATCCAAGACCCGAAGCCAATCAGAAAAATTTCATTTTCATCATGACCCGACCGGGATTCGAACCCGGGACCTCATGGGTGGCGGTCTGGCGTGGTAACCATTACGCCATGGAGGTCGTCAAATTTAAACAATTTTGATTTAAAAATTTAGACAGAAAAGTCTTATAAAAACAGTAACATGTCAATTGTTTGGTTCGTAACTGACGTAAAATGTAAATAAAGTGTTGACCGTACGTACGTTGACCTATACTTAATAATTCAACATGTCAAGTATTATCTATAGGGTGATATCTCTTCATTTTAAATATCTCAAGTAACAATAATTTACAGTAGTTATATGCTTTATGCCGCGAATATTGATTGCAAGCATTTAAATGCGGCGAGCATGGCTCCATTCGTTGCCAAAGTAATGAAACTGTGTGATGAGGATACCCATATTATTATGTATTACTGTCTTTGCGATGTAAACTGCCTATTTATGTAGTTTCTTATGTTCATATCAATACCAAAATAAAACAATGTTAATTTTACTAAGTAGGTAAAAATATTTTATAATTGCAAAGAAACCACCCAAACGATGTAAGAATTAGGTTTTTTATGGTAAGTTACTCTAATCAAGAGATTAAGTTAAGAGAGGTAGGGAGGGCACAGTGGATAATCCGCTCAAATCGGAGCAGCCCGTCTGGCGAAGAACCTCCACCTTATAGAAGATCGTAGCCAAATAGCATTGATCTCGGCCATGTACGGTGAGTAAGCTTGAAGAAGCACTTGGCGGGGTTGGAAGGGTTGGCAACGCGTGAGTGATACCCCCGGTATTGCAAGCGTCTATAGGCTACGGTGATGCTTACCATCAGGCGGGCCGTATGCTTGTTTGCCAACTTTATGGTATAAAAAAACACATTTCAACAAAATTTCATCAAACATTAGACGTAAGTAATTGAAATGTACATTTTTCTCGTTGAAATACTTTGAGAAAACATAGTTCTTGCTTCGTTTGTAAGATCATGTTTCTCTGGAGCTATCTGTACTACCATAGTTTTTAAAAAGTAGCTCATAATGGTTTATTTGATGATATTATGTACCTGCCTACAACATGACTAAAGAACGTGTCTGTGACGGCCTACTCCCTAAATAGACGATTTCATTTTAATTTTAAATTCGGGTGTATCCCAGTATTTTCCAACACCTGTAGTTTTATGGAACTGTTGGGATATTCACCATGCTATTCACCCATCAACACACTATACTGTACTGAAGGGGACTCTAATATGAGGCCTCAACAGTTCTATAGACCTACAGGTATGTAGGTCTACAGGACTACATATTCACTGTTGTGTCACTGTATTTCTTGATGAGAATTAAATGAAGTGTGAAAGTGACAAAACATTGTATGACTTATTTACTCGTTATTACTACGTTTAATTTTGTAACACAGTCTGTATTTTTAAGATTTAGGTACCTACGGTAAAATAACTTAGGTTAGAAATAGACTAATATTTTTATTTCATAATCCAAATATCGTTTATTTTAACCGGAATTAAAAACATTTTATCTTAAATTTGAATATACCACAACAAATAACTTTTAAACATATTGTTTTTTTTATATTTAATTTTCTTTGCAAAGCATTACTACAAACTGTATAGTAAACTGCTAATAAAATCACGGATAGAGGCAGAAACCTGTAATTTGCCTAACCGTTGTTTACGAGATGATGACACATTTACAATGTAACTAACAAAGAGTTATAACTGTCGTGTTAAACGCTCCGCGGGTAATTATTAAGCAGGTTAAATAAAATTAACAGTTTATTATAAATATAATACTTATTTACATTCAAGGTAGGTATTGCAATGATTTTTGTTATTTATACGTTTAAATTCTTTGTTTCTCTAATTGCCAGTTTCCGAAACATATTTCTAAAATTAATGACATATTAAGTTAAATTATAGCTGTCAGACAAAGAAGAAGAAAAATAAATAGCTTGAGACCATAGACCTAGGATCACTAAAGCGCGATCCTAGGTCTATGCTTGAAACTTAAAGTGGAAATAAAATGAAAACACTTTTTATATAAGCTGGATGTAAGAGATTTTCACTTATGAGAGAAATAAATTAACTTATTAATATCTAATACTTGCACAGTTCAAAAAGTGCCATGGATTAACACTCATAAAAATATTTTTTTTTTAGTAGTAGTAGACAATAATTTTTTCTTAAATACTCCTCAGGCTGAGAACGACCACTTCCTAAAAGGACAACTTCTTAAAAACGACAACTTCCTATACGACAAATTTCTTAAACGACAACTTGGTACATATGTCATCATATTTATATCGCTTGGTGTGCGACGGATAAACTACTTCAATTGCTCAGTACATTTCATTACTTAGCGTTACTCGGAGTAAGGTTAGTTCAGTCATTTATCTTAAATTGAAAGTTGTTTTATAATTATCTATATTCTATAGGTCACTTTAATTACAACTAGGTACGTTAAACCTATAAAAAAATTAGGACAATCATGTTTAATTAAATGAGAATTTTTACTCGCCATAGGGAGCTCTTTTGATAAAATTATAAAGAAATAACCAGAGGGGGGCATTTGGATTTGATACACTTATTGTAAGTACTGTTGCTTTGCCAAATAAAGGGCATAAAGAACTGGTTCTTAGGACAAAGGACCCTCATAATGAGGCCAGCATATTGTCTGAAGAGCCCTTAGAATCAAGTCCCGATACTGCGTCGGCAATATGTTTTTTTTATTATGAGAGCGATTTCGACTTCGCCATTGAAATTATAGTCACCATCATATTATTTCAATTAAAACTTTTGTGTGAAGATAAAACTGATGAATATTCATAAATTATGAAACGGGGGCGATATTTTTTGCTAATGTTTCATGAGTTAAAAGGAGCTTCACTGTGAACTATTTATTGAAACCGTGAGAACGTTTCTAATTAAGTATACATTTTAATATGTTAAAATATGAGAGTATACAAAAATTTTATTCAGCATCTCTTTTTTTCAGGAATATGGGCAACACTAAATTGCCGCATCGGGACTGTCTACGAAAATCTATCATTATCACGGAAATCGATCGATTCATTGTAACCGTAAAGTCCATACCAATTGCACTCCACAATATTCTCTTCCTTTATTCTAGCATTAACGATATCCCGTTGTATATCTTTATCTCATTCACACGACTAATCCATGTCAATCTCAAAATCAATATAAACAAATCAGTCCCAATGCTTCACATCCGTGAAGACGACTAGACGTGGACTTCCTTATTGCATTAACTGATGGTCTCGTCCAATCAGAGGACAATCCCGACCGAATGTGGACTATTTAGCGCCGCACAACCGGCTCAATTAGGACGCAGAGGATATGCGGGCCCCTTCCTACTGGGTGACGGGGAGCGATAAAATGCTGCGGCACAGATTTAGGCATTTTAATTTTCGTCGACCTTATAAAACATTTATTATTATTTTTTTATCTTTATTGACCTAATGCTAAACGCATTCTCTACCAGTCAGCCATTAGGAGTGTAGAAATTAACGAAAGTGGCATATTAAAATAAAATATAAAGATCGGTTTTTAGTCAGCGAATGTGGGGAGGATGTCAGGCAGACGTCCTGGCCGCGCCAGGTATCGCAGGAGCAATGCAGTGTTGGCTGATCTGCACGAGATGGAAGCAGTAGACTGGCGGGACTTCGTGCAGAACAGAAATCTCTAGCGCTCTCTAGTTTCAGAGGCCAAGATCCACTTCGGGTCACTGAGCCAGCGGAGTAAGTAAGTAAGTAAAATATAGGTAAAGATATTTCGGAAGTATTCTTCGTAATCAAATTAATAGTGGTTTTCATACCAAATATTACTATCACATAGGGCAATATAGAACCAATTATCATTTTCAATTCATCGACATTTTAGACGCCTTCACACCGACCAGTGATTCCCCGCTCTTATTAGTTCCATGAACAGATTGAAATGGTATCAGAGTACCCGTTTACATAGTGATTTATTTAACCTTCTCGAAATTATTCAATTATTCTTATAAGTCATTTTCGATATGGTAAACGTGAAGTTATTGTAATATACGGAATAAATGCTTCAGAAATAACATTATAACAACGTGACAAGTGATACTTGTGTAATATGTATATGTAATACATTTATAGTGCAGGGGTCGGCATTGTCGGCAAAAAGACCGTTCGTACGATTGCGTACCGCATCCGGACCGCGGACTGACCGCTATTTTTTTTGTCATACGGCAGAGAAACAAGCAAATAAAGCAAATGATTAGTAATAAATAAAAAAGATGTACCTAACAGTTGTCTCGTGGCTCGCGACTGTCCTTGTATTGGGTTGCAACTGAAAACCAGTGTTTTGCTCACTATGAGCAATATTATGATACACTAAGGTGCGACCTGTTCGTATGCTGCGGATAATTAGTTTGTAGTTTCACCCCGTATTTTTGTGTTTTTGTAAGTTAGTTGATTTGATTTTATATAAGTATTTCTTAAAATGTAAATTGTTATCTATATGCGTTTACATGTGAATAAATGATTTATCTATCTATCTAAATAGGTCATCTGATGGAAAGTGGTCACCACCGCTGTCTATGAACATCGGTTACATCAGGAGCGCTGCCAATGCGTTGCCCAATATAAGGAACTTGCTGCTTCACACCGATATTCTGTGCGAGGATGGTATATACCAATCAAAATAATATTATCATAATATTATTGGCATTCAAAGTATGAATATTATTCATACTTTGAATGCCATGCAAAATCTGACTTATTTATTCTTAGTTGATAAGAAATTTCTTAATGTTTATCGGCTTACTCTTATCATTTTTTTTTGTATCCGGATCCCTCTTAAAAATGACCAACCCCTGGTCTACTGTATGTACTTATTGTATTCTTCTGAATAGATTCATGACTCTGTTGAATTTTATAATAACAAAATGATACATATTAAACATTACTGTTGTTGTTTTTTTATTTTACAATAAAAGATTTTTCCGTCTACGTACATAATAATGTATAATAAATTAAAGTTGAAATTTTACATTTATTTTTAATTTAATGGAAGCTATTTAAAAAAAGTTCTATTAACGTAGGTAAGGACATATATAGTTGGCTTAGTTTACGTTATATGAGGGAGTAGGTTGATAGCAAAGCGAACACGGAACAAAAGCGAAAATTTTCCACTACAATCCAAGTACAAAACACCCATAACATTACTCTGGAAGCAACGATCATACATACATCTCACAGTCAAATATTAAGGTAATTTGTGACGATTTTGTCGCTCATTTATTATGCAAGGAATATAAAGTGCTGAAGGAATCGATTATACTTATAATGGAGACAGCTGCAAATCATGACTACCTATCTGAATATCAATGCATCTACATGACACCGTGTACGCTCGCCACTATACATATATTCATTATTATTATATGAAATATGTAGGGATCGTCACGTCTCTTATCTGTTAATATGTACGTAACTTTACGTTTTCTATAAAATTAACATGTTCAAGTGTGTTGTTTACACATAACGATGTTTAGAGCGAGTGCTCTAATGAATTCGGAAGGAATACGAGATGGAATGAGGTGTTATGTACCGTTTTAGCTGTTACAACATACTAGGGAAACGGTGGTAATTCAGATAGTTCAGTATGTAAACTACCACCGCTTCTCTAAAACGGCTAAAATCTAGAATAAGCATTTTCAATAGTACTAGATTAAAGTTTTCTGTACTTACAAATAGATTATGATTTTAGTTTTCTTTTCTGATTGGCCTCGGGTCTTGGATGTTTATCTATCTATATATGTAGTTGTTATAAAATATAGTATCGTTGAGTTAGTATCCCATAACACAAGTTTCGAACTTACTTTGGGGCTAGCTCAATCTGTATGATTTGTCCCTATATATTTATATATTTATTTATCTAAAGATTGGCCTGTAAACTAAGGATTTAGGAAGAGCGGGATCCTCTGCTATAAGCTTAATAGGTGGATCCCAAAAACATGTATACATTTAGCACACGTTATATAAGGCTGTAACAATAAAAGATTTTAAAAAAAGATTTATTATTAATTAGGTGGTTTGGGGAAATTTGAATAGTAATAATATTTCTCGACTCGTAAAAAGGAGGACTTTTTTATTTATTTATAAGTATATTTTTTTCGGACAATAAAAAATCCATATTTGTTAGTAATAAATGTACTTAACTTATGTTATTGGTAGGGAGAGTGCTCCCAGTTTTTAAATTTTCAATAAAATTTATAAAAAACCATAGCTCCTTCATTCATAGGTATTTTCATAATATTTTTTCTAATCACCTATGTTTAATTTACTCAATATACTATTTCGTCTTTTCTACATTTATTCAGTGTATTCAATAAATTATATCAAAAACTATAATTTCATTACAAGTCAATACAATACCTTTTTAAAACCATAAGAACTTACGTACATAATAGACCACTAACTTGACAAAAAATCATTTAATTAGATTATAATACGAAGTAGAAAAAGCCATATGGCAGATAGTTAGTTATATAGCGTTTTGTAATAAAAATAAATAATAACTAACCTAAAATCTAATCAAAACAACTAAACGTGAATTAACCTCACAAAATAAGATAGACCACGCGCGCCCTACGTAAAGACGGCTAGCTGCTGACAGTAGTTAAACGGATTTACGTCGTGCAACTTTACAAAACGGGAGAGTACCTAGTTGACCTAGTTGTCTTCTTTTAGGGGACAATAGTACCTACAAGAAACGAGGCAATATTTAACTGAAAATATAATCTTCTACAACATGGCAAAAGGAAAATTATAATTAGATGCTGCAATAATAAATAAAATCCTAAAATTGCAGATAACTTTATTACTTTGCATCAAACTAAGCAATACCTAGACCAGTCCTGGTCGCAGTGCTATTAAAGCCGCACAAAACAAAAATAAAAGCAATACCTATGTTATGTTATGAATAAAACTACACATAGTTGGGTAATAATACGGCTGTTTTCCGCCGAACGGTTCCTATTTCCCGTTATCTGCCGTAATTAGATGAAGCTAAAGCGAAGATATCTTCATTTTCTGTTTACAGTAATGAAAATATCGAGGCGGGCAGGCACGGCACGAGCGCGGGTAACCGCGAACCCTTTGACAAACACTCTACCTCCATTAATTTTTATGATGTTTACTTAGAGATTGTTTATTAAGTGAATAAAGTGCATATAAAAGAGTTGTAAATGTAATTAGAGATATTACTATGGAAAAAAATACACTCAATAAAAAGACTCACAAGTCTAACAACATATTTTTTCTTATAAAAAAAATAATATTATTGTTGTCACAACATTACGTAGGTACTCGTATTTCTTTTTATGAAAGAAATGCATTATGCTTAAAAAAACGTGTTATAATTATGTTATTAGAAATATTAATATGTACTTCTAAGGTACTAGTTTATTTCAAAATATTTTCTTATAAAAAATATTGTACCTACTTAAGTCTTTTATTTTTGGTAGGTAGGTATAGAAGTTATCTCATGTCATTAGAATATTGTAAAAATATTCGAGAGAAAAGCTTAAAATGTTGGTTTTACATAAAAACGTGTGGTTATGTTGTGTTAGCATTCAAAACGTGACTATTCGCAAGGCCTATTTATACGGTAGATTAAAATCTGTAGACATATTTTTATTGGCGTAGGACATAAACGTATTTTACTGTAAATTTCATTCATAGATTTCAGTCTGCAATCATTTTATACGATATTTTTCATATGATGTTTAACTTTAAATTAAAATTCTCTACATTTTCCTATGTTAAGTGAGGAAAAACAAGTTTTCCGAGTCACCTGATGTATTTTAGAACAAAGCGAGCGGAGATATTTTACAAAATATCAGGCGGGCCGTAAGCTCGTTTGCCACCTTAGTACTTACTTACTAGGTTGGCGCGAGAACCCAAAGTGGGTTTTGGCCTCCGATAACAAGATTCTCCACTTTGGTCTGTCCTGCGCCAACTCCTGCCACTCTACCCACCACCATATGGTATAGAAAAATATATGTAAAGATAGAAAAGATCATAATGAATAAATAGATCGTGTATGACTCTCTAAGTATATTTAATTATTTCAATTGTACATTTTCTTTTTGAAAACCTTGTCGATTTTTGTTCAAATAGGTACTTTAACTTTATCATCGTGTTTAACATAGCATTGTCCTAAATCGGTACAATACCTACTTATCAAAGGCTTACAATCTACAGAGATACGACAAAAAACAATGTATTTTCTTTCTATAAGGGTAAATTACAAGTCTAGAACAAGTCTGTGTCACGAAGTAGGTTCAGATAATTACTGAGTTGTGTACCATTCATATTTACAGGGAACTAAAATGAAGTGGTAGACGTTTTCTTAACGTCCATTTTCACCAGCGCCTCCTAGCGGTAGGAATTACCTTATGTCATCTAATGTCATGCAAATTGTTTAGTTGGGTCATTCCCAACCCAACACTAGGAGGCGTTGGTGAACATGCCTGTTTGCCTTGTACCAGGTGTTTTCTATGTATAAGAATTAAAAAAAAACGGGCAAGCACAATGTAGGGTTCCGTATTTGCTGTGCTTTGCTTGCTTTCCGTTGAGTCCAATATCTACCACATTTGTAAGTTTTCATAAAATAAATTTTATTTTATCAGTTCGCCGGCTATTACTTGGTAACTAGTAGAGCCTACTTAACCGTTTTCCTTGTAGGTTCACTATATGGACTACTACCATGATTTTTTTAAATTTCTAAACATAAGACTTTCGGAGATAGAGGGGGGCCCCGACCACCGTGAAAAACGAAATAATTCTGAAACGGATCATTGTATCGAAAAATGATCTTTCCGCATCCTCATTGTTTTGAAAAGACCTAACGATACCCCCCAACATGGGGTGGGCGCGAAAAAAAAATCATTTCCACTTTACATGTTTTCAAACCACACCCAAAATATTTTTTTTTTTCAAAATTTTCTTCCAGTACTTTGTTAACATTGTTAATATGTGTATACATATCAAATAACAGCTTTCTAGCATCAAGCGTCTAGGCGTTAGACCGCGGACAGACAGACGGACAGACGGACATGGCGAAACTATAAGGCTTCCTTGTAGTTTACTACGGAACCCTAAAAAGGACGGGTTACACTCCGGGAGTGCCGGCAGAAGTGAAAACTTAAACATCAACGTTGTGCATTTTTGAATATTTTGGAATGGTTAGGGAATCTTACGCTTTTTCGATCAGGCTACGGATCTGACGCGAGTTTAACATTTTTAACCCATCTAAAAAAAGTGCCAAGAGCCGCTAAAGAAGTTTTCACTTCAAAATATTTATGTGTACATACACAATCTAGTACAAATACAAGCTTAGTTGCTTAGTTTGGGACTAGATGGCGTTGTGTGATTTGTCCAAGAACAATGGGCCATCGCGACAGGCCACTAAAAATACTTCGCATAACATTGCGCAACGTGTATGCCGTTCGATGTGAATGAGACATTAATCCCGTGGTGGTTTCTCTTTGTTAGAGGCGATTAAAATAATAATCGCAACTCTAATGCTTTGTAAATAAGAGGTTGGTTTCAAAGTCTGCTAATTAATAGGCGTGGTTTGTAACTTTGAATATCTATATATATATCTAGTTAGACAATAAATGTAAACCGCTTTAATCTCAAGGAAAATCTTTTGACAGTTCATTCATTAAGCAGATATTTGGGTTATAATGTTTAAACAAATACTAGCTGTGCCCGCGGCTTCGCCCGCGTGGAATTGGACTTGTGACTAATTAAGTAGTATAGACGGATTTAACAGTCTCCTATTACTGTAGTTTTCCCCGAGACGTCGTTCGATGCCAATAATTTTGTTCCCGTGGGAATTAAAAAAAAAACAACTTTATCCTTGTCAATATCATAAAGGGAATCTCTATTAAAAAAATCAGCTTTTCAGGTTAAGCGCTTCCGATAATACACGCGTTGTCTAATTATTCCGAATCCTGTGGGAATTTAAAAAAAATCCCATCTTTATCCTTGTCTGTCGTTCTTTACACTTTATAAAGGGAAGCTTAATACAAAATCTAGGAGTTCTAGGTTGAGCGCCCACGATAATACACGTGCAGTCCTATTTTTTCGTTCCCGTAGGAATAAAAAAAAATCCGACTTTATCCTTGTCAACATCATAAAGGGAATCTCTATAAAAAATTTCAGCTTTCTAGGTTGAGCGCTCCCGATAATACACGTGTAGTCTTATTATTCCGAATCTTGTAGGAATTTTAAAAATCCCGTATTTATCCTTGTCTAATTACTTTATTAAGGGAAGCTTAATACAAAATCTAGGCGTTCTAGGTTGAGCGTCCACAATAACACACGTGCAGTCCGATTACTCCCGTTACCGTGGGAATTGCATAAAACCCCATCTTTGTCCTTGTCAATATCATAAAGAGAACCTCTATACAAAATTTCAGTTTCAAGGTTGAGCGCCTGCGATAATACACTTGCAGTCCTATTACTCCCTTTACCGTGGGAATTTTGTAAAACCCCATCTTTATCCTTGTCAACATAATAAAGGGAACCTCTATACGAAAATTCAGCTTTCTAGGTTGAACGCCTGCGATACAACATTTACAGTCCTATTACTCCCTTTCCCGTGGGAATTGTATAAAACCCCACCTTGGACCTTGTCAACATCATAAAGAGAACCTCTATACAAAATTTCAGCTTTCTAAGTTGAGCGCCTGCGATAATACACTTGCAGTCCTATTACTCCCTTTCCCGTGGGAATGTCGTAAAACCCCATCTTTATCCTTGTCAGCATCATAAAGGGAACCTCTATACAAAATTTCAGCTTTCTAGGTCGAGCGCCTCGATAATACACGTGTTTGTAAACGCTTAGGTAGTAGGTCACCTCATTTCATCCCTCTAGTCTAGGGGTTACTCATTTACCGCCAGGAGAATTCCTGCAAAATTTCAAATAAAATGTCTAATCTAGTTTCTTCATACAAACTTTGGACCCCCGTTTCACCCCCTTAGGATAGACTTCATGGGGAACCTATGCGCCAAATTTGGAGTCTCTAGACCCACCGGTTTGGGCTGTGCGTTGATATGTCAGTCACCAATCAGTCAGTTTCTGGGATGATTTCTGAGAAAAATATTTTACGCGTGTTTCATGCCTTTCAATAAAGAACCTTCATGCTGAATTTCATTCGAATAACTTTAAAAACGGCAAAGTTTCATACTAACTTTTCACCCCCGTTTAACCCCCTAAGGGATGAATTTTGAAAAAAATATTTTACTCATGTTTCATGCTTTTCAATAAAGAACCTTCATGCTGAATTTCATTTGAATAACCTCAAAAACGGCAAAGTTTCATACTAACTTTGCACCCCCGTTTAACTCCCTAAGGGATAATAAAAATAAAAATAAATTACTCGTGTTACATGCCTTTCAATAAAGAACCTTAATGCTGAATTTAATTTAAATAACTAAAAAACGGCAAAGTTTCATACGAAATTTGCGCCCCCGTTTAACCCCCTAAGGGACGATTTTTGATAAAAATATTTTACTCGTGTTTCATGCCTTTTAATATAGAACCTTCATGCTGAATTTCATTCGAATAACTTCAAAAACGGCAATGTTTCATACTAACTTTGCACCCCCGTTTAACCCTCTAAGGGATGATTTTTGAGAAAAATATTTTACTCGTGTTTCATGCCTTTCAATAAAGAACCTTAATGCTGAATTTCATTTGAATAACTTCAAAAACGGCAAAGTTTCATACTAACTTTGCACCCCCGTTTAACCCCCTAAGGGACGATTTTTGAGAAAAATATTTTACTCGTGTTTCATGCCTTTCAATAAAGAACCTTCATGCTGAATTTCATTCGAATAACTTCAAAAACGGCAAAGTTTCATACTATCTTTGCACCCCTGTTTAACCCCCTAAGGGATGAATTTAAAAAAAAAAATTTTACTCATGCTTCATGTTTTTCAGTAAAGAACCTTCATGCTGAATTTCATTTGAATAACTTCAAAAACGGCAAAGTAGCACCTACGTCCCAAAAGGAACCCCCTTGCAAAATTTGAGACTCCTGGCACTTGTGGTTTCGGAGATTTCGTGATGAATCAGTCAGTGATTTTCTCTTTTATATATATAGATATTATAATATTTTGATGTTGATAAAGGTGACTATAGTGACTACATAGGTTTTCTCTTGTTTCATCAAAAAACTTCTCATCTAATTTTACTCGAACTAACACCGTTTCGTATAATAATTACATAGCCTAATTTCGTCTAACGAAATGTCTATTACAAAACAAATGAGCGTGGTTGTCCCATTAACAAAATAAAGATAGGCTCCGTTCTCTTTCACTTACTACTATCTAATAAGCAAAATCACAATAATGCCTATGATAACAGCTTGATAGCAACAATTGTTCTATGACCCCTCTGTGACGTTCAATAGCTAACTGTCACTTCGATTGGTCATGCCTTATCTAATTGAATTTGTCAAACAATGGGAGGTGTTGGCATAATCAGCACGCCTACGTCGTGTTTGATCGCTGCTTTGTATAGAAAGTTCAGTGATGCTGATGTGGGAATTCCACTAACATAAAATGTAACTAACAGTATCTTAACTAAACTTATGTTCCTTAACGTAAAGCAGCGTGCAGCGGTCTATGAGACGGGCGGCGCGGCGGCTGCGGCGGCGTCGTAACATATAAACGTAGCGTCATTTAACATTTTGGTACATTTGTTTTTATCGCGCGTCGCCCGCTAACCTGCCTCTCACAGCAGCCATATGACCGTCAGATATATAAAGGTTCAAATCTGAGAAATTCGAGGTTAACGAGAACGGAAAAGAAAAGGTATGTATTAGATGAGACAATATTGTATTGGTGAGAGTTGACGTCGTCCGAAACAGGTCGCAAGGTGGCTGACTTTGCGCATGGTTCAAGAAGTTTCGAGAAAATGGTTTCAATAATATTGTTTTTATTTTATAAAACAACTAGGTCATTGTTCGCTTCTCATTATATTCCTTTTGAATTGTACGAGACGTTTCCTCAGGACTTACATAAGCATCATTGACGATTGCAGATTTATATTTCATAAAGACCCATTTTAAATACAGTTAGATACTTGTCTATTTGACATCGTTAAGTAGAGATACTGATCAATATGTGTACTATGTGTCTATTGAACAAATACCTAACAGGACATAAGCATTTATCTACTAATGTTTCTACCAGCAGCATCTAGATACGCCTTTCTGATATGCTTGTTTTGGAATATACATTATGCTACTTGAATGTAGAGAATTTAACACCAGTCTACTGAATTTTCTTTGGGAGAAAACTCTATCTATCGCAAAATATCTCACATTCGAAATTATATACCGATAGAAAAGATTTCGACATTTCGTAACGGTACGTAGTCATATTTGGGTTTGTTGTTGACCGAAGTGTGCGAGAAACGGTGAGTCGCAGGAATACATTTTAAACTTACTGACACATTAAAACTGATGCTATCATTGTCAAATTAGGAGTAGAAAAAGAGATAGCTTTTTTATGCCACTAAGGTGGCAAACAAGCTTACGGCCCGCCTGATGGTAAGCACCATTGCCTAAGGACGCTTGCAACACTGGATCACTCGCGCGTTGCCAACCCTTGCTTGATTTTAATTCGTTATTAACTTTAAGATATTAAATACGCAACTCGGTGATAGCCAGCAGTTTTTGGTTTTCTTTTTTATTTAAAGTCGAATAAAGTATGAAGAAATAACGTGACTACACTTAAACAATGCCTCTCATTGAACTAGTAACAAAAGGCTGTTTTTCACCCGAAATCGTGCTCCGTTGTCACACAAAATTCCTAATTATGTAATCTTCTAAGAATACCTTAAACCCGATATTCGCGGAATGATCGCATCACAAATCAATTTTATTCAATTGGAACATGACTGAAGGTACAATGGTTGTTTTTTTTAACCCACTCGCCCCCCATTGAAGTCGGTGATTGAACTTCTAATTGGTAGTGAGAACTGTCATCGGTTACGCTTGTTAAAGAAGTCACGTTATCCCCTGAATCTTATTTTTATATATTAAATAACAATCGTATTATGAATTGTGGGCGATTTGACGTAAAATACAATGTGGCCAACTCGGATTAGTTGAACAGTTAAGCGTATAAAAACATTCGGATTCTGATTCGTTTGGTGGTGGTTATTGTGGATAGAAATGTTTTATGAAATAGCTATTTCAATTAAACATTCATGTTAAAAATTAATTGAATACTTCATATTTAATTTACTTACTTTAATATCACTAATAATTTAATAAAACATACTAGCGGACCGACGGGTTCGGGTATTACTTCGGTTTATTAATTTATTTGAAAATATAATAATACTTAGCTAATGTTACCCGGGGGTAATGTACCAACCTTCTCAGCGGTGAAAAAAATAATAATACAAATCTTTCCTATAATTAGTATAAGTAGATAGTAGATAGTACGTATTTAAATATCATTTTAAAAAACAAAATTGTTCTATTTTGTGGAACTTTGCACGCTTTGTATTTTATTAATTGACGAGAATATTGTGTAGGAAAAATTTATTTATTAATCTTCAATAGATTTAAAAAAATTGTCGTGTAGAACCCAAAATAAGTAGGTAGATGCATTGCTTAATTTACATGATGTTGTACCTACCTACTTAGGTTAAGAATACCATACCTACTTGTATAAAATGTACCTAAGAGTATCAACATAATTATTTTAATAAAATGCTAATAATACCTAAACCGTTTATAATTTATTTACCCAAGCTTATTTACTAACAATGTTGTAATTGCTTGCGGTAGCGCAATTGCGCGCGAGTGGTACTTTGTTAGTTACCCGCTCGTTTTGTTTCTACTGGAGAGGAACGCAAATTACCATATTTTTAGTAAAATTGACACTTCACCATTATCTACCGGTCGGGCACCGCAAGTCAACGGCCTCCAACCATCCGGATCTAATTACGAGGCGTCATTAACATGGCAGAGGCACGTCCATCTAGGAAATGGAATCGAATCATTAGTAGTTTGATTACAAAAAAGGCTTAATAGAAATATAATAACGTTGGACGGAGAAGAAATTGTAAAAAGATTGTAGAGCGTACCAATAATTGGCGGTTATTCGTCGATACGGTTTGGACCGAGTAATGGGTTGGGCTGGGACGCCCCGACGTGACTGCGTTCCCCTCCCGATATTACAATTTAGCGGCATTTGCAGATCGATCTAAGGAGAAATACTGCCTGATAATACGTATCCCACTCTACTTATCACATCTCTACTATCAATTATTTATTTAGAGTATGACGTCGATATAATAAATTTTACACAACTTGGTTACAGTTACGTTAGACTTGAACCGGCTTCTCTGCAGTGGCAGACCTGAAGATACAGCCCAGCACACGGTGGAGTGCCTAGCCTTGCAAAGGGAGTGTGGTGAGATGCACCCTAAAATTTGACATCTTACTGCCAGCAGTGAGGTCAAGCACCAATGGCTGTCGCATCGAAGTGGGTAGGAAGGAACAAGGGTCAGTACTCTTGATAAGACTCTGTCTCTATTTTGAATGTATGGTATGATTATTATCAGTTTATAAGAATACGTTAACAAATATCTATTTGAAATGACAAGTTGTAACCAAATATTTAATTTACCTAGTACCAAAAAATATTTGAGTTTTTATTTTTACATTGTCCACTATATTGAGGGCGTACGAGCGTGAAATTTCAGTTTCGTGATTAACCTGATTCTAGGTTTTTTTTACCAAGGAAGACGTGTTAAAGGTCGCTTTACGTAAATCTGTTTTTTTTTTTAATATACATTAGGCACGTGCAACCTTCTTGATATTTTGCTAATTACCTATTAATTTTAATATAGAATTATTGAATTTATCAAGGAATTGGTTTTTTAAGGTATAGTTTAGTTATTGACACGATTTTTTTAGTACCTAGGTACTTAATATTAAAGAGGTATATATTTTTGTAGATGCATAGAGAAGAGCGGTGATAGAGATAGCATAGTAATCAGTTATTTAACAGAGTTGTCTCTGGTTCAAGTGCTTAATGTCATTTTCGGATTTACATAGGTGAGAGTTTGCCTTTTTTTTTCAGATACTTAGTAAGTGTGGTTTACAGTAAAATTTCTAAACTACCTACATGTTTAAATTCAATAATATGAGTCTGGTAATTCGTGTTTATCATATTTTAGGTAACTACCTATTTTAGAATCAGAGCGGTAGGTATGGCGTGATTTTTATTAAAAACATTTTTTGTTTACAAGAAAAGCTTGAAAAAACTAAGTTACAGTTATTTCTTGTTCGGTAATGAAGGAAAACATGATGAGGAAACCCCTAAGAATGTAAAAAATTATAATATTTCGGAAATATTGTGTTCTAACCTAACCTGAGGATGAGGACCTATATCAGGTTAGTATGTTCCCCTCTGGGTAATGGAAGTCTGATGGCGGTTACTCCACGTCTCTCACCAGTATGCCTCAGGCACTAGGTAGGTACGTACCTGCGAAGTCAGACAGCACGGGTTCCAGATATTTACCAATGTGATGTGATCAATATATGTAATACAAGCAGGTTTCAGCCTGGCTTATTCTCACACAACAAGTGTCTAAGGTACTATTATATGCAACGAGACGGCTTTGAAATATTGGCCTAATTACCTACCTTTATTCTGTTATAATTTTCTTAAAATGGGAGATAATAACCAGACAAAGTTCGGCAAAATCTTTAAGTGTCATGTATGATTAAGATTTCGCCCGCGAAAGCTGTAAGTACAGTCAGGAGCACGTCGAGCTTTACACTTGCAGTAGGTACAATTTTGGCTCAAAGTCCGATATGTAAAGGTCGACCTGCTCTTGACTGTACAAATGCACAACTTAGGCAGCCTCATTTACAATATTTTCTCTATCCATATTTTATTTTATTTATGTTAAATACAGATTTATCTACAGTTACGACCAAGATATCTGCATGATAGACAATAGCAAATTGGACTAAACTATCATAAAAAATTCAGAATAAAAAAAAAACAAAAACAACAACGAATATTAAGAATAAGATTGATAATATAATTTAGAAGTAAAATAAAATCTAAATCGGAATTAAAATCAAATTCAAAACTAACATATAAATAGTTATTTTAAGTTTGAATTAATAATAATAATAATAAAACGTTTATTTTCTCTCCACGATCATAGGCTTAGGTGGTAATTTAACAAGTCATATAATACAGTTATTAGATAGGGAGAGACTGGAGCCTGAACTAAGCCGAGGCCTGTATCTCAGGGAATTAATGTGAATGTTCTAAATATTTTTGAAGATTGATTGCAATTTTAAGAAGTTAAAAAATAAAAGGTACCTAGGCCAAGTTCCTTACAAAAATGTACTAAGCCGTTTGGGCAATTATTGTATATTCAGTATAGTCTCATTTTATATGCCTTTTTTTTTAAAGAATTTGGAATTGATCGGTAATGGATTCCCTTCATAGATCTACTTACTTAAGCCATGATATCGTAAAGGCAAAAAAATGTTTTGTTATATGACAAAAAGCCTTGTTTTCGGAAAGGCACGTCTTATATAGATATTGAATACAATGAAATAATTAGTTCGTTGTGTAATGGTGGATTTTTTTTATCATTGTTCGTTGGTAATTTAATATTTTTTGTGTTAAACCCTTGAATTTGAGTGGGAGTTTGGAAAAAATGTGTATTGTTAGTAATTCAAGGAGATAGTAAATATCGCTTACATGATTTAGGTAAGGTATATAGGGTAAATAGTGTTCTGCTCCGCATGCGAGGTATTCTTTGAAGCGCTCCTTTTAGGTGCGCTAACGAAAATGCTCATTGCTATTTTTCACTGTAGTGTTTCGAGGAATAGTTTTTAGAGCGCTTGAAAATAGGTGTAAGTACTTCGAGTTACACATTTTAGATGTTATATGTTCCTTTCTCAAATGTGAGGTTGATCAAAGAAATCTTTGGTCTAGCTAGTACCTAACTGAAATCGAAAAATATTTTTTCATGTACTTAAAAAGAAGCTGTATTATAATCAGAGGTTCGTATTCAGATAGAAAAAGATTCACTATTATGTGTCCTTATTCTTTATAATGCATTTAAGTATACCCATTTGTTTTTTTAAATTAAATATTTCTGTTGATAGTCAGCAGTATTCAAATAACCTAACAGAACTCTCTAGCATATTATTATGCTACTTATATATATATATATATATATATATATATATATAAGTAGTTTAGTTGAGAAGAGTAGTTTCCTCTTTACCTGGTGAAGATTTGACTGCACTCAATTTGATTTCAAATTCTTCTACGTCAGATCCAGCCATGGTTTACCTACAACTTCGACTAATTTTGAATATATTTTGTTGTTACGAAATTTTAAAAAGAAGAATATGCAAGTAGATAGATTGAATATTTTTAGTACTGTGTTCATTTTTATTTTACTGTTCAATAATTTAGCCAGGGGATTACATAGTGATAAGAAATTACTATTAATTACTACTATTTATAGCCGTCCTTGAACACTGGTAACCCTAATACTTTTGCTATTTAGAATATAAGTACTTCTGTTTCATCTCTTCTCAAGATTAAATTTAATTAGAATCTGACTTTTGATAAATCTCTAGGATAGAACATGTCTTGAGGAGAGATTAATTTTTTTTAAACAAACAAAGATTTAAATTGAATAATCGCCTTTTAAAGAGATAATTTACCAGCAGTTATTGGTATTGAACGCTACTATTTTCAGGTAAATACTAATAATATCGCAGCGTGCCATCACGATCATTATGTAATGTAAATAGAAAAAAAAAACATACTATGCCAACTAGCAATCTGTTAACTTTGTGTTCATGAAAGAATTTAAAACGGATACCTCCCACGAAGAGAGCGAAAATTGTTTTTTTTTTAAATAACATTCATCACTTATTTGTTAAGTAAGACCAGAGTACGTACGCCTTTGTTTTAATACCTGACAGGTAAGAACAATTTCGAAGCCCCGTCGTCAATGTCTTAACAATTACACTATCTATGTTTACCTGCCCTTGACTAATTCGTTAGTTCTCCCAAACTTAGCTGGATACTTTTCTCTTAACCATACTTTGTTTTGCTATTCTTTATCTCCATTCTATAAACTTAAAAATAAAAAAAATAAAAACTCAGGAAAAAAGGAACCAAGGAAACAAAAGAAAATTAAAAAAAACATAACTCAATAATATAAATATTGCATTTATTTCAACGAATTTAGCTCATATAATAACTGTAGATAATTATATAATTATAATAATACTACTCAGTTTACAAGATTTTCTCAATCTTTCACTATCTAAAGTAACGTTGTTTCAAATATACCAAGAATACTTTCTTTGTGGCACTGGGTTGTTTAATACGACTGTATTATCAGCGTAACACAATTCGAACAACAGAATGTAAATGCAGATCGCACGTAATTAAAAATTAAATTATACAAATTAAAATAAAATTATTGGAAGTCGTATCGGAGGCCAACTCTATCAAGTAAAACGTGTCTCAGCTTAAATACATATATCTACATGAAAACAAAAAGAAATAATAAAATTTCAGTACAAAAATAAATACAAACATAACAAAATAAAAACAACAAAAAAGCGATATGCAAACTGTGCATGCTCAAAAACTGAATAGAAATTTTGGTGGATCGTGTAACCAGCATAATGAGGTTACGGTTATAAGGCGAATTTACATTTCAAAGACCGATGGAGACGTATCAAGGCGATGGACTTAGGTAAAAATGTTCGCACAATAAATAGCTGAATAGAAGTACCCCGTGGCGCGTGCGGCGCTGCGTGCGCGTACGCAGCCGACGCGGACGCACCGCCGACGAATGCACAAAACATTTAAATTTGAAGAAAATATTTGCATATCGCCTAACTCCCAATCGTGGCCCACTCTTATGTAAATTCTACTGTATAGTAAAAACTGCAACGGGCGGGACCCCACACGGCACCCAGATATCATTATTATGTAAAACGACATGCGACTAATTTCTAATGTTATGTCTGTATATATTTTTACACCCTGCCCTCGACACATAATTGAGAAGTAAACTAAAATTATTAGATATACAGTTGTATCACAAGTTCTTAAGATGCCTCTACGAAACAAACAAATATATTTATATCTACCTATTCATAGACCTATCGTAAAGCACATGAAGGACATTGGTCGCAGACAATTTTACAGCGCACTAACATCACTAAATCTAGTAGTATACTTGTACATTTTACCTATTTACAGTGGAGCTCAGAGATAATAATTTACAAAGCACGGGGATCCTACAAGGCACCTTATTTAAATACTATAATAGACTTCAGGCTTCGCTATGACTTTACATAATAACTAAAACGTATTAAATTCTCTAAATATATAATTTGGTGTTCATTACAAAACTACAACAATCGACAAGTCACTAAAACCTAATAGGAGTTTTAAATATGAACAACTAAGGAGAATAATATTATGCAACAGATTACTAGTTCCACGACCACGCAGTGTTGGCTTTCTTTTGTCGCTCAGGAATTCGATTTGAGCACTCAAAATATACCTAATAAAGGTTTGTCATACAAATTATATTATTTACTGAAGGTTAGTTGAATGTCTATTTTATTGACACACGTAATAATCGTTTAGTTTAGTATTCTCGACTTGGATTTTATTATGTATACCAACATGAATTTCAAAAACCATTAGTTAAAAATACAATCTGACTTGTAAAAAAAATGTATCAAATCAAAATATTTTGAGATAAAGGAGACAATGGACAAATATTCCGAGAAAGTCTTCTGATTGGCGTTATTTAAATAATTGATTATTCATGTGGAGCGAAATGCATGTGCGGCAGATCGGTCCCATTAGATATACGGCGTCCTTCACGCGTCCTAACTCCTACCATTGTTGAGTTTCGTTTGCATTTGAATAGTGGCGGCTTAGAGCGGCCGCCCACCGGCCCACTGGCCCGCCTCTTGTGGCTCGATGACAACACTCTACACCAGCGCCGGCTCGCCACCCATCACGTAAACGTCAACCATCATACAAATAATTAATTAATAAAATGCCTAGGTCATATCTAACGTTACGTAATGGACCGGTTATGCTCTTAACCTCGAATATCAAGCTGTGCATTGTCTCCTTGCTTTTTATAGCTTTTAACATTACCAAAAATAAGCTAGACAAAACATTATTGTTTTCATGAATTTTAACTTATAAGGTTTACAATGAAAAATCAAAGTCAAGTAAGGAACCTCAAATAAACTTTTTCTTCAAAGATTTGTTGGCTTTCGTAAAACTTAAAATACGCTCAAGAAGTGTCAACAATAGAAACACCAACACATTGTGCGTGATCATATAAAACTTATTTACAAAAGGACTCACTATAGGAAAATAGAGCAACGACCGTCACGGCACGAAATGAGCTTCGCTCTAATCATGTGTCATCAGAACATTAGTTACACCAAAACGAGTGACACGATAGAGCGAAGCTCGTCGATGCGAGGTTCTACAAAATCGAATCCGCAGTCGCGTATCGCTCGGAAGCGCTAGGCGACAAGGACCGCGGTCAAGTGGTGCACTCACCGTTGCCAGCGAGCTGCGGCCGCAGGAACGCGTTGTGGAGCTCGCCGCCGATGCCGCTCTCAAGCCGCGCCGCCATCTGCATCAGCGCGAGGGTGCTGTCGTCGCCACCAGAGCTCGCGCCGCTCTCAAGCCGCGCGCGAACCGTAGCTATGTGTCCGCGTGTAAACACATGGTCCTGCACCGAGTACTTGTGACTGTACTTGAAGTCACACACACGACACTCATCGGGCGGCGGGGCGTCGGACACCTCCGAGAGCCCGGCAGCTAGCCGCGCCTTCTTCTCTTTGGCACGCGCATTTTGAAACCAAACTTGCACTACTCGCTTAGGAAGTCCAATTTCGCGACCGAGAGCTTCGCACTCAGCCATCGTCGGAGTTTTGTAGTCACCGAACAATGACTTCATTATTTTCACTTGTAAGGATGACATCTGAGTACGAAATCGTTTGCCAGGCGGTCTAGGTGTTTGTTGTTGGCCGGGCAAGGGTGACGTCGGATCATCATCTTCGTAAAATTCCATCGTTTCGGATGCAGTGTCAGATCGTTCGTCGGCATCCGATCCCGGTCGTGATAAATCGACGGGCTTGCTGAGATCTAAGGGTATTTCAGATTTCCCATGTCGGGGCGTTTCATTCGAGTCATTATTTCCACCATTTTGTTGAGCGGCGGCATGCGCTTGTAATTCGCTTACGTATCTTTTCATCGATTCTTCACTGTACTGTTTGATAAATTTCTCCATGTCTGAGTGAAACGGCGGGAAGATAGGGGGCAACATGGGAGCCCCCGCTTGGGAAAAATTTTGTTGTCGATCACTTTGTTGCGAACCAAAACTGGGAGTTGATTCTGTACTCAATTCTTCATCTGGCAAAGCGTCAACATTGATTTCACCTCGAGCACACTGATCTGCATGTTTTGTACTTAAGTGGCTCTCGAGTGCGCTCTTAACTTTGAACAAGGCTGGGCAAAAAGGGCAGCGTTTATTAATGACCTGTGCATGTGCCCGAAATTGACCTTTCCTCTCACGTGCTCGTGTATTTTGAAACCAAACTTGTACCACTCTTTTTTTTAATCCAACCTCTCGAGCAATATTTTCAAGCATCTTGCGGGAAGGGTTTGATTCGATCTGATACTTTTGGTAGAGGTAGTCCAATTGTTCAGGCAAAATAGTAGTTCTTAAACGTTTGTCTTTAGGTTGTTCTCCAGTGTCAATCTCTTCAAACTCATCAAATTTTCTTTTTGCAACTTGTTGATTTAGCGCCGCCACTAAAGGGTGACGCGCTTCTTCGTTTCCCAAAGTGGCGTTTAGTTGTTGTAACTGAGCATGTTGCTGTAAGATCCCAAAAGGGGAATCTGGTGGATATGTTGGAAATAAATTTGGGTTCATTATGTGAACTAATTGATGTTCTCGCCATAAATCAAATCGAGGGAAGACTAGGTTGCATTTATCACATTGAAAATTTCCATCTTTCTCCTCACGAGGCGTATGTGCCGCCAACGGAGTTACTGGTGTATGCGGTGTGGTGGGCGCTGGAGACACTGGGTAATTAGGCGCCGCTGGAGTTGGAGTACGCGGTGGTGCCGGTGACACTGGTATATGTGGTGCGTGATGCTCAACAGTGCTAGAATTAGAGTCTTCACTGCTTAATGTAGCCGCAACTTGGGCTGCAGCTGCCTGTGCTTGTGCCGAACGTTTTGCATCTTCTTCTTTAAAACAATGTGTCTTTTGATGCCTTATTAATTCATAATAACGTTGGAACACTAATTGGCACTTTTTACATTGATAATTTAGGCCTGGAGTGCGCTGAAATCTATTGGCATCATCCGTGGCACCAGCAGGTGGTTCTGCGGCTGGTTGATTCTCGTAAACTTTTCTGGCTTTTTGCCTAGCATTTTGAAACCATACAACTATCACCCTAGGACTGAGTCCAAGTAATTTTGAAAGATATTCAAGATCATCATCTTTTGGATAAGCGTTATTCTCAAAAAACTCTTGTAAAACTTTTATCTGATAGTCTGTGAACCTAGTTCTGTTGGCGCGTTTGCCAGAAGACCCCGAGCTGTTGGATCCGTTCGAGTTGCCCCCGGAAAGTCCGAAATCGGCCGGTCCCCTGCCAGGGCTGAGGCTGCGATTTGGGGTCAAAGGTAGGACGTTCGGGGGCGCGGAGTTTGGGGACGTGAAATTCGGATTTATTTTTGGAGGTAGCATCGATGGATGCGGTGGCTGAGGTATACTAGTAGCTGGAATGGAGTCTAATTGCGACTGAATTAGAGAATTCAATGATAAATGAGTAGGTGTTTGTGGCCTCGACATATTTTGAGGATGATCTGAGTTTAGATTTGGGGCAGGGCTTTGCGAAGGCACCTGTGGAAATATGAAACTTTTGTCTTCTTGATGGCGATCATCATACGATACGTATTTTTCTTCTATCGTTGGTTCGTCGTTGGGTTCAGACTTGACGTCTGGTTGGTTGAGGTTTGAGTGTGACAAATCTTCAGTTTTTGCTTTTTTCTCTGGTGGTGGTTTTCCCTCATCAGAACTGGCAGAAGAATCTAATGGCGTCACTTTAGCTTCCCCTGTTTTCTCATACTCCTCCAGGTTTAAAGTCGTAGAAGGTGGATTGTTGAAATTATACGGGGAATCTTTGTTGCGTTGTCGTTCTTTAAATAGGGTATTTCTGAACCAATGTTTGATTACCTTTGTAGCTAAGCCGGATTGTTTGGCCATTTTAGCAATGGCTTCATCACTCGGCGAGTTGTTGATGTCGAAGTGCGCTCGTAAAATTTTTAACTGCTCGTCTGTGATACGAGTACGAGCTCTCTTTTGGCCAGCGGCGTTAGCCTGCAACAAAAAAAATGCTATGAATTTTCGCTGTAATAAAAACTGATATTATATGGTGTAACAAGTAACAATTAACAATAGACCCTCTGTTGCTAAGTACAAACAGAAATCCAACGTTGAAGCTTATCTCACAATACCTTGTAGATAACCTCGTACTAACGATCGACTTTATACGTTAACTGACAAATATATGAAATCGAAGTTCGCTTCATGTTTGATGAGCAAACATACAGTTTGAACTTGAGCAGTCGTAAAACATTAAATAATAAAAAATCTATCCGGTGTATGCGAATAAATATGTTTTATCATACGATAATGTGAAACAGTTGATATACAATTCTAGAAAGATCAATAATGCAATCATAAATATACTTATATACGTTCATTCATGCCAAATCCCTTGTGAGGTTAGAAAGAGTGAACTAATATCACATGAAATCTTAAAAAAATATTCTTCTTTCAAATAAGTAAATTATGCAGCTCTATAAAATATAAAATTTCTTTCACTACTTTTCAAACGAAACTTAATAATCCCGTAAAATACTTCCCATGTTATATTATCGTCGATTTTGTGTGAAATATGTGCTTACTAAACCTTAAAACGTTATGAAAAATTATGCTAAGCTCTAATGAGATAATGATAATTAGTTTTTACATTTAAGAAATATACAATTTAATAGAAATTTTCATATTTTAAGATTACTAAATACTTTACCATGTATAATAAATAGCTATAGATACGATATGGAATTATTTACGTCGTCGTTAATTAATTATGTAAATAGGCTATGAAAATATTATTGGAAGTCAATGTAATAAAATGTAGTTTTATGTTGATTTGTTATACTGAATTTGTAATTAATGTGTTGGTACCATCTATTCTATATTTATTTAACAAGGTTTTAATGCTCTATATATTACGACACAACATGAAATACAGATGTCACTGACCTGTTGTTGTTGTTGTAACATTTGTTGTTGTTTCATCTGGGCATCGTGAGCGAAAGGCATCGCGTCGAATGGCGGAGGCGGCAACATCAGAGGCACTAGTGGCGGCTGCAGGTTCATGGCTGCCAGCGCGCCCACGTTTAGTCCAAGCGGCAGGCCCAGCGAGAGCATTTGAGCTACCATCGGATGTAATTGGCCAAGCTGTTGCTGCAATTGGAGCATGTTCAGTGCTGCCTGCATCTCTTGCACTTGCGCTGCCAACAAAGCGCCCGCTTGTGCTTCACCCTGTGCGTTCCCATTTTCGTTGAAGTTCCCAGCACCATCGCCTCGTGGCGACGGTGACCTTTCTCCTTGTGGAGCTGGCGACGCAGCACGCGGCGAGTTCGGCGCTCCAGATTTCCTCTCGTATTCCGATTTGAAATGTTCGGCAAACTGCTCTAGGAACTCTAACGGCACTTTGTCTTTATGCACTTCTTCACAATGAGTTTTTAAAACAAACACACTAGAAAACTCCTTGTTGCAATGTTGACACGTCGATTTTGTTTCACCATCTGGCGGCTTCTCCTCTGGTGGCGGCGGTGGAGGACTAGGCGCTCGCGCCATTTCTCGTTCTTCTTGCATTTTCCGCCGTTGATTTTCATTGTATTGCATCACAAGATCGAACCCGAACGTTTCTAGTAATTGTTTATACATTTGTGAATTACGTTTGGGCGGATTGCCCTTGGCGACCATCTCGTCTAGCGCAGCCGCTTCAGCGTCACCGAGTGGGGAATGCGCCCGCGCATCGCTGAAAGGACATGACGTCGCGCGATGTGCGTCGAGAAGCTCCCCGGTAGAGAATGACGCGTGACATCGTTCGCACGAGGCGCTACCTGCGCGTGGGGATCGCGGGCTACCTGGCCGCGCGGGGGGTGAAGAGCGCGGGCCCCCACTGCTCGTAGACGAAGGGGATGTATTTTTTGGCGACAACACGTCTTGTAAAATTTTGGCGGGGTCGTTTCTGTCTGGCTGCTCTACTAAAGGCCGTGTCAAGTCCACGTGACCGGCCGCGGCCAGTTCTTGTAACTTACCGGCTCTTGTTTGATGTAGCACTGATCGCATGTGTATGTCAAGCGTACTACCTTGTGTGTACGCGACCTTGCAAATGTTACATTTGTACCGTTTTCGATCATCCTCCTCGCTCGACGTGCTTTTAGGTGTGAGAGTCAAATTAGAGGGCGCAGAACCCGCTCCGGGCGATACGGGAGGGTTGTTATTATTCTGTTGTTCTTGCATCGCTCGCTTCAGTTTGTGCAAATGACTCACGCTGTTGTAATGAACGAGCAAGATGTTCTTTTGTGTGAACGACTCTTTACATACGTCGCATTTGAATGGTCTATTAGGGTCAAGATACTTTTCCATTGGGTATGTTAGTTTCTCGCCTTTTCTATGTAAGAGTGTTTTGTTATGTGCTGTCAAATAAGATTGGCGTGTGAAAGCTACTTTGCATCGATGACATTTATACTTCCTATTTGGATCATTATAGGAATCTTCAGCCATTGCTTGCGAGTTCAAATAATCTTCTAAAAATTGTTGATCTTTGTATACAATGGAATCATCTGAATTTTCAGCATCATTATGTCCAGATTCATCTGCGACGGTGGCGCTCGAGTCCCTGTCCTCCATATCTCCTAATTCATCATCGGGTGTTCTAAGCGCTTCTTTGCGTAATAATTCGGCGGTGGTAGCATCTAATGCCGTAGCCTGATTAGCTTGTAGTAATGGATTCGTTGCAAGACTACGTTTGAAGGCAGACAATTCTTCTTCAGTGAGTTCAGAATGGGATGTCTCAATATGTTTTTGTAGCGCTAAGACAGATCGGAAACTACGCCCGCATAAAACACACTTAGTGGCATCTCTTATCACATGATATTGAGAATGAAGTTGCAGTTTTTCTATCGTTTTAAATGCTAAACTGCACTGATTGCAACGATATTTATACACATGTTTCTCAGAAACGGACATATTTGCTGTTGAATTGCGTGCATGTGCCTCTCTGAAATGATTTTGAAGGGCATGTGCGGCATCGAAATATCGATTGCATCCTTTTTTCCAACACACGTATCCTGGTCCTTGAGGTGTTTGTTTCAATTCGAGATGTCCTGTTTCGTTTTGATGTTGACAAAGTTCATCAACATTACGGAATGTTCGATTGCATGTGGAACATCGTTCCATCTCGCCATCTGTACTGCCTTCCGAACGGGGCGAAGAAATCTCTCGATCTTCATCCCCTTGTCTCGAGTCGTCTCGCTGTTGTTGAGCTCCTCCATTTAACCAATGACTTTGATCGACAAGCAACAATAGTCGTTGCAAGCCCTCCGAGTTGACAGAATGAATTTGCATGACGTGTCGTTCGAGAGCCGGACGTTCCTTGAATGCATCCTGACAAAGCGGGCAGATGAAATGTCGGGCTGCATCACCATGTATGGCAGAAACATGAGCATGTAAGCGAGCCTCGCTCCCACAACTGAAGTTGCAGTAGGGACACGCATGTTGTCCAGGCGTTTCTCGCTCCTCGTCTCTTTCTACGGAACCTTGTTGATTATGTTGTTGAGATTGCTGCTGTTGTTGTTGTTGCTGCTGGTGTTGTTCCAAAAACGTTCTCATCATTTTTTGTTCCGGTGTTAATTCTGGCTTCTGATCTATTTGCTCCTTGTTATCTGTCAACAAAGAAAAAAATAATGCAACTACGAATATTTGCAGACTAGTCAGAAACAAAAATAATAAATATTTGCTTATAACGAACCTCCCTCTACGAGATCGACGCCAAGAATGGGCGCAAATCTACAACGTAGTCAGAAACGCCTATTATGTATTACGTTTACGTGAGATTTATCTACAAAAAAGATTATTTCAATAAATGAAGCTCTCTATTGTTCGGTGTACACGTTTGTAACATTCTGAATTGAATTTAAAAATAAAATTCTTCGCCTTTTATTATTAGTAGGACCCGTTTTGTTTGCGACGTCCCGGCAAGACAAAGGTATCGGTTCTATCCATCCCGTACGCACACATTCACAGATGTATAAAGCCAACGTAACAAGTATATTGTAATTTTGCACACAAAGGAGATACAGGACGAGCAAACAATCATTGTTCATTATTACAAAAGGTTTCGAATATTTCGTTTCGCTCGGATCAAATGCATTCGGGAGACTTGACGTATGTGGTGATAAGTGGAAGCGAGAAAGCGATATTAAAGATATGTGAGATTGCAATTATTATTTGACCAGGGATAAGTCCGCAGCAGCGTGTGAAAGAAGCTGGCCGGCATTGTTTACGCTCAAATAAGGAAGTTGAAAGAAATGTACGATTTGGGGTACACACTGATTCGTTAATGTAACGCTAAAATTATGCTTTATTAGAAGAGCAACCGACAGATCCGTCTAGCTATTGTGTGACATGGTATAGTAAAATCCGCAACTTTACAAAGTTAAATATCGCAACTAATCTGAAACTGGGCTTTTGATATTTTTTCAATAAAATCAAGATTTGATTTTATTTGAAATTATAAAAAAAGAATTAATAACAGAAATAAAAGAGGGAACAGTGCTAACATAGAAAAGAAAGGACTGCAAGAATCACATAGGGGACTTTTGATTTTTTTCAATTAATTAAAACACAAAATTATCTCACAGTCCAGCAAGCTTGAAACCAGTCGGCCCCTGTTGGGAACCCGTTCCATAGTTTTAACAGTTGAAACCGTTACATCTAATGAAGGGGAGGGGGATAAATAAATCCGAGAGCATAATAATACTCATACTGACCCTAATTCCAGGCCGGAGTGACCAGTGAATGTAATTATTTATGGAGAATCGCCGTCCCGTCTGGTAGGAGCATAGAACAATAGCAGGTAAAGGGACCTCGCCTTGCAAATGCGATCTCCAACGCTTTTTGTCAATGAACAAAAGGTCTTTTCTAAGGAAACACCACATCGTTATAGCATCGTAAAGTAGGTATTGTGCAATGAGTTTTGTTTCGAGAGATTTAGGTCAGGATTTTTACAATGTGGCGTCAGAGATACAATAGGGTTTGAATATTTTACTGTCTTTCAGGCTTGCAATGGGTGTTATCCAAGAGGAATTGCATTTAAAGAGAAGTTTCGTGTTTTTTTAAAATCATAATCTTGATACAAAAAAACCATACAATATTTATTTATTTTTAAAGGTAACAAAACGTAAATTTTTATAATTTCAGGATATGGTCTGAATTTGAAGAAAAGTTGATGTCATATTTAGTTGTCTACGTTTTGTTTGACTGTTGTAGACAGGTACTTGCTGATAAGCAATTATGATTTAATGCTAGGGTATCTCTAGAACCCCAGTGGAAAGATTGAATAAAAAACCGGTTTTAATCTTGTGAATTGACGATGAGGACGCATTTGTTACTAATGAATTAATAACTTGATGACAAAAACTATGATAGTAACAAAGGATTTAAAATACAAAATTGCAATGCATTTTTTTAAGTTTCAACCCGGAGATTGTTCACATACATTCATTTAAAGTACTTTTGGTTTACAATGAAACTGAAGCTATTCAAAATTCGAAAATTCACACACTAAAATCGATCGTTTAACGCAGCTCGCTCAATAAGGTGGAAATAAGTAATAAGCATAAACATGAGGAATACAATGGTGTAAGCCGGATTTCTTTCGCCTCCACATTTCTCTCGGAGTTTATCGTATTTCACCGCGGCCGTAAACATGCGACAGCGATGCGGCCGCGCGGCGACATTGTACGATGATGTAGCAGCCTCATCACAAGGGGGCAATCATCCTTAATGCGCGACGGCCACATACGTAATGCGAGTCATTGTCCCGCGTGCGGTACTTATGGAAAATTCGCGTTCTCAATTCAAATCTTCTTTCCGTCTCCCTCGCTCGCGGGGCGGAGTCGCCTCCGACCAATGACGGCATCCGACTCTGGCGACACCGTGTAAGGCGTACGTTATTAAAGAAACCTGTTCTAATGTTGCGCGCTTTAAATTAAATTTTGTCCGTGTGTAATTATCTCATTATTGTGATTACGAATACTCCGCTAAATGCTCATCGCTTAAAATGGAGATTGCTTCTTAGATTGAACACGAAGTGACGGTCACGCGGCGAGCGATAATTAACTGTTCGATGACGAAAACGGAAAACACAATAAAACCACATACTCCAATAAGACTGCCATCGTACCCACTGTACTTAAGTAAATTAACACAAAACAAATTGTATGTTCGTTATCACGATTCACAGAAAGAAGTTCTGTTTGTAAAAAACACAGAATAAAATTGATTAAGGAACGAATCGGTTTAAATTGGAAACCGATAGTGACGTTTCGAAATCACATTCATAAGTCGATTCTGTATTACTTTATCGATACCAACCGCGGTAATGGTTTTGGTTGAATTAATTTTAATGGGATTTTTACGCTTTATAGAATAAAATGTTACGAAATGTGTTAAGCACGAGAGTAATAAATAATAATATATTTTTCTACCTATTGTTTGTTCAGTCGGAGAAATTCTTGGGAGCGCCATCTAGTGGAAAGCAGCCGAAAAGATGAATTGAAGTTAAAGTGCGTAAGCGCATTTAAAACTTTAATTGTCATTGGTGTTTATAATATCTCTAAAAATGATTTAAAAAGTTAGTTAAATGTTAGCTTTTTATATTTACCGTATTCACTAATTGTGGTTCGATGATGCTTTTTCTGTGTGAACAGTACTTTTTAACTATTACCAATTGCTATATAAATAGTGTCAAATGTCCAGTAGGCAAATTTTCTTATCATTGCCATATTAGAAAATAAATGTTTAAGTGTCTGGTGTCTATTACGAGTCAGGGTCAGGTTGATTATTTAATTGCTGATATATTTTCTTGACCGACTCTCTGGTAGAGTATACGTTATCCCAAAGGCCGGAGGTTTTAATCCTGCGCAAGACAAAATGAATATTGATTTCATTAATTTATTCTTTGAGATAAAAAGAGAAATCCACGTTGTAATTTTTCCGTGTGTCAAATATCATTGACCCGTTTTTATGTAATTGTTTAACAAATATCTAAAGTTTCACGTTAATTTAATTTTAATCAAACTCCTAGACTATTTCTTAAGGCGTTAATTTGCAATTAAGTTGTTAGTTGTGAAGACAACACATCGAGGAAGTTGGTGCAAATATAACGATAGACCAGTCACGGTTGGGAAAATATTACTTAACAAATAAGCAATTTCCTTATTAACACTCTGGTGAACATTAAAAGGCAAATATTCTTTTTTTTTTTTACCAATAGGTTTGATAAAATTTCTCGTTTTTCTTTGGGAGGTTCGTCAGAGCTTGATAGATACAAAATGAAAACTAGTCGTAGTACTAGTCTTAATAAATAAAAACTCACCACTATCTTGCTGTTCAAAGGGACTTGGAAGCTCAGTTGGTTGTGGTATGACTTGGAAGAGCTCAGCTACATCCGGGGTCGGATCCTTGCCTTCCGATCGCCTTTGGAGCTGATGTATTTGTTCCATTTGCAGATGTTTGACTGAGCGTACGTGCTGCAGCAGTGGGAGGCGATGAGGGGCACCGAAACCACAAAGAGCACATCGATACACTCTAGGACGCTCCCTAGGAATCCGCGATGCACATTCTCGTAGATGCCTCAATAATAGCGCAGCAGCTTCATGTCTTGCTCCAGCAGCGTGTAACTGTAGTTTATGAGCCGAATTAGTATAGTAGTCACATGCACAGCATCGAACTTGGACACCACCAACACCAGCACCGCCAGTTCCGACTCCGCCACAAAATTTCAATTTCCATTCGTTCCTTGGACCACCTTCTTTCACATGGTTAACATGCTGTAACCTTTGCAAATGTTTGTCTGTTTTGCAATGCAGTTGGAAATTTGCTTTCAGGTTCGTTTTATACGTACAAAGCTTGCAAACGTAATGTCCAGCAACTAAAGCAAGAATTTCTTGTTCTCTGATCTTCGTACGATCTTGCGCTAAGTGGTGACCTAACGCTTCTAATGAATCAGTCGAAAAACAGTTGCAAATGCAACAGTGGAACGTTCGCTCTGGTTCAGGATCCGCTGGCTCTGGTGGTGGTTCCATCGCTTCGGGATTTAAGCCGACGTCAAGATGTGCACCCAGTTCAGGAGGCGATGGTCCAGGGCCTCCAGTCATGAGTTGAATCATAAGAGCTTGGTTATATGCCATATCAGCTAAAGCAGCCTCAGGATTAGGCGGTGGTGCATCGCTGCTGTGGAAATGCAATAAACTCTCTAATTGCTGTTGACTTTGTTGTCTATGATGTAACGCTGACAAAGTCTGCATATGTTTAACATTTTGTTGTAATACAAGCATGTTGTGGGTATGTTTCTCGGATGTCATGTGTATTCTTAAATTACGGGCAACATTTGTTTCATAATTGCACACGTCACACCGGAAAGTAGGCTTTGGTTTCTGCCCTAATGGGGAATGATGTGGCATTGGCGGTTTATGTACGCCTGGAGGAGTGTGTTGTGGAGCTGGAGGTAGACTACTCTCTCCAGGGTTTCCACCGTTCTGCAACTCTTGCATATTGTTTAAATGTTTATCTGACTGCATGTGTATACTCAGGTTGCCCTTTGTTGTCGTTGAGTAATTACAAACTTCACATCGATATGGTTTGTACCCACAGGTATAAGTTTCACCACGCGCCAGCCGTGGATGCGGTTGACCAGCTATGCAGTAAATGCAACTTGTCTCAGCTTCCGGATGCTTCTCCTTCATGTGTATTTCTAAGGTTTCTTGGTATTTATAATGCCAGTTGCATTTTGGGCACTTCAATGTTTTACAGGAATTTCGACTATGCATACCAGCAAGTGGTCCGCCTAATCGTCCTGAGTTTAGTATTAATTCACATTTTGGGCATTCAGCACCAGATGGTCGCCCTCCAAGGTGATCTGGACAAACGCCTATTGTCGTTCCGGACAAGAAGGCTGGTGGTGTAGCTTGGAACGGTGGGGAGGAATTCGGACTGACCCGTTGTTGAACTGATGCATTTATCGTGTGTGGGTGAGCTACGGAGATCAAGGAGTGTTGTGGTATCATCGAATCAGTCATTGACCTCGGCGGCCTCCACGTTGTCGGACTCGGCCTCCTGTCGTCACATGTGCCATTTGGTAGCATGGAATCAGTATCTCTATCGGGAGTCATCAGGTCTGGTCTTTTGTCAATAGATGGACTTGACAATTCTGACATGTTTGCCGGGCTTCCTGATGCAGACGCTCTAGGCGCAGCAGCACCAACCGGTTCTAAAAATGAGACTAATGGTTCTTTATCTTTCCCAACACATTGTATGATAGCAGAAGCATTTTCTCTAGATAAAGCGTCTCTTTCTGAGTCAAGTAACGATAAACTATGGTCCGCTTGTGCATGTGCCACAAAAGATTTAGCATACCCAAAACTCAATTTACATATAAAACACATAAGGATCGGTTTAACTGGTACGCTCACAGGACATTCAACAGGAGGAGAAGGCGGTCTCGGGATGTCCTTTCCACCACGAAAACTAAAAACCCGATAACTATGCATCACAGGTGCATCGGGTCTCGCTCGCGCTCGCTCGGCCGCCAGTCTTCCATATAGGGCGCCATACAATGATGGATTTCTCGACACGTAGAATGCACTAGCTATCTGAGGAAAATCGAGCTTCTCGATGTTGCTGTCGCGGCTGTCGACGATGCACCCAGGTTCTATCTTCGGCAAATCGGGAATGCTGGTTTCACCCTCAGATAGTTCGGGATCTTCAATGATGTAGGCGGAACCGTCAGGGTTGTAGACGATTTTGCCGTCGAAGCGCTCGACGTCTGAGGACAGTGGTGGGGAATCTCGACGCGAGGTGAGGTCGACGGCGTCAGGGGCGGCGGGGGGTGAAGTGGGCGCAGGAGCTGAGGAAGGCGCAGGAGTAGGTGCCGCCGGTGCCGCGGGTGCGTTACGCGGCTCCTCCTCGGGGCTCATGTCGCCGTCGTCGTCCTCTGGCTCGAGAGCGACTGAACTCTGCGGATCGTCGCGTTTGCGGCGCCGCTTGCGCTCCGGTGGCGGGCCGCTAGCGGGTCCGCCGGGCTGCAGCGGCGTGGGCATGGCGCCGGGCGTCAAAGGCCGGCATCACATGCTCTCCTGTAACAAATGAAAAAAGTTTTCAAGTAATTGTTTTCAATATCGATCTAATAATATTTTATAAACTGTATGTAACAGTAAGTACTTGAGCAACAAAAGACAAACGTGTCCCAATTGTGTTGTGGACTCGTTCCGAAGAGTAAGCAGCAAAGCAGATCAATCAGATATTTCTCACGGGCCAGATTCGCTCAGTTACCGAAGGTGAATATTGAATCGATTTGAATTGAACATCACACCGGAAGTGGGTGGGTCAATCATTTAACTTTATTGCTCTTTTTGTTTTCCTTATTTTTATCAGTTTACATAAGGGGTTGAATTTAACAGATTTACGTATTACTGTCAAATATTCCACTAAATTAAACTTATTTCAATACCTCATCTAAGACTTTTGAATACAAACTGTCTATAAAACTTGAGGAAAATTACTTTCGAAATTATTATCAGTTGGAGTGTTTTTATGCTCATATTAATTTGAAATTCGATAAGATGATTCCCACACCACAAGCTTATATCTACGGTATATACCATCTCAAATTAAAATACACGATAATCATTGCTTATCTAACTGCTATTTGCGCAAACAACCGCGATCATTTATCCGAATGACAGCTGTCAACGTTGTCAATACTGACATGTTTACAATTAAGCAACCAATATAGTTGGAACTTAACAAAAATATGATTTGCCATCAAAGCATTAATTTTTTGAACGATTTTTCACCTTATTTTCAGTATGCTACAGTGTAACCATTTTCTCGGTATGCCAATCTATATTTGATAAGCAAACAAGTAATGTAAAATGAAAATTTGTTAAAAAAGTGAGATTAAGCCGTCATCTCCGTTATCTGGGTACGTTATCAAAGATATTTATCCCATATACCTATATGTAACTAGCTAAAGTAATATATTTACTTAGATGACAGCACCAAGATAATCAATGAAACTTGTCACATGATTCCCAATAAGACTGGTGATTACCTACATTTTGATAATAACAAATTGAGAACACGAAACGGCGACGTGATGAAAAATTTACTTGTGCTTCAATGTGACTTTGTATTATATTTATTGCTAAATAGAAACTTACAGATAAATAAAACCATTATATCTATAAAAACAATAATTTATTAAGAACAGAATAAATATAATAAAAAGATGGAACCAATTATAAATAATTTGTCATTATACGTGCAAATAGACAGGGTGTGCCGTGAAGATTTTCCTTATAAGACAGCCATGTTAATAATTAAGACATTTCAATAGAATAGATCGAGTAATTCAAACATTACGCAACTCATTAATCACATTGACTAATGAATGAATAAACTCCGGATGTCGCGATAATACGCAAAATTAACACAAAATCGCCAATTGATGTACCACAGGATGTGGTAATGATAAACTTTTGAATTAAAATTAGATATGGCTATGAAGGTCTACGGATTTCTGTAAGTAATTTGTATTTGACCGCACCTAATGTTTACTCTCATAACGGCAATGTGGCCCTTGAAAATTGATCGATAAATTATATCTTCGACAATGTCAATATTTGAGTGGAACGGTTAGATCGTATGAAAGAATTTCCTTGTTCTATTAAATCGTCCGTTAATATGCGTAGTTGATATGAAAAGTATTACTCATTGAATTATGAGGCGTGGAGAGATAATCTGAGATTCTTACCATCGCCTAGGTATGTGGGGTTTCTAGAACATTTCTAGAATAACCTTGCATTCGGCCGTTAGAATATTTTAATAAGTAATTAGAATACTTATATGTACTAGATTTTTAATTTTAAATAATAACACATAGAAGTTAATTGCCAGGTGACAAAGTAAAAAAGATCAATAATTACCATAGCATAATTATTGTGTTTCTCGTACGGCACAGCAATCAGTGGATCATTTCGCTGTGCTAATGTGTATGGAAATTATGCAAAGAGCTGGTAATTAGACCTGAGGTGAATGGTCTGTAATGCTATAATTTGCTTCTAACTATATTTCATGTGTATGTAGATGTAGATCTAAGTGGATGAAATTAAGATGTATTTATTTGGATTTTGAAATGAAATAGCGCAATTTTTCAGTTAACTATTAAAAAAAATACTATTTTTCAGATTAGAGAAAAATATAAGTAATAAAGCGAAAATTTTATGTAATTTTTAGCATATCTCAATGTGTCGCAAGCTTTCCCATAAAGTAGATACGTCGTATACGAGATTGATACGAGGGATGATGGAATCAAAAATATATAAAACGAAAATCTACTTCGTACATAAAAATGCCGTAAGAAAGAAGTCGTACTTAAGAAAGTTATTGATAATGAAGTTTTCTTAAACGTATCAGTCAAAGGAGACATCTTGTCAATTAATTTATACAATGTAGTAAAACAATTTCAAATAATAAATTTCAAAATTACATACGATGTATTAAAATTAGCTTTTATAAAACACATCAAAATAGAGCCAGAAGCAATATAGAGTGATTGATAAGTCGGTGTCGAGGCAAATCAAATGAACCTACTGTATTTGGATGTAGACAAGCAAAAAATAACGAACACAAGCAGAATGTGCTCCAATTTGTTTGTTAAGGAAAATACAGCTACAATTTATTAAGGGAATTCACTTTTTTTTTATAAATTTTGTAGAATACTTAAATTGTTACGTTGCTAGAATTTGTCTAACCTAATAGTAGGTAATATTAACGATGCCACGTATCAATTTACGCAATAAATTGGACCATTAAAAGGACAAAATGTAAAATCAAAGGGCCAAAGTGGATGCAGGTGTAATTTGTATTTTGCAAGTGGAATAAAGTGGCACACGATGGTGGTAAATGTTTAATGTGTCACGTGTTCAGATTCTCATCATTACAACCAGTGGTATGTTGTCAATTTCCACCAATACCCCGATGCTTGCAGCAGAACTAATTTCCGATAAACTCGCACACAAATAAACATAATAAATAGTTACGTTCGAGTGCAAATTACACGTACAGATGAGTGTGTGAGCGTGAGAAAACTACGGCGGAAATTATGAGCGGTGTGTGCACCGACACTGACGCAATTTGCGTGTACGTACGCCACACGGACGCACACAGAGCCTAAGCGCGCACGCGCACATGCGCGCTGCCCGCATCGGTACCAGACTCCTACAATAGTTATCAAGTTCGTCATAATGAAGATGCGCGCTTTTCAATTCATTAATGAGACTCCCACAATGTTATTGATAGGATGATAGGAATGAATGTTGCTTTTGTCAATGTCCAATTTACGAACTGTAATCTGCATGATCACCGGCTAATCCAACTTGTTTATTTAAAGAGAAAGCTAATCAATAATAATTTAAAAGTACCGATACTACGAGACATTCAATAGGAGTGAAATTAAGAATGATATAATACAACAAAATTATAAACGTTATATAAAAATATTTAATATTCTAATTACCGTTTGCATGCGTAGTCCATCAACATCCTCATTACGGGGTAAGAGAAATGGGAAATCGTGAGGCACGGATCACTTTCGTATTAGAATTTACTGAGGTTACTTAGCAACTGTGACATTTGCGGAGCGGACTACTTCGCGGCGCGCAACAGTCGGTTCATTAAACCTTAATAATTCTAACTAGGATTCATTGCTTGACAAGACAGATACATTATCAATTTTAAAATGAGTACACAACATCAATCTAAATTACGTTATGAGGCAACAGATAATAAATTTAAAGTAAAAGTCAGGCAAAACATTGACATTATTATTAGTATCGATGAAACCGCATATAGATGTGAGGTTGACAATCGTAGTCCAGAGCAAATAGCGAATCTCTGCGATCGCGAGATGCGCCTGCCTGTAACGAGAGGCGCGGTAAACTACGTCCATATTAATAATCGCGGTTATTACGCAGTCCCTCATTAAGTCGGCGGCTGCTCGCCCCACGAAACCGCAGAACACTGCTAAATAATTACCCCAGAGTGCTTTCTTCACGAAAACATCGTAAAAGCGCATTAAACAACATCTACTAAGTCGGCGCGAGGAATTACAATAAATAAGGTATTAAGCCGACGTTGTCAGGCACCGTACCGAAAATGTTGAAAAGCGATTAATGGAAATAAAATTGAGCGAAGTCTGAGAGAACGATTTACTTAATACATTGATAATAAGTGGAGGGAATGTATGTAAAATGTTGTACGTAATGGAGGTAGTCTCGTTAGACGTGGGAACGTCAGCGGAGAAGCAGACTTGGCTACTACATGGTAAGGATCTCGTCTGACAATGTCCACCGTTAGGGATAACTTAAGCCTTCATTAATGGTAATAGTTCTGAACTCAGTACATGGGAATAGCTCTTTTTACTGCACCCTCGGTGAACTGAAGGCGCGATTTAGTAATAGCCATGTTCGACATGAAGCTGCAAGGTAGCATAACATTTGAGAACGATAAAGAGATTCTGTATCAGATTGCTTCTTAGAAGATTTTCAGTAAGAGTCTAATAGGAATCTTAAAGATGTTTCTTACAAAATAATTAAGATTCTGATTGAAGTAATAGTTACGAATTTCAAATTCTATTGTACCTACATAAAATGGTCTTTTCTATTAAGAAAATCAAAACTATTATACTTAATTTAAAATTCGTAACATTTGGCGTGAAGTCATAAATCAAAACGAGTATTCTCAAAAAACATTTTGGCTGTATGAGATTTACAGCTTACATCATGTACAAATATAATTCCTGTCATTTGAAGAGAAAGGTGTAATTAAAACTCTCTAATTTCTTAAAATGGTGACAATGCAAAATTCGTTAACACAAGTATGTTTGTAATTACAAAGTATTCTCGAGGCGTGCAACGTGAAACTCGTGTGTTGTGATTAACGAACGTCAATTTAAGCTCCCCACTAATTTGGCAGTTTAATTAACCCAAAACGGTATTCGTGTTCAAGGAAATTAAGTAAAGCTAAATTGGCGAGTGTAAATCAAGTTATTATCATTAATAAAGCCATTGATGTAAACAATAGATACAACAACATAATTTATGAAAACAACAAAATATGTTACCACGAGATGCTTTGGAATTTACTTGTTCAAAAATTAATGTAGGTCAATTTGATAATATTAGAAAAATTTGAATAAAGTGTTTTTTTTTTTTAAGGTATCTCAACATAAATATGTAAATAGAATTCGAAATAAGCCAATCAGACAAGCATCGAAATCGTTTCCAAAAATTTTAACCATTTGAGTAGTTTAGAGGACAAGCATCGCGTGAAGACTCCAGGTAACCTGCCAGGCGCCACTCGACCGATTGTGCTCTTAGGAACCGTCAATTTGCGCCTGTAATTATTGCGGACCCTTCGATACTTATTTCTATTTTTTCTTCGCTTAATTGTTGCAACAGATGACTTTTTTGTTGAACCACCTCAAAGAGAGCGGAAAGGCATCAAACGATGCGTTCGAATTTGGAAATAATTATACATAAATAGTCCCTTGAGCGGCCGATTAAGACAATTTCCGAGGCAAATTGCCGCAGACGAGCATAATAGCACACGCGCTCTCCGTCATAAATAAATCTGGATTATGTTTCTGTACGAGATTAAGATTGATTCGATCTCGATGCTTTCTGCTATTAATGCCTACACGGGATAATGCTTCGATCGTGTTAAAAATTTTGAAATCATTATTCGTTTTTGTACGTGTGATTCGTGAGATAATTACGATCGACAAATTGCTTCGAGTCATTAAGATGGTAACGGCTGGATGCGATCGGCCGGTCCTCCGTAATTAATGATCGATACATGTGAAATAATTAATTAGCGGCCGGGGTCGGATCGGATCTCGGAGCCTCGGGGCTCAGCACAAAAAACAATGACGTGCGGTTTTGGCTGCGCTGGCGGCGCCGCTGCCGTTGCGCGACATCCGCCGCCCGGCGCAGTGCACGTCTATAATTTGGGAGACCTCGAATTAGTTTTAATCTTATTTCTCAGGGATGAGCGTGACGCCGACTTTACGTTGAATGTGTCATTATCATTAATGTTAATTTCAATGATTGTTATATTTTTCTTTTTAATAATTTGGTTTGTTTTTTAGCTAATACACGTCGCCTTCGGTTCCTTTGTCTATAACAAAGATGATTATCAAATGTTTTTTATTGTTGTTTGATTACTGTATACTCTCGCTTGTTTTTTTGTACAACAGAAAAGTATTTTCATCTTAAGTATCAACATGATTTGTCGGAATAGGTAGGTACTGTTGTTTCATAACTATTCGTGATTCTCTCGACGATTTAGTTGGAGTTGTCGTCCGATAATTACCGTCGACAAATCGTAATGTCGGAACAATTACCTCGGAGCATTAAGAGGCAGTTCCGACGGTGTCAGGTAATGTGTCCACGCCTTAATGGATGTCTCAAACTTATCTGTTGAGAGGATAGGAGGGGGGTCCACTTTATCTTCACTGGCGACTGTAAAATTAGCTTACTTAACCATTATTTAATGTCATTTTAGGATGGGAATGGGGTGAGTCTCAATTGTGGGAACTCGGCCGAAATTGTCGACAGAATTTGAATGGATAATTATTTAGCTTCACCGCTCGTCACATTCTAAGTTGCCAGTTAATTTGCGGTTGACAATGCATTATTTACTGTTTTGATTTGTTTTTTTAGAAATATGAAAATGAACGCTTTTTTTTATCGATTAAAATATACGTTTACCATATGTTACTTAAAAGTAAAATCGACTGATTTTGATCAACGTCGTAATAATGAGTAATTTAACTCTTCCGTTCGAGTTTGGTTAGTTATCGTTCGAAAAATCAATAAATAATTAATGTTCTCACGATTTTCACGTTGCAGGCTCAAATCAGTGTGAGAGCTCTAACTCAGTATCGGGATGCGTGTGCGCAATTAAAACGAAACCCACAATCAGCCGCCATGTTTGTACACGGCCGATGTTAATAGCCTTCAGTAATTACATACCAGCATCATGCCATCGTTGCTTCTCGGAAGGTTGATCAAATTAATAGAACCTATTTTTGGTGATGCATTGTATGTTTCAATTAAATAAATAATGCTCACTAGCACATACTTATAGCGATGACCTTAAATTAAAATTCCCCCAATGCCACCTTTTTGCCATCTTAAACAATTATTACGATGTACATACTAAAATTCGCTATAGAAATAAGGACAGCATTTGCAACAGAACTCAACATTACATAGATAGTGACGTAGGTAAAAGGAAAAATGATATAACGTTAGCAATAATAACATACGACACGCTCGCAGCGTCGACTCGAGAATTTCATATCACCACATTTACATGTATTCCGTTCGCGGAACTAGTGGGCCCAGCCTCCCCATCGTTATATCCGGGGAAAGAATATCTAAATTCAATTACAAAAAGGCTTCTCTACGAGGTGTGCCGTTGCACCCGCGCCGCGCTCCGCCGAAAAAGGGTGTATAACAACTCAATTTCTCCATATTATTAAGACGGGGGTGCGGGTAGGGTGGCGTGGAACACAAAAAGAATGCTAATTTAAAATTCTTATTGCTGTGTTTGTATGCGCGCGCGCTTTATGTATCATTCGTGTAACAAAAGCCGGAGGAGAACCGCCCGAGCGCGTAATTTCAATCTAATATTCAATTTGAGAAGTATCGCGAGCTCCACCCGCCATCTTTTATTTATTTACTCGACTTGCGTTTCCTTGGATTCGCGTATCGTGGAAACAACGGATACGTCAAATTAAGTGCTTTCGACGGTTTATCTATTCAACTTGGGAATATAGAAAAGTTATTATCACTTAGGGTGTTTAAGTAAAGGATTTAAAGACTAGATTTTCCTTCATTAGTGAAATCGACGACGGATTTTCGTTGTCATTCATTTTGAACTTTGCTCTTTGTAAAACTCAATATGTCGAATCACAGACCAGGGAGGCGATTCTCGGGCGCGTGACATAATGTCGACATCGAGATATCTCGAAAAAACATGGCGGATGTCGATTGCAAACAGATTTCCGTATTCTCAGCATCTCACGGTAGACATATGTCGTGCCCCAGCGTTCGACAAGCAACGAGTGGTCGACAGCAGTAGACATTGGATATTTCACACATTATGTCAGTCGAAATCTCAATTGTCATGTCTAATTAATGTGTATATGTCTGGAGACGATTTTATGTCGTTTTTTATTAATGATAACATAGTGGATTAAAAAAAAAAATGAAATAAAAAATAACACTAAATAGAATTAAAGGAAAACAAACGGCGTTTATTCGACTTGTCAAAGTTGTGTTGTCAATTCGAAATCGCGAAAAGAAAAATTACGTTACTTTTCACGCAGCTATATTAGACAAAATATTTCATTTCCTTCTTTGAGGACCTATTTTATGATACTTTTGTGTTGTAATGTATTAAATCATTTATGTTGTTTAGTATTATATTAGTTTTATGATATATTAAAGACTATTCTAGTTCCAAATTCGTGTAGCTCGATTGTGATTCAACACAATCGAAAAAACGGAACGTAACACCAAAAAAGTATGACATTTTGGCGACATTTATCTCTATTGGCACCGAGAATAGGTCAAAATGAAATTATAGAGATTTTGGTGACATTTTCAGCAGACATTTAAAATTCGACATTATCTCGAAATAGAGATATCTCGCAAGAACCGAGAATCGCCTCCCAGGAAATTTCCCTAAAAATACGACAAATAATAGTTCTCTATCAGGATATAATGTAATTTAGCGTTTAAAATAGATATATTTAGTCGATTTTCTTGACAAAGCGCACTAAATTCGTTTCGATATCTCAATGTAACGACTAAAGATAATTGCTTCATTCCCACGACGCGAAGAAAATAAATTTCACCGGTCACAATAGGTGCTTTCCACAGACAATTCGCGACTAAACGGGGGGCGATAGTCGCCTAATGCTCGAATCGTGATATATTAGCCTAGCTGATGCTGACCTCTCACTACCACGCCTAATAGTCCACATTTCTTGGTCTACATGACAGTGTCTGTGTTACATTGTAAACTACTTCTTGTTATCATTAAGTTATATGTATCTACTTCATTGTTTTGATTTATTTTAATGCTAAAAGTCAATAAGCATAAAAGCACCCCCGAAAAGGGTAAGAAATAAAATAATAATGATTGAAATTGCGATCGCATATAAGACTAGAAAAAAAACGAGGCAGCTAAGCCGCCCAGCTCGCACGCTCGTCCAGTAGCGATGTGGCCTTCCCTTTATAAGCATTAAGGAAAATATTACATTTTACAAACAAACACTACTATTATTTTTCTATATAGTTTTAGATAAAATGAAAAATAAGAGAGACACAGATTTTTATGCAACATTATACAATTACATCCCATGAGTCAGGTCACTTTGTACGAATCATGTTTTATAGTTTTAACATTTTGTAGTTACACTTTCTAAAAATAATATATTAAATTTACATTGTTTAAAATGGAGCATAAGTCAAGGATGATTTCCATTTAGATTTGTCACGATCACGACTTTGATAATATTTAAATAGGTGTTCTTAGAAATATTTTTAAAGGGAAGCAAGTCAAGGTGATTTTGCATTGATGAGAATAGAACTTTCCATGAACGATTCATTATACGTAAAGGATCTAAGAACAAAAATTTTTATGATAATTAATAATGTAAACTTTGTAAAATAATTACTTACATAGTGCCATAATATACAATATGTATTTAGAAAACTTGATTCATATCTACGTATCACCAGACGCCACGAAAAAGATACCTAAATAATATTTTCAAAGATGATTATTATACTGCAAAATGAAAGCTTCGACGACCTTTAATTAAAACAATTAAATTAATAATATAAAATTGATATCAAAATGTGGCGGTGCGTAAAAGCAACGATGGTAGCATAGGTCGGTTGGTTACTAAGTATGATTTTTACTGACTCTTTAACGTGTGCAGAAAGCGTGCGCGGGCGTCCACTGATAATTTGCTACGCGACGCGTCTACACTCCTGCGCACATACCGTAACCCCTTATTCAAACGAGCGCTGAATAAAAATGTTATTTGTAACAGAGACAGGCTTACGGAACAGAGCACATGGTAAAAACTCCATGCTGTTTTAATACATGAGAGCTGCATTCATTGTCTTTATAGAATATTTGATTATAAATAATGTACCTAATCATATAAACGGTGAATGTTGGCCAAAAGACAGAATTTCAAATCGTACTGCATTGTTGTTAGTTGTAACTAAATGAACATAATATAACGTTCTTATGTTGATGTCATAAGGTCCTGAATGCATTGTATGTACATATTGCAGCTAACCGTAAAATGAACAAAATATATACCTAAGGAATTTTCATAAAGCAATGTTAAAAACTGGACGAATTTTAATTAAATTAACAATGATAAGTAATCTCACCGGTTTATATCAACTTACCGGGTAAGAAACTGTAATTCATAATCCTGTCGTGGGCACAATGAGACAAAACAATAAATAATAAAAAGTAACAGCATCAGATAAAACCGACATTGTCGCATGATATATGATCAGATTTAAATTTAGGAACAGACTTAAAGGTCCCCGAGCACCTTATAACGAACGCGACGAACCCCGTTTATAATTATAATTAATATTCTCACAGTATAAAGTGGTCGACGGCAAAAAAAGAGTTTCGACGCGAGAATTAATAACAAACAAATGGGCTACCTGCCGCGTTTTTTGTGCGCCCCCACAGGTAACCGTGATGATGAAAGGAACTCATATGCGTCTGTCTTAGATTTTAAACAATATTGACCGATTTTGACACGGTTGCAACTTTTTATGACCCCCGAAATTCATTCATAGTAAGCTAAAGGAAACACGAACAAAAAATCAACTCGGCTACTTGCCGACAGATGGCGTCGGCTAACCGATATCAAACTTTAAGCAAACACGGTTACAGTTATTGCCATAAAATTTTAAGGCGCACTCAAAGGTGAGACTAAATCAATAAAATAAGCACCTACCTCAGTATCGTGTTACATCGCCGTCTCAAAAAACGATTCGAAACGAGAAACCGACGAGTCGAAATTCTGGACAAAGGAGAGGAACTCTCAACGCGACACCATAATGACAAAACAGAAATATGATTTCGATTAAATTGTGGAACGAGAACGGTTGATTGGGCATCGTGTAGGTGTGAGGAAGAAGGCGAATATGGTTAATAATAAAAATATTTTATTTGTATAGTGGGGTAAACACCCCCGCTGCGGGTTGCCGGTCGGGTCGGCATCCATCATCATTATATTAACCGATTTAACACTTTTGAACAGATTCCTGTGCCGGTTGGTGGTAAGTACATTTGTTTAGGGGACGTAATGTGCAAGGTTTTTTCGTCTTATTCAGTTGTCATAATAACGTGCAGTCTGCTGCTTTGGAATAGTAGCTTGCATATCTAATTATACCTTATCTGCGTTTAGGCGTAGAGGCGAAGTTGATGATGTATGAATGCCAATCGCGGTGTTGCTTTAATTCCAAATATGTTTAGTTGTCCATATTGGTGTTTCTGACCTGGTTACCATGCCCTTTTTTGGCAAGCTGCTGTGACAATTAATTACATGGAGTCTGAAGTGTTTTGGGTCGCACAACCTAAACCCAATACGATTAAGTCATCATTGAGTTTATCTCGAAATCAGAATTTTATGACGTCTCAATCCCTGCAAACTGTGCAGGCAGCACTGCTCTGTATAATGGATGGCGATAAAAAATCTTAGAGCTACTTTTGGTAATCACACCGGCGGTCTTTGAGCCCAGTCCCGTATAAGGCGAAACCTCGGCATTATTTTATTGTATAAATGTTTTTACGTCAATTATTTTCCAACGCTAATTGACATACTACATGTACGCGATTATAAATATTTAACAGGCTCTATGCAGTGCTATTTAAATCGTCGAAATGCAACATTATCGATAATGTCCATTCAGGAAATGCAATTAAATGAAATGATGCATGTCAATATTAAAATAGGTATTGATATGCAAAACAGCATTACATATGCGGGCGGTGGCCGAGGCCGGTCCCATGCTCTGTTTGTTCAGATTTTTGTTCGCTAATCAATAATGACCCCAAATCCAATTACCATTCAAGAGTAACAATAAAGTTTGCCTACAATAGGCATACTGTAACTGTTTTGTTTATTTGCATTCATTGTGAACGGTTACTCGGACATGTCCCACATTTACGGTCAACGTAGGATAACCGCTGATTTCTTATTGGATTCAATGCTAATACTGATTCAAACCATTTGGAACCTTATCTTACGAGTGGTTTAGATGTGTGAATAAAACCGTTAGTGTTCCGATCCTAATGGAAAACGTTTGATTAATCAGTGCACGCGGCACTTGTAGCAACTGTATCAGAGCCTCGAGAGTTAATTGCAGCAATTATACAGGTTGGAGTGGGCATCGATGTCGCAGAAGTAAGTCATGGCTCGGACTCGGCGAGAAGGGCATATGTGCGCGCGGCCCGGATCTAACCCAATAATTATAGGCCGTGATTAGATCTCACGATAAAGCTCATTCCGCTAATTACTCCCTAAAGCTAAACGAACGAGTGGACTCGGTTTTTGCCATCGACATAATTTAATAAGAGTATTAAACCAGGCCGATGCCATAGATAGTACTGAGCCGCGGGCATTTCTCGTTAATACCTTTACAATATTTTAAAACAAAGCACATTTCTCAGGAAATTACTACAGACGAAGAGCCAGACGCTTTCGCCGAGAGGTCAAAGAGGAATGACCATGTAAATGTTTAATGTGAATCAGGAGATGTCTCTGACTCGAATTGCAGTTGTTCAAAACTCATTCACATTACAATCAATTTAAAACGCTTGTGTATATCAGGACTACGACATTGCGTCTGAACGATCTGCTAGTCTCGCGTGTGGCGGGAACTTAACTTAATGAAATCGCGAGAAACTTATGCATCCTTAAGGCGAGTGTATTTCTGCTGTGAAAAACTATAATGAGACCAATTATTACGATAGAGAAACGATGTGACCTCGAGATGAATGACTCCCATTAGCATCTCATAGGTTTAATTAGGGAACCACGCATCGGCCGGTCGCCCACGTCAACGCGTGCCGTGTGTGGGCAATCGAATTAGAGACAGAGCAGACAATGCGACCGACTCGACCGTACCACCCCACGACAAAACGTTTTCTCGCAATCTTCGATCACCGGATTAAGGGAGTCCCGTCTCGCACGTTTTATCTCCGATTGTCCGCACTTAACGCACACTTTACGCCGAGTGCCCCTCGAGAGGAAATTGAAAGCGATCGCTTTCCTCGGTATCTTATCTGTAGTGTTATACTAATTAATCGATGTAGCGCGACAAGATCGTCGTTAGAGGTAAATAATGCCCGTATTGAAGCGGCGGCGTTGATTTATCGGTGTGAATAGACAAAAGTGTCGCGGGCGGAGCGGGCCGGTACAATGCGGAGGAATGTCGTCGCGGGCTCGCGGGCCGACCTGCCGACCGCTGGCTGCGCTCGTGCGGCTCTTGAATGCGGATTATTAATATCCTGCTCCGAGTGGGCCTCGCGCGATGCGGCGACGACGAGGCCGAAATGCGACGTGGTCGACTCCCATCCACCATTTTCGAACAACGCCTGCAGCGCTTCCACATTGTGCTTCCACCTGTGCCGTATGCGCGAGCCTGACCGCGCCTTAATTTATTCACAGCAACTTTTAATGACCGTATTGATACGCGATTCCAAACACGTTCTGAGCCGATCCGAAATTCCCCATGTTTGCGAATGAGATTTAAGATCGATTGAGGTTTTTGAAAATTCGCTAAATTATTATATTCAACAGAGACCCTTGTCTTCTGCACCCTCGGCTTGCCATCCCTGCGCTCCTATAACAATGCATGACAATGGCGCTGCCGAGGATTATAACAAATTCCCCAAATCGTGTGGGTTCATATTTTCGTACAACAATATGACAAAATACTGTATAATGTCACATGTGTCTACAGTTTACCGCATTTGGAACTAATTGGTATATTTCATAATGCCGCGATTATTGAATGTAACATCTGCCAAATCGGCGAGGATACAATGTATTATCGCCATAAAACAATCGCCAATCCATTAAATGAAGCCATAGAATACATTACAATGATAGAGGTGGTCCTTGAAATGACGTATCTACAGATAATGATCCAGTCACACAACTAAACAGGCGAATAAAACTGGCTGTTACTAAAACAGAGACATCAATAAAAATTTCAATGACACCTTCCACGGATTGTTAGCTTCTAAAAAGTATCGGTTGTTCGAGAAATAAAAAAGATAGCGGGCAACGAACGGAATGCTAGTAGGTATAAAATAAATCGTTAAATCCGCAAGACGAGGCTGGGGCCGGGTACTTGCGTCGATAAAAAACAATCAAAGTGGAAAGGGCACAGAGCTGGTTAGGCGTGTCAAACGGAAAACGCACTATGAAATTACCTATCACGTTTTCTTGATGCCAGTGAAACTAAATGAGTTCATTTTTTGTCCGCAAGTACGGTGCAGCCCTGCGTTGTCATCACGTAGTCACTTCGCAATACCTAAATTAAATCGTCACACAATAACGCCTTTGTAGGGTTGCCATAAATGAGAAATCTATGATGATGTAATTTGTTTACTTGTTACTGTGGCCCAGTTTTCAGTGAAATTTTACATTTAATTTTAGTTATAATCATGTACTAACAATAAGATTGGTAAGTTTAATAAAGTATTGTTACATGTAAAAGTTTTCGTTTCGGTTGATAGTCCAGTCAACAAAATGCCTCAAAAGAGGGTATAGAAAGCGTGAACCTAGGCGATTTCTTATCAGTGTGCTTAGGGAGAAAACATACTAAAAGTCCTGACGTCTAAAAGGTGAGCCGGAGTGATGGGAGGTGGGGGGTGACTATTACAGACGTGAATATTACAGTGAGAAAGATACAAATCACAAATCTTTATAATAGTTATAAAACCTTTTCAAAACAGTATGTTTACCTCCAGAAAGAAAAGCTAAAACTGTAAGATGCCTACAAAAATAAAATTTTAAACATTTTGTTTATTTTTATTTTGTCAAATTTTAATAAAGGGATTAATCTCAAAACAAGTTTTGCTGTTACGTATATTGCTAGTTCTATCATTAACCACAATGTTTTAAGTAAAAATATAATTTATCTGTTTGACACTGGCATTGTCTTTTTTGTGTTCATTTCATTTATTTTTGATTTTGAATGTGTTCAGCTCACGATTCTTTTTTTGCGTATTTCCAACGTCCACTTAGGTACTAGTGGCCGTGTCGTGAGTTTGATTCGTTACCGAAACTATAATTAGTTTTACCGTTATTGGATACTTTACATTTTCAATGGGTGGGCCTATTGATTGCGACGCCAACAATGAGGAGCGTGACAAGTCATTTGTTTATTTTCAGAAACTCTTAAATTGTACGCGGCAGGAAAACTGCGCAATCTTATATGGTAGTGAATTGCAGTGTTATTTTTGTTATTGTTATTTTGCTATATAGTTTTCTAACTTAATTTAGGATAAGATTGTCGCCATCATTATATTATACAAAGGACTAATGTCCAAATTCCTATAGGTATAATTGCAATCCAACATCATAATCAAAATTAAATTCGTACGTAAAAATTTTGTTACGTGATAATGACGGGCACATTCGTTAAAAACGTTTCTAGCATCCAAATTTGTATAATTAACACGTTTAGGCTAATTATTTGCCGCGACGAGAAACAGCATTGCATTCGTGTAACACTTATTAAGTGAAGACGCACCTTTTTCTCAAAATTTAATTATCGACATTAGGTTGACACCGAAAACGGTGTGACGTGAAATTAGGCGGCGATGCAGACGAGGTTGTTTGCAAAACTGTTCACCGGAAAACTACAATTCCGTTTCAATTTGTAGAAAGTCGATAATTGGAAGACGAAATGACAGACACAAAATTTGAAATAGCAAAAAAAGAACACTCGAGGCGATAAATTATTCCAACTCGCAAATGATTGATTGGACTCTGCATTAATGACTTGTTCAAATGAAAGTTGACAATAATAGAACATGGGGTCGCTAAATGGATGGCATTATGTCCATGCGTTGGGACGTCAAATATGAACGATGATCTCCCACATTTGTCCAGGCCACTATTCTGGTCCGATTCAATAGACGACCGGGAACGGCTAAACGTAACATTCGATTTAATGTTCAGACGTTTTTGACTTCGTCATTTCGACATCCTTTAAATCAAAACAATTGCATTGACCGGTCTATTCTTTGGATAGCATTGTTGACATTTATCGTTACTCATAAATTTATAAAAATAACATCATTATACCAGCCGACACGTAAATCCGTGATATTTATACAGCATGATGAAACCGTTAAAACCTAAAAAATAAATTAGCATGACCATTCAAAGACAAATAATATAAGCCAATTCACAAGTGAGCAACGACGTAAAGACTATCAAATTATGGTTTCAACTATTTGAAAATGTACCATTCGTGATTGTTGCATTAACACTCAGTCTACCAATGGTATCGTCCTGAAAACTTAACTCGTCATAAAATGTCTTGAAGACTTAACGAGTAATATTTAATTTGCGCTTTAAGTCAATCGGATAAAGACTACAATTCTACGCGTACTATAAATAAGGAGACTACGTTTATAAGTCAAATAACCCTTACCAGGTGTCCAACAAATGGAAAACTACTAATTAAAGTAGGTACTTTGCTCTGCGGAGACTTAAATGGAAGAGCGTACAAGTTCGACGTAAGCAGTTTAATTAATCGGCATTCTGACGCAACGATTGGATCGTTTTCTTTCTATTAGTGTCCGAAAGCAGTTTGTTCAATTGATTCGCTGTACAGCAATAAACAGAGCCAGTCTCCCTCGTGTTTGTGCTAAGAATTTGTGATGTTAACGTTTCTAAACATCAAAGAGACGATGATTAGCGGATCACTTGTGGATATTGTTGTTACATAAGTAGACTCTAATGGTGTTAGATACTTGTAATATGTAATGTGATGTACGTTTTAGCGCTTCTTTGTACCAAGGACGGATAATACGAGAGACGAATACTGAGCGAAATGACAAATTTGAAGCACAGATACATATATTTGAGAATGTACGGCGAATTTAATATTACTTAAGTATTCTTGAAGAATATGTTAATAAAACAGTTGTTATTAAATACGGTGAGATGATCTTTGACAATTTCACTGTTTCTCTTGGCATTACTGATGTATCAGACAACAGTTAGGCTTCTACCTGGTTGTTAACCTCATATATCATAAAAAACATGGTAATGACTGTAAAATGTCGTTATAAAATTTAACGTAACGCCATTAAAATCATTTGAAATGAGACAATGTGCCCCTAATGAATGTCGACCCAACGAAAAGAAATTATTTACGCCACACACAACGACACTGCCACAAATGTTGATAGACATAAAAGAAGATGTAGAAATCAAGGTAATAATGTATTAAAGTGAATGGACAATAGTAATTACAGTGTGCGACGACGAATCTTTGGTGCGTAACGCTAATTGACGAAATCCATAGGTACAGTGAAATGAATCCACACAGTCGAATGAAAATAGGAAAAAGGCGTTTTAAATATTGTATTCCACGATCAGTTTCAATGTAAGAAATTATTGCAAGGGCTCTAATAGGTAGACGATTTAAACGTGTCGCTACGTAGTTGTTGAAGCTTTCGTTTGATAGCACCAAGACGATCACAAAGAATAACGACCCACATTCCAATCTCGAGGATCAATGTTATTATCCACATTAAACAAAATCTGTTGTGACACAATAGCCCGCGATAGATCCAGTTTAGAACATTTCCTATTGTAATAAAGAAGACGACATTTCGAAGACATTAAAATTCCCTGGATCATATAATTACAAATGACACATTTCGACATTAAGACACCCACACACGTTCTATGTTGTGCCTCTAAACTTGTATAATTTGTGTTAAAGCTGTAATATATGGTACTTTAGGAGTCCCTCGCACTCGGCGTTCCGTGCATTCGATCGTTAATAAAATTATCAAAATCTAAACAGGTTTTATGAGTATCGCTCGTGCGTCGGTAAGAGCCCGTGTACGGTCCGTCTTATGAATGGAAATGGATTTTGGTATTTTTAAGTGTTTATAAAGGTCGTAAATAATTTATCGCTGCGTGATACTTCCGTCGTTCGAATTTCAAATGGATGAGCGCGCCAACTGGAATATCGCTACTGGATTTTGAATCAGCATCGCTAGATAATAAACCTCATACTTATTTTTATAATTCAATTCTGAATATATTGTAATTCGATATGAGATATGACAGTTTGCATTAATCGAGCCAAGCGATTTGAAATTTTACTAGGCTCGTCATTTCACATTCAAATTACGTCGGTTGAATGGACGGAACGAGCTTGATCGTTTCTCGGGTTGTTATGGCGGAGTATGATAGCGTTGAACTGTGTGATAATGATAATAGATGGAATGAGACAGTTTTTGCTCAACGTATGGTAGCCGTTGCGTTGCGTCAGCGCTCGTGATTCAGCCTCGTCAGAACCACTTAGGTACGTACAGGCCCGGCACCGGAGCCGTAATTATTCCGAGCACACGTGGACATGCTTTATAGCCGTGCATGGGTTGCTTTATAAACGTAGGTACCTCTTTTTGTTTAATAGGTTAACGACTTGTCTTTATTGATCGCGGCCGAAAATATTAGCTCTTCTAAACTATTTCAATTCTGTCTTTTAATATATTATAATGCAATATAGTAGTAAGTAGTCGACACTTTCATAATTGGGAATTGCTTCACCAATAATGCTATGCAATAAAATTATTTGTCTGTGTAATGACGTTGACGAATATTACAAATGTTTGAGAATTGGAAAGCTAAAATCGAATACTTTCTTATTCCTTTCTACTCAAGTTAACCTTTTAAATCAGCAATTGTTTTAATTCAAGATTTTTGTTCTAAAATATGTTTTTACATGAAAAAATCAAAGATCCCTTAATGATCATATTATTTATTAAAGCAGAGTTTCTGAGCATGTTTAATCATGCTTCTAATGAAATACATTATTCGCCAAATTGTTTATAAAAATTATCTCATCATCATTATCTCAGTCACAAACAGTCCACAGCTGGACGTAAGCCTCCCCAAATGCTTCCAGTACGACTGTTACGGACTAGCCATCAGCCTAGAACTTTATTTTATTTTATTGTTAATTATTGTCTTTTTGTTCATTCTATCTTATTTTACACTTCTTTCCCTTATTTCCATCCTTTACAATGACCGTTAGGTACCTACATTATGTCTTAAAATTGTCTAATAATTTTAATATTAGAATATATAAGAAATTTAATGACATCCATTTATTATTCAGTGAATATTTGATTTGAATAGAAATTGTATCAGTCAAACTAAGTTTGTAGTTAACGTAACATTTTGAATTTGACAATTTTATTGGTAATAAAATAGTGGAATTAATATTCATTAACTTAATAACTATTTCACATAAAATAGATAAAATCGTTGGGTTATCTGATGAACTTAAGCGTATATATAGAATTTTGACAGCGATTGTGCTAATGTTAAACTGTCGAAACATTTAAAAGATACTGTCAATTATGTAAAAGTGAATGGTTACATCATGGCTCTCAACAGACGGGAAAAGGTCTAGGGATAAGCCAAGGATGGGATGGTCGGACGACTTTTGCGTAAATTGGGGGAACTGACAAACCAAAGGGATGCTTGGAAACGTAAAGGGCTTTTGCCCAGCAGTAGAACCTCAATGGCTCACAAAAATGACATGATGATGAAATCTAAAGTCATCTTTATTTTCTTCTTTACAATGACAGAATAAGATTAACTTTAAAATATTCTGCAATTCATTGAAACACTTTTTGAAAAATTGTAAAGTAAAAAATTACAATGATAAATCCTTTTAAATCTACAGATTCGTTTGTTAAAAAGATATGTGTACATACATGAAGATGAGTAATTTCACGGGAAGGCACACTCATATCAGATTGCAGATACGTAAGAATTAATTTGTTACCTTTGTGTGGTCGTAAAAATGTTGTGACACCAAAAACACCATCTGTAGACGATAGTCCGCGTAAAACCGGTAGCAAGATACCCACCAACGATGGCATGTTTTATATGTAGATTAACACATTGGTATACTTTGTTGTGACTACATATAAGCCTCCTGGGGCCGAAATGGAAAAAAATAAATAGAAAATTATTACAGACACATATTTAGTAATTGTTTTGAATAACCATAGCCGCCATTCGTGAATTTCCGCGCTTCCCAAGGGTTGACTGGTAGAGAAAAAGATAATAAATAAATTAATAAATCTTTTTTCTAATTTGTCATTGACTGCACTAGATTAAGTTTAAGATGTATTTATACATCTTTCGAGGCAGCCTTAATTCTTAATTAATTAATTACTGGTTGTAGAGCTGGACTAATCCCGAGTCCCGAGTCTAAACAAATCCAATTAAACAAATTCACTTACACTCAATATAAGTATTTACATTGAATTTTAAATAATCATATTCGTGATATATTTAGTAACAAAATGTATAGAAATTTTCAATAATCACTTGTTAGATTCGACAAATAAGTCCGCTGGTAATGACAGTAAGTGTAAAACCGGTAGTGGACTCATCACTCGTGCCGTTACATGGCATTCTGTATTTACTATAAAGATACATCCTTATGGCAATGCTATAAGGTTCAACATCAATTGCAGCTTACATTGTGACTGTATACCAGTATGATTTCAATCGACAACTTTAATTAATACTTCGGCTGATCGACACGCATAGAGTGAATTAAAATCATGTATGCCATAAGTTATTTAAAAACATTATCCTCTTTTGGGACGCAGTCGGATAAAATCATGTTTTGTACGCTTAAATAAAACCTAATGAAAAAATATTAGGTCTTAATTTTTTAAACACAGGTTTAATTTTGCCTGATCGCATAAACCTACTTAACACTGTCTAAAAATTTTAAAACTCAAATGAACTCTGAGACATACCTATAAGTAGGTAAACCAAAAAAAAAATTACTTGGTAATTAATTTTACACACAAAACGGTTAATTAAGTTTTCTATGTATTAAAATGTAGTATTTATGTTTAGTGCTACTACCTTCATGACTTGAATGTCGTAAATTAGTTTCAAATCAACTCACGCAGCGCTGGTTATTTCATTAATTTTTAAAATTACCAACAAAATATTACCAAGAATCTAAACTTTACACCGTTTTTAATATCCTATTTAATATTCATTAGTCCACAGTATACTATATTTATAAGTTAATGGAATAACAATACATTTAATTATTCAATATATGTTATATTTAAAATTCTTGTGTTATTATATTTCAGCGCTATTTTGAATAATATCACACTAAATTTCTGAGTAACGTCATTGTTATCTTTACAATGGTAATTTCGTACGGATTAAGAAGCCGGTTTATTTCCAAACGGCTAATTAATAAACATCTTATAATGGAGCCTTGAACTTTTGATTACTGAGAACGGGACAATAGCGCTCGTTATAAATGTCTTACTTACACAAACAGACGGACAACAATCGGACGACGGCGAACACACCGTATCTAAGTAATTAATCGTAACTTATGATTGATTAAACACATTAAATACGAGCACGATTCCTATTTGAATATGAAATCTATTAGGCGAGTGACATAATACTTAATACAATTTTAATCTGACTTATTGCATAAAAGATACAAACCATTTACTTTTGGTAACAATATGGGCGGTTCATGCATAATGTATGATTGAGACTAATGGAAAACTTATTGAGGTTTTATGTTAAACTAATAACAATTGTTTAATTGTAGAATAACTTTGAATAGTCATTTAAATGTGTCTCGCATGCGTTGGGTTTTAAGTGCGAACTGTAATGAGAGAGCTAATGACTGCAAGTAGGCACACACGGTGCATAGTAGTCAAATGAGTTTCCACTTGATAATATTTGTTAAGGTTAACATGGTAAACGATGATGTTTATCGACATGAGGCGTTCGAGTGGGCAACCCTTTCCGCGCTCACACCCGTGGACCACGCGAGTTCGCTTCGGCAAATACGGGCTAGTGATGCGTAACGCAAACTCCGATGTCGATGTTTGCCCTATGACAGCAAACACTGCCTCTCGATATTTGTACACTCGCAAGCTAATGGCGAGAGGTCTCACTGCCTGTTTGCCCTAGCGGGTACCTAACTGCTACTGTAATTAACGGGAGCGAATAACACAAAAGTGTGAAATCATTTTTTAATATTTCTTACATGCGAGTTCGAGACGTAAAAAGTAATCCGAGAATTATACAAAAACAAAATAATAAAGTTAAAAAGGAACCAAAAAGGAATATAAGGCCATAACTTCATTTTGAATTCCGTTCGGTTGTTCCCGTCTCACTCTGAACGCGCCCAGCAGGGGGCGCCATCGTTCTCACCTCACGACGCGAGTGGTAGCCGGTCTTTAATAAGTATCGATAAAATATGTCGATAAAATATGAATATAATATGTATAAATATTTTCGATACTTATATCCTTATTAAGTTTTAAAGCCCTTCGGCTTGGTAGAGCGATGGTAAACCTATTTCACTTTAATTTTTAAAGGCTATCCTTTAAAAAAATATTTTATTTGCAGAGATTCATTTATTAGTCTAAGTTACTTTGACCATCACACTTCAGCTGACGCCTATTATTCACACATAAATCTCTATAAATCCAAATGCTCATACAATGTCAAAAACGTGCATCGACTCCAACTGGTTCTAGATTTCAATTTGTACACGTTTCTCGATTAATAGCCGACAAAGTGTCACGCGGACAGCACTAATTAATCTCTTGATGGTGTTTCACATTAATTAAGCAGCTTAAGATTACATCTCTTAGCGATAATGAAACGAAAACACATATCAAATAAGAACTATTTCTGCTCGGCTGGATTATTGTTTAGTACATTATCGATATCTTAAAGGCTATCATAGTGTGAGGTCTGCAACGTAACGTTATTTTTTAGTATTTTTTTTTATCTCATGGTACATATATTATCTACGAGGGAATTCATAAAAATTAAATGTCATCGAACAACAATGGACGCGGAGGCCGCAATTAATACAGGACAGTTTACACGATATGATCTGTAGTTAAGTCAAACCTTCCGTGAGACTGGAAATTATATTTTTTCAACACCAATTACATAACACCTAAATGTGACCAAAAGAAAATCGGTGTTCAAACGAGCGTTTTGTAAACACGGCGGCGGACATTGTCGGCGGGCGCTATTCAAACATGGACATGTCAATGAAATTGCCAACTGTTTCGTAAAATGCTAACAAATTATAAAACGACTTTCTGAATTGTGACGCTAAAATAACGATGTTTAGTTTTGACTTTCAATACTAAGAATTTACATTAAAAGAGAAACATCAAATAGGAAACTAGTGAGATTATTTGCATTTGTTGGTACAGTAAAATTGTAAACTGACAACAATGCTATGGAGTGTAGTCTAGTCGATATAATATTATCGTTAGTACTCCCCAACAAGATTGTGTCACCTTTATTTAAATCTTATTAAACAAATATTAACACACAAATACTACAGTGGTTTTAAATCGAGGCACGGAACTTCGTAGTTTGCCGGTTAATCGTATTTTAGTGACAGTGCATGTCCACGTTTTTATGACAGTAATCAAAACGTGATTGTCGCGCATTCCCAAAAAAAACTGACTTAATTGTGTGGGGCGAGTGTTGATGATATAAACAGTAATTACCTACTCGGCTTCGTCCAAAAACGTTATTAAAATACGCTTAACTGACGCGCTCTGGTGCGACCGCCTTGCTTACTGTATGTACTTTGTGGGGCATGGTGGAAGCAACAGGTAGGATTCTACCCTTTTCCGGTTTCTCTCGTATAAACTTTATCATCAAACAGTTATAGAATCCTGCAATCATTTTGTAGGTACAGAATTAACATTGGATTAAACGCATCGTTTGAATTATTTTAACTTACAATAGTTACAATAATTCACTTTTTATAAAATCATTCCAAATACTACGTACGGGTTTTATGCAATATGCAAACCAATACTTTATAAAAAATCCGTGAATCACCCTTAAATCCTTTTATCTTTACCGCAAAAGATTAAAAATAAATAAAAAGTTGCGTGCACGTCCTGTCCCCAGAACGCCACGAGCTATAACAGCATCCCGATATTACCCTCGCCATTGTCCAGGGTTGCCAAAAGCAATAAAAATTTGCTAAGACAATAGCACCCCCAGGCTTTGACTGCCGCAAAGATGTTCACGATAATTATTTCTGAAACATCCCGCCTTAAACGCTCCTTGAGACTGACATACACTGTATACAGTAATACAACTTCATAAAAATGTTTAATTTTGCATTCTTACAAACTATGTCTTAGAACCATACTCCAATTTATCAGTCATATTGGGTTTATGACGTAGAATGGGTGTTATAGATCAGAGATATTTTGAAATTCTTGGGTGTATCATGAAATGCCGCCATGTCATGGTTTGACCAGGAAAAACTCTCTTTGAAACTCTCTCGTTTGCCTTGTAATTATTATCGCAAAGTTAGCTCAAAACTCCATTAAAATTCAAGTGTTTTTATGTAGATGTTCTACTGTATCTAAGTATACTGTGAAGCAGGTGTGAGCAGGGTATCCTCTTAATACCTTCGGTAAAGAATTTAATGCTTTTTGTAATCTCCTGAGTTCCAAATTTCTTTGTAAGAAAAATCATAAATTACTATCTGTAATTTGTTTTTTTTTTGACTGTGTTTACGTAATTATTTAATTTAATTTGTGTCAGAAATGTTAATTAACAATTATTTTTAAGTTGCGTAATTGGTTATTATAAAATATCATTAAAACATTATTGTTTGTTTTTTGTTTGATATTTGTTAAAATATATTTAAAAGCTTAAGTGAAAGTACGTACAACGCAAAAACCTAGGTACCTACGTAAATGTTTTGTATTATCTTATTTGAATACTTTTATATAAAAGTATTGTTCTTATTTAGAATACACAGTCATAGTGATCGATCTAGCCTTGGTATTTATATAATAAAAATAACTACTATTTATTATATAATATTTTATATACCGGTAACAAATATATTATGTAATTCAATTTATGTTTATTTAATATAAGAACATTTCGCCTACTGGTCTTATAAGTCATAAAATTATATACAATATTTTATTATGAAATAACAAACATTCGGCACGGGCATTTTGATGTTACAAGAGATTAAAAAATATAATTTAATTATAGTTAATTGCTTGTTATAAAGTAATTTAGTAACAAAACCGAATGTTTCACGGCCACTATTTTATTACTAAAGATATAAATGTATTAAAATTTACACCTCCGATACGATTGGGCCCAATGTTAATGTGTAATTAAATCATAAAGTAAGATAAATGTACTAACGAACAAACAGCCCGCTAATCCAGTTTATTTACTTATTTGTAATTATTACTTTTCTAATTGGCGGTTATATTAATCCGCATTACAGGTTGTTAGAATTACACATAGGTTATATATGTCATAATACATTCCTTGCTTAGGGTTAAAGTAAAGTCAGTCAAGGTAGAGAACAATAGATAGAGAATGTCTTTTTTTAATTTTTTATGTCATACAGTCACTCCATGCATACAGTAGACAAACAAGCAAGCGGGCCACCTGATGGAAAGCGGTCACCGCCGCCTATGGACATCAGTAACACCAGGGGCGCTACCAATGCGTTCTCCACCAAGGAGGTTGGAGGAAAGAAAGGAGGAAGGGAAAAGAAGGAGGGGGAAAGAGGGAATAGGGAAGGAGTTGGGCTTAAGGAACTCTCACTCACCGAACGAAACGCATTGCTGCTTCACGTCGATATTCTGTGAGAGGGTGGTACATACTTCCCCGGTCGAGCTAGCCCATTCCGTAATAATTGCTCTGCCACTCCAAAATGTCTGTGTGTCTGTTGGTTTATCCGTCTTTCACGGCAAAACGGAGCGACGAATTGACGTGATTTTTTAAGTGGAGATAGTTGAAGGGATGGAGATTGACATAGGCAACTTTTTATGTCTTTCTAACCCCCCACTTCCCTAAAATGGGGGGTGGAAGTTTGTATGGAGCTAGCGAAACTAAGTAAAAAAAATTATTGAAAACTTTAAACATATTTCAGTCAGGCCAAAATGATACAATTTTAAGAATTAAGTTATCACCACCTTGCAAATAGGTTATCCATCAACTACCTGGCTATAATATAAACCTATAAACCGACTTATGAGCGGTTTTGGGACAGTCAGCCATCATCATTTCAGAAGTCCTTTGACATTCAGTGAATTATTTTAAATAGTGATAATCCTACTACCTATTATAAAGCCGAAAGTTTGTGCGTTTCACGCTCATATGGCTACACCAATTTTCATGATAGTTTTCCGTAGGATTTAAGAGCTAGAGAAAACATTACCTATGGCGCAGTTGAAACAACTATAAGAAACAAAAAAATATTACTAACACAACATAATATGTTAATCATACTAATCTTCTTCTATATTATACTCGTATAGGTATATATTATTATACATATATAAATCAATTATACATATAAAACAATACCGCGATAACCGGTGACTGACATGTAACGCACAGCCTAAACCCTTGGACCTATAGACTTGAAATTTGGAGATAATGTTCCTTGAGTATTCTAGGGGAGTACTATGAAGGGATTTTTTGAAATTCCACCCCTAACGGGGTGAAATGGGGTGCCAAAGTTTGTATGGATAAACAAAAAAGCGTGGCCCGATTCAAACAAAAGTTGATGTAAATACTCTACAAAGCATACAAACAAACACCTGTTTCAAAATTTTCTGAGAATTATTTGCTAAGAGGGAGAATTGGGGGTAGAAAGTTCTTAAATCTGTAAATCGTAACCGTGACTTACGGACAACGCTCAGCCTAAACTACTCGATAAATAGACTTGAAATTTGGACAGAATATTTCTTGAATTCTCTAGATGAGCACTAAGAAAGGATTTTTCAAAATTCCCACGGGAAAGCGAGATTTACGCAAACGTAGTTGCGAGGGTATATCAAAGCACAGCCCAAAACTTTGGGTTTAGAGATTCCAAATTTGGCATATGTAGCTTCCTTATAAGGACCGGACTGAACTGGACCGGACCGTAGCGGATCGGACCTGATCGGACCGGATGGAACCGTACTGTACCGTACCGGACCATGCCGGATCGGATCGAACCGGACCGGAATTTGTTTCTGAAGAAAACTATGTTAGTAGGCCACGCGGGCGAAGCCGCGAACAAAAGCTAGTATTATATAGACGAAAGATTGTATGTGTACACCAATTTTCATGATATTTGGTACATACCTAGGTACATAGGTATCTGATACCTTGTATTCAATATACTTTATTTTTTTAATTCATGAAATTGGTCGAACATTTTTCATAACATAAACAAAGTAGACGGCCGCCTACTAGTTCTAGTTAATGACCGTATTGGAAAATTATTGTACTGATTATTTTTATTGATCTAGTATAAAAGATAACAGATTATCACAATTTAATACTTGTTACTCATGTAATTAAGCCATATCAAATGTTTATCATTCAATTATTGTAAGAAACAAATTATAATACTTATTTCAAAATTATTTGTTTTCTAGAACTTGTAAAAATACATTAAAAATTTGTGTGTGCATCAAAATACCGGAAATAAACACACAAATGTACAATAAATATAATAATAAAAATATAAAAAATTAAGGTAGGTAGGTAACGTTTATTTGTACATACGATTAAAAATAATTTAAAGTTGCACATAATGTTAGCTTTACACGTAAATGAGCATCTTATAAAGGTCATTTCAATTAATACATTAATCACATTCAACAAACTTGAAAATAAAAACAGTTAGCAAATTGATCTACAAGGCAATGACAATGTACTTTAGAAAATGCCATAAGTGTATCATCACAGTTTATTATCGATTGTATAAAGGGTCATAAACAAGCCTAACGATTGTACCACAATTCAAACACACACAAAACTAATTAAAGTGACACTTATCAGTATAAATTATTCACAAAATCGAGATAACATAGGTACGTGAAAACATCAATGTGCCCTTGTAATGGTAATGAAGAAAAAATTATTGGATGTCACTTTGTTCTTTTCTTATTTAAACATCCTATTTATTTTGTATTATTATCGATTCAGTTCAGGCTTCCAACGACTCCTTTATAAGTTTAATTAACCCGCAAATGACGAATAATATTTAAATATTAAGATGAAAATGGCATAACTCGAAAATAAAATTTATTAATTTTGTCATAAACTGACGTATAATCTAATTCATTCGTTAATTAAAAGAAAGGAATCTTAAGTTAGCACCTTCATTCTAGGTGTATGTTAAGGCCCTTTACGATATATTCGAGACACCTAATTTACCCGAGTTGATGCAAATTATATGTATAAGAAAAGGTTTCATAAGTAGGTAGGCTAATATAACTTATTGCTGGTATAGCAAAAAATTTTTTTAAATATTTTTGATGTCATACCATGGCCACCTGATGAGAAGCGGTCACCGCCGCCTATGGACATCAGTAACACCAGGGGCGCTACCAATGCGTTGTCCACCAAGGAAGTTGGAGGAAAGGAAGGAGGACCGGAAAGGAAAGAAGGTAGGGAAAGAGTTGGGCTTCCGAAACTCTCACTCATCGAACGAAACGCATTGCTGCTTCACGTCGATATTCTGTGAGAGGGTGGTACTTTCCCGGTCGAGCTAGCCCATTTCGTAATAATTGCTCAACACATACCAAACTTACTGTCAAAAATGACACGTTACTAATTTCCATAAAGTTTGAAAGTTTTGAAAAATTATATTTTAATATTTGGAATGCCTGTAGGTAATCATTAAATAAGTCGTAAAATTCTACGGGACACTTGCTAAGATACTTAGTTGCATACAGAATAAAGCATGCGCATCCTACTACGCATATAAGTAAATGCGTGAAAGGTAATTTCGACCGTGTAGGGGTCCGTAAAAGAATGCATACTCAGTTTTATATCCAACTTTATCTTAACTTGGCTGCATAATTAATTTGACATAATGTGACTACTTTAGGAAAATATATTTACTATGGATATTAACAAGAACTGCTAGTATTACGTACACCTGCTTATATTGACAGTATAAATTAGTTTTCTCTGTTTCAAAAATTTTCTATGGAGTTAATTGGACGAGGGTAGAGTATGGTTAATAATATCGATAATAAGGTGTACAAAAAATAATGTGACAATGTGAATATTTATTTACTTTAGCACCTGACTATGTACTCTTCCACTATCAAGTATACACTCAATAATCAGTAATGCATTTTTAATATGAAGTATCTAGTAAATTAATTAGGTACGTTAGAAAACACATTGAATGGATGATTTTCATCAAATTGATAAAAGGCATGCAGGCGATTTTTTAGGATTGACATTTGTTTTTTCAAAACGCTACACGTAATCTAAAAATATAAATTATGTCGTAGTACAAATAAATAATCGTTTTTTTTTTCAGTACCTTTCCACAAATGCATCTTGGCCGTAATTTTCGCAAATACACTCACAAGTATACATCAATATTTAATTAATTAGTTTTTTTTTCAAGTATTTAATTAATATCCATTTACTTTCATCATAACATCCATAGGCAATGACCCTTTATCGATTGAGTGTCATATCGATTATTTAATAGCAAACACTGGAGATAACGATTTGGGGAGTTATCGATTACCGCTAATTATTGGGTGATAAACAGGTTTATTACAGAAGTGGAGTGGACCTACAATATCTGATAATCTATATAAGTACACGATATGTCACGGCGTGTTTAAAAGCAATACACTAACGTACACTTGAAATTTTTGTCATACGTATATACTTAAAATTATGATCACGATCACCTACATAGCACGTGGCAATCTAAATTTTATCTTTTTTTTATGTTATACGCCAGACAAACGCCACCTGATGGAAAGTGGTCACTGCCTATGGACATCAGCAACACCAGGGGCGCTACCAATGCGTTTCCCATCTCTGACAAAACCTCTAATGTACCTCTTAAATAGTCCAATTCCCATATCATAATAAATGTTTTACTTTTGACCAGACTATTACAATAGTATGCTTATAGCCGACTGTCGGCAACGTACGGGTTAAGCCAGAAACATGCTGTGTCGTACGATAGATATTTTTATTATTTAAATATCCCTTAACACAAAATAATTTTATTTAATAACAAACTAGCTTTTTATGATTTTTATATATGGTTGTTAGGCAACTAGCCATTCATATTTTGAAATTAATTTTTTTTCTTTCAAAAAATCAATTTTAAAACTAGCTTTTCCCCGCGGCTTCGCGTTTAATTTTATGATATAGATCTCGTTTGACAACAAAACAACCCGAAGCGCGACTTGTGGCGCCATCTGTTGGCCGACATCGTAATTGCAGCACCACCTAAAGTAGAAAAAATATTTTCCTATTGGAATGACATAGGTACATACTTTCACGGGATAAAAAGTAGTATTTGTTGGGCTCTGTACCCCTGACAATGTGTTTACAAATTTTCATAATGATCGGCTAATTAGTCAAGCCGTGAAGGAATAACAAACAAACAAACTCACTTTCTCAATTATATTATTAGTTAGGATTAACATGTGACAAATGAAAAATCAAAGAAAGGTCACTTTATTTTGGGACGGAAATGCAAAAACGTACTTACTAAGTTTTTATAAAAAGTACTTACATTTAGTTCCTAATACATCCCACTACAAGGCGGTTAATATACTTAAGTATATATCCCGTACTACATTTTTAACACAGCTTCTTGGTTAGACAGTCAATTACAGTTTTTTATTATGTTATTAGTATGTTTTATAACTTCCATTAAAATAAAGTAATTAGATATTTTATCACTAAGCACTTTCGGCAAACTACAATTGGGAATTACATACAACATTTTATGTCCCATATCAGAATCTCGAGATATAACATAACAAGTACAGATATCGCCAATCTGCATATAAACAATCTCAATATTAATTAATAAACTATGTATTATTCATTTATATATTATCTTAATTAATATCTTGATTAGCAATTAACTTTCCAAGGAAATATGATAAGTTTATATATAACTTTGGTAATAAAAAATTTCCATGAAATTATATTAGTTATCTCACTAACATGGGTGATGTCATTATAATTATTATGACTAACATAATTAGTAGGAAAATTTGTAAAGGATAAAAGAGACAGAAGAGGATAGAAAACAGCTAAATTTAGAAATAGGAAAGAGTCAGTTTTCTCCATTTATGAGCCAGTTGCATTAAAGCATTTAAAACTTCATCCCACATTTAGACTCAACCTCTTTTATTCTTATTATGTAGTTTGACAAAAGCCACAATGATAAGACGAATAATTAAGCTGGCCTTATAATAAACAAAGATGAGCCAAGGTCTAAAACTTGTCACTTTTGCACTTCATTGAATACTCCTCAAGAATGACAGTGACAGGTTTTAGTTAATTCGATTTATCTTTTTTTATTAATAAACCCTCACATGTTATACATGTTTATAATGATACAAAAAGTACCATAAGAAAATTACTCAAAAGCATGTTTATAAGCTTGTTAAAAAGGTACTTTGAGCTTCGGAACACGGTGTCAACTTGTATCCTCGAGCTTTGCCATACGTCCCCTAAGGCAACTTTCAATACCTACCGTAAATTATGCAACAATCTTATTTTTAATTATATTTAAAGATTGTTTAAAAAATATAATAATAACGACGAAAGTATGGCAAAACTTAAAAATTAAAGTAACAAAGAATTTTTCATACATAGTTTTACAGTATTTAATCTTACTATTTAATCTATTTATTAATTGGATTTAAAGATTATTAAAAAAATCACAGAAAACAATACATCAAGAATGTCACTGTTAAAATAGAGCTAACATTTAAATTTATACCGAATATTGGTACCAAAAACGTAGTCGCCTTTATAAACGTGGAAATATTTGTTTGTTTGTACTTCTTTCACATCTAAAGGCACTATAGATTGACAGTGATTAGTGGAAATTTGATAATATAGGCTACTTTTTATCCCGGAAAAACGTTTTATTTTCACGGGGAAAAAAATCAATATCTACTATTAGAAGTTCTAAATAACGCAGGGGAAGCCGCGAGCAAAAGCTATTTTCTCATAAAAATGAGCAAAACCATCCGTAAAGATAAAAGAGAATGCGAAAGTCTATCATTGTATGCGAAGTGAGTTTACTTGGCGTGGCCACGGAAAGGCAAGTTCGACGGCTGGCCTTGGAAAACCAGTCTGTCTCACCGAAACACCTCTCTGCAATTATTCAATAAAACAAAGGCATCCTTTAAGCCACTGCTACGCGCCAAATTAATTTTACTTAATTAACGAGTTTTAAACTGAAAACTTAAATTCGTCGATTGAAATTATAATTGTCGTTGTACACAAATCGCCAGTAAATGCCGATTATACGCCAATCGTCTGAGTGCTACTTAATTAACTTTTAATTAAAAAATGCATATTTTTTTGACATTTTTACTTGAAATCAAAATTAACCATCTCGGAAAGTTCAAATATCATGTAAAAAAGTTGATTAATCTACTTACGGGAAGTTTTACTAACACTTTTATAGTTAAAGTTACATTAAATTAGTCTGTTACTGTCAAACTAAGAACGAGAAAAACAGAGCATGAGATTTTAATGTATATTTTTTTCTTTTTTGTTCTATCTCAAATTATTGAGACAATATTTATAAAAGTCTTACAATAAATTTGATATGATTTTATCCCTAGTTATATCCAAACATTTTAATATGAATTTGATACAATGCTAAGAAAATATAAGGCAATCCGAATGTTTGAAAGCCATTGAGGCAGGGAACGGCGGGCCATTCTCCACGCACGTGCGCTGCGGAATGAGCTCTATTATCACATGTCCAAAAAACCTTCCAACACGAGCCTCTGAAAAATGTACCACGAAATTTGATATGGTACATACATTACACGTTATTGAAATTGCCGCTTCTTTCCCTAAGCATTGTGTGAAGCAAGGCGCGAGCCAACGAAAGATTTCAAATGCAAATCGTGCTAACGCCATGAATGTAATAGTTTGTCGTGCCAAGCGCACGCGCCGCATACACCGGAAACAAATTATCATATCCATATAAGCACGTACAAAATCAACCAAAATTGTATTGATGCCGTTTTAACATTGACAAATTGCGCTAAACATCAAAATGGGAGCATGTGGACACCGTTTGGGGCACAGTCTACGAGCCGTACCTACCTACGAACTTTTATGCCATACGAAATTTCTTATTCATGACTGTTTTCATTACTCTAACGGTTGTCACCGGTGGTTTTTCATGGCACGTTTTATCGTGTGCTTTTTTTTTGCGAGTTAATATTTTACAACCGACATTGATACTTTTGACATTTGGTATAATGTCGACGCTCGAGCCTCAGACCAAATAAGAAGTCAAGACGGAGCGCTGCGAACAATGATGTGAAGCCGGTTTTGTAAACATGTGTGCATTTAGGGAGTGTTGCCGTGCAGTAAAAAATTATTACCCTAATTTTTTATTTTTTTTTATTTTTTAAAGGTAAAAAAGTTTTTTTTTTAATTGGATACCTCACTTTTATGAGATGTTTTGAGTATTCAGACGAGATAGGGGAATAAAATAAAACAATAGTAATATCAAACATTGGTTTTAATGGCCTTTATGTTGGGTCAATTTTTTAAAATATTGCCTTTTACTGTCCACCATTTTAGCAATTGTTTCCAATTTAGAAATATGGTGGAAACGAATTGATAAATATTTTTCAATTATGCATCTTATTAAACTTATTTTATGCTCTTGGCCTGCATAATTGTGCTCAGTCTCCAAGTTACAGAAAACGTTATCAGTACCAATAAACCGTTTTAAAATATTAATAACAACTGATTTGTGTTGGTTTTCATTAACTATCACTAAAACATGGAAAAACAAAAAAAAACAAAATAACGCCTATTTACACTTACAATAATTTTATGAAAACTAACAGTAAAAAAATAGAAATAAGTAAAAGAAAGTGACGTTACGTTTCGCGTCACATTAATAACTACCCCAATAAACTGGGACTATTGTGACGCTTATTAGCGGCAACACTTGTGGAGTTTTTTTATTCCAAGCTGTCATAATAATTATTAAAATTGATTTGTTAAAAATATGTATTTTTATGTTTACTTACGTATGAAATGTGATTCCATCTTGCTTTTTATTCTTTGAGGAATTGTTTTTGCAGCCTTTCACCACACAATTCGGCATTTTTGATTATTAATTAATTAAATTGTTTGGATGTCATACGTCAATGACGAACTAGCTCAAACTAATCGGCGAGGCATAGTTTGGTTATAAATGTGTGCGTTAGGGGCGTATATGGACAGGGCGAGGCATAGTTTTGCCTGCTTCACATCATTGTTCGCAGCGCTCCGTCTTGACTTCTTATTTGGTCTGAGGCTCGAGCGAGAATTTTCCCGAATCGATTCGAATGATCATTTTGTTAATGAGAAGTATGTGCGGTAACTGAAAGTCCAAACAGATATTTGTAAGCATTATCGAAAATCGAGTAAAGCCCTATTCGAACTAGTTTCATTTCGAAACATGGTTTCTACATGTTGCTAATAGAATTCGAGAACGAACTTCAACATATTATGCCAGTGTAAACAAACCTTAGGAAATAAAATGATTGTAAGTAGGTGAAAACCGGTTGTGAATCAGACACGTGTTTACTTGTCACTGAAAAAATTCGAACGATAACATCAAGATTAAGGAAAATAATGCTTAAAACTGCTTCTTTTAAATAAGAACAACATATAAAATATATTTAATTTAACAATATATAAATATTGGCGTAAAATTAATATTTTTATTTTAAATGTAGAATTAAATATTTAACATTTCGATGTATTTCTTGAAGGTAAAGTTACGCAATAATGTCGTTTGGAATTGCATTTACAAGAGAATATTAAATAATAAAAGCTATAAATTTTGTTTAGAAACGAGTTAACAACAGAATAGCGATGGAACTGGTTTTGTATATTGGGGATTAGAGCATTTTATTATATTTTAATTTTAAATATTTTTACTTTAAATTATAATTTATATTGTTTTAAACAGGTTAATTTAGATTGGCCTGTCGTTTGTCAGTGTGGAATTTTTTGACAATAATTTAAACCATCAATTAGGTAAATATTCCAAATATTTTCTTCTTTGACTTTTTATATTAAACTTAAGATTGTATTTATTATTTTATATACCCGGTTTAAGGTAACGCATATTTTTAAAGTATATTTTTTTATGTACCTATTAGAATTAAAGATTGCTATTTGCTAACTGGCCTTTCTGTAAGTTAAAGTCAGAATCACACAACTATTAATTTATCAGGCAGATAAACTAACTGGGGCATATCAACAAATTATGTAACAGGCTTGAGCCATCTTTTTAATTCTACGGCTACATTATTTTATTACATTGTCCATTTTACTCTCATAATATGAGAAAATAATTAGATTATTATCAAGTAGGTTCCGATTCCTATCCTATTGACCTACGGAACCTTATACACTTGTGAAATCCTCTCTATGAGTACAGTCACCAACAGAAGTAGCTTAACAGTACCAAGTCACTCCAATTTATACAACTAACAACAGCTATATTAGCAATAGCAACGGCAATTGGAATTCGAATAGTACTAAAAATGTTTTTTTTTTTAAATATTATAAGACTTGTCTTGTCTGTGGTATAATATTTTTTGTCGTATAACAGGCAAGCGGGCCACCTGATGGAAAGTGGTCACCGCTGCCTATGGACGTCAGCAACGCCAGGGGCGCTACCAATGCGTTGCCCACCTCTGACGAGACCACTTAAATAGTCCCATGTCATAGTCCGAAGGAAACACAGATGCTGGGAGCTCATTCCACATCCGTATCCGGTGCGAGCGAGAAACGTTCTTTCGAACCTATTTTTGTTGCTGACCGTATTAACTATATTATGTGCCTCTTTTATTTAGTATTCCGTTCAGCGACCTAAGAGAAGAGGGGAGGAGGTTTCGCCTAGATACATCCAATTACAGTACAATGCCGCCAACAGATTTGAGATCTATATTTACAATACAATAACACTTAGATCTAGTCTCACATTCAGACTGAATTGTGTAATTTAAAAAAAAAAATCTAAACAAGATGTATTGAGAAAAAGAGCTTCAGAGGATCAGGAGCAAGAATTGTCTGCAGCGGATAATAACTTACAATCAGGCAGCCGTATGCCAGTTTACCACTATCGTAGTATAAAAAAACCTAGTCAGGAGAGTGGTACGAACGAGTTATGTATTACATATAAAATTCATGACTCATTGGAATTTCCCTTAGAACGCGCGTGCGAAGCCGTGGGTAGCAGTCAGTTACTTTAAATTTTGTTAATTTAATTTAATAAATAAAAGAAAGAAAATTTTGGTTTTGACAGTTTCAGAAACGTATTTTTAAAGTTAATGACACATTACAACTGTCACTGTCAAACTAAAGATTTAGCTTGGCACTTAAAGTGGAATTAGAAACTGTATGTCAGTAAAAAAAAAAAGGTAGTTCTAAGAATAATCCAATTCTTAAATTAACATTTTCCATTTAACGCAATAAGATTCCATTTCTCACAGATAAAGCAGTACAAGCGAAACAAAAGGATGAGTGGTACGTAACGAGTCCTCGTACTTATCACTTGTCCATCTCAACAAGGCATCACGCTCTTATCAAGTATCGCTTCCCATGCGGGTTTAGTTCCACTACCGCCCGACAGATGGCGTTACTTGTCGTATCAGACGACTTCCGCGTAACAATTTTGTTATGAAAACTGTTTTTTTTATTTGAAGGTTTTATAAAAAAATATCTCTGGATTTTATAAATAAAAATTATGTATGTCAGAGATTTTTTTTATTATTTTATAAAAAGTAGGTAAATACCTATCTATATCATAATAACTTCACTTATATCATATATTTTAAGTAAGAATTTATGCCTGATCATTTAGATAATATGAAATCATACTTTAAAATTAACGAGAATTGACAATGTTTTGATCGGATTAAAATTTGAATAGTGAATTAACATATACCTAATAACAAATAAATATTATTAGAGTGTCAGCCGCATTCTCGAAACAAAAATAGTTACAATATCATGTCAATCTCAACTAATCTCAAGCGTTGTTGTCTTACAGCCAAAATTAATAAATCTATCGGTGAATTCAATCTCGGATATTTACGTACCTTTAAAATTGCACTTTGTTATTTAAGTTTAACTTTATGTCAAAAAAAGTATTGAATTTTTAATCTCAGATAGCAAAAAAGCTATCAGGATCGATTATTAATTTTGGCCGTTATTCATGCAAAATATTAATTGAGCGAGATTTTAAGATGAGCTTGAAACTGTGTTTGTTACGAGAACAGTCAATATCAGAATACGAGGAATAATATGAAATCTTTACTTACCTATATCAAGGGAATTTCTCTAACAGGGAGTTTCTGAAACGCATGTTAAGTAATTTTAATTCCACGTTGAGTCTCAATCTCAAGCTATCTTTTTTCTTCTTTGGTTTGACAGTGGTGCTAATTCTGTTGTACATTTAACTAGACTAAACTAATTTTGACAGGACTAGCAGTGTTGCTATCCTTGTCACTAATTGTAAAGCTAAGGAAGGACAACAACACCTTTGGTCCTGTCAAAATTAGTTTAGTTAAATGTATGTACAACAGAATTTAGCACAAGTGACAACTATTAGATGTACATACACGATTACCAACTCAACGATACGGACGATCTTTACTCAACACTTTTGAGGAAAAAAACTATTCATTAACAAATAAAAATATTTAGAATTGCCTACATTACTTATTTAATACAATCCTACTCAACTGTTTCTAATTGCTGACCTCATTTTTTATATAATTAAACGTAGATTTTATATTAGTCACCGATAAAATATTTAATTAAATAAAAACGCGACGTAATAACCGTAAACAAATATAATTTTTTCAATTATAAAACTTCGTCATATTTAATAGTGTCAAGAAAAAATGCCATGGATCTTCTATTTTCAGTAGAATTCTTATTCTGAATTATAAAGTTGATGATTTTGGAGTTATTTTAGGAATTGGTCGTTTTGCAAGTTGTCATTTAAGGATGTCGTTATTTTTAGGAAGTTGTCGTTCTCAGCCTGAGGGCTTCTGATAAACACTCCTTTACATGGTGTTCTCATAAGTATATTATTAACATAATAACAAAATTTTGAAATAAAACTGATTAGGAATCTTATGTATAAGATCTTATTGAAAAAACAATACTTAGTATCAGCTAAGTAGGTACACGTAATGCGCCTATTCCATTATATTCTTACAATAAAACCCGCTTGACAGTACAATACGTAGGACGAACACTAAACTTCTTTCTATTCACAAATAGTTGTAATTACAAAAGAAATTTCCATACGCCAGTGGCGCCATTGTGATGTTATTCGCACTGGCTTGCGCCTACGCACCTAAATCAATTATCGGTCGTGGTAATAAATTAAATACTGTTTGCGATCGACGATATCGATCTAAGGCCTTTTTGATTAATGGATCGATCTGTACCGAATATCGGCCGGTACCGACCGGGGAAATGCTCAAGATGGCCGCCCCGGTGCGCGGGAATGCAATGCGCGCGCCTTTTAAATTGTTTTACTTATAATTTTCTTGTTTGTTTGTATTATGTACATATTAATTTTAATCATACTTTTTTAGTTTTATTTATACTCTCATTCGAGGTTTTAAATGAGTTTGTTTTAATTTTATTTTTTAGAAAAATTAACGCTGAAATTACTATTATTTTATATAGAAATACTTACAGGTATGAAGAAACAATAGTATAAAATTACACAACTACTACTATTACAACTACTAGGGTATCTTTTTAAAATTAAGCTGAATCAAAACTAATATTACAAATTAAAAAAACCCTGTGGTCCCAAAACTAATAATTATAAGTATATTTATAAAAATTGATCTTCAATTCTATTGAATAACGCGTTATGCTAATTATTTTCCATGTCAAATAGTCATTAATTTAGAGCTATCCATATTAGATTGATACCCACAATCATCGGGACGTTGTACCAAAGTGTTGCATCATTTATTTTATTTTTTGTGCCAGTGTTTATCTCTAATCTATCTGCGCCGAGTGAATTTTCTATTTCAAATTTTGTCAGTGATTATTTACATGTTGATTTATATGGCTCTGGGTATCAAGTTTTTTTTTATTAGCAATTCTGTGAATTTGGAGACTATTTAATTTGTCACAGGTGTTGAAGCTACCATACCACATCTGCCAATAAGAATTAAGTAAACAAATATACATCGGAGGGTTACCTTCAATATCTTTCAATTGTTTCTATGTCTGCACTAGACGGGTTAAAACATTGGTTTGGAATCGAGATTCTTCGAACGCGCGTCTCCGTAATTGAGTAAATGCTCATCTCAATGCTCATATCGATTAAAGAAAAAGTGACTAAGTATATTAAAATCTAATATACATGTAAATATTGCTAAGTTAAGGTATCCACTCTCTCTCTAATAACAGCGTTTTATTGTATAAGGTAAGGTCTGTAAAGCTGCAATTTGTTTATGTAAATTCTAAGCAGACAATTTGAATGATCAGATCTTTAAAAGATATAAATTTACACTTTCCACGTCACAGTTTCAAAATTCCTGGTTTCGAAAGTCAACATTTATGTCGTTAATTGCCTATTTGACTTATTAACAGATAAGGGCGGTAAAGACACGAAATTGATTTGTAACGTTCTATAATATAACACTGTAGCATTAATGGGTAAAAGAACCTTACAGGAAGATGCGCATCGCACTCAAAATTTTGTTATCTTATAAAGAGCGTTATTTTTTGTGTTCAACATCCATACTACCTTATTCTACGCCTCTACGGGGTTATTAATCTCTGCAATTATTGTATTTTTTTTCAAAGCCCTTGATAATTTAAAGTTAGCATTTGTTTTATGTTAATATGTAGGCAGGTATGTGGTTAACAAAACGACTGTGACGTTGTGCAAACCTGGGGCTTTACTCTTGAAAAGAATTCCCCTCGATCGGCATTGTATTGTTCCGTTTAGGTACTCTTGACAGACTATACTAGCTCTAATTATATACCGAACTAAACAAAATCGGATGCTACGCTAACCAAATAGTAAAGTATAAAATTTCAAGACTATAAATTAGGATTTGCTATTAATTTTAAAGTGAAATATAAAAAAAAAAACAATTGTAATCGCGATTGTCTTGAAATGTATCCTAGCCTCCTAGCTAAGTGAACAGCTAATACTTAGGTAATATAACAGGTATTGTATAATTATAAATGTAGGAAGTAACTTTCGGAAGTAGGTACGCATCCAATTTTACGAGTTCGGCGAGTAAAAATAAATGGGTAATCTACGTTCTTCTACCGAGTATGAAATCTTGTATTATCACTACACATTGTTAGGCAAAAGGGTATCCAGTTTATATGAGATTATGTTACTTAAATTAATAAATTATGTCATCTCTTACAGTTATGGCGGAAACACACTACCGTGTCGGGGCGTGTCGTGTCGCGCCAGAAGCATATCGCGTTCATACATTTTATATGGTTAGGAGCACATTTGTAGGGCGTGTCGTGTCGTGACTCGCTCTGTCGTGACGCGGACTGCTGGCCGCCGATTGCGCCACGGCGGTGGGGGGGGTTATGACGCGACACGACACGCCCTGCAAATGTGTTTCTATAGCCGCGCGCGGCTCGTGGCGCGAACAAGTGGACGCTTTTTTTTTAATTTGTTTTTGCAGCGTGATAATGAGTTACTAGGTAGTAGATTCCTGATAAATAGACTTAAATACATTTTTTTGTAAATAAATACCATTAATACATTATAGAAAACACCCAGACAAAGGCAAACACTGCGAGCTTCTGTTCAGAAATGAAAGAAATAAACGTCTGGCGTTTATTTCGTTCATTTCTGAACAGAATCGCGCCCCGACACGACACGTAAGTGTGCACACCCACCGTCACGACAGAGCGCGACACGACAGGCCCCGACACGGTAGTGTGTTTCCGCCATTAAGGTGAACGTCCTTAAAGTAGAACAAACACATAGGTAGGTATTATTTTGTTATCACAGAATAATGATTCAATTCTGGCAACCTTACTATTTTTTACTGTACTGTACTGTACGTTACGTAGAAATTTCGAATTATTTCATCTCTATTTGATAAGGTTTAGTATGTAAACAATTTTTAGAAATCAAAATAAAACATTTTATTTCTCTTCCATAATTACGATTAGAGATTTCTATACAAATTATGTTTATTGTTTATCTTCAAAAGCTATGAAAAGGCTTTCTTATAAAAAAAAGAAATAGTAAATGATTTCTCATTCAAAATTTACGATTTATTTATTTACATACAATGTCTGTAACTCAGTATACCTACTTAGTTAAAAAGTCAGTAGTCAATATTTACCTATATTGTCACCGCACCGGCAAGAATAAAAAAAATACTAAAATCTTTTTTCATATCAATGAAAGCGGTAGGTATTTAGTCAAATACTATTTAGCGATAAAAAAATATAGTTGTATTGGAACAGAGTTGTTTTTAAGAAGGTATTAAGTTTTTAAAGTAACTTCTACTCGTGCAGTTTCGTTGTTATTATCATACGTACACGATATATAAATAAAGTGGCATTTGTCTGTCATTCTGTTTATCAGCTAACTCCGAGACCATTCTTCTAATTTTGATACCGATTTTGATATTATGATATTTTTTTAGGAAAAGTTCACAAACTATTTAAAATATACATAACTAATAATTAAACAAACTTTGGGTTAATTTTGGTGATAATTTGTGAAATCGGTACTGTATTGGTAGTTCCTTGATGAAATGTAATTTTCGCGACGGAGCCCGTTCATTCCGATTTGTTGGTATATTTTTACAATTTTTACTTAGTCAAGTCAATGTGAATCACAAAAAATTTATCTAAATCAAATAGTTTATACAGGAGATTCTAGAGATTATAAAAATTTGGCAGTAATAAAATTTGCATTCACTTTTAAATTTTTTATCATTGACTTTTCTAAATGTTATCTATGATTTTGCAAATGTTTTTCGAAATCTATTTCACTGAAACTTGTGACACCTAGTTTCTAAACATTCTTATAAGAAGTTTCTTCGTTATGATTCGAATTGGTATTAGTTACGATAAACAAACAATCTACACGGGTTCCTAATAAATATTTACTTACATTTTTTTCACTTCCACTAAATTATTATGAATGGCAAACTGTTTGGTAATATTGAGAATTAACAACGGTGGGATTTCATTGAAATCGCAAAGTGCATCACGACAAGATTCCAAGTTGACACCGCAACGAAACTCGTTCGCCCTGTATGGAAATGCGCCGCGGTCACCGGCGAAAATGGGCCACCACTAGATTCCCAATAAGACCACCAGGAAACTATGTGATTTAAATAATGAAAACTAAAAGTAAATATTAACCTTTGAGCATCGCCCGCAGATGACTGCTAAGATCGTAATTGCGGCATAGCACGCACAGTCACTTTTTAGCACTTGTCCAATATCCAAATAACTCGTACAACACTTCAAGTGTGATCAGTCAACACAAAAAACAACGAGGTTACACAAAAACACCCACTGTAACTGTTAATGAGGAACTGAAGTTGTGTTTATGGGTGTTGCGCTCGGATTGTAGTCGGCGCGGCGCGCGCGACGGTACACAGTCAACGGTCGCCGGCACACTGCGCGACCGGCGGTCGAGGCCCCCCGCCCGTCTCGCAGCAGCCCCCCGCGCGTCTCAGGGGGCGGGGCTACCCGAGCGAGTCGAGGCGAGGCGAACGCTTAATTACGTTCAGAGGGCGAAGCGGGACGGCGATAGCGAGTGGGCGCGAGCTATTAGCACGCGGAGAGCGGGACGACGCGCGTCTTAAGTATTTTGTATAAGTAATGAGGGGTGCGGGCGCGGGGGGCGCATCTCCCGCCAATCTTTAATGTTGATTACGCCGCCGCCTCGCGCCCCTCATTAACGCGACTCCGCCTCGATTTAATTACGCGACCGTTTAATTGTCGCTTCGACTCGTCTTGCAATTGTTTTTGTTCGAATGCCACATTTCGAATTTTAAAATGGTTTTATTTGCCTCCAACTGATTGTCTTGTCAGTTTATTTTAATTGGCCAAAAACACGGTATTGTAGCGTTGGAAAATACAATAAATATTGTTGAGCACTAAAGTAGGTATGTTTACATTTTATTTTATTGACCTCACTGCTAAGATTGGCGGCTATGAATGTTTATTGCTAGAAAAAAAAATGAGTAGATTACCTTCCCTATGTGTAAGTACTAAACAAGGTTTGTTATGTTATGATGGACGATTACCTATGTAGGTACTACTTAGGTAGATTTACCTAGGTACATTTTATATACCTACCTACCCAGACAGGTAAGTTCGTATCTAATCCGATCCTTTACAACAATAGGTAAGTTATAATTAAGTTTGCAAGTATGTTTACCTGCTTTTGTACTTAAGTATTCAAGTCATAATTTAGGCAATAGGTAGGTAGGTAGGTACGTACCTACCTATTAAGTAATTAAAAAATATCTACACAATAAGTAGGTAGGTATGTATGCTATAACAAGGTTATACAATGTTGTCTAGACGTCTTTTTATAATTAACTAATTAGGTAAAAATCTAAACTAGGTTTCAAATGGGTCAAAAAGGACAGTCTGACTGGAAAAATATTTAATACAAGGTCCTATAAGTATTATGATTCCCACTGACATAGTAAACAGAAATTAATAATTTAATTTTTATTCTGATCTCTGTTTGCAAAAAAAGGATGAATCTAAAAAAAAAAGTACCTACATAATAGATATGAATGAGCAGTAAAACGACGCTACGATTACGCGGAACCAACACAATTTTATTTAGATTACGCTCGCGGGATTCTGTCAAATATTTTTTTAATTATAAATATAAAAAAAAATCTAAGCGGCCAGTTAGCTATTTTCTACAATTTTTATAAGCTACGACTTGTAATACCTACCTATGTATTTTGAATAAGTACATATCTACCTACATATATAGATAACGCGTGTAGCGTGGGATTGGTCGCGTTTCGTACGTCGACAGTTTTAGTAAACAACACATTTCATACAATTCGGTATGTATGTATTACGTATAGTCTGTGTGTCTGCTTCCAAACAGTTGTTGATCTGATTTAGTTTTTTTTGTTTGATGACTTCTTGATCGAGAGTTAAAAGCTTTACTTTACAAAGTGTTTTCGAGTCGTGAGTTTTTTTTAAATTAATTTTTTTTTAAATTTTCATAGGTCATTTGGATAGTTATGTAACCTACTAATCATATACTGTATCCTATTTATGAACTTAAAAAAATTTAATAATAAAGATTAGGTACGGAATATTTTGGAATCCGATCCGGAACTTCAAAATGAAGTCACTCCTTCACACCTATCTCGGAAATACCTAATACCTCCTACGCACCGTCTTATAAATTTGTTTTAACATATAAAGCCATAAATATTAATATAAGACGTTAAAAGATATATCAATGAAATTAAGATAACGAATTAAGAATTACTGAATAACGTGAATTAGATATTTACTTAAAAGGCGTGAAGTATTTTTTTTTGTTTTGTTAAGAAATCTCGTTGTCTTTCTGGACTGTAATCTGGGATGGTATGTAAGTATTCTATGTGTTAATTCAGGCCATAAACTGCCTATGTATGTACTAAATTTTAAACAAATCTGTCAAGACGTTTTTGCGTGAAAGAATAACAATTATCCACACAAATTTTCGCGTTTATACCTAGGTACAATCGCTATTCGACATTTCAATAAACAGTTTCGTAGAAAAATTCAATACTTGCTCAAAACATAGAAAAATAAATAGTAATAGCTACAGTTGAAAAATGTAGATGTATGGAAAAATGTAATGTAGATAGAAATTTACCTTTAAAGATTCACTTTTAAAAAAACATTGTAAAAGACGTGTTTAATGACTGTTTCACCAACCAACCCTAGATATTAATTTGTTCGACAACTCTCTCTTCTTTACCTCGAACAAATTTGTATGCATTAGGGAATATTTGTATGAATTAGGGAATATATGAATTAGATAGGAATATATTCCCTAATTCATACAAATTTATTCGAGTACCAACCCTAACGTAGACAGACTGAATATATACGTTAGGGTTGGTTGGTGAAAAACAATAAAGCAATTTTGAATTTGACTGTTCCAAAATATAATCAATCACATATACTTATACCTACGTAATAATATAATTACCAAAGTACCAAAATTAAATACTTATCATTTTTATCTAAACATGTTGAATTTCGCTTATTCGCCTTATTTTGTTTCCATTATATGACAATTCAAAAAACGAAGGATTAGTGCATTTTTTTAGAACTGTTTTTTTATATTGTTTTAGGACAGACAAACAAGCAAACGTGAATGAAAACTACATGACGGAAAAGGTTAACGCCTTTGTACATTAGCCACACTAGGGGCGCTTCAATGCGTTACCCGCTACCAGGAAGGTAGAAATAAGAATTAGGTTACCTAAAGAGATAAGATATAGGTATACCTGGTCATAGCCGCGTTCGTGAATTTCCGCACTTCACAATAATTGACTGGTAGAAAATGCAATTAGCTGACTTAATGTCCCCATTGTCATAATTACTATAAGTAGGTATTGTGGTCAATAAAGTTAAATAAATAAGAGATGATTTGGGCCAGATTCTTCGAATGAAAAGCATAGCAGATTCACGTCGATATTCTGTGAGAGGGTAGGTACTTCCTCGGAAGAGCAAGCCTATTTTTAATTTTTATAACTACATAAGTTTGTTGTTTGTAACTTTTACTGTTTACTGTATCACTGTGTGTATTGCAAATAAACTTAATCTATCTATCTATCTATCTGTTTATCTATCTATCTATCTACCTAAGTGTGATATAAACGAGAGCTCTCACTCCTCCAGTCATAGAGCTGCATGGCGTCGCATCACGAGAGAAGCGGGGACAAAAGACCCGACCAAGCCATGACCACGACCACTCTGGCAAGAGTGCACTGAGAAGAGAACTACATAAGTACTCCAAACTACATTACCAGTCATCCAATGAAAGATATGAGCGATGAAAGAGATCTTTTATTTAAAGACCACAATACAAAATAATAAAAAACAAAATGAAGTGTCCTACCACTAAGACATGTCTGACATCTAGTCATTTAACCTATAGTCCATTCACAGCTATCTTACCTATAACAGATGTAAAAACAGGTTTTTTGTGTCGACATAGACATTCGACAGGTCCGGTGGTCGAGTGGCTAGCAATGATCACTTTATCCCAAGGGCCGCGGGTTCGAATCCTGCGCAAGGCAAACATTTTTGTGCATGAACATGTCTGTTTGCCTTGGTCTAGGTGTTTTCTATGTATAATAAGTATTTATTCGTTATTCTGGCGACCTCCGTGGCGTAATGGTTACCACGCCAGACCGCCACCCAGGAGGTCCCGGGTTCGATCCCCGGTCGGGTCATGATGAAAAACGAACTTTTTCTGATTGGCCTCGGGTCTTGGATGTTTATCTATTTACGTATTTGTTATAAAATGTAATATCGTTGAGTTAGTATCCCATAACACAAGTTTCAAACTTACTTTGGGGTTAGCTCAATCTGTATGAATTGTCCCTATATATTTATTTATTTATTTACAAAAAAAAAAGTATTTAAGTATATTTATCAGCAATCTAGTACCCATAGTACAAGCTTAGTTGCTTAGTTTGGGCCTAAATGGCGTTGTGTGATTCGTATAAGAATATTTATTTATTTTATTATAGCCATTGATCAACAGACGGTCACCGCTCTTGTAGTTATATTAAAAAAAACAACAAGAGCTATAATAACTGAGAAAAGACACTAATACAATTTTACAGGTGAACTTACGCCACACCAGCCGACTCGGGGGTACCGACTGTGTCTCTGTGGCGTAATGGTTACCACAACGAACCGCCACCCAGCAGGTCCCGGGTTCGAACCCGGTCGGATCATGATGAAAAACGAACTTTTAATGATTGACTTGGGTCTTGGATTTTCATCTATGTATATATGTATTCTAAGTGGTAACGCTAACTTATTAACGTCTAGTGAAACCCTAAATAAAAACCCATGCAACACCATTAAAAAATGTGAAAGTGTCATTGTTTGTTTTTCCATCTTTTCCTTCAAAAGAATACTATGTATTGACATAAAGTTTCACATGGAAAAGAAATGCTTCGCCTTGACCATTCTGACGAAGCCGCTGGTAACAAACAATGGTGCTAATGTACATTTAACTAGACTTAACTAATTTTGACAGGACCAACAGTGCTGTTGTTCTTCCTTGGTTTACAATTGTTTGGAGTGGTATAGACTTAACTAATTTTGACAGGACCAAAAGTGTTGTGGTCCTTCCTTGGTTTACAATTGTTTGGAGTGGTAGAGCAATTATTATGAAATGGGCTTGCTCGACCGGGGAAGTACCACCCTCTCACAGAATATCGACGTGAAGCAGCAATGCGTTTGGTTCGGTGAGTGATAGATCCGGAAGCTTAACTCCTTCCCTATCCCCTCTTTCCCCCGTCTTCTTTCCCTTCCCTTCCTTTCATCCAACCCCCTTGGTGGACAACGCATTGGTAGCGCCCCTGGTGTTACTGATGTCCATAGGCGGCGGTGACCGCTTTCCATCAGGTGTCCCGCTTGCTTGTTTGTCTGCTGTATGACATAAAAAAAAACAATAAGTGACAAGGATAGCAATACTTCTAGTCCTGTCAAAATTAGTTAAGTCTAGTTAAACGTCCAACAGAATTCGCACCAATGTTTAGTAACTTTAAATCTTGGTTTAGAATCAAATATTTTATTTAGAGTCTACGCCTTCACAGGCATTTTTCTCGTTTAGCAACTAAAATCTGTTTTACAAGTAATAAAAAGAGATTTTAGTTAGAACATTCTATGTATTAATAATAATTAACCTATGTATACACGTGTAGAACAATAACCTACTGCTAAAATTAGCTATAACCTATTCAAACAGCGACAGGTAGCATTGTTTTTTTGCATGCGTGCACAGTGGGTGGTCACGCCACAATGTTGGAGGAAACACAATATATTTATTGCTACCGTCAATTCGCACCGGACTCCTGCGCATTTTTTGCCTTCTATTTATCATAAAATGTTGTCTTTTGAATTAACAAATTGTAATTGTATAATATCTGCCTACTAGAGAAACTCGCGCAATTTCGTTTGGGTATTAAGCACATCAGCGCCATTTACTTTTTAAAGTTATATTGACTATCAAACTTTTGACCAAATCCTACGGGAATCGCGTACCTACTTTTCGGGATAAAATGTACCTTATCCATGTGTTAATCCAAGGTATCTGTACACGACGGCTTAGTACATAAGCACTATGTAACGTAACGGCCTATTATGTAAATATTAAAAATAAGTTGTGAATCGAGTATATCGATAGGTTGTCTCGCTCGCACGCGCCTGGCAGCGCTGCGACTGGCTGGGCCCGTGCGAACCAAAAGTAAATACACGTTTTTTCCGATAATTCGCTATTGAATTGAACATTAATTGCGTGATACGTAATGGTTGGGAAGTAAGGTGTCCATTTCCAATAAGAATGTTCAATAAAAGCTAAAATAAATTTGTATTTATACGGCACGTGTAGGAAAAAACCGGTTTGAACCGGTTCCTTACACGTGCCAACTTCAAGAGGTCAAAAAAGGTACTTCTACTAAGAATATAAGGAAAATGTTTGTTGTTCTATAAACGTAGACTATAGAACTCTGTTGTGAACGTAATTTTATTAAGAATAAATGAATTTTGTGTTTTCGTGCTTCGGGCGAAAATAGTATAAATATCAGGCCAAATTTAATACGGTAGTCAGTCGCCGAATAGCCACCGATAAGGAACAAGTATCCCGCCTGAAGCACAAGCGCTCTTACCAAGAACAAAGAAAAAGTTTTATTTTACCTAGAAGTTTAGAGTCAGTTTTTTATTAAGTTTAGAATCAGTTTTATTTGGAAGTAACTTAACGTAGAGTCACATATTCTTCAATAACACCTAGTATACAGTCCACACGCGTAATAGACGCAAAACAAGTGACCGAGGGAGCATCCAAGTCGTTTATCACGATTAGCTCTTATCAGAGCTGGGTCTCCGGATAGGTAGACAAAGTCTACAGATAGCATCATATGTGGAGTGGTCCGGTCCTCCACATTATATTGTCCTTCGCGAGCCGAATTTTGAAGGTTGAAGAATGCCAGTGACGAGGAGCAACAGGGGAGGCGCAGACGAGACGTCGGAAGAGACGACCACACCGACAACGTCTACAGGGACGATGGCTACGACGACCACGGACACCACGACGACGGCAGAGACGGCGCAAACCAGCGGGACCGCGATCGACGTTGACCGCGCACCTAGCAGGCCCGCGACAGCTGCCGCTCGGTCACGCTGTTCCCGAGCCAAACGCACACAGATCCGTGCGGAGTTGGAGGCGAAGGAGCAGCTGGCTCAGCGGCGCCTAGCGGAGTCACAGGCAGCGGTAATGCTGGCTGAGGCACAACTGGCGCGCGCCCAGGCCGTAGCCGAGAGCGAGGATGACACGGATGAAGAGGACGACGGCGGCGCGTCCGTCGCTAAGGTGAACAGGTGGCTTCAGCAACAGCCACCGGGCGACGCAACGCAGCCACCACCAGCCACCACAAAGGAAGAATGTAGCAGCAGTGCCAAGCCTGCCAGGGGTGAGGGCGCCTTCGACTTCGGGGAACTAGCGAAGGCCATCACCATGGGAATGAAGCAGGGGGCCACAAGGATGCCTACCCACTGCCAGGACCTACCTATCTTCAACGGGAACAGTGGAAATTGGTTGGAATGGAGAGCCATCTTCGAGGATACGTCATCAAGCTTCTCCGCATCAGAGAACGTGGTGAGACTCCGACGCAGCTTGAAGGGCGTCGCAGCAGAGGCAGTCAGCGGGTTGTTGATTCGTCGACCCGAACCCGAGGAAGTACTGACTGCGCTCGAAAGGCGATTTGGAAGACCAGGTGCCCTCATAGAGTTGGAAGCTGAGAAGATCAGAAGGCTGCCACGACTAGCAGACTCACCGAGGGACATCTGCATCTTCGCATCGCAGGTGACCAATATCGTAGCGACGATGGAAGCTATGAAGAGCATACACCATTTGCACGACACTGCGATGGTGCGCACGATATTGGAGAAGTTAACTCCGGCGCTTCGGGAGAAGTGGTATGACTACGCAGCGGTCAAAGAAGATGGCATCCCCGACATGAAGAGGATGGCCCTCTTCCTGGGAGTAGAGGCCGACAAGCGGACGGAATACGCACCACCGGAGCGCGCCGGAGACATCAACATAGCGCAGCCAGCAGCGAGACGCCGCACGGAGCGGGCGTATGCGGCGCGCGACACAGAGGCGGAGAAGGAGTCGTGCCCACTCTGCAAGGCGGATCACAAGTTTTACACTTGCAGGAATGTGATCAAGGCAACGACACAACAGCGATGGGAGCTGGCGCGCAAGCACAACGTGTGTTTCAGATGTTTAGCAAGCACACACCGACGTTTCCGGTGCCGAGCCGCGCCCTGCGGGCTGCGCGGGTGCCGCCAGCCGCACCATCGTTTGCTGCACGAGGATAAGCCTGCCGCTACAGAACAGCCGGCAGTGGAGCAGACCAACGCCGCCGGGACAACGCAACGAAGACGGCGCGCTTACCTGAAGATAGCGCCTGTCGTGCTCACCGGCGACAACGGAACGACAGCGGAGGTCTACGCGCTGATGGATGAAGGCAGCACCGTGACCATACTAGACGGCGGCATAGCGGACGCGCTCGCGCTGAACGGGCCTATAGAGGCAATGCGCGTGCAGGGAGTCGGCGGCGAGGAAACGCAACACACCAACAGCAGGATTGTGAATGTGAAGATACGGGGCGCGCACAGTGACCGCGAGTACACACTCGCAAACGCGCGCACAGTGGACAAGTTGTCATTCACAACACAGTCTATTTTCCAGGACGAGCTAGAGGACTGTTGCCACTTAGACCACCTGCCGCCGCTCACCTATGGAGAGGCCTCGCCAAAGCTGCTCATCGGTCAGGACAACTGGGACCTCATAGTCAGCCGCGAGGTGCGCGCGGGCCGGCGCGACCAGCCGGTCGCCTCACTGACCCACCTAGGATGGGTTATACACGGATGCCGAAGTTCGCGCTGTCACCCCGTCGCCTTTTGTGGGTACATTACGGAGCCGATGGACGAAATAATTAAGCAGTATTTCAGTCTAGATTCCATCGGGATTACGGCGAGGAAAACAAGAAGTGATCCAGAGCAGCGCGCCCTCGCAGTGCTAGATGCGACGAGCCGCCGCCTTCCAGATGGCCGCTTTGAAACAGGACTCCTGTGGAAGCAAGAAGAAGAAGTCATCCCGAACAACTATGCGAACGCATTATCACGGCTTCGCAACTTAGAGAGGAAACTGGATCGGGACGGGAACTTCAATGGGAAGTACACAGAGAGGATCGACCATCTGCTGGCGGCCGGGTACGCTGAGCGAGTCACCGCCGCGCCCACGCCGAAGAGGACTTGGTACCTGCCGCACTTTGCCGTTGTCAACCCAGCGAAGCCCAAGATACGTGTTGTGCACGATGCCGCAGCGAGCAGCCACGGCCGCAGCCTCAACGACATGTTGCTGCCGGGCCCCGACCGCTTGCAATCGCTGCCGGGCGTCGTGATGAGATTCCGACAACACAGTGTAGCGATCTCAGCGGATATAGCAGAAATGTTCATGCAAGTGAAAGTGCGAAAAGAGGACCGCGACGCGCTGCGCTTCCTGTGGCGAGGCGACAAACGAGGCGACGCCCCACCGGAAGAGTTTCGCATGACGTCGCTAATCTTCGGCGCGACTTCATCACCATGCACTGCGCTCTACATCAAGGACCGCAACGCAGCTGAACACAGTGAGGAGTACCCTGAGGCCGCGTCCGCCATCATCCGCAACCACTACATGGACGACTACATCGCAAGCTACGCCGATGTGACAACAGCGCAACAGGTAACGCAAGCAGTCGACACAGTGCATCGGCGCGCGGGCTTCGAGCTGCGCGGGTGGGCGTCCAATGTCTCGGACGCCGTGGCCCCCTTGGCAGCCAGCCGCGCCGATATCACCATCGCCATCGGCGGGAGCGAGCTTGAGAAAACACTCGGCTTGCTCTGGAACACGCAAGAGGACACGCTGAGCTACAACTACGGACAGCGTGCGACGCCGGAAGTGCTGGCAGGCACCCGGACGCCGACTAAGAGGGAGGCCCTGAGCGTCGTAATGTCTTTATACGACCCGCTCGGGCTAGTAGCTCCGATCACCACACCGGCAAAGAGGTTGTTGCAGGACACATGGCGACACGGCACCGGGTGGGACGAGCCACTACCACCAACACTGCAGGCGAGCTGGCTCAGCTGGCTGGCTGTGCTGCGGCAGCATCAACAGCTGCGCATACCGCGGTGCTACGACATCGAGCCCGCAGAGAGCTACGAGCTACACACCTTCGTCGACGCGAGCGAGGAAGCTTACGCCGCCGCCGTATACTGGCGGATGCGGCGCGCCGACGGGTCGGTGCGGGTCGCGCTGGCAGCTGGGAAAAGCCGCGTGACCCCCCTGAAGCCGACATCGATCCCGCGCCTCGAGCTGCAGGCCGCGCTGTTGGGCGCGCGGCTGGCGCGCTCGGTCACTGACGAGCACGACTTCACGGCGGAGCGTCGGGTCTACTGGAGCGACTCGAGCACGGCGCTAGCGTGGATACGCGCCGAGCCCCGGACGTTCAAAACGTTCGTGGCCCACCGACTCGCCGAGATAGAAGACATCACAAGGAAAAGCGAGTGGCGTTGGCTACCCTCAGCCGAGAACGTAGCCGACGACGCCACCCGTGCAACACCAGCGGACTTCGGCGCCGGGCATCGGTGGTTCCATGGGCCCGCGTTTCTACGCCGGCCGGAAGAAGAGTGGCCCGCCGAGCGAGAGAAGCCCGCCGCCCGCATCAACACTGGAGAAGAGAAGGAGTTAAGCTGCGCCGCCGTCGCGACGCCGCCTGGAGGACACTTGCCAGACGTCCGACGCTTTTCGCGTTGGCCGCGCCTGTTGCGCGCCACTGCGCGAGTACTACAGTTCATCGAACTTTGCAGATCACATGTTGCAACAGTGGCCGCGACCCGCCGCAAGCGAACGCGAGCCAATGCAGCGAGTGACCCCACATGGACAGCGGCGCGATCCCGCGCCGACGCCGCAGCAACACCCCGAGACATCCAACCTGCTGCGCGGAGCCACGTGCCACTAGAGGCGCGACACCTTCTCCGCGCCGAGCAGCTGTGGGTGTGCGCTGTACAGCGCGACAGCTTGGCTGACCCGAGCCGGCTGACGGCCCTCACCACATTCCGCGACGGAAGCGGAATAGTGCGAGTGAAGTCCAGAGTGAGCGCCGCCGCCGACATCACCGAGGATGCAGCAAGCCCAATGTTGTTGTGCGGGGACCACCCGTATAGCAAGCTGTACATACAACACGTGCACGAAGAGCTACACCACGGCGGCACCGAGATCGTCGTCAACGAGCTGCGACAGCGGCTGTGGATTCTGCGAGTGCGGCCCGCGGTGAAGAACGTCATCAAGAGCTGCCCGCGCTGTCGCCTGTTGAAGGCGAAACCCGCAACACCTCTCACGGGTGACCTACCTCACGCGCGCCTGGCTCACCATGCGCGCCCGTTCACATTCACCGGCCTTGATTATTTCGGGCCATTTGAAGTCACCGTGGGGCGACGTCGAGAAAAGAGGTACGTCGCGCTCTTCACCTGCATGACATCACGCGCCGTACATCTGGAGGTCGTCGCATCGCTCAGCGCAGACTCAGCTGTGGCCGCCCTGCGCCGCTTCTTTGCGCGCCGCGGCCACCCGACTGAAATCTGGAGCGACAACGCGACGTGCTTCAAGGCTGCCAACAAGGAGCTCAGCGAGGCAGCGGCCGCCGCAATGCAAGCGGTGGCCGCGCTCCGCGAGGCAGCAACAGCACGACGCATCACGTGGCGCTTTCAGCCCCCCGCCGCCCCGTTCATGTGCGGCGTGTGGGAGAGGCTGGTGCGCACGGTGAAGACAGCACTGCGCCACACCCTGCACGTGAAGTACCCGAGCGACGAGACGCTCGCCACCCTGCTCGCCGAGGCTGAGCACACCGTGAACTCCCGCCCGCTGACACATGTCGCGGTGGGACCCGACGACGCTGAGGCCATCACGCCCAACCACATCCTGTTGGGCGCGAACTCGCACTCACCATCGCCTGGCGTCTTTGATGCCGGCGACCTAACGGCGCGCCAACACTGGCGGCGCGCGCAGTACCTGGCCGACGAATTCTGGCGCCGGTGGCTGCGCGAGTACCTTCCGCTGCTCCAACACCGGCGGGAGACGCACACCCGCGGGACAACACCGAAGGAGGGCGACGTCGTGATCATTTGCGACAACAACTTGCCCCGTGGGACATGGCCGCGCGGACGAGTGACGCGGCTCTTCCCCGGTGCAGACGGCGAGGTACGAGTCGTCGACGTCACCACCAGCAACGGCAACGTGTTGCGTCGCCCGACCAAGAAGATCGTCGTGTTGCCAACAGGAGATCGCGAAGCGACGGCGGGAGAATGTACACGACGGCTTAGTACATAAGCACTATGTAACGTAACGGCCTATTATGTAAATATTAAAAATAAGTTGTGAATCGAGTATATCGATAGGTTGTCTCGCTCGCACGCGCCTGGCAGCGCTGCGACTGGCTGGGCCCGTGCGAACCAAAAGTAAATACACGTTTTTTCCGATAATTCGCTATTGAATTGAACATTAATTGCGTGATACGTAATGGTTGGGAAGTAAGGTGTCCATTTCCAATAAGAATGTTCAATAAAAGCTAAAATAAATTTGTATTTATACGGCACGTGTAGGAAAAAACCGGTTTGAACCGGTTCCTTACACGTGCCAACTTCAAGAGGTCAAAAAAGGTACTTCTACTAAGAATATAAGGAAAATGTTTGTTGTTCTATAAACGTAGACTATAGAACTCTGTTGTGAACGTAATTTTATTAAGAATAAATGAATTTTGTGTTTTCGTGCTTCGGGCGAAAATAGTATAAATATCAGGCCAAATTTAATACGGTAGTCAGTCGCCGAATAGCCACCGATAAGGAACAAGTATCCCGCCTGAAGCACAAGCGCTCTTACCAAGAACAAAGAAAAAGTTTTATTTTACCTAGAAGTTTAGAGTCAGTTTTTTATTAAGTTTAGAATCAGTTTTATTTGGAAGTAACTTAACGTAGAGTCACATATTCTTCAATAACACCTAGTATACAGTCCACACGCGTAATAGACGCAAAACAAGTGACCGAGGGAGCATCCAAGTCGTTTATCACGATTAGCTCTTATCAGAGCTGGGTCTCCGGATAGGTAGACAAAGTCTACAGATAGCATCATATGTGGAGTGGTCCGGTCCTCCACAGTATCGGCTACCAACATACCAAATAGCATAAAAAGCATAAATTTTCGCTTTATAATAAAAAATACCAATCTAGCAATACTCGTAGAAGTAGATCACACAGATGTGGGTGTTTAAATTGAAAACTTTACCATTACCGCTTCATTACCTAGGTAATGAAGCGGTAATGGTAAAGTTTTCAATTTAAACATATACATCTGTAAAGTTTTCAATTTAAGCATATTCTATTTATCTATCACCGGGGCAAGACTACAACTATCTGATAAGTCAAGAAGTAGAGCCAGTGCTATTTTCAATTTTTCATACCTATATGAAAAATTGAAAATAGCACTGGCTCTACTTCTTGACTTATCAGATAGTTGTAGTCTTGCCCCGGTGATAGATAAATAGAATATGCTTTATTTGCAATACACATACCAGAAGAGAGAAATAATAAATGACATTGATACCTTACAATTACATAGCCATAGGTACTAGTTTAGCAACAAAGTGTTGGATTTTGGTCTAGTCTTACCCCACCTGACCATACATATTTTTTTAAATTATTTCTTATTATTTGTAATTTAGCCAGTGTCACGTAAAAGCAGCCACGTAGTAAACTGTAAGCCCCCCGCGCTGGCCCTCACAGCGTAGGGGAGCGTCCCCAAGGTGGCGGATAGGGGAATGGTCGGTAGTACAGCCTAGCTACACTAACCGGCTAAGTCCGATGGACTCGCTGACCAACGACGCGACGGGTGTGGTCCTCCAGCATTTCGGGGGTTGTGCGGCGGGTTGACACCTCGCCCACGTAAAACCAATGTTGCTGGTGAAGCGTATCCCGTTAGCGCATCACTAGCTTGCACAAAATCGTCAAGAAAAAAAAAAAAAAAAACTGTAAGCCGTGGAAAGAGTGAGAGCTCCCAAAATTTCCCAGTGTTAAAAGCCTAATATCAAAAAACAGAATATCGACGTGAAGCAGCAATGCGTTTCGTTCGGTGAGTGAGAGATCCGGAAGCCCAACTCCTTCCCTATCCCCTCTTTCCCCCTCCTTCTTTTCCCTTCCTCCTTTCTTTCCTCCAACCTCCTTGGTGGAGAACGCATTGGTAGCGCCCCTGGTGTTACTGATGCCCATAGGCGGCGGTGACCGCTTTCCATCAGGTGGCCCGCTTGCTTGTTTGTCTACTGTATGACATAAAAACAAGCCTGTACCCGGAGTTATTACAAAGTGTCCAATAAAAAAAAGGTTTGTTAGACAGACAGACGGACAACAAAGTAATTCTACAAAGGTTCTGTTTTTTCCTCTTGAGGTACGGTACGGAACACTAAACATACATCATAATTCCAATATACTTGGGGCATTATCAATGCGTTTGCCCACTTCTGACGAGAGTACCTAGGTATTTTGTGGTAACATAATGTTGTTGCCTATATAACATCAATTTTAAGAGAGGTAGGGCACAGCATAATCCGCTCAAATCGGAGCAGTCCGTCTGGGGAAGGTCCTCCTTACAGAAGATCGTAGCCAAACAGCATTGGTCTCGGCCATGTTGTGTTCCTACGGTGAGTAAGGTCTCCAGAGCTCCACTTGGGAGGGTTGGGAATTCACGTCTTCGTCTTCCATCAATCCTCTTAAACAATTTTTGTGCAAAATTTGAAGTAGATTGGACCAAGGAATCAAGTTGTGCCACAGTAACTTTGCCCCTCTTTTTTCCCCCTTCGAGTTAAAATTTCGAAAAATCCTTTATTGTCGGATGCATACGTCATACAAGATTACACCCTCCAAGTTTCAGATTTTTACGATGAGGGCTGTGCGTTGATTCTCAGTCAGTCACCAATTCAGGACAAAGAATTTGAGCTATATATATATCTACTAGCTTCTGCCCGCAGCTTCGCCTGCGTGGCCTACTAACAATTAGAATATTTTTCTTCAGAAACAAATTCCGGTCCGGCACGGCCCGTTGCGGTACGGTTCAAGCCGATCCGATCAGGTCCGATCCGTTCCGGTCCGGTTCGGTCCGGTCCTTATAACCTACATGCCAAATTTGGAAACTCTAGACCCAGCGGTTTGGGCTGTGCGTTGATATACCCTCGCAACTTCGTTTACGTATATCTCGCTTTCCCGTGGGAATTTTGAAAAATCCTTTCTTAGCACACCTCTAGACGTCGTAAGGAACCTCTGCATTCCAAATTTGGAATCTCTAGACCCAGCGGTTTGGGCTGTGCGTTGATATATAGTTAAGTCAGTCAGTCATGACTTTGAATTTTAAATATATGGCATAGATATATAGATTAGACCAATTGTTTAGAGCTTTTGTGTCGAGTATACTGGACCGGAATATACCTATTCAATAATGTATGTTCTGTTTCATTATGCCTATAAATCATAACATCCTGTATAATACAGAAAAATATTTCATTCATTTCTTATAGAACATTCAAAATAAAAGCGTTCGAATGACAGGAAAACGTTCGAATTCGGAATTTGGCGGCCCAGCTGAGTTTGACCTAACGTAAGCCTTAACGGTTACAAAAGCGAGCGAGCGTTGACCCGCGCGTGGCCAACCCCTGACCTTGGTGTATCGTAAACTGACGTAACCGTGACTTCTAAAGGCTACATGTGTTTTGATGGTACACTCGCTAACACCTGTGCGAATTTATACTCATTCATCTATTTGAATGTTATATTTCAATTATAAGGCAAAGCTTTGAATGTTATCTTTCAATCATAAGACGTTTTGTTCGGTGAGTGGGTGATACGGAGGTCCAACTCCTTTTTAGGGTTCCTTGTAGTTTACAAGGAACCCTTATGGTTTCGCCATGTCTGTCTGTCCGCGGTCTGGCACACCATATATATGATGAACCTTCAATGAAAACTATTACCTACGTACGGTTAAATAGGCTCTACTAGTTTCCGAGTAATAGCCGACGAACTTATTATATAAAATTTCTATGATGAAAACTTACAAAATGTGATAGAATTTGATTTTGTACTCAACTAAAGGCAAGCAAAGCACAGCAAATACGGAACCCTACAGTGATATATAAAAAACGGTCAATTTCTATGATGAAAACTTACAAAATGTGATAGAATTTTATATTGGACTCAACTTAAAGCAAGCAAAGCACAGTGTTCTGTACGTGGCCCGACACGTAAGTATTTGACCGTTTTTTTTTAATTTATGTCAGTAAAATGCATTAGGTAGACTGCATCACTTGGGGAAGAACCCTCTTCCTTGATTTCACATATCTTCCTGATATACCTATAAGTAGGTAGGACGGAAATGGCTGAGGAATGTATCTGGTGTCTCTGTGCTTCATGGGCGACGGTGATCATTAACCTTTACAGGTGAACATCGTGCTCTTTTATATAAAAAATAACAAATAAATCGAGTCAAGAAGTTCTTACCTCTCAAGCATGACATACATTTTTGTATTGTTATTTATTAAACCTAGATACAAGATTTGTTTGATCGAACTGGCTAATTGAAAAAAATGTGTTGGATAACCCATTTTTATGAAAGACTAGCTGACCCGTGCCCACTTCGTTGGGCATAATGTTAATAATCCTTTTTTAGTACAGGCGTTCGTAAGAAACGGTTCGACCGTTTTTTTCTCCGATTTACTTTGCAAAACCGACTACCACGTAAAAGCCTTTTTATTTTTCGGTTTTTTATATAACCTATGACACTCAGCAATAATGTGGCTTTTTATTGGTGAAAGAATTTCGGTTCAGTAGATCCCGAGATTACCCCTTACAATTTAACAAATATACAAACACACAAACTTTACTTCTTTATAATATTAGTATAGATAACATCACGCTACGCAGACGAAGTTGCGTCTTGACGAAGTCGCCTAGTGTGAACACTACTATTACAATTTGTAAACAAAAGAAAGCTAGCAAAGACTCATAGCGCCCCCTATGTGATAATTGTAAAACTATTACCTCCATAGGAAAGTGCCACCCATTTCCACTTGAGGAAAAGAAAACTCGCCCCTTCGTATGTGGAGCGCGTGTGTGACTTCGAAACAAACCACACAAAAATAAGAACCTTTAGTTAGTGCTGCCATCTGTTATGGGATGCAAGAGTTGTACTTATATGGATATTTTATGATGCTAAAGGATCAGAAAATACCAATGAATCGCTTTATATAAGCGGTACGTAATGTTTTTTAGTGTTTACGTAACGTGTTATATTTATACCTCGTAAATAAATCCTATTTTCTTGTAACGTTGAATAAAAATGATGGCATACCTGTAACAAAACAAAAGTTGATTATTAGATTGATTTTTTTAATGTCATACAGCATAGAAACAAGCAAGCGGGCGATTTAGTGGAAAGTGTTTACCAATGAAAGAAGAAGAAATATATTTAGTTATTCATTTTATACCGCCGACTTATTGGTAAGCAGTCAGTAGCCTAAATAAACTTCTTTCTTATAAATAAATATTACTAAACGACTACGACTTAAAATAATTATTATGTAGTTAGACCTTAAAGATTTTTATGGGACATAAATTTTTATTGTTTTAATGTAATCCGGCCGAGGAGTGCTCTTTTAACCGAGTCCAACTCAGTAGTCAGTTGGAAGAGCACTCGCCTTATTTCGAGAGGACGTAGGTTCAAGTCCCATCTGGGGCAAGGTGAGATGTTTCGTTCAAAAATATTTTCAAAATATAATTTTTTATTTTACATTATTTTACTAAGACTTAATAAACTTAATATTATAGTGATGTTTTAACACGTCAATTAAGTTACGTTTTTACAAAAATATTTTCAAAATATAAATTTAATTGTGCAATAAATATTGTATTACGACTTAATATTATAATATTATAGTGATGTTTTAACACGTCAATTAAGTTACGTAGCTCCCATGTCGATATACACATTTCTACACCAACCCTTAGTTTGTATTCAGATATTCGATACCGTCGGCTGACATTTTTAACAAAATCGATATCGCCCCTTATTGGTTGCGAAATGATTGAACATCCTTATCGCGACATTTTTCTAATGGTGGCTCGTGTTTGAGACCCTTTTTCTTTGTAAAGGTGCTTGCATACGAACCTATCGACATTTTTTATGATTACAAAAAGATAACTAAGTACTTCGCTGACGTGCGTACTACGCTAGAAACGGCTCAGTGACGCTCTCGGTGTATCTATGGGCTATAGCTCGTTTGCCAACTTCCTTAAAAAAAAATGTACCTACGGATAAAAATAAAAGAATAAACTTTTCAGTGTATTAAATGTAACATAGTTTTTTTTTGATCGGCTGACTTTTGGGATATGACATGTCGGAGCTATTACGAATGATGTTGGTCAATTCGCCGTTTGTAACGTTATAGGTAATTTTTAAAAATTGCTGTCTTTAATAACATCATTCACTTGGGTGTAAGTGGGTACATACAAAATTATTTTTTCTTTATTTCCCTGTTTCCATCGTGCGTCGATATCGTTTAAAATGCTCCGTTTAAGGCCGCTTTTCCAAATTCAAATCATGTTTATAAGTTATCCATGTCCATTGTATTATTTTTGTCTGTGTTTTTTTTATTTTTTTTATACCACACAGGTGGCAAACAAGCATACGGTCGGCCTGATGGTAAGCCGTCACCGTAGCCTATAGACGTAAGTAATACTGGGGGTATCACTCACGCGTTGCCAACCCTCCCAACCCCCCCAAGTGGAGCTCTGGAGACCTTACTCACCGTAGGAACACAACATGGCCGAGACCAATGCTATTTGGCTACGATCTTCTGTAAGGTGGAGGTCCTTCCCCAGACGGGCTGCTCCGATTTGAGCGGATTATCCGCTGTGCCCTACCTCTCTTAAAATCTCTGTGTATTGCACATTCTATAAATCTATATCAATTTACTCTATGAAGCTTCGATGTCATAAGAATCCTGTGACAAGTCTCTTTGTTTATATACACAAAAGGCGGTGTGACCGCTCCCTAAGACCCCTTTTCTTTTTACATGTCGCAAGCTAACGACAATTCGAAATCAATACCAACACCATCGATGCGAAAATCGTGAATAGCGAATTGACGCACACATACACAACATGTTGTGTGGGTGAGTAATAATATGCAAGTTTGGTCGTGTGAGCGAAGACGTTTGGGAGGGTGACCATGCATTTGTTTATAAAATGAGACATTTATTTCAGTGGAATTATTTTGGCTGAGATGATACGCCAGCCACGGAAAGAAAAAAAGATGAAGAAAATCATAGGATGGAAAATGGTTGTATGTTGTATGTATGTATGATGAAAAAAAAACAAAAGATGGTTTTCGCTTATGAACATCAAGAAACATCAGAGGCGTCAAAAATAATTTTCCAGCTTTTAGCAAGATAACAAGAAAGGATCTGGATCTCTAGTTTATTAAACTTTTTTTTTCTTTTACTAAACGAATTGCATTGATACTTCACGCCAATATACGATTGTACTTTACGAGAATTACGAGTCAAGCTAGCACATTTTATTAATGCTCTAGCACTCTAAAAAGTAAAAATTTTACAAGTATTTTTGCGACTGATCGTTACGATTTTGGAGATGATTTTTATCTCTCATGAATGACAGGCTCTTTATACAATTTTGAATTTAGAGAATACTGTAAAAACTCTATCTCAAAGTGACAATAAATATAAAATGAATTTTTAGATACTCGATTTGTTACTATTATTTCACATTAATATGCAAAAGATGAGCTTATTTAAACACAAATATAGCGATATTTTCTCAAAGAGGCAAAAAGGGGTTTCCCAAACCACATAAGTATTACGCACAGAACAGCTCTAATTAACCAACAATCACCGTTATACTCGTAATTTATGCAAAGTCCCACACGAGCAACAGATGTGGGGTCACCCCAAAAATTGGTAAAAAGAAAACGCATTAACACATATAGATGAGTCCACATACGACGCACACATATAAACTGCCTCCACACCCGCCCACCCTTTAAAAAGCAACCCTCCCGTCTTTTGATAAGGAAATGCAGACATATCGAGAAAAGCTAAGTATCGAATAATCGCGAGTACTCGATTGGAAGGATGTAATAAATCGTATCGATTTTTTGATGTCCATATAACTTCTTCAGGGTTGTAATTTCTAATGAGATCTGTTAAGACCTCTCTGTTAATATTCTTTGAATAATAGGGAGAAAAGGGATAGAAAAGGAGTTGTACTTCCCGATCTCTCACTCACCGAATGAATCGCATTGTTGTATCACGCTCATATTTTGAGAGAGGGTGGTACTTCGCCAGTCAAACTAGTCATTTCATAAATGCCATTTCCCATTGACCATTCCAAAAAAGTAGATAAATAACTCATTTTAATTTAAATACCAAATTAAATCTGAAGCTATCTCCCTTTTTCTTCTTTGGTTTGACAGTGACAGCTTGAAAGAGGCTGATTATGTAATAGCTCACTATCTTTTTACCGAACTATTATATCCAAAATTGAGCATGCTACGCGTACCTAGCGACATTTCATAATGACAAAAGCGGCTTAATAATTTAACAAGTACACAAAATTACCGCTAATCATCTTTAATCATTCCTAGTGTATCTCAAATTGTGCTTGCCATCATTATAGTAATGACTTGGGCGTAACATACAAACAAACATTATATGCAGGTAATTAAAGAAAGGGTTCAATTTGATAATAGTCCGATAATTTTCGTTTCGGCCAAGCAATTTTCTAGAATTATAAACCTTTAAGTGGTGCATTTGATTGCGTTTTGATGTTTAAGATTTCTATGATAGATTGCTGTGGGGGATTGAATTAAAATTGTAAATTAGATTTTTATTTTGTTTTCGTTAAAGCTCTCTATCAGTATAGGAATATATGTATATACAAAGGTGTTATTATTAGAATCTAGGAAAATAAAAAAAAGTATAGGATGCACTAAATCTGACGCTGTCATTTTCAAATTAAAAAAGAAAAAAGAAGATAGCTCGAGACTTAGTGACACATAAACTTTAATATGATTTTATACAATTCGTTGTTAACTAAATAATATTATTCTAGCTAGATTTATACAAACATGCAACACATATGACACCATGAGATCTTTATTTCCCGCTTGTCTTGTGACGTTCAGTCAAAAAAAAACTTGGTCGATATTTCACAACGCATCTTACAAAAATTAATTTTCCAACGAAAGCCGAATTCCAGATTCGTCTCGATGTTAAAGTAAATAAAATTAATTCATTATTTCGTCAAGCAATTAGGCCACGGTCCGCGTCGCGCGAACAAAGGCAGAGTGCGATACTGGAAATTTCATTTGGGGCCAATTAGGTCGTTGTGAAATTGAATTTTCTGACAATTATACCCGGGAACCCGGGTATCCGGATACGGGCCGGTGTGGGAGAGAGAGATGCGTGCGAGAGAGATGGTACTGAGCAACAGGTGGCCTTTAGAGCAATTAAAACTGGGTTTTAATTAGTAGGGGAGTTTGGTTATTAGCGAATCTCTGCGCTTAGGGCTTTTTAGTGGAATGTTAAACACTTGAACGGGGGAGTATCGGGTCACAGTCAATTCATTCGTGATGGTTTTTTTCATACCCTACTCTGTGGTTTTCGATCAAAACTTTTTGTTTTTTTTTACAAGCTTTAAAATAAAGTTGAAATAATTGAACCTGTAATACATCTAACGTGTTTTAAACATTACGTTAACATATTATTAGGACATACATACACACATTCTTTTTTTACTTTTACAAGGATCAAATCCGTGACCTTTTGTAATAAAGTAGCCGTAGTTTAAAATTTTTGTAATAACTAAATAAAAACAGTTTTCTTTCATATCTTGTAAGATTTGTCGATGAATGTAGAGACTAGTGAAGTAAATAATATAAGCAGATGTCGATAAAATAGATGTCGATATGAAAGTCATCAAGGCATTATTTATATTTTGATTAATTAAAATGAGCTAGTTATACCGGTCCCACACTGTGAAGCAGCTTCGCTGGCTATTAACATAAAAATTTTAATTGCTTTAGGAGACTTCATTAATATTGTATCGGAATAACACTGATTGTGTTCCTATGTTCACGAAATATTGGAAACGCGATAAGAATAAGGTTCCGTTGGCTTTTATTGCTAATTAATGTTGCGAATGATTATAATATTCAAATGAGTAAATATGGGCTTGTCTGATAGTTGTGCAACAAAAATGTTTAATGTTATAATATAATTTTAATAAACACGAATATTGTACTAAATAAAAAACATCGATAAATCTCGTCATTCGCCCTGCTCGCTGATGGCGAAGCAAATAGATATTCTGTGGCGAAATTAAGATTCCCGCAGGAATTGCCACGCAGCTCCATGGCTCTATGCTGGCAGAGGTCAGTGTTTTCTAGCCCCCTGATGGCCACCGACTCGGCTTATGACTAAGTTACGGCCTACTTGACGACTGTCATACATCAGCAACAGCCGGGTCCTACGATTCAAACCGTGTTTCCGTACTTTTGGCTCTTCAAAGCACGGAACTAGCTAGGTAGTAGGCTAGTTGTTCTATGAGAATGTTTGGTTATATTCGTACAAGTGAACGGAGCGACTTCTCGACGTAGAGCATAAAGACGAAGCAGGATCTCAGTCGCATATGAAACTTATCTACAAAGCAAATAAAGGTGTCATAATACATAGAACATTTTGTAGATACTTAGTACGAGTTTTTTGGTCACATTCGAACGTGTTAACGTTTAAAAGCCGACCAAAGTGTTAAACTGTTTCATATTGTGAATTTATCAGACGCGTGTTACACATCCCAATTGGCCGGGTTACTCACTTCGAAACGTGAGCAAGTAAGCCGCATAATTTTAATATGTAGCACGCGTCTTATAAATTCGCAACATAAGCGTTCTTCTCTATTTGGTCGGTGTGTGTGTACATGATCGAATGTGAACAAAAAAACTTGTACTAAGCACTCTGATGGGCATAACAACATAATAGTGAGTCGTCAGGTGGACGAAGGCCTTAATTCGCATGAAAATCTAACATTAACTATAACTAACGTATACCATAAAAGTTCACTCAGCGTAAAAATAATTTCTAAGTATTATTGTGGAATTGTAAACTAGGAAATAGTATGTAACTCTCTAATTTTATGTTTACCCTCTTAATAGAACATTCAAGCATTTATTAAATGTTGACAGTGTAGTTACAAGTTACGCATTAGTGCAATCTATAATTGAATTCTCACCGACCCACTGTCTTTCCTAGAAGTATTGTTGACAACTTTCATAAGGCTGTATAGGTTTAGGCTTTACGCAAACGATTCTTATAAAAAGGAATTAGGAAAAATATTGTTAATTGTTTGTTTATTTTTTTGTACAGTCAGCTACAGAGAAAATTGACCCCCCACAAAGTGAGAATTAAGTTTTCTCGTGTAATACTCAGAAAAATAATAAAAATGTACATTTTGATCAATCATAGTCTAGTATACGATGAAATTTCGTTAAAATCTGAATTAGAGTTACCTAAAAAAAACCTAATTGTTACTTTAAACATTATCGTTGTCTTGTGTCTCATGTGCTGTACTGAAAAAAGTGCTTTTCTTTCTTTCTAACGTCTCAACCTCAATATTAAATATTTCCCTTGTTCCCGCTTCCAGGTAACTACCAAAACAATTAACCCGTTATGATACGGGTATATGGAGCCGTGCCGTATCCTAGTAGTGTTTGGGCGCCCACGATATACCTTGTAACGTTAATTTTGTTGTTGAATTTCGGAAAATGTGAAAAATTTCAGGTCCTTAAGTCCAAGAGTTTGCCAACCAGAACTTTTAAATGTCTACATCTGCTAGAACATTGGAAAAAGTTAAAAATTGCAAAGATTTTACGTTCATGACAAATGCTTTGAAAAAGATTCCCAACCGGTGAGTTGCACAGAAACATTTTCATGATAATGACATATTATATTATGGCTGTCACTGTCACACTAAAGAAGAGAAAAAGAGATAGCATGCCACTTAATCTCGAATTAAAATGCGTTTCTGATATTGTACCACTTTCCCGTACGATTGTTCATTTCGTTTAATATGGAGGTGAGTAAAAGTAGTGTCTATGTAATTTTCCGTACGATTGTTCAAGCGTGTAGCCTCGCTTTTACTTGTGAGTAAATTATTGCATTGGCATTAAAAAAAATAACAATTTTATGAAGTGTTATCCGTTTGAAATATTAAGTTTCTAACACGTAGGTACCTAAACTTTCTTAATCATAGAGAAATTATCACTACCGAAATTAGCACTACCACTACTTAACGACTGTCATTCATCGACAACAGCCAGAACCGACGGCTTAACGTGTCCTGCGAAGCACGGAGAAGATATAAAAAGATAGAAATAACGAAACCCATCCAAACACTGGCTAGGGTCGACATTGCTTAACTTACATATTCGTTTTACACTGCGACGCACAGCTCGCCATCGAGCTTCTCTTGAGACTATAATGTAAATGATAAATAAAATTTTAAAATTCTACACAATTCAGCCGCCTTCTGATCCGAAAAAAAAACTCGAAAACAAACATAAATGCCATCACGTAAAGGTTTTGCCCCGAGCGGGAGTCGAACCCGCGCCTTCTTATGCGAAAGGTAGGAATCACTAACACCGTACCATGGGGCTGTCTAGAGTATTGACACTATATGTAAATGATAAATTGGTAATCAGACATTGACAAACATTTGGCGATCACAAAAAGGGATTTTAAAATTGGTAGCAGCTGTTGATAATCCAGATTTCTAAATCGATACGAGTATTGGAGTCTCGTTTCGCCACAAATAAAATAAATCGTTTATTACGATTCGCGATGTGCCGTCGTGGCGAGTGGCCATTGTTTCTCTGGTCCTATCAATCACCTATGGTTCTTGTAGGGTCACCACTCGCATGTTGTATACACGGTTAAGGAAGAATGCGGGGTATAATAAAGAATAAAGATCTGTGTATTAATATTATGGGCATGAAACTTTGTCATTAAATATTAAGTACTTAGTATTTTTTTATGTGCTACCAGAGGCAAACAAGCAAGAGAGTCACCTGATAGAAAAGAAGTTACAGCCATATAAACATCGTAAGGCCAGCATATAAACATCGTAGTTCTAGAGGCACTACCAATGCCATGCCTGCAAGAAAGAGAATAGAGAGAGAAGGGTTATAGAAGATGGAAAAGAAGTTGGGTTTCCGGATTTCTCACTTATCGAACTAAACATATTGCTGCATTACGCCGATATTCTCTACTCTCTACCACACTAAAAAATAAAAGTCAATTGGTATGAATAAATACTGGCTGCATTTAACATCTAACTTAATAAAGCTACAAGCCAGAAAGAAAGTCGGGAATTTGAGGATCTTTAGGATGATAAGGAGGATCTTAACAAATGAATAGGTTGTAGTGCCTTTACCTAAACGTAAAGGCACTACCACCTATTCTTTTGGGGTCGGGACTAGATGACTCATTTGTTTGTTCCCCTAAAACATAAAAAAGAACTCGTAATCAAAATAAAGCTTTAAATTTTAAACCTCAAAAAGTGTTAGTCTCATTAAGATCCGCGTAATTTGTGTTTGGCAACCCTACGCCCGGGTGACTCGACAGCAGCGGGCGGGGTGCAGAGGGATCGAATAACGGTTATTGAAATGAGACGAGGACCCCAGTTCTTTTTTCAAAATTTAAATTTTGATAAGGCAGTCCTCTGTTTTGTTCTCTAACTCAGTTCAGAGGGTGTTTTTTTGTTTCGATTTTCTGTCTCTGGTTTTATACAATCTTATAAGGTGAAGTTGATTAATTCATCATTTGTAGGAGGATCTAGTTTAGGTATGACATCATTTATCTTTGTTAACACAATATTAGAATAAAATTACGATTTAAATCAATTGATATATTAACGTGGGCACAAAAAAATACATAATATCTATATTTGTAGTTTATTTTATAATAGATGGCATTAAAATAAAAACATCGATCAAAGTACGTGACATGCCTATGACAAAGTCGGATGATGTATTTATCACGGGCGTTAATTCAGTTTACACCAGCGAGGCAGCTCGACACAATTTCAAATATTCGGTTATTCGGTTTTTTTGCCGAGTCCGCGGCCACGCCGGCTGAATACGTTATACGAAGAATAAAGGCGTATTAACATATCCCAAATCTCCGCGCCGATTCGGACTTTTTTTGTTATGTAAAAATTTTAACCTCTCCTCCCTTAAATTGGTGTCCGGAGAAATGGACGGCGCATTGACACCAGTGTACCTTTTTTCCCCGATTGTAAAATGCAATAAAACACCATTTTTATATCTTATGTTTAGACAGTGTCCGAGAGATGATAACAGAACCTGTATTCCGGTATAGGACCGGATATTGACGGCCATTCACAAAAAACTGATACTCACACATGCACGCACTGTCTATACACGAGTAGTATACACAAACATAGACACGCAGCATTGACCACGATCCATTCATAAGGAGTAGCCTTTTACAACGGTCACAAAATAGTGGGTAGTTGGTCTCTGATCGTTCGAATTACAAAAATGTCTATGCGCATTGTAAACGAACATTCAATTTGACATCACAATATCAAATGACCTATAATAGTGCAGTGCAATTGCAACACTTGCATTGTTATCGATAAATATTCGATGAACGAATTCGATAATTCGCAACAGCATTTTTGATTGCATTTATATTGAGTTGTGTGTTTAATTTTGATAGATTATTTTTATTGTATTACTTTTAACCTTTATTCTATTAGTTTCTAATTTTAGTATTATTAACTTTTGAAGTATGGGCCCTATCTAAAACCGAAAATGTAACTAATTGTATAAAAATTTAGACTCGTCACGATTTGTTTTCTCTGTTGTTAAACAATATCTTTTTGGTATCTCAATTTCACAATAATTTAGAGGAATGTATTCTGTCATATTGCTGCCGCGCCTAGATAAACAACCCGGCTATGTCACACTGACTCATTGGAACTCTTAGCCAGTCGTAAAAATGTCGATGTGGGCCTTTATAGTTCCATTCCATATCCTGAGACCATTGACATCGACTATCGAAACTTGTTGTGTTGTGTTAATTAATTCGTATGTAGGCGTCGGATCATTTATCGATAGAATTATGTGGAATCTCTAAGCTTTATTAGTTCTGTCATACGACAAGATTTATATTTGCTATAATTGTTTGGAATGACGTTATTTTTATTTTACAAAAGCAATAAATGCTGTTGCATAAAAACAACGAAACATTAAAGCTAATGCTGACATTGTCTAATTAAGGAAGGAAAAAGAGAAATTCTGAGATAAATGGATTTAAGTATAAGATGTTAGATTTGCCAGCTCGCTGGTGGTGTCCTACCTTTGGCACTAGAGGGCGCTGCTGGTGGATTCCCGCTCGGGGAAAATATTTAAGATATAACATTTGTTTTTGTTCTCGAGTTTGGATGTTTTCTTTGTATTTTATGTACAGGAGCACGTTGAGCTTCACTTGCAATTAGGGTTGCCAGATGTCCGGTATTTAAGCGTACAGTCCGGTATTTTCGAGGCCTGTCCGGTAAAAAATAAATGGTCATACCGGACAGAACAATGTCCGGTATTTTGAGGAAAGTCGGTACTACTGGTCACAAGCGGCCTACAAAAGTAGGCATATGAAATCCCTCAAAACACAAAACTCGCGCGCGCTCCTCGCTCGCTATCTGTTTGTTACTAATTTAGTTGATTTATGTGATGTTGATTAATAAATAAAAAATATTAGTATAAAAAAACCCGTATTTTTTTGCGACCTACCATACACCCCCCCGTTTGGGGTTGTCCATTATTATTTTGCGACTCACCTGGCAACCCTACTTGCAATACAATTTTTCCTCTTAAGCTATGACATAGAACTTAAGAATCGTACAAAATCCGATATGTAAAGGTCGAAAGGTCGACGTGCTCTTGACTGTACCTAGGTAGGTATAAATATAATATATGTATCCCATAACACAGGTAGGTTAAGCCTAGCTAACTTGGGATCAGGGAATTGTGAAGAATTTATCTATTTATAATAATTTGTATCGTTTATTAATGTCGTAATGTTTTATTGAGTTTAGTTATTTTGAGAAAAATTTGTACTAAGTGAAGTGACACACAGATATAATGTATCTGCAGCCGTATTCTCTAAGCATCATTTGATAACTCGAAAGCGAAGAGATGCCAAAATTGTATGCAATTTTGACATCTCACCGCGGATTCAGCTTTCGAGTTATCAAATGATGCTTAGAGAATACGGCTACTGTTAATGAAAATTCGTAAGTAGCGGTATACTTTGATGTCCATTGACAGTGAGTGTTGACCGCAATTTATTATTAATTAAGCTGATCGCGTGTTCCAATTAGGGTAGTGCAATAATTCCCGGCATTACTACATAATCCGCGGAGCCGAGGGCACATTGTAAATAACCAGATCGCAACAACGAACACAAAGGTTTATTCTGCAAACCTGCAAAGTATACTATTTTGTTGCTTTGTACGAATATTTATTTTTGAGCTTACGTTTCCATGAGTAAATATTAAATCAGACTGTTGGCTATTTTTGTATTACGCCAAGAAAAAATCCTGGATTAAAAAAAAATGTGGAATGTATCTTTATTTTTAAAGTTAATATTCAACAAATATTTAACAGTTCTATAAACTAAACTAAACAAATGTTTTTGTTACTTATATTGGCAAATAAAAATATTATTTAGGAATAATTTTTATATGTTAATAAAATATTAAATAAATTTTTTTTTCTCATAATTAAGACTATTTTATTGCTATTTTTGTAGGTACGTATTTTTTTATTTACCCACATTTAATTTGATACAATTAATATTTTTATAACACTGAAAACGTACAAGTAGAAACATACCAACAAAAACATATAATACCTTTTATCCTTTAAAGTATGTATCTTATAAATTCTTATTTAATTTGTAGAATTTGTTACTGTTGTAAATTTGTTACTGTAAAGTTGCAGAATCACCGCAGCCTGGACATGCTCTTGCGCACTACAAATTACAATCAACACGGCGTACATGTTAGCACGTGGAGGGACTTTCCTATCGATTTACAACGACAAAATACCTATACAACCCAATGTTTGCTCGTTTAAGTAATTTCTCTATTAGTACCTACAAGGCTGTTCTTAAAAGCTATTTCTATTTTATTCACAGTGCTTTGGCATTTTAGTTTTTATAAGTGTAATTAATTAAGTTTGAATTTATATGTATTTGTTAGTGTTGAAGTTGTGTCGGTGATTATAAATACAACGGTGATTATAAACTTCGACCACCGAGATAGTCAAATGGAGGAAAATCGCTTACCTATTTAGTTTTAGTGTTTTGTATTTCTGACTAAAGCTGCTTAAATTTTTTCACAAGTTTTCATGAATTTTAGTCAGTGTATGAGTCATGAGAAATAATTATTTGCAGTCCAGAATTACAATCTCAGGAGCAAGATTTATTTACGTTTATTTATTGTACTAATCTTTTTAAAATGCTATGCTCTACACTCTCGCGAACTTGATCGAAGTGAATGAAGCTAGGCAAACAAAAGAAAAGTGAAGAAAAGGAGAACGAAGAGCATATCCACGATTTTTGCAAAACTTTGCGAGAGTGTAGAGTTAGCATAAGAATTTCTGTTAATGTTACTTGTATGATTCAGAATTCCTTGCTGTTTGAGCAGTAGTGTCGAAACGTCAGTCAACCAGTAATAGATTCCAGAACTGATTTACAGTCAGGATAGGACTGTCGAACTGCACACCTACGCGTTAAGTTAGCTACACGCATTATTTATGATAAGGAGCTTTAGGGATTATGGAGATCGAGTGTCAACAATACTCGTATGTAATAAGTGTTTGGGATTGTATTATATTATTGTTGAGGCCGATGGCTCAGTCCACGGTATCAAAGGCGGGTTCGATCTCCGCGGAGAAGTGGGTATCTCAGGACTAGTAGACATCCTTGGTTTTACCTGTAGGTACAATCCCGCTAAAGATAGTTTTTATCTTGGTTATTTCCTGGATGAAAACTGTCCTAATGTTACTTCGGTTCATATTTAACGTTATAAGGTAACGATAGACAGACAGTCAAAAGACAGACTTACTATTTTAAAATATTTTTTTTTCCTTAGTCAAAACAAATTGACTCCCTGCAGCAGCAGTGCAGTGGAGACCCATCGATAACACGAACAGAAAACGTCGTCACTGATCAGGCCGACAAGCCTGAAAACTTTCTTCACACTTTGTTTGAAAAACCCGAGATCATATGAAGATGGAAACACATAAGCAGACAGAGCGAGTTCCACGTTTAGTATGAATATTTTGTATTGAACCGATTTCTATGAAATATGATAATTAGATGTTGTTGTGATGTTGATTGTTTGAGATTTGGGACAATACAGAATAGTTTTTGCGCCGTCCGGGAATTAGGAAAACGACTGCGTGCAGAAACCGCGTCGTACCAAAATCAAATTCTTGCAACTGCATTAAAGTCAGCTCATGCCACTGATCACACACCTACGTAGACTATCCTTTATTTGTAAACAGGATAAGCCTTTGATTACTTTAGAATTACGAGTGGCGTACCGTGCTTGATTATAATTGTGCGGACAGCGAGGCCGATTCGCGTGACCAATGCGTAGCGTAATGACGAGCCTACCAACGCCTGTAAGTTGTTGGTCAATGACAACTTATGGCTAATACCTGCGTATGCGTATATGAGTAGAAATTCGAGTGAATGTATGTACCTATATCACATTGTTGTGTTTATTTTGCCTAGGTTATATTTTAAGGTCCAATTTTTTTTTATCTTAAATAATAATGTTCAAGATTTGAAAGTTCATAATATCTCAAAATAGTAGTCTTCTTTACTTATTGTCTTAATTTGAGGCTATTCATTCCCTATCTATTTTTATATGTAATGCAGCAAAAATAATATTCTTACTTTCTAGGTATGATAAATTCATCGTTTAATTTTATTACAATCTCAAAGACTTAACTTGCTCAACAAACAAGTTTATAAACAAGACAATGTAGACAAACATTAAAATAAAACAGGTTTTGATTAATCAAGTGTAGGTACCTTTTTTTATTGCTCGTCTAAACTGTATATATTCTGTGGCAACGTACGCCTCACTTTCGCACTTAATCGAGAAATATGGCGCGTGTTCTTATGCCTTTATTTATTACAGCCAGCCTTCAAGGATTAAGAACCTTAATTTATATTATTCTCATTAGTGCTTCTAAATTGATTAGCGGGCTTTGTCGATGGCTTTTAACACGTCATTCTCCTCGTATATTCAATGTTGAGGGTCATGACCTCTAGGAACCATATTTAATAATATTTAGCCACCTGTTTTTATCTTCGGCGGTGTGGATGGCATTATAGGAAATGTCGAGAGAGATCCGGATTTGGGCCAGCGCATCCTTAGTATCCTGTTGTCCACTTTGCCTATGGCTGGCTGTATGACCGTCTTATTGAATGTGAATCGCATGAAAATTATTATATTTCTTAAAACCTACATTTAGTTGAAAAAACTGCTCGTTAAACGAATTGTAATCTTTTTATATATGTAATTCTTTAGACTATTTATCAAAATCGAGCTATAGATCGATATATATCGAGAATAGATATAATTTGAGCCGCAGTTACGAGCGTTCATAAAAACATACTCTTTGGTTTTCACCATACTCGGGTAAAAATGCATTCGAGACAATGCCACCTGACTTTTGGGTAATCTACACCGTGATATGCAGTCTAGATTTACCGCCCAACGGGGGTGGTCACACGCGAGCCCGAACTTCGCGTGCTCCAACTCACCCCTCATTAAATTAATTACCCCATGTTAGTTTTAGATTAAGGCGACACCTACGACAATGCTATATCCTCGAGATAAGGCCCGGATTTATTGCTTGCATTTCTTTTGTCAGCTTTGAAATTGTATTCGCATAAGTTAGTCGAGATTAAAGTAATCGAACTTATAAATTTTGTGCTCTCACCTTTACAAGGAGAACTGTGGTGTCGACGCGAACTTTGTTCAAATTAATGGTTGGCATTATCAGATCAGGCCTTCGTACATGGCGTTTATGCGGAGATAATTTTGTGTGCGTTATTTTTTTTTAATTCTTTTGCGATGTCCCCGTGGGTTTCGGCGTAGGCGCAACATTGGTCGTTGGAATTGCGGTAATGTGTTTAGACTCGTCTTAAAATATAAATCGTGCTGACGAACTTTAAGAAGAGGTGTGAATTACTTATTTTAGGTATTGATAGTTTGATTTTCACTTCTTTTACATGGTCATCATATTGTAGAACAGGAGTCGCGGATTCGATTCTTATATGCCTAGGCTTATTATAGAAAAATCGGTGTTATTGATATCATTCAAATGAAAAATACTGAATAAAATCAAGTAAGAGAAATAGAAAGTTTTACATTAGGTAAAATTATAGTACTTAAAAACAAAAGTGTTTGAAAATAGCCTTAATACGTTCATTTCGAACTATAAACAATATTCCGACACATGCCACGCTAACGTCAACTTATACTTTAAAAAAGGCCGTAAAACAATGAAGTGCTATAAAAACCTTAAATTGCTGTAACTGGCAGGTAAGCCTTAATCTACAACATTCCGTGGCCGAAGCATGGACACTAATTAACAGTATAAACAGCTGCCAATAACTATGAAATTCCTTATGCCGACGGTAAACCAATTTCGGGCACTTTGAATAATCTAATTGACAAATAAAGACCACAAGACCGGCGCATAGTTGACTTACTTGGTTAAAACGTTGGAGCTGTAACGTGTGATGTTTTCTCGAATATTACTAAGCGTAAAAAAGAACGTTTTTATAGCTCTCAATGAATTCTTAAATATTCCAATTTCAAATTGAAACAAAACCGAATCTACTACCAATAAAAAATATATTCATTTTGTTTTATTTTCACTCGATTACAAAAAGGTCCCATGAAACCGCTAACAATGAATAATCATTCTAAAATTAAGAGTCTTAAAACCAAAATCTTAGAAGTAAGGTCTGTTACGAGCGGCATTACAAATTGTCACCCCATAAAATCTCGATGTCGGCACCAGAAATGAATAATTAGCGGTGTTATCTGAGAGCGAGAGGCTTTGTCTTAATTATTACACCATTATAAAGTCCCCCTGATACAGGCCAATGAAAGAGGGTTGACGGCAAAAAACTTGCAAGACAATGTTGCGTTAATTAATTCTATCAAACGGTTTTATTTAACGCTTAATTTTCATTTGGTGGACACGACCTTCCAGTTGGAAAATTAGTCCTCAACGAGAAACTTAATAAGGAACAAAATGTGATTTACATTTTTTTCTATTTTACTTTTATGAATTTAGCAATTTTTTTTGGTGGACTGGATACGAAACGCAATATTTGTAATACATAATATAGATATCGTAACTTTGGTAATTTTAATAACTAAACACATTACGTTTATCTTAATAGGCGATTCAATTTACTAAGACGTAGGAAAATGAAAATTTTATTCTACTTTTAAAATGAAATTCAATTTAGACTGTATATTACTGTTTGTTTTTGTAATAATCTCGGAGGTTAACCCTTAAACGCACGCTATAGATGCGGCGTTCGATTTTGACTATGTACGTAGTAATCAAAAACGAATATTTTTCAACTTGTACACTTTCACGGTTGCCAGTGGAAAAATCTTAGTGACTTGTTTTTCTATTATTTGCCGGGACAAAGCGAAACGGGGAGGGAATGTAAATATTTTGTCGCGGTTTCATTTGAATTAATTAACGAATTAATGACGACCAACTTTTTCATCGGTCGCCGGTCCGTTACAATGTTTTGTAAATAAAAGTTGTCAAGGAAATGCTTTTTTCCATCTGTTTTTACTTTTTTTCTTTTTAATTCGTTCGGCTTCAAAACCGTGGATTTCGGCCCATTGTTTGGATTTATTCGTGTAATTAGTGAAGTTTGTTCCGCAACGGATTATTTAATTTTGCTTTTTTGCGATACAAATTGCCAGTATTGAATTAGGAGGTGAATTTCATTTGAAGCTTTTATTCAAACCTTGTTTTGTTAGAGTTTTTTTGGAAAGCTACAGTTTATTAACGAGTTTGATGTTGTTAATACTAATGGGGTCTGTTCGTTACAAAAAGAATTGTTAATATTTTGCAGTAGATAGCCGTGTTTTGTATTTGAAATCTACATTAATTAGATTTACAGAAATATCATTTCCCAACGATTGGTCCTTTTTAAAAATCTTAATTAAAGGAGCTTAGCCACAATGTGACTATATCACTCTATAAAACTAATTAACTATTTATACTTAATGATATAATATTAACTTATTAAATTTATTAACTTATAACTTTTCTATGAATGTAGATAAATATTTAGATCATTAATACTTAAAGTCTAATCTAGTTTCCTATGATACCAATCCTAATATAATTTTCCTTAATTATACTTAATTAAGTTAATGACAACGACATCACTGTACATAACTATACTTTAATCCGTTGGTGTTTTGTGAAATTCATTAAAAGTATTATGCCGCGTTTGCTCTAAGTAATAAAGGTGTTAAAAATGAGCAAAACAGTTATAAAAATCTCGTTTGAAATCTCCCCGCAATTATGAAAGGTACAGTCGACTGAATTAAACATAGATTAAAAACGCTCAAAGAAAGTCTCCCTGGCCACCAATAAATTAAGGCAGGAAGGGGTTAAAGAATAAAAAATGAGATCCCGCTTGTCCTGTAATAATTTAACCCATTTAGCGTAGTCGTCGAGTAATAAAGATTAAAAAGTTTTATTTTTTAACACTTTCGGTGCTAATGAGGGGGCGTTGGAAACAATTTGAGGGATTACCTTCTAAAAGCTTCCGTCAGGTTTTTAATTGAGACTTTTTTGTGGGCCGAAAGGCTTTTAGCCCCTTCGCCTCGCGCCTACCTTTTGGCCGCTCGCCGGTAATCTATTAATGAAGGAAAATATTGTTTCTCTGATCTAAAAAAACGTTTTTTTGTTTACAAATATTTTGTATGTTCTTGTCGGTAGCTTGGAATTGATTTGTTATGACTTTTTTTAGTGTTACATTTTATTGATTTTTGTAACGAAATTAATACATTTTATAGGTTAATATTGAAAATAATTTCAAATTTTGTTTTTGACTTCATTTCTTACATAACAGCTTATCTTTTATTTTGAACTACAAAAGTCTTTAAGTAGGTGTTACATAATAATGCAATAAAAATTGTATTCCAACCACGTACCTATAATATTTGAAGTGCAAAACTAAAAAGGTGTACGCGGCCAACGCCGGATGCAAAGCGGAGCGTAAAAAAACATAACTCTAATCTCAAGTAAGACATTACGAGAATACCAATGCATGCGCGAAAAATCGATCGCGCGCTGCCGTCTTAAATTCCTCACCCTTTACGAGGGGGCTCCCCCAAAAAAACGAAAGAATAGAAGAGGGAAAAAATCTAAATCGTCTCATATCTCCCCCCTGTCCCCCGCCGCCCCCGGACACCTCCGACGTCAAGCGCCCTCCTTATTTCGTATGCGAGCTCCTCGAGCAATCATTATAAGGATATCGATTAGGGCCACCTCTCTAACCTGCCCATATCTTTGTGGAACACTCGTGTGTACACAGGATTGCTTTTTGGCAAACTATCATTTTTTACTGGTTCGTGAGCAAACTTCTGATGTAAACGCCATTATTGTAATTGACGATTTTTTCCCATTTAACAAGCGAAACTTTTCCCTTTGAACCAACTAACGTTAATAAGACCGTAACAAATATCGAAAATTAAATCGAGAATAAATAGACGAAGTTAATGTAAAGCTTGTTATGGTTGTCGAGAGTTGAGTTTAAGGACGTTCCCTATTAGCCGGAGGATAACAAGATAGATCTATGTACCTGCGACAGAAGTAAAGTAGAATAACGAAGCTTGTGCATAAACGATACAAAATATTATTGGAATACTAAAAAACACGATATGCAAGCTGTGTACAAGATTACGTTGACTAAAGATGTCATCGGCATTTAATGGGTTAATTAGTAGTAGGTACGTTAGTTATTATAATATTTTTTTGGTTTGATGCTTCCAACCGGTCATACTGGAAACGTTTGAAGGAAACCAATGTCCAGCAATGGACTTCTTTTCGCTGAGATGAAGATGATTACGTTTGGTATGCAAAACAACTATGCTTATCATGAAATTCGCCATCATAAATGTCCTAGAATCCAAAATTCACAAACGCCTTTGTCGAAAACGCAATACGGTAAAGACTTATAGTTAACAAGCGAGGACGGGCCGCGCATAAGCAGATGCAAATTGTTCCCGTTAAACTATTTCGGAAGGTAAACATAGAGGGTCGGTGGGACCCACGTGTTCCCAGATCCGACCAACGAGATTAAAAATGCTGGATGGCAGACCTCCGTGAGGCGGGTCGAGTATGAGCCAAGAAATATTGGAGTTTAGGAAGAAAGCCGCTTTGGGGGTATGTAAATAGGAAACTACAAAAGTAATGTTTGAGTTGGGACCGCGTGAGTGAGTGGTCGCGGGATTATTGCGACTGCGAAACTGTAAAAGTGGATCCAATTTAAAAACTGATTGTATCAATCAGGTTTTGGATGTTTTGCGATAGAAATAAGAAGGTTAGGTTGCTAATAATGAAGTTCATTTTGTATGTTACTTTTTAAGTTTCTGTATTCTTTCTGTATAACAAAACAGAAAAACGGAGTGCGTAATGTTAGGATTACAAATTTCATTTGATTTACAAAAATAACTAAGGGATGATGTGAGATAATTTTTGCAATAAGAAAAGCCGTTTTTCCTATTAAAAAAATTATCAATATAATGTAAACAATGACATCATGTCTAAATTTTTTTGTATATTGAAATCATATTTGTATCACGAACATTTTAATACAAATTTGGAGATTATAGTATTTTAGTTGAACGTCGTAATCACGGATTATGTCATGGTCATTTTTTTTTTACAAATATTAAAAAGATGTTATATAAATATTTTATGCAAAATGCATTAGATACTTTTGAATGGAGTTTCGCCCACGCGGACATGGCGTAAGTGGCTAATTCCGTTTGGCCGAATCTAATAAATCGCAGCCGCTGAGCTGGGAATATCTCAAAGCTGTTTCATTATTCGGCATTAGTCGGCGGTTGGCCACGCAAATCTTGCCGTCCCTTCGTCTCGAGGACCCCCAATTTCCTTCATTACTTACCTCCCGACCGAGACAATGGCAAGACGAGGACAAGAAAAAAAAATAATAATTTCAAGTGGAATAACGCTGAAAATCTTTTCACGGAAAGAATTATTGTTGTTTTGCAAGCGAGCTCTCAGAGACAAAATGCAGCCTCCTTATTACCCTATTGTTCAGTGTTACAGGTTTTATTCATTTTTACTTGGCTCGACTTGAATGCTTATTAATTTAGGACCGTGATAAGCTCGAATTCTTTTGAATGAACGAAGAAAATGTCTAGCTATTGTGATGAGTTATTTTACATTCCATTGAGTCGGAGAAAATAATTTTATAACAAAAATCATTATCATGGTCCAAATCTATTGATTGTGTTAAATACACCTTTCTATAAGAAAATACTAATGTAAATTTTGTTCCTGAAAAGAATGGGGTCATACACGATAATATATTAGAATGAAATTCATAAGTAGAAAGCTTTAAAGTGATGGTTACAAAGTAATTTCGGGCTAATATTAAGGTAGATTAAAGCGTAAGTACCGTGTAACTATAATGAAACGTAAATATACATCACACCAAGCGCTTTATGGTAATCGAAATATTCTGAAATATGTTGTTAAGAGGGCAGAAAACTACCAACGAACATGCAAGGGATGAACTTACCTTTCATATTTTGTGGGTAACCTATAAGTGAGCGAAAAGTTTTCAACTGGCGTGTATGCGGACTTTTTAAACCGGCCGTAAACATACCGACGACTTGTGTCGTAACACAGTTATAACACAAATTACTGCAAACGAATTTGTGGGAGCATTTTTAAAAGTCTACAAAGATTGAAAAGCAAGTCTTGTTTTCCCCCAGGGGGTCGAGTCAAGAGTGATTACGAATTTTAATTATTTTTTTAAGCCGGTGGCTGTAAGGTGATGTTACCCCAACGTCGGCTTATGCAAACAATCGCCTCGCACTTGGAATTAATCCGGGGTTTTCCTTCGCGACAGGAATTAACAAGCAAAGAAGTCATTAAGTCGGAAGATATTCGAGGATTGCTTTTAATTGCGGCTTCTTGACGTCCGCTGTCTAATTGGTTCGTGTTGGCGAATAACTTGGACAAATTTAATCTGTCTTGAAGCGGGTTTTTCTTGCACAAGCATTTTTTAATTACCTTTCACTTATTTTCATCTCATTTCTTGCGGTTGTATTTTGTATACGTCACAATATTAGCAGAAGTAATCGTAAGAATCCGAAGAAATAACAAAAGCCTATTGGTAATTTTCCTTACATAACCCTTGTTATGGTGTACAGTTGTCGTGACATATTGCTCTAACAACTCTTTAAAAACTTAAAACCCATACGTCTAATACGGCCATTAGGTCTTTAGAAGTAGCTTATAACGCGACAGCGCAACTACATGTCATTACTGTGCATAACACACCCTCTATTATCCAATTATTTCTAACCTTTCAGCGTGCAGTAATTACTAAAGTTTAAACGTCGTACATGACAGTATAAGTGATTGTGTGCGGTATGGTTCTGTAATTAATTATTTGTGGTAGCGTGTTAGAACCATGTCTAATTATTTGGTGATATGACGTGGCGCCGATTCCGCATCGATGCTAGTCTATGTTGCAGCAAGTGCATAAGTAATAAATAAAATGTATACAAACCCTAATCTACTTGGTTTCAAATTAAGCCGGCCAGAGTGCTTAGTACGAGTTTTTTGGTCACATTCGAACGTTTACAAGCCGACCAAAATGTAAAACTGTTTCATATTGTGAATTTATCAGACGCGTGTTACATATCCAAATTAGCCGGGTTACTCTTAAACTTCTTTCTAAAAACTGTTATCAGAATTTCCATACATATAAACTGTCTGAGACGGCTGATGAGTTGTTCAAAAGTTCCATAACCTCTGAAGGTAAATAAATAAATAAAACAAATTAAACATCCCGTTAAAATGAGTCATTTATATTAACAGGACTCATCAATACACTCTTTCTATTCGTATTTTTCCACGAAGATCCAGCACTAATTGAAATTGAAATCTGATTTCCCTCCCCTTCTAACCACTGAGTCGACTTGGTGATTAAAAGTATTCGTAAAAAAAAAATACAAATAATGAAATTACAATATCGCTAACGATGCCTCCCTGAATCCTTTTATATTTTTTGGGAATAAATTAAAGGGAAGCATAAAGAAGCTACGGCTAACGACTTCTTGTTACAGCGAATTTTCGTATTATTATGAACTATTACATTTTTTAAGCAAAGATTTTTTTTCGCCTTTATGATAACGAGTGTATTACATTGAACGCTATTGTTTCATTAGGTATGTAACATAACTTATAGTTCTGATATGGAAACGTACAATCATAGAATATGATATTGCATTCACCTACAAGCAAATCGTAGCAAATACGGAACCCAGTGAGTGTCCCAACATACATTTGCACGGCACAACAGACATGCTTATATTTATAAGTATTGTACACCAAACATACCAGAATCCAATTAGGTATTTTAAAAAACGGCCATTACACGGTCAATCCAGATTAAGATTCGTGATCAGTGACCTTGATCCAGATCGACTGATGCAGGTCAATCCGTCAATCACTCGTCACACGAATCAACATGATCACGGATCACGATCTGGATTGACCGTGTAATAGTTACTTTCGTCTAAAAATCTATTGACAGGATAGTTGCACTCATCCGTTTTACCGTTCGTTGTATTTTACCGCCTCGTTGATTCGGTGCTAAGCCAGTGTGTGGGGTGCTTCGGTAGTTCTATCCCCTGAATTTATTGTTTTTTTACGGTAATTTTAGATCTCATTGTGATAAACTTAGGATAATGTACGATATCACGAGGATATTTACAATTATGTCAAAATATCACATGTAACTGTGAATCAATTAACATGTCAAAACTATTTTATACGTTCAAGCTCATAATTTGATGTTACGTGTTTTATTGAACAAAATCGGAATTGAGAGTTTAAACATCACAGTCTCGGCTGTGTTCCAAGACTTCAAGAATATTAAAAAAAAAACTTGAAAGCCACAACCTGTTATTGAGAATATAATCAACGTGGATAACGTGTAAAGTAGATGAAACAAAACTCTTATAATCCAGTTAGAGCGCAGCCGCCGCCTAATCCCCCCCATCAGCTAATTAATCCAAGTTTATTTTCTCAAAAAGTTTCAACTTGCGCGGAAGTAATTCCACGCCGGGCATTAGTGGGGGAACCGGGAGAACTTCACACTTAGCTCTCTCAGTAAACACTCATGACGTCTCCTAATTAACGGACGCAATTAGTGGTCGGGCCCGATGGACCGGGTGGGTGGGGGTGATAAGTGGCTAGCGGAAAAAGTTCGGAGAAAATTCGAGGGCTTAGAACGGAACGTGCGGTGTGCCAGACGCGAAGTTGCAAGTTAACATCTAAGTACTTACACAGGCGACCTTGAGAAAAATGCTATGGCTATATGTATGCAAGGAATATTTTAAGCGTTGTAACCGTTCAAGAAACAAATACATGATTCTTTAAGTATTACTCAGAAATGTCAAGATGTCTTTAATGCTAACCATTACTTAAAATTGAGTACAAACGAATTATTCATGATGACAAAGTAAAAAGATTAAGATTATTTTTTAATGGAAATGTAAAAGATACAGGATACTTTACTAATAAGACTAGCATGAACTTGCGAAAGTTGTATATTATGGTTCATTTCAACAATAATTTTAGTTGTAAATCATCTTTGGTTTTGAGGTATTGCTTGTAACATGTTAATTGCAAACACGTACTCGAAGTCGAAATGAAAAATAGCCCTCACCATAGTCTTATCTTATTAGCATTCCGCCCCTGTGCGTTTCCGATGAGTAATTGCTTTCTTAATTCAGGCCATCCATCCTCAAAATAGGGCAATTTTTCATTCGGCTTCGTGGTATTTACATGTTTTTAGTATGTTGCCATTCGACGTTGTAAATAATCCATCAATTGCTTCCTTGGCAAAAATCATAATTTTGGATGTAAACCTTAAGTGGGTAGGATTATTTAGAGATGAAAACATGGCTAGTGTAGCAGAGTCCTAATTCTTTGATCAGCTGTAGAGCAGAGCAGTAACAGAATGGTTTGGTAACACACAAATAGAAATATAGGAACTTCCGAATAGGAAGACAAATGAAAACGAAGAAAAAAAAGTAAATAATATGGTAAAAAACATACAAAACGGACGTGAAATAATGTCAGTCAAATTTTAGAACTATTTATAATAGGGTGTATATATAGACCCCATTTAACGTAGATTATAGCCATCATTGTAGCATTTCAGCTAAAACATTTATCTGCCAAAGTAATAACGCAGGTATAATTAGTGAATTTTCCCAATTAACTAAGCTGAACACGTAAATAGGAAAAGAAACAAAAGAGTCCCGGTGTCAAAGGGAATTAATCGTGGCTAGGTGTGTCAGCTGTGTAATTAACACGTTCCTGGCTTAATTACCTACAGAATTGGGGGTAAGTGAAATGTGTCATCCGTCGACTTTTATTAGACAACGGCTTAGCATCCCGTTGCGGAAGATTCAGGGGATCTTGTTATTAGCTTGACCTGGAACCTAGATTTTATGGTAGATTAGCCATTTTATGTCGAAGTTATACTGCATTGGATTCAACGTCGTATAAGTTGAAAGTTAATTAAGATTTAATTTGTTGCTTTACTCTGATTAAAACAGCTACGGTATAAAGTCTTTTAATGCGTATGTATACTATAACTGGTTAAATCTTCATTTTTTTATATAAGGAAAAAGGCATCATCTGACTGATTATTAAAAATAGTGAATAATTAGTTCTCGTAATTTTAGTTATACCTAATTAATTTAAAACTAAATCTAAAATTACAGCATTAAATAATCCATGTCGCGATTCACACTGCGGTTATGATTCTGTTTTGTTATGACAGTGCGAGCGAGTACGCGGAGTTCGGCGACCCTACTCCCAGTTTTAATGATAAAAAAATGCGTGCAGAGGGGTGGCTTGTAAGTGCCATCTAAGGAGGGAAAAAAACTACGGAGGAAAATATTTGGCGCGACAGGTTGCCACCCTTAGGGGGGAAGCTTGATAAAAATTAAATCTTAACGACGGAAATTTAAAGATGATGCTCCAACGATCAAGAGATGTGCGCATCTGAGCCCTGGGGCTTTAATTGGCTCTAGGATGTGCAAGACACAAGTTGTTGATTGATTGGTGTAGGTACGGCATGCCGAATTCGCATTTGCGTTTAATTATGCGTTCATAATTTCTTCGATGATAAGTAGAATTTCGGTATCACAATTTAGAAAATTAGAGATATCATAATAATATACTCAAAATTATTGTAATATTATATTGGCAAAACATATTAGCCACTGACAGAATTGACTGTATCTTGATAGATTCATCTAAATTACAAACTTTGGAGTACAGCAAGTTTTTAAAACTTTGTAAATGTTACCTAAAGCACAGGGAAACATTGAAATAAAAAAGAAATTATTTCTAAGTAGATTTTGAGCAGAGTACATTTGCTTTTAGAAATCCAACACCAACAAATAAAGTTATTTATAAAATCGAGACACGTAAGAATAACTAAAAATAAAACAGTACGTCAAATTCAGCGCATTGAAATTCAAATTGGGATGCAAGAAGATTTGCATCGGGCGGCATCGAATATTGATTTTCTTCGTCTTGAGGGGCTACCATTGCAATCGTACTTGTTTAAACTTTTTATTTCACTCTTCACTCGCGTTTTTTGTTTCAACCACTCGCCCCAGGGCCGGCTCCCCCACGCATTCCCTCTTGCATAAAAAAGCTTCTAATCGATAATTTGTGTGGGGGTGCATTAAGCATATCGCCAGTGCACGATGTTTTTCTCAATGCTTTGAGATTTCACCCTCAAGGCTATTTATGTTTTGCTAGCCATCTTTGAAATTGGCATAAGGAAAATCCGATTCCCCGTTTTATGTATTTCCAAATTATAAATAATATATAACGTGTGCGGAGGTCATGTTTGATTTACCTGTCTGATAATATAAAGACACGGGAGGAGGTAATCGTGAATCTAGTTGGTCCAAGTTCATTCGTATTTGAAAACAAACATGTACAATGTTTCATTTCACGAGCACACAATGCCCCATCATAATCTTAAACAAACGCGCAGAGACCTGTTTTAAATACTTTTAGCAAAAAATATTAATTTATTAACATCCCATGTGCTATCAATCGTGAATATTGAAGCGGAAAAACAGTGATCATTAGATGCATTAGCAAACAATGCAATATTAATCAAGTAGCCTTATGAGAAAATGTCCGATATCAACGAGTTTACAATTGAAGACACTCATAACACTAAAGATGATCTGGAATAGTTCAGATCTGATAATGTTACGGTCCTTGTAGATTAAAAAGAAAATATACAATATAATACACAAGGCCAGCAGCATACTTTTCATGGGAAGGGTACAGCCAAGAGTATGAATATTGAACAAGTTATTTTAGCCCTATACTCGACGTGGTCTAGGTATACATTCTTGGAAAGTGATGAGTGTAAAAGTTGACGTGTAATGACTCTGCACTACTCTAGATCTACGGAAATATGTACTACATTCTTTGGACATATTTAAAATTTGATAACCATTTTTCATCAAAGTACATGAATTTATAGGCCTATCTGAGTTTATACTTTCTCTAGAGATTTTGTTTTTGAAGAGAATTAAATGAAATGACAATAAACTTATTTTAGGTAAACATTTGCTTCTTTGTTTTTTTTGGACAGATTACACAGATAGCTAGCCCCAAAGTAAGTTCGAAACTTGTGTTATGGGATACTAACTCAACGATAATATATTTTATAACAAATAAATATATAGATAAACATCCAAGACCCGAGGCCAATCAGAAAAAGTTCGTTTTTCATCATGACCCGACCGAGATTCGAACCCGGGACCTCCTGGGTCTTGGTGGCGGTCCGGCGTGGTAACCATTAGACCACGGATTTTGTTAAATAAAATTAGTTGTGTTAAATAAAAAACCTGTTTCATCACTGTCTATTCGGAAAAAAAGACAAGAGAAAGAAAAACGAACAGGCTAACCTTGGTCAATGTTTATTAATAAGGCGTCTAGTGTTAACTAAAGGGTCCCTTACGCGAACGGCGTCTAACTGCCAATATCTGATGCATCAGATCTGCCATTGTATTTGTTCTTAATGTTTTTTATGTGGAGATCCCTCCGCACGACGATAATGTTTTATGGCGACGGAGGGTCGACGCCTTAATCAGGGTTGCTTGTGATTAAACTTGATGTTTTCGTAAGAAGTATATGTTACACATATGAACTGATTATAAGAATTGGTAATATCTAAAAGTAGGTTAATGATACAAAATTTCTTTATTTACTCTTGTAATAAAATTAATAACGTATCAAACGGCGCATATTATGGTATTTGTTCTTCTATAATAATGCCTTTACAGTTCTTATGATAATTTCAAAAATACACTAAATAGCGGACGATTCTGCCATATGTATTACGTACACACAGATTTTGATAAGTAGAAATTACAGGTTTCGTGTTATGTACAAATTTTAAACATTAGAAGTTTTAACATAAGAACTATGGATTGTCCTAAATCATATTAAGTTATTAAAAAAAAAATTGCTTATCATAAAATTTTAACTTTAACGGTATGTTGTCATTCATGGTTGTTTATTTAATAAGCCCGTCTGTTTCCAAGTCTAAATGCTTTGTATTCCACATTGTTAGCGTGCACTCATGAATCAGTACTAATATTCTTGGAGACAAGCCATTTCGTCTTACTTACATATAAACTGGTTTAAGTGCAATGTCCTGTCAGGCCATGCTTATACGTAATGATATTACATTTAATACTTCAACACCTCAAACGTTTTTAAAAGACCATCATTGCATAAAATGTACGAGAATTTATAAGATTTCATATCAAATATGTATAAGGCTTATTGATAATTGCATATTCATTTATGATTACAAAATTATAGTCAGACATTAGAGCTTACGATAAGTGGTTACTCTTGTTCATACCGATCAGAAATCGCAGCGAAATGATGATGTCGCAACATGAAAGCCGTTTAGCAACATAACTAGAAATCATTTAAAAAGTCCATACGAAGTATAACCGTTTACTGCTTTAGCGAGTGTACTTTTAACACTTACGAACGAAACGTAATGGCAGGAACGCATAAAATGCTAATTCAACACATCACGACGTACCTAGAATGCTTCCTTGAGGCACGCCAGTACGATAATGACTCCAAAACGACAATTCGACGCAGAGTTTTTCATAAAACGAGGTATATGAGTCAAGAACATTGGAGTCATAAACATACCACCCCACGCTTTCACCCCTTACTCGAAAAAGTCACCCCGCACGTACGTAGAAACACAAAAAAGGGCACCAAAGGGACGCTACGCATCCCAAGTAAGCGGAGCTCATTGCTGGGGCCTGCAGATGTCTTTAATGGCTTTAAATTATATGTAGAGAGAGCTAACTGCCGCTTTCCTTGGCAAGTAGGTGATAGATTGTGCTGGATATTAAGAATGGTCTCTCTTTGTCTGTGCGTTTCACTTACTGTTTTAATTGAAGCAGTTTAGGATGTGGTTATATTAACTACAGCTATTTAATTAGATACTTATGTTAAAACATTAATTATTCTTATAGGCTAAAAGTATATCTGACCTTTGAATTTAATTTTCACTTTTCAAAACGCTTTTATTGTTTAGATACGTTACCAAGGCTTAATATTTAAAAGAAAAACAATCTATAAGCATGACTAACGACCAGTAGCGGAAACGCTTCCTTATTAGATCTCAAACTACCTATGTCTTTTGCTGCTTCAGTTTGATAGTACCATAATTGAAAGTGTCATTAACTTTTGAAATTGTGCAACTCACCGTAATACAGTTATATTTTAAATATTTAAAATAATTTACTTGTTTCATTCTCCAAATTAGAAATGTCGAACTTCTTATTCCGTCTTAAAGAGTTAAAAAACGTGCTAAGAAGTAATGTAAAGAAAAAAGTTTTTAAGATAATATAAAGGAAAAATTGAACAGGAGTCCTTAACCTTACAATGAATTACATGGTTACCAACTTATCATTTATTTAAAATTATACTCTTATACAAACTCGGTAATAATAAACATTGCCAATTTCCGCCATACAGTTTGCAAGCTCGTTGATTAGCTTACGAGCGACCGAGCATGACTCGAGCTATTTCATTAAATAGGGAAAAAAAATATCATGGAGAAATTGGAAAATAATGTCAATTACGTTCAAGAAGTAACTAACGATCGTCATTACGCATTGTCGTGATTGCGCAAATAGAGACTATTTCTATGGCATGCGAGGCGGTGCAGTTTTCCGCTTCGCTCATCGCGCCTGTTACCGCTCGTTAATGTAATCACAACCTTATTTTGTATTAAACAGAATGTCCCCCAAGTTAATAAATTCTGATAAGGATACTTAAATCGTGAGTTAAGAAAGAATCTCTTTAATGTGTTTGAGGATGATACGAATGAAAAGTATTGTTTTTATTTTGTAAAGACGTAATTATTTCTTTTGTTTCCTGTAATCGATTGGCAAGCATACTTTTACTATGTTATTTTTGACAGAGTATATTGATTATAATTACACGCGGCTTTGGCCGCGTAGTCCGTATCTGCCATTGATTATTTTTTCCCGTGTGAATAATGTTTTTCCGGGATAAAAAGTAGCTTATGTCACTCTACTAAACAAATGCACCAATAGACTCTCAATGGTGTTCCAATCGTGTCTCAATAGAATGTCGATAGTGTATCTGTGGAATAGTTTTTGACATTTGTTATGGATTTAAACAATAAGTTAAATATTATGTTATTGTTTAAGTCCATAACAAATGTCAAAAACTATTCCACTGATACATTATCGGTATTCTATTGAGACACGATTGAGAGTCCATTGGTGCATTTGTTTAGTAGATTTGGGCCTCTGATCTTAACCTATCCCCAAAAAATTATGTCAAACCGTTTGTTCTTTTCGACGTGAAATAAGGACAAGCTAACACACTTTGGTATTTATAATAATAGTAAGAATTTATAACAGTTAGGACTTAATTAACAACGTTACCTATGTAATTAATTAATAAGATTTTTTTGAAAATTGATTCTACACAATTTACTGAGCGCCAAGTCCTAAAGTTAGACTTAATCTGCTTGTATTATGGGATATTAGAAAAATTACCCACTGTAATTTGATTCAACGATTTCTATTGTTCATCATCACGTTTTTGTCACCACTCATCATCATCACTCATTATACTTTTCTCGGGTAAATGACTGTCATTAAATTTGTTACAAATGACTGTTCTCATATTAATCCGCTAGAGTTGTTTTTTATTCATTACCTCTGAATGATGAGCAAATTGTATGGTCATTACCTAGAGTAAGTACTTTTCTTAACAATACTTAGTTGTACGCATTAAAATAATACATGTTTTTTTATACCACGAAGGTGGTCGAAGGGCTCGATGGCGTCGCTGTGTGTTGCACTTTAGGAGAAACAAGTTAAGCAACGTCGACCCTAGTCAGTGTTTGGATGGGTTTCGTTATCTTCGTTTTTCGGCACGTTGAACCGTCAGTATCGGCTTTTGTTGAGAAGACAGTCATTATGTGAAATCTTTGGCCTTCAGGTTGTTTGAAAACACTGGCCTCTGTCAATCAACATTGGAGCAGCGTGGCAGAGTACGCTCTAACTCCTTATGGGTTGATATGATGACCATTGATTGTAATCGAGCACCCTTGAACGAATGGTATGGTAACTTTCACCGTCTGATACCGGGCGATAAACAAATTGAACCTAAATTGTATTTTTTATTTAAATAAGGCCGAGCATGCATGCAAGTATTGTATACGTGTACTTATGCAGGAAGCAGCATTGTTTTATGCCAATAGACAAATGATGGGTGTAAAATAAAGGCAGGCACACAGTTGCGATCGAGCGTGGCGTTTCGCATCCGCGCTTTTGTTTATTAAAACAATGTGTCGTGTTTGTAATGTTTGGTATGGTTTGCTTATTGTATATCCTTTAAGTTTATTTTTAAAATAATTTTATTAAATTGTTACTACAGAATACAAAAAGGCGCAATAGATCTAGATTAATTCTTTTTTTTTAAATATTCTTGGTCGAATACCTGCCATGTCTTTTCAGAGACGTCAGCATCAGTTGGCAACCGTTAAAATAAGGGTGTGAGGATGTTATTACAGGGTCAGCAGCGCTCTAGAAATTCTTTTGGAGTTGTGAACGGCCGGTACAAACTTACTTACTACCCGTTCGCTTCAAGTTTGCCGTTACCTCGCGCCGCGCACACCCCACCGCACCTCAAAGCAGATCCCGATTTGCTAAGCAACTGCGGATCTGTATTGAGGTGCGGTAGGGTGCGCGCGGCGCGAGGTAACGGCAAACTTGAAGCCAACGGGTAGTACCATCAAATACTATAGAAGACTAATACGCACAGCTTCGGAAGAATTCGGGCAAGACGCGACACTAGCGCCCCTACGGCATGAGGGCGGCATGAGGTGAACGATTTCAAAACTTTTGTGCGTTTTGTATGCAAAATGTTATAGCGCCCCTAGCGGCATGAGGTGAACGGAGGTTGCCAAGTCATTGTATGAGAAACGTCAAGAGCTGTGCGTATTAGTCTTCTATAGTATTTGGTACCATCAAGAGACTTGTTTGACACCTTAATATAAAAAATATTTTTGCTACTAACGACCAGCAACGTAATGCTTTTGTTACTGATTGTTCTGTTAAACTTAAAGATGGTATTAACTTACTTGGATGTACACCTAATCAGATGAAGTTTGTTTTACTTGATTTACGTAAATGGTACTCGAACTCACCTTCTGTAACAAACAAATACATAACATTGGAATATAATGTAATCATTAAACAGTTTCTGACGTGTCGAGTTAGGCAATGGCAGTCCCAGTCAGTATTTGGATGGGTCTAAATACAAGCTCCGTGTCTCGGAAGGCATAACTGTCGGTTAGCAGCTGTTGTAGATAGACTGTCGTTAAGTAAATTAGGTGAGGTGGCATTTACCACTAATTTGCGGAAAGGAAAAGAGAAGAATAGTTTTATTCCACAGATACAGGTTTACCCGATTAGCATATATCTGACACGGATCAGTTTTTATGTGTCCGAGTTGCCCCCTACGTCCTGCGGCACATCAACATTAGATTATATTTTTTCTGGTAACTTCAACTTTGTTTTCTGCAGAATACACCACATTCTGATTATGTGAAGGAACAAATCAATCTTTATCTTTATCTACCTATCTATTACATATTTGGAGTAAAACACAGAAAGCTTAACACATTAGACATATTAAAATTGTTTCTTAAAAAAACCTTGTTCTTTCACAAAATCACAAAGATTCAACATTATTTCAATGAAGAATAAAAGTTTCCCATTCTATAAATATCCACAAAGACTGCTCCATATTCTATTCATGGAGAAATTTTAAAATATGTGTGACAATTATCAGTACACGACGTTAATAGCGCTCTTACATTGTAAGAAATCGTGATAAAAAAAATCCCCCCTAACATTGAAAGATTTATTCGCAAATTACTTATAAATGTCTTCAAAAGTATCTATGTGGACACATAAAGGAATTTAGTAATTGTCCCTACCGCAAAAGGTTCATATTTGCGTAAGATTATTTCGGTAAAGCTGAGTTCTATTGCCACCCTGTAGAACATTGGTCTGCCATATAAAAATGTATTTAAAAAGTCACCGTAGAAAATGATTTATTAATCACAGAGTGTCGTAAATTTGTCCACTTCGGCCTAAACTATATAAATTGCTATAAATATTAAATGACGTGGCGCTTTTTCGTATGGGCGAGAGTATGTTGTTACGGAATATTTTTAAAGTTGATATAAATTCGTTTGATATACTTTTTTATATTAAAATAAATTTTTACAACTGCACTTTTATTAGAATAGACCTGCGGGTCTATCCTCATAATAAAAACAATTTAAATCTAGTATCAATCTGCTCATACCAAATATTAAACGAGCGTAGATAGATAGCGTTAAGACTAAGGCTATATTTTATATAATTTGTTTTTATTACAAAATTAGACCCCCCCCCCCCCCCTTTGAGTTGAAGCCAAGATTGCAGTTAAGTATAACAAAAAAAAGTTCACTCTTTTTAATTAAATCACACGGTAAAAAAACGTAAAAAATATAATAGACATGGGAATATTCATATCCTACTAATACACATGCGTTAATTTATGCAAGACGATACTACGCGTATTATTTGTAAAAAAAAAACTACAATGGACCTGTCAAAAATTGCGATCGGTACTGTCACCCAACACTTCGAAGGGAGAAAAAAAAATCAACCCCAACCTTAACCTGTCATTGTATTTCTTATTTTGTCACTTTACTTTTTTAATTCAGAAGGTAAGGAACAAAAACGCTCTAATTGTGACAGTTTTTTTTGCAAAAGATTTTAAGGTCGATTATTTTTTGTTATTGTAACAAAATTGCTTTTGAGAATTTAAATTTAACTCTCAGTTCCGTCGACCGTTATAATGTGTAATAAAAAATATTTAAACTTTATAAATTAAGTATTTATTTTTGAAAAAAAAAAAAGAATACTTATTATAAAATGTCAAAGTTTGTATGTTAATATCGCTAACAACGACTGAACAGATTTGGACGGATAACTACTCTTTTTTTTCTTCTTTTAATGATTGAAAGAGACAACATACAAAAATTTAAAAATTTAAAACTGGATTAAACAGGATACTTTTATCACAGAAAATACAACTTGTGTTCCATGTGATATATTTTTTAATCTAAACACATTGAATATAAAAAAGCTTGTTATTGTGTTTTATTAAATAATGCCTATTTTTTCAGTACGTTTTAATTTTGTCGGTAAGTCATTATTCTTAGCCCACCTGTGGGACAGGAGGGCCGAACCATGTTATTAAACCGATCCGATCGATCGGAAAGGGTTTCCGATCAGGTCATAATAATTGCGCACAAAAGGGATCTGGTTCAATCCGGATATTTCATTATTTATAGTTTCCGATCGAAGTGTGAATACGCCTTAATTATCGAGCACCAATGTGTAGCACCCTTAAAAGTTTTCTTTAAAACTTTCACGTGACAATGGGCTCTTTTTTAAAATTTAATTATTATAAAGTTTTTTATTTTATTTGTTATTTGCATTGTTATTTTTGTATGGTATAAAATACGTTGTGGTTAATTATGGCTACATTGGTACCGAAAAAAATTGATAATTAAATAAATGAATCAAATTTCTATATTTAACCACACAGTTACATTTTTAACTTAACGGAGAAATTAATTTGTATTTTCATTATAAATAAGCATAATATTATAAAAGTTATAACATTTTGTTTGTTATTTACCTTAATAAGTCCACATAGATTTTTTATGGAAGAGGGTGGCAAATAGTAATTGGTCACCATGGTATACTGTAGAAAAAATGTCTGGTGAAGTAGTAGATGTCCGCAGTTGGACTTACTATACAAGCGTTCATTGAATACATAAAAAGTGGCCACCGTTCGCTTGCAACACCTAATTACACAAACATACTAAAATATATCCTTTTTATAATATTAGTATAGATAAAAGTTAGATCGTTACAAATCCTTATACATACTTTTAATTTCCCATGCAAAATGTACCGGGGCAATACTTCAAATATTGATTGAGGTATTTGGGGTTGAGCGAGTAACCATCGAGTGCCCTACTGTCGGTAGCTACCTGGTACGGTTTTAATAGGCAAGAAATTGTTTTGAGCCGTGCTCGGAAATCCGTGAAGATTTCGCCAGGATTATTATGGTTTATGTGTGATTCTCAAAGTATGGGTATATTTTTTGGAATTATAGTTTCCAAGAAGGTACTGCAAAATAGGAGATATTCGAACTGTGCAATAGTATTCACTTACAATGTAAGTTCTTTTGCTTCAATTATTTCAGTGTTTCAAAGTCAATAGATAAAATCATATTTGAGTAACGCAAAATGCTTCATGCTGCTTCGTTTCCTTAAATCCAGCTTTCCCGTGGACTTCTATGGATTATAAAAAGATTTTTCGAAATTTTTCGAAGAATCCTGATTTATTTTTAAAGGAGACCGCAGTATAAGATTTAATTTCAGAGCTCTAGGTCCATGGGTATTGGGATATCTGTCAGTCATGACTTTTATTACTCTAATAAAAAAATAAACAGTCGCCAGTTTGAGGAACGCTGAACAATAAGGAACATTGTTACATTGATTGCCACCACAAAGACTTACAAACTTCGATTCTATATTGTAAAGTGATATATTTATATTATTTTCTTAACCCCCCGTCTGGATTCAAGTAACAAAAAAAATAATCCCACATTTCTTACACATTCACTTTAGGGTTGAATTTAACGAAAAATAAGTTTGAAAAATTGCGATTTGGTTAACTCTATGTCAATAATTATTTTGGCAAAATGTTTTCTATGGGATTATTAATGGTGTTTGTCTTGTATTTCAATGAGAAATTAGTCTTGACGATAAATCTGATGGAGTGAATGAACTGTTTTGAATGAAGTGTTGGTTGGAAACAATTTGTATTCTCTTTTATCCTGTGCTTCCCGCAATTGCTGTCAATTTCGGGTTAGCTTGTGACAGTGAAGAGCTCGATGGTGTCGCTGTGTGTCGCAGTCTTAAAACACACATGGACACTTAAATTAAGCAACGTCAACCCCCTAGCCAGGGGTTTTTTTTATGGTAAGTATCACCGTAGCCTATAGACGCTTCCAATACCGGGGGTATCACTCACGCGTTGCCAACCCTCCCAACCCCCCCAAGTGGAGCTCTGGAGACCTTACTCACCGTAGGAACAAAACATGGCCGAGACTCGAGACCAATGTTATTTGGCTACGATCTTCTTTAAGGTGGAGGTCCTTCCCCAGACGGTCTGCTCCGATTTGAGCGTATTATCCGCTGTGCCCTAACTCTCTTTGTTTGGATGGGTTTTGCTATCTCGACTCGAGCTTCTTTGATGGATGACAGTCAGCCAAATCGCCTTGAAAACATTGGCCACTGCTAATCTGCATTGGAGCAGCGTGGCAGATCTGCTTTATTACGAGTACCTATCTCTTATTAAAATAAAAATAAAATATATATTTGTATATCTATTTGGTAATGTTCCATTTTAATGTACAAAGAAATGGATTTACCACAGGATTTACACGTCTCATAAAAAAAATCTTTAAAAAAATATATACGTAACGCAAAACACGAATACCATTAAAACAAAGACATAAAATGTGTGAAACTTTATAGCTTCACTATGATAAGTCGGTGTTACAACTCCTTATCATTCTTGAGACGTATCGAGAATTCAAAATGTTATGACAGCGGAATCTGAACGCACCCTAACCGACACCATAAAATAACCATTTCTGACATGTTATATGGCCCCGTAAAAAAGGTACGTCCATACTTGATGTACGGGTTAAATGACTATTTAAATGCATATTAAAATCGCACCGATACAAACTAGTGGAGTGGAAACCGTAAAAAATCACGGCGGGTTCGCGGATCTGTAGAGTTAGATATGTGCTAGATAAGTAAATGTTAATAAATAAAGTTCAGCCAAGGTTAAACGAAATATTTTATGTCAATGTTGCAGTTCATTTGTATCTTTTGCATTTCACACGTACTTTTTTGTGAAATACTGACAGTGTTTATATAGACATTGTCAAAATTTAACACAGAAAAATGTATACCACTATAATGGTACGAAACACTTCTAATATGAGTTCGACTCGCACCTGATCGGCTTTTTGTTTAGATACTGCCGGTATGAGTTTAATATAATTCATAAAAAATATATCAACTCTGTTATGTTTCTGATACAATTAACCTTATATGAAACACACTGTATAAAAAAAAGATTTGAAATTATTTATAAGAATAAACGGTTCTCCCACCAGTCTCTAAAATACATTTTTAAAGTTAATGACACATTAAATATAAATGTCACTGTTAAACTAAAAAAGAGAGAATTGTGAGAATTCAAATGCGTTCCAGAAACTGGCTGTTTGTCTATTCTAAACATTTTATAGCGAACATTCTACGCGTATTCCGAAGCAATACCTCAGGTAGCGATAGTATTAAGCATGTGAAAATTGTGTGTGTTACATTCAAAAACCCATAAATAAGACATTAGCAGATCGTACAGAGGTACTTTATTTAATTGTTTACATGCTATTGTTAATACTTGGACATGTTTATGAGTATTTACTTATTAGGGTAAAGTTAGAGCCTTTACAAAAGAAATAATAAAATCTATAACTCAAATACTCGTTTTTGTACAGTCGCTGTTACGGACTAGCCATCAGGCTGGAAATACATTTTGATACATTTATTATTCTTATAATTTTGATATACTTTGATTTTCTTTCTTGTATTTCTCATTGTCCATTTGATTTTTTGCCTCTATAACCTTTAATATTATATTTCCCTATTTTACATTACCTTTTTTTCATCTACCTACACTCTCTTATTTCCATACTTTACAGTCGCCTCTTGTAAAGTGAAAGAATGTAAAAAAATAATAGATGCACAAAAACGATGTATAATGTGTAAAAATAAATAAAACAGAAATTAAATAAGCACATCGTCCATTAAATAAAATTATACAGTAGCGTCATATTTTATTATTCATAAAAATTATCCCTCAATGTAAAGAACATGGTATTATCATGTAATTACATAGATAACGTCTATTAAAATGTATAAAAACGTGTAAAATATGTTGTTAGTAAATATCAATGGAATTTCATTCGTACACCCCGGTCAAGTGTCAAACGTGGACGATAGATCGAGGAAGATAAGTGCCCACCTGTGAACACCGATCCTGTGATCATAATATATAAACTATACGTATGTTAACTTCATGACAACCCAGTCGCACAGTTGGTGACTCTACCAACTGTGCGACTGGGTTGTCATGAAGTTAAGTAGAGTCTCTACCTATATTCCATAACACTATAGTTACTAGCCACAAAAGCTCCAAACAATCGTCTGCGATTTGAAAAAACATTAATCGATTATAAATAGCTCTAGGGTTTTCTAAGTACACTTCTCAAATTATCTATACTAATATTATAAAGAGGTAAAGTTTGTGTATTTGTTAAATTGTAAGGGGTAATCTCGGGATCTACTGAACCGATTTTAAAAATTCTTTCACCAATAGAAAGCCACATTATTGCTGAGTGTCATAGGTTATATAAAAAACCAAAAAATAAAAAGGCTTTTAACATTATGCCCAACGAAGTGGGCACGGGTCAGCTAGTTAAAAATAAAAACACAAACATCAAGTTTATTTTGTTTATGAAACTGGCGTATGTTTCGAAAATTCTTGTGATATAATGAAATAGGAAGCGTTTCAGAGAGATTGAAATGACGACCGCGTAGACGACTGCGAGGTGGTCGGACGACCTCAAGAAAATCGCGGGAAGCCGCTGAATGCAGGTCGCTGCTAAATTGGTTACTGATGATTATAATGAAATAAAACAACAGGATTTACTGTAAACTCTGTAAACTAAAAAGTTCCAATATTTACCGATAGATGTCATTAAACAACACAACTCTCTGCGTCTTACGAATTTTCGATCAGGTCACGTGTCCTGACGCGAGCATAACATTTTTTACCCATCAAAAAAGTACACAACGCCGCTAAAGAAGTTTTCACTTCAAAAAACCGTGTGTTAATGACAATAAAAACTCGATGTATCGAGTCTAGCCATATGTTACAATCGATATATCGAACGTATGTAAACAGTGGGCAACTGGCTTCCGGCGTCCGGCGCCGGACCGCACTCACTGACCCACGTCAATCTTACCCACCGATGTTAATATAATAGTCCAAATATTTTGTATAAGATCTCTGATATTTCATATTTTTGTTACTGTAAATATTGAAATAAAAATTTGTCTATAAGAGAGCGGATTATTTAAAAAGGACAGCCCGGTGGCTCAGTTGGTAATGACCCTATGTCTGACGTCATAGGTAGGGGTTCGTTAGAAAGTTTCAAGAGCAAGCCACATTATATTTGCGCTTAGCTTTAGGTACACACGCAATCCGATAATTCTTGGAGGCTTTGTCACATTTTGAGGGGGAAGATAGAAAAAGCTTTTATTAATATAATATTTAAAAAATAAATAAAAATCGTAGCGTTTCTTGTGCAAAACTGCCGAACGCTTGCAGCGTTGCCACGCTAAACGGCAATGGTCATCCTTTGCATCAGAAACGACCCGGTCTGACCCGGAACGAGGTACACAATTCCGACTAAATGAATTAAGTAACAAAAAGAAAAATACTTTTTAATTAAAGTACAAAAACAAACAGGTTCGTGACAACCACTTACGTATTTTTTTTTTTTTATCATCATAAATGTTCGTATACTCTCTAATAGACACTGATCGACAGCGTCTGCTTACGTAGGCATTTTATAACATTGGCAAGTTTGAAAGCGGGACGTGGGTCGTGTCCGGCCGGACGTGTCCGGCTGTCCGGCGCCGGACCACGCTATTCAGCCGAATCGATCGATCTGGCTCTCCCATTCAATTGTTAATTACTTATAGTTTATATTAACTTTTTTTTGTTATATCGCAGGCAAACAAGAGGGACAGGGAAAAGTAAAAAAAAAATATTATTTTTTTATTGTTGACATTGTTTTGCAACAGAAACGATGCGGCACTTTTCTCAATTTTTTATTTAATTTTTTTTGGGTGACATTTTTTGTTACAATACTTACTTTTCATTAATGTTTTAATTTTTTTTATGTTATTTAAATTATATAAGTTCTAAAATCAGAGAGTGACTGTGAGGACCTAGTCTCTGAATGAATGTTTTAAGTTTCTATTTCAATAAATTTTTATAGTATTTTTTTTTTACAAAAAACACTTGCATTTCTATTTGATTGCATTAAGTAATTACCTACGCTGCGCGTATTTAATTACTGCTGTAGTTAATTTCAGAAGCCGTATTATGCAGGCGTATTGCTAGGGTTTCTACGACCTGCCTCATTTACACTTGTATGCACTTTTTTATGATAATCTTGAATATTTTTTCCACGACACCACATGAATAAACAAGTCGAATGACTAGTTTGAAACTAACAGTCTGTTTCAATTTTTTTTTAGTTAATGACGCACTAAATTAAAATGTAGCTGTCATTGTCAAACTAGAGAAGAAAAGAAGAGATAGCTTCAGACTTAAAGTGGAATTAATATCATTATCTATTTATCTAGAAACATAAATGTTAAATTGTAATTAAGAATACTTGTTCCAAAATTTATTATATTTATACTTATATGTCTCAATGATCTCTTGTATACTATACGCCATATAAAATTGTCGTTAATACGATTCGATAAAGATGAGGGTCACCTCATCTCAACAAGTCATCAAATCAATCAAGTCATCGAAAACACTGACTTCACCTACAAACTGAGCGGCATCGCACAGTTTGCTCTAAATAAAAGTCATCTCCTATTGAAAAACTAAAACAAATTTAAAAACCGGGAAAGTGTTGCTACTCAGTCTCTTAAAATAGTTAATATGTCTAGACATGCAAAATTAAATTTATCTAGTATTAAAAGCGTCTAGGAGCGTCGAAACTGCAAGGGTTCCTGTTAGTTTACTACGTAACCCTAAAAATATAGAAAAATACAAAGTCTCAAGTCTTTTAATTAAGTTTTTAGTATCAATCATAACTTTCGCCAACCCTTGCCATTCAACTAATTCATGCATCGCATTTTGCACGAAATTTCATAGCGGTATTTAATTAGGTTCTATGAAAAAGCACCGCAGTGTTCCAAGTTTCGGTCATTAACATTGCCTAAATAATTAAGACGGGGAAAACTTTACTGCATTTAAAGTGTTGCAGTTTGACACGCTAATAAGCTGAACGAAGTCTATTCCTTTATACTTTCGAATTTTGTTGTTTTTTTTTTAATGGACCCTTATTGATAGTCCGACTGACTTCTACTACTGCACCGGACAAACAAACACCGAATATGTGGTTACTTTAAAAATATATATTTGTATAAGTAATAAAAATAAATCGGATAACAAGATCTAAGCTTACAGTAAAATATTTTGTCTTGTAGCGAAATAGAAGTTAATATTAGGATCTTTGCGATTTGCTTGTTGCAACAATATTTCTTAGATTTAAATAATTATCAGAAACGCATATGTACACATATAAAATTATTATTTAATTTTATATTAAGGGGCATCCTTTTAAAAACTCATATAAAACATAACTTTGTTTCACTACTACGAATACCAACAAACTCAACATGATATAGAATCGAGAAACAAGTGAGTATAAATTAAAGTTCATCTCAATACACGTTATGTAAATGTTCTAACTATATCAAATGTCCCTTAAGAAGTGATGGTTGTGGTACTTAATATATTGTTTGTATTTACACACACGAGCCAATATTACTAGCTCGTGGCACATTGTGATGTTTATCGATGTCTCATACAATTTCCTTGTCATTTAGTATGCAAATCGTACCATCTTATACATCAAAATATATTTTAGGGTACATATGATCAATGCTATAATAAGTTTTTTTATTCTATTTTGTCTGGATCTTGTAATTGGTATCATTTTGACAGCTCTATGCAAGTGTGACAAAAATATTGAAGTGTTTAAATATTTCCTGCCAAAAAAGCGTACCTACATTATAAATAGATTTATTATGCTTTATTTGCAATGTAAAAATAGACAAAAAAAGATATAACATATTTTATAGGCTAAGTGTTGCAAGCAGTTTTGGACGTTTTAGAAAAGTTCCAGTTATATTAACTATGAGATAATTAATGAGTGGTGTCCAGTTTTATGTGATCCATGACTCTCGTTTGCCAACGTTTCATAAAATAACATTTCTCTATACACACGCGACATAACAGGTGAAAACAAAATATTCTCAATGGAAACCGATGATAGGGGTATCTCCCAGTCATATGCAAAACGCAGGCTCTTGCTATGCCGTAAAATAATTGAAACGAAAGGGGCGGGGCCTAGCCAAAAGTTGCGCGAGTGCCGCCGCGGCGGCGCTGCACTCGCGCGCGTGCCGGCCGGACCGCCGCCGTTTTCCCGCGAAGTTTTGAAAATACTTTCGTCGGAAATACGATACGTTTCGCTGTTCACTTGTTATTGTTTGTTTAGTAGCTATTTAAGTTTATCTTAACTAATAAAGTAAATGAATACCTGTGTCTATTTATTTTAATATTAGTTATGAAATACAAGACAGTCGATATTTGGTCAATAACTAAATATATTGATAAATAAGCAAAATAATTACTTACATAAGTACATATTAAATTTTAAATAGTTTTACAGACAAACAAAATACTTTTTGCAATCGAATAAAACATTACACACACTGCGTTTTACTTTATAGTCTAAGAGCTAATGTCATTGTAAGGAATATTTTAGTAAAATGATAAAACAATGGGATTACATACTAAAGCTGTTATAATAAGGAATGTTCATCGTTTCATTCAAATACTTATTCAAAGTTATGTTATAAAAATTTTCTGTGGCTTCTTCTGAAGACTGTGCATATGCAGTACCACACTACAGGCTGAGCCAATTTTGAAATATACGAAAATGTTGTCTAGAATATAATTAATTAATAATAAATTCTAATTAGATGCAAATCACGTACTTTTTAAATCGTTTTATTTATAAAAGAACTAATAATAAAGCATTAGAGAAATTTTAAAAGTTATAGTTTTAAAATTTCTCTAAGGCAATAATCTTCTCATTATTACAACCCGCATTTGTCTCATTTGTGTCAACATTTTTATTTTCTTTACCTTTACGAATGACATAACTTGGCTCACGAATTGCCATATTTCTTGTATGCCGAGGATCTACAAGCTCTGGTAGCAAGCAATCATAATAAAAAGAAAATAATTTTGGTTCCATTTTCGTCTTCCAAAACTGATCATCTTTATGGAGTATTTCTGTTTTTAGTTTATTTTCCCCATACCACACAGCTAATAAACATTTTGGAAATTTACTAATATGCATTTGCCCCTGTGCTTGAAAGAACCAATCAGATTTTTTATTAATGTATATTTTTCCAGTATTTTTGTGTTCTTTCCAAAAATGCATTTTGTTTAGTGCTATATATAGCCCTATCAATCCCAATCTTGAACGGTGCTATGGGGCACTTAATTTCTACAAGCATATTATGCGTTAAAACCACGTTAAAACTATTCCATCAGGCGTGGCCCCTAAAAACGGATATTGTTCGTCTATAAACAAACCACATTGCTTAATGTCTATATTCATTTTTTGCTTTTTTTTTAACCGACTTCAAAAAAGGAGGAGGTTCTATGTTTCATTGTTTTTTTTTTGGAGGTCCGCCGATTACTCCTTCAATTTTGGACCGATTTTCATAATTCTTTTTTTAAAATAATATGTAATTTAAATATTGATTTTTTAAACTATATTTCCAAAATATTTTTATATAGTAGGTAAAAAATACGTAAATGTGGATAAAGTTACTAAGTAAAAAAAATAGTTTCTAGAAAACAAAAAGATGGAAAACGAAACAGCATTTTAAATTTCGACCAACCATTTTCGAACAAATGAAATTCGGGCAAACAAGTTTCGGAGTAAAGATACGTTACCATTCAACAAGAGGAGTTGTCTTGTCTGGCAGGCGACCGTCTCCTAGTTATTGTTCAATATATAAATAGCTTCATTATAAAGTTTTGATTTAATCTCAGTTTATTTTTGACTAATATTAAGTTAAGAACAAAAATGTAATGTAGCTTCCTACCTATAAAGCTAATATTATACCTATTTTCTATTAAGTTTATTCTATTAAGTAAAATAAAATAATCAGTTAGATGTCCAATAGGCAGAATATAAACAAAGTGTCGCCCCTGCGTAGTAATGTCATATTCTATGACTCGGTTGGGGGCGGGGCCAGGGAGGGGCGCGCCCCGCACGGCCGAACGCGGCGCCAAAATTTGAAGGCGCTGTCATTTCTATACGTAATAATATTATTTCGATGGGTTGCGCGCGAGATCTCGACGAACGTAGATCCGTCCCAGACAAGAGTAAGCGGCCGACTGAGCCCGCCCCACCCGTGCGACGCATATATCAATCCCTCTTGCGAGAGACAGAGATGGGACACCGTGAACACGGCGAATTTTTAACGTCGTAAGCGCCAAAACACATTTAGGCTTATTTAAAATTCATTAATTGAGTTTTTAAAAATTTGTCTTTACAGTCTCTAGAAAACATTAATGTCTTTCTTTATATGAAGTTTAAAATTTCTACTATTTACCGTTTAGAAGTTACAAGAGTTCTGAAGAAAAAACAGAGGTTACTTCGGATTTTTTTTCTATCGAGGAAATGTGTCACAATCGTGTTTTGGCTCTTTCCAAAATTTCGATTATATGATGAACTAATACATATCCAAAAATCTAGGTCTAAATTTTAGTAGTTTAGAAGATATTTGGTTTCTAAGGACCCTTCTTTTTTTCACATATCCCCTTAACTATGAGATAATTAATGAGTGGTGTCCAGTTTTATGTGATCCATGACTCTCGTTTGCCAACGTTTCATAAAATAACATTTCTCTATACACACGCGACATAACAGGTGAAAACAAAATATTCTCAATGGAAACCGATGATAGGGGTATCTCCCAGTCATATGCAAAACGCAGGCTCTTAATTTTATGCAGTAGGTATAACATAGGATAATACGCATAAAATCGTCTGAGCTTACCTGTGAAATATTATGCCAACTTTGTTAGCACGAGCCTCACATTTTATGCAGAAATGTTGTAGTTCGTTTAGGAATTCTCTCGTCTGGTAATATGTCCAACTTAATTTATAACATGCAAAATTAGAGAGATATTATTTATACGCTTTAAATATATAATATTGTTTATAACTCAATTTTAGTGGAAGATTTTGGAAACATATAGTCTTGTATTTAATAAAAAAACATTTGCTTACAAAGTTTAAAATAGAATAGGAGAAAATTATAATACAACGAAACAATAACTGCTCTCGTTTTTATGACTACTTACAAATAAATACCACAAGTAATTTGACAGTTGTTATTATGATAAATAGGTAATCCGCAACTGAAACAGCCTCTTAATAAATAAAATATTTGAAGATTGTTTTACAAGTGGTTCTGCTAAATTCCAGTGTCATATAAAACTTTCAAACGGCTGACGAAAATTATCCAACCTCTGTCTAAAAACTATCAGATTATTTAACCGAAACACTGTGAGCAAGTGATGTCTTTAATCTCAGTTTACCAAAGTCAATGGGGCAACCGCATTATAAACTTAATTCTAAATTAAGTCACAAGCAGAAGAACCGATCTCTTTTTCTCTTTCTAAATTTGACGTGCCTCAATCCAATGTAACTTAAAATATTGTTAAACAACTCATCGTGTTTTATTTAGACATTTTATAAACATCTGATACATGAATGTGCCTGCTACAAGAATATGCAAAGCGTACGATCTTATTTCTTGCAACATTAAGAGACATTTACCTCATATATCGGAGTGTTCCGGGGTATTCGATTTCGGTATGCTAATAAGGAAGGCAGTTGTAGTAGCACACGTTTTTAACTATTTAAATATATGCACAACTTTACATGTTAAAGATAATGTTGAAAGAAATATGAAAATGTCCGATTCTTATGGTAATGTTTGAATGATCTAGATGTATGGTGTGTTTGTGACACGCGCCAACTGAATGGATGACATTAAGGATATCCAATCGGTTAGAGCAACTGACAGGTTTTGAACAGTTCTTGTATTGGATTAACAGTCTTATGATAGACTTGCTTCGGAGGGCACGCTACGCCGTCGGTTCTGGATGTTGACGATGGATGACTGTTATGCCAAATCAATGGTCTTCAGGAGGCTTTAAAATACTTATGCCTATCCACATTGGAGCAACGTGGCAGAGTACGCTGTAATTCCATTCGATTGAAAGGAGATCCGTGTATCCCTGCAGTGGGATGATTCTGGTTGATATGATCATGAAATAATAATCATGTTCAGACGAAACCCATAATCATTGTTCGTATTTGTATGAGCGGTATCTAAAATGATTACAACTGAAGTGAACGTCCGCGTGATACATTTTAATAGAAGATGTTTGCATGTTTTGTTCTAAGTAAACTGTTTTGCAGTTATCAATTCCACAGTTTCATATCTCATCATTGTGCAAGAACAAAAGCCATTCAGAAAGATGCGTGGTGACTGGCGAGCGACGTCAGGAAACGTTGACGTGTGTTACGGCAATGTTTTCAACGTCGCTTCGCCACAATTAGGTTTTCTCTGAGTAGGGTACAGTTTGCTGCTACTATCTACAATGAGCATCCATTGTCTACACGAATGCACTCAAAACTTAACTTTTCGAATTGTTGTGCAGCGTGCCAATCATAAATATATCGTATGTAAAACATAATAACGAAAAAATCAAATAATGCAATTTCAGCATTTGTTCATAAATTTTCAACTTCAATAGGTAATAATTCTCTTACCAAATATTATGTAAATGTGAATTATAACGCTCAAGCATCATTATTTAAAATCGCAATTTCTATTGTCGAACCAAATTACGAGAACCGTAACGGATCCGATCGAGTGACTTTAAACAGTGTCGATTTGAATATTTTTTCAATCAATAACTGATATATGCAAATTCGACAAAAGACATTATGTGTGCGACAATGACTCGACCGTTAGAGTAACTATTTGAAATTTCATCAAAGGTGCACCAGAAATAATAATCGATCGAACACCATTGTTACAGTTGATACGAAGCTATGCCCCCCGAATACAGAGAGGTTGGAAGAATCCCAAAATTAACCAATGATAGGTCTAAATTTAATTTTACGATCTGATACCTGCATCGGTCTGACAAAAGTTCTTTAATCAAATTATGCATCCGAGCCACTATTGTTGACGACATGCATAAATTTGAGGCACGTCATTGTAGATACATCGAAGGGTAACAGAGGCTAACAACAATACAGAAGATGTATCGGGATGCTCATTGAACGCAAGTTCATGTGGGAAGAAGGGTTAAGTCGATGATACTTATCAGATAATTGTTACGAGTTACTACATCTGGAGATTAGTCTCTGACTGACTGAGAATTTAATATCGACAAAAAATATGAAACAACAATTTTCTAGAGACATTGGTTTTCTGACAATATCGCTAGTTTACCTTGAAAATTATACGAGCTCGTTAAATTCTCGTAACTCTATCGTCAAAGCGACACTGACGCCAATCAAACGTCTTGTAACAAATCCCACCCTTAGTGGAAACAACGCGAATATCGCATTACAAAAAGTTCGTTATGAAAAGAAAACCGTTACTATTATCAAAGGGTATGACAACGCGCAAGAGGGCGATCCAATTTTAGTGGAATTCTTAGAGCAGTAATGATATGGAGCACGGGCGTTGCATACTTTAGCGAGAGAAAAGAAATTTTGGAGACGTTGCGAACATTGATATGTAGATGAGATGGCACAGGTAGGGAAGGGTGTTATTGAAATTAGAGATACATATACGAAATTCGAGAATAGCGAAGTATTACCGATCGGCTTCAGTCTCGCGTCGGGTCGGAGACAGGTGGCTCTTTTGATATCAACATATTGCTACATATGTCTCGTATTTTATGTATTGCGAGCAGATACTTACCCAACGGTATTTTGCATTAGCGGACTGACGTATTTTGCCTGTATTACATTATTTTATGTCTAGAATTGTTACAATCAATATTTGGTAAGCACGTTTTTAGACTTATCTTACAAGAATTGTCCTTTTCTTATTTACTTTGTAGATGTTATTACTGTTTTATGATCTTTGGCACACCTACAATTTTTGGAGTAATTTATTGAATGACATTTATAAATATGTTATGACATGATCAAAACATGTAAATCTCAGTAACTAAATCAGCATAAGAAAGGGCATAAAGACGTCGCGAGCCATTAGCCACTTTGCATATGAAGAGTCCACGCGCGGATTTGCATACCCACCTCTCGGTCCAAAATCTACATTTATCTATTCTGTTTTTTTTATATTCCTTACATCACTTCCCCGAGGCACAAGCTTGGCCTTAAAGCCCGCACGTGTTAAGTAAGGTAAACCAAAATTTGCATAAAGTCCAGCACGAGCTAATATTTTGCATAAAAAGATAACACTTAGAAAGTGTGGTTTATGTTAAACCGACGAACAGGGTCTACTGGGGTGAATATTTTTAAAATATAATTTTGCTGGTACATACCTATATTTTTCTGGGTATAACGCCACATTAACTTTTAAACAATTTGTAATAAACATTACATAATTTGCATTTGTAAAATACTATTGCAAATTGATGAGCTACAATTAGTATTCTTGTAATAAAATCGTCATAAATATTTGTTGAAAACTAAAAAGTTTAAAGGTAATTTGGCATAAATTCGGAAATGCAAATCAAAGTTCCGTGAGAATAAATGCTAACTCCTAGCATTCGCATCGCCTGATACGTCAACACACGAACGATTTAAGAACATGCAATTAAAAAAAATATATTTATTACGGCCCCGTTGCACCGGGCCGTTCCATATTTGAGCAAAAGGGAGCAAAAATTTGTTAAAAACCGTTGCAATTTATCAGTGTTCCTTATCGGCAAAACTACAGTCGATAATAAAAAATTTATACAATTTTTTCTTGTTTTTCGAGTAATATAAAACACGCGAAGCTTCGTGGACTGGCGTTTGTGGAAGTTAGAAGACGGTATACATTTCATTATTTGCATTGACAGAATGAAACAACATTGCAAAAAAAAAACTATATTAATTGCTGGAACTTCCACCGCTTACACAGTTCGTTTTGTTTTTATTCGTTGTATTATTGTTTGCATAGTTGCAGGTTTACACAACGTGTTCTATGATTTTATTTGCTGAAATTAGCCTTTTTTATTGTCCGTCTTTTCAACTGGTATTAGGTTTTGTAAACTGTAGAAATTATTCAGTTTTTAAAACAAGTTTACCGTAAAAGGAGCAATTGAACATTTAATATCAAACCATTCTATAGAATTTATAGCATTGCGGACAAATAAAAATTGTATTGGAATTCTGTTTCGAAAAACGAAACCTCATGAACAAGTTTCTGAGGTTTTTCCAAATTAACTTGCACCGAAATGAAGTCATTTATCAAACTTAGAGCTACGAAAACATATTAGAATAAGTAGGCGTGAGCGCCATTTGGCTCGATTCGAGGAGAGCCCGAACGACTTCCGATGAGCGAATGCTCGGAACGCTTTCCTTATTTGGGGAAATTGCACTTTTGATTGCTCTATTTTTGTTTCAATTTGTGGTTAAACTTTATTATTTCATCGTATCATCATTTTTATGCGGTTTGTTTTGTTAAGTTAAGTAACAAGTCGTTGGTACGTATGAGTCTTACTGATTAGATTTATTTATTTACACATAGTAGTTTAAAGTCGATGGTTGAAACTATGTATATTGGCTCTTGAACATACATTTATTTTAAATTGTTTTGGGCAGAACAATAAGTTTCTTCCGCATTTATAATTTGGTTGTTACTATATTTCACCAGATCACAGATGAGTTTCACAAGTTTTTTTTTAAATTTAATTAAAGGAACATATTTAAAAGAAATAAAACTCAACTACTATTTACAAATAAAAAACTTGACCCAGATCCCTCGAAAACGGGAGCGTTCCCAGAAGGCTGGCAGAGTTACCCCGCTGTATTGCGAGGCTAATTCTTTGCGCGAAATACAGGCCAGCCTTCCGATCATAGGACGCATTGACCAAGCGCTCAGAAATCTCCTTAAAGAGATAGTGAGCACCTGGTCCCCAAGGCCCGAGAGTTTCAACACCAAACGGCGCAAAAATGAGGTCACTGCTCAAACCGGCATATTTGCGCCGCTTGGCGCTCTCAGCGGTCGCGGCAGCGGAGCCAGCTTTGGTTGCTGTTCCTGAAAGATGCGACGGAGCAAAAGTATCAACGCAAGTAGCGTCCCATACCAAACACCGACCCATCTTCCAGGGTACGAGCGTCATTCCGTCAGGTCTTTTTCCGTCATCTCTCGACAGACCATTGGGTTCCAGAACTGCCGGAGAACCAGCAGTAGCAAAGGACCGACGGATAACATCGTTTAACTCCGCGTGCCTTGAAAAGCGCCCGGCGCTCCTGCAACACGATAAACCGTGACGACCAAGATAATTGACGACATGGCCACATCCACATTGGTGTGGTGCATTGCAGGGTGCGCCCAGGCGAAGGGCCGTGGCGATCCTGAAAGTGGAACTATCTAGCAGCGTGCCGATGTTCGCCGATGGAAGAGCTTGCAGCCAAAGGCCCGATTCCCACTCGCCCGCAGCTAAGAGACGAGCTCGCTCTGCTGAGTCAGTTGACGTATTCAGAAGACTGTTCCGTATTAACTTGCAAAGCGGCTCGTCCCACAGCTTTTGCGATAAACGATTTTCTGAGTAATCAGTATTTGGGCAAGCTTGTCTCCAAGCATTTTCGGCTTCGCCAGCGAAAGAAATTTCAGAACCGTTAGGACAAGAAGCCAAAATTTTACTAACTAAATTTTGTGTACTATGAGCCGAAGATAGAAAAGCCGGTAGTGATACACTTGAAATTTTGCGGATGCCCAAGCCCCCAAACCTTATAGGTAAGGATGCCTGAGTCCAAGCCGTATCGTCCATGTTTATATTTAAAACCGAAATTAAAGTTTGCTTGATGATGCTGTCGAGGCGTTCCAAAATATCTTGGTGTTTCCAGAACTGACTGCATCTCAAAACATAAGTGAATTTAGGGACAAACAAGCAATATCTAAGAATATAATAGGCCATGTGTGTGCTGATATGTTGCAGACGGTCCGAAACTGCTGCAAAATTTTGAATTTTTTCTTCAATAAAAGAGGAAAATGATTCCTCAAAAATAGGAGATTGAGTTGACTTGTATCAAAATCGTATGTACATAATATCTTGTATTTCATTTGCTTCACCTGTTCATTGAAACTAGTATTGACTATGGGAATATGCAAGGCAAGTACTAATAGAAATGGCTCCATACCTTGTGTACTATTATTCTTCATTATTATAACATTTTATGATGGTTCATATTCTAATAAGCGCTTATTTCGATAATAAGGTTGCAAATATTCAATAATGTTAGCCGATTTCAAAACATGTTTTATACTTTTTCCTTAAAATGTTGGTAACATATTTTTACTAATAACGAAAGTATTTTTTTTGTAGGTAATTACATAGTCTCAAGAATTTCCTATCCCATTTGACCTATCTGATTCTTGTAATTAAGTGATATAGGTCATAGTTGAAAAGACGAAAGAAAATAAGTAATTATTAGTGGACGTGAAACGGGCAATCACAGAAGGGGTTGACTATATTTAACTATAGCTCCAAGGTATAGTTTAGAAGAATAATTGATGAGCCAATTAATGACTAACTAGGTATAGTGAGTATACAAAATGGACAGGGCGGAATATTCCGATGTTTATGGCATATCCAACTAGGCTACTCCAGCGAGAATTAATCAAATCAACTATCCCCTACCACCACTTCTCGATATAATTAACGCATCAATGTATGCGTGCTTGGACAATACGTTGTTTGTGTGCGATAATGAACGATTATAGGAGACCTACTTTACTTACCAATGGTAGTGGTTTCTTAGTTTTTTTTCTAATCAATTTTGAACCCTTCAGCATTATGTTAAGGTCGACTGTGTAAATTTGTGGGTGGTGGGTAATAGCGTTATGGTTTTGTTATCGTGATTCTTTTCTTAGTGTGCGTTGATGAGTCACATTTTTTTTTGTTTCGTGGGTAAGGCGCGAGGGTGCCCGCGTGGGGTGGTGGCGTACCCCTTGCTCGCAACCCCATCTTATTAATCAGTGAAGTACCGGCCGTCTCTTCACATGTCTGTTTTGCGAGGCGTTACTTCTAATTACGAATTAAAAATACCGGTTAAAGTATGATTTTCAAAGCTTGCTATCGTTGAAAATATTTCTTTAAAAATCAGAAATTTTCTCGATTTGATGAAAATAATTTTACATTCTATAAATTATAAATCGTAGTAGGCTGAAAGAAAACCCTAGCTTAGCTAAATTAGATACTTATTGCACAATGCATGACTCTGATAAATAATTACAGAACACACCTATAATTTCGTATGATTAGTGGACATAATATAGTCCATATTATCATCTCTGTGTAAGTTTCGTGTTAGAATATTTCCAAAAGCAACAATTTCCAGTCGTATTGGAGAACCAAAAGAAACCATTAGACAAATATAATCAAATAGTTTTTTTTAATTATTAGTCTGGACAAAGGCCAAGGGGAAGACCAAGAAAGAGATGAACGGTCGAACTGACGGAGTTCGATAGAAATTGGGAAGAAGGAACAGCAGAGAGGGATAGATGGAGAAAAAAAGGAGAGGCCTTTGCCCGCAGTGGGACATGACTATTTAAAAAAAAACAGACTAACAAGAAACATCTAGTTACTTACCTAACTTACAAAGTGAAAAAGTTTTTGATATTTTGCTATCCAATAATGCGGAAACCATTATGAATTTAATCACAATTGTGTACTTATCTTATACGAAATTTATAAAAGGTTTTAATTCAAAATCTATTCTGTGGACACCAATAAACAAAATGGTCATGCAACGAAACAAATTTAATTTCAATAAAACTTTTAACCGTCCAAAGTTGGAATACAAAATGAATAATTACTATAAATTTATAACCATCCCCGATCGCCATTAGCGTGACAGCGAGGTGTCTGTTAGTCAGTTAGTGCCTATAATTAAAGACACAAAGTATCGACTAAACAATCAATAGCTTGATCTATAGAAAAGAACACAAAAGCTTGGATAGATAACAATCTACACCCCGTCTTACACCCCGACCCCCTCTCATTAATAATATCGACCCCCCATTCACTAATTATGTGTGTTGCGAATGCATACACTCGGTTATTAGTGGGTCCATGTACGTGTGACGCACACATATGCATCACTAATGGGTAGTGATGCCCGCATTATAAGTATTAAAGTTGAAAAAAAAAAATCGATAATCGAAGTTATAGGGAGCGATATAGTTATTTTCTTTGTTTCGTGATTGGACAGATCGCGTGCCTTTCGGCTGTTGTGATTGCTGAAATGTTAATCGGTGTCGGAGTTCGGGAGATTTTATTAAGGGAGACTCAAATTTCATCGAATCGAACTCAAATATTTGGAATAAACGATTATTTTGTGAACTGCCGTTGTTTTTATGGCTCTTAAAATTTTCTTGTTCACCATTTTTTTTAAACTAGCTGATTTACATAGTAGTCCAGTTCTAATCGCTGTGTGCACCGCTAAATTCGAGGTTTTGGATTATAAGCATTGTATTGTGTTGCCGAGGAAGACCTAATAAGACAGCTTTGCGTCGTTTAATGAATAATTATGAAATATCTACTTAAAATTATTACATTCGGCAAGCTTTATCGTTACGTAATTATGTACTGTTATTTAAAATCAGCATATTTCATCTACTCCGGAAAAGGAACATCATCATCAGAAAGGGTTAAATCGTTTATCATAATTAATTTCTCAAACGCCAGTCCAAGAAATTATATACGTATGACCTACCAAAGTGACCTACCCCAAAATTAGGTCTGGTTTTCCGTTTGGATAGTGTAGGTCTGTTAGCAGTCGATACACGTAAACAGAGGTACCCCAATTCCATAACCTAGGAATCGGCATAACGCAAAAAGAAAAGCAGAAAGAAAAAGAATCGGCAATAACTTTACATTCGCCACCCCAAACTTTAAAACGTAAAGTATTTTTTTTTCTCTATAGTCTTCATATTATACTTGTAATGAATGTAATGTTTTGGCACAAAACAGTCATTACAAGTATATACGTAAGTTTACATAATCATATAATTTTCTAACAGAAATCATGTCTTCGGTTTATAAAAATCATATCTTTTATACTATTATATGCATTATTCTGTCTAATAAGTGCCTACTAATATTTGCTAATAAATTTATGTTTAGTTGCCAGTTTAGTTCCGTTTAGTGTTCCGCCAGTTTGTCAATTATGAACTGTCCAACTCATAGTTTGACGAATAAGAGTGGTGGGAAACCGGCCTTAAATCTATTTTAAAACTTAGGCTAATCATTATCCACTCGTTACTTCGGACTCTACCCCATTGGTGAAAATAGGTGTGTAAGTGTTTTTTAGTGTAAACTGATATAAATTTATCTATTGAACTTCACGTCAATATGCAGTAAATAGCGCACATACAATTAACTAAATAAAATTCTTGAAAATTTATTTTAGCGATAAGGCCGCTGTGGCAAATCGAACTCTTTTTTAAACAAGAACCTCTTTGTAAATAGTTATTATGTTTCCTTTTTCTTTATGGTTTTTATATTCTACTTTACTGTCACTTCACTTCACTTTTCACCATCTCGCCATTCAACCATTTTTTTCAACATTTTTCTTTAATATAAGTTTTCTTCATCCCTTCCTCTTTTTCTAATCTCTCCATTCTTAATAGCCGCCTTGTTGCTAATGCACTAGTCTGTAAGTAATCCCTGTATAAGGAAATACTTTGTTGTGTATTACAAATACAGCTGCTATCTATCAAAATAAATCATTTTAACTTACAATCCAGACTAATATTATAAAAATGCGAAAGTGTGTTTTTTGTCCTTCTTTCACGTCGAAAGTAACGGACGGATTGACATTTTTTGTTTGATACATAAATAGAATATGCTTTATTTGCAATACACATACAAAAAAGTAATACCTAGTACAATTTAAAAAAAAACGTTAAATAAGGTCTGGAGAGTGACATAGTATACTGTTTATTCGAAAAACCATCTTATTCCCAGGAAAAAAAATGGCAGATCCTCTGTACCACGCGGGCGAAGCCGCGGGTAAGCTAGTTTACAATAAAGAGATCACTAAACCTTAGTCAGCTGTCTACATCGTTACATATTTAATAAATAGTATGTATTCGGGCAAGTATAAGGCATTTCGGTTGCGTGAGTGCGGCGCGTGTGTGGGTGCCCGCTTGGGCAAGGTCAGGGTTGCGTTCTATCTGATCAATGGTCAAGCTGATTCGCGAAACGGCCAGTTGTAAATCGATAGTCGTGCCGTGTTCCAGATTAATTTGAAAATGACAAGATTATTCAATTGGAATTTGTATTTTTTTATGTTTTTGGTTATATTGACTTTTTTGAATTTAGAATGCTAATGATGTGACTTTTTTTGGCCAATGTTTTTTTTATTGTATCTAGGCTATCTCATGGGATATCTTTTAAAGATGTTTCGTGCTTGATTAGGAAATAATATTGTAAGGTAATTTCTAATTAGTCGACCGTTTAACAAATCTAATTGGATTATCTATGTATAGGAAATATATACCTATTAATAAGTAATCGGATGAAAGTAGGGTACCGATACCGACTATACGTAATTTATACTTATAGCAACGTTTAAAAAAAATTGGTTGCTTCATTAAAGTAATTAATATTTTTTCATTACAAACAAAATCATTGTTGGATTAATTAATTGAGTTCTGAATGTTTATTTAACACAATTTTCGTAAACTACAGCGTTAATGTAAACATTGAAATGAGGCACAAAAAGCGACGGCACGCTCTCCTAATAGAAATTGTACAATTAATCACTTGATTAATCAGTGTGACGAATAAAAACAGTGTAATGACCCGTTTCCTTGGATCGATCGGCGTGACGTCATCAACTTTCGAATGCAAAGTCACTGCACCCCTCCGTGTCCGAATTTTATCGATATTTTTTTATATCGATTGTTATTGTAATTTATTTTAACAGCACTATTATCTTGATAGATTTTCTGCTTGATAATATTATATAATATTGTAATTGTAGAATATTGTAATGGATGAGTGCTTTGTAATTGTTTAAAACAATTTGTTTGATGACGGGTATTATTGAGCCTTTTAAATAAATATGTTTGATTAAAATGAAAGACATTAAGTACATAACAGTTAATTTCGAGATATTGGATATATTTGTTTACATAACGGTAAGTTTTGTTTGTAAGTAAATTTTAGTTATTATTTTAATTGACGGTTGAAAAATCATTTGTAAATCAATTTGATTATTCTAAATGTTTATATTATTTTTTAAATCTAAAAAATTATAAATATCTAAGTTTGATAATGTTGTTACTATCATAAAATATTGTGTAAGTGTTGTGTACTTATTAATTATTATTTATTTGGAAAATGTTATCGAATTTTATATATTTTGTATCTGTATGATTCGATGAATCAAAATCGATATTAATGTGTAACCCAAGTCAAACCCTAGCGAAGCATAGGGTGGCGGTGGCGTCAGCTTCTCGTGGGGCAGAAAAAAAATGAAAAGCAATCAGTGTGGCATAATTAGTGCGTTGTAAGTATGGGGCGAGTTGCCATAGCAACAGCGTCCGTGTCGATACCCGCTGCTTACCCGTCGTGTTAATTTCCAACAGAATTAATCGAATCAGGCGAGCGATATCGATTGGTGCGATTGAAATAAAGTTGGACGTCACTAGCGGTTAGTGTTTGCAAGTATTTGTAAATGTTTAGGGTTGGTACACACAAAACATCTACTTGTATTGGCATAACCTGTGTTCAACACTGTGGGTCCCTAAGTACTAATTTGTATGTAGGCTTTTTGACATGCCTATAAAATCCATGTCAATCTCTAATAATTTTAGTAAGCATATCTAAAGGGTGTTTTTTTAAAGAAATTTAATTACAATATTAATTTTTAATATCATGTCAATCCTTTCATATTATACTTTACATACCTTCTAGTTAGGTACTGACTGTACTAACACCAAGCGAGTCACTTGATGGAAAATAATAGCCACCAATGCACTGTCCACTACATTAAATTGGGTATTAGGAAAAAAGGAGTTGGTTTTCAAATCGCTCCTATACCCTACATACATTGTGAGACACATTGATGCTTCACACCGATATTCTGTGGACCGGTCAATCATAAATGCTCTACTCAAACCATGTAGTTGTTGTGTTAGTTTTGCTTGAAGTAGAAATTCACTTGATCTGCTACTGCTACTATTAATGGTGACGATGGTAGTTAGCTCATTTAGTTAATATTTGCATAGACAAGGCATGTTCATAATAGCAATACAATTTGGCGTCTAATTAAGTACAAAATGCTCGTCATAAAATAAAAAAATATTAGACGCGAAACAATAATTATTATAAATTCAAATATGGAACAGTCATAGAAAAAAAACAATGTCCATTTACAAAACGCTCATTATGATAAAAAAGAATATAATTCAAAAATCGAACAGAAATAGAAATGTAGAAAAAACCTCATTATAAAAATAAACAAATGATAATCAGACGCGACAAATAATTATAATTCATGTATCGAACAGACAGCAATGGCGGCCGCGCCATCTTGCTGGCGGCGACCAAATGTTTCCGCTTTAATTTCTCTGGTAATTCGTAACTTCCGCCCGTGGCCAATCCGTCCGTCAGTCCCTAATTATATTATTTCGGCAATAAATTATCGAATTTTGAATACAAAAGGTGGTTAAGATAGTACCCCTCCATTAATTTCGTCAATTGTTAGTGAAGTCAGGTAGTATGTATTTTAATAACGCTTTCACCAAATATTTTTTTGTCATTATAATCAATATTTTATCGAAATGTTTCGTCATTGTACAAGAAATCTCATTTATGAGATTCACCCTGATAATATGTCAGAGGGTGGTATAGTCAAGCAATGAAAGAACAGGGTAAAGAACAAAGAATAAAGATTTTTATACTAATAATGTACTATGAAACTTACTACTATTGATAAATAAAAATTCGAGTAATTCAAATTCAAAACTTTTATACAGAGAATGGGTTTTTTAAAACACGTTCTCTTGTCAAAGAGGACATACGGTAATAAAATGATTTGTATAATTAACCTTAATTCTATATATAAACTACTACTATTTCGGAAACAAAAGCAAAATTACCACTGGTAAAAGAAATGGCGACAGAGAACCAGTTACGGCTTTTTTGTCATTTAAAAATACATTGTACATTTTTGTTCATAAATTAGAAAAGTAAATATAAATCCCTTTACGCAATATTTAATAAACTTGAATTATATTTACACATACACATACAGACATTAAAGGGGGGCCGTCCATCTATCACTTCAAAATAATACAAAATTTCAATCAAAATGTGATTTCCCTTTGACAGATTATCAGTGTGAATCTCATAAATAGTATTTCTGATTGTTCCAAATTTCCAAAATGCTCACTTCAAAATAATACAAAATTTCAATCAAAATGCGATTTAGCAAGAGGTTCCCTTTGCAGATAATCAGGGGACTGAACCAATGGAATTGGACATCGCGTGTGCACAACCAATAGTCTGAGTAAAGCTTAACTTTCTACGTAATTATTTTAAATTAGCTCTTAATTTGATACCAAATGTCACTTTTAATTTAATTGTGGATAATAAATAACGCGGATTACAATTTTTATTCAGAGAGTCGACTTTCACAGGTACTTTCTATTGTCAAAGTGTACATACAATAATAATTCCACAAGCTATCACAATTTCGGAAACAAAAGAGAAATTAATGCTAAAATAAATGGCGAAAGAAAACCAGAATTTTATTGCAATTTTCATAATTTTTCATAAATTTTCGAAGTTAAAAAGATAAAATACGCGAGTGATACCGCCCCGGTGTTGCAAGCGTTGCCAGGCAACGGTGACCGCTTACCATCATGGCCGTATGCTTGTTTGCCACCTTAGCGGAATAAAAAAAAATCGTAACATGAATAATAAAATTTAGTTCAATTTTAACTTACCTGAATAAATTTGGCGTTGGCACATGTTATCATAGCCGGCAGTTAGTAGTCACTGGTTTATACACACTTTATACACACTTAGAAGTCCTTACTTCGAAAGTTTTATCAACACTGAATTCAAAATAAAATGTTGCTGTAAAAAAAAATAAAGATGAAGATCTATGTTCACTTCTTTGTCCAATACTTTGAAAAAGAAAAAACCGAAATAAAAATATTTCTTCTGTATGTGTCGTTATTATTTTTGCTTGATCATTTAAAAAAACAATATCCATTTCTGAATAATGCACCTATTATTTTAAGCATTATTACATTACCTATGTTATTTATTTATTTCTCTACTACATACACAGTGTAAAGACACTTTACTCTGTACTTGAGTTTACGTAGGATTTGGTAAAAATAACACTTAGAATTAGTGTTTAAAAGTATTACATGAGATGCCATCAGATCAGACCTCCACAGAGAGTAAACCCGTTTGTGGAGTGAAAATTTCAGATCAGAGAAGTGAAAGATTTCCCCCGTAGAAAATTTTATTAAATCACAAGTATTTATCATAAACAATTAATTTATTTTGTGAAACCGTTATTGTATTCCAGTTTCATTTTACATTCCTAACCAAATGGATAAAGTAATCACGAGCAAAAACAATAGCATAATGACAAACGATTCCGATTCGGACACGATCGTGCCGATTCCGTACATCGAGTCGACTCGCAGTGGCCGAGTTAATAAATCATATAAAAATAAATCACTCACGAGTTAAATGTGAAATACTTTCTCTAAACAAAAGGGCATTGTGTATGCAAAAACGCATTCCTTTACGAATACTTTTCATCGCCTGTGAGTATTTTTTATTCGATTCCGATGTATCGATATCTCTTATGCGCGTCCGTCGTGTTGCCTGATCACGATTGTTATCCTATGACCATAAAATATAGTGCTGTATAAATACCTTAGCATATTAATAAAAGAATTTTGATTTAATAATTTCTTTATTGTGGCTTCGATTTTATATTTAAATAAACAAAATTTTTTGTACAACCAACCGCAACAACCAAGAAAGAGGTGAGCTTGTAGAGAACTTAGAACAAAGATTTCTATGTTAATAAAATATATTGTTGTAAGCATCGTTATGAAAGTCTGTAGTTACATAGTACAATATGAATAGAGAGATATAAGAGAGGTGGGCACAGCGGATAATCCGCTCAAGCAGCCTGTCTGGGGAAGGACCTCACCTTATAGAAGATCGTAGCCAAATAGCATTGGTCTCTGCCATGTTGTGTTCCTACGTTGAGTAAGGTCTCCAGAGCTCCACTTGGGTTGGTTAGGAGGGTTGGCAACGCGTGAGTGATACCCCCGGTATTGCAAGGTGTCACGCTTACTATCAGACGGGCCGTATGCTTGTTTGCCACCTTTGTAGCATAAAAAAAAACGATCGATAAATGAATATTCAAGTAAATCTCTACACGCATCATATTTATGCCCCTGCCCATCTCTTTCATTGGCACACTGTAGTTGGTTATTTTGAAAGTCGGAATGCTCTATTTTATCTCTTAAAATTTTGTATACTAAGACAAGTATAAGGCTATATTCCTCTAAAAAGGGTAAACATTCATTATCTTGCTTATCGCGTAAAAAAATGTTTAATCGATAAAAAAGTATCGAATAGTTTTTTTCGGACAAGAAAGTAAGACGTGCGATTTGTATATTACTTTACATACTTGTACTTTCTTTAGTAAAGTATTGTCATGATACCCTTAAGAAAATAAAATGTACTCTTTCGTTGTATCTTATTTTTAGTACAGTGACAATGACATTTTGCCTTATCAGCTGAATCGATGTAGACTGTTTATTTATAATGACAGTAATGGAGCTTGCAACGTATCATTTAATTAAAAACTCTGTATTTAAAGTCTATTTTAATATAGTTCAAGTATCGTATGTATTGAAAATGTTTAAATGTAATACATGGTTATAAAAAAACTGAAAACTAATACTAGTGTTTCCTGAGTCATTGCTGGAAAGAGACGAGGAGATGGGCCTCCGGATCTCTCACTCACCGATCGAAACGTATTGCTGTTTCATGGCAATATTCTGTGAGAGGATGGTATTTCTCGGGCCGAGCTAGCCCTATTCAAAAATGTTCTACTACTCTGGAAAATGTGTCAAAGACTTTTAAAACAATGCAAGAACTGTTAAAAAAACTGTCTGTTTATTTTCCGGATTGGTAAGCGGTGGGCTTGATCAAACAAACATAAGTTAGATAGATGGAATTTCTTTATTTGCATTACACAAGCAAAATGGTATAACACAGTATACATGGACAACTACAACAACTAACAAGACGGCCTTATTACTAAAATGCAATGTTTTCAAGGCAGCCTTAGGGTAACGAATTTTTGTATGGACTGGCTAGTTATGATTTCCACGGACTTTTAACCATTAAGTTTAAAATCTAAAGGTGTCATTTATTGTTGTGTAAATCATTATTTGCTAATTAAAACAACCCTTTGAGAACAGCGGCTAAGTCGATAACCCGCGAATATAATTTACGATGTGCCAAACGAATGCATAAACTTTCTAATATGCCAAAATGACCGCCCTTATACATACAGGTTGAGCTGCAGAAATGCTATTTGAAGTTATTAATAAAATTATAAACAAAAATATTTCTCTGCCGCTCATTATGATAAATAATATGTCATGTAGGGAACGAAGAAAGAAGAGGTTGATTGAGTCATAATGTGTTTAAATTTAAAATACTGATGTACAGTCGGGTGCACGTTGAGCTTTACACTTGTAGTACAATTTTGGCTCATAAAACCTAGAACTTAAGAACGGTACAAAGTCTAATATGTAAAGGTAGATCTGCTCTTAACTGTACAACTAGCTGTATAGCAAACATAAATAAATGGGTACTTTTAACCCCTGTAAGGATGTGATGTAATTTTGTTTGATCTTAGACCTTATATCCGTACCTTAGGGTTCGATTTGGAACAGTTGTTATTTTGCTTATATCATTGAAATTATTTGAAATATAATTCTAGGCAAAAACGGACTATTGCCAGAAAAGAGAATAAGATTTTAACCTGCTGATCATTCGTTTCTAAAACGCATATTGAAAGTTAATGACAATAAATTATAGCTGTCACTATCAAACTAAAAAAGAAGAAAAAGATAGCTAGAGACTTAATGTGGAATTCAAATTAAAATTCGTTTGTAGATACTGGCTGTATAAAAGTGATAAAATTTCAATCAAAATATAAACATGCTGTATATTGCAAATAAAAACAACACATGAACTAAACTATAAAACAATATATTTTTACTTTTTTCTCTAAGCCCAATTTAGGTTAGCCTTAATGTCTGTCAAACTCGCAATTAAAGACGCCTGCTGTAATAAAAGTACGAATTATTTGTACCTTATCTAAGCTTTACGATTAAAAACAATTTATTTTATATTTAATGAAGGTTATTCAAGGAAGTTACTGTTATTAATTTATGCGTAAATGTATTAAGAAACTTTACTTACATTTATTAATATATTGCTTCATAAGTGTTTCGCTTGTTTTTTAATTACCGATACAATTCGTGTGTCCGCTATGAAGTCGTTATATCCCTGTAATAACCATCTATAACTTATTACAACTGCTGTCAAAATTAACGTGATTCTATGGTTTTTATTACACTTTTTATAACTGTGATTGGCGCGTGATTTATAGTCGCATTACGGCTTCGAAACCTTTATTTTTTGATATTTTAATGGTTTTATAATCGACGCTGGGGGCCGGAAAAATTACACGAACAACGTTCTTAATTAGAAACGATTTTTGTAAAACCAATCGTAACTCGCTTTAAAAGCTAAAATCAACTTTCATCATTCGATGATTGAAGCCGTTTATTCATCTCCATTTTGCACTAACAAGGAATAAAATATTTACCCGCGAAGGCTCAGAAACTGCGATTATCCCTGTCCGGAGCAAGTAATTTATTTTTAAAGCTCGTAAAATCTCACTCTTTAAGCAGTAAAAGTAACATTTTAGCCGTCCTAACACAACCCACTAAGGCAATCGTTTAGAAAATTAAATCACTTCGACATTGTCACGATAATAAAGTATCACAAACTATTTATTTACATTTAAAACGAACCTTATAACCTAAAACACACGCGGAGGAATGCATTCGCAAGTATTTCACATTGCAACCCGTTTACCGATAGCAAAATAGGAACAAAAAACTTAAGCAACGAGATGAGAAAAGTTACTTTAAGAATATACGGAAGTTAATTAGAAGCGGAACGAAAAACAACCGTAACTGGTCGCGAAGTTGGCCGTTCTACGCGGCCAATGGTACACGGCACCCACACAGACGACCCTCACCACCGCGACTCTAGGCATTTGCATACCGCCCGCCCAAGCGCGCCGCCGCCCAGCCTGAGCGACAGGGATAGACGACCGCCGAATCATTTGACATTGCTAATTCGATTTTTTAAAATTTCAATTGTGAAGTGTCAATTGGTGGTGTTCGATATTTGATTGTGTGTTTTTTGTTTTTTATTTTATATGCCTGTATTTATGGATGCAAATGAGGTTGGACGTTGAAAGGAAAAGGATGCATGTAAATTTATCGCCGTCGTTTGGATGCGACGCGGTTGATAAGTTTCGGAGACGCGCGCGGAGAGAGCATGAATGAGTAGCGACGTAATCCTGTAATGACGAACACCGTGCTGATTGTGACGTACGAGACCTGCTTGTGCTGTTTAATAATGATGCATGGGGAATTTATATTGTATTTTGTTTTGATTTATAGGTAAAATATTACCTTTTCTATTTGCACAGCGTGAAGTATGCAAATGTAAGCAAATAAAATGATGTAGATAATTATTTTAAAAAAAATTGTTGATATCTGAAATAATTAGGAATGAAATAAATTAATATTTATGAAAGATTTCTTTAATGAGTTGTTCAGAATAGGTATATATTTCTCCTCCTAAAACAAATATAAAATTGTAAAGTCACAGTTTTCTTCTGTTAAGACTTTTATCTATGCAATAGATGTTGATACAGGTTTCAAAATAAAATATATGGTCACATGCAAAAATTTTATTCTGAATCTATTGAGGTAATAGAACGCAAGCAGAAAATTTTGAGGCAAGATGAACCTTTAAATCTATCTATATGGATACACATGGCGTTGAGCGGTTTAAACACACGTCCTCGTTATGACGTCGATACCACTGCTTTGCAAAGGGGAGGTCTTTGTCCAGCAGTGGGAAAATTTAAGTGAATAAAAATAATACCCAAACACAACCGTCACATAAATATTAGTTCTGTGCGGAGATTAAACCCGCTGACTTCATTATGTGAGCTCTGCCCTCTAACGAAGTTGACCAAAGTGAAGTGACCTAACTTCACTTCACGAAGTTAAAAGACAAAAAATAAGTAAAGTAATGAAGTAAGCCGAAAATCCTGTCCACACTCGTTTTCGCTCAACTTTGCGAGAGTATAGAGCCCGGTGCATTACAAGTGGTGATAGTCACTATCACCAACCGTGCGCGGCTATCATAGGTGAAACAATAATATAGGTGAATCATGCAACAATGTTTGTTTTCTCAATTGATATAGCTTTGATGAAATAACACTGGCTTTCTTTAATGAAAACACACAGCAGACAAGAACATTGTAATTACGAGGAGTGCAAGATTTATTACGTCAGGATAGGAAACTAACCACACGTGACCGAGCCTCGAATACAGACCAAACTATCTAACTGAATTACCACGCACAAAACTCCACCCTAACATAACAGTAATTAATACCAATTTTCCTAAATGAGCGCACCTCCTTACGTCCCTTTCGTTTGGCCGCACATGTGCATATGCATTCCCAAATGTGTGTGAATACCACGAAAGCGGAACATGTAGTAGTTAATTTTTGCGCAAAGCTCGTGCGAGAGGGAGGTGCACTCATTTACAAATAGTTTTCATAAGTGTGAGTGAGAGGGAAGTATTGGGGGTTAATTAATGAACGTGGAAGCTTGCGCTCTTTATTGCTTTCGTGGCTGGCCGCTAAGACGTCGGTTAAAGAGTTTCCCGAGTTTTCCTACGAGAAAACGGCATTAAGAGGCACTGTTTGTTTTTCACGTGATATGTATGAGTGGGTCTGAATTTGTAATGCCATTGTATGTAAATTTGAAACGGATAAGCTCTTTCGTTGCTTCGATGTCATTACAAATCCAACATTTGTTTGATCGAATCTGACAACACGTGGAAAAGTATTTTTATCGTTGTATTTAACTACTTTACACAAAATTATATGGAGAATGGAAGTAATAAAAAATAGTCGAATTTCTGATTATTTTAATATGGAGTTTTTTTCCTCTACAATTTTTTGGTAATTATTCAAATAAAATTATATAGAAGTTAAAGTATTATAGAACAATATTATATTACAAAAATATTACTAAGTTTTGTACACTAAGCATTTTGATGCGACCTTAAGGTGTTATCTACATAAAGGTCATGCAATTAATTAACGTACCCATTGTAAAAACAACCCAATTTTTTAGTGCACAGGTCGTACAATTAAGCGACACCGAAACTACACCAACATTTCATTAGGCGGCCTTCAGACGAACTCTTAACGTAACCCCAAATAAAAACCGAACGAAAAATAGAATGAGCTTTGCACCTCAGGGTTGTGTGTTTGGTTGGGGTGTTTCCAACTCAGTCGGGTTACGGTACAAATATATCCATAAATAGTAGAGGATAATGTGCTGAATGTTTTCTTAATTTCATCCCCGCTGCTAGTGTGTGGGTTAAGAAATTAAGAGAATGCCGCAATGTCTGTGCGCCACTTAAGACGGTCTTAGCCGAGTATTGTCTTGTTGAATGTTTTTGTTCTAATAAACTCTTATGGTCGGGGTGCGGTAGTGCACATATGTAGATATACGCTTTTGACATTAAAAATCAATTATATTTTCCTTTATAATTACTTGTCCTTCCTTTAAAATGTGCTCCGTCCATGGAGCACATTTTTTTAAAATCCAAAACATAACAACCTGTATGAATTGTGTAAAATAATATTATTTTAATAAAGTATACACAATTCACACAGGTCCCGGACTTAAGTAAGGATGTTAGGCTTATCCTGCTTGTGTTAAGGGTAGCAGACATTGGATATGTTATTGCATATTATAGTTAAGTACATACTTAAAATAAATAGAAAATTTATTTATTAACGGGAACGAGATACCTATCCATTTTTACAGTTTATTGACATCTCTTTCGTCTTTCAAACTTATTGGGTTGAACTCATAATATGAAACTGGTGTAAAATTGTATGATTAATATACCTAATAGCACCTATCGTAAAACTTTATAGTTTTATACAGACATTTATAATCCTATTTTGTTGTATAAAATCTTAGATAATTTTTGTATAAATACGTAAAAAGTATAAATTAATCAAAACATAAATATTTAATAATTGATATTTTAAATATTTTATAATTATGGTTAATAATAAACAGTATCCACAAAAAATGTTTTCAAGACATTCTTATACTTTACTGTAAATAGGTACGTACTTACATTCTGGAAAAAGTTTCATTAATTTAATTATACCATTTTACACAAGACGACAAAAATTATAAATTCGATAATTACTGAATATCAGCCAGTTTCAAAAACGCATTTTAATTTCAATTCCATATCAAGTCTCATGCTATCTACTTTTTCTTTAGTTTAACAGTGACAGCTATAATTTAAGGTGTCATTACCTTTAAAAATGAGTTTTAGAAACTGGCTATTATTATAGATTTTATCCCGGAAATCATCTTCGGATGTATGGGATTGAGCGAGTAAAACCAGCATCCGCTGGTTTAAAATAAAAACCTATCAAGTAATTAATTAGATTTCCTAATCTGAGTCATATTTTAGCGGAATGCAATTATAACAGGGTATTGAGACATCCTAATAGGGGTGGCACACATAATCAAGCTTCATATCCACTCAAATATTAGTACGCATACATTGTTGTGATGTGTTTAGGGTTGTGAATCAACCGATTTCTGAATTTCACCTATAAATAGGTTAATTATCTTTATTTTTGTCTAATTGCAAAAAAATTTAAAACAAAACCTAGTATGAAATGAATGTATGCTTAGATCTTTAAAACTACGCAATGGATTTTAATCCTTTTGAGAAAGTGTGTTTGTTTGTTTGTTATTCCTTCACGGCTTGACTAAGGAGCCGATCATTATGAAAATTTGCATACATATTGTTAGGGGTACAGAGCCCTACATAGGCTAGGCTATCCCGTGAAAGTATGTCGTTCCATTGGGAAAATAATATGAAAATAATTTTTTTATCATAGAGGGCGCTGTATCGGCCAACAGATGGCGCCACAAAACTGCGCTATGGGTTGTTTTGTTGTCAAACGAGATCTATGTCATAATATTAACGCGAGCGAAGCCGCGGGGAAATGCTAGTTTTTTTTATAAAAAAAGGAAGAGTTTTTCAACAGGAAGGCTTATATTATATTTTCCGAAATTCCCACGGGAAAGCGGGATACACGCAAACAAAGTTGCGCGGGTTTCGTTAGCTTCTATTAAAACATGTTTATTTCACAATTGTAGACCATTTTTGTAAGGACTTTGCCCGACTGAGGAGTACCTACTACCATGGTAGTTTAGCTTGGTATGGTTGTAGCTTCATGAAGCAGCAGTGTTTCGTTCGGTGAGTAAAGAGATGCGGAAGCCCAAATTCTTTTCTGTTCATTGCCTTCCTACACCTCCCTCATAGCGGGCAACGTATAGGTAGAGCTCTCGGTGTTACTAACGTTCATAGGCGGCCGGGCTACTTTCCATCAGATGGCTCGCTTGTTTGTCATATGAGAAATGAAAAAAATAAATAGAAAAGTCCTGACGAAAACCTCCCTCGATAAATTGGGTAGCTGCTTATCACTGTAATATTTTTTATTTTATTTAACAAAGTAGTTTCCAGAGTTAAAATCATTCAAGCTCTTCATCTAACACTAGTAGTAGATAAGGAAAAGTTATTGAAACATTTTAGATCTCGAAATATAATTTTGTTTAATAATCGTGAATTAACAAACATAATTTTTGCAATAAAATGATAATTTGAGTATGAATAATTTGAATATGCAACAAATTAAGAATGCCAACTAATCAGAGTTGGATACGCGCTAATCCCAAATTATGAGGGCGTCCGCAAGCCAACTCAATGAAATATAAATTCAGTAACTTGTACTCAACATTGTATCGTAATTTATATTAACATATATTGAAATCTATAACGTTATTTCAAATTATTATCACATTAGACATTTAGACAGGCCGGTGGTCGAGTGGCTAGCAATGGTCACTTTATCCCAAGGGCCGCGGGTTCGAATCCTGCGCAAGGCAAACATTTGTGTGATTTGTGTCCATGAACATGTCTGTTTGCCTTGGTTTGGGTGTTTTCTATGTATAATAAGTATTTATTTACAACAAAAAAAAGTATTTAAGTATATTTATCAGCAATCTAGTATCCATAGTACAAGCTATGCTTAGTTTGGAACTAGATGGCGTTGTGTGATTTGTCCAAGAATATTTATTATTTATTTATTTAAGTTTATTGAACACAATACAAAAGTACTGATACAAAAGGCGGACTTAATGCTAAGTTGCATTCTCTATCTGTCAACCATTGTTGTATTAATATCATTATGGTCATATCTTAAGGTAATGTTTAACAAAATTTAATGCTTATTAAATAAAAATAAAAAACTTTAGTTCTGTCTATTGGCTAAAAGAGAGAAAATATTTTCCCTTGTGTAAGTAAGTATGTAAGTAGAGATTGTGGAGCCATTCTAGCATACTTAGATAATGCATAAATTCGACGAACTTGTTAATGTAACACAAACTTACTAATAACAGGTATTGTTTCCTCCACCTCTCCGTCCCAAGTGGGTTAGCTAAGGTGAAATTTTTCATACAAAAATATTTTCAAAATAAGAATGTCTAGTTGCCTAACAACTATAAAAAACGGGTAATGTTTCCCTTACCTGTTTGTAATGTTATAAAAAAGTGAGACATCAACCCTAATTAACAATATCATATGAATGGATGGCAACCCTACGCTACGTGTAACCGGACATCACCCCTAAGGATTAGTCGCGTGGCTAAGGGATTACCACTTCGGCCGCAAATGAAGAATTACTGCTTGTAATAAGTGGTCATTACAGGAAACTTCTTAAAAAATCTATATAAAACATGTGTGCAGTCGAGCGAGACGTTATGCCCCCCTCCCCCAATTTTTTCTTTCTGTCAAACATTAGGTAAAACATTTTTGTGCATGTGAAGTCATGAGTCATGACATTATCCCCCATCTCTTTCAAAAGGTCCCAAGTTTTATGTAAGTAGTTTCGAAATATGCGAAAAAATAAATCCCAAAATTTTACTCTGTGAGGACACTGTTTGACATTGATCTTTAAACCGAAGAATGCTTTGCGGGGTGCATGTAGCTAATATTCTACAAATGCAAACACATTTTAGTATGGCTACCTACTACGGTAAGTCTGCATCACTTTCAAAGACTCCTTGTGCGATAGAGCCTGTGAGATATTCTGCAAAACATTAAGCCTTCTTTGAAAGTCTTTGAAAAAACCGTATATATCGGTTTTTTCAAAGACTTTCAAAGATCCAGTTATTCCAGTAGTTCAAATTTTATACATATATCTGTACGTATAGATACTTAACGTATAACGTATATTATAAACCCAGGTCCAAACCCAGTCGACTAGTGTAGTTCTAATTACAGTAATTATTGACTTTTGTGTTACAAGCGCCTCGTGGCACGCCGCCAAAACAAATGATAACCATTCCTTTTATTTATAACACTGCAAGAATATTAGCGCCAATGTATATTATAGCAACATTGTATAAAAAGCCAATCGCAAAAATAAATCTTGTTAGACTAAAAACATATGAACCCACGCCATAAAAATACCATTAAAATAAACGTCTATTTTAAATAAAGCTAAACAACTAATTTACATTTGATCTGAAGCATTTTTCTTATAATTTATTTTAGTTTAAGGGATTAATTAAGTGTATTGTCATATGCATATTATGAGTCGTACATGCTGCCTTTATGGAAATCGACATTGCGCCTCGCAAACTTTTTACGTCAGCCGACAGTCGTAAACAGCGCTAACTTAACGCTTTACAAATTCAGATGACATTGTTTACACACAAATTTGTCTTGAAAACATTAAAGCTCTAAAACAAGTAGCATTTCATTACTTACTCATACAAAAATAATCCAAACAAACGGCCTTCCTTTGCGACACTTAGCGGCGGCGATTAATTTAACATATTCAAGTTCATAACTCACATAACTTTGGTTGCGCGCATCGTAAATAACATTCTAAATAAATTGCGAGTACTTACAAGTTTTGTTTACATTTCAGATACGAAACGTCACATGTACCGCTTTTGACAGATGATCATAAAGAACTAACACAGACGCACGGACACATTTACATACGCGCTCCGCACGTCACTCGCGCGGTGCGCGTGTAACTGTTGCGTTACAAAAAACGTTTCAAGTGTGAATTTTGTTAGTTTTGCGTTCCGTTTTCAGCTCGTTTTCGTGTGTCCGTCACACAGTTTGCGTCAGTACTGACCACAGCTTAGGGCGCCGGTCATGTGGCGGTGTGCGTGTGTGAGCTTTCTGCACGCGATCTCTTCGAGCTTTAACGAGTGGGGCGGGCGAGTGTGTGCGTATAAACTTTACTTGTGGAAGTATCAGGCTAGACTCATTGACTGCGGCCCTTATTGTATGAATGTGGAAAAATTATAGTGTCGAGTATTTTGCCTGGAAGAGCGTTGTTTATGGTCTTCGTGGTGGCACTTAACTCTCCCAATTTGCCGTGGACGTTAATGTCCGCAGCTTTGTCCCCGGAGACATTATTTCTTACAAAGTACTGCAATTAAAATCGTCCAGCGGACACCGGACATTGTTAATCTTCGTTTTTGTCATTTATACATCACTAAATTTAGGTTGGACCTACTTTATTTATTTGGGATGAAGTAATTATCTTCAAATGCCAAAATTGTATTTTTATTATTTTTTATTGTCAGTCTTGTATATCCCACAGCTGGGCAAAGGCCTCCCCCTACCAGTCCTTCAGTTTATTTATTTATTGTTACTTACATACCTGTCCAATGCAGGTTGGTGAATGAGCAGTAGGTCATATAAAGTTGGTGTACACTGTCCTTGCAACAAATGTCCAATTAAAGCCTCCAGTGACCACTTTAGTTATGTGTACCCTGAATTAGATATAGATAGACAAATAAATCGTTTATTTCTTGCTCCAGAGTCCAGACACACATAGATTAAATATCATGATTAAAAATCAATAATATCAAACATACAAATAAAAAATAATAAAACACACGAACAAAAAAAAAAACAAAAAGAAAATCTGAATACAGAATGAATAAAACAGAGTAGTGTGTGCAGCGCTGCACAATAGACTATCACACCTCTTCCAAAATAGAGGGTGTGACAGTTTAACGTCATATTGAGGACATAACAATAGCAAAAAAAATTCGCCTATTTATATAAAAAAATAATTAAAGTTTATCCTACGTAGACATGTATAAACAATTTATGAAAACAAGAAAGTACAACATCCGAAACATTAATCACGGAATAGTTAGCGCAAAATACATAATATATCATGTCCAGTCAAAACTTGGGTCTTGCATTCAGAAAGTTAAAATTGCACATTTATCACCACATGCACTGCTCCATTAAGAGATGTTTCTGTACTATAAATCTCACTTCGCTTCGATACGGCAGATATGAAGTAAACAGTCGAGGCACTACACTTGGCGTGTATTTCTATTTGCCGAGTTTTTTTTATTTTTATTTAATTAACATTTTATTATTTTTATTTTATTTAATAGTTGTTACTAGGTATTTTTTTTATATTGGCAAACAAACAGAGGGCTCGCGTGTTGGTAACTGGTCGATGGTCGATTGCAACACCGGGGGTATCACTTGCGAGTTAAGCAAGCGCTCCGCTTCCGCTCAAATCGGAGCAGCCCGCCAGGGGAAGGACCTCCACCTAACAGAAGATCGTAGCCAAATAACATTGGTCTAGGCCATGTTGTGTTCCTACGGTGAGTAAGGTCTCCAGAGCTCCACTTGGGAGGAGGGTTGGCAACGCGTGAATGATCCCTCCGGTATTGCAAGTGTCTATAGGCTACGGTGACGGCTTACCATCGGGCCGGCCGTATGCTTGTTTTGAAAGGGTTGCTCTCGTGGCGTGGTGTGCTTGTTTGCCACCTTTGTAGTATAAAAAAGCGGTATTAAGCTAGTTACAATGTATAATTGTATTGTATAATTGTAATGTATTGTAATGTTATGTATTTTGTAAATTGTAATCCATGTCCGTTGCAATCGAATAAATGATTTATATCTCTATCTTTCACGCTGCTACCCCGTCATCAAGAGGAAAAGCTAATGAGTTGTGCAAATCTTTTTCCCTATGGGTACATTGCTCAGGCCTTAAAACTATCCTGGTTAATTTTTTTTAACAATACACTGATTTTTTGACGTGAAAGAAGAAGAAACAAACACACTACTTGAGAGCAAACTTATTCGTCAAATATATTGACAGTTTTTTATCAGATAAATAGCCTAATCTGATAAGTACAAGTTAAAGCTACATGTTATTGCTAAAGCCGATGATTTCCTACAAACGCTGTACGTGCGTACTTTAACGTAACCCAAGGCGAACCAGGAAATGAAAATTATGCCAACCTTGGATTATAGCTTAAAACAATTAAAATATAATATTAATTAACAATGATTTATAAGAAGAAATAAAAAAAAACACGTGTCGGGAAAAAATCGTTTACCTACTCGATTATAATAACTTGTATTTACTATAAAATAAGGTTCGCAATCGAAATTACTTGTCTTATATCGTATTACGTACTATAGTAATTATAAGTTGCCTCATTTAATTATTCGTTGCTTGCCAGTCGGACCCCGCCCAACTTGGGTTTAAGTACCGGCCATCAGATCTGTCTTGAGGTAAGAATAAAAAGCCTTTTGTTTATTACTATGAGAATTTGAATGAGTTTTGATTGAGATGTTTGAGTAGAGGAAGTAATTAAAACATGAATGCTTGTTATTTCTATAGAATTCCTACATCATTGGTAGCCTTTATTTTTTATTCGGTAAATAATTATATGTCTCATTAAATTAAGCCTACTAATACCGAAGGCTCATAAGTGAGTGTCAAGTGTCAGCGATTTTTTGGCAACTTTTGCTATCTGTCAAAATGACAAGCAACTTTAATTTATATGGCACCTAGGTATATTGGAAATTTATGTTGAGACAAGAGACGATATTTCGTTCTTACTTTAATAAGGGGATTATTACTTTGTGATAGTATGTATTTCACAATAACCCAATGATATTTGTCTATTTGACAGATATGTATGAACAATCGCTGTCAATGTTACACGCAACAGATGATAGAGCAATGGAGACTTGATAAGTATATGTAAAACACTACGCGTATAAGCAAAACAGTCGTAAAACGTTATTTTGTTGCTCACTGTTATTATTTAGAAGGTTATAATTATTTTTAAAATCTTTTGAATAACTCTTGAGACGATGTCCAGACGTAACAAAGTAGGACAGCTCGAAAATATTAAAATTCCGCCCTATACTTACTCGTTATTATCATAAACGTCGACCAGTTACATGTACAAAAATTAAATAGGATTGCCGCCATATGGCGTCCGAACGGAAGTGCGTATCGTCTGTCAGCCCTTTAATATTATAATGAAACGTTCTCATTTTCTTTCAACTGACCACTTACAAAGAAGACAATGGACTACAAACGCTTGACGTGGGCTCATCCGGAGGGTTCGCTCGGATTTCGAATTCATTTGGCGGCTTGGCGTATGCGCAAAACGAGTTACATTTTTAAATTGATAAAGGTTTCATTTTAAGACTGGCCATTACCCGCGATTTTGTTTTTAAGTTAAAAATATTATGTCGCAGAAGAGCAATGTGGTGTTCTATTAGTTTTTAAATCCGTTTAATGTTTATGTTTACTCAAACAAAACTTATGATCTCAAGAGAATCGAATCAACTGTTTATTTATAAGTTCAAATAAGGTACTTAACTTCGAAATCTTATAAATATAATGGCAAAAGTGAGATAGTAGTAACCAACAGGTCGACTCTCGCATTAGATACGAGATTTGGAAAACTTATAAACTATGTAAACGAGTATCAACTAGATGTGAGTACTCTCTGAAGTTGAAAGGTAGGTAATTTATGTGAAGGATATGCTAACTCCTATTCCTATGGGAATAGGGACAACATGACGTAAATAGCTAAATAACGGAACTAAAAATAGAGATACTTTAGTTCAATCAAACTTCATCGAAAGAGTACGTTACTTTTACAGGGTAAAGATGTATTTAGATAATACATTATATATAGTTTATGTTAAGAATGGACATTTTACTGCGTAACACGGACAAGCTTGATGCAAGGACTTTTACAACGGGGGCGTTCAAAAAGCGACGCGTTAAGGCGGCCGCATTTACACATACACGTGTGTTGCATCTATCGATTTAAAATGTTGAAGAACAGTTTTCATTTCCACATTAGAATTTTTTTTTAAACGTTGTCGTACATTTATTTTCGATTCACACATTAGAAATCTCCAGAAAACGACCTAAACATTTACGTTTTAGCTGTTTGCAGGTGCCTTTGGCCTGTGTTTTGGCTGCGTAAGATTAACGTGTCTGTAGACATATCAGTGTAATTACTTCCCACACCGTTATGTATGTAGCAGTACCGTTATGTATGTTACTATGGTTTTTCAGTACATAATTTTATTATCCAAAATTTGTAGAACTTCTGTTCATGGATCACTATCTATATTATTCTTTATAAGATTAGTTCCTTTACATAATGTATTCATCAGTTATCTATTTATTATCATCTATTTGTTTACAGAAAAAGTCTCATTAATTTTTTAATTCTACAGCAAAACTTTGTTTGATTTTAAGGCGTTTCGACACTACAACGAAACAGAGGATGTTTTAAGCGTATAAATACGTTTCGGTGTAAAGACAGTCCCTTTTAAAATTGAAAGTGACGTAAGTGCTGTTTTAGTGCGCAATCGGCGAACGAAAGCCGTAAATCAAAGTTTTAGTGTCGAAATGTTGGGATGCGCTGGCCACTGGGGTGGCCATGCTTATTTCTTTAACATTAAAAAAAATATTATGTCAAAGAAACAATATGACATTCTGGAAAGGTGAACTCATTGCTATTGTTCGGAAGGAAATGATGTGCTTGCAATAAAATCTATGTAGGTGCATACACATGGGATGACATTGTTCAAAATTGTTATGAATTTTCGTGGTGGAACTGAAGTGTTCTAATAAAATAAATGTACAAAGATTTTACTACTTTTTCAAAAAAGTTTAATGCACTTATGCTATACTTGTTTTAAAAGACTGGTCATCATTTGTTGGTAGTGTCGGTTAGTTGAAGACGACCTATATTGGGTATTATGTGCCTACTTAATTTTTCAAATTGATGTTTTTTTTACTAAGGTGGCAAACAAGCTTGCGGCCCGCCTGATGGTAAGCGGTTGCCGTAGCCTATGGACGCTTGCAACACCGGGGGTATCACTTGCGCGTTGCCGACCCTAAACCATCGACATAAAGTATAAAGCAGTGGTGTCCAATTGAAAAAAACAATCTGATAAAAAAAAAAAACAATTGGACACCACTGCTTCTGTCGCTCGCTCGCAAAGTCTCGCAACTGACTGAAGGGTGGTGGTGTGCATGTGCACCATCTCAATGCCGCAAAATCTCAGTACCGGACAACTTGTCTATACTTTTTTACTTATCGATGCCCTATACCCGTAGTTTTTATCAAAATCGGCAATATAGACTCATTTGTGTATTTCTCGCTATCTTTAAAACTTTTGAAATTATATCCATCCACGCACAGAAAAAAATCACCTATATACAAAGTCTCCATTTTGATTGTCAATATCATTGTAAACATATGCTTAGACATTACATCTTTTATTCATGGAACAAGTAATAGTTCCTGAGTAACTCAATTCCTCATCTTAAGTTACTGTCTCGGAGGAAAGCTGTAAATATGACAATTAATGGACGGCCTGGCGTCGCGCATCATAGCCTTACAGAGCCTTACAATGATGCTAAACGCTATGAAACATGATTTTCGCCTTAGAGTATCAATATGCAAAAAAATGCGTGGATAAGACATTTATTACTTTTTTTAATTAGAGTCGCTTGTAAGAGATTGGCATATTTTTTATAGGTTAATGTGCAAAATTAACTGATTCTTTATAATTTAGTTTAATTTTTAGTTAAAATAAAATATGAAAATTATTTATTTGTATATTCCATTTTATGTCAATAATAATTGAACAGTCTCAATCTCAAGTAAACTAAAATTGGCGCGTTGCATGACAGAGTTCCATTTTTAAATTGATTAAAATTTTGTTTCATTTAATACTGGCCATCAGTAATTTAGTTTTTACTTTTTATTTTATGTGAATTTTGAACTATGTGTTCCTTTGTTCTGTATTTAAATAAAGGCTTCTTTTAATATTTTTGCTTCCCCGAAAATTTATGTAAGCATCGTAAGCCTTAAAATATGGAAAAGGCACTGTATGGAAAAGGCAGGCACTGGTTTTTACACAAAGCAACTGCCGCCAGAGTTCCATAACTCTGTAAGTACAGCTGTCTATCTGTTTATTAGTGACCATATTATTTTAAGAAAAGCAAATAAATGATTATACTAGTTTTATTACCTATTTTAATGTCAGTCATGCAGGCCACCTAGGTCGACCCATCCATGCACTGACGCCTACAAATATTCTGTAACTTTGTCGCCCTTATTTCAAAAGTATAATTGTGTATCTGCATTTTTTGTTACATTTTTTGTGGAACGATATACAGATCAAGTTTTTTTGAAATATGTTGATTTATAACTATTACATATTTAGATTTTTATAATATTAAACTTTTGTTGTATATTTAAACGTTTATATTATACTAGCGAAACCCGCGCAACTTCGTTTGCGTGTATCCCGCTTTCCCGTGGGAATTTTGGAATGTATGATACTTTAAAACCTTCCCCTTGAATCACTCTATCAATTAAAAACCGCATCAAAATCCGTTGCGTAGTTTTAAAGATTTAAGCATACAAAGGGACATAGGGACATAGGGACATAGGGACAGAAAAAGCGACTTTGTTTTATACTATGTAGTGATTAAAATTGGTGGTTGAAAAGGATTTACTTCACTAGTTTTCATAGAGATCAAAAATACGACTATATTGTGATCGCAGCATACCCCCTGTCCTGTCATTTGATGTTTACATGACGTGTCCATACCCGCAATACTTGCAGATTGTAATCAACACCACTAAGTAGGTACCTACCACAAATTTATATCGAGTACAAATATCGCCGATATCCTTAGCATGTGATACTATACGCGTTTTCTGGCTGTAATATTTTTTGCCACATACAACGTTATGCTATAGAGGCGCGTGCTAATTTAGAGCGCGCTCCAGGAATCGACGTGTTTTGTGGGCATTGTTTTATGGCATTTACAATTTAATCACTTCTATACACGACAACTTTGTTTATGTGATGATTGAGCCTGTCTGTTGATGTCTTTATTTTTTTTAATACCACAGCTTAAAAAACTTATTAAATTCTGTAAACATTGACCACATTGTATCGATTATGAAACTGGTTTCCTATAAATAAATATATTGGAGGTACATATTACAATGGACATAGCGCCACCTGTTTCCAAAGTAATCTAGGCTGCTTGTGCTTGTGTTATGGGTATGGGTCCAATTTTACAACTTATCTTATCTCCTTCGTCCACTTTGGTAACTAATATTTCGGAACCAGTCACAAGATAATATTTTTTTCGCTGTTTGGACCCACTGTTTAACTAGTTGTGACCCACTGGCTTTTACGCTAGGTTACATTAATATGATAGTATTTTTTTTAAATATGACTAACTTAGCAATAACGCAAATGTTGAAAATTGAACCAGAGATTTTTCGAAATATTTTCTAAAAACAAAACACGTCTATCAAAATACATTAGCATCGACAAATTAAATCTGGCCGTTTAGAATTATAAAATCCGAATATTAAAAAAATAAAAAACAGGGGTCATCGACCTCTCACAGTGATTATTATCAATGTATTAAATCAGATGCAATCCTTTGCGGGCCGCATTCGTCCCACTTTTCCTTACATTTCGTACGTAGGCCGTGAAATAAGACAATTCCAATTTTATTCTTAATAACAAACCGAATAAGAATGAGTCATGTCAACGCCGACACATACATTAATGAGTGCTTGCAACACAAAAGGTAATATCGCGCGATTCATTTAGCCCGCGGTTAAGCTAAAGTCTCCTTCACACGATGTTTTCGGGTGACTTGCTTTGTTTAAAACGATTAATAATTTTAACATTTTTAACTTAAGGTAGTCAGACGACCTAAGGATAGTCGCAGGAATCCGCTGGATGCAAGCAGCTGCCAGCAGGTCGCATTGGCGGCGTTTGGGCCTATGTCCAGCAGTGGACTTCTTATGGCTGAGATGATGACGATGAGTAATTTTAACGAATAAATTTTTATTTTTTATTAATTTAATTAAGATACTGTAACAAAATTATGCTATATTTTTTTTTCTTATAACAGATACTAGTTTTAGCTTACTAAAAATGCATATTTCTTTGAAAATTGTTCAATGTTCCGCTAATTATAACGGTGTGTATGTTTTAAGTGTAGAGAAAATTATTTTTCTTAAAAATACCTTGACTTGCCCTGACGTTTCGACCAAGATGCACCGGCGCCGTGGTCGTCAGTGAACTGAAAAAAAAAACAGTTTTATAAGACAAAGAATCCATGAAAATTGTTTAAATTATACGCGGTCTTTTTGAGCCTTTGCAGATTTTTCGTCCACCAAAGGAGCTAATGCACAGATTTTTAATATTTATACAATCTCTGTGAGCTATTTGTTAAATCGTAATTATGCAATACGCCCATATTTAACTACAAAATATTCTTTCCCTGTCACCGATTAAAATGACAGCCAAAATTAATAATCGTTCCGAATAGACTTTCTTAAAATTAAAAATTCAATATTTTTTTGAATAAAGTGACATTTTTATACGTAAATATCCGAGATTGAATTCACCGACAGATTATTAATATTGACTGTTAGTAATCTTTCCATACGTACTGATACCAACACCAAACTGAAAAAAACATGGAGGGCTCTAAAGAAACACAACTTAAATCTAGGATCGTCTGTAGGCACTTTAAGCGAAGCATAATTTACGAATATGGTATACGTAAGATTCTATAATTAACATCGGTTTAGCACCTCATCTGCGGTTTTCATATCTCGGGTAGTGGAGTTCGAAGCGGAGACTAAATAAAGTGCGAAATACACATATGATGATATAGATGTGGTTTAGGCGCGGGGCGGACACGGCTCTATTCAGTTTGGTCTTGGGGTAATAGAGCGTTTATGAAATGGGCTAGTTTGTCAGGAAAAGGCCCACTCTCACACAGTATATTGGCATAAAGAAACATTACGTTTCGTTCGGCGAGCGAGAGATCCGTAAAGGCCAATTCTCTTCTAACAACGATATAAAGAAACAGCTCAGGGACTTCCCTAGTATCTCTATGCTCCATGGGTGACGGTGATCACTTACCATCAGGTGACACATATGCTCGTTTGCCAACCTCTGCCCAAGTAATGACAATACACAGCTCGGCCGCGGGTCGGTTGACATTCATATAAATTGTCATACCCGACCCTCAGTCATAATTTGTGTACTGCACGTATAAATTGTCTTTGTAAAAGTATTACTTAGGATATGCATAGAAAGGTAGACCTTGCGACATTGACTTAAGAACAACCATGTTAGTGTATTGTGTGAATTTCATTGTACATTAAACATTAGTACGATGACATACATCATTTAATTATACATTTTACATGCGAAAAATATTACAAATGATGATAAATCGTAGACGTCTTTTACTAATAATACTCAGTGTCCCATCCCAACCTGGTTGAAGAACCAACTTCTGCACCATGATCGACGATGTCAAAGCCGATCCGGAGGGTCACAAGGAGAACGTATGGGTTCTACCTTTTTGCATTCCAGCACTGGCGAGACGACAATAAACGTATATTATAAATGCTCACTTATATCGCCTTATAAGTAGATCGAGAAATAATAAAACTAAAGGAGAGCGAACATCAAGAAAGCAATAACATCATTATCATAGCGAGTCGGCCATCTCTTTCCAATAGTATTCACCCCTCCTTTGGCCCCGCCCATCGCGTATCGCCTCTGTCACCTGTATATCTCGAAACATTACACATATGCAAAACTTCTGCGTCCCCGTACACACAGCCTCCACACACACGTATGCTTGCATCTGCAGCGAGTGTGTGCATACGTATAAATCTGCAAGATAAAAATTGTTCTACATTGCTTCGTGAATGTGTTGCTGGGGGTATGCTTTTCTTTTTTACCAGATAGCCTGTAGGCGTGCCTAGTGAGTTGTTTGCACCTCGAACAGTGGTCGATATTTCACCCGTGTCATCGACACCGCATCTGAAATAGACGGTGTGTTATCTCGAACGAAAGTTATGACTTTGTACACTGAAATATACAGTTTGTGTGCTGAAATAAAAAAATACAATAATAATGTCCATCATTGTCCATCTATGTCTTATGGTCGACATATTTGACATAACATTATGTTCCGTTCCAATATACTTGGCACAAGATATCCATTCAAATTCAACGATTGTGTTTGAATTAGCTTGTCATAACCTTATTGTGGTAACATAATGTGTTATTTATCGTAAAATGATTTCTAATAAATATTTATTTCATATCGATTTATATTTTAAATGCTAAGTTTGGAGTTTCCGTAACCAAGTGTTCTGGAATGGAATATAAATATATTTTTTAGGTTTTATCCATCCAGTACGTATCGTTTAAGCATGCGTTTCTACATCAGCTGACTTTGCTACCTTTAAACACTACATTCAATAATTTTTCATACGGTCTATTTGGAGTGTTTATGGCTGTAATTATCCGTATTCTATATGAAACAGTTACTGCACTGTAATTACCCTGTCTGATTCAACGTATTGTACAAACATCAAAACGTTCGTGTGAATGGATGTTATGATTTTTGAACCGGCAATAATAGTTGCCATTTTAATTGTACTGTTATTTCCCTTCTGTATAACAACGAAGTATAGTAATTATCTATGTGAACATTTATGTTTAGATACTGTATTCCACTATCCTTGAGTAAAAACTAAATAAACAAAACTTAAGAGTCAAAAGAATAAAGAATCAAATTGTTTAATCAGAAAGTATTCCTTACACAGTCACTTTCTCCATACAAAGTGTAAAAACAAAATCATTGATTCACAAAGTGCAAACAAAATAAATGTTAAGGTGAATTAACAATCCATGTGTGGTGGGTTAATAAGCTGATTCAATAATTTCAGTAATAGCTATAGTAATTAATAACTCAACTGAAATCGAAGCTGTTGAAATCATCATTAATATAATTATAAAAAGTTGCACAAACGCGACCTTCAACGCCAAACTAAAGTTATTTCACTTGTTAATTACAGCTGTAATACAAGTTGTAATTTGTGTTGTAATTACAATGTTTTAGATAAAACTGTAGCGCACACCGAATGATTACGTCCGCCACCGTTCCTACAATTAAACATTTTAATAACTGAGGTTAAGCGACGGTTACATCTGTTGAATAAATATTGTATTGTCCAGTTTGGAGTCTATTATAATAATTTGAAGTAACCTCTGACAATTGTGTTTGTGAAAACATTTATTTTTTCCTGTTAATCTTTTTGTTTTTTTTTTTCGCATGAATAGCAAACAAACAAGCAAGCGGTTCACGGTTAATAACTAAGTTTAATTCCCATCTTCGATAGATGGCAGTGGGGATTGACAACTGAACGAACGCTCTGGGCCTCAATTCTGCTAAATGTAATGTAGTTCAATTGCACGTCGTCAGCATAGCAGTAGCATAAAATGACACTTTTGGTATTCTGCTCCTGTTATGAAAGCTGAATTGCGGCTACCCAGCCGCTATAGATACATTTCGGAATTCTATTAACCAATGGCGTCACAATAGCGTCAGCACGGCAACTTAAATATGTATTCTCCTCTTATTTCCCGTTTGCGCCGATGGCGTTGGCATCGTCGACATCTGTCAAAATTGGCCATCGAGAAGCAATTGTGCAGCCATACGTTTTCTCTCACATTCTCCTTCATCGATCGTATTAGCAATTTTCGAAAATGACAAAAACGACAATGCCTCATCCCATTGTAAGGTGGAGATATTTGGAATTGACGCAGGGAGGAACGGCGTCGGGAAGAGAGGCTCCAACGTCGTCGAGCGCAAGCTTTACTGAGGCGGAATATCGTTGTAATGTCGGACACGGATTTTATTAAAAACAATTTTGATTTATAATCAGCATAGTACTAAAATAAAGATAAAAGGATATATCAATTTAAATAAGTACCTATGTACAATAAGCATATTTTGTTTTTTCACCAATGTAAATTATAGATAATAATTACATTGCGCCAGGCTTCAGCCCCTTTTGTGGGACAGTTTGCCGAAACACTGTTTAATATATTAGCGCATTCCACCCATAGCAGTTTCGACAAACTGCGCCCTTCTTTGGTCCGGCTGAATCTGCTCAGGGACAGTTCTTTATGACGCTCCACGAACTCAATAAGAGCCTCTTGCTGCTCCAACGTTACTGTGTCCGCTGACATGTTTATCTATGTACTTTATTTATTTATTAAACTTTAGACCAAAACTCAAAACAAAACTTTTGTACAAATTCAAAACAAAATACGTTTTTTAAATGGCTTTTATGAATGAATTAATTTTTAATCTGTGGTTTTAAGCCAATCTGATGCGATAATGACGACGTGCCAGCGCGATGCTGACGATGTTCTTCTAAAAATTAGTAGAATACCGTTTTTAAATCAATGACCTTGGCAAATCAATGGCATGTCTGCGACATTGCAATTTGTGGTAAAATAAGAGAATTGAGGCCCTGAAGTAGGTACGGAGGTGTTTTGACGACCTCCGTGGCGTAATGGTTACCACGCTAGACCGCCACCCAGGAGGTCCCGGGTTCGATCCCCGGTCGGGTCATGATGAAAAACGAACTTTTTCTTCATGACCCGACCGGGGACTGTTTATCTATATATGTATTTGTTATAAAATATAATATCGTTGAGTTAGTATCCCATAACACAAGTTTCGAACTTACTTTGGGGCTAGCTCAATCTGTATGAATTGTCCCTATATATTTATTTATTTATGTTTAAGCTAACACATGCAGATTTTTTAATTAATAAGACGATGAGTGGCGGGCAGTGTCGGGTGACGTCATGCATCTGACAGCGAGTTGCCCATAAACCTTTAAAAACTAACGAATGACGTCACATAATAAAGGTATTTTCTAAATTTAACAATAACAGCTTTAGTTTTTTATGTGTCAACTTTAAAATGTATTTCTGCAACTGGCCGTGTATAAGTATGACAGTGGGTCGTCACCTTAAAAGTATTTAACCGAGGCGGGTGTCACGCTTAGTTTAAATAAGCACACTAATTACCGGAGTTACTTGACGACAATTTATTTCACATTAAGCATCGGCCTTCGGATTTCGTCCACATCACAATAATTATTTTAATTTTGCTAACCACACTTTAATTATTGGCCGAGGCCGACTGTAATTATGAAGCCGGCCCGGCGGTAAGCTTGTGATTGCTTTGGTATTATTCACATTTTTTTGTTTTATTATATACTTTATTTTGTTTTGATATAATCCTTTGTTCGTGATTTCATAACCTTTTCGAATATGTCTCATCACGACCCTAAAGTCGTCCTGTCGACGACGCTACGTCGGCGATTTTTTTGTCTGAGGGCATCGACTACCTATCCAATGTACTCGATGTCTTTGGGTTAGGGTTAGGTTGTTTGCCGCTTCACCGACATAATGTCGGCCCACTGATCTGTGACATAAGGTGCTTCCACATTGGTGTTATTATGTATAACGTTAATGAATAAAATGTAACTTTAACAGTTTTGATGCCTGAACACTGAATATTACATTTTGTTCCAAGGTGTTTCCACACCGATGTATATATTACATCGGTGTGGAAACACCTTTAGATGCGAGTCTTCGTGGACATTACTTAAAACCATAAACTACTAAACTAACTCAAAACCATTAGTTTTTAGGTGTTTTTAAAGACATATCAAGTCATATAATACGAATTTCCCTCGCATCTTCCAAATCACCCCCCGAATCACGCACATACGAGCGAACTCTTCAAAGCAAACGTACTAAAACGGCGGAATTATCGACAAAAGGTCAATCCGCACGTCCCCTTGGATTGGCTTTGTCTAACCGCGTAGTTTCAATTCGTCCGGCCATTGTGTGACGAGATGAGTGGACGTCGTTAGTGGGCCAGTAAGATAACGACTTACAATGGCGATCGGTGTAATCGCCAATGCTCACATTCGGTGTTCTAATAGCTTTATGTTGAGTGTCACGGTGCTTTTCCAGTTGAGATCTATTTTCAAATACAGAATTAAAAAATAATTACATGGTCGGCAACGCGCGAGAAGATCGTAGCCAAATAGCATTGGTCTCGGCCATGTTGTTTCTACTGTGAGTATAGTCTCCAGAGCTCCACTTTTTACAGCGGCAACGCGCGAGTGCTACCCCCGGTGTTGCCATCGTCCATAGACTACGGTGACCGCTTACTATCAGGCAGGCTGTATGCTTGTTTGCCATCTTAGTGGTATATTTTGAAACTGCTTATTCACCATAACCCAAGACTGTTTGAGTCTTATGAGATTAAACTTTTCTATCTTATGACATTGTTTGTTTAGTTTCTGAAAGACATTTTAAATTTAATTCCACATTAAGTCTCAGCGACAGGTATTTAACTTTAAAAATGCGTTTTAGAAATTGGTTGAATGTTTTGTAAAACTGCTCGTCTCTACTCATCCGTTTGTGTAGCATGAGCCTAATCTATTCTACTAGTTATAACCATTTCGAAAACAAAAGCAAAATATTCATTGGTCCATTTATCTGAGAGATAAAACTGCGACTTATCATGTACCTGTGAAGCATAAGCCTTTAGCATTGTAACTTGATATCAACTTGATTATGAATTTATTAGTTCATTATAAAAGTAAAACAATACATAAAATCCCATAGACTAAGTAACCTTACGAGTCGCGAGTAATCGGATACATTCGATCGGTAATTGTATCTAAATCGATAATATTAGTTCTTGGCGTAGTTGTGTAAAGCAACATTTATCAATACCTACCATGGAGACATATTCATTAGAGACGCGCACACTGACTCACTTAGCGCACACTCTCGTTAAATATGACGTGTATTGACAGTGGTGCAGTGGATGTTAGAAATTTTGAATAGAAGTGACAACTGTAGGATTTGCATTGTTAGAAATTTTTAACAGAAGTGACTTGTAACGAGTAGTTTTTCTTTAAATGGTCTATTTTCTATTAAAATAAGTCTGACTCTCCTATGGTAAAAGTAGTATTTCTACTTCCGCCAGCGTGCAGGATCAGTCGCACAGAACAAACATTTTATGTGTGAATCAATATGGATTTGTGTTTATTATCTTATATTTGGTAATTTATTTGTAAAGATGCTTGTCCTGTCCTGAAGAAGATGAAGTCCTGTTGCGAAATTCTGCCACAACAAAATTTTTCATATAACCACCTAACTTCTTGTCTTTGGGAGCTTGCTTATGCATTTTGCGACTTTTTAAAGACGATGTCACATCCCGATGTGACCTTCTTTCTGATATCCACGGAGGCCATACTTCAAGCGCGTAATCAAGCAATATTCTTCTTAATCAACCCCACCCACTGCGGCGGGGGTCGATTCAACAACAAAGGAATTGATTAAGTAACTATACCACGATATTACCCCGTATTATTCCATATAATAAAGAGGGCTTGGTAACCGTGGTACTTAATGAGAGAAAACTCGATTAGAATTCGTATTAATCTTGTAATAAGTCGTATAAGAAAAGTTACTTTATTAGGTTCCGATGGTATCGACTTCGGATTTGCTTATCGATAAGTATTGTTCAAGGCTGTGCAGGGGTTAACCCCTCCCTACATATACATATATTATATTGTATGTCTGTTTCATATTCATATTTGTTGGGGAAATATTGTATAATTAATCTTGACTTGAGATATACCGCACATTTGAATGGCCAAAAAGATTTCCTCTCAGGATGTCCCTTAACAAAAGTTCGCATTTGTACAAACGTTATTATGCAAATCAAATTACTTGTATCAAATAATAAATAAATTCTAGACAATTTGAACACAAATGCATCTTCATCATCATCTCAGTCACAAGAAGTCCACTGCTGGACATAGCCCTCCACCAAATGCATCTTAATTATTTCATAATCTGAAAATATTTATTATCATTATTCATTCAAACATAATATTAAAACTCACGTGTGTTTGCATCGTTTGATGTTACATTGAACTTATTGTATGTTAAATCTAAAAAACGCATGATAGAAACTTCGCGATGGTATGAAAACGTGACGACAACGACGTACTCATAACATACTTGTAGATATCAAGATAGTTCATTGCCTCCTCTTGATTAGAGGAAATATTAATTAGAAGATACGTCGAGACGTGTGAAATTAATACCGGGGCACGATATACATTAACTATAGATACATCTATCTCCCTCATCCGTTTAAAGGTATGACTTGTCAACTTATCGTTTTCTAGGAACAGAGAGATATATAAATATATCTTTATCACATTTTGTGGAGAAGGCAGAAAGAAACGAGCAATAGATGATAATGATCACATCCTATTGTCATCCTAGATTATACTATTATCTCTTACCCCACATTTTTATATGCACTCTACTTTTTAGCATTTTGTTCTTAAAATCACTAAACTTTCTTTTGTTTTGGTAATTGCGAGAGTAAAAATGTGCTTAATTTGGACTGGCACATTACTTTGAATAGGGATGTGACGATTTGCAAAATTGTGTAATAGTTTCCATACAGTATTGAACGTATTTCTATGAGTACCGAATCTATCTTTCAGTTATCATCTAAATCGAGATCAGATTTACAAATTTACTAAAGATCATTGACGCCTCAGGTAAAATGATAACAGTTCAAATACAATTTTGGCACTCGCAACTAATTTAATCAGAAAGAAAGATGTTATAAGCATAATGCTTGATAATAACATATGAAGATATAAGTCACCATAAAGCATTTCAACTTTGCTAATTAACTTCAGAAATGGTGCGGTAAGTCGACGCGTTAGCATTGGACGCGCTAAGTAGCCTAACTTGGCCTGTAGACTGAAAGTTACGGTGTTATCTAAATGAGACCATCTTTCGTTATATAAGCTAACTTAATTAAGAAGTAGAAGATGAGAGTGGAGGCTGGCGGGCGGTGGTGGACGCGGTGTGGTAAGTAGACGACTATACGAATAGTTACATCGTAAGAACTACATTTTCAACTTCTCAACGCTCGCAGTTTTAGTAGCCGCCGTGTTTGCAGTACTCGGGTGATTTCAGAAACAAAAAATTACACATTTTTTTTTGTTATACGTCAGACAAAAAGGCAAGCTATCCACCTGATGGAAAGTGGTCACCGCCGCCTATAGACATTAGTAACACCAGGGGCACTACCAATGCGTTGCCCACCTGTACCTCTTAAATAGTCCCATGTCATAGTCCGAAGGAAAGACAGAGGCTGGGAGCTCATTCCACATCCGTATACTGCGATCGAGAAACGTTCTTTCGAACCTTCGAGTGGACACTAATAGAGGGAGGGAGAGGGAGATATTGTCATTTCTAGGATTTCAAATACAAAAATTCACATAAATAATAGTTTTAGCGCTTCTAATGAAGCGAATCATTTTTGCATTTTAGTTTTTGTATGGATGTCAATTTCGAATACAAATAAAAAACAATTTCATAATATGTTTATAAGTTTATCTGAAAGTGCTACTTAGCTTAGGGTTAGGGCCTTTGCCCTGTTTTAGATCATCATGGGCTCCTAATATACCTACTTATCTTTACTACATGAAACTTCAAAATAAATACGATCATATGTCAAAAATAAAATTAAACTTCTATGAGGATTTTGTAATATTACTGTCTTTAATTGCACTATATTTTGTATTGCATTGTACTTTTTTAATAGCACATAATATCCTCTTTCCCTATAACCTACGTGTCCGCATCCGCAAAACTAAGTGCCGTCACTTATGTGTGCGTTAGCACTTGTGTATGTTAGCTGGAAAAATGGCTTGCATGTGTGCGTAGTGCAATGGATTAGTCTTATAATAAAAGTTTTTGTAGCAGATGTTGGATATTAAACACACTTCTATAAGACTTCACATTAATAGCGGCGACGCGAAGGAAAAATATATAAAAAGTTCGCAAATTAGGATCTATCCTTATAATTTGTTATTGTTTGCTATTGTGGCTCATTCGGCTTGATTTGTTTGTTTACTTCGTTGGCGGAGAATAAATTCATTATGGTATTTATGTCATAAGCTGTATTAAGTGCACGTTCACGCCTTCAAGTTAAGATAATATGTCATGTTGATTTGAGATAAATTCACTTGGTTAATAAAAAAAATATAAGAAATTACAAATAAATATTTTTTTAATTTATAAAATAATAATTGTTCGTTAAAATGTTTTTTGCAATTAATAAATCTCAGATTTTTTTTTTTAAATAATGCATTCGAATGTAGGGATATTTTTCTTGAATGCGTTTATCAACAGAATACTTAGGACGATTTTCAGATAGATAAAACATAATTTATAATGTTACATTTTTCCCGATAGATACACTGCTGTTTGGAACCTATCAGTAACAGATAATAATGAAACCAATACTAATTGCATTAAAAATCAATAGATTTTTTCTATCGTTAATTTCTGTATTCTATTCGTAGGCACATTACTACGACAGGCCTACGTTGCTACGCGCGTAGCACGTAAGCAAATAAGGCTGGCCGCAAACTGTGCTAATTCGCAATCCATCCCCTACGACGACTAATTACTTATGTAAACGGCGCGCCCTTTGTCGGCGGTGTGCGGAGAGGCTATAACTGATTTGGGCGCAAACATTGTATATTTTTAGGGTTAAGTAAGGTTTCCGAGTCATAAACGTTCAGTTATTTAGAAATTAATGTCTTAAGTAAATGCTCAAAATATGGCATGCAATTTTACATGCATACAATTAATAATTAAGATCAATGTGTACGTTATCACAAATGTAGTGTTCTTTACCATGTCTTTCTGTATGTACGAACGAAACAAGAGACTTTTTAATATGAGAAGGAAACTTCATAGACTTGCACCTGAATTGAATGCTTTTTATTCTTGATACTTTTATATTCCATTCCAATATACTTGGTAAGTACAAGATTTCCAGTAAAATTGGAAAGTTTGAATTATCTTGTCATAACCTATTGTGGTAACATAATGTTGTGTTCTTTAACGCATTAAATTGATTTAAAATCGGTCTATTTAATATCTATTTATATTTTATATCGAACGATTATGTCACACAGCAGTCAAACAAGTAAGGGCAACTTTATGGAAAATGGTTACAGATGCCGAAAAACATCACCTAAACCTGGGTTACGAGACTTACGAGTATTAATGTGTAGTCCGCATCATGTACGGTGAGTATAGAAAAAAAAGTAGTAGAAAGGAGAAACGACTTACTGAAACGAATTGCTTCCTCACGCCTATATTCTGTGAGTGGGTGGAACATCAGTCAGTCTATTTAATGTATGCACTGCCATTTTCAATCTCTTATATTTTCGAAGTATCAACTCGGTTCATAATAATTAACTATAATTTTCTCACCACATTATTACCACACAGATGTTACTCGACACTTGGCTTATTGTAAGGTATAATTTTTAATATATTATGTCATCATTCTTGTTAATACTAAATTGGTACTTTGCTCTTTAAGACATAGGGAGACTTTATAATGTGTCTTGGTATTCTGGTACCTCTGAGTATTGTATAGATATTACTTTATTTTCCAAAATCTTTGTCATCATTCTGATAGAAAAAATTTGAAAATTTACAATATCCAGATTTTTTTGTTTTTATTTAATTTGTAGATTTATGAACATAATGATTTAAAGATTTAGAATATGTATTGCAAGATCAGATTTAAAACACGAAAATAACACTAATTTCACCACGTACCTAATATTAATAATATTTTTGCTGGCATATTCATAAGAAGTAACTAGCAAGACCACGTTGCTGACATTTCATAAAACGTTGCGTTGATGTCGCGACGATGTCGCGTGAGTGTGATCTTTAAAAATTCATTAATCGCCCATTGGCACTAATGATTTTTCTCGGGATTTGTGATTATTTTCAAATCTATTTGCTAATCTAGCCTTTTCTTCCTGTGCCATAACACATTTTTTCAGCACCTCGCGTTCATTACTTTTTGCTATGCTATTATAACCCGACATAATTAAAGTTACGTCGGTTAGGTGTAAAAAGTTGTGGGGTAATGACATTTTAATTGTGCAGCATTATTACGGGGCGTCGTCGGCCAGGGCTGTCGCATGCTCGTCCTGTTATTACGTATAATTGTATTACGCTTCGTTACGAAGAAAAAAGAGCAAATATGTTTAATTGACACAACGCTTTCTTTGTTCGAGGACACGTGTTTGGTTCACACGGAGTAGAGTAAGTATAGGTTATCTAAAACAAAATAACCTAGGTGTTAAAAATGTTGACAATTTCTGCAAAACTATAGTTATGATATCTATCCAAGAAGGTAGGCCAAGGGATTGTAAACTTAATGGTCCCAAACTTCGCGTGGGCATTAATAGGTAAATATTAAATAAACTGTAAATTCGTGTTTACGGAATTATGTCTTATAGTTTTAGAACTAATTTATGCATTAGTGATATTCGGACAAACATTGCTATAAGTTGATTTTTTTTCGTAAGGCTCATGTGATATCTGTTTTAGTTATAGCCAACGGAAAGCGATCAACATATTGTTAAAAGTAATAAATAAAAGAAGGAAAAAACAACTGTGTCTATTGAATATTTTACAAAAATCAACACGAATGTTCGTAATCTCCAATCGTCAAATTATAACGTCAAAGTGATTGCTATCAATCGTCACAGTATATAGTATCCCACGTAAAAATAAACGGAACACGTGATTTCATTGTAAAGCAAAAAAAGAAATTTAATCATGAGAAACAATAATAACGAATTCTTAGAAATTAGACTTGGGTGTAAGTACGGGAGCCACGCAACTTAAACTCGCCTTTATTTTTATGAATAAAACTAAATTTTTAACAATCGATTTGAAACCTTATTATACTCGATTTTGAGATATGTATTCCTTTGTTGCGAGTTGATGATTTCACTATTGTTAGGCTGTATGACTATCAATTATGGCCATAGTGTATGAGAGCGTATTGTGATCGAGCAGTAGCTTTCATTCGGACACTGACGATTGAAAATTAAAGAACCGATATAATTTGAGACGTGACTAGTGATGTGAAAGTCATGTTTAATTTTAGTAATGGACATATTGTTACAGGTTAATAATTTGATCGATTTAATTAAGTTAATAAATAAAAGTCGAGTCATTAGATTTAATTACCCAACTACAAAACACACTACAAAATCTATATTTTAATTTATTTGCTTAATTGCTATGCTTCTATCGTTGATTTTGATGACATTCTGCATTGCAAGTCTGATTGACATTTATAAATCATGCATTAAATTTCCTTACTGTTTACTTTTAAATTTTCATCTTTGTTTTTAATAATTATTAATCAAATGTCAAATAAATAAATAAAATAATATACAAGAATAAAATATTACATCCCATCACTATCGGTCCGGCATTAACACGTCATTCGTAGAGATGATAATAGCCCAGGAGCTGTGCCCCAGTTAATTGCTTTAATAACTTCCTGTGTCAAAATAACAAAAGAGTGGAGCGGTATTAACAAAACGAGTAATGACGGCGGTGTGGTATATTGCTCCTGTATGTTCAGACTGGGATGCTGTACAATGGGTTAAGTAGCTTTTGTGGTTCAAGAGTTGTTATGTGGGATATTGCTTTTATTTTATATTTTTGACACTCATTCATTAAAATAAACGGAGTTAATTAATGTTGTTTTAATGCCATATTATAATGATTAAACGTTACAATTAAAACTGTGGATTGTGGAATGAAACGGAACAATGAAATCTCGAAGAAAACGTTTTTTTTACAACAATGACTTTAAAAATTAACTTAAGAAACCAACTTTATAATTCAGTATTTTTTTGTTTAAAAAATAATACTTACAGAATTATAAATATTTAATTGTTTAAAATTTTTAGTGAGATTAACAAGGTATTCTATTACGAACAGAGAGTTAAATACAATTAAATTGGAATCATTACCCTGCCTACCTACTTACTTGTAACAAATAAATAATTGCGTTCGAAACATATACACAGCTCCTAGCCTATGTTTGATGTTTTAATTTCATTTTAAACCTTATTCCTTTGATTTAGAGTACACATATTAGAAAGGCTACATAAAAGTTTTAGAACAATTTGTATAAACATTATATTATTATTGCGCTAACGGTTTGACAATCATTGCACGAAAAGTGTGAAAATAATTACAGTGCCACAAACTTATTTAAGCCGATTGCAGGGGCGCTAGCATCGAAGCTATTGAAGGTAATTTGTCAAAGTATTCAAGGCGTATTCATTAGTTCTAGTTTTGGCCACCAGCACACATAAGTTTGTGGCACTGTATTTCTATTGACGTAGTATGTAGCCGCGTGTGTTTTATTTCATAAGGCTTAAGGTACAAATTGCAGTATCAAAATTTTAAAGTAATCATATTGTTTTATAGGTCACATTTTAAAATTACTAAATTTATGTTACGAAGATTGACACAAGAGACTGTTTTGGTACATTTATAAGTAGAACTGATTGTTTTTATTCATTCAGGTGACAGATAAGCGTGAAACTGTCTTAGGTAATTGGCCAAAAATACCCGTACAATACAAATATGTTGTGATATGTTTTGAATAGAAAAATTATCATTTATTAATATTTTTAGGTACCTATTTTATTAAATTTAATATCTAAGTGACGCGGTTTTGTATATTTTCTCATTCCACATCAAGGACAAGAATAGGGTGCAAGTTATAAGAGGAAAGAGAAAGAAAAGTCAAAATAAGTCTGCGGCAATTGGTAAGTTGCCAGTCTTATATTTTGATTCTCACACGTCCTCACCCTTTTTTCGTGAGTAGTCAGGAAAATGCATTACTGCATGTCCCGCCACTTGGGGAAGCGGCGGGGGTCTGTCAGGCCCTTCCCTCCCAAGGACACTTGAGGGATATACCGACTAAAAACCAGACTGACTGCCACCTTCTCCGTTATATAACAGCGCGGGGACTGACGATACTTCTTCAACCCCGCCAGCGGCGGGCGTCCGTAGAACCCAATCTCACGGCCAATCTCAAGGTCACGCACGGCTCTTTCAGCGGCGCCTGCTCCGCTTGGGGAACACGTCCTCACCTACATCAACCACCGATGTAAAAATGGGGTGTTATAAGTTTAACATGAAAATTTGTATATCCGTGACACCGTGTCCGTCTGTTGTATCGTCAACAAAGGGAAGAGTTAACCAGGCTGTAAATATGATTAAAGATTTCTAAACATTGCGTGATGGAATTTACTAAAATTTTATTAAGAATAGTATTAAACTATTAATATTGCACTATGTTATTACATAGGAAAGGTTAACCTTTTCCTTTGTTGACTGTGACTCCCAAAAAACCTGAACCTGATAATAATTTACAAATGAAGTTATCTTATGATTTGTACCACTCTGGAAGGAAGAGTGCATCAAGTCACAACCAACAATTCCGAGGGCCCGTCGTCACGCCAAGTGACTTGGCCCACGGGCCACATGTAATTACAGCTTCCTTTACAACATTATACGCTGATTTGTTTCAACAAAGACTAGTCGTGACAAGTTTGATGGATACACATATAAATTAAGTCTATAACTGAGTTGCACAAATTTTTAAGTTAATGACACACTTAGTCTGTATTTTTCCTTAATTAGACCCGACAATTATTGGTAGCATAAAAGTGTCATTCAATTTTACGCAACATTGCAATATTAACATTATTATTAGGTATAGCGAAACTATCACAACTTCCTTTTGTATCCCGCTTTCCCGTGGGAATTTCGAGAAATCCCTTCGTTTGTGTCAGCGTTGATCATCAGTCATTTAGTCATTCAAGGCATAGTATTTTATATGTATGGATTATGTGACACAGGTATAATATGAAACAGTAATATTCAAATATTAAGGTCACTTTCTATGACTGTACATTTATCCGCTTTTCTAAAACCGATGATAACACAACATTTTGTATTTTAAAACGATTTTCAGTGGCAAATATTTTTGTCACATAACTTTTATACTTATACTAAAGAAGTTTAATTTTATTACGTATCGAGGAGTCCTGTTTGCCATCTTATAAAAATCTATTGCGACATAAGACGCACGTGTGCTGTCCTTATTCCAATGAACACGGAAGCCCTTAATTAACATTGTCTAACTCCGTATGTCGACACGTGCTTTAAGTACTTCATTTGTATAGACTAAAGAAAGAACGTAAAAACACATACACACAGTCACACACCCTAATTGAATGAAATGAATTGTGATTTTTTTATGTCATTGTGTCTGCTGTAGCAGGCAAACGAGTGACCTGATTTAAAGTTTTACCGCTGCCTATTTATTTATTTAACTTTATTGACACAATACATAAGTACTGATACAATAGGCGGACTTAATGCTAAATTGCATTCTCTACCAGAACCATTGGGAAGTGCAGAGATTCACGAATGCGGTTTACTTGTTACTACTAATAACATTACTCAAAATTAATACAATGAACTTCAACAACACCCAGGGGCTCTACCAATGCATTGCCCGCTTACAATGAAGGTGGAAATAAGGAGTTAGGTTTCCGAATATGCTCATGCCAATATTCTGTCATAAATGTTCTCTTGATGATTTGTGTTTTTTTTTTCTTTTTAAATAAATAAATAAATATAAAGGGACAATACATACAGATTGAGCTAGCCCCAAAGTAAGTTCGAAACTTGTGTTATGGGATATTATATTTTATAACAAATACATATATAAACATCCAAGACCCGAGGACAATCAGAAAAAGTTCGTTTTTCATCATGACCCGATCGGGGATCGAATCGGGGACCTCCTGGGTGGCGGTCTGGCGTGGTAACCATTACGCCACGGAGGTCGTCAAAAGATTGAATAAAAGAATCAAGAATTAATTGGTTTATTCAGAGACACACTACTTTATTGCACTTAAAGCGACCTTACAAATGTTTAATTAATCTGCTCTACAAGCTACCACATAGACTTAGCATACGTGAGCTACCACCATTTCGGAAACAAAACCAAAATGACCACCGGTAAAAGAAATGCGCTCCGCTTGGCTTGGTCTTGGCGGGGGCACGGGATGGACTAAGTTCTGACACATTATTAAAAATACAATCCAATCCAACTAATATTATAAAGGCAAAAGTAAGTTTGTTATTTCTTCACGCTCAAACCGCTGGGTCAATTTTTATGATATTTGGTACGTAGGATACTATAGGCTACTATAGGATACCTTGGATTAACACATAGGGTACTTTTTATTCCGAAAAATACGTTATTCCCGTAGGATTTGGTCAAAAGTCTGATATATATGGCGCTGCTGTGCATACAATTAAAGGCGAGTAACACTAGTCATCTAGTCTTCTATAATAGATCTATAAAAAAATACAAAAATGTTTACATAAATCATACAACTCTATTGTTTAACATCGAAATGAAAATTAAATTAATAACAGGTTATTAAAATTAATTAAACACTAGTTTTTTACGTGAATGTATCTATGTTCATTAATTAAAGCATCCGCTCAGTAAACGCGACCACACCCCCTGTGTTTATACAAGTTGTACAAACGATTATACAAGTAACAATTACAAGAATTCTGTTATTAACATAATTGTGGACATTTGTTACCGATGAAACTTGGACTGTGAAATTACAGCCGGTATTACTTAAGTGCTAATTTTACATTGTAACAATAACGTGTACAAATACTACTTTAAGTTTCATTATAAAAGCGGGTTCACATTATAATGTGAACCCAACACAGACAGATTCCGATATATCGGAACGACAGTTTTATCGTTGGCCGCCTGTCGTGTTACTGCCCCTCTATTCTTGTAAAAAAGTTTCAATCTCATTTCAAACTTACGCACTATTTTGCTTAATGTCTATTTTGTATGAGTGAGACAGCGTGCAGCGCTTGACATTGACATGAGAGGAGACTGACTGACAGTTTTTGTTACAAAAATGGCTGTTCACGGTACGTAACGAAACACGAATGCACTAGCCTAAAATGTAACATCTTATATACCGTGACTGTATGTACATAAAGATTTATGATTATAACTATAAGTTGTCGAACTGACCTAATGCAAAATAGTATACCAATATTATACCCGATAGAAATCGTGGCTGAACTTAATAATAAAATTGTGTCGTCGACAGTCCAGTAGATTTACGGTTAATTGCTCAAAACGATTTTTAAAGTTAATGGCACATTAATATGACACTGTCAAACGAAAGAAGAAGAAAACAGATAGCTTGAGACTTAATGTGGAATTAAAATACTTTCAGAAAATGTCTGTTAGTGTTGCGCTAATGTGCACCATTGAAATTCATTAAGCCAATATCTATCCGACATTTTTGTCGTTCCGGTAAAACTATCGTTGCGAGTGTTCCGACAATGTTAATCGACTCTTACTTAACAAACACTTATATATATGTAATTATTCTCAATAACAATAAACTTACAATTGAAGATATTTTCGAATTCAAATCTTATTTCAAATACAAAACAATGTTAATCCTTTAACAGTAATATGAAAAAATGTATTCAAATAGAAAAAGGGGAAGGCGTTTCTTGATAAATTACGATAGAATTTCTGATGTTTCCCATAAGTATGGTAATGTATTTATAATTTGTTTGTTTTATCTAATTTGAATTTTATTGTGTTTGATTGGCCGTTTAATATATTCTATTGTTATTGCTTTTAATTGGAGTATTACATGGACTTTTGAAGGGTTGAAGCACGTGCTGCGTTTAACTTTTTTTTTCTTTCAACAGTATTTTATTGTTTTTTTTTTATTTGTTTGCACTCTATAAGAGCTGGTTCAGACACGACGGATTCCGCGCGGATGCAAACCGCGCGGTTAGACCGCGCGGATATTATTTACATTAGCGCCTATTCATTCGTTCAATTTCGTTCATACCTGTCCGCGCGGAATCCGCCGTGTCTGAACCAGCTCTAATACATCACCTACAGACTATAAATTATGACTCTTGTTTTTTTGCTATCAATTGTTACAGTCGGCCAATGAAATACGTGAGAAGGACCGTAAAATTATGATTCGTGAGATTTACTCGAATTTTTAATTATCAATATTATTAATATTGTACTATGTAATTAATTACAAAGATCATTAACGATCTTTTTATTATTGGCATAAAAATCTTTGTTCTTCATTGATTGACTGTACGTACATAAGATGCTATGCACACGGCGTGTTTTAACGCGTGAAGGACGCGCGACGCGACACATACGAGACCGGTCAATGCTATCCAAAAATTTCTCATTCAAGTTAACATTAGGTGACACGTATGTTCGTTTGCCAACTTCTTACGTAAAAAAAGTTAGTCTTAGCATGCGAATTGGCGAACAAGCAAAGTTTTAGTCGATATAGGTACTTACTTAAAATATTCCACAACAATTACTTAAGTTCCATAATAAATGATAAATTATAATTAAACTCTGCGATTACTTACGTGTATCTACATGGTGCGTTTATGAAAACCCAGTGTTTTGCTTGCTTGTCCTCCTCTCCTTGGTTTAATTGAGGCTTTCGATCAACTACAAAACGGCTAATTGTAGCTCCAAGTGCTTATTCAACTTGTACTCACAATTACGAAGATAAGAACGATACTGGAAACGTCTATCTGTGATGGAAGCTCCGTATTAGCCATGTATTCAAAAGATTTATTATTAGAAATAAAATCAATAAGAGATTTAAATTTATTTATTTATTATATTATATTTCTACCAAAATCTTATACATGGCAGACAAATCGAAAATCAAAGTTATTTTAACCCTTTCGCAATTTCTTTTTTGTTTTTATTTACATATACAAAATATTTTATTCTTAAAACCACGGAGGTTTGTAACAAAATGCAAAGAATAAATTAAGAGTTAATGTACAGTCGAGAGCATGTCAACCTTTACATATCGGACTATGTACCATTCTTAAGTTCTATGTCATGCGAGCCATAATCGTACTGCAAGTGGAAAGCTCAACTTACACCTGACTGTACAAACATGAGAGCTTTACTACCTTATTATAATAATTTACCGGAAAATTCAAAATTAATTATTTTTATTAAATTATAAATATGCAAGATTATAATTGAAACTGTTAGATACAAATTTTGGCGTAAAAAAATGTACGAAACAAAGACTGATCATCGCCTTGTACGTACGTACCTAGCAATAGGAGAGAAGTCGGTTATGCATAGGGATTTTCTGTATACAAGATGGGGTTTTACCGAAATTTGAGTTTAGCTAGTTAATATTACATTAGTTAATAAATATATAGGGACAATTCATACAGATTGAGCTAGCCCCAAAGTAAGTTCGAAACTTTTGATATGGGATACTAACTCAACGATATTATATTTTATAACAAATACAATAGATAAACATTCAAGACCCGAGGCCAAACAGAAAAAGTTCGTTTTTCATCATGACCCGACCGAGATCGAACCCGGGACCTCCTGGGTGGCGGTCTGGCTTGGTAACCATTACGCCACGGAGGTCGTCAATATAGTACATACATAGTTATATTACATTAGTTTCATCGATCGGGTCGAACGTATACGAAATCATAGTAATATCACATACTCTTATTACATACTTCCTACTCCGACTATCTTCTTTCTGATTAAATTCGGTGTGAGTTCCAAGACAGCTGTAGTTTTCTCCCCCGGGACGTCAATAAGCTTCATCGCTTATTGTCAATCTAAGGTCGCGGTTGTTGATCCTGGCTACACAGGAGACACAGCGGTGGGAATGTGTGGTGGGCTTGTTCCGATACTCATAATACAGTTGTTATATACTGTGGTCACACCACTACCGCTCTGGCAACACTGGACCGGCGGCGAGCATATTATTATGTAGAAAAAACTATAATGGCGTCTAAAGTGTAATTCAGGTTATTCAGGTGTAATTGTCACGTTGTATTGAAGTTAGTAATACAATATTATCAGTAGTGAAGAAGTGTTTTATTTAATAGGGTTAGAACATAAAAACAGTAACAAGTTTACAAAAACTGATGCCACATCTAGTGGAGTTTCATATTCTGCATCACTGCTTATTGTTCCACTTGATTCCTGCAATATGCGCCCTCAGGTGAATTGTGAGACCGCAACAGGCATTATGGTGGTAATGAAAGAATTGCCTTTTAACTGGCACTTATTAACATTTACACCAATATACAAGAAAAATATACAGTGGAAATAATTAATAGGTACTTTTGTTAAGTATATTTTACAAATATTAATTTGAAATGCTATTTTTAAACTACCAGTCTGTGAACGCAACTTCACAATCACGACTATAGTTAAATAAATTGGAATTTCTTAGTTTTAACATCAATTATTATCCCATGGGAATTATGACATTATTCGAGATAAAAATACTAGTGGTAATGCCAATCCAGGTGTTAGATTATAACCATATTATTTTAACCGTTTTAAACATATATACAAATACACATTCCGGAAACTGATATTTATACAAATTAAACTGGTTTCTACAAATTAAATCTCTAACTTCTCGAGTCCGGAAACTGATATTTATTTTTAAAAATCTCAGAAGTGTTGCGAATTTTGATACACTAAAGAGTACCTATTTCGCGCTGTGTCAGTCCGTCCTGATGTATGGTGTCGGGGTCTGGGGATCAGCAGCAAAAACCAACCTGTTACCATTGGAAAGGGCACAGAGGGCTGTACTTAAAGTGATGACTCGTAAGCCATACCGGTACCCAACCTCCCAACTTTATACGGACGTAGAAGTGTTATCAGTGAGACAGCTCTTTGTGCTACAAACAGTACTTAAAAAACACACCCTACTAAAGTTTGACCCAAACCTCAACTCTAACCGATGTCGTGCTCGCGACGCGCCCCGAGCCACACGTTCCCGGTGTTTCCGCGCCACGCTGCACGCCCCGCTCCCAACGGCCGTTTACGTATTACGTAACTGCCACTTCGAATTACGTGTTTCTTTGTTTTTTTGAAAACAAAGAAACATTATCAGATTTTTAGAAGTTTCTTTTTAACTTTCGCGCGATTTTTGATTAAAACCACAGTTTCGTGGTCTGGTTTTGCGCGTAACCTAACGGTGCCAACCGCGCGCAAACACCAGGAGTGCGACCCGGGCACTCGCTGATCCCCTTCTGGGTGAAGCAAGTTACCCGGACGGGGCTAGCACCACCGGCCTAGGGGGCTCCCCTGACCGACGCTAGCTGTCGCCCCCTCCCACCTACCCCTTCCCCTTCCTATTCTTAGTGAACGGTTTGGGCGCATAGGGCTTCGGCTCACAGCTACCCTCCGATCACTAAGCAGCTAGGGCCCTCTGACACATTGAGATTGGTCAGAGGATTACAAGCTTAGGGCTCACCCAGTTACACCCCCCCCGCCTCACCCGGCGCGGGGGACTAGGCATACACACCTCGGGTGTTCCCCCCGAGCGCGTTTTATTAGGCACGACCGCCGCAAGGTTTCTTCGCAGACTCTTCCTTGCGGAACGTGACGGGAGCGAACTGCGATAAAATCGTTAGTTGCTAGGTTTCTTAAAGTTAGGCCGGTCGCCATGGCGACCGACCCGCTTGCGGCACTAGATGCCATGATCTCTTTTTTAGTTAGGCGATGCCCCGACCTGTCTCAGTCTGAGCGATCTGAGATAGAATTAATTAGAAGAAGCGTCTCTCCCCCCTCGGCCCCTCTGGCCGATACCCTCTCAGCCCCTCAGGCCTCCGAGCGCGCCGCGCTCCCCGCGCCCCTTGCAAACGCCTCGCGCCCTGCCGCGCCCTCCGAGATCGCCGCGCGAACCGCGCGCGCTGCGCGCGCCGCCCCCGCCCCGACCCCCCCGCCATTTGCGAACACCGCGCGCCCCGCCGCACCCTCCGAAACCGCCGCGCGCGACGTATCCGCTGCGCGCGCCGCCCCCGCCGCGACCTCCTCGCCTCTTGCGAATACCGCGCGCTCCACCGCATCCTCCGAAACCGACGCGCGCGACGCGCCCGCTGCGTCCGCCGCGGCCCCTGCGACCGCCGCGCGCGACGCACCCTCCGCGCCCCCCGCGCCCCCTGCGCCCTCCGCTGATTCGTCTCCGGCCCTTCTGGCCCTAAACGATGAAATGGAGGTTGTTTCCGAGTCCTCCTCGGAATCCTCTTCCGAGCCCACGTCCGATTCCGACGAATTTGTAATGGCCTCAGGCCGAAAGCGCACTAGGCGCAACAAAGGCGCCGCCAAGAAGGCCGCTAAATTAGCCGACGGCATTTCTCCCGCCGCGGCTTCTGATTCCCCTGCTTCGCCCCCCGCGGCTGAACAGGGTGCCGAGGGAGCTTCTCTCCCCACCCCTCCAAAGCGCTCTCAGCGCCCACCGGCGGTCGTTATCACGAACCGCCATAGGTGGATGGCCATCAAGGCCCGATGTGATGCAAATGGCATCTTTTTCATTGCTGAAACCCGCACTGAGGGTATCAGGCTCAAAACGGAGACTATCTCCGACTATCGCAATTTAACGCGACTTCTCGACGGTATGTCGATATCATTCCACACGTGGAGTGTCGAGGAAGACCGGCGCCTCCGCGTCGTCATTCGGGGGGTCCCAAAGGAGATCGGGTGCGAAGACGTACTCGAGGACCTAAAGGCCCAAAAACTTCCCGTCATAGAGGTGCACCGTATGCACCGTGGGCCTTCCGCCCCATTCAACATGGTTCTGGCCATTCTGGACAGGACCAACTTAAAAGAGGCCAAAGCCATTTTTAATATATCTAAAGTTTGTGGACTGTCTGGGATCGTCGTCGAGGCCCCACACCACAAAGGCACTGTGGGTCAATGCCACAGATGTCAGTTGTACGGGCACTCGGCAAGAAATTGCCATAATACACCGCGTTGTGTGAAATGCCCAGGTGCACACTCGACACTAGAATGTCCGCGCCCCAAAGACCGCGCGCTATGCTCGGAACCTCCGAGCTGCGTAAACTGCGGGGAGGTGGGGCACCCAGCGAACTACCGAGGGTGCCCAAAAGCACCTAAGGTGAAGAGCCGGAGGCCCGCTCCCTCCCCACCTAAAACTCAAGCCGCCCCTAAGACGGCCAATGTTAGCCCCCCCCAGCCTCAGACTGCCGAGGCCGCCCCGGCATCAACAAAGGCTCCGGTGCCTCCACCAGTTGTGTCGCATTCGTGGCGATACAGAACTAATAAGGTTCCCCCCCCGCAGGGCAGCCCCTCAGGCCAACCTGCACCCGCGGTGGTGATTGCGACCCCTCCACCTTCTCCAAAAGTGGCACCGCTGCCACCAACCCCATTCGTGAATGCTGAGATCGAAGGTCTTTTTAAACTCGCAGCCGTAATAGACATCGATAGAATTTTAAGTATGGCCGCCTTGGTCAAACAACACGAGGGCAACGCAAATGCTCTCTTAATGGCCTTCTGCCAATATAGTGATGTACTCACTATCCTCAAAAATTTTAGGTTTTAGTTATGGATCTACACCATAACACGAGTAGAGTCAAACCGACCTCCCTAAAAATCGGCTACTTCAACGCCAATGGGCTTCGTACCCAGAGGTCTGAGGTAGCCGATTTTCTCTACACCCATCAATTGGACGTTCTCCTCATCCAGGAGACGTTCCTCAAGCCGTCAATTCGCGATCCCAAAATCGCGAATTACAAAATCATTCGTAATGATCGCACAGTCTCTGCCTTCGGTGGCACTCTCATTTACTACAAAGCGACATTACACTGCACGCCTGTGGATACACCAAATCTCGTGCACATCGAAGCCTCTGTCTGTAGATTAGGAATGACAGGTCACCAATCCATATATTTAGTGTCAGCCTATCTAGCTCCCACTAACAATAGCTCCTCAAGCCCTAGATCACTACTTGACAGTGATATACAAAACCTTCTAGATCTTGGTCCGTCTGTTATCATAGCGGGCGATCTAAATGCCAAGCACCTTGCTTGGTGTAGCCAAACCACAAACCAACGTGGTAGACAACTCGAGCGACTCTCAGAGAGCCTCAACTTCGACGTAGTAGCACCTATGTCACCTACTCACTATCCAGACAATGTTAATCATCGTCCGGACGTCCTAGACGTAGCCCTCCTAAAGAACATCAATCTTAGATTGAGTTCTATAGAAGTGCACTCTGCACTCACTTCAGATCATAGGCCTGTCATTATTGCCCTCTCGCCCAGAGTGAGCATTCCTAACGTGGCAGCCTCAGACCCCACAAGAGTCAAGACTGACTGGTTCAGCCTAGGAGAAGGCCTTAAGTCTATCTCATCTCCTTTGTTAGACCCGATTCCAGACGAGATAGTCTCAATTCCCGACGCAATAGGTGCAATTGACTCATTAACAGCGCACGTGCAGAAGGTGGTTAGCGATTGCTCGCGCCGCGTCCCAGTGAACGCTCATCGTCGCTGGGAACTGCCGCCAGATGCCCGTGCTCTGTTAACTGAGAAAAACGCAGCTCAAAGGGCTTACTTCTCTTTTCCCTCTGAGCAGAACCGTGTCCGCATGCGCGCTGCCCAATCAGCGGTTAAGCGTCGCATTAGACAGCTTAGGAACGATCAGTGGGACGAGACACTTACAAATATGGTCCCCTCTCAAAAAGCCTTCTGGAACCTCACCAGAGCCCTTAAGGCAGATACAGTGGCTGCCACCCCCCCGTTAGTACAGTCAGATCCCTCCCTCCCCCTCGCCTTCGAGGACGAGGAAAAAGCTGAATGCTTAGCATCCAGTCTTGAGGCACAATGTGCACCTAGCACACTCCCCGTTGATCCAGATCACCTACTCGAGGTCGATACTGAGGTTTTCAACAATCTCGCGAGCCCTCTCACAGATGCCGACCCGCCGATAGAGCCGGTAACCCCCGATGAGGTAGAGTCCCTTATCAGAGATTTACATAATAGGAAGGCCCCGGGGCCTGACGGGATTTCTAATAGAGTCATCAAGCTCTTCCCCGCGCACCTTATTCTTCTTCTGACCGCCATTTTCAATGCGGCATTAAAAAACAGTATTTTCCCCAAATCTTGGAAGGAAGCCACCGTCATTGGCATTCCAAAACCCGGCAAGCCCAAGGATCAGCCCTCGAGCTATCGCCCAATCAGTCTCCTTAGTTCCATAGGAAAGATCTATGAGCGCATTATTCTCGCTCGTCTCAAAGATTTTTCCCTTGCTAATAATCTTTTACCTGACGCACAGTTTGGTTTTAGAGCCAAACACTCTTGTGTCCAACAAGTGCATCGCATAGTCGAACACGTGTTGGACCGGAGAGCGAACAGATCCCGCCCGCACAAAACGGGCGCTCTCTTTTTCGACGTGGCAAAGGCGTTCGACAAAGTATGGCACAACGGGCTTATCTATAAGCTCTACAAACTTAATGTGCCAAACCGTCTCGTGCTCATCATACGAGACTACTTGTCGAATCGCTCTTTCCGCTATAGGGTGGATGGGGCACTATCCCCCCCTCACACCATAAGAGCCGGAGTACCACAAGGATCCGTGCTCTCCCCCCTCCTATACACGCTTTACACAAGCGACTTCCCTCAATTTAGACCCAGTCCACTTGCGACTCATACTGCCCTTTTCGCAGATGATACAGCTATCTTTTGTTCGGCTTCTAGTACACCCGCCATAGTAAAGTCCCTCCAAGCCGCCGCCAACTCCCTTGGCGACTGGTTTAGGAAATGGCGCATAGAAGTTAATCCAGATAAAAGCGCCGCTATCCTCTTCTCCAGAGGTACTACGCCAAATCCCTCCACTAAAGTCAAGATGTTCGGACAACCGATCCCTTGGGAAAAGAAAGTCCGTTATTTAGGTGTCACACTCGATAGGGGACTCACCTTCGAACATCATATAAAGATTGTCCGCGACCGCGCTGCTTTCGCGCTAGGCCGCTTACATTGTCTGCTTAATGGGCGCAGTAAACTCTCTCTTAGAAATAAGGTGAGAGTTTACACAACGTGCATTAGGCCGATAATGACATACGCAAGTCCAGTTTTCGCTCACGCCGCGCCCTCTCATATCCACAGGCTGCAAACCATTCAGAATAGGTTTTTGCGCAAAGCCATCGGTGGGCTTTGGTTCGTTAGGAACAAAAACCTCCACATTGACTTAGGTGTGCCGACCATCTCGCACCACCTAAAGCAATGTTCTGTCAAATACTTCGACTCACTCAATCATCACCCAAATCCGTTGGTGAAAGCCGCAGGGGATTATTCCGCTCCGGCTGACACCAGCAGGTCCAAACGTCGTCCGCGGCACGTCCTCAACGACCCGGATGACTCCATTACAGTCGCCATCGAGGCGTATAAACAATTAGATTCCGCGACACAAACTAGACACACACGTCCGTCATATCGGCCCCGCCGGCGGGGCCGCGCGTCGCGCCACCTTCCTGTAGGGACTCGGTTTTCGCGGTACCGGCACGTGCCCGGCCGCTTCTCTCCAATCCGTTCGCCTTCCCCCAGTGTCGCCATAGGCCGAGGTTCGAGCCCCCCTCTGGGGCGCCCCTAGGCAGACGCTGTAAATTTTTGGCGGTGAGAGCCCTACGCTCCCGCAACAGTCCGGTGTCTCAGAAGAGGGTGTTAGTACACCCGAACTGAACTTTTCAATTAATAAAAAAAAAAAAAAAAAAAAAAAAAAAAAAAAAAAAAAAAAAAAAAAAAAACTCTAACCGACGACGAAATCTTCGCTATAAGGTTTGCACAATACAGCAGCATAGAACCTCACTTGCAAAACGTAACTTTCGTGTATTAGGCTCAAAACTTTATAATAAATTAAACAAAGAAAATAATATTTATTCATGCACAAAATTCGTCTGCAAAGTACTTCTTCAAAATTTTCTACGCACATTAAATTACACTGAGACCGAAAACCTACTTCTTTAACTGTCTACCATGCACGCATACAAATACACAGACACACACACACACACACACACACACACACACACACACACTGGCGCGCGCGCCACACACACATTGAGCACATACATAAATTACACACCCCATCTTTTGTACCCTGCAAACTAATTTAGTTATAGTTAAGTAAGTACCTATCTTGGACCTAATTCCTTTTGTCCTTCTTTAAACTACTAAAGGTTTCCCAAAATAACAGACTAGTCTAGTTTGGGAAACTTTGATCATAATTATATAATACTTAATTGCCATATTAGTCATACGCGCTACAAACTGTTAGTCCACTACCATCCGGCTACAACAGTCTCTGAGATACAGACTAACGTCTAGTTCAGAGATGAGTTGTCGCCGGTTGGAACAGGGGACTTAAATATTAATATAACACAATCTTGATACAAACCTGTATCGCTTGTATGTACCACTTTGTTATTTTTAAGTTTTTATGGCTAAATAAAGAGTTATTATTATTAAAAAAAAAAAAAAAAAAAAAAAAAAACATTGGTAGGTGCCATTCTCATTGACTTTATTTTTTTATAATACACTTTGGTCTATATTTAGGTGTTAATAGATAATGTTAGTTTATCTAGAATATTGTATTAGTTTTATTCTACACACACCATAAATTATACAGAGTAAATGAATTGCATAGTAATTTTTCAACGCGGCAATAAATCTATGAGTTTGCCGACAATAACAGCGAAACCACTAAAATTTAGTAATAAATCTTGTTAGTTAAAAATAGTTCATTACAATATTAAGAAGGTCGAGATTTTTTTAATAGAATAATATATCTAACCGTTGAAATAAAAATAATAAGAACTGTCACGAAAATGTTAAAATTTATTGTAAGGAAATAATGTAAGTTCATATAGGCTCGGTTTCATCACTCCCGAATAGCATATTCGTCAAATAAACTGTCAGTTTTTGATATGGATCACTTCTTATTTGACGAATAGCTAAACGGAACTTTAATCGCAAGTGGATTAACGGGCCTTCAATTTATTTTTGTACTAAGTGTGAAATTAACCCTTTCCGTGCCGAGTCTTAGGAAGAAAGGGACTTGTGTTGCGGCTTTAATTGTATTTTTTATAATTAAAGTAATTTCGAAGTGTGGTTTTGGAAAACGACGCGAGCGACGATTCTTTGTTGGTATAATAATATGATTTGTTATACAAGTGTATATTATAAAGAACATTTATTTATGTTTCTTTGTTGAGTTTTGTATACAAGGATAAAATTAGCAGTTAATAATGCGGTATCTACAAATAACATTCAACATATTTATCGACTGTTACACGAAGCGATTTATTAAGAAAATAAAAGTTTGATCTAATCGCAATTGCTACTTGATTTAGTGATAGGAAATCCACAGAAGTTAGTCCTGGATTCGAGATCGCCGCCTTGTCAACGAAGGTCGTCAAGATGGCGACCTCGGATCTTCACCGTACCACGTTGCCTTTTTAAAGTGTACTTTTTTTGATAAAAAGTGTTCATTTCAAATACTCGACATTGGCGAAATTGTCTGTGTCGCTAAGTCACGACAGAAACGCCATTAAATAAGAAAAGATTAAGATTAACAGTCCTGGGGTTACCATCATCTTTTACCTAACTACTCACGTTTTGAATTGGTTCCGTTTAGGTACCTAAACGTAATCGCATTATTTCGTACCACCATCTCTCATAAACAGGATCTCATTTCGTCGGATGAGCAAATGAAAATTGTCGCTGATTAGTTGCAGCGGTGCGTTCAAAACAAACCATTAATTCGTTTTGGTCATTACCGGTTTTTTAAAACAACCTAATTTTATTATTTATCTATTTTAAAATTGTTTAAGATGTAAATTAATCTATATTCAAACGAAAAACATAGATTTTTTATAGATTATAGACAGATTAAACGGGGTATACTTTCTTATACTTGCATAAAAAAAGTATTTAACGAAAATTAAATATTACACGTTCAAAACGCACCCTGTCGGATCGGACTGACACAAATGTCAAGTCAATCTTGTGAAGTGAAATCGCGTTTTACGAATTGAAATAAATTTACGCCTCGTCATTTTCCATCTGCGACCGTAGCAGCTACGCCTCCGCATCTAACTCCTAGACGCAGAACAACGCGTGACAGGCGGAGACGTGGTGGTGTGGTGATATGAATTCTGTGGTGATGGTGAACCGGCGTTGAAATAAGATGCAGCACGCAGGGCGTTGTGTGCTGACTCAATAAAAAAAGCCAATTTATCGAGGGAGATATTGGTATTTTTTAGGAATTTAGTAGAGGAGAATAAGAGATATAAAAATATATTAATTTCTATAATTTAATATTTACTACTATTGTTAACTAGCATAACATTATTGATGAATATCATATCACATCATAACATTTTTTTATAATGTTAATGTTCATAACAATAAATGTAATTTATATAAATGTTACAACAATACATTTTGTGTGGTCGTTTTCTTTACTTTCTTATATATTTACTCGTTTCTTATAATTATTAAATTATATAAAACAATTCGCACCAAGTAGCCATATTTAGATAGAAATTTGATAGATATTACCGTCAATTTTCATAGGCAACAGCGACATTTGGCGGCTGGCGGGTGAACTAAAATTAAAAAAAAGCGATGGCCATTTTCCAACTTCACATGGCGTCTGATGGACCGCGGACCATTTGATACCATTGACGTTATTTATTTTATTAGTTGTTTATTTACTTAAAATGTAAATAAAATATAATTGGATACTTAAATACTCAAAATTCTATATATTCCGTCGGTTGGGGGATGTCTTTGGAGCGCTAACAAAGAAATATATTTAGAAAATAAAGGGTAGCGTATACATACCATGTATAAAGGTATATAGTTGAAATTTTAGTTCATATCTCAGCCAGTGCATGGCAGCACCTTCCATACATGACGATTTTACCCCGGAGTTGCCACTCTGTCCTCCTTGACAGTCCTTGATTCAGTTTAGGTTGACAGCTCTTTTGACAGATCAATTCTTTCAATTTAGGTCGTGGAAAGACATGGTGGTACGAAAGTTCATACAAAATGAATGAATAATATCTGCTGAATCGCTGTCACCTAAACCGAGTCGTTTAGAATACATGGTGGTACGAAATAACGATTCTATTCTGTTTAGGTCTTGAATTGAATGGGAATAAGAGATGGTGGTAACCCTGCTGTTGATTTCAAATACAGTTTTTTTTTATTCTACTTTCAGATTTTATGTGAATGTTTACTGGCCACAATAAAGAAATACATTTTAAAGTTATAATAATACATTTATTTGTCATTGTCATATCAAGAAAGAAAAAGGAAATAATATGTAGCTTGAGACTTAGTGCGTTTATTTGTTAAATTTCATAAAATGTTAAAGAAATGTCTAATTTTAAGAACCGTCATGTCAGGTTAGTGTTTGACTTCTTTGGTCAGTCTGACAGAACAAAAAGTACACGGGTTTTTTATCGATTACACCACACTGACACCCAATTTTGAACTATCGATAAATCTATATAACCGCTACTGCACTATCAGGCGCTAAGTGGACAACCGATCCCTCCCTATTATTACTCAAAATAAACTCCTCTTATCTAACCCTAGATCGCGGAGGCGGCAACTTAATAACCGCTAATGAGTGTTTTTATTATTTCAGTTGTAAAATAATTTCTTATACGGCGCCTCTTTATACTAGATAAACATCAAAACCCGCTTCGCACCTCCATCTGATAATCGAATTAATGCTCTCATACCATTTCACGCTGGTTTATGGCTTTCTGTGATGTTAATACAGGGTTTGAGCGGTAATTTCGGGTTATCAGTGCATTCGATTGAATTGATCTGAATTTTTTTGAAGTATTGTTGCCGAATGCGAATAATACGGAAGTTTCGTAATTTATGCCGAATTGGTTTTTGGGCGGCGCTTGAAGGGTTACTCGGCTTTCACTTGATGTATCACTGTGGTGTAATTCTGTTTTTGTTTTTATTTATGTAGGTATGCAGGTATTGACCCAAGTATTGTTTTCGAATGGATTAAATTATTTTCAAATAACAAAAAACGCAATAAAAAAAATAAAAAAATCGATTATTTTTCGTAAAGTTTTTATTTAATAATATACCCAGTATAAAAACTAAATTAGTGTATCTTTGAAAAGTAGAAGGTAGAAGAAGAAGACAAGATGACGGTAACATTAAAAATATATAAAATTTGCAATCTATTTCTTTCTTGATATGTTGACACTTTTATTTTATTCAGCCATATTTTAGTCTACAACTTTATTTTCTTATAACTATGATTGCCGCCGTGAACAGTTGTTGTCACGTCGAAATAATAAAATTGTTACGAGCCGAAAGACAAAATATCAAGAAAATCTTTTGAGAAGACTTACTGCGGATGGTACATCGACGATACCAGGTTATCTGACTAGTATTCCAAAATTTCTGTATCAAGACGTAGCGATCGGCCGATTGCCGAATCCGATAACACGCCCCATTCCCAAATAACGCTTGTATTAAACAAAATGTATAATAATGAACGACTCTTTAATTCAGACTGTTTATCTTTTGTGTTATAACGACCGACGAGTGTTGATGTTTCTTAATAACATGTAATTTTCATTTCTCGATTTCCGAATTTTGTTCGGCATCGTCTAATTTGACTCATTTTATGGTTTCATGAATTTTTATGAGTAAAAAAATGAATGTAAAAAAATATCTTTTGTTATTTTAATCATTATGATGTTTTTGCGATTATTATAAAACATGTTTAGGGTTAAACAACTTATTTAATTTGGCACAAAGGGGCTAAGGTTCACCTGCTGGGTTATTTGATGTTTACTCATTATGCTTTTTTTTATCACGCCGTGGTCCCTAAAACGCTGTACGCAATGTCCGACTTTAGCGTAAACGTGTCTATTCTGTCGTCTGTCATTTGTATGTCGTTCATACGTCATATCAATAACTAATTGACATTATAGGTACTAGTATTCCTATAGAAGTCTAAAATTGTGACACCAGCGCAGCGTGACATTTTGTAGGCGGCCGACAACGTTATAGTAGAGTAGACCATGACCTTACACAAGTTAAAACGTAATTTAAGTAAAGATAAAAAATGAAATCTCATTAACGTTTACTTAAGTTTATTTTATTATATTATGTTTAAATATAGCCTATACATTGGTTGTATGTAACCTAGAACTAAGTATATTTAAGTCTGCCATTGTCCTTTGTGAAGAAAAATAAACGTTTTTTTTTAATTATTATTTTTTATATTTGAAAAAAGATTGAAGATACATAACTTATGGTTGAAAGTTATTTAAAAAAAATAATTAAAGATAAATTTATAGTTAAGTAACCTAGCTGATCTGATAGTAACAGATATAAGCCAAAACCCGTATGGAAAACACGCTGCCGAATTCTAAATTTAATATTATTTACATTTGGCTATCGAGAGCGCGTAATTAATACAATCTTTGTTAGAGGGTAATTTGCCAGAGCTAATACCGGCATGTGTAATCTTCAAAGGGGATTTAGAAACACGCGTTCTAATCTATTTTAGTCGCGTTCGGAACAGAGAAATGTTTACAATCTCTGTAGAACACTTCGGCGCATCCGATGGTCGTTACGCGCTAACGCATCGCCTCTGACTCAGTGGTATGTGATTGGTTTTGATGCGTCCATTAATGGCGCACACTCCATTTTCATATTTAGAATTTTGCAATTAATTAAAAATAATTTATTCGATGCCACAATTCAATTGTTTTATGACGTCTTACAGACTCTATAAACTCGTCGGTTCATTATTTTGAGTTCCGAGTTAAATTTAGATCGCAGTGCTTCTTCTTCTTTTCGTGTGCTTCACGCAATTAGTGTCAACAGTGTTTTTATGTCATCTAAAGGTCATTGATTTGACTTGACAACAGTTTCACAATTTTATTTCTAACTAGAGAAACCCGCGCAACTTCGTTTGCGTTTATACCGCTTTCCCGAGGGAATTTAAAAAAAATCCTTTCTTATCAGTTGCCTACATCATACACCACACTTTTCAGAACACACCCAGGTTTCAGGCTTCAGGTCTCTACGATCAAGACAAAACATTTTCATATGTATAGATGACTATTTTTCTATTTATATAGGTACTTCTCATTACAGTCTTTGGAGTTTATGAAATAGGCTAGCCCGACCGGTAAAGTGCCACCCTTTTACAGAATATTGACGTGAAACAGCAATGCGTTTCGTTCGGAGAGTGAAATATCCGAAATTCTTGTTTGCCACCTTTGTGACATAAAAAAAATCTAGCTCCGTCCTTATACTATTTCTCGCTATATCCTGTTTTTTCCTGTTATAGGTCGGTAACGGGTCAGGTACCCTAGAATCTATGTGCTCCATAGTCGTAATCACCTAACATCAAATTATCCATATTCCTGAGCTTGTTTTCCAACCATTTCCGTAAAAAAATATTTAAGTATATCGGTATTTCAATACATACAACCTCGGCCTACAACCATCATCCCTACAACAACACTACGAAATATTAGAGCGAGTCGACGTAATGAGATTTCCTATAAGTGAGAAAGAGACAATATCAATATGCCATTTAACCATTAACCAATTTAACTTGAACCCTGTCAAATATTATAAAATTTAATTACTTACTGTTTATTATCGATGAATATGATTCAGTCCGCTAGGATGTAGTTAGAATTTTAGCTGTTTTTCCGAGAACAGAATAAATAGTACGACGACATTATGAAATCGTTTGAATATTCACAATTTACAAAAATATTACATGACAGATGACACACTTCACTTCACGGATATGTCAAAATGAAATGTAAATTGAAATCAATAAAGCACTAAGGAGTATGAGTATTGATATCAACTCGAAGAAAATTACCCACAAAATGCATTTTTTTCAAGAATTTCAATAAAATAAGAATCACGTCTTCCATCAATTCTCTTCAACAATTTTTATGCCAAATTTGAAGTAGATTGGACCAAGGAATCAAGTTGTCCCATAGTAACTTTGCACCCCTTTTTTACCCCCTTAGAGTTAGAATTTCGAAAAATCTTTTCTTAGCGGACGCCTACGTCATACAAACAATCCACCCTCCAAGTTTCAGATTTTTACGATGAGCGGTTTAGGCTGTGCGTTGATTCTCAGTCAGTCAGTCAGTCAGTCAGTCAGTCAGTCAGTCAGTCAGTCAGTCAGTCAGGACAAAGCATTTTATATATATAGATTTGGAATTCATATTGATTTAAGAAGTTTTTTGTCAGCCAGTAACACGGCTGACTCGCGCAGACGTAAAACGAAGGTCGAAACTGCATAACGACAATCGATTTTCAATTGTTTTATTAACTGTGAGGCTAAATTTTGGCGCGTACTATAAATTTCATTATCGCTGCACTAAATTAATCAATAAGTTTTCATTCCCATTTCAAAATGTTTGTCTTAAAATTAGTAATTCAATATTTATTTTAGCAATGTTGGAGGTTTAAACTGTCATGTTCATTTGTTTTCTGTAGACAATGCCAATGTTTTGTTTTTCTTTCCAAATTTTTTCTTGTTGAATCTATCTAACGTTGACTGTAGCTAATTTACGAAAATGCAATTTATCAAGTACCTACCTAAATTTTGTTCTATTAGCGCTCTAATGATATCTCTTTAATATAATTATGTTGTATGTTTTTTTTTAAATATTGTGTGGTATTTGTATTAAAAACAGTTACTAGTTTCAAATAAGAATAGGAGTGAGAGGAAGAAAAGTATAATTTAATATCTGAATTCTTAACTAAAAATGTCTCTTAATTTACTTTTATATTATTATATCTATAATATTACGTAGAGTTTTATACGCTAATACCCATAACACAAATAGTTTCAAACTTTACTAATATAACTTTTTAAAATAATATATAACTTATATCCCGTGGTATAAAAAGTAGCATATTACACCTTAAATTATCCCCATAAAATGTCAATGTCATGTCAATACGTTGTTAGTTTGGACATGAACGTGTACAAACAAACATACACATTTTCGCGAATAATGTTTGGATTTATTGCACGGGTAGAGCCGCGGGCATTCGTTAATCTTGATGTAATTGTTTGTGAATATCTTAAATTCTTACATGCGATTTCATCAGTAGTCTAGATGGCTCAATTAAATTGTGATTTTAAAGAATAGACAGTGTCGCGTCGGCCAAAAATCGTAAAACTCTAGTTTGCGTCACCGAATTTCCCTGAATTCGTTAATTTTACTATAAATTTAATTCGTATAATGGAACAAAGGCTTAAATCTAATCTCTTTATAGGTTATTCTGACGTAGTCACTCACATTTATCTTTTTCGACATATAAAGTTCAGTACTGAATTAAAACTTTACAAAGTGCTATTAGTTTAGTAGATAATGAATCAATTTGTTATACATTATAATAAAACTTGTGTTTTTTTAAATATAATTTTGTTAATATACATGAATTAACGTTGGATACATATAAACTCGAAAATGCTTTATCCAAAATTGCAGAACCCTTTTGTAAATTGAATACAAGTGATGATTGCTTACCATCAGATAACCCATAATTTGTTTTGAAGTAATATTTAGTTAACATGCAAAAAATAATTAACATCTCGCAAATAATATAACAGTAAAATCAAAATATTATAGCGAATCAGATATAAATATAGTAAAACAAATTGTTACTATTTAAGACATACTGTTAATGCAGTATACTGAATTTGGGACGTTTATGTCCCTTTTATAATAACCAATCACACAACAAGCACTATATTAATCAACGTGACTTTACGACCACTTTGTCAAATTTACTATGACTCCGTGGGCAGATAAACACTAAATCAAAATCCAACTGAAAATCTTGAAAATTTCCAGCGATCTATTTTTTCGTGAACTTTTTGTCATTTCATTGCTGCCCACGCAGCAAGTAATTAAAAACGAAAATAAACAGAGCGCTTCGAATCGTAAAAAAAAATATCTACGTCGGTTATAAATGAGTACAGATGAACGTAGAAGCTATAAAACTGATTCAACTCTCAGAAATAAATCTTATGGATGTGTATATGGGTGAGGATATTCAGACATCATAGTAATGCTTTTGTTGACTCGTGCCAAAGAGGTGATCGAGGAATTTCTGTGAATGTGCCGTTTTAAACGCCACATGCTTATCGATTAGGTGATTTTAATATTTATGACATAATAACAAAAGATACGGAATTCGCATTAACTGAAGTGAATGATGACGGTATAAACAATGTATTTAGTGTGGCATCTAATTTTATTGCATAGTTATGATTTATAGATGAGCACTAGCTGTGGAAAGAACCTATAATTTTGATGTTAAATTCAATGTGATGACTGATTGAGTGAACATTTTGTAACAGATCTACATTTTAAAGAATACACTTGTCTAATCTTAGCAATGATGAACATCAATTAGGATTTGATCATAAGAGATTTTGGAAAATACAAATAAATATGTCGTATAAATAATACTTAATTTTATTCTAATACGTTATCAAAAAAAAATTACATGTTAAAATGTTGATAATGACTAGTTACCTTCCCTCTAAGATTACAAAGAGTGGCACTTGAAAGATGCTTTCATACTACAAGGCAGAGAAATACGCCAAAGTACGCTTATCTTCAATACCAAAGCTGCTAAGCCAGATACGCATACTAAAGTACCTACTGACGCTTCTAAATTGATGAAATATTGGAAATGTTGTGATTTACAATAAACTACAATAGCATTGAGATTGAGCATCGGAATTTAGTAATTTGTAATCCGAAAAATAATTAGTGTCTTAAATTTTATAATTTATTTTTACAACTCAGATCAGAAAGATGGAGTGGGATGTGTTGGTTTAGTCTACCGTATTAGATCAAGTTTTGGCTCGAAATGTGAACCATATTGTGGAAAAACCACCAACAGAGTAATGTTTGCGTAATGGTCATTGATGAAGCCGTATTTCATTGAAGTCAAGTTCCTAAATGTCAAAGGAAATTGATAACTCATTGTTCCTTTCATATAACTATTTCCAAAACACATAAAAATTGGTCCAGATTCCGAATCGAAAATAAGACGTTTTTTGGTCGCGTGCCAACTTCATTATGAGCGTTCATGAAATTTCACATTTGAATTATTTTACTGTCTGACTTATGGCGGTTACTTAAATATTTGGTAAACAGGAAAAATATAGCTCTGATCGATCAAATTTAATGTTAGCCACTGAAATAGCTTTGAGTGGATTGAGCCGCTATAACGCGAGATATACAAATATTTGAAGAATTTTTACTATCTACAGGGATGAGATTTATTCAATTTGAGAAGATGACACCTTTTCTCATACGGATAATTGGCTGTTATTGTTGTAAATTTGAATGTTTTGAAATTTGAAGCGTAACGTAAAAGCTTGAAAAATGCCAAAGTTGCTGAGTGGCTATGGAAGTTTTTTAATTTTAAAGATCTTTCTCCTAGCTTAGACTCTACCCCACCTAACCCTCTGGAACATGTATACTGTCATATTATAGGTAGGTACACCTTAGCTGTTAAGTAGTTGAAAAATAAAATAATAGATATAGATCTTAAGAGAACAACAAAACTATATTGACATTGCTAAATGGCATTTATAAATTGATCTCGTTAAGTCTAGAAATGAATGAAAATTACCCTGGGCTTAGTTTAATTAATTAGTGAAACGTTTAAAGAGCACAGAGATTTAAGATTAATCTTGTCTGAGATATCCATCGCATTAGAATTTTACTACGTTGAATTTTAATTAGGAATTCTTTACCAACCAAGTTTTAAGATATGTATGGAAACGAAAATTATTTTAAGTTTAGATTACAACAATACTTATTTTGACATTACTAATTAGATTATCAAACATGTTTTGAGGTACCTCATCATCATCTAAACTATAAGAAGTCTTCCTCTGGACATTATTTTATGGTACATAAATTATATTTAAAAAAAATTATGAACATTTTTCAGCTTTTGAAGAACTTAAATCCTTTGGAGAAATTAAGCAACCGCACATTTATTACATAACGAGCAACAAAGCAATGGACATTGCATAATTCCAGTTCGCAATACAAGCCAACAATAGAACGGAACATTATGAATCATCTACTGATCCATTCGCCTGCGAAGATTATCGAACTAGAACACTAACGCTCGCGGGATGCATTAAAACGCACGTGAAGCTAATTTACGCCCGCAAGATCTCGCCAACTTTAACAAAGTACTAGTTGATGCATCAAACGATATGACATTTGTGGTTAATAAGTACTCGACGCTGAAATATCTCAACTCACTCAAAACTCACTAACAAAACGCCAGGGCGAAAACCGAACGCGCTAACTAGAGCTCCCTTATTTATAGTGTGCCATCTGTCAGATCGTAACCGTTCCAATTTCAAATTCAAACACTGTTCTAATTGGATTGTATTTTTGTTTAAAGTGCTTCTAATAAGCTGGCTGGAAGCACGCACATTGTTACAAGGAGTACGAACACACGGAACGGTGTTTACGTGTTCGCAATTAGATCATCCATTGATGTAGGTGTCGGTGCATGTGTGCTCGCGTCCGATTGAGAAGTAACACGAGGTCTGGATCTGGAACTGATTAGCGACGCGTATGTATTGGTTAATATGTAGTTATGAATAGATTCATATGTGTTGTTGCGCATTAAGTATGCTTTGGATTTTATTATTTAATGATTCATCTTAGGGTTATAGAAATAGTCGGGAATGCTTGCGCTGTTCGCGATGAAATGCCAGTAATAATAGAATATTGGCGCATCTGCCCCACAGTATATGTTTTAATGTTATTACTCTTGTGCCGTATGATATTTCGTTCCAGGTTTATTTTAAGAATGTTTTATGTTTTTAATTGCGATATGTGGATTATTTTTCTGCCGTCGACTAACATTTTAACAGCTGTTTTTATTTCACCGATCCGATCCGATGACAGAATTAAGTTTGTTTATGAAATTTTCGCTTGTAGAAAATTAAAAGTTATGAATTAATAAATTAAATTTTTAGACGTGCCACCGTCTTAATAATTTTATAATGCTTTTATATTTGTTCGAAGTGTGGAGTGTCGTCCTTCACAGTCACAACCAGTTGACATATAAATTCGAAAAGCGGTCAAGTTCTTTTGTACTAAATAAAATATTAACACAAATTTAGATACACTTTGGCACTGAAATAATATTTTTGACGAAAAAATTATATTTTGTAATATTGTTAACGGACGTATAATATGTAGGTACCTAATCTAAAGAAGCAGTTTTGTAGTGCAACTCTACTCCAATGAGGATAGGCAGCTGTTTTCAAGTCGCCTGAAGGCTACCGTTTTGGATTAACGACTGTCATCCATCGACAACAGCCGGGATCGACAGCTTAACGTGCCCTCCGAAGCACGTCTGAGGCTTTACTTACATATTCAGTTTGACATAGGCAACCCTATCAGGCTCTTACGTAACGAGAAAATATATAAGACATTTTAATGTTTAATTAACATAAATACGTGCAACATTGTAAGAAATATTCATTAATTTTGAATAACAAGTGAGCAATTTATTCGATGCTGGTCAGTACTTATTTACACAACCGTTGCACTTATTACCGGCATACAATAGACTTTCGTAACACCATCACGAAACCACCTAAATCTGAAATTAACGTGATACAAAAACCAATAACTATTGACCCATACACCCCTCCCCTAACAACAAATGGAGTAAGACGTAACGGGGTAATTTTAAAACAGATGAGAGTTCATGTTAAATTGGTCTTTTATTACTAAGTGTAGCCTAAAGCGGGCACATTAATGTCGATCATTAAATATGAATTATAAATACGAACGAAAGCACAAGAAAGCAATCAGAGTCACTACATTATTAGATTAAATATCTTGTTTTTTGATTGTGATAATGGATTAATGTGAAATATTTGTTCATACTTATATAATTACGTATACAACCTACTTACAGCAGAGTCCTATGAACATCCATGTGTATATGTTTATGTGAACGTTTTTATTCTAGTCCATTAGGGGTTTCTCTTCTTAGAGCAATTATAGATCAGTGGATAAAGAACCAGATTTTTAAGCGACTATTCCCTGGTTACTGGTGTTTCCTGATGAATCATATCCTGGAACATGTAGCTACTACTAAAAATGTATTTACGCCAATTATAGTCTTATTTAAGCCTAAGGGCTCGTTTAGACGAAGCGAAAACATGCGCGCGGCCGTCGCCGTTTCGTTCATAGCAAATGAATGAATTTGGGAACATGATAACGCTAGAAGGAAGAGAAAAACTTTTGTGCATAACCTGCGCCCTTCGATACACTGAAACGCGGGTTATTACCGTAGACATTGTACAATTGCAACTAAACAACCAGTTGTTTAAGGACGGTAACAAAAACGTCGGGAGGCGTTGGTCTACTAAAGTTTTTACCATTTATTTGTTTTTACTAGCGCATTCTGTTAAATTAAAAACAAATGACTCACGACTAGTCATAGCTTCGACCGTGGGTGCGCGAGGTCCCTTAGTTGCATAAGAAAGTCAGTGACCCAAATAACTATCCATATTTTTTTTTAATATTCACGAAATCTGAGTAAAATATAGAACTAATCAATCTTAGAACGGACACATCACACTCCAGAATGAGTTGGAAATATTGAATGTGTGTCAAAGTCAAATAAATTTAGAAAATAACACTGTTGACCGGTGTTAATTCTGTACTACATTTTTTTATATAATTATAAATAGTAATAAACCAAATCTATAGGAAATAGCACAAAAGATCCACATGTGTCAAAGTGCTTCGTCTACGGCCCCAGACATGATTATTTGATATATCTATCCCATCAAAAACATTAAAATGTAAGTTAAAGCCAAAGCCTCGTAAAGCAATCCTTCCACTACAAAAAGTAGTGAGATCTTGTGTAAAATCCATTAATTTTCGTTTTTTGATTCAAGACTGATTTTTGATAACTTTATATTTATCTACTTACCTAACTAAATACAGCGACTTGGCATCAACTTGAATCAAAACAAAATTATTGAACTACACAACTTAAATTAACCTGGCAACATTCGCCACGGTCTAATCGGGGTCTCTTAGACCCAGAGCATTATCAGATTCCGTCACACTTTTGGTAATTTTTATAGTGGCCACCTAATGAGTCACTGTAACGCAATGAAGCCAGCACTTACGGTTATGAGTAGGTTTGGGACGATCAGAACTAGTATTATAACATAATAATAATAATTATATTGCTAACTCATATGAGCAATTTCGATAATAGCAATCTTGCTCATATTGTAAACGTTAAACTTTGGATGTTTGTTCAATCATGACATGAATGGATCGTAGATTTGAATGAAATTGGTATACAAATCCTGCAAGAGACCAATTATTTTTAGTACGGGATAAACGACATCCGAATAAGCAGAGAGCAAAGAGTAAGTAGGTAGTGCCTAATCTATTGGGAATAAACATTTATTTTTATTTAAAAAAAAACTAGATTCTTCTGACTAAACATTTAATATGATTATATTATGAAAATAATAAAATAACGGTAGTAATTTGATTTTTCTTTGGTGACTACTGTGGTGACTATTTATTATACTTAATTAGCCTCTCATACGGTCATCGTCTCTACTATATAATATATAGTACATTGATTTAGACCTTTGTTACAATTTTTTACGCAAACACAATATCTTATGAATAAATCCGCACTGGCGGAATAAAGTTCGCGCAAAAATTGCCTTCAAGACCGCGGAATACAATTCGCGCGGCAAAATTTCGCAGTGCGGACAGGCTCATAAAGACTGTCTGAAAATTACATTATTCTAAAGGTAGCTACTGTCGGACCAAAATATCATCGAATATTAAAATTATAATACTTCGTATATATTTTTCACATCACTAGTTCTGAGTACGGGTCATAACGACCAATGGCATTTATAAAAGTAATTACAATAGAAAGTAGATTCGTTTTTGTGACAAAATCATTATAAATGTTTTTTTTATTGTGTATTGTTATTTTGTTACATTTCGGTTATTAATTTCACGGTTCGTGTGTGAGGTAATTACCATTTTAATAATAACGTCCATTTCCTTACTTATGTGTTATATAAAATATTTTTCACTAGCTGTTACCCGCAGCTTCGCCCACGTTTAAATTAGCCTATGTTGGCCTCTGTACCCCTGACAATACGTATACAAATTTTCACAATGATCGACTGCTTAGTCAAGCCGTGAAGGATTTTCAAACAAACAAACTCATTTTATCATTTATAATATTAGTATGATAAAGAATAGATTTTAGTTAGCTCCTAAAGTGTTTATCGTATTAAGTGAATATCTAATAAACATGGACTATAATTTTATCATTAAATTAATATTTATTCTAACGCGAGTACCGAACTATTGATCGCGAAATCTCCGTGGCGTAATGGTTACCATGCTGGCCCGCTGCGGCCGCCGCCGCCACCCAGGAGGTCCTGGGTTCGAATCCCGGTCGGGACATGATGAAAAACGAACTTTTTATGATTGGTCTCGGGTCTTGGATGTTTATCTTTATATGTATTTGTTTAAAAATATAGTATCGTTGAGTTAGTATCCCATAACACAAGTTTCGATACTTTGGGGCTAGCTCAATCTGTGTGATTTGTCCCTATACTTACATTTATTTATTTATTGATTCATAGTGATTGTTACAGCCACTCTACCACACATGTCAAAATCTATAGCTCTATAGAAATATCTTAATATCACAGCCAGTGGGGCAAGAAGAAAACAGTTTTCATTAGGGGAGAAAACTTGTATTGTCTCCCACAACGTACGGTGATAATTTATTAATTTCCCTTTGTTTGCCATGATCAATGTTATACCATTATACCGTTCTCCCCCAAGTACCAATGATAAGACTTTTGTTTCCCTGATTGCTCTTTGTTAATCATACTTTCTTAATTAAGGAAAAACTTGAGCTGATTTGGGACAAATTGGCCGATGAAGTTTGGCGAGTGTTAATTTTGTTGGTAAATACGACGCTCTTATACAAAACACTCAATATTATATTTTACTACTTGTGCCTGCGACTCCGTCTGCTTGGATTTTCGCTCACCACAGGACCTACGTAACTAACTAGTTAACTCTGTTTAGCTATATTTATAACAATCAATCAAATCTAGACCGCTTAACAGTCACCGTCGTAAAACAGTAATTATGCAAAAACGTAAAACACTACTTGCATTTAATCATTCAACAATGTTGCAATAGGAAGGCGCCGTGCATAGAAGGTTCAAAAACCGACGTATTTTAATGAATTCCTGCATAATACAAACTGCACAAGCTTTCACAATGCTATCCAAATCCCGCCTAGCCGTGGGGGTATTCTCCTATCAATCTCGAGATGATAGGCCCCTATCTCGGCCCAAGAACCCGATGTATAATGCTTCCCTCAGATAGCTGTCTTGAGCACGAAGCCTCCAAGCTTCGCAATTTATTGTTTCACGATCCAAAGCCAGCTCATTATTAAAACGGTTTGATACGTTCGGAGGTGTTGCTGACGCCCGAGGCTCGCTTGCGCCAATTACTCGCACAACCGTGCCCTGCCATACTTGTTTGACTTTAAACAACGCTCGCTGACTGTTAGTGGCGCTTTGTCTTCTTAGTACTCCTGATCGCCTGGTACTTTTTGTTTTATGGCAAATTTCTTTTTTTAGATTGGCATATAAACCCGTTTCATGACGTGTATTTAAAACAGTTATTCTCTCCTATACGATTTTTAATTACAGCTCAAAAACGCGTAATAATTAGTTATATTCAGAAATTGTAATTAGATATTTATATTCTATAAATAAAGTTTTTTCTATAGAGCTAAAAAAATATTCGTTATTAGATAGAGATGATTTATTTAATTGCAGAGTTATATAATAGTTGTACTAAATAATACCGAACGCTACAAAACATTGATTCTCTGATTGTTTTAAGATATCTGTTGTGACAAAAGTTTAAAGATGCAAAGATTTTTTTCAATTTAAATCCATGTATATAAATTGGTTAATTGGCAACAAGAACCGATTTCGATTATGATTTGAAATATTTTAGACATCAGTGTATACTGCACTGCATAGAGAAATATGAAATAGCTTCTATGGCAACAAACAAAATAGCAATTATAATATCCATTTATGTTCACTTATCGAAACTAATCTGATAATATTTAATTGGCCGCGCCACCATGAAACTTTCTACGTAAATTATTTTCTAATAAACAATAAAGGAGTGAGGTCACTTCAAATGACCGATAATCCATTAGCTCACAAACGACATCGATTAAACGGGGAACTAAAACAATTTTCTTCAACTTCAACAAACAAAATCGATTGAACTTAATTGCCGCTTGATCAATAACTAATTGTGTTCACCTCACGTACGACTATAAAGAATAATTACTGGCTGCCGGCCAAATAAATCGATCCACATCAAAACGCTAGGTTAATCCATCATTTAGATATTACGGTGCGATTGAAGCATACCGTTTTTAATTTCCAAAATTACACCGCCCGTAAAAGTGAACGCGCTTAAACACGTACATATAATTACCATGTCGTAAATTGTCGAACATGAGTGGAGGCAGGGGGTGCTCTGAGCGCCCACCGCGACCTGTCGTGTTATTTCTGTAATCACTTTCATTTGGTAAAACGCGACATTAATTAAAATTTAGTTTCAGGCCATTAGCTGCCATCGCGTTTCTTCAAGTTTCATTTTTTCCCTGCTATAATTATAGTGCGCGGGTGCGGGGCTAAATGCCCGCGGTAATGATAAATAACATTGTATTGAAGGTAGCTATGAATTTCGTATTCAAATTAGTGCGACTAATAGACGCGAGGTGTAGATTTAAATGTAGCTTTGAGCTGCAATGGACGCCTTTATTAATGACTGGCACCAGCGCTACAACAATAGACTAAGGGTCATACAAAATCCATTACCGTATGATTAGAAAACTAGAAACGAACTGAAAACTGGTTTTGTCGGTTTAGACTCGTGACTTGTGAGATTTTACCGGTAATAAGGCTGTGTATACATTGTGCGCCGAGTTATTAATTAACAGGTCGACAGCAAACAGACACCGGCTACCGGAGTGCGCTCGGTACACAAAGATATTTACACGGCGAGACTTCGCCGGAGCGGCGTGTAGAATCTCATTACCGTGATTCTTAGAAAATTGGGAGTGAGAAACGAGCTTAAAAAGATAATGCTAGTATATTGACGTCGAAATGCACCTTTTGTCAGTTATAAGGTATGTTTACAGTAACAGGTTGGGGATTTGTTAATACGCGAAGCACGCAATAGAGTTTTCATAGAAAAAAAGTATTATGTTATTAAAAAACTTGAATGTGGAATATTTTAAATGTAATCGGTGTTATTTTATATTGTAATCTATTTAATGTTACAATAATTCTTGATTCAATGATATTATCTTTACTTGTGACTGTACAAATAACATGCAAGTAATTTAGTATATACTACAGGGGCGCTACCAATCCGTTGCCTACAATGTTAAATCTACAAACGAAGCTAAAAAACGGAACTAAAAAAATAATGATAAAGTACATTTTTATATACATTTATTAATTTGTTAAAATATATTTTAGTTTAAGAGCTTTACTCAATCAGAATTGATTAAAAAAAATCAAAAGAGATAGCGTTCTACCTTAAAGCGCCTTATCACTAAATTCCCATATTGATATATAGACGGAAAACGTTTCTTTCCATATTTGCTATTCAATCAGCCAGTTTCTGAAACACATTTTAATTCCACATGAAGTCTCAAGCTCTTTTTTCTTCTTTAGTTTGACTGTGACAGCTATTATTTAATGGGTCATTAACTTGAAAAATTCGTTTCAGTACCTGGCTGATTACTTAATGGTTATAATTCTGTTGTACATTTAACTAGACAAAACTAATTTCGATAGGACTAGAAGTGTTGCTGTCCTTGTCGATAGTTGTAAACCAAGGAAGAACAACAGCACCTGGTCCTGTCAAAATTAGTTTAGTCTGATAAATGTACAACAGAATTAGCACCATTATTTATTTAACTTTGTTGACCATACATAAGTTGTATACAAGGCGGACATCATTCATGCAAAATTGCACTCTCATTGGGAAGTGCAAAAAATCAATGCATTTTACACAATTCTTTTAATTTACCTGAATAATTTCTTCACATGTCTATCCTAAAAACAATGACATCAGTGACAACAAACGACACTTTATTGACAACACAAACATTTGTCAAGTGTTTGCTGATTTTTACACACACTACAACACTGCTAATGGTAATTTGTCTATGAATTTTAACACTGTTAATGGTAATTTCGTATCGTGTTTGGGCGGGCGGGAATGCGCGGGCGCCGATATCGTTTTGGCGTCTTGCCTCCGACGCTCTCGTGAAGTTACTGTTTTGTAAGTCTGAAAAGGCAGTCTTTTTGCTTTCAGGAATGCATAAACGACAAAATGTTAAACTTACGATCTAAATTATAAAATGATATAGGTATGTTCCCACTACATACTCGGGTGCTCGTGCATAATGTTAACTTTCATTGCTATTTCATGATTTTTGGTTTAAATTAAGTTTATAAAATTTCGACTCAACTCAAATAATTTCTGCGTGACAAATCATTTAAAACGTTTTTACGTGATTAAGTAACATACATTCAAACATATTAATTATTGTGATAATAGTGGTCAGCTTTCATGCTATTCTTTTCAAATTTTAGAGTCTTTTGGAGAATGTTGCGATGATTGCTTACCATCAGATTATCCGTGAGATATTTTATCACCAGTCCTTTGATATAAATGTAATAATTGTAAAGAATAAAAAAATACTAATGGGGAAATATAACGCCAGGTGTCCAGCAGTAGAACAAACCCGATCAACAACGTTGTTTAATTTTAATAATGGAGAGGAGCGAATGAATGCGAGGAGCTCGATGGCGACGCGGTGTGTCGCACTCTAATATGAACAAGTTAAGCGACGTCGACCCTAGCCAGCGTTTGGATGGGTTTCGTTATCTCGAGCTTCTCCGTGCTTCGGAGGGCACGTTAAGCCGTCGGTCCCAGCTGTTGTCAATGGATGACAGCCGTTAAGCCACCTGGCCTTCGGGGGGCCTGAAAACACCAGCCTCTGCCAATCCACATTGGAGCAGCGTGGCAAAGTACGCTCTAATCACCTTCGATTGAAGGGAGACCCGTATCCCTGCAGTGGGATGATGATGGGTTGGTATGATGATGACGATGATTTTAATAATACATAATATATTATAATGAAAGAAAAAAAGAAAAAAAATGGAATTGGAAAAGTTAAGTTTTGTAAATTCAATATACCACAACTACATATCACTGCAATTATATAATATGAGTACAATAACGTACCTACCTACGTTTTAGTAAACAGTTTGCAAGATGTTACAGCTGTCGAGAAGAGTTGTAATCAACTTTATTATTAAAATAAACTGAATTGGATTGCATAATATGGAAACAAACAAACCAATTTGACGAATTCAATACACGTTGTATAGAATTGGGTCGCGAAGTTTGATTTCCATTAGAAAATAAACAGGAAAGTTATACGTTATACGCAATTCGCTCAAGCGCCACTTGGCACCAAATCAAGCTAGGCTAATCGAACCTAGTAATCTGTATATTTCATTACTTGGCACAAAAGCTCCAAACAATAATTTGATTTAAAATATTAATTGACATGAAATAAACATAAATCGATTACAAATCACTTTATCCATATCCATACTAATGTTATAAATAGGAAAGTGTGTGTCTGTTCGTTTACGGCAAAACGGAGCGACGAATTGACGTGATTTTTTAAGTGGAGATAATTGAAGGGATGGAGTGACATAGGCTACTTTTTGTCTCTTTCTAACCCCCCACTTCAGTAAAATGGGGGGTGGAGTTTGTATAGAGCATTCCGCAATTTTCAAGGTAGAAAGCTAAAAATTGGTATGCGGACTATTTGTGAGTACCAAAAAAGTCGTGGATCATTTTTTTTGAATCTGCCCCCAACCCCTTAAAAGAGAGAGAGAGGGTGAAATTTTATAAGGGACTTTTCGCAGTTTTCACGGGTAATTCAGCGACTGACACCACGAGGGATTGGAACCATGGTGTCAGTCGCGGAAGGACTCTTTTTGAATTGACTGATTGACACCATGGTGTCAGTCGAGCGGGTAGTTTTCACGGTAGGAAGCTAAAAATCGGTACACAGAATTTAACGCAAGCGAAGCCACGGGCAGAAGCTAGTTAAATTTATAGAACACAATATTCTGTTACCTAAAAAAGGTGTGATAAGTTAATTCAAATACAATAAAATTGTTGACTTTCACTGGAAATCTTGTGCCAAGCATATTGGAACGTACGAACATAAGGCTGTGATTACGTTATCTGCAATTAACTACATGCAAACTCAAATCGGCGCAGCCCGTCTGGGGAAGGACCTCCACGTTACAGAAGATCGTTGCCAAATAGCATTGGTTTCGGTACACTCGGCCATGTTGTGTTCCTACGGTGAGTAAGGTCTCCAGAGCTCCACTGGTAGGGAGAATATTGTAATACTGTGCCTCCGGTATTGCAAGCGTCTATAGGCTACGGTGACGGTTTACCATCACGCCGACCGTATATGTGTTTGCCACTTTTGTTTTATAAAAAAAATTTCACAGATTTCGTGCTTCACACGACTATCGTGCACATTGGAAATGAATCTACGGAATTCGAAAAAATATTGTCGCTGAGCGACGAGGAGCTCGATGGCGTCGGAGGAGCTCGATGGCGTTGCTGTGTGGTGTGTCGCACTCTAATATGAACACGCAAGTTAAGCAACATCGACCCTAGCCAGCGTTTGGATAGGTTTTGTTATCTTGAGCTTCTCCGTGCTGCTTTCGGATTGTGGATTTCATATTAATTTTTTTTTTATCTAGGAGTTAAGAACGGACGTCATAATATTTTTTTTATCTGTGTCAGTTACAAGTTTTAAAACAACTGAATTTCGACACCTGCTGTTAAATCTTTATGCATCTTCAAATTTTGCGACTTTCGAAAGATAAGTTGTTATTAAACTTAATGTCTAATGTATATTGCATTTGGAATAAGTTTAATTTTTCATTACGTACGAGGCTTTTCTTACACGTTTTTTTTTGTGGTGTAAAAATAAGCAAAAAAGGAAAGTAAAATATTCCCTTTGCCCGTGGGGTGACCAAATTCAAATTCAAAACTTTTATTTAGACAATAAGCTTTCACAAACACGTTCTCTTGTCAGAGTATACGTTGTAATAAATGATTTTTATAAATCTCGCACGAGACGAGCCAAGCGGAGCGCTAGGGCACTACCTACCTTTTCTCGAAACGTTTCGTCGTTTTTTTGAACCTCATAACTTTATTTTGGATGATGCTAAATAGTTAAAAATTTCAATATATAATGACACCAGTACAATCATTAAACTTAAAGTTTGAATGTCGTAGTTATTATGTTTTAGATTTTATTAATGTCTTAAAACCCCCGATTTCGTCACTTGAAAGTGTAGAGTTTGTGAAGTTAGGCCTTGTAGAGGTAGGGCGTGTAGAGTTAGAAGCTTTGTACATGAGATCTGATAACTTTTTGACTATGCGAGTCATTATGGTCTCGTCTTGGCAACATTTTACATGAAAATGTTTTTGGTGGGATTAATCTACTCTATATACTACTACTATTTCGGAAACAAAAGCAAAATGACCACTTGTAAAAGAAATGGCGAAAGAAAACCTGTTACGGCCTTTTTTGGCATTTTTAAAATATCGTGTTTTTTTTTACCATAAAATTTAAAACTAGGTACATGCAACATTACGTCAATAAATAGTGCCATTAATTTGTCTTAACATAAAATTAAATCTATAATATAAAATGCTTAATCGGTGTTAAAGATAGGAGCAGACCAGGCCCGCAAGGCAGCAACCGTTCTCGTGTATTTTCGAGTTGACGTGAGAGTCAGCCTACCAGCCCCCATTACTGGGCTCACCATCAACAATATTATGAACAATATTGAAGGGAACAACAGTAACCCGACCCACAACGCCACCGCCAGTTTGGACAATTTGCGAGTATGACGTGCCCGTACATATTAACATCCTTGTCACCAATTATTAATTTAATCTAAATTATATTAAAATGTAAATAATATAAAAAACACAATTTTTTATTTATGTAATTTATTGAACACATTGACTGGCTTTTCACGACAAGTTTTAGCATTTCACCTTCGCAAGGGGGCCAGTGAGACCTTTCAATTAGTTACTCGTTGATAGTATAGTACGCTTTACTGGTTAAGAATTTTTGACATTTTATTTTAATCGATTAATGGGCAATTTTTTTTTTATATACTCTGGAATTTTATTATACATAATGCAAACTTTGAATCATCAATAACTTGCCCGCTTTCCTAAGCCTGAATTTAGGAACAGCTAATTTATTTCTGTGACGCGTATTAAAATTATGAATATCCACACCTGGTTAAAATCATGAATGTTTTTACGAACAAACATGATGCTGTCAAGAATGCACTGTGATGCCACCGTGAGAATATTAGTGCTTTTGAAAAACTCGCGAAGAGACTCTCGGACCACGTTAATCCTATTTCCTTTTTTGCTTATTACAGACTATCTGGCAAATGAGTAGGAGTGGAGAATACTTAACGACTAGCTGTGCCCGCGGCTTCGCCCGAGTGGAATTGGGCTTATGACTATAATAGTGTAGACGGATTTGACAGTCTCCTATTACTACTGCTATAGTTTTTCCCCGAGACGTCAGTGTTCTTTATTTCTCATTGTCTATTTGCTCGCCGCTGTGTTTAATTTAATTTTATCGTACCTGATCAAAATACCTAATCTAAAATCAGTATGAAAAATTAAAATTATATTAAAATTGAAATCGTCATCTCAGATATACTAAAAAACTTTCATAGTGCGATTCAGAATCTAACAGTGCCATCTAGTGAATTGGAACAAAATTTTAAATGGTTAACTCAAGTAAAAAAAAACTTTCTAGAATTAGAATTTAAAAATGGTCGTATCAAAGATATCGGGCGATTCCGACTCTGCAGTGAGTGACAATTTTAAAATTCTTAGGCTGTTGAAAATTTAAATGAGGGTAACTTCTATTCCTGACATCCGGTTCGATTCGGTTCGGTTCGGTTCGGTCCGGTTCGGTCCGGTCCGGTTTAGTCTGTTGTCGGTAGTTATGGTGTACCAAGTCTCAAGTTTGTAAGTGCGAGAAATATTTTTTTTCTTACATAGACAGGGTAGAGACCTTTAAATGACCATAACTTAGAAAGAAATGTTTATTTGCGTATCATATTAGGGTACAATAATTTGGTGTTACATAAAATAAATAGTTCAATTCCTAATCAGCCATTAAACATAGCATGCAAAAATAATAAATTTAAATTAACATTAGGTATCATTTGAATTAGTTACATATTACATATTATCACAGTTTATGTATACCTTGCCTTCTAAAAACAAACAGATTATAGTATTAATATTGTCAAAAAATAAAGATACAAGGAACTCCAATATGCATGATTATTGCTGAAAGTCAAGAAATTCCTGTACGTTGTAAAAATTTTTCTATAAAAGCCAGTTAAATAAATTCTTTGAAAACAACCGGAATGTCATTGCTTTTATATTGTTAGGTATTTTATTAAATATTGCTATGCACATGAAGTAGCAATTACTCTTAATTTTTTTGCTTCTCGGTAAAATATAATTAACCAATCTGTTACCATTCCTAGTGCTTCTGGGATAAAAATCACTTGCTTGTGTAAATAGGTTGTAATTCAGCTTGACAAGCTTAGCTATTTCAAAAATGTATAAGCAAGGTAGGGGCAAAATGCTCAGCAAAGTAAAAAGCGGTTTACATGTAGTTCTGCGGGGAGCTCCACAAATTGCTCGAATAAATTTTTTTTGTGCTACAAAAGCTTGCTGAACATCCGTGCTATTACCCCAAATTACGAGACCGTAACGCAGAACTGAATCTACGTAAGCATAGTATGCCGTGAGAGCTGCATGTCTGGATACTGTTTTAGCAAGCTTGTATAAAGCAAATGAGAATCTATTAATTTTATTACAAACTTATTTTCCTGACATCCGATTTAAATGCGACAAAACCTATATTCTGCTCCAAGCCGAGCTCTATCTTCCTTAAGTTAAAACAGCATTAAAATCCATTCAGTAATTTAGAAGATGTGCGCGTTCAAACAGACAGACAAACAAAAAAAAAAAATTTTTTAGGTTTTGTTACCTTTCTCTAACTGTTTCCTCTCCATTTTTGCTAAATATGTTCAGACATATCGGGGTCTACTGTTTTATTATATTATTATGTATACAGGGTGACCGGTAATACGTTGCATTCCTTGCAAGCGGTTAAAGTAGAGCTCATTTGCAACTTATTTAGTCATATGACACTATGTCCGAAACTTGGTCATTTCTGAGTAATTCGAGTTTTAGGGATTTTAATCAAAATATCCCGATTTCGAGTTACAAAGTACCATTGTAGTGACTTATTACCAATTTTTTTTTATTCTTTTGTTGTTTTCTGGTTGGTAAAGAACAACAGCATCACTTAGAATCAAAATAAGCTAGAAAAGAATATTATTTTTTCATTTAAGACTAAAAATCTAAGCTACATTTTACAAAAAAAATATGTTCAAGCACAAAGAATAATTATTTTAAAGAAAAAAATGTATGGGATGTCGCGTACAAATTACGTAATTAAATTCCTCAATTCATTAGCCATTCAAAAAGGTACAGGTGTCAACAAAAAACTTTGAGGGTTATTCACTACCCTGACAAGAGGGTTTTTAGTTCGAACGGGCCAAATTGAACGGGCCATGGGCCGTTCGACCGTATAGTCAAAATCGTCTTGCGTTCCAACGGGCCACTGATTAAATTTTGTAAACAAATTGAATGTAATAAAAAATTCAAGTACATGCACGTAGAAAAGTAAAAATGGGAAAATTAAAACACGAATTGTTTTTTAATATTATTTATTATCATCTCTGACGACCTCCGTGGCGTAATGGTTACCACGCCAGACCGCCACCCAGGAGGTCCCGGGTTCGATCCCCGGTCGGGTCATGATGAAAAACGAACTTTTTCTGATTGGCCTCGGGTCTAGGATGTTTATCTATATATGTATTTGTTATAAAATAAAAAACGTTGAGTTAGTATCCCATAACACAAGTTTCGAGCTTACTTTGGGACTAGCTCAATCTGTATGAATCGTCCCTATATATTTATTTATTTATTTATTTATCTCTTAAAAAAGACAAGCTACTAACTTATTAATAAAAAATTCTCGTCATCTTCAAAAGTTTTGTAATAAAAATCAGTCTTATGAAGATTAATAATATAATTAACAACACTTGAATCAAATATAAAATTTTGAGGAATGGGAATATTCATATCATGTTGAACTGCTGCAACGCATCTTTCCATTTCTTCTTCTATATAATTTGTTTCCTCGTCCTTCGGTTCATGGTTGTGAGCTGTCTCTCGTGAAACACTTAAAGGGTTGTTTCTTATTTTAACTGATGCTTTGCACGTATTCTTTTTCGAACATACCCAAATTTCGGTACGGTCTTTATTTATTCTTTTCCTGGCGTACTCAAACCCATTTATAAATAAAAGCTGTCCACCTTTTCTTGTTGTGCCTACACGGACAGATCCATATTGAGACGTAGATGGCTGTTCGTCGTCCATTTTTTTAATACCCTAAAATTAAACACACTATAATTATTAAAAAAAGCACAACAATACACTTATTATTTTTTTTACAATAAAAAATAATTAAAAAATAATTGTAGACTAGATAAATATTTAACGTCGCGCGTTCGGCGTAAATGTCGCGCGCGCGCATTCACGCCGAACGGGTGCGGTGCAAGTGCATAAAAATGACGGACGTTCTAAAGTGTAACCAATGTAACATTGTGATCGATGAGATGCTTTCGTACATCCAAAATAAGGTGTCGGTGATGGATGAAGTGACGTTGGTGCAAATATGTATTTCGTCCTTTACCAGTGACGAAATAAAGTGTTCAAAATCACTTCTATTGACTTCTGTTTCCACGGATTTGCGCAAAATCAGTCGAAAAAACAAAGGCAAGGAAGAAAGAGACCTAACGGACATTATCAACTTGTTCAAAACAGCTGAGCCGGATGATATTCCAGTGTTTGTGGCCCGACAACTAGAAAAGCTGCCACCTATAACTTTTGACCACTTGGACTGCACAAAGTTGTTAAAAGATTTAGTAAAAGTGCAATCTGCAGTTGAAGTAATTAAATCGTCTTATGCTACGTTAGAACAAGTGAAAGAATTAAGAAGTGAGTTTTTACAAATCAAGAACGACTCGTTGCCGCCTGCGTCGGCTTTTAAAGTAAACGCAAAGCGAGGTGCCTGGTTACACGACAGCGGCCCTATAGGACTTTCGCATATTGACAATTCCTTAACGACAGACTTGTGCGAAAATTATGACGATTATACGAAAAATCAGAATTCTCTTCAATACAGAGAAATTGTGCAGGTACCAGAAAAACAAAAACCAACGGAAAGTATTAGTATGCAACGGCCGACGGTTGAAGCGGTAGCGACCAATGAACGCGCGCATACGGACACAGTACAGGTGACGTCACCGTCGTCGTCAGCTGATCGTGCGAGCTCGCCGTTGCCCGCGGCGGCGGGAGCGAGTCCGCTCACATCTACCTACAACTACGGCGACAAATGCAAGAATGCGCATCCAAGTAATGTAAACAATGACGATGAGGGCTGGCATAAAGTATCATATCGCAAGAAACAGCAGAAATACCGTTATGCGGGAAGGTTGGGTGTTGCTAAAGATATGGAGTGCAAATTTAAAGCGGCGGTTAAGAAAATACCCATATTTATTACGAATATTCACTGTGAAACGACGGAAGGAGATATAGTTGACTATATTCGCAATAAAACTCAAGATACAGTGTCTTTGGAGAAAATAGTAATGAAAAAGGAAAAGGGTTATTGTGCCTACAAATTTTTTTGTGTCTGAAAATAAACTACCAATGTATCTGGATGAAAATATATGGCCTCAGAATATTGTATTCAGACGTTTTGTCAATTTTAAACCTCGAGTCGAGAATAGAGTTGTGACTATTAACGGCCCCACTAAACCTAGTTATGGACCTAAGTAATAATAATAATAATAAACACACATATCGTATGGCCACATACAACTGTAAGAGTGTAAAGCGCTCAGTGGACAGTGTAAGGAAACTGTGTCACACTTGCGATTTGATTGCACTACAGGAAACATGGTTACTACCAGATGACATACCATACTTAGGTACTATTGACAGTGGTTTCGGATATGCGGGGACATCAGCTGTAGATACATCCTGTGGCATTCTACGAGGAAGACCGTACGGTGGCGTCGCGCTGCTGTGGCGGAATAGTGTGTTCCAGCAGGTGACAGTGTTGCGGTGTGATAACGCGCGTGTCTGTGCTGTTAAAATAACTACCAGTGACCGACCGATAATAATAATGAGTGTTTACATGCCAACGAACTCGGCGGATAATCTACCTGAATTTACGGATTGCCTGAGTACGGTAAGCGCTATAATAGATGAATACGGAATAGAATCAGTTTTTGTTTTAGGAGACTATAATGCGGATTTATCTGAACAGTTTTATAGGGAACTTATGGTGTACTGCAGTGACCAGAAATGGTCTATTTTCGATGTGGATTTCTTGGGTGTAGAATCAGATACCTACACATTTATTAGTGATGTACACGGATCTTGTAGTTGGTTGGATCATTGTGTGGGTACTGAATCGGCAAAACTGTCAGTTACAAATGTTTTTGTTGACTATGACACTCTTTGGTCTGACCACTTCCCGCTTATTTTGGAATGCAATTTAAATCTATTGATACCCAGAGTACAATTTAACAATGAAGTTAATAATAGTAAATACGTCGTATGGGGTGAAAGAAATAAAGAACAGATCGCAAGGTATACCACAGAGTGTCATAGTCGTTTGAGATTAATTGATTTCCCTAATGAGTGTATAAAGTGTGCTGACTTTCACTGTAATGACCATGCTCACAGGCGTACTCTTGATAATATGTATTCCGACATTGTGGCCGCCTTGACAGGTGCATCTGTGGCGAGTCGCGCAGGCGGAAAATGTAAGGGGATAGGAAGGGGTGGCCCACGCATTGCGGGGTGGGACAAGCATGTCAGAGAGGCTCACCGGAACGCCAGACTGAAGTTTTCAGAATGGGTATGTTGTGGTAAACCGAGATCAGGATTAGTTTATAATGACATGACTAGTAGTAGAAAAATTTTCAAGTCTCGATTGAAATGGTGCCAGAACCACCAGGACCAGATTAAAATGGATATCCTGGCTGCCAAACACAAGGGCGACTTCCGTGACTTCTGGAAGGCCACTAACAAATTGAATGTAAAGCCTGGCGTTCCGGTTAGCGTCGATGGATTAGGCGACTACAAAGATATTGCAAATAACTTTAAAAATTATTTTTGTGTAAAATCCCCACTGGGGCCTGCAGTCGGTGCGGGAATTGTTGCTGAGATACCGAGTGACGCTGTTGTAGTAACATTTAACGCGAAGGAGGTGGTTAATATTATTAAGGGAATGACCAGAGGCAAATCCCCAGGTCACGACGGTCTTAGTATCGAGCACCTGCAGCATGCTGGTCCACATATGGCTAGAGTTTTAGCTATGTTCTTTTCGTTGTGCGTGGGACACTCCTATCTGCCTCCTGATTTGGTAAGGACTGTGGTTGTGCCTATAGTGAAAAATAAAACTGGTGATTTATCTGATAAAAGTAACTATAGGCCAATATCATTAGCCACGGTCATAGCAAAAGTGTTTGACGGTTTGCTTAATACACAGTTAAATAAATATGTTCATATACACCACAATCAATTTGGCTTTAGACCTAAATTATCTACTGAGAGTGCAATACTGTGTCTTAAGCATACCGTCGGATACTACATGAGGCGGAAGACCTCTGTATTTGCGTGCTTTCTAGACCTGTCAAAAGCCTTTGACATGGTGTCGTACAATATTTTGTGGAAAAAATTGGAAAACATAAATTTACCGCGTGAACTTGTAAACATCTTCAAGTACTGGTACGCACACCAGGTCAATGGTGTCAGGTGGGCGGGGACAATGTCGGAACCATATCGGTTGGAGTGTGGTGTTAGGCAGGGTGGCCTGACTTCGCCTACACTTTTTAATCTTTATGTCAATGATTTGATAGTTGCGCTCAGTGGAATGCATGTCGGATGTCATGTGGATGACGTGTGCTTTAACAACTTAAGCTACGCTGACGACATGGTTCTACTGAGCGCATCGGTATGTGGCTTAAGAAAGTTAGTGCGAGTGTGTGAGGAGTACGCGTGTGAGCATGGTCTGAAATATAACACGACGAAAAGTGTGTTCATGGTCTTTGAGGGCGCCGGTGCTAGATGTCCGCAAAAGATACCGGCCATTCAATTGAAAGGTGTTGATCTAGACAGAGTAGACACGTTTAAATATCTGGGACATGTAGTCACCGTTGACCTCAAGGACCATGCTGACATTGAGCGGGAGCGGAGAGCGTTGTCGAGAAGGGCGAATATGCTGGCTCGCAGGTTTTCGCGCTGTTCAGCTGAGGTGAAAATAACATTATTTCGTGCGTACTGTACCTCGCTGTACACGTGCAGCCTGTGGGCTAGATATGCGCGAAAGCCGTATGACGCTCTTCGTGTCCAGTTTAACAACGCCCTCAGGGCGATGTTGGGTCTGCCTCGCTACTGTAGCGCGTCAGGCATGTTCGCGGAGGCGCGTACAGATTGTTTCTACGCGAGTATACGCAAGAGAAGCGCGTCCTTGGTGCGCAGGGTGATGGCTAGCTCCAACGTCGCCCTGATGGTAATAGCAAGTAGGTGGGACTGCCCCTATATCCGGCACTGCAGTAATAGACATGTTAGTAGTGCCGGATGTATGAGGTAGATAATGATTTTATTTTTTTCTGTTTCATTTTATTTTTATTTTTATTTTATTTATGTATTGTAATTTGAATTATTAATTATTTTATAAATGGTGTCTATATGGGTCAAAATGGCCTGAAATAAATGAATTTAAATTTAAATTTAACTTTATGAATTATGTAAAGATAGAGGAACTTTCTATTTGGAATTCAAACATTATAATATACCTTTTTTTGCTGAAAATAAATATGCATATTGTAAAAATAATATTTGAAACGTGATAATTAATAAGGCAAATGGAATTTTGGCTTAAAATCATTGTGCAAAAAATACTCACCACAAAATTTTTTCACCACTAACACGGCACAAACGCAAGCAATTGCAAAAACTAAAGTGACCTCAAAGTGCGCGTCATACACCATCCCTTTTCATTAGCCAATCAAAAAGAAGTTACTTATCTGTGACGTCAGAGGACTCTGACGTCACATATAAGTAGCTTGTTTCTGATTGGCTAATGAAAAGAATCGTAAGATAAGGATTGTTGCTAACTGCTAAGTGAAGACTGAAGTGTATAAGTTGATTTTAATGTATTTTGTTTTTTTTTAATATTTAAGTAGTAAATAATAATTACTTTATAAAAAATTAATAATATTTATAAAATAAAATAAATAATAATAAAATATTAATATTTATTTATATTAATAGGTATTGTTGTTAATGAACGCTTTTTTTATGCGACTGTACTGACAGTATTTTAAAATAGTAATTTAATCAGTGGCCCGTTGGGACGCAAGACGATTTTGACTATACGGTCGAACGTCCCATGGCCCGTTCAATTTGGCCCGTTCGAACTAAAGACCCGACAAGAAAGATCAAATCCGATTTTCTCAGTTTTCAAGTCACAATCCCAATGTACCGTTGTAGTGATATATAAGGAATTTTGTTTATTCTGTTGTTGTTTTCTGATAGGTAAATAAGAACAGCATCACTTAAAACCAAAATAAGCTAGAATAGAATGTAATTTTTCATTTAAGACTTAAAAACTCTTAGTTAAAACTTAAATAATTAGATTTTCTTAAAGATACAGTTTCAACAAAAAAAAAAACGAAGCTTATTTACTACCCAGTCCAGATATTTTTTTAAACATTTTTTATTTATAAATCTTATTCAAATTGTGAGCCCCGTTTCCTTATACAAGCTCGAAGTCTTTTTCTGATTTCTGTTTTCGTCACCCTTGTTGTAAGACTTCGTCGAATGTCTTGTGCTGCTCTCTCAATCCGCTCACGGAGCTCTTCTTCGGTGTTGACAAGGGTGACGTAGACGAGATCTTTCATGTAACCCCAAAGAAAAAAATCACACGGCGTTAGATCGGGGCTTCTCGCAGGCCAAGGAATTGGTCCGCCGCGCCCAATCCAACGAAGTGGAAATTCTTCATTTAACCATTGGCGTACACCGAGCCGAAAGTGAGCTGGACAACCATCGTGCTGATAAATAAGGTGTCTTCTAGTAGCTAAAGGGACATCGTCCAATAAAAGGTTCAGGTCGTTCCTTAATTTAGAGCATTTCCAACCAACTGTTGTAGTTTAAATTCCGTATAAATCACTACAACGGTACATTGGGATTGTGACTTGAAAACTGAGAAAATCTGATTTGATCTTTCTTGTCAGGGTAGTGAATAACCCTCAAAGTTTTTTGTTGACACCTGTACCTTTTTGAATAGCTAACGAATTGAGGAATTTAATTACGTAATTTGTACGCAACATTCCATACATTTTTTTCTTTAAAATAATTATTCTTTGAGCTTGAACATATTTTTTTTGTAAAATGTTGCTTAGGTTTTTAGTCTTAAATGAAAAAATAACATTCTTTTCTAGCTTATTTTGATTCTAAGTGATGTTGCTGTTCTTTACCTACCAGAAAATAACAAAAGAATTAAAAAAAATTGGTAATAAGTCACTACAATGGTACTTTGTAACTCGAAATCGGGATATTTTGATTAAAATCCCTAAAACTCGAATTACTCAGAAATGACCAAGTTTCGGACATAGTGTTATATGACTAAATAAGTTGCAAATAAGCTCTACTTTAACCCCTTGCAAGGAATGCAACGTATTACCGGTCACCCTGTATAGATTTACAAATAGTCAACGAAGTGGAAGACATATTTTGTCTTCCCGATGTATCTGATGATGGTTTTGATACTGTATTGAACGATCCTAAAAAACTATGACGAGCCTAATGACTGGCCTATGGCACCGACACCTGATCCACCTAGCAGCATAATTATACCTCTCGAAAGTCGAACCTAGCAGTTCTTCTGTTGATTTTTCATCTAGCCCTCCGTCGTCCCATCCTAACGCGATCGTTCTAGGCGGGCAGCAAGATTTGAAATTTTACCCAATATATCTGGTACTCAGCAGACCTCAGAACCTCAAGCCACACGGGCAGAGGGAATATTTTTACCACCGTGTTTTTATTTTTATTTTTTGAAAAACATAAAAAAAACAATCAAAAAACATAGTTTTTTTTATCTACCCTAGATGCTTATGCCCTATAAAGGGTTAAGCCATCGGTACCGGCTGTTATCGATGGATGACAGTCGTTAGGCCAAGTCGGTGGCCTTAGGGCGGTTTGAAAACACCGGCCTCTGCCAATCCATCATTGGAGCAGCGTGGCAGAGTACACTCTAATCGCCTTCGACTGAAGGGAGACCCGTATCCCAGCAATGGGATGATTATGAGTTGATATGATGATGATGATGAGCGACGATAAAGTCGGGATAAGGAAAAGGTTACAAAATAAAACTATAACGTTTTTGACTTTGTTCAAAAAGGTTAAGCTACAGGGCAAACCCTTAACCCGATCATCTTTGTTTTAGGTTCAAATTATAGCTGACTAAATTGTCCAGGCGAGTTTTTCTCAAATTTTTGATATCATTCTTCGTTTCCAAAATATCGAGCGCCAAAATCAAAAATTCGGAAAGAAATGATTTTTATTTTCACAATTTCGGCTATAACTTTTTTCGTTTTTGACTTTCTCAAATAATTCTTTTTGCACCTTACAGCTCTCGTGAATACGCGTCTTTTAAGCCTTTTATAAATATCATATCTTCACAACTCTCCGAGATATAAGGGGATCGCACTTTTTCGTGAAATCGAAGCCTATACTGAAGCGAACGAAAAGACAATTCCAATGTCTAAAGTTTTCATCTTTGGGACAAGGCCACCACACATTCCCACCGCTATGTCTCCTGTTTAGGCCAGGTTTAACAACGGCGACCTCAGATTGACAATAAGCAATGGAGCTCATTGACGTCCCGGGGGAGAAACTACAGCAGTCTTGGAACTCACACCGAATTTAATCAGAAAGAATATAGACGGTTAGGAAGTATTGAAAGAACTTCAGTTTTCATCTGTCAAATAAGAGTAGGTAAATAAAACTTATTGGCAATTGGTCTAAAAGACCTTAATGTTATTCTCAAAATTACTTTTAAATCATTCATTACCGACATAAAAATAATATGTGTATCCGAGCGAACTGTTCCAAATAATTCTAACATATGAGTCTATGGCTATTTTTTATACCGACAGAATATTATAATGAGATGAGATGCTATTTTTGATACACTTAACGTTATACAAGCGATTCCAGTGACCTTGGATTTAATAGAAAGTGTTGACATAACCAATTATGATTTATATATTTTCATAAAAATGGATTATTAACGGCCAGTACTTTGTTTAAAAAAGTAAAAGAAAATAATTTCTGGAATCTATGGTATTTGCTCCAGATTGTAATGGAATGTTACTATAGTATGCGCCCAAATTTGGACACACAGTTTATAAAACAATTGAAAATCGATTGTCGTTATGTACTGACTGAGTAAAGGTCATAAATTTCGAACTTCGTTTTACGTCTGCGCGACTCAGCCGTGTTGGCGACTAGTATGATTTATTTTATCGCGATTTCTGTACGTGTTGTGTCAAATGGATAGCTATGTTGCAGCCTATATTTTAATCTAAACTAATCAGAGTTAAAATAAATATGTCTGAATGAATTACACACCGTCATCTGGTAAAGTAAGCTAGTCTGTACTAACTATAAAAAACCTTAATAGTTTACCTGAAACGAAAACAAATGTAGTAGTGAAGTACTTATTCGGAATATTTTTTTTAAATTAACGTTTTGCTCGGGGAGTGTAGAAACGTCTTTAAGTTTTTTTATTTTTTAGGTTTCGTCTCAGACTGTTAATTAACTAGTTCTAATAAAGTTCTTGATTAACGTAATTAACCTAATTATACAAACTGACACCGGGTCGTATTAATTGCGCCAATTTCGCACTGACCAAATGTTTATTAATTGGACCGCTAATTAAATCTCTTGAGCATCGTAAATCATCCAAATGATTGATGCTGTTACGTTGGTTATATTAAACTCTCTAAAACCTTAATTAGTGTGTGATATAGACTTAATTTCCGAAACACCACCGTATCGAACAGCATTATATCAAGGAGCGAGTCGTCGCTCCCAAAAACAACAAATGAAATCTTTTTTGTTTGTTTCTAAAAACAAATGAATACCTATGATTGTAGCTTTGAAATAAGTATATCTACTTTTAAAAGAATTGTAAACATAATTATTACCTATTTTTTTTACATGAATTGAACACTTTACAATGTATTTTAGGTTATTAATAAATAATAGGTTATATACACTTCCGGACACATGAATCGAGCCACCCTACATTTTTATGTGTAATGACATAGAACATAAAAATATTCTTAAGTTAATCAAAAAGTTTTTATGCAGTTTTGATGCTGGTATATTCATAATGATTTTGAAGTGCTGTTGTTCCAATTTTGAATTTATCAAATGGAAAAACGAAACAAAATCCAAATTAGTGCATTCTTTTGAAAATAAAAGTTGATCTAAATTAACATATTTTTTTTATTTAACTCCATAATTTTGAATTCACCGTAATTGTTTTGAAATTAAGACATCGTAAACATGTTTTTTTTTTAATTTGAGCCATTTAAATGTTAACATTATGGATAAACCGCCTCTTTTAGCCGCGCAAGCTGTGGCGCTTCTACAGTCGGGCCAAAGTCAGCGCGATGTAGCATCACAGCTTGCTTTAAGCCGTTCTGCTGTGCAAAGGGTATACCATCGATACCTCGACACTGGTGGATACGTGCGCCGTCCAGGAAGACCGCGATTTCGGGTAACTTCAGAAAGACAGGATCGATTTATCGCGACAACCAGTTTACGAAATCGTCCTCTCACCTCTGTACAGATAAAAGAACAGCTTCGAGACTTTCATGGAGTGGTTGTTTCCGCGCTAACAATTAGACGAAGACTTGAAGAACGTGGTCTGAGCCCACATAAGCCAGCCAACGGGCCGAAACTGACAAGAGCTCACCGAATGGCGCGCTTACAGTTTGCACGCGAACATTTGCATTGGACTCAATGCTCGCCAATGGAGCAAGGTACTCTTTACTGATGAGACTAAGATTATGCTTTATGGTAATGATGGAAGGAGGAAGGTCTACCAAGGGCGGGGAGAGCGCTTTGTTCAGTGTTGTATTGAAGAGAGAGTGAGTTATGGCGGGAGCTCGTGGATAGTCTAGGGAGGAATATCTGCCGATGGTAAAATTGGGCTAGAGGTTGTGACAGGACCACGTCTACCAACACTAAATGCCCGTCGATACATTAACCATTGCCTAGAGACTCATGTGATGCCATATACTGGATTTGTAGGCCAAGACTTCATCTTTATGCATGATAATGCAAGAGTGCACACTGCAGGAATCGTCAGGGCATACCTTCATGATGTTGGAATCACGACAATGGAATGGCCAGCAAGGAACCCTGATATGAATCCCATCGAACGTCTATGGGACGAATTAAAGAGGCGTGTTCGAGCTCACCAACCAGCACCACAAACTTTGGAAGAGCTGAGAGTTGCCATCGAGGAGGAATGGGAGAACATTCCACAACACTTCATAATGACGTTGATTAACTCCATGCCAAATCGCATGACTGCAATCATAAACTCTCTCGGAGGCAATACAAGTTACAGAATTTTTTTTTCTCCAATAATTCCATTTTTTTTTCAAAATTTCAACCCGAGTCTTGTCTTTGAGAAAGGTTATCCAGGACAAGTTTCACTTAAAATTGTAATTTTATCAAGTTATTGAAATTTAAATTTGGAATTAAGTATACCTTACTAATGTAAAGTGTACCAGCTTCCAAATTGCATAAAAACTTTTTCGTTGATCATATACTTTTGTTAAGTTACCAGCAATCAAAGTTGAAAATGCTGGGTGGCTCGATTCAAGTGTCCGGAAGTGTATTAATATTAGGTTATTTTTAACGGTTTACAAAGGTACTTAAAGTTAGCCTAAAATTTAACATTTCATTATGTAATTATGTAATTATTTAATATTATACGTCTAATTACGTGTACTTACGTCAATTACGAAAGAAATTACAAAACACGCATAAAAGTGTCATCTAGAAATAGGTTGATCTTTTAATAAGCGTACAGATAACGTCATCAAGATTTGTCGCATTGAGAATAGAAGAAAATTCCTTTATTCCGCGACCGCGTGACGCAAACGCAGTGTTATCGATATTTCAATAAATACATTATGTAATTACTGCCAGCGACATCTCTTGCTTGGCCTACTATAAACTGTATTTTTCTTCTGAAACAAACGTTACAAGCGTTCTCACTTCTTCTCAACTGAATATATATCAAACAAAGTAGTAATGTAGAAGTTATCCGTTAAAACTAATCTTTGGGAGAAGAGGTCAATCAGACCTTTGACTTACTAGTACGAACAGCGACCAATTCGAATTTTATAAGGTACAATCAACAAAGGAGTTGACGGATCAATAGTATTCATATTGTACTATAAAAATATATATATAAATTTATATAAATAATTATATAAATTTTCAAGTAAATCCCTTTACGCAATATTAAGAAATATTTAATCATATATACAGGGGGGGGGGGGGGGGGGGTGTCAGTTAATTCCTTTGTTGACTGTACTAGCGAAACCCGCGCAAGAGGTCAATCAGAATTTATTAGAACCTTTGAATTTAAATAGTACTAGCAAAACCCGCGCATCTTTGGTTGCTTGTATCGCGCTTTCCCGTCGTACAAAGAATCGTCCAAGCTTCACGTCTCTTACGATCAGCGGTTTAGGATGTGCGTTGATCGTGGACTCGTGGTTGATCTGTCAATCAGTCAATCTTTCAGGAAAAAGTATTTCGTGTGTTTATATAGATTTCTATACTAAGCACAGTCACGCGGCCAAAAAGGTTTATTGCCTGTTGCATAGGTATATAATAATGTTATATCAATAATTGACATGCATCGTCTAAATAAACGATAGTTGCTTACAATTTCTTGAAGGACAATTATTGCTTCCACTGAATTGCATGCAATTATTTGCTCTTGAATGTACAAGAAACTGGCTTCGTCTAAATGGGCCTTAAGGCGGCGTGACGGCGGGCGGCGTGACGTGGCCTACGGTGGCGTGATGCTGTAGTCTGCCGACGGCGTTTATCCTTCAGTTGGCAACTTGACACCAAACGTATGAGTAAAATCTTAATATCTTATTAACTTTTAATACGTATAATTCGAATTTATATTGCTTCCATACAAAACAAACATTAATAGCGAGACAAAGGCTAAATTGTGATTTAGTATGGGTCAATTAGAGTTTTAATCGCGACAATAATGCGCGATGCGGCGCGTTAACTAGTGACTGTGAGTTGCGATTGACCATAGAGCTAAGAATAAAAATACTTTTTATTTTTCTGGATTGGTAGAGGGTTTGTCCAATAAGCTAGCTCGTCCAGCGAATCCACAATGTGAACCCGAATATAGGCGTAAAGCAGCAATGCGTTTCGTTCGAATAGTGTCTTCTCTTCTCTCATCATTACTCCTCTCCTTATTCCGTTCCGTAGTAGCCTTGTAGCAGATAACGCATTGGTAGTGCCTATGTTTGGTATTATTGATATTTATAGACGGCGGTGACCATTTTCTATCAAGTGGTCCGCTTGCTTGTTTTGATAGATTACGTTAATTTTATTATTATTGAACGCAACCTAAATGGTTCGTATTTTTGCCGTAGAGGTCGCGGCCGTCGCCCTGTCTCTTCCTCTTTGCCCGGTGTTCGCGTATGTGTTCGGTTGAATTATTATTTGCAATATACTTTTATATTAATTTCTCTGGCGTATTTCATTATACATAATTGCACCAGTCCACGATTCCTTTCATGTTTGCCTACGGTATGATAAAAAAAAACATAATTAAAATTTTCTCTGGATACATTGGTAAATACATAGTTATTTATTTATATAAAGTTCAGTTTCCACCCTTAGGTACATTATAATCTTTCTTTATAATCCATTTCAAAAACCAAAAACCATAGGGAAGTCTCTTGGGTAAAACTCCCTCAACACTGACACTACTTTGGTTAATGACAAAAGACGAACGAGCGGAATTTCAAACCTCGTTCCAATTACGAAATTAAAAATATTCTTCTTAAAAGTAAACAACATAACATTTCCATTTGTATGTGGCCAGTACGATCATTAGTAATAATTAAACGTGTAATGTTTATTTTGGAATCCGAGATTCATTATGCCATAATTTCAGTAAACGACAGATGCACCATCTGTGTAAGACCATAAAATGGCTAAAGTAGGTCTGTGAATGCCATGCATTCTTCGCTAACGGTTCAAATACGAAAATATCACTCAATAACGTAGGTGTGACTATTAATATAATTTGTTACTATATTTATAGCATTTTTTTTTTACAAAACCGTGTTTTAGATTGACGTATTATATTACAATACTTTTTATATGCTAATTTATTTATATTCTTAAAATAATTACAAAGTATTTTTTTTTTGTAAACAAATGCATTAAACTACTATCATGCCGAGCACGATAAATATTATAAGTGAACGAAAATTTGCATACTGAAAAAATTACGTTTTTGGAACAATAAATAATAGTTAAAAAAAAAAGATTCACCTGGAAGCAGATACTAATTATTAAATTTATTTTTTTCACTTTGTCATGCCTTATCCTGTTTTTTTTTCTATTCTGAAGGCGTGTACGCACGACCGAACACGAACATGGTGAACATCGAACACGAACACGGAACATGTGGTTCGCACGTGTGGACGTAAATTAGCAAAGCGAACATGAACACCTACAAACATAGTTCTACTTGTGTTCGCGCGCAATCACTCATGACCGAACAAGAACATGGTATCGAACAAAAGAGGCTACCAAGCCTTACTCTTTTGGTTCGATGTTCGTGTTAACAATGTTCTTGTTCGGTCGTGATGAAGAACATCGTCCACACAGAACAACCAAATTGGATCGACACGAACACTTTTGACGAACAAATTGTTTGATGTTCGTTAGTGGTACGCACGGGCGAACAAAGTGTTCGTGTTCGATGTTCACCATGTTCGTGTTCGGTCGTGCGTACACGCCTTTATATTACTTTGTCTTTATCCCATATATACGAATTTTAAACCTACTGTCAATAAATATATTTTGACAAATTCTTCTTGTATGCGTGCACACTTACATTTACACGATATTTACACAAAATGTACAACCGTTATAGCTATTGGTCGCATTGTTTCAGATCTGTTTTATTAATTTAACAACAATAAAGATTTTATGACTGTGTTATTTAAAGCAAAATATTATTCTATTCGAATTTAGCTCGAACTATCTCCTATCCTCTTGTTCACAATTTGACAAATCGTATATAATTCTTCGTTTTTTTTTATTTTCTTTTTTTAAATCTACCACCATTGTTAACTCTATGGGCGACGTAGCTTTCGAAATGCGGGCGTCGTCCACCTAATTGTTGTGAATTAATTGTTACATCCATTTAAAAACCACAACCGACATCCATTGTGTTCAGGACACAATTGTCGCCTTAATTCGTCCACAGATTGGAGCTGTAACTCGCATTGAACCGGAAAGTGCTCTTAATTGGACACTTTGATTATATGGGTTAGATCGGTCGTTATAATCTGAAATGGATTTATCAACTAACATTTTGTCTGCGGGTCTACGTACGTGCAAAAATAAACGTGCTTCTTCTCACGTTGATGGCACTGTCTAATTACTGGATATGGCAGCGTACAGTATTGTCTGAATTTGTCTGTGCCATTGTTAGGGTGCTCTTATTATTTATTGGTTTAGCTACACAGATAAACCAAGGAACAAAAAGCAGTTAACATTCTAAATTAACATTTTATTTTATTTGATTATTAATATATTTTGCTCTTTATGCTACTTACTGATACTTACATTGTTGACCCTGTGAAAAGACTAGTTCCTGAAATAGGTTCTATGAGAACCCGTGCTACAGGTTACTATACTACGACCATCAAATGGCGGTAGCTTCGATAGCAGAGCATCTTAAAGTCGACTTTCAGTTGAATCAACGAGTAGACGAACGAAGGACCAGAAACAGAGCAAGATCTTTCTCAACGCCTTTATATGAAGGAATTATGAAGAAATTATATAATTCCTTGAACGTTTTCTTCATCATTCGAAATTAATATGCTCATAATAATAAAATTCATTCATTCTAAAAGAATTTACACATTAATCCCCTTCGCACGTAATACATCCGCGTCAATTTTTCGCCGACTACGCATTAAAATAACGAGGTGTTTTACTATTATTCCAGTTCAGAAATAGAAAATACAAATAAATGAGTGTAATCAACATCAAAAGAATATAGTTTTTTCACTATTAGCATGCATTAAGACAAGTAACTCATAAATAAGATTTAGTGATGCTGTGCGTCCTCAATTTGTGTCTCCTTAGCAATCGCTGCCGTTTTTCAAACTTCATTTATCATCGAAATGTTATTATCGACCTCGCTACATCTCATTTTTACGTCAATGAAATGGAATTACGCAGGCATGTCTCAATTTCAAGAGTAATCTAGTTGATACAAACATCTACAAATCTTTATTCATAGTCATCATCATATCAGTCCATAATCATCCCACTGCATGGATATGGGTCTCTCTTCAATCGAAGAGGATTAGAGCGTACTCTGCCACTCTGCTTCAATGCTGATTGGCAGATGCCAGTGCTTTCAAGCCGCATGAAGGCCTCACTTTTTGGAATAGCCCGATTCTACCCAAACGATCCAACGCGATCCAAATGCGCAGGATCTCGATTCTATGGAGCGTCTATTGGATCGAGATCCTACCTCGCGCATTTGGATCGCATTGGATCCTCTTGTGTGGATCAGGCTATTATTATCGCGTTCCTTTATTCCACTTCGGGCATTAGTGGTTGGTTAGTCTTTTATATCCCTTTTATCTTCGTGAGATTCCCGCGTCAACAACAACAAATTGGTATCAATGTTGTCAAGCCACCTCACGGTCATTGACCTTGCTTATCAACAAGTGGATCTTCTAGCATAATGTGCAATTTATCATCACATCACAATCATAAGGAGATGTTTTTGCTGAAATCAGGTTAGTCTGTTTATGTTAGCTATTCTTTTAGTTATTCTTTCGTAAAGCTATGGACACGTGTTTTAAATAGTGCCCAACAAATTGTCCGTTCAATCTTTTCCATTGTAACTATTTGTGTCGTCCCCTGACGTATAAACTTTGGTAAATTATGTTTTTTATTATATTATGTTGTGAATTTTTCTGCGGGTCATTACTGGCTAAGAATCTTAAACCTGCTCATTATATATCACATTAATCGCCAAAATAATCTATTTATAATCTAATGTTCGGACGCATTCATCAAGGAGGATTTCCAATCTCACACGCAAGAGCATGTCTGCGTCACATCGCCCCGTGAAGTGTGGAAACGCGAAATAAAAGCAATTCTTTCTAATTAACTCCGTCCGAGATTGAGTCGAGTGCCCGAAATAGAATCACCGGCGAACACCGACTGATTTACGCACGACGACTGTTTCTGAACGCATCCGAATAATTAACGTTCTGTATTTATTTGATTGTTTTGATTTGGAACGATTGATTTGAACGCGCCGCGGTCATGGAATTTTCGAATTTCATTATATGAATCTGTATCACCCGCGTCAGTCGACGTTTGAAATTAGAATCAAACTTTGTTCAACCTTCTTTTGTTCATTAATTAAATACCACATTTTGTCATAATGTATGATTAAAAGTCGGCATCAAGTAAATTAATGAAAAGGCTAGATGCAATTTATTATTAGCATGTTAGTGCATCCGCGTCACGATCCGCTCTCGGCTATGGGCGATACTGTGTAGAGTGTAGACTGAAAAACAAAAAGAAATCAAGCGTAACTAATGAAAGATCACAGGTTGATAAAGCTGACGCTGTCATCGATGCTCTGGTCACGCATTCCCGCACCAACCCTTGCCAAGACCATTAATTGACCGTTTCATCGCGCCATGTTTCATTAATATTCAAATCTATATTAAACATCGATACAAATGTACTTGCAGATGTTGCTGAGTGAACGGCACACGCCTAATTATATTCACAACAAAGATTCCAACAAGAAAAAACACGACACCATAAAATTTGCATCATAATAACAATATCGCTCCACATATGTTAGGAAAATATTCGCCATTAATTCCTAGATATAGCGTTGGTTTTACATAAAATACCAATATATTTGTCCCTATTCGACGGTAACTATTTCCCCAATGTCTAACAGTTTTGATATCTGTTCACAAATAATTTTAAATTCGCTCGTAAATTTTATAAATTGGTTATCATGGTATTCTTTAATTATAATATAATCGTTGTCAGGCGATGTTCTAGAAATGTTGTTTTCTCTATTTTTATTCACACCTACTGTATCGATATCTCACGAAATCGAACTTCTCTCGTAAACTCGTGTTACATCCGTTAGTTAACATGACACTTATTTTTTGAATGAAATACACCACATCAGTACGACAATTTCGAATCTAATCTCACGTCCAGCGAGGCTTGCTGCATGGAACCTAGTCATAGTAGAGTTGGTAAACAGTGAGGAAATTCCGGCCACAGTCCACGTCTCAGAGAATCGGAGAGAAATCGATATTATAATTAATTTGCTCCACGTCTGTTGTTTTACGTCATTGATACATTTTAATTTATTTTAATGATTTCAATAAATAGTAAAATATATAATGCAAATTTAAAAACGTATCGTGCACATTAAGATGTCGATCCCGGTAGATAAAAATCGTTAAGCTAAGTGAACGACAGGTGACTTGAAAACACTATCCTCCATCTGTCCGCGTACGTCAATCGATACTAAACTTGTTACTATCATATCCAAATACTATGAAGTTTCTCCGCTGTTCCCAATTCCACTGTACTTTAGTTGTGTCACATCTCGAATTACTAATCGAATACTAATAGCCTTAAAACATCGGATCGTATTACTGTTAGAATCTTTTTGTCGTGTGTGGCTGCTATAAAAGTCTACAATTTGCATAAATTCAACATCTAATTTGAGACCGTAAGTAACATATTAATCAAACAGCTTTTTTAACCTCGGATTCTTAAGATGATCTCTAGTATCGAGTGGTTGACGGTTATCGGATATTCGGAATCTAATCGATGCTAATTTCCATGGAATTGTAATTAAAAGTGTTTTAGAGAATGCTTTCGAAACATCGGCCGGACTGGTCCATTGACTGTCAATATCTGTTCTCTGTTTGACCGTTAATTTACTTTATTATTGAATTAATGACAATTCTTTATCTTTATTGTCGCGGACGACGCAAATCTGAATGAAATTTTATCCGCCATTAAACGTCACGCATAAATTGTATAATTGAGGATATACATTATGGCGACCGGTTTGTTGTAAGTTTAACTTGTTAATTTGTGGATTATGATGGCTCGTAAACACGTGTGCAAGTGTACGTATTAATTAAGATGTGGATGCAATAAAGAAACAGTTTTAGAGGTATGCATCATTCGTTGCAACGGGTTTTCATAAATATATATATGCAGTGTGAATTATATTGTAAGATGTTTCTCTATGTGCAGCTCTACAGCCTACATGTTATTGTCACTTTGTGATCTAGTTATATTTAATAAATTTAAATTTATACAAATATTATTTTAATAGATAAATTCACAATAAACATGTATTTCATGCTTAAACTTTACTGTCCAGATATTTTTAGAAATATCTAATTTCATCGATCGGCCTACGACACACACACACACAACACAAATTGAAATAAACAAAAGACAAAATACAATTTATACCAAATTCAAAATATTTTTCGAACGTTCAATTATTACCACAGACTAATTATAACCGCGTGTCAGCCATATTGGAATCCGATAAAGTAACAATTAAGGCCCTGGACGATACAATGGTGCGCTTGCGTCGTCTTGATAAATGACCCATCCGTAGGGACGCTAACGGCGCGCATTTGATTTATAATATTATTTGAATAAAAAAACGAATTGTTTATTCAACCATAATCGATACGAAAGATCGTTCGGAATGTGCGCCTCTCTAATTACAAGAGAATCGTCTATTGTTTGTGTATGATGCCTTTTGATTATTCGATGTAATAAAATTATTGTTGTGTAATTATTGTAGTCTGAGATGCTATTACAGTAATATATTTTGACTGAATGTTAAATACACAAATTTTTGTGCCTTTTTTTATGAGTTTTTTTTTTGCGTTTGTCCTTGTTTCACGACGACAAAAACTGTCATGATTTTACAGGCATTGTCACTATGGATTTAGACTAGAGAGTGAGTTTTTAGAAGAAAATAATTTTATAACCATGGTTAAAAAATATTCGCCACTCATTCGCACTTCTTAAGCACGCGGGTAACATAGTATAAAATAAATCTATATCAAATCTATACCCATATCTATAACATAGGTTATAACTAATATTCCTCCAGGATTGTCATTTCGCTGCGATCTTCAAACATTTTTTTACTTAACCCAAGATTTAATCCTACTGCGTGCATCCTGCGACTTAAAAAGGGTACGTACAATTTTACGATGAACATAAATGCCACATAAAGAAGGATAAGAAGTTTTAATTTCTCGCGCCTCAAATGAGACGGGCGTTAATTTTAACTCACACAAGGGTAATACCTGTGTGCCCTCGCCAAGGACAACTTATTTTATAGACGGGAGCGATAAATTTAGTGTCATTTTTAGGATTCCGTTACCACTGTACGGGTACGGAACACATATCATAACAATACAAAATTTATCTTCTATTCGGATGAATTACTAAGGTTCTGGCCGTCCGTTTGTCTAGTTCAGTCTGTCAGCAGGCTGTTTATCTCATTTATTTAATTTAATCCCATGAAACGTAAAAGCGGTTGAAATATTGACAAATTGAATTTTTATTGTTAACAGCTAATAATAAAAAAGATCAAGTGCAAGTCGGGAACAAAGGGTTCTGACTGTACTGTACAAGATTTCGACATTATTGACTTAAAGATGTCAACTTAATTATTATTTAGAGAACTCTGGGTACCTATTTATTTACGATATGGGCATGCCTCTATATTCAATATTTCCTACGCCGTCGTAAGAAATATCTTTCTGATCAAATTCGTTGCGAGATAAAAGACAGCTGTACCGCTGTACTTTATCCACCGGGACGTCAATAAGTTTCATTGCTTATTGACAATCGGTCGCCGTTGTTGAACCTGTATAGCCAATACAGGAGACACAACGATGTGTGGTGCGCTTGTCCCGATATAGCCATGCCTCGTCTACGTTTCTAAGTTGTCTCTGCCCCAGCACTAATTCTTTGTCATTATACAGAATTTTATGTTTTTTGCCGCATAGCTGACTGCCGTAAATAATGCCCAGTTATGTTTGTTGGTTTACCTTTAATGTGTTTCATATAGATTAAATTCTAATTTATTTCATGGAATCTGAATCTTTCGAATGGTCGGGGAAATTATATTTTTAAAGGAGTCTATCAAGATAAGTTATATTTATTTAAATACCAATCATAATTATATAATCTGTCTTGTTTAATTAAACTTATCTTTATGTCGATTTGTGATGTACTAGGGGACTTTTTCTGGACTAGGTAATTCTAGAGGTTAGGACTAATTAGTACATGACATACAGATAGACTAAACATCACCTGCTCTTAATATACTGGTTGACTTATCATAATATTGTGGTAAATATTTTCGCCAATTTCGGATAGTTAGTAAAAACCTATATTATAAAAAAATCTATAAATTGACATACTTCTACAAAGAACTAATCAATTTCTACCCATAAAAAATCAATTTTTATTAAGACTTAAAGTTCTTCATAACTTGATATCACGCTTACCCATAAGACCTCCATAACCTATTATTTCCTACTTATTAAAATTTAATAAAAACAAAAAAAAAGACATTTAACACAGACATTTCAATTTATGTCTAATTTTCATGATATTTATAGCCATATCGTAATACCTTTTTTAGATGTAATTATAGAATTCCATTCCTAATAATTACCTAACACACTCAACATGTTAAAGTGTTGATACATTAGCCTTTATATCGTGTTTATAAAATAAATACTTCAATAAAGATAAACCGAAAAGCCTTAATTAGTGACAAATTGGTCGTCTCAACGTAATATATGACTCTAACTTAGATATATTAAAAGTTTTATCTTGATTCAACGTCTTTCACGCCTTATGGTCTCAATATTTTGATGTTTTGAAATTTGCATCGATGATGTTGAAAATTTTTTATGGTATTAATTACTTAGAGCCTTAGAATAATGAGGGAAGGACCACCGTTTAACTTTAATTTTTAGATATAAGGGTAAAAAAAATGTACAGTCAACAAAACAGTTATATCCTTGGGTTATACAGCTAAGCAATAAGTACCAAGATAATATCACAGACTACCACTACTTCGGAAGAGTCCTGCAATTGGTACTAAATAATTGAGAGTTAGCCCGACGGCCACTGGCTTAGCTGACTGATATTTTTGCACAATATCATATAATTTTTAAACCTATCCAAATACTGACGAGGTCCTCTTTGCTTAACGTCCATGTTTATTAAGTTTGGCACTATCGACACCATCTGGCTTCTCAAAATGACACAGGCACATTACAATATGATTTAAAAAAAAGTCTTTTGTGGTTGGTCAGTCCAAGTCTTTCGATACAAAGAGGTTAAGTAAACATTGAACAATAACTATAATTTTATAAAATCACCTTTCGTTCGTATAAAACTTCACAAATATGCACATCAGTGATTACCGTTAACAATGCCTTATGACGTCACGCACCGGTTTCACCCGATTACTGGCTGGTGACACTTTCTTTTAAAATACCAATGCCTTTTTTTTTAAACGTCTTTTGCATATAAAATGTTTAATAAAAAAAAAACAATTGAAAGGTAAAAAAAACGAAAGCAAAATTCTATAAGTGCTGTTCAGCCAGTCTATTTGGAAATCTATTTATGGATAAACGTTGTTATGTGAACTTATTAGTTAAAGAACATCATAGAGTTTTTGATTTGTATTAACTTGTAGATACAATTCGACATAGATGATTGACAGTGTAATGATGAATAACATCAATTCTACTCACGACGTTGACCGAGGCGAAGTAGGACGAAGTTAGGGAAGAAAGGAAAAGTTAGACGAAGTGCCCTATCCACACTCGTATTCTCCTAACCTCGCAAGTAGTGTAGAGCACGAGTAAATGCTTAAACTTAAATGAAATTAAATTAAAAGAATTAATTTTTAATTTAAACACTGCACTTATAAAATAATTTTACAGAACTAGAATTTATGGCTATCATTCCTACGAAGACCTTATTCTATTTTCTGTATATTGAAACTACAAAAGGCGTTATCTGTTATAGAACACAAAGGTATAATTGGAAAGAGAAATTATTAAATGGAGAACACGGTCAAATATTATGTATAAATATGGTATAAATAAATATTCTTGGACGAATCACACAACGCCATCTAGTCCCAAACTAAGCAACTAAACTTGTACTATGAGTACTAGTTTGTAAATAAATACTTATTATACATAGAAATTATCCAGACCAAGGCAATAGCTTAGAATAGCTTAGAACCAGGAGAAAGACAAAGGTAGGGTAAAGTTCGCCAGGTTAGCTAGTTTTTTTTATAAAACTGCCATTGTAAATAATATTTTGTATACGTAAAACAACCACGATTGGCCGTTCTCATATATTTACTTTATCTTGTTCAATACACTTAAATACAAATTAATACAAGAAAAGGACCAGCCTTAATGGCGGGCAGACTGTTTATTTTACACCTCGGTCGGGACAAGTCAGTTTATTTTTAATTTTTTTATTAGTTTTACATACGATCGTGGATCGACCTTTTTAGCGCCTTGCCATCTCTATATTCTAAGAACAAGATGAATTTATTTTTCTACTTTAACAATTTAAAAACTATTCTAAGAAACATTTAAAAAAAATGTTGTCTACTGTTACGACAATAATTTTCTTTTACGACTTAATTATAAATGGATTTTTGGAAGTACTTTAGTGAATTAAAAAATATATATATTTCAATTAAATTATAAATAATAATAAACTTATACATAATAGATACTTAAATGTGATTTCTTGACATGAAGCTCCATATTCTCCATAACACTATAATCAATCAATAAACCTATTACGATCGAATTGAAATAATCAAAATAAATGTTTTTTTTTCTGACTAAAATCCCAGAAGACCTCCAGCAAATAATCGAATTTAATTAAAGTACATATACTCAATTCTTTCATTTGTCATGTAAATCTGGTTATCGATACAATATCGACATTAATATTCGAAAAATATTGTCAAAGCGCCTCACTGGCCGATAAAAATGTCGGGCCACACGCAGCAGGTCATTAGACACCTCCCGGAGGAAAATAAATTAAAGAAAACGAGAAATCTCGTTCGGCGACCTTATTCTGAAAGAAATCACGACGGTTTTATCAACACACAGCTTTATAAACAGTCCATTAACGTGTGTACAACTTTACGTTGAGAGTTCATCGGTAGTGAACGAGCAATGGTTGTAAAATTTATTTTTAAAATCGGTTTAAAGATTAAAATTTATAGGTACGAGGTTGGATCAATTAAATGCCATAAGATACAAGCACTATAAGTCAGTGCGATGGCGAAATCCAAGAAATAATGAGTGAGGTTCTAGTTTATGGCGTAAAAAGAGATCTGAGTATCACTTTACCCTCATCCAATTTGCTATACAGTGTTTTAATTTGGAAAGTGACTTGTATATTGAAATTAACGACTTTTAGATAGCCTGGTTGGTTCTTTGAATATTCAAATTACAAATCTTTAAGGTCTGGATTATTTTTAGTTATTAGTTTCTTGAGAACTTATTACTTTGGAGACATAATTACGAATAAGTACTTTTTTATTATTTTAAGAATGGCCTCATAGGTTTACTGTCTCAGGACAAATACTTGACTGCACTGAGCTTGGTTTGTCTATAGTTAATTAGTTTTTAAGTGTAAAATAAGATTGAAATTTTAAGTGATCTATTGTTCGAGTATTTTTTTGGTGTAATCTATCTATCTATCTCACTTTGGTAAACAAGTATTATACCGTACTTAAATTCCAAGAATAACAATGATCGTTCATTATTCTATTCGAATCTGTGTGCAATTAAAAATATATTCAGTATGCGCCTTGCGGCTTGTCTATCCGTTCAGGGCCTTTGTTACCAATAAAAAGTGTTTATTATCTGTATCGTTGTAACATAGCAATTTCCATGCTGGTCAGCGAGGAAAAAAAATAAAAACGACCCAGTTGGTAATCGGCGAGTAGTAAAAAAAGGTTTTTATTGTTAACATGTCACTTAATTAGATCTCATAGAACGTGCATTGAAAGCCCACCTAGTCCTAAGAGCGATAACCTTATAAAATGGTAATAGATTCAGAGTATTGTCAACAGACGAAGATTAAAGTCTTGTTTTGGAACGACTTGACTTGAAAACTTTATAATACTGAGGATTATTTGATGTAATTATTTGTGTTAAAGTTTTCGAAAATTCTTTTAGACCCGCAAATTTTCGTATATCTATGATGCGACACGTACTTTAAATAATAAACAAAACACATCAAACAAGATTTTTGTTAACTGTAAACAGAAAACCAATACATTGTTTTCGTGGCAACCCGTTAATTTACGACAGTTCGCTTATACACGCAACGATAAATCAAGATGAGTTACAACAATCGGATCTGACATTCGATGTTAATCCAGTATTCATTAACTTGCACGAAGCGGTACTGTCGCCTCGCCAGAGCGAAAATTAATCTAAGACAATTAAGATATGAAAATTTTGCAAAAAATTGGATTGGAACGAGCCCGTTGCTTTATCTCCTGTATTGCCAGGATCACAAAGGCGATCTCAGATTGACAATAAGCAATGAAGCTTATTAACGTCCCGGGGGGAATATTACAGCTGTCTTGGAACTCACAACGCATTTAGTTAGAAAGATATTAGACAAAGTAGGTAGTATTGAAAGTATTTCCCTACTTAGCAACTACGTTAACTTTAAAAAATTTGGATATGTGTTACTCAATCACAAAACCATAACGATGGTTTATCAGACTGAGTTAGCCCAACGCACTATTTTTCCCATTCAGAACCACATGAAAGTTTTATATGATGACAGGCTTTGCCGTACAATAATACGCTTCTAAAAAATGCATTGGATAGAGCCTAATCGAGCCCTTAGCCAGGCGTTTAAATACCCTCTGCGTTGATATTATGGATCAGTCGGCCAGCCTTACTAACTTAAATCACATTCTTGTTGATTCTGTCATAAAACAAATTTCTAAAACAGTCTATCAGTTTAATCCTACTAATATTATAAAAGCGAAAGTTCGGTGTATGTTTGTTTCTTCTTCACGCTCAAATGGCTGGGCAAATATTTATGATATTTGGTATGCAGGTAGCTGATACCTTGGATTAACACATATTGTACTTTTATCCCGAAAAATACGCGATTCCCGTAGGATTTCATCAAAAATCTGATATAGATGGCGCTACTGTGCATAAATAAATACACGCAAACGAAGTTGCGCGGTTTTCACTAGTGTTATATAAGTAGAAGCCAAATAACACTTCATTACAAACCAATCCTTGTAAATTTTCTCAGTCTAACAACCACTGAAACTCAAAACCATCCTTATTTCTGCAGAACAGGGCAATGTTATTGCGTTGGACCAGATTTATGATAAATTAATAGACGATTAATAAGATACACGCCCAACACCTAAAGCGATTTAAACAATAGCCATTAACTTCACAATCTAGTCAAATGCAGATCATATTACCCTGATTAGAAAGTACCCACGGACTCAAATCTAAAAGATGACGCCAGTTAAGTTCTGTCATAGTTTTGTCAAAAAATAAGTTAGAGAGGCATATCTCATTTTTTGTCAAAATTGTGTTCAAAGTTCATTTTGTATTCTCAATGCTGATCAGCATCAACCGAAAAAAAAACAATATATACATGAGACTTTTCAGGTGCAAACTCAGAGATAAAATGTTGATCGTATGACGATCAATTGACGAATTCGTGTGCAGGGACTAATATTATGTCTTTGTGTCTGTGGACTTTGATTTTCATTGGTGATGGATGCACATAAAATAATTTGGTTCAAATGTATTTTCTCAATGCTTAGGTACGCAAGCATTGAGTTGTAAAAACTTGACGATCATACATCATCATCTCTGCCACAATGTCATAAGACTTATAAGTAGAGCACGCTTGATTTTCGAAGTAGGAAAAGATGTTGTCTTTGTGAATTTATGTCTGTGGTGCTACCCAAGTGTCCCAGTTTACTGAACGAATCGACATCTCATTAATTATTTCGTGTAATAGTTATCCGACCAATGTGAATAGGTTATTCATGTAATAGACAGACTTAATACTTAAAGAACAATATAATTTTGTACTACTGTCTGTTGGAATGTGTGCAATGACGCAAACATTTTGATTTTAATAGAATGTAACGGGTAAGTTATTCAGGATCAAAAGCATGCTATAAATATTCTCGAAAAATTTGATTCATTTTAGATAAACGTACCTAAGAAAATATGTAAACATATAGGAACGATATAACTACTTCGTCTTTTAGGGTCTTCGTATTATTTTCTTATTCTCAAATGATACCATTCTGAATTTTTTTTTTGTCTTGGCCATGAATGAATTAGTCAAGAGTTTGGTGTTAAATAAACGTAAGAAAATATTTAAAGATGTAAGAACTATTTTCTTTTTCATATTTATATATTTGTAAATGTTGTTTTGAATAGACAGACTTTACCTGTTTGATAGAGACAAGGTGTACTTAATTTTTTCTTATCTAAAATGTCATGACCTTATAGCTTTCAAATTGTTATCTTTCACTTTCCAAATTAACATCTCAAAGCCTTAACCTCTTAACGATTTTCTCATTCAAATTCTGTTCAATATTCAAAATAGGTGTACACTTTATAAATTAGCTTGATTTTTCATGAAATCAACACTTGCATTTTATGTAGGATTTTTTAAGCATTCTTCGACTCCCATAGTTTTCGGTGGTTCTTTTTTGTTTTAGCTTAGCAGATGGGACCCAGCTGATAATTACTGGTCACAATTTTTCCCGAGGCATACGGCAAACATGACTTGCCTAGTTACACCAGAGTCTGGCTGCTACATTTGCCATTTGAATCATGGAACGCTTGTTATTGCCTACCTACATAAAATAACTAAACTAAAAAAGGTGATTTAGAAAACTAAGCTAATGGACAGCAAGCAGGATATTAGTGGGCAGTACTATCACCAACAGAAAGTATCAACCCGCACATACCTTCCACCTTACGTCACCTGTGGTACGTGTTTCATTGCTAACAAACATACATTAATATGGAAAGCTCGCCACCGCCAATGTGCCAGCTAACGTAGCCCCCACGAAGATGGCTATTGTCTTTACAAAACGTGACTCCAAATGTTAATTGGACTATTAAAAGCTGAATGCGGGTCATTTCGACCATTACCAGCGGAAACCTTTTGAATATGTATAATAAAATTATTAGATAAACTGGGCGTTCAATTTGTGTTAGGTTGGTAATGAGGTTTTGTGCTTGCTTGTCACAGATGGCGCTGCCGTGTTGAATGCGCAAGCGCTGAGGCGGATGCGCGAATGGGCTCGAGCGCAAGGCACGGTCAGTTTGCAGAATTTGTATTGGCGCCCTTGGTGTGGGAGCCAGATAATAATCCGTGCTATTTGCATTTTATAGACGATAAATAGGTTACTAGTATGGTCCTTTATGAGTTCAGTTGCTTATTTATAGTTTGATTTGTCCACAGATAGATTCAAATGTGGTTAATTAAAGTACATCTGCTTCTTGGATATTTTATTTTAAATGTTTCCTTTCGACTAGGACAAAATTAGCAAAAAAATACAAATAAGAAAGAAAGAAAATACATTTATTCTGTACAGCACATGAGACACAAGACAACAATAGCATTTTACAAATCCAAAGAGACAGAAACAAATGTGATAGCTAGGAATAATTTTAAGTAATTTAACATTGTTAAAAAGTAAAAGGGGTTTCCTTTTGTTAAGTTTTGCTTATGGTAATTTAAAACAGACATATTCGGAAGGTTATGCATGCGTAAGGTAATGTTCTTAGACGCTAATAGTATTTATCCCTGAAATCACCCCGGGAATAGTACTAACAGGATGGCGCTAAGAAAAAAGCCGGCGCCCACTTATATAAAATACTTTCTCACTCCGATGGCACAGCGACCAAAGTGAGTCTTGGCCTCCGAAACAACAGAACGCCATTTAATTTTCTTCCGATCTTGAGTCATGTTTCGCCAGTCTAGAGTTTGGAGTTCGCAGAGATCGGTTTCCACGGAACACTCAGCGGTATATGTGGCGGCCTACTGCTCTGCATCCAATAGGTTTTCCCACATATGCCTTCTTAGCACTTTATGCACTTTTATAGAAATAATATGAAAATATATAGATATTATAATTTTATATTCAAGCTATAACATTTGCATATCTTTTGGCTCATTATCTTATTTTCTTGTCCGTAGAAAGCTTTGTTGGTTAAATGCCAACAGTAAATTGACCTACGTAAGTACCTCCTACATTTTAATTTCGTGTGTTTTGCATTCCGTTAGCATTACTTTATCTACATCATGTTCACCTAAATATATGTAGGTACTATTTACTAGCCAACATACAATTTCTATTGTTCATATACTTACCTACCCATGGCAATACTAAAAAATATTTTGGCCTTAACATTTTTTTCCTTTTAATGTCTACTATCTATAATTGTACCAGTCTATTTCCAGCTTTATAAATCAAAATTTGAAGCCTGACTTAAAAAAGTATTTTAGCAAGAAAGCCACCTTGTCGTTATTTTCAATATAATCTATTGAAGTAGGTATATTTTTTTGTTTGTTTTGCTATCTTTCTTTACTTCAATAATTTTCCACATGTAGGTACATGAAGACTAGAATGAAGCCAGCAGAGCTTATTCTTTATAACTTACTAGCTGACCCGTGCCCACTTCGTTGGGCGTTCGTAAGAAACGCTTTCATTCGACCGTTTTTTCTCCGATTCACTTTGCAAAACCGACTACCACATAAAAGCCTTTTTAGTTTTCAGTTTTTTATATAACCTATGACACTCAGCAATAATGTGGCTTTCTATTGGTGAAAGAATTTTTAAAATCGGTTCAGTAGATCCCGAGATTACCCCTTACAATTTAACAAATATACAAACACACAAACTTTACTTCTTTATAATATTAGTATAGATGACTCGCTCTTTAATACAAGTAATTACAATTTTAAACAAATGAAAGATGTTCAAGAGCAACTGATTTGTGTCAAAATCTTACCGTTATAAAAAAATAAAGTTCTCAATTTAAAAACACAGTACTTTTTTAAGCAACTAATGAGTAATGACAAAGGCATAATGATCCTTTTACAAACAAAAGGCTGTCGAACTTTCCGAGAAGGTTATTACTAAAACATGACTAACCCGCGAAAAATCTTTTCCGAATAACCACGTGACATTGCTAACAAAATAAGGCTGCACTGCCCCAGAATCGTAATCGGGGGATCTACTCTAATTCAATTTGGTTTTTTGTTTGGTTTTTTTTCGTTAAAAAAATAAAAAATCTATATAGATAGATTTTGGGGGGTTGGGTGGGACGGTTGGCTTGGCAACCCGTGAGTTATAACCCCCCCCCCCCCCCCCCCGGTATTGCAAGCGTGTGATGCTTACCATCAGGGGGGCCATATGCTTGTTTGCCAACTTTGTATGAAAATTCCTATAATGGACGATTTTTACAAATATTACCCTTTTTTCCAAAATTCTGCCTGAACTTCGTACACAGTAGGCACCCAGACCATTTAAAAATTTATATAAAAATTCTATTGTTTTTTCGTGTTGTATAAATTATGGTCCTGTATAAAATGAGTACTGGCCATCTGTCACTGAACGCTACATATTTTATAATTATGTTGTGTTATACATGGAATACCAATTCTTGATCGCGCGAATGTCCGACACGCGATACGACTTGCATTCAGAATGCGCTCAGCAAAGTAACCAACTATCAAGATTCGTTGGCCGCGATCTAGAAACAGGTGCTTTGCACGTCGACTCGTGATTGATATAAACAATTGACAGTAAATTCTATTTATAGAGTTATTGTTCAAATAAAGGTAAAAACCCATTATAAGTCACCAAGGCAAAGGAAAAACATTTTTTTTCTATTATACGGCAAACAAACATGCAAGCTGTCCTACGGGCCCGATTCTACTAACACAAATGCACCAATGGACTCTTAATGGTGTCTCAATCGTGTCTCAAAAGAATGCCCATAGTCTATCAGTGGAATAGTTTTTGACATTTGTTATGGACTTAATCAATAACATAATGTTTAACTTATTGTTTGGACAGTAGTTGTCGCGGCCAATAAACAACATCAGGTGAGCTATAAATGCGTGAATCTATAAGAATAGGATCTCTTATTCACCAAACAAAACGCATTGCTACGTTCTATGAGAGGGTTGTAGGTACTTCACCGGTCGAGTTAGATTATTTCCTAAATGTTCTACTAGTAAGCTAGGACTACACTTTGAGGAAGTTGAGCGAAGTGAAGTGATTACGCACGAAGTTAGAAGACGAAGGAAAAGTGATGACGAAGTAGGACGAGGAGCCTCTCGAAACTCTCGTTTCGATTAACTTCGCGAGAGTTTGTGCGAATTAGTTATTGGGCTATTATAACTGAAATGCGAGATATTTCTTAAAATAACAGTGAATTAACGACGATCATTAAATAAATCGATAGGTAGTTAACTTTGAAATATTGACACATTTTTAGTAATTTGATCCCATATAAATATATTGATTTATATTATCGATTTTCTAAAACGACTTATTAATTTTGTAATTAACTAAAATCGTGTCCTGTCACAGATTAAATAAATCACGTTATGTTAATTACCACAGAGTACAAATAACATACGAAAACTAGTTTTAATTTAAAATTGGAATAATAATCTAAATGTTTAAAAATAATGGATGAGTTCAATATTCAAATGGGTCATTAATGTCTCATATTTACTAAGAGTTGTGGACCCTATGTACCTATTTCTAAAACTTTGAGCACTGCCTATCACTTCGGGGAATACAAAATACCGATAATTTATATGACATAATAATTAAGAGAGGTAGGGCCCAGTGGATAATCCGCTCAAATCGGAGCTGTCCGTCTGGGGAAGGACCTTACAGAAGATCGTAGCCAAATAGCATTGGTCTCGGCCATGTTGTGTTCCTACGGTGAGTAAGGTCTTCAGAGCTCTACTTGGGTGGGTTGGCAACACGTGACTGATACCCCCGGTATTGCAAGCGTTTGTAGGCTACGGTGATACTTACCAACAGGCTGTATGCTTGTTTGCCACCTTTATGGTATAAAAAATATATATTCGCCCCGTTTTTGTATGATAACAAACACACATACATACGTATTTACAAACTTTTACGTTTACAATAATAATTATAATCGGCTGGTGATACTAATGTCACGAATGTACTGTTACGAAGTAACTAAGTAATCTGTGCTAATGTACGTAATTGTATGTACAACGGGCCTATTCTCATAGGTAACTAAAATTTTCAGTAGATAAAATTTAGAAATTATTAGGTATTTCATACTTTTTAAGAATATTTGTATTTGCGACATTCACTTTTTTCAATGAATATGCTATCTATTGTAAGAAAGAAAGTAACATCACAAGTTGTACACCAATATAAACTCAGCCCTATTTTGTATACTTTAAAATTCAAGTCAGGGAAAATGTGCGTTTAACATGTGCTTAGCGGTACGCGTAAAAGCCTCCCAGTGCCAAATATGCGCCCCGTAACAATTCATGTACCATATACGGCCCATAAAGGATCCCGATGCCTAGCAAAAACATCTCTCGACATACAGTTACGTTTATCTTACTTTAATTCTAACGTAACCAACTTTGCTTATCTTAATTGTTTCATTTTGATGCACAAATGTCAGATTAATCAGAATTTAATATGACGACAATTAAACTAGGTTACGTGTTCGTGAATTTAATGTTTGTTAAGACGGCACATCAAAATAGAGATCTGTTAAGTGCGATTTGGAGTCCATGTCTCATGTTTCTTATGTTAGGAACCCTTTTAATTAGCCGACCGAAAAAAGAGGAAGTTCTATGTCTTTTTTTTACCTTTTGTTTAAATATTTAATTTTGTTGTTTTAATGTATTTATAGAAAAGCATTACTACTAAAACATATCTATTACTGTGTCAATACGAACGGATGGACAGCATTAAAATAACGAAACAAAAAAAAAAATAGATTTCACCGATGTTCAATTATATTTAACTAAGTAGGTTTTGCAAACGGCTTCGCTCGCGGTTAATTTTATGATTAAGATCATGTATAGCGCGACTTGTGGCGCCATCTGTTGGCCGGAAATTGCGAGAACAAGTATTTTCCCATTGGAATGACATACTTTCACGGGATAAAAAGTAGCTATGTTGGGCTCTGTACCCCTGACAATATGTATACAAATTTTCATAATGATCGGATGATTAGTGAAGCCTTGAAGGAATAACAAACAAACAAACTCACTTTCTCATTTATAATATTAGTTAGGATAAAAAAAAACAATTCTCTACCTAACAATACTAGCCCGAAGTATTAATACAAAATATACCCAAAATTTAATTTAGAGAAATTATCTATAATGTCAAGAAATAAAATCGTAATGTATATTCCGCGCACAAATTCTAATGTAGTTACACTGTAGAGTAATAATATAATAATAGAATTAAAATTCACGTATAATGATGATATTAGGTACATTGCGCTCATAGAATTTAATTAATCGTTACTTTCTCCATGCAGTGCCTGATTCTCTGAATCTCAGGTCAGTCATCAGGACTTATGTAAAATGTAAATAGAACAAATAAAGAGATAGATTATTTCTACTAAAAACTATTGAAAGCGCCATTGCTATCGTATCGGGCTTCACGCTGCCCAAAAACATGTGAAATTTCAGATGTCAAGTGGGGAAAAATGTGAAGACTGCCTTCGATCACTTCGATGCATGTAGTTATTGATAGAAAATTGCAATAGTATAGTAATTGTGCGCGACAGCTTAAAATGTCTAAAGTCATAATGCAGCTACGATACTCGTAGGTAAAAAAATTGTTACCTAATTGCATTTAACAGAATGATTTTCAATTTCGATCAAAATTGCTGCCACTATAAAATTTGGAGAAAGTTTTTGGTCAAAAACATTAATACGAAAAAAAACATCCCAGAAACTAGAGCAGAACGGGGAGTTGCGAATTTCTTCATTTTAAAATTCATCCAGTTTGAACAATCAAGTTCCCCTTGCGGCAAGACAGACAGAGCGGTACTTTTATTCTGTCTAAGATATACATCGCAAACGTGAGTGTCGTCCGTAACAACACAGGATACATCTATGAATGTCTTTATTACTGTGTTTTTAGTCATTTATAAGATTTTCTCATAATGATTATCCCAAAAAACGAGTGTTTATGCCGTCAAAAGCCTTTGTCTAATCGCCAACATGGCTAGCTCGTGGTGTCTTCAACTGGTCGTTAGCGGATATCACGGTTAAAGAACATATTCTTTTATGACTATATCCTGTTTTAAGATGTGTATGATGAATTTTGATGCAATAAAAAATATTTCTGAGACATCAAAATAGTTGCCTATCTTATGGTGATTTGCACAGAGCATTTTAAAATTAATGACACATTGTCCAGCTATCTCTAGCCTGGGTTTTAACGTGCAATTAAGATTACATATGTTTCTGCAACTTGCAGAATGTCACCGTTCGTTCTTATTTGTATTTAAAAAAATACTTTTCTTTAACTTATATATTCGAACATATTTGTTTTTTCTTTAAAATTACCACTTTCTGCAACTGTATCTGAATTACAATCTGTTTCACAATGCATTAAAACGTATTAGTGACTCAGCCATAAAAACAGACAGGACTTATCTATTATTGTATATGTATACCTAGTCATAAGTTAATCATTTTGGTTGCGCCCACTTAATACCTTGTGTCCTATTTCCGAACATCTATGATATAAATACGAAGGTCCTTAAAGGTATAACAATCAAGTTCAAGGGCATCAGCACTATCATTACAGTCCATCATCTTATCAATAGAAGGTGTTTTATCGTGCATTAATCAAACACTGTCCGGAGCATCGCGTGGTACCTTTTTATCAAAGTTATTAATATTAGTTTGTCGTACGCGTGAGATCCCCCATTGTGGTAGCTCATGTTAAATGTTACCCTTTTTTACCTTGGGTTTCTTCATTATATAAGCTTAAGTTTTTGTTTAGATGCTTTATCTTTTTAAGATGAATCGTTATCGTCAGAATTAATTAAAAATATTTTTTTCAAGTCGCAGGAAGCCGCAGGATGTAGTCCGCTGCCAACCGATCAAGCTGGAGACGTTTGAAGTTCTATGTCCAGCAGTGGACTTCTTGAGGCTGAAATGATGGAGATGTTTTTTTATTTTTAAATCTATTAATATTTCTTCTCTCTCTTTTCTTTTCTCTTAAAACAATTGTCTCATAAAATTAAGTTTTAATTAGGTATGTTGTTTTTTTTATTGTAATTTTCATCCTTCACCAGTTAACTTTGTCATTTTATTTTGACGAGCGTCAAAATGGACATTCGTTTTACGCATTTAAGTTTCCCAACGAAACGAAGAATTAAAAAAAATAGAAAAAAACCATGAATTCTATGAATTGTTTTGAACAACGCCATCTAGTGACATAAATCGAAACTGTATGATAGTTGTAAAAAGTACATCATAACAGGCTCGGTACAAATCGCTTCCTTTCGCTAATTGAAAACCATAGCAATGCTACCACCAAAAGTGTACCATTAGACAGCAATGTACTCCCGTATATGGGGTATAGAACATATGTTCTATTAGTTTCCTAGTGACATAATCAATAATTCATACCATAGCTGTTATGCACATCGCCAACCGTTACTTGGAAGTCTTACACCGTTCATTAGTAGTTCAACCGCGGTGCGCTTTGGCAAAACCGCTGAGCTACATAGCGATTCATGTGGATCTAAAAAAATACTGGAAATGCATAAGTTATTTTTTTTTTATACCACTAAGGTGGCCATCAAGTTTACGGCCCGCTTGATGGTAAGTGGTCAACGTAGCCTACGGACGCTTGCAACACTGGGAGTACTTGCGCGTTGCCGACCTTGTAAAAATATTATCATGCCCCTTTTGAAGAACCTCATATTATAACTAAGAAAAAACGTTTAATTATTTTTTCTTTACTTACAGCATAAAAAACAGACAGTTGCCAACCGGACATACTGGAGGCTTTTGGGGGAGGCCTATGACCAGCAGTGGACTTCTTGTGGCTGAGATGATGATGATGACATAGAAAACAACACAAATGTCTTATCCTCTCCCTCTGGTGCCAAAGAAGGGTCACTACCAATACACAACCGGACTGTCAAGATTATTAGAAGAAGAATGAACTTTTTAGTGGAGAAAACTGGTGGTGCTATGTAGGTCAGCATAGTCCTGTGCCACCAGACACTGATCACACCATTACAGAACATAAATGTTAGAATATGATTATTTAATATGTCTCATCTATATTCTTTAAGTCTTTTAACATTATCGGTAAGCAGTTTATATACTGTTCGTGTATTGACGATTTAATTACATTTTGGTCCCGCTACCAAGCATTATTGCGATGTGGGTGTCCGATATACGTATGCTAATACAAACGCGTTTGGTCGCAAGTCAAAACATCGTTTTGAATTAACATATTGATTTAACTAACATTGATTAACTCATCGTTTGAGGGTGTAAACGATGAATAACGGTCTTTATCAAGACGTCACATTGGGTTGCCTTTAAAAATAAGTCTGTTTTGTAAACCGTGCCTTGAAAATATTGCAGTCAGCAATAATGTCGCCTTGTTGGTAATACACTAGTCTGTAACTAAACCTACTGTTACTAAATACTAGGTACTGTATTGTTGTCTGTGTATTGTAAATATAGCATGTTCTGTCTATCTATAAAAAAAAAAAAAAATTTTCTTACGACCGCAATATCAATAAAAATATCTGTGTAATTTTTGCTTCGCTAGAAATAAAAAAATGAAAACCCATTAGGTTTAACTACTACATATTTTTTCTCCAAGATTGAGAACCGATACGGACATTCGAGTAACCATCTGCTTGGAATCGCAAAATTATACTTAATAAATCATAACCCTGCAATTCGACAGGCGTTCCCGACATTAGCGTTTTCGACATAGAAAATGCATTTTCCATCCGTGTATTACAGTGTACATTTAAGTTAATTATAGGATTACAGTGTGGTGCATTTAAAGTGGTATTTTGGTAATATAATAGTCTGATGGCACGCCCGATATAACCGTCCCAATACTTGGAAAGCCTCACTCATTACGCATTCCGGCCGCAAACGGAACGTACTTGGTCGCGAACAAACGAATATAATAATTATGTGGAATGGATTAGGCAGAATTAAACCGTTGTGTTGTTAAAATGCGTTATTTCGACACATTGTACGTTTCAAGGATTAATTTTGATAGTGATCTAATGTTATTAGTACACAATTGATACCTGCAAATAATATGTTTGAAACTGTTGTGTTTTGCCAACCAAAAACAAGAATAAATTAGTGACGACATAGACGGAACTGCTCGAGCAGTGCCATTGATCAACGAACATGGACCGCTCTTGCAGATATAGTCAACAGCATAGGAAGCAAAAATTACATCTGCCCGAGTGGTCCGTGTTTATGCGTATGTAGAAGACTGTGTAGTCGCAGCTTGAAGCAGTTCATCCGGACTGCTTCAAGCAGTCCGTGTCTAGTTAGTCATCTGGATTTCGGATCTGACCGCAGTCTTAACCCCACAACACAGATGACTGATCCATATCATCCGTAATATCCATATATCTCCAGTAAATTAAAATATCTCTTTAGACATTATTTTCTGCTGATCCTGGTTTAGGGTTATTTCTAATTAGTTTTTTTTTTAAATAATAACAAACGCCATGCCCATAGTTTATCTAAACTGTAGAAAAACTATTTAACACTATATAAGAGAGAAGTTTCATGGCTATTCAAGGAATAGAAAATACGAATATTTTTAAAAATAATTAAGGTAATAATTTATTTTTATTATTACCTTAAACAGAAGGTCTAGATTAACATTCGAAGAGTGAAAGAGGTCACGAGTGTAGTTTTACGGACAGTGGTGATTTTTAGTAAATAATTAACAAGCTAGTCATATCATAAAAAAACAAATGTTTTAAGTTATTAGCCACTAATGATGATTATAATGCTCGTTGATTAGTCAAAACATATTTATTCAGTAAACGATAGCGTTTGACAGACACCGCCACTAATTTATGTGAGAAAACGAACATTTACATACAAACTACATCACGTACCTTTACCCAATATTCATATGGCTACTGTTTTACTGTTTTCTGGATAGTAAAAAAACTCGTAGTAATCTGATGTCGGGATAGCGATTGTCGGAGTTAAGCGTGACTCAGTTTTTTAATCAGAAATTGATGGACTCCGTTTTCTGAATATATAATTTAAAATGTAAACATTATGTTTGACCCTTTACATGCTGTGGGAAGGCTGTATTCATTCTTAGTGCTTAAAATTTAAGGTACTTACTTAAATGAGATTCAAACATAAAGTAATAAAATAAAATTAAAGACTTGAAAAGATCATAAACTAGAAAAGTGTAAATAATAATATATATATATTATTCTAGTCTCAAATTTTGAGGTTTTGTATTTCATAAGTTCGCCTGTGGCTTTAATCATATTAATATTATAAATGAGAAATTGAGTTTGTTTGTTATTCCTGTTATAAACGACTTGACTACGCAGCCGATAACTATGAAAATTTGTTTACATATTGTCAGGGGTACAGAGCCCAACATAGGCTAATTTTTAGTAAATAATAAAGGGAAGCTAAAAATTATTAATTTTTAAATATTATATTAATAAATATTCCAAATATTAATTTTATCGCCCAGCTGTTATAATTAATGCCGACCCAAATATGTGTGTAGCAAGCCTAAAAACCATTCTCAATTACGACATATTTTGTTTACCAATATCGTCAAAAACAAAGACTTCACATTTATTCTTTTTAACATCTTGAACTAATTGCAAGAAGGTTAATTTACAGGCTGAGTGATACTTAAATTAATCGCTATTAATTCCCTTTGCAACGTTGTTAATTATATCCGTTGGAGCACTGAGTTCCCACACCCTCGATGTTGTTTTAAGTGCTGTAAGCGCTTTATTTTTTTGTTTCTTATACATATAACTCTATGATATTGTATGACGTTGTCGAAATGTATGAAAACGACAGCATCTCGTCGACATATTTTGGTGTTTTTCGAGTTTTGTTTGAAAAGGTAGTAATTTTACTAATTTTAAACGTTTATTTGAAAAGTATTTACTACAAAATCTTAAACGACAAAACGTTTTAAAATATAAATCCGCTTCTATTCATACAGTATTTAGTAAGAAATTTTTTATTAAATTTAATATTTTTATACGTAACGTATACAAAGTACCTAGTTTTATTTAAAAATGTTTAGAATAAAGGTTTCTTGTAGAAACTCGTGGTATATTTCAGCGCTTTCCGCTGTATACCAGAATAACGCCGATTACAAGTAATTGCAATGCAATTAAGACAACAAGCGCTGCAGCGAAATATCTGCCTGCACTAATTACAAGGTTCAAGCGATAATTGCTGCTTTAGGTCAAATTCGTGGCTTGCACTGATCTTTACGGGACTCCGGAATCTGTAGACAAGGGTTAATTGTTGCTACTCAGTATTTTAAGGTTAAAGACGTAGATTGAATCACAATGTTAGAGTGCTTAAACATAATACGTACTACAACAATGTAAACTAAAACAATATACCTATTGTGACTACGTTTTTCTTGTTTTTGTTGTTTTCGTTTTAGTTGTTAGTGCAGACAAAGCATGTGGACCTTATGAACACCAATCAACAAAACCAGGAACACTATGAGGACAGTGGGAATTGGAAGAAAAGGGATAAAGCTGCTTCAGGCCTATATTCTGTGAGAGGTACTTCTCTAGCTAGCCAATTTTATAAATATCTTCGAATTTTGTCCGTATTTTTTAATTAAAAGCACCAAAATATCGTTGTGCAACATAATATTAATATAACATTAACACGCATGTCATTAACACCATTCTATTTTCCATATTGATTGTATATTATTGAATTGTATTCAAATTAGTTTGGTAAAATCTTAATATAATGTGTTGCAACATTTTGTTAAACAAAAAATATTCATCTATTATTTAAGACGATTCCATTTGCATAATAAATTAATTTAAACTTTCTATTCTGATGTTAGTGTATCGTAAAGTATCGGATTTGGTCAACATTTTGAATATTGATAATCTAAATTATAGTTTGACATAATTAATTAAAATTTATATGAACATGTTACGATACTTCGGAATTAATAGAAAGTGAACGCATTCCTTTTTGATTACAGTTATTTATTACTAAGATTTTTTTTATAATACACTTCTTAATAATTATCTGAAAGTCAACTACGAAATAAATACCAGAAAGCAGTAGCAACATAGTGACAGTCCAGTCCAATTCACGTAACAAGAACGATTCTAGTTCGATTCAACGACACTCGCTGTCCCGTTCAATTCCTATTTTGATGAGTGAGACAGCGAGTGTCGTTGTGAATTGTCCCACTGAAGGTGACCGGATGAGTTAGATTGTCACCATGAAATTATGTTCAGTATTTGGGTTATTGTTTAAGATCTTGTAGTATATATTGACTTATGTATTGTATTAAATAAATAAAACTTTCCTATTTATTAGTCAAAGTCAAATATTTTTGTTCAAATATGCATATTACAAGCTCTTTTGAATCGTCATAATTTTTTTCCTACCATCAGTTCAGACGGCACATTTGTATTAAGAAGAACAGACAAGAAATAGCACTTGTTCTTTTAAAATGGTATGCTGGTAGTCAGTTTCCAGAGCTCCACTTTTATAGGGTCGGCAACGTCTGTGACTCCTTACCATCAGGCTGTACCTGGCTTGCCACCATAGTGATATAAATCATTAACAAATATCAATTGTGTGAACAACAAATAAAAATAATTGTTCTAATTATTATCAAGACGTTCGCCAATCAGCGAATTGTCGGTCTTTAGTCAAACCAGTAACAAATAAATATATCATCGGTGATTTTGTCAACATCTAATAAATCCAGTTGTTCTTAAAAGGACACAGATTCCATTCAATGGAACGTGGTATAGAAATTATTTGCTACAGATTTATCATCCCTTAATGGTTCTTAATAGCGATAACCATTTGAAGTCATATCTTAAGATTAATCTAATATTGATACAGTAAGAATAACTTGTATTGATTTTCATGTATTTCCGATGATAAAATGAGATTCATGCGTTATTATTATCATCATCGACTCATATTTTCTGTTAGCAATATCAGCTGAATGAAAATGACTACGTGAATATATTCTAAAGTTATTATTAGCACAATCTATATATATAAAATGCTTTGTCCTGACTGACTGACTGACTGACTGACTGACTGACTGACTGACTGAGAATCAACGCACAGCCTAAACCGCTCATCGTAAAAATCTGAAACTTGGAGGGTGGATTGTTTGTATAACGTAGGCGTCCGATAAGAAAGGATTTTTCGAAATTCTAACTCTAAGGGGGTAAAAAAGGGGTGCAAAGTTACTATGGGACAACTTGATTCCCTGGTCCAATCTACTTCAAATTTGGCATAAAAATTGTTTAAGAGAATTGATGGAAGACGTGATTCTTATTTTATTGAAATTCTTGAAAAAAATGCATTTTGTGGGTAATTTTCTTCGAGTTGATATCAATACTCATACTCCTTAGTGCTTTATTGATTTCAATTTACATTTCATTTTGACATATCAGTAAAGTGTGACATCTGTCATGTAATATTTTTATAAATTCGTATATTATAAAGTCGTACTATTTATTCTGTTCGTGATCTCGGAAAAACATCTAAAATTCTAACTACATCCTAGCGGACTGAATCATATTCATCAATAATAACAGTAAGTAATTAAATATTAAATTATATGATATTTGAAAGGGTTCATGTTAAATTGGTCAATGGTTAAATGCAAAGAGAAAAGACATATAGAAAGTTAAATGGCAAGTTAATTGCTATTGTCTCTTTCACACTTATAGGAAATCTCATTACGTCGACTCGCTCTATTTTTTCATAGTGTTGTAGGGATAGTTGTATTGATGCATGTAGGTATTGAAATACCGATATTATACATTTTTTTTACGGATGTGGTTGGAAAACAAACTCAGGAATATGGATCATTTGATGTTAGGTGATTACAGTCGACTATGGAGCACAAAGATTCTAGGGTCCCTAAACCGTTGCCGACCTATAACAGGAAAATACAGGATTTAGCGAGAAATAGTAGGTATAAGGAAGGAGTTAGATTCGGATATTTCACTCACCGAACGAAACGCATTGCTGCTTCACGTCAATATTCTGTAAGAGGTTCACCGGTCGGGCTAGCCCATTTCATAAACGCCCACTCCAAAGGTTGTAAGAGAATTAAATAGAAAAATAATCTATAAATATGAAACTTGAGTGTGTTCTGAAAAGTATGGTGTATGATGAAAAGCGGGATAAACGCAAACGAAGTTGCGCGGGTTTCTCTAGTCTACTTATATCTCTCAGGTTAGACATGTTTTTTAAAGCCACAAAGTTGGCAAACAAGCATACGGTCGGCCTGATGGTAAGCCGTCACCGAAGCCTATAGCTTGCAATACCGGGGGTATCACTCATGCGTTGCCAACCCTCCCAAACCACTCAAGTGGACCTTACTCACCGTAGAAACACAACATGGCCGAGGCCAATGCTATTTGGCTACGATCTTCTGTAAGGTGGAGGTCCTTCCCCAGACGGGCTGCTCCGATTTGAGCGGATTATCCACTGTGACCTTTCATTTATAATTAACCGCTTACACTAAATACTTGACCATTTAAAAGAAACACCAACTGAATTGAGTGTCAAGTGCAAATGTTCAAACGAGATAAAATTTTACCTTTATCTTTGCTACTATTTGTTCTTTTGTGACACTAGTGTTTTGAAAAAAAAAAATAGATATTTTTAATCTCAATATTATAGCGTCTTGTAGATACAATTGGTACAAAAACGAGACCTACGCGACATTTAATGATTCAAAATACCTATTACCCATATTGTACTAACCACATTCGTTCCAAGAAAGGAGTACACAATTAATATGCTCTTCGGACACAAATAACCTAACGGACATCACTAAGCCTTTTCCTCAATCATTTAAAATGCTGCTCAAGATTCACGGCGAATGAAGAAATTTTGTGACCTTAAGTTCAAATATGACTCATTTAACAGTTAGTATAGTTTCTAAAAGCAGCCGCTAGAACATGATTCGCAAGTAAATTACTATTTATATTAACAGCTTATACGTTTTTGGGCATTGTTAAAACGTGACTAATATGGCGGGACCAAACATAACTAAGGATATATGACTACAGTTTAAAACTAATTATTATAATTTTTTCTTTCTTAAATATTGTAATTTACACGCAACCAATTATGAACGAAAATGATTACCTATCCTATCCTCTCACAGAATATCAGCTTGAAGCAGCAACGCGTTTCATTCGGTAAGAGAGGTCCGAAAGTCTTAATCATCCCCTAGAACCTAGACCCAATTCAGTTTCGACTAACCAATCGGGTCAACTGACGGTTAGAGGTGTCCAACCACTTTCCGTCAATTGACCTGCAAGTCTGTCTATGGCAAAAAAATAATCTATACTAATCTATACTATCTATACTAATATTATAAAGAGGAAAGATTTGTTTATTTGATTGTTTGCATTGAATAGGCTCTGAAACTACTGGACCGATTTCAAAAATTCTTTCACCAGTAGAAAGCTACATTATCAGGGAGTGACATAGGCTGCTTTTCCCGAAATTCAATGTGGTTCCCACGGGAACGGGTCCGGATCTTCACGCAGACGAAATCGCGGGCAAAAAGCTAATCATGTATAAAATGAAGTTGCTTCCTCCTCGGTCTGTTCGTCTTTACTGCACGGATTTTTAATGCAGATTTCAGTATTTAGAGAGAGTGATTCAAGAGAAAGGTTTTGTATAAAACATACAAGGTTTTTCTGGAATTCCCAAGGGAAGGCGGGATACACGCATATTCTAAAGAGGAAATCTTTGATTGTTTGTTTGCATTGAATAGGCTTCGAAACTAGGACCGATTTGAAAAATTATTTCACCGTTGGATAGATACACTAACACCGGATCCCGGGTGGCATACACTATATTATATATTCAAAATAATTAGGAATCCTTACTAAAAAAAACCCGTGCAAAACCGGGATAGGCTAGTAATAACAATAAAATCAAACATAATTCCCTCATCGATACCACATGAGTAAATAAAACCACGGAATTTATTTACTCATGTGTCGATACATTAACGGACAATAACATCGTGTAATTACATTAAAACACTTAATGACATTAAAGTGGGTGGGGTCATTTTAAAAGGCAACAAACAAAATTATTTCGACCCACGGACCAATTAGTTCGGCTAGAATTAACCGCTTCCCTGGAAACTTGGAATTAAAACCTCGCACGCCAAGTAAAACAATAATTACGTATTTAATAACGCTTTTGTTCTCGAAGACGACGACGAGAAAATTCAAGTAATTCAATTGTGTTTAAGACTGTTTATTTCGAATGGGGAAACATGCCGTTTGCTTTCTACTACGCTGGTTGGTTGCGTGAATTTGCTGGATTTAGGGTTAAGTGAGTAATTACAAAAAAAAAAGAGAATTGCTACGTTAAAAGTGTGGAAATGTGTTTTAATTAAATTTAAACATTAAATTCTTTAAAATTTGGTGTTTAATGCTTTATGCTGATATCCTTTGAGTACCCCGGTCTAGGAGGCCCATTTCATATGCTCTATCACTTCAATGTCTGTTCCTGTTGCTTCATAATTTAAAAACGAAATAAAAAAGTAAACATATCTTACATAATTTATTACATATATTAACCTGTACATAAAAATATGTAAATATAAATCAATTAATGTAATATACCTATTACTAAAAGTAATGTATAACTAAAACAATAAAAAACTTGAGGCGATATAAAGACGTCTTTTATAGTGGCATCAAGGGGCTTTAAAACATTTTAACAGCTCACCAGGTGTACGTAACATTTTTTAATGTACTGAACCCATAATTTATTAACCGGAGTGGCACTTTACCGGTTTTTTGTAATTGAATCAAACATCGTAAAATGCTAACAGAGCGCAAATTCCGCTCTAGTAACGCAGAATAAAAAAAAATATGTTTATGTAATTTTTTGATATTACATTATGGTTTGTAAAAATCACACTTCATTTACATACTATTTGTGCACTCTATTGTCTTAATAAAGTTATATTAATATTCATAGTGGTCCTCTGCCAATGTACATTGGAGCAGCGTGGCAGAGAACGGTCTAATCCCTTTAGATTGATGGGAAACCGGTATCCCTGCAGTGCAGTGGGATGATTATGGATGGACATGATCAAAGAGGTCGATAAACAGTTGTTGAGCCGTGTCAGGAACCGTCCAGTAGATTTAAAACACTTTACCAATAATAACCAGCATACGAGACTTATGAAAGTAGTAGAAGTTAATAACAATTAATTTATGAAGTCAATATTTAAAATGATCTATGGCAATTTATTTTAAAACAACAGCAACTCGTCATTCACACAAAATTTAACAAAACTCATACCTTATTTAAAAAAAAAAGTTCATTTAATAAATCAAATTTATTACTTTAGGGGGGTACAGTTAATCTGAGAGAGGAAATTAAAGACGGAATCACCATAATTGATACGGTTCAAGTGAATTCGCGCAGAAAACTGATCGTCTAAAGGGCCCTTTAATGGCGTAGTTCCATAATACCTTAGAAATAAGTAATGAAGATCGACTTAAATGAGATTTGGTTGATAAGAACCCCATTAAATTATATATTTGTTCAAAGTGTCTCCAAACAGTTTCTTGTGAAGTTATAAAAAAAATGTTTGTTGCAATGTCTTTCTGCCAAATAAACATTCTTTCTTTCAAAATCCTGCTTATAAACAGATATTTTTTCAAACGTACTTAGTTAAAAATTGAAGGGCTAGTCTAAATAGTAGGAAATTCCAGATAGCCTGCTAATTTGTTACAAAAAATGACAAAAAATCGTATAAATAGCTAGTTAGACTTTTCAACCTCATGTTGCACTAGCTTCAGCTAAAACTTTATTATTAAATATTTTGTATAATCTCAGTGAGTAAACTGTCTTTTTGTCATTTTTATACCCAAACCATTGAGTATGTATCCCTTACCCTAACTGACAATTTACATGGAATACGCCTTCTCCCACATCCGCTAGTATTATACAAAATTAATTGTGCCAAATGTTAAGCTCTCCACAAGGTGTTACAATATTTAAAAAAAAAAAAAACAGGGCAGATAACACCATGAGGCCCATCACTATAAAAACCATAACCTCATTACAAATTAATAACGTAACAAATATGATAAATATCGACACGCGTCATCAATAAAAATACTTAAACCTTACCTATTCTTTGTACTAAAGCCTGGTTGGAATTAATCAAATGATTCTACTGATTTTATCTCATCGTATCTTTAAAATTAGAGCAGGAGAGAATATAGATTGTTTTCTTTCGCCCACGAACGAATGCCGATCTTGTTGTTATTTTTTATAGTGCATTGTATAGATAGATATAACGGATTGTAATCATCTCATTGTGTGAGCTAAGATGTATACTTATTGTACGGAAAGCTGTGAAGTATTGTGTTCGTTGGTCACATTTCTGTAACAAAATCATTGCAAAGTATTTGTAAGTGAAGATCGATAATGTATTGATAGACTTGTATATTGTTTTATTAAATAAGTCGAAATGTTTGCTTATAATTTTTAATTTTGATAATATAAAAATAAGTAAGTTTTTTTTTACTATATTATTATTTTATTGGTAAAATACATAACTAAATAACATGAAATTAAATAAAATTAATAAAAACTAAACTAACAATAAAAATTAAAAACTAAACTAACAATAAAAACTAAAACTAAGCATTAAAAAGACATGGACACTGTGGCAGGGTGCCCAAAATGCTAGCAGCGCTACCTCGCTGAACGGCGATAGATATTACATAATTATTACTTTTAAATTACTAGTAAAACCCTCGCAACTTCGTTGGCGTATATCTCGCTTTCCCGTGGGAATTTTGAAAAATCCTTTCTTAGTACACCCCTAGACGTGGAATCTACATTCCGAATTTGCAATCTAGACCCAGCGGTTTGGGCTGTGCGTTGAATGTATAGTTAAATCAATGAGTCAGTCAGGACTTTGAGTTTTATGTAAGTATATGTATATTATATAGATTAAAATATTGTTTTTGGTGCAAGAATTAAATTAAGAATACTATTACATAAGTTTTTGTAGATTAAGGACTGATTTCACAGAACCCTAATAAATTTCATTTAGCTTATCTGTCTGATAAATAATAAAAAAAACATATTCAAAGATGTTATTATATAAGGTACTTGATACAAATAAAGCCTATGTTCTAATAGGGCCTATACGTTAGAAAACCCGAATAAATAAATCCAACCGCGAAAATACTCCTGGGATATGTTCATACGCGTCCTATAACCCGACAGAGAGCGAGATTGTCCTGCTAAGCGTTCCCCCCGTCTAAAAAAATGCATTCTTCGTACGAGGTGGGCGATTTCGTGCTGCGTTATAAAAATCTTGTGATTTCGAGCTAAGTTTTCTCCTAAATTAACACTGTTTTAGTATAAGATTCTACTAGGGATTGTTTATTAATATTTATAATTAGCTATTTCTAACTATAATCTGCACTATTGGCTATGGGTGCATTAATTATGATTTTTTAAGGCAACTGGAGCGTAATCTCGAATAAGGCCTTAGGCCTTATTTCAGCACGAAGCCATATTAATGATAGTAGCCCTTAATGAAAATCTCGCCACTTATATAACTTTTATTTCATTACATCTACGTGTCAGCGTCATCTAGCTATTTTAATGACACACTCCCAACAAAAGAAACAAATAAGAAACGAAAAATATAAAAACTTAGAGGACTACTGACAAGAAGAAAAGCAGGAGATAGTTTTAGAGGAAAGAAGAATGAAAGCTGGTACCTGCCATGCCTGTCTTGAGGACAAAGTAGCAGATGTGCGATCTTGTAAAGACTGTTTTAGGATTGCATTGGATTATACCACTTACACTACACACACTTAAACTAAACACCAAAGATGATTTAGAAGCCTTTGTATGCCCTGATTGTGACAAAAATTGAGATCTCATTTAGTTTATAAGAAATAAAGACTAAGATTTAAGTTTTTAAAGTAAGAAAAAGTTGTTTTTATTAGGTGGCCTTATTCAAGCACTGTATTATAAATAAGGCCTACCAAAAAGTTATTATTTTTTGTTTTTGATTAATTTTTTTGACAATTTATGATCGTAATCTTTAGTTTGATATAATGAATATTTAATTTAATTTTTATTTCATGTGTATTCCTTAATAAGTGATATCTAGATTTAGCCAGAGATTTAAGAGATATTATTATATATTTTTTTGTAAAACTTTTCAAAACGCAAAGAAACCGTGCGTTTATTGTTATGTAGACTGTATTTTGTTTCATATGATCTCAATTCAAAGGTATTTCGTACTTAGTATCTTATAGGCCTTAATAAGTGTACCTGATTTATTATGGCCAAAGTCTATGTCTGCGAAACTTAATTATTTTGCTCAGATTTTATTATAAACTGTTACGCTTTTTCTTCGAATCCTATAATTAACGAATGAAAGATGCTAATTACCAATGTTTTTATTTGCTTGCCTTAATATTTATTGAAATATGAGCATTTAAAATTAGGTAGGCCTTATTTGTATCAAGTACCTTATTATATTTTTGTTTGGCTTCATCCGTGGGTTGAGAGTCTGGAGACCTGTACTACAGACTTCTTTAGAAACCTATTTCAGGCTCCAGCGCCTCCAGCTTCTCACACACACCAAATTAACCACTTGGGGGGGTTGGGACTTTGGCAACGCGTGAGTGATACCCCCGGTATTGCAAACGTCTATAGGCTACGGTGACGGCTTACCATCAGGTCGACCGTATGCTTGTTTGCCAACTGTGTTGTATAAAAAAAAAAAAAAAAAATTAAATTATATTTTATTTTCCTTAATTAGCGTAGAAACGTTACTTTTTTGTAATACGATTGTGTGTGTTAATTTTTCTGGCATGTAGTCGAAGTGAAATTATCAGGAATTTGTGAAACCGGCCCTTATATTTTTTATAATTATAAAACTTCTATATTTTTGAAGATTTTTATTTTAAGTTTGTGAAGTGTATATATTATTTTTATTTATTTATCGCAATACATGTATGTATAATATTTTGACACTGCACCTATACAATAATACATAGCACAAACACACATACATGAGACTTCAATGATGAGGCATTAAAGAGAGACAGACATCCATAGGATTTTATCAAGGTATATCGGTACAATACTATCTCTCAGCTGTACACATCCAGGACGTACGATAAAACAACATGTGTTTCTTCACCTAACGAATCTTCTAAGGCATAATGAGTACAACAATGTAAAGTGGGGCCATATTTACATAATGTCATCTAAGTAGGTGTACGAGTGTCACTGGGCACACTCGAGTGTCATTAATCGAACGCAAGGAATTCTATTGTTGTTCGTGTTATGTATTTTTTACGTGCAGTGACAGGTTGGTGACATGTCCTTGTTCTGTTAACTGTACTTTCGTAAATAAACATGTGGAGGACCGGACCACTCCACATATGATGCTATCTGTAGACTTGATGCCTACCTATCCGGAGACCCAGCTCTGATAAGAGCTAATCGTGATAAACGACTTGGATGCTCCCTCGGTCACTTGTTTTGCGTCTATTACGCGTGTGGACTGTATACTAGGTGTTTATTGAAGAATATGTGACTCTACGTTAAATACTTGGAAAATAAAAACTGACTCTAATACTTAAATAAAAACTGACTCTAAACTTCTAAGTAAAATAAAACTTTTTCTTTGTTCTTGGTAAGAGCGCTTGTGCTTCGGGCGGGATACTTGTTCCTTATCGGTGGCTATTCGGCGACTGACTACCGTATTTTTTTTTTTTTTTTTTTTTTTTTTTTTTTTTTTTTTTTTTTTTTTTTTTGAATGGACTAATCAGTTCGGGTGTACTGACACCCTTTACTGAGACACCGGACTGTTGCGGGAGCGTAGGGCTCTCACCGCCAAAAATTTACAGTGTCTGCCTAGGGGCGCCCCAGAGGGGGGCTCGAACCTCGGCCTATGGCGACACTGGGGGAAGGCGAACGGATCGGAGAGAAGCGGCCGGGCACGTGCCGGTACCGCGAAAACCGAGTCCCTACAGGAGGGTGGCGCGACGCGCGGCCCCGCCGGCGGGGCCGATATGACGGACGTGTGTGTCTGCTTTGTGTCGCGGATTCTAATTGTTTGTACGCCTCGATGGCGACTGTAATGGCGTCGTCCGGGTCGTTGAGGACGTGCCGCGGACGACGTTTGGACCTAATGGTGTCAGCCGGAGCGGGATAATCCCCTGCGGCTTTCACCAATGGATTGGGGTGATGGTCGAGAGAGTCGAAAAATCTGACTGAGCATTGCTTTAGGTGGTGCGAGATGGTCGGCACACCTAAGTCAATGTGGAGGTTTTTGTTCCGAATGAACCAAAGCCCACCGATGGCTTTGCGCAAAAACCTATTCTGGATGGTTTGCAGCCTGTGGATATGGGAGGGCGCGGCGTGGGCGAAAACTGGACTCGCGTAAGTCATTATCGGCCTAATGCACGTTGTGTAAATTCTCACCTTATTTCTAAGAGAGAGTTTACTACGCCCATTGAGCAGATAATATAGTCGGCCTAGCGCGAAAGCGGCGCGGTTGCGGACAATCTTAATATGATCGCGGAAGGTGAGTCCCCTATCGAGTGTGACGCCTAGGTAGCGGACTTTCCTTTCCCAAGGGATCGGTTGTCCGAACATTTCGACTCTGGAGGAGGGATTTGGGGTGCTACCTCTAGCGAAGAGGATAGCGGCGCTTTTTTGAGGATTGACTTCGATGCGCCATTTCCTAAACCAGTCGCCAAGAGTATTGGCGGCAGTTTGGAGTGAGTCTATAATTGGGGGAATACTACGGGCTGAACAGTAGATGGCAGTATCGTCTGCGAAGAGAGCGGTATGGGTCGCTAGTGGACTGGGTTTAAATTCGGGGAAGTCGCTTGTGTAAAGCGTGTAAAGGAGAGGCGAAAGCACGGACCCTTGTGGTACTCCGGCTCTAATGGTGTGAGGGGGGGATAGTGCCCCATCCACCCTATAGCGGAAAGAGCGGTTCGACAAGTAGTCTTGAATGATGAGCACAAGACGATTTGGCGTATTGAGTTTGTAGAGCTTATAAATAAGCCCGTTGTGCCAAACTTTGTCGAACGCCTTTGCCACGTCAAAGAAGAGAGCGCCCGTTTTATGCGGGCGGGATCTGTTCGCTCTCCGGTCCAACACGTGTTCGACTATGCGATGCACTTGTTGGACACAAGAGTGTTTGGCTCTAAAACCAAACTGCGCGTTAGGTAAGAGATTGTTGGCAAGGGAAAAATCTTTGAGACGTGCGAGAACTATGCGCTCATAGATTTTTCCTATTGAACTAAGAAGACTGATAGGGCGATAGCTCGAGGGCTGATCCTTGGGCTTGCCGGGTTTTGGAATGCCGATGACGGTGGCTTCCTTCCAAGTTTGGGGGAAAATGCTATTTTTGAGGGCTGCGTTAAAGATAGCAGTCAGGAGTAGTATAAGATGGGCAGGAAAGAGCTTGATGACTCTGTTAGAAATCCCGTCAGGCCCCGGGGCCTTCCTATTATGTAGGTCTTTGATAAGGGACTCTACCTCATCAGGGGTTACCGGCTCTAACGGGGGGTCGGCATCTGTAAGTGGGCTCGCGAGTCTATTTGCTACCACAGTATCGACCTCGAGTAGGTGATCTGGATCAACGGGGAGTGTGCTAGGTGCACATTGTGCCTCAAGACTGGATGCTAAGCATTCAGCTTTTTCCTCGTCCTCGAAGGCGAGGGGGAGGGAGGGATCTGACTGTACTAACGGAGGGGTGGCAGCCACTGTATCTGCCTTAAGGGCTCTGGCAAGTTTCCAGAAGGCTTGGTGAGATGGGACCAGATTGGAGAGAGTCTCGTCCCACTGGTCGTTTCTAAGCTGTCTGATACGACGCTTAACCGCTGATTGAGCAGCGCGCATGCGGACGCGGTTAGGCTCAGTGGGAGCGGAGAAGTAGGCCCTTTGGGCTCGGTTTTTCTCTGTTAACAGAGCGCGCGCATCCGGCGGAAGTGTCCAGCGACGATGAGCGTTCACTAGGACACGCCGCGAGCAGTCGCTAACGACTTTCTGCACGTGCGCTGTTAACGAGTCAATAGCACCTACTGCATCGGGAATTGAGACAATTTCGTCTGGAATTGGATCTAACAAGGGGGACGAAATGGATTTGAGGCTTTCGCCTAACCTGACCCAGTCGGTCTTGATCATAGTGGGATCTGTGGCTGCCACATTGGGAATACTCACTCTGGGAGAGAGAGAAATGATGACAGGCCTATGGTCTGAGGTGAGTTCGGAGTGCACTTCTATTGAACTCAATCTAAGATTGATGTTCTTTAGGAGGGCTACGTCTAGGACGTCCGGACGATGATCAACATTGTCCGGGTAATGAGTAGGGGACATGGGTGCTACAATGTCGAAATTGAGACTCTCTGAGAGTCGCTCGAGCTGTCTACCACGTTGGTTTGTGGTTAGGCTACACCAGGCAGGGTGCTTGGCGTTTAGATCACCCGCTATGATAACAGACGGGCCAAGATCTAGAAGGTTTTGTATGTCACTATCGAGTAGTGATCTGGGGTTTGAGGAGTTGGAGTTAGTGGGAGCTAGATAAGCTGACACTAAAAATATGGATTGGTGACCTGTCATTCCTAATCTACAGACAGAGGCCTCAATGTGCACGAGATTGGGTGTATCCACAGGCGTGCAGTGTAATGTCGCTTTGTAGTAGATGAGAGTGCCACCGAGGGCAGAGACTGTGCGATCATTACGTATGATTTTATAATTCGCGATTTTGGGATCGCGAATTGATGGTTTAAGGAACGTCTCCTGGATGAGGAGGACGTCCAACTGATGGGTGTAGAGGAAGTCGGCTACCTCAGACCTCTGGGTGCGAAGCCCATTTGCGTTGAAGTAGCCGATTTTAAGGGAGGTCGGTTTGACTCTACTCGTATGGTGTAAGTCCATAATTATTTATTGAAATTTTTAAGGGCAACGAACACGTCTGTGAATTGACAGACGGCCATTAGGAGAGCGTTGGGACTGTTCGCGTGTTCATTGACCAACGCGGCCATGGCAAGAACCCTATCTATGTCTAGGACGGCTGCGAGCTTGTAGAGCCCTTCGGTCCCGTTGGAAGGTGGCAGCGATGCCTTTACTGGGGGGGGTGGAGGTGTTGCGGCTTCCACCGCCGCGGGTGCAGGCGTGCCTGAGGGGCTGGCCTGTGGGGGTGGGACCTTGTTGGTCTTGTAGCGCCACGAGGGCGACAGGTTGAGTGGTGGCACCGGTGCCTTAGCTGTTGCCGGGGCGGCCTCGGCAGTTTGGGACTGAGGAGGAGCGAGGACTCTGGATGAGGAGGGAGTAGGCCTCCGGCTCTTTCCTTTGGGCGCTTTTGAGCACCCTCTGTAATTAGCCGGGTGTCCCACCTCCCCGCAATTTACGCAGCTCGGAGGTTCCAAGCATAGCGCGCGGTCTTTGGGGCGTGGACACTCCGGTGTTGAGTGGGCCCCGAGGCATTTGACACACCTGGGTGTGTTGTGGCAATTTCGGGCGGAGTGGCCGTACAATTGGCATCTGTGGCATTGACCCACAGTGCTTTTATGGTGAGGGGTCTCGACGACGACCCCGGACAGTCCGCAGACTTTATTGATATTAAAGATGGCTTTCGCCTCTTTAAGGTTAGTCCTGTCCAAAATGACAAGGACCATGTTGAAGGGGGCGGAAGGCCCACGGTGCATGCGGTGCACTTCGAGGATGGGCAGTTTTTGGGCGCGAAGGTCCTCGAGTACGTCATTGCACTCGAGTTCTTTCGGGATTCCGCGGATGACTGCGCGAAGGCGCCGGTCCTCCTCTAGACTCCACGTGTGGAATGTGATCGACATGGCGTCGAGAAGGCGGGTGAGGTTTCGGTAGTCCGTGATGGACTCCGTTTTTAGGCGGATACCCTCAGTTCGGGTCTCCGCAATGAAGAAGATGCCATTGGCATCACAACGGGCCTTGATGGCCATCCACCTATGGCGGTTCGTGATAACGACCGCCGGTGGGCGCTGGGAGCGCTTGGGAGGGGTGGGGAGAGAAGCTCCCTCGGCACCCTGTTCAGCCGCGGGGGGCGAGGCGGGCGAGTCGGAGAGAGGGGCGGCCGGATTTGACTCGGCGGCTAATTTGGCGGCCTTGTTGGCAGCGCCCTTGTTGCGCCTTGTGCGCTTGCGGCCTGAGGCCACAATGAAATCGTCCGAGTCGGACGAGGGGGCGGAACTGGAATCTGAAGATTCCGGGATGATCTCCATCTCGTCATCGGAGATCGAGGAGGAGGGTGCGGTGGTGGAGGGCGCGGCGGCGGAGGTCGCTACGGCGGGGTGCACGGTGGCGGGGGGCGCGGCAACGGGGGACGCGACGGCGGGCGCAACGGTGGCGGAGGGCGCGGCGATGGAAGTCGCGGCGGCGGAGGGCTTGGTGGCCGAGGGTTTGGTGGCCTGAGGGGCCGGGCGGGAGGTGGCCAGAGGGGCCGAGAGGGCTGCGGCCTGAGGGGCCGATGAGGCTGCGGCCTGAGGGGCCGATGGAGCTGCGGCCTGAGGGGCCGTGGGGAAGAAGATTGCCTTCAGGTGAAGGCCAATTGCGGGCACGAGGTCCGGATTTTCCCTAGCAAAGTTGACTAGGGGCGACAAGACCTCTTCGAGGGCGCGATTTTTCGGGTCGGTCGCCATGGCGACCGGCCTAGTAAGGGAACCTACAGCTAAAACGAAATTTCGCAGTTCGTCGCGTCACGTTCCGCAAGGAAGAGCTGCGAAGAAACCTTGCGGCAGTCGTGCCTAATTTGGGAGCGCTCGGGGGGAGAACCCGAGGTGTGTAGTCCTAGTCCCCCGCGCCGGGTGAGGCGAGGGGGGTGCTTCTAGGGTGTGCCCTAAGCTTGTATGCCTCTGACCAATCTTAATGTGTCAGAGGGTCCCTAACTGCTTAAGGTTCGGAGGGTAGCTTCGAGCCGGAGCTCTAGGCGCCCAAGCCGTTCCCTAAGGATAGGAAGGAGGAAGGGGTGGGCGGGAGGGGGCGATAGCTAGTGTCGGTCAGGGGAGCCCCCTAGGCCGGTGGTTCTAGCCCCGTCCGGGTAACTGCTTCACCCTGAAGGGGATCGGCGAGTGCCCGGGTCGCACTCCTGGCTGTGCAAAGTTGGCACCGTGAGGTATCACACAGCCAGACCACGAAACTGTGGTTTTATCGGCAAAAAACGCGCGAAAAACCGAAGAAACTCTAAAAATCGAGATAATGCCTCCTTGTCTTAAAAAAGGCAAGGAGACACGTGTGTCGGAGCGGCGGTAGCGTAGCGCGGCGGCGGGGGGCGTGCGTAGCACGCGGGAGCAGCGTAGCGCGGAGGCACCGGGCACCGGACGTGTGACTCGGACGGCGTCGCGAGCACGAATGACTGACTACCGTATTAAATTTGGCCTGATATTTATACTATTTTCGCCCGAAGCACGAAAACACAAAATTCATTTATTCTTAATAAAATTACGTTCACAACAGAGTTCTATAGTCTACGTTTATAGAACAACAAACATTTTCCTTATATTCTTAGTAGAAGTACCTTTTTTGACCTCTTGAAGTTGGCCGCCCACCCGCGCAGCTCGAAGCCCGCGCGCCGATGCACTGTGTCGACTGCTTGCGTTACCTGTTGCGCTGTTGTCACATCGGCGTAGCTTGCGATGTAGTCGTCCATGTAGTGGTTGCGGACGATGGCGGACGCGGCCTCAGGGTACTCCTCACTGTGTTCAGCTGCGTTGCGGTCCTTGATGTAGAGCGCAGTGCATGGTGATGAAGTCGCGCCGAAGATTAGCGACGTCATGCGGAACTCTTCCGGTGGGGCGTCGCCTCGTTTGTCGCCTCGCCACAGGAAGCGCAGCGCGTCGCGGTCCTCTTTTCGCACTTTCACTTGCATGAACATTTCTGCTATATCCGCTGAGATCGCTACACTGTGTTGTCGGAATCTCATCACGACGCCCGGCAGCGATTGCAAGCGGTCGGGGCCCGGCAGCAACATGTCGTTGAGGCTGCGGCCGTGGCTGCTTGCTGCGGCATCGTGCACAACACGTATCTTGGGCTTCGCTGGGTTGACAACGGCAAAGTGCGGCAGGTACCAAGTCCTCTTCGGCGTGGGCGCGGCGGTGACTCGCTCAGCGTACCCGGCCGCTAGCAGATGGTCGATCCTCTCTGTGTACTTCCCATTGAAGTTCCCGTCCCGATCCAGTTTCCTCTCTAAGTTACGAAGCCGTGATAATGCGTTCGCATAGTTGTTCGGGATGACTTCTTCTTCTTGCTTCCACAGGAGTCCTGTTTCAAAGCGGCCATCTGGAAGGCGGCGGCTCGTCGCATCTAGCACTGCGAGGGCGCGCTGCTCTGGATCGCTTCTTGTTTTCCTCGCCGTAATCCCGATGGAATCTAGACTGAAATACTGCTTAATTATTTCGTCCATCGGCTCCGTAATGTACCCACAAAAGGCGACGGGGTGGCAGCGCGAACTTCGGCATCCGTGTATAACCCATCCTAGGTGGGTCAGTGAGGCGACCGGCTGGTCGCGCCGGCCCGCGCGCACCTCGCGGCTGACTATGAGGTCCCAGTTGTCCTGACCGATGAGCAGCTTTGGCGAGGCCTCTCCATAGGTGAGCGGCGGCAGGTGGTCTAAGTGGCAACAGTCCTCTAGCTCGTCCTGGAAAATAGACTGTGTTGTGAATGACAACTTGTCCACTGTGCGCGCGTTTGCGAGTGTGTACTCGCGGTCACTGTGCGCGCCCCGTATCTTCACATTCACAATCCTGCTGTTGGTGTGTTGCGTTTCCTCGCCGCCGACTCCCTGCACGCGCATTGCCTCTTTAGGCCCGTCCAGCGCGAGCGCGCCCGCTATGCCGCCGTCTAGTATGGTCACGGTGCTGCCTTCATCCATCAGCGCGTAGACCTCCGCTGTCGTTCCGTTGCCGCCGGTGAGCACGACGGGCGCTATCTTCAGGTAAGCGCGCCGTCTTCGTTGCGTTGTCCCGGCGGCGTTGGTCTGCTCCACTGCCGGCTGTTCTGTAGCGGCAGGCTTATCCTCGTGCAGCAAACGATGGTGTGGTTGGCGGCACCCGCGCAGCCCGCAGGGCGCGGCTCGGCACCGGAAACGTCGGTGTGTGCTTGCTAAACATCTGAAACACACGTTGTGCTTGCGCGCCAGCTCCCATCGCTGTTGTGTCGTTGCCTTGATCACATTCCTGCAAGTGTAAAACTTGTGATCCGCCTTGCAGAGTGGGCACGACTCCTTCTCCGCCTCTGTGTCGCGCGCCGCATACGCCCGCTCCGTGCGGCGTCTCGCTGCTGGCTGCGCTATGTTGATGTCTCCGGCGCGCTCCGGTGGTGCGTATTCCGTCCGCTTGTCGGCCTCTACTCCCAGGAAGAGGGCCATCCTCTTCATGTCGGGGATGCCATCTTCTTTGACCGCTGCGTAGTCATACCACTTCTCCCGAAGCGCCGGAGTTAACTTCTCCAATATCGTGCGCACCATCGCAGTGTCGTGCAAATGGTGTATGCTCTTCATAGCTTCCATCGTCGCTACGATATTGGTCACTTGCGATGCGAAGATGCAGATGTCCCTCGGTGAGTCTGCTAGTCGTGGCAGCCTTCTGATCTTCTCAGCTTCCAACTCTATGAGGGCACCTGGTCTTCCAAATCGCCTTTCGAGCGCAGTCAGTACTTCCTCGGGTTCGGGTCGACGAATCAACAACCCGCTGACTGCCTCTGCTGCGACGCCCTTCAAGCTGCGTCGGAGTCTCACCACGTTCTCTGATGCGGAGAAGCTTGATGACGTATCCTCGAAGATGGCTCTCCATTCCAACCAATTTCCACTGTTCCCGTTGAAGATAGGTAGGTCCTGGCAGTGGGTAGGCATCCTTGTGGCCCCCTGCTTCATTCCCATGGTGATGGCCTTCGCTAGTTCCCCGAAGTCGAAGGCGCCCTCACCCCTGGCAGGCTTGGCACTGCTGCTACATTCTTCCTTTGTGGTGGCTGGTGGTGGCTGCGTTGCGTCGCCCGGTGGCTGTTGCTGAAGCCACCTGTTCACCTTAGCGACGGACGCGCCGCCGTCGTCCTCTTCATCCGTGTCATCCTCGCTCTCGGCTACGGCCTGGGCGCGCGCCAGTTGTGCCTCAGCCAGCATTACCGCTGCCTGTGACTCCGCTAGGCGCCGCTGAGCCAGCTGCTCCTTCGCCTCCAACTCCGCACGGATCTGTGTGCGTTTGGCTCGGGAACAGCGTGACCGAGCGGCAGCTGTCGCGGGCCTGCTAGGTGCGCGGTCAACGTCGACCGCGGTCCCGCTGGTTTGCGCCGTCTCTGCCGTCGTCGTGGTGTCCGTGGTCGTCGTAGCCATCGTCCCTGTAGACGTTGTCGGTGTGGTCGTCTCTTCCGACGTTTCGTCTGCGCCTCCCCTGTTGCTCCTCGTCACTGGCATTCTTCAACCTTCAAAATCCGGCTCGAAGGACAATATAATGTGGAGGACCGGACCACTCCACATATGATGCTATCTGTAGACTTGATGCCTACCTATCCGGAGACCCAGCTCTGATAAGAGCTAATCGTGATAAACGACTTGGATGCTCCCTCGGTCACTTGTTTTGCGTCTATTACGCGTGTGGACTGTATACTAGGTGTTTATTGAAGAATATGTGACTCTACGTTAAATACTTGGAAAATAAAAACTGACTCTAATACTTAAATAAAAACTGACTCTAAACTTCTAAGTAAAATAAAACTTTTTCTTTGTTCTTGGTAAGAGCGCTTGTGCTTCGGGCGGGATACTTGTTCCTTATCGGTGGCTATTCGGCGACTGACTACCGTATTAAATTTGGCCTGATATTTATACTATTTTCGCCCGAAGCACGAAAACACAAAATTCATTTATTCTTAATAAAATTACGTTCACAACAGAGTTCTATAGTCTACGTTTATAGAACAACAAACATTTTCCTTATATTCTTAGTAGAAGTACCTTTTTTGACCTCTTGAAGTTGGCACGTGTAAGGAACCGGTTCAAACCGGTTTTTTCCTACACGTGCCATATAAATACAAATTTATTTTAGCTTTTATTGAACATTCTTATTGGAAATGGACACCTTACTTCCCAACCATTACGTATCACGCAATTAATGTTCAATTCAATAGCGAATTGTCGGAAAAAACGTGTATTTACTTTTGGTTCGCACGGGCCCAGCCAGTCGCAGCGCTGCCAGGCGCGTGCGAGCGAGACAACCTATCGATATACTCGATTCACAACTTATTTTTAATATTTACATAATAGGCCGTTACGTTACATAGTGCTTATGTACTAAGCCGTCGTGTACAAAACATTAACATGAGACTGGTACATATGGTATAAAACTAATGCCCTTTCTCATTAAAAGGTGGGCAACGCCAGCTTACAGAAAGATCGTTGACAAATAGTTGGTGATGGTCTTAACCATGTTGTGTTCTTACGGTGAGTAAGATCTTCAGAGCTCCACTTTTTACGGGGTTGGCAACGCTCGAGTGATCCCCCCGATTTTGCAAGCGTCTGTAGGCTACGGTGACTGCTTATCTGATGATAGGTGACTGCTCATCTGATGATAGGTGACTGCTTATCTGATGATAGGTGACTGCTTATCTGGCAGGCCGTATGCTGTTACCTTAGTGGTATAAAAAAACGCATCTGAGACGGTTGAGTAGTCGTATTATACCCTACGGGTGACGATGATAACTTGCCATCATACTCGTGAAAATATTCCTGATCGATCGACATTGGATTGAATTTTTTTTTAAGGAATTTCACCAACCCACCACCTTTCGAAATTCAGGATTTGTGCTCTTTCAAAATTTTATAACAGAATTTAAAATATTTTAGGCATAATCGTACAAAGTTACCTACATAGGTAGGTACATTTTATTCCGTAAAAATATCAAGACGTTTAATTGAACCAGAAATACCAATAAAAAAAGTTGAAAAGTACAATGAAAATATTTTAACAATCATTTTTTAAAAACTAATATTTACTATCGCCAACGCTCCAATAAAGACTATTCATTGGTGGCTGGTGCATGAAAAAAAATGAAAAAAAAAAAAACAGTATAACGTTTATTTTATCGAAACGGCCAACGCAACAGATACAAAATTAGTAAATGAATTATACTTAAAGTTATAATTTTTAGAGGCGAATGTCAAAGAGTAAGAGATTCGGATGTGAATACAATGGCTTGAGAGCGACGCCCCGCAGTGCGCCCGCGCATACACTCCACAAAACAATATAAAAATTTAAAAATCCTTATGTAAATTAAATTTGTAGATCTTCGAATCCGAGATAATAAATATTATTAAGGAGACCATACTAAAGCTGATGCTTTTGTGTTCAATGGTTATCGTTTCGTTTGCTTCAGAATATAAACTATTTACTCTACGGATTGACTGTTAGACAGACACAGAGGCGTCAGAGTATAGAATCCCGTACTAATAATCTCTTCGTGGGGAAAGATATCGTCGTGTCCATTAGAAACAAAAGCTTGCCTATACTAGTTTTTGCTATCCGAAATTGATACTAGGACGAAATTTTGTACAAAGAGAGAGAGAGAAAATGTGCATGTATTAAGTGCCCTTTAGTCCAAGGCACTACATAAATGCAAATTTTTAGAGCATTTATAAAATTAACTAGCTCGACCGAAGAAGTAGCCACTCATTCCAAGAAGTATCCATTCAAGCCTATATTAGGCGTGAAGCAGCATTGAGTTTCAATTTCCATCAGTTGGCACATGGTTGGCACGCTGTTTTTTATCTGCCGTAAATAAAAAAAATGCTTCCTCTCGACTGGGAGTCTACTTTGACAGGTACTATGTACGCGTTTTGCATTGAAGTTTCCGCTATGCATTTTCTATAACGTTCTAGTCGACTCGTGGATGAAGGGAAATCAACAAAGGATTTTTATCAAGTCCCGTAGGAATAGAACTATGTGAGTACCACCGGTTTCCACTAACCTTTATTCTTAAATAGTAAACATAAAATAGGTATATGTTCATATTTTAATTAAAGGAATGTTTCGTCAAAATCTTTTTAGTGGCATCATAAAACAACTTATTCGACATTGTAATAAAAATACCTTGATGTTTTGCCTCTAAATCAGTATTGAAGACAGTGATTAATTAAAAAGAGCTATGTTACTATCCGATAGATGTTTCTCAATTAGAAAGGCGAACATTCCTTTATATTTCTGTTTATTAAATAAATTGTGACAATTTATAAAATAATTAGTTAAGATGAATTGTTATGTAGTTTAGAGTTAAGTAAGCTTGTATCAAAAAATATTTTTAAAAGTATTTTTTTGGTGAAAACGTTTAATAAAAGTTCGCTTGATAAAGCAAAATAAACTTCCTCCCTTATCCTGAACATTAAAAACAATAGATTCAATCCTAACCACAAAAAAAAAACTTTCATCCCACTCTCCCGCCCTTTATGGAATGATTTCCTTGCGCTATCAGCTTATCATAGTAATTAATTATCTTTGACTCTAGAAATACAATCTTTACTTTATAAAATGAAGTCCGCAGTCTGTCCCTATGTATGTTTAGATCTTTAAAACTACCCAAGGGATTTTGATGCGGGTTTTAAATAGATAGAGGTAATTCAGAACATTTATATGCATACTTAATACATTTAGAAATTCCCACGGGAATGCGGGATAGAGCAAACGAAGTTGCGCGGGTTTCGCTAGTAAAAATAAAAAGTGAAAATAAAAAGCAGATATGCGCGTCAACATCGTTTCGACATCTACGCGTTAATAGGCCCTAATATTGTATTGGTCGACAGTACGAATAGCGACGAATGCTATCAAAAACTGTCGACGCACGAACTAACGAACCAATTCCTAATATTATGATTGTCTGTGTTTTCTAATTAACCTCTGGATTTACGAAATGGAGATGTCTCAATATCTAAAATACGCCTTAAAAGTTGATAATTTATGTGATATATTTATTATAATTAGTTTGTTCGTTCATATTTGGGTGTGACATTTTTGTATACTCTGTCTTTTATTGGTTTTTAGACAAAAGAAATGAACGTGTTTACGGTTTAGTAAATTTTGTATTTGTGACATTATGTTAAATTTTAAAATATATAATGCATAAAATATGTATTTTAAATATGTTGTTTCGGCAATAAACATATGTAAGTTATACATTTAAATGATGTAATTTAGATTTATTACGTAGTCATTATTATTTTAATTAGATTATGCAAATTTTGTTGTTTGATTGGTTTTATTTTTAGCAGGATAACTATATCATTAAATGTTATGGTCTTGTCTTGTTAACTCACTTCGTCGTAATAATGAAACTACTATTCTATATTTTTACATTTACAATTTTTTATTTTTATTTTACATTTTTATTTATTTTAAAAACAATGTTACAATACAACACATCACAATTGTTATATTGTACCTTTAAACCTTATTAGGTTTGTGTAGATACTTACATTCGTCGTAATTACAAATGAATAGTTATGCAGTGATATGATGTAATGTAAAATACTATAAAGAATTAGCTAGAGATTTACATCTTGGAATCTCATACGAATCTTGAATCAGAAAGCTTTTCTTGTCGTTTGTACGGTAGATCGGATTAAAAACAAAACACGATCAATCTTAACTCACACACGCATATTTCATTCGTCACTCCATTCATTCATAGAAAGGATTAGGTATTAATACACTGGTAATGCATTATGCCGTGACAACACAGTGGCCAGCACCACTGTTTCGAATTATTTATCGTAAGACCTCTGTATGAGGACCACCGAGTGAGTTCTATTACCCAGCTAATAAGATGATGAAAATACTTTATCGTTTATGAAGTGGATGAGTTATATACTATTTTGAATTTAGAATGATAGTCGATTGTTTTTTTGGTACCATTTTTAAAAACTTCTCACAGCACTGGCTGAGTGTAATTTTAGAATCCATTCTTTTTTTTAAACAAAAAACCAAATTAGTTCATGTTCTTTGACAATCTGTTTTACCTTTAATAACAAGTATGATGATTTTTATTCGCATAAAATCACTGTAAACAATTATTATTTCAAGTTTGTTATGGACAGTGAGCACTACACTACCGCCCGCCGTGATGTCCACTTATCACTCGATTGTTTCGATACCATGCATTATTATGCGCCACTCGAGTTTTTGACTCGACTACCACACTACAAAAATAATTAATAAGCGACAAGCACGACTCTACTTCAAACAAGTATTGCCACTTCTGAACGTACAGTACGACAAACTTAACTGTGCCGATGGCGAGGGAGCTAGGATCGAAGCTATTGAAGGTAATTGTCAAGGTATTCAAGGCGTATTCATTAGTTCTAGTTTTGGCCACCCGCACAGATAAGTTTGTGGCACTGCACTGTCGAATGACCACAGTCTAATTATATTACCTTTGAATCTTCAAAATATGACCAGTACGTAAGTAAAACTTTTTGTTATGTTTTTATCATAGTAATATGGGGTGGTCTTAAATTTATAGAATTGTGTTTGTTTATCATTACTGTAGACGATTTCTCTTGCTTATTATTTTTAAACAGTAGCCGTCGTCATTCGAATTTGTAGAGTAAATAAATTACAAATTGTATTTTCTGTTGATAAAAAAAGTACTTATTTTTAAATATTTTATGTGACTATTTTATATTTAACTTGGCAAAATATTTTCCATACAAATATTTTTGCTTCATGCGAATATTGATGTCATGAAATAGTAGATTTTACAACAAGTGCACAAAACGAATCATTTCTATCCGAGGGCTCGGGCTGATAGTAATGTCGAGGATAGAAATGGTTTTGTGGACGAGTTATAAACTCTGCTTTTCACTGCGATTGCGAGGAAATAAATAAATAAACGAAAGAAAAACAAGACCCCGTTTCCCATTTCCCGCCGCTTTTTTTTTAAATCTTACGACTTTGAAATTAGGCTTGGGCTGCAGACCTATACAGCCTACTATTAAATTAATTTTGTAATAAAATAATTTTCTTAAATTAATTAAAATTAAATAACCTACCGTACTTTAATTTAAATTTTAATATCTTTTATGACTTAAAAACACATAAGGCAAATAAATTAAAGTAAATATTATAAAATAACAAATTCTATCTCTGAACTTTTTGTTGTGTTTGGCTGTATGGCTTATTTCCTTTGTCTTAATATAGATACATTTATGAGTTTACTTTTCTGCCCTTGTGCACAAAATTCGATTTTGTGCAGCCTATATCCTGCGCAAATAAGCACTTTCTGAGCATGAGAAGTGAAAATAATATTATAATATATCTTAATCAATACCTGTATATTATATTCACCATATTGAAGATTGAATATGATTAATTCGTTGTTTCAACGAAACAAAGTAAGCTATTAACAGTTAAAAAATAACAGGTTATTATATCAGAATACATTACTGGTAAGGCACACATCTGCCGTATTTGCATAGTCTCTGATTGGGATGCGAGATTAATTCCTATAATATTTTTTGTTTACAACGTCATTTAGGAGCAATCAGGCGAAAGGATGAAAAAAATGATCATTATCATACTTCAGCCCTTAAGCTATTTTTTCAGACGCCAAACAAAGGGGTGCTGTTTGTTATTAGGTTAGGGGCGATAATGTAATGCAATTACTTTTTTTTTTATACAAAAAAATGAAAAAATTCATTATTCAAATCCGCCAGCTGAACAAGCAGGGAATAGTAATTAGGGCCTAATATATTAAATATTTTATACTTACTTACTCCGCTGGCTCAGTAACACTAAGTGGATCTTGGCCTTTAAAACTAGAACCACCAAAGTTCTCTGTTCTGCTGCACGTAAATTACCTATTCTACTAACTAATATTATAAAGGCGAAGTTTGTGTGTATGTTAGTTACTTCTTCACGGTCAAATGGCTGGACCAATTTTTATGATATTTGGTATGTAGGTAGCTGATACCTTGGATTAACACATAGGGTACTTTTTATTCCGAAAAGTACGCGATTCCCATAGGATTTGTCAAAAGTCTGATAGTAAATGGCGCTTTATGACGTAGATGGCGCTGCACGCATACGAAGTTGCGCGGGTTTCGCTAGTATTTTATAAAACTTCAAAATGATTAGGTCTTCTCATACACTAAACTTTCTCAGATTGTTGAACATGGCCACCTGTTGGATTATGGTCACCGTCGTCTACCAGCGGCTCCACAAATCATTGTTCATCTTAAAGACACCATAGAATTTGGTGAAGTGTCGCTTAATAATCTCCCGCGTTCCTTTTAAATTAATGAACTGGACTGGACGTTATGGAACACTAAAACTACGAGTATTTTCTATTTAAAAGATTTAATTTGTAACTTTAAAATATACTTATTTCTCCTACTCACAATTAGTTTAATATTCGTTAACATAAATACAATACAAAAACATAAATAAGTGTACGTACCAAGAGTACCTAGCAACAGTATTAAAAAAAAACTTTGAAAGATATGAAGACAGTTCAATAACCAATATTAAAACATGATAATTTTTAACACAAAGGCACACCAAAACGACAACTCACTAAAACAAAACTTCGAAGTCCATATAGCTCCCAACTGCCAATTAACCCTTCACAAATTGCCGACGCACATTCAAATATTTTGACCCCCGGCGAAGGAGCATAATCCACGTTGTTCAACATTCATATTTATTACATCGCGCGTGTAAGCGGGCTGTAATAGAATAAAGCCATTGTGCCAAAAGGGCCAATTTAACCCTTTCATAGATGCTAAGAGAAAGGACTGCTAATGGTCTTATTTCGTCTAATGATGCCCTTGCGTTGGGGTTGTTACTGTTGCGAGATGAAGTGATAAGTCAGTATGAATTTCGTTTGTTTGTAATAGGGATTGTGGGAATGTAGGGTTTTATATTGTTACAGAAATAAATAATCTTGTAAACTAGTCAAGTAGTCAAGTATCTTGCTAGCCCTAAGGATGCCTTGAAAAGATTGTTTTTAGCAATATGGCCGCCTTGTTGCGATTTCACTAGTGTGTATGTGTAAGTTATATTTATGTATACTGTGTCCTACTGTCGTGCAAATAAAGCATATTCTATCTATCTATCTAGTCAAGTTGGAAAGTAAACAGAAAAGTAAACAACTTGATTTGGGAAATACAATCATTTAATACTACTTACGTCGTCGTTGAAAGTTCTATAAGAAGAAAGATTTTTATTAAACCTATTACACGGTTTGGATCACGATAATACCTACAGTGCGCTTTATAACAAAAAGTGTCATTTAAATTTTAAAATAAACATCTGTCTTTTTTATTTCAGAAGTAGCACACCTAAATTCAATCTAGGCACTTGACAATATACATTAGAGTGCTCTTTAAATTCAGTACTGCATAACTGGTTCCAGTAATTATTCAAAGAATCACAGCCGATGGCTAATTACAAAGCGCTGAATGGGGCTTTGACTGGTATAAAGAGTGAAAAAATAAAATAAACGTGAAGTCCTATTACGAAACATGCTTTGAGGTTCCGTAGACCAACATGAAACTCTATATCGCTAAGTATAGATATTTTTCACTTTTTTTAACTCTAATAATAAATAATAATATAAACTTAGTTACGAAAATTATATTTTTATAGGTGTGTGTACGTGTAGTATCTTTTTTATTATTTTTCTGCGCATTGTTTTTTTTAATCTATTGTGTTAAGTATTTAATATTTTTCTTTATTTTATTAGTTTGTAAATTTAATATTCATAAGTAGTGTTTTTATTAATCAAGAAATAAAATATTTGTGACGTATACCGCGCAATCTCTCACGTCAAATTGATTCGCGACTGTTTACACAACACATTGTCATTGATCAGTTGTTATGTGAAATGAAATGAAAATGCAAAATCTTTATTCAGTATCTTTCACATGTATCATTAATTTGTCGCTGAGAATTTCTTATATATTAATATTACTTAAATGGAATTCCCAGCGAAAAGAAAGAGCGGGGATTCTTAACCTGTGAAATCGCTGTTTCATAGATGTCGACGATGATGGGCTTTATTGCGTCTCATACTCATACTCAATGGATTTACGGAACCCTAATAAAACTATTATTAACGATACAGTGGCGGTCCGAGTGGCCCGGTGCGCGTCACATCTGTTGCCATCGCCCCGCGGATTTGCTGATAATTAATCCATAGGTATAATTACTGGATTTAAGCATCAGAACATTATGTATGATGCATTGTTTGATGGGTATAATTTTACCATACCACGCGTCTAGACTTAATGGTTAATTAGAAAAGTATTTAATTAAAATCACATTGTTATTTTTAAATTCAGGTTTATTTATGTTATTTGGAATGGGGTTTCGTGAAAGATATTTTTTAAATAAAGAGTTTAACTGAGTTATAAAATAACAAAATATTTTTACTTCATTAATATAAGTAGGTATAAAATAAAAGCTTATTAAGAATATATTGAAAATATAGTATCAAAATGTGACATAGGTAGGTACAATTTATTTTTTTTCCAATTTAAAACAATCATTTTGCACAAAAGGATTGTATAAAATTATTATTTATGCAAATCGCGTAAATGTATGCAGTATGCATGCACATTTGATTTGGAATTATTTAATGAATTAAAACGTTTGTTTTAATTTAAAATAAAACAAATGAATCGCGATAAACATAAAGACTCTCACAGGCCACGTGTTGGCCACCGCTGATTTACAATACATTGAGAAATCATTACAAAGACACATACAAACAGAATGTCGATAGCGAATATTACGGAACCACCAAAACGGAACAACTTATTTACGACACTCATATCAAGTTTACTGATACGAGGGCATAACTTAAAACATTCAATTTGAATAAAGTAATGCGAATCGATACGTTCACATTCACGTAAACGTCAAATGTTATACGTGAACCAGTGTACCTATGGAGGCTTTGAAGGTTTTCAATTTGCATGTAACCCGGCCTACTTACTTTTTTATTTTTAATTACCGTTGGTCTAACCTGTCACTTTTAGTTTTTTTTTTTATAAACACGTAGAGCGTTTTGATAAAATAAATTTTTATTGGTTTGGAAGAGAGGTTTAAAAGAGGATTCATTCTAATCACGTATGATCTTCAAACGTCCTTGGTAGCAGGACTTGCCTTTGGGGCAGCATCTATTACATACTGAAGTTTGGAATTAGTTTTAAACTGTGTAGCCGGCAATGCGCAACTCGCTGTGACCTTGTTTCATTCTGGGTTCAAAATCGTGTCGCGCAGGCTAGTTCAAAATACATTTATATTCAGCACAGCACAGTGGGTCAGTTGATTTAGTAGTGATCCTTCCTCAGATGCGATAATGGTTAGACGATGTTTATTTGGTGAAATTTTATATTGTCCTGAGTCTGTGTGCTTACCATCACAGGATTATGTTTAGAAAAAGTATTCCTTGTCTGGTCATGCCATATAAAGTTTTTACATTCAAACCCTTCGACATACGTTCGCGTCGCGTGGCAAAGAGTTATTGTTTCGCTTTTAGAAAAGTTAAAACGATGGTATCAATTCTAGTGTGCATTGTAATTACTGTGATTCGACTAATTGCATTGGGGGTCCTCAATGGCTTTTGTTTTCAAGAGCAATCTCTCCCTTTGCTGCATTTAACATGCCATATTGAAATTAAAGTGTTCTCTTTGTAACGTTACAAATAAAAATGTTTTAAGCAATATCAGACTCTATTCACAGCAATTTTAAATACAGCTGTTTTATGTTTGAAAACGTATTTTTGATGTTGAAATATTGCAATTTTATACGGAATCGCCAGACCGTTTGCACTTAACTAATTAAAATAAAGAATATTAAATTTTGTTTTATAAAAAACTTTTTGCTTTAATACCAGTCATGCTTACTGTGTACGTCCTTTTTCATGCTTTAAAATGGGCAACGCATCCAAGGTTCACGTAGTCAAGGATGTCGACGAGCAGAGGTGATTGCTTACCATCAGATGACTGAAATATCTAGATTCTTTTAGGCACCAATTTTATCACTAGCCGATTTGTCAGATAAATTAATAGTCTTTTGAAAGATTTTCATTGCCAAATAGAATTTATTCTATTTTAGTAAAATATAAGTAAAATGCCTGTGATTTACCGAATTCGACTTATAAAAAACAAATAAACAACTAGTACTAATAATAGTTTCTATTCGTAATTTCCATGTATTACTTTTTAATTCTTTATCTGTGCGATCAAATCAAAATTATACTACGGGTGCATTAGGGGGTGCGAGCGCTTATGAGCTCGAGCGGATTACAAATGCTGTATAAAAAAAAATAAGTACAAAATTAAACTTCACGCCTCGCCATAGGGTTCAGAATCGATATAAGCGTCCAAAGCAAAAGGGTCTAAGTGTTTTAGCATTCATATCGTAGCTTAATTACACATTCATATGCAAATCAGTAGGCAAACGCCGCAAAGATTCATTCGTAAACGGGCGCAAGTTTTGTACGTTATTTCGAAAAAACACGTACTATTTTAGACTTAATGACGTTGACTGTAAGGTTTTTTATAGAATATTAGTTATGTATGTGTTTTTAAAACTTGTGTTGATGGTTGTACACACATTTAACCAGTAAATATGCATTCATGCGTGCTCCTGTACATGTCTGCACTATAATTAGCAGTGGTATGAATGGACGGTTTTTATAGAAGATTGAAAAGTGGGTATTTTTGATTTAAGTAGGACCGCATTGTAGCATTATGGATTTATTAGCTTATGGCATGAAATTTGCGCGTATGGGCCGTTTACCGTGAAAAACATGACCTTTCTGTGTAGTAGGGCAAAAAGTAGCCTATGTATGCAAAGATCTAAAGTTGTTTCGCATCAGAAAATTAATTGGTACATGTTATTATTATGTTATATTTAATTTAAGAAAATAGACTACTTTTTTATGCCACAAAGTTGGCAAACAAGCATACGGCCTGTCTGATGGTAAGCATCACCGTAGCCTATAGACGCTTGCAATACCGGGGTATCACTCACGCGTTGCCGACCCTCCCAACCCCCACAAATGGAGCTCTGGAGACCTTACTCACCGTAGGAACACAACATGGCCGAGACCAATGCTATTTGGCTACGATCTTCTGTAAGGTGGAGGTCCTTCTAAGACGGGCTGCTCCGATTTGAGCGGATTATCCGCCGTGCCGTACCTCTCTTAAATACTAGGTACCTCTCTTTAATACAACAAATTTCAGTGCGTTTTCAAATTCGAAAAGACCTTCAAAACCAATTAATAGTTTCATAGATTAGCGCGATCGATCAATCAATTCTAAGAATTTAATATTAGTGGGTGGGGGGGGTTACATTAAAAAAAATCTTGAGAAAGGATATAGAAATTCGAAAGTGCTTGTAATATGCCTATTTGAATAAATATGATTTGATTTTGATAAAGAGCTATTACGCACTGTCGACTGGTCGCCGGCGACTCGGTCGACAGTGGTCGACAGCGACTGTCTTTCATAAAGTTCAATAGGTTTACGCACTTGGTCGCCGGTCGCTTGCCTATGTTTTGGTCGCTGAGAGACTGAGTCGCCGGCGACTAGTCGACAGTGCGTAATGGCTCTAAAATGATAAATTTTATTCGTAATTGCGATGCAATGTCAAGCGTAAACTAACTCCGGGGCCAATTTTAATGCAAGAAAATATTGCAAACAATGCCCTGAGGTACAAGTAAATTGTTATAATGCATCTTTATCAGAGAAGAATGAATATGATACGAGAAAATATTAAGTGCAATACTCGTGTTATCTTTAAAATAAAAATGTGTAGGTGAAATTTTAAAAGTTAATTCCATATACGGCTTAAAAAAATCTTGAAACAAAAAAGTGTTACCATAAATGAAATTTTATACGCCCTAATTTCCGCCAAGCAATTTTATAGCGGCGTAATTGTTCCGAGTTCGATTACATATTATTAAAAAACAAATTTTATGCATCGAACCCGATGTAAATGTGCCCGATTGACTCTCTGTCACGATCAGAGCCACAGATCCGAATGGTGTGCTTTGAGCAATAAAATAAATCTTGTTTTTAAGAGGTATACCTGATCTCTGACACTAAACAAGCCTCGAGCCTTCGGCGTGCTTAATTAAAAAACAAAATCAATTTTATTAATTGGAAGTGTTAAAAACGGGCGGAAGAGGCGTGCTGGCACCGTATCTCGCTCGTATCTCTTCTTTAATCCGACACTGAATGTGTTATTTTTACTCTTCTCAGTGGATTTCGAATAAATTTTATCGGCCGGGACTAATTTGGTTACAAATTTATTTGGTTGTGGGATCGTTAACAAGGGAGTACATCCACGTGGTTATCTGGTCCGCACTCTTTAGTACCCAACCATGGCCGTTATAACAATATATCGACAGTTGGGCCTTGATAAAATGAAGACGACACTTCACTTAGGATTAAATAATATTGTTTTTTTAACTCGGCATATGTTGTAACGAATAAAAAATTTTATTGTCGTGTATGAATGCGTTCATAATCTTAAAGTAAATAAAAAGAAGGCATTGCTATTCAATTGTTTATATTATGTTTACTTTATAACTATGTCACGGTTTTGAAATTTATTTGGGGCAATAACGCGTCATGTGCACTTAAGGTAAAATTTATAAGAAAATATGTAACAGTTTAACGTTTTGGAAAGTGTAAAAAATTGAGCTTTTAACTGAGACCCACAGTAAAATATAGAACGAAGTAAAGATGAGTTTTAAAGTTTGTGTAGATACATCATTGGCGACGAAAATTCGCAACAAGTAGAGGTAAATTACTCGGTGTTTTAGACGGTTGAAATCTATAGATATTACGTTACTGGAATGAAATTACTAACAATCAACAGTTTCTATGATAATAATAATAAATAGTAATACAAACAGTTATATTCGTCTTGTAAGTATAGATTAGAAGAGAGAGGAGAAGAAGAGAGGCTTTACTAATGTGACTACCATTACATCAAACCTTAATCATCCCTTGCAAGGAAAATATGATCTCCCTTCAATCGCGTACTCTACTACGTTTTGCTCTTGCAGATTGGCGGAGGTCAGTGTTTTTAAGAAACCCACTGACTTGGCTTTAAGAGAGGTAGGGAACAGCGGATAATCTGAAATCGGAGCAGTCTCTCTGGTTAAGAACCTCCACCTTACAGAAGATCGTAGCCAAATAGCATTGGTCTCGCCATGTTGTGTTCCTACGGTGAGTAAGGTCTCCAGAGCTCCACTTGGGAGTATTGGCAACGCGTGAGTGATACCCCCGGTATTGCAAGCGTCTATATAGGCTACGGTGACGGCTTAACATCAGGCCGACCGTTTGATTGTTTGCCACCTTTGTGGTATAAAAAAAACTTGGTTTTACGACTGTCATTCATCGACAACAGCCAAGATCGATGGCGTAACGTGCCCTCCGAAGTACAGAGATATCTGAATGTCGATAGAAAAGTACTCCTGATTATTGTAAACATTAGGAGCGTTAATGAGCTTTGCTGTTTATTTGTCCTTGTCTGGTCGCCTTTTAATCTACACGACAATACAATGGTGTGAATATATGGTGAACTAGTTTTTTTATTTGAAGAAATATTCTAGAGGGGGAGAGAGAGTTACTTATATCTTTATTCTTTCTTTTAATAAGGTTGGAGGTAGGTATGTCGTATAAAATCACGAACAACAACAATATGTACATGTACAAAATGAGATCGTTGATTTATATTTTATTACTCATTCCGACTGTCCTGTCTTTAAAAAAGCATTAATCTTCTATACAAAGTTAAGTATTTTTGCATTCAAACATGTATAAAATGTCAGTGACATTGTGGAATGCAAGTTGACACTTCATTGCATACTTTGCGCTCGTTTCAATAATGCTCACAGAATTCCTAAGCAGCCATTAAAATTAATGGCTCTATTTATTTAATATATGGCACTAAGGTTAAGGAAAGATCGGTTTATGATGATTCCAGTATGTTTTGCGTGAGAATATTTGCCTTTTAAAAATTTTATATGAATATTATTTCACCTGTGATGGTAATCTTTGGGAACCGAAAACATTATTTTGTTGTGTTTTTTTAAAAATCGGAATTTGAAATTGATTCCCTAAATTGCGGAAACAATGATATTTGATAATTGTTAACCTTTATATAGCTAATTACTAGGTGCAAGACATTAAACTGTTACTAATTCTGGACTAGTACTTTAAAATACAACGTATTAATTCCACATATCAACAAAGAAAGAGGCAAATTAAAGGCAAGTAGAAATCAGATCATTAAAGTGTCATATTCTGAACTTAATTATGTTTGTTTTCAATATTGTTTGATTAAAGGGTTGTTGTACATTCGGCACAAAGTAAATTCGTCATTCATACTCCAGACATTAAAAGTAAATTCATAAAAAAATATTCTTAGGTATTTACTCCGTGACGAATTTACTTTGTGACGAATCTACAACAACTTAAATTAGGTATATACCTATTTGAAACTCGCTTCGTTCAATCAATAGACACAGTTTGTACGATGATGGTAAACTTACTGTAAAATCTTTTACTATAGACATAATCTAAATCTTCAAAGTTTCATATTAAATTAATAAAGTTGACGGCCTTGTACAAGCCAACTAATTTAAATTTAAGAGCATAAAGAAACAATATTATGATTAACTTGAATTATTTTATAATCCAAGATATCAAAGATTCCGTAAATGATTTGAACTGATTAAAACATATTTAATTAAACGTGCATGTCTGAGAATGTCGCTATTCCGGACATCTAATTACGCTGTTAAATATTATTATCAATAAATTCTTCACAATTAATGAACCAAATACAATGATGGTATTCCTCTTATTTCCGATCAAATTTATCATGTGGTTAGACCAGCTAGGCCACTCAACTAATCCTGAGCGATCGGTATTAGATTGTTACGTTTGAGTACTCTTGAGAGTCTAATACTAGCTTTAACTGAATACTTAACTAAATGAAATCGGATTGTACACTCAGAAATTAGTTAGTAAAGTGTAAGTTTCAAGAGTCGATGACATCAGGCAGGTTGCTGGGAGAAAATGGATTGAGATGGCTCAGGATAGAGAAGAATGGCGTAGACGAAAGGAGGCTTATGTAGCCGTGGGTCGAGAAAAGCTGACGATGATGAAGATGATGATGAAGTTTCAAGAGAACGAATTAGGATTTGCTGTTAGTTTTAAATTGAAATTATACAGAATTGAAATGAAAATCGCGATTTCATCGCAGAGTAACCTAGCAGTTATGTCTAAAATATTAGCTATATAAGGTTTATTTATAGGATCACACATAAAGTGATGGTAAATTATTTAGTGATATTGAAAGCGGACATTTATTCGGAAGTAAATAAAATAGTCATGATAGTCAACATTGATTAACGACAATGCAAATCACTGTGAATGCACGATTTAGATGTAAATAAATAATAAATTATGAATGCACAATAATAGATGTAGCTTTTGACTAAGAGCTACCGGATTCTTAGTACGAATCAAGATTTGAAGTATTTGAACATTGATAAATTAGAAATAGTTTGAGTATAAGTAATTTTAAATTAACGGTTTTCTTTTTTAAGGTTCCTCTTATTTTGAGAATAACGGAATCAAGAATTACTTTAGATTTTGCGCCGCAGCAGTAATTAATACGTTACTCTATGTACGTTTAAATCGAAATGGAATGCAAATTATAGAACAATTCGAAATCAAAGAAATCCTAATAGTCTAAAATGATAAAGTTTCTTAATTATGTCGATATAAGTAGACAACTAAACTACTTTCAAGTCTTTAAATCTTAAACGTTCCTTATTCTCTTTTAGAAGTGCATAAATAATCATAAAATCTTTAATCTAGATAAATGACAACGTATAGAACCGGAACAAGCCAATAGTGTTCTGGAATGCAAGGAATTAAAACCCAATTCTTGTTCGAACAATGATATAATTTTTCTATAACGCAACAAAAACTGGTTCCAAAACAAGAGAGATGTAGACGAAATCTATTGTAAAGCAGAACAATAGTGTGGACATGTCGTAAAATGAAACAATGCGAAGATAGTTCATAGCGCGAGTGAGAATTATCTAGATGTGACATTGTATATATTACTATGTGGCTTGCCCCGGCTTCGCCCGAGTTAGGTGGTAAGGATCCATAATTTAAAAAAACACAGATTTCGTGCCTCACACGACTATCGACCACATTGGAAATGAATCTACAAATACGAAAAAATATTGTCGCAGAGCGACGGTAAAGTCGGAACAAAACTACAACGTTTTTGATTTTTTTCCAAAAGGTTAGGCTACAGGGCAAATCCTTTACCCGATCATCTTTTGTTTAGGCTCAAATTATAGCTGACTAAATTGTCCAGAGGAATTTTTCTCAATTTTTTTATATCATTCTTCGTTTCCAAAATATCGAGCGCCAAAATCAAAAATTCGGAAAGAAAATTATTTTTAATTTCACAATTTCGGCTATAGCTTTTTTCGTTTTTTCTTTCTCAAATAATTCTTTTTGCACCTTACAGCTCTCGTGAATACGCGTCTTTAAAGTATTTTTGAATATCATATCTTCACAACTCTCCGAGATATAAGGGGATCGCACTTTTTCGTGAAATCGGAGCCTACACCGGAGCGAACGAAAAGTCATTTCCAATGTCAAAATATAAAATATAGCCTATTTCACCCAGGGAACTTCCCAACGGTGAAAGAATTTTTTCAAATCGGTCCAGTAGTTTTAAATAAATAAATAATAAATAAATAAATGTTCTTGGACGAATCACACAACGCCATCTAGTCCCAAACTAAGCAACTAAGCTTGTACTATGGGTACTAGATTGCTGATACTTAAATACTTTTTTTTGTAAATAAATACTTATTATACATAGAAAACACCCAGACCAAGGCAAACAGACATGTTCATGCACACAAATGTTTGCCTTGCGCAGGATTCGAACCCGCTGCCCTTGGGTTAAAGTGACCATTGCTAGCCACTCGACCACTGGGCCTGTCAGTTTTGGAGCAAACAAACAATCTCTTTATATCAATAGATGGCTTCAAACTGAGAAGCAGTTTCACTGCTCCGGGATAGCTTATTCCTCAAATAAACTGACAGTTTTTGATATATTTTTGACGTTTCTTTTATGAAAAAAAGTGGTAAAACGTACGTCTTATTGGGCAGGGTTTTATTTTTTCGTTTTCTATTTTAATTTTAGTATGTAATGGAAAGAGCTTCGGAAGGCAAGCAAGATTAAGCACTGGTTCCAGATGTTGCTAGCATTATGCCGAGTCTGTGACCAATCAGGTCGTTTGAAAATATTGAACTTTTTGCAACCCAAGAAATCCAAAACTCTGAAATATAATCAAATCCTTTTAAATGAAGAGAGATTTGTGTCCAAGCTAATATAATTTTTTTATACGATTGAATGAGTTTTATTATGAATCCATGTTATCAGAAATAAATTAATTTTTATATTAAAATATGTATTTTGATGATGATTCTCTGTCAATTCCAGGTTAGTGAAGCATCCACAGGATGTTCGAATCAATGTTATCTGAAATAAATAAATTTTATTATTTATTTATTTTTTAAGAAGTCGGATGACCGAGTTGATGATAACGATGACGATGATGATTAACATTCTCTGTCATTTCCAGGTTAGTGAAGTATCTGGGATGTTCGAAATAAACAGATCATGCGGTATCGGAGTGTGGGCCGCCGGTGAACACGGCGCAGTCGCGGATTGTAACTCTTGGACTAGGGTCTACATGCAGGGCTGGACTCACAAAGATCTGATAAAATACTTATTAATATTAATGGTCGTTATAAATTATTATATTATATTCTTGTAAAACGTATTTCTAGAATACGGGGACGTGTTGAGGTAGGTATAAAATAAATGTTAATTAGGTTTCATGAATGATGTTAAATCTTGTTTGGTTGTTATTATACATTGTAATTTTTGTGTAATAAAAATCCAAATTTAGGGTAATATTTGAAATTAAATTGAGGATTTTATAAATAGCACATACCATTTTTTTTTCAATTTACATAACGAGTATTACGTATACATTACAAGAAAAGAAAAATCGCAACAAAATAAAATATCCATAATATTGTCTTGATTCAATCAATCAATCATTCTAGTTTAATGTAAGTATTATAGAACGTTGACTCCATTAAAAATATGTCAAAATTTGATGTCACCACGAGTAGTGAAAGTATCGATCGAACACATCAGTTAAAATGTCCAATTCCGGCCCATGTATAATGCGAAGTGCAAAACAGTGTCGGCGCAAAGCAGCGTGATATACTGCGCGGGGGCAATCGAACGAGCACGTGGGCTGGTCCATCTAACGATACTGCTTCCTCAAATTTAAGTTTATTTTATAGAGAAAATTATGGTAGTATTAATGATTGTAAATAAAATAGGAAATACTCTTACTTTTCTTCCTTTTTTATATTCCGATCAGTGGTCATTTTGTTTTTGTTGCCGAAATTGTAGTAGCTTATGCAGAAGAATAATTACACAAATCATATAGCAATAATTATATAGCAGATGTAAAATAAGCACGAGTATTTAATATCTATAATACCAAAAGTGAATTTAATATGATGAGCTCAAACTACAAATTCTAATAATACAACTGCTATTTATAGCTTAAATTATTACTAGAGATCGAAAGAAATAAATATATTATAGGGACAAATCACACAGATTGAGCTATGAGTATGGGATACTTAACTCAACTATACTATATTTTATAACAAACTAGCTTTTCTTATGTGCGCGACTTGTGGCGCCATCTGTTGGCCGATAACATCCCATACAGCGCCCTCTATAGTAGAAAAATAGACATCTAAAGTCTTTGGAATGACATACTTTCAAGGGTAAAAAAGTAGCCTATGTTGGGCTCTGTACCCCTGACAATATAATATATTCAAATTTTCGTAATGATCAACTGATTAGTCAAGCCGTGAAGGAATAACAAACAAACAAACTCACTTTCTCATTTATAATATTAGTATGATACATATAGGTATGTATCATACTAATATTATAAATGAGAAAGTAGACAAACATCCAAGACCCAAGCCAATCAGATAAAGTTCGTTTTTCATCATGACCGACCGGGATTCGAACCCGGGAGCTCCTAAAATGTTTCTTTTTACCTCTTTCTTAGGAAATAATAATATTATCGTATGTACTCTGACTAGAGAAAATGTCTGTAATTACCTACTCTCTGAATAAACGTTATAAATCTGATCTTATTAGTATAATTCTTTGAAGCTCACAAAGTCTGATTTTGGTGATTTTTTTAACAGCGAGCGAGTTTCGTCTGGGGCATAGGGTAGTAAAGGTCTGAGTGCTGGCGCTTTACGTAAAAATCTGTATCTTTGCGAAGCCCATATCCCTTGCCCAGAAGGGGCGAAAATGTCGCGAGTTTCACCGTTTTTCTATTACATCGAGGAGTTGCAAACATTTCAATGTGATGTCTATATCTTGTCTTAGACTCTACATGAACTGTTTAATAAAGGATCAGAATTCTACTCCGTAGATCTTTAGTACAACCAACTGAATACAGGCAACGGCATAAGAAGCAAGATTTAAACTTAAATGCATGCGTTATAAACCTATCTAACGACATCCCATACAATGGGGTGGACGCGAAAAAATAGTTATTATTGTAGGAGAGGCACCCCCAAAAAACATATTTTCCAAGATTTTGTTTTACCACATTAGTAACATACGTATTGTGCTTACAGGTTTTGTATGAACAACATAATTATATATTATTACTCTTACTGTAGACAATACGAGAAGTTTAGATCATAAAAACGTGCATTGATTACATCTCAGGTTGATTTTAATAAGACCAACACGCGTCATTTGAAATGAAACGAATATTGACCTTATGTTAGGTAAAAAATTAAAACAAAGTAAATGATATGCTCTGGCAAACTATTCTATATGAAGTTATAAATCATAATGAACTGAGGTGTTTCTTGTCTAACTCGACTGTACGAATTAACAAGCGTGTTAAATCAACGTTCAATCATTACCAGTGCTTAACTCTGTTATGCTAGTGGTATGAACGTACACTTCAGACAAGACAAATCTTGTTCATCCCTTGTCATATTATTTTTTGATTATCGTACTAAAGATAGGGAATATGTTAAATTGCGAACGAAACCAAATTGGCATAGCATTAAGCACTTTTTTATGTACTTAAATAAATTTATTTGATTTGATCATACAACATCTTTAATGTGGGGCCTTAATTCAATTCCAAGAGGAGTTGTATGAAACTGAGTCTCTTTTTGCTTATAAACACACTATCTAAAAAAACCGGGCAAGTACGTGTTGGGCCACGCACAATGTAGGGTTCCGTATTGGCTACGCATTTCTTACTTACGGATGAGTAAGTACAATGCCATATTCTATGACATTTGTACGTTTTCGTCAAAGAAATTTTACTTCATAAGTTCGTTGGCTATTACTCTGTATCTAGTAGTGCCTACTTAACCGTTATAGTTTTCCTTGTAGGTTCACTACATACTATATGGACTACTACCATGATTTTTTCAAATTTCTAAACACAAGACTTTCGGAGATAAAGGGGGGGGGGGAGGGGTTTGGGGCACCGTGCAAAACGAAAATTGATACGTTAAATGCATATAATACGCAAACGGATTATTGTATTTTAAAATGATCTTCCCACACCCTCGATGTTTTTAAGAGAGCTATCTAACGATACCACACAACATGGGGTTAATGCGAAAAAAAATCACTCCCAAAAAAAATATTTTTCCACATTTTATTCTACCACTTTGTTAGTATTGTTAATATTAGTACACATACCAAATTACAGCTTTCTAGCACTAAGCGTCTAGGCGCTAGACCGCGGACGGACAGACGGACAGACGGACATGGAGAAACTATAAGGGTTCCTTGTAGTTTCCTACGGAACCCTAAAAACAAACAAAACATCTCATTTTAAAAATACGAAAATTATTTTTCTCGTTCTCCTTATCGATTAATTTAGAACGATTTTAGAAACGAAATACTTTGCTACATTCTGTCGTGCTATCCTTATTATAGCTGATAAATTAATCAGGCGGGTCGTATGTTAGTTTGCCAACTTAGTGGTACAAAAAAAAATTAAGATACCGGTATGCGGTAGATTTAAAATGTAGGTACTATAATAATATTCGCTTGAGTGTCTAAAATGTGCGCTCGATTAAGGCTCACAGTGCTGGCTGCATAACGTCATTCAATTGGGTTTTTATCTATGGGTTCGTTTGACCCCGGGTGTGCCGCCCACGAAGATCGACATGGACTTCTTAAAATAATCATTATGAGTACAGGTGTGAGAATTATCCTTTTTTATATCATTCCAATCTTTAGAGTTGAATTTTTAAGATGCCAATTGACTCATCTCTAAAAGGGTTTAGTAAAACAATTGAATAAACTACTTGCATGAGCGGTGTTATAAGTTTGACCTAGGAACAGATTGCTGTCTGTCCGTGGCATAATACCTTCGAAAGGAATGATCCAACTTAGATTTAGTTTTTTTAAAGAACTCTTGACCATTGAATTGATCGAGAGACAAGAAAATCTAGTCAACCATTTGATCATCAGCAAATCATCTGTTCTTTTCAGTGACTTTAATAAACAGTTTCAATTTGTAATTACATAGTAGATATTATTGATAAATATATTTTCTCGTAAATCCATTTACGCAATATTTAGAAATCTTTAATTATATTTGCGGCCCGGTCAACCCTTTCCATTTTTAACTGTACCATCAATAATAATATTATTTGTAAATAAATGTTATGTTCAATCGATTTTCACTTCGGATTCAAGACCACCCACTTTAGTCCAAATTATTAGCAGATAAAGATGCTTAAGGTGCCAAGTGTACGTCGATGTTCATGAATAGTAATGACTTCATGATAATTAGATACGGGTATGTAGATTACAACAAATACAAGCCACGAATACGATATTTGGCTCATCGAACTGGGTAACTGGAATTCAATTTGCATTGCATTTATTTAGGGTTCGAACACAAATGACGGAAGATGCGTCACGTATTAGTGGTGTAATGCCAGAACAGACAACGATTGTTTTATCAACTACTCGTCGGTTTTGGCAATACGTGTCCGTGCCGCATTCCGCCACATGTGCTCCAACACTTAAATTGGATGTTTTGAAGTGTCCATTGCTAATACTGCTACCAATGAAAATTTGAATGAAAACCTAGAACCGCGTACACCGGATGACAAGTCAAATGGTTCTAAATGTTGATGAGAGATAAACTTTAAGCTAAGCGACTATAAACTATTGACATCACTGATCACAGCTATTGACACCATTTTAGAAGCACACGAAATAATTAATGAGAACATCTATAGGAACTTAATGGAAATTGATCAATTTTAGATTTTCTTTGGAAACATCATAGCATCTTGTACAGCCGTAATCACCGTCTGGATTTGTTGCCCAATTTACTAAAACAATTTAATATTTTTCACTCATAGATTATAGTTTATTTGTCATCATTATCTTTTCAGGGTTCCGTACTGGAAGAATGTCAACGAAACCCTAAAACATTCCAATCTGTCCGTCAACGAGCTTATCCATTATTTTCGTGAAGTACCTATACATTTCTTTGCTGTTAAACAAAGTAGAAAAAATTACATATTTCTTGTACAATTACACAGCCCGGACACTCCATACAACGCGCGTGAAATAATCACCTATTACTACTACATAGGCCAATGTCGGCCAATGTCGGCCAATGTCGGCCAATGTCGGCCAATGTCGTCTGTACACGCGCACACGTATGCGCACATGTAAACACATTCGTTCACTAAACGCACACCTTTGCGAGTGAGGGCTCCTCGAGGGCTCCTCGGGTGCGGCAGGGGTGCAGTAACTCGGTCCGGTGCGGGGCGGAGAGTGTCCATTCTACCTCGGGTTATAACTTATTCTATGACAATGATACAGAAACTTTTTATGTGATCTTGACCACTTGTGTATTTTCCATGGCAATTATTCCATCAAATGCACACATATCCCATTATACTTATTAATTCTATGTTACACCAACACCTTTCGCCGAAATCAACGAACCAAAAAGTATGTTTAAAATCTCAGATATAATGAGATATAATCAAGTTGGATATCCATGTATATTTAGAGTCATGTGCCACATTCGGAGGGTCGACCAGGGGTCAGGCTCTCGTCCGCCGTATCATAATTACCAGTGAAATAACCCGATTGTGATCACGACACGCACACAACTATGTCTTTGTATTTGTAAAGACAGAGGCTCTCAAAAGCTGTCCACAAATTATAACTGTTGTCACAAAGTTCCAAAATATTATCATGGTGTTAGTAATTTGTCTTGGTAGGATCATGACAAAGACGTATGTATGTCCTATCTTTCTGTACTATTATTTGTAGTACCAGAATTTTACAAATTTCAAACAGTTTTGGGATGATTTCATGAGTTAGGGATATATTAGATTAAATTTTGGAGTGGGTTAAACACGGTTTTGGAATAGGTATGCAAGGAACTTAGGGTTGCTGTCATCAATAACATCTTTAGACCTTTTTGTCTTGTGGATGCGGCATGCTATACTATCATAATAATTTGTGTTGCTTTTCAGCGTAATATCTGCAATAGGAATTGAAAAACAAAAGGGTTGCTGTCATCAATAACATCTTTAGACCTTTTTGTCTTGTGGATGCGGCATGCTATACTATCATAATAATTTGTGTTGCTTTTCAGCGTAATATCTGCAATAGGAATTGAAAAACAAAGTTTCTGTTATCAATTATAATTTAATTTAATTTATTGGTCAACCTTTCTCAATTGGTTTTATTTCTATTACAAAAGTTAATTGAATATATAGTAATATTTAAGAATGAAGCCATGTCCAACTGAAAACGAGTAAAAAAGATGGTCCTCAACGTTTTTAATTAACAAAGTTTGAGGAGCTACACGGCATTGTCGGTGGACTAGTAAGGCACCCCGACGTCTCTCGCACGCTACTCCACCATTTTGTCTAACCGCCTGTTAAATAGCCGTCTCGAGCCGTCGATACATCAATCAAACAAACAAACATGTATCATTTGAGATTTTTTTTCTCTCCTCAATTAGATCTTTTGTACAGTCGGCACAAAAACGGACAAGCCTGAAATAAAATTAAATGCATCGTTTAGCAGGCGTTTGGTTTGGTCGCTATTGTGTTATTCTATTGTAACGTTGTGTAAGTGAATTTATATGATGATTAGAAAAATTTTATCGTGAATTTTGTATTGTTTGTTCGAGACTTTGTAAAAAAGAGTTTGTAAAGTTATAAGATATTAATGGTATATGGAACGTTAGAAGCGTATTGTGCAAATTAAATTAAATTAAGTTAAACAACGAATTTAATATTTTTATAACTTTATTTTCTTGCTTATCTGCGTTTTCTTGCTCTTCCGAATTTCATCAACAGAAGGCGTTGATTGCAAATAAGTGGAGACGGCGGAAAACGTGTAACATGAAATGACTCACCTAATGCCGATTATTCCCCTGGTGACAAAAGTATGGCATGACAGAATTCTAAATCAATAAACTTTATGAAAAAACATTGAACCTCATTGCTTGTAGAAGGGTTGAATTTACCAAACAGCGAAAAAAAAACTTTCACTGAAACTGGTTACGAAAGTTTAGTTACCAAAGTGGACGAGTATTTCATGCATATTCCCTATTAACACAGAAAAATAGTGGCTTGCTGATATGCGAGCCCAAACACACTCGCTGCTAAGCGAAATAAATCAGCTCGTCACAAGGCGAAATGTTACATGTCTGAACACAGCTTTGCAAGAATGATACAAATAAATCAATTCCAATTAAAACATAGCATATGACACATGAATTTTGCGACCATTCGTGCACGTAACAAAATACGAATCATCAGATTAAGTTTGACGGATTCGAATCCACGCGTCGATCATCTTAATTGATTGTCCAGTATACAAACTAAACGGGAAATATTAAATCCAGACACTTAATCAATTCACTGATATCGAACTCACTTAATCACGGCATCGCTGAGTATGCAACGTAGAATGGCCAGAGGGAAATGTTTAAATAAATTCTTCAATAAATTTGTCTTCTGTTTGGAATAGTTTGGATATTATTACATGCTTTATAAAATCTGCAATAATCGCATCTTCGTGGTAAACTTGAAACTGATTTGTTTGTCTTATAAGGGATTAAAAACCATGACGACGATACATGAAAATCGATCAAGTTCGATTGCCGAGCCTGACAAATGAACTAGGTACATCGATATACAAATATTTCAGTTCAAAAATATCTCAACTTACCATTTAAGTCATGTAAGTATATTTTTATAATTGTCAAAGAGCCTTTACCAAATCCATGTTCACAAATCGAATCTCTGACAATTCGTCAGCATCATCTGACTAAAGGGCAATCTTTAGCCGATTGGGTGCGACCTTATCTCTTTTTATGGTTTGATCTTAAAAAAGATTTATGATAACGCACGGGCAGGATGAAGCCCACGAACACTTTAAAATAAATGACAAGGAGTGACTTCCAATTGTGATGGAAATGCTTTCTGCAGTAAAATTAAACGATAACCCTGTCGTTTAGAGAGATTTAAATGGCTTAGGATGTTTTATTGGGTCTGCCTACGTTTAGTGGTTGGTTAGCGATGTCGCCTCGCTTTATGTCCCACCTGATGTTCCTATGTTTATACTACAAACGGATGCAATCTTTTGTTTATGCGCCTCAGTATTAAAGATTGGACATTTGACTGGATATTGGACCACACACTTCACTGGAAAACGAAGAAAAACTTTCTTATTTATATTTTTAATGCGAGCTGTCTACACTTAGCGAAGTTGAGCGAAAACGGGAGTATGGGTTTTTCATACAAGGAAAAAAACTTGTTAAATATAGGTCAGTAAAAAAATTCATAATGATGGGAGAGATGAAATCATACATTTCAATACTTATAAAGTAAAACATAATATAATAAACACGAAAAATCTTCTCAGTCTAATTTCAACAAACGACCAACACTCAACCTTACAAGAACAAGCACTTAACTCGAAAAGAACTGGCAAACAAGAAAAGGTTATTTTAAGTTTTTACACAAATACACGCCCAATTAATAAAAATCTTATTAACGACACGCCGTTTACTAAATTTACGATAATAATCAGGCTTATCTGGTCTCCGGGGATCTTGAATGTCACACGTCGTCATTGAAATCGTTTTATCCGGTATTCAGGCAGAGCTTTGGTTATCACACAGAATAATAATAACATTACAATATTTTGTACATTAAGTGCATACAGGGTGTGGTGTCATGATAACTGAACCGAAGGCCTTACGTTTCTTAAGATACGCGGCCGTAGAGCTACGAAGGAGTACAATGGACGTGAATGTTCAGAATCTATCACTAAACGAAAGGCATTGAAGCTTCATGCCGATATTTTGTTTAGAGAGTGAGATTTCCCCGGACAAGCTACTTAGTCGATTTTATTAATGCTCTACCATTTTAGGAAGTTTTAAACTGATGCAAGACTTGAACAAAGAACTTTTTGGCATTTAAATTGGCTGAAAATTGTGTATTATTATTATTTTTTTTTTGAATGATGACTAAAGTTGCTTAAATATTTATGATCTATTAGCAAAACTTTTAGAACATCATCATTATTATTTTATGTAACTTAGTCTGGATCCAACGTCCGGACCACCTTTATATTTGACCGTCATTTGTGAGACATATTTATCTGAAAGTTTATCAACGACGTCAGGAAATAGTTGGTGAGTCACACAATGATTCGTAAGATTTAATTTTGCAACTCTCTTATGTCACTTGTGAATCATATTAAGTGTTTGTGAGTAATTAATGTTTGATGAAAGAAAAGGTTAAGTTAAGAGGTTAAGAAAAGCATAATTATACATATTTTAGTTGTATATTAGTTTTCTGCTTTGGTTAAAATGTTAGATTAATTAAACACAAAATATTCATCAAATGATTTTTAACGACGCAATATGATGTTGCAATGGATTTCTAGTTTTTCTTTATGAATCAGTAATCTACTACTGCAAGGCATGGACTCCCTTTTTCTCCACTCTTCTTTATCCAAGGCCATATCTTGCTATAGAAATTGCGGGATAGGCTAAATGTCTATCTAATCTAATACAATAGACATTTAGTCCATCCCGCTATTTCCTTTTGGGCCTGTCGCACTGTTAATTATGCATTCTATCATAATTAATTAATTACATTCAATGATTATATTATTTTGTCTAAAAACAACTTTGTTCCAAATTTCAAATGTTCCGCTCTATGTGTTTCCTCATCCACACAAAATGAGTACGTAGGCGTCACTAACGATTTTCCAAAACGTAATATCGTGCCTAAGCAAGTCTTAGCGGGCACCTCCGCCATTGACAACTGTTTTTTTTTTCATTTTATACCCTCGGCTGTAGGTACGACCACAATTTGTTTTATTAACGACACTTAAACGGCACTTATTAAAAATGTGGGTGTGAAATTATTATTCCTTTCGAAAGTTTATTGTATGATATCGAAATTGTGAGTGTTATTTCTTGATCGTATTCTATATAGGTATTTCTTTTATGCGGTTTAAGAACGTCAAGTTCAAGGGAAGCCCATAATATTTTATGAAATAAGTATTCTTATACAGCGATAGATTAGTAAGCTAGATATGATAGTAAGCAATCAGGCACCTGCCTATCTGCCTATCTACACCCACATCTCCAGAAGAATCCGTGAATTACCTACTTTTGAAAAACTCCATCTCACTACCTCATAGTGTACGAAACGTAGGAGGGCAATTCAGTGAAAAATGCAGTGAGAGGGATAAATTCAATAATCTCTAATTTTGACAATTAAATTAACATTAAACTGTTTGTATTAATATTTACATCCACTTTATGTAACGTATTTTAATTTCACATTATGTCTGAAGCTACCTCTTTCTTTCTTCTTTAGTTTGACAGTGACAGCCATCATTTAATGCGTCATTCACTTTACGGCGTTTCAGAAACTGGCTGAAAGTCGCATCAAAAGGTGTGATTACTTGATTTTTAATTGTTTTTCCTCCGCAAACAAATTAACTAAACTACTTATATATAGCTATATACTTACATGCAAAATATTTACATAGTAAACCGATCTCCCAAGAGAAAATTACAACTATTTATCTCCAACCAAGCCTCATACTAGTTCAGTTAATTTTAAAATTAACGGTTATGTATCTAATATTAAATTACTGTTAGTATCAGTAGCTACGTACGTTAATACTAAGAAAATTAAAGCAATGAATATCTAATGTGCATTAAATCGCGATGCGTTTAAAGATATAGATTTTATTATTATGTTAATAGTGTATGTCACTCCCTCGCTATTATAGTTAAGTACTTATTGCATCTCGTTTAGGTGTATCATTTTTATTATCTTTATACTACACCCGTGGGTTTGCTTGAGCTAAATTTCTAAAATACACATATAAAGGATACACGATTGAGGTTCCATTATTAGTTTTTTTTAGCATAAAATCAGTTTATTTGAAAAGAATTTAGTGAATTTACAAAACACATTACAAATGGTCAAAAAATTAAGAAGACTTTTTTTTAAGGTTCCGTATTTTTTTTAAGAAATTTCTGATGTAATAATTTAAAAAAAAATCATCACAAAGGCAGCATTTTGGTTATATTAATTTATATTGAATGCATCGTCGACATTTCCTCATATCTTAAACCAGTATAAGTAGACCCAAAATAAACCCACAAATTGGTATCAAGCACTAATCACGTCCATATTTGACCTTTAATTGACACTGATGTTGATCGAACTCATCTCAGTGCAATTAAAACAATCAAGATCGACCGTAGGAATTCAATCCGCGTTCTCTTTAAGGTAAATGACCTCTTTATTTGCATTAGTATTTTCTTTAGACAATCACATTTCTGGGTTAGCACTTTACTTATTTCTACCACTATTCTATTTACCATATCTACCTTATTTCTTAGTTCTGTGTCTCATGATATCTTACATTGCTAAATTAGAAAATCACCTACAACTACTAGCAGTACTGTATCTTTTTTATACACAGTTCTGGCTTTAAAATTTATACTGCCACGACGTGCCTCACTACACTACCCACTCCATACAAAAATTCATCATTAGTAACTCTTGTCAAAGATTGCTTTTACCTTCAGTGTGTATTAAAATTTTTATTTATGAAAAAGTATAATCTTTTTTAAATAACAGTATTTTTATCTAATGTAATGTTAAACAGTGTGAATACACAATAAAGTTAGCACAAAATACTAATATTCCCACAATATCAAATATTGTGAGAATATTAGCTATTATTTAAATGTTAACTGCAAACCATATGGCGTAAAGGTGCATAAGATTGAATTTAACAACATAACATAAAAAATAATTAGGACAACACATATCTCGTGAAATAAACGAAGGTCTGATGTCTGACGCTCACAAGAAACTGTAGTTATTTGAAAAGGCGAAACAATCTCGGGTAGATCGTAAAAGTGCCGAAACACAACACGCCAACAACAATGAGATACCGAGATAAATTTATTGGTCGATTTTATTGGCCGCTTAAAGAAATTAAACCTGGACATATATCAGAATGAGTGATGGCCAATACGTAATTGTGGTAGGATGTATTGGTCTTACTAATGAAATGTTATTAAATGTAGGCAATCTCACATCGGATTTTCTTTTGAAGTAATTTTTGCCTGATTGCAGAGACATTGTGACGTTTATGACGACAGTAATTCATGATACATCCAAAGCCATACCTTGGAGTTATGTTAAAACAATAAAATAGTAGCATTACACAGTTTTGTATTTTGTAATTTCTTTTCTGTGGGTACTGAATGAAATAATATCAAAATTAACTGCTAACGGGATGAAATATTTTGCTACTGCCAAAATGAATACAAAACTTAAAGTGAATGTCGTACATGTTATCAACACAGACAAAGCTAATATCTAAATGACATTGTATAAAGAGACAAGAGACCGAGTCATACTAGATATACGATACATATCATAGAAAACAAACATTCAAACACGTCCTCAAAAAATTTACATAACCTAACAATGAACCAATAACCAATAGTGTAAAAAGGCTGACTCTAATACATATTAATAAATTTCGAACAAATTTTAATGCAGTAGAGCACATTTATAATATTGACAAAGGTATAAATCATTCAACTGATGACAAAGAAGTACTTACGCGTATAATGATAAGGTTGAAAATTTTAAAACGAGTGAGTTAAGAACTGCATATTGAAATGAAATGATGATTCTCTGAATTCGGTTCGAGGGTGTCAAGTCACTGCTCGTTAATCTATATTAAAATAAATCTCATTGTTTCATATTATTAACAAAATTTCAATTAAAGTTTTAACTCTAACAACAATGGGAGGAATGGTAAAGCTTGTAGCGGTTATGTTAAAAATGTCTGATCTTATCAGTGCGCCGTGTTAATCAGATTATGAAAATTACATTCTCGTTCAGGCACAGAAACAAAAAAACACTTTAGAAATAATGAGATCGTGTAATTTGTAAATACTATAACAAGAAAAGTTTGCAGCTCATGAATTTATATAAATATCCCACGAATGAATTGAATGTGCATTTTCTTTGTCGTGATCAAGGCAGATATTTTTTAATCATTCCATATAACAAAGATTTCAGTGAAAATCTGAAAATTGAAAACTGTGTGGCAGCAATACTACCTTGTAAAATACTAAAGTAAAAGCGCCTCTAGTAGTAGTGGTTTATAAACCACGTTGCCTATGAGCATCAATATATACCACATTCCATTAGGTTTGCTTGTTTGCCGTAGGTATGACATAAAAATTTTTTTTCGTACACTTTTTTGTTCATCTTGAGAAAAGCTGCAAATTTTTAACAAAATAGAAATAAAATATGTTTCGTAATATTTGATTTACCTATTACGTAACTAATGAAAAAGTAAAAACTATGGATTATCGGGACAAGCCGACCGCACATTCCCACCGATGTGTCTCCTGTGTAGCCAGGATCAACAACTGCGACCTCGGATTGACAATAAGCGAAACTAGTTAATTATCATAAAAACTATGGATTCATAAAAGCACAAATAAATTCAACAATTTTCTTAATTTCAATACCCAATATACCAAATGTAACTTGAAACAATCACAGTAAATCCCAAGTTAATCAGAACGCTAAAGATCGTGTCGGGAGACAAGATTATAAAAAATAAAAAAAAACAATCATAAATACAATAGCGCAAGTCATAGTTTCCAACGTTGATCCACAATAGATTTCTCCGATAGCACTGGGTGTTTGCCAGTTCAATTATCATTACCACGAGATTCAGCTTAGTCACTGTGTTGTGAGTGACCCGCATTAAATCGGTTAATTCAAACTATTTATCGATGCCATCCGTTATGCATAGGATCAGATTTTGAAATTGTTTGATGTGTTCTGGCCTATTGTGTACCACTACCCCGCCTGGCTTAGTTCGATGGGTGTGTACTATGTTAATCGTCATGTCTGATTGAATCTTATTCAATAATACAATTGGTTTGGGTTTAATCAGAGCGCTTACACATGAAATTATTAAAGTCACACAAGATACTTTCATTTTCACTTGAATAAAGTCAGTCATTCAAGTTTTGCGAGTAAAGTATCATCATCGAAGTTTCTTGTTTCAGTAAAGTGCTCTGTTCTGTATATTTAGTTTTTTAATGTCATACCGCAGGCAAACGACGCCAATGAAAATCAATCTGTGTTTTATATAATTATTGAGAGATCCAGAAGCTACTCGTCCTGCTTCCTAATTTCTGTTTCCTTCCCGCTTCCTTTCTTTTTCATCTGAGCTTATATGTCCATGGGTTGCAGTGATTGCTTATCGTCAAGATGCTAGTACGTTTTTCCTTCTACATATGTAGAAGGAAAAACGTACTAACATCTTGACGATAAGCAATCTCATTGTTTACATAATTCGAAGTCTACCTAGTTTTTATGACATATGTCATAAAAACTAGGTAGACTTCGAATTATAAACAAACTCATACAATTTTATAACAGTATCATTAGTATAGAAAATCGTGTATGGAGGTTAACGGGATGTTTGACAGAGACTAACAAACAATGTTACAAGCGATTGTTCACATTCAATGAATGGCATAGCACGATTGACACAAATGTATGCCTAATTGGGACATTTACCAAAACCGTGCAACGATCGTACGATTTTATGAAATCCTCACCGTGCATAATGTGAATATTTTAGATAATACTCTAACTTTGATTTCATGCAAACTGTTATAAACACTGGCTTACTGACTCCCAAATGCGTGTATCCTCACATACCTCTTAGAAGTGGTCTACTAATTACCTTAGTGAAGGAATCATGGGAACGGTGCGTTTTCGACATTTTTTATGAGACGAAGGAGCTAGATGATGGTACGAAACGATTGACGATTACAAAAATACTGGGTAATAAATGTATGTTTCTAGTCGATGTTTCTAGGTCTGATTCCTAATAAACAGGTTTCATAATGGCTCTGTCACTGACAAAGAAACCAATCAATGATTTTCAAATTTTGCTCTTAATGAGTGAACTTTCTAAAACATATATTTTATGGACGCCGAAAATATGCTTTTCTCGCACTGTTTCACGTAAATTCCAAACAATCGCATGCTTACTAATTATCTATTGACAAATGAATTCACCTTAAATTCTAATGAAAGATGGTATCGAAGGGAACAATGGCGGTCAAAATGCAGCTGGCCTAAGACCAAAGACAGTAGCGATCACAGATAATCCCAGAGTCAATTTGGTGACATTTTGAAGTGTGTCAGTCAGCGTTCGTGGATCATCGGGTCGTGACGCCGGAGTGGCGACTTCGTGATCCAAATTAATTAAAGCAGAGACACAATACCGAAGTTATCACGATTGGTTTTCTGCTAGTATTAAAGTGGATGTGACGTGTTCATTAATTAGCACAATAATTAACAAAATGAAATCTATAATTAATTGAAAAACTTTCGTATGAGTATGTCATTTACCAGAATAGTCGGGAATATAACTACAGTAGAGTTTAATTTCATTTGCACCTCATAAAACAATAAAGACTATTTTCACTGACAAAAAAATCCGACCTTGCATTCGGTATTTAAGACGATTTATCACAACTGATATATTACTTTCTTCTTGGAAAAGACGATCTACATGATCATTTTAATTATACAAGTATAAAAGTCAAAAAATAAAAGATAACGCTGTCATGCTCTTTTAAATATAAATATCACAACTGAAGTATTAAATATAAAAAAAATACGTAAAAATATGAACACATTTACCAATTATAATTAAACAGCACAGTCATATCCACACATTAAAATCACAAGCCAACAACGGCCCACCGCTGAGTGGCATGAAGCTACACACGCTTACCGTCACATTTCAAAATACAATATGCTAATTAACATCAACCTTTTATTTTATTTGCGCTAAGAGCTCTCAGAAACGTATGCAAATCACTACGGACATTTAATTACGAACCAAACACGACTTAAGACGGCGTTAAAGACGCAGTTTTGAGAATTGTCAGCTGCTTGCAAGAGATTGTAATTGTAAGCGGTTTAGCGGGTTCACTGTGACTATGAATACCGATCCTTATTAGGGATGTGTCTTCAAAGTTAATTTTAGTAGAAGTTATTATCGATTATTGATTAAGAAGAATCACGGTAAAAAAAAAATAAGCTGTCTTGAATGAGTAATGACGAAACAAAATTAATCGAATTGACACAGTGGCAAAAATAGCAGCCGAGCCGCAGTACTTCCACGAAACATTAAGCATTGAACTCCGAATCAATGTAATCAAGATAGACGTGTCCCAAACCATTAAGAGTGTCTCCAATCGACAATAGAAACGACATTAATTCTATCCATCATCTCCGAAAAAGGGTTGAAGTTCATTAAAGGACGCATTCCTCAAGTATTATTCTTTGAAAACTGGTAATAAAAATAATAACAAGGCGGCCACCCTGCCAAGTGCTATCAGCTCCATCTGTTGTCGTTGCGGACAAACTCGCCTAATGAACGATGATAAATCATATTCGAGAGGCGGCTCGTGGCCCGTTCCACATTATTCTTTTGATGGGTAATTTTGCGTCCGTATCACTTTATTTTGTGTTCGTTGCTGGTTTAATAGAGATTGGAAGGTGTATTTTAAGTGTTGTGTAAGAAATGTATGTTGTGTAGTTAATAATTGTGAGTCCAGGTGGGATATTTAGAAGCGTAGCTGTGAGATGTCTCTCGGCGTGTCCCTGCCCGCAGAGCATTGTGCTTGCTAATGATTTTATGCAAATGCAAGCCTCTTTAGATCGAAGTCTTAGCGCGATCTCGAACCGTCAGGTACCAAGCTCATTATTAACAATTTGAAATATGACTACGGATTTTTTATGTTTTTCTGAAATAAATTAGTTTTATCGATGACCCAACATCGATTTTATTGACGCCATACATATCAGTTTTAACACTGGTATCATTAAAATATATAATTACTTTCTTCACAATTTTATATTTATATTTAAAATTCTTGGCGTAGAGACAAATTGAAGGTTGATTTGTTTCAACTTTCTCCTTTATTTATTTATAGCCTTTTCGTCTTCTTCCTATCGTTGCGTTATACTGTTTCGTAATTTAATTGAACTGTCGAAAATTGTTTAAAATGTTGATTTCATTTTGGACTTGACCATGAATCAGAGATGCCGACTGTAATCAGACTACCAAAACCTCTAATTATTCTTTTTTTTGTCTTAAAAACGAATATCATTAATAACATAAGTAGACAACTTTGAGATCTTCGAAGGTCCAGATCAATTTTTTTGTGCCAATCGTGTCTTTTTATTCTCAATTGAAGAATCAAAAAATCGTAATTAGACGTGCGTCACAGAAGTCAAATCTCATCAACGAAAGCTTTCAAATCACATTTTGCAGGTGTTGCATGTAAGTTTATGCTGTTGTTAATGATTCCAGGATCAATCCTTAGAAATATTTTACTAAAAATAACAATAGGTATATTATATTTGATAGGGCTTTACTTTTTTTATGACAGAAGAGGACAAATGACCTAACGGATCACCTGGTAAGCAATCACCGCGCACATGGATAAGTCTAGGATGTCCATGTGCAGCGGTGATTTCTTGGATGCGTTGTCCACTTATGTTTTTTTTATACTACAAAGTTGGCAAACAAGCATACGGCCCGCCTGATGGTAAGCATCACCGTAGCTTATAGACGCTTACAATACCTTACGGGGGTATCACTCACGCTTTGCCAACCCTTCCAACCCCCCCCAAGTGGAGCTCTGGAGTGGAGACCTTACACACCGTAGGAACACAATATGAACGAGACCAATGCTTCGATCTTGGCTACGATCTTCTGTAAGTTGGAGGTCTTTCCCCAGAGGGGCTGCTCCGATTTAAGCGGATCATCCGCTGTGCCTTACCTCTCTTAATGAAAAAGGAAGGAAGGCTTCTTCTTATGAAGTAATGAAAAAGGAAGTATGGGGGAAGGGACGTGAAAAAGAGATTTTAAGATGCAGAAATAAATACATAGTATTGTTTACAACCTCCCAAGATACGATTGGTATGAAGAATGAGGTTTAGACGACAATCTGTTAAAGAAATGAAACACTAGTATCCTTTTACTTTTGTGTTTGCGTAAATGTGACTCAGTGGCTTCTCATTAATATTTCTCTTACGTTAAGTAGACGAATTTCAATTGTGACTCATGGGAAAAACGTATAAAATGTAATTTTGACTATGCTAAATCACAAGGATAAATTTATTTTGCTTTGGTAAAGCCCCTGGAACAACTTTAGTTAAGACCTGTGTCGCACTGGAAAAGGGGAAAATTTTTCGTACAGCCTTCGTATTCTTAAGTCCCAAAGTAAGCGTTTATTTAAACTAATAACTGCAGATGCCGTTCTTTACTTAAATTTATTATTTTAAACGATTTCTATATAGTGTTCGATTTGCATGGGTGTAGCCAGGATTCATTTTAAATATTCCTGCTAAATGTCAGTTAATCTATCTGTCAGATTAATTTACAGTTTTATATAATTATTCCACAGCTCACCAGAAATCTATATTACTAGCTGTTTCACCACTTGCGGCTTATTCGTCAAACTGTTCTTTATGACAGTTTTTGTTTTGTTTTGCCACTGTTTTTATTTGACAGATAGGTTATTTATTTGACAGATAGGTTAACTTGAACTTAACAACAATCTATGGAACCGGCATTTAAAGTATGCAATGTAAATATGTAATGGTCGGAACAGACCACAAAAGTGTCATCTTCCCACGTTCTTCCGTCAAGTTAAAGAACAAAGGAAGCGTCTAATCGTTAGTTAGCCTTAATTGCGATAATTACAGAGTACCCACTCACCGTTGACAAAATGATTTATTAACACGTGATAAGGCACTGGTTTAGTTGACAGCGATTTTACAGGTGGCTAATATCGCCAATTCCTGCTGCACACCATGCCAGAATAGACCATTTCGATTGTAGCAAGATATTTGGAATTTGCAATGAGTTACATAAATGCATTTTAAACTTGATTATGAATCTTTTACTCTTTCTTAGTTTGACAGCTACAGCCACGATTGAATGCGTCATTAACTTTGAAATGTTTACAAGTCACCAAAAAAATTATAAATAAATCACGATAATGAATAAGTAAAGATGGTGCACCATCTTACCAGTTCTAACTTAATGTTGACTATTTTTTATGTCATACGACAGAAACAAAACAAGCTTCTCTGACACGGTCATCTGATGGAAACTGGTTACTAGCGCCTATGAAAATGACCTATTTTATCTCCCCCGGAAAATGTGCTTCCTTAGGCACATACTTTTCATTCTTATGAGGACAAAGAAACTGAACCGTAGTAGTGAAGCTCAGTAGTCGCTGTAGTACAGACCGCGGCCTTACCCATAAGTCCCATCCAAACAATTCGCTAATGTTTTCGTCTGAGTGGCAACCGTGGGAAATAGCCAAAATATTAAATAATTAAGTAGGTATATAATTTGAATGAAGAACTGGTTTTACTATCCGCGGATAGCCTAACCGTCGAATAAAATGACAGGTTTGACAGTTATTGTATTGTTTTGACATTTTAACTGACAAATAGACTTAGACACCGAAAGTTCTCAAAGCAATTTTACACCAGTTGTAATTTGATAATTAAGTTATTTTCTCATCAGTCTGTCATCCTGTTAATTAGTCAAAGAAGAATACACAAACTTTTTAATTGTTTTTTTTTTAAGTTACAGTATTTTGTTTATTTTCTACACTTGGCTTTATGTACTGGCAGCTTTATCATAGCGTCTAACATTTAAACCCGCCCCCAACCAGACGTGGTCTGTTGGTCCTTGGTTCCCCTAATATTCCCACTAGTTATACTCAACATTTAACATTGTAGTTAACAAATGAGAATTATTTCATAAATTTTGTCTCATTAGATGGACCATCGTCTTAGTAGAACAATATTTTTCCCAATATAAAAAAAAAAACTCGTTTGTGTGTGTGGGAAATGAGTTATGGAAATACTTATGACACTCTTCAGACTTTAGACAACTAGGAAGGAAATTAAGTACTAAATTTTTACTACAAATTTACATAACTATACCTATTTGTTTCGATACTGGAATCAAACCAACGAGCATCTGATATAGCATGCAATGGTACTTGATCACTGACATTTACAAAATGTTCATACTAATTCGTGTCCATAATATTATGTTTCCTTCTATTGTATAAGTTTTATTAATTAACTTGAAATACTAGAGATTGAGGAACGTGCTTGTCTAAATGAATTATGATACGTCATAATACTAAAATATCGTGATATCATTGTGTAAAGTAAATTTCTTATGCATATTTTTTATTTCATACGATAGAGCGTTTCGCCTCATAGAAAGTGGTTACAGCCAGGTCCTATGAACATGAGCTGCTTACGTACATCTTCTTTGGGTTCCTCTCCGATTAGCGAAGGTTGGCAGTCAGCGTTGTATACTCGGTTTTGTTTTTCACGAGCCGAAAGATTTCGGCAGTCCTCGCGATTACCGTCCATTCTCGGATGTTGCGGAGCCAAGACTTCTTTCTGCGCCCAACACCTCTTCTTCCTGCTTACGTACATCATCATCCAATAATAGAGATGAGCAGGGCCTTAAAATATGATTTAAGTTTTATAAATATTGCTTAAAGGAATTTTATCAAATTTTATTAATAGTATTTGTATTTTATTGATGAGATGGTCGGACGACATCGGGACCTTTGATAGGGACTGGTCCGTGACAGCTCTGGACAGGGACGTGTGGAGGGTAAAAGGGGAGGTTTTTGCAAAGCAGTGGGACATACATGGCTATTAAAAAAATATATATTTTACCTTGTAATTACAAAATTTCATTACGATGCTTACAATAAAATATATTTGTTATTATTTCTCTACCCTGCTTACGTCTTTCATTGGCTGACTCTACATCACTGCCAGGCAAGGCTAGGAACATTTACATTTTATTTTTATGTTTTAAAACATAATATTGATGCCATCAAAACAATGAGCCCTGTCTCGTTTAAAATAGCGGTCCACATTAGTCAGCCACAAACAAAGAATCACAATTCTAAATCTTTTAATTGGCATTAAGTATGACGACAGACGGTGACTTGCTTAATCCGGCTCGTTATGATATACACATAGAGCTCATAACACCACCGCTTTGTGATTATCTTATTTATTTTACACGTTTCATCTGTAGCCTTAACGTTGTATTATGATTTAAGGTTACTTCATTCTGATCTATTTTGTATGTTAACATATTTACAAATAAAAAAATGTGTGAGAAGTCTTAAAAGAGATTAAACAATTAATACACACTCATCATGATAAATACAGCTTCGAAAAAGCACGTAAATAAAACAGTTAATTTGCAAGAATTTCAAAGAAAGTACACTTTATTCAGCTATGTCTATACAAAGATTTTGTACAAGACGAATACGCGTCCGTTGAGCGAATTGTTGTCATAGATTTATTATAACTTACTAGCGTAAGAAGATTGGCAATGCAAAAGAGATAGATCATAGCATACGCGTTTGTTAGAGCGAGATAGATAGACGAGATCATTTTTCCTATACACGCTATGGGCTTGTATCACCCTAACGTCAGTCATGTTAAAACAAATACCACTTATATTTACAAAATTTATGATTTTTAAGTGTAGTTTTGGTGTTAATTAGAGGTGATTAAACATGATTACCTGTGCAGTGCCTGGATGTAAACTCAAACTAAATAAAAGGAAAATCCACAAAATTATATATCTTGCTTGCACACATGTACATTCTACGCACACTAGTGTATTTTGTTTTTGGTCTCGCTTTAATCAACCAAAGCCGATCTATAGGTACGCTAGTATATACTAAATCTATGGTTGCCGTCGATATTGAAACAAAAGCAGTGTAGTTTAACGACTCTTTAAACATCCCAACGTAGATTCCATTCTAATCTGTCGCGTCTAAGAGGTCGGCCAGTGTAAAGTTCATCAGTGCTAAATTCAATTACCGATTACACTATTGTGTTCCGTTCTTTCGATTTATATTTAAATACCAAACGTTTACGAGAAATGTATTGTGAAATTCGATATAACTATTTTATTGTATTTGACGAAATGGACCACCCAGCGTTAGTTCGATTGTTTCCTGGCTAAATCGTTAGAAAGCTGTTTCCTTGATCATAGGTTCAGGTCAGCATTTGTAATTGAATATTTATTTAACTGAAATTGATATACTTTTTGTACTGTAATATAATTCAGAGTTATTTCATTGTATAACCTCGCATTTACTTGGTTTTATATTTACACAATTTTCCTGAACCAAAATTTCGAAATATATTTCGTGAGATTTACCCAAATAGGTGATGTTCTATCTGTGTATGTCTAAAATTGCAGATGCTATATTGTGATCTTTAGCAATATCTAATTCTTCAAATTTGCGTGTTTTATTATGTTTTGATGTTAAAATGTTACAAAAACCATTTGTACCTTGAATGTTAATGAATTAAACGTTATATATATATATATATATATAATTCAAAGTCCTGACTGACTTACTATATATCAACGCACAGCCCAAACAGCTGGGTCTAGAGATTCAAAATTTGGAATTAGGTTCCTTACGACGTCTAGTGGTGTACTAAGAAATTTTTCAAAATTCCCACGGGAAAGCGAGATATACGCAAACGAAGTTACGAGTATTTTACTAGTTGGGTATCTTCCTTCTTCTTTCTGGTATGGTTGGGCCTCTTTAATAATAATAAAATAATAAAAAATAATAATAAAAACGTTTATTTTCTCTCCACAATCATAGGCTTAGGTGGTAATTTAACAAGACATATAAAACAGTTATTAGACAGGGAGAGACTGGAGCCTGAACTAAGCCGAGGCCTGTATCTCAGGGCACCAGGACCTCCCTCCTCGAAAAAGGATAATACATAAATAGTAGTACTTATTGTTAGATAGCAAGTACATAACCAAGTACGTTTATATTAACACTACTTAGAGAGTTTTTTCTTTATGAGCTTTCCATATAAATCTTTTTTTGCTGCCTCTTTCAAGTACATATTAATTATATACAAAGTATATTTATGTATGAACAGTGTTCATCTGAAGTTTGAAAACAAATTGGGCAATCAATTTAGCGATCTGATCAATGTAGGGCATCAGAACAATTGTGGCCTAACTATTTATGGTAAGCTTATTATGCAAATTATTATCGTGTTTTAAAGATTGGAAACTTCTACGCAAAAACTTAAAGCATGGTATATAAACATTTTGAGACATTTAACTTGGAATATTAAGATAATATTTTTAAGAGATACTTACAGCTAGTTTCTGAAACGCGCTTTAAGTTAATGACACATTATATTATAGCTGTCACTATAACGTAAGAAGGAAATAGAGATGGCTTGTGAATTGCAATTAAAATGCAGTCAGAAACTGGCTGACGAGGGATTAATTTGGTATTATCTATATAATGTTAGAAAATACGAGATACAGGCGAGTTAGCAGATCTTATGATTTCATGACAATATACATTGATATACCTACATATAATGTTGGAATAGTTTATTATATTTTACACCAATTTTACGTAACAGTCCAGTCCCATAAATAAATCATTGAATCCGATGAAGTAAAGACGCACTACACTGCCTAAACAATACAATATTATTATAAATGTATCTGTAAACTTAGGTCACCTTCTTATATGAAGTTATATAAATTCAGAGCACGCACCAAATAAGTCCAATAATTTTTTACCACGCAGAATCTCTCCAATTAAGCAAGGCCGTTGTCTCATAAACAAAAATGTAGTTGACGCGGCGACATACCCTGGTGGTCTCGGGACCTCGTAATCTGTCATCTTTCCTGTCAAATTACTAACGGCTGAGCGACCGAACGGCTACCGAACTTGTTATAGATAACACCACTGCAATCGGCGCGATGATAGATCATGTAACGTGGTAGAGGGGAGATAAAAAAAATTAAGAGTTTTGTGCCTGCGAACCTCACTGATGCTTACAATATGATGATATGATATTTCATTATTGTTTGTAATACGGCAGGCAAACAAGCAAACGGGCCTTATGACAAGTAGTTACCGCTGTTTAAGAATATCGGCACCACATTTTAAATTTACTTGATGACATAATTTAAACTAATGTTGTACTTACACTCTATAATGAGGTACCTATATTTCATTCTACTAAACTTGGCACAAAAGTTCCAAACAATATTTTGATATAAAATAAAAATCTATACGAAACAAACATTAATCTATAGCAAATCACTTTATCGAAATAAAATCGCTCGCGATTGTAAGGAGTCTTTTTGAGAGACTAGAAATAAAATTTAATTGAACATACATCTTATAATTAAATTAAGATTTTATTTATAAAAATAAAATCTTAATTTAATTATAAGACGATGTACTTAGTCTTATAGGTCCAGACTAAAATTACGTCGATATTTCCGAACATTTTGCAAAGTTGCAGTCTTTAATTTTTGTTCAGCTATTTGCCGGTGTGTATAGTTCAAACACCATCAACGAATTTCATTGGAAACCTTGTACCTTGTGAAGCGAATGCGCTCGAATTATGAATAAAAAGAAAAAAATCACGATGCAATTAAAACTGGCCAGTATAAAATAAAAATCGTAATTAAAATCAAGTTAAGAATATAAAAAAAACAGCAAAATCATCCGACTGACAGTTCTGCATCAATAAAAATACAATGTACAAAATAAAATGAATGAACGTAGGCGTACCCATACTGAGACACCTGATTGGTCTTTTTGTCTTTTTACTTGGAATGTTAATTAATTTTTGCTGTCAACCGTAGTCAAACAATATGTAATGATTAATTGTGTTTTTAAAGCAGAGTGTACCCCGCTTTATCAAAACTTATAAATATTTATCGAGCAATGCAAAAAGGTTAATGATGATCATCTACAATAATATATCGAGGCAGACTTGATTGATTTATTTACAAATGTTGAGAATTAACAAGAAATCATGACGTCATTAATTTTTATTTCACTATTACCTAAATAAAACTTACAATAGCTTGGTGGTGGCCGAGATGATAGTTCGGTAGAGTCTGCACAGAGTTAATATGTCCGTGAACCGTACAATTTATTTTTTATATAATCAAACCCCTGATGTCAGTTGCAGGATAAGCAATAGTAAAATTTGTAAAATACTGGTTTAACTCGAGCGTCTATAATTGTATTCCAATATTGTTGTAAACATGAACAGTCTTTATTATGCCTCTATCACGATACATAGATACATACTTAATGGCCTAATATGAAATGTTGCGTCATACCTTTCCATATTTAAAATATTTTAATTTTAATTATTGTTATCAGCCAGTCGTGTCTCACTTCAGGGTAAAGACCTCGCATTAATTTAAATCTCCTTGCAAAAATTTAAATATATTATTTCAATTTATCTTTTTTTATAGTCTATCGCATTTTTGGACGATTGTAGTGAGTCGACTTGTACTGTACTTCCATTATTAAACCGGGTAATGGTAAGATCCGGATGGCCTTCACCGCTTAAGAAATCTATTTATTATTGTTAGGAAGATTTACATAACTTATCGGTTTATTTATGAAGTAGCAAACAATAACAAAAATCTATGCCAATTTAAAATCTCCTTAAATGGGGAATATACAATGTCTGCTCAAAGGGCACGCACCTTGGCCTAGGACGACTCTGAGATAGAAGAGTCGAACGGGAAATGTGGAAATCTATAAACCACAACTTACAACTTATTATAAATGTTGTGCGCTTCTTTGATGACGAAAAAATACCAAATGACATGATTGTTTTATACATTTTTTAAATACACACAGACTTCTTTTCTCAATATCTTTTTAAATTTGTCGAGAATAAAAAAACACATCAAAGAATATATTATATGACTCATTGGCTAAGTCGCGGGTACCAACTATATAGTTGTTTAAGAACGACACAAATCAATGGCGGGTCGCGTGAGTCGCTATTGATTTTCATTGCAAATATAACATTGAAACTTCAAATGAAGAATAATTTCGAACGATTATATTGCAATCAAGTGGTTTTTAATGACGGCAATAACTCGAGTCACTTATTGAAATAAATGGACAAATATGAAGAGTAATCGCGAATGTGCGTCTGTCTGTAGTCACCATGTCACTTATCGAATGTTGCGTCAACGCATTTTATTTATATATAAAAACGTTTATGAAGACATTTGCATAAGCATTACATAAAACGCTACTTTTTGGAGGTTAGTGCATATTTTAGACCCAATTTTTTTCATTGATAGTGCATATTTTAGCCCATTTCTAAAGACGGTTTTCACTTCAAGTTATGTAACTCAGCGTTAAAACCAGCTTATCGAAAAATATATTTCGTTAAAGATAGGCCTGGCTCTGGCTTGTGAGGCTCAGATGTCAGTCAGTATCTTGGTAAATCTCTTAGTTTAGGAAACGGACCAATCCTAATAAATTAGAAAACTGGATAATGTCAAGAAGAAGAAACACATTTATGAGTCAAACTCACTATTCTATTCAAAGATAAGCATCATCATCTTAAAATATAGAATCAGAATATATAGGAATATCTAACATCACCTCAGTCACAAGAAGTCCACAGCTTGACATAAACCTCCCCTAGACGCTTCGAATATGACCGGCTGGCAGTTGCCTACATCCATCTGTGAGCATAGGTAGTGATTACTTCTTATCATCAAGTGACAGAGAAAATGCAACGACCCACCATTGACGCGTTAAATAAGTAGATTCTTTACTTTTAAATCTATAACTGTGATCACAAATAGCTACAAAACCGTTCAAATTGCATGCATTCACAATTATACAATCAGGAACTAGAATCTAGGACTTACTAGTCATTTAAACGCCTTCAAGAGTGTTAGATGAAGAATAATTCCAACTATCCATCAAACGAAATTGCAAGATGCAAGCTTACTCGAAGATATACTATATATAGATACAGTATGCCATCTTCGTACAAGAGCTTTGTTAAGACAATGCGCGTTTCAGTATAGCATTTCTATAATTTATGACTACAACTTATAACCACTCACTGGATACTTAACATACTGTACTGCCATGCATGTTATATACGTGGTCAATTTTTTCATAGTATCTATCTTGTACTCTTGTGATGTGTGTAAGTACAATGTTTGTTTGTCTTTTATTCACCTTAAAAATACCAATGTTTAGATATGATTTTGAACAGATAAACAGAAAAGTAGAAAAGGAACCCAGAGGCGTTATAAAAGGATTACCTAGAAAACTGCAATATACGTTTAATGCGTTTTCAAAGCAGATTCTGACTGAAGATTTTAAATGACGTGACTTATATAAATTCCAGTGAAATTAAAATTTATAATACAAAAAACTACTTAGCTAGGGAGGCAAAGAGGCACCCGGGCAGTTCCTTCTTTAATTGAGTCACACATTTTTCGATGTAGTTTTTCAGTCTTGTCATCGTGGTTTTGTGTAAAAAATAAAGTGTTTAAATGATAATGCTTTACTGTTTCGATATTGTGTTAAGGGTTTGACCGGCAGATGCATTAATAAGCGTTCGTTAGTGCATATCCCTTATTGACGGGTGTCATTCATCATATGAATATTCGCAATAGAACGTAGTGAAATTGTTAATTGCAGTTTGTTATTCACATAGTTTATTGATGTGCCTTTCTAAGTTCCATACTTTCTAGTTCTAGTTCTAAGTTAAAAACTGTATGATTTTTTTATGTCAATGCTGATTAATTCCAGATGGCCTTTATGTCGGAGAAATCAACTAATTTCGTATAATTTTTCAACATTTTATCCAACAGATAAGCTAACTGGAACGTATCAGGAACCAAACGACCCTAAGTGGGAATATCTATTACTTGGCAATAGAAATTTCTTTGACGAATAGCTTATTCGTTAAAACTGCAAGTTTAATGACAATTCTATTCGGGGCTTGACAAAGCATAATAATATTATCAGCTTAGGAAGCAACAATAAAATTCTAAAAAGAAAAAGTAAAAAAAGTTCTTTAAAAATTTTACTAAATTGAAACTATAATTTGTTTAATTAAATTAACTTTTAACCTAAAACTAATATTAAGAATTAAAAAGAGAGGGTTCTTGTGGCAAAAAAGAAAAATGGAATTATTTCTTTTTCATAATCCATCAATGTATAATATATTATGTATCTACTTGTACAAGACTTGTACAAACTTAACGAATCAAAGGTCAAAGGAATCTGCACACTCATAAAACCAATGATTCCTTGTCATAACTCATCGTCAAATAATAGTTTGCACCCCATTGCTTACCATGGTTTTAACTTTGTAAAGGGCACTGCATTTAATATACTCCGCCCGAGAGGTCTTTACACTTGACAGGTAGTGTTGGCAAATGTATGATGCGGATTAAGACGACTTGGTCGTGGAATTTTTTGTGTGATTACAAATTTATTTTAATATTTGGTTCTAACAGCACAATAAAGTTGCAGAAATGCATTTTAAATTTGATGACACATTAAAACCGTCGCTGTCCTTGTCAAAGAGATAGCATGACACAAAGTGTCACGCTAATTACAGGTCTTCCATGAGAAATGTATGTAGTTCAATATAATACAATTTGAGTACATTTAGGTTCCTTTTATTTTAGGGTACAAGTAAGACATAAAATTTGTCTTCTTTCTTTACTTCTAGAAAGAAAGAAGTGCAAATGTGACCACGCTGTATGATTTTTGTATTATTCTAAATTATTTATTTTATAGAAAATTAATAAAAAGAAATAATTTTAAAAATAAATAAATAAGGCCGACCGAACGTTACAGCCCAATTTGTACCTAGCAATCAACAATGTAGTTAAAAAGCACAATTTTTTACAACCACTATTATCCATAACGTGCCAATGATTGTGGTCCGCGGTACACACAGCAAGGCGCAATACCATCCACACTTTCATTAATTATTCCAAGTTAGATAAGACAGTGCATCCTTAATGACCATCCGACACGGTCATTCCTCATCGACGTGTGACCGCACCTTTATTTTATTTGTGGAGGTATCATTAAGCTTTGTTTAAAATGTATTTTCGAGGTACTTGCTTTGTCAGATACAATACAATGTATGGATGGTGTTATGCTATATCTTGCAACTTTTTAAAATACAATTTGTAGTACGATTTTAAATGTTTGGCGCTTAGATAAATGTAGCCTGGATTAATGATAGTGCTGTGGAAGAAACGCTTTATCGGAGTGCAGTAAATCGGAATTTAGATATTGTCGATAGATATGTATTGTCGAAATTAATATTTTCGTTATACGGTTTGTCTAAATTAGGTCAAAAACTATAATTTTTGATATAATAAATTGATAACTAGTTTGATAAAATAAAATTTAAGTAAGGTAACGAAACTATCACAACCCTAATAAAGACAAGAGCTTAAAATAACACCAATAAAAAAAATAGTAAAATGGACCAAAAAATAATATTAAAAGTGAAATCCTCTAGAGCTTTGATTGACCACAAATCAATATTAATGATCTGAAGCAGCGGGTGTTCCGTGGATGTCTGCCATCTCTGTCATTCCCTTACGATAGAATGGGACGGTGTTTATTTGGACACTTCGCCCTTAAAGCGTTTTAAGTGCTAAACGAATAAAACCATTAATTACACGCAATTCAATGTACATATTGAATTTATTCAAATGGTGATAAATCGTCATGTTGGAAACAAGAGGTGCGAAGACGTCGTGCCTTCGAGCAAGTAATGGACTGGAATGCGCGGTGATTCACGTACGCATTCAAGATGATATAATAACAAGTTTTTTTTTATAAAGATCAATGCCTTACAACGTATTGTAATGACTGTTTGTGAACTAGTGAAATTGTTGGATCTTTAAAATAGGCTGTGACTTTTTGCTTCCCGATTCTCTTATTAAAGCCTACGCTATACGGTTCGAAACAAAACATTTGGTTTGATATACAGCCAGTTTCGGATATACATTTTAATTTCATATTAAGTCCCAATCCCAATAGCAAGAAGGTCGCTGCCAACCGGTGATGCTGGAGACGATTGGGTGAGGCCTATGTCCAGCAGTGGACTTCTTGTTACTGAGGTGATGATGATGATTAAGTCCCAATATAACTCTTTTTAGGGTTCCGTAGTAAAAGGAACCCTTATAGTTTCGCCATGTCCGTCTGTCTGTCTGTCCGCGGTCTAGCGCCTAGACGCTTGATGCTAGAAAGCTGTAATTTATTATGTATACACATATTAACAATGTTAACAAAGTGCTAGAAGAAAATTAAGAAAAAAAATTTTTTGTGGGTCTCCCCTACATGTAAAGTGGAAATGGGGTATCGTTAGATAGGTCTCTTCAAAACATTGAGGGTGTGTGAAGATCATTTTTCGATACTATGATTCGGTTCGGAATTATTTACATTTATCGCGTCGATTTTCGTTTTGCACGGTGGTCCCCCCCCCTATTCCCCCCTCTATCTCCGAAAGTCTAATGTTTAGAAATTTGAAAAAAATCATGGTAGTAGTCCATATGCTGAACCTTCAATGAAAACTATAATATATAATAGCCGACGAACTTATAAAACAAAATTTCTTTGATGAAAACTTACAAATGTGATGGAATTTGACATTGGACTCAACTGAAGGCAAGCAAAGCACAGCAAATGCGAAACCCTACATTGTGTGTGGCCCGACACGTACTTGTCCGGTTTTTTTTTCTTCTTTTGACAATGATAGCTATAACTTAATGTGTCGTTTCAGAAACTGACTGATAGAGATTTAAAAAAGTGCGACAGTTGTATCATACCAAATCTTTATGCCAACACTGTTTTAAATTTTGGTTCCAAATGAATGTTTTAAAAGAATTACAAAGTTACTTAAATCTTTTTAATGACAAAATAAAACAACACATTAACAATAATATAGGTGTCATACAGAAAACAAAGCCAATTCGAGAAAACCTCAACTTTTCCTTAACGGCGATAACTATCCGAGAGGAAGTGTTCAGAGGGCATTAATTTAATTTTATGGTTTTTGTGTTTGTCACACCGCGAGTTTAGTGGAGATTTGTGGGCACTTTAACGAGAGCTCCGCTTAATAAGTGTCTGCAGACAAAGATTTCTTGGGCATTGTTTTAATTCAACGCCCTTGGGTAGATAAAAGAGAAAATGTTACAGTGCTATCTAAAGACAATGTAAGCGCCTTAATTATAGATCGTTTTCAGGTACTACTAATTTTAATTATTTTTTTAATTTAAAAAAATATTTTTGGATTAATAACACGTTATATTTGGATAATTAGTTTTTGTTTGTCACACCGCCAGTTTAGTGGAGATTTGTACTTTAACTTGAGCTCCGCTTAATAAGTGTCTGCAGACAAGATTTCTTGGGAATTGTTTTAATTCAACGCCCTTAGGGTAGATAAAAGAGAAAATGTTCTTACAGTACCATCTAGCGACAATGTAAGCGCCTTAATTACAGATCGTTTTCAGGTATTATTCATTGTAATTACTTTTTATTGTAAAAAAATATTTTTGTAATAACAACAAATATTTTTTACATAATTATTTATAAATATTTTTAATTTATTTTATATATATGACATTTGCCAAAAAAATGTCTCTATTTGGACATTTCAATTTGAGACCGATTAAATAAACAATATTATTGTAACACAGATTTATTTCTTCGTCCGCTCATTCTCACTCATTTATTTCTTCTGTGGAATGGAAGTGTGGACGAAAAGTCTGGTTCATTTTTTATTTTTACGAGACAAGGTATGAATGAATGCTCTTGAATTCGCGGTCAGTATAAAAATAGCTCGATGCTCGAGGAGCTCGATGGCGTCGCTGTGTGTCGTGTCGCACTCTAACATGAACACGCAAGTCGAGCGACGTCGACCCTAGCCAGCGTTTGGATGGGTTTCGTTATCTCGAGCTTCTCCGTGCTTCGGAGGGTACGTTAAGCCGTCGGTCCCGGCTGTTATCGGTAAATGACAGTCGTTCAAGTCGGTGGCCTTCGGGCGGCTTGATAACACCGGCCTCTGCCAATCCGCATTGGAGCAGCGTGGCAGAGTACGCTCTAGTCCCCTTCGATTGAAGGGAGACCCGTATCCCTGCAGTGGGATGATTATGGGTCGATAATAATATGATGATGATAAAAACAGCATTTTCTTGTAGGTTTAAGCCATAAATAACGAAATCATGAAACCTTCTAATACTGTACAATAGCCCAACGACCCCTTCGTTATTTGGCTATCAACAGTACGCCATCGAAACACCAGGTGGCGCTTGGTTCAAGTCATAATATTTATGAAATATTACCAGATAGTCGATTTCAACAGCTACTTATGTGTTGTATTTGATAATATCTTATCTAGGTATAAATAAAATAAAATTAAAATGTGGGAAAAATTTCATTAATATTTAAAAAGTTGTAAAGTACTTCCATGTGGTATTTAGACGTTTTATGAAAATATGTATTATGCTTAATTCCGCGTTAAATGTCAATCTCTTTTTTATTTTGTTTAATAGTTACAGCCATTAATTTAAAGTCATAAACTATAAAATACTTTTGCAACTCCGATAATGATATTTTGTTTTCAGACCACATATATATAGTCCTCCTTGACGTATTCTATGGTGAACCTTGCCAATTTCTGTTATGGTGACTGGCATAGCCAAACTTCGTCTTAAAAGTCCTATTGCACGGCGTACAGTGAAGTTAGCCGGAAGCATTATAGGATTATGTGTAGGTGGGCTTAGGTCGACTCTTTCTGAGTAGGCGTTTTGAGTCGAGATCTTCCAGCTGACTCTGTTCGTAAAGAGTAACAGCCTTGTCAATAGAGCTGCCCACTCTCCCCTCTGCTGTGCAAGTTCAGACCACATAACCACATGACAGCAACTTCGAAAACAATCGGGACGGACAGCCGGTTCTGATCACACAGTTTCGATTTTAAAACCCATCTAATTACTGGCGGGGGTTGTCGTTTCTTACCTTATTCATTCAGTTGAAAACGCTATATGGTTCTATTAAACTCTTCTGAGATTTAATGCCTGTTGGTCACTTTCTAATAAATTCTAGTTAACCTTTATTACTGTAAATATTATAATATCTGTGCCTATATCTTTCGATCAGCAAATATTTATCTGACAGATAAATTATCAGTAAGTTGTAATTGTATAAGTAAATATGTAGCTACCACTATAAAATAGAAAAGGGAATATTTATTTTACTTTTTGTCATAGCCAATAACAGAGCAGCTCAATATTATTCTGGGATCGCGTCGATTGTTATAAAAAACTTCGAAATCAATGTTGAACTTTTAAATGGAAAAGTGCTCGCCATTCAACTTTGTTCATTAAAAACTGTCGACTGCGAGGAGCAAGAAAAAGAAATATCGTTTTTTTTTGTTAATACATAATGGGAAAAGTATACAAATGTCATTATTTAAAATGTAAGTTAGCGGCAGACCGTGCGCGAGTAAAGTATGCTTACGTTCACTCGGCGGACTATTAGCGCCATCTATCGTCGAATAGCTGAAGCTGTCTGTTGAGTTTTGTCTCTTTTCTGATCAAATTTATCTTTTCACCTATCTCGCATATTTATAATTCAATCGATCAAAAATAATTATCATATTGATTACTATTACTAATTACTACTTATAAGTTGTTAGTGTCAACACTTTTCATGCATTTGTTATGTTATGATTGTAATTTATTTTCTTGTTCGAATAGGTACATTAAGTAAATAAATAAAATAGTACATAACTCATAAAATTTCGAGGTAAATACAATAATAATTATAAAAATTACACATGCAACATGCAAGTAAATAATTTTATTTGCATTTTTTTGCAAATAATAATATTATTTTCTTGATATTTAAGATTTTCAATTTGCAATGTACCCTAAATGCTTGCAGATCATTTCTTCACAGAATAGCAATTTATACATTATAGAAATGTCATCAAACCAAATATATACCTATATTACTTAGATTATAACATAACTACCTATTAACAGACCCATCCCATCACGCTATCACCCTTATCACTGCGGCCATGATAAGGCGTATTTTAATTAATTAGCCAACCATCCCTGCACATTAAACATTTTACGAGCTTTTCTATACGTCCATTCTATAAATGGTAGTTTTCAATGAAATTGAAATTTTTTATGATGTACTCACACACAAGCAAAATGTATGTATGATAGAGAATGATGAACAAGATTTTATTATTAATTAACTAGCTGTGCTCGCGGCTCCGCCCGCGTGGATGTCGGTTATCGCGCCAAAAGCTAGCCTATGTCCTTCCTCAGGTCTTTAACTATCTCCATAGCAAATTTCATCCAAATCGGTTCAGTAGTATTAACGTGAAAAGGTAACAGACAGACAGATAGACAGACAGACAGAGTTACTTTCGCATTTATAATATTAGTATGGATGCAAGAATAATAATAATAATTATGAAACTTTGTCTATGTTTTAGGGCTTATTCAGAATAGCTTCTTTTCGCGTCGAGTTGCGGCGATTGGCGATTTTGTCTCTGTAGCTGTCAATACAATCTGACAGCTGTCAAAAGTGGCTAAATCGTAAAATTTTCGCGATTCTTAATAATTGCAAAAGTTCAGTTGTGTAGTATCGTAATCGGTATGGCTATTGTCCGCTCTGCGAAAAAAAATCGCAGTGCGGATATGTGTTACAGACTATTGCGAAAAAAAAATCGCGCAGTATGTGTCGCAGTCTTTAACAGAATAGAATCGTAAAAACGCAGATCGCCAGGACTGAAAGTAGCTGGGCTAAATAAGCCCTAAAAAAATTATTGTCAAGTTACTTTAAGCCGACTGCGAATATTTTTATCTTTAATCGTAATAGCACTTAAATGCATCATGATCATATTTTATAGCAACGTTGGTATGAAGATCACCTTTTCATTTTCAGAGCATAAATTATATATTTTATATTATTATGAAATGTCATATAAATAATAATAGTAAGTGATAATAAAAATATAATTTCCACAGTCATTAAGAAAACGCAGCACAAACTTTATCTTATATCTGTTTCGTTAATGATTGAAAAATTATTCAGAAAGCCAATCGAACTTTAAGTAGGTACTAGCTACATATATTTGCATTTTATTTAGATAAAAAAAAGGCAACAAAAACTTAAAACTCTATCTTTGCTTTTTGTGCGTTTTGTAAGATTTTATGAACAAGAGTTGTTATAATAGTAGCAATATTATCTTTAAATAACGTTAACGTTTTACAAATAACCGAAATATTTTTTAATTTAGTAATATTTTTTATGCTATATTATACGTCCATGTCTCAAACATAATTTGAGACGACATCAAAAACAAGATTTCGGTTCCCTATAGTAACTCGCACTCTTTTGTTGAACGTTTCAAGAAAAGATTTCCTACACCTCTTCACTATGAAGACATATTACGTTTCGCGTTTTTGAACTCGCGATTTCGGCGTATTTACGTATTCACACATTACTCCTAGTAGTATGTTGGAGATGAGATACAGAGATGTGTGTGTTTCGTGTGTAAACGTCAGCTTAACACGGCCGTTTTAAAATGACCTGTTCGGGCCCCCGCGCTCCGGAAAAACGAATACGAAAATGGGGATGAAGTATGCAAACGAACGGGCCACTTTTCAATGGTGACGTACGATGTAGGCTTTCGGTGATATGTGTGCGTGTGTGTTGGTATGCCAGTCGCCTCTAGGCGCGCAATAGACGGGGGTGGGCAGCCCAAGAGGATGGGGTATAAAGGAAAACCATTTACATTTGAGCGATTCCTCCAATTTAAAATTCCTACAAGATAGCTTAGACACGGGTGCCATTCTTTTGAAGAGGCGAGCATCATGCGAGGGACATTCGTGCCTCGTTTTTTATTATACTTGTTTAAAGTTTTTTAACAACATTTAAGTCGTAGTTACGCATAGCTTTTGTCCTTTATATCAGTTCATAGTTTAATGATAAATTTTTGTGCCACGATAGAAAAATGAGGTAAATCGATTTCGGGACGAAAGTGTCAGCGTCCGTGGAAGTTACCGTTATGAATATGAATCTAGGGTACGGGAATCAGTCGGGGAGCGTTCCATCAAAACGTCATAGGTCGCTCTCAGGACAAATTTGCCCGCTTGCCCACGTCCCGCGTTTTACGAGCCACGCCGACGAAGATTCAGCACCCAGGGGAGACATTCCGCCTCCAAAAACTTTACCCGTTACAAATTTGTTTTTTTTTGCCTTATCTGCTCCCCGCGCTTTTGCCAAACCTAATTCCGTATTCAAAAATATTTCTGCAAGTATTGTGCTCGTACGGAACGAACGTTTTATTGCTGGCCATATAACGTTTTAAAAGTTAGCTAGTTCTGCCGCGCGTCCGTCGGCCGCTATTTCGGCGTAGTGCTCTCTATTCGAGGGGTTTTATTTTGTCGGTAATTATTATAGTTGTTTGATAACTGTTTGGTAACTTTTATTTTTGTTTTGTTATCTTTTATGCATGTTTACGTTGACAATATAAGGGGCTATAACAAAGTTATAAGGTCAAACGTTTAGGTGTTCTTTATATTCTTTTATACGTTATGAGTTACAGTTATGAGTTTATACACGCGTAAAATTTATTGACAATTCATATATATCCAAATAGAATTATGTATTTATAATTTATTTGATAATTAGTAGTGTCCAGAGATGTTATAATAATATTTTTAAATAATTTCTGATATTGATAATGAGCCAATTTACCATTGACCGGAAATTCTAAAATCATCTATAATAAAATTATATCTTTACTATGAAAACAGCCTATTTCCCTCACGATAAATATAAAGGCCAATTTCCTAACGAAACTAAAAACCAATCAGTGAAAACACGAAGACAATGCATGTTACCCTTATTTTGCATTCATAGAAATTGGGTGCAGGCCACGTGAGCATGTTACATGTAAGCCCGTGCCATCCAATTTGCCCATGCATATTTCTAACCCAATAGACTGTAATTTCAAAATGTTAACTTGGCTACTCTTTATAGGACACTGTTATTAATTCATCAATGAATCAAAAACGGAGAGGTAGAGCATTGTTATATGGGCTAGATCCACCGGGGACGTAGTATCTTCTCGCAATATTTGCAATATGTTTCGTTCTGTGAGTGGACAGATGCGAAAGAACCACAACTTTATTTTCTCATTTCCCTTATCGCTTGTCTCTCTATGCCCTTCCCTTTCTATCCTTTATTTTTTTTTGTACATTTAGAGCATAAAGTCTTGTCATTAGATTTATCTATTAGCAATTAGTTATGCATTATGAATGTTTAACACGTTAAGGCAAATCAAATTCATCATATTTCTATCTCCATAACGGATAATTTGGAACTAGACTCATTGATTCAGTATTCCTTGTTTGCCTCTTCGCATTAAAAAAAAACACTGTAAACACGAAGCTCGTATGATACCAACCGACAATTTCAGCAATGACATATACAATTTCAATTGGATTTGCGACATCGATATTTCATTTTTAAGTAGCAATCACTACCGTATCGATATCCATTTCCCATTTTTAAATTTCACAAACATTTTTATACATTTGATGGATTTCCTTTACATCTTCACATTATTCTATTTTGCATTTAACCTATACGGGGTTCCGTAGTCCGTCTGTTAGCGGACTACCACAGAAACGAGAGATGAAAGAAAGAGAAGAGAAATGTAGTTTTGGCATGTACAGTCAACAAAGAAAACGGTTGACCACGGTCGTAAATATGATTTAGTAGAAAATTTGTAATTACGTAGTTTTTCATTATGAATACTAATGAAAAATAATTTTTAATAATACAGAAATCTTTAATAATATTTACGGCCCTGGTCAACCCTTTCTTTTGTTGGCTGCACAAAGGACAAAGTGATTAATTGGGCAACGTGATATTAATTTTAATGAATGTTTAAAACACTTTTTATTTCAAATTTAAAAAAAAAACATGATTCAGCCGTGAAAATTATAGGTAAGCAAAGACAGACACAGTTACTTTCTTATACTATTAGTATCTGCAATCAAGTATTTACAATAAAAGAGCATTTCTAGGAGCTTGTTAGATTTGCCGGCCGTGTCGAATTATCATCTGAATGCAAAATCAATTTTGAATTTGCACAGCCATTTTGTCCGTAACTACTCGAGCATGGCCTACGATTTTATTATCGTCAGGGGGTTCGGTATGAATAGGTAATTTGTTCCTGTTACTGCATTATGATGTACCAAGTGCAAGATGTGGATTCAGGTGATGAGTTTTGCTATTAATAAAATGTATGGTTATTGCTTTTATTTAAATAGAAAGTTGTGGACAAGGAACCTTTATTACAGTATTGTGTGTCGACCCACCTAGCGAGTCGACATGAATTTCAGTGACGGCGACTCGCCTGGCGAGTTCCCTGAACAGTTATGCAATATATGGTTGTTTTGGGGGTGCCATAACAATATATAATGACAGCTCACCATTACCAGACGTTGTTTAACACCATCGGAGTTTAAAAAATTTGACGTGAAGAATGAATAATTTGAAGAAGGCTGTTGATAGTAATGTACATGAAACCTTTGATTGATAAATGAGAAATTATTATGATCTTTACGTGTTAATAAAGTTTATTCCCACCTAAAATTGGTGCTTAACCTGTGTGATCAAGTAAAAACGTTAAATCATTCTGATTGTGACGTAAGGTCAGCAATAAAAGACAATAATTTAAACAAAGCCGTGTTCAATACAAAATGCGACGGTAGAAAATCTGTGACACAGTGTAGTACCTAATTCAGTGTAAAAGTTTGCTTCAATCACCATATCAGCTTCTATAACCATCACTAATAAGAAAATAAATCTTTTTATCCTGCGCAATCTTGAAAATAAGAAAGTCTCAGTATTAAAGCAATAAGCCTTTCTGCGGTCGTCTGCATCTAGATACAGACCGCTTCTAACTAGTTATACTGAAATTGTGGAAGGACTAAATACTCGTGATAATCTGTATACAGGAAAGGGCAAACAAATTCATGAAATTCGTGCGACGTAACTTATGGTTGGCCTCTAGGCAGTGATCCAACTCGATATTGCTATGCTGTGCCTAACAGCTATTATGTGAAATTGTCTGCAATTTCCGTGGTATCCGTTAAACGGTTTGCAAATGCCGATTTCTCATACGTCATAATTCTTCGACACACAATAAAATTGCAACCCGCTTCTTAATATTTCCTCATATTTGTACACATAAATGGATATTCGCAAATGTATCGATAATTTGATTTTACCGTAATTCCCAGCATTGCATTTGATACAAAATGGTAATATATCATGGGTTTTTCATCCAGTCTTTTACACACCTGTCAGCGATCGGTAGAAATCAAAAGAATAAAAAAAGTTTATTTCTTTGACAAAGTAAGTGCAACTTGCAGGTCACCTGATGATGGGTCACCTTTGTCAATTTAATGCATGTATATGGATCTACCCGCGTCAGCAGAGACGACGATACAGGGTCAAGATATGAATGAAAAAAGAAAATGGGTGATAGAGTAGAAGCAAAACTTTACAAAATTATTTACTGTAAATATGCACTATTTTATGTGTTTAATTCTGTAAAGAATACATTAAAACTAAATAAAGCTGATATACCCCTCATAAAGCCGTGTCACACGAGCCGACCTTATCTAATAGGAAACATTAAGTATGACACACGAAGCCCTCACTAATACGAAGAAAGTTGAAAAAAAAACTAACGACCACGGAACACGCATAGAAAACTAAGCCAAATTAAAAGTTGACTACAATAAACAATAAAAAGAGAATAGGCTGTTTCTTGATTGGTGGAGTTTCCAGTAATGACTGGATATAACTGGTAGCTTCATAACATTTAGAACAGTTTCATGGTTGTTCTTCACTAAACTATTTTAGGCGTCGGATACCTATAGTGAAAAAAATAAGTCTGAATTTTTGTATACATTTACGTAAGTACCTATGTGTAGTCAAACTAATTTTAGTTACGAATTAGTATAATTTATTTAGGTACTTATTATCAAATCTACTAATTAATACCGAATAAATAAGATAGATAGATACTCTTTATTTGCATTACACACAGGAAAAAGTACAAAAAAAAACAATCTTATAAACTAGTGTAAATGCAACAAGGCGGCTTTATATTTTTGTTTTTACAAATCATAAACGACGATCAGTTAATTGCACGAACACATTTTAAATTTATCTCCACAGCCTTTTAATGAAAGAAAATCCATAACAAATAAAAGATAACATGGGTGGATGATGACATAGCATAATTTATTTGCCTTGTTATAATGGTATGTAGATTTTAAAGTCGAAGGCTTAATTTATTCTGTGGGTCAACTAAGAATTGGGTCACAATGACTGTAATCAAATTATATCACTGTCGTTGTATTTTTATTCTTTTTGAATTTGACAAATTACAAACGAATCAATGTGTGATAAATTGAAAATATTTTTATGCAACTCACTTTGAATCAGTTAATTTAATTTAATCTTATTCGCCATATAAACTTTAACACAAAAATAAATCATTGCTTTAAGCAGTTTCTCTAACAAGAAGTCATAAGTAATAGAAATAACACAAACTTAATCCTATTACAAACCATTATACGATAACAAACAATCAGTAAAGAAAAATTGTTGTAAGTATTACCAATTACAAAATGGCCATAACGAGCTTCTTTAGATATTCACAAACGACGAGTAATTCTTAATATGACATTGATTAGGTTGTAGTCATGAGAATCGTGGTGCACCAACTTAATGACAATTTAAAGACGTAAAAGGTCGATTTTATTATCATATTGTATGATTCTTGTGGAACTATTAACTCTCATGACAATAGCGTAATGATTGCGGCTCACGCAAACAATTTTTCTTATCGTTTTCAGTGTTGTTAAAAATTTGTATTAGTTTTTACAACTTTGAGATTTTCTTTTATGCGACACTGCAGATTTTTTTTTATGACTGAGGATAAACATGCTAGCGGGTCACCTGATGGTAAACAGTCCCCGCTGCCCATCTAAAACTACAAGATCTTAGATGCGTTGCCCACATATGAAGGAATGAAAAAAGAAGGACGGAAGAAAGAAAATGAAAAAGGGAGTAGGAAGCAGGGGGGTTTATTTTACGTCGACATTCTGTAAGAGGCTGAGCTACAGCTCAGAATTGATGTAGCTCGTGAGGAGCAACTGATTTTCAGTTAGATGGAGACACGAGCGAACACTCAACACTAGACTGAACAGAACTATATTTATGAGACAAATTACAACGAATAATTAACTTATGATGCTAATGTAATAATATAAATAATAGGTCGTTCTTTGCGAATTTTAAAATAATGCTATTGAACTTGTTATGAATATGAAATACTAGTTAAGTAAGAAGGGGAGGTGGGAGTTACTAATTTATTAACTACGAACTATCGATGGCCGCTACAGAAATTAACCTCTCCTATATTGCCTTTATCGTGCATATTAGATAGCGTAACAAAACAGTTTTGATTTTGTTGCATCACATGACTAAATTTCCCAACTGGAGAAAGATAGCCAAGCTTCGTGACAAATGGAGGGAGACTGGTGGAAGAGGCCAACCACAATGGGTTGTAGCGCCATCGGAAGTAAGTACAAGATTAAGATTAAAAAAGAGCATATAATTTCTTAGTACAAACCTGTCTCCTATCGTAGAGGTACGAAAGAATACTGCTTATATGATTACACCATTTCCTGTCGGACCAACTACTAGGCACAACTAATTTTGGCACAACTTATTAAAAAATAAAAAAAAGAATTTGCAATAGGTAATAATATTGTCTAGCAGTGGATTTAGTGGCTAAGATGATGACGACGATGATGATTAATGATGATTGATAATTTTGGCAGACCATTTAAGACATGAACACGTACTTTATTTAACAACACAATGTCTATTTAAAAATATTCTTTAGAGTTTGTTTTTTATACTTTATTTACCGTAAGGTGGTTAAGCCAGCCAATATTTCGACTCTATTCCGTGGATCTACTAAAAAACAATTATCGTGTACCTACAGCCAGCAACAGAAGAATATTAACACTTGTTTTTCTTTCGTTTGGCAATCGAAGCCTTCAGACGAAGATTCCATTATGCATATATGACATTTTAAAGATTCAAATATTTGACAGCAGCTTCTGTTTTTATGCACAAAAGCGCTCTGGTTTAAAATGGTACTAAAGTGTTAATCTTACTGTTAATCTTTTCCTATTGCTGACTGTAAGAATGTACGTATCCGAAATAGACCCGTAAATAACCGTGAACTCTTCAAATAATGACTTTGTTTTCTGTAAAATATCAAAACGGTTTAATCCCATATCAGTGTACGTCAAGGCAACTCATAATAGACTTGAAATTTTCTTATAAGTTAACTTTTACATATATTTCCTCGGTCCGGGGGTGGCTATGTACCGCTATTACTTCTAATCTAAATTGATGGGGCGTCCAAAACCGGGCATTTTTTTCATAACATTAGTAATTTGCCGCGTAAAATAATAAACATAAGCTAGTTTCATTACTTAAGGCAGTCTATTAAGGCACGGGGCATTATGGAAACGATTACTTAACTTTAATATTTGAGGTAGCTTGCTTAAATTGGGAATTAAGTTGCGTAGACGACGAGCTATTTGACTAAAAGTTTGAGATATCGTTTTAGTCAGTTCTTTTTTCACATTGCGCTATCACAAAAGAGCTATCAGAGATTCATATAAGCTTTACTGACGGTGAGTTGCTCAAAATCATTTTTAAACTTATAAAAAAATATTATTAGGCTTTCACTGATAAACTAAATAAAAAAAGAGACAGCTTGAAAATTAATTTGCAATTAAAATAAGGTTCAGAAACTGGCAGTAAAAGAAACATTTTACTTATTTAAATAATCGCGTTTTAGAGACCAAGAAAGAGATGGTAAGACGAACTGACGGAATGAAACATCAGAGAGAGAGATAGTTGGGGAAGAAGAGGTGAGACCTTTGCCCAGCAGTGGGACATGGCTAATAAAAACAAAAAAAAATGTTCTATAGGCAATGTCATCAACGATATTTAAATATTGAATGTCATGTGATTCCATTGGTGATCAATTATACGCAATTTGAAACACTCACTGATACCATGACGACAGCATAGACCAATTTGTATACGAACACTAATTGTACAGAGTAACGTACTTTCACAGATGCATACATGTTAGCATGATGATAATTAATTGGTAAAAAGATGTCCAAAAATTCTTCTTACTTTGTTTAAGTAATAAGGTCGCGTTAGATGTACCGTTGTAACACATTTAGTTCAATGGCTCTACTAAAACTATGAAATAGTCATTGTGATTAAATTTTAATGGGAGACTTCAACTGGATTACAGCTGTTTAAATTTGTCATCAGTCAGGCTTGTTCATCATAAGATCGCGACTTCGAATCCAACACTAGATAAATAATCTATTTAATCGCATGCATGTGTGACTGTTCGTCTTGGTCTGAATGCTTTAAGAAGATACCTAATTATTTCCAATAAAATATAATATATTAGTGGGAGTAGCGATATCGCATCACCTCCCTTTTATATGAAGGATTTTTATTTATAAAAGGTTATTGTTAATTTTTCCTAAGACAGAGTAAGATATTAAGGATTTTCTTAAAGATTACATGATTATCTGATAACCCAGTCTTATTCCTACATTATATTCATCAGGCTGATGTACTAGATACTTCAAGCTGTGCTCACTATTAGATGACATTATGTAATACGTCCAGGAGTATTCACTAAACAATACAAAGATTACTCTGTACAATTAGTGCGGATTGTCCATTAAAACTAGCGGAGATTCATGCAAACGACCGCGTGTTTAAACTGACAATCAGCACCAATCAATAACCTATTGGCAGGCTTAATGACTAGCCAAGGATACCAGTTGCTACTAGTAATTGGTGGCCACTGATGGCAATAATTGGTACGACTCGATAATAATTGGAATAATTAAAGATCAAGTAACAATTGATACGAGTATTGTCCTCTAGAATGTGTAGCAACAACATATTGTAATTATATATTGATTTCACAATGTCATTTAAAATAATTCGTTGATGAGATGACAAATAACATTTCATGAATTTTTACGACGACAACGATTTTTTTTATATTTTACTAGCAATACCCGCGCAACTTCGTTTGCATGTATCTCGTTTTCCGTGGTTTCGGAGAGTCCTTTTTATCGGATGTCTACGTCATACAAAAAACACACTCTTCAAGTCAAGTTTCAGAGCCCCTACCATGACCGCTTAAAACAAAACAAGAACGGTTGAGTAAGAGAGACAGCGAATGATGTAAGGCGATGTCTCGTTTACACAATCGTTTAAGAATAGTAGGGTTACGGCCCCAGGTCTCTATGATCAGCGATTTGGGCTGTGCGTTAATCCAACAGTAATTCAGGACAAAGCATTAAAGATATATTATGGTATACCTTTTTTAATTAGAAAGAAAGAAAAAAAAATTGTTTATTTGGAACACAATTAAATACAATTACTTATAACTTAAAAATTCTTAAAACTAAACAAAACAAACGTGTCCAAATAGGCCTCCACTCAGCATAATGTCGCAGCACAAGTGCCACGACGCTGGTATTAGGTATGTGCACACCTTATTTTGAGAGAGGTTTAATTAAAACAAAATGGCCTTATTGTGTCCACACTATAGTATATACTAGCGTATAAGTGGGATTTGTTTTTAACACGACTTACGTCAGACCGATACAGGCCGATAGCGTGTATAGAAAGAATGGTCTCGCCTATCTATCTCGCTCTAACAAACGCATATGCTATGATCTATCTCTTTTGCATTGCCAATCTGACGCTAGTATAGGTATAATAAATCTATGGTCGACACTTGTACAATCTCTGTTCGTTTCAGGTTTACAGAGTTTGGGCGATGAGTCAATCGGAACTTTTATTTTTATTAGTTAAAAAGTGCTTTTTTTTAAAGTGCTTGTGTTATATTGTTTGAAGTATAAACGTAGAGCAATGTATTGAAATAGAACATTTATTTAGCTAAGTATTTTTTACTGTCGCCTTTTTACGAATAGATTAATGACAAATTACCCGTATGACATCATTCCGGTGCGTCCTCATTGGTTGAAGAGATAACATTTTTCAACGTTCAGCCTTAATGTTGAATTTTAATGAGTTTCTTTAAAATACCTAGTTCTAAAACATGATGATTGTATCTATGAAAATTAAGGTAAGGTAACACATAAACTCTCTTTCTTATTTAACTAATTTGTAGAGACGAAACTCTACTTCAAAAATTTTATGATTTTCTTATTATAAAACTTTGCTATTACTACCCGTTCGCCTCAAGTTTGCCGTTACCTCGCGCCGCGCGCACCCTACCACACCTCAAGGCAGATCCGCAGTTGCTTAGCAAATGCGGATCTGCCTTGAGGTGCGGTGGGGTGTATATTACGAAAACTCTACTGAGATTCAAATATTTTTATTTTTACTTTAACAAGCCGCGTTCGTGAATTTTTGCACTCCCAAGGGTTGACTGGTAGAGAATGCATTTAGCATTAAGTCCGCCTGTTGTATCAGTACTTTGTATTGTGGTCAATAAAGATAATTAAATAAATAAATAAATAAATTCTATCTATTTTAACGTAAGCTACCTACCAAATCAATAGCACCAATAGATAGAGTGAAAAAAAATATTATACAGGTTTTCGAAATTTATTTATACAGTTGGAACCATAATTACGCATGTGTTAGCCAATGTTTCAAATAGTACTAATAATCATGACACTTCCGATTCACAAATAATTGAGTGCAAATGATAATTTAAATAAATAACTATAAATTATCATTAATTAATTTGTGAATCGGATGTGTCAAGTGACATTTAAGTTAATACATAATAATATGGACAATATTATAAGTACTATTTAAAACATTGGCTAACATATGCATTAATATATTAAAAAATATTTTATAATTGTTTAGTTTATTAATTTTACAAGTTAAAACAGACCACCGCGGGTCCATCATCAGTCCCACGCGGGCCGATGTCATATAAACTAGAGAAGCAAGGAATCCCACACTTCGCCCTGCAATTGTTGTCCGGTGTTAATAAAACGGCTTATATTTTAGCTATTTTGACAGTTCCAAGCTATTTGTAACGGTCGACACACATTGTTTGTGTAAATCGTCAACAATCATGCTCTATGCAGAAAAAGTAGAGCCCGAGCATGATAGAGATCACGAACATGTGCATTATACACAGCGAGCACACATGTAGTTTGACTAGTGGTCACTTGTAACTGACGGGTTTTATTGATGAACAAATTTTTTTTTACTAAACAAAAGTGATATTTTTTCACTTGTTCGACAATGAAGGTAAGGTAAGGTAATCGTAAGAAAACCGTCATGTTCAAGATATTGTATTACATTTATAGATAAGTGCAATGTCTTATTGTAAGCATCGGTACGTTTTCATCAAAGTTTTTTTTAAATAAATTCGTCGGCTATTACTCGGTAACTTGTAGGCTTAGTTTTCCTTGTAGGTTCACTTATTTTATTTTTCAAATTTCGAATAGGTACGGATAGAAGGACATACGGACATGGCAAAACTATAAAGGTTCCTTGTCATTTTACTGCGTAACTCTAAAAAAGCATAACTACTCACATTTTGATTAAAAAAAGTGACATATAATCGCCTAATATCATATTTATTATTATTATGGCTTATTTTATGCTACCCACATTATATAGGTATATGAGAAAGTTAGTAAATGTAGTTACCAGAACAATTATTACAGACGATAAGTCTGAAAAATGTGTGTATTTGTTAATCTACAAGTCCATGTGTCACGGACTATAGCTGGAAGCGAGTAGTGTACGCCTACGTTGTTCGTGAAAGCGTTTGGTCGGCTTACAACTTGATTTGTGATTTCCAAGATTATTGCTTGTATCCATTATACAGTTTGTAATTTAGTTTTGTGGCTAGATTGCTCTAACCCTTAAATATCATAATTTATTATAAATCAAATTATGCGCTTCAACAACTTATTTGTATTTTTACGTAATATTTATTGTAGTCACACATCTGTCACTTTTCATTTAATTCTTCTCAAGAATGACAATGACAAAACTTGTGCACTAAATTACTACTTTTATTAACAGTTCCTCTTCAAAGAAAAGCTTGAAAATAAAAAAGGCAACAATTTTTTTGTTATAATAACTTTTAAACTTTCGCGTTGCATTATTATAAATTAATAATATAAGGTATGATCGCGTTAATTCCCGGTATATTATTAATTTATAATTTTTTTGTTGTTGTGCCAAATAAAAAAAATTCAACCATTTTAGTACCCGGTTGGTTTTGGGCACTTTTGGGTAATAAAATGGTTGAAATTTTTTTCACATAACTTATAGCTCATATTAAATAATATTAAATGTTTGGTTTTTTATTAGTTGGTAAATGATTAAAAAAGTATAACATTTTACCAAACAAAGCGACAAGCACAAACTAATAGGTAATAAAGATCTTTAACAGCGATATTAATACTTTGGAGATACAACCTAATAGATCGAGTAACACACAGAATAATTCAAACGCAACATCTCCATTCAGATGCGTAAACCTGATCTCCGTACGCGGTAGGCACGTAACAACAACCGTACAAGTCGTAAACACAAAAAAATATGAGTCTACCTCACTTTTATACTTGTGTCAGTTTCCTCTAACAATTGAGTGCGTTGACTTTTTCTTAAAACCTTTTTACATCCAGCCAGGTTTTATTTTTAATATTTATCAGCTTTTATGACAATTTTATTAAGGCCTGGGTGGTACTGGCCTCGTTCATTCATTAAAATAATGTGTGCTTCACAATTCAGGTATATTTTAGCCTTAATTCAAGCAAAATGTTTATTTCTAGACGTGTGTGGACCTTTTTTGTAATTTAGATACATGGTTGCGTGATTGCAAATTGCCGCCTCTTCGTCTTAAAGTAATGTTACTCCTTTACCAGCAAAAGAAATATTAATACATTTGCTGTTACTTGTGTTTTTAGGGTTCTATACCTCAAAAAAAAAATATTTTTCCCAAAAAAAGTAGTACTATGTAGCAACAAGTAAAAGAAAAAAAGATTTTTTTTATGCCACAAAGTTGGCAAACAAAAACAAGCATACGGCCCGCCTAATGGTAAGCATCACCGTAGCCTATAGACGCTTGCAATACCGGGGGTATCACTCACGTGTTGCCAACCCTCCTAATCCCCCCAAGAGGAGCTCTGGAGACCTTACTCAGCGTAGGAACACAACATGGCCGAGACCAATGCTGTTTGGCTAAGATCTTCTGTAAGGTGGAGGTCCTTACCCAGACGCGCTGCTTCGATTTGAGCGGATTATCCGCTGTGCCCTACCTCTCTAAATAATCTAGTTGCATTACAAAAATAAACTTTTATTGTGAACATTCGAGTTGATAAACCGCGATCAATACCGATGCCTCCATCCAAATTTGTACGGAACCATTGACCCGCGAGTCCAACTTGTACTTGACCGTTTTTTTGTCATCAAATGGTTACCTGAATACATTTTATTATTTTATATGCAACTAAAAGTAGAATGTTATTATAAACGATGTATTAAAGTAGTAGCCATTCTCAGCATTTATAGATGAGTTTTTTAATTATATTGCTCATAAAGTTTGATTTTAATCTGCAATATTTATACTTAATTTCTCTAGAGAACCTATATTTAATTTTTATACCTTGGAAAGTTAAAGCAAAGTAATTTATTTTAATTAAAAACATTTAGCAATACACAGGTGAATAAGGATAAAATATTATTAGAGAGGTAATTACTTTCAATATTATAAGTGTTTCTTTTAATTATGTTGAATTATTGTCGTATCAAATAAAAAGTTCAAACTAAAATATTATATGAAATATTGAACATTTTATTGAAATCCAAATTAATGTAAAAGTAAATACAGGCAGTTCAGTTTTAGCGTGAAAAGCTAGTGGAACAGAACCCCTTTTACGGCTGAACCAATTATCATGAAACTCCTCCAATCTCCATTCATCCATTATGGTGACCTACGTATCCAAAATATAGAGATTTAAAAAAAAAATACTACTTTAAACCGTTCACGCACACAATGTCCCACGCACGAGATCCCCTTATCTCAAATATCACGTAAATCTCAACGAATTATTTCATTATGGGTCTTGGAACACGTGACCGGGTTTAGGCTACTGGGTGCGCAAACGCATGTCTCCTACATGTACAACTTTTAAACATATTTGATTTGTACTAAACTAGTGAAACCCGCGCAACTTCGTTAGCGTGTATCCCGCTCTCCCTTAGGAATTTTGAAATGTATTATACATATTAACCTTAAAGCACTCTATCTATTAAAAAATCCGCATTAAAATCCGTTGCGTAATTTTAAAGATCTAAGCATACATTGGGACAGACAGACAGACAGAGTGACTTCATTTTTTTGACGACCTCCGTGGCGTAATGGTTACCACGCTAGACCGCCACCAGGAGGTCCCGGGTTCGAACCCCGGTGGGGTCATGATGAAAAACGAACTTTTTCTGATTGGCCTCGGGTCTTGGATGTTTATCTTTATATGTATTTGTTATAAAATATAATATCGTTGAGTTAGTATCCCATAACACAAGTTTCGAACTTACTTTGGGGCTGGCTCAATCTGTATGAATTGTCTCTATATATATTATATTTTATACTATGTAAAAATGAAACACAATTTTCTTCCTACTAACTTTGTGCCGTCTTTATGTGTTTTGTTTTGTCTGTTTTAAGTTGTGCATGAAGTAGACAGAAAAAAAGAAAACTCAAATAAAAACATTCGATTTAAAATTTCACATAATATTTCACCGGTCAATCTCCAAAATTTGACGTGACTCTTCAACCACTTGACATGGCGGAATGTAAACATTGTATTGTGTTGATTTAAACACATAAAAACTAGGATTTTTTGTAGGTCCCATTTGTTCTATGGAACATGACGTAATAGAACAATTTTAGAAAATATTGTCCCTATTTGTACTGTGGAACAGTTTGTACTTTTTGTCTCAATTGTTCCATAGAACAAACTAAGTACTAAACTTCTTGAAGTTGATATGTAAACTGGCCACTCGATAATGATTTGCTACATACCACTTGTCTTAGTGACATTGATGATTAGATGGTTACTCACCGACAGAAATTATAATGAAGAAGTCATGATCTTACACTCTACACACCTACATAAATAAATTAGAAATGAATCAGACAGCATGTTAGATTGAAACATTATGAAAACCGTTTTAGAATAAGCAAAGACCTGGTGAAATGCGTACTCCAGAATTAAATCTATGGATTCTAACTTTTATTCTATTGTATGCGATGTCATTAAACAGGTCTCTTAATAAAGGTTGAGGGTGTGGGAAGATTATTGCTCGATACAATTGTTATTTAAAACTATACTAAAGAGATATGATATAAATAATAGAAAAATATTTAATAGTACCATTGGAAATCTATAGATAACCTGATTAACTAAAGTTAACCCTATAAATACCTTTTTAATTCCCCCATATGTGGAACAAAGGATTCCTTGCGTTTCAATTAAGGTTGCTTTCGTGGTTTTACTAAACTGGGTTTAAAGTTTAAACGTGTGTGCCAGAGGTACCGCTCAAGGATCGTTTGAAGTTCCCTTTAATAGAATTCTCGAGTGTTTAATTGGAGAGTGCATATTAGACACTAGCGGACGCTCGCGGTTTTACTCGTGCTGTCTCGTTGTTCCAGTTCTTAGTATGATTTTCAAGATAAAAAACAATAAAAAACAATAATAAAATTATTTATAAATACAAAATAAAGGTAAACTTATTTTGTATTTATAAATAATTTTAGTCTATGTCCCGAAAATGACACCGGGTACTGCAACAACAGGATAGCGCGAGATATCCAAATTTCATCTAAATCGATTCAGTGGTAAGTATTAATGTGAAAAAGTAACAGACGGGCAGAATTAATTACTGGATTTGATACTACAAGGTACTAACTGAAGACCGATTAATAAATTTTTAATTAATGAAGAGAACATTCTTAGTTTTCATGACAGACAGACTAGAATTTTTCTGAGTTATCTAGTCTGTAGCTACCTACATATCCTCCTTTATTAAAAATGTAAGGTACAATAGAATAGGATGTAATACATTCATACTTTTTGTAGATCTTCCAAAAAAGCAACATAATAGCTACCTTGAATAAAATCCCTCGCTCACCCACGCAAACCCATAGCCGATACTTAGTCAATAAAGGTACACAGTATTAAATGTGTTAGTAAATTTCGTGCACCGATGAACCAATAAACATACGAATTAATGATTCGTGCCAACAGAACACTGATTTTAATGCTTCGTGACGAGCTCAGCTTTACTTCGTCTAAAATACGATCGCGCTTCGAAGGATGACATTATAGCTACGGAACCGAATTTAATTTTTAGTGTCGTCCCTTTTAGTTAAAATTTTAGTCGAGTAGCATTTGAAGGGTTGGCAGTTTTTTATGATATCGCAGAATAACCGCCTTATTTATAGTCTAGCAGTGCAAATTTCGCATGTAATCTTTATAAATCTTTATATAATATAATTTGTTTTCCTTTTTTATGTCTCTACTAACTGGTGTGAGAAGACGCAGTTCCAGACGTTAGTTTGAATACATGAATCATTGGGAATTTCGTTAAATGAAAAGTCTATGTCATATTTTCTTCGTGGATTGAGTGTGACACTAGAGCAATTATTTTTATAGTTCCTGACCCTTGCTAATTGGATTAAAAAAAAACGGAAAAGATGTCTTCCGTGGCACGAAGGTCACAAGAAAATAGCATACATAAAAATAGTAACTAACTTCGTTTTATTTTATTTTAGCCAACATGACGTCATTATGTTTAATCTAAGTGGATGGCGCAGTGCGATTCAAGAACAAAACCAAGTAGGATCCACACCAGACGATCAAACGCGATCCAAAACGCGCGGCAGGATCTCGATCCAATGGAGCGTTTGATGTGGACTTGCATCGCACGTTTGATGTGGACTTGCTACGCGCGCATCTGGATCGCGTTAGATCGTCTGGTGCGGATCCGGCTACTGAAACATCTAATACTGGTATCTGTCGCTGTATTGCAACAAAAAGTTATATTTTTTTTCACCACCTAGGTGGCAAACAAGCCTACGGCCGGCTTGATGGTAAGACGTCACCGTAGCCTATAGACGCTTGCAATACCGGAGGTATCACTCACGCGTTGCCAACCCTCCCAATCGCCCCAAGTGGAGCTCTGGAGACTTTACTCACCGTAGGAACACAGCATGGCAGTTATATTCTATAAAAACTGCCAACACAAACAATGTCACATCCATGTACAATCCACACAATCCTTGTAGAACATTATTCATGCCGCCCGCTATTTGTATTAGTTACAAATGAACGGTTACCGAAATAATTTAAATGCTAATTCAATAATTAAACCGACCCACCCGTGAGCTTGCGAACTATCGATTTAACGGCCATTGTTGGTTACGAGTACATAGACTGCGGAACATGTATTAGACGTATTTATTGTTTGACGCGAAATAACATGTGTTTTTTAAGCCACTTCGTAACATTATAAGATACATAAAATTAATGTTATCATGTTGAAGGGTATAGTCGTAGACGTATAGGTATGTAGGGTGTTGTGTCATACTCATGTGGCGTGCGAGAAGAATATACATCGTTTTTTTTTTATGTCATACAGTAGACAAACAAGCAAGCGGGCTACCTGATGGAAAGGGGTAACCGCCGCCTATGGACATCAGTAACACCAAGGGCGCTACCAATGCGTTGTCCACCAAGGAAGTTGGAGGAAAGGAAGGAGGACGGCAAGGGAAGGAAGGAGGGGGAAAGACGGGATAGGGAAGGAGTTGGGCTTCCGGATCTCTCACTCACCGAACGAAACGCATTGCTGCTTCACGTCGATATTCTGTGAGAGGGTGGTACTTCCCCGGTCGAGCTAGCCCATTTCATAATAATTGCTCTACCACTCCAAAAAGATAGAATTTCTTTATTTGCAATACGCACAAAGGAATTAGTACAGTCGACAAAGGAATGGTTGAGCAATATCGTCGAACTTGAATGTGGCATATTGAAAATCAGACTTAAATACTGGAGCGTTTTTATGCATTAATTTTGTAATTCTAGAGAGATTTATGGCCTATGTTTTTTTTATATTAATTATTGATTTATTTAGTTGCTTAATTAAAGGATTACAATTAGCGAAGGTTTCGCAACGAACCATAAGTTTTATATCGCTTTATCTACCTGTCAAAAAAATGTTTTTTATCGGGACAAGCCCACACACATTCCCATCGATGTGTCTCCTGTGGAGCCAGGATCAACAAATATTGACAATAAGCGATGAAGCTTATGGATGTCCCGGGGAAGAAACTACAGATGTCTTGGAACTCACAACGAATTTAATCAGAAAGAAGATAGTCGTAGAATCCAACATGATCACGCGTTCGTCATGCCTAAAAACATATGCTGACATATACTTTAGCTGATAGGCGCGTTCATTTCAATATTAAACATCCCTTTGTACCAAATAATTACACCGTTACGCAACTGCCCATCAAACTCTCCACAATTACGAACAGTTCGCAGAAGTTAGCACTTGTTACGCGTAAATAAATTAAACTCATCACGCGGACGGAGTCGCGGGAGCGAATTAGTCGGCTCTTTGTGCAATCAAGCGAGCCCTTCGCGCCCTAATGAATATGAATACGGTTGAATACGCTCGGAATACTGGAACCCACCCGCGGCCGCCGACGCAACTCATTACACTCGCTGACACTCACACCAAATTGTAATTTAAAAAGGACACTGCACTTAAAAAGGATACGGCAGATCAACAAGCAAGTGCACTGGATGGAAAGGCATCGTAACGGCATGTCTTAACATCAGTAAGAGCTTATTGCTTCTTTTGGTCGCAGCTATCATCGATTTTTAGCGATTCTATTTTTGATTTTTGATGTATTTAGCGTCTTAGAAGAATATATAAAACCTCATTGTATTTAGCTGACAAAAGTGGCAAAATCCCCGATCGCCGAGACTAAAAGTAGTTAGTCTGAGTAAGCCTTGTCGCCATGGGCGCTACAAAGAAGATACCATGAGACAAGGAAAATGAAAGTATTGGGTCCTTCAAATCTTTCTCACCGGACAGGTATTTCTGCGTATCCCCGATGTCTATCAATTGGATCTAGGAAATGAAATTGTTGTACAATTAAAAACTGTCAATATATCTGATAGATATGTTAACTGAAATTTTTGACAACTAATTAAGCAGGTTCGTAATGTATTAAATAAAACTGTCGATAAGTAAACTCCAACTGCGCAAAATAAATATTGAAAGCTGACAATAAAATTAATTTATTCGGGGAGGAACACAAGGAAGGAATAAGAAACAATAATAATAATATGAAAGCAATTACGTCAAAGAACCCGAATCTAGAAAGGGCAAATTCCATGACGGCCTGTTTAACAGAATGGTCACATTACATCGCGGTGTGTAATACAACCTCCTTATAGTTATGAATGCACAAATTCAACTCCTGTATATTATATCTACTGTCTGTTCATTTTAAAGTGGGGACGTGAACAATATTGTTTCAGTGTGTAAGTTTTAATTATTTTTGTGCAACAAGGTGACAAATTAGTAGCCAACTTTAAATAGCTAGAGAATCGACGTGAATAGCGGGAATATTCCGCTGTATTTTGTACGATGAGTGAGTCGGAATTCTAATACTCATCCTGCTTCCTACTTTTGGATTCTTTCCCTTAAATTTTTTCATAAGTAAACAATGCATTCAAGATTCTTATGGTCGTAGATGTCCATGAGTAGCTGTGATTGTTTGATTGATAAACCAAACTCTGAAGTGTTTTCATATTAATTGGAGCAAAAATTTGCGCTCCGTTTAAACTATTTCATGGAACACATGAAATGTAAGTAAAATATCTAGCTATTGCCATAGAATGTTCCTATTTCGACTACTTTCCCACCTCTTAAACAAGAACTATGACTCAGCGACAATTTACATGGTTTAACGTGCCCTAAACAAAACAGTTACGGCATACGATTAAAACAGAACTACCTTCACAAAGTACGGTACAAAATTAATAAAACAATGTAATAAAGCCAACGTCAGAATGCCTTTGTGTTTTCTCAACATTAAACGGCCACGAAAATCGCCGTTCTTATCTGTACAGTCATTAAGAACATTCGTGTTAACATTAACAATAGCAATAAACACTATAATGACTTGGAAACAAAAAAAACATGCTACACAATCACTTGTAGTATTATCTCATTCATTACTAAGAAAACACGAAAGACAGGCGTGTCGCCGGCAAACGTCGAAAGCTGGCGAATCGCCGAGTTCCCATGAAGTCATAGATTCTATGATAACATCATATCATACGTGAGCAATACTTTGTGATGTATCGCATTCGAATATCCTTGCAATTGGGTGAACGTCTTAGAATTAGATCAGTAATCTACCACTCAAATAAAAAGATGATTAAAAGAGTGAGCAGGTCATCTTAAAGGATTTACAATCACCTTGACTACCTGTACAACAACAAATTTAAGCTCTTCTTGGTTTTTAAAGAAATAATAGGTAGAAAGATGGAGAATAGAAAAAATCCACTTGCTCTGTTACTTGCTTGCAAGCTCCACTTGGTGTGTTATTAGTTCTCTTTACAATAAGATAAACAGCGACAAAGGTGTGGGTCGATAGATCTTTCCTATCTCCTTGAGCACACCAAGGAGATAGAGGAAAGATCTATCCCCCCACAACTTGGACTCTTTGGAATAAACCACCAGTATATTTAACAAATTCCTCCAATCAACTCATAATATTTTCTGTAACTATGATAGTTTCCACAACCGCTTACGTATGACGAAATCGTACAATCGTTACAATTAAACTTAGGTTAAGTTAGAACAAAAAACGAGCAGATAACCGGTAGCGGGCGTGCCACTAATATTAAAGAGGTTACCAGTTAACAGAGGTTTACACGTTTCTTGTAAAATTAAACTGATGTTTATCTAATACTGTAATAAGTTGAGCGTGGTTGTCATAGCACGTGCACTACTTTTAACGAACAAGAAACAGCTTTTTGTTTTGAATGCAAGGGTGAACGGTTACTAAGGTTTCCTAGCCATTTCCCAAAGGCTTCAACATTCCTTCTCCAACTATCTCTGCTGCTTCTTCTTTTCAGTTGCTATCGAATTTCTTGAGTTCATCTCTTTCTTGGTCTTTACTTCCTTTTGGTTTTTGTCCAGATGTTACTAAGATTACTTATATCTTGCTGGCTCTACCCACTCTATGCTGTAATTATTTTAAGATGATTATCTTGAAGAGATCGCTGTCAGCAATAAGGCCGCCTTGCTGTTAAACAAGTATGTAAGTTATCCTTGTGTAATGTAATTTAGCCTGTGTACAGCAAAATAAAGCATTATATTCTATCACTCTATTACTCGAGTCATATAAAATTATACATTCATTATAATTATACATCCGTTTGAACAGATGTCATACGCTAAGGAAATTCAGAAAACAATCTACATTTGAAATGCTTAATTCATTTATGTAGAACAAACTAAATATTAGTTGTTCAGTGTCCGTTGCATATTAAACAAAAGACTACGTATGCTCATATGCGCCGGCGCTCATCATCATTTCTTGGTAGTGACGTAATCTTTCATCTAACATACGTGTTCACCCTTACAACAATAGCTACCACCCTTTTAGCGTTGCTTGTGTCACGCCGACCGTAATATCCTTTTTAGGGTTAAAAATGGTAAAAAAATATTACAACATAAAATTTATTATTATAAAATATATTGTTAGGTAAAATTAGATACATAAATATGATGTAAACTCATCTCATAAAAGGAAAACTATCACTTTTAAGTAAGTAGGCTATTAGGTACTAGTTACCAAATCGAAGAAATCATGAAGTCGAAAAATGTCATACAATATAATATTGCACTCATCTGCAAGCAAGCAAACGATTGCAAAACGAAACTCTACAACCACGCACTGACTGGTTTTTAATTTGATAGATTTTAATTTTGTATTTTTCCAACGTTATTATTTCTTCACATAATGACCAGGAACTAACGTTATCCATGATCAGACATGCAAACTAAATTCATTAAAATCCCTACTAATTTTCTGTGAGAGTGGACAATACGTCACGTGACCCTCCTGTCAACCCTTCACAATCGACGCCGGTTCAAAGTACCCGCTGTGCCAAAATCCAAATGAACGCAATAATTGACGCTGCCCACTACCGAACAGTGGAATTATCACAACAAATAAACGGACACGAAAACCGGTTTGTTACATTTCCATCGACGCTTATCGATGTATGTAGACTGATACAAAATCTTTATTAACCAGCAAGCTATAATGATGCGAAAGTTTGATGATGTTGTATTATATCGTCGTAATTTTTCGTGGTACTCCCTTGGCCTCGGGGCTCGTTTGACGTGAGTTGTGCGAACAAAACGCCATGGAGAAGTGTTGGAAATTATTCATACCTGTTAAAAGTTATTTGTTAAAGTCATACACCCACTTTTACTTTTAACGACTCCAATAAATTGTACAGAAATATACCAAAAATATATATTTAAAAATAAATGTACTGTTAAAGAATTGTGATTTGTACAATTCCAATAAAAACTCTAATTAACAGTTGAAAATATTAGAACACGTATTCAAATCTCCGCCCCTGTGCTAACAAGGGAGGGTGACATAATCGTGGAAACAAATCTGGCTACTGCTCCTGCATGTAAATGATGATGATTAATTTGTTCTTCGCAAATGACAAGAAGGGTTAAAAGCCAAGGGGTCGTAATTTTGCCACTTGTTCGCGGAATCTCGGGAATCCGGAGTTAGAAAAGGTGTGTTTCGATTTGAACGTTTCACTTCGCCGACTCACCGTAATTGACGTGACCAACGACTTCTGTTGAATGTTTTGGATTTTTCACTCTATATTTTAAGAGTTACCCATTCGTTTATTAGGAACAATAAAAAAATATTCATTGTACATTTTTATATATTGATAAAAACATGTTCTACTGTAAATCAATCAACGCTCATAAGTTTTTATCGACGTGATAATAATCGTATTAGATATTACATATATAAATTTTACAATGTTTCGTATCAATAAATAATTGTTGAAAAATAAGTTACTAGCGAAGTAAGTCATAATATATTTGATCTTTAAATTTAAAATATATAACTTAACACTTTATACAATATTTTACAACTTTGTTGCATTTTGTAAAAAAACAAACCATTTTTGTATACATTATAATTATCATACTACCTAATGTTTCATATTTAGTTTCATATTATAAAAACATTTTTTTTTTTTGTTCTCCTTTATATGGGTAATAATATTTATTACCTACTTCAATTAGAATTCTTACGCATTCGTTCGTCCCACACAGATCTGTGAGTAGCTTTAAACTTGCACAGTTTAATTTCAACAGTACCATTTCGTACCCATCTGATTGCCTTTGTGATCGCCAGGGTTTGATGGAGTGCGTAGATATTTCCGGGTTGAATGCTGTATTAATTACGAATGGAGGATTTCGGGATAACTGCCTTTAAAGGAATGTTAAGTTAGGCCTTTCCCCTCTTTTGATGTTCATTTTGTTTTCTAAAGGCTAGTTCACACATATCTGTGAAGTCACAGTTTCCGATACAGTACCGGCACACTGAAAAATATTCTTTCATACGTTCTCTATGAACGTATCCCCCCCACTTGTCAGTGTCAGCACAGAATGTCAGTGACGACTTAGTGCAGGGGATACGTTCATAGAGAATGTATGAAAGAATATTTTGTACTGTGCCGGTACTGTATCGGAAATGTGACTACACACGTGTGAACCAGCCACGACATCTTAATACCAAGGAGGTTCTATTAGTACGCGCGAAAATTTGAACACAGTTTACAAAACAATTGAAAATCGATCGATTGTCGATGCACTGAGTAATACGTTTGAGTTTCGAACTTCGTTTTACGTCTACGCGACTCAGCCGTGTTGGCGAGTAGTAAGTATGCTGTGGCTTTAAATGCGACATAGTATTTGTCCATATTTTTTTAAACACACGGCAGACAAACAAGCAACTCGTATATCTGATGGTAACTGGTTACTTTCGACTCTACCAATGCGTTACCCGCTATAAGAACGGTGGGATTTGAGACTAAAAGATTAGAATGAAGATGGCCTTCTGAATATTCATCCCAGGGATTTGAGACATAAAGATTAGAATGAAGATGGCCTTCTGAATATTCATCCCAGGGATTTGAGACAAAAATATTAGAATGAAGATGGCCTTCTGAATATCCCATTCTCTGAACTATACACATTGCTACAAAAAAAAAAACATAATGTACGTAATCCATTTTCTATAAACATTACAAATACGAAAGTAACTTTTCCTTTGTGTCTGTCACATTTAAATTACTAAATTTATTTATTTATTCTGAATTCATTTCATATAAAAATAGTATATTTACCGAGAAACAGCATATATTTTTTTATCCCAGAAATCACAGTAACAATCGCATGTAAAACCGCGGGCTAGTGTAAAAATGAGTAGTGATTTTTTTCATACAAAACTTCCTTATCAGACTAAAGATAAGAATGATACGCCCACAACAAACAACAAAAGGGTAGGCAATCCTTTACCAGACCGAGTCAAGTCAGCAATCCCTTGAACTCGGCCATTCGCAATATCCTTAAAACCATTTGGGACGCTATCCGGTATGGTCGGTAGGAATACTCTAAATGGTTACATTAAATGTTGTGACAATTTGTTTTACAATGTTTCACTAATTCTACAATATTATTAGCAGTTACTAGCGACTTCGACTAGCCAAGAAGTGCCAATGATTTTATTTACCAAATGGGGATGAGACAAAGAAGACAAAATAAAAAAAGTATAGAGAAAATAATGGTTAAAAGAGTAAAAAGGTGAACACCTTTTCTTCCTATGGCTAATGATAAATATCAAGGGTCATAGATTATTATAACATCACGCTGCGCTGCGCTTAGTGAAAATGGAAATTATTTCAGTTCTAACTATTTAAATAAATAAAAAATGAGCAAACATTTTTACAGCAATACGACGAACTTGTTCAAAAAGGAAAAGTTTTCACCGGTTCATTAGTTTTCACCCCTCCATCCCTGAAAAGGTAACGCCGTTCCGAAGATGTTTGCTTTACCTCTAATATTGCCAGATTAAACACCCCTTTGAAATTAAAAAGGAAATTACAACTCCAGACGGCTCTTTTGAAGGTCCCACATTCACCACTTGTTAATATAAAATTTATTACCAAAAGTCAGAATTATGCCTTCCTATTGTTTCTTCATTGACCCGAACAATACCTTCATAATTTACTTTTCGATTCTCTCCTATACAACAGATAAAGTCGTGATAACAAATGGTAACTAAAATAATAAAATAAACCTCCGTAGCAAGCGACATATTTCATTAATAAAGGCAAAACAAACAAGACATCATACGGACTCACTTCGCAGTGTCCATACTTTACGGAGATAAAACAAAAGATTCGTAAAGCCGTTGAATTTATGCTTTTATCTGTACGAGTGATGCTGGTCGGGGAACAATAGGCGATCGTGGCGCCCCATGCGGCGAGCGGTGGCAATGACTTTAGGGCGGTGATCCGATTTAACTAACACGTAGCGACATCTATTATTGAATAGTCGGTACTATTGTCTATTGTTTTAGGTGCTGCGAGTACTAGAGGTGAGCAAAAGGTTATGCGCATCTGAATAAGTATTTTATCGTCGCAATCTGTCGGGTCAAGATGTTAAACATTAGTAAGTACAACGTGGGTAATATACTATTAATATCGGTAAAATACGTTAGACAAATAAGAGATAAATTTAATTCCATGAAGTTCATGGAATGTTGTTAGTTGTCTGTTGTTAATGTGATATATTCATGTTTAAGTTGTTAGTTGTATAATATAATAATAATAATATTAAATAGCATATCCATTTATGCTATTTAGTAGTTGTTGTGCAGTTACCCAGTGGGTAAGTTGAGAATTACTCTACTGATGCTCACACCAGGTCGCCTTTGTTTAAGGTGTCTGCTAAATAGAAATTAATTAGGAATGGTTTGAAATGTACCTATCTTATTTATATCTTTCTAGCCTTCTACTCACTTATTAAAGTTTAAGTTTAGTTAGTCCCTATAAGGAACATTATTAATTAATGGTCTTCAAAGTTTAGTCCAGCCATTACAGATAAAAATATTTAATACTTGCTAAAGGTTACTTTTATATTAAAACTAGCTTTTCCGCGCGGCTTCGCTCGCGGTTAATTTTATGACATAGATCTCGTTTGACAACAAAACAACCCATGGCGCGACTTGTGGCGCCATCTGTTGGCCGATACAGCGCCCTCTATAGTAGGAAAAATATTTTCCCATTGGAATGACATACTTTTACGGGATAAAAAATAGCCTATGTTGTGCTCTGTACCCCTGACAATATATATACAAATTTTCATAATGATCGGCTGATTAGTCAAGCCGTGAAGGAATAACAAACAAACAAACTCACTTTCTCATTTATAATATTAGTATGATTTTATTTGTTTGTATAAATAAAAGATAAACATAAGCCTGAAACATTCATCGCGTAATAGCAGGTAATACATCAAAAATCGTTAACTTAAACGTAGACGGTGCACATAAATGACAAACTTCAATACTAGATAATTCTCTCAAAGTTCTAAGTAGATTGCCGCTCAATTTCTCAAAAGTGATTTTAAAGAGGGGGGTGATTTGCTTGAGTAAGTATTTTGCAGCGAGATATTTCGTCCTCGGTCGCCCGCATCTGGCGATGGTCCAGACTGATGACAGCTTATGAATATTTTTGGCAAAACCCCGCTCTTACATTCGCTATCTTATTTAACTTGCTTTTGTTGCTTTGTCCATTTAGAATTGAATATGGTAAATAATTTTTAATCTTTATGAAATCATAATAGTTTAAATAATTAAATTTTTAATGATTTTTGCTGTGTGGGACTGAATGTTACTATTTGTTCAATAACGTTACATGACACCTGTGTGGGAGCACCTGTTCTTCATATTCACATAGGAACATTAATGAAACATTTTTAAAATTTTCATTTCCAACTACCGGACGTCTACGATATTTCCATGCAAAAATCCCGCAAAAACTCTATTAGATTTTAAAAAATAACAGCCATTATACACCCGAATCAATCCTGAGATCCGTGATCAGATTGATCCAAATTGACACGTTACACGGTTCAATTTTAATGATCACGATTTTACTGAACTTAAATGAATTTATTAGTTACCACGCGTGCAAGGAATGATAGACAATTTATTAGTTACCACGCGTGCCTCACGCAAAAACTAGTACACATTTTGTTTTAGTACTTAAATACTAACACCAACATTAAAATAAGTATGGAATAAGTGAACCGTAAACAGAGCTCGTCCCATGTGTCCCTCTCTTGAGCGGGACGTTTATTCGCAACCCATTACGGGCGCCACTGAAAGTGCCATTAACATAAAAGAAGAAGAGAAACTACTTTCAAACTCAATATCAGAATCTTTTGTGTAGCAAATCTACTCCGAGGCCCTCGACTCGCGGCCATCCGTTAACACATTGATTATACATCAACGAAAATAAAACGGGAACAGCCGAGAAAAAGGCTCTAACGCAACGATTTCAATCAGACAAAACGTTTTGCGTTTTTATGGCGGCACCGCATCGACGACCATCTCATCCCGAAACAGATTATTTCTCATTTGATTTATGGCGGCTGAATCTTCCAACGATATTATGTTTTGGTCATCCATTCGATTCCTATTTGAATGCTGAGCGCCGAATGGGGTGGTATGAGACGGGGGTGGCCCTCGTACTATATTAATCTCAAATCCATTTGTTGTAATCTGCATTGGAAACTAATGGTTTATCGCTGCGTGCTAAGGTCCAAATTTGTTTTATTGCTGGAAGAGTTAGGTCGCTTCAGAGATCGCTGGGCGATAGAGGTGAGAGATGAAACAGTAGCATCGTTTTCATTTCGCCGATGTATAGCGGCGTCCCGCTCTCACCCCCGCCGGGATGCGACGACCCTAGTATGTATCAGATTTGGGTTTTATCGTTTTATTGCTTATTCTTTTTAGATTTTCAGCGGCGAAGGCATATCATTTTGTTTTTAATGCGAGGCATAAATAACCGCGCAACGAGTCACTGACTCTAAGTAATGGCGCGTTTAGGTGAAACGCGGAAACGAACATATTCTGTATGAATAGTTTATCTTAGAACATTAATCATATCGGGAGATTGTTCTCGACTTCCTATGATAAAAATGGAAGGTCAAAGGACCGTTTGGCCTTACAATTTCATACTGAAATTCCCTGGGACCTAATATTTATTATTTATACACAATGAAATCTTTATTTAATCTCTGAAACTGTGTTACTGATAAAGGCGCTGATAACACTACACTGCTCACGTAGCCATATTTATTGTACTGTAAATACAGCAGTTCTAACTTTTCTCAGGGCGATGTTACACCAAAAAAAAAACTGTTGATCGCCAACTTTTTGACTATAAAATTATGTTCAATTTTAAAAAGATAATATGATATGATGAAAAAGAAAATATGACGTACAAATAAGCAATATGACACATGGATAGCAAATGACACCTATAACATCAGTACCTAACAAAAAAATAAATAAAAAGGGAAATTTCCTAATCTCTCACTCACCGATCGAAACCAACGCTACTTCACGCTGACATTCTGTGTGTTTAAGACCTATTTATTGTCATATAATATTTTAGAGTTTTATTTATTTATTATTTTGATAGTTTCTTATGTCATATTGTCATATCCACTGTACATTAAACATTTTCGTATTGTAAACAATTCTAAAATCTGCAATTGAACTGTGTTACATGGAAAAAAAAAATTTTCCACAAAATAAAAAAAGTCTGTAATATCTTGAAATATTAGTCCAATTTACCTCCATAATCCCCAAAAACATACAGATATAAACCCAAAAACAAATTTGATTAAGCTAATAACCGCAAAAGCGATTAACCTGTCATATTACCGTTTAAAAATACGATATAAAATACACAACAGATTGCATCACATATGGCCAACCTGTCCCAATATACTCGGCACATGCCATGCAATTACTGGTTAAATTTGAAAAAAAAAATCTTCAAAAATTCCTTCGGTCGAACACTCATAATGAAATTTATGCTTATACGCGTAGAATTCTAAATTGTTTGTCCACGAATCGAGATGGCCGGAACCATCTGTTTGGGACGATAGCTATCAAAAAATTAACAATTTGTTTAATGTAAATTAAGAAGGTCAAGCCGTCGATAAATTATTGGGAACGTTTAGCGTTCCTTCGATTTTTATGCCCACCGAATGTCACCTTTCCTGTGTGGGTAAGGTCTTATCGGATAATCTGGGAAGCGAATTATAATAGCCTTTTTTCGCGTCACACCCGAATGAACAGCTGCTTTTGTCTACAAGTAGTGACAGATATTCGAAAAATTGTCTCTAGTTGTTCATTATTTTTATTTTGAACAAATAAGATGACGTGAGGATAAGAAGCAGTGAAGAAGAGATCTCTACAGATTTACGTTAGATTGCTGATTTATTTAGATTATTGTGTTCTCCTCTGCATATGTAGCGTGCAAGCTGATGTCAACGGTGACTGGCCTGACATCAAGTCATTTTGTTGATTTTTAGCATCATTTGTTAACTCGAAAGTGGAATGCGCGGTCAATTTTGGCATCTCTTCGCTTTCGAGTTAACAAATGATGCCTAAAGAATACGGCTGCAGCTTTTGTTTTCTACAAATTGGTATGATAAAAGTGAAATAAAATTTTCAAATATCAACAATGATTAAAACAAATTTCGTGAAAAAGAAAAATAACTCACTTAAGGAGAAGCCTCACATTCTTTATGAAACAAATGAGCTCCGTTCGTGATAACTCTTCATTTAGGAATCATTAACAAAATGATATATTACGGTAAATAAAAATGGCGAATTAAGAAACGGGGGCTACCGACAGACAGTTGCATGTTGACAAGTAATTATCAAAAGGTTTGCTTTGAAACTTTTTTTTCCAGTTTCGTGACTGTTTGAGCTATAAATCTTGGGCTAATGAGATATTTATGCGAGTAGTCTGTCAACGGTTAATCCTTTATTTTTTTTACAGTTTTATCAATATCAGCGCTACTGTGTCGATGTGCGAATGAAAATGGACGTGACACATACATTTTGGCAGCTAAGCCCAGTTTCCTCTAGACTTTCCGGAGAGACAACTTATTTGCTTTATGATAAACGCATCTCTCAGATATTACGATACACTCACTTCGTTTTCACAGAAGAAACACACACTGAATAGTCAGATTAGCGTGAAAACTACGATCTATCTAAACAACACAGTATCGGCACAAGCCCACCACACATTTCCACCGTTGTGTCTCTTGTAGACCACACCGGCAACCTCGTTATGACAATAAGCATTGAAGCTTATTGATGTTCCGGCGGAGCTACAGCTGTCTTAGAACTTACAACAGATTTAATCACAAAGAAACTAAAAAAAATTACACAGTAGCGTGAGTGTTAATTCATTCAAAACAAACATTATCACAAGTGTAACTAAACAGCGTGTAATTATTGAATGTATAATGCATTCTGTGTTAATAGATAGTTAGTTCAACAGTTAGTGTACAATTAGTTGAGGGTGCATCTTATTAGTGTAATGCTTATTTGCCGTGTAATTGTTCAACTGATATGTATCGTTTAGCACGCTGCAATTTAACAACAACTTAATTGATATTTACGATGGAATGAGATGTTTAAGTAGTGTTAACTAAAATTTTAATCGTAACAAAACTATGCAGTGTGCCATTTACTGTGGGAATCTCAGATACGTCATCACTAAGTGAGGCTGTAATGTGACCAAAGCAAAGTTACGTAGTTATAATGAGAAGCTATTTTAAAACTAGTAATGAATACACATAATTATGTAACATAAGCATCAAAATTATTTAAAAAAAAACAAAATTCAAAATATTTATTCAGAGATCCTCACAGACACCTTTCTCTCGTCTAAGATTACATTACAGTAATAAATTTATTTATGTAATTATTCAACATTTTTTAACACAGTTGGACACAGTTTTCCTAGTACACAAGAAACCAAAATGCGGTGAATGTCGCGCTATGTATTTGGCAGTGTTCATGCGTGTCGAAAACGCAGCTTAAGATCCATAATTTTTTGGAGTAGTAGAGAATTTCTTAAATGGACTATCTTGAACAAGAAACGATCACCCTCATACAGAATATTGGCGTAAGTAAATAAGAAAATCGGAAGTTCAGCTTCCACCTATCACTTTTCTCATTTTCTTCCTTTTAAAGGTCGGCAACGAATCAGGGACTTCCTGGGTGGCACTGTGCTCCATGGAAGGCGGTGATTTACATACATATCATCAGATATTCTCATTTGCCAACCTCTTCCATAAAAAAAACGTCGACAAACGCAGAGACCAGTGGAGCAGTGAGAAGATATCTAAAATACTTAATACTTTACTCTCAAGAAGACATTGTACGAAAAATGAAGCTTGTACCACGGTTTAATAGTTGTATCTATCTACCATTTAATTTATTACAAAATCGAACGTTAACCATGAGCTCATTGGAGCAAACTTCCTCTAATTAACATAAGCGCCTTTTAACATAAACAAATTGATGTACCGATAAGAAACATCGTCACGTAATGTTGGCTATTCATTACGGCAATTAACACTTTAGACTATAAATTATCTAAGCACTGTACCGTGAATGGCACGCCTTGTATCATAATCGTGTACGAATAGATACCTATCGAAGGATTTGTTTGAGGCAGATTTTTAGATGTAAGCTATTATAGAAAACGTGAGGAGCCCGAGACATTGTGAGGTGTGTTTAAACTTAAAGAACACAAGTAAAGCAATGACAAGCTAGTATTTGGTGGGTATAAATTCGTGCTTCGAGCACGTACAGCAGAGCAGTTGTGAATAGATAACAAGCGTTATGCCAAATCATCTCATCTCATCGTCAATTGATGTAACCAGCAGTTGACATCAATTGTGGGAAGCAGAGAAAAAGAAAGAAAAGCAGACAATGAGGGTGTAGAGAATTTGCATGGAGACATAAGGTGAGAGAGCTAGGATTAGGTAAACCCAAAAAAAAAAATCTTATATCTCATCTCAGCCTTAGTATTTAAGAGAGGTAGGGCACAACGGATTATCCGATCAAATCGGAGCAGCCCGTCTGGGGAAGGAACTCCAACTTACAGAAGATCGTAGTCAAATATCATTATTCTCTGCCATGTTCCTACGGTGAGTAAGGTCTCCAGAGCTCCACTCCACATGGGGGGGTTGGGAGGGTTGGCAACGCGTGAGTGATAGATACCTCCGGTATTGCAAGCGTCTATAGTCTACGGAGATAACTAACCATCAGGCCAACCGTGTGCATGTTTGCCACATTTGTGGTATAAAAATATTAAAAAGCCACAAGGGTTCACTTCTGGATGTAGGTCTACAGTATGATCATTTCCAATCCGAAATTTACTTATTTAAGCAGGTAACACGAGCTGTTATCCGTGGCGTTACTCACGAAATTCCACTGTCCCCGTTGCCGGACTGATTTCCAAGATAAAAAACTTCCTGTATCAACCCAGATTATACTACCTGTGTTGTACTAAATTTCAAGCAAATTTGTCGTAAAATTAGAAAAACCTAATTCAAAATTTTTAAACTAAATAAATTATTTGAATTAGAGGAAGCAATAAAATATATCGGCATTCGATCGAGTTGAATAATGACGTATTTGGAATGTTTCACGTAATATAATTAATCGCTGATAAACATCAAATTTATTGACCCAAACTGTATACATTATTTAGTTTTTGTAATGGCTACCGAAAAGGACTAATTATTAACATAATATTTTGTGAATGTGAAACAAAAGACACATTTAAATGACGTCACACTTATTGAGTCTGAATCAGCGATGGCTTCCGTAAGTTAAGCAACATTAGGCTTGAAGGTAATGCAACTTAGCATAGCATGCATTTACCATACGCATTTCAGGTTCATGGTGACAGAGAATGAAACTCCGAGTAATCCTAATCCAGTCTTTACATTACATAAAGTTGACCGATGTTAGGCGAATATGAGAATGTAGTAAAGGCGCAGTCTTTTTTTAACTAACTTTTCCGTTTATCTTGAAGTGTATGTATAGTCAGGATAACACTAGCGACGTGGATGTTACCTACATAAAAACATCTTAATTTTTATTACGATGTTTTAATTTAATAGCATAAAAATCTTTGTTCTCCATCCTGGTTATCTCTTTCATTGGTCGATTGTACCTAAACCGTCGAAATTTTTAATATACGCGTGAAGCACTCCACTCACGACCAGCCTTCCGAAAAATACACCACGATACGTCGCTCCTGTGGAATTTTTAATAGTTTCACCCCTTCTCGGTTATCTGAGGCGTCACTGCCTAATGTATTTGAAATCTGTCTTGAAGCTTTATCTATTGGAAATGGTTGTTTCGAACTGTTGGCCTTCGGAACTACTTTTAACTACGAGTAATAAATCCCGTGTAAGGCCAGTTACCGTCTCTGCAAGTCTGCATAAGGGGAGATTGGCGTCGAATGCTCATTTTCATTGCGAAGTTGAAATCGTATTTTCAAAAGTACAAATGAATTTATTTCATAATCATATCTATATTTATAAAAGAGAAAATCACTGACTGATTCATCACGAAATCTCCGAAACTACAAGTGCCAGGAGTCTCAAATTTTGCATGGGGGTTCCTTTTGGGGCGTAGGTGCTCACTAAGAAAGGATTTTTGGAAATTCATCCCCTAAGGGGGTAGAACGGGGGTGCAAATTTAGTATGAAACTTTGCCGTTTTTGAAGTTATTCGAATGAAATTCAGCATAAAGGTTCTTTACTGAAAAGCATAAAACATGAGTAAAATATTTCTTTAAAAATTCATCCCTTAGGGGGTTAAACGGGGGTGCAAAGTTAGTATGAAACTTTGCCGTTTTTGAAGTTATTCGAATGAAATTCAGCATGAAGGTTCTTTATTGAAAGGCATGAAACACGAGTAAAATATTTTTCCCAAAAATTATCATAAGGGCGGTAAAACGGGGATGCAAAGTTAATATATAAAAGAAGAAACTGACTGATTGGTGACTGACATATCAACGCACAGCCCAAACCGCTGGGTCTAGAGACTCTAAATTTAGCACATAGGTTCCCTATGAAGTCTAGGGGTGCACTAAGAAAGGATTTTTCAAAACTCACATCCTAAGGGGGTGAAACGGGGGCCCAAAGTTTGTATAAAGAAACTAGATTATTTAGACCATTTTATTTGAAACTTCGCAGGAATTCTCCTGGCGGTAAATGAGTAAGTACGTGTTTCAGGATTTTTCAAAATTCAACCCCTAGAGGGATGAAATGGGGTGACCTACTACCTAGGCGACTACACGTGTATTATCGAGGGCGCTTAACCTAGAAAGCTGAAATTTTGTATAGATTTCCCTTTATGATGTATACAAGGATAGAGACGTGACTTTTTTTAAATTCCCACGAGAACAGGAATAAAAAGACTACACGTGTTTTATGGGGTGCGCTCAACCTAGAACGCTGAGATTTTGTCTATACAAATAGGTTCCTTTTATGATGTTGACAAAGATAAAGTTTTTTTCTTCTTTAATTCCCACGGAAACGAACTTATTGGCACTTTCGCTTGACCACGAGGGCGGAGCCGCGGGTAACAGCTAGTTAATATAATAAATACACAAAAATATTAATATAATAGGTACGTATAATATGAATTATAAAATGTTATATTGCATCATTTTAGTATTTGGTGTCCAAAACAAATACCTTAGATATTTTGTAATAAAAATTCGCCTCACGTGAGATATTAAGTTGAAGCAGAACCATTATTACATTTTAAACTAAAAACAAACATTTTAACTTTGATAAAAGTGGCACCACACTTTGACACCAAAAATAATCAATAAAATGTTTTTATGAAAGTTTAATGCACAGAGATATAAAAAAAATCTCTGCCAGGAAGGCAGGCAGGCTTCTATCTTTCGTTTTATGATGGTTCTGATAAAGTCGTCGTGTCTTATATGAGTCCTAGAATTATACACGGTCATTATTTCACGCTGACGTCACACCTTTACGATCTATTAGGTACATGAATTAAAACAAAACGCGATCTCTACATAATTAAAATTTAAATCCATTGTCCATGCTAGCCTCGCTTCCCCGCTGCTATATCGTAGACCGGGGCTTTATACGAATCTCCTCTCCACGAAAATGCACATTAATATTAAATGGCTTGGAAATGCTGCGTTGGGGAGGTGGGGGGCGGTGGGTGCAATAAAAAAGCGAATGGGCGTCGATGATACAGCGGAGGCGCCTTAAACCTTATTGTTTTTACTACTTTTATTTACCTGTTAATAAGTGCAATGCTTCATTAATATCATAATTTATGTATGATTGTGTTTAAACATAATAACATTTGGTTATGAGTTTTGTAAACATATTATTGTCATGACAATATTACAGCTCTATTTTTTTTTGTCAAATTTTAGAAGTAGCTAATCATTTTAATTTATGCTTTTCGAATTGTCGTTATGTTTTACTTATGTTATAGGTAACAAAAAAAAGTTCCATTTTGTGACTAAAACAACAGAATCTTTTACAGAAACTAGTAGTACATATACGTATATCTTGTTACCCCAACGCGACATACCGAAACGATTTGCTTACAAGCGTACAACTATCAACTATGAAAATGTCAACCAAGCCATTTTCCCTACAAAGCTTGTCGTACCGTACGTGTTTTCCTTATATTAACTACGTAACACTATTCCCCCATCTCCCCTACCCGTTAGTTTTCAGCATCCAATAAAAGATGGCGCTTGGGAGAAACTAGTGCTCTCTTTCACGACCAATTTACTCCTTACACTAATTAAAAGAGCGAGCGAGAAGCCACGCCCGCCTCTCAGAACAAACAGAAGGGGGGATCTTAAGCCACCAATCAGAGGGCTTGATTATTTGTAATTAGAACGCCGAGCGCTTCCTCTAAGTGTGATGACCAATGAGATTTTCTGTTTAGAGGTTTCATTTCGCGCCCGAAAGGAAATTCTCATAGCTATTTAATTAAAAATTTTCATTCTTCGCCGCCGCTCATTTGCTGAGAGCAATCAGCTGGGCGTCGAGTTGAGTTTCCAATTGAATTAATTCTGACAATCTTGTTTTATAAAATTTTATTACAATCATACTCATTTATTAAATAGCCGTTTTTTTTTCTAATTAAAGAATAATTTTCGCTGATAGGTTTTTTTTACGTAGGTATTACAAATTGGTTTTAATATACTTGATACAACGTAACATAAATATACCACTATAACTCTTTTAAAACTTGGTTTAATCGAAGTTAGGCGTCAAATTAATACGTCAGGTCTTTCATTAATTTTTTGATGAAGTACGGATATATTTTTACTGTCTTTGGGTATAGATTAAACTATGTCAGTTACAAAGCTATAGGAAACTTAAAAGGAAAAACTCAAAGAAATGTAGACCGTTCGGCTCTGAACAAAAAAGTTTCTCATCTTAGCTCCATTGTAACAGCACAATCATTCAACGAACTTCTGTTTGAAGAATCCACAGCCACAATGAGAGCTCGCCTGCCAGTTTGCATATAGAGATAAAATGGGGAATATTAATGTGAATCGCCCTCCCCACTTTTCTCCCCGTAACCCCCTAGGGGGGAGTTTCTTCAAGGAGTGGACCGCGGGACAGCCGTGATTTTAATTATATAGCGCATGATACTGTATAGTTATGGTTAGATGCGAACTTTGCGAGTGAATATTTGACAGGTCGAGTAGCAATGGCTACTTTTTCAAGGTACGTTGATACAAATCCCGTATAAGATAAACGTTTGCATAACTGTTTTATCTTAGTATGGTTGTACTAGTATTTATTTCCAATAAATTGTATTTACTTAAATACGTATATTTATCAACAATTTAGTAGTTGTAACCTAGTAGAATTTGACTTATTATGGGACTAGGGTGTTGTGTGATTCGTTCAGAATATTCATTTTATAATAATCGAATTGTCATTCTAAAATCCATGTCCGTACTCTAATCAAAGTAAATATTTAACTATACGTAACTTAGACATGTTTGTGAGTTTCGTTTTTGTTTATTTTTACAATAAGTATAGTCAATACATATTCTGGTAATTGCGGGCAGAACCTTTTATATGTATTTATCTTTATAAATCTTAACATCATAGTTGAATGAATAATATATTTTTTTTATTTTATAAATAGAAATCCATAAATCCTCCAATCTTTTCATAATGTACATCAGAGTTTGCCATAAAATAGCGCTCAAAGTTACAACAATGCCCTCCCATAAACTTAACCCCTTATTCAACTAAAGATCTAACTCGCATAAATTTCGTTCGACAAACTAATGTCAATGTAAGAACGCCATTATTTGCCTTAAACAAATTCCAGTGGCAATACATACAAATCTTTGCGCGCGTGTGCGAACGCTCATACGTCACGGGTAAAGGGCGAAATATGCATATGTGTATGTAAATACGTACGTTTGGGGATGTGTAAGGCTATAGAGAGAGAGGTCCTTCTCATTATCGACCTCAGGTCTTGGCGCATGCCCGAAGTCAGTCTCAACCCTAACGAACGCCTTATTGCCACAGCGGTTCATCGCCATAATTGAGTTACGACTTTTTACGTAGCAATTTCGTTTTTCTCTTAGAACCGGGTCGCACGCTAATTGGGAAGAAAAAAAAATTTTTTTTCTCCAACAAATATTGGATTACGCGCAATTCGGATAGGCTTTGAAGGCTTTATGAAGTTTACGTATTTGATATTAAAGGCTGGCTTTTATGCAATTTCTGATGTCACAACGTTAGGTTTTTAGATGTTTACATTTTGTTAATTATGAATTATTTCACAAAAGTTAAAGGATAATTTAAAAGAAAAACAGAGTCAGTTAAAGGCTGGCTGGAATACCTGTTCCAAAGGCACAAGTATCTTGGTACTAGATGTAAATATGTCATTACTCATAAAGGGTCTCATTGACAGGTACCTACTTAAATTTGTAGGAACAGTTTTGTTTCACCATAATTATTTAATTTAATAAAAATAAAGGTTCACCGGGTATAATTTTTGTTAGAAATTCGAGGAAAATAGTAGGCTCCAAAAATGTTATCATAACAATGGAGATAAACACGAAGACGGTTTGTCAACATAAACACTTTGACAGATGCTCGAACCGAACCTAATGCATTAGTGCTTCCATCTAACGAATTTGTGAAATACAAAACGTTCTAGAGATAATGATAAAAAGATAAGATTTGATATGTAGGTAGGTAGTTAGGTACTTATCTTTCAATTATATAAGATGTTACCCGCGGCTTCGCCCGCGTAAAAATTTGCCTATGTTGGGCTCTGTACCACTGACAATATGTATATAAATTTCCGTGAAGGAATAACAAACGAACAAACAAACTCACTTTCTCATTTAAAATATTAGTATGATTATACAGGAAACGTTTGAGGAGGCCTATGTCCAGCAGTCATGTCGACTTCTTGTGGCAGCACTGGCAGCCACAAGAAGTCCACTTGACTGGCTGAGATGATGATGATGATGATTATACCTTTCTCTAAACGTATTATACCTTTCTCTTTATAGGTATAATACCTTTCTCTCTAGAACTTTCTTTATTCTATCTTATGAGCGGTCGATGCTCACAATATTTATGTTTGAACGTGTTGTAGGTACATACTTACTTTCAATAGGAAAATAGAAATTATGTACCAGTATTCAAATTTTCGTTTCCGCGTGCCCATATAATATTCTGAGACAGTTGTTGTACGTACAAGGGTACAATTGATTCGAATGTGCTCGGGAGTTGCGACCAGTTGCAAGGATCAAATATTCATTAAATGGGTTCTTGGAGTGTTTTGGATCTGGCTTCATATTCAGCAGACGTCTGTGTTAATAGTTCGCTCGGCCGGCCTTATCTTCGACACTCAGACTGTTAGTGTGAGAAAATAGATTTGATACTTGACTGCTCTATTGTTGTTACAATAATAACTTTCAGTGAATTTATGTGAAGTGAAATGACTTCATTTAAAGATCACGAATGCGTATCGAAATTTATTTAGGTAATGATACAGTTTTTAGAAAAATGTTTGGAGATACCTAACACCCAATCTTCTAAACTATATTGAAGTTGATAAGATATATTTTAGATAGGTAAAAATTGTGTCTATGTAAGTAGTAATCAAGTACTTTGTTTTATTATGCTGTTGTCTCACAAAATATTAAACATTTTTTTTAAGAAAAAATTTCATTGTAATACGAACTATTAAAAAAGATACATGTAGGTATGTCTAAGTTGTTTTGATATTGATATCAATGATCATATCATGATAACAATCAATGAGTGATCACTCAGTTTATTAAAATTATTTTATTTTGGTTTGACATTTTACAGAATGAGTGTTACGGAAAACAAAGAAATGTGATCAAAAAATCATAATCAGTTTAAAAAAAAATCTGTCTTATCCCCTGTCTTAATCATGAAGGGTTTGGTGATCAATTTCTAGAATATTTCAGCTACATATTGTCTTAGAACTCTTTCATCTATTTACTAATATTATAAAAGTGAATAAAATTGTAAAAGCAGACTAGCCGAATTTAATCTTTATAAATAGACATAATTTTATTTTTTGACATAATTTGCATATTCACTTAAATGCATGTAAATTTATTTGTTAAGATAGAATATATTATGACGACAAAGAAGATATTTTGCCATGGAATAAAATTTGAATAAATTTTAATTTAATTTTTATGACAACTTTATGAAGATAATAAAAAGATGTCATTGAATTCGCTCAAGTAATGTCGGTCCGGCTAAATTACTCCTTTCCTTACCTTAGGTAGGTATATACCTACAAGAAGGCTACAAGGGTAGGTGGTAGGGGATGGGGTAGTTCGTTTGTTAACCACCAGCCTCTAATTTGTATGGATAAGACATAATAAATTACGTATTCATAAAAAAAAACAGTAAAATTATATTTTTGAATGTATCGATCGTGTAACCATCGATTAAAGTGACCTATGATATTATGATGGACTTATTTTTCGATATTACTATGGCTTTATGAAGACTTCATTACATTCTACGGTAGTATTATCCTCTTCCGGTCGGCTACTGTGACAGTATATGTGTCAAAAAGTGTGCTCCATAAAATAATAAAAATAAGCTGTAAATTTTTAATAAAACCATAGAAATTGCATTTAAACGGACTTACAGAGTAAAATAGTAGCTTGTGTGATATAAATCGTGTGTCATAAAGTGCTATAAGTTCTTACAAGTGCAATTAAACTTTGTAACAAAACGTGCCCATTGACATTAATATAAAAGTGCTACCAACTTCGGAGAAATAAACTACGTTCCATTTTGGAAAATTATTTACTTCAATTCGGCATCGCCAAGTTGCCATCGCAAAAAAAAAAAAAAAAAAAAAACAAACTGTCCTGCTGTCACATTTGCATCATACTTATAACAATCATAAATCTGTAATAAATCGGGGCAAAATAATTAACAGGAGCGCTTCAAGTCAAGGAGGTATCGTGATAACTTGTGATTATACAGCGACTACAGCGTAACAGTTACACTTCAACATGCAACGGACTCCACCGCACTCGCCGTCTGCAGCAGGGTCAATGACTAATCTATTGACCACAACACATTTCCAGTCCGATCCAAACCTGTCTACGGTTGGGGAACAAATTGTCTCACAGCGTATTAAAAGGAAAAGGCAAGAAGAGTCGTCAACTGACTTCACCGAATTCAAAGAGGAAATGAGGAACCTTTTTACCTCTCTTATGACTGCACAGCAGAAACAACTAGAAAAAAACACTATCACCCTAAAGGAAATTAAGCAGTCAAGCAGTAATGTGGAGAGTTCCGTAGCCTTTCTAACCGCCCAGAATGAGGAATTTAAGAAGATTATCAGCCGACTTCAGGATGAAAGGAAGGAAGACAAAAAACAAATAGCAATGTTGGAGGAGAAAGTAGAAAACATGCAGATGGATGCAAGAAAAACTAATTTAGAAATTAAAAATGTACCTAAAAAGCCCAACGAGTCAAAGGAAGATTTAGTGAATATGGTATTAAATCTTTCACATACAATTGGCTCCCAGGTGAAAAAGGAAGACATTAAAGACATTTTCAGAGTACGTGTAAAGAAAGAAGGGGTACGAAATCCTCCCATTATTATTGAGACCTCGTCAACTATTTTAAAAAATGACGTTCTTAAGTTGTGCAAGGCATTTAATGTGAAACATAAGGCAAAATTGTGTGCTAAACACCTAGGATTGAAGTCGCAGGAGGACACCCCGGTGTTTGTTACGGAGCAGCTGACAGCGAAAGCTGCACGTTTGTATTTTCTTGCACGTGACACTGTCAAGGACAACTCCTTCAAGTTCTGCTGGACAGCATATGGTAAGGTGTACTTAAGGAAAAATGAAACCTCGCCAATAATCCAAATCAAAAGTGAATTACAGATTCAAGACATACGGAACAATAAATGACTATCTCTGGTTATGTCGTGGTGGTCTCAGCAACTCTTTATATGTGTTAGCAACATATCTTTTTATTTGTATTTTATTGCCTGTTTAAATCTTGTAGTTCATGCACAATATCTCTCCTGCACATCACACACATTACACACATCTCATAAACTCATATTATCCAACGTCAAAATATTACCATTTTTAACCGTTCAAATTTACCCGAGTATTAGTTCAAATCGGGACACACATTTTCAACGTCACTGTTGTTGTATGACTTATAATTATTCTAATAACAAGTATGGATAGTTCCTTGTCTACGTTACAGGATATAGATACTACTGCTATAGCCAACTCATTTGTTTGTAATACTGAAGATATCATAAAGCTATTTAAAATAAATAATAATGACCTTACTATTATAACGCAAAATGTAAGAAGTATTTACAATAATTTTGATAATCTTCTTGTATCCCTTTCCGATGTCAAAGCTAACATCGATATCATTGTTTTGACGGAATGTTGGCTAAATAAGAATAAATCGATCCCGCTCCTCACAAACTACCTTACCTCATCAACCACTCAATACTTTAACCAAAATGACGGAGTGGTAATTTTCTCTAAAAAGAACGTCAATGCTAAAATCACCGAAATTAACATTTCACATGCATCCTGTCTGCAAGTTGAAGTTAATAGTACTATCACTTTAGGTATATATCGCTCTCCCTCGAACACGAATGCTGATACATTCCTCGAGTCTCTAAATACTCACTTAGAAAAAATAAAAAGGTATAAAAACATCATCATAACTGGAGACTTAAATATAAACATTTTACCTAATGAAAATGAGTCGTATAATGAACGACAGAATAGACTTAACTATTTAAACATGTTGTCCTCTCATGGTATAGTCCCGGGCCATTCACTTCCAACTAGGGGTAGAAACTGTTTGGATCACTATATGTTAAAAATTGACACTTCAAAGCGTAGTGCGGATATAGCTGTATTGAACTCGTCTGTTACAGACCATAATATGATATTTCTATGCCTGCATAACCTCAAGGGTATTCATAACTCGAACAAGACCAAAAATTTTACAGACTTTGATAAAAGTTTGAAAAGTCTATCTGATAAAAACCTTTATGAACTTCTCTCCTATAATGACCCTAATATTATTATTGAACAACTGATCACAAGATTAGCTGACTCTTTAAATGAAAACACTACAAAAAGAATAATCCTTAATAGTAAACGCATTATAAAGCCCTGGATTACCCCAGCCATTTTACGTTGTATCAGAAACAGAAACAAAATGCAATATAATCTAAAATTAGACCCATATAATGACATACTAAAAATAACCTATAAAAGATACAGAAATTATTGCAACAATTTAATAAAAAAGTCAAAAATATATTATGAAAGATCACAACTAAATAAAAACTTAAAAAATCCCAAGGCCTTATGGAGTACCATAAAATCAATCACACATTTAAAACACAATTCTCAGTGTACTGAACTTCTCAAGGTATGTCCATCACCAGAAGAATCTGTGAATCATATAAACGATTTCTTTGCAAATGTTGGTCAACAGCTAGCGGAAAAGATTAAAGCGAAAAATTATCTTAATCCCATACAACACCTTAGTCCTAATAGTCCATCTAACGCGTCATCATTCGTTCTACTGGAAACTGATCATGTCGAAGTTTATTCAGTTTTAATGAGTCTAAAATCAGAAAGTGCACCTGGCTGGGATAATATTCCTACAGCGTTTCTAAAGCTCTCGAGTAAATTGATAGTCCCTATTTTGGTTCACTTATTTAATATTTGTTTCCAGAAAGGTTTATTTCCTGACCTTCTTAAACTATCCATAATAACACCAGTGTATAAGAGTGGTGACAGAGACGATGTTAATAACTATCGACCTATATCTGTGTTGCCTTCGATATCCAAAATAATTGAAAAACTACTTAACTCTAGATTAATCAACTATTTCAATAAATTTAACATTATTTCTTCATCACAATTCGGTTTTCGAAGCGGTATATCTACAGAAGACGCAGTCTCTGCCTTAACGTCTCACACCACCACATTACTTGACCAAGGGAAAAAATGCATCACGGCTTTCTTAGACCTTAAGAAGGCCTTTGACACCGTTTCTGTCCCCATTCTTATTTATAAATTAGAGAAGGCTGGTATTAGGGGTGTCCCTTTATTGCTCCTAAAAAGTTACCTAATAAATAGAAAACAAAGAGTTAAAATTGATCAATTTATAAGTTGTGATAGAGTTGTTAACTGTGGAGTTCCCCAGGGCAGTGTCCTTGGCCCGACTCTTTTTCTACTTTATATAAATGATTTGTGTGATCTCAGTCTAACTAATGCAAAAATATTCTGTTATGCTGACGATACGGCGGTGGTTTTTGGTGGCAAAACCTGGGCCTCAGTAAAAAGAGACAGTGAAGAGGGCCTTTCTGTGATCTCATACTGGCTAAAAAAAAATTTATTGACGCTAAATATAGAAAAAACAAAGTATATATGCTTTTCTATTTATTGTAACAGCCAGCCTGATAATGACTTTGCAGTAAGAATACATGAATGTAGAGTACCTGAGCTATACTCTCAGAACAAATGCAGTTGTCCCAGCGTTGAAAAAACTACGTCTATTAAATATCTGGGTATTATCATTGATCAACGCCTTACATGGTATAAACAACTTGAACTGATATCGGGTAGAATAAGAAAATTTATCTGGATATTTAAAACTCTCAGACATGTTGCAACAAAGTTACTGCTAAACCGTATTTATGTAAGTCTTGTACAATCAATTATAACGTATTGCTTACCCATCTGGGGTGGTGCTGCCAAAACAACCTTTCTACACATTGAAAGAGCACAGAGATCTCTGTTAAAGGTTATGTACTTTAAGCCTTTTCGCTATCCTACAGAATCACTTTACTCTCTTAGTGGACTCCTTACTATTAGAAAACTATATGTTCTATTTGCAGTTCTAAGACTACACAACAATTCTATCTTTGATCCAAATAAGATAACAAATAGAAGGCAGAACATTGTTATCTGCAGAGTTCCCGTTAGGACTGCTTTTGCTGCCCGCCAGTATTGTAATCAGTCTGCATATCTGTACAATAGACTGAATGGACTACTTAACTTCTATCCGGATTCCTCTTTCCAATGTAAAAAAACAATTACAGAATGGTTAAAACAACTCACCTATGATGAAGTTGAAGCACTCTTGAACACTTCCAAAGGACCACACACCCACATACGTACATACACACACACACGTACATACACACACTGACACATTCACACACATACACATTCACACTGATACTGTTGCATTAAAAATTTGGTAAATTATTAAACTAGATTAAGTTAAAATGTAATCTTTTGTTATAGATTAAAGTATAATAAGCCTACAGTAAAGGAAAAAAAAAAAATTTAATTAAAAAATATAAATATGTATATATATAAAATTAAACTGTACTTTTGTTATAGATTACAGTCTAATATGCCTATAGAAATTTTTGTTATAAGAGGAGCGAGGTTTCCTAACACAAGTATTATAATATACTTAAAAGGAGGCCTCAACCTAGATCTAAGTAATGTAAAACTTTGTTACTGAATAAAGAATTTTTTATTTATTTTTATTTTTATTTTAGTATTAAACTCTTAAAATACCTCATGGACTAAAAAGTGGTTCTAATAGAACATAGTGCAACAAATTGGCCCGCCGCCGCCATCAATAGTCGGAATGAGCGGAGGTCAAAACTTATAAACTAATTATCTATCGCCCTCTGTGCAACCTGATTGAATCAATTAAGCAAAAGTTACAAATCTTATTTTAATAATAAAGTTATTGTCTTAAAAATGTTATTATTTTCGGTATGTCCACGCAATACTTTCGTCCAACGGGTGGGGTGTCCAAGCGGCGGGCAGTCGGGGGCGTCGAGTGGCGCAAATTAATCTCCATACGTCGCAGTGCTCCCGACTCCTGGTAGAAATTGTTGAATTTATTACTACGTAATGAGATCACGGAGCATTGTAAGAGTCCAACTAGCTACCATCTTAGGTCTTCATTATAATATTTCTTGAATCGATGTGATGGAAATTGATTTTCATTGGTGCATTGTAAGATAACTTAGGTTTTATAGACATCCATCCATCCATCTCAGCCATTCATTAATTTCGTGTGTTTCCCGCAATCGGTGTTAACTGCGGACTAGCTTCTCTTTTCAGAGGACCTGAAAATCACTGTTATTAATGTTAATGGTCATTAATCGACCAATAACAGTCGGCTTGGGGTTGTAGTTGCCTAATTAGCGTCTTCAATCATCTTGACAGACCTTAGTCAGTATTTGAGATCCTCCTTGCTTTGAAAACCTAACGCTGACTATTCATTATTTCACAAGACGTTGGCTTCTGGATGCAGGTTTTGTCCAAACGTTACCAGTATGACCGGTTGGAAGCGGCCTGTATCAGCGGCTTCCTGCGACTTTAAACCACCGACCTTGCGGACGGACGCACATCCTACGCAGCGCTTTCCGGTACCTGGTAGCCATTCCAAAAAAATCCTGCCCCAGCAGCTATCGGTTTTGAGCGCTACGTATTCTGCCCACTGCCACTTCAGCTTGCTAGTCAGTTTAACTAAATCGGTTACTTTCTTTCTGCTACGGATCTTCTCATTTCTATGCTACTCAAAGCAGCGCTGAACAGGCATCTCGTGCTTAAATTGAAGCACGTCCGGAGAATCCGGAGATTCATGAGCGATGATGTAGACCTTCTTTTAGGTGATTGTTTTCCCTGGTTTTTCCTTTGCATAAGTTGGAGCAGATTATTCTTGCCTCTACATACGTTGACTACGCAGTGTCTACCTGTGTACACTTTGACAACAAGTGCCAAGCGACGAAGTTGTGCTAATCGGGTAACGTGGGTCTGATGAATCATAGCTCAAGCAGTTTAGGTGACCATCAGGTGATTTGAAAGTGCCGTAACTGTCGAAATTAATTCTCATATCAACCCATAATCATCCCACTGCAGGGTTACCGTTTTCCCTTTAATTGTAGGTGATTACAGCTTACTCTGCCACGCTGCTTCAATGCGGATTGGCAGAGAGTACTTTCAAGCCCCCTGAATGCCACCTAGTTGGCTTAACGGCTGTCATCCATCGACAATCACTTACGTCATTGTATCATAAAAAAAACACAAAAATAATATTAAACGTATAAGTACATAGCACATCATATTTTTTATTGATTTAAACCTAACTTAAACAAGATCATTAGCCACTCCAACAAAACCCTTGTCAAAACTTAAGTCTGAAGCACCATTTATTTGAACAATATCCTACAATAATGTATGGAGATTAGGCAGAGGACAGACGCGCTCGGCCGACGTTGATCCGACATGATACATCAATGTCGCGGTGGACAGTGGACACTCCCCTTTACGGTTTGTCCCGATAAGTTAGTACGGAGAATGCTTATCCCAAAAATTTTAGACACGAAGGTTTGTATGAATGAATACGTGTGTGGATATTTTTTACTCTCATATAAAACGATTTGACGGATTTGTTTCAAATATTCATTTATAGATAAAGCAAGAAAAATAATTGGCCAGCATAAGTTAATGGATAGATAGATAGATAATAAGCTTTATTTTCAAAACACATAGTGATACAGTAAACAGTAAAAGTTACATACAAGACAAGTGTATTTTTTTTTCTTGACGATGTTGTGCAAGCTAGTGAAGCGCTAACGGGATACGCTTCACCAGCAACATTGGTTTTACGTGGGCGAGGTGTCAACCCGCCGCACAACCCCCGACATGCTGGAGAACCACACCCGTCGTTGGTCAGCGAGTCCATCGGACTTAGCCGGTTAGTGTACTACCGACCATTCCCCTATCCGCCACCTTGGGGACGCTTCCCTACGCTGTGAGGGCCAGCGCGGGGTAGAGAAGTGTATTTGCAACAAGGCGGCCTTATTGCTCAAAGCAATAATTTCAAGGCAACCTTAGGATAACGAAATTCTGTATGGAGTGGGCAGGGCTAGCAAAACACAATAAATAGCAGGATTATTAACGCTAAGTGTAAATGTTTTTTCAGCACCTATTGCTTTCATATCATATCATATTAACCCATAATCATCCCACAGCTGGGATACGGGTCTCCCTTCAATCGAAGGTGATTAGAGCGTACTCTGCCACGCTGCTCCAATGCGGATTGGCAGAGGTCGGTGTTGTACAAACCGCCGTAAGGCCACCGACTTGGCTTAACGACTGTCATCCGTCGACAACAGCCGGGACCGACGGCTTAACGTGCCCTCCGAAGCACGGAGAAGCTCTGAAATGAAATGAAATGAAATCGTTTATTTCAGAAATTAGACCTTCACAGGCACTATTTCTTGTCATTTACAATTTGTATATATATGTTTAAAGAAAATAAACTACGTTAATACTACCACCATTTCGGACACAAGCAAAATAGCCACCGGTAAAAGAACTGGCGAAAGAAACCCGGTTACGGCCTTTTTTGTCATTTAGCAATTTTTTTCTTTCACTCGTTTGTTACAATGTATGAGTAGGTACATTTATAAGAATAAATAAAATACAGATACATGTACATACAGAAATCAAGCACTAAACGCGGGAAGTCGATCCAAATAGCGCTATGGTCAAATCCTAAATATGTCGAATATGTAGATGTTTATACAGTTCGAGATAACGAAACCCATCCAAACACTGGCTGGGGTCGACGTCGCTTAACTTGCGTGTTCATATTAGAGTGCAACACACAGCGACGCCATCGAGCTTCATATTCCTCAATTAGCACCAATTACGGAAACAAATGAAGTTATTTAAAAAATTGTAGTTCGCTTAAAGTGCCGTCAATTGTAAAATATTTATTACAGCACGTATTCAATGTTTTATAAAGTTGTATGTGTAAATATTTTTTATAAACTTACTACCTACTACACTTGTTTAAAGGACATTTTTGTATTACTAACAATTAATAGATTTTTTTCTGAAATAAATTTATTTATTTATTATTATTAAAAAAATCGAATTCCTTATTAACCCAACGTTGTGTTTGACCACGGATTTGCATTAAAGCTTGTTAACCGACAAATTAGCACTGACCGCTGCTGCTGATGTTGAATATTTTGTATAGGTTTAACAACAGTATGAATTTAGGGTACGTTATAAAAAAAAAAACATCTAAAGTTAAGAATTGAACGTTGTTATTGTCATTTCGTTTGATTACTTGTGCGGAAGGAAAAAGATTGGTTTGCACCCTGGTATAAGACTTCTAAAGTTGATAATATAAAATACTTGATAATCTAAAAAATTGTGGCGACACCTATCGCCATACAGAAGAACTACAGAGTGAAGAAAAAGTTCACAATGCGAACACATGACGTCATATACGACGACACTTAGAAATCCTGAATCACGCTATCGAAGTTTCTACGATATGGAGATATATAGACAACCTCCGACACATACATTGTCGGAGCCGCGGTTCCCCAGGCATGACACCCAGCCTGGCCGGAAGATCTTCCCTTTGTGGCGGTCGAGCACATCGCCATCGCTCCCGCTACAGTGGTGACCCCGACGTGATTGGAAGCAGCCTTCTCCATCATATCTCCTCATCAGCTCTGACGTCATCACATTCTTCACTCCTCAACTTGAAGCCTCATCATCAGCAGTCTCACAGCACTCCAGCCACGGGGAAAATCAGGTTCATCGCAGCCGACTCACCGAGCTACCTGTTCCTGCACCCCTTATCCCGACTCACTGGGATAACCCTCATCCCGACTCACTGGGATATTCCTCATCCAGATTCACTTGGATAACCCTCATCCCGACTCACTGGGATATTCCTCATCCAGACTCACTTGGATATTCTGCATCCCGACTCACTGGGACATGCATCATCCCGACTCACTGGGACATCACTCATCCCGATTCACTGGGATACATCAAGTACGCACGCTCACGCCCGACTCACTGGGACACTTGGAGCACGCACACTCAAGCCCGACTCACTGGGCAAGCTAACGAGAAGCACAGACTGCTGATCATCATCTCATCGGACCTTCGATCCTGGAGGGGAGTACTGTGGCGACACCTATCGCCATACAGAAGAACTACAGAGTGAAGAAAAAGTTCACAATGCGAACACATGACGTCATATACGACGACACTTAGAAATCCTGAATCACGCTATCGAAGTTTCTACGATATGGAGATATATAGACAACCTCCGACACATACATTGTCGGAGCCGCGGTTCCCCAGGCATGACACCCAGCCTGGCCGGAAGATCTTCCCTTTGTGGCGGTCGAGCACATCGCCATCGCTCCCGCTACAAAATCTAAGATGTTTAAAAAAAATTTTTCTATCTAAAACTAAAATGTTATATTCTTCTCTTATAAGTCAACTAGCTTCTGTCCGCGGCTTCGCCCGCGTGGCCTACTAACAATTAGTATATTTTACTTCAGAGACGGTACCGTGCCATCCGGTCCGGTTCGGCCCGGTCCGGTCGGCCGGTCCGAAGGGTCCGGTCCTTATCATATAAGGAACCTACATATGCCAAATTTGGAATATCTAGACCCAGCGGTTTGTGCTGTGCGGTTGATATACCCTCGCCACTACGTTTGCGTATATCTCGCTTTCCCGTGGGAATTTTGAAAAATCCTTTCTTAGTACACCCCTAGACGTCGTAAGGAACCTACATTCCAAATTTGAAATCTCTAGACCCAGCGGTTTGGGCTGTGTGTTGATATACCCTCGCAACTACGTTTGCGTATATCTCGCTTTCCCGTGGACATTTTGAAAAATCCCTTCTTAGTGCTCATCTTGAGAACTCAAGAAATAGTCTGTCCAAATTTCAAGTCTATTTATCGAGTAGTTTAGGCTGGGCGTTGTCCGTAAGTCACGGTTTCGATTTACAGATTTAAGAACTTTCTACCCCCAATTCTCCCTCTTAGAAATTAATTATCAGAAAATCTTGAAACATGTGTTTTTTTTGTTTGCTTTGTAGAGTATTTATATGAAGTTTTATTTGAATCGGGCCACGTGTTTTTGTTTCTTCATACAAACTTTGGCACCCCATTTCGCCCCTTTAGGAATGGAATTTTTAAAAATCCCTTCTTAGTGCTCCCCTAGAATACTCAAGGAACATTCTCTCCAAGTTTCGAGTCTATAGGTTCAAGGGTTTAGGCTGTGCGTTACCTGTCAGTCACCCTATCACGGTGTTGTTTTATATGTATATATAATATATAAATATATATAGAAGATAGTCTTATTTTACCTCATGTGAATCAGAAATACTGTATTTTTTTGAAAAAAGTTAGCAACCTTTGCTTACAATACAACTAGTTATAGTACGGAAAGGATAAATAAGGCACTTCAAAGGGTAAATTCCACATTAAATTTCAGGTCTCTCTATTTATCAATAAATTATGTGCAATATGGAAATCTAGACATTAAAATTATGTACCTATACCTAATATAAATATTGGAAACAAAAATGTCACTATAAATGTAATTTCTGTCACAGAAATATGATATCGCTTCAGGTACCTAATCGTAACACCTGTTATGCAAAACACCCTGAACGTTGACTTTCAGCGTTGAAGCGCTTAAAAGCTTTCAGTGAGGCAGAGGGCGTTCGGTATAAGCGCTTTATTAATAAAAATACACCTAGAGTCTGGCATGTCAGGAAACTGCGGAGATCCCTGACATAGAGAACTAGAAGTGACAAAGTCAGTACAGGTAGTACAGTCTACAAATGAAAGAGGTAACCTGTTAATAAAAAGAAACGTACGATATTTTAATTATGAATGACAAAAAAGGCCGTAAACTGGTTTTCTTTCGCCATTTCTTTTACCACAAACAAAAGAAAAATGACCACTGCTTTTACCAGGTCATTTTGCTTCTGTTTTCGAAATGGTAGTAGTATTTATAGTAGATTAATTTATACAAAATATCATTTATTTACAACTGTACACTCTGACAAGAGAACGTGTTTGTGAAAACTCTGAATAAAAGTTTAGAATTTGAATTTGTAAATTTTGACAAATATATTGAAAAGCTTGTAAACGTTCAAGTATATACTATTTAATAGATACTTTTTATATTCATAAACGCAATTGAATAGTTATATTGAGCATAGCGAAAGCTATCATTAATTCAGTGATGCATATTTTTGACTATGGGCAAAGGTCAAAATATGATCAATAGATTTCCGGAAAACTACTGATACCAGCTAACTAGCTGCTGACATCGACTGCAGCAGGCACAGGAAAAAAACGTTAATTGTTAACGATACCTCCAAAACGATACTCCTAAATAGAGATTAAGAAGTTTTTTTATTTTATTTACCATTTTCCCATTTTGGTAATGTATTATAATCAGGAAATCAACAATATTATTAGTGGCATCGCTAAAAAATGCTATTTGTTAAAAGTACCATGGTTGCTTGGGTTTTTGGGGGTGTCGTTAAACTATGAACCGAAAAAAGGAGCACATTTCATACAATGTCTCTTCCAGAACCAATGTCTCATTGACATCAAGAACACAACAATGTTTTCGTTCGATCAGAGAGACTCGTGCTGCTGAAATGAAGTTGGGTATTAGAGCCGGTTCTATTCCCGTCACAATTCACATTTTGTTTATAAAATTAAATCGAACTATCTGCACTTTAATGATGATAACATGACGGAGATTTTAAGCCTCTTATATCGAAAAAGAAGCAAAATAATGTGAAAAAGGACTCTTTTATGTGTGAAGCAAATTGTTGAATTGTTAAAGCTATAATTTGCCAAGTTATTAATTAAGAAAAACGCTTTTTTGTTCTTTGATTACTTTTTTAAAGTCACAGCTTGGCAAACGAGCATTTGCGTCACCTTATATCCCACCCGATAAGGTGGAATGATCAGCGCCACCCGTGGAGCATGGAGACACCGGGGTAGTCACTGAGCCATAATTGTCAGCCTTAGATCGCTTCAAATATTTCATACGTCAAACAAAAGTTCAAAACGACCTACATTCCATGCCCTGTATATCACCTTTAAAACCTTGTTTAATTTATTTTTATTATCACCGTTACACGTCACAAATAATCGAAATTATAATTTATTATTAGTACATTCTAGGGTGGGAAGCGAGAGCCATGTGTAGCAATAATGCGTAAAAAACTCATCTCCGTCCCCCCCCCCCCCCCCCCTCTCACCCCTTCGTCTCACCCCCCGGTCTGGGTGAAATATGATGTTTTCCCAACCAGCGGGACGCGATTAGAAAATTCGTCGCGGAAAATGTGTAGTGATGATAGTTTTCATACGAAAGTAGGCGGGTATGAATTCGATATGAAGATTACTTTTCGTTGAAACCTTTCAGAGAAATTCTGGGTCATGTTTTTTTGTATCAGATATCTATTACACTGGATATGCATCTATTTGAGTGATGTTTTCTTAGTATATATTTCCTCTTTCCATAATTAGTTTCTAAAGCATTATATTATATTAATAAACACATCATTATGTTAGTAGAAGACGGTAGTGCGATGATTGTGCACTTTGGTATAGAAGCATGAAATTTCTACCATGGATAGAGTGTCCCACGGTGATCGTTTTAAGATGTGGAGGGAAGTCAGATTCTTCCTCTGTGAGTGGGGGGAAGGGGGCAAAGGGGGTGAATTCCACGTCTTGATGATTATTTTTTTACTGATCCGTTAATGTTACTAGGGCTTGTATGGTGTCGTTTTCATATAAACCGAATACAAGGAATTCATTTTTAACAATAAAAATGTATGGTCCCATACAAAAAAATTAAAAATACTGCCAAAAAGTAAAAAGTTCCGCTACGTTTTTTTTGTAAGCACGTTATTTTTACTTTCAAATCTTAATTATTATGATATTTAAAAAATACTGTGTTATAGCTTATTTAATGTAGTTTACAAATATATATAATTGTAGTATACTTTTCATACAAAAACTATTTTAAAAAAAAGAAGAACGTGCAAATTCCAGAATATGCGCGCGGTGATTCAGTGAGATGTAGGTACGCGTAGCGACAAATTTTCATAATGTACTATGGTCATTTGTTATAAATATTTATAGCAATGCTACTAGCCATTATGCGACGTAGTTTTAATGTAATCAAATGTAAGAAATGTGTTTTTATTCTTCTTCTTTTCTTAATTAATGGCGTTTCTGTCGTGTCTTGACGACACATTGACAATTTCGCCAATGTCGAGTATTTAAATAAACACTTTTTATCAAAAAAGTACACTTTAAAAAAGCAACGTGGTACGGTGAGGATCCGAGGTCGCCATCTTGACGACCTTCGTTGACAAGGCGGCGATCTCGAATCTGTGTTTTTATTGCTTCCACGGAAAAAAAAACATTTAATAATTTTGACATAGAGAAGGTTACTAATAAAACGTCAGAAATAAAAGTAAAATGATGATGACATTTGAGTGCAGCTTTGTTACATTTGCATCTTCCAGTACACCCTTTTTTAACGCTGCACCTAATTAACTCAGCACATAAAGTTGCTACTTCAAGTAGCATTGTCCAGACTGGCTACCATTCGTTCGAATCTTTAATCCAACCCCAGTTAGATGGTTCAGGAATATCTGGAACTTTTGTTAAAGATTGCATCCAAATGTAAGCCTGATAAGAAGCACGTTTTATATATTGCTAGAGTGCCTTTTTTGTGGGGGGGTATGTTCTCTATGGCTCGGGATTTTTGGGTAAAGAGTTTTTTTTCTGGCTTCATTTAAAGTCAGCATTTCACTAATGCGGTCATACATTAAAACCACAAATCTGCAATGAGTCGTCGCTTATTTGTTGTGGCATTGTTGTCATTTCTTCAAAGGCGCTGTTTACTTCTGGAAAAGATCGCCATGTTTCCCATGCTGTTTTTTCCCTCTACCAACAAAAGTGAACTCCGTATCACACCCTGTGAACGCATGAAAGACGGGAACGTACTCACATTGTGACAAACTCATTGACGCTACCAGGTCGTGTAGCGGAACCTTGAGCCAACACCAAATGCAACCTGTAGTTCAGATAAATATATCTTTCTGAAGAATGCCACAGCCAGTACTAATACATCTGTGTCTACGGTGCGTATTGTCACTCTGCTAAATCCTTTCTTTACTGCACCAGCTAAATGCAAAAACATTCGGGTGTCAGCTTCGTCGTGAAAACATGGGGCTATGTCACGTATATCTGAGATATTGATAAAACAGAGAACTTCGATTCAATGTGTCGCGTATATTTCTTTTTCTCCTGCCTGTAAAGAACAAGTTGTTGTGATAAAAATAAAAACAATTCGGTCTTGTTCTCATTCACTGAAAGGAAACTCTTCCAGTTCTTAGGCGTCGCATGCGTGGGAAGCCACTCTTTTCCTTGTGCCTTTTTCTCGTAAAGCAGCTTTAAAGCTCAACTCAAACAACTTGCGCCGATAGCTAGATAGATAGATGTTTTCACGATGAAGCTGACTGAATGTTTTTACATTTAGCTGATGCAGTAAAGAAAGGATTTAGCAGAGTGACAATACGCACCGTCTGTAGACACAGATGTATTAGTACTGGCTGTGGCATTCTTCAGAAAGTTATCTTTATCTGAACTATGGGTTGCATTTGGCGTTGCCTCCAGTTTCCGCAAGACCTGGTAGCGTCAATGAGTTTGTCACAATGTGAGTACGTTCCCGTCTTTCATGCGTTCGCAGTAGGGTGTGATACGGAGTTCTTTGCTGGTAGAGGGAAAAAACAGCATGGGAAATATGGCGATCTTTTCCAGAAGTAAACCTTTGAAGAAATGATGACAATGCCACAACAAATAAGCGACGACTCATTGAAAGATTTGTGGTTTTAATGTATGACCACAATAGTGAAATGCTGACTGTAAATGAAGCCAGAAAAAAACTCTTTACCCAAAAATAATGAGCCATAGAGGACAAAAGCGGCACTTCAGCAATATATAAAACGCGCTTCCTATCAGGCTTACATTTGGATGCAATCTTTAACAAAAGTTCCAGATATTCCTGAACGATCTAACTGGGGTTGGATTAAAAATTCGAACGAATGGCAGCCAGTCTGGACAACACTATCCCCACTATCACTATGTTAATTACGTGCAGTGCAGCGTTAAAAAAGGGTGTACTGGAAGATGCAAATGTAACAAAGCTGCACTCAAATGTACAGCACTTTGCTTTTGTACTGGTGACTGCTGGTTAAACGTCATTTTACTTTTATTTCTGATGTTTTATTAGTAACCTTCTCTAAGTCAAAATTATTAAATGTTTTTCTCCGTGGAAGCAATAAAAACGCATTTCTTTCATTTGTTTACATTAAAACTATGTCGCAAAATGGCTAGTAGCATTGCTATAAAATATTAATAACAAATGACTATAGTACATTATGAAAATTTGTCGCTACGCGTACCTACATCTCACCTAATCACCGCGCGCATCTTCTGGAATTTGCACGTTCTTCTTTTTTTTAAAATAGTTTTTGTATGACAAGTATAATACAATTATATATATTTGTAAACTACATTAAATAAGCTTTATCACAGTATTTTTTAATATCATAATAATTAAGATTTGAAAGTAAAAATAACGTGCTAACAAAAAAAAAGTAGCGGCACTTTTCACTTTTTGGCAGTATTTTTAATTTTTTTGTATGGGACCATACATTTTTATTGTTAAAAATGAATTCCTTGTATTCGGTTTATATGAAAACGACACCATACAAGCCCTAGTAACATTAACGGATCAGTAAAAAAATAATCATCAAGACGTGGAATTCACCCCCTTTGCCCCCCTCCCCCCACTCACAGAGGAAGAATCTGACTTCCCTCCACATCTTAAAACGATCATTGTGAGACACTCTATCCATGGTAGAAATTTCATGCTTCTATACCAAAGTGCACAATAAGGCTCAAATATGGCACAACCGTCTTCTACTATGTCACACAATTTTGCACTATTTACTTAAACAACGAAAAAAGCTACATTTAACACATCTTACAGGCTAGTGAGCCTATGTGCAACAAGGCGGTCTTATTGCTTTAATATTAGTACAGAAAAAAAAGTATTTTTTTTATGTCGCGACAATGGCAAACAATATATTATTATATGGTTGCAACCGCCGTATACTTATAGACAGACGCTTTTAACAAGTGTATTTATTAAATAAGAGACATAAAAAGTCGAAGGTCAAACACGATCCAATATATGTAGGATTTAAAAGTAAGCAAAATATGAAATCCTGACATTACCTCTCATTTCTTCCCGCGATAATGTAGGCATAAATCACGGGGTGGCCAGTCCTCCAAGGATCAAAGCTATATATCAAGCTAATGTTGATATGATATGTTAAATAAATAGCGACGCTAGGATATTGGGTTTGGGACGGGAATCGAAAATGAATGTGACACGCAAACAAAGATGATACGTGGACGTGTGAGGTTCTTTTTTTTTACTATTAAAGTACAAAACAAAATGGACATTTACCAATCAACTGTAGAGTACCTATAGGCTTTCCAAACCTATATTTAATATTTGACATATGCACCCCTATAAAGTTCTATAAATTATTACCAGGCAACAATAAACAAAAAAACTCAACACTTTATAGAGGTTTTTATTTTTTTGCTTTAATAGTGAAGGGACATGTTTTTAACCACCATCGACTATATCCAATCCACAGGTTGTGTACATTTTTCAATTAATAAAGTGTATATTAAATATATTCATTTAATTGACTAATTATGACATTGTATACATAATCATTATTAAAATAAGTAATTAAAATTAAATATTTAAAAAGGTAGAATAATTGTATTTAAAAATGTTTTATTTTAATACATGCGTATTTTATATAAAACAAAAATGTTGAGGGAAAATAAAATACTTACATACAATGTATATTGTATCAGTGTGTGGAATTGATAAAAACTTCTTCATATAATCAATTTGTTTTAGGAAATAGAATCAGTAACGGCACATACATCACTAATTGAGCTGTAACCGAACTGTCAAATCCTTATTACTTATAATATTATTATAAACTAGTTTTTCCATGCGACTTCGCTCGCGGTTAATTTTATGATAAAGATTTCGTATAGCGAGACTTGTGGCGCCATCTGTTGGTCGGCAATTGCAAATTGCAGCGCCATCTATAGTAGAAAAAATATTTTCCCATTGGAATGACATACTTTCACGGGATAAAAAGTAGCCTATGTTGGGCTCTGTACCCCTGACAGACCCCTGTTTGTTTGTTATTACTTCACGCCTTGACTTAGCAGCCGATCATTATGAAAATTTGCATACATAATTGTAGCCCAACATAGGCTACTTTTTATCCCGTGAAAGTATGTCGTTTCAATGGGAAAGTATTTTTTCTACTATAGAGGGCGCTGCATCGGCCAACAAATGGCGCCACAAGTGGCGCTATGGGTTGTTTTGTTGTCAAACGAGATCTATGTCATAAAATTAACGCGAACGAAGCCGCGGGGAACAGCTAGTATAAAATAAAGGATTGGAAAGCCAATAACTAGAAACGTTTATTCGGAGAGTATGTATTTCCAGGCACTATCTCTAGTCAAAAAGTACATTCAATAATAAACGATTGTCTAATGAATCTGCTCTAGAAGCTACTAGGTACCATTTCGGAAACTAAAACAAAATGACCATTGGTTGAAGAAATGGTGAAAAAAAATTTTTGACGAAAAAAAGTTCTTCCGTCGTAATATTATTAAAATTGAATTAAAAATTCTGAAATTTTGAGGATCCGACGACATCAACCGGTATCTAAAATTCTCATAGGAAATCATTACAATAGTACCTAACTTAAAACGTAATGTAAATAAATTGATGTGAGCTCATGACACATCTAAACCGCATGAATTTCAATTTACACGATAGATACCTATCTGTGACGTATCACTTTACCTTCCCTATACATTTTCCCCGCGATCGAGAACATTCTTTAATGATATTATTGGGAAATAGGCTCAGGCGGTCCCTCTTATGTTGACAAAAATTCAGTATCACTATAGAACATCGGAGCCAATAGGGCGTGTCGTTTCACACTATCTACAAAAGAAATTACATGTTGCTATCAGTGGGGAGGAGGGGGGTTGTGACGTCACTCGAATGTGATGGAAATTGAGGATTTGTTTACCCATATTCTTCTTACACTTTTGACACTAAAAGGTGGCACGGGCAACGCCCTGCCTCGTGTGGGTTTGCCTGTTTATGTGTGAAATAATGGGTTTAGTGAGTGTCTCTGTTAGAAGGTAGACGTAGCATGGTGAAAAATTATGGTTTTTGTTATTACATCAAATTGTCGATATGTTGAACATCAAAAAAAATTTTTTTTTTTAATTTGAATCTTTAATAAATACTAAGGCTACACACATTCAATATCCTAGATTTTTAAAGTTAAGATTAATTTTAGATTTTCAGAATTTTTCTATTATATTATTAAATTTTATAGACGTTTTAATATAATCACAGAGGTGCAGTAAAGTTGAGGTAGCAAACTTTACCTACATATATTTTTCAGGTACTAAATAACAAATCATTGGCACAAACTAACACCGTAAGCCAATAGAAATTTAGTATCGTTCGGCTCAATTCAATTTATTTAGCGATTTTCAGAGCAAAATATTAGGGAGGCCTATTTATCAGAGTTCGGGAGGCGTCGCAAAACCAACACATCTATCGTGGCTCGCACCTCACATACAAAATAGTACGATTGCGTAATATATTCCTGTGTCGTTCCGCCATTTTTCTATCGACTTTTTCTTCGTTTAATTTGCGAGTATACATTTTGAGGTGTCAATGAACAAAATGTATTTTTGTGAACACACATAACGCCTCTATACTATTAGACATAGTATTTATAATTCAGTGCATGCATAAATTACCTAGATCCTATCTAATATTACTTAATATTAGTATAGATATTCTTTATAATTATCACATTCCCAGCAGTGAAAAAACATCGTGAGGATCATGTTCGATTTTGTATTTCAAAGGGTGAAACAAACCAATAGAATAGTCAGCAAATTAGTATGATATCACTGACTGACTGATCAACAAAATATTTTTATATTGCAATCTTACCATATGATTTCCTGTAACATGACTATTCTCAACGACATAATATATAAAGTCAACAAAACATATACAATGATCTTGTATAACATTATTATCACTCATACAATAGCGTACTCACATACGTAATAATATGCCGTAAATTCAAACGATATAGTGCCTAATAGAGGGCCGGGCAGAAGTCCAAGCTTATCTAAGAAAGCGTAAAATTTATGTTAATGATACTCGCAGGGAATAACATAACGTTAAACCAAAGAAGAAAATATCCTAAGATAACGTGTCCTCGTTAAATGACAAAAGGGGACTATTCTGTACTCGTTCGATTCTATTTTCGTTTAATTCGAGCACATCTACAATGAAACAGAATGAGTAATCGCGCCAGCGTAATGCGGGCTTTATACTCTCGCGAAGTTGAGCGAATACGAGAGTGTAGACGGGTTTTCCGTCCTACTTCGTTTTTTCTTCTCATTTTTCCTCTACCTTCGTGCTTCACTTCACTTTGGTCAAACTCACAAGACTTTAGAGCCTTTTTATGGCCGAGTTAGATTGCATTTTCATCAAACATGTAAAAACCAATATAATCATTATATTATAAGATAAATACATAATATTATAATAAGCCACGTATTAGTAATCACAAAATCTGGTCATAATAGTAATAATATAAGTACTGAGCGCTTGTTACTTATTCAGCAACAAGCTACTATAAAACGTTTGGTAGTAAAATCGCTCGTAAAATAAAAGGACAACAAACTCTGCTATCTAGATGACCAATAGTTGATCGGATTACACTATAGTTAAAATATTTATGTCATACGGCAAGCAAACAAACAAGCGGATTACAATTAAAAAAGAAATAGGGTGGGACATCTTTCACCTCACCGGACCGCACTCATCGAACGAACGACATTCTGTGGCACTTCCTCGATTTATAAATAACTAGCTTTTTGCCCGCGACCTCGTCCGCGTGAAGTTCCGGCCTCGTTCCCGTTGGAACCACATTGAATTTCGGGAAAAGCTATAGCCTATGTCACTCCCTGATAATGTAGCTTTCTACTGGTGAAAGAATTTTTAAAATCGGTCCAGTAGTTTCGGAGCCTATTCATTTCAAACAAACAAACAAACAATCAAATCTTTCCTCTTTACAATATTAGTATAGATATAAATATTCTATTACTTTAAAAATATATGCAAGCTCTATACTCTCGCTAAGATGATAGAAGTGAAGTGATGTGAAATAAAGTTATAGTAATAATTTTATTCGTTGATTTATAAATATTTTGATTTAAGGAAAAATGGATTGGTTTTATTTGGATTAATAATTAAACTGGGCCACCGAAGACGCAAGCTAATATAAAATGACTACGACACGGTAATACTATTATATATAGATAGTTTTACCGTGACTATAGCGTGTGACAATTTTTAAGAAGGGTTTTAAGAATCGCCTCCGAAAAGTACAGTGGCACGCAAAAAACATAGCTCGAAGCGTCCAATTCATTCGCCCCCTTACCCGGTTATCGGCGGTTTATCATACGCCCGGGGCCCACTGTAACTCCTCCTAAGATTATTTTAAGCTTCAACCCTTAACGTTTGATTAAACTACCATTCCTAGACGGCCCTTTCGCGCAAACAGTACCGCTAAAAGGGTAGGGACGTCAACAGTTTTTTGTTGTATTAAAAAAGAAAAGTGTAACGTATTAGCACAGGTACCATAAGTTTAAAAAACAAAATACCCAAATGAAAAAATACGTAAAGTATAATTTATTTATTAAATATATTTTTTAATATAATTTTATAACTAGCGAAACCTACGCCACTTCTTTTGCATGTATGTATCCCGATTTTCCCTTGGGAATTTCGGAAGATCCTTTCTTATCGGACACCTACGTCATACGATGAACACATCCCTGAAGTTTCAAGTCTTTACGATCAGCGGTTTAGGCTTTGCGATGATCCGTCAGTTAGTGGACCTATCATTGATTTATAATATGTCATAAGTACTCATAAGTCAATGGGACTTACCAGGACTTACAATATTCATCATCATCATCATCTCAGCCACAAGAAGTCCACTGCGAACCGTCGCGCTGGAAACGTTTGGTGGAAGCCATGTCAGCATTGTCAGCCATGTGGACTCTTGTCTTCTTGTCGTGGAGTTGATGATGATAATAATGTACCTATCCTGCACTTTTATGTATTTTTGTATCATCTAGTATTTTATAATTCTTTGCTCAAGGGTTCGGTCGTTCTGTAAAAATATAAACCCAAGAGGTACGTTGCAATTTTTACCCCATTGTCACAGAAGACGAATGTGTGGGTCCCCTTTCTCATTTGTATGACTGTGTTTAGAGTTGTTTCCACATTTTAAACCGAAATGGAATAATAAAGAATAGATAAATTGGAAAAAATACATATTTAAAAATCTTTTAATTTTTACAAATTAATAATGTACTTACTACTTAGGTAAGTATGTAATATTCGTTTACATTACCTGATGGTGGGGCCTGGTGCTAGTGAAAAACCTTAAACAGCATCAGCTAAAAATGTTAATCCAATAAGCAGTTAGCTTGTTTTCCAATTATTTTCAGACAGTCAGTCACCCCACCTAATTCAGTACTTTACTGAAGTCCCACTAAAGTCCCGTCTCACATTTATTTTTATTTTTAAATAGTGACAAATCACACAGATTTCGCCCCAAAGTAAGTTCAAAACTTGTGTTATTGAATACTAACTCAACGATACTATATTTTATAACAAATACGTATAAGTTAGATAAACATCCAAGACCCGAGGCCAATCAGAAAAAGTTCGTTTTTCATCATGACCCGACCGGGATTCGAACCCAGGACCTCCTGGGTAGCGGTCTGGTAACCATTACGCCGCGGAGGTCGTCGAGTTTGATGGTCCATTGAAAGAGATTAGTAAATGGCAAATAATCACTACAGCATACTATCAAATACATAGATACTATACCTATCGTCAACGTAAACCCCCAGAGCCACCAGTTTCACTCTTTTTACACCTATAATGATTCAGTACACTCACTAAAACCACATTGATTTACAGCTAAAACGACCAAATCCATTTGCAATCCGGTCCCAAAACTATTCCAAATAAAAGGAATTCCTCGTACAATAGAACCTGGGGAGAGAAAAAAATATAATAATTCAAAATGGCGTTTCGGCCACTTAATAACTGGCTGACACCATTGGGAAAAATAATTTAATTTTTCTATGTTGCCGTCCTTTTTTTGTGCTGTAAAAATATGTTGCTGTCTCTGTCCAACAATTTCACAGCCTACCCCCAGAGAAAGTTCAGTTTGTTCAAATGTCATCTAATGTTCGGATAGGAAATATTCTAGTTTTTGTTCGTAACTTCACCTGAACTTTTATGGATTATGAAATAACTGTACAAACTTGTTTCAAAACATTTAATTTTGATACTTTGTCTCCTCAATACCTTGGTAGTTTAATAGAGTCTAGCTTATAAACATGTAATATTCAAAATATACTGAATGTCACTTACATTATTTTCATTTCAGAAAATCATACAAGAAAGGAATAGTTAAGTAATCAAAAATAATAGTTTTTTTAATATGGATTTATATTTTACTTACATAATTATTATAAACATGTGACCCAAAACTAAGATACTTATACATAATAACTAAGATGTTTATTTACACTAAAAGGAAAGTTCAATTTTCTATACTTCAAAACGGTTTCTAGAAAAGAATGTAACCCAACATCCAACATAATTAAGATTCTCGAAAAACCCTTTCCATAAATAACGAACTAATTCAACATACAAAGCAACCTCAAGGCAACCATAAAACTAGGCAAAAACTATATTTACCGAGGTCGCTCGGGGGCAGGTGCGAGAGTAATATTCTAATGTGAGAGGGACCCGCTATCCATAATAATATCCCGCCACCCTTACTAAAACTATGAAACATGCTACACGAACAACAGTTGCTTTTTTGTTACATTTATTTTGAGTACCTACCTACGGTAAAAAGCATTTAGGTAGGTACCTACATTTAATTTTATGTATTTATTGAGTGAATCCATGTTTGTTTAGTCTTTATTAGTATCGGTGTACCTAGGTAGGTAAGATGAAAAATAATTAATTCAACACAGACGAGATTTAAATCCTAAAGTATAATGTAAAAAAAATACATGAAATAGGATTTAAAACTCGTCTGTTTTGGAAATAAAAATATTTTTTAAGTATATGTAAGTACATATATGATATGTATTCGTATTATAATTAAGCCATTAACACATTAATAAATAAAATTATATAATTTTATAAGGTGCCATCTATGAACCGGCATCGGAACTAATACGTGACGCAGAAATTGAAAATACAATGCTGCATTACATTCTATATGTACGCTTACAAAAAATAGCTTAGTTTATCAAAATGATCACAGATGGCACTAAAATTAATTTAAAAAGTAAAAAAGGTACAGTTTACATAGGATTTACAGGTAAAAATAAATTGTTTTTAATTATAATCATAAATTTTATTTTTACAAATAGTGATCATATTATTTATTTTTATTAACTGTTTGTTCACAGTATTTACTCATACAGATTATTTATTTTATTTTATTATAATGATTAACTACAAAGTATATGCTCCTATCTTATTTACTCAATGATTTCTAATGTAAATTATAGCATCTGAATCAATACATGACGGTTGGAAATGTTACTTACCAAAGTTTTTTCAAGTAAGTACCTACCTAGTGGAAATCTTTATCAACACAGTAATGTTTTCACCAATATTTCAGCATGCAGCAGTAAAGTTGCTGTCATAACTATTCCATTAACATTATGCATATAACTACGTTTACTTGCGCGTAATTTTTCTTATGTGTTACTGCCCTTATGCTTAGTGTGATACCCTATCCATCTTCGTTCAACGTTTGTATGCATGAGCAAAAATAGTGATCGTAAAACTATCGAACTTTATCTCTTGTTAAATTAAGGCCCAAGTTTATACAATATAATTTTCTCATTAAGTACTAAATTTTGCTTATTTTAGTTTTATATTAGTTGCATTTTAGTATTTCTCCGGGACATCTATTCAAAGGTTTCTCATTCAATATTTGCAGAAAGATTGCACACAAATCCTGTTTTATCTTTAATATTTCTTATTGTTGTTGAATGTGGCTGATATCGTCTGTTATTTGCAAGACACATTACTGGAGAGACGCATAGACTTTGCATTTACCATGACTAATGGAACAATAATGTCGGCATCACCAATATATTTCAATTTAGCCGAATACTGCTTATTTGGTATAAATCTAGGTGTTTTTATTGGTATTATTGTGTATTATAATATTGTTAATAGAAAGAAATATAACACTGTGAATGGATTCCTTTTTGGTGGTAAAAATATGTCGGTTATTTCGATTTCGTTAGCTCTTATTGCAAGGTGAGTTTATAAATATTTATTATTATTGTTGCTTAGAATAGAATACAAAATGGTCTAGTGTTATTTAGGGTACATATTATAATGCAGAAGTAGATAAGACCGAATTTGAAAAGGCCTATGGTCGAAAGAGCGAAAATTTAAACGCCGAATGTTTGCTTATTCGAAAGTTTGAAAACCCGAAAGTCCATTTGTACGAATCTTTTAAATTCGCGCTTTTTCTTTCACGTTCTAAGCTAACATAACCTTCGCATAGGTCACCTAATAAGATAGTAGGTAAGAACTTCCAATGTGTGTGTTAGGTTAGAAGGTGAAAGAAAAAGCGCGAGTCGAGCGAGCAAAGCGAGCGTGCCGCGGCAGCGGCCGGCGATGCGCCAGAAACACACTAAAATTTATTATTTGTTCTAATTATTAAAACAAATTAACCGGAAAACCTACCTTCATTTTCGGTGTTTTGAACAGTCGGTCATTTAAAATGTCGGTCTTAAATGTATTGGTATTTTAAACATTCGGTCATTTAATTTTGGTATTTTGTACAATCGGTTATTTAATTATTTCGGTATTTTGTACAATCGGTTATTTAATTATCGACATTTAATAAAAAATAAAAATAAAATAATTTTTTTTTTATCCTACTACCACTTCAGACGTGAATGGCCTGTTGAGAAGAAGTGCCGCAAGAAACTCAACTATAGCCTTTCTTTAAAAGCCATTTTAACATATATTTTTTTAAATTACTTATACATTAGTAGCATTGCACACAAAAGAAAATAATAGTAACCACAAATTTTTATCTTTAAAATAATCTTCCACTTTATCAAGCAACCTTTTCATCAAGCAACCTTTAATCGTAGATTTAAATTTAAGTAGAGACAAATCTATAAAACTTTGTGGCAGTCTATTGAACATTTTTATGCTTATACCTATGAAACAATTACCAGTCTTATGAAGTCTGAGGCTTGGTACGGCAAGCTTATGCTTATTTCTGGTGTTTAGGCTATGACAGTCTGAATTTTTAAGAAAAGCACCATAGTTTTTGCGTACATACATAATACAATCAAAAATGTATTGGGACGCCACGGTTAGGATGTTAATCTCCTTAAATAATTCCTTAAGCGAGTCGCGTGGTCTAAGGTTGTATATGGAACGAATGGCCCTTTTTTTGAAGTACAAAGATAGTCTGAATGTCGGCAGTTGCGGAGCCCCACAACAGTAGACCATACGACATTACGCTATGAAAATAGCTGAAATACACTAATCTTGCCGTTCCAACATCAGTAAGCTGCCTAATGTTCCTAACTGCATACGCTGCTGAACTAAGTCTTTCTGCCAGGGCCGTAATATGTGCGCCCCATTGCAGTATGTTCAGGCATATGATGCATCGGCATTTCAACCGTTCGATATATTAGTTTTAGATGTTTTAAGTGTAGTTATTTCATCCATAGCTATTTTGAGTTTTCGGCATTATAATACGTACCCGTTATATAAACTTCTACTTTGAGATCTCAAGTTGATATCCATGTTCCAGAAGAGTATTAATAATGGTAGATGTTGATGTGACTCAAAGAGATCTGTGTGATATCCTACCAAAGTTTTGACTATTATAAAGCATTATTATTCTAGTAATATATGAGCACTAAAATCATACACCAGTGCCGTATGTGTACTTGATGAAATAGTGATCTAAATAAGCACTATAGTTGCACTGGAGTCTACATTTTATAGAAAATTTTAAGACAACTAATAGAATCCACTTTTACTAATCCAGAACACGCCCCTTGGAATCACTGAAATCATGCAGATTAGTTCCTAATTCTTGTTTGTTTTTAAATCTTTGTAAAGTCAATTTTCGTTATTTCTAAAATTTAGTTTAAGACGATTTAGCCTAGATAATTTAGAGATGTAGAATTCAGATCTTTTGGTCCTTTTCTGAGTTCTACAAATTTACAAATATTTTCGTATTTGTACTAATCATTTATATGTTTTTTCAGTCACTTAACCAGTATTACGTTACTCGGCGTCCCTGTGGAGATATACTTAAGAGGGACCCAGTATTGGGCATCAGCACTATCATTAATAGTGGTTACATTCCTCACAGCAGTAATTTACTTACCTGGTACGTAAATGTTTTCCTTGCTATGACTTAATTATGAATTAGTTTTTTATCTTATCTCAAGGGTCGCGTACCTTTTATCTGTAATTATTTGCTTTGCTGCTTACCTACTATGTTTGTTTAACCGTTGTAATTTGATACTCTCCGACATATTAGTGATTTGATTCAGCATGACATTGGTGAAGTACGAAATCAATCAATACTTACCTATGTTTGTTAATTTGAATACTTGGTCAAAGTTTTACGATGTTTTATTTTCATTTGCATCATTAGAAGCAAAACAAGCGGTTCTCATTTCTAACTTGCAGCTAATTATTACTATTTATTGAAATCACTTTGAAGCTCTGTAAAGAGAGAGCAGAATGAGAATTTTCAACATCAGTTTTAGTTACAAGATTGTATCTAAGGTCAAGCAGATTGGCACTTAAAAAAGTAACATACCTGCACAGATCCTAACGTAATGGGAACAAATTTTAACATAATGTCAAGCACATAATTATAAGAGGTGATTAATACCATCAACATAATTATTAATTTACAGCTAATTGGTAGATATTACAACAATTGTTCACGATATCAGCAACTTTACAATTTCAGGCCATATAAACCAACTGCAAGATATGCCATTAAGCCATTTAAAGACTGTGCTGACAATTACGAGTAAAGTAGTTACGTCTTTCATTATCAAAGATGGTTTATCTAATCTCAGTTCTAAATTGCAGTATTTAATTTTCCGTATTCAATCAAAATGTTTGTCTCCACAGTCGCTACAAGTCATATACGATTTCTATTTTAAAGATTCTGATCAGGTTATGAATTAGTAAAGCAAACAAGTTGATCGGTTTGGAATTTAGTTTTAATTATGTTACTGATGCAAAAAGTTGTACTAGGAATGTGCTAAAAATCATTTAAGTTACTACTTACTGGATGTTTTCAAGCAGCTATTCATACTTACGCGCCAATAACGCGACTCACGGTTTATAAAACAATGAAAATCGATTGTCGTATGCACTAGGTGTTAGTTCGAACTTCGATTTACGTCAGCGCGTGCCAGCCTTGATGGCGACTAGTATATACATGTATTTGGACACCAATTTGTTGAAAATTTTGAACTCCCATATTTACCAAACAGTAAAACGAAGTGATTAAAATGATACTACTTTTGTTTCCCTTTTTCAGTATTCCACAAATTGCAATTGTCGTCAAGTTTTGAATATTTAGAGATAAGATTCTCATCCCACACGCGTACTGTTGCTGCGGTTTTGTTTGTAATCAGTAAATTGATGCTGTTGCCAATTGTACCTTATATACCTTTACTGGCTTTTAGATTAGGTAAGTTATTATATTTAGCTCTATATTAAAATTACATTTTACTACTACTATCGAGATATAAGTACTAACGTACGTACCTACTTATCTCGATGGACCCAGGTTGGCCGTTGTCGGGACAGTCTGGCCATGTGGGGCTTCATTGATCCATCCCATATCAACTGCGACTGTGGAGCCCCAATTCAAGATAGATACATTTAATAGCTTGCCCAATGTGCCCATCTGAGTGTACTCGGGAGGATCTTCTCATGGCAACCGATAAGGGTGTTGCCGTTGCAAGGTATTGGGCAAATCTGATTTGAGCTGTGTGTAGTCATTGACACCAAAAGAAGAAGAATATCTCGATGTTTGACTACTTTTATGTTTAAAATTTCAGTTACAAACCCATTAGCTGGAAGAATAACAGCAGTGATATGTGTAGCATGTGCCACATTCAGTGCAATTGGTGGTTTAAGAGCCATCGTCAGTATAGGCATTGTAACATCATTCTTGGCAGTGGCCGGTACAGCATTACCAAGTGGTCTTGCACTACTACCTATGGGATTTAAGAGAATGTGGGAAATTGCTAGTCATGGTGGCCGATTAGTGCTTTATGAGTAAGTTTATCGTAATTAAATATTGATTTAAAAATCATATTATTACCAGCGCCCGTCCCTGCGTCACACGGGTATTTGTAAGGAACCCTATTTAAAATATATATAATATAGTCTATGTCACCCGCGTATAGTATATCTTCCAAATAGTTAAAGAATTTTTCAAATTGGTCCAGTAGTTTTTAGTATTCGTTACAACTAAAATTACTAATCTTTATAGTATAGATTATCCTTTCATTACTTCGTCAAAAAAGTCTATCACCTCTTTATTTACTTTGTTATTGTAGTAAATATGAAGTTAAGTAAACAATTAATCTTTTTTGAAGTCCAGATCCTGAATTGGAGCATCATACGTCATTTTTTGCTGTAACCGTTGCACTGAGCACAAATTGGCTATGGAAGATTGCGCTTAGTCAATCCTCGTTGCAGAAACTCCTATCCGTACCAACGATCAGTAAAGCCAGGATATGCTTAGCTGTCTCCTGTATTGGAGTTATTCTGATGAAGCTGTTGTCCTGTTTCCTCGGGCTGGCCTTGTATGCGTGGTTTGCTGGCTGCGACCCATTGTCGTCTGGACAAATAAAAAAACATGAACAAGTAATTATGGATTATTAATTCTGAAGTGATTTATAGGAACAGTCGGACCAGGTTTACAGGTTCTTATAAAGTTTTAGTTAGCCTATCTCGGATAATCTGTTTTTATACATACTTACTTACATTGAATAAATTATGTGCATATGCCGCTGGATGTAGCCCATTTATCATTTATTTTACCGGATAATCTGTTTTTATACATACTTACTTACATTGAATAAATTATGTGCATATGCCGCTGGATGTAGCCCATTTCCAACCGATCATCTGGAAAAGAGGAGGCATTAGTCCAGCTGTGAACAATTTGTGGCTAAGATGACGTCGATAATAATATGATATTATAGTATTATTGTTACTTATGTTTGTTTATCCTGCCTGAAACACAGGAACATCCCAGTTCAGGCACTTTTTTATGAACCTTTAAATATTGTTATTGTAGCTAATAATTTGCTTTAAAAGAGTTTTATTTATTTCATCGTCATCATCATCATATCAACCCATATTCATCCCACTGCAGGGATACGGGTCCCTTCCATGGAAGGGGACATTTTATTATTAAATTTTATCGAAGGGGACCCTTCGATAAAATTTAATATATTTACATAAATAAAATTATACTTAAATTATTTTTCTTCTTTTTTCAGTTAGTACCACAATTTCTCAATAGCCTATCAGTAATGTTTCCTGGTATTTGCGGCATTTTCATTATTTCAATATTCAGCGCAACGACGGGGTGAGCTTAATTTTAAATCAACATTTATTCATACAATTAAAAATAATTAAAAGGTGTCATAATTTTTAAACGGTTTCTTTTTCAGTTGCATCGCTTCAATAATCAATTCGATATCAGGAGTTTTATTCGAGGAATTCATAAGGCCTTGGATGCCACAGAATACAAAAGAATACACGTGTTGTAGATTTATGAAGGTAAGTATACATATACCTAGATGATTTTAGCCTTGGTGTGTGGTTTAAAAAAAAGAGAAAATAAAAATAAAATCATTTATTTGGCAAGTAGATTTACAGGAAATACTTATACACGTCAATTTTTTTTATCGTACTAGCCCTTCCGATGACTGACGGGTATGGCCTATTGAGAATAGTGTCGCAAGATATTCAACAGTTTAGCCTTTTTTTTTTAAAGTCATTAACATAAAAGTGTCTTATGTTATATTATAATGACAGAGAAGTGACACTTTAATATTATGTTTTCAGTTCCTTTGTCTACTTGTCGGCTGTTACTGCGCATGTGTTGTATGGTTTGCTAAAGAGCTTGATCGACTCCAACACGTCGCATCAGGAGTCACAGGAGTGACAGCCGGTACTCTTCTGGGACTCTTCACTTTGGGGATAGTTTTTTCAAGGGCTAATTGTTCTGTAAGTACCAATATAATATAAAAAAAATCCGATCATACGAGTTCATAGCTGCATGTTGCACTGAAGGGTTGAATTTGTTGGCTTTACACTAAAAAAAATTACAACGCCATCTAGCGCTAAGTTGAGCAAACCTTGCACTAAGCAATAAGCATGCATACTTGTAATACATTAACACATAAATTCATATTTTGTCCGGTTGATAAAATACTATACATATTTATAGAACACCCAAATCACGACTGTTCAAATGAAATTTATATTTTTTTTTTCAAATTAGCGTCATCTATAAGTTATATTTAAAACTACAATACTATACTGCACTATCGCCATCTAGACAAAAAGATAGTATTTTTGATAGCGCCATCTGTTGGTTACAACTGCAAAGCACTAAACATTAAGAGGTAAAAACTGTTATAACAAGATACGAAATAAATAACATAGATGGCGTATAATTTCGGAAAAAATCATTTTCATTCTGAAAGTAATATGATCTACGTACAGTCAGATGCACGTCGAGCTTTACACTTGCAGTACAATTTTGGCCCTTATGACATAGAACTTAAGAATGGTACAAAGTCCAATATGTAAAGGTCAACCTGCTTTTGACTGTACTACCTAGATACTACTACTATTACTACCTAGATATTTATTTATATCACGAACTTAACTATATACTTTTTTCCAGGGAGCTTTAAGCGGGTGTTTACTAAGCCTATTGCTTTGTGGGTGGTTACTAATAGGAGCCGAAAATGCTTTTGCTACGGGAGCCCTGACCTTTCAAGGCAAACCATTATCTATCACAGGGTGTGGTAAAGCCAATTTTACATATGTGGAGAATGTCACCAATGTTGTACCTGGCGCTATGTAAGTACTTGATAAAAATAACTTACGTTCTGCAAAATGTTTGAGAAAGGTGGACTCCTGGCTGATTATGATGACCAGAAAGTTGAGAGACGAGGATATGTCATCGTCATTAGTAGGTACTTTATAAAGTAGAAAACATAGGTCCCGCGACTTCTCCCACTTGGCCATGTAGAAGTGTTAATATTTTTTTTTTCCGTAATTAGTTTTTGCCTCGTAAAATTACAAGTCCCTATGTCACTCTCCAGACCCCCTAAAAACATGTCAAGACGACCGTACTGTATACACAATTATAGGTAATAATTAACATGAAAGTATGGAGTTTAACCTCTCTCTATAGAAGGTTGCTTAGTTCAGCTTAGTTTGCATAGCTGATATGATTTTTCAAACTTGGGTGCAGACCATAACAAGTAATGTATGTTAAACTAACTCGAAACTAACTTAGCTTATCTCTTGGTCTGCAACCTGCTTATGCATCTTTATGCATCTCTGCTTTGACGTTCAACAAATGAATACTATTTGATAAATAAAAAATAGAATAAATACTTTCATGCAATATTTCAAAAACTTGAATCATATTCGGCCCTGGTTAGCTCTTTCATTGGTTGACTACGATGAGCCTTACACTGTCTACAATGCACGCATGATCAATTTTTCACACACAAATGAGTTTTCACTCGCTTAGGGTACTATCAGAAGAAGTTTTAATCTTCGGAACTTGGGCGATATCGGTCGAAGGCTTACTTTTATTTCCCCTTATTAAAACTTTTCCCATATTACTATTACTCGATTCTCACAGTTTTATGGCTTTTGTTCCACTCTTTCTTCCCGAGTTCTTAGTATCTGTGATGATATCTTTGGAATATGAATTTTAATTTACAATTTAAAGTTAGTTTAATCGTACTTGTAATATTTTTATAGCTTCAAGTTATTTTTTTATGCATTCCAGAAAAATGTATCTTTGAATCTTTAGAATGGATTAGCATAATCCTATAATGACGCCTATATTTACGAAATATCTCAAAATACATATATATAGAGTTTTACATACATAGATTATAGAGTTTTATATATAGAAATTAATATTCATAACACTTTGATTAAGAGAGACTGCATGTGAGGGTCCAGTCTCTCAATAAACGTTTTTATTTTGACTATCTCCTTTTCAGAACTCATCTACCGTCGAAGCCTCTGCAATCTCTGTTTAGAATCTCATTTACGTACTGCCCATTTGCTGGTGCAATATCGGTACTACTGATTGGAGTTCCTATGAGCTACCTCACTGGAAAACCAAGGACGGAATCCATGAACCCTGATGTCTTCTGCCCATTAACACAGAGTATAATAAACAAATCAAATGCAAGAAGCACCACTTCGTCATTAGAATTAGGAGCTCCAGATACACAAGAGGTATATATGGCTCTGGATGAAGCACTGAAGCACTTAAAAGAGGTTATAGATCGGTGACTGAAAATGATTTTGTTTTAAATAAAAAAGCTTAATTTTTGTTGACACTATTTACTACCTACACGTTTATATTTTAATAAAATGAATGTTTGATATCATTTCCAGTCCATGAAGTTAAGCACACATTATGTGTGGTCGATGTTTCAGTCTAACTGAGGTTATAGATTTTTTGACAATCTCTCGGACAATTTAAACGCATTATAAACTGAACTAAAATTGAATTTTCAAGTTTATTGTATACTTTAATCAACAGTACACGTAACTGAATAACTACAATACTGTGTTGCACATTAAATTTATGTAGAAAAAAAGAATTTCACATAACATGAATTAAATTTTAACTGCGTTTGGCCAACACGCTGTAGAATTCATTTGACACTAATTGCGGGGAAAGACACGAAAAGAAGACTGTAAAAAAATCGACACCTTGTTGTTTATTTTTTTTCACTAATAAAATACAAAAAGATATAGACTTCTGTTTTAGTCGAAATCGGCTTAGTCAGTATGGTATAAAAAAGCGACGTAAAATTTATCGGAAAGCCATAATCATCGTGGATTTGAAGAATGAGCTATTTTCCATCTGAATGCTCGGTGCAAATTCCTGGCGTCACCTTACATTATTCATGTGATATAACGATGATATATTAGCTCTCATTAAGTCGTTTACCTGGATCTGCATTCAGAAAATATGGCCATCTGTCATTTGCCTTTTATTCCATATATTTACTGGATAGTAAAAGTTGATTTACGTAGAATGTTCTAACTGAGTTGGCCCTGTGAAAAAGGAACTGATTAGTTCTTTTATTTTTTTATTTTTTTATTAATTGAAAAGTTCAGTTTGGATATTTTTTTCAGTTGGATGCGGATGTTGGGCGGGAGCGGAGCGGAGAGGGCTGTGAATTAACCAATCACAGTGGATAAAATCAATCATCGTCATTTCGAGTATTTTCGTGAACTATGAATAGCCAATTCACATGCAGTCTTCTTCATGCTTCGCTTCCGTCCTACGCGTCAGTCGGTGTCGCACTTACATTTTAGTACCTACTACCGTCAACCGTACCACAGATTACTAAATAGTTATTTTCTACTACGTAAACCGTACCTAAGAGTTTATAGAAAGAGAAAACTTCCCTCAAGTCAGTAGGTACCTACCTACCCATATTTTGTTAGATCTCTGTTATTATGAAAGGAATTTATCTACAAAGAACTAAGTACCTAAAACTTTCCTAATGGCTCCATTAAGATAGTTAAAAGCCGTAGGTAGTCCAAAATTGGTAAAGAGTTTTCAAACTACTATAACAAATTTTTGCAATTGATTTTGTTTGTAAAGAAACGGTTACTGTCATGGTAATTTTTTGCTGTAATCACTAGGTCTATTCGTATAAAAAAGGTGAAAATCTAGTCCATCTCTCTCATACAAATCGTGAAATGTGAGATAGGTAATAGTGTGTTTCACTATTTTTTTTAATTTTTATTAAGGATACGGATCTAAACCTTTATGTTACAGTTTTGATGTTTAATTCCTTCAAGCACTTAAAAATAAGTAATTTTTTCTGTCAATTTATCAGACAGATAGTCTAACTGAAACTTACCAGCAAGTGGTGGAACTTTTATTTCGACGGAAAAATCTAGCTATGAGAAATGTTGCATGAATCTAGTGCTGCAAAATTCTGTACCCTGCTTTACGGAATAGGTTCTGTCTGACCATTGATCATACATTTTAATGGCCATTTAGCGTTGTCACCCCGTTAGCATTCGACACTAATTCCAGCTCACAATGACGTATGTGTCTAGCCATTTCGATCCTTTAAGCCTCTGCCTACGATTTATAGATTTGGCTCGGACACATGATGACAGGTTTAAAACTTTCAGATCTTTTGAGAGTGATGCAATATCCTTATTTTAAGTCAAATCCTTAGAGCGAAGGTTTCTTTAAAAAGACTCCTGTAATAATGCCGCCTTGTTGCAATTACACTAATCGTATGTTATCAATTGTATATGCGATATAGGTATGTAATTTTGTCTGTGTACTGCAAATAAAGCATATTTTATCCTTACTATACTATATTATACTATACTATAATATTTTATATGAGAAAGTGAGTTAGTTTGTTTGTTTGTTATTCCTTCACGGCTTGACTAAGCAGCCGATCATTTTGAAAATTTGCATACATATTGTCAGGGGTACAGAGAGACTTTTTATCCAGTAAAAGTATGTCGTTCCAATGGAAAAATATTTTTTTCTGATATAGAGGGCGCTGTATCGGCCAACAGATGGCGCCACAAGTCGCCCTATGGGTTGTTTTGTTGTCAAACGAGATCTACGTCTCAAAATTAACGCGAGCGAAGCCGCTGGGAAAAGCTAGTCTAACTATAATTTCTAAGATAAAAAGTGATCAATTTATTTATGTTCAAAGTTTTTATTTTTATTAAGTATCAAACATAAATATTCAAACATGCCAGCTTTCGAATCCATTAATAGTAAGTAGGATTACATATAACATCTGCTTAAATATCGATATTAGATCAAACGTGAATCCATATCATTGCAAGCAACTGACTGTGTGTACATAAAATTACAACTACGTACCTACCTATGTATAAATGTCCTTTTAAAACCGAATACTCTGATAGCAATGTAGATTTCACTGTTCATTACCGCTACATACATTTTCCCTTTACGACTTCGCTCGAAGCCACTCAATTTCGTGAAAAAAAAAAACAAAAACAAAATACGATGCATTGAAACTGTTTCAGTCTTCCTGCCTTCTAAATAAAGTTGAGAATTGTATGTACCGTATACTGTCTTGTAGGTCGTTTTGTATAGTGGCCAGTACTCGAGACAGTAGGCACTCGGAGATTCAGTCTAGGAATTAATGTGGCGTGACTAAAACCTAGCACGCACCTCACTCATGTTTTTCCCTTTGTTTAGACATGTCTGCGGCTGCGAACTTTATATTTGTTTCATGGCTAGGTTTTATGGTATGGAAAAATGCATTTGCTAAACTGATATTATACAATTCGCATGGCGGACGTTTTCTACTTCCCAAGTTACAGTGAAAGCCCTCAGTCGCGGTATAAGATATTCGCAAAACATCAAAATATAATAACGATATAGAAATAAACGATGTAAATTTTTATATGTACTAGGGAAACCGCGCGACTTCGTTTCGACCCTGATTCGAATTCCGGTCGGGTCATTATGAAAGACGAACTTTTTCTGATTGGCCTGGGTTTGGATGTTTATCTAGGTATGTTAGTATCCCATAACACAACTCGAACTTACTTTGGGGCTAGCTCAATCTGTGTGATTTGTCCCTATATATTATTTAACTATAATACAGTACTGATACAATAGGCGGACAATGGTGTTCTGTGAGGTGGCATTAATTCTAAATTCCATTTTAGTCCGCGACCAGCCTTTCCAGATAGAGTATCATTTAAAATCAACCAAGCGATTGGATATTAAATGGCAAAAAATATCTTTTCACTTCTCATGCTCAGAAAGTGCTTATTTGCGCAGGATATAGGCTGCACAAAATCGAATTTTGTGCACAAGGGCAGAAAAGTAAACTCATAAATGTATCTATATTAAGGCAAAGGAAATAAGCCATACAGCCAAACACAACAAAAAGTTCAGAGATAGAATTTGTTATTTTATAATATTTACTTTAATTTATTTGCCTAATGTGTTTTTTAAGTCATAAAAGATATTTAAATTTAAATTAAAGTACGGTAGGTTATTTAATTAATTTAAGAAAATTATTTTATTACAAAATTAATTTAATAGTAGGTTGTATAGGTCTGCAGCCCAAGCCTAATTTCAAAGTCGTAAGATTTAAAAAAAAAAGCGGCGGGAAAGGGGAAACAGGTCTTGTTTTTCGTGCGTTTATTTATTTATTTCCTCGCAATCGAAGTGAAAAGCAGAGTTTATAACTCGTCCACAAAACCATTTCTATCCTCGACATTACTATCAGCCCTCGCCTTCGGCTCGGGCTGCTAAAAGTCTCGGATAGAAATGATTCGTTTTGTGCACTTGTTGTAAAATCTACTATTTTTTCGTATGCTTGCCGCAATCCATGTCAACTGCGAAGTACTGCGAACATACAAAATTTAACATAAAATAGACGTTGTTTCAAAATCGAAATATAAGGAAATATTTCATTCCCCAGACATTAAATATAGAGAAATCATTTTGCCTAGACTGCCGGCGATAGAGCTGATTCAGAGCGAAGCAATCAGCACAATCCATACCGATAAAATCCAATTCCACAAGTGCTAAGCTATTGGACTATAAAACTCTAGCACATTTTAACCCAAAAGACTTTATAGCTTAACACACGATTTAAAACTTAACCGATGCAATTTTGTTAGCAAAATGTACTGAGAAGTATAACAAAAGTATATTTCAATTGTTGGAATGTTCTGGAAAAATTCAGATGTAAGTTTTAAAGTAACGTTTGTAAGTATAGTATAACTAAGGAAAGAGTTAACCGGGGGTAAATATGTTTGAAGATTTCTTAAATATTGTGTTGCAACTTGCAACACACATAATATTCTTTCTATCTTCTATTCTTTCTAATAATATTTATGAAGAATATTTATTCATTCTATGTTTCATAACAATGCTTAATTTATATTATTCGCATAAAAATCTTCCTATCTCTACCCTGGTCTACCCTGATCATTCATTTCATTGGTTGACTTTACTTTACATACTTGACGACCTCCGTGGCTTAATGGTTACCATGCCGGCCCGCCACCCAGGAGGTCCCGTGTTTTAATCCCAGTCGGGTTATAATCAAAAACGAACTTATTCTGATTGGCCTCGGGTCTTGGATGTTTCTCTTATGTATTTCTTATAAAATGTAGTATCGTTGAGTTAGTATCAAATACCATAACCCATAACACTAGTTTCAAACTTACTTTGGGGCTGGCTGAATCTGTGTGATTTGTCCCTATATATTTATTTATACTGATTTATTTAATTCTTGTCTGTAAAACTGTCTGTAAGTAACAGACAGTTTCTGAAACGAAGTTTTGTTCAAGAAACATTAAATTGTAGCTGTCAGTCAAACTAAAGAAGAAAAAAAGAGATATCATGAGACTTAAAGTAGCTTGGAAAAATTCCTTTCCGAAACAGCGAACAGAACGGCTGTCTGATGAAAAAACAAATAAAAATTGTTTATTAAACAGCAAAGATCAATCATCAAGATTAATGTATCATTCATTAACTTTACAATATATTTCTGCAACTCATCGTTAGTGGCTACACTATGAACACTGAAAAATGAACTCAGGGTAAGGTAGGTGACATTGAAGAGTTATTATCACCATAAAAGACGATAGATTTAAGTGGTAGAGAATACGTACTCGATGAAGTGGAAGGAAGGACAAAAACAGCGAAACAATACAAATTCACTTGAAGAAATTGATTTTAAAATGGAAATTAAGAAAATAAATGGAGTTCAAGATATTGAGAGGTACACTGAAGTGAACACGAATGAAGTACAACAGGACATAAGTACCTAAATCAATTACTCGCACCAATTCGATTGCTTTAGTCTTGTGAAACGAATTCCATTTCAGTAGAAGCTCTCTGTAGAAATTCTTAACTTTGAGAGAAAAGGTAGGTATCTATCTAGACAGAATTATGCTCTGTGTGTACACGTACAAGAAAAGGTTAATTATAATATGAATGTCATAGATAGCTCACAAACTAATGTATTAACAACAAAGAGTAGGCATTAGAGAACATGTTTTCAAAGAGATTTAATGCTTCTTTAATCACTAGCAGACAAGTTCCAGATAGCTTATTTACAAGATAAAAAATATAATTAAACCGTCCGTATACACAGTCAGACTTACGAAATGTATCACGAAATGGAAGATGTCGTCCACATTGTCGCAATCATGCAATGTTACAAAATTCCCATAGAATCTATGTTTTAATTTTCTGTCTCTGAGTTCCTATGACCAATAGTGTTTCCCTTTGCACCCTACGAGTTTAAATAAGCAGTTACTCGTTCATCTGAATTCCCATAGAATCTATGTTTTAATTTTCTGTCTATGAGTTCCTATGGCCAATAGTATTTACCTTTGCACCTCTACGAATTTTAAGTAAGCAGTTACTCGTATAACTGAATTCCCATAGAATCTATGTTTTAATTTTCTGTCTATGAGTTCCTATGGCCAATAGTATTTACCTTTGCACCTCTACGAATTTTAAGTAAGCAGTTACTCTATACGTACGAGTAGTATGTTTCATTGTTCGTTGTCTTTTTGTTGTTGCTGCTATCAATTCTGCACTAGAGCACAGGAAACAGTAGAGATTGATAGGTCGTGTGGGTAGTTGAAGTCAAAGTCATTGATTGAAGAATTTGGAATTGAAGAGTGTAGTTAAAGTCATTGTTGTTAATTTTCTTTATGAGACAATTTAATACTAAACTTACTACAATAAAGATCGGGAGATAAAGTACGTAATTCAAATCGTATATAATTCAAATCCCTGGACCTAAAGAGCTAAAAGGTTACTTCAAAGAGATTTCTTCTCTTTACAATGTAAACGACATGGTGGTTTTATTATAGTACTTTACAATTGAAAATCGATTATCGTTATGCACTAAGTAATAAATATGAGTTTCTAACTTCATTTTACATCGCGCGACTCAGCCGTGTTGGCGACTAGTATAGTGCCCACTAAATAGTGGGAAACCTACAACATGAAAATGTAGTTACTATAGTATTCATTATAAGAGAATAATGTTGTTAGTCAAAACACACACACAGAAGACAAACGAAAAACACAAACGGAAAGCCCCAAACTTTTTGCCTGTCGCAGATTCGACCGGAAAAAAGTCGGATTTTACTTTTGTCCATGCAGAACGGTTTGTTGTGTACTGCGGGTGTATAAGATATTACCTTATAGTATATTTTTGTAATTGTATCTTTAATGTTGATTGTGAGCAAAAGTGAAGCCATATTTTTAGATAGAGCAAACAAGAGTAATCACCTCTAAGGAAATATAATCAACAATTTATTGAATTGACATTTTGATTTTTGGATTGGATTTGGATTGTACAGTCAGTAAATGAAAAAACCAGGACTACAAAATGTAAATCCGATACTTCGGCCGAAGTATCGGATTTACGGTTCGTAGTAGCCCTCCAGGGTAAAGAACTAAGACCAAATATTTTTAGTCTAAAAATATACGCTTCGTAATGAAACTTTGCAGTTACATAGTACAATATGGATTGAGGAGCTCGATAGCGTCACTGTGTGTCGCACTCTAATATGAACACTCAAGTTAAGCGCCGTCGGCCCTAGCCAGTGTTTGGATTGGTTTCGTTACCTCAAGCTTCTCCGTGCTTCGGTCCCGGCTATTGTCGATAGATGCACGGGATAGATGACCGTCCTTATATCAAGTCAGTGGCCTTAGGGCGGTTTGAAAACACCGGCCTCTGCCATCCCGCATTGGAGCAGCGTGGCAGAGTATGCTCTAATCACCTTCGATTGAAGGGAGATCCGTATCCCTGCAGTGGGATAGTTATGGGTTGATATGATGAGTACAATATGAATAATATTGAAAAATGAAAATTAGAGTACAATTTTCTTTACGCAATGTTTGGAAAATTGAACAACATTTACTGCTTTAGTTACTTCTTTAATTTATTGACTTCACAATTTTTTTATGTACCAAAGTACCTATATACATTGTAATATAGATCTGCAACATTTGTGCGCTTGTACATAAATCCAATCCAATCCAATTTTCTATGCATATTAAGCAACATGCACAAATCTCTAACTACATATTAAAGAGTCATCAGAGTCTTCGTATACAGACTCTTCATTTAAAGCCACAAATGCAAAGCAAATCATGTTCCAGCACTTAGGTGCAGGCTGTATATAATGTAAATGAAATCTAGCGCGTTATTACACACAAAATTGTTTCTGTGCATTACCTAACCACACGTGACTCATACATTTTAATCTAACGTGCAGCTTCCAATCTATAGAAATATAAATCTTGTTGAACCGAGCATATGGGTCAATTTCCTTGAAAGCTTATGTCGAAAACGCTGCAAATGCTGGTCTCATCGTAAAATTTTATGCAAATAACACGGAGAATTTATTCGGTTGATATGCTCAATTATTCTCGTAGGCGTTTTAAAATACCATACCAAATGTTTTAGAGCTTAGGCGTCACCTCCACCAAACGACTAAGTGAAAACAATTATCATCGCGATAACGATATCTCCCCCAACGGTTTCCATCACGACCGGTTGGCATCGGTCTGCATCCAGCAGCGGATTCCTGCGACTTCGTCTGACCAACTATGCCGTCCTACCTAAATATTCTTTTGTGTATTTATTATCAACGTTCACGGTGCGCCTACAGGATTCATATTCTGTACTATATTTATACTAGCTTTCTCGCGCTGCTTCGCTCGCGGTTAATTTTATGACATAGATCTCGTTTGACAACAAAACAACCCGTGGCGCGACTAGTGGCGCCATCTGTTGGCCAATCTATAGTAGAAAAAACATTTCCCCATTGGAATGACATACTTTTACACAAAAAGACATAAAAAGTAGCCTATGTTGGGCTCTGTACCCCTGACAATATATGAACAAATTTTCATAATGATCGGCTGATTAGTCAAGCCGTGAAGGAATATCAAACAAACAAACAAACTCACTTTCTCATTTATAATATTAGTTAGCATTAGGATTTTATGACATCTTTTGTAACGAATAAATAAAATTAAAAACACAACAAACACAATACTGTGAATAAAAATAAACGTTTAGTGTCTAATATAATATTATCCATAGTGTATCCATGTTACACACTGTGTACACATTGACCATAATGACCATTTTACATTATAAACTTTTTACACTTGAAACAACTAAGATTGCCATTTACTTGCTGGTGGAGTCTACCCCTTATACTCTGAAAAATATTGGTTGAAGTACGTGAGAATTTGCAATGTTTCGAAAATGACTCGCGAGGCAATTTCGTTTAGTCTCCTTTTGTATTGCTGCATCCGTTTTTCTTTATTACATTCCTTTATTCTTTCCCCGTTTCATACTTCCTTTGTGTTTTAATCCTTATTAATCGTGTAATATAACAATTACTTATAAGATTGCGTAGAAAAGGTTTCCTGTTGTCATTCTTCATACTTTTCCATGTTTCACACAGTTATCCGAAAAAATAATATAAATAAGTATTGTAGAACACATTGAGAAAAAATGTCTAAAATCCATTGCCTGAGATATTTAGCAGATGTTTTTGGATTTCAGAAAAGTATTAAAATTTCTGTAATGTTCTTCAGAGATGGTCGAATTCAAAATAACACGTGTATTTATGCAAAGCAACGTCGTCTACTTTATAAAGCGCCAGTGGTGCTAATTCTGTTGTACAGTGCAAAAATGAGATAAGTAACCATTTTTGCACTGTAGGTAAGTGCAAAAATGGTTGCTTATCTCATTTTTGCACAGTACATTTAACTAGACTAAACTTATTTTGACAGGACCAAAGGTGTTGTTCTTCCTTGGTTTACAATTAGTGACAAGGATAGCAACACTTCTAGTCCTGTCAAAATTAGTTTAGTCTAGTTAAATGTACAACAGAATTAGCACCATTGTCTATCAGACTTTTTACCGAAAGTAACCCTATGTGTTAATCCAAGGTGTCAGCTATCTACATACCAAACATCATAAAATTGGCCCAGCCATTTGAGCGCCGAGCGTGAAGTATAAACAAACATACTCGCAAATTTCGCCTTTATAATATTAGTGGTATAGTGGTAACTGTGGTAAGTGGTTATTAGTGGGAAGTGGGTTAAAACTCTGTCTATTAAAAGCACAACCATTTCTTCATTAACCCCTTATAAAGATGTATAATATTAGCATGCAGTATTTGCCGCACAGAAATGACTTGTCGTACATGGTATGGAATGACTGCTCCCATTTGTATTGTGGTCTGTTCATTAAAGCCGGTCTGTGGGTGGAATCATAAAACAGAAATATCTACATTTACACAATGCGAGAAAAAAATATCGTTACGACGTATTCTAGATGTCGTGACATCAGGTTTGGCAAACAAGCGTATTCCTGAATCCTGACACAAAAGAATCTGACAATCAAATTGTTTCAATTTCATTAAGACTTGTGTAATTAGTATAATTCTGAAGACTAATATTTTTAATCGTATCGTGTAAAAGCAATGATCAACTTTATTAATCGTTTAGCAGAATAAGCTTACTTGTTTCATTAATAGGGAATATTTATTATCCTTCAAGAAGTCTGCTTGTTTGATCTTCGGTTTTCAAAACATTAACTTTATTTTTCGATTTTGTTTCATTCAAAATATGAAACGTTCCTTCAACCAAAAGTAATCTACATAATAACAGAATACTATGATTTATTACAACTTATAATATTTTTTCTAGATTTTGTGCGAAGGAAAAAAAATCATTTTATTCAAATTTCTACTAAGTGCACACGGCACACCATAATGCCTTCCATAGTATAAAGTTACACTGACTGTGCATTGTGTAGTGTAGTGTGGTATTGGGCTACGCTTGATCATGTGACAGTACTAATTGAAATTGAGTGACACAAAAGCAGGTTTTCAATGGCCGCAAATAATAATTTATTCAGTTATCGTCAAGACGTCAGCGCTTGCGCACGCACGCGTGACTTTTGCAAATTGTTTATTTTACAATGAAGTACATCACTGATTCCGGTGAGTACATAACAATAGAATGTATATTGATAACTGTATTTTATACTTAATTCTCATATTTTTAGCTGAACTGTATGTAATTTTTGTAGATATTTAGTAATTACTAACCGGTAAATTTTACGTGATTTTACTCTGTTTTGGACAATAATTTACTTTTTACTGTTTGTGTGAATTTCTATGATGTTTTCTTTAGTAAAGTATTGTAAAACGAATTAGTATATAGAAAGTGAAGATAAAGTGTAAATAGAGATCTCGACAAGATAGAGTGATTTCGGCAAAAGTGAAACTTAGCATAGTTTGTGTAAACATGGATAAAAAAAATACATTGTGTCAATGCCCGCGTCTCTTTTGGTACAATGTCGTTTGATTACTGATAATAAAACGAGGTTTTAAAACACATATCATAAGAGTTTGAATATTGTATTCACAATAATATTCCACAACGATCGCATCATCTGTAACTGGTACTGTAGGTCAGCGTAGGTCACTGTGCTGCTAGTTCATTGTTAATTTTGAGCCCAATTCTGAAATTAATGACAAAAATATAACAATCAGTTAGTTTCTGGAATGCATTTTAATTTTAATTCCACATTAAATCTCAAGAAGAAAAAACAGATACTTTTTTCTTTGGTTTTACAGTGGCTGTCACTGTCAAACTAAATAAGAAATTGTATGTCTCATTAACTTTAAAAATGCGTTTCATAAACTGGCTGAATGTACCATTAAAAATCATTTGAAACCATCGAGATCTAAGTACTAGACTAAGTACTACGTTAGTACTTATATCTCGATGTTTGAAACAAAACAATTATTACGACCACTTACTTATTTCAGGGAAATACAGAATAGAACCACTAACAGCTGTTACGTTTCCCGGTGCACTAGAGGTAAATAGTGCTAGGTTTTTGCAAATACTAAGTATATAAGAGTGTTCTCTTGAAACTCATAGTGGTATCTGGGTCATTAAAACCTGTTTTTCTATAAATTTTATATTTATATCAATTTCTGTATTTTCTATAGTACCTATTGTCGCTAATAAATGCGTCGTACGCGACGACTGCGGCGATGACCGACTTCAGCGTAAAAACTCCGACAATTTTTTGTATGAAGTTCAATTTTATGTCGACGTCACTGTCTAATGAAGGATGTATCTCTTTCGACTTTCTTTGTCTTTCAAGTCGAAATGTCTTGATAAAACTGTATGACAAAATGACAAAATCATTTGATTCAGAGATCAAAGGGATTGAAAAATAAATAGTATGAGTATATGCCTAACAGTATAGAGAGATAGATGATATAGATGTCTTTAAAAAATTTGACGATACAATGATGTTTATGTTAATTGTTAACCCTCCCTGCATAGTATATTCTAGAGAAGAAATTGCATACTTTCCGAGTTGAAGTAGACAAACAATATAACATTATATGTATGGTTACATAGTACAAGATGTAGTTCTAAATACACTTCTCTTTTAGGTAATCAAAGTTGCGTTCTGTCAAGATGAGTCTGTAAGCATAGGATGTGAAGTAAACAAGAATCCGTTGGCTGCTGAAGAGTTATTGGAACTATGCGCTGATGTGGCTTTGGACGGAGCGTCATTGGTTGCCGTGACAACAGACACGGGAGAAGTTGCAGCTGTTTCTTTCAACAAAATTCAGGTAAAGTGCTACAAACTTATCTGTGCCGGTAACCAAAACTAGAACTAATAGATATGCCTTCAACACCTTGACAATTACCTTCAATAGCTTCGATCCTAGCACCCCTGCACTCGGCTTAGATAAACTTGTGAGACTGTATGTGTACATATTCCTAATGAACTCGATTCATGATTTGATTGGGATTAAACTATCCGCTACTTTAACCTAAAATTTGACGAAAATATTTTGGAGTATCTGGCGTCAGATTTTGACATCCAAGAAGGGTTTTGGTAAGTGAATGGCATTTCGATTCAATGAAATAATCGTATTTATCTAGAAATACTTAACATCGCAAGCGTGTCTTAAATGCTCACCATGTTGTTCTGAAATTATGAACCAGAAATGTTTGATTCCTCCTTTATTTTTATGCTTCGTATCTTACTAGCCCTTTCTACATACAATATGTTACCTAAGATGCCTTGAAGTGATTGCTTTCTGGAATAACACAAAAACCTTCGCTAATCCGCATTGGAGCAGTGTGGCAGTTCGCTCTAGTCCCTTCGATTGAAGGGAGACCCGTACCCTGCAGTGGGATGATTATTGGGATGATACGGATACTACGGGTAGTTAAACCAACGCTATCTCCAGCTAGTCTTATGAGGTTAATTGTACCGACTAATGTCTATATTTGTTCATTGTTTGAAGCTCGCACTGTATTGTAGAACTAATTGCCCCATTAAACAATTAGGTATGTGGAATTGCCGATGCGAATTAGTTGTCCATGTTAAAGATAGTATCAGCAGTATCAGTTTATAACAGACTTGACAGCCCGGGGTGGTGCGTTGGTACTGTTGGTAGTGACCCCCCTATCTTCGGTACCAGAAGGCGCGGGTTCGATTCCAGCTCGAGGCAAAAATTTATGTGATGGCATTTGTGTTGGTCTAGAGTCTGGGTGTTTTCTATGTATATTATAAGTATATTTAAATAAAAATAAATAGGACAAATCACACAGATGGAGCCCCAAAGTAAGTTCGAAATGTGTTGGCATACTAACTCAACGATACTATATTTTATAACAAATACATTATATGGATAAACATCCAAGACCCGAGGCCAATCAGAAAAAGTTAGTTTTTCATCATGAGCCGTCCGGGATTCGAACCCGGGACCTCCTTGGTGGCGGTCCGGCGTGGTAACACGCCACGGAGATCGTCGTATTTACTATAATAAACGCATATATTTAGCTGGCTAAACCTGTTTGTGTCTGCAACAGGTTAAGCCAGCTTACTCTGGGACCAGCTAGGTTACTCTGCATAGCAATCGCGATTTTAATTTCAATTCTGTATAATTTCAAATGCAAAATTAACAGCAAATCCTAATTCGTACCATTGAAATTTTATACTTTACTAACTATTTGGTTAGCATACAATAAGATTTCATTTAGTTTAGTATTTAGTTAGCGCTAGTCTACCTGTACAGAGTACCTAAAATTAACAATCCAATGGCGATCGTACGGAATTATCTTCAAGAGTTAGGGGGCTGATGGCGTGGTGTGAATTGTGTAATTTATTTATTTATTTTAAAATGCTTGTCTACTTCTTACATCAGGTTGCCACGAAATCCTCTACTGAGAAACCGTTCTTCGACATTTTCGCAGAGGAACGATGCACACAGCCGTCATCTCGTTGTCTCGTGGAATTTATGGCGAAAGTTGATGCAAGATGCAACATGTTCGATTTGTATGTTTAGATAAGATACAGCTTTTTCTTGACTCATTAATACATGTGTGTTAATTGTCAGTGGTTTCAAGCCAACTAACGCTTACTAACTTAACGACTGTCATCTGTCGCTAACCAAAAACATCAACCCATCCAAATACTTCGTGGAGTCGTCATTGCTTAACTTACGTGTTCATTTACATAAGTACTTAAAATACCAGTATTGCTCGAAATATTTTTTTTGGATTTGTGTACCTATTCGATAGGTTTTTTTTTCCATTTAAACAAAATCGTCTTATTATGTTAGGGAGAGTTTTGAGATATCGGTCGAACAATCAATCCAATTTTTATTCAAAACTGCATCTCAACTACAAAAGTTGATAATAACTTTATATTAACGGACTCCGTCCACAAATTGTCCATATTCCCCTTGCACCCTGTACACTGTAATTACAATTAATTTAATGAAACACATTACATTGATGGCTTGGCATAGCTTAGACATAACCTATTAACTGAGATACGTTAATCTCCGATAATTTTCGAAATGCATATTCTATAATTAATTTCATTATCCGTTATAATGCATATTATAATGTTGATATAATGACAATAATGTGCCAAGAGCATTGACATTATTTACTAGAACAATTTGTACTAAAATCATGGAGCTAATAATTATAAAATCTCTGTGATTCTGATTGTTTTATAGTCTAAAATCAGGTTTCGAAATATCCTGTGGGCTAATGTTATGTTTATTAGCCATAAATCAAATTAAAATCGATATCACTCGCATTCCGATAATTATTATCAGGTGAATAAAATGTAATTTCACTTGTAAATAACTAGGTAACTACTGTTAAATATTGAACAGTGGATGATATAAATTCCTACTGTGGAAAAAAAAATTTTTTGTTTAAACAAACTTAAAGATAAATAAAGATAGATTCAATTATTATTTTCTTATTATTTTAATATAAAGTTAAAATATACATTTTACAGATTCAACGTCGACTGCAGTTTGGAAATAATGTTTTTGGCAACATTCAGAGAACATAGAAGGCAGAAACTTGGAAAAATATTGTGTGAAAAATCTATGGAACTCGCAAAAATTATAAAAGAAGGGCCAGTTGCTACAATAACCCTGAAGGACTTAGGACCAAAGTATACCATGCTGAAGGATCGTGAGCTTCCTAAAACCTATCCGAAGATATGCCAAGCGCTCTGGACCTCAAAATTCACACAGTTAATTGGAAAATCATTAGATTTTAAAGTATGCCTGACTGTTCCTTTTACTGAATTTGTTTATGATGGAAAGACATTCGCGGATAGAATAGGACCTAATTCGCCTTTTTGTGAAGTTGCTGCTTACGAACTTTATTAGAATTGGTTCACTTGCGGTACAGGATTAATTTGAAAATATGTATTGTCCTGTGACTATAAAATTTGATATTCTTATGTAAATAAAAAATTTGTATAAATTATAAAAAAAACATAATGATGGGCTGCTGCATAGTATAAAGTGTGAAACAACCAAAATGTAGTCACTTTCACATTAATAAAAAATATTAGTTAGCCTAAGGATTATGACAGTATTAAATATACTGTATATAGGCACTATTTATGTATATATCTTTAATATATACATAAATAGTGCCCATATACAGTTATATATATCTTTAATTCACTGACCCAAATAGAAGGATGTTATAAGTTTGAAGTGTTATCACAAATAACAGTTAGGTATTTAACGAAACAATAACATCTCTGTAAAGTCTTTTTTTCATTTCAACCTAAATAAAAACGTTGTCGCTAAATAAAGAAACAAATTCTTAATATTTCTCCTACCACTTCAATATTTAAAATTTATTTTAACATCAGTTATCTGCCCCGAAAAAATCTTTACAAACGAATGTTTATTTTTCCATTACACACGAATTATCCGGCAAATAGCTGTCTGTCAATTTATTTTCCTTGAAGCAATTTATTTGAATTGTACCTAACATTTTTGGAGGAAATTACTCTTACATAAAGACAATCTACATCATTATTCATGCTAATGTTTTTTTAAGTATATTTAAATCTTTATCGTAAAATAATATTTTTGTTGTATAAGTTTACAGGCTTTTCTTGCCCGTATCTTTTATTTTAGTGTATTTGTTAACGTACGCGTCCATCACTGGTCACTTTGGGGTCGTTACTGGTGTGGGATCATGAAAACTTATCACCGAAAGTCATTGTGGATGGTCTATCTATACAGACGTATTATAAACTCGTTGCCTTAAGTGCGTTGCAAAGTTAATGGTTGATTCAAATGTTCAAAACGTCTTTTCAAACAGTAGGTCTTAGAAAGGCACTTTCTCTAGTCAAAGTATAATAAAAAATATTTGTGTAATTATTTAAAGTAATATTAATTATTTACTCTATAAGAATGGTAATTTCCGAAATGGTAGTATTTATCTTCTTCCGTACTTCCATCTCGTGCGGATCAGCCATCACTGCATCGCTCCAGAGACACCTTTGTTTGTACCGTACTTTACATGTGCAAGCGAGTTGACCATCGAGAGTTGACGATAAAATTTGGTAAAACGAGAAGATGCGAAATCTCGCGCACGCTGGCGAGTTTCATACGCGCTATTACGAATAACTCTTGTCAAAGAGTTTTGTCAGATAAATATAGAAGAGATTTTATTTTAACGATATTAAATACTAATTTGCTGCATAAATAGTAAAGGACAATCGACTAATGGAATAATCGCAGCAGGGCCGTCGCCGATTCTGAATCAATTAGCAAGAAGCAATTTGTGCGAAGTTGGACAACGCAATTACGACTGTCGGCCATCGAACTGATTGTAAGGACCTATGTTAAACTTGCCTCTAACAGCTGTAAGCCAGCGTTGTAATTATAAACGGTATTGTCTCCAAGTTTCTTGAATCTTAGTATAATTAAGATGCTCTCTTCAGTTTTCACGTAGTGAGTAAATTGAATTGTTGTGTATAGATACACTCTAGTAAATAAATACTTATTCGTTTTTACGAAGATGTAGTAAGTAACGTCTAATGCACTTTGAAACACCAGATAAGGCGGCTCTTTACATGCCGTAGCGATTTGGCTTACAAGGCGTAAAACATACAAAAACGGCATACGCACGGTGAAGGTATATTTTGTAATTTGACGCCAATGCGTCTTTTTTGGCAAAAGCAAGGAACGTCAGATGACCAATACATAATGCAATGTGAAGTTGAAGCATTAAATTATTGTATCCGACCATATACAGTACCTAAGTCATGTAAATCTAGTCTACTGGTACTTGTATCTAGTAAATGACTATCTCCAGGCAATGTATATTTTAGTCGTGTGATTCGTCGCATTGCGTTATGGATATGACCTTACATATAAACCGTTGTCGGTGTTTCATATCAATCATGATTTCTTAGGAAACTATAATAGATAGGTATGCGTTTTCCGGCTGATTGCTGCATCTAAAATAATAATCTAAATATTCTCTTCCTTACATCTATTTTAAAAAAAAGTGTCTCATACACGGTAAAAATTGATTCAGATCTTGATCAGAATCTGGATTCAAAACACTGATCAGATCTGGGATCGTGATCTGATCGACTGTGTAACGTGTTACACGGATCAACATCACTTGTCACGATCAAAGAACTGAATCTAGATTGACCGTGTAATTACTTGCCTACACCTAAATAGGATGTTAAGGCATTAATTGGTAACAATTTTGTAATTAATCATCTCGATGCCTCAACTCCGTATAATATTTTTTTGCTTTAGATTGAGAAATTCTGTAGTAGGTTGTTATCCACTTACTTCTGTTACCCAAAAATACACCGGACGTATAATATTAAGTACGTCGGTGGATCTCAGTAATATTTATAAGAGGACTTATTTCATACTTCAACGGTTCAGAAAATTAGAAGAGGAGCACTACAAATATTTTTCTACTAAGCATTTTTCTGCGAAATAAACTTTCTATTTACCGTCGCCAGATTCAGGTAAATCTTTTGTTGTAAAAATATGGCATTTCTTAAGTATTGGTGTATATTTTATAGTCGGAACTGAAGATAGTTTCATATTTATGTACCTACTTACGATTGGGATACGATCATTCAATACATTAGGTCATAAGAACCTTGTTTTATACCTCTTTCCCTGTGCAATCACTTGGTTCTTGTCACAAATTACTGTGACAAGAATGGGTTATTGGTACAATTCCGAGACAAAATGAAAAGCCCATCTATTTTCCACAACCAGATAAATGACATTGGATTTTTCAAAATTTACTAGTCTTTATTAAGATACATTAAGATAGATTGGACTTTACATTTACTGGTTCCTCCTCCTCCTTGAGTCGTTATCCTCACTGCTGAGGGTCGTACGTAACCTCATGGCCTCACTTTGGCACGGATGCTGCTCCGCCACCTGTTCCTGGCTATTGCGGCGTGGACTGCTGTGACTCATGGAAGCTGGTATCTTAGCAGTGTGGATTTGGTCGAACCAACGTATCGGACTTCGGCCCCGCGCCGTGGTCTCTTGCCGTCCACTTTTCCGGTGACACAGAGTCTCTCCAGGTTGTCAAGAACTCCAGGGTCCTTCGGAGACAGATGGTGGAGTCTTTTTGTTATTTTTAGTTCTTTAAGACGTTGGTCCGGTGAGCTGTTCAAGGTATGCGCAGCATTTTCCTCCAACACCACATCTCAAAGGCATCGATGCGTGTTCGATTCGCTTTCTTTAAAGTCCAAGTTTCGGCACCGCACGGTACTCGTATAAGAAGATGGAGATCACAAGAGTGGTCACCAGCTTGATGCTGGTTTTGATGGAGATGTTTACATTATCTGGTTAGGCTAGGCTATTGCTAATTCACAATCTCTCGTCTTTACTGTAACACAAAGAATATTGTCCAAGTAATAAAATGTTGTGTAAATTTACATCAGAATATTAAAAAGAACGTTAAGCTTCTTAGAAGCAAGAACTGCAAATAGCGTTTTAACATGAATAGGTAGTCATATTTTCTTCACAGTACTTTTCTGATTTTCTTGCCCCGCAGTCCGTCTCTAATAAACATTTTCACCGACAGTAAATTTCATTCAATTTAAGATAAAACGCGTCTACTCCCTTCGCTTACTTCCGCCATTTTTAAGTCCCAACTCCCAATCTATTTTCACCCCGAATTCCCCAATAGGTTAGAGATTGCACCGAACATTTAAAGAGTTTTAATTAAATTACTCGATAAACGAAATACTTCAAAGAGTCGATTAAATAGTTCCGATTATTATTTCAAGTATCTTTTTCTTGTATTTAGCATTACCCTGTCTTATAACCCATTAGGTTTTGCGGGGTCCGCCACCTATTGATGAAGGTACTGATTTTTATGTGAAGCCACTACCATAAGACCTTCATAGCCTAGAAAACCTTTTTCTCGTATTTAGCGTTACCCTGACTCGTCATAACCCAATAGGTTTTGCGAGGACCGCTAATTATGTCTAAGGGATTGGCGAAGGTGTTGCCATGAGACCTTTACAGCCCAGAGGGGAAACCTAACCTATCTTTAATTAGGTCACACGTCTTCTTCTTTTAAAGTGCAACGGTAGAATAAAAAATAAAAATTGAAAATATGAATTCGTGCAGCAGAACCTCTCACATCTAAGATCCATGTTACCACAGAAAAAAACTTGCGAATCAATAATTCATAAGATCTTGCGATGCGTCGCCTCGTCCGATTTCGTAGATTTTTAAGTGTTGGATATTAGCCCTTAAACAGAAACACTATCATCATACCTCTGTGATCATACCATTTTAGAGTTTCAATTTCATCCACGAACCATCATTATTTGAATAATAATATTGGATTATTACATACCTTTGGCATAAGGCAAATGGCGTCCCAGTCACGGTCTATCTTTCTGTAAAAACAGATTAAAATCCGTTCAAGAACTTGACTATATTTCCTTATGTAATGTATGTATATATGTAATGTCAATGGCGTCCTGTTATAACTAATTCAAGACTAAAGGAAGAGTATAAATTCCCACTAATTGATCATTACATGGAAAACCGAAGTCCGCGGTCGGAATGCCTTAACTTCGAAGTTTAGACGTTTGATGTAGTTCATTTGATAACGAGTAATTGAATTCCGTAGTTCAGTGTACGTAATTATTTTCGAATAGTGAATAAAGGAGTATAGTAAACCTATATTATATTCATTTTCAAGGGGTTTTCATTTTTTTTAAATAAGCTCTAAAGAACAATATAAAAATATTACTTTATCGTACCTAATCATTTTATATTTATTCGTAGTATTATTAGAAAAACATCAGTGGCGGTCCTTCCAAAAAAGCCGAGAAGCCGGGCTTGCCCTACTAAATTACGCAATATATAATTATAAAAAAAAAATTGCTTTTTACGCTAGTCGATTAAGACCCTCCTCAAAAAATGACAACCACTTGAAAAGTCACCAAGTATAGATTACATAAATAACAACATAGGTATTATGAGAAACTAGTTTATTAAACGAATCGTCCCTGGTCCTAAAAAAATATAAAGAATCGGTAAGTTAGGTACAGATTTGGAAAGGGGACAGAGGAGGCGGTTTCGAGATGGCTAATTTAAGAAAGTCTGTCATCATCATCATAAACCCTCTAGTGGGTGTGGTTTCCGCACTTAGTCCTGTTCTGGACCATTGTACGTGATGCCGTGGGGCTGTTATTCCATCCAGCCCACCTCCCTCCAGAAGCGAATTAGTCCTCCCAAACTGCTCAGTGTGTCCGCAAGAGACATTGGTGACCCAAGTGTTTCTTTCCGGATTTGGGTGACGCCTGTACACTCAAAGAGCACGTGCGCCACCGTTTCTTCAGTCTCCATGAAGAAAGTCTGTCTTTTAAAGACTGCCCGCTGCGTTACCTTGTGACTTGTTGAAAAATAATGTCACACTTAAAAAAAAAACTGGTCAAACTGGCAGTGATTATTAGATGCATTTATTTCTATGCCCTAACTCCAGTTAGAATACCTGACTTGGTTACTCTTATACCTATTCTTAACTTACTTTTATTACATAACTCCCTCGCCACAAAAGGAATTAAATACTCTTCAGACGAGACAATTTCTTTATTTGCCATAGAACATTAAAGCCATCTGAATGGATCTCAGATCGGATTCACTTTGCATAGCACTTGAAATTCAAATGGTGCAGTTCATATCGAGCCTCCCCTGTCTAAGTGCCTCCGGTTACCATGACAACCGTGTCCACAGTACGAACAAATTGTCCACAATTACTTGATTATGGGAAATAATAAGTGCAGCCACAGAACTTTTTTTTTGGCCACATCATCCAACTTCTTTTTTTATAACTAAGCAACTGTAAAATGAGAAAGACAGCTTCAAGTTTTTTTTTTTTTTTTTTTTTTTTTTTTTTTTTTTTTTTTTTTTTTTTTTTTTTTTTTTTTTTTATTTATAGAAGCGTGATTTGCACACTTAAATATTACAATCTAGCTTATGGGCTAATAAGTAATTTAAATTTAACGTAAACTTCTAAAATGCGGAGCAGTTGGACGGCTTCGAGATTCACATGATGATGAAGTCTATTATCATGAGCTTTTGCATACTTTTGTATAACATTGTCCACAAACTCCACTTTAAGGTCCCGATGGAGGCAATAATTTGTGAAGTACCAGGGTGCATTTGCGATGCCTCTAAGTACTTTATTCTGAAAACGCTGAATAATCTGTCTATTGCTCTGTTTGGTACAGCCCCATAACTGTATGCCATAGGTCCACACAGGCATGAGCACTTGTTTATACAGAAGCAATTTATTATGTATTGATAGGTAAGAATTTCTCCCAAGCAGCCAATACATGTTTTTATAACGTAATTCTAACTCTTCTCGTTTTTTCTTGACATGAGCTTTCCAGCGCAGTTTAGCGTCTAGAGTCATGCCTAGGTACTTAGCTGTATTAGAATACGGGATTGGCTTGTTATTTAGGAACACTGGATGGTAGTGCTGATTTTTGTTCGTGAAGTCAATATGAACTGATTTTGACTCATTTAGTTTAATTCGCCATTTTTTAGTCCAATTATGTACTTTTGTTATGGCAACTTGTACTTTCTCTACTGATTCTGCATGTGAGTTTCCGGTTGCCATTATAGCAGTATCATCGGCAAAGGTTGCAATGATATTATTTTCTAGTTCTGGAATATCACAAGTGTATAATAAGTACAGGACCGGACCTAATACACTTCCCTGTGGTACTCCAGCTTTTATTTCCTTTAGGTCAGAATAAGCCTCCTCTTGTCTGATCCTAAACATTCTGTTGGAGATATATGATTCCAGTATTGCAGTAAATTGTTTCGGTAACATCGTCCTAAGTTTATATAATAGACCTTTGTGCCAAACTTTATCAAAAGCTTGTGCTACATCCAAGAATACGGTAGCGCATACTTTCTTTTCCTCTAATGCTTTTTCTATTACATTTGTGATCCTATGCACTTGGTCTATAGTTGAATGTTTCTCCCTAAAGCCAAATTGATGCTGTGGTATTAAATCCTTTTCATCCAGTATTGGCTTTAGTCTTTTAAGCAAGAGTTTTTCAAATAATTTAGACATCACTGGCAATAACGAAATTGGCCTATATGACGTAGTTTCGTGAGGTGGTTTGCCCGGTTTTGCAATCATAATTACTTCCGCTACTTTCCATATAGCAGGAACTATCTGAAGCCTGAACGCTGCATTAATAAGGTTCGTTAGTTTGACCAAGGCTTTACGGGGAAGATGTTGCAATATTTCTCCCGTTATGAGGTCGTAGCCTGGTGCTTTTCTGGGATCGATGTTTTTCTTTATTTCGTTCGCAACTTCTTTTGGTGTTACAAACTTTATTTCTGATTCTTCTTGCACAGGATCTTGGCACATTAAATCATCGACACCTTCGTTAGGTTGGAATATTGCTTCCAAATGTTGTGCAAACCTTTTTGCTTTTTGTTCATTACTCATTGCCCACTTTCCATTTTCTTCTCTTATGGGAGCTTCAAGTAAAGAACAACAATTATCATAACTTGTCCTTTAGATTTATACCTTGCCACCTAAATTACTAACTTAGCCACGGATTTTATAACTTATCACCATTTTACATTTTAAAGCTTCAATACAAGTTCTTCAAAAAAATATCATTCAAGTTTCAATTGTTAACATCTTAAATTATAACTAAGCATTTATTATTATGCATCATATTCTTTTATCGGGAAATATTTATATATGGACAAATCACACAGATTGATGAACATTAGTGGCTTTAATATACTATTTGATGATAATTTTATATAAATTTGACGATTAATGTAATGTAGGCTGAGTTATATTTTAAACGTACTGAGTTAAAAAATTAGAAGCTAATATTATTATTATTTTTGTGCCATATATAAGTATTTTAGAAGTTTACTGCTTGAATGCATGTTACAAATTTAGATGCAAAAAATAACCTCCGTGCTGAGTTATATTTAAAGTGGCTTGCATATATGATAACTAGTGGCTAAGACAGTGTTATTTAGACGCGCGTTGATTGTAGCTGTCTTAGTAATTTAGAAGGCAATTTAGATTTTTAGAAGCGTAAAATGCTATTGAAAAGAAGGCCGTTTAATTACTACCCATTGATTATTACCATTTTGAATAAATAAGACGACATAATTAGAAAAAAGAATTGTTAACCATAATTATACTGCCGTGTCCAACTAATTTTATGAATTGTATCTTTAACGTTTTTACTGAACGTTCGACGCAACTAATTCCGGCTACGAAAGTAATTTTATAGTCACACACTAATCAGCAGTGTCGTTTAGGGTCGCCATGGCTGCGTTTGCAGCATGGCATCTTAACTTCTTAACACGTTTTAGACCCTGCAGATGCCACTGTCATCAGCTAGATAATATCATAGAGCTACTCGTTGAAGTGAACAGTAAATTTATTTTGTCCTCAATACAGAATAAAAGTATCCATAAGAGAAAAATAACACATAAAATGGTTTAATAAACAAAGTTACGCAGCGGACATCGGGATGTCACTGATATTTACTTTACGAGTTGATCGTAAAGGGCCAAATTCGGTTTTCAGATCCAATTTTATAGTTATGCGGAGTAACAAAGTGGATCAATAAAGGATGTAAGTAGATAATATACTTTTAATAACTATGCGCCATATAGTACAGCAGCTTAAGCTTGAGGAGTGCACAGTTAATCTGTCCGTCATGACTGTGCCGATATGATGATAGCTGTTAAATCAAGTCAGTTTGCTTGAAACAGTTTGCTGCGTCATGCCGTTGAGTGGTCGACAGCAAAATGCTGCTCGTGTGTTTTGTACACCAGCAGGCAGGTACCGGTAGGCAGTAGAGACTAATTATTAAATAATTACATAATAGCAGAGCAATAAAACTCCATTTAGTTAACCAAATCGCACAGATATTAATTCATCACAGTAACCAGATGATATTTACAGGTAACAAAAAAACATTTGTTAACTGTAAAGAAAATTAACCAAGTTTGGATGTATTTTCTTTATGTAATTTAAAAATATACTTATGTTTACAATTATATAATAATTTTCCTTATTACAATTTTCTGACAGCATAAACAATAGGTAAAGATCGCCATGATGAAATAAATCTTGTTTAAAATAGGGTTTAGAAAGTAACTATTATCTGTGGTTTAGATACTTTAGATGTTTCTGTTTGTATAGAATAAAACACAAAATCTAACTACCAATCTAAATTAAAAAAAAAAAAAATTCTATACAAGAGAATTGATATAGAAGTTCTTTGTATCTCAATAAAAATATATTTCGATATTGCATCTGTATTTCTCTGTTAAAGGGACGTAACTTTTTTCCAATAGGATGTAAATAACCCACCCATCTACCTCAAGGGTTTGAAAGCAATCTAGGGGCCTACTATTTTTCTTTTGAAACCAACACAAAGCGATTGTTGGTTGTTATTGCCATCAGTCGGAAATAGGTGTACATTCGTTGGGGTTCACATTTTTTATTGTATTTTTTTGGTGAATTGTTTTGCAAATATTGTTCATTCTGAGAAAATTTAATCAATAAGTAAGTTGTATGAAATGAATAAAATTTTTTTGGCGGTAGGTGATAAAAAAGATAAGAAGTGTGCTCCAGTTTAAAAATCAATTTAATTTTAATTTTCCAATTAGAATACATAAAAATTGCACAGAATCGTTTTATAAGTCCATTAAACATCTGTATAATTGAAGGCAGCCCTATATTATGAAGATATAGTTTCAAGCACTCACCTGCCGGCCACAGTCTCACAACACTACAACACATCTTCACAATTTCACTTCCAAGTTTCACTGCATAACCTAAGTGCATATAAAACCATGTCTAACACCGCTAAGCGCACTCTTGAGGAGATAGCGGAGGGCCTTGAAACCAGTTTGATGAAGCGGATGGAGGAGTTCGAGGCACACATCAACCCATCGAGACAGTTTTCTCAAAAAGAAGCCAAGGATGTAAACCAGCTTTTTAGTGAGTTCTCTTCTTTTAAAATTATTGTGGGGAATGTGATTAAACTCCTTCGGCAGCAAATATCTGATGTCCAAAAAACTGTCGATGCCATGGAGATGCGACATCGGAGAAAGTTTTTAGTTCTTAGTGGTGTCTCCGAGGCCCCCGGCGATGACATTGTGGCCACCGTTCGAGGAATTATCCAGGACAAACTCCAGGTCAAGGACTGCACTCAAGCCCACATAAAGTCTTGCTATAGACTCGGTGCGGCCAAAGATGGACAGGTTCGTCCAATATTGATAAAATTCGCTGATGTCAATATGAAAAGCATTGTGTGGAAGAATAAATCACAGCTCAAGGGGTCACCCTATGTGTTAAGCGAGTTTTTGACTCGCCAGCGCCAGGCTATTTTTATTTCCGCAAGATTGCACTTTGGGATGCGCAATGTCTGGACCCTTGATGGACACATCTCTATAAAACTGCCTAATGGGTCGCGCCAGCGTGTACAGACAAACGTCGAACTTGACGAACTTGTGGCTGCCCATGGGAAGCGCTCCGAGGTCGGTCAAGCTGGCTCGGGGGACAACAAGGATGCCGAGCAGACGTCCCCAAAGCTCCACAAGCCGGTGACGGCCCCGAAAGCTGAAGTTACAAGGGTTAAACGAGTCACCCGCAAGTAATTTTTCTGTATAGGTTATTAGTTTTGTTTCTTGTTTTCCAATGCCCTAGCTAATTATTGTAGTTACTTAGTACCCTATAACTTTTTTTAAACTTATTTCATTCTAGTAAAACTACCTCACAAACTTTTTTACTTCTAAAGTAACTTTTGTTTGACAGTGACACTTGATTTGACGATTGGTCGTTTTTTTATTTTTTATATAGGGCTTGGAAGTTAGTTTTTTGAGCCAACTTATTAGCTGTGATTTTTTATTGTTTATTAATTTCTTTCTTCATATTTTTTTTTGTGTTGTTTACTTGTTTTAATATTCTCTGTTGTTCTGTAGGTATTTCTTGTATACTGTAAGCCGGCAGGAAGTGCAGAATATTTTTTTATTAGTTATAAATTAGTTATACATTATATTGGTTACCTAATTATTATTATTTAATATTTATTTTAGTAAAATATTTTTATATTATATGTCCGACGATGATAGTGACGAATTTTTCTCTGCTGATGAATCTTCTACTTCTTTTCACTCCCTCAATGACTCGGCCATGAATGCAAACACACTTCGTGATCACATTAGTCTCCTTTTTCCTAGCAATGTAAATTTAAACATTTGCCATATAAACGCTCAGAGTGTACCTGCTCATTACACAGACCTGCTCGACGCCTTTTCTGGCAGTAACATTCACGCTGTACTGGTCTCTGAATCCTGGTTGAAACCTCATTTGTCTTCTACTTCCTTTGTTCTGCCAGGGTATATTCTTATCCGTAACGATCGCGTGGGCAGGGGTGGTGGTGGTGTCGCCATATATTTACGTAGCGATTTAACTTATGACATTCTAGATGCTTCCTCTGCCCCCTACTCTCGGACCATGGAGTACCTTCTACTTAATGTTAAAATGAAAGGTTGCAAAACCATCATCGGAGCTGTTTATTGCCCCCCCAGCATTGATTTTTTTAGTAATTTAGAGTCCCTTCTCGAACGCCATACCACTGATAATGAACATTTCATTTTAATGGGAGATTTTAACGTAGACCTCATGAAATCTACTGATCAGTCATCTAAATTTCGCTCTATTCTTGATTCGGTTAATCTCTCGTTACTACCTCTAAGTCCTACACACCACAATACTGACACTGCTGATTCGTGGATTGACCATATTATCACGTCTTCATCTGAGCACGTCCTTGACCATGGGCAAGTACTGGCCCCAGGGTTTTCTCGCCATGACCTTATTTTTATATCGTATAAAATTAAACCGCCAAAATTAAAACCTAAAACTGTTAACATACGCAATTTTTCGAGGATTGATTTGGACAGATTGAGGGAGGACGCTTCGTCTTTGGATTGGTCGCCGGTTTATAGTGCATCTACAGTTGATGACAAGATCTCTCTGTTTAATGTTTCAATCCTCAAACTGTATGATGATCATGCACCGGTGCGGATGGTCAGACTAAGACGCCCTCCAGCACCATGGATAACTCAGCTTGTTCGGATTGCTATGAGGAGGCGAGACCGTGCGTTTAGGCTATTCAAGCGGATACGCAGTGACGAAAACTGGTGTCTATTTAAAAAGGCCAGGAATAAGTGCAATCAGCTGGTTAGGGTAGCTAAAAAACGCTACTTCCATGATAATCTGGTGAACACGTCCTATTCAGATACATGGAAGTTCCTGAAAACCTTAGGTATTGGAAAGTGCGCCACCACTCCTACTGTTTTTACTCACACTCTCTCTGAACTGAATGTCCACTTTTCGACTACCACCAAACTCCATGATGACATAAGGAAAAGGACTGTCTCTACTATCTCAGCAATGCCATCACCTCCTGTGAGTCACTTCAAATTTTCTCCGGTGTCCGGCGATGAGGTACGCAAAATAATCAGTTCTCTCAAGTCAAAAGCTGTTGGATGCGACAATATTGGAAGGAGTATGCTGATGCCCATCCTTGATACTGTAACGCCTATAATTATGCATATTCTCAACTTTTCTCTGGACTCCGGAGTATTTCCTTCTATTTGGCGAAAAGCTTACGTCCGTCCTCTTCCTAAAATCTCTAGTCCTAGCCTCCTTAATCATTACCGTCCAATTTCTATTTTGCCCTTTCTATCCAAAACTCTTGAATCAGTTGTGCATACCCAATTGTCCAAATTTGTATTTTCTAATAGTCTTGTTAGTGATTACCAATCTGGTTTTAGACCCGGTCATAGCACCACAACGGCACTACTAAAGGTCACCGAGGACATCAGGGCTGGCTTGGGGGAGTCTAAGGTTACTGTTATTGTCCTCATCGACTTTTCCAACGCATTTAATGCTGTTGACCATGACATTCTTCTAGCCATCCTATCACACTTGCGTATCTCACCACCGGCGCTGGAATGGTTTTCCTCGTATCTCCGCCCACGACAACAGATGGTGCGTGTCAATCAGGACTCCTCCTCTTGGTGCCATCTTGATTCGGGGGTGCCACAGGGTGGAATTCTCTCTCCTCTTTTATTTTCCCTTTTCATCGATTTCATTACTCATAGTCTTCATAATCAATACCACCTCTACGCTGATGACCTGCAGCTCTATGCGCAGTCGGACTCGGAACTCTTCGGTGATGTGATTGATTCACTGAATAAGGATCTTCGTCTCATATTGGAGTGGTCTGAGAACTTTGGCATTGCGGTTAATCCCACGAAGTGTCAGGCGCTTATCGTCGGTGGCCCCCATCAGCTGAACAAAATAAAATTAGATAATTCTCTAGTTTATAATGGTGTCACCATACCGTTTAGCTCCTCTGTCAAAAATCTGGGTCTCCATTTGGATGGGGCTCTTAATTGGGACAAACAGGTTACAGAGACTAGTAGGAAGATTACATGTACACTGCGTTCCCTTTACCGTTTGAAGAACTTTCTTCCTCCATCCACGAAGATCTTATTGGTTCAAACTTTGATTTTGCCATTGTTGGACTATGCAGATGCCTGTTGCACCAATATGTCTCAAGTGCTTCTAAACAAACTCGAGCGCCTCCTTAACGGTGGTCTTCGTTTTATATTTAACGTGCGCAAATTTGACCACATTTCCCCTTTCCGGTCTCAGTTAAAATGGCTCACTCTTCGGCAGCGCAGGAACCTGAGAGTCCTCTGCACGGTTTTCGGGGTCCTCAGAGATCCAAAAGCTCCCAATTATTTAAAACTTAAATTTAACTTCCTCACTGACACCTCTTCTCGAAATCTTCGATCCAATAGCACTCTCAAACTTTTTACACCTCTTCACAAAACTTCTCATATGTCAAGCTCATTCACACTTTCTGCCATTAGACTATGGAATTCGCTCCCCAATGAAATTAAAATGTCCTCTAGTAAATTTATTTTTAAACAGTCAGTTCGACAACTTTACCTCAATGAATCTTGACCTCCCATTATTATATCATGATACTAATCAAATAATTTTATATCCGTTTAATAATTTTCAGTTAATTAAATATGTTTTTTTTAAGTGAACGAATGTATGTACATTTTTTCCCCCTGACGTTTTCAAGCCGTGTTTTCTTCTTCTTGTTGTGTTTGGCGACCATTAGTTATTTGTTTTTTACTGTTACTATCACCATCACCTCTCTTTCAGTCGTCAATACTTGTCAGAATATTTTACTAGGTGCGTATAGTATGTATATGTAAGTTTATTATTAATATATATTTATATGTGTATGTTTATAGCCGTATATATAAGTTCTTAGGTAACCAGATATTTCCCTTCAATTTTTGTCCCGCCAACAATGTTTCTGCATTACCCGATGGTTGACTGGTAGAGAATGTCTTTAGGCATTAAGTCCGCCAATTGTACTCTCAATCGTGCAATAAAGAATAAATAAATAAATAAATAAATAAAAATTCATAACTTCAAAAATTTCAAAATCATGAAATTATTGTGACAATAATTTGATGAATGTTCTTTTATTCTCTCCAACAATAATTACATTGTGCGAGTTCAGACCTCGACAGCGGGAGCCCTTAGGGGTAGGGTAGATAGGTTAATTTTCATATTACATCAAAGTTACTCCATTTCTGCCAGAAGTGGTGCTGTGAGACACTGTGAGTCCTGCCTGACTTACACAAACGAAACCTATTTTCAGTGGTTTTAGGACAGGACAGTCTACGAGTCTGCTTTCCCAATCGGTTGGACATACAATGAGATATATCTGCCGCAGCTGAAACTCCCACATCACTCGCAATTTATTTATTTAAACTTTAATGACCACAATATATGGGTACAAAAGGCGGACTTAACGCTAAATGCATTATCTACCAGTCAACCTTTGGGAAGTGCAGATATTCACGAATGCGGTTTTAAATTATATGACATACAATAAATAGTACTTAAATGTAAAACAAGCAAATAATAAAACGCAATTTACTCGGAAAAGGAAAAAAACAACTGAATGTTCTTTTAAACTAGTAGCTCTATCTGAATAAAAATCTATCCTACGTAAAGTCAGTAAGTAGAATTTATAACCCTTCGACTGCTACAGTCTGGTAATAAAACAAAAAGAGTGGACATCAGTGACAAGTTACCCTTATCTGTTGCTGTTGAAAAAGGAAAAATAAAAAGACTACCTCTACTTACCTGTTGAGCTCATTCCGAATTACAAATAAGGCTTTCAAGATGCTACGATATAAGATCCTAACCTAATGCAATAGGTAGGTATTATAATCTTAAACTTACTATAAGTGTACATTAAATACAAAAAGTACAATCATATTGATCCCAATTTTTTTTTAATTTTATTTAATATACCTATGTTATTATTATGACATAATGCCTTTACATTGGTGCATGTAGGAACTCGTAAAATAATGAATGGACACACAGCACGTTTTCGATAATTTTATGTGCATGGGTATCTTTTTTTAACAGAAAGAGACTGATGGTTCTGCAGCAATGGGTAGGCAATGGTCACCAGGAACCATATACCGGAAAGGAAAACGAGGTTTGCTTCTTTTAACATCAATGGACTGTATTTATTCTTGAGTACTATTTCTATCTTCATTTAAAACAATACTATTTCTTTCTTGGTAGTGTAGCTCGGTGTTGTTCACTCTCTGAAGAGCTGTGTTGGACTGTGACAGTACCGAGCTACCCAGACATATTTATAGCCAATATTTGGCCCTCATGCGGACCAATCGGAGGCGAGATAATTTTCGTGTAATTTGCGACAATTTCCGACGACATTTCGGGCAAAAAGTCACTACGCACATATCGCATAATGCGCTCTACATTCTACAATTAGTAACTTATAACTCCATATTCGTGGTTATTCTAACTAACTAACACGCTGTTTCCATATAAGCGATATATTAACAGTAACTACACAAAACTAATATCCGAAATAAACACGTAAATCTTAAATTATACATGCAAAACGTAAAAGTGGATACGAAATTGATCAATAACGTCGTATTCTTAACGTTTACAGCGCTAATGTTATTGATCACACATACTCTATGACGTAACCAACCTTTTACACATCAATTGTTAACTATCCGTACATATTCAAGACAGTAAACACACAAAACAATTGAAGATCATAAGCCAAAATTATTACCAATTTCATTTACTAGCGCCACGGCAAGATTTTACAACTCAGGTGGACGAATTCTCGTGGCGCTGCTCCAGGCAAAACTTTGGAACTAAAATCCTATACGTGTATATCCAATCGTACACGTAAATAGTGCACGTAAATAGTGAAAATATCCATGTTACATCTAATTACGTAATCTAATTAGCTTATTCTAATGTAAAACAAAGGTATTTAAACTTAAACTAAATAATCACATAATTCCGATTATCAAAGTGTTCAATAAAACCGTAAAACTAGGGTAAAACATAATTAAAACATAATCAATTTATTTATTTACAAAATCGGCTCGTGTCCGCAACAGAGACAAACAAGTGAACATTCGCACAAAGCTAGAATCACAATAAAATAGTTCATGTCGTTGTTTTATTCTAAAATATTTGCTTTTTTCTGCCATTATTTTAAATAATTAAGTATGTTTTGTAAACCACAATGGCTACTTAACTTAAGATAGGTCTTTGTTACTAACTTATTTCATAAAAAGTAAAGTTCAACTTCCCGAAAGTAACCATACGGACGGCTTTATAGGGATTTACGGATTTTTACCATAGTGAAAATAGAAAAGTATGCCAGTAATTTGCATTCTGACAGAACATCGACATTGACAAGTTATCATAAAAAGTTTCATACTTTTTCACATGTCGTTACTTAATGCATTTTTTCTACCCTAGAACAATTATTGACAGGCAAAATCGCACTCAAACTCATTTCATACACGTTTTGAGATGCGCCGTTGTATACATCTTCTGTGAATCTGTATGTGATCCATATACAGACCTATTTACTAAACAATTTAATTAGCTTACCAGCTATAAAGAATTCAATTTTTTATTGTCCTTGTAAATTGTTTGTGCATTGGAGAAGAAGGCTTTATATTAAGGAGATTTAATTTTATTGATGGTCCACGCTAAATACATTACGATCTATAACGAGCATTTTATATCCTTTTGACGAAGATGACTTACATTTCTATTTTTACTATGTCCTTACCTTCTTTACGACCATCGACCGGCCCGTCTAGAAAAATGGACGGCTATGCATTAGGGGAAGGGAGGGTTAAATCGCTTAGTTGCTCGTATCGTAGGGGCTAAAGGTAACTTTATTTTTATTTTTGAGGTGTTAAAGTAGGCATGGATTTACTGTTTTATTATGCGCACTAAAGTTGTGGTCAGTGAGTTCTGAGGGTTAGTTCAATGTTTGTTTTTATATCTTTTTATCTATACAGGGTTACTTTATAAATTAAACATATTGAGATGCGATGTAATATTCGTTACACTAAAGTAGAAATTTTGGTTTATAAATTCATAGAAAAAAATAAAGTTAGTATCAAGTCGGTGCAAACGGTCTTGGACTCCTGGAATAAAACTATCCTAAGAAAGAGTATTAAATATCCATACAAACTTTCATTTTATATTATTAGTCGGAATTGTTTATACATATTGGTATTATGATTTTTTAATCCCACTAATATTATAAAGGCGAAAGTTTGTATGTTTGTTCTTCAGGCTGAAATGGCTGGGCAAATTTTTTTATTTGGTATGTAGGTAGCTGATACCTTGGATAGACATGGGGTAATTTTATCCCGAAAAGTACGCGATACCCGTAGGATTTGGTCAAAAGTCTGATGGTTTTCTTTTTACCTTTATTTCAGTAATTTTGCGTAGCAATAACTATAAATACATATCAGAATGGTACCTTACCAAAACAGGAAGGTGTAATGGCCGGTCACGTGGGACCACCCTCGCTAAGAGCGTCCCTTCCTTTTCGAAATGTGCTAACCGCTCATTCAAAGTACTATTATAACTTGATGATTTTATATACTTTAAGTATTATGTCCATTTGTTAACATATAGGTACAATGAAACAATGAAAGCGGTGATCAGGGGCCGTACCACGACATTTTATAACATCCTTTTAAACGATTGTGTAAAAGAGACGTCACCTTACATCATGTATTGCGCTGTCTCCCTTATTCAGCCGTTCGTGTTTTGTTTTATGCGGTCATGGTAAAGAAAGATTTTAATGCCAATAATGTAAAGATCGTTTTGAAATTTTGTTATTAAACAGTACAACTATCAAAACACGCATAACTTAGTTTCCGTGTGTGGCGAGAATTTCGGAATGTATTATACATAACAAACCTTTAATTACTCTCTCTATTAAAAAAAACCGCATGAAAATCTGTTGCTTAGTTTTAAAGCTAAGCATACATAGACAGATAGACAAGGGAGCGACTTCATTTTATGTAAAAATAAAGAAGATACACAACAAAAATAATTTATGGTGAAGACATCTGACAGGTTAATTTGTATACACAGCAAGACGGCAAGACTTATTGCTCATAGAAATCTTTTTAAAGTAACTTAGTGTAACGAAGTTGTGTACGGAGTGAGCAGGAGGGCGACTACGAAACGTAAATCCGATACTTCGGCCGAAGTATCGGAAGAATTTTAACCGTGAAATACAAGTTATTTCATGATTATAATTCAATGAACTACTAAAATAACCATAAAGTACAAGGTATTTCATGGATAGAATTCAAGGTATTACTAAAATAACCATGAAATACCGTGTATTTCACGGTTAAAATTCTTCCGATACTTCGGCCGAAATATCGGATTTACGTTTCGTAGTAGCCCCCCTGGACTAGCAAAACACGAATCAATTAGTTAGACAAATATAATAAATAAATACAAGCTTCCCATATAACATTATTAAGATGTTTTTGCTTCAGAAAGAGAAGTTGCTTATAACAATAACAGCTTCAATGTTATCAAAAAATATATTATTCGGAGAAATCGTCGGAAAATATTAAATATTACGAAAAGAAAAGTAGGCTTTGTACATGCCTGTCTTATCTTGACGAGGGTGCTTTTACATTTGAATGAAAAAAAAAATAATACTTATGTTTACCTTCAAATACGTACGTATAAATCATCTATATCAATTTTACGTAAGAATTAGCTTGTCAATGTTTTTTTTTTTTAATTAACGGCACAGAATAAAATTAAATAGGTAATACAATATTTTTTACTGCACCAAAATAAATAATAATATAAAAAAAAATATTATCAAACTATTTTTTTTTATGTCATACAGTAGACAAACAAGCAAGCGGGCCACCTGATGGACAGCGGTCACCGCCGCCTATAGACATCAGTAACACCAGGGGCGCTACCAATGCGTTGTCCACCAAGGAAGTTGGAGGAAAGGAAGGAGGAAGGGGAGCGAAAGAAGGAGGGGGAAAGAGGGGATAGGGAAGGAGTTGGGCTTTCGGATCTCTCACTCACCGAACGAAACACATTGCTGCTTCACGTCGATATTCTGTGAGAGGTTGGTACTTCCCCGGTCGAGCTAGCCCATTTCGTAATAATTGCTCTACCACTCCAAAAATATTTATTTATTTTCGATGGATACCACAAATCTCTGTGAATATTACCCATTACTCATTACGCTATTTTAATTAGTAGCTTCCCTAGCTATATTCCTTAAAATCCTTGATAACTTAAACATATTGGTTTAGGTGTTAAAATAAAGATAAAACATCTAACATAGAATTAATATGACATTTAAATATCTAGCCATACCATATGTAAAGCTACGTAAGTTCTCTCATGTTTTACAATTTTGAATGAAATTTACCTACAATTTTTACTCAGAGTAGACATTCTCAAGTTGGAACTCGTTAGAAATTTATTATTTTTTTATTTCAACCTAATTGCTGCCCCGCGACGTAATCCCCTTAATGTTGAGCTGAGAAAAATACCAAGTGGAGAAATTTAAGTAATTTCTATGATAAAGAATCTCGTAAAAAGAGATTCTTGTTAATTAAATTCAACTACAGACTCCGTTAATATATTCAGATTTTTAATTCATTAGTGCAAATTAATTACTATATTTTTAATTAAATCTGTTAATCTTTACAAAACTTTTTAGAAATATAATTAATTCTTAATTCTTTTTTTATTGTTGTGCGTGTTCACGATGGTTTTATGTTATTTTCGAATCATAATAGTGCGTGTTCAATACGCACTTTACCCATTTTCTTTAGACAATGTGAAGAATATCCATACTCAAGACACCTATTACTTCCTATATAAATGTGTGTAAAATAAAGCGGAGGGTACGGCAGAATGATGCCAATCAAGACATCATGCTCAAATATCGCGATTACTATCCCAATGGGTGCAATTTCACATTTCAATCTAAATATACATTATGTAAAGATCATACAGCAATGAAATGTAGAACGGAGTATTTGTATTTACAAGTACGTAATAAAATTTAAAAAATCTTGGTTTTCTTTCGCCATTTCTTTTGCCAGTGGTAATTTTGCTTATTTTAATTCATAAATCACAATTTTTTTTAATAGTAGTCAGGAAGAGTACTGTAGAATTTAGACAGTAATCTTTCTGAGTATTATGCTACACTAACAGCGATTTTCGTGTTTCCAATTACATATTATTAAACTGATATAAGAATAGAATGTGTTGTATACTGCTTTCTATTTTGAGCAGTGACCTGAAACCAGTTGAGGCGGTAGGCTCTCACTTACTGATACACTAAGGGACATTCAACCCCTTTATTTAGGGTGTACGTCTTGAATAATTCAAAACGTCATTTAAAATTGTACTACGAATATAAACATAGGCCTCGATTTAACATTCAACATGGCTACTGTTCATTTGTGAATTCGTAACTTTTTTTTCAGATAAAAACACTTTTGTGATACATTTCTCTTTATATACGAGTAAAATAGGTTCATTCAATCAAAATGTTTTATAAATTTATTTTTAGACAAGTCTGGACACGTTCCCTCTTATTAATAAACCAAGATTAGCCAAGGTTTAACTAAAACTTGTTTTGTCACTTTCCAACTACATTTAATTTTCCTTAGGAATGACAGTGACAAAACAAGTTTTAGTTAAACATTGGCTAATCTTTGTTTATTAATAAGAGGGGTTAAGTATACCGAGTATATATATAGAAGTCTCGACCGTCTGGAGTATACATTTTTTAAACACTAGTTTTAATGAAAAGGACTAGAGAAATACAAGAATTGAGAAGAAACAAAATACTTCAGTCACAGATTAATATTTAAACACTGGCTTTAATTAAAAGGACTAAAGAAATACATGTGAAGGCTGAAGGCTACTCTATGAATAAACAAAAGAATTGAGAAGAAACAAAATACTTCAGTCACAGATTAATAAATAGTTAGGGTACCTACTTCGTTACTTCAGTGTCGAACAAGGCAAATATGTTAGATTATACGATCTATAGATAAAAAATGGCTCAATAAATACGCTCGGCCTTGTATATTTCACGATATCTTTCAAGGGATTGGGCAAATAGGTTCGTTTCCTTTGATTTCTGGCATTCATTTCAATCTATTGACTCTACAAAATAAAGGGTAGGAATTTTAATCTCAAATTCTTTTATTCAGATTCTTCATCCTACATCTTGTATCGTCCTTCTGTTTTATAGTTCAAAGTTAAATCTGATAATTTGATCAAGACTGGAAGCTTGTCTTAGTCATTTCATCTACTTGCAACAAACGAAAACGATATCTAGTAAGTATCATAATTAACAATTACTATGTCTAGTTGTTCCTTGACAGATTTGTGAAATCGCACACAAAAAGTGTTATCTTACTTAATAAAACTAAACAATTCGTGAGTATTCATTTAACTTAAGTTTTATGAGATGCCACGTTTCCCGTGGTACTAATATATAATATAACAATTAACTTAATAGGTGCAATTATATTTCGTAGTAAACTACAAGGAACCCTTATAGTTTCGCCATGTCCGTCTGTCCGTCTGTCCGTCTGTCCGTCCGCGGTCTAGCGCCTAGACGCTTGATGCTAGAAAGCTGTAATTTGGTATGTATACTCAATGCAACTACAACATTGCTAACAAAGTGGTAGAACAAAATTTTGAAAAATATATTTTTTTGGGGTAAAGTGGGAAATAAATTTTTTTTTCGCACCGACCCCATCTTGTGGGGTATCGTTATTTAAGTCTCTTAAAAACATCGAGGGTGTGGGACGATCATTTTCCGATACAATGATCAGTTTCTGAATTATTTACATTTAACGTGTCAATTTTCGTTTTGCACCGTGGTCCCCTCTCTATCTCCGAAAGTCTTGAGTTTAGAAATTTGAAAAAATTCATGGTAGTAGTCCATATAGTGCAACCTACAAGGAAAACTATAACGGTTAAGTAGGCACTACTAGTTACCGAGTAATAGCCGACGAACCTATGAAGTAAAATTTCTTTGACAAAAACGTACAAATGTCATAGAATATGGCATTGTACTCATCTGCAAGCAAGAAATGCGTAGCTAATACGGAACCCTACATTGTGCGTGGCCCGAGCCCGACACGTACTTGCCCGGTTTTTTAAATATGTCCAAATACAAATAAGTATCTCATTTTGAAGGCTTACACAGTTTCACGGTGCTCCTCCTGCACGAAAAAGCGCAATGTGCAAGATAAGATTGGTTTCCACCCAGCGGAGATTTACGGAACAGAGAGATATTATTATGTCTTGGCGACTGATAGTATTTTCAATTATCATCTAACAAGTTATACAAGAAACTTAAAAATATATGTAGTTTAGTTATTTGTACGTCACAAAAACGTCTCTTGTAATTATGTAGGTATCGCAAATACAAATTGAAAAATTATTGCCTAGCTACTCGATGTCTAGGTACGATACATTGTTTAGGTAGAATTCCGCCCACAGCTGCCATTTAAAGAATGCAGTGCTCTGGGATCTGTTATTACGTTAGAATAATAACATTTCCTTCTACTTTTCTTGCTCACCATTTCCAGGCACGCAGTGACAATGAGAAATGATGAAAGAATGATATAACAAGTATATTTTCTCTGCGCGCAACAGTAGGATAGAGATTTCTAAACAATATAATTATTTTAAACTAGATTTTTTGCCCGCGACTTTGTCCGCGTAAAGTTCCGTATCCCGTTCCCGTGGGAACGCCGTGGTAACGAAAAGCTATAGCCTATGTCACTCCCTGATAATGTAGCTTTCTACTGGTTTGCTTCGTGTTTCGATGAAGATTTCTTGAAATCGGTCCAGTAGTTTCGAAGTCTATTCAATTCAAACAAACAATCAAATCTTTCCTCTTTATAATATTAGTATAGAAGTATAGATGAAAAAGATTTAAAAATAAGATGGAAAATAATGAAGCCAGATTTTTTATCAAAAAATTCACAGATTTCGTGCTTCACACGACTATCGTGCACATTGGAAATGAATCTACGGAATTCGAAAAAATATTGTCGCTGAGCGACGAGGAGCTCGATGGCGTTGCTGTGTGGTGTGTCGCACTCTAATATGAACACGCAAGTTAAGCAACATCGACCCTAGCCAGCGTTTGGATAGGTTTTGTTATCTTGAGCTTCTCCGTGCTGCTTTCGGATTGTGGATTTCATTTTTTTTTATCTAGGAGTTAAGAACGGACGTCATAATATTTTTTTTATCTGTGACAGTTACAAGTTTAAAAACAACTGAATTTCGACACCTGCTGTTAAATCTTTATGCATCTTCAAATTTTGCGACTTTCGAAAGATAAGTTTGTTATTAAACTTAATGTCTAATGTATATTGCATTTGGAATAAGTATAATTTTTCATTACGAGGCTTTTCTTACACGCTTTTTTTGTGGTGTAAAAATATTCCCTTTGCCCGTGGGGTGACCAAATTCAAATTCAAAACTTTTATTTAGAGAATAAGCTTTCACAAACACGTTCTCTTGTCAGAGTATACAGTTGTAATAAATGATTTTTATAAATCTCGCACGAGACGAGCCAAGCGGAGCGCTAGGGCACTACCTACCTTTTCTCGAAACGTTTCGTCGTTTTTTTGAACCTCATAACTTTGTTTTGGATGATGCTAAATAGTTAAAAATTTCAAGATATAATCATTGTACAATCATTAAACATAAAGTTTGAATGTCGTAGCTATTATACTTTAGATTTTATTAATGTCTTAAAACCCCCGATTTCGTCACTTGAAAGTGTAGAGTTTGTGAAGTTAGGCCTTGCAGAGGTAGGGCGTGTAGAGTTAGAAGCTTGGCTCTACATGAGATCTGATAACTTTTTGACTATGCGAGTCATTATGGTCTCGTCTTGGCAACATTTTACATGAAAATGTTTTTGGTGGGATTAATCTACTCTATATACTACTACTATTTCGGAAACAAAAGCAAATTACCACTTGTAAAAGCAATGGCGAAAGAAAACCTGTTACGGCCTTTTTTGTCATTTTTAAAATATCGTGTTTTTTTAAAACTAGGTACATGCAACATTACGTCAATAAATAGTGCCATTAATTTGTCTTAACATAAAATTAAATCTAAAATATAAAATGCAAAATCGGTGTTAAAGATAGGAGCAGACCAGGCCCGCAAGGCAGCAACCGTTCTCGTGTATTTTCGAGTTGACGTGAGAGTCAGCCTGCCAGCCCCCATTACTGGGCTCACCATCAACAATATTATGAACAATATTGAAGGGAACAACAGTAACCCGACCCACAACGCCACCGCCAGTTTGGACAATTTGCGAGTATGACGTGCCCGTACACATTAACATCCTTGTCACCAATTATTTAATCTAAATTAAGTATATTAAAATGTAAATAATATAAAAAACAGCCCCATTTGGATGACACTACGACGCGTGTACATATTATTACAATATTGAACACAAATTTTTATTTATGTCATTTATTGAACATTGACTGGCTTTTCACGACAAGTTTTAGCATTTCACCTTCGCAAGGGGGCCAGGGAGACCTTTCATTTAGATACTCGTTGATAGTATAGTACGCTTTACTGGTTAAGAATTTTTGACATTTTATTTTAATCGATTATTGGGCAATTTTTTTATATATACTCTGGAATTTTATTATACATAATGCAAACTTTGAATCATAAATAACTTGCCCGCTTTCCTAAGCCTGAATTTAGGAACAGCTAATTTATTTCTGTGACGCGTATTGAAATTATGAATATCCACACCTGGTTATAGTCATGAATGTTTTTACGAACAAACATGATGCTGTCAAGAATGCACTGTGATGCCACCGTGAGAATATTAGTGCTTCTGAAAAACTCGCAAAGAGACTCTCGGACCACGTTAATCCTATTTCCTTTTTTGCTTATTACAGACTATCTGGCATATGAGTAGGAGTAGAGAATACTTAACGACTAGCTGTGCCCGCGGCTTCGCCCGAGTGGAATTGGGCTTATGACTATAATAGTATAGACGGATTTAACAGTCTCCTATTACTACTGCTATAGTTTTTCCCCTAGACGTCAGTGTTCTTTATTGCTCATTGTCTATTTGCTCGCCGCTGTGTTTTATTTAATTTTATCGTACCTAATCAAAATACCTAATGTAAAATCAGTATGAAAAATTAAAATGATATTAAAATTGAAATCGTCATCTCAGTTATACTAAAAAACTTTCATAGTGCGATTCAGAATCTAACAGTGCCATCTAGTGAATTTGAGAGGAACAAAATTTTAAATGGTTAACTCAAGTAAAAAAAAACTTTCTAGAATTAGAATTTAAAAATGGTCGTTATGAGATATCGGGCGATTCCGACTCTGCAATGAGTGACAATTTTAAAATTCTTAGGCTGTTGAAAAAAGTCGAACCTAGCAGTTCATCTGTTGATTTTTCATCTAGCCCTCCGTCCTCCGTCGTCCCATCCCAACGCGATCGTTCTAGGCGGGCAGCAAGATTTGAAATTTTACCCAATAAATCTGGTACTCAGCAGACCTCAGAACCTCAAGCCACACGGGCAGAGGGAATATTATTACCACCGTGTTTACATTACATAAAACATAAAAAAAAACAATCTAAAAACATAGTTTTTTTTATCTACCCTAGATGCTTATGTCCTATAAAGGGTTAAGCCATCGGTCCCGGCTGTTATCGATGGATGACAGTCGTTAGGCCAAGTCGGTGGCCTTAGGGCGGTTTGAAAACACCGGCCTCTGCCAATCCATCATTGGAGCAGCGTGGCAGAGTATACTCTAATCACCTTCGACTGAAGGGAGACCCGTATCCCAGCAATGGGATGATTATGAGTTGATATGATAATGATGATGAGCGACGATAAAGTCGGGATAAGGAAAAGGATACAAAATAAAACTATAACGTTTTTGACTTTGTTCAAAAAGGTTAAGCTACAGGGCCAACCCTTAATCCGATTATCTTTGTTTTAGGCTCAAATTATAGCTGACTAAATTGTCCAGACGAATTTTTCTCAAATTTTTGATATCATTCTTCGTTTCCAAAATATCGAGCGCCAAATTCAAAAATTCGGAAAGAAATGATATTTATTTTCACATTTTCTGCCATAACTTACAGCTCTCGTGAATACGCGTATTTTGAGCCTTTTATGAATATCATATCTTCACAACTCTCCGAGATATAAGGGGATCGCACTTTTTCGTGAAATCGAAGCCTATACTGAAGCGAACGAAAAGACATTTCCAATGTCAAAAATCAGTATATCATATTTATCATTGCGATGATCTAATATATATTATTTTATGTCATTCTAATGATATTTTTTTATGAAAAAAACGTGAGCCGCCAAGTATTAACTAAACGCTTTTTCCCTTATAATTATTTCTCCTCAAGAATGACAGTGACAAATCAGGTTTTAGTTAAGTCCTTTTTTATCATATTTTTTATAAATAAAAGTGTAAGCGCTCATGCAGACGAGATGGTTTCTCGCCGGAGCTAAGCCTCACCTCGCAACCGGGCACGGCGCTAGCGCCGGCGTCGTGTGATTGGCTTCATAGTGTCCCATACAAGACTGACGACCGAACATAGACCCGGTTTGACGCCGGGCTTAGCTCCGGCGAGAAACCGTCTCGTCTGCATGAGCCGTAAATATTCAATAAATGACGTTTGCTAGTTGTAGGGTCTCGGATCAGTCACAAAAAGTTATATAATATTTAGGTCTTCGATCACAAGATTTAGGTACCGAGATTTTTAGGTTCCAGTCTAGTTCCAGAGTCCACACGCACGCACGTCTATAATTCTTACTATCCCATTCACAAGTTGTTTGCCCTTGGCCCGAATTGAACTGATTATATCGGTTCTGGCCACACTCGGACCGCTTTACGTTCTTAATCATATTACGTATCCTTGTTTCACGTCAGCTTTGTTTCACCCTTGAGGATACGTACCTAAACCCTTCAACGTTTGTGGTAATATACATAAACCATTTAAATATAGGTACGTCATGCTTAAAACCTCTAAGGGATATACGAAAGCCAGGGGAACACGTTATTTCTACGTTACCAAAGAAAATGAGTTTTGTCTATCTTAAAGACTTGTTTTACTTTCTTGTTCCACTATAGAATTGTTTTTAATTGACTTAAAAAAAGACGAGGTTTTTTTATGAACAGATTTTTTTAATATTGCATGTTCGTCGATTTTTCTGTCAAATTGTGGACCTATTTTAAAATTTTTTATTAATCGCCGCCATTTTGAAAACAAATACAATTTTATAGGCGGGTATTTCTTTGAAAATGTGCAAATCGCTGTTCCAGTTAAAAAGAACTTATTACATTACATATTTTTTTAACTTTTGACCAGTATGGAGATGGACCAGTATCTGTTCTAACAGGAGCAGTTATCAGATTAATGTTAAATTCAATACAATCTGATATGAATTCAATCTTGTGTCGAAATTCACATTACCATTCGTGTCCTCTCCCCAGATTTTAACACAAAATATTTTATTTCTCGACTTGTACTAAGAAGAACGTAATATAAGCAATAAATTCCATAAATAGAATGTTGTTATTAGTTTATAATACAATATAAATACTTAAAAGACTATTTTACAATGTTAAAAAAGTGAATCAACAAATGTTCCGGCGCTACACCCTCATTACCGTTCGAGAGTATTGTCGCCTTAATATCTTTGCTCCTAGTTGGCCTTGTGCGTTCGCCTTAACTGTGCGGGACAGTTCAGTCGTCGCTCGTCCGTTGCACGGAGGACACGTAGCGAGCGAGTATTTTTTCTACGGAAATATCGGTATTTAGTGCTCCGAACGGTTTTTGTTTCGTCAAAGTTCTCCATACAGTTTTTGTATTTAATGGTAAGTAGACGTGTGATATTTAATCATTTAGGGTCTTATCATCTTCATAAAAGGGCTTATTTTAAGTATTTACTTGTTTCAAAATGGTAAATGAAGTGAAAATTGTTCAAAATGTATAAAACTATGAATTTCTAATTACCATTTTTCTAATTACCAGTTTTTACCATTCCGAATATGAAGTGCAACGAGTACGGCATCGGGTGACTAGTCGCGGAGGGTAGCGGGATCCGAGGCACGGTTCACCGCTGGCCGACCGCAGGTAGTAGGGGACTCCTATACAGCCTATTGCGTGGACCTCTTGCTGACAACAGATCCAGACAGGTACTCGGTGACAATTTCTTCGCCATTGGGGCGCTCTGATCAATGTCTGATGAAATCGGTATCAGCCTACCACCCGCCCGATCCCAGCCTGAAAGGCAACCGGCGGCGGTTATGGCAATACAGATCAGCAGACTGGGATGAGATGCGGTCTTTCTATGCATCCTTCCCTTGGCAGTCTGTCTGCTTCTCTTCTAGTGACCCCAGCGTCTGTGAAGATGCCGTTACTGATGTGCTTCGTCAAGGGATGGATACTTCATTTCCTTCTCCAACGTGCCATCTACTAGTAAAGCTCGCCCATGGTTTGGGCCTGAGTGCAGCCGTGCCGAGGCGCATAAGCATCAGGCATACCTGGACTGGGTTGCAGCTCGACAGCACAAGGCGTCTGATGTTCGCGAAAAGAAGAAGGCCTTTAACAAGGCTGCCAAGTCCTGCAAGATGGTTTTACAGAAGGCTCGATTTGATCATATTGGCCGAATAGGGAACAAATTGGATTCTTTCCCAGCGGGAAGTAAAGCGCTTTGGAATCTAGCGAAGGCGGTCGAATCGAACTTCTGCCGCCCCCCTCTCCACTGCAGAAACCTGACGGATCACTTGCTCACACCGCTGAAGAGAAAGCAAACCTGTTGGCGTCTCTGTTCGCGGAGTCTTCACGTCTTGATGCTGGTAGCGCGATACCTCCAGTTTACCTGGCAGCACGGTGGTAATGCCGGAAATCCGGTTGCGCCAGGCTGAGGTTCGCAAAACGCTGCGCAATCTTGACGTGAACAAGGCCAGTGATCGAGACGGTATCCGCTATTGTACAGAGGACATGTGCACCCGAATTGACACCTGTATTGACCCGCCTCTTTAGGCTCTGTCTAAAATCTGGGAAAGAACCGAGTTCCTGGAAGCTCGCTAACGTGCCCAAAAAGGGCAGCCGTGCCGACCCTGCCAACTACAGGCCCATTTCGATCACGTCCATACTCTGTAAGAATATGGAACGTGTTTTTGAACCGCAGGCAGCGTACCTAGAATCGAATGACCTCCTCAGTGACCGACAATATGGCTTTCGCTAGAATCGGTCCACTGGGGATCTTCTAGTGTACGTCACCCACGTCTGGAATGAGGCTATTGAGGAATTCGGAGAAGCCCGCGGTTGGAAGCTTGCGGTTTCCCTCGATATTTCCAAAGCATTTGACGGTATGGCACGGTAGTCTTATTAGCAAGCTTCCTTTTTACGGCCTGACCTCTAATTTCTGTGCGTGGATTTCTGATTTTTTGGGGGATTGATCTATTCGGGTGGTCATTGATGGCTGCTCGTCTAAACGAAAGGCTTTTAATGCCGGTGTCCCTCAAGGATCGATTATTTAAAGCATTTGTTTTTTGTTGTTTGTGAAATCACATGCAGTGTTTTATAAAGTTCAAACTATGATTGTTATTAGTGTTTATGAAAGAAATTAATAACTAAGTATATATTTTTTATATTTAAATGTTTAAGAAACTAACATTGGGTCAGTTTGGTAAAGAAAATAATTATAGTCTTAACATGTTAGAAACTTTTAAATTGTGTTATTATGTCGAGTTGTCGTTGATTGACAGCTAAGTGCGAAAGTGTGAAGTTAATAAACGTTGATTTTTAATTATTTCTTTTATTTTTCTCTGTTATCTACTCACCATTTGAAATTCTTCTCTTTACCGTTTGTGAACCTCTTTACCATTTATGTAAATTACTCATTACCGTTTGCAAAAAAAAAGAATGGCTCATATCTTTAATACTAAAAGACTTTTCTGGGTCCGGTTCAAAAAAATGTATATAACTCATACCAAAGAACGCGACTAACACTTTAAAGAACCGTTCTTCGAACAAAATTTATCAATCTCTTTTATTAGGCTAATGTGCGCATCCTCAAAGAATTACCCCAGGCTTTACAAAAATCTTTAAAGGCTTGTTTTAATCATCGACAAAAGCACATTACGTACAATTAGTTTAACCCTTTTACAAAAATATTAATACTTAATAGACACGTAATTGCGTTTCACTATGGTTTCCAAAAAGGTCTTTCATCTAGAGAATAAAGGGGCCAGTTAATCCTAGTTATAACCCTACCTAATTAAGATGAACGTAACGCTATATCTTACTGTGAGTGTGGTAAACGGGCACGGATTTAGGTTAAGTGACATATTGGTTTTATTTAGTTGCCTAATAGTTTATTTTGTAAAATAAACGAATTCTGTACATACCTAATTGAAATTTTCTTGTACGTAAATTTCTTAGTAATTGGATTTTAAATTACTTATTTGATGTTTGCTATCCAGACATTATTTTTTTTTTTATCATCGAAACACGTTTAGTTTGCTACTAATTGTACATTATTAAAAAATATTTTCCAACTATCTCCGAAACAGTTGTGTTTAGAAATTTGAAAAAATCATAGTAGTCTTAATAATGAAACTTATAAGAACTATCACAATTAAGTATGCTCTTCTAGTTTATTTATTTACTTCAGAATGTTTTGGGCATCTCACTATTTCACGTTTGATGTTATAAAACGTAGTACAATTTATATATAGGTATAATCTATATTCTATATTTATAGGTATAATATTAAAACTAGAAACTATTTAATTTTTAGTTCAAACTGTTAAACGAAATCCCTAGCCATAATCCTTTGCAGTTACACGTTGAAATATAAACTGAGAACCGTAGTCCGGCCCTGTCTAATCCTAATGCAGGTGCATTAACGTCTATAGCTGTAAAGAGAATACTTAAGAGACTATCTGTATGGAAGATCTCCTCCTACCATTCCATACCAATTTGTACGTATTCTATATAATCTGTTAAATATTAATTAAGATATTTAAATATGAAATTTAATTATGAAATTGAATTATTTCTTTTGAAAGTAAGCACATACAGGTTTCTTTAGCTAGTTATTTGTAGAGGTATTTAAATATGATTTAAATGTACTCTATAAGCTTTATGTTTAGCTCTTATCATCACATTAATATTATAAAAGTTTGTGGTATATTTGTTATTTCTTCACGCTCAAATGACTGGGCCAATTTTTATACTATTTAGCATGTAGGTAGCTAATACCTTGAATTAACACAGGTACTTTTTATCCCGAAAGTATGCGATTTCCGTAGGATTTGATCAAAAGTCTGATATAGATGGCGCTGTTTTGCATAAATACTAGCAAACGAAGTTGCGCGGGTTTCACTAAAGTAGCGGCATGCTATGATGGCCGTTTTGACATATTACAATAGTGATGTGAACTGTCAATTTATTCTCGAAAAAAATATAATCAAATCTATAAGTTTTTGTTAAAAAGGTTTAATAAAACAAAAATATAAAATGTTTACTTAATATATTTGAACGAACTGAATATTGGAATGAAAATAAAATTATTATAAGTACATACTTTATAAGCACACTATGAATTTCGAAAAACAAATGCCGAGTTGTTTGGTAAATAAGTACACCAATAATTTATTATAATCTTATAAAAATAAAAGATTGTGATGTTCGCGGACCCTAATATATGTATATAGTTTAGAAATCAATGTAATAAATAAATTTTGTGTCCTAAAATCATACATTCGATAAATTGTATGACTAACTGAACGTCACCATGGACAATAAAGAACAGCATTCTGCTCCTTCAAATGTAATTAATATTTAATACGAAACTTCATGAGTGGACAAACGTCAAAACGGCCATCATAGCGTGCCGCTACTTAAGGCTCGAGTTCGCCAACTACAACATAACCAACGTTTACGTAACCGCACGGTTATATTTTAATCGTTGTATAAACAAGCTGCGTTTTTTTAATGTTCACCGTTCAATTTTATCTGGCGGTTAACTAACCAAACGTTTTTGAATGAATGAGCCGAAAAAGAATGAATAGTTTAATACTACTTTGTAAAGATGGCAGTGTACCTCCATACTTTTGTCTTTACCCGAACGGCATCTATAAATGGTATGGTTTTGTTATTATACTACAAAATTCAAAATCTGTTAAGGTAATGCCATGTCCGTAATGGGAACGTCTTTCTTATTAAACATCCTTTTTCTATTGTCAAAGTCTAATCAGTCAGCACTGTCAGCAGTCAATAGTCAAAATGTGGCCCATAGATTTAGTTTCGCTTGATGTGGCCAGATGTTTATATTTTTATTTTACCACATTTTTCACCTCGAAGTTATTTTTGTAATATTGTAATACATAATTTAATAACATATTACATACATATGTAATATAAAAGTATCAGTTATGGAGATGGGTTTTAAAGTACCAAGATTTAGTAGATAATAAAAAGTCTACGCTGCACTGCGTATATATGTATAAACGAATGTAAATAAATATTTTAAATATAAATAAAATTAAAATGTATTTTAGTTTTATTTAAATTTTCAATCACTACGTAAATAATATGAATACTTACTTACATTATATGCAAATATATTATACTATCATATCATTACTTATATATCATAATTATTAAAATTATAATAACAGCTCAACGATGCATGATGCCACATCCAGTTTCTAAATATTTACCTACATGTTACTTTATATCCGTGTTTGTTGATCGTTTTTATGTTTGAAATACTTTGAATATGCCTATCCTACTGTTGTGACTTTGTTAATAGTGATTAAATGGTGTTATCTAGGCTGTGCACTCAATAAATTTAGTGATATAGTGATATACAACTTACGTCAGGTCACGTCACTCAAATAACCGACGTTTAAACTACGTCTATTCCGTCCATTAAATTAAACAGACGGTTACGACACTTAACCAATGTTTAGTGCACGGTGAACAGCAAAATTTGGTTAAACAGCCGGTTAGGGTCTAAACATCTGTTTAAAATTTAAACATCAGTTGGTGAACTCCGGTCTTAGTGTATTATAAGTGTATGTTTAAAACAAAATGTGGTACCCAGAACACAAGGTTTTTAGTCTAGTTTACTTTGGGACCAGGGACCCGATTCTACTAAACAAATGCAACAATGGACTCTCAATATTGTCTCAATCGTGTCTCAATAGAATGTCGATAGTGTATCAGTGGAATAGTTTTTGACATTTGTTATGGACTTAAACAATAAGTTAAACATTATATTATATCGGCATTCTATTGAGACACTATTGAGAGTCCATTGGTGCATTTGTTTAGTAGAATCGGGCCCCAGGTACTGTAAAAATTGTGTAGAATTTAGCAAATTTGGCACTGTAGGGTCAGACTATTTTGTTTTTGTATCCAAAACAGGATCAATCACACAAAAAAAATAGACATAGTATTAAAATTTGAACTTACGTTGACGTGTTCTATCAAAATAGTTGTTTGAAAATCTGTTGTTAAAAATATGTATCAATGAAAAACATAAATATCCATTGCATCCAATAAAATTAATTAGTTGTTCACGTAATCCGGGAAAGGTTTTAATGAATTTTTAAATCGCGCTTCGGTTTCCAGTGCCGACAAGTTTAATTAAAATCCTTGGCGGGAAAACGACGATTTCACAAAAAAAAACGAAAAATTATTTAATTTAGTTTTGCCCGGGTCGAGTTAGCCTATTTACGAGCCACCAGTTCATAGTAGTATCACAGTGGGATTTTACACTAGTATTAGGCTCTGTAATTCAGAAAACAGTACAATTTGATAGAATGAAATTATTAGGGTTAATTAAAATCTTATCGATATTCAAGAAGAGAGATATTTAAGAGAGGTAGGGCACAGCGGATAATCCGCTCAAATCGGAGCAGCCCGTCTGGGGAAGGACCTCCACCCTATAGAAGATCATAGCCAAATAGCATTGGCTACGATCTTCTATACATGGCCATGTTGTGTTTCTACGGTACTACGGTAAGTAAGGTCTCCAGAGCTCTACTTGGCGGGGGGGCGGGGGGGGATGGCTATGTGGTATATAAAAAAAAATTCACACGATCACGTTTATCCTTACACTATATAAAATAAAATAAAGTCTGCTAACGCGATATTCGAAAACTACCGAATGGATTGTCATGCAAAAAAAATGAAACGTGTAAAATCAAAATATAGTATGAGCAATGCCGCGCCAAAAGTTATACAATTCCGTGTCGGTTCGTTAAATTATCAACGATATACAGCCTCGAGGAGGCTATAAAATAAAAGCACCTTAAATGTTCTTTCCGTCTCATAAATTGATTGCCCTATAAACGTCTCACGGAAGACTAAATGAGTTTTCAATTGCCACAGTGGGGGAATTAAGTGGATAACCACAACATAACGATCGTATAAACAGAGTCTTCATTTGGCTAAAACTGGACTCCTCATTACCATTTGCGATGAAACGGGTCGCATATTAAGCAGGAATGGGATTGAAGGTAGGTGAGAATTGAATTAATATAAGCTATATAGGTTAGTGTTCGACACCAATCGATGTGTTTCGAGATTGATTACGTATAGACGGGATGAGATGGCCTATGTCCAGCAGTGGACTTCTTGCTGCTCAAATGATGATGATGATACAGGATGAGAGAGAGCTCAGAGATACAGAAGAACGTTAGTTCAATCTCCAGTCTGGACATGTCCAGCAGTGTACTTCTTGTAGCTCAAATAATGATGATGATACAGGATGAGAGAGAGCTCAGAGATACAGAAGAACGTTAGTTCAATCTCCAGTCTGGACATGTCCAGCAGTGGACTTCTTGCTGCTCAAATGATGATGATGATACAGGATGAGAAAGAGCTTTGAGATACAGAAGAACGTTAGTTCAATCTCCAGTCTGGACATGTCCAGCAGTGTACTTCTTGTAGCTCAGATGATGATGATGATACAGGATGAGACAGAGATTTGAGATACAGCAGATCGTAAATTCAATCCCCAGTCAGGATAAAATTATTACAATAAATGTTAAATTATAATAATAAATTTTACACAATTCACACAGCGAGTGGACCCAATATGAGCTAAAATTTACTTGCTTGTGCTATGGGTACCAAAGAACGGATATATAATTGTAAAAATATACTTATCCAGACTCGAGACAAACAAAAGTGCCATCGCATGAATGTTTGCTCTGTACCGGGATTAAAACCGCGCCCCCTGTTGCTGAAGGTAGGGTCACTCACTACCAACTCGCCACCGGGCTATCAATAAATTAATTATTATGGATTAAAAGAGAAACATAACATACCAAAAGTTGTCTATTCCTATGATGTTCCTCGTACCATTTAGTTTAGTAAAGTTTAAAAATTTATTCGTAATGATTTGAAAAATTACAGCTTTCTAGGTGTAACTGGTGTAAGTATGTGCAGGACAATGATCGGTCAGTTACTTTGAATTTTATATTTATTAGGTATAGTTACAATAATTGCAGTCTGTATATACTACTAGAGAAACCCGCGCAACTTCGTTTGCGTTTATCCCGCTTTCCCGTGGGAATTTCAAAAAATTCTTTCTTATCGGTTGCCTACATCACACACCCAAATTTCAGGTCTCTACGGTCAAGACAAAACATTTTCATACGTATACATGATTATTTTTCTATTTAAATACTTCTCATTACAAACTTTGGAGTGGGCGTTTAAGAAATAGGCTAGCCCGACCGGTGAAACTCTTACAAAATATTGACGTGAAGCAGCAATGCATTTCATTCGGAGAGTGAAATATCCGCAATTCTTGTTTGCCACCTTTGTTGTATAAAAAAAATCTAACTCCTTCCTTATACTATTTCTCGCTATAAATCCTGTCTTTTCCTGTTATAGGTCGGCAACGGGTCAGGGACCCTAGAATCTATGTGCTCCATAGTCGACGATAATCACCTAATATCAAATGATCCAAATTCCTGAGCTTGTTTTACAACCACTTCCGTAAAAAAAATGTAAAAGAATATGGGTATTTCAATACCTACAACCTCAGCCTACAACCATCCCTACAACAACACTACGAAATATTAGAGCGAGTCGACGTAATGAGATTTCCTATAAGTGAGAAAGAGACAATATCAATATGCCAATTAACCATTGACCAATTTAACTTGAACCCTGTCAAATATTATAAATTTAATTTTTAATTACTTACCGTTTATTATCGATGAATATGATTCAGTCCGCTCTAAACATAGTAAGAATTTTAGCTGTTTTCCGAGATCACAAACAGAATAAATAGTACAACGACATTATGAAATCATTTTGGTTGAATATTCACAATTTATAAAAATATTACATGACAGATGACACACTTCACTTCACGGATTTGTCAAAATGAAATGTAATTGAATCAAAAGCACTAAAGAGTATGAGTATTGATATCAAATCGAAGCAAATTACCCACAAAATACATATTTTTCAAGAATTTCAATAAAATAAGAATCACGTCTTCCATCAATTCTCTTAAACAATTTTTATGCAAAATTTGAAGTAGATTGGACCAAGGAATCAAGTTGTCCCATAGTAACTTTACCCCCCTTTTTCACCCCCTTAGAGTTCGAATTTCGAAAAATCCTTTCTTATCGGACGCCTACGTCATATAATAGGTCCATCTGCCAAGTTTCAGATTTTTACGATGAGCGGTTTAGGCTGTGCGTTGATTCTCAGTCAGTCAGTCAGTCAGTCAGTCAGTCAGTCAGGACAAAGCATTTTATATATATAGATTACCGATTGTGTTTTCAGTTAAATAATTTTTTCATTAAAATATTTTTTTTTAAACAACGTACCAATTACTAACAGAATTTAATTTAGAATTGTTAATAAGACGCTCAACATGTTTTATCACAATCAAGGAACAATAAATTCAAAGTAAAGATTACAACAGACATAAATTAATACATTTTCACAGTAATTTCCAATGCAAATTAAACAATTCGTTGGCAGCCCTAGCTGATTCTAGGGGCGGCACGTGTGAGCGAGACAATCACTTTTTGTTTAATCCGGAAAATGTATAAATTACCAAAATGGCGGTCGGCATAGGTGCTGGAAAATATAATTAACATTTGCGTCTTTCCCTATTTCTTTACTTTCTTCTTATTCGGGTGAGAGGATTAAAAGTTCTGTAACAGGGAATTAAGGTATAACTATGTTTAGACCAATAATTTAATGGGTGCAGGAACCACACCATGAGCAGGATTCGAAAAAATAATCATTCCCACTTTACACGTAGGGGAGAGGGAAAAACCCAAAAAAAAAAGTTTTGTTAAGATTTTTCTCTACCATTTTGTAATGTGTGTACGTACACACACCAAATTACAGCATTCTAGTATTAAAGGTCTAGGCACTAGACCGCGGACAAACGGACATGGTGAAACTATAAGATTACCTTGTTAGTTTACTTCGGAGCGACACCCTAAAAATAATCCTCCAACGCAACATCTAACGCTGACAGTTGAATCAAATGTGATCGGCACATTTTACCCTGATCTACCTTATTCATATTACTGCAGGTATGAATACTGCAGTCATAATTAAAAGATACACTAAATAGATTAGATAAACATATAGTTTGTTTGTATATCTCTAGGAATAGCTACGAGCTACGATAACATCAATGATAAATAACCCTAGCAAATGAAACAGTTTGACGCCAACCCTTCTCGTTACGTAGGGCGGGTATGAAACGCAATCACTTTTACAAGCTGCCAAATCGTATATTCCATTAGGGGAGACCCATATTGAGAACCATTGTCAATTCATATAAATAATTAATTAACATTCACTTAATGAGGAGTCCGATGGAATCTGAATGAATACATAATGTTAAGCAATGTCGACCCCTGCACGTGCTTGGATGGGTTTTAAAATCTTCGCTGTGCGTCGGAGAGCGCATTGTCCGTCCCAAAATTAAGTGTTATCAATACTTAGACCGTCAGGCAAGCCTTTGACACCGTGACACCAGCTAAGCAAAATTGACATTTGCGGAAGGCTCACGAAATCAATGACATTTTTAGCAAACCATAAATTGTGTCAGCTCAACTATACAGATTTCTATGATTTAATTTTTTTTCTCCGTAGAACAGAGAGAGAACCGAACCTATAATCCAACTTCTATTCTAGCCAACCTACATGTCGTGTGTCCAATGTCATATTGTGTTTAAAAAAATATTTAAAATCTACAAACTGGTATCTATTACCGATCCGCGCCGCGTTTTGATGGTCGTTTATACCTGCTGCCGTCGCCGTCGCTGTGTGTTTCAGACATTAAATTATTTTTTTAGTCGCTCAAAATGACTGCATAGGTTACTGTGGTGAATCTCTTACTTTTAATTATTCATAAAGCATAAAATAATTTCAAACTTGAAATAAATTACAAGGTACACGTGCCACAAACATGTTGGGTTTAATATGAAAATAACAATTAATGTTGTAACAAACAATACTCAAACAACTTGAGGTATACACAATTTACATGTCAACGTGTATAGCAAACACCACGGGACATTTCCTGTCTACCCCAAGGCTAAGAGCGTTTGTCCATTGCTCAATATTATAATTAATTAAAATATTAAAAATATAAAATATAATAAAAAAAATATTTGGTGCCAACGAAACCTATTACGAAGCCTCCACTATCTTATTGTTAGCGGGTCACATAATATATACTTATTATGTAGAAAATGTGTGGTCACATAATAAAATATAATATGTAGAAAATGTGTTTTGATGCCCATCATCATCATCTTCATCTCAGCAACAAGAAGTCCTGACTGGATAAAGGTCTCTCCGAACGTTTTCAGTAACTATCATACTTCATATTATACTTAGGTACTTATTTACTAATATACTAATAAATAAATTATAAATGAGAAAGTGAGTTTGTTTGTTTGTTTGTTTATTTGTTATTTCTTCACGGCTTGACTAAGCAGCCGATCATTTTGAAAATTTGTATACATATTGTCAGAGGTACGGAGCCTAACAATGGCTTTTTATTCCGTGATAGTATGCCATTCCAATGGGTAAATAGTTTTTCTACTATAGAGGTCGCTGTATGGGATGGGCTATCGGCCAACAGATGGCGCCACCAGTCGCGCTATGGGTAGTTTTGTTGTCAAACGAGATCTATGACACATAATTAACACGAGCTAAGCCGCGGGGAAAAGCTAGTCACAGATATTTTCAATTAACAATATAATCACTGTTCAAGTGCTAATTAGATCGACTTGTGTGCGACTCGGAGTTTTAAATGCATTTTACTAATGAGACAATATACCTCAGTCCTCAACAGGTGTAATCGTAGCATACTTTTAAGAGTTGTTTTTGTTTTTAACTATTTTCCCGAAAATAAATTGAGCTAGAAATTACTAGTTGCAACATACAAACTTTCATTATTAGCTACAAATAACTTACAAACTTTATCGTATGGATGTCGGATCCGGGTTGGTAGTGCACAAACGCTCAAAGACATAAAGATACAGAGTATAGTATACGTTACTTTATACGAATTAATCCCCTTCTATTATTTGGATTATACGGATTGCGACCGTCATTTTGTATGCAAAACCCGGTCAGCATGCGAAATGCTAACCATACATAGGTATATCATTTTGCCTTCATTTTAATACAAATTGTCAGGTTATTTCGAATAGCCAAATTTACATCAAAATTTGTTGTTATTTTGCATAGATTGTACTTCGACCATGTACCAAGCGTAGCGTCGCGTCGCGTCGCGTCGTAGGCTCACAAGGTGGTCGGTTGATATCAGGAAAGTAACTTGTAGTACAAAAATACTTCTATATAAGCCACATATTCCCTTCAATGACATCCTTATTTTCCGTGATATTATGTTCCAACTGCAAAGGGGGTAGACGCATGAGCATCTTGCGATAAAGGCTCCTAATATAACAAAGGCTGTTGCCACTATAAAGGACGATCCTTTCAGGCGGTTTCTTGCAACGTGTGTTACCTATAGAAAATATGACATTCAATACACGCCTTCGCCATTGTAAACTGAGCACCCTTCGACAACCGTGTCGTATTGCACAAAATGACGCATGTGATAAAAACATATCACTTATTGCAACCTTTAATTCAATGGGATACGGTATAAAGTTGTATAAAAGGAAAATAACATTTACAGATTTTGAGAAAACACCTAATGGCCTACTAAAGAAAAACGTCACGGGTAATATGCATATTATGTTACAGAAATTGTCCTATTGAAACAGTTTTTCCCAATATTTATTTATTTTAAGGAAATCTTACAGCTAACGAATGAGTGGATGGATACAATATTAACAAAATGAAGACCATTTATAATAGTTCATTCAAATCACAATATTTTAGTGTTAAAAAATAATTTTAGAGAAACATGTCACAAAGTCTTTAGTAAAAAAAAGCAAAATTAAAGTGTTAGGTCACATTTTGGCTCATAAAAAAGCACCACTTTGGGCGCCACTACTTATTGTTTCAGTATAGAAATCCGTGCCCGCTTTCATGTATATGAACAATATTCTTGATGTCACGTATTTCATAATTTTTCATCTAAACCGATATTATGTTAGCTACTCTCTCTACTCATAATGTCTTGGTCTCACATGTGTGTCTAAAGAGTAGGTAGGTACTATTTGAAAACATATAATATGGTTTTGAAATTTCGGATCTTCATAATCTGAATAAATCGGACGGGTGATATGTTCAATTTTACCAAGTTAGGTACTTAAACAAATATAATAAAAACAAAAAAATCTAACAATAGTATAAAAAAATCTCATTATGGTTTTGAACACTTGTGTCATTTAAACTCAGCTATCTCAAATTATTCGATTGTATATTATTCGATTCCGAATAGATTTTGATTTAGAACATCCGATTACACATTCACAACGTCTTTTGCAAACAAAGAAACATGAATAATAACTAACACGCGCCGTGAGGTTTAAGATGCAAATCGAATAAAAATTTGTAACACCGCAAAATTATACCGGAGTCTGAAACCAGGCTATTACGAAAGAAATAACTCTCTGGAATGTTCCTATATAGTCCATAAGACGTTTCCCGCGTATTTCACATAACATCGGCCCCTACCATCCGTCTCTTAATATGTTCGCAGGCTTACGACTTGCGTAATTTGATTCGGCTGAAATATTAACTGTAAATATTCGGAGGACAAAATGGCGTTAGGGATATGTTATTGCTTGTCCTGCCCGTCCTAATTGTTTAATTATAGGGTCAGGTGTTAGTAGCTTAGCTTAAAAGACAAATAGGTTTAGTTTATACATTTTATGGCACAATAAAAAACTTTGTTTATATTGCGTAGATAATGTTTATGGCATGTGATGAAAGCAAATGTCTTATTTACCCAATCCTAAATTGAAATTCGGTTATGTTAGATAATTTTGACAAATGTATTTCAGCAAATCTACTTTAGTGTTTTCTAATATGGATTTTTTTGCACGCTTGAGAGAGTTAAAAGCTCAAAATCTGAAAAAAAATTCGTATCATTTTTTACAGCTATTAATAGTCAACAAAACCATTGTTTATCCTTTTCAAACCCTATAAATATTCAGATGAGAGAAAAGGAGTGCTAATCTGACTAATAACCCTCTTAACTAGATAAAGAAAATTCGAAACAATGACTCCCCCTTTCTGTCTATAATTTATTTTGCTTTTATCTTCAGATTTATTGAGAGTCGTTTCTAGGCCATTAGAATAAGTTACTTAGCAAGTAAAAGGATTTAAGCCGACGTTGAATTTAGGTCAGTTTTTATAAAAACAATTTTCATTTTATTTTGAACTTTAATAAAATGAACATAAAGCTGTATTGTGCAGCGTTGACCTTTACTGATCTTAGTAACTCGACAGAGCGCCATAAGGCGTCGCAAATAAATCTTCGTGCAGTCTCATAACTCAATTTCTCTAGTTTCAGCAAGATAACACAACAAAATTTTTGTTCAAAATCTTATAAATTTTCTTATAAATGTCATAATGTTATATTATTACAACGAATCGACTAACTTCTTAAAATAAAATAAATCAAATCATTGATTTTGTAAGTAGATTTACAAGAAATACTTTACTCGACATAATAACGTATCCCATGATATGACACATCATCACACGCGTCTGCATACCTCCGCCTCGTCGCGACAGAAAGCGCAAGGACATAACACACCATAGAATGTTTGTAGATCTTTGTTTGTAGCTGCTAAATTGAGGTCTCAACAAAATACACGCATTGTAGACGTTTCTACGTTGAAAACAAATAAATCAGGAAAGTCTGGCGCTAATAAAATCGTATCGAAAAAATTGATTCCAATCCCAATAATGCCCCTAAAAGGGAGAAACGAAATGAATATTTAAATTTTCTTATTGCTACGGCCAGTAACAGTTACGACTGGCTTTAATACCATTTGGACATTTCTGGACCCTTCTACGATGCTTTCATTATCACAAAAGCAATCTCTATTTTGCTCCGATTCATCGATCTATGGCCAAGATTAGAATCCGAGTTGAAAGCCAATAAACTTCTAGAATGGTCTTTTCAAGCTTCATAAAGTATAATTAGGGAGGTGATCGGGTATTACGCTCGGTCCAATGGTAAATACCCTAAGTTTGGTTTTTAAGTCAATTTCTTTAATAAATCCTTCTTAATACCAACCAAGTTTCTCTTTGTTTCATTGACAACATGGTTTAATTGAAATTAAGATTTGGAAAAAATAATGATGAAAGTTAAGGTAAGGAATGAGAAACAATAATGGAGAAAGGTAAGGTAATGAATGACAAACGAGCAAGATGGCTCATCCTATTAAGATGTTGAGGTCCAATACATTCTGTGTTTTATAAAACTCTTCACAAGCTAAAGACCTTAACATCTGAAAACAATCAGGATCACAATCCTTAATAAATAATAACACGGTTTGAGAAGAGTCTGCTTGTTGTGCCGAGATTCCGATATTTCCTATAATCGATAGTTCTTGTCATCATGACTCAGAAATGGCAATTTCGATAGCGTAACCCAGACTCGAATGAGATTCTAGCGACTCACAAAGGAGTATATTTGTGATATTTACTTGTTAGCAAAAGCAAGCGCAAATTGAAGCGTAAATTATAATGAATATTGCAAACGGTGATATGGAAACGGAGTTTCATACGTTCTAAGCACTCATTAACATACGAGATGGAAATGAAATAGGTATGTCCGTATCATTAATATTCGTGTTTTGACAGCATTCGATTATGTATCCACAAATATCGATATAATCATATGATAACCAGATCAACGTATCGTCCCAAATATCGATAAGCCCGAATATTATTATAATATGTATTATCGGTAACTTGATTTGAACATTGAACCATCGTTTATTCAGTACAATAAAACATATTTTGTGGCTTTTTTTACAAGTAACAATAAACTTAAAAAATAATTGTTTTAAAATTAAACTATCTCCGTGACGTAATAGTTACCATGCCGGTCTGCCACCCAAGAAGTCCCGGGGTCGAATCCCGATCGGGTCATGATCAACTTTTTCTGATTGGCCTCGGGTCTTGGATGTTTATCTTTATATGTATTTGTTATAAAATATAGTATCGTTGAGTTAGTATCCCATAACGCAAGTTTCGAACTTACTTTGGGGCTATCTCAATCTGTGTGATTTGTCCCCATAGGTATATAAATGATATTTATTATTTGTTATAAAATATAGTATAGTTGAGTTAGTATCCCATTAACACAAGTCTCGAACATCCTTTGGGGCTAGCTCAATATGTGTGACTTGTCCCTAAAAAAATTAAACAACAGATCCCTGTGGCAGTTGAGATAGGTCCACCCACGGACACCCGCCGGCGGGGTTGCGGAAGTATCACCAGTTCCCGCGACCCCGCTGCCCGCGCCGTTGGCGGAGAAGGTGGCAGACAGTCAGGGTTTTAGTCGGTATCGCTCGTTGGCTAGAGAGGTGAGCCCGACAGACCCCCGTCGCTTACCCAAGTGGCGTGACATGCAGTGATGCATTTTACTGACTATAAACAAAAATAGGTCCCTGTGGCAGTTGCCTAGATGGCAATGGAAATACGTTGGTAACTGTCAGCCTTGCCCAGCTACCTATCCGTGCCGTGGGTCCACGCAGCCGTTTAGAAAATATCCTAAAAAAAAGGCAATGCACTGGACCTAATGTTATTACTTTCTACACCAAAATTTTTACCTACTAGATACTAATTTATTTCCTGACCCAACATTAAGTGCTAGTAGGTATACATAAAATAGTTTGTACTATACCCATATTAATGAACCCATATTGAACTCCTAAATCCTTTACTAAAGTGTTACGAGCACAATAATAATGTAAACTTCGACACCACGCTTTTACAGCGGTTCCATTCTATAAAATAAATAGAGAGTTTTATCTCCACCCCCGGGAGAACTGTTACTTTTTATGGAAACACCTTTATGAGTATACCGTAAATTCAACTAACTTAGATGTGAGTGAAAACTTTATATGGAAAATAAAATGTAAATTTTTGATTAAATATCATTAGGGAATGCGGGATCGCAAATCAATAATATTGTGACTTTCTTGTATAAATATTTGCGGTAATACAGTTTGATCTTATAAAAATCTTACAGAAGATCTTAGCCAAATAGAATTGGTCTCGGCCATGTTGTGTTCCTACGGTGAGTAAGGTCTCCAGAGCTCCACTTGGGGAGGTTGGGAGGGTTGGCAACGCGTGACTGATACCCCCGGTATTGCAAGCGTCTGATGATTACCATCAGGCGGGCCGTATGCTTGTTTGCCAACTTTGTGGTATATATTTTTTTATATGAATGATGACTTCTTTTATTAACTTCTAATTACGAAGATTATCCCATAGATAAGTAGATACAAACTAACAAAATCCATGCTCTCTTTATGTGAATAGTGTAGATGTAAATTCAGTTTACCTCTGCAACCTACATCATTAATTGTTCTGTTCACAGTTACCTCAGCAAACAATGCTCTATTAAAGTTTACGTTAAAATTGTATTTCAGTGCATTTGCAACAAAACTGCAATTTGGTCTAACGCCAGTAAAATATTGTATACAAAGTAATTAGATTCGCACATTATTAGATTGGAAGTTGTTAATTTCTGTCGGTACAGTTCGTACCGCGTCTCGCCGCTCGTAACTTAGTGCAAAATTTGTTGTACCAAACGCGTTTCGAGTTACATATAATTTGTTCGCAATTGTCCTTCTCTTTGTACCACAGTATGTACTAACCTTACTATGAAAGTGTGTTTGTTCCTTCTTCCACGTCCGGGACACAGTCGCATACACTTGCCACACAGTCCCAGCCATAGATATTCGTCCTGAAGCATCTATCTTTCGTGTTTATCACTCTTATTCGTACTAAAGTCTTAATCCAAATAATATTTTCAGTGATATTATACCGGGTACAGACTCACTGTGCTGTAACGTTACGTAACATGAAAGGAGCATTTCAAAGTAACGCAGCGCCAAATGAGTAAATAGTGGCAACGCTCTGTTTTCTTCCTCCATCGATCACGGCGAGCACGAGTTGAATGCTCGGTTCGTGCGGAATACTGTTCTGTTACATTACATGTTACGTTACAAATAATATTTTCAGAGTGGCATTATACCGGGAACAGACTGCTGTAACATGTAACATGAAAGGAGCATTTCAAAGTGACGCAGCGCTCAGTTTTCTTCCTCCATCGATCGCGGCGAGCATGAGTTGAATGCTCGGTTCGTGCGCGCAAGGCGTCCGCACTATGAGAATTCTGTTACATTACATTACAGAAGTCTGTATCCGGCATTAGAAAAAAAAACATTTTTATAATATATTGTTACGTATATTTCGTTCATTTAATTTGTACAAAAATTTCTTTTTTTATTTTACAACGTTATACAGAAATACGGTAGATATTGTACTTGAACTTAAAAAATATACATTGTGCATTATTATGTAAGAACTTATTAAAATATTAATTATATTGGCACACATGTATTCGTAACTTAAGCTTCCGGTGCCAGCCAGATGTCTGATGTGCAGTCACCACCAGGATACCTGAAAAGAACCAAATCTTTAAGACCTATTTTACGAAACTTTTGGTTTATCCGAAATGCTGATAGACAATATTTGTAACACTAATCTAACGCCCATTTCACGACCCAGCCCTAAAATACTCGTAGGTATACGAGTAAGGGAGTTTTATATACTGATTAGTAAAGGATACCAATATACCAAACTGGTTGGTGAAAACGGGTATAAGTAGCTTGCCAGATCCCAAAGACTAAAGCGTTTTTTGTTCCCTATTATTATACATTATAATTACTTGCTCCAAATTATTAAAATGTTGAAATTTTTTTTTTTTTTTTTATACCACACAGGTGGCAAACAAGCATACGGTCGGCCTGATGGTAAGCCGTCACGGTAGCCTATAGACGTAAGCAATACCGGGGGTATCACTCACGCGTTGCCAACCCTCCCAACCCCCCCAAGTGGAGCTCTGGAGACCTTACTCACCGTAGGAACACAACATGGCCGAGACCAATGCTATTTGGCTACGATCTTCTGTAAGGTGGAGGTCCTTCCCCAGACGGGCTGCTCCGATTTGAGCGGATTATCCGCTGTGCCCTACCTCTCTTATGTTAATGTTCACTAGTGTTATATCAAGTTGTTTATTTTTAAGTCAATGATAAAGAGGTATGGAAGAGCGGGGTTCTCTAACACAGGTAGTTATATACTTAAAAGAGAATCCCAATCAAAAGTGATTTAATGTAAACATAAGTTAATGAATAAAGATTATTAGATACATGTATACAAAGGGATAAAGAAAATTAGAAGGGAGAGTTGTTGGGCTTCCTACAGTCATACGATCATAGAATATCGGGCATCAATGCGTTTCGTTCGGTGAGAGGGTGGTACTTCCCCGGTCCAGATAGCATATGTTAGTAAACGCTCTACCACTCCATAAATTTATTTTCAGTGCCTTGCATGAAAAAGGTTTCATTTGCAAAAAATAATAAAAAGTCTTTGAAAATATGCGATGCAGATGGAAAAGGGTGAGAGGCAACCCTTTTCTAGACATCGGAATGTCTTCCGGAGTTTCCCCTAACTAATAAAACATGAATAATCCTAAGGTTTAAAAAAATAGGTATAACTTTAAGTATAATATACGGATTCACAGCATTTTATTTTCATTTAGATTGAAGTAGGTAGGTAGCACAAAATTATAAAATGTGACCTATAAAATATAAAGTCCTATGTGACTGGCTGATCGACGTCAACTCAAGTCCTTGACATAAAAAGCTGAAATTTTCCATAGACCTTCACAGATGCCAGAAACACAAATAAGGACATTGTTATCTATCGTTTTAGATTATTCGCACGATTCTGGATTCTCTTAAATGTGCATTTACACGAGGTGCCGAGCACGACGGGAGACGATATACGTATTTAAAGTGTAAAATTACAAGGAGCTTACTGTTTTCCTTTTTATCATGAAATCAATCGATAAATTGGTGGAGCACAGCCGAACAAAACCCTAAAGCTTGAGAAGTGACAGTTCAAGACTCTTAAAACTGTAAATATCTATAATATGTTTCATATGTGAATCAAGGTGAGAAAACACTATTCTTTGCACTGCTTATGCTCGCCTCGTTTAACGTAGAAGCACCTTTAGCAATAGCCAGTGAGTTCGGAATTGATGGTTAGAGAAGAATCATTCGTATACTGTTGTGCATTCAAATGAGGACGTGCGCGTCGTGAATACATTCGAGAAACGATGAGCACTTCAACCTCAGAAGGAGAGTCTATACCACAGATATAGATATAACGTAGATGATGCAAATACATCTACTTCGCATGACCGAACCCCGACCAAGCGTCGTGGTTAGCCGCCGCTTATTATAGTCCGCGCGCGTCTGGTGTTGCGTTCGGATGGTCGCGTAAACTAGTACTACCAGTTATACTCCAGTTGAATCGTAGGCGGCAGTGTCTTTGAATAGGTTTGTCCATCACAAAATTTCGGCTGTGACGTGACAGTAGGTGGTAAAAAGTTGGCACGCTTGCTCTCAATACAAATCGTGATAATTGCGTTATCTATGGTACCTATATCTATATCTGTGGTCTATACAATATGATTCGATACGAATATTCATGTGTAGGACGAAATGTTATCAGACTCTGCAGCTCTTTATCCTAACATCATATCGGTTCCTAATCCATTAGTATTTGTGGGCTACCTCAGCCTATGGAGATTTTTACATAGAACGACTGCCTTATAAAAATATATATTTTGAATATTTGCTTTTCACCTCATTTCATGTGGTAATACAGGACCGTCTGGTTCGTTTCCGAAGTGTACAAGGAAATCTGGATCCATCATCATGCCACCATATTCAGTGTCTATATCAAACTTCACAATCCAACCTCCCTGAAACAAAATGGATATTATTATTATAATGTATAATTAATAAAATAAACATTCTCTTACTAAGCTTGAGGCTTCCGTAATATCTACATACACAGTACTTACAAAATTACACGGATGGATGCGGAAAGCGGAGCGTGGCGGAGGATCGCATTTGGTGAAAGGCGTTGGGAAAGGCCAGAGTGGGTAGATACAGGCTGATGATGATGATGTTGACAAAATTACATAATTACAAGGGGTATGTGTGAGATATGTGTAAGAGCACACGGCGTATTTTAAACGTACCGACAACGCGCGTACCTATCAATTCCGAAAGTGTACTCTTTCCAATACTATGTCTATTTTAAAAATATTGCTGTGGTAGTGCAAACTAACAGACCAACAGGTAAAAAGACAGAAAGTGAAATAATTGTATTGTAGACAAATCCAACGGTCAACATTGGTTATTTATTTATCCATATAAAAGTATCACAGCGTCTCTTTGTTAATGAAACAAAAGTACAACGTATAGCTAATCTTTAAGTACATACAGCAGAAGTTTATAAATCGCTTCTGAAATTAAATCGATGTTTGTTATTTGTACCAACAACAATATGGTAGGTTTCATGAATAATTCAAGTAGCGCAGGTGACACCGGTCTTGCATAATGTACATAAGAAAAATAACTGTAGCAAATGCATAAATAAAGACTGGAAAGGTTTGATATAAGAGATAAAGACTCTTTATTGCGGTCTGAGGGGTCAGTCGGGGTGCACCCCAAATAAAGTACTATGTCTACCTCCGCAGTCTCCGAACTTTACCTTGTTTTAAGGGACAGTGTGTTTTTGGGTTATTTTACTAACATTTTTCCGGGAAACTAACTCCTAAGTAAACCGACACATAACTCACAAAGTTGGCGGGAAAAGGATTTGAAAGAATTTCCAGGAAAATATTATCATACTTTGTTTCAGAAAATAGACAATGTTATATTGAAATAATAAGCAATTGTTTTGAAAACTCCGCGAGTAAAGTTATATGGAATGTACTTTTTATGCCATATTAACCCTGTTGGACGAGAAATCCAGCAACTGGGAATAGAGCAGATCGAGGTGAATGACAGGATTGATAATTGACAGTGAATTATTTATATTCTTGCGCTGTACTTTTCCGAGTTTACTTCCCGATATGTTTAATACTATACTATCCGTTTTTAACTCTTAAGTTGCCCACTTTTCTCATAGGTATCACGGACAGGCCTCTGTGCAGAGCATGCATGTAAACTGAAGAAACGGTGGCGCATGTGCTCTTTGAGTGCACAGGCGTCACTCAAATCCGGAAAGAAACACTTGGGTCACCAATGTCTCTTGCGGATACTCTGAGCAGTTTGGGAGGACTAATTCGCTTCTCGAGGGAGGTGGATGGAATGACAGCCCCATGGCTCACGTACAATGGTCCAGAACAGGACTAAGTGCGGAAACCACACCCACTAGTTGGGCAATAATGATGATGATGATGCCCACTTTTCTCATTCCTTCTCAGAGTAAATGTTGCATTGCAAAATAAATAATTATTATCACGTTATGGTACAGACCGTGATACGATTCACAGGTCTATGTTCTATGTCACGAGGTTTAATTAGAATAATTATTATGCTTTATTTTTACTTCTCACAAAGATTACAATTTTTAACATAAACTCTATGTCACATGAAACTTTAAAATTATATAACTGTCTTTGTGAGTCTAGAATCTGAACTAGATGTGCTACAGACAATTTTAAATTGGTTTAAGCAAAATATTTCCTTACCTCAGACACCATTTTAGGATAAAACTGTTTGTCCCATGGAGAAAATAGCGATGAAGAAACATAAAGGCGTGTTCCGTCGAGCGATAACTGCAGCATCTGCGGCGCTCCGTTTAATTTTTTTCCTCTCACAATAACTTGTTGGGCAGGATTCTGTGCAAAATATCCTATTAGTATTATTGTTCAAATACGTACAGTCGAGTGCAAGTTGAAGTTACAGTACAATTTTGGCTCTTATGACATAGAACTTAAGAACATAGAACAAAGTACAAAGTCCGATAATGTAAAGGCCGACATGCTCTTGACTGTACAATAGAAATGAGAAATGATATTCCGAAACTTTTGCATAATATTATGATAATATTATGTTATGAAACTGATAACAATAACATTGCAAAAATATCAAGGTTAAACATAGTGTATCAGACCTTATCAGAAGTAAATAAAATATTTAAGAGATTGAATGAAAATGACAATGTAGCTTATTCTGTATACATTTCCTAAGAAAATTTGAATATAAAAAGGCTTAATGGCAGACACAGAGCCAAGGTAATAAAACGAGGCCATTAAGAAACAATGAGATGACTTTGGAAAATTTAACAATAAAAGTAAAAATTAGAAACATCACAAAACATTTAACAAACGGGCGAAACATTCGAAAGTAATTTAGCGAACAACAGAAGGCATAAACCCAAATGAAAAGAGTGACACGGCACTAACGTAATTGTGTTTAGTCATGAAACATTAATTTAAAGACTAAGTATTACTGTATTGGAAAATTGGGAGATTCTAAAAAGAAAATTAAGTGATCATAGATAATTTGTCGTCAGTAACTAAGCAGATGTACCTACTGGCTTTACAGCTCGAGCTAAACCCCTGTAGCTTTACTTATGAGCGACTATATTAGAAAAGGCATGAGTGATCTTCACCTCTCCGTAAAGGCAACCATGCCGTACGTAATACGGATATACCTAAGACTAACTGCTGTTTCGTATAATCAATAAACATTTTTAATAAAATAGATAGTAATTTCCGATCTAGATAAGTCTGAAGTATAAGTTAACACAGGATGTTACAAGAAATATACCAACCTTTAGTCCACGATCTGTAACTATTTTAAAATTATCTTGCTGTGGCAATCCACCAAAATTGATGACTCCTCTCAATTTGGGATTCTGCGTATCTGTTATGTCGTATTGTCTCACTTCACCGTGCAACCATAATGATACATACAAATATTTATCGTCTAGGGAAATTATAACATCAGACATTAAACCTAAAACAAAAGAGTTAATAAAAACGTCACGAAGACTGGAAACAAAGAGAAAAGATTGAAACAAATCCTGCGGCCGTACCACGACCTTTTTTAACTATCCTTAAACGATTGTGTAAACGAGACGTCGCCTTACATCATGTATTGCGCTGTCCCCCTTATTCAGCCGTTCTTGTTTTGTTTTAAGCGGTCATGGTAGGGGTAAAATAAGTAATGTGTATGAGAGATGAACGTCACGTTAAGTAAAAATGGATTGGAAAATGTGAACGCATTTGTTTTTAATTACTTTGTTTTTTTCTTATTTAAAGCTTTGATATTGGATTCACGGAACACGTATTTAACATAATGAAAGAAAAGAGCATACAGAGAACAAAATGATTCTTAAAGAAAATGCGTCAATGCGTAATGATCCAAGTTTGGAATTGGACGTAACAAAAGTGTTCCAGCCAAAAAGTTAATGTTGGGTAAACTTGAGTAAACAAGGGAAGTAAGCAAAGAAAAAAAGTTACCGTTAATCTCGGACTCGACACCGTCTTTAGAAACTTTTTTCGCTGGTATGTCGATGACTTTATCGACTTTCCATGTTCCGTCCGTCGCTTTGTAGAACCTGCGAACGTTAATGAGAGGGTTCACTTAGTCCGCGCAAACCTGTTACCTTTTCGTGACCTATTTTAAAAAGAGCCTTCAAATTTATCGTTAACCTTAATATATTTTATATACAGTCATGTCATGTCATGTCAGCTTAGTTGTTTGGAATTTTATTTATTGGTTTCATGAAATCACATAGAATTAGGAGTAGGTACCTCATTTCGTAGTCAAAATAAATTCGACATAATTCACAAATTAAATTTCTGGCATTTGAACATCAGATCTAAGTCCTATTAAAACATTGATAAACAATGTTTTGTTTTTGAGGAACAACATTGTGATAAAGTTATAATAATATTCAGAGGTCGAGTCAAAACGGTTTATGTTGTTTTCACCTAACAAATCGAGTACCGTGAGTAAATCCTTACAAAATCTGGTACCTGTAAACATTCGCCTCAAGAGCGCACCCGACAAATCCTTCAGAGGCTTTGGGATCATGGAGAAATCTGAGCTCTAGGGGTGCAATGCCCTCTTTGCCCAAATCTATTACTTGTTGCAGCTCGCGTGTAGACCATTTGTATATGTTTAGTGATCTACCGTAGCGGTCTTCGTTCTCGTGGTCGGGACCATGGCAACCCCTGTGTGGAATAATGTCTAGTTATTTTACATGTAAATTAGCTTCTGAAATTGAATGTGTTTGTTAGAGAGGTACAACATATTAATATCACTCATTCTACTGTTGAGTGCACTGTATATATGTCTATACTAATATTATAAAGAGCAAAGATTTGATTGTTTGTTTGTTTGAATTGAATAGGCTCCGAAACTACTGGACCGATTTCAAAAATTCTTTCACCAGTAGAAAGCTACATTATCAGGGAGTAACGTAGGCTATAGCTTTTCCCGAAATTCAATGTGGTTCCCACGGGAACAGGTCCGGAACTTCACGCGGACGAAGTCGCGGGCAAAAAGCTAGTATATTATAAACGGCTGGGCTATTTAGTTTCTCTTTGGTGTTTGTACTTCAGGAGTGACGTGACAAGTTAATCGTTGTTTCTGACTGTCTGGTTTATTGAAGATCTAAAGTAAATTAACTTCTTCGAGAGAATTACTTTAAATATTTTTAATTCCAAAGTTAACAAACAAGACAGCTTGGCGAACGACAAACGCGCGCGTGTTCAACTTTGTATGAAACTCATAAGAACAAAGTAGCCGGTGACAGCTTGTTTTATTAAAGAAATGTTGAAATAAGACATTTTCTGGTGAACAAAGTACAACATCTGAAACGAGGCAGTATAAATAATTCTAACGAAACTTGTAAATAAGAGAATAATAGTTGTTTGGGAACGAAAAAGTAAACCAATTTCTCCACGAAAACTCGACAATGTTTTCACGTACATATATCTGCTGAATTGTACCTGTCTTACAAATGAGGTCAAAGCCCTTTATACTTACGTCTTGAAATGCTTAGGGCTGCCCCATTCTGAAGCAACCATTACATCGTGATAGGGCTGATACCAAAAATCGTAGCCGAACTTGGCTGTTTTTCCCTTTGTCCAAGTCCCTGGAAGCAATCAAGCGTTAGATTTTTTAAAGGCGTAATCTCCCCTCGTCAAACTGTATTAAGGTGGGTCTTCATTCACCTGTCACTTCCAAAGTCTTGGAATCGATGAGCACGAAATCCCCTTTTCCGTTTTCGTCTTTATCTCCCATCGTGGAAATCATGATTTCGCCGGTTGCCAGGCAATGCGCCGTGTGAGGGAAACTGCAGTTGAATGACCTCATCTTGGAGCCGTCGATTACCTGGTAATGAGATTTTCGTAGTAGACAGGCAATAAAGGGGGACGTTTTCCTTCACACTTACATTTGTCTTATGTATCTTTCTAGGGCAGGGGACGGTAATGTTCTATAAAGAACTTTGTTACTTAATTATAATTTTATACAGAAAATCGTAAATTAATACAATTTTTATTATTTTATCATATTGCAATTTTAGAACATCCTTTACCGAAATACTTAAGTCAACGATAAGGAATTTATGAATACTAATAAACTAGTAATTATGTTTTTACCAAAAATCAGTACCTATTAAATGCCCATATTAATACTCTAGGTTAGTTTAGGTAAATGCAAAAGTATGAAGAATTTACATGATTTTTACGAGGATAGTGACACAATAATTTTGTTATTTTTTATTCCAAATAAAAAGTTTCCCACGGGAAAAAAAAATACACAATTCATTTTAATTTCCCCATAACGCGTGCAAAGCCGTGAGTAAAAGGTAGTATTTTATAAATATATTCTGTCGGTATACGGATACAATCACGAAATTGCCTAGTTTTCCTTGAGACACTAAAACAGAATACAAAATGTAAACTTGTCACCAAAGTTGGGTGTTTACTCATTCACGGATCAACACGAAAGTGTGTGAAAAAGGCTAACGGAACTAACAGCCAATAACGAGTTTGGGAAACTGTCTGCAACTTGAAATGCTCCAAGTTTGACGACAGAATCTGGATGAGGTCGGTGCTTCGCGAAATTTCACTCGGAAACTATGTGATGTGCCAATAATTGTAGCACGCCGTGCTTCATCGTGATGGATAATGATGATATGAGACGAATAAAGTTTTGATTGGCTTTTTCTTTTCGCTTCCAAAAGTTGCTGTCAACTGTAAGTTAGCTGGTTTTAGTGTTTAAAGATTGCCACACAAAGACGCTTGTAAGCGCACTAATAATTACTTTTATTCCGGACTTTCGAGGATTTAATATCATGTTTGTACTGGAAAAACTAAATCTAAGCGAGTGAAGACGCGCTCTAAGTCAGTGTAATATAAATCAGAGCACAATACGTTTTATGACATTAAAATCGACAAGGAAATAGAACTCGTTCAGTTCAATAGAATACTAGTTTTTCATATCCGTACTAAGAGAGTTTTTATGTAGACGTTTCATTTGCAATGAATTTTCATGATTTATTTTTATTAGATTCAACACTACCGACTATCCTGACTTCCCATGATTGGTACTAATTATAGTATAAACCAGAAAAACTCTATTCTTATTGGTGAAAAGTAATTTGGTGCAACAGAATATCTCGCATTCGTGTATTTCTGCACTTCCCAATGGTTGACTGGTAGAGAATGCAATTGATCGTTAAGTCCACCTATTGTATCAGTATAAGTACTGACAAAATAGGCGGACTGTAGTCAATAAAGTTAATTAATTAAATATCTAAGTAATCATCGCACGAATTTTACATTATTTATTTCTTTAACTGCAATAAATCACTTTATTTATTTAAAAATAACACAAAACAGAGGAATGGATAACAAACCGCCCAAAAAATCGTAGTAAACACTTGCATTTGCCTTGCTCCCATCACTTAAGTAGGACCGAGGGTCGCATAGTAAGTCCTATTTTTAGGGTTCCGTAGTAAACTACAAGGAACCCTTATAGTTTCGCCATGTCTATCTGTCTGTCTGTCCGCGGTCTAGCGCCTAGACACTTGATGCTAGAAAGATGTAATTTGGTGTAAATGTATACATATATTAACTGTGTTAACAAAGTGCTGGAAAAAAATTAAAAACAAAAATTTTTTTGGGGTGCCTCCCCTACATGTAAAGAGGAAATGAATTTGATTTTCGCGGCCACCCCGTATTGTGGGCTATCGTTAGATAGGTCTCTTCAAAACATTGAGGGTGTGGGAAGATCATTTTTTGATACAATGATCCATTTCGGAATTATTTACATTTATCCTGTCAATTTTCGTTTTGCACGGTGGTCCCCCCCCCCCCTCCTCTATCTTAAGTCTTATGTTTAGAAATTTGGAAAAACCATCCATGAAAACTATAACGGCTAAGTAGGCTCTACTAGTTACCGAGCTATAGCCGAGAACTTATAAAATAAAATTTCTTCAAATGTGATGGAATTTGATATTGACTCAACTGAAGGCAAGCAAAGCGCAGCAAATACGGAACCCTACATTGTGCGTGGCCGAACACGTAATTGCCCGGTTTTTCAACTACCATAAAGGGATAAATAAATTGATAATAATATGGGTTTAAAATTAAATCATTATACACAATATAATATTACAGAGAGGTAGGGCACAGCGGATAATCCGCTCAAATCGGAGCAGCCCGTCTGGGAAAGGACCTCCACCTTACAGAAGATCGTAGCCAAATAGCATTGGTCTCGGCCATGTTGTGTTCCTGCTAGTAGAAGACGGTAGCGCCATATTTGAGCCTTCTTGTGCACTTTGGTATAGAAGCATGAAATTTCTACCATGGATAGAGTGTCTCACGATGATTATTTTAAGATGTGGAGGGAAGTCAGATTCTTCCTCTGTTAGGGGGGGGAGGAGGGCAAAGGGGCTGTATTCCGCGTCTTGATGATTATTTTTTTATTGATCCGTTAATGTTACTAGGGCTTGTATGGTATCGTTTTCGTATAAACCGAAAACAAGGAATTCATTTTTAATAATAAAAATGTATGGTCCCGTACAAAAAAATAAAAAATATTGCCAAAAACTAAAAAGTGCCGCTACGTTTTTTTTGTTAGCACGTTATTTTTACTTTTAAATCTTAATTATTATGATAATAAAACATACTGTCATAAAGCTTATTTATTGTAGTTTACAAATATATATAATTGTAGTATACTTGTTTTACAAAAACTATAAGAAAAAAATAAAGAACGCACCCAGAGTGCGGTACGCGTACGACCGAGTTCTCTATCCGTGCTCGCCCCGCACTCCGCACGGCACGGCTGTTATTACTCGCGCACAATTCGACCTGCTCCGATTGTTTTTGAAAATTTAAGTGGTATTGCAATTAAAAGGAAATTATTAGTAAAAAATACTTATATTAAACTTCATTTTAGTTCATTGTTCTTATAAGTTATAAAATTGGTTGACACATTTTACGAATTCATAATTTAGAAGTGAAATTGTACCTACTGCAACTGTTTAGTGAGTTATCGACCGAATTGAAAAATAGCAAGAAGTACACGAACTGGTAAGTAGCTCACGTTCAGCCTACATTATTCTAAAAGCACTAAATATCGTAAATTGTTTAAACATTTGAGAACGAGTACGTAGTGCCAACCAACGTAATACCTACTTATCTAAATGTCGAAATGTAACAAGTATTTTGTGATGTCGATAGGAACAGTAGGTATTTTGTGATGAGAGTAAGTTCTTTTGAAAGAAAAATTTCTACATCTAGAGCACTCGGCCGGATATCGAGGGGTCGTGGGTTCGAATCCCACCTGGGGGGAGGAGGTGAAATTTTTCTTTAAAAAATCATTTTAAAAAAATGGCTAGTTGCTTAACAACTATAAAAATTATAAACTTTCCACAAGTAGGTAATCCAAATTGAAATCGTATTTTTTTACTACCCACAGTTCGTCAATCGTGATTACCTTTTTGCCAAACATCTGTGTTTTAATGGAGGCTGGCTCTAATTGTACAGCGCCAGACGAGATTGTCACAGAAGTATTTTTTTTTACAGGGTGTCATTAGGTTCGCTCGGTGGCTTATAAAAAGAAATACTTATGTTGGAAACAAGCAATCAACCTCCTTCAACTTCTACTCAAGAATCCACTACAGTACCAAATGCCACAGATTGGGAATTATGTGTCCTCTACCAAAAAGTAACAACTGATCCTTTACAGTGTCCCAGAAAGTCGACTAAAAATACTAATGGTAAAGGCTATACCTCTTTGGTAGAAGACCTCCTGCGTTTTCAATCGCTTCTACGCATTCCATTGGATCTGGATTTAAGACGGATGAACGAGGGCTTTGGTATAGAACGCACCTTATACGTACGCCAGGCAAAATGGCACAAAAAGTGTCGGCTGAAGTTTAACAAAAAGGCTTTTGACGAATTAAGTCGAAAAGAAATCGCAAGCCAGCCATGTATTTCTCATGTCAACACAAGATCAGCGTACAGTCGCTCAGAATCTGCTGGCCCTGTTTGTTTTTTTTGTAATGAACCTGCTGGATCTTCACATCTTCATACAGCATCAACAAAGGAAATTGATGCAAATGTACGCAGATGTGCTATTGAACTGGAGGACACTTATTTACTGGCAAAACTTGCTGCGGGGGACATGATAGCTATTGAGGCACAATATCATCTAAAGTGTCTAATTTCACTTTACAATAGAGCCAAATGTAAATCAGCTACGACAGAGACTAATGATGATAATGCCTGCGTACAAGGAATCGCGTTTGCTGAATTAGTTGCATACTTAGAAGACGTAAAAAAAAGTACAGGTACATTGCCTGTTATTAAATTGGCTGACTTAGCTAAATTGTACCAGGAGAGATTAGAGCAACTAGGTGTTAATATCGACTCACGTATTCACACAACAAGACTAAAGAACAGACTGCTTGCTGCTCTCCCAGATTTAAGAGTCATTACAAAAGGAAAAGAAATACTTCTTATTTTTGAGACAGCTATTCAAGAAGTACTTGATGCAGCTTGTTCTCATGATAATAAAGCTATGGACTTAATGAGAGCTGCAAAAGTTGTACGCGAAGAAATATTTAAACAAAATTATGTGTTTACTGGGACATTTGAAGAAAATTACCAGTGTGATGCTGTTTCGCCATCGTTGTTTGCATTAATAAATATGATAATTAATGGAGCAAACATCCAAAATCAGAGTCAATCTAAAAACCAGTCCGCGTTAACAATATCTCAATTAATTGTGTTTAACAGTGTAAAAAAATTGCGGAGCAACGATGAAGCAGTATTACGCCATAAGCATAGTCGAAATCAAGATACACCTCTTCCATTATATTTGGCAATGAAAATACATGCAGAGACTCGTAGCAGAAGCCTGATCGATACAATGTTTAATCTTGGACTGTGTATCTCCAATAATCGCTTGCTGGAGCTCACTACTCATATTGCCAATGGTATTTGCGAGCAATTTAAAGTGGAAGATATTGTATGTCCATCAAAGCTGCGTCATGATTTATTTACCACAGCTGCAGTCGATAACATAGATCACAACCCGAGATCAACAACGGCTAAAGATCTTTTCATGGTACTGGAATCTCAATAATTCAGCATCCAACAGCCACAATAGGAACTGATCGTGGTAAAGCGATCATTAATCAAAGCTCTGCTACTACCACTAACAAAGTTATACCGTTGCCATCTAGTTACACAATGGTACCACCAACGTCACTCAAATCAAAAGTCTTTACTGCTCCACCTGTACCCGGCCCTATAACACCTCATGAATATACATTTACTGCAATCGCTAAAGAAACTGAACAAGCATGGCTTAGCAAAGTTAAGATGGCTGTCGAGGCATCTATTGAAGGTGGTTGGTTATCATGGTCTGCTTTCTTTGCTGATATTAGCGAAGCTATTATTTTGCCTCCAGTTGTCAACGCACTATTACCTCTCTTTATAGACAACGCGCATTCAGCGGCAATGATTAGACATTCAATGGATATTGTAAAAAGGACAGTTCAATATTTAAATCCTGGTCAAATCCCGGTCATAGCTGTAGACCAACCATTATATGCTCTCGCAAAACAAATCCAGTGGACCTGGCCAGATATCTATGGCGAAGATAAATTTGTTATTATGTTCGGTGGATTACACATTGAGTTGGTCATATTAAAATTGCTAGGAGATTGGTTGGAAGACAGTGGCTGGACTAACATCCTTGTACAAGCTGACATCACTAGTCCTGGAACAGCTAATTCCTTTATTAAAGGTAGTCACGTAACCAAAACTCATCACGCCCACCAACTCACAGCTGCAAGTCTTTATATTCTTCTCCGAGAAGCTTATAGCGAGGAATGCGGTAATAGTGTAGTTAATGTCAACTTTGACGAGTGGTGTCAAGAACGAGCAAATTCTTGTGTTCATTTTGACTATTGGCTGAAGACGCTGTCATTAGAGCTGCTTTTACTGCGATACATCAGGTCAATACGCGAAGGAAACTTCCGATTATATGTGGAGTCACTAACGCTAATAATGCCTTGGATTTTTGCCTTAGATCACACTCACTATTCAAGATGGCTCTCAGTCCACATTCGAGACATGTTGACGCTTGCTGACAAACATCCGGATATTCTAAGCGAATTTCAGTTGGGAAAATTCGTGGCACACAAAACAAACAAAAAAAATTCTGCTATTGCTTTAGACCAGTGCCATGAACAAAATAACGCCTAAGTAAAACAAGTAGGTGGGGCTATTGGACTAACAAATAATCCATCGGCATTGAGACGATGGATGATTGGAGGACCGGAAATTGCAAGAATCACTACAGAGTTTGAAAAACAGTTTAACTGTTACGTTGTTACTGTTGTAACTGTTGTTGTATACGAAGAAAACCCCCAAATTAGCTCCCTTCATCACGAGCAGATACCTAAAGTACAAAAAGATTTTGCAAAAGATGTCAACTCTCTCGTCAAAGTGTTCAAAGATATGGGAAATCCTTTTCTTGAACACAGCCAAGATCTTCTAGTTATCGACACTAAGGTTATTGTGGATTTTGAGATTGCTGAGAGTGTAAGAAACATAGAAGCGATTGGCGCAAAACATTTCCAAGATTTTGTAAAGCAAAGGCTAGAACAGTGCACAATACCAGTCACGAATTCAATTCCGAAGAATAATTTACATTTATTTAGCAGACCACCCGTCAAGATCAAATCAAAACAAAAAGAGCAGCTTGCAGCCCTTAAAAGTGATTGTTCCCTTTTTTCACGACTTTATATTTCTAGCCAAGTCCGCGATGGAGATTTAGACAATTTTTTTTCACACGAAAATCATGCAGCTCCACCCTCTCTCTCAAATGGGGGTAAATTGCGAATCGGAACTAAGGCCGATTTACTTAAATGCCTTGAAAACTGAGTTGTTTGAAAAGAATACTGCACCCACAGTTGATGTAACTATTTTTGACGGGGCAGCTGTGGTACAAATGTTAAATCGGCACATCTACAACTTTTCAAGACTATGCAGATCAGATATTTTTACCTTATGTATCTAGTCACTTGGACGCAAACTGTCGCCTTGATATAGTTTGGGATGTTTATCGCCCCGATAGCTTAAAAGCTGCTTTACGAGAAAAGAGAGGAAAAGGCACAAGGAAAAGAGTGGCTCCCACGCATGCGATGCCTAAGAACTGGAAGAGTTTCCTTGCAGTGAATGAGAACAAGACCGAATTGTTTTTATTTTTATCACAACAACTAGTTCGTTTACAGACAGGAAAAAAAGAAATATACGCGACACATGAAAGTGAAGTTCTCTGTTCTACCAATATCTCAGATATACGTGACATAGCCCCATGTTCTCACGAAGAAGCTGACACCCGAATGTTTTTGCATTTAGCTGATGCAGTAAAGAAAGGATTTAGTAGAGTGACAATACGCACCGTAGACACAGATGTATTAGTTCTGGCTATGGCATTCTTCAGAAAGTTATATCTATCTGAACTATGGGTTGCATTTGGTGTTGGCTCAAGTTTCCGCTATTTAGCTATTCACGACCTGGTAGCGTCAATGAGTGTGTCACAATGTGAGTACCTTCCCGTCTTTCATGCGTTCACAGGGTGTGATACGGTGTCGACTTTTGCTGGTAGAGGGAAAAAAACAGCATGGGAGACATGGCGATCTTTTCCCGAAGTAAACAGCGCCTTTGAAGAAATGACGACAATGCCACAACAAATAAGCGACGACTCATTGCAGCTTATTGAAAGATTTGTGGTTTTAATGTATGACCGCATTAGTAAAGTGCTGACTGTAAATGAAGCCAGAAAAAAACTGTTTATCCAAAAATCCCGAGCCATAGAAAACATACCCCCCTCAAAAGCGGCACTCCAGCAACATATAAAACGCGCTTCCTATCAGGCTTACATTTGGATGCAATCCTTAACAAAAGTTCCAGATATTCCTGAACCGTCTAACTGGGGTTGGATTAAAGAGTCGAACGAATGGCAGCCATTCTGGACAACACTACCCGAAGTAGCAACGTCATGTGCAGAGTTAATTAGGTGCAGCTGTAAAAAAGGGTGTACTGGAAGGTGCAAATGTAACAAAGCTGCACTCAAATGTACAGCACTTTGTTTTTGTACTGGTGACTGCTGATTAAACGTTATTTTACTTTTATATCTGATGTTTTATTAGTAACCTATTCTATGACAAAATTATTAAATGTTTTTTTTAGTGGAAGCAATAAAAACGCATTTCTAACATTTGTTTACATTAAAACTATTGCGCATAATGGCTAGTAGCGTTGCATAAATATTAATATCAAATAACACTATTGTACATATGAAAATTTGTCGCTACGCGTACCTACATCTCACCGAATCACCTCGCGCATCTTCTGGAATTTGCACGTTTTTAATTTTTTTCTTATAGTTTTTGTATGACAAGTATACTACAATTATATAATAATATATTTGTAAACTACATTTAATAAGCTTTATCACAGTATTTTTGAATACCATAATAATTAAGATTTGAAAGTAAAAATAACGTGTTAACAAAAAAAATGTAGCAGCAGTTTTTACTTTTTGGCAGTTTTTTTTTTTGTATGGGACCATACATTTTTATTAATAAAAATGAATTCCTTGTATTCGGTTTATATGAAAACGACACCATACAAGTCCTTGTAACATTAATGGATCAGTAAAAAAATAATCATCAAGACGCGGAATTCACCCCCTTTGCCCCCCTCCCCCCACTCACAGAGGAAGAATCTGACTTCCCTCCACATCTTAAAACGATCATCGTGGGACACTCTATCCATGGTAAAAATTTCATGCTTCTATACCAAAGTGCACAATCATCCCACTACCGTCTTCTACTATACGGTGAGTAAGGCCTCCAGAGTCCCACTTGGGGGGGGGGGGGGGGGGGGTTGGGAGGGTTGGGAGGGCAACGCGTGAGTGATACGGTGTTGCTTACGTCTATAGGCTACCTACGGTGACGGCTTACCATCGGGCCGACCGTGTGCTTGTTTGCCACCTGTGTGGTATAAAAAAAATAAAAAAATACACGAGGGCGAAATGGAAACAGAACAGTATTATTATGTTTAAAGAAAAATTTCAATCAAAAAAGTCCATAATATGAATACTCTTACTACAAATTCCACCCTCGTAATAAACTTGCGGATCGCAGCCAACGCATAAAACGCGAGAAATTAAAAAACTTCGTCGAACTGTTGACATAAAAATTCAGTTTTACGACTTGCTAGGACAAACAAGAGACTTTCGTATAATATATGATGTACACAGTATAGATAGACAGACTATACCATTAGGGTACCTACTGGTACATTGATACATAGTGAAATGACAGGCAGACGAGGAGTTATTTGTCATCTCGCACGAAAAATCTCCCACGATGGTGCGATTTGGCACCATTCGATCTTTACATATTTTTGTCGTCAACTCGCACGAACAGAGGCGCCGTACCATGACCGCTTAAAACAAAACAAGAACGGCCGAGTAAGGGAGAGAGCGCAATACATGATGTAAGGCGACGTCTCGTTTACACGTTCGTTTAAGGATAGTTATAAAAGGTACGGTGTACGGTGGTACGGCCGGTCAGCTACAAAAAGCCAAAAGTCAAAGCTTTTATGTATGACTGGACTCGAAGTAATTTTTTATTATTCAAATAGGCATATTACAAGCTCTTTCGCATCGTCATACTATAAAATATAAAACACTACAAAATAAAAACAAAATATTATTATAAAAGTTTCAATATTTTTTTACCTGGCTGTATTTTCGTCGACTCGCCAAAATAAAATAGGTAAAAATCGAATGGTGCCCAGTCGTACTCTCTATTATTTTTATATTGTGTCACAACTGTACTGAATCCAACTAAAAGTTCGAAAGTTAAATCATTCATTGCATACTAAAGTTAAATCACAATTTTCGGCGTTACTTCTGAAGTGGCTTTCTTTTCGGAACATAAAATAGTAGTTATGGTATGCTAATTTTTGTTTGTCGCGAGTCACTTTGTGAACTCAATTTGTTTGAAATGTCTTCAACGCTCATAATAATATATTTAAGAATTTTGGTATAGACACTTTACATTTAGCAACATTAAGATTGAGGAAAGGAAGACAAGTGTTCAATTATACATACTTCTTCTTCAGCCTTTTGCAACCCAATGCTGAGGTCTACGTCTCTACTCTAACATTGCACGCCATTCCTCTCAGTCTTGTGCATTTCTCATCCACCCTTCTCAATCTAATCAGTGTTAAATTATACAGTAAATATGTAACTTTACTATATAATATACAAACTTATTGCAGTGTCTGAGGGCGTCAGGAAAAAGCGCGTGACCGCAGACGATTTTAACAAAATACGTGTACTATACACAAGTTCAAAGAAAATCTAAGAAGTTCATCATGTACAGAATAATCTCCACTCTGTATAGACTAGATATTAGGCTCTTAGTTTACCTTATGTATTTTAGGTTTCCTCGGATCAGTACCGACATCAACAGCATACACGTTACAAGACACCAACGAAGGCAGGATCAGGAGATCCCGCTTCAGTTCGGGGTTGTCATGGCAACTGGAGCACACGTTCCAACCAGAGTGGTGGAGCTCGTCACCGACGTTGCCAGTATAGGTGCGGTGAATGACCTGTAAATTATATTAAACTATAGGCATATCCGAGGAGCTCGATGGTGTCGCCGTGTGTCGCACTCTAATATGAACACGCAAGTCAAGCAACGTCAACCCTAGCCAGTGTTTGGGTGGGTTTCGTTATCTCGAGCTTCTCCGTGCTTCGGAGGGCACGTTTAGCCGTCGGTTCCGGCTGTTGTCGATAGATGACAGTCGTCAATTCGGTGGCCTTCGGGCGGCTTGAAAACACCAGCCTTTGCCAATCCGCGGAGCAGCGTGGCAGAGTACGCTCTAATCACCTTCGATTGAAGGGAGACCCATATCCCTGCAATGGGATGATTATGGATTGATATGATGATGATGATAGACATGTTATTCCAAAAAGTTGATCTTGTTACCATCGGTACCAGAGGGCGTGGATCCGATCCCTTTTCCATAGGGAAAAAGGCATCTAATAATGTTAAGGACTGAGAAAACAGCAGATAACAATAGGCAACATAAATTGCAGGAATTGCACCTGTGGCCGTTAGAACATAACACTACGGACACGTGTTAAGGCGCTGTCCCACTGCTGCGCACGGAGAGGCTACGCACGTGTGTTAAGCTTTGCTTTGCAAGAGGATGTACGTGATTGTTTCCACTGCAACCATCACACGTTAACATCAAGTAACGTCATTGATACACGCGTGGCTTGCTCAACGTAGCTCAACGCTGTCAACGTCATGCACACAGTGAATGCGGTACACAGCTTGTTCCACAAAGCGTGCACATCGCTGCGCACGCTGTGGAAACGTAGACCCACGTAGTCATCCACGAAGCTGTAATGGGCCACGTGGCCCACGTGTCCGTGCACAGCGTGCGCAGCAGTGGGACCGCGCCTTTATGGTGGCACTGAATTAATACTTAAAAACTTCTAAAATGTCCCAAAATAATTCATTTATTAAACTAATAACAGTGCCGATATAATTCTCTGGAACCTACGCTTAAATGTTAGTACAATTTCTGTCACAATCTTTTAGAATACCTTATAAAAGAAGATTGGAGAAAAATTAATCCTGAAAATCTATTACGGTATATTGCAACTGACAAGTTAATTTAGTCCCCAAGTATTGCAACAGCGGGGCATATTGTGGTACCCAGACAAGACTCTACGGGATTAGCTGACATAATTACCTAGTTCAAGATAGGGAGAGACTTCCACTTTAGTATGAGGTAACTTGATTGAAATTCAATTCTATTAAATCTAGGCCTTTTCAAGTACTTTTATACTGAACAATGATTCAACAAAATCAGCCCCCCGTGAAACTAAATTCCGAAAATACGAACTGCGTTTCATTGAATTCTAACCAGTTTTGAACCTTATTCTAACTAGCAATGTCTTTTTTGATAGGACTACCTACGTGGTTCATTGTTTCGAATGGACACTCATAGTTGCCCTTCAGCTAGGTTACTCTGCATAGCAATCACGATTTTAATTTCAATTCTGTATAATTTCATATACAAAATTAACAGCAAATCCTAATTCGTACCATTGAAATTTTATACTTTACTAACTATTTGGTTAGCATACAATCCGATTTCATTTAGTTTAGTATTTAGTTAGCGCTAGTTTAGCTATAAAGAGTACCTAAAATTAACAATCCAATGGCGATCGTGCGGAATTATCTTCAAGAGTGGGGGGCTGGTCTTTTCTAGTCAGGGCTTTTCCAATTTGTCTACAATCAGCACAAGCCGTCGCTCGTCGAAAGTAATGGAACTAGACAAGTATAAAAACACTACACAACAACAATACCTACACTACACATCTTCCCAAAGTAAATGTGACACTTTCTTACCTGCGAGTATGTAGGCGATTCGGGGTCTACGTCGACAGTAGCCAGATAATCCTGTTTAGTATGGTCTGGCTGCACGCAGACCACGTAGATGAGCTTCTCTCTCGGCCCCTTTGTAAACGCCTCCAGGGGCGACGAATAGCCGGGTCCCTTGCCTGCATTGGATTCAATTAATGATGTTGTTATTTGTTCATTAAAATCGCAGTTCTTAGACGGTCGGTAATATCTGTTTTCAGTACATTTTGTATTAGGATGGCCATGGAGTAACATACTGCTGCAATAATAACGCCGCAATGGAAGTAGGACGTTGCGTTTCTCCGTCCTGCGACATTCCGATATGAGTTCTAGAACGTTTTGTGTCAGGACGAAAACGACCGTACACACACCTGTGATTATAACGTTAGTACAAGACGAAAGAAATATCGGACGATAAAAACGCAGCTGTGTGCAAGGAATCGGGACGCATTATCGCAATAACGCATGCGATATTATCGTCCTGTAAAAACGCGCCTGTGTGGTAGAAGCTTAATAAGAGTATTTAAATAACAGTTTAAAAAGAAATGTTATCTACAATATTTATAAAATGTGTTTTTAGCACTTTAAATCTGTGGTAGGTATTAAGAATACATTTAATTTTGCGTTATCTACAGCATTTTATGCAGTAGATAACGCAATATAAATTTTAATACATTTATCATACTTGAAACTTATATAAGTTATAAAAATATGAAATACTATAACATAACTCAATTTCAATGAAGTTGTACAAGAAATATGAAAGAAATAAATCTCGCCCTATCGACGAAAATTCTGTTAGCTTTAATTTTATTTCGTACCCCCTCCATTTAGGTAGGCGCACTCAATTTTCTTCACAAATAAACTGCTGTTAGCCGAAAAAAAAAGAACTGTCACTTCCAATAAATTGTCGATAAGCATCAAAACATTATTTTTCCGTTGCATAAACGAGGGTTGCTGACAAACACCGAGGGATTCCACCCTACGCAATTTGGTAATCCCATCAGGTATTGCTTGCATATAAATTACTCCTTTGTCCAATGTAATCCCATCAATTGGCTATTGTTTCATACACTCTTTAGCCCATAACTTTCCACGCTTAATTGGACAAAGCATCAGAGGAGATTTTAATCAGTACGATATTAAAATGTAAATTGTTTACGGCCGTATTAATATACATATTTGGCACGGTGTGTACGTTATCAAATGTTTTTGTGTTTGTGAATTTCGCGATACCTAAAAATATTTTCTTGTTTTTCGTTGTGAATATTTATTTTATATGATTTATTACATTCGTGATTGATTACATTTTTGAAATTGTACAAAATATAGGAGGTTTAAAATAAACAATAAATAAATTTTATTGTATATAATTCATAGCGCCACCTGTCCCAAAGACTGACTACTGGCTGATTAATTTTGATAAACGTTATTTTTGGAATAACAACAGCTCCTCAGTATCTATTTCTTTATATCAACTTATTTAAAAACTGTGATCTAGTTAACAGCAGCGTAATATCCTACAAAGCTGGCCAATAACGTTTTGCAAAAAACTTGTTAACTCAAGATTCGCGATTAATATTCCAACAACTTCTTTAAAAGATTTTTCTCAAGCAGTATTCACAGATCAGCTAATAAATAGACGTTGATAATAAATACTCTATGGATGACCCATTCACATTCTCTGCGTATATATTTATTATGACACTTCAATTTTAGAACGAATATTCGTAAAACAATAAATAAACTGTAACTATAACTGTCAACTATAAGCCTATTTTATTGTCCGGCGATAAATTATTGCAAATCTATTGTCTATTAATATCACTAAAATTGTGACTTTAATTGACTTTCTAATGGTGGGACTTCACATGGCATAGCGTATTGTCTTATTATGAATGTTTGGCAAATATTAACCGTGTGTGGAGAATTATATTTGACAAAATAGTAGTCCTATTCGACATAATAAAAAATACACAAACGTGTATTCGCCCGCTTGCCTATTTTCAACGCCGTGCACAATGAATAATTGAATAATATTATAAAGTTCTTTGGTGTTTGACACCTTGTCTCCCATAATTAATTGACATTTGCGGTAACGTCAAATGTTTTGGTAAAAGCAACAAGCGCTAAATAACCAGTACGCAATACCAGAATAAATAAATAAATATATTGGGACAAATCGCACAGATTGAGCTAGCCCCAAAGTAAGTTCGAGACTTGTGTTATGGGATACTAACTCAACGATACTATTATATATTTTATAACAAATACATAAAGATCCACGACACGAGGCCAAACAGAAAAAGTTTGTTTTTCATCATGACCCGACCGGGATTCGAACCCGGGACCTCCTGGGTCGTCGTATTAGGTCGTCTTATTAGTTAGGGGTTTTCTATGACCCAATAAAAGCATTAAAATTAGAAAAATATTTTCATCAATAAGAACTATTAACTACCTCTCTCGCATAATGGATAATAGTTACAATAGTTAATTAACTAGACTAGTATAGGTACTAAAACTATACTATTGTCAAGTAAACTAGTGATAGTTGTAACTTCGCTATGATTGTTAACTGTTCTATCGGTCATTTCCATCCAAGTGAAAATTTAATATTAAGAGAAGGGTACGGCAATTCATTACAGTGTTAAATCACCTATACCGATTGCGCTTTCATAAATAACTAGCTTCAGCCCGCAGCTTCGCCTGCATGGCCTATGGACTAACAATAAGCATATTTTTCTTCAGAAACAAACTCCGGTCCGATCCGGTTCGGTCCGGTCCGGCACGTCCCGGTCCAGTCCAGCACGACCCGGTACGGTACCGTTCCATTCGGTCTGATCAGGTCCGATCCGTTCTAGTCCGGTCCGTTCCGGTCCGGTCCGTTCCGGTCCGGTCCGTCCGGTCCTTTTATGGAAGGACATGCCAAATTTGGGATCTCTAGATCCAGCGGTTTGGGCTGTGCGTTGATATTCCCTCGCAACTTCGTTTGCGTATATCTCGCTTTCCCCGTAGGAATTTTGAAAAATTCTTTCTTAGTACATGCCTAGACGTCGTAAGGAACGTACAGTCGAAATTTGGAATCTCTAGACCCAGCGGTTTGGACTGTGCGTTGATATATAGTTAAGTCAGTCAGTCAGGACTTTGAATTTTATATATGTAGATAATATATAAATAATAATAGTATATTTAAAGATATAAGCAATAGTGTAACGTACGATTTCGGTATGATTATGAATGTCTTACATACTGTGAGAATTTTTAAGCTATTGCATAGCTTTTATCGCGGGCTTTGAACGCGGCGACCGAATCAAAACATTACGTAACGAAAATAAAACCTAACACCCCCCACTCCGCGCTGCGTTGAAAGCCGTGCATCGTCTAACGTCGTTTCAGTTCGGCAGACTTCGGCACGGTGTTTGTGTGCGTGCGACTAGACGTGTGCGTGTAGACTAGCTGCTAACTGTTCATAACTGATTCTATCTCTTTTAGACACGATGCTAGGTGAGACAGCATACTTTTTGGCCGCGTCCACGAGTGAGTTCGAGCCCGCGACTATGTTATAACTTTACCGCGGCAGTCCCCGAGAGCCACACGTTTATCAAATAATAAAAATTATAAGAAGTTGGATACAGTTATAAGTACCATTAATTAATGAACACATGATATTATTGTATATATGTAACTAGCTGACCCTTTGGTATTTGTAAACTGTAATGCTGTTAATTTTTATTTGAAATCCTACTAGCCTACTAATATTATAAAGGCGAAAGTTGTTTGTATGTGTGGTGTATGTTTGTTACTTCTTCACACTCAAATGGTTGGACCAATATTTATGATATTTGGTATGTAGGTAGCTGATACCTTAGAATAATACATAGGGTACTTTTTATCGCGAAAAGTAAGCGATTCCCGTAGGATTTGATCAAAAGTCTTTTATAGATGGCGCTGCTGTGTATAAATAAATACACACAAACGAAGTTGCGAGGGTTTCACTATTAAATGATAAATGCCTGCCTAATCTTTGCGTCTTTAAAAAGTTTTTAATATAGTTGGTCAATGGTCTCATCTGAACAGAGATTAAACTCGGGTTTTCTTGCGTTTAAGGCTCGCTTTGAAGTCAGGCCTCGGGGCACGGATGATAAATTGCAACACGCTTGATGTGCCTGACACTTTTTTAACAGTGTGACCTTTACTCCCCTTTATTTTACTTATCTTGACACGAACGAATGAGTCCGTTACTACTGACAAATAATTCGATGTCATATTATTAATATGGTTGTGGAATATATGAGAATGATTTACGAGATCAGATATTAGATTTTGGTTACAAGTTGGGCGGGAACGTTGCGTTGGGTCATGTCCATGTTTACATAAAGGATACATGTTTAATTATTAAAATTTTGTAACATTCTACCTACATTATACACTACTCGCGAAGTTGATCAAGGAGAAGTTAGACGAAGTAACACGAAGTGTCCTCTCGACACTCTTATTGGCCTAATCTTGGTTAACTTCGTGAATAGATTCTGCGAGAATGTGGCCACGTCGCGCGTCGTGACTCCATTGTTCCAGAAGGCCTGGCTAGACAAATGGCATACGACATCAATAAAATATGCTAATGACTTGTGGCTTCTAAACATTGATCTCCGTAACTCTGATCAACATCATCTGGATGAATGACGCTCTAACTTTTCGATTCCTGCGACACTTCCTTTTTCGCACAGTAAAAAGGAACCAATTCCCGCCATAATCTTCAAGAAGCGAGCATACATGCGCTTAAAAGTCCGGCAGCGGCCGGGACTCCCCGTGTCTCTGTGCTCCATGGGTGACGGTGATTACTTAACGTCAGAGTGCATGCACGTTTGCCAAACTCTTAACAAACTTCGCAATAGAACAGAAAAGAAGAGAGCCATAACATATCTAGTGGAATAATAGCGATTGATAATGGTGATGATGATCATACTCATAATGAAGATGATGATGAACTTTTTAGAATGGTTTATTTGCCAAGTTTCACAAAAAAATGTAACATTGTTGTTATATGACTGGTGCGTATTAGTCATGTCCAGTCCACGTCACGTAATTTGTAGCCGTGAGTCATTCACTATTCACATTCCCATTACAGGCTATGAGATTAGTAATATGCTATATGGTAAGTTAGCACATTCTAGAAGGCTGTATCATCATGACCACTAATAGATATAAAAGCATTAAAAACAATGGTGCAATTTGGTCCAAACGTCAGGCAACATGAGGATATGATCGCGTCGCGTAATTCGCGTCTTTTATAAAAACCAGTCAAGTGCGAGTCGGACTTAGGGTTCTGCGCAATTGATATAGAATAGAGCCTGTTTTAACACATGCAAATAAAGATTCAATTATATTTGTAGAATAAGCCTATCAGAACCAACCTTACATACAAGAACTGTCAAAAAATGACAATAGGCCCTTATATTTATGCAATCCATTGTGTGAGAGTCCGACTCACACTTGTTTTTTTTTTTTGGTTGATTGAGATGATTATCAATATTCAGTAGGTACAATTTATGACCAGAGTTAATAAATAAATACACCTATCTTTCTTATCACGAGTTGCTAAGCAAAACAATCATTTTTCTTATCGTTTTTATTATGACAACATGATGACAACATTATTAGCTCACCCTGATTATTAAACAATACAGTACCTACTGTACAGTACCTACCCGCAGTTTTATTCGTATTAATTATTTAGAAATTATAGTGTTACCTTTGTTGGAAAGTAGCGCCATCTATTAACGTACTATTGAATTTTATGACATTTGACCAAGAGCTGTATATTTTTATACTACATTTACACTCTCGCCTCGTACCTCGTCTCGTGCTTCGTCTCGCGTCTCGCGTGATCGATGGTTTTTGAGTTGTCTGTTCACACTCTCGTGTTGTGTTCGAGCTAGCCAGAATGGAGGACGTCGAAGTGTTAGCGGCAACATAGTCTTTTTTAACGCGGCACAAGGTTAAAACTCGAATGAAGCGAGAGCGCGAGTGCGCGAGTGTGAACACCGCGCTCGCATCCCACGCGAACCCCTTTGACTCGTGCCCAAAAAACCGCTCCGGACGCGAGCGCTGCGAGGCGCGAGGCGAGACGCGAGGCGAGCCGCGAGTGCGCGTTTACATTCGCGTCTCGCGGCTCGTCACGCGGCTCGCCTCGTGGCTCGCGCGAGTGTAAATGAGGTATTACAGGGTCGGCAACGCGCAAATGATGCCCCCGGTGTTGCAAGCGTTCATAGGCTACGGTAACCGCTTACCATAAGGCGGGCCGTAAGCTTGTTTGCCACCTTAGTGGTATAAAAAAAGGTAGGTAGTCCCAAAATTCGATCTTATCTATTGGAATTGAAGGTATTGTAAAATTACCTGCGGCGGCGAGTTGCACAAAACATTTTAAAGTTAATGACACATTAAGTCTCAAGATTTGAAGAGAATAAAATTATGTACCTACTAGCTTTTCCCCGCGGCTTCGCTCGCGTTAATTTTATGACATAGATCTCGTTGGACAACAAAACAACCCATAGCGCGACTTGTGGCGCCATCTGTTGGCCGATACAGCGCCCTCTATAGTAGAAAAAATATTTTCCCATCGGAACGACATACTTTCACGGGATAAAAAGTATGTTGGGCTCTGTACCCCTAACAATATGAATGCAAATTTTCATATGATCGGCTACTTAGTCAAGCCGTGAAGGAATAACAAACAAACAAACTCACTTTCTCATTTATAATATTAGTAAGGAAGTAAGGAAGTAAGGATAATTAGTAAGGATGTGTAATCTGGAATCTACTGTGGTTTAGACTTTGGACTTGGAGACAAGTAAAGGGAGGGGGTATACATAACAGGGTATACTCAGCTGAGCGTACTAAAATGAATCCAGTGTAAGTTGGACTGACAATATTATATGCACCAATAGCAAAACGTAGCTCAACTTTTACTGGTTTTGTTACTGCTGCTTTTGGCCGTATGTAAACCATATTTATTCATACAAAATATTTGATAATTTACTATAAACCAATGCTGGAATATGCGAACTACCCACTTGACTACCAATGTAGTCCATAGCTACTGTTAAATATTATAATATGTGCCACAGCTCAACAAATAACGTAAATACGTCAAGTACATATTGGTTTTGTTTACAAATTTTATCTTAAGTAGGTACTGCGTTAAATAACAATAGATAGGTAATAATAATTATCAGTTTAAACCCACAATATTTTTAAATTGTTACTAAACTACCTACATTCCAAATTCAAATGAACATTTTGTCAAAAACACAAATTACGCACCAAAATCTGTACTTGTTAGGTTAGGAATTTATTTACACGTACTAAAAGCAAAATAAAGACTTGAAATTATAAAAATATGTGTTAAAAAAACTTAAAAATGATTACTTACAACAAGACATTTTGTTATTATCCAATATTTTCAATAAAATAATAAAAAGCCGGCACACAGTCACTGCGGTATTCACGACACTGGCTAACTTCGCATCGTACGTACACAAACAAGATGGCAGGCAGGCAGCTGACGTTTGATCGTCTCTCTCGCTTGCACACAAGAATCTTATTGGAAATGCAAACATGATTCCTCATGAAGTGATGTGTAAAACTATTTTTAGATATGCAAAATCTAATCATTTATTTATTTAAATGTAAAGCTGATTCCTATCTATGAGACTTAGTTACTAAAAAAAATATGGTTTATAGGCTACATTATAACTTTAGTTATGCATTTAATATTATGTAAACCTAATCTAAGTTTTGTGCTTTTAACTTTTGTTATCGTTCTCATCGCGATACTGCACCGCAGTTACGTCATGTCATGGTCAAGGTTTTATTATAATACTAGCTGTGTAGCTGTCACCCGCGGCTTCGCCCGCGTGGTCCAGAGGATCTGCCATATTTTTTTTTATTGTTTCTCGTGGGAATAAGATATTTTCCGAGATATAAAAAAATCATGTCAATCCGTTCGTTAGGTACTTTCGACGTGTAGAAAAGACAAACAAACACACCTTCGCATTTTTAATAGGATAGTTTGGATTTGTGGACGAGTTACAAAACGCCATCTAGTCAGTCCCGAACCAAGCAAAACTTGTTGTACTATCGTTGCGTATCGTTTTTTAGGTTGCCTTGTGAATTACTTGCTAAGTATTTATTGGGTGAATGAAAATATACGTTACGTATGTACTTAGTACGCTGTTTAGATACCCTCAAAAAATTAATTAGTTTGATTATATTCTAAAGCTATGCTGAAATATAAATTAAAGAAATAATTCAAAACGTAGTTACTTCATAACGAATATAAACACTGCATGAGAAAAATATTTTCTGATGAAACAGCAGTAGAAAATGTTGGTAGAAAATAAGAGCACGTTGATTTATATGTAAAGTCATTATCATGCATGACTAACACAAGACACAAAGCAATAAAATAAAATTGCAATGAAAAACTGAACTAAACGCTTCGCTACATTAATGTTTAGCAACTGATTAATGATAAAGGATATGTGCAAACTGTGGCATGACAAAAACAAATCGTCTCTCGTTCCAAGAGACAGTGGCAATAATACCATTCAGTGAGCGTGGCATCGTTAAGACTCCCGACCAGAATATAAAACTACACAATAAAATTATAGCCGAAGAAATAAGCTAGACATATGGTACGTACGTGATCGGCGAGACGAGGCCAGCTCCACAAAAATGTCCTCAGAAATTCTACTTTTATATAACGTTTATTGTCAATGTCTATACTAACACACTATAATGTAAATTGTTCATCTATCTACGAAAGAAAACTTTTCTCCGACCGTGATGCGAATGCTTGTGACTGTCCTGCATTATCCTCCGCAGACTCGCATGCTGATGAAATTCATGCCGGATTGAAATATGTCTACTAATATTCTTGAACAAAATGTGCCACAGCGCTTTGTCTTTATTCTTCCACAATAAATCTGCAGTCTTCTCCTTAATCCTACGCATATTTTCCTCGAGTCTCCTAGCTTTTATTTCCATTTGTATGAGCGAACGGGTCGTATTTGTCAGGAGCCGGTACAGGTATTCTTTTCTTCGCGTTTTAGCGGGCTCCACGGTAGTGACATTTATCACAGGGTCATACTCGTCGACGGGAATTTCTTCTATAGCAATGGACTGATTACTTTTCATACGCAATAAAACGCCAGCGACCAATATTGCTAGTGCAAAAAATAATAGCATGAACAGTCTAGCATGGTTGTATAATGGCTTCGCTATAAACTTCATGTCAATGTGTATTGTCATTGCACTTTTATCGTTGGTTCTTGCATGTTTTCGTGGTCGCGATTCAACAAGTCACGTGGTCGGGAGTTGGGGCGCTAGAGGCGCCCTCTCGCGGCGTGGGCGAAAATAGTACTGGCTCGAGTGAAAACACGCCGGTGCGTCGCACCCCACGAATTTCCCCAATGACTTTTCCACTGGGATGTGAGAAAAGGTTTTCTTTGGATGCGACAGATACAGTTGTAACAGATCGCTAGTTTATTTATACATTATCTATTCTTTTCATTAATTAATTTAATTAAAATATCTTTGGCTAATCCACTACAACAGAGGGCTAATATATATATTTTTTAATTTCATCTTTATCAGATCAACCGTAATGCACTGTGGTTATGCAAACTTGCTATATCATATAGCTTATGAGTATAATTTTGAATAAATTTATTTTAGGTAAAATAAAAAAAAATAAAAAAAATAAAAAAACCGGTCCGTTGTTGTATGTGGCATTTCATAATCCATCGCATCGTTTGGGTGACTAGGTTGTATTCGATTTATGATCGGGTCGGGAAGGGTTGTACAGTCTGATTTATCAGGAGTTGAGTAGAGTTGAGTCAAATGTTGGAAACAGAAGAAAATATTTTACATATGAGAATTGCCATAGATAAATAAAAAATCTCAAACCATTTAGACAGTTTACTAACCCCTTCACCTATCCATCCTAATGGCCACTATTAAATGTTGTTTTAGTAGCTCTACGTACAATGCGTAAGTGTCGGGGGTGGCGGGCGTACTCGTCTGCTTCTCACCTTGCCCAATATATCTGATGTAATTCATGAAACATAAGACAAGGTAGTTCTTTATCTCTTTAATAACACTACACGCAATAGTAATTTTTCTAATGGAAAATATGATGGGGTTTTTGACGTCAAATTAAAAAGTTACAAAGGTATGTTCGTTCCAAATTTGCAGAATAATTATTATTTAACCTTAAAAGATGCCCTACGTACTAACGCATCATCTGGTGATGTGGTTTGTCCTTTTATTAGGTACGGTGGCCTTGAATATAGAAGGACCATTTTAAAATAAAATCGCTTGCACATCATGCAAGTGGATTTTTGTCAGCTCCGCTCTTTTCTTTGTTACCAAACAGGGTTTTTGTTTATTAGAGCCACATGTGTCCACTAGCATTAGGATGTTAGATGCTGCAACCAAAAATAATCCTAACGATAGTCCTGCTATCCTCGAGGCGACTGGTACCTCACGGATTTATGTGAAAAACTGGCTACAACATCTTGAAAATGCGTCTCTCCCTCTGTCTCTTTCTAACTAGTAAGCATCTAGTCAAAACAAAATAATTGCCACTCGTAATTTAGTAGGTACATTCGATAGCTGCAACTTTTATTTAACGTTTACGATAACATTGTGAAATTGATTCGAAAGGATCCACCGAAAAAAATTTACAATGTAAGAGCACTTAATTTTTTTTTGTGGTAGAACCTTAGGACAAGGTCCACTCCATCTAGTCAATCATTGAGTAAATAACATCAGTGATCAGTAAAGAAATAATATTCTCATTACGTAACAGCATGATGCCACATATATCTTAGCTTTACTCCATTAGACATCATATCTTGACACGTGTCTCGGCTGTCAGATTATTGGCGTTTTGATACCCGAATAGCTTTGATGCCAATATACCCAAGATCTATACGAACACAGCGAATGTAACAATTTCTGTTTGTTGTTTCACTTGATGTAGACTAATTTGCAATTTGGAATTGATTTGCTTGTGTGGATTTAAGTTTAGTGCGTTTGTGCTCTCTGTAAGTGTGGTGTAAGCGTCAATTTTGATGTAAATATTCACTATTCATGATATGATGATGGTATTCCCATTACAATTTGCATTGATTTCCGAATAAGTATTTGAAATTAATTGATTTAAAAATTATGTTTAACGTGATAGGAAAGAAAAAAATAAAAGCGAAACGACATCGATGTGAAAGCATTCTTAACATTCTATTTAAACTATAACAATAGCAGTATTATCAGTGGTTATATAAGCATACCTACCCATATTAAACAAGGTACAAATTATATTTATTTCTTTACCCAAGAAAGTACGCAATAGTGCGGCAATTTCGCCGCGTGGCAATTTTCCTCCGGGTCATTTGTACAAAATTAAATACTACAATCCGAGCTGAGAAAACTCAATTCTATCGAAAACAAAAGACGGTCTCCGAGATTTAAAGCCAATTTTATTAAAACCATCGACCCTCAGCTCTGTTCCACAGCTGCCAGACCGCGATAAGGGACCCTTTCTTTAAGTTTCTTGTCTTAAATTGATTTTTAGACAGAACCCCATAAAATATTTAACGGCATCTATATAAAACGCAACAACACCGAAAACGTTGAAACCGTTTTGCCGGAAAAGTTTTTTTACGAGATCGCCAATGTGAGTATGTTTATGAATAACATTTTTTTATGTGAAAACATACATCAAATTCGGGATGATTTAATACATTATTATTAGTCTAAACTGCCATACTAAACAAACGCCTCCGTCTCTACTTCTATGAATCCCTCTCCAGAGCCTCTTGCCAATGGTCGCTTCAAGCATTCAGTCTTAGCAGCTAGATTGAATCAATAAAGTACCAAAATAAAGGTAGATCGGTTTAAGTCCAAATAATTAATTTTGTTTCATCTTTTACACATAAAGAAACACACATAATACATTGCATGATGTTATATACGAAAGTGCCAATTCTATGAAAAACAGGTCACCATAGTCCTTCACTCCTTTGTTGGATCCCAGTAAACAAATAAATCAGTAAAAAGTCTGGCCTGCTTTCCGGAATAAGGACACGTGTAAACACGAGTAGGTAAGTTCACTGAGCGATAAAACTTATTTGCGAACTCTCGTAAGCTCACAATATTGTAATCCGTCCGTTGACAATAAAGTCTCGAAAGCTTAACAGTTGTAATCCGTCCGCTGACTAAACCCCCCATTTTAGTAGTCCTACTATTTTGTCCTATCAGTAGGTCTACGAGGCAGAACTGTCCCTCGTGGTCCTACTATGTATATCTCTTCTTTCTACCCTTATCCCACTTTATGTGGGGTCGGGACAGCATGTAAGCCTCCTCCACTTCACTCTATCACTTGTTATCTCCACCGTAACGCTCCTCCTCTTCATATCCTCTTTCACACACTCAATCCATCTTTTTTTGGTCTTCTCCTACTTCTTACTCCTCCAACTTTCATGTCCAATGTACCTTCCTGACGACATTCCCTTGTTCCCTTCTCATAACATGCCCATACCATCCCAATTTTTTCTGCTATAGGTGCTACTTTCGAACTATCTCAAATACTCATTCCTTATCTTATCTCTTCTAGTCATTCCACACATCCACCTCATCATCCTCATCTCGGCTACATGTAATCTCCTTTCATCTGTCACCTTTGTAGCCCAGAAGTCCGAACCAAACAGAACGACAGGTCTGATCATGCACATGCATCGGGGTCCTACTATTAGAAGAAAAAATTAACCTCCTCTATAGCTTTTATGATTACTTAGCAATGTTTTTAGTATGCATTAGGATTGCTTTTAGGATTATTTTTTAATGTTTTTGCCATGGTTTAGGCACACAGAAAAGCAAACAAATGTTTTGCAGGGCTTTCTTTCTGAATTCATTGCCACAGCAATGTTCACACTCCATCAACGATTAAATGGTTGGAATAATATAGATGATAAAATCCAGTAATACAGCAAATAGACTCACTGGACTGAAATAATTTGGTCTCGCACCATTCATACTGTTTGTTTCGCTCCTTTCACCACATCCGTATGCTGAAAAACTTTTTAGGCAAGGAGGCGGAAAATATTAAGGCAATGGATGCGAGACTAATAAAAAGTACTTGTTTACAGTCCAGAACATAATTAAATAGACAAGGCATGAATAACGATTCACTAAACGCCAGCTATCTAAATACTGCATAAATAAAAGGATATAAATGAATTATTTTTTTATCAATTAACTAGCTAAAACCGCTTTCTAAAATCCTTTTACATAAAACCATCCTCTTGAATCTCTCTATCTATATTAAAATCAGTTAAGCTCTTTAAAAGATCTTATCGAACAGCGGAAACGACTTCTATACTATGTAAAAGTTATTCATATTTTAATATATAATTCCTAAGTTTCATAACGCTGCTTTTATTGGCATTAAAATCTTTGTCCTTAGTTCACTGTCCTGCAATCTTATTTATGTCCTTTACCAACTGTAACAGAGCAGTTTAATCAAAATCATGAAGAGTTTTATTCTCTCATATCCCTTTGAGTCCGACAAGCTTATTGCGTGACTTTATGAGTCTAACGAAATCACAGGACTTCATCTCACATTCAATATTTTCAATATTACTTTCTTCACAAACGTATGTGTCGACGCCCTCTTCATGTACAATATCATAATAAGGCCATACTTTATGAAGGAATATTTGTGTCGAGCTGCATATTTTATTAAATTTAAACATTTTAAAAAAGATACGATATTTAATATTGCTTCATATTCCCTATGGAACTTTATAAAAATATTTCTAATCAAAATATGTGGTAGATGTTTCTCTTCTCTCTTTTCTTTTTTTTATAATTTTGAATTTAACTTAAATTCGAAATAATTCAACCTGTGTCTTCAGTCTACACATTGCTGGATTGTCTTTTCCAATTATTTTGTTTAGATGGAATCTGATTACGAACCCAACAAATCGACCACCGACACTTTCTTGAGATTTTCGGTCCATTTTTAGGGATAATTTTGAAGAATTAAAGTCAAAAAGTAAATATTATCCAAAAAACTGGACTTGTTTTCAATTATTCAAAGAACTCCCCTTTTAATGACACAAAAAACTACTGTACAAGCTAAAATGAAAAGTTTGTTTTTCACTACATTGTTTTTTAATACCATCTGTTTCCCCGTAACTTTAGAGAGACGAAAGTTGATAGCAAATTATCTCGACGCGGAACTCCCAAGCAATAGTGCAATTTCAGTACACCAGCTCTATTAATTAACAGGCAAACTAATTTAGTAAGATTAATATAATATATGTTTCGATAAACTTTGAAAATGAATAAAGTCGCATTCATTCTCTGTTGATTCGATTTCTCTCTAATATTTAAAAAAAACTAGCTTACTTCGTCCACGTGAAGTTCTTGCGATAAGGGTAGAATTTCGGGAAAAGCTATAGCCTATGTCACTCTCTGATAATGTAGCTTTCTACTGGTGAAAGAATTTTTGAAATCGGTCCAGTAGTTTCAGAGCCTATTCAATGCAAACAAATAAAGAATCAAATCTTTCCTCTTTATAATAGAATTAGAATTAGAATACGCTTTATTTGCAATACACAAACAAGAGATACAGAAAACAGTAACAGTTACAAACAGTGTATATGCAACAAGGCGGCCTTATTGCTGAGAGCAATCTTTTCAAGGCAACCTTAGGGTAACGAATTTCTGCATGGAGTGGGCAGGGCCAGCAAGACATAATCATCAGCAGGACATATCGATGATATTTATGAATATAAGGTATTATACTATATATACATACACAAATATATTTATAATCTTACATACATACTATTACATACATATATAATATTAGTATAGATTATAGAAAATTTATTGATAGATGTGTGGATGTGTGTTAGGTACTCTGTTACGCAAAAATGGCTTAACAAATTTCCTTGAAGTTTGGAACACAAGTAAATAAAATTATAGGATATATTAGCTGGTTCTTGTCGCTTCTTTTTAGTACAAATCTGCCGTCTGAACTAGTTGTAGGAAAATTTTGAACAAAAAAAATTGACTTTGACACAAGATAGTCAGTAGTTTAATGTAATAGTAAAAAATAATTAAGTAATCTTTAAAAGCTCTATGTAGGGTCGGTGTTGATCAAGTATGTTTGTCAATTAGGGCAACACTACGGGACTCTAAATTCCCATTTGCCCTGCAGTCCGCGTGATTATCCTTTTAGGGGAGGCTTGAATTTATAGATCTCTGGTTAACTCCATTAGGGTGATCGGTGTTAAGGTAGGAATGAGCTGTATTTCACTGGCCATTACCCTTGTTTAAGAAAAAGGTAATGTTCTCCTTTTAGCCTCCTCCATTAGCAAAGTAAACTTAATACATAACAATTAAAATGTTAATTTTGTGTAGCTATTTCTATTTTGCAAGTATTTATAAAATGTGTCACAATTTATTTTATTTATTTTATTTATTTATTTATTTCAGGCAACAAAATTTTACAAATTATTGGCCCATATAATATATACCTTACAGACTAACATATATACAATAATAATAAAATCACTAACACTAAAAAAATAATTAAAATCGCTTTGGCGATGTGAAGCGTGCGGTGTCAGCTGGCAGTCGACCTCGGAACTTCCGGTATACGACTCCCTGCGGCCAGAAATCCTCTTTCATGAAAGTCTCCAAGTGATGATTGGGTACCCTCACCACAAAAGAACTAAAGTTCACTTTGTGACGAGACTCCAACGGCTCGACCCTCAGAGTGAAAGCGGATTTCTTTCGGATGTAGTCTACGACATCTTCAACTTTCGTAGACCAGTGCAGTCTAGACACATACAGCTGCGTCGCTCGTACTTCAGGACGCAGAGCATGTTCTGGTGCAGTCGGTGCGGTGCCAAGGTGATTACGGCTGGCGACTATTAATTTAGTATGTACATTATTCTCATGTGAAGTGAAGGCAAATTGAAAAGCGAATAAGGAAGACATTATAAACGAGTAATGTAATATTTTTTGTAATAAAATTGTTATTAATCATGGAAAGTTAACGCGACTTTTAAATGACAGATCCGGTGGTCGAGTGGCTAGCAATGGTCACTTTATCCCAAGGGCCGCGGGTTCGAATCCTGCGCAAGGCAAACATTTGTGTGCATGAACATGTTTGCCTTGGTCTGGGTGTTTTCTATGTATAATAAGTATTTATTTACAAAAAAAAGTATTTAAGTATATTTATCAGCAATCTACGTACCCATAGTACAGCTTAGTTGCTTTGTTTGGGACTAGATGGCGTTGTGTGATTCGTCCAAGAATATTTATTTTTATTTATTTTAAATATATTATTAGGTGACCTTCCATCTTAAAAGCCCATCTGGGTTAAGTGGCTGACAACGTCACAACTACTAAAGAAATAAATGTCAACTACATAAAAAAGTACCTAGTTCAAAGAAAATTCAAACGTATACTTCACACATTTTTCCGCATATGAACCGGCAAGGTTGAAAGGCCTCACTTGAGGTCCAAATGGGAATAAATCAGGACCCCCATCAAATCCGAAACGTGGCAGCGAGGCGGCCCCTTGGCGGCCAACTTTGGAACCTTGCGTACATGTATGTACGTACATATGTGCTTTATTATGTATTTACGAATACTTTAAGCCTCTACTACTATTAATATTTTATTCTTTTATTGCACTAATACCAGTGTTGCAACTCAAAATATGACGAAATTGACTTAGCACCATAATCATGTGTAAAATTCAAATCCCACAAGTCAATAAAACCGGTGTTGTTGAAAGTGTACAAAAACTATCTAAGTTATGGCACAAGTAAGATAATTATTTAAAAAATAATACTAATAACAGATTTTCGTTAATTATGTAAAAAGTTTGATTTTGAGTTACAACACTATACTGGTATAATTAGTGCAATTTATGAATTGCACAAAAGCATGTAAAAGTTAATGACTATTAAATCGTAGATTGAGAAACTTAACTGGGTGTGTAATGCCGTTTTAGTTTCTTTTTGGCAAAAAAACGTGTTTTATTCCGAATAGCAGCATGATACACAAAGTGTCCTATATAGACCGTCTAGGAGTCTGCCGAGTTCTATGTGGAGCATCATAAGATTTGATAAGATACAAATGTTAGTAACAATTACTAAAAATAAAAACATCGTTCAAAAAACCAAAGAAACTCACTTTGTATTGTAATAAATCAGTCATATCATCAACTAGACAAAATGACTATACGTGTGAATAATGTTTGAAACCTCTGCTTTAGCGTGCGCGCCAGTCATCAAACATCTCATCTTAAATTTAATTTATAAACTAAAATTTTATGTACACTGTTGAAATCTCAGAAAAGTTGGCAACGCGACGATAGGAAAAACAGGAAACTTGTGTCATTAGGAGCGAGTGGGGTTGAGAGTGCAAAGTTTCGCATCTGTCGCTCACTAAATTCCATCCCTTGAAGGACTCGTGCCGTCTTCACGGCTCTCCATTGTTACAACTAAATAAATTTACGACTTAACTTCGGTGCTAATGTGAAATGAAAGAAACTCTGGTAGATGTGAAACCTATTTTGTCATATAAATAACTGTTTAGTATAAATTACTTGGCCTATTATAAAAAGAATTTGTTAACTCTCTAACCAGACTAGATTCCCGTTGCTTAAATCTCTAATGAGTTTCAGATAACTTAATCATCAGTTAAAATTAAATTGTCAAAAAAATCTTATAGGCCTTATTTTTATTATTATGCGTATAAAAAATAGGTACAATACAAAACACTATTGCACCAAAACAAATCAATAGTAGGTACCTACATACTATAAACTTAGGTAATACCCGGTACAATAGGCGGTCTTATCGCTTACAATATTCTTCATGGTGTAAGTTAAGATTTAAGTTAGCCATAGGACCTATTAAAATTTGTCTGTGTTTGAAGCATATAATGAAGGTTTTTGTCTCTGCGCACACCGCATATGCCTCACACCGAATAACTTGAATGAAGCTAAGGTAACGTTGCCACAAATGCTGACTTCACATACGCCTAAATACCGACAAGGGGCATATAACCCCAATTGTAATTTACTGTCTCTATGCATCGTCTGGGCCCTCACCAACCCTACGCTGTTTAACGGCTGAATGCATACGAGTATTCTGTTTTTGGGGAGAAGCTTGTTTTCGAATAAAAAGAGAGAAAAAATTGAGTTTAACTCTTCATTTTTCAAGTCTTTGATCAAGCTAGAATATTTTGTTTGTTCGAATGAGTGCTAAATACAGCGGTTATATTAATATATATATATATAAAAAAGATTCTTACTAAACCTGTGCTTGTTTGCCATCAGATTTTTATAAAATAAATGCTATACAACTACTTGAATGTTTGAAGCACGCCGGACGCCCATTTGATTCAATTTGCAGAGCCCATACGACATGCCAACAGTGAAGTTGAATTAGGGACTTAGTAACAAAGTTATTGGGGCCTTTTGAGTACGCCCGGGAATCACAAAGTAACCATTTCTTAGCGAAACCATACTCTCGGTAAAACATAAAACTTTGTTAATTCAATATCAGCCAATTAAAAATTTCCTATTTTTATACAAGAAAATCTTAGTTAAGATAATTTATAGCATAAATTTTGAATATCAAGGCTAACTGTTACTGCAAGACTAATTTTATTGTGAACATAATGTCGAAATTTTGAGTAAGAATTTTAAGTTTGTATGTCGTATTAATTATGAAATTCTTTTCGAAATTGAGTAAGTAGGTACCTATCTATCGAATTTTAAAGTTTAATTAACGGATGCCATTTTCAAAAAACTAAATAAATAAGTGAAACTACCTATTACTTAGGTATTCTGTCGTAATATCAATATGTATTCTATGTTAAACGTTGTCCCAACAAGTTAAGGGCTTTTAGGAAATATCCATCAATTTATGACAAGGCCTAAATGAATATCCGCTTCAGTGGATACACTGAACCGAATTTCATTTAGAAAGACAAACAGACTGTCAGATAAATACAGTCTCTTATTGTTTAAATTCAGTAGATCTAATATGGAATTGATTAAAATATTCATTGTAGTGGGTACAATAACTGTGTGTATCAATGTAGACAATATTGAGACAGTCTTTTAATTTCTTGGCATTACTGTCCCTAAAATGTTACGTAAAATATATTTGTGACCCCCACAAAAACGAAAGCTGACGATACCTACTTAACACCATACACTTTTCCAGGTTAGAACAAGTGAAGGCCTACTCTTGAAAAACTAAAATCGCTTATTCCGAATCTTGGCTAGACATGTAGAAAAAATATCCCATGTTATACAGAAACTCTTATCAAAATTAGGCAAGGTTATACAAAAATAGTTTGTTAAAAACCTACAATAAAGATATAATACCAGATAGCACAGACTTAATATAAACACAAAATGTTTATTGCATGCAGGAATCAAACCTATGACATATATCAAATCGATAAGACGATCAAAGAATAATGCAATTTACAATAATTACTTATAAGCAATGCCATAATTGAAATAAGTAGTTAACTATACAGAACAGAAATACCAAAGGCCGCATTAAAAGTAAAAGAAATGGAGACGGCTATTAAAGTAATGACAAAACAGTTCTTTTAGATAAATATTTTATGAAACAAAACAATAATTCTCCCCATAATAACAGTGGTAGTAGCAGAGCTGTATCACACAAACGATTTTTGAGCGTAGAATTTCCATATCGTAATTTCGTGGTACATCTACTTCTTCTTCCTACACTTATCCTACTTTAACTATAGTCCGTTCAGCATGTAAGCTTCTTCCATTTCGCCCTATCACTTGTCACCTCGCGGGAACATTCCTTCTCCGCATATCCTCTTTCACACACTCAATCCATCTTTTATTGGTCTTCCCCTACTTCTTTCTCCTACTTTCATGTCCAATCCGAACCGTTCTGCCGACATTCCCTTTGAGTTCTTTTAAATATATGAAACAGCAATTTTCCGCTTAATAACAGTGAAAGCTGCAATAAGGTCTATCACACAAACGATTTTTGAGCGTAGAATTTCGATATCGTAATATCGTGCTACATAAACAATGCCACAAAAATCGTTCTCATGCGACCGGTTGCTCAGCCATAATTGTGCAATATCTATCGAATGTCAAATTAGTATCACTTATTGCAGTGACGTAAGACGCAAGCAACCGGTCGCAGGATAAGTAATAACGATTCACGGTCATAATTTTGATTCTACATCGCGAGCAGCGAGCTTACTTATAATCACTGGCGAATTCTCGATATGAAACAGGTACTCACTATTTATTATCTTCTTCTTTGTCGTGATCTTCATTACTGAAGGTCGTGTCCACATTGGAGTTTTTCAATCGCATAAGTCGTCAAAGCCTTCCAACCATCTCTATCCTCGGCTTTTCTTAAGGCGTCTGGTACAGGAGCAGCTGTTTGACTTGGTTCACCCAGCGCGTCGGTGATCTGCCCCGCGGTCGTTTGCCCTCCACTTTGCCAACTATGACTACTTATTATACCTATTTGGATATAGGTACTCATTCGGTACATTTTTTGGAGTGATGATAGAGCACTTTATGATCCTAACTCGACTAGGGAAGTATCACCCTCTCACTGAATATCGACTTGAAGGAGCAATGCGCTTCATTCGGTGAGTGAGAAATTCATAAGTCAATCTGTGTTTCTATCATTCTCCCTACAACAGAGATTTCATGCCTTTCTTTACTCATTGGTTCTACCAACAAGTAAAGAAAGGCATGAAATCTCTCTTCCTCCAGCTGCTGTTGTAAGGCGGTGGTAACTATTTTCCACCAGTTTACTGTCGTGTGATACAATAAAAGACACGTTACACTGCAGTTGTCGTGTACGTTGAAACATTTGTGTGACATCAACCTTATTTAAACAGTTTGCGGTGAGGGCAACGACTGCGCCCGCCGTGGGAATCAATGAATGCATTTTCATGCACCCTGCGGTGTAATAAAACTATACGATCCTCTAAGTACGTTGTGTATACTTGCTTATTTTATTTTTATTGTCAGATTTTATTATTTTATATAATAATTTTCCTTTGTGTTAACTGTTAGGTATTGCTTTACACCTAGAGCGCTTGACAAACAACGTAAGAGTAAAAAAAAGCAAATATCATAAAAAAATCTTTATGAATATTACTACTTTTACTATAGGTAATGATGTTTTCACCATATTAATGTTTTATCGAAATTAGTCTTGCCCCACTTGACCTTAGACCTAAAGCTGTAACTACAAAATAACAATGGCGTATTATTTCAGAGATTTTGTAGGCTTAACGTCCACGAAATCTCTGAAATATAAAAAAAAATGTGTTTCATGAAAGTAAAATTTCATACTGCGCTGCATTCATGCACTACAGATGTTATAAGACCTAGGTACTGTACGTGCACTAATCTGTAAGCAGAAATAGATAAAATGCCTGCTTTAAATTTCTAAACACAAACATAACCCAATCTATATAGAATTTCAAAACAATTTGACATCACGCTTCCGTCTCGGCTATGAGCACTCAATAGACTATAATGAAATTCCCCACCAGGTATCACAGATTGCGTCCAATATGCCCTATAGGGGAAAAGCGAGGTTCAGATGTGTATCAACCAACATTCATAGACCTGTACCATCTCTCACTATATACCTCTTTAACATCTGCCAAGATATTAAATGCGGGGGTTGAGGGAGCTCTATTCATAGTGGTTGCATAATATAGGTCTATTTCATGCAATTTCTTGTGCCTGCAGGCAACGAAATGACATGTGGGTAGCTCGGCGTATTATATCGAACGCAATGGAGTTAGCCCCCTCAACTACGCGATATAAGAAGTGAATTAACCTTTTGATGTGAAAAATTGAATGTACACGAATCGAAAAGTCCTGATTTTAATTAAGAGTAAAATTAAATCAGTGTCTACATTTTTCGAGATTCTTCATTTTTATTTCTGGAAATAATTATATGGAATTAAATGGCAAGCTTCATTATAAATTGTCACAATGGTTTTGTGTAAATGATTTTAATTGAATATAATTTTTACCGTGGAAAAAAGGGGAAAAAGAAACTCAAATATACATATTTTTATAACAGAATAAAAGGTTAATTAGTGTGAGAATCGTACCTGGACCGGTGTCGTTATTTTCTCTTCATAACATCGTTTAAAGTAATCTCGCTTTACTTGTCTATTTCTTTGCTTCCACTCGACGAATTGTGATGAATGTTAAATATTAAATATTGTTAAATATTTCAACAAAACGTTTATTTAGGAAATAGGGTACTTCGTGAGCATCGGTTAAAATTAAATCGACAGTATCAAATAACTGAAAACTTTTGCAATTACATTTTGAATATCCTATTACAGTTATTGACTTTCAAACAAGCACTTGCTGCCTAGGTCACCCGAGCTCATTACCCAGAGTCTTTTAGTTAAAACCCACCTAATTAAGACCCCTATAAGTTTTACAGCGCCAATAAATTGGACTAAGTTTTCAGTGAGTCGTACATTTGTCTTTAAAGCTTATAAGAAGTTGTTGGTCAGAGTTCGCTGGAAAAAGTTCAAAAGTCCCGTTGAGAGTTCTGAACGAAGCAGATAACTCAGTCTCTGTGGGCAGCCGCAACACACGTAGATCTACTGCAAATAGAAATAGAATAAGTACTTTTTATTTAATTTACTAAAGCCGATTAAAAAGGGATAGCGGTGATAACCCAGTGGTTAAAAACAATTTTAATACTGACTGGTTTGGTTACTAAGTTAGTTAACTTTGTGGCACCAAACTCGTGTATAAAATCTGAATTTTGACCTAAGCTAAGTCTGGTTTTCCTCTGGGTTATGGATGTATATTCATGTTTTTCTGAGATAAAAATATATATGGCTCTCCAGACATTATAGTAGATAATCGTAAAAAAACATATCAGCCCATAGGTTTCTTGCATAAAATAAGAACAAACAAGCCCACTTTCAGGTTTATATTAAGAATGGATTACGACACAGAGATATCGATAAAAAAGTAAAATACAGAAAAACAATATCAAGATAAAGTAACATGCATGACTTACGATTCATCTCATGACGGGAATGTATCGATAAACCCAACGTAAACACAGTGTAATGTGAATGTGACCTCAAGTCGTCTCGTAATATACCTACGACAGATAATATTTTTCGCTATTTTTCTTTAGTCACAATAACAGAAAGAAAAGGAGGAGTTATTAGATGTGTTTTAAATGTGATTATGGTGAAGCAAAAGGGATACGTACTCGATGTGGTGATGAAAAAAAAAATTACTGAAAAGGGAATCAAAAGGGAATCTTACAGAGGAAATAAAAAGAGAACGTTACCTAGAAACTAGAGCAATAAATAGTAATCATATAAAATGCGATTTTGGATTTCGCGCATTAGATAGCAAGGCGAAAGCCAAGGAGATCGTGTGGTGTGACCATGGATGAAGCGAAGGTAAAGGGTAGGCGTCGTATCTTGTAATGAGACGAGAGAGATGGCACACGAGACACGACAGAGGAAAATGGAGGCTACTACCCCGCGCTGGCCCTCACAGCGTAGGGGAGCGTCCCTAAGGTGGCGGATAGGGGAATGGTCGGTAGTACAGCCTAGCTACACTAACCGGCTAAGAGCGATGGACTCGCTAACCAATGACGGGTGTGGTCCTCCAGCATTTCGGGGGTTGTGCGGGGGGTTAACACCGCGCCCACGTAAAAACCTATGTTCCTGGTGAAGCGTATACCGTAAGCGCTTCACTAGTTATAACGCAATCAATTTGCGCAATTGTTAGAAAAAATGGAGGCTACTTACCCTGTTTCTGTCTCTTTGTATGTGTAAAATGCTGTTGTTGTCTTGTGTCTCATGTGCTGTACAGAATAAATGTATTTTCTTTCTTTCTTTCTTTCTTTCTTACCACAACAAGAGGCAGCTACTTTTTGAGACAGAAACTCTGAATTTAAATTGTTTTGTTTTATTGGAGATCAATGTTTTTACGGGATTACAAGTAATATTTGAATATAGGGCAAATGTTTTAGCATTCAATTAAACATTGACTTTAACTTTGTCTGATATATTGTCAAAATATCCTCTATCCTTTTGTATCTCCATGTCAAATCCTGTGAAATTGCTACGGATCAACAAACTCTGTTGTGTGAACGTTAATATTTAACTATACGTTTGTTTTTGAGACGGATGAGTGTGGTTGACATCAATAAATCCATTTAAAGTTTTACAGTAATGTCAAATAAAAGTATTATTACTAAAATTTGAAAAGAAAATACGTGAACAAAAGTGTTATTAAAATGTTTCAATGGAAAATTTGGTGTCAAGCCTACGCAAATAACTGATAAAAAAAATTAAGATCTTCATATTAAGTTAGATAATGGTACTAATTCTGTTGTACATTTAACTAGACTAAACTAATTTTGACAGGACTAGAAGTGTTGCTATCCTTGTCACTAACTGTAAACCAGAGAAGGACAACAACACCTTTGGTCCTGTCAAAATTAGTTTAGTCTAGTTAAATGTACAACAGAATTAGCACCAAATACCACTAAGATAACATAAAACGGCCCGCCTGATGCTAAGTAGTCACTGTAGCCTATGGAGGCTTGCAACTTATTTTTTTTTACCATATTCGATAAGCGTCTCCAAGGATCGAGTAAACACTTGTCTTGTAAACAAGAAGACAGATAAATAATGATTTATATTTTCTTCTGTTAAATATTAGTTGTGGCGACTGGGTTTTTTTTCTTTCTTGAAACCTGAGTGGAATAAAAGGTAGAAAAAATCCGATTCACCACGAGGTACACCGTTAAATAATAGTTTAAGAACATCTTACATAAATAACATGTTTTATAAACTCTGAATTGTTGAAATTGCGTATTTAATGTGTTCATAGGTAATTTTTCAAAAACAACAACAGCATTGAAATGAAATTCCATATATTTTAAAATTCTATAAACTGCATTCACTCAACTGTTGTCAGATAAAGTTACTTTGCAAACTGTATTTGTAACAATGAACTCAAAGTTCATTTATAAACAGCGCGAACGTTATGTTGCGAAGTTATTTTTCCCCTCTGGGAAACCCAAGCAGATATTAATAAATCATAATTACCCACATTTGAATTTTCCATTTTGTTTGTATTAGTCTTATTATGTTTTGGAAGTAATCAATGGCTATTAATTATCAGCGATAATTAATGATTTCAGCGAGTTTCAGAGAGATACTAAAAATCTCATTTGTTTTTTTTTTTATTATTTTTACAGGGCAAGCAACGCGCGAGTGATAATCCCGGTGATGCATGCGTCCATTAGGCTACGCGAGCCGCTTACCATCAGGCGGACCGTATGCTTATTTGTCACCTTAGTGGAATCTATTCTGTCACTGTAATTCTTGAAATGAATTCAATGAAGTGCAAAAGTGACCAAATAATAAAGGTAAATCGCTCTCATATTTTAATCTTTAATAAGGGTTTTTATATATCAAATCAATACTTATTTTAATTCATTATAATATATCTATGGATAACCCCGTATGTGTTAGCAAAGTTTATCATGTAGGCAATTTCGTCAACGGTCATTTGGATATTGGAACAGCTGGTAAAATAATATTGCAAAAAAGACCGCTAATATTTACGTAATCTTGTATGCAAGTAGATTCACATTTTAATTTTAATTTTGAGTAAAGGTAGATCGTGGATTCCTATCACTCAAAAGAGACAATTTTATCTGTAGACATTTTTTAATTTCGAAGAAGATAATAATGCCAAAATAAAAATGTTTAGAATATAAATTTCTTAAATTTTTAACGTATTTAATCTAAACAACACATTTACACAAGTTAATGGCTAATTACCCAATAATTTATTATAAATAGCTCATTAAACCGACGTAATAACTTCTGATAGTGAAACGTTCAAGTACGCCCGTTCATGCATAATGTAACATACTGGATGTGATTAAATTATTTTAATTCACTTAAAAATAAATAGGCAAAATATTTTTAGAAAGAGGCCTTTGCCCTTTTTTTTTTTTTTTTTTTTTTACGCCTAAAAAATGCTTTGTGGCAGCCCCACCGCCCAGGGGGAGCACGCGGTGGAGACTGTGGAACTTACCACTAAAAAACTGACGGGATGCCTCTTGCCCTGTGTGGCGGGGCTACGGGAAACTGGGATACAACCGCGACCCCGCCAGGGCCGTCCGGCCAAGGTACCAGCCGGACCCGCTCGCCCCCGATACGCTCCGTCAGCAGTACACCGCATCCAGGTGCACTGCCGACACCGAGGACCATCGCCCCCTCAAGACGACGGGCCTTCCCCGGCCCGCCGTCTCGGCTGGGCTATGGTCCCCGTCCACTCGGCGATCGCACCCACTGTGCCGACCGCCAGCCAACGGCCACACCACACTTATTCAGCGTGGCGCGGCCGTCAGCTCCGCTCGTGATTTTTATAGAGGTTGTCTTCCTCGCGGCCCGGGCGGTTAAGCCAAGGCCCCCGGCCCGTGGGTGGAGGACCCACGGGTTACGGTATGCGCCGCACGCCGGCTGGTAAGGCCGGCGCCCACTAGGGCGTCCACGTCAACCCGCGAGCCGAGCGCAGGGAGTGGACACACCCGTCCGCCTGCAACCCGCACCCGGCGAAACGCAGGGACCGGACCCCGCTCGTCCCCCTCAACCCGCGGCTCGCCGCAACTCGAGCGCAGGGAGGGGACCCACGTGTCGGGACTTCAGCCGCCGGCAAGGACGCGCCGGCGTTGCCCGGGGTGGACCACGTGGAGGTATCCCGACAACCACCCCAAGAGGCCTTTGCCCTGCAGTGGGACATCATCGGCTCTTAATTTATAAAAGAAATAGGTAATTCCAAGAGCTTCACTTGGGGGGTTGGGAGGGTTGGCAACCCGTGAATGATATTAACCCCGATATTGCAAGCGTCTATAGGCTACGGTGAGGCTTACCATCAGGCGAGCCGTATGCTTGTTTGCCAACTTTGTAGCAAGTATTAAAAAAAATAAAAAAAACATGCTTTAGCTACAGCGAGTTGAATAAAAACGTTTAAAATTGACACATTAAGAAGTTACAACACTTACAACCAAAAAATCACCTTATTTTCTATGTTTTTATGTCCCGTTGTGTCTCATTGCAGAATACAGTCCTCTCACCAACTTCTCAGGTATCTCAAAAATGCATCGAGTTTGTCCCCTGTTACTTTTCAGACGGTTTTTTAGGTTACCATCTGTATATTATTTATTCAAGTCTTTTCAATTAAATCTACATCAATGGTTGTATAAATTGTAATTTAATAATCCATTAACGAACTGTTGACAAAAAGCATTGCTTTTGACACTTTATAATTATAAAAGCACATTTATAAGAGCTAAGGGTGTTTCTTGAAAACCTGGATTTTCGTTGTCCGGAAGTAAAAAGTGTACGTATAATTGAAATAAGCGTATGAAGTATTTTTTTTTTTAAAATTTAAACTGTAATCTAACTGAGTCACTACGATAATTAAGAAAAATATAAAACAAAGTAAGTAAAAAAAATATCTGAAGTGTTAAAAATTGATTCCACTGGCGTGTCCGTACTCCAAATTTGTACACAATATCATCCATATCATTTTTTCCATTCAGTTCATAGATATTTCAATATTTTATATTAGATCCCAAATTGATAAGAATTAATAAATAAATAGATGAACCACGTATTTATAGTACATTTAATTATATGATTTTTTTAAATGTTGTCCGGGCCTTAGCAGTGATTCCACTGGTACATCACTAAAATGTACGTACGTCCTTAGTGACACAATTTGGAAGCAATGTGTACCCCCCGAGCGTTAACCGTCAGTCATGTTTTGAGTGTCGAGGGAAGAGATGCGCGGCTGCTAGCTGCATTCCAGAAATATAAAGGTAAGTATCTGATTCCACTGGGTTTGGTTTGGTACATCGTTGATTACTTTGACCTCAATTTTACCATCAATTAATTTTATTAGACGACTAAAAAAAATTATGCACTATCGCCACTCTAATGACTACCTAGGGTGTAAAGGTCATTGTACTAGATACAGTCATTTAGCGACAATCGATAATTTTGCTACATTTTTTGATTCCCTGACATTGATTACTCTGTTTCTAAGGTCAGTGAAATCAAAATGTGATAAAGTTTTTGACTGAAAAATTATTTCATCATCATCATCTCAGCCACAAGAAGTCAACTAGGCCTCCCCAAACGTCTCCAGTGCGACCTGCTGGCAGCGGCCTGCATCCAGCGGCTTCCTGCGACTTTCCTTAGGTCGTCTGACCACCTTGTAGGCGGGTGTCCTACGCTGCGCTTGCCGGTACGTGGTCGCCATTCCAGAACCCTTTTGCCCCATCGGCCTTCGGTTCTGCGCGCTATGTGATCTACCCACTGTCACTTCAGTGTTTGGCTATGTCAGTGGCTATGTCAGTTATTTTGGTTCTGCTACGGATCTCCTCATTTCTGATTCGATCTCCCCGAACATAGCTCTTTCCATGGCTCGCTGAGTGACCCATAGCCTTCTTATGAGGCTCATAGTGAGCGACCACGTTTACGATCCATAGGTCATCACTGGCAACACACATTGCTCGAAGGTTCTTCGTTTCAAGCACTGAGGAATTTTGGACGAGAAGATATGCCGTAATTTCCCGAAAGCTGCCCAGCCAAGTCGGATTCGTCGATTGACCTCTTTCTCGAAGATGGACCTACCTAATTGAATGGTTTGTCCAAGGTATACGTACTCGTCAACAACTTCGAGGATCGAGCTCCCAACTGAGACCGGGGCGGGTGCGACATGGATATTCGACATGATTTTCGTCTTGACCAGGATCATTTTTTGACCCACCTGTTGGGAAACTCAATTGAGGCCTTCGAGCATGGTGCTGAGGTCCTCCAGCGACCACGATGTCATCGGCAAATCGAAGGTGAGTGATATACTCGCCGTTAACGTTGATGCCGCATCCTTTCTCGTCCAAAAGTTGAAGGCATCTTCCAAAGCGGTCGTGAACAGTTTCAGAGATATGACATCTCCCTGTCTCACGCCTCTGTGTAATGAGATTGCTTTCGTGTTCTGTTCCTGTACTTGGACTGACATGATGGCGTTTTTGTATAAGTACGTCAAAGGTTCGATATACCTTTGACGTATTTTTTTTTTTTTTTTTTTTTATACTACACAGGTGGCAGTCTATGTAGTAGTAGTAGTAGTCAGTGCAGTAATACCTGCAGTCTATGCGGCATCGCTGGAGAGACTGTAGCACGGCCCATGTCTCGATCGAATCGAAGGCTTTCTCATAGTCCACAAACGCTAAGCATAATAGCAGATTGTACTCTTCGGTCTTCTGTACAATCTGCCGCAGCGTATGGATGTGGTATAATTCTTTAAGATGGTTTTATCGCCCTTTTTAAAGAACAGAACCACCACGCTTCTGTTCCACGCCTCAAGCGTTTTGCCCTCGACCAACACGGAATTAAAGAGCTTCTGCAGGACTTTAAGCACCGGTGTACCACCCGTTATCAGAAGCTCTGCTGTGATTCCGTCCTCGCCTGGCGCCTTGTTGTTTTTAAGCTGGATTAAGTAACATTTTTTTAAACTTTATTTTTGTAAAACATTTCTAAAATTTCGCAATTTTCCTAATATTCCTTTTTTTATTGCAGGAATATGACAATAATTTTGTACAAATGGGGTGCTCTCAAGGAACACGAATGTGATTACGACACCAATAGATTATTAGATATTTATGTACCTATGTCAGACGATTGTTTACAAAAGTAGATAATAATATCTGAAAATTGAAGAATACATGTTCAAATCGAAGGCTTTCTCATAGTCCACAAACGCTAAGCATAATAGCAGATTGTACTCTTCGGTCTTCTGTACAATCTGCCGCAGCGTATGGATGTGGTATAATTCTTTAAGATGGTTTTATCGCCCTTTTTAAAGAACAGAACCACCACGCTTCTGTTCCACGCCTCAAGCGTTTTGCCCTCGACCAACACGGAATTAAAGAGCTTCTGCAGGACTTTAAGCACCGGTGTACCACCCGTTATCAGAAGCTCTGCTGTGATTCCGTCCTCGCATGGCGCCTTGTTGTTCTTAAGCTGGATTAAGTAACATTTTTTTAAGCTTTATTTTTGTAAAACATTTCTAAAATTTCGCGATTTTCCTAATATTCCTTTTTTTATTGCAGGAATATGACAATAATTTTGTACAAATGGGGTGCTCTCAAGGAACACGAATGTGATTACGACACCAATAGATTATTAGATATTTATGTACCTATGTCAGACGATTGTTTACAAAAGTAGATAATAATATCTGAAAATTGAAGAATACATGTTCACATTTGTTAATTTTATTTAGATATGTATAACTGAGAATTAATTTTGTAATTTTTGATATGTAAAAACTTACAATTTCTTTAAAAAAAGTACAGAGTTATTGATTTTTGATTCCCCTGTAACTATTAATTGATTCCCCTGGTCATGATTTTTTTAATGTCTAATATCTTGGAATTTATAGGTTCAAAATGAGTGCCTATTCGAAATTTATACTTCAGGTTTAGCCTATTTTTACGTGTAGTACCAGGTTTCATTATATTTTGAAAAAAAAAACTAGCCAGTGGAATCAACCGAATAATCGCATTTCCAAGAATCACCCCTAAATAAAAAACACATTTTAATGGCTAAAATAATACTTAAATATTATACATTTCAATCCCAACAAATTATTTGTATGGATGTGTTGAAGTTTGTCACGATAAAACGACTTGCAAGATTTTTTTGAGATTTGGCAGGTACACATTGCAGATATCAATTCGGGATTGGGAATAAAGAAATTTCTAGGGTAAAGCAGCATTTTATGAGCTAGTTTACGAAAACTAGCGTAACCTGGTTAAAAACTATACTTACATTAAAATACATTCAATTAACCTAATAAAGCTTTATTGATTAATATGAAATTATCCCGAGATAAGCAACCAAAGATATTTTGATTCATTAACTATATAATTGGAGTGTATTTAAACGTTGAACCGCAGAATGTTAACTTAAGTTTTGTACAGACATAGTAACTTTTAGTTGTCGACTATAAGACTAAATTTATTAACACAAGCCTATAATTAATTGTGCAATCAGCCAATGACTAAGTACCTACTAAATTTATAATGTTCACTCGTATAAAATGTATAATTGTTTTATCCTCCTCCTCGCGTCGGTCTCCTCAATGCTGAGTGAGGGTCGTGATCATCTTGACGCAGCACTTTGTTGCGGACTATTTGCCGCCACCTCCCTCTGTTAGTGGCAGAGTGAAAGGCGTCGTGGACAGTGGTGTCGAGGGCATTGCGAATCTGGTCAGTCCATCGCATTGGGCTCTTTCCTCTCGGTCTTCTGGTCTCGATCTTGCCGGTGATCATGAGTCACTCCAGGTTGCATCCTTCCTCGCGGTGTGGCCGAAATATTCGAGGATTCTACGGAGACAGATGGTAGAGAGCCTTGTGTTGATGTGGATTTGTCGTAGAATCGAGACATTGGTCGTGCCGTCCAGGGTATACCCAACATCTTCTGCCAGCACCACATCTCAAAGGCATCAATTCTGTTCCGGTCGGCTTTCTTTATAGTCCACGTCTCGGCGCCATACATGAATATGGAGAAGACAAGTGTTCGCACGAGATTGGTTTTGGTTTTCATGCTAATGGTTTTGTTCTTCCATATCTTTTCTTGCTGTGACATGGCCCTTTTTGCCATCCCAATCCTTCGAGGAATGTCTCCTTCTCAGGAACCATCGTTGCGGATTTCGGAGCCCAAGTATATAAATTTATTTACTGTTTCCAGGTTCATTATCCCATTAAGCTCGAGCTTGCCGGTGCGATACAGCCCTGTCGAACCCCTTTTTCAAAACCACATGGGCCTGACATTGCTTGGTCAACCTTTACACTGCCGTGGCTGTTGTAATAAAGCGTCTGTATTAATGCCGTGAGGTGATTAGGCACTCCAAGTTCATCCAGTACCTTCCACAGACAACTCCATTCCACGCAGTCAAAGGCCCTGGTGCAGTCAACGAACACATTACCATTGGGGTGTCAAACTCGTAGCACTTTTCCACCAACTGTCGTTGAGGATCCCCTTCACAAATCCATCCTGTTCTTGTGGAATTTGCCAGTCAAGACGATATCGAATGCGGCTGTTGATGACGTGTAGCAATACATTGCTGGCATGGGATATTAAAGCGAGGGTGCGATAATTTTCACATCGTTTTGTGGAGCCTTTCTTGTGCAGTGGTAAGATGATCGATTCCGTCCACTGCTTTGGCCAGACGCCACTCTGCCATATTTTGTTGCAGATGGCAAGCATTGTGTCTTTTATGATCCACGTCTTAGGTTTAAACTGTTGGCATAGTAGGCGTATTTTTTTGAACAAGTCTGCTGTCTGAAGCTTATTCGCATGTAATTCCACTTCGCCACATATGTTGTCAATGAAGTTGTTTTTGTCACGGCGACAGTTTATCTTGATGGTTTTAGATAAGTTTGAGAATTCTTGCATCACGTCGGCGTCCTGTAGTCCTTTGGCTTTGATCTCTTTCCTGTTCTGGATTAAATTCCAGGTGTGCTCCTATATCCATTCTGCCCTCTTGCGATCGGTATCTCTTTTCGAAACGGTTTGCCTAAGAGAGTCGTTCATGATGTTTTTGAATTTTATCCACTGCGAGTCAACATCTGTGGCTGTCGCCGCACATGCAGTCGAAGGGGATTCCGATAATTTCTCCTCGGTTAAATCATGGAACTGTAATCGTTCTACAGAGTTGAGTGTTCTGGTCATATTATTATGCCGTGTTGGCTTGTGAATTGCCTTCAAACGTAGAGAGAAAAAGGCCACTAATAGCACATGATCAGAGCCACAGTCGGCACCGGCAAATGTTTTCACATTTCTGACGGAAGACCTCCAACGTGTGTTTATCATGACATAGTCAATTTGGTTTCTGTATCTTTCTCCAGGAGATCTCTACGTATAGAGGCGTCTTAGATGGTGCTGATATTGGGTGTTCAAAATGGCAAATTTTCTGCCTAAGCAGAACTCAGTCAGTCTTTGTCCGCGCTCGTTTCTGGATCCCAGGCCATATCTTCCGATAATGCCTGTCGTGTCGGGGCTTGGTTCGGTTTTGCCAATCTTTGCATTCCAATCGCCAAGGATGATATTAACTTGTCGACTCGATATTTCGTCAAGTGTCTTCTCTTAGGTCCAGTAGAACTCATCGATGTCTTCGTCAGACGCAGTCGAGGTCGAAGCGTAAACCTAGATGATGTATAGTAGACATGGCTTCGTATTCAGCTTCATAGTTATTATCCTATCAGATATCGGCTTGTAGCCAAGGACGTATTTGTTCATTTGAGCTGGTAGCAAAATGCCAACTACATTTCTGCTGGAACTGTCATTCCCTGAGAAGTACTTCCCGAGGTGGTTTTGAAATGGCCTTGTCCGCGGAGATGAGTCTCGCTGACCAAAATAGAAATTTTCAGATGTTCTCTTTCCTTGTCGTTATTTCCTCATTTATTAAAATTAGACAATTAGAAATGTTTAACAAAAATCTGAAAAAAACAAATGGAGAAATCAAGTAAACATATCCAAAGATTTTTCAACTATCTAATAACTTTATATATTCTCTTATTCTTAAATTTTTGGAAACTGTACTCCCTTTACCTTTAATGTGGTATGAATAAGTGCAGTTTCTCTCACGAGTTGCTTTGTCAGCTCTCACGAGTTGCTTTGTCTACAGAGTTCCTAATTATATTCGTCTGACGCTAGCATTTTAGACGTTGTTCATGTCGACAATAATAACTTAAATTCCGCCTTTGCTATCTCATATTTGCTTTGATGTGTCTTTGTATAACTACTCGTAAGTTAATGGAAGAGACCCTTTTAGACAATCAACTTCCATAAAATATTCATAGACAATTATTTTGTCACTTGGAAAGCGCTCGGGACTAACTAACTTTGTCTAATGTGACTTTATACGTTCAAAGAATGGCACTTTTCAGTTTTACCTTCCTTCCTTGATAAATGTATCAAATTATACACAACCTCAGTATCTAGTCAGTAGGTTAAGTAGGTATTTATTTATAACATTCACGGTGAGTTGCACAAAACGTTTTAAATGACACATTAAATTATGGCTGTCACTTTCAAGGTAAAGAAGAAAAAAAAAATTTTATAAAAAAAAAATAAACCGACTTCAAAAATTAATTTAAATAATATATAATTTCATGTGCTAGGTACCTACTGTTCTAATTGAAGTCGGTGCCACGCCGACGCGATCACCCGTACTCGTCGTAAACAGCCTTCCATTCATGCATGTGGCCTAGGTAATATTTCGTTTGGTTGGCACCGACTTCAATTAGAACAGTAGGTACCTAGCACATGAAATTATATATTATTTAAATTAATTTTTGAAGTCGGTTTATTTTTTTTTTATAAAATTTTTTTATTTAATACTTTTTAGTGCATTTTATACAGCGGTTTTTTAGAAGTCTGATAGAAACAGTAAACCCTGGTATGTCTGTATAAGTACTGTCTGTTTGTTTGTCTGTTTGTTTGTACACATCACTTTTAGCTCACTTTTTAGCAGTCCTTTTCGAATACTATGTCGAGCCTCGCTCGCTTCGCTCGCTCGGCTGTTGATAAATAATCACAAGTCTAACCTAACCTAACCAAAAGTTCCCATATGAAAATTTGACAGATTCGATATACTGGCAGATCTCGATCGGCCGGATTGACTGATCTTCATACGAGACGACATATATAAGCTATTCGTATTAACCACTATTAACATTGATACGAATTGTGACTATGTGTAACATTATAACTTGAGAAGGCCTACTCTCTGAATAAGCGATTTCACTTTCATAATACACTATACTGCAATTCATGGTGTGAAGCAACCTTTTCCTCTTCGGTGCTAATAGCTGGTGCTTGAGTGTCAATTTTATGGTATAGTGAGCCTCCTAATATCGTCACTCAAGAGTCACTTGTTTACACGTGTTCCCATCATGATAATCAACGGTCTAATATATACCTACAATATTTAAAGAATTATCCTCTAACTCCTATCCGTTTAGGAGTTGTACCTTCCATTATCACCTCACCAACATGGGATGATGACTCCAGACTTAAATACATGAATAGCTAACGAAAACATAAGTAACGCGTTGTACGTGCCTACCAAATTTAAGGAGTGCCCTCGATTTACCTGGGATCCCATCATCAGATCCTGATTTGGTGACAAGTTATGATGGAAAAAAAAACAAATGGTCTAATCTAATACATACCTACAATACTTAAAGAATCATCCTCTAACTCCTATCCGTTTAGGAGTTGTACCTTCCATCATCACCTCACCAACATGGGATGATGACTTCCAGACGTAAAAACATGAATAACTTACGAAAACATAAGTAACGCGTTGTACGTGCCTATAAAATCTGAGGGTTGCCCTCGATTTGGCTGGGATCCCATCATCAGATCCTGACTTGGTGACAATGGGACCACCTTGGGAGTATGCACTTTCGAATAAAAAAACAATTTTGAAAATCGGTCAAGAATTGAAGGAGTAATCGGCGGACATACAAAAAAAAAAAAATATACAATGAAACATAGAACCTCCTCCTTTTTTGAAGTCGGTTAAAAAAGAGATGATTTAAGACTTAATATGGAGTCCTTTCAATACTTCATACTCCAACTATATTCTTTCTGATTATATTCGTTGTGATATCTAAGACAACTGTAGTTTTCTCCCCCGGGACGTCAATATTCATCGCATATTGTCAATCTGGGGTCGCCGTTGTTGATCCTGGCTACACAGAGACACATCGGTGGAAATGTGTGGTGGGCTTTTCCCGATAACGTGGAGTTAACATTAAAATATGTTTCTGACACTGGCTGCCAATCTCTGACTAGCAATACTGTGCCACCCAAACCATCATTATATTTTTTCATGTGTAATTTAGTTATCAATTTAAGAAAATATTTAGGTATTTTTTTACCAACTTTAATGACGTTACGAGTGAGTATGAGTGACCAAAAAAATTATGGTGGCCACAAATATTCAATCCTAATATAATATTATCTACATCATAATATTATCTTATAGATAACCTTGAAATAAGATCTAAAACAAATGACGTATTTGAAGTTGAAAATATGGTAATACTCATATTTCACTTTGAGAAAGGATTTGTAGCATTTGTAGTTTTCTCACCTGTCGATGTATTGTACTTACAGGATTCCAATGTCAAGCATGTATATTGGATATTAGTGTTGTCCTTGATAACTATTGATCTATCGATGACTTATCGATAGTTTTCCGAGGTTAGACGGAAGAAATTTCAGATTTTTAGTCAACATGTTTGTCAGATAAATGACATTTTGTCTTGATAACGGTTTAAAATTATATCTGGACGTTATTAAGTCGTCAACAGTAATGATGGTGTCTATAAAAAACAATAGGTTGAAAGAAGAAAACAAAAAGATCTTAGACAGGCCGATAGTTATTCTACTGATAGTGGTGATATTATCTAGGGAGTAAAGAGGTAGTCAAAATAATAAAGATTTGTTTGATGACTATTATGTCATTATTAAATACTGAAATCCCTTGACCCGCACAAGCGTGAACCATCTGAGTTTCATGCGGAGTGTAAGAAAATGCAAAGTTTTGGTCTCTATCACTTCCATTCTGCCAAATCCCTTCTCCCAATTAAAGGAGGACCACGCTTCCTTCCCTTAGACCGCATATGTCCAGTGTAGCTGTGATTGGTTAAGTGTTTGGTTATTGGTTCATCCTGATCTATCGCAAATATATTCTCGACTATCACATCACTATTGAATATCCAAATTCTCACCTTGGGGTATATTGGATATATCCAAATCGATGTCACAAGCGCATCGAGAAGTTGGAACGACAGAAATGTAAGATTGCCTTTAGATTCCAATTTGCGATGCTATGATATTGCATGAATTTGGAAGTAAGTAATTTATATCAGCTAGCGACTTTTCTTTTTAAGCCCCAAATTAAAAAGACGTCAGACGTGTGTCTGATTTGATGTAGTTTTTTTAAAAGGTCCTGCCCTTCAGTTGGATTCAAATGGCTGCTAAAAGTCTCTTGATCGAGAGTGTTCTTAGATATCCGACAAAAGAAAATATAAGTAATATGTGGTGTTAGTTTTCAAAACTCTTCAAAAATATGCTCAAAATTTATTGTCTTTCAAAAACTTTCAAAAAATTTGCATCATAAGGAAAATAGGCGTGTGTAACACTGAGTAGCATATGAACTGTACAAAATATTGAAGGTTAGTCCTCGATTAGGTATCTAATTTCAGTAATACAGTCACCTCGTGTAAAATAACTAAAAGAAATGTTTGCTGTCTGCAATCTATAATAAAAACAATCCCATACCTACCCGGATGTTTAATTACTTATCATTGAAACATTCATGTTCTTAAATCGAACTTGACCAAAGTATTTTTTAGTAATATTTTTTAATAGAGTTCGTTGCCATTACGATATAAGTTGATCAATGAGTGAAAATAATATAATAAACAATGATAATTGGATCGTGACAAAAGTGTGTTGTTTAAAAGACATTCTTGTCACATTTGTGATAATAATATCAACGGCGACTTTATTTGCCCCTCTAGTTCATTGCCTTTAACACGAAATAATATAAATATTAAATACTATAAATACTTTTAGATACTTTTGGAGTAATAGAGCCTTTGTGAAAGGGCCTACCTCAGCCATGCAAAGTCTAGAATCCAGCCTTATTCCTCATGTACGTCTCATACAGGGAATCTCTGTACAAAATATTAGCAATTTTTGTGTATAGTAGGGCCGAAACTTCGTGTTAATGTTTTAATAGATAATATTTAATAATAACATGGAATTTTGTACTTTATTGTTGAGGAATATTAACTTAATGTCTCAGATCTCAGACAGAATCCACAAGTAAAAGCTAATATTAAAATGTGACAATAAAGAGTTGTTTAAAAAGGCCTACTTTTGCCACAGCTCAGATAAAAGCATCAACGGCCACTTTATTAGCTCCTCGTGAAGATTTATTCCTCCCCTTTTGCTGCTGCTATCCCAGCCACCATAAATCCCCGGTTCTGCCTGTGCTAAGCGTTTTATCGTACTATCGGCCGACCATTCCGCACGCAAATCAAATTAAGGTCCGATTAGACTGCTATACCACGATATATGACCTAGATACCACATTATATGGGCGACATATGAAAATATGGGACGTTCGTGATATAGATTGTTTTGTAACCTTTTGATCTTATAGTACACAATGATGGATGAATCACTTGAACAACAAGTGCTCGCTAATTGTGTATTATAATTGATAATATTTCATAACGACTGTTTGTTTTTATACAGTCAATATCCTGTTGGGTGAAAGTTTTAATTACACGTTTTTATATTTGTAAACATAATTTATTTGTTGTATTTTTGAGATAGAATACGTATGCGGTTATACATTTTATGTAATAGTTGTGGTACGGTGACTTGCAGAAGTTCATTCATAGGTTAAAGATTCGGAATACGAATTTCTGCGACAACTACTGGCTTATGTGATGGCAAGTATCAAAAAATAAATACATACAACTCGTGTCCATGCTTAGCTAAGAAATTCGAATTTCTAAGCTATTCAAGGACCTATATACGTGACCTTATCTGCACATGAATATGATAATCAATGAATCGATATGACTGGAGCAACTAAGGCGATGTCCAGTAAAGATGGTGTATGGATGTTAGTATACACAACAAGTCTAGATACAATACAATTTTACAAGAAATTGTTTCGTGCCTCTAACATCCAAGTATTAGCTGACATTTAATTTTGTTCTATTCATAACTCAGTAAAACGTATGAGAAATAAAAAAATCAAGATTTCAGCGCCATTCCCAATTCAAAATATTCAAATATTTCAATTAAAAAATCCTGCGCACTATGACTGCGTCGTGATGCAGGTACCTATTTTTATGTATGTGTCGTATAAGTATTCTTATTATCTGGACTGCGATTCTGTTATTTTCCATGCTTTTGACGATTGCTTCATGATTTGCAAAGGAATCATTAATCTTATGTAGCAAGTGATTTATCACTTAAAGAATACATAACCCACACTAATAGTAATCTTTTGCGTGAGTTTCATTGAGGAAGGCTAATTAATAAGTTGTACATGTCAGCTAATTTCTTATTTAACACACCATTCCATTAACCATTACTAACAGCCAAAATTAATAATCTGTCGGTGAATTCAATCTCGGATATTTACGTATAAAAAATAACACTTTAGTCAAAAAATGTATTGAATTTTTAATCTTAGATAGCAAAAAGTCTATCCGGATTTATTATTAATTTTGGCTAGGGGAACCTAAGATAATATCGTGACATAAAAAAACAAATATTTAATTACACATTCTTTATTATTAACATCATATCGTATCTTCTCGTGTTGCTATAAAACACTATTTCCTATATAATGGAAATCTTCATCTAAAATAGCCTTCTGAACGATCCATCGACCGTCCTCGAAGGTCGCCAAAATGGACGGAAATTACTAAGGTCATCGGTCAAGCGAACAGACCGTTTGTACTTCGTAATAATAAACCACACATGTGCGATAACAGTAGAGTTGTGTCCTTATTGCACTTGGAAACTGGAGCATACTTGGACCGCATCCAATCTTTAAACACAAATGGTATTTTCTGTATACCTTTACATGACGTTAAATCACCGTGAAACGTAGCAGAACAATTGCTTCCACAAACACCGAGAAATTCAGTCACCAAATTTTGATCCACTAAACGGTTCGGTAATCTTCACCAGTTTTCTGGACAGTACTCGAAGAGTTGGAACATTGAGCACGGGTGGACACAGCACTCACTCACTATTTTATCAAGTCTCTCCTTAGTTAAGAATAGTGAAGCACGCTTTCCACGCAATTTCGAAATTGAAAGTTCATCACTGTCATCTCCTAAACATAGTTCGTAAATTGCTTTTGATAATGGTTTGATACAAGAATCTATCGAACTATCACAGTTGCAGTATTCTCCATAGAGGAATATGAAGTAGACGATGCACAGAAATATATTCATTTTTGAAAACATTTTTATTTATTTAGACGGTATTTAGGCGCTGTCTGGCGTCTGACTGCCAAGAAACTTCCGTCTAGTGTGGGATCCGTCGATGTCTCTCAATAAATAGAAACGATAACCTATGTCAATGATGAGTGCTTACTGTAATATAAAGTTCAAAATAACAAGTAGGAGGGCTTCTGGAGTCAAGACGAGACTCCGATTTGGTATTTATAGAATTTAGATAACAGGCCGTTTTTAGAGGGTCGTGAGTAAAATATGCGTATGTACAGATAAAGAGATAATTTTTGTTTGTTTGTTTACGCATAATAGAATATTTATTTTTCTGAGCTAATTATTTTTGACATACTGACATTTGCTACAAAAGTCGGTTAAAAATAAATTGGTATTGTTTTATTATTATAATTATGTAGTTTCTTTTCCATTAACCATTCTAAAAAGCCAATTGACTCCGTCAACATGTTTTTTCAAAAACTGTGAGAGGTCAATGTTTAAACTAAAAATTTAAGTGTTCATTACAAGACCAGGCATTTAAAAAATACCGTCTTAATTAAATTCAGACAAAGATTCATAAATATTCTATCTTTCAGAAAAATGCGTACCTACTGTGTAAAGCAAATCAATTTTACAAAAAAAAAAAAATTGTTGTATGTATGTATGTATTGTGTTTTAACAAGTTTTTTTTTGGTGTATGTATAGCAACAAGCAACGCAATGTTACCATATACTATGTATTCGTCATAGCCACAATACTGTCGTAAATATTTAAATATCTAGTCACGTGTACTAATTTCGTAATTAGTTCACATAGTTCAGTGTCACATTAGAATAACAATATCGTATCAGTCAAATGTGAGCTATTACAAATATTTTTCAATAAAATTGACCCTATTTTGAAGAAGTCAGTGTTTTGTAATACTTAATGATAATAAAGAAAGTAAATAAGGAGAGTAAATAAAATATGTTGGTTTGCTAACGTGTGGTAGATAGAGCCATCTAATTGAGTTTCGTCTGTAATGCTACCTATTTTCTTATATAAACATAACGACGTTCATAATGCTAAGAAAATACTCCTTGTACAACTATTTGAACCATATTTACAGTTTACGTGGTTTTATATTATCAAAGGCCTGGCTTATACTTTAAGTATGTCCCATACTTAAAGTATAAGCCCTCACCGGAGTTCCAAGAGCCTAATAGAAACCGTTTAAATTTTTCTGCCATTAGAACTAAATTTGTTTCGAACGGATGTTTGGCGCCATACCATTGAAAGCTATGTTCAGTTATGCAATAAATAGCTGGATATTGAAGAAAACCGAATTCAAATAAAACATTTTTCCATATAATTCAAAAATTTAAACGACAAAAAGAAACGACATTCATTTATTTTTTAAAGTAGTGTTAATTTTTTTTATACCACTAAGGTGGCAAACAATCATACGGCGCGCCTGATGGTAAGCATCCCCGTAGCCTTAGACACTTGCAATACCGGGGGTATCACTCACGCGTTGCCAACCCTCCCAACCCCCCAAGCAAAGTAGAGCTGGAGACCTTACTCACCGTAGGAACACAACGTGGCCGAGACCAATGCTATTTGGCTACGATCTTCTGTAAGGTGGAGGTTCTTTCCCAGACGGGCTGCTCCGATTTGAGCGGATCCGCATCCGCTGTGCCCTACCTCTCTCAAAATCCACAAATGACATTCAGCAAATATTCGGATTATGCTAACTTTGATAACATTTTCTTATCGAGGAAACTAAGACGGATCGTGTTTTTTTGGAAAAATATACAATTAATTTTCTGAAACATTTTTTCCAAGGCAAAGTAAAATATTTTTAATCAAATAGGCGTTACAAGCTCTTTCAAATCGTATTTTTTTTTTCCTACCTTAGTTTACATAATATTTACACAGTTGGCAAACAAGCATACGGCCCGCCTGATGGTAAGTATCACCGTAGCCTATAGTTTAATTTAGTATTTCGCTTTCAAACGTAACAACCAAAATAGAAGTTGGAGAGCATTTATTGTCTAATAAATTAGTTTCCGTCACAAACAAATGTTTAAGGTTTATTATATTGGTAATAACACATCATTATAATGTCATGAAGGACATCCAATTAGAAATGTGTCTTATTAAAATGATACACGTTGCCATGCCATGATAAAAGATTTCGTTATATAAACTAATGTTTATTAATATACTGATAAATATAATGTTGCTTTAATTAAAATGTATTGGTAAATAAATTTAACTACAGACAAAATAAAATTAGAAAAAAATTACCCACGCAACTTGTTTACTAACAAGTTCACCCATAAGTGTATACTTTAGACAAAATAAAATTAGAAAAAAAATTACTTACGCAACTTGTTTACTTACTCGTAAACATCTCGTAAACAAGTTTACTTAGTGTATCTCACAATCCCGCAGAAATAATGGAAATTTTTTATTCCTTGTGCATGATTTTAAAGAAAACTTCTAACAAATATTTTGGCTATCTAGGTCTATTTCATTAAGATGTGCGATGATAAGAATGTCAGGACGTTTTAAATATATTTTTATGTTATACGGTATACCCGACTACCCATTATCCTAGCCACATGACGGAAAATGATTACCGCGCCGCCGCGCCGCCTATAAACATCAATACCTCAGGTACTACCAATAGGTTGTCCGCTGCTATGGATATGGGAATTAGGAGGAAAAACGTAGTTGGGCTTAGTTCATGCCGATGGCATAAAATTCCACGGTAGTGTTAACTCATGTCATTAATTCTCTACAAACCATAACACAACGCACTTTTATTATATGTTTTAATATAACATTCCATTTCACATTACAAGAGAATAAATTTTCCACCAGACATATCTATGGCGAAATACCTACTTATAAACGGCTAGGTATTAAGCAATCAATCCATTAATTTCAGAATATTCTTTAAAAAGAATAGACAAAGAAGTTGTTACTCTTTTGCTTTAAAATTTTTCACTATGTAGGTATACTAAAATCTAAAATGTTTGTTCATCTTTCCCTAGTAAGAATGAATCTTACTAGGGAAAGAAGAAGAAGAACAAACTTTATTTGACGACAAGTTTAAGAGAGGTAGGGCACAGCGGATAATCCGCTCAAATCAGAGCAGCCCGTCTGGGGAAGGACCTCCACCTTTACAGAAGATCGTAGCCAAATAACATTGGTCTCGCTCGGCCATGTTGTGTTCCTACGGTGAGTAAGGTCTCCAGAGCTTAAATTACCAGGGTCAATAACGCGCGAGTGATACTGGTAAGCGTACATAGGCTAGTACTTTTACTTTTAGTTCTCAAAATTAGTATCAACTGTAGGTTTGGTAGTGTCACAGAATAAATAACAGTAATGTCAATGTTTTCAAGCCACTTGGCTTATCTGTCGTCTAACAAACAGTCAGAACCGACGGTTTAGGGTTCCCCAAAGCTCGACATGATTACATACAGTTATGAGTTATGACACGCGTAACGACGCAATCGGATGTCTTTGTAATCAGCATTCTAGTCATTCATTCGTCATTCTTCTTGCATTCTTTTCGTAGTGTGAATGGTGATTAGCTCACAGTCAGTGGATGTAAAGCTTTATATAACAATTATTTATTAACACGTGTCGAATAACAAAGTAATAATATTATGATAAATGTCTAATTTAAAGCCGGGGTTAGGAGGGGGTGGCGGCTACGTTGCTAAGAGAAAATGGTAATTTATAATTGATTACTACCTATTGTCACATGAGTAATTATTTACTCATGTGCTATTGTACCTAGTTCTTCTTAGCACAAATGTGCCGTCTGAACTGGTGGTAGGAAAAAATTGTGACGATTCGAGCTTTTTTTTATTTATTATTTTGAATTTTATTTTAATAAAAATATTTTGTAACTTACTTCTAGATTAGCAGTGTATAACACACACAGTGCCTATTCGGTTTAATTTGTTAACTAAACTAACCATTGATTCACTAAACTTTTTTCACTTAACCCTGATCACTCTATCTGTTAAAAAGTTCCTTGTAGGTTCACTATATGGACAACTACCATGATTTTTTTCAAATTTCTACACACACAATACTTTCGGAGATAGAGGGGGGGGGGGGGGGACCACCGTGCAAAACGAAAATTGTCACGTTAAATATCAATAATTCGCAAACGGATCATTGTATAGGAAAATGATCTTCCCATACACTTAATGTTTTTAAGAGATCTATCTAACAATATGCCACAACATGGGTTCTGAGTAAAAAAAAAATTTCATTCCCACTTTACATGTACGGGAGGCACCCAAAAAAAAATATTTTTCAAAATTTTGATCTACCACTTTGTTAGCATTGTTAATATGAGTATACATACCAAATTACAGCTTTCCAGCATCAAGCGTCTAGGCGCTAGACCGCGGACGGTCAGACGGACAGACGGCCAGACGGACATGACGAAACTATAAGGGTTCCTTGTAGTTTACTACGGAACCGTTGCGTAGTTTTAAAGATTAAACATACATAGGGACAAACAGACAGGGGAAGCGACATTATAAACTATGTACAGAAGAATAGGATTTAATTTTCCATTACTACATTACATCAATCACTATTACCTTTAACAATTTAAATAGCAATTTGAGTTTAACTACTTCACAAATATTGCTTTATTTTAAAATTCGTAATTGAAATATTGTATTATAATTGGTTTATTGAAACAATTTATGTGCATAATTATGTATTTATTTTTAACGTAGGTATCCGATTTTTCAGTTACTTAACAATTTTAAATACGTCACACCAAACGAATAAAGCCGTAATAGCACGTTACCAAAAAAATTTTTTTTTGCTTATTTAAAATCTACGGACCTTAATTTTTTTCAGATTTTTTTTACTGCAAATAGTGTAATTAAAAGCGTTTGACGTCTTTTTTCTACCGAAAAATATATACAAAAGCTTAGGCGAACAAAATAATTATTTTACCTTACGACCCGAGAGAAAGTCATTGATTGGAAGAATAACAGAGTATCATTCTAATACAACTTTATTCGTCCGAAATCCTACGCAAAACTAGTTTGTATTAGATTAAAACTGTTTTATTCTTATGAAATTACAACCATCATTGTAATGTAAGTAATCAAACAATTTTATATTATTTTGATCCAAACTGTAATGTGTTATTAAGTAATCTTCTATAATATAAAATTCAAAGTCCTGACTGACTGATTTAACTATATATCAACGCACAGACCAAACCGCTGGGTCTAGAAACTTCAAATTTGGAATGTAGGTTCCTTACGACGTCTAGGGGTGTACTAAGAAACGATTTTTCAAAATTCCCATTGGAAAGAGAAATATACGCAAACGAAGTTGCGAGGGTATATCGACGCACAGTGTAAACCACTGGGTCTGGAGATTCCAAATTTGGCATGTAGGTAGGTTCCTTATAAGGACCGGACCATCCGGACTAGACCGACCGGACGAGACTGAACCGGACCGTACCGGAATTTGTTTCTGAAGAAAAATATGCTACTTAATTGTTAGTAGGCCACGCGGGCGAAGCCGCAGGCACAAGCTAGTCGTGTATGAATTGCAAATGAAATAATTATATTATGATATTGCACTAAGGCTCCTAAGGCCGAGTGGATGAGTGCAGTGGCATGGAACAAAGTCAATGAAAGAAAGGCGCTCATAGAAACTGGCCTGAATACTGACGAGCACCGTGCCTTGTACGCTGAAGCGCATAGAACAGCTCAGATACTATGTAGGATAGACAGGGATGCCTATATTAACAACATCTGCGGAGAGGTAGAGACATGTTCGGAAACAGCCCGCACTAGAGATAATTATGTTCCGACTTCAAGCCGAAACACTGGTCTATTCAAAGTGAAGCTGGGATAACTGTTGTCCGCTAAGATGGCAGTCCTGGAGAACAGGTGGAGAATATATTGTCAAAATCTATTTTGTGAGAACAGCGCGGAGAGGAACTTGTGGGATTATGCCGTTAAGGAACCTGACATCCTTAGACAGGAGATAGAAGAAGCAATCTGCAAACTGAAACCTAAGGCTTGCGGTGGTGACGGGATAACAGCTCAAATGCTGAATCTTATGGGGGAAAAAAGAATCACTTATGCATTCAATATGCCAAACAGTCTGGCGAACAGGACAATGGCCCGAAGACTGGACTAAGTTGATTGTGGTTCCTCTACACATGAAGGGATCGACACGCAAATGTGAAAACTATCGCACCATTTCATTTATTTCCCACGCCAGTAAAGTCCTCTTGAGAATCCTGAATAGGAAAGTAGAAGCATATTCAACTCAGCAGGTATCCAATGAGCAAGCAGGATTTATCAGAGGTAGGGTCACAAGAGAACAATATTGAACATCAGACAGTTTGATTGAGAAGTGCAGAGAACATAACATCAGTGATGCCCTCTGCTTTATTGACTACGCTAAAGCATTCGATTAAATCAACTGGGGCAAATTGTTCGGTGTTATGAATGATATGGGTATTCCGGATCATCTCACCTTTCTCGTGCAAAATCTGTATCTGACCAGCAAGTCGAAGGTCAGGCTAGAAGTCGTCACACCCTTTTCATCCTGATTGTCACGTGCGCCACAGTTTCTTCAGTCTCCATGCATGCTCTGCATAGAGGGCTGTCCGTGATACCTATTGTGTAAAAGTGTTTGTTCAATGAGCAGTGTCCTGTGATGGTCCCTGTTACCAGGCGCAGGCTTCTCCTGTCCAGGCGCAAAAGGCGCTTGGACAGCTTGTTATCCAGGGATGGTATCGCCTCCTTGGATTGCCTGCAGCCTGGTGCCGTAGTCCACCATCTCTCAGCTTGTGTGTATGTGATGTTTTGTAACCATCTGCGTAGCTGATTGAATGGGATTGGCACGATGGGCTCCGGTCCGAGAACTGTCGTGTCAGATCCCCTTCTGGCCAGTTCGTCAGCTGCATCGTTACCTAGTGAGCCACTATGTCCTTTTATCCACTGAAGTGTTAGCGCATTGCGATTTGTCACCGCGACGCGTTCCAGTGCGTTGTGACATTCTAGTATTAATCCTGAATCAAAATGGTTTTTGTTCAGAGATTGGAGTACTGAGGCGCTATCAGAAAGTATGCGGATATGTGTTTCCGTGACCTTCCTGGCTTCAAGGGCGTATGCTGCTTGGATAATGCCCACACATTCCGCTTGATAGACGGTGTTGAACATTCCAAGAGGTTTTGATATTTTTATGTTCAGTTCATCTGAGTGGACTCCGACTCCAGTCCCAGAGTCAGTTTTTGATCCGTCCGTGTAGATTCTGAGCTCTTTTGGGCCTGAATAATCGTTCAGTTCTTCGGTTAGTTGTACTTTGTAGTGTTTGGAGAATCGGTGTGTTTTTGGAATTTTATCAGTGGGTGATAGCAACATGGGTTGCTGTTTGATGGCATCCTCTTTTATTCGTATGTGTTTAATTCTGAAGTCTTTGCCTAGGGTGCCCGCTATGCTGAGTCTGAAGGCTGCTAATGTTGCTTCCTCTCGCACGATTAAGTGCAAGGGTGGCAGTCCCAGCATCGCCTGTAGAGCAGCAGTAGGTGCTGTTCTCATGCTGCTCGTGATTGCTACGCAGGCCAAACGTTGCAGTTTTTCTAGGTCTTTTTGGGCTGTGCTCAAGTTGGTCCTGGGCCACCATACTAAAGAGCCATAAGTGATAATTGGTCTAATGATTGCGGTGTATAGCCAGTGGGTAATCTTTGGACTGATACCCCAGTTTTTGCCTAGTAGCTGTCTACATTGCCACATGGATATACTGGCTTTTGTAGTGATGTAGTCAGTGTGTTTTGCCCAATTCAGCTGTTTGTCCAAGAAAATGCCCAGGTACTTGGTTTCCGTTGAAAGGCTTAGGGTTGTGTCAAAGAAGTGTGGTAGCTGTAGCGGTGCCATCCTTCTTTTTTTTGTGAAGAGAATTAGTTCGGTTTTGGTGGGATTTACTGCAAGTTTGTATTCCTTGCACCAGTCCTCTACTATTTTTAAAGCTTGGCGCATGAGGTTGCATAGTGTGTTTTCGTGGTTGCCGTTTATTATTATTGTTATGTCGTCCGCGTACCCTACGGTGAAATAGCCCTTGTCATTTAGACGTTTTATGAGGCTATCTACCACTAGGTTCCATAGGAGTGGCGAGAGGACGCCTCCTTGGGGGCAGCCCTTCGCTACAATGGCTCTTGTAGTGTCATTCACTGTGACCTGTACGGCTCTTTGCTTGAGCATGTTGGTGATCCAACAGCGTAGGGTCGAGTTTACTCCGTGTTTCTCGAGGGCTATGCTGATACTGTGAAATAGGGTTTTGTCAAAGGCGCCTTCGATGTCGATGAAAGCAGCCAATGAGGAGGACTTGTGGTCTACTGCACATTCTATCTTAGATACTACGCTGTGTAGCGCTGATTCTGTTGATTTACCTGTGGAGTAGGCGTGTTGTTGTTTGTGTAGAGGGTGTTGTCGGAGAGGTCCGTCTCGAATGTAACGGTCACATAGTCTCTCTAGTGTCTTCAGTAGAAATGATGTCAGGCTTATAGGTCTGTATGATTTAGGTTGTGTGTAGTCTGATTTGCCGGGTTTAGGAATGAAAATAACTTTTACCTCACGCCACGCCCGTGGTACGTATCTGTGTGCTATGCATGATCTGTATATCTCCACCAGCCATGGCGTTATGGGGTCTACTCCCCATTGCAGCAATGCTGGAATGATACCGTCCAGACCTGCAGATTTATATGGTTGGAAGGTTTTAATTGCCCATTTTATGCGGTCTTCCGTAACTATGGTGCTGGCTCTCGACCAGTCTTTGTTAGTAGGTGTCCATTTGGTTTCTTCAGTCCAGGATTTGTCCTCAGATAGGTGACAGTCTGGGAAGTGCGTTTCCAGAAGGACCTTGCTGATTTCTTGGTCTGTTTGTGTGTATGTGTTGTCGGGTTTTCTCAGCGTACCAAGGGTGCGATCCTTATCGGTTGATAAGATCTTCTTTACTCGGGCTGCTTCATTGTGGGATTCGATGTTTTCACAGAACTGTCGCCAGGCAGCTCTCCTGGCGATTCTTATCTGTTTTTTGAAAGTGTATTGTGTCTCCTTGTATAGTTCCCAATCTTCTGTGAGTCTTGTGTTCTTTGCTCTGTTAAATTGTTTGCGTAATGCATGTCTGAGTTTGCTGAGTTCAGAGTTCCACCAGGGGGGGCCTTTCCCTTTTGTATGTGGAACCTTCAGTTTGCAGCACGCATGATATGCTTCAGTTATGTATTCCGAGAGTTTGGTTACAGTATACTCAAGTTGTGTGAGGTCTGTTAGAGTTGTGGGTGTTAGATGATTGCCTAATAGTTGGGCTAGAAGGCTTTTGTACCCGGGTATGTGTGTGCGACGCGGGTTTCGTCTTGGTGTAGGGTTTTTTGTGTTTGCTAGTAGTGTAAAACGAATTCTTCTATGGTCTGAGCAAGAAGCTTCATCGGTTACGCGCCAGTTTGTGATAAGGTCTGTCGCTTTTCCCGTGGCTAGCGTTAGGTCGATTACTGTTTGTCCCCGGCTCGTAACCCAAGTGGGTTCCGAACCTCGGTTTATAATGTTAAGGTTAGTAGAAAATAAATATGTGCATAATACCTCTCCTCTGAGATTTGGCTTTTCGCTGCCCCAGAGCGGGTGGTGAGCGTTCGCGTCGGTGCAGATGATGAGGTCCAGGTTTGCGCTCTCGCAGTGGAGCACCAGGTCCGTCATCTCCTTCGGTGGGCAGCTTTCATCATCGCCTGGCATGTACACCGAGGCCAGTACAATGTCTGGTGCGTCCCCGCTGGTCTGGAGCCTGACTGCAGTCAGGTCTCTGGAACAGAATTGGGTGAGTGTTGTGGTCGGTATGTCGTGGGGTATATACACGCAGGTGCGCGGTTTGTCTGTGCTATGGGTGTCGAGAATTAGCTTACCTCCTATGTTACCGAGGCCGCATATCTTGTTGTTTCTGATCCACGGCTCTTGGATCAGTGCAATAGTTCGGGGTCTCGTCTCCAGGGCCTTGCGCAAGCTAGCCGTGGCGCACTGGCTGTGCTGGAGGTTTGTCTGTATGACATCGAGGCTTGGCGTGGGTGACGACGATCGGAGGGTGAGGTTAGGAGGAGACTGATCCATCGGATAGTCTTCCATCCATCTCCATCTCGTGCCGATCGTCGTTCGGCGACGAGGCGAGCAGCTGATCCGTCCACCCGGGTGATGCGGGCGGAAGGGATTCCGCGTCAGCCATCGCCGCTTTGGCCATTTCCTCCTCGAGGTGTGTTATTTCGTCCGATGCTGTCTGTGCCGCCTGTGTGGTACCTGTGTCGGGGCCTTCCATCTGGGTTTCTGCTGGTGGGGTTCTGGTGAGGAGTCGTACGTATATCGACCCAAGTAGGTACGATACCCGTCGCTCCCGCGCCAAAACCTTCTCCACTTCGTCGGGTGGGATGCCCAGGGTCAGGTAAGTCCCAGGGTTATCTCCACCAACGGATGTCGCTCTGTACAAGGACCATCTCCCTATGTCGTACCAAGTGTTCTGACGTTTCAGAACACTCTGGAGTCGCGCTATGTCCCCATTGTACCTGGGTACGAAGAGCGCAGCTCGGACACGGGTCGGTACCTCGGACTGTTTCATGACCGTCAGCGTCATGTCGGTATTTGGTAACGTAATTCTGGGCACGTTCTGTGTCAGCCAGGTCAGGGCATTCTCGTCCTCACACCACATCTGCACGGTGCCGTCCGCTATCCGTGGGTATCCGCGGAAGGCCGGGAGTGGTGTAGTGGGGTCGGTGTCCATGACGAGGTCTTCAAGTTTCATCTTGATGTTCTCGGCTTCGTCAGTGGTCATGTCTCTGGCTGGGGGGGAGAAGCAGATTGCTACGGCAAGCCGCGCCGGGATGTCCGCCGTGGCTCGCGCGTAGGTCCTCCGCTCCCCTTGAGCGGATTGTAGCTTCGCACGCTTGGGGTCTCCCTGAGGTGTGCTCGGCGAGATTGTATCATCCGGGCGCACTCTCTTCACCGCTCCCTGGCCACTAGACCCTGGTTGCGGTTCCGAGGTGCTTGGCATGGTGTTGGTGGCCAGGACCGCCTTGTGCGAGGCTCCAGCCCGCTTGCCCCTCTTCCTCTGCCTCGGTCGGTTGTGTGTGACGGCACGGTTTAGGGTGTCGGCCGTGGTTGGTCCAGTCGTGGGCCTTGACGTTTCGCGCTGGGTGTCCCCTTCGCGTACTGATCTTGGCCCACGTGTTTCCGCGTCCGGCTGCTTTTCGCGCTGGGTACTCCCTTCGCGTACTCGCTGCTGGTCGCGTACTCCCTTGTCAGCTGTCGCTTGCGCTTCGCGCTGGCTTTCGCCTTCGCGGGTTTTACGCATGCGGCTGCTGAGCTCTCTCTCTCGAGCTAGGATTTTTCCGCGCTTCTGTTTGAGCAAGCGTACTTCCTCAGCCGAGATATAGCTGGAACCAGGGCCGCCGTCCTTCCCCGTACGTTCCTGATCGGTGTCCGCGTCCCTCAGCCTCGCGTCGATCTTTGCGCGCTGTAGCGCCAGCGCACGTAGTTCGTCGCCGATGCTTGTTGGTCGGGCGTTGCTCTTGTCATTGTCCGGGTTGTTGGTGACGCTATTCCTGACGATGCTCTGTTGCCAGGCGCTCGTGGATGGTTTGTCACGTGTTGTGCTTGGCGCGTTCGTCGCAGCCGTTATTGTGTCGGATGGCGCGTGGGTCGCAGCCGTTGCTGTGTCAAGTGGCGCGTGAGTCGCAGCCAGAGTCGTGGGCGCTAAAGCAGCCTGCTGCACAGAAGGTGCAGCGCTAGAGAGCACGTTTGTGTTCCCCCCCAGATTACGATGGGAACTGACCGACGAGTCGGCATGGGATTCCCCGGCTTGGCCGGGACCCACCTGGGGATTTGATTTTTCAAAGTGCTTCATCATGGTGGTTGGTGGGCTGTTTTTGATGGACGAGGTCACCCCTCCTCGTTGGAACAAAAGGATAAAGGTATGGCTTGGATTTGGCCTTCGGGCACTTCTCTTGTCCGGGATCCCTTACGGGACGCTCTCGCTGTGGGGTCGACCTAAAGTTGGTCGGCCCCACAGCCAGAGTTGGGCTATCCGCAACCTGCCCACCCGCTCGGTTGCATGAGAAGAAGTGCCAGGCGGTCTGTGCTCCCCCGATACCGGTGTATATATACAGCGGCATAAGGGCAATCCAGCCAGCCCCGAGTATACAGGGTGAATACATAATGAGAAGGGTATTGGACAACTGGGAAGGAGGCATACGCGTAGGAGGCTATTTGCTTAGTAACCTGCGGTTTGCCGACCACTAAAATAGGCTCCTCTGAGGCGGAATTAGCTGAATTCGTGTCCAGAATCAGCAAAATAAGTTATACCGAATATGGCCTACTCATAAACCGGTCAAAAACAAAACTCATGTTCGTGGATAGAGCGGGAACACTACAACGAACGCACGAACTGCACGATTTAGAAGATTGCAAATATGTGACGATGGTGATTGTTGATTGGAAGTTGTCAGAAGAGCCCAAATAGCAAAAACAGCGGTTAACAGTCGCAACACCAAAAAGAAGCTAATGTTAGTTAGTTAGATATATATTATATAGTTGATCGTGGTCAAAAAACATGTCCCTTCACTGTAGCAAAAAAAGTTTTGGCTTCCCCATACAAAATCGTAATGAGCTAGCTGGTCGGGTCACTCGGGTCCTTGTATGGGGAAACAAGTTTTTTTGTGAGATTTTGATGGTTGGTCAAATAAGAAAAGTTGTTGTATTTGAGCAATGGAATCATCCCCTAATAGGTCGTAAACATCTTTTGAAATACCCTATAGTATAAGTTATAGTATTGTGTAATCATATTTTTAGCCAAAAACTATGTAAGCAATAAAGTTGAGCTTTAATTCATTGACAAATTAGGGACCAAAAGAGTTGTTGATTAAACTTATCCTACTTAAAATATAAGCTTTTCAATAAAAGTATTATATAAAAAGGCTTTTCTTCTATTAAAGTGTGAAAAAAATATGTTTTTCTGAAAAATAAGTAATTTATGAGTAATCTATGTTTAGTTTCAGATTTAGCCCGTTTTGGTGGCGTTTTTTTGGTTTTGGACAAATATATTATGTTAAAATAATAATTAGTGATTATAATAATAATAAAATAAATTACTTTTATCTTGTTTTACTTAATTAATTTAAAAAAGCTAAAGGTTACCCGACTTTTTGCATTGTTCTGCTGACAAACTTTGAGAGAGTAAAAAGGAGGATAAACATTTATTATAACATTTTGTGATATCATATTTGTACACGAATATCAGCGCATAAGTTTATTACACGGTGTCATTAGGTTTTAAAATACCTTTAAAAACGTCGATTTGAATTTATTACAAACAGCACCTTGCTAACATTTCAGACGAATAAAGCCGTAAGTGAAGACATAAAAAAAACAAATTAATAAATTTAGACGAATATAAAAATATTTTAGTTTTTCGTGTTTATTGAAATTATTATTGTATATTTTTCAGTATTATATATGACATATTAAGCACAATTTTTTCCCTACCCAAGGATAACATTTAATTTATAATTGCTCAACTACAAGAGGCGTAAAGACAATTTTAGTGTTTTTTGGCGTTCCTGTAAAATTTACTTTTTGCAATAACGGCTTTATTCGTTTGGTGTGGCGAATATATTTTTGATAAATTAATCTGAAAATAAGCGTTACGTAAGTGAAAGCTGTTTTTCGTTCACTGACTATAGAGCGTTTGCAGCTCTATAATCAGTGAAAGAAAATTCACAATAAAACTTTTATTAATCGAGTGTTTATTTTACCTATGCATATTTATTTTTAATGCCTGACGTAAAAATAAGTTATTAAAGGTTTGTCATGTATCTTCATCGAGGAAGGAATAACAAGGAGAATAATTAAATAGTCAAACGAACTTACCTGGAAGTGAAGTTCGACTGTAATTATTCGACTTGTTATTCCTTCCGAAGATGAAGAGTCCCACCCTACCCGGGGTAATTTTCAAGAAAATTACATAGACCCTATTTTGTAAAATCAAGAGTTTTTAGGCTTTGAACTTAATGACCACAGATTATAGAGACGGACGGAGCCTAGCGTAGAGGGTGCGTTCCGTTTTACCTTTAAACTTATATGTGATGCCAGCGAGTCATAAATCCGGGCTGCCTATTTGTCTGTATGTTTTTATTTTTATGTCAAACAGTAGACAAACAAGCAAGCGGGCCACCTGATGGAAAGCGATCATCGCCGCCTATGGACATCAGTAACACCAGGGGCGCTACCAATGCGTTGTCCACCAAGGAGGTTGGAGGAAAGGAAGGAGGAAGGGAAGGGAAAGAAGGAGGGGGAAAGAGGGGATAGGGAAGGAGTTGGGCTTCCGGATCTCTCACTCACCGAAGGAAACGCATTGCTGCTTCACGTCGATATTCTGTGAGAGGGTGGTCCCGTCTTCCCCGGTCGAGCTTGCCCATTTCATAATAATTGCTCTACCACTCTAGAAAATATGTCTGTCAGTAACTGATGAACCTGATTTTGTGATTTTGATTCAATCTTTTTTGATTTCAAAGTGATTTGATCGAAAATGTTCTTTGGTATGGATGACCGATACCATATAACATTTTCGATCAAGTTCTCTCACAACTCTATCTCTTTCTAACTTACCAAATAAGAAATAGAGAGCCTAATAAGATGGCCAACGACCAACTGCTCATCGACCAAACGACGCATTGGACAAGCTAACCGTGGTGGTTTTCACATAAATTTTTTCTTCTTTCGTGAAAACTCACCACGCTTGTCCAATATGGGTTGGTACTGTTGGTAGATGAGCAGTTGAGGATAAGGCTATCAAACTACCCTCTTGTCTTTCTAATTTGGTTAAGTTAAAAAGAGAGAGCGGCTCGGTGGTCATTCCGGATCATTATTTCCTTACTTGTGAGTATGGTATGAGAAACAACATTTATTTATTTATTTATTTGACAAGATTATTACACCTTTAACATAGAGCGCCTTGTCGTCCAGAGAAAAGTGGAAGGCATTAGACCGCGTGGAAAGTCACTCGTGCGATAGATCGACCAAGTATAATCGGCCATTGGCGCATGGTGCATGAGTGCACCCGCATGACCTTTAAGGCGCAGGTCATATACAAGCGGCGTGGCGCGGTGGAGATTCGTATACATGCGGAGTGGAACGGGCTCGGAAGCGGCGCGCCGCTTCTATACGAATCGCGCCACGCCCGCGCCACGCCGCTTGTTTATGGCCCGCGCCTAACAGAGAAATGGCAAGATGTGGTGAGGCGCATTACATTTTCCCTATACCGGTCTCTACTTGACAATCACGACCGTTCTGTCAAGAGCGTTATGTAAATAATAAATAAATATATAGGGACAATTCATACAGATTGAGCTAGCCCCAAGGTAAGTTTGAAACTTGTGTTATGGGATGCTAACTCAACGATATTATATTTTATAACAAATACATATTATAGATAAACATCCAAGACCCGAGGCCAATCAGAAAAAGTTCGTTTTTTCATTATGACCCGACCGGGGATCGAACCCGGGACCTCCTGGGTGGCGGTCTGGCGTGGTAACCATTACGCCACGGAGGTCGCCAAATGTATGACCAGGAAGAAGAGTTTGGTATGCAGTTTTAATTATAAATCCGTTCAGCTCAACGTTGTCAACTAAACTTTTCTTAGTAGGCAGTGAACTCTCAACGAAGAAGAAAAAAGAAATCTACAAATATCATTGAAAAATATACAATGTGTTGTTTTAGTCAGTTGCAATATTTGAATACAAAATCGTAAGAGGCGTAAATAATTTGTCGGTTCTATTCTAAAAGCCGTAAACAGAGTCCTGTAATTTTTTTTTTACTTACTAAGTTTTGAGAGGTTTTGAAAAACCCGCTATCGGTACGCAGAATGACCCGCGACAATATTCGTGTATTTATGAGCAAAGAGTTTGTTAAAAGTCGCTGGCCACTTTTATGAAACATTTTGACGGCTTGACGCGAATCTGCTGTCAGTAGTGACAGTTAATAAATGGAATCCGAACCAAAATGTGTTTATACGGAAAATTACAATTTATTTACCATCTGATTGAAGAATTTTCCTAATTTTTCTGTGGCGTTTCTTTGAAGCTGCAGTGACCACCGCATGCTGAGAGGCGGGTGTCGGCGCCCTCTCGTACGGAGTGATTTCATGACAAAAAATGTATGGTGTGCGATGCGGGCGGATTAGGATTTTTGTCAAAAACTTGAAATTGAAATGTGAGTTTCATAAAATGTTTTTTTCAGATATTCGAGTATCAGTAGTAGATACGCCTCCAAAAATATTGCAACTGGACAAAACCACACTTTGTATAAGGAAAACTCGTCTAATAGGTACTAACGTCCTTTATGTAAACAATAACAAGTTATTTGTACTCGTTCCACGTGCCCAATAACTGACTGATAATTTTACTAGAGTATAGTTAAATTTAGCAATTGTGTACAACGACAGACTTAATTTATGACTTTTAATATGAGCTATTAATATGTTGAAGGATGCTGACATGCTGGAAAAAAATAAATTGGAATTTACATCGTTACATTGATTACACAATGTTGTTCTTAAATAACGTTTAAAAACTTGAAAAATATAGTTTTACTGTTTTACCATAAGCTAGCTTTTTTATGTCAGAGGAAGACATACGAGCTAGAGGGTCAACTAATGATAAGCAATCACCGCTGCATGTACAATGTGTACATCATGGAAGTAATAAGTACGTAGTACTTATTACTTCCATGGTGTACCACGTTTACAAGATCTTGGATGCGTTGCCTGGTGGAAGTGGTATAATTACTTATATTAGAATAAGTGTATGGCAACACTGTACTTACATTGTAGATACCTTAGTCTGGCAATAAAAGTCTAAGAGCGAGGCTCCATTAGTGCGTTGCGCTGCGTTGCGTCACTTGCTTCGTCGCAGCGTCGTCGTCGTCGCTGCGTCGTTTTCCATAGGTATATTTTTTACTAGCTTTTTTGCCCGCGACTTCGTCCGCGTAAAGTTCCGGACCCGTTCCCGTGGGAACCACATTGAATTTCGGGAAAATCTATAGCCTATGTCACTCCCTGATAATGTAGCTTTCTACTGGTGAAAGAATTTTTGAAATCGGTCCAGGAGTTTCGGAGCTTATTCAATTCAAACAAACAAACAATCAAATCTTTCCTCTTTATAATGTATGGAAAGGAAAGTAAAAAAAGGAAGCAGGACATATTAGGGTTATGAGAAACTTTGCATATGACACTAGTTTCATTTTGATAATATAATATTTTGATAGTAAATAATACTAGGTACATATTTTAGCACAAGTGCATTCTAGTGTCAACTCCACGACAGCGCGGGTGATGTAGTGTGGCAATATATTTGGCTAGACATACCCATACATGTCACTAGTTATCTGGTGTACAATAAATGTCAGGTGTGGCTGAGATGATATAGCATTGTGTATATAATCAATAGGTATAATAATATGATTTAAACTAATATTATAAAAATATTAGCGTCCCGTCCCAGCTTCGCACGGGTTTCACTAATACCTATTTATAAATAAATGTTACACGGAGACGGATGTAATGTACTTACCTTCACAACGGTGAAAGAAAAAATGCACTGACCTGTTAATTTCCTACGTACCTATTGATAACCCTAATTCCACGCGGCAATAATGAGAAAGATACCTAAACAGGCGGATATTTTCGTTAAAAAACCACTAAAAATACTTAAAACACTAAAGAACACACAGGTTAAAAAAATCGTGGTCAATTAGCGATTTTAAAAAACATCCTTAATACGGCTGATTTTTAAGAAATAACACAACAAAATGTTTTTTAATTAAATTACTCTAAACTATTAGACTTTGAAGAATAATCTTTCACCAGCATGAAGTAGATGTATAGACCTCTTCAGAAATTGCGGCTGTCGGTCGTTCCGTTTCACCCAGTGTAAAGATTTAAAAAAATGACGATACCTTACTCTAGCATAGTAACTAGTTTATGTAACCTATCTTTCACAAAACAATTTTTTTTTCCCATAAAATAAATTCTTTTTTTATCGTTACTGTGATGAAAATATATTGCTGCACTCCCCACCGAATAATAAATAGTTCTCTGTGACACCTGCATCTATGTAATAATATATGTAACCACATGTGAAACAAACTAAATGGTTTGGTGGTTTACGCCTATTTTCACCAACCGGCCTTAGCGTAGGTGTTCCCTAAATCTTAAATTGATGGGCCACCTAGGGCACTACTCTTGCAAATTGTAAGAGTGAGGGAATACCTTCGCATGAGCTGGATAATAGGCTATCAGATATGTCAAAAGCTACTTTTTTTTTAAGTCTCTCCTCAATATTTCCCGCGTATAAGGGAAACAGTGCAAGTAACAAAATAACGTTTATAACGCAATAAATATTAAAAAAAAATATATTAATTAGTCCACGTACAAACCTATTTTATGTATTCTCGGAAACGTATTTTGAACTTGTAAACATGTTTATCATTAAATAACAATGATATCCAAAAGTTTACGTTGCGTTCAAAACAATAACAGATGATAATGTAATCATTGTTCACCTAATTTAAATGGTCAACAAACTATTTAAGCTTAGTAGCTCACGGGTAAAGTCTGATGCAGTCAAGTGCTCTTTGAGGAGCCCGACGGCTTTTCCGCTCTTGTCGAACTGAAAGACCCAAGACGGACCGCACACCGCAAACTTCAGCTGCAGACTACAAGCGACACTACTAGTTTCATGTATCTCTATGACAGTGCAGCCGACCGCAGTGTCGCCGCGCTTGGAATCACTTTCTTAGAGCTACATAGAAACAAGTATGTCGCAGTCTGCAGCTGCGGTCTGCGGCGTGCGGTCCGTCTTGCAATTGTACCATAAGAACTTTGGTTAAGGACTAGATGCCTTTATGTAGATTTCAACATCTCGAGGTTCTTCATGCTTTGGAGATACGATAAGCCCGATCATTGTCGATGATGACAGTTATTAAGTCAAGTCTAAGGTGAAAACACTGAAACCAGCTGCAGGAACCGCGAGAATAAAAATAAAATACTTTTTATCACATTTGCACATTCACGACAATCGCCACTCTATTGCTGCTAGTATTGTTTTTTTTTACATTGTTTACTGTTTTGTTTTATATTTATTGTAATTGACATAAGTATTCACTTATTTAAAATCTGTAGTTAATTTATTACTGTTCAGTTAATTTTATTTACTTACATCAATTTTAAATTTCAGATTGTATTGTTTCGTTTCGATCTGTTATAATCATGTTATAATGTATATTTTGTTTTTATGAATGGTTGTGGCTCCCTCTTGAACACATTTGTATGCCGACAAGGCAAAACATGACGGACTGTAAAACATACCCGACATAATACTCATGTTTCAGGGACGCACCCGCAGTTGTAGCCGTTGTAAGTGTTCTGCGGATGCGTCTGTATGGACTTAGCCCCTAATTTTTTATTTTTTGTTTATTACTGCATTATATATTAAATTTAGTCCCTACGCTCACTTTGCGCCTTATACTTATTCTAAATATTATATCTCTATCCTAAGGTTGTCTGGAAGAGATTGCTTTAGCGATAAGACCGCCTGTTGTACTTTTCCTACCACTTTGTACTATTCTGTTGTTATATTTATTTGGGTGCAATAAAGAATATTGTATTGTATTGTATTGTTTTCTGCAAATAAACTGATCTTTATGTTTAACTTTATTGTAATAAAGTTGATGTTAGTAATATACGTAAATTAAGATTAGTAAGTTATGTAAATGAAAATATTTATTTTATGTTTCTCTGTCATTCTCAATAAAATGTTTAGACATTAAATTCCAGTATATTGAAGTCCGGCACGCACCCCCGACTATTGCCTAAGGGTATTTGCTAAGGTCTTGATGGCCTTTATAAATGAAAAGTGGAGTAATTTTTTTATGTCAGACAAAAGAGTTTATAAATAAATAAATTGGTTACAATCGACTCAAAGTTTAAGAGAGGCAGGGCGGCACAGCGGATAATCCGCTCAAATGGGAACAGCTCGTCTGGGGAAGGACCTCCACCTTACAGAAGATCGTAGCCAAATTGGTCTCGGCCATGATGTATTCTTAAGCGTGAGTAAGGTCTAGTGAGCTCCACTTGGGGGGGTTGGGAGAACAGAAATTGAAACTATTTATGTCATAGACAAGCAACCAATACAAGAGGGGACCAGAATAGAGAACTAAGAATAAAGATTTTAATGCCAATAATGTAAGCATCCTTACATTATGAACAACAGCAGCACATCAACTTCTACTGTGGAGCCCCAGTCCAAGATATGGCATATTTAATAGCTTGCCCAATGTGCCCAGCTGAGTGTACTCGGGAGGATCATCTCATGGCAACCGATAAGACTGTTGCCGTTGCCAGGTATTGGGCAAATCTGAATTGAGATGTGTTTAGTCATTGGCTCGAAAAGAAGAAGAGAACATTATGAAACTAGTATTTATGATGTTATGGTGTTGACCTATGGATCCGAGACGTGGTCCCTCACTATGGGCCTTATAAGAAGGCTCACGGTCACTCAGCGGGCCTTGGAGAGAGCTATGCTCGGGGTTTCTCTACGAGAATATAATACGAATCAGGAATGAGGAGATCCGTAGCAGAACCAAAGTAACCGACATAGCCAAACGGATCAGCAAGCTGAAGTGGCAGTGGGCAGGGCACATAGCGCGCAGAACCGATGGCCGATGGGGCAAAAGGGTTCTGGAATGGCGACCACGTACCGGAAAGCGCGGCGTAGGACGCCCACCTACAAAGTGGTCAGACGACCTAAGGAAGGTTGCAGGAAGCCGCTGGATGCAGGCCGCTGCCAGCAGGTCGCATTGGAGGCGTTCGGGGGAGGCCTATGTCCAGCAGTAGACTTCTTGTGGCTAAGATGATGATTTATAATGTACTATGTAATTAACATAGAATACTATCGATGAATGAAAAAATCTAGTAATCCCTTCACGCAATATTTAGATAACTTGTACTTGAGTTGAACTTCTTTCATTGGCTGACCATACAAGGATAGCATTTAAACTATCTAATATTTTTTAAACACTTAAGTGCGTTACAAAATATGATAACAAAAATCAAGACTTTTTTTTTTTTATCAGTAATAGGTTTGCGTTTGACCACAGCGTGCCTGATGGTAAGCATCGCTGTGGTCTACGATGTAACACGCTCACCTTGTATCTAACCTATCATAAAGAAAATGAAATGTTCAATTACATGAATGCTTTTCCTGTGCTTTGTGAAATGTATATTACAAATTTTCAGATTTTCAGTTCTATTTCGCATACAAAACTCCTAAATCCGTTTTAAAATCTCACATAATTAGATTAAAAGGGACAAAGTGCTCATTTTCGCGGCAAACAAAATAAAATTACTTGCGTACCTACTGGTAGCAACGCTCCCCTGAATATAAAAGAAAACAATAAAAGTTACCGACTCATGATCCAGCGTATTAACGGACGGATTAAAACTTTTTGAATGTCCAAAGCTGTGAAATATAGCCCGGGAAAGTTGCCATCGTTAAGTGTCTACTTTACTCATTTATTTTGGATTATCAAATACTCTAGAGTGTAAATTATTGTATAGTAATCAGTGGCGTAAAGCGGGCATTAGATCCAATTCAAATTTAACACTTTTGAAGAATTTGCGAAAAGTGTTAAAAGTGTAATGTTCTGTTTAAACTTTGAACAAATAAAGATACAGTAATCATATAAGTGAATCTGTATCTAACACTGGCTTTAGACTACAAACAAAGTGTTCCGGAGGATAAAGGTCGCTGCATACATAACGAAATAATACCTCGGATCACAGATGCTAAGAAGTTAATTTCAGTCTAATAATATGTAATTATATAGGGTTCCTAATTAATATCCGCAAAATGTTATTTTACCAAAAATAATTGTGTTGGTTTAATGTTCGTAGGCAAAGTTTTATACTTTTATTCAACGTGTAGGCAGGTAGGTACAAGTCTTTGATACAAAAACATTAATTTAAAAATAGTATACGTAATGTAATTAAGCAATTTGTATAATAGTGGGATGTTCTTGGAGCTAAATCCACAAAATTAAATAATTTGGTGGTTGAACAAATAAAATGTATAATTAATCGGTAACCAAAATAAACAATACTTAATCAAGTATTCTAATCAATGCAATTACAAATTGTTTTATATCAAATATACCGTTTTGAACATAAATAAATTCGTTACGTTTCTTGATTGGACATATTTTTAATTTATTTATTTATTCCCTTGTTAATATCATTATTGGATTTAGAATAAACATTGTAAAATACATTTTTGGTAGGTCATCCAAGAGCTATGATAATAGGTTTAAAGACTAGACCACCCTCACCCTATATACCTATATACCCACAGCTGTGTTTCTAGTACTTACCTATGTACAACAGTGACCATTAGATTGACAATAACCAGTGAAGCTGTTTGTCGTCCCAATTGTCTTGGGTCTCACAACAAAATAAGAAAGATAGAAATTGGTAGGATTGCATGGGATTAAGAATAGTTTTGACATGGTTTAACAGGCAAGAGGACGTCAACCTTTACACATCGGACTTGGTACCATTCTTAAGTTCTATGTCATAAGAGCCAAAATTGTATTGCATGTGTAAAGTTCGATCTGCACCTGACTGTACATACCTACATTATGTATGCCTATGCTGATCCATTAATTTCAACGAATCATTTAGGGTTGAGTCTTACCGATTCCAGAACGTGGAACATTTTTTTATGTGTTCCTTTCTATCAGAAACATAGTGAGCATGTTCTACATTATTATTCCTTTTCTTAAATGATCCGTAGCGCTCGTTTCGTCCCAAATATACAATACTATATCTGCCTGTCGCAAACAATCAAAAATATAAAAACAATTCGACGTTTGACAGATTATTGCTAAATAACCGATTGCTGCAGCTATGTTTTTCTTTCCGTCAAATAACACAATAGAATGTCACAAATACAAACCAAAAAAATTCTACGTTCCGCTATCAGATATGACCCTTACAATCACAGTTATAAATAAATTTTAGAAGATTTTTGTGACAAAGATAAAATATTAGAATACTCATTTATCTTTTGGAAATTCGACTATCCTTCTACGACAAGTCCGCAAGAGTTATTAAAACTTTTTAATGTCATTGTTTATGAATAAATTATAGCAATATAAGTTCGCAAAACGAACTTTAGAACAAACCGGGAACGGTATTACTGGAAACGAAGAGTCTATCCGTCGTCAACTTTACGAGAACACAAAACTTTGGCTTTGTTACTTCAGAATTTCGCAATTTCAGGTAAAAAAAAAAAAACGTTGAATTGGTAAGAACGTTTTCATGTTAAATAAAATCATATTTATTTAAATAGAACGGTTTTTTATTGTTACACAATTTTATTAAACTTTTTGTAAACCGGAAAAACAAATTTACTAAAACGTTAAAAGACGCTACCAGACACCGAACTCAGCGGCAGCGCAAGCGAGTTTGCAGCTGCCAGAGGCGTAGATCGCAGCGACCGACGGCGACGGAAAAAATCCACGCGATTTCTTAACCATTACATAACAAACTATTCAGCGAGAAATGTCTTGTCCGTCTTAACTCAATGAAACGTAATAGGCGAGTAGGTTTTTATGCTTTTTTCCCTCAAACCTGGAATTTTAATGAGGGTTTTAGAAAGATCCCCCTCAATGATTTATTATGATCCCTCAAATCCCCCTGTTATGGGTACTTTGACTCTGATGACTTCGCTCCCTTTTGTCACTGTACTTAGAAGGCTTTAGCTCTATTATGTATTTCGACAATTTGAATTTTTTTAGTTGTATTTCTCTCGCTATAACAGCAATGTATTCTTCTCTTCTATGTACTTGCATAATACTTACATAAATATATAGTTTCTCTTATTTATAATACACATTCAGGAAATTTATTTATTTTAAAATTTATTTATTTACCTACAGCAGCAAACTATGTGCGTTATATTACAAGTAAAAGCCAATAAATTCTTTCTATCATAATTACAGCAAAATAGTATAATTTTAATTACTAATACTACAACAATTACGCGCCTAGCGCAATTTGCCTATTATTAACGACTAGCTGCTGCCCGCGTTGTTACCCGCGTTTCATTTTATGAACAGCAGCGCCATCTATATCAGACTGTTGAGTTGACCAAATCATACGGAAATCGCGTTTTTTTGCGTACTTTTCGGAATAAAAAGTACCCTATGTGTTAATCCAAGGTATCACCTACCTACATACCAAATATTTTAAACATTTAGGTACCCAGACAATTGAGCGTGAAGAGGTAACAAATATGCACACGAACTTTCGCCTATATAGGTAATGTTAGTAGGATAGGTGTCTTGTAAATTTTAACATGTAATGTAGGTAACGCAAACATAGGAAAAAAGCAGAGTTACCATAACAAATATTACAAACCGATCTATAATACTTTTAAGTATTTCACGATATATTCCTCAAAAATGTTATTTCATGGCCGACTAATTTTCAGTAAATTCGAAACAGAAACTACCATGACTGCTTAAAACAAAACAAGAACGGCTGAGTAAGAGAGACAGCGCAATACATGATATAAAGCGACGTCTCGTTTACACAATCGTTTAAGAATAGTTATAAAAGGTCTGTTGGTTGGTAATGGTTTTTAATTATAAAAGTCTAATGCCCGTATTCACCAAGAATTCCTAAAATTTAAATGTCATACAAGAAACAAAACAGATTTGGACGTAGAGAAAGCTGTTAGGAGGCTTTTAATAACATTAAAAGCAAATTGATTCATAATTTTTTTTATGCCATAAAGCATACCGTAGCGGTAGCCTTAGACGCTTGCAATACTGGGGGTATCACTCACGCGTTGCCAATCTTTTTTCTTTTCGTGTCAGTGACTCAAACAAAATAAAATTCCTACACCCTACTGGCAAGATGTTCAGCCAGTGAGATGGCATTATCCGTGGCCTTCCACAAATCTGTTAAGGCACAGTCAGTAGGACAACCCGGGCAACATTGAAGATGACTCATTGTCTGCGGGGCACCAGTGTTGCACAAGTCACAGGCAATGTCGGATGATTCTCCTATGAAGCCCCATTTTCTAAGGTTGTACCTACTGCGGCCCACTTGCGACCGTAAGCGGTTGAGGGACTTCCATACAGTCCAAGGGAGGCTGTGGCCTGGGAGGAGGTGCTCAGATGGTTCCGAGCAGTGTTGGGGAACAGGATGCCTTTCACGCCAAAGTCGCTTTTTAGCCTTTGTAGCATCCTCGTTGTTGGGCAAAGGTTTGGTAGTCGCCATGAAACTTTTCCGGCTTTTAAGCCTGGGCTGTGGTGGTTGGTGGCCAAAGAGAGGGTGACGACTACTTTTTGTTTGCTTCACCCGTTCAACACTTGATGCAATTTCACGTCGTACACTAGGTGGGGCGATACCTGCCAGAACGTAAAGCAGGTTGAGGGGAGTAGGTTTCAGGCATCCAGATATGATCCGACAGGTCTCATTTAAGGCAACGTCAACCTCCCTAGCATGACATGAACGATGCCACACAGGGCATGCAAATTCTCCCGCTGAGAAAGACAGAGCCAGACCTGAAGTCCTGATCACATCAGGAGCTGCTCCCCAGTTTGTAGACGTGAGGCGTCGAATCAAATTATTACGAGTTCCTACTTTTTGTTTTATGTTTAGGCAATGGTGCTTGAAACTGAGAGTTCTGTCCAATGTTACACCAAGATATTTAGGGTGTGGAGTATGTTGGACTGGAGTACCGTTCCAGGTGATGTCTAGTGCTCGGTTAGCCTGTCTGTTTCGTAGATGGAAGGCGCAAGATTCGGTTTTGGAGGGATTAGACTTCAGAGCATTGGAGTTGTGGTATTTGCCTAGTTCCACAAGCGCACCGGCAAGCGTCGTCTCTGCAGCCTCAAAGGTTTTGGCTTGAGTTGCAAGTGCTAAGTCGTCGGCGTACAGGAAACGTTCTGTGTTTGGGTATTTAGGCTGGTCATTTGTATAGATATTAAATAAAGAAGGAGCAAGAACACTTCCTTGAGGTAGGCCATTCTTTTGAATACGCCAGCGACTGACTCCACTCCCCAGATGTACCTGGAATCGGCGGTTGCGTAGTAGCTCACCTAGCATGACCACAAAGCCCAAGTCACCAGTTATGTTGCCGACCTTCCAGAGAAGGCGCTTGATGTTGACTGTATCGTATGCTGCTGAAAGATCAACAAATACAACCCCCGTTATTTGTCTGGACTCGTATCCGTTCTCAATAAATTGAGTCAGGTTTAAAGTTTGACTGCAACATGATTTCCCGGGTCTAAAGCCAGCCTGTTCGGGAATTAGCTTAGGCTCAATTGCTTCTCCTAGACGATTTAGGAGAAGGCGCTCGAAAAGTTTGTACGTATGGCAGAGCAGAGATATAGGTCGGTAGCTTTTGGGGTCCTCAGCAGATTTTCCCGGTTTTAGTAGGGCTATGACTTTTGCTCTTCTCCACAGTCTAGGGATTTTCACTGAGCTCAGGCAGTTGTTAAAAAAAAGATAGTAGCCAGGACACCGCACCTGGACCAAATTTTTTTATTTGTTCGACAGTAAGGTCATCAACTCCAGCAGCTTTACCGTTTTTCAGGAGTCTTATACCTGAAAAGATATCCGCAGCACTAAAAGGCTTGCAGATATTCGGTGAACAACCATTACTCACACTGGTAGCTTTTGGGACACGTGGCATTTTGTTCGGGGGTTTTCCATTGATCAAAAGTTGATGTGCTATTTGATTGGCGGTCACTTTTCCAGTTGAGTTCGTTGGTGGGGGATGGTTTGTGAGTTTTTTAAGGATGTTCCAGGCTCTCTTACTGTTACGCGTGAAATCAATGTTGGTGATGGTGTCCATCCACTTCTTCCTGCGACTCATACAGACTGCAGCTGCCAGCTCCTCACCAGCGGCAATAGTATCTTCGGAAAAGGGGTCGCTATTGTATAGTTTTTCATAGTCAGCGAGAAGTTTAGTAGAGTCTTTATCTAGGCCAGGGATGTATGAAGTCCGACAGCCTCTTGGGATATACTGACGCGAGGTTGTACGAACGACTTCTAAGAATTTTTCATAGTTGTCGGGATTCGGCTGCATATCTTTGATCTTTTTGTCTATTGTCTTAGCAAACTGTTTCCAGTTGGCCTTAGAGAAATTGAAGCGCCGCCTAAATGGCACAATACTAGGCCTGATCGCGGCGGTGACCTGGCAGATAATAGGCCTATGTTGCGTATTTGGGATAGGTGAACCAACATATTTCACGCAGAGATCCGCTATACAAGCGCTCGCAAAGATCAAGTCAGGGTTGTAGCCACGGTTCCATCGACGGCTATTAAAAGATGGGGGGAGTTTAGGGTCATGGATTAGCGTCAGGTCGTCATTATCAGCCCACTCTTCAACCGCCAGCCCATCCGAATTAGTGGTGCGGTAACCCCATACAAGACTGTGGCTATTGAAATCGCCTACTATTATTTTGTATGGGTGGTTGTTAAAATTATCGCATTTGTTAAAACAGAATGGGATGTTAGGTGGTTTATATATGGAGGTAATGGTGCAGTTTCCGGTGTCAATGGTTATAGTCTCTATTGAGTTCTGTGAGTTACAAGCAATGGACTTTATTGCTGTTTGTCGTGGTGCAAAAATAGCGCTACCATATTTGTGGTGTGGGATTTCGACAATTAGATGGAGTCCCGATATATAAGGCCGTTGTTGGTTTTCGCCCCTGTGTGTCTCTTGTAGGCACAAAATGTCACATTTTGTCGATTGGTACAGATTTGACAAAAGTTCAGCCTTTGCATCCGAAAATCCCTCAATATTTATAGTGACTACCGTAAAGGCAGGCTTCGAAAGGTAGGAATTATTTTGAGTCATTGTGGTGTGAGGATTTGTCAGCTAGACACTGCGTTACCGTGTGCTAGCTGTCCAGGGTGCGCCGCGGGGAGGCTCCTTCCATGCACCCCCAATCTGTTGCCAATCTCAACCCCGCAAGTGGAGCTCTGAAGACCTTACTCACCGTAGGAACACAACATGGCCGAGACCTATGCTAGGTTCCTTCCCCAGACGGGCTACTACGATTTGAGCGGATGATCCGCTGTGCCCTACCTCTCTAAAAATAATAAATATACTCTATTTTCCATTTGCAAAATACTGATTCAGAATTCGAACTGTCGGAAAATATTGGGATTTTGTCGTCAGCCAGCAACATGACTTTTTTTCACAGTGAAAAATGTGCATTTTTTTCGTACGCGTGGTTGCATCCATGGCAAATTGTGTAGAGACTGAAAACTATTGCATGTTTGTTTCACGATATATTCCTCAAAAACGTTATTTCATAGCTGATTAATTTTCAATAAACATAAAACAATAAAACAGAAACTGATATCATACTTTTTTAGAGTTCCGTAGTAAACTATAGGGAACCCTTACAGTTTCACCATGTACGTCTGTCTATCCTTCCGCGGTCTAGCGCTTAGACGTATAATGCTAGAAAGCTGTAATTTGGAATGTATAGGTACAGTACTGACATAGTGGTAGAACCACGGTAGAACAAAAATTTGAAAAATATTTTTTTAGGGGTGTCTTCCCACAATTCATTCAAAAACAATTCATTCATTCAAAACATTCAAAAACAATTCATTATCATGAATTGTTTTTTTCGCCCCGACCCCATGTCTTTTGAAATCATCGGGAGTGTGGGAAGATCATTCTTCGATACAACTATCCGTTTCGGAATTATTTACATTTATCGTTATACGCGGTGGTCCCCCCCACCACTTTCACCGAAAGTCTTATGTTTAGAAATTACTAGTTGCCAATAAATAGCCGATGAACTTATAAAATATTTTTTCTTTGATGAAAACTTACAAATGTGATAGATTACGTTATTGAACTCATTAGCAAGCACGTAGAGCACAGCAAATACGGTGCGTGGACCAACACGCTCTTGACCGGTTTTTAAAATTAATATTATTTAATTATAGAAGTCGAAGGCTATTGTGTTATCAATACAAGCACAGTGAAATTGACAAACTTATTACGTAGTAAAGTTAATTTCATTGTTACCGTTCCCATAGGAATATTATTTAACAAATAGATTTATCATTGAGAAATTTTGTACAAACTTTGTCTTTGTCTATGCTCTCTTGTATTGCTAACAAAGCTAGACTCCATCAAAACGACGTTTGGAGTGGAAAATATGTTGTAAGCAATATCGATTTAAGTTATTTAATTTTATTTGTTACAAATTTTATGACCGAAATAGGTAGGTAGGAAGAAATTTATTGGTTTGTTATGTTATTTTATCTACTGTAAACAGACTCACTTTGTTGAAGTCTATCATAATTCAATGTAAATGGTAAGACAAATATTAATTATGAAATAAAGTTATCATGAAAAAAAAACACGAAATTAATCACATTTGCGGTTATAGTACCTTTGCATATTTTTAATAAACAGAATTCTGCTCTCAAAATTAATTAAAAAAGTAACCAAAAATTAATATTAATAATTGTAGAGAAAGCCACAGTGACAGAAACAAAGATGAAAAGCCCGGTGACCCAGAAACCTCGGCCTTCCATGAAAAAATGAGCGCAAAAAGTCAAAGGCGAAGTTGTGTGTCACAGTTTAAAATATATTGCAACTATTATAGTTGGAAAGAAGTGTTGAGGGAAGAAAATGGTTTTATCCATATAACATCATTGAATGTATCAAGGTAATTTACAGACGACTCTGTTACACATTTGAAAAAGAAGAAAATAATCTCCAAGAATATGATGTCTATCCCTCACGCGACGGAGAGAAAGATGATTGTTTAAAAATTCAGTCACCAAATAATCCTAATGTAAATAATCCATTTAGGTTTAAGAAACTTTGATAAAAATTATTTATCTTGTAGAAAATAAAAATAAAAACATGAAGATATTTAAAATGCTTATACACAGAGCGAAGTAAGACGAACATAAGACACTGATCCGCAATTTACAAACCAATTTCCTCGAGCTTACTTAATTAATCTCATAAAATTGTCCAGGGAATTGCTGAAATTGACATAGGAAGGCCTGACAGACGTTATTCCGAAGCCTTAAAGAGCTGTACACACCAAAGCTGCTGACATTGTCTGCTTCATAAAAGATCACTGTAAGTATAACCGACAACCGACGAAAATGTGCGACTTTTAGGCACACATACATCGTGCCTTCAAGGTGGAAGTAATAATTATATGAATAACTACATCGATCATACATTTTTATACATGGTCCGAATAGAAATTTATACTACAAACATCTGTCAAGCGATGCTCATTAAAGGTACTAGATAATGTTTACACAATGTGTAAGTTCACGGATTTTAGTATGTAGACGCCGTTAAAATAGTGCAACGATGACATGGTGAAAACGATGGTATATATCACTATATTCATGCGTCGGCAGGCTATGTCAGCCGCTGTCATTGGCTTTTAGTGTGTAGAGATCTTTACGTCTATAAATCTCTTAGGGCTAGAGAAATTAGCAAAGGGCATCCAATAAAGACGAATGACGCATCATTTGTACCTCAATTACAAGTGACCGGTCCGGCTCCAGAGGTTACCGGTCTGATTGAGATGGCTTGATAGCAGGTAATAAATTACGTTTAAAGCCTGCTTCGTTATTAATTGTAGCGAAAAGATCGACCAAAACGAGATATTGTGTCATTTATTAGATGAAGATTAAATTAATTTATTAATATGTGTGGTCGATGGTTTTATAAAAGCAATGTAAAAATATATTAAGATTTGTCTTATAATATGCCGAGAAGTTAAAAATAGTCATCTTTCAGAGACATTGAGTTTTGCATCCGTATCAAGACATTAGGAAACCGGCCGAATATGGAAATTGTGTGTTTTTTATGAACCGCAGAAAAATTAACTAAGGTTAATGATTTTGCCGAAAAATCCTTGTACATTCGACATGTATCTATAATATGAAAATTCAAAGTCCTGACTGTCTGACTGACTTAAGTATATATCAACGCACAGCCCAAACCGCTGGGTCTAGAGATTCCAAATTTAAAGAATGTAAGTTCCTTACAACGACGTGTAGGGGTGTATTATAAATCTGCAAGAATTAAATCAAAAGTTGTTTAAAATAATGTTTTTAATATAAACCAGTATCTCCAGAAAGTCTTACATGATATTTTTTCAAAAGCTCTAATGTAAATGAAAGCTTGGCAAAGCGTATTTTTACAGTATCGCGTCTGCCTTTGATATCCCCTTTGTTGCAAACTTCAGTAAGCTACTTTACTGATATAAAAACATGTGTAACAACAAGATAAATAAATAGAAATAGAACACAAAGAAAACATCACTAACATTTATCAGTAAGAATAAAAGAAGATCTCGATGGCGTCGCTGTGTGTCGCACTCTAATATGAACACGCAAGTCAAGCGACGTCGACCCTAGCCAGTGCTTGGATGGGTTTCGTTCGTCGTGCTTCTGCGTGCTTCGGAGGGCACGTTAAGCCATCGGTCCCTGCTGTTATCGGTAGATGACAATCGTTAAGTCAAGTCGGTGGCCTTCTGGCGGACCAATCCGCATTGGAGCAGCGTGGCAGAGTACGGTCTAGTCCCTTTCGATGGAAGGAAGACCCGTATCCCTGCAGTGGGGTGATTATGGGTTGATGTGATGATACAAGTTTCTGATTTTGTTAATTTGGAATTGGTTGATTTGGTTAAAAAGTGTTTTAATTTTGGTCTCTGTCTCCCTATTCCTTGCGTACAACTCTGATCTGAGATGTATATCGTACTACATCGATTTAATAACAAAAAAATATAAATTTTATTGCAGCAAAAGTTTTCAGGCAACAGTGTTTACCCTGAGACACAGAATTCATAATAGTACCTGAGTGATGACCTGGGATCGTCAGCTTGTAAGTCCTCAATCTTCTATCATAAAAGAAAAATCAATAAATCAATTAATGTTCTAATGAAGTGCTATCGTAAAACGATATAATAGACATAATTGGAAAGGTATTTGAGTAAGTATTTTAATTTACCACTATTGTTGTGTTTGGCCACAACACTTTTGGGATCAGCCAGCACAAATGTATGTAATAAGATCACTTATGTACTATACCAATCCCGTAGTTCCTTTCATGGGCACTAAGCAATCTCCATCAGTTTACAACTACATACAATTTCAACTATATCGATTAAGTAATTTTATCGGGAAAATAATGAAAAGGCAGACAGAGAATTGACGAACTTAAGAGTTTATGCAAAATTTCATCCGGAAAGGATGATCAGTCAGTTAGGACTTGGCTTTAATATCAAAATTTGTAGAACAGGAAACTGTACCTCTCAACTTATCAGATAGTGGTAGTCTTTCCCCATTGGTAGTCTTACCCCACCTTAATTATTATTTTCATAGGTTGCATCGTCTAAACCTTCCATGTTCTTTGTCAGACATATAAAGTATCAATAAATAATCGACTGATAACGCGTTTACGTACATTCAATGCGGTATTTTCTGATTACAACCATTATCGTTATCTATTAATGTTAAAATCAATATCTACATAAAATCATACAAAATTTAATATACTATGGAACTACTATCGAGTATGAGGTAAACCATTTGTATTTGTAAGTGGCATAGACGTAACCACACGTTCAATTTAAGCGTAGTCTCCCATCTATTTGGAGTGTTTAGAATTTTAGTTGAAATAATTTCTTGAATTAATTTAATTCTATTAAGTTTATCATTTTAAACTATTAATTTCTCATCTTTATTATTTGAATGACATACAGCCAAATTCTGAAACGCGTTTTAATTTTAAATACACGTGAAATCTCAAGCTATCTCTTTTTTTATTCTTAATGTAACAGTGACAGCTATAATTCATTGTGTCGTGTGACTTTAAAAACGTGTTTCAGAAGCTAGCTGTATATCGCTATGATGAACGGTTTGACATAATTATAAAGCTAAAGTTTTGTGCTAGGATAAATATATTCTTAGTGATTCGTGTGTTTTATTGGGAAGTAATACAATATAATTAAATGAGTGGTTTATCCAGCAAGTTGACAATGTCACAATCTTTTGATATGGGTAAATGATCTTTGATTTTAATTATTCTTGTCAATTTAAACGTCGCCCCTTATTAATAAACAACATCACATCAGTTCAGGTTTAACTAAAAGTCTCCGTAAGAATGATAACGATGACAAAACATGTTTTTGTTAAGTCTGAGTTGATTTTTGTTTTTAATAGAGGAATGAGAATTTTACAGTTTCATCTAGATAGCTGCTAGGCTACAATACCAGCGTTGAAATGAATCGCACTTGCGTTTCTCTCGAAGTCGGGCGCTGTCGCCAATTCTCAAACGGGTTCTATCATTCAGTCAGAGCAGTACGAATATAGATTACATGAACTACAGTGGACTGTAATATCTCCGTAGCTGCTAGACAAGAATACTGGTCAGACAAAACGTGCGCGGCCCTACGTCCTTGCCTTAAAATAGACACTTCGACACTGTCGCCAAACAGATACAAACAGCTTATCACTCAAAATGGTACCACGATTACGGTGTAATCATTGCATATACAATAATCCAGTGTATACTAAGTGTGTAACAGTATTTGACGTGGTCTAGTTTGTTACGTTGGCTACGTCTGGTGTTATTTTAAGAATGTCGTCTACAACGTCACTGACGAACAAAAAGTGTTAGTTTATTATTAGTCTGTATTTATTTTGTGTATGTGAGCTACTAATTTCATTTGATAGTGCTTCAGTTTTTTAAGTGACAGATAATCTTGTATCGGAAATCATTAAAAGTCGGTACGATTTGTGTTTTACTTATAGTTTGATGTGTGCTTGTACTAATTCAATTAGTCTCATTATTCAATCTAATATTTCTGAACGAGATTCATTAATGTTAGAGCACCGTCTAGAATTTATAAAAGTTTAATTTTACTTAAACAAAAATGTAAGATTTAAAAAGATTTGCAAATTTTTAGAAAGCACTCTAGTGCTAGAAAGTTTTGTGCGTGTAATTAGAATAATAATAGCAGTAAAAACTTTTAACTCACCAATAAATTTTATACGATTCTATGTATTTTTGCATCCACGTGAACTACGTAAAAAAATTACAGTTTTGGTATTAAACTCTCTAAAATCATAGTATATTACCGACTCAGAATGTCTATCATTCTTTCATGTTCTGTCATTGCTTCCTGCTACGTTTTAATGTAACACTCTTTAGCAACCATTAAATAAATCATGATTGTCATCACCATCTCAGCCACTCATGTGGTTGTCCGCAGCTGGACATAGACTTACCCCCAATATTTCCAGTACCATTAATATATTTTCGTCCACCCATATTAAGTAGTATTAGAATCAATAACAAAAATACATCGGAAAATAAGTTGAAAAATTAAGTTGACCTTGTACTCGTTCCGTTTGAAAACTGTGGAAAGAAGCCACGTGCGTTTGGGCGGAATTTCCACTATTGAATATTGCTGCTATTGTGGCATACTTTTGCTTCTTTCGCAAACCTGAGGATACTAGATTTAGTGTCAACTGCAGGTTAGATGGTTTCAGTAATTACAGGCCACCTGACGGTCACAGACTATGAACTATCAATGATTTATCGACAACGGTCGTGACCGAGTAATATCATCTCTGGAATACAGAGAGACTCAAAATTTTTAGACCTATCCAAATAACGACTGACGTTGTTATTGCTGGACTTTTTCATTACCGTGTACTACTCATACATTCTTACCGATCATTAAGTTTGTCGTGAACGACGCCATCGGGCTTTTTGAATCTTGTTAAGGGACACTGGACATGACTTTTCTATCAGCATTTATCTACAGCATTTTCTATCAGTCAATCGATTTTAATTTGTTTTCAGTAGTGCTAACCAACCTTCTCGAGACTGACCACTACGAGAGTCTCATAAAGGACTTGACATGCAAAAAATGCAGCAAATATATGAAACCGCCGATATATCTATGCGTGGATGGACACAGCATATGTGGCATATGCTTCGAGAAGAGCTACCAATGTCATGTTTGTCGAGTAAGTTCTTTTTAAGAAAAAGTTGTAGTTTCAAATAAATAAAACATATTAATAAAATGTTACCAGATTTCTCAGACGTATGTGTAAAGAAATGTCTAAGTTTCCTGACTGAATGAAAGTCTGTATGACTTAGATTTAGTAAGTGTCTAACTGATCAACGATGACCAAACCCTTGGACCTGATTAGGGAGCTGAAATCTTGCAGATGCTCCTTTATAATGTAGACAAAGTATAAGTTGGAATTTTCCAAAAATCCCATGGAATAGCGGTATCCGCTACCAACAAAATTTTCCCAATATTCATACAATACGTAGACGTGAAAAGAAATGTCTTCTTTCATAAAGTTTCTTTAATTATTGAAAGAAGACAAATCGAAATCCAATTTTTTTAAACATCTTTATATTTTTTGGAAATGGTCACTGTTCGTGCGTCGTCTACCGTACTGTCGACGCACGAGCGACCAATTCATTTTTTGTTGCTGGTTCATTGAGATCATCCAATTGGAGTGAGAAGAATGACGTTTCTTCTGACCTTATTCGCAAGGATAAGTGTTGTACTACAGACTAGCAAGAAATATTATCTAATATTAAATAAAAACCTACATAATCTTTACAATAATCTAGTCACTTTTAAAGTCAAACTGGTATCTATACCAGGAATCATTAGATAAAATAATATTTGTTTCGTATCTATTAATAGCAAAAGCAAACAAATCAATGTTAACGATAATAATGAAGTAAAATTATCAATTTATAGATAACAATTTGGAAAATGACCTAATTGTTCTTTGTATCGTGATTTTAAACTAATGTTATAATTTTGTAATTGCAATAATTATAGTGAATTTTCATTTGATTTCATAGGAAGAATTACAAAATGTTTAGTATTCTACTTTTTGTGGTAGAAAGGCTCCTCATTGAGTTCTACGCTTTTATGGAGTCATGAATTTCCATAACTTATGTACATTATGATATAAGTAATAGAAAATATCCAAAAACCACGACAAATAAAAAATTGTCACCACGTATTTGCCAGTAAATCCGTCATTCGAGTTACCACCAGGTTTGACCACCAGGTTAAATAAATTATAAATAATATTTCTCTCATCAATTACAGAAAGAGTTCTCTCAAATCCGACCAATGGTCCTGGAATCCCTGGCCAACAAAGTGCTGTTCCCTTGCACGAACGAGGGATGTCCAAAACACGCCACACTTAAAACTTTGGAGAAACACAGCCCTAATTGCCAGTTTCGTATCATAAACTGCTTTATGTCCAGAGTTTATGGTAAGTAAAATGAAATTATGTCAATAGATTTTAATATCAAAACGGCATTTTTGGCTTACCACCACAAATTTGAGTACAAAGATTTATTGTAAAATCCAGAATCGTCAATCATAAATTGAGAATGGGGAACGTTTATAATTTTATGGCCTGAAACGCTAATGGGTCTGGCTAAATAAATGCCATGAGTGTGCTCGATCTCAGAAATCGTTACAATTTGAACTGGAATTCAATGCCAAAATTATTTCTAATGTTGTCCATGTGAGTCATAGTAAAACAAGATTATAAGAATAATATAAAACTTCCCAAATTCTTCTAAAGACAATGTTTAATAAACTTTTTTGGACTCGCGGTTGCAAATGGGGTTGCAAATTGATGATTTCTCAATAGAATGCTATTAACTCGTTTATTCTTACAGACAAAATATATTTTCATTGTTGGCATCTGGAAAGATTTAATATCTGATTATATTTGTCGGCATTCGAGGCTATTATTTTATTTCAAATTGCTGTCTCTCATGATGCAAAAGATGGAAGTCATTCCAATCCTTTCTACTCCGTCTAATGCCATTCTGATTAAATATCAACTCTATTTGTCCTCCAAGACGTCATTGAGCTGTTGTGAATCTGTGGTCGTCAATGTGGCTATTTATGGAGATACAACAGTGGAATGTGTGATGGAATATATTCTCAAAGGTTATTAATTTATATTGTATCAAAGACTTTCGTTCCACAGGTGAATGTCAATGGGAAGGCCGAGCTGGTGAATGGTTGGAACACTGTTTCTCAGACCATAAGAAAAGGGTCACTGAACTGCCTTTTATGACTGTTAAAGATAAATGGGACCCCAAGAGGACTGAGCCGGTTTTGAACTACCTCCTGTTGAAGTGCTATGACAAAGTCTTCAATGTTTACCAGATTTATGATAAAAGAGGAGGTAAATTTTTGTTCTAACATAAGATTCTATTTCACTTTGATGTTCTGCGAGGGAGTGGTACTGCTCTGGTCGAGCCAACCCATTTACGAGCCAACCAGCTGAGCACTACCACACAAAAAATCTAAGAAAGTATTTAAAAGACCGATGGTAATTAAACCCGTCAAAACTCAAACTAAAGAATAGAAGGAATACTTATGAACATATCGGTAGTACATTCCTCAGACATCAAGCTACCCTTCGTCACAGTCCGTCAATAAATTTTGAACTGTTCGTTCTTGAATTATAAGATTCAAGGTTGAAGATATTTCACAGTTAAAATAGATTGATGTCGGTACTATTTGTACGACAAATTGTTGAGTGTTAATTCGGCATAATATCTTTCGCTTTCAACATATTCATTATAATAAACCATTTTCATTGCTCAGTTTGCAATATTTTAGTATGAAACAAAACAAATTAAAGAGATTATTCTATTCTCGCCACCTCATTTTAATAAACTGGAATATTCAGTTAAGTAATATAATTTCTGCAACTTCATAAATCCAAAATTATTATGTTTTACTATTAAATTTATAACAAAGCTTTAAATTACTTGGATTAGTGTACCGACGAGCAAAAACCGCGCTTTAAAATTAATTGTCTCGCCTTCATAAATATGATTTGTGTGTAAATATGAGCAAGCTACAAGAGTTCGGTTTAAAAAAATGTTTGAATAGTGAGATTACTTAGTGCACTGGATAAATAATTAAAAAATCGTTAAATAGGTCTGTTTTCTTTCTGGTTTGTGAAGATGTGATGGCAGATTTTCCATGTAAAAATCAGTCTCGCCAAATCCCTTAGACTTGGGTGGCAAACCCCGCTAATCCTAATGATAACTAAAGGAAAAAAATGTTTCATTTAGAATAACAACTATCCGAATTTTGTATTTCAGGAAGAATGATGTGGACAGTACTTGTAAATGATGATAACGCAGAAAAGTTTTATTTTGAAGTGGACATATTCCTGCCAAATATACCTTGCAAAAGGATTGTTTACAGGCAAGTATAAACACGTAAATTAGAAGCTTTACTTATATTTTACAGAATGTTTAATATTCTGTTTAGTTGTACTAGTCGCCAACACGGCTGAGCCGCGCAGACGTAAAACGAAGTTCGAAACACACTCTTAACTCAGTGTATAACAACAATCAATTTTCAATTGTTTTATAAACTGTGAGTCCAAATTGTGGCGCTATTCTTCTAACAGTCCTTTACTACACGCTCAATGCTTAGCTCCTCGCTTGCGATTATGTGGTCTGACCTGGCAGTCTTTCCCGATTTTTCATTCGCCAAAAAACTGACAAAACAAACCGCCGCCGCGCTGTCACGACGACCACGGCGATTAGCGACAAGTATTGTGGTCGCTTTACATGTCTATGTCTCGTCGAGTATATGATAAAGACCTAAGAACGACATATTTTTAATTAAAAAAAGTTTATCTATAGACGATATAGATATTGCTTTAGTCTGTAAAATATGATAAAAAAAATAGAATGAATAAAAATAGGTAAAATGTGACCTAATCACACATTATAAAATATTTAAAAAAATAGTCACACAACAGTCGTCAGGCTGCAGGCTGAGTAACGTTGACCTAAATATGAATGGATAATCGATGCACAGAAAAAATAATTAGCGTCGTTCGCAATCAGAATCAGAAATAAATTCATAATGTTTATTTCAATACTTAATGCGCAGAATTTTACTGTGAATTATGCATTAGTTACTAAGTACTGGTAGTTTAACGAATCACACGAAATCTAATCTCTAAATCATGCAGTTTGAAGTATAACCGCTTGCATGAAGCCTTAATAAGGCTCCGGACGTAAAACCAGAAATGAAACACCAGAATTTATAGCCACAATCTTCCTCTTGTAAATGATATCATATCGCTTACAAAGTTTGCCCAAATTTATATTTATTTCTCTGGGGAGGTTTACAAATTGTGTAATTTCAGTAAAAAATATTTAATATGCCCCCGTAGGTTTATATCTTTTTGTTTATTCATAAAGTTGTTTCAACAAATCATCGTGTCATTTACTTGACAGATTAAATTTTACATTGATGTGGCATTTCAATTACTGTAATACATAAACAACAATATTTTAATATCATTGCACACAATACGCATAGTGGTATGATCCATTACAAAGCAAAGCACGATTAAAGGTCGCTGTATACGCAACGGGATAATACTTCGGACGGGACGGGGACGTGACTTTTTAGGTCGCTGTATACGTACGGACGAGAAGTTAAATATTAGTTCCATACAAAATGTACGTGAATATGCATATGTCGCGGATACACGGACGGGACGGGAACGTGGTCGTGTCGAACAAAAAGTCACGTCCCCGCCCCGTCCGAGGTATTATCCCGTTACGTATACAGCGACCTTTAGTAGATTTGCAATCTAATACAAATATTTTATCCTACTAATATTATAAAGGAAAGTTATGTGTATGTTTATTACTTCTTTACTCTCAAATTGCTGGATCAATATTTATGATATTTGGTAGCTGATACCTTGGGTTCACACATAGGGTATTTTTTAGCCCGAAAAGTACGCGATTCCCGTAGGATTTGATCAAAAGTCTGATATAGGTGGCGCTGCTGTGCATAAATAAATACACGCAAACGAAGTTGCGCGGGTTTTACTAGTGGATAATATCTAAGCAAAGTTAGCACGATTTAGCAGCTTTGCAATCGCATACCTATTTATGTATTTATATGTGGTTTTCTTTTGATTGCAGACGTCCATGCAAGTGTGAAAAGGACGCTGACTTCCTAGAACACACACAAAACGTTTACATTCCAGTGGAAAACGTTTTCTCTATGCTCGATGAGTCAGAGTCTATGAACTATACTATCAGAATTGGTGAGCATAATACATCAGCATAATATAAATCATATAAACTGTAATTTGTAAATACAGTGGGGCAATTCACGTAACAAGAACCGATTCTAGTTCGATTCAACGACACTCGCTGTCTCACTGATACAAAATAGGAATTGAACAGGACAGCGTGTGTCGTTGAATCGAACTAGAATCGGTTCTTGTTACGTGAATTGCCCCACTGGGGTCTAGGCTCCGAATATGATTTTGTCCCATTCGGCGTCGAGACCCTTGGTCCGTGGGGTTCTAGCGCTGTAAGACTTTTTAAGGAAATAGCAAAAGGGTTAGTTGACATCACAGGAGACCGAAGAGCTGGCGCTACCTCCGACAAAGAATGAGTGTAGCTATTCAAAGGGGGAACGCTGCCAGTATCTTCGGAACCTTGCCTAAAGGGACTGCTTTTAATAATATTTATTTTTTATGTTTTTAGTTATAGGTTCATTTGTATTTTAAATATGAATGTAGTTTGTAGTATTATATTATTATTCGTTATTAATTCTCATGTTAAATAAATAATAATTTTGATTTATAATGTACACACGGTGTGTACACACCTGTACACACTATATCTCTAGCAATCAGAATAAAACCATTCCGTTAAATATATATTTTTGTTATACGATAGATAACCAGTCATCTGATTGAAAGTGTTACCACCACTTAAGAGCAATTCCAAGTATTTATCAACGTTGCCCACTCAAGATATGTGGAAATATAAATCGTATATTAATCCAGGATAATATCAAAATTGTCTTGTTCTATTTGTCTTTTTTGTCACATCTATAAAATATAATTGACTTGATCTTTTTAAAGGGGTATTTTAAGGTTCGGGTATAGGCTACTCTTAATACCAGAATACATCTTATCCCCAACTTTTTTTTTATCCACGTGAGAAACGGTTACATACAATACAATTATAATTGTCTTTGTTTTCAGGAGAGGTAGAAAACCTACCATTGCTTGAGTCGCCGACAGAGAGCGAAAGCCTAATTTTGTTAAATCAAGATGAAGACATTAAAGAAATTGACCAGAAATAATATATTAGAGAGAGAGAGAGAGAGAATATACTTTATTTGCAATATACATCTTTAAATAATACAACATACGGAAAGCTTATAGACTAGTATATGTGCAACAAGGCGGCCTTATTGCTAAAAGCAATCTTTTCAAGGCAACCTTAGGGTAACGAATTTCTGAATGGAGTGGGCAGGGTCAACAAGATGCAATAACACAATATAGGTACTAAAGCTAAATAAAATTATTGCTAAATAAAAATAATAATAAAATAAAAAAATTAATAAAATATATAAGTCAGTATTCATATAATATACTGTATATATAATATATAATTACACATACATAATATAAATACAATATAATAATATATTATACATATTGTCGGTGAATTGATAGCAATCAAGACGCAAGAAAATGATTTTTTACTTGTCGTTTAAATATAACGATAGACTTGGCAGTTCTAATAGTCACTGGTAAACTGTTCCATAGTCTGATAGCTTGGACGGTGAAGGATTGATCGAAGAATTTGGAAGAATGAACAGGGATTAGAAGAGTGAGTTTATAAGTGGATCGGAGTGCTAGGCTATGAGATGAAGAGGTAAATGTAAAGCATTCTTTAAGATATGAAGGAGCTCGCGGATTAAAAAGAATAGTGTAGAGGAAGGAAAGTATGTGAATGTCCCTACGCTGCCGAATGGAAAGCCATTTCAACTTAGCTCGATAATCAGAGACGTGGTCGAATTTGCGTAAACCAAAAATAAACCTAATGCAGAAGTTTTGCAAGCGATCTAACTTATTAAGTAAGTCAACATTAAGATCTGGATACGATGCATCAGCATAGTCAAGGATGGGGAGAAGAAGGGATTGTGCTAGAGAAACTTTGGTGGCAGTGGGCAAGAAATTTCTGAGGCGTCGAAGTGACGCAGAAGAGGCAAACATCCTCCTACTTACCTCAGCCACCTGAGACTTCCAAGACAATGTAGCATCCATCACTATCCCGAGGTTTTTAACGGTGCTTTTAAAAGGGATGCAGATGCCATCAAGCATAACCGACGGGATTTGTGAGCTATCAAGTCTAGAAATAAACGCCTGGCTACCTACAATAATGCACTGCGATTTCGCGGGATTAACTTTCAGACCAAAGCGCTTACTCCAGGATGAAATAGAGTTCAAATTTACATTAGTCTCATCAATAGCCAAAGCAATATCATTCAGAGATGTTTGACAGTAGATTTGTAAATCATCTGCGTAAAGGTGATAGGAAGAAGTAAGTGAAGTAGTGATAGAGGAAATAAAAATAGCAAATAATAGAGGAGACAGCACACCACCCTGCGGCACGCCAGCTGTCGTATCACACCAGGTAGAAATTTGGTGATCAGTTTTGACACGTTGCCGACGCCCGTACAGGTAATTATGAAACCAATCACACACTGCCGGAGATATGTTAAGAGATGACAGAACTCCTATCATGATATCAAAATCAACGGAATTAAAAGCGTTACTAAAATCGAGTAAAGTTAATACAGTGAGCTGTTGATTTTCCATGCCACGTCTAATGTCGTCAGTAATTTTGACTAAAGCAGAGGTCGTACTATGACCAGGACGGAAACCAGATTGGAAAGGATTATGTATATCGTTAGAATTAAGGAACTCATTCATATTACCTATATTACTTACCATAATTTTATAAATTTATAAATTTTAAAAGTGTTATCAGTGAAAATTGTTGATATTTTAAATTATTAAATGATTTATTTTCGCAATTTGTTTTTAAGTTCACATGACAAGCGGTACTCGAGGTTTTTGTCGACCTTAATATACTATGACGTATTTCTTAGTACATAGCGGAGTTTTAATCATGCAAAGTTTAATTCTGACCTGCAATGAGGTCAATCGACATGAACGCGGTTTGGCATCGCGTTTGGTGCATATTGTTTAACATCTCTTGTTGGCTACCGTACGTCATAAAAACCGGTATTTAAATAATATTTTTGAAAAATACATACATTCATACAATAATATAAAATAATAGTTTCAGGCACATGTCTGGATTATGCTCATAATTTAGAACCTGCAATCGTTACAGATAAGCCAATTATGTTAAAACAGTATTTGAAAAAAACGAGAAAAAAAAATAAAAATAAAAATACTTTTGAATATATTAATAAAGTTAACGGTTAGGTTTATAATTTAATCACTTTATACCATTTCCCACTTCTCGTGGGAAACACCCACGAAAACTTCCCTTTGATACGTAAATGAAAGATCCTTTCAGAGCCCTAATTAAGTGGCAAGTTTGGGCAGGCCCTTTGTAGCTTCATTGAGGTTCTTTTAAAAAATAATCAGCCTGTTATATATAATCCACTGATTTATTAATTCGCAAACTTATTTTGTTCTAAAGTTTCCTTAACACTCCATGATATTTAACCATTCTACTGTTAGACCGTTAACCGAATAATGTGTTTCGTTCCAATCGTCTCGTTTTGTAGACAGTATAATACTCACAGTTGCTTTTAACTGTCTGCATCATTAAAAAAAACTTAAAATATTTATCTACAGCATACAGTAATACATTTTTTTATTACGGCAAAATATTGGCAAATATATTTTTTATTTATTTATTTATTTATTGCATTACATGTGACACATACATTATATTACTGTACATAATACATAGCAGTCATCTACATGCACCTTTTAAGGCATAGCAACTTGAGTAGAAATAAATTAAAAGTAAAAAAATATATTTAAAAACAAGCTTTTATTTAATTGCGCTAAAAAGAATAAAATAAACTTTTCTTTTAAAATTTTAACTATCAACTTATAACGTCATTACACAATTTATATGACATAAAAGCTTGTCGCGAGATTTAATTACTAACATTTACTCGTAGTACGAATAAATGTTAGTTCGATAATTATGTTTTCCTAAACAGGTAAATCTCGCGACAAGCTTTTATGTCATATAAATTGTGTAATGACGTTATAAGTTGATAGTTAAAATTTTAAAAGAAAAGTTTATTTTATTCTTTTTAGCGCAATTAAATAAAAGCTTGTTTTTAAATATATTTTTTTACTTTTAATTTATTTTTTACTTTTTAGTTATCACTGGACAGGTTTCGCAGTGCCATCTATTGTCGAGGGGCGGTACTTGTCTAATGAATTTATTTGTTACTAGCGAAACCCGCGCAATTTCGTTTGCGTGTATCCCGCTTTCCCGTGGGAATTTTTAAATTTTTCTCTCCGTAAGAACCATCCTCGTACTTCAAGGAATATTCTAAAAAAAAAATCAGCCAAATCGGTCAAGCCGTTTTCATGTTATGTCGTGACAACGGAAAACGGGTTTCATTTTTATATATATAGATAGATAACTAGCACCAGCAATTTGAATACCTATATAATTTCCTGATTTTACTACAGTCACCCTGCGACAAACTAAAAGGGGTTTATGTACCCATCAAAAATAAAATACCGACCAAGGGCAAGTAGAACTCGCGCATGAGGGTTCCTTCCCATAATCATACTAGTCATCATCATCATCATCATATCAACCCATAATCATCCCACTGCTGGTCTCAGGTCTCCCTTCAATCGAAGGTGATTAGAGCGTACTCTGCCACGCTGCTCCAATGCGGATTGGCAGAGGTCGGTGTTTTCAAACCGCCCTAAGGCCACCGACTTGGCTTAACGACTGTCATCTATCGACAACAGCCGGGACCGACGGCTTAACGTGCCCTCCGAAGCACGAAGAAGCTCGAGATAACGAAACCCATCCAAACGCTGGCTAGGGTCACCGTCGCTTAACTTGTGTGTTCATATTAGAGTGTGACACACAGCGACGCCATCGAGCTCCTCATACTAGTCATACTATCATACTAATATTATAAATGAGAAAGTGAGTTTGTTTGTTTGTTATTCCTTCACGGCTTGACTAATCAGTTGATCATTATGAAAATTTGTATATGTCAGGGGTACAGAGCCCAACATAGGCTACCTTTTTACCCGTGAAAGTATGTCAATCCAAAGGGAAAATATTTTTTCTACTATAAAGGGCGCTGTATGGGATGCTATCGGCCAACAGATGGCGCCACAAGTCGCGCTATGGGTTGTTTTGTTGTCAAACGAGATCTGTCATAAAATTAACGCGAGCGAAGCCGCGAGGAAAAGCTAGTAATAGATAAAATACATTTTAATTCATAACCGGTATAAAAGAGCCATGTACCAATGTAAAATGTACCAAGGGTAGGGTCACATTATATTGGTTGTTTAAAGAAGAAGAAGTAACTACAAATTTACGATTTTCAGATTTATTCCTGTACTTGTACTACATCATCTTGCTTCTTGCCAAATTTCATGATTCTAGGACAACCGGAAGTACCCTATAGGTTTTTGGTCGGAACTGTTTTATACGAAAAACGGAACACAAAAGGCTGTATCGTAATTTTGTTATCATAATATTGTATTGTCATCTGATCTACAGTTTTAAGCAAAATTTCAGCTCAATCGGTCTACGGGAAGTGGTTCAAATTTTCGTTCCAAGATTCCACCCTTCCATACATACATACATTCATACATACATACATACATACAGGTCAAGTTAAATAAAAGCTTTTAAAAGAGAGGCAGACATTTAAATTAGTTTATCTTCCAGATATTCATTGACGCTATAGTACGCTTTATTAATTAGCAATCGTTTAACTGATTTTATAAATGAGTTGAATTGATCTATCGATTTCATTTTACTAGTGAAACCCGCGCAACTTCGTTTGCGTGTATTTATTTATGCACAGTAGCGCCATCTATATCAGACTTTTGATGAAATCCTACGGACATCGCGTACTTTTCAACCGACTTCAAAAAAAGGAGGAGGTTCTCAATTCGACCCGTATGTTTTTTTTTCTATGTTTGTTACGCGATAACTCCGCCAATTATGAACCGATTTGAACAAATCTTTTTTTTTTCGGCTTATAGGTAATACCTCAAGGGTGGTCCCATGAAGTCGGTTTTATTTTTAAAAAAAAGTTAATTATCGGGATAAAAAGTACCCTATGTCCATATGTAATCCAAGGTATCGGCTACATACCAAATATCATAAATATTGACCCAGCCATTTGAGCGTGAAGAAGTAACAAACATACACATAACTTTCGCCTTTATAATATTAGTAGGAAGTAGGATGTATAAGTTCTGGACCCAACTCTGGAATTACTTGCCGACGGCCAAATTCCCGACGCGGTGGGTCTGCTCCCCGTGCTCCTACCTTGGATGGAGTACGTGGGATGCGGACAAATCCGCTCCCCCTTGCATCCGTACTGGTGCTGGGGGTGGAGCGATTGAGGAGACAACCTCGTTAAAAAACAAGAGGTGGAGCCGGCCGCGCTTGGCTCGGCTCGGCTCGGCTGTATGATGAGCGGTGGTGGACTCGTTCGCTCGCTGATCCTCCCCAAAAGCGTCTTCGCCCCGACTGGTGTCCGGGCCTACTCCACCCGTTGATACCGGGGGCGACCTCCGTATGGTGGAACGCAGAGGCCCTGTAGACACTGGGTCTCGCCAACCCAGACACTGCGGGGGGCGTTAAGGGTTGGGTCACATGGGCGAATGAGACCACCCTGGAAGAGGGAGTGCGCGGTGGCGCAAAGTGTCACAGAGTCCACTAAGTACGTAGTGGACGCTGTGGCACTTGGAGTGGCGCAGGAGGCGCGGTGGAGGAAGAAAACCTCGTTAAAAAATTGAAGAAGAGGGGCCGGCGGCTCGCAGAGCCCGGCCAGCGGTCGCACGTTGTTGCGACCGCAGAGATGGAGGGGACCCTTGCCCAGCCGAGACGGCGAGCCGGGGAAGGCCCGTCGTCTTGAGGGGGCAATGGTCCTCGGTGTCGGCAGTGCACCTGGATGCGGTGTGCTGCTGACGGGGCGTTCCGGGGAGAGCGGGTCCGGCCAGTTTAACTTTGGCCGGACGGCCCTGGCGGGGTCGCGGATGTATCACAGTACCCGTGGCCCCGTCACTTAGGGGGCGAGTGGCATCCCGTCAGTTTTTTAGTGGTAAGTCCCACAGTCCCCACCGCATATTCCTCGGGCGGTGGGGCTGCTGCAAAGCATTTTTCTGACGATAAAAAAAAAAAAAAAAAAAAAGGATGTATAAGTTCTAGAACGGTGATGGCATATTTCATTACCTGTCCATAAAGGACATAACGTTCAATTTCTTAAGGCACACATATTTGTATTTACCCAGGTGAAGTTTATTCGGGAATCTTTCCACAGTCTCCAGGGATGTTTATAATGGGACAAGTTTTATTCCGTTTTGGGGTTGCAGAATTGATCGCGAGGGGTGAAAAAATATTTATACCTCGAAGAAAAAACATTATTTTCATTTATGACCATTACACGGATACGTCACAAAAACAACATTAAATTCCAGTGATTTTACTTTGTATCGTAAATAATTTATGAACTATTTATTTATTATAAACAACATTCTTTAAAAGTAAATAATTTATTTATGTAAGTAGAATTATTAATACTCTTCTTTTTTCTAACATCTAATACTGGTATTGGGCGCCAACAATTTTTTTTTGGAAGATACTGATATTCTTTGAATCATTTAATGTGCGTGAAAACTAGACTTTTGGAACATCTTTACGTGTTTGTATGAAGGACTTGACACCAACCGCGGCGCGAATCGGTAGCGGTTTTCATATAGCTTGACGCATCATTTTGCTTCGGTCCTACTTTTATCGTAACCATATTGTATCATAATAAAGCTACCTGGTAAGGACCAGGTTTGATTCAAATAACAAATATTAATTTTTACAATCAATTCGAATTCACTGATGCATGAATTGACAATGGTTAACGGTTGATTATCAAAGTTTGCATGCTTTCGTTTACGCTTCAAACCGAAGCGAGTAAACGAACCGAGAATTTTCTACTGATATAAAAGTACAGGATGTTTATTAACTGGAGGCATAACAAATTCCTTGAATAACATAAATTGAAAGCATTGAATATAAAAACATAGCCTTATAAAACCAGGCGTTTAAAAATTGTTTTCATTGGAATAATACATATGAATAAGCTGTTAAATGAAAATAACACTTTCAAATATACGTTCTGAAATTGCAAAGAATAAGAACGTGGAGGCCATATTTAAAAAACTAACCAAACATGCACGTGGGCTAGTTATTTAATTATTATTTCATACCATCCTGTGTTACGTTGCAATCGATCTCTGGCACAAACCATTAAACTTTAAGCGTACCGATAGAAAATATCGGAAATAAACCGGGACAAAGCAAAATATTCCTTTGCAAACTATTCCCGCCCAGACTTCATTTGCGAGCCTTCCATTCAGTTTTATTTTAGTTTCCACGTTTGATGAATGCAGTCTCTTTGATAAATATTTGTCGTAGATTTATTTAAGTGGTCATTAACGTGAAGTATTATTTAGTAGTTGTTTATTGAGAAAGAAAATTGCGACCACAAGTTAAAAAATATATATATCTTAATATCAATTCATTAGATGTACAAGAATTATGGTATGGAATCATCGTTGATCGTCAACTCCTCTCCGCCATGTCTATATCTCGCTAGAAGCCGTTGGTGTAAAACGGGCATTGGTCTACTGAGAAAAATCAAATCTTGACTCACAACGATGACCTTTGCCAATGGAAAAGAAAATAATATTTAAATATGGATGTAACATGTTAAGGCCGGACGGTGTTCGTTAGTAACAGCTTGAATCACGAATAGCAAATATTTCAGTTATTAAAGTTTAATTGAACTCAAATAACAAACTATTCTACTTTTTACTCTACTGAAACTTGTTGTTTAAACGAACAAATTTAATGTTTCTCCATTTTATAATACTCGCAGAAAATTAATATAATTCGAACGCAATAAATAAAATTGTTTTGTATAGAAAATTATGCCGTGATGAAAATTTGCAAGCGGATGCTGGAGTTATAAATTTCATGCTCTCATAATTGTGCGGTGATTTACTGCGTCATGCTGAACGGCACCAAAGTGGTTTTGTTCGATATGCCGATTGTGTCTTTCTCTGAGAATTATACAATGTAGGTTAAGTCGTTAGAATTGTCAAGACAAAAATTAAAAAAGCTTTGAAAAAAAATTAAGGATAAAACATGTGCTTCGCGATAAATCACTGCAACTATTTTAATTTATTTCTATATGTCAACAAGCCCACCACACATTCCCACCGATGTGTCCCCTGTGTAGCCAGGATCAACAACGGCGACCTCAGATTGACAATAAGCGATGAAGCTTATTGACGTCCCGGGGGAGAAAACTACAAGTGTCTTCGAACTCACAACGAATTTAATCAGAAAGAAGATAGTCGCAGTAGGAAGTACGGAGTTTTTATATGTAAGTATACTAAGCATCTAACTTAATACTTACAGATAAAGTGATAAATCCAAATATTATATGACATCTAGCCATTATGTATACCATAATACGTCTCCGCTCCGACTAGACGCAAAACTTTCATCTAAATCATTTATGAAAGCGGTTTATACACTTTAAAAGTAACAGACAAAGTTCATATTTATGTTATTGGAGAAGGATAAATTATGCTATTTGCAGAAATCTACGCAGACCCCTGGTATGCCTACCAGGTAATCCTGTTGCGACAAAGCCTATTTATGCAGCTTTCATACAGCCAATTGACACAATTTGAATTTCAAAGTCAAAGAGTCGTACAATTATAATAATCGCTGTCTATAACTGTAGTACAAATTGTAGCTTCGCGCCAGACAGGGTGGGTAAGAGACGTTTGACAACTCATTAAGCGGGACGCTCGGAATGTGCTTCATTATTTCTTGGCTTACTCGAATTACTAGCTGGCAGCTGTTGAAATGTTTTAAATTTAGATATTCTATCCTTTTAGTTATAAAATATGAATCCTAATGAATCATCGCGTGAAGTTGTAATGTTAAATTATAGCGCCTTCCTCGATAAATGGGTTATTCAACACTACAAGTTTTTTTAAATACGACCTCTGTAAGTATCCAATTTCATATTGGTTGTATTGGAAAAAAAATAGCGCCTCAGATTACCCAAACAAACATACCGTCAGCTCTATATAGCACAGATTTATTGTGACTTTTTACTCTTAATATTTTGTCTAGCAAAACGTGTTATACCGGCTAGTACTACGAATTCTAACTTAGAATCTAACAAAAGACTTTGCTTTGAGTGTTTAGACAATTGACACTGGATTCAAAAAGGATGTTTCATCGAACAAAACAGTTTGGTGCAGATATATTCCAGCACAGGAATTTTGAATCAGTTGTAAAGACGTTTCGTATTCTCTAGTGACTGAACACCACTGTACTGAAAGACAGAAGTTCGGCGTGATTGCGGCTGCAATGTTATCTGAGTTATTAGAAACGCGTTTGCCGGAATTACTTTTGAACATTGGTCAGGAAAATATTCGAAGACATTGAAGTAGTATATACTTAGCCTAAGTTTGAAATAAATCCGCCCAAAAAATTTAAATTTCTCATTCAAACTTTCATTATACTTTACAGTTTTCACCCCTTTAGTTAGGGTGATTTCAGGTATAAAAGTAATCTATATCCTTTCTCTTAAGTTCCATAAATCGTGGCTAAAAAACAAAACTTTATTTAAAACAATAACAATTTTTTAAATAGTTTGTGGCAGGGTGCCGGTAGCGCTAACACCCTACCAATTAGTAGTTTATATGTGAGCTCCTAAAGGAAAAGCCTGACCGTAGAATGTAATATGTTTGTAACTCAGAAGGGAATGAAGGCACAACACGATGACACTGAATGATTATATATTTACAACTTGAATTGTTACAAAGATTAATCAGCTAAGCAAATATAAAAACATTATTCAGAAATTCAGTAAGTGTCCTCCACCGATCAGGTGGGTCTTCGGGGTCACCAATGTGGCAGGGTGAACATTTGTCTCTATTTGTCGCAAAAGCAAATGTTAGCGGTTTGTGGTCAGTAAAAATTGCAAAAGGTCTGGCTTCGACCATGTGACGGAAGTATCTGATCGCTTCATAAACAGCTAGTAGCTCGCGGTCATATGGGCTGTATTTGGCTTGAGCTGAATTCAATTTGTGCGAATAAAAAGCTAAAGGTTGCCAGTCAGAGTCTTTGCGTTGCTGTAAAACAGCACCAATTGCACAATCGGAAGCATCAGTCACAATGGCTAGTTCAACGGAAGGATCAGGATGTGCAAGAAGGGTTGCATGGGATAAGGCAGTTTTGCAGTCAGTAAAAGCTTGGAGCATCTCAGGGGTCATGTCTACAGGATGAGCACCTTTAACCTTAGGTCCAGATAAAGCAGCGTGCAAAGGAGATTGAAGCGAGGCAGCATTAGGAATGAAGCGACGGTAAAAATTGATCATTCCTAAAAAACGTCTTAATTCCTTGACGGTCTTCGGTTGAGCATACTCTCGGATTGCCTTTACCTTGGTATCTAAAGGTTTTGTACCAGTTGCTGAAACCTGGTAGCCTAAAAATGTTACTTCTGCTCTTCCTAGTTTACACTTACTTGTGTTTAAGACTATTCCATATTGTTTCAGGCGTTCAAACAGGTGCCGTAGATGGATCCTGTGCTCTTCCACAGACGATGAGAAAACAAGGATATCGTCGATGTATCCATAACAAAAGTCTAATCCCAGGAGGACTTCGTCAATAAAGCGCTGGAAGGTCTGCGCCGCATTCCTGAGACCGATAGCAGAGACAGTCAAAGTGGTAGTATTGTCTATTACCCGTTGGCTTCTGCAGTCAACCAGCAGATTGTGATAGCTGAGGAAGTCCACGCCGATAATAGGTCTGGTAACGTCTGCTATAGTGAAAGCCCATGGGTAGCTACGTCTCAATCCTAAATCTAGCTGAAGCAGTATCGGTCCGTAGGTGGAAATAGTGGTCCCATTTGCTGCCACGAGATCAAATCTAGTCTTAGTGCAGGGCGTCCTAACTGCTGACCGCGGGAAAACACATAAATCTGACCCAGTATCCACTAGGAACTGCATTTTACTGACACGGTCAGTGACAAAGAGACGGCCTGTTGATGAGGGGCAGTCGTTGGCCGCTACTTCCGACCGCCCTGAGTGTTTTCCGTATGGAAACTGCATGGCTGCTTGCACTTCCTCGCCTTGCTTCCATACGTAAAATGATAGAAGCAGTGTGGATGATTGGCTGGTGGTTGTCTTGGCCTTGAGTTGCTACGAGAACGGTTATACCGACCACGCGACTGTGAGCGTCCAGCCTGGTTCATTTTAGTGGTTAGAGATGCCACTGGCAATCAGGTCTTCAAACTCCTTTTTGGCCACTTTCAGACGAGTCGGATCAAGCCGTCGAGGCTTGCAAGAAACCGGTGGGCCTGGCGTTGTCTGAATGTGGTGAAGTGTATTGTGCTTTGGAGGAGACAGAATACCTGCAGGTCTCGTTATTTCCGGAAACTCGCGCAATATGTCGTGGAATTCTGTTTCACCAGCTACAGCCTTCACCGAATCGATACCCTCAGAATCCTGATACCCGAAGTTAAGTGGAGTATAAGGACCCTGATGCTGAAGCGACTTGAGGAGTACACGGAGCTATTTCATACACCTTGTCTGCTAGATCTGCCAACTTCTCTAAGGAAAGATCATGTTGAGATGCGATAACCGTCTGTATGTTCGCTGGAAGTCTACTACACCACAACGTCTTCAAAAAATCCTTCGGCACTGCAGGTCCAGCAAGGCCTTCCAGGTGGCGTAGAAACTGGGACGGTCTGCGATCGCCAAGCTCTTCGTGTATGATCAGCTGCTTAACACGTTTTTCTTGAGAAGCTGAGAGACGGCGTATTAGCTCGGTTTTCAGTTTACCGTATTTATCTGTAGCAGGTGGATTTGTGATAATATCCTTAACCTCTCTTGCCTGTGCCAAGTCCAAATTAGAAACCAAATAACTAAATTTTGTCTCATCGGTCGTAATTCGGGATAAAACAAATTGGTTCTCTAATTGTGCAAACCATAAGGCTGGCTCATCAGGCCAAAATGGAGTAACGCGTACACCAACGCGTTGCACTTCTGTCCGTGCGAGATTGCCATCTTCTGCCATAGCATCGCGAAAATTGTCCCGGTCTGTCATCTGGCCAACTCAAAATTGTTTGCTACTCAATTAAAAAAATCGCTTGGTCCAACAGTAAAAATCGCTTCAAACGTCAAACGTTAAAACAAAAAACAATGCGTCATCGGAAAATTTCATAAATGGCTTCTCAATATTGAAAAATATCACTTGCAACTCACAATTTCCAAGTGTCCTCCACCGATCAGGTGGGTCTTCGGGGTCACCAATGTGGCAGGGTGCCGGTAGCGCTAACACCCTACCAATTAGTAGTTTATAAGTGAGCTCCTAAAGGAAAAGCCTGTCCGTAGAATGTAGTATGTTTGTAACTCAGAAGGGAATGAAGGCACAACACGATGACACTGAATGATTATATATTTACAACTTGAATTGTTACAAAGATTAATCAGCTAAGCAAATATAAAAACATTATTCAGAAATTCAGTAAGCTCGCCTAGTGAAGTCAGACGAGGAAGAGAATTCGTAAATCAGCGCGCGCCGTGTGTGCGCGAACCATCGCTGTATTTCGACTCTCGACGCACAGAGCGAGACCACGCTATCCGGCCGTGCAGGACAGCGACAACCACGTTACGCGTCGAGTTGTAGCTCCACAATTCAGCCAGCAAAGAGTACTGTCCAAGTGGCGAGTCGGTCAACGCCACAAGTTTATTAATGTACCTAATGTAACAAACCGCCATTCCCGCAGAATAAAATGATAACTGTCAATATCTGTTTTAGTGTTATGCCATTTTTGAGATCTGTGGGTAATCATCGAGAACGTAGCCCATAAGATGGTAATACATCTGCTCATATTTTTTTCCCCCAATTATAGACTCACTCCAAACTGCCGCCAATACTCTTGGCGACTGGTTTAGGAAATGGCGCATCGAAGTCAATCCTCAAAAAAGCGCCGCTATCCTCTTCGCTAGAGGTAGCACCCCAAATCCCTCCTCCAGAGTCGAAATGTTCGGACAACCGATCCCTTGGGAAAGGAAAGTCCGCTACCTAGGCATCACACTCGATAGGGGACTCACCTTCCGCGATCATATTAAGATTGTCCGCAACCGCGCCGCTTTCGCGCTAGGCCGACTATATTATCTGCTCAATGGGCGTAGTAAACTCTCTCTTAGAAATAAGGTGAGAATTTACACAACGTGCATTAGGCCGATAATGAGTTACGCGAGTCCAGTTTTCGCCCACGCCGCGCCCTCTCATATCCACAGGCTGCAAACCATCCAGAATAGGTTTTTGCGCAAAGCCATCGGTGGGCTTTGGTTCATTCGGAACAAAAACCTCCACATTGACTTAGGTGTGCCGACCATCTCGCACCACCTAAAGCAATGCTCAGTCAGATTTTTCGACTCTCTCGACCATCACCCCAATCCATTGGTGAGAGCCGCAGGGGATTATCCCGCTCCGGCTGACACCATTAGGTCCAAACGTCGTCCGCGGCACGTCCTCAACGACCCGGACGACGCCATTACAGTCGCCATCGAGGCGTACAAACAATTAGATTCCGCGACACAAAGTAGACACACACGTCCGTCATATCGGCCCCGCCGGCGGGGCCGCGCGTCGCGCCACCCTGTAGGGACTCGGTTTTCGCGGTACCGGCATGTGCCCGGCCGCTTCTCTCCAATCCGTTCGCCTTCCCCCAGTGTCGCCATAGGCCGAGGTTCGAGCCCCCCTCTGGGGCGCCCCTAGGCAGACACTGTAAATTTTTGGCGGTGAGAGCCCTACGCTCCCGCAACAGTCCGGTGTCTCAGTAAAGGGTGTCAGTACACCCGAACTGATTAGTCCATTCAAAAAAAAAAAAAAAAAAACATTTTTTTTGCGATTTTCTAAGCGTTATTTTACGAAGTTACAAAATGTTATAATAGTATTCATAGCCTTATATTACGAGAATAAAATTTTAATATAACATTATCTAGTTATACTACGTAGTACTAGTTATTATTCTGTGGTTAAACTAGTTTTATAATATACGCCTCAGGAAACTAATTGTCAGAAAGCAACTACCTTAATGTTTGTTCGGTGCCAAGGCGGCCATCAGATTACCTGACACGTGCAGACGGCGTGCCATCTCGCCTTGACGTTTCCTACTCATTCGGCTAGAATTAATTCCAGCAGAATTAATCCCGAGTCAAGTGTACCTCATTTTATGGTACCACCAGTTGGTTCTTATTACGAAGCCACAATGCTTACACTGTCTCAGACAGAATTAATTTCGCTTTGTCACAAACTTCCATTTTGTTCAACAAAATCTTATGAGTCTAAACGTCGACTTAAAAAATTGCTAGAAGAACGATGTAACAATATTTTCACATTTATAATTTCGTAATTTATTTTGTTTAAAAAAAAATATGATCACTTTTGAGAAAGTTGCCAGTGCAAGCTGATTCTATGGATAGACGATTTCATTTGCAAATCATATTATATAAACATTTGTTCCGATGCGATGCCAAGACTGTAAAAATATTGTCAATTTTACAGTAATTTAGCTGCTAAGATATCAACAGCTGCTAAGATATCAACAGTATAATAATAAAATAATAATAAAAATTTATTTACTGCTCACAAGGATAAACACACACACACTTAACACAATTTCAAATTTATTAACATACAAGTCTTAATTAATTTACAAAAATACAAGTCCTTGTGAGAGTCTGGAGTCCGAACTAGACCGAGGTCCGTATTACGGATCTAATTCGGACGAAGACATACGAAGGAGTATGTTAGATACCTTTTGTTATAACAATAAAATAGTAAAAATGCATTAACATACACGAATCATTAAACATACCAGCAAAAATTTCTTACTAAAAGCTTTTTCAATCGATGAGTCTGTCCATCCAGTTTTTTTGTATCAATGACGTTTATGGGAAAATGGACGGGAATTCATAAAATCCATTAGGGTAGGGGCAACACATTAAAATGCTCTTTTAAAAAAATTGCGGAGGTCACTTGATCCTAAATTCAATGCTGCCAGCTTCATAATTAAATTAACTTCATTCCCTGTGGAATGATCAATCGTGTCGCAAGATTATTATGAAGCTGAGAGCAAGCCAATTAATTAGGCCAGTACGAAAATTGGAGATTATAATCATTTTCAGGCACACAACTTTTAAAATTAGGTCATATTTATACGCAAAAATATAAAAACGTCTTTTTCATGCTAGCTTTTTCAAGTGATTTACATACATCACATATTTCTCTAAGTATAACTTTGAGTTTTCCTACAAATAGGTCATAGTAACTCGCTTTTATTTTTTTATCAACACTTCTCGTACCAAAAATTAATCTACCAAAAATAATTCTATAAGCTGTTTCGTTTAAAATATAATATATATGTAATCACGTAACATCAAGTGTACTATCTCGCCATACATTACCTGTAACACGACGCATAATGTTACACAACCCTGTGAAAGCAATTTCTATGACACGAGCGTTCCCATGTTGACAAGGATCGCACTTCCATTTGGTATTCATACCGAGTGTACCTATACATTTTGCTGGTGATTCACTATGTTGTTACCGCGAATTACATTATTTCGTTTGAAAATATTTATGAAAAATACTTCTTTGTTAGAGAGTTTCAGTACAAGCCCACACCACATTTACTGCTGTTGTGTATCCTGTAATATAAACGGTGACAGATTGACAATAAGCAGTGAAGCCTATTGACGTCCCAGGGGAGTAACTACAGCTGTCGTGAAACTCACAACAAAATTAATCAGAAAGGTATTCGATAGAGTAGGAACGATCGATGAGTAGGAAGTATTAAAAAGATGTCCTCCGTCCTTAGGAACTGAGAGATAGCTGTCTGAAACTTATGGCGTTATAGCCTAGAGAGATGGCATTTACAAATGAAGCTCGAATACCGATTGTTGTATGCGTATTATGAAGGCAACGCACAAGCGGGATCTATGGAGACTTTTGAGACATCATTTGTCGTGATTCGAGGTGTATCATCACGAAATTCAGCTTGCCTTGAATTAATGCAAGGTAAAAAAATAATTTAACTAGAGCAAAAGTGTATTTTAAACGAAATTGTGATGGTAAAAGATATAAAAGTACACAAACACACTTTCGTAATAAATAAAATGAGAAATGAAATTAAAATAACATTGGATATTATGAAAATTTAATTTTCAATTTTGAGTTTCTAAAAAGTGAGCTGCAACTTGTATAATATTCATTTCTAAAGTTTTTCTATTAAGAATTATAAAGTAAGACCAAGCACTGTTTGATTAAAAAGAATTTGTTTAAAATTTCAGATTTATGAATATTTCTGTTGTATGAAAATTGGTAAGATATTAATAAATTGTACGAATAACATTTGAAATACTATAATAACTAATTTATTTTTTACATACATTGAAAACCGCAACCGCTTATCTATGTTATAATTTTATTTTATTATGCAAAATTAATGCATTAAAATAAAAATTTGGTGTTTTAATAATGAAAGCAACTTCATTGTTTATTTTCTAGTAAGTTATTTGTTGCCACAAATAATATTGTATGAAAAAATATTAGCATATTATGTTTGAATGGTATTTAATATTGATCATGTTTGTTCGCAATGAACTTACATTGTTGAGAGTATGCTGAAAACTATATAAACCGTTCCGAAGTCTTTAAAAAGCTCTCCAGCAGTGTGGAAGAAACATTAGTACTTCTTTAATTTTACAGCCAGTTTCTGAAACTCAGTTTTAAAGGTCAAACTAAAAAAGATGAAACGAGCTTGAGATATAATGTGAAACTGGATCTTATTTTATTATTGTTTTTTAGTAGGGTAATGCTTCACCAACGTGTACTAGCGGTAGAATTAACCTTACGTCATCAAATGTCAAAAGATTTGATCCAAAACAAACCCAGGCACCGGCGCAAAAATTTTGTATTCCCGATTTTAGAGGATTTTTATATATCGGTACTATTCTAAACCTTTACTATCTCTCTATCGGGTGGCTATCACTTTTTTTTGCTCATAAAGGTTTGCAGGCGTTCATATTAAAATCTAGGGCTACTATGAAAGTGTCCATCCGAAACAAAAGAACACGTAGTCCTGTCAAAAAAGACATTACTGGTTAGAATAAGGTTCAAAACGTCAGTTCGTTTCTTCTGAATTTCCTTTCATAGTTGCCCCGCTTATTGTGGGTTATTTTAATAAGGGAATTGCATCACCTCCTTTGTTAGAATTAGGTTCTTCCTACGCTAGGAGGCGTTGGCGAAAACAGGCATATATGTTTTAATGTTGTCTTTAAAATTGGCTTTGAATTTTACCCAAACGTTTGCGTATATTTAATCATGTTCATGTTTGCGATCTAATGAGCACCTTTCACGTTGCTAATAGCCGAATCGATATTCAAATTATCGGATTAAATTTCGATCATGAGTGATGCTTATGAATTTATGCATGGGTATTTGATTCTAATACACGAAACATTGTTATGTCTAATCTGAGATTTTTTTTCTCTGTTTCATGGACTGCTTATTTATTATTTTAAAAATTTATAAATTATCCTTACTAATATTATATATGAGAAAGTGAGTTTGTTTGTTATTCGTTCACGGCTTGACTAAGCAGCCGATCAATATGAAAATTTGCAAACATATTGTTAGGGGTACAGAGCCCAACATAGGCTACTTTTTATCCCGTGAAAGTATGTCGTTCCAATGGGAAAATAAATTTTCAACTATAGAGGGCGCTGCATCGGCCAACAGATGGCGCCACAAGTCGCGCTATGGGTTGTTTTGTTGTCAAACGAGATCTATGTCATAAAATAAACCGCGAAAAGCTACTTCTATATAAAATCTACTTAACTGCTTTAACAAGTAATGTTCTAATCTAATAATAATATCGAATTAATCTATCTATTAAAATTATCTTCATTTCGTTGCTTTCATTAGTTTCTCTATATTCACTTAAAATTATATCGGTCCATGTCATCCATATGTTACTTATTGGGATCACCGACTAAGGAGGTCGCGCCTGGCAACGCTTCTTTTTTTTTAATAGGTACTTTTTAAAAATGTTTTATATCAATATATTTTTCTTTATACAATATGTACAGAATAATGTTTTATTTTACGATAGTTAATAAGAATCACGACTTTAACACTAATAAATAGTACTATTGAAGTCTGTTTCCATTTTAGTATTATTTACATCTATTTACGAGGTCAAAGGTTGTTTATCCATTTGTGTTCTTTCATTACTTTTTTCTAAATAAGCCACATTGTTTTTTGTAATATACTCGTTAAAATGAGAAATGTAATATTACCTTTTTCTTTTATTCCTTACGAAAAAGTTAATACGATTTTACTTTTAACGATATCAAGTAGGTAATTCAATTCAATTCAATTCAAATTCAAATTCTTTATTTGACAAAACCATAATTTACAAGTTTCTGGGTCCTCCTTTTAAGTTAATCAAAACTTGTATTAGAAGGAACCGCTCTTTCGTACATCGTTAATACAAATTATTGGTTATAAAACTAAAGTAAGGCAAAGTACAAATAACAACTATCATGCAACCACTTGCATCTGTGCATAGGTATAATTACGTAATATTTTTATTAATTTTTATCTATTTAACTATGTAATTAATATTTTTAACAAACTAGCTTTTTAATCTGTTTAACAACTCAATATGTCCTCTGTTTGCTTGTATGTAAGTTTTTGTAGCCAATTTCGGGTTATATTTTTACATTCATTAGTCGTCTTTGTGTATATGTGGATTAGTCTATTTAATTTATTATATACTTTGACCGATTGTGTTGGAAACTGCTTACTTGCAAAAACTGTTCTAACCAATTTTGATCTGATAACTGAATGTGATATTCTTTTGTTAACGAGGTTTGGGTCAATAATGGTGTTTTTATGCACTCTTATAACACTTTGCAAAATATACAACTGCCTGACAGTTAATACATTTAATTCGGAATACAATTTTGTAGTACTATATAATCTATCCCTTCGTAGCAAGACCTTCAACACGGCTCTCTGGGCCCGTTCTATACTTATAAATTTTGTTTTAAATGTACCGCCCCAGACTGTAATACAGTACAGGATAATCGATTGAACAAGAGATTTGTAGATATATGTGAGTAATTGTACGTCAGCTATCCTTCGTAAATGCTTAAAGAGCCAGATTAGTTTTCTCGATCGGGCTGCTACTACAGCAAGTTGGGGGTACCATGTTAGGTTGTTGTCGAGCGTAACACCAAGGTACTTAGTACGCTTTACTCTTTCAATTATCAAGCAGTCACAATCTTTAGCGCTAGAACATATATGTGCAGTTACAGTTAGATCCTCGCCTGGTTCGTCAGAGTTACCGATTGAAAAAGGAATATAGTTGGTTTTATTGATATTCAGAGATAATGAATTTATGTTTAGCCATTGAATAACACGACCTAATCCGACTTCTGCATATTTGTACACATCAGGCCACTTTTTTCCTTCAAAAAGTATTGCAGTGTCGTCTGCATAGGAGTAAATATGTCCATTTGCTAAAGTTAAATCAGTGAGATCATTTATATACATAAGAAACAGGGTAGGCCCCAAGACACTACCCTGTGGAACGCCGAAATTTTCAGTAAGGGTGTCATTGCTAAACGTATCACCATCAAGTTTGACTCTTTGAGAACGTTCGCTTAAATAGTTGGATACTAATCGATGAAAATTACCTCTAACTCCTATTTTTTCTATTTTACGTAAGAGAACGGGAACAGAGACCGTATCGAAGGCCTTTTTGAGGTCTAGAAAAATACATAGAGTTTTCTTCTTTTCATCAAGGTTCTTAATAATTTCCTTAGTTAGGTCATGAATTGCGTCTTCGGTGTTTTTCCCTTTACGGAAGCCGTATTGACAGTTGGACAATAGGTTATATTTTTCAAGGAACTGTATAAGCCGCGTATTGATTAATTTCTCCATAATTTTAGATATCGCGGGTAAAACAGAAATGGGCCTATAATTGTTAATATCATTTGGATCACCGGCTTTAAAAACAGGGTGTATGATCGCGCGTTTCAAACACCGAGGGAAAACACCATGGAGAAACATTAGTCTAGATAGATGAGTTAAAATCGGAATAAGCTCTGTTTTTGCCATTATAATGAATCTTGTGGGGATATTGTCCCATCCAGCGGCAGAGTCAGTTTTAAGATTATTTATAATTGATTCAATTTCTGTAGTTTCAGGTTCAATGATGCCAATAGTATTAGGCAGCGATTTTAGAGACACAAAATATTCATGAATTATATTATTATCAGTGTTTTTTATTTCTTTTGCTAGACGTTTGCCGACATTGTTAAAATGGTCATTTATGAAGTTCGCTGACTCAATTGGGTTGTTTTTTAAGGTTTTTAATTCTGTGTTTGATGTTTTCTGTTTATTTAAATGTGTGATATTTTTAATACAATTCCATAATTCTTTACAGCTGGTTTTAGATTTTTCCAAAAGATCTTTTTCAAATTGGATTTTTAATTTGTTAATTAATTTATTGCAGTAATTCCTGTACCTACGAAATGTAATTTTAAGACTTTCATTTGATTTGTCTAGCTTTAGTTGTCTCTGTAATTTATTTCTATGATTAATGCATTTTAAAATTCCTGGTGTTATCCATGGCTTTAGAATTCTTTTACTATTGGAAACTGTTATCGTTTTTGTATTTAAGTTTAAAGAGTCTGTTACGATTGTAATAAGGTCCGTAGCTAATTTTTCCGGGTCACTAGTATTTAAAATATCTGGCGTAATTTTGGTTCGTAATGTTAGAACAGCATTTGAGAAATCTATTGAAATTTTCTTTTTTACGTATTTAGAGGGTTTTGAATTTGATTCATCATATATGAACATACTTATCAGTTTGTGATCAGTAATAGTTGTGTCGAGTACTGCAATTGTAGATGCGAAACGTGTGGGATTTAAATTAGTCATTATATGATCAATACAACTATTGACTCGAGTATCAAATGAGTGACCCGGTAAAATACTATGGTATGCTAATGTATCAAGGTATGCATCTGAATATCTATCTTTATTTCCTTCTATTATGTTTATGTTTATATCTCCAATAATTATAATATTTTTATTTTTCAGTTTTGTAGAGGTAATATGATTATCAAGTGATTGAATAAAATCTATGGGGTTTCTCTCAGAAGGAGATCTGTAGATCGCAATAATATTATGGCACTTAGTGGAGATTTCGATACAGGAAGCGCCAGGAAGCGGTACTTCTCTCGCAGTGTGATCTATGCTATCTTTTACATATACAACTACACCGTCGTTTTGATTAACTTTTAAATTTGAATGATAACTTAGATAATTACGCTTACTAGGGATAGGCTTATTAGGATTAGTACGACATTCTGTCAAAACGATAATATCGATGACATGTTTAAGAATAGAGAGATTAATATCAAGATCATCTAAGTTTGTATAATTGTGTACGCTTCTTATATTTTGTGCAACAATAGAAAGATTAGGAGAGCCAGGTGGTAAGTGATTATTTAGTTTTTCAATTGAGGTTTCTATAGCGGTTATATTATTTAATGTATCTAATTCTTGTATTATGGAATCTGGCTTATTATCCATATAAAATTAAGATTGAGTAGGGGGGATATGCAGAATTAATTGAATTAATGTATTTTGTTACAAAATGCAGTTTTAAATCTGATTTACGCAAAGCTTTCATAAAAGTTATCAGATCCAGTTTCAGACTTAATAATTTTGTTACGATATAAGAGGTATTACACAAAGTACTCAGCAAACAATTATCTATACTCACGGTACATATCAAATAAAAACAACAGCAATAACACCATGGGAAAAATAGTCATTTGGTAGCTAACTGTTGAATCTGGGCTTCACTAGTTATCGATATTATCGGTGAGTTATCATCTGCCCGTAGGTAAATCTTGCCGAAGTTGGTCCAGCAGTACTTGTAATTCTTCTGTTGTTTTATGTCTCGTGCCAGGAAATAAAGTCGGGATGCTTTAGGAGTTAGATTTTCTCCTATATATATAGGGATATCGGGCTTGGACTTGTTTCCCAAATGTTTCGCAGACAGTCTGTTCGTCTTATTTCTCGTATTATAAACTTTCGCAGCTTTTATTACTTCAGTTTTTATGATTGTATTAGTAAATTCAACTATAATGGTACCATTATCTGTTTTACTTTTATTTACTTTTAAAATATCTTTTATGTCCATCTTTTCTATTTTGCATCCCATGTTTTCCCCGAGAGTATACATCATATCACATAATTCCATTTTTGATTCTCCCCCTTTTAATGGTACATTTTTAATTTCAATATTTGATTTTCTTTCAGTCCTTTGTAAATCTTCCAATCTATTTTCTAATAACATGATCTGTTCTCTGTCTACTTTATTCTGTTGTTCTAGGAGATCAATCTTCTTCCTAAGTTCACGATTTTCATCACATAGGAACGTTATGGTGCTCTCAACTTTACTCGTGGTTTGTTGAATATCTTTTAGAGCAGTTAAGATTGTATTTGTCTGCTCAGACTGCGAGTCCGCAAATGTCATGAGAGAATCCTTAATTTCTTTTTTTATTTCGTCCATTAAGGTATCCGATATGTCATGAGGGCGCTTTCTCTTATTCCGTTCGGACACGCTCTGTTTCTCTAAATCGCGTATATCAGAAGCAGAGTTTGATTTTTCGGTCGGCTTCATAGCTTACTATTTATTATGTATCGTTTAATGATATTGTATATTATTATTAACATATATTCAATACTATGCACAATATTCTATGCGCGGCAATATTATCTCCAACAGAATTAAAATGAACAAATCGTGATTATTTATTTACAACTCGTTCGTCGTACTACGTAGCACAGTAGCACCGTGTCGTTACACACAAACATAGATGGGTGCCGGGCCGGGCGCAGTGCCGCAGTGTGCAAACCACAACAATGATTCAGTGATGTCACCGCGATGCAAACGATGTCAGTGCGACAAGGACAGCAATTATGGCAGTTGTCCCTTTTACTCAAGTGTGAGAGGAGCCGAAGCGGTGTGGCAGCGGCGCACAGTGACGCAGAGGCAAACAGGTCGTAGAGTGACTGCGATAGCAATTATAGCAATTGTCTCTTTTACTCACGGGTCCCTTGCTTTGCTGGTGAAACTCAAGCGCACGGCGCGGCGGCGGCTCAACGCGGCAGCGAACTGTCGTTGACTAAAAACAGCTTATATCACTTGTGTGGGACATTGACAATTTAACTTTCGTCCAAGGTTTTAAGGTTTGTTTTAGACTGTGTGGAATATATTAAAATTTATATAATGTAGTGCACGTCTGGCTTCAAGCACGGTCGAGACGAAAGAGGATGTAAGAAGTGAAGAGTAATATATTTTTGTTTCGAGAATATTATGAAAGTTTTTCTTCGTTTGAATGTTATAAGTATTTTATAAATATGTTGTAATCACACTAATTTCTGCCGCATTAAAAAAGACGTAACAAAAAAAATTATTTTACGGTAATAAAAAATTTAATAATCTTTATTATTAAATTACCTTATATAAAAGTATGTTTCTTTCCTAACTAACTCTTTCAAACCAACTCTCAAAGACTTACCTAAAATCTATTTACTTAATTCACAGATATGTTATATATCCCACTAAATAGAGGTCTCATTCTCATTAATGGCTTCGAGAGCATACAATAATCATTAGTCATATAGATCCAGACCCGTGTTACACGACAGAACCAGAACACGTCACATCAATTGACATATCTTTGAGAGTTGTAAGGCCGTGAGCATATTGGCAGGCCATTCCATTACAAATGAAACATTGAGTATTATATCCATAAAATAATAAACTTATTTCGTCGATATTTATGAAATTTTCGATATTTTAGTAAATTACAGATAAGAGAGGTAGGGCACAGCGGATAATCCGCTCAAATCGGAGCAGCCCGTCTGGGGAAGGACCTCCACCACCTAAAAGAAGATCGTAGCCAAATAGCATTGGTCTCGACTATGCTGTGTTCCTACGGTGAGTAAGGTCTCCAGAGCTCCACATAATGGGTTGGGAGGGTTGGCAACGCGTGAGTGATATTGCAAGCGTCTATAGGCTACGGTGACGACGACTTACCATCAGGCCGGCCGTATGCTTGTTTGCCACCTGTGTGGTATAAAAAAAACTATTTCACGAAGAGCGTTCGGCTCTGAATGTTATAAGGCGTGCACATGAACATTGTTTTAGTGTGCGTGACCGATTTCACGAGCGTTTCCGAGACTACGCACACTAAAACAATCTGTATGTGAACATTCATAGGCGAAGTGAAACGGGATCTCTTACAATATTCGATGTTTTTTTAAAATATTCTCCGAATCGAACTCTGTGGTTTTGATAACAAAAATATTTACGCTGGACCAATTTTTGGGTCGATTACGTCACTCATATAAAAATTATGTTTACTGGCACTTTCCCTTGATCACTCAGGCATAGACTTGTTATGCCGCTCCGCCCACGCGAAGTACACCGAAATTAGCACGTAGTTAAAAGTCGTTTAGAAGACAAAGAAAAAGTGAAGACGAAGTTGAACGAAGAGCCCGCCCACTCTTTCGTTTTCGCTCAACTTCAGCCAAAGAAACTAATACTGCTAATACATAGAGCAACAAAAATTAGCCCTCAGGCCCTCGTATTCAAGTACTTAATAAAAGAAATAAAAATGTTTACAGTTTCAAATCAAAAGCTTTAATAAATGCACCGAGTTTTTGAATGTTTTTTTTCAAAGTAGACTCATAATTTTAGACCGTTTATTTTAAAGTATGGAAACATAAACATGCCTAGACTTTCATCAAGTAACTAGAAATAAAATAACACGCTAGAGGTATGCTTGTTCTGTGTACGTACTATTTCAACCTTATATACTAAACTAGCTGACCCGGCGAACTTCGTATCGCCTAAAGAACCTTCATGCTGAATTTCAATCGAATAACTTCAAAACGGCAAAGTTTCATACTAACTTTGCACCCCCGTTTAACCCCCTAAGGGATAATTTTTGAGAAAAATATTTTACTCGTGTTTCATGCCTTTTAATATAGAACCTTCATGGTGAATTTCATTCGAATAACTTCAAAAACGGCAATGTTTCATACTAACTTTGCACCCCCGTTTAATCCCCTAAGGGATGATTTTTGAGAAAAATATTTTACTCGTGTTTCATGCCTTTTAATAAAGAACCTTCATACTGAATTTCATTCGAAAAACTTAAAATACGGCAAAGTTTCATACTAACTTTGCACCCCCGTTTAACCCCCTAAGGGATGATTTTTGAGAAAAATATTTTACTCGTGTTTCATGCCTTTCAATAAAGAACCTTAATGCTGAATTTCATTTAAATAACTTCAAAAACGGCAAAGTTTCATACGAAATTTGCGCCCCCGTTTAACCCCCTAAGGGATGATTTTTGAGAAAAATATTTTACTCGTGTTTCATGCCTTTCAATAAAGAACCTTAATGCTGAATTTCATTTGAATAACTTTAAAAACGGCAAAGTTTCATACTAACTTTGCGCCCCCGTTTAACCTCATAGGGGATGTTTTTTGAGAAAAATATTTTACTCGTGTTTCATGCCTTTTAATATAGAACCTTCATGCTGAATTTCATTCGAATAACTTCAAAAACGGCAATGTTTCATACTAACTTTGCACCCCCGTTTAACCCCCTAAGGGATAATTTTTGAGAAAAATATTTTACTCGTGTTTCATGCCTTTCAATAAAGAACCTTAATGCTGTATTTCATTTGAATAACTTCAATAACGGCAAAGTTTCATACTAACTTTGCACCCCCGTTTAACCCCCTAAGGGATGATTTTTGAGAAAAATATTTTACTCGTGTTTCATGCCTTTCAATAAAGAACCTTAATGCTGAATTTCATTTGAATAACTTTAAAAACGGCAAAGTTTCATACTAACTTTGCGCCCCCGTTTAACCCCATAGGGGATGTTTTTTGAGAAAAATATTTTAGTCGTGTTTCATGCCTTTCAATAAAGAACCTTCATGCTGTATTTTATTTGAATAACTTCAAAAACGGCAAAGTTTCTGATAGGAACGTGACAATTAAACAACGGTTGAATGCAGACTGACGTTTTATTCTCCCACCCGCAAGACGGTGGTATTATATTAAATACTTATAGAAACAAATACATAACACTTTTCCCTCACAAAACCCAAACACCGACACAAATATCTTAATCTATACTTAATATAAAACACGTTTATTGAAACTCATAGATAATTATGTTAAACAACTTAAGTACATAGGTAGTTCATTTAAGTTTGTAGCATTAAGTACATAGTACATATTTTATAGTTAGGTATCGTTAACATACGTAAGTATAATTTTGTGTTACTAAATATATGTGTACAATATCAACATTTCATTAACACATCAAATACATGTATTATAGCACCTTACAGTAACTTATGTAAGGTGACGGCCTTACTGCTGTTTAACTACATTACGTGCCTACATTACTTAGCGTACATCTTTGATTTTCTCACGACAACGTAAAGCAGCTTCCCTGCGCGGCAGTCGAGAACTTTCTAGCGAAACGGGAGATAGCAGCGGAGCAGCGGCCGGTGCTGCAGCCGGCGCAGGCGATGGTGAAACCGCGCTCAACTCTTTCTCCTCCTCTACGCTATCAAAGAATTCATCCGCATCCCCCTCCAAATGTACTTTTGTTTTATCTGGTGAGTCTACTAACACCTGGCTCAGTGAGTGGCGCGACCGCTGTGATAGCATTTGATCAATATGTCGTTTGTGGATTTTACCGTCGTTTGTTTTAACGGTGTACGACACCGGCCCAACTCGTTCATTTACTATGCCCTCGGTCCACTTTTTACCAGATTTCGCATAATTACGAATTAATATACGGTCATTTTGTTCAGCAACTCGTAACGGTGCCTCGCGTCGTTGTTCCTCGAATAATTGCCGCGTACGCACTCTTTCAGCGGTATCGGGCCGCAACAGATCAAGCCGGCCTCGCAGCCGCCTACCTAATAAAGCAACCGCCGGTTCGCGCCCCGTCGTACTTTGTTCAGTATTTCGATACATAAACAAAAATCGACTCAATGCTTTATTGATGTTCTCTCTTTCTAATTCCGCCTTTTTCAGAACTCTTTTAATCGTACGCACTGCGTTTTCAGCCGCCCCGTTGCTGGCCGGGTGATACGGCGGCACCAAAGTATGTTTAATACCATTTATACTTAAATATTGAGCAAAGTCCGACGATGAGAATGGGGGTCCGTTATCGCTTACTATACGTTTTGGCAGTCCAAAACGAGCAAATAAACGTCTTAAAGAATCGCATACGACTGCCGCTGAAGTTGTGGTCACCCTATCGACCTCAATCCATTTTGAATGCGCATCTATTATAATAAAATAATAATTATTGTTAAATGGGCCCAGGAAGTCAACATGCAAACGTGCCCACGGCTCAGCCGGCCAGGGCCACGAGTGCAGCGGTGCAGTGGGGGGTGCGGGGCGCATCTCGCGGCATGGGATGCACTCGCGACCCACTTGTTCTAAGTCGCGATCTATGTTTTCCCACCACACGTAATTACGCGCTATTTGTTTCATCTTAACGATGCCCGGGTGACCTTCATGAATTTCTTTCAATACCGCATCACGTAAACTAAGTGGAACTACTATGCGATAGCCCCATATTATACAACCTTGGTCTATATGTAACCTATCTTTTCTAGTGGCGTATATTTTTTCAATATCATTAAAATCTTCGTTAGCCGGCCAACCATACATAATGAAACCGTACATCTTACTAAGTAGGGCGTCTCTTGCCGTTTCGTTTTTAATATCTTTGAAACTAATCGGGAAACTTTCCTGTACGTAATTAAGGTAGCTACTTTCTTCGTCTTCGCTTCTAAGTTGTTTCTTTGACAACTCTAGAGGAAGGCGGGAAAGAGCGTCAGCAAAACAGTTTCTCGCCGACGTCACAAATTCAATATTAAAGTCATATGCCGCCAATTTAACTGCGTAACGTTGAAGCCGACACGCTGCTGTCACTGGTAACCCTTTATTTTTACCAAAGATGTAACTCAAAGGGCGGTGGTCGCTTCTCAAAGTGAAACATCTACCATACAAATATTGGTGATGTTTTGATACGCCGAACACAATTGCAAGCGCTTCTTTGTCTATCTGTGAATAGTTTGCTTCGGCTGTGTTGAGCGTCCGTGACGCACAACACACCGGGCGCTCCGAACCGTCCGCATATCGCTGAGTCAACACTGCCCCCAGACCGTACGCGCTGCTATCTACCGATAAAATCAACTCAAGACTAGGATCGTAGTGCGCAAGCACGGGGGAGCTGCTTAGTACATTTTTAATTTTATTAAAAGCCGCGTTACAAACTGTAGTCCATTCCCATTTGGCATTATGTTTTAATAAGTCATACAATGGCTTTAAAATATCGCTCATGTTCATACAAAATTTCGAATAAAAATTAACTAAACCCATAAAACTTCTCAACTGAGTTACATTGCTTGGTGGCGGTGCTGCCACAATAGCCTCCACTTTTTTTGTATCCGTATGTAAACCTAACTTATCAATGGTAAAACCTAGGTAGTTAACACTATTTTTAAAAAATTGACATTTGCTAAAATTTATTCTTAGGCCATTCTCTTTGAGTCTTTGTAGCACTGCTCTTAAGTTCGCTAGATGAGTTTGCCTATCCTTTCCCGTGACACATATATCATCAGCGAAAACTGCCACCGCCGGCAGACCATTTAGAGTCTCTTCCATAATTTTTTGGAAGTTTTCAGGAATGCATTTAATACCAAACGGAACGCGTTTATACGCGAAAGTACCTATGTGAGTGGTGATGGCAGTCATCGCCTGTGAGTCTTTATGTAATAAACATTGTTGAAAAGCATGAGATAAGTCTAACTTAGAGTACTGCTCTCCACCGCCTAAGGCTGCGAAGAGATCCTCAATGCGCGGCAGCGGGTAGTGGTAGTCTTTCAAACGTGGATTAATGGTGACCTTATAGTCTCCACACAATCGAATGGCACCATTAGCTTTAATTACCGGTACAATAGGTGTACCGTAATCGGAACGCTCGACTTTGTATATCACACCCTCCCGCTGCAGGCGCAGTAGCTCCTCCTCCACAGGCCGCCTAAGTGCCAACGGAATGGGCCGCGCTTTAATAAAAACAGGTGATTCATCCTTAAGATACAATCTGAACTCTGTCTTAAAAGTACCTAAACCCTCAGCAAAAACTTCTGGAAAATCTTTTCGCAACAGAGATGCCATCGAATCATCTTCGGTTAAGTTATGACATTCCATATTGTTATCTATAATTGCTAAGTTTAAAATCTTAATCCATTTACGACCCATTAACGGTGGTCCTCCGTTTTTAATGATAAATAAATTTAACTTTGCTTCATTTTTCCCACAGCGTACATGAACTACAATAAAACCGAGTGTCTCGATGACATCCCCAGTATATGATTTTAGCATTATTTGTTTCCTTTCTACAGGAATATGTGAAAAATTTTCATCATAATATTTTTTTGATATAACAGAAAGTTTGCTTCCGGTATCTATCTCGAATTTACATAATATATTTTCGACTTTTAACATCGTAAAGTAAGGCCCATCACCTTCACTACTCACTACTAAATTATAGAAATTACAATTCTCATCGTCCGTGTCCGAGTCGTTCATAAAATATTGACTCCGCCCACCTTTTTTTCCACTATTATTAAAATCACTTTTTCCTTTTGTGCATACCGCCTTTATGTGACCTCTCTCACCACAACTATCGCAGTTATAATACTTGAAACGACACTTGCCTTCAAAATGCCCTGATTTACCGCAACGTGGACACGCGCGCTGAGCGCGAGCGGCGCCGCCGCGCCCTCGCGATGCTCCCGCGTCGATCCTATGCAAGCCGTCGTGGAGCGCCTCCTGCGCCGGCCGCGCCGAGCCCGCCGCGGCGGCACCCGCGCCCGGAGCGCCCGCCAATGCTGCGTGCCGCTCTGCCGCTTCCAGTGCCAACGCCAGTTCCACGGCGCGTTTGTAGTCTACATTTCTCTCCGCGAAGATCCTAGATCTCATGTCTTCATTGCACAGCCCCGACACAAACTGATCACGTAAATTCTCCTCTAATTTATCTCCAAAATTGCAAGTTTTCGCCAAATGTTTTAAAGATTGAAGGTACTCTCGAATTGATTCGCCTTGTCTTTGTTTGCGCTGTCGTAGTAAATGCCTTTCCGCAATTTCCGATCGGTCGGGCTCTAAATGATCTTTAACAAGCTTAATGAGTTCTTCAAAAGATTTAGATTCGGGAGTACTAGGGGAGCATAGGTCGCACATCAATTCGTAACACTCCGCGCCGACCACTGTCACTAATGTAGCCACTTGCAATGTCTCGTCGATCTTATTTAATGCTACAAACTGTTTCACTCGTCGAACATACGCGTCCCAATTGTTACACGCGAAATTATACGGTTCAATATGTCCGATAGGCATTTTTAAACGTAATTTAATAATTTGCACACACACGTGGATATATTTTTTTTATAATCCTCGTCGCCAGTGATAGGAACGTGACAATTAAACAACGGTTGAATGCAGACTGACGTTTTATTCTCCCACCCGCAAGACGGTGGTATTATATTAAATACTTATAGAAACAAATACATAACAGTTTCATACTAACTTTGCACCCCCGTTTAACCCCCTAAGGGATGATTTTTGAGAAAAATATTTTACTCGTGTTTCATGCCTTTCAATACAGAACCTTAATGCTGAATTTCATTTGAATAACTTTAAAAACGGCAAAGTTGCATACTAACTTTGGGCCCCCGTTTAACCCCATAGGGGATGTTTTTTGAGAAAAATATTTTACTCGTGTTTCATGCCTTTCAATAAAGAACCTTCATGCTGAATTTCATTCGATTAACTTTAAAAAACGGCAAAGTTTCATACTATCTTTGCACCCCCGTTTAACTCCCTAAGGGATGAATTAAAAAAAAAAAATTTACTCATGCTTCATGCTTTTCAGTAAAGAACCTTCATGCTGAATTTCATTCGAATAACTTCAAAAACGGCAAAGTTTCATACTAACTTTGCACCCCTGTTTTACCCCCTTAGGGGATGAATTTCCAAAAATCCTTTCTTAGTGAGCACCTACGCCCCAAAAGGAACTTCCATGCAAAATTTGAGACTTCTGGCACTTGTGGTTTCGGAGATTTCGTGATGAATCAGTCAGTGATTTTCTCTTTTATATATATAGATAAATACAGAAGATACACTTTTTTTGGTCTGGTCGCTACGAAACTTCGTAAAACTAAACTCTTACCTCTTACACATAGGGTAGTTCCCGTTGACCGAGAACTATGAAATTTGGCAAGTAACATCGTTAAAGACCACAAGTACAGGAAAAAATCTCAAAACTTTATACATTTGTAATTTTTTTTTTTTAATAGGAGTTCTATTTTCGGGAAAAGCCTGGAAAAACTGCGCGATTCGATTCCTGCATTATTTATAACAGCTGGACACCCGCGTAAAAATTGACAAGCCGTGAAGGAATAACAGTAACAAACAAACAAAAAAACTCACTTTCTCATTTATATAATATTAGTATGTCATTACTACGTTTGAAACCCTCGGTGGGCGAGTCCGACTCGCACTTGTCCGGTTTTATTTTTTATTCTTTGAAATAAGGCAGTAATCTCTTTGCTTTGTATACCTAACGTGACCTGAATACCTGAATACCACCTTTAGAGAAACTACCGAATGTTATAAATAAATAAATTCGCTTGGACGAATCACACTACGTCATCTATTCCCAAACTAAACAAACCTTGTCCTGGTGATATGATTGTGACGAGTAGACCTTCTGTTGATTACTTATTACATGTCCTTATTTCGAAGGGCGGTCACGTATGACAAAGATGAGACATGTGGATCTTAACGAATGTTGACTTTGCGATGGTACTGTATACGCAGACTTTGCGTTTGGATTGTAATGCTATTGGCATATCGAGTTTTATCACTTCTGTTCTATATGTTCTGTATTTTCTCTAAAAATAAGCCAATTTGTGTGCAAGTAAGCAAAACAACAAAAAAAACAAACCTAAAAGAAACAGATTTTTTTTTCATTGCTAAGTTTTTGGAGGATGGGAGTATGTAGGGGGTTGTCCTAATACGTTTTTTTTTATTTTGTCATATCGTATTGTACTAACAAACGTAACCGATTGTTATTTAGGGCCAAATTACTCACGACTTCACGAGTTGCAAATATTACCGGGTTTTTTTACATAAATTACACAGTGTCATCTAGTTTCAAACTAATTGTACCTACTAAGGGCCAAATAACTGCTAAATATACATAAATACTTTTGTATGTCAGTACATACTGATTAATTTATATAATACTAGAGAAACCCGCGCAACTTCGTTTGCGTTTATCCCGCTTTCCCGTGGGAATTTCGAAAAATCCTTTCTTATCGGTTGCCTACATCACACACCCAAATTTCAGGTCTTTATGGTCAAGACAAAACATTTTCATATGCATACATGATTATTTTTCTATTTAAATACTTCTTATTACAATCTTTGGAGTGGGCGTTTATGAAATAGGCTAGCCCGACCGGTGAAGTACCACCCTTTTACAGAATATTGACGTGAAGCAGCAATGCGTTTCATTCGGAGAGTGAAATATCCGAAATTCTTGTTTGCCACCTTTGTGGTATAAAAAAATCTAACTCCTTCCTTATACTATTTCTCGCTATACATATATCCTGTCTTTTCCTGTTATAGGTCGGCAACGGGTCAGGGACCCTAGAATCTATGTGCTCCATAGTCGACGGTAATCACCTAATATCAAATGATCCATATTCCTGAGCTTGTTTTCCAACCACTTCGGTAAAAAAAATGTATGTATGGGTATTTCAATACCTACAACCTCAGCCTACAACCATCCCTACAACAACACCACCAACACTACGAAATAATAGAGCGAGTCGACGTAATGATATTTCCTATAAGAGAGAAAGAGACAATATCAATATGCCATTTAACCATTGACCAATTTAACTTGACCCCTGTCAAATATTATAAAATTTAATATTTAATTACTTACTGTTTAATACTGTTTATTATCGATGAATATGTTTCAGTCTGCTTTATCCATAGTTAGAATTTTAGCTGTTTTTCCGATATCACAAACAGAATAAATAGACGACATTATGATTGAATATTCACAATTTATAATTACATGACAGATGATACACTTCACTTCACGGATGTGTCAAAATGAAATGTAATTGAAATCAAAAGCACTAAGGAGTATGAGTATTGATATCATCTCGAAGAAAATTACCCACAAAATACATTTTTTTACAAGAATTTCAATAAAATAAGAATCACATCTTCCATCAATTCTCTTAAACAATTTTTATGCAAATTTTGAAGTAGATTGGACCAAGAAATCAAGTTGTCCCATAGTAACTTTACCCCCCTTTTTTACCCCCTTAGAGTTCGAATTTCGAAAAATCCTTTCTTATCGGACGCCTACGTCTTATAATAGTTCCACCTGCCAAGTTTCAGATTTTTACGATGAGCGGTTTAGGCTGTGCGTTGATTCTCAGTCAGTCAGTCAGTCAGTCAGTCAGTCAGGACAAAGCATTTTATATATATAGATTATGTAGAAAAGAATATTCCAGACCAAGACAAACAGTCATGTTCATACACACAAAATACCTGCCTTTTGCGGGATTCGAACCCCTTAAGATAAAGGCCCTTATGTAAATTCATAACCATTTGACCACTTTTTTTATTCCGTGGAATAGCCATTAAACCTTTAAGCATGGGAATGACGACAAATTATAGGGAGTCTGTAACATAAAATGTATACCACATTTTTGTACCGATCGATTGACTTCATGAAGAATGGATGTACTAAAAGCTTTTTCTAAGACATATCCACTTTATCTAAAACCTATTTGTGCAATTCACTGGAAAAAGGTCCATACTAAGAATTATATTTTTTATAGAATCTTAATGTCGGCTATTCCCGAGCTGAACCCATATATTCCAAAATTATTATGATATTACAATAATTTATGATACAATAGCTATTATTACCTGCGGCTTCGCGCGCATTGTCAAGGAAAAGTGCTAATGATATTTGTAACTATTATTTTTCCCGTTAGAAAAAAGTAGCTTATCACTGCCACTCGACCTTATGTCACTATTCCCGTAATAAAAACAAAAACAATTTATGATTTTTTATTTATAGTTGATAGGCAACTAGCCATTCATATTTTGAAATTGTTTTTTGAAAGAAAAATTTCACCTCCCAAGGTTCAGCTTATAGACTACTAACAAGGTTTTTTTTCAAATTTCTAAACACAAGACTTTTGGAGATAGAGGGGAGGGGACCACCGTGCAAAATGAAAATTGACAGGATAAATGTAAATAATTCCGAAACGGATCATTGTATCGAAAAATAATCTTCCCACACCTTTAATGTTTTGAACTAACTAACTAACTATATCCCAAAACATGGGGTGGGCGCGATAAAAAAAATCCATCTTACATGTAGGGGATAGGGGTATCCCCTACATGTAAAATGGAAATTATATTGTAAATAAAAAAAAAATTGTACCAGCAGCACTTTGTTAGCATTGTTAATAGTGTATACATGCCAAATTACAGCTTTCTAGCATTAAGCGTCTTGGCGCTAGACCGCGGACAAACAGACAGACGGACATGGCGAAACTTGTAGTTAACTACGGAACCCTAAAAATGGCAACAGAAATTTCTCTTATATTATTATTACTGAATTCTTGGAAAATTACGTACTTACATTATTACGAGGAATTTCACCTGAAATTCCTTCTTAACTTGGAATTTGGTATTTCTTTGGTCTCAAATACTTGTCAAACATGCTATAATCTTTGTGCTTTACCGACATTCAAACTATTATGAGACAAAATTACTTGTATACAAAGTGCTTGTGTTTTAAAGTTTCTTTATGTCACATCACATTCAGACAAACAAGCAAGCAATTTTTTTTAACGCGATTCGTTGTTGTAATGTAATAAAGAGGAAAAAGTAACTTGTCTCTCTTTCTAAATTAATTAGTTAGAAAAAGAAAGAGCGGTGCCGAGGTCGTTCCAGCCCCCTTTACTCTTGAAGATAATTCCGTACGATCGCCATTGGATTGTTAATTTTAGGTACTCTTTACAGCTAAACTAGCGCTAACTAAATACTAAACTAAATGAAATCGGATTGTATGCTAACCAAATAGTTATTAAAGTATAAAATTTCAATGGTACGAATTAGGATTTGCTGTTAATTTTGCATTTGAAATTATACAGAATTGAAATTAAAATGGCGATTGCTATGCAGAGTAACCAAGCAGGGGCCCGATTCTACTAACACAAATGCACCAATGGACTCACAATGGTGTCTCAATCGTGTCTCAAAAGAATGCCGATAGTGTATCAGTGGAATAGTTTTTGACATTTGTTATGGACTTAAACAATAACATAATGTTTAACTTATTGTCTAAGTCCATAACAAATGTCAAAAACTATTCCACTGATACACTATCGGCATTCTTTTGAGACACGATTGAGAGTCCATTGGTGCATTTATGTTAGTAGAATCGGGTCCCAGGTCTTTTTAATTTAATTAAATTTAAGTTTTGCGCACAGATTCATGCACGAAATCTACTGGCTACTCAAAGGGCTACGTTCTAGATGGGCTACTCTAACTAAACTTCTCAGTTGTCTATTAACAATACAATCTAATATTCTGTGTAGTTGATGGTTAAGTGTACATGTAGTCTCTATATAGACGCACTAAGAGGGCAGCTGAGCTGATTGATACATGATTCCGTCGCCGAGCACCAATTTGTGTTTCTCTAAGAGCTTTGTGCCTCTTGTGATTTACTATGACAATGGTATATAACGATCGACTGGTGACATTGCATTCAGTACTTTGCTGGTACAAAATGTATTGAATATTTGTATTGAATGTTTAATGATTAATTGTTCTTATGTTTATTAATAGTTATAGACTACACACTCCCACGCCAATGGTTTAAATAATACTTCTCACATTAAAGAAACCAATCTCCTTTAAATAAAAAGTACGTCCCGAAAGTTCAGATTCTTGGGTCGATATGTACGAGAGACATTACAATCACAAATAAAATAAAATAAAATTTGCCATAATTACATTATAGTATCTAATATCAAAAACATTTACTCAGTTTGGTAATAAAATAAGTAAACATTTTATTTTAAGCGTTCTTATTGAGATTTTCCAACTTAAATTCTATCATCCCAAGTACCGAAAACTTAATCATCCCCCATTATGGTACAGTTAGTTTTGTATAAAACTTATATTTACATCGACAATATTACCTTACAATTTCAGCAATGAAAAGCGTATTGGTAATCCGAAACGAATGTCGTACGTGACAATATAGGCAAACAAATCTGCTCGTCGGGTCATGTAGACAACCAGTGCAGCGTAGAAAGTTATTCAAACGTGCTTGGAATTTTTAAATCGCATTGCAGATACATTCCGGGCCGTGTACGATTCTGAAATAACGTTTGTTAATAAATAGCAGTAATGTAAGTAATATTAAACTTACGATCTTGAAAATATATTTAGTCGTTAGTTTTCTCTATTCATAGTGTATGGACCGACGGAATCACTGTTACTTGCTTATTAACCGAGTAGCTTATCCATTTCATCTGCTCTCTGGACTCGTTTCCATAAGCTGATTGGGAATAGCTTATTCGTTAAATACAATGTAAACTTAATTAGGTAATAGGTAAGTGGTGAAACCAGCGCTAATTGTGTGTAGGTCGAGGCCCGCTTCCCATCATAGAAGAGAAGAGACGAGAGGAAATATGCAAAGCGATTATTGCGTTATTAAAAAAAAATCACCAAAGCGATTATTGCGTTATTGTGTTATTTTCACCAAAGCGTAGAGGAGATGCCTAGCAGAGAGATGTGAGTTGAGTTGTGCTAGCGGAGATGTGAATTGGGACAGCTTGAAATCAGCATTCTTTACGAAAGGAAGATATCATCATGTCGTTACGAATGTTATATCATGTCCTCTTCTGTCATAAAAAAATATATTATAATTTTATCGTGTTATATTAGAGCCACAGCACACAGCGTATTTTATACGCGCAGAGGACGCGCGTTTCGTGCTACATTGAGCTCTTTGTATGTTAGACGTCACGGAATGATTGCAACACCGCCTTGGACAGCACACGGCGTATTTTATACGCGCAGAGGACGCGCGTTTCGTGCTACATTGAGCTCTTTGTATGTTAGACGTCACGATGGAATGATTGCAGTGTGCCTTGGATAACGATACGCGCGTTATCTGCGCGTTTAAGATACGCCGTGTGCTGTGGCTCTTAGTTGAAGTAGTAGTACGCTGTTGTTCTTTATATTTATGAAGTGAAATTAGCTGCACTTTCTTTCTAACAGGGTCTTTATATGACATGATATAATTTCTAGCATATAGCTGAGATGTAAGAACAGTTCATATAAAGTTTAGTTTCTGTCTTATAAATAAATTTAGGTTTCCTATTCATACATGCTGAGCGAACACGATGAAAAGCCAGTCTAGTGATTTGATCTTTATTTTTCGTTGTAATCCGTAAAACCTCTAGTTTGTTTTATTTTAGTTTTTAAGGGCCCGGAGTAAACTAACAAGGAACCATTATAGTTTCGCTATATTCATCTGTCCGTGATCAGAGACGGAAAAATCCTAGAAAGCTGTCGTTTGGCACGTATAACACCATATCAACTTTGCTAATAAAGTTAGAACAAAACCGTAAAATATATTTTTTTGGTCTTGTCATCGCCTGATGATGCAGTGTGGAGTGTTGTGTGGAGAGATAGGTCTCTGAAAACACTGGTGGTGTGGGAAGATTATTTTTCGACATATTAATCCGATTATAATTTACAATTAAAAAGTATACTTAAAGGATTGGCCGGAAAAGGCCCAATTAAGAGAACATTGGAGAAGTTGGAAGGAGGCCTTTGCCGTGCAGTGGGACACAAATGGCTGCTAAGAAAAAAAGTATACAATGTGTTGTTTTGTACAGTTGAAATATGTTTGGAGGCGAATCTACTGCTGATACTGAACACTAATAAGTGACAAAAACATTATAATAAACTTACATGTTTTTGATGAAAATCCAAATCCACACCTCAGACCAAATAAGAAGTCAAGACGGAGCGCTGCGAACAATGATGTGAAGCCGGTTTTGTAAACATGTCGCTGCTTATAAACTAAAGTGCCACAACTCGAAATTTTGTTTTTTTCAGGAGAGCGTTTTAAAATTTTAATTTCGTTTTTTTTGCTTTTTTGGTACTCATACTTACAATTATTTTGTGTAATTTTATATCATTCGATGCGTATTTTAAATTCCTATAACTTGTTTATTTTAATATTGTGCTAACTAGAACCCAACGACGGCTAGCAGCACATAAGTCCCTTTAGTTTATAAAAAATATCTAGTAAAAATATTAATATTTTGATTAAAAGGCCACAAGTCGAAAAAATAAAATGTTTTATTAAAAAAAAATAGTCGCAACCTTATTGGATAGTAACACACTCATAACTAAAAAATAGAACATAAAAAACCTCTTCTCTTCGCTAGGCAAAATTTAAAAAATAATAGTAAAATATTAACTTTTATTACAAAACAAGTGTTTTGGCACCATAAAAATTAGGATATAAATAAAAATAAACACTTCTTAAACCTCATCAGGCGCAATTCCCAACAATGCTTAAAATTCTTCGTGTTCTGCTGTCCATTCTGCAAAAGTAAATCAATTCATATAACATTAATATGCCGGCGAAGTTGACAGATAAAGACAGGACAAGAATCGAGAGACAAGATTGCATAGGTGTGGGATCTAAAAAAGAGAGAAGAGTGAATTGAAGTGAAGAAGCCGGGAAGGACGTTCGAAGTTAATAAATACTTACACGTTTTAGCGTGTGATCTTATGAAAAGTGCCATACTAATAATAATATACCTAGTTTAGCTAAGTGTCCCCTACAAAGAAAACTGCACAAGTTAACATGCGCATCATAATATATTATGGTAAATCTGTTATTATATTGCACAAAATAACATTATTATTTAATTTTGAAACGACCCCGAGTGCTCTAACCACGTGGTTAGAGCACTCGGCCGGATATCGAGGGGTCGTGGGTTCGAATCCCACCTGGGGGAGGAGGTGAAATTTTTCTTTCAAAAAATCAATTTCAAAATATGAATGGCTAGTTGTCTAACAACTATAAATAAAAATCATAAATTATTAATTAACATCATAAAAAATAAATAAAGTATTCCATCACCAAACAGAAATTTCAAAATTAAAGCATTTTGTCTTTAAAGAAAACATCCCAAACACAACGAATGTTTGGAGCAAAACAGATGTTTCACAAAAACAATTTCTAAGCTTATAATAAAAAACAACATAATTAGGGATTTTTATTTGCTACACGGCCATTTTTCAAAACATGGCACTTTTGTATTAAAAATAATTGTGTTCACTTACATTTTTTTATGTGCGAAATAAACGCAATCCGAAATGTGGCCCTGATGCTTATAAAATTCACTCACGTTACAGTAAATTTTTCGCGATGTGGCCCTTTAGCACAAAACAGACGTGCGCTCGCGTCAATTTTTGGGTTGCAACTGAAAATATGGCCGCTTTGCTCTGAACTTACCCACCAATGTCCCAAAATGCCAAACGGACGTTTTCGTAAATATGTGATTTATAAACCGATTTCGACAAGTGTCTTCGTGAAACATAAAAACTATGGTGATTTTGACCACATTTTTGCAATAAAAGTCATTTTCGATATTTTTGTTTTGTGGCACTTTAGTTTATAAGCAGCGATGTGTGCATTTAGAGAGTGTTGCCGTGCAGTAAAAAATTATTACCCAAATTTTTTATTTTATTTTATTTTTTATAAGTAAAAAAGTTAACAATTTTTTAAATTGGATACCTCACTTTTAAGAGATGTTTTGAGTATTCAGACGAGATAGGGGAATAAAATAAAACAATAGTAATATCAAACATTGGTTTTAATGGCCTTTATGTTGGGTCAATTTTTTAAAATATTGCCTTTTACTGTCCACCATTTTAGCAATTGTTTCCAATTTAGAAATATGGTGGAAACGAATTGATAAATATTTTTCAATTATGCATCTTATTAAACTTATTTTATGCTCTTGGCCTGCATAATTGTGCTCAGTCTCCAAGTTACAGAAAACGTTATCAGTACCAATAAACCGTTTTAAAATATTAATAACAACTGACGCCTATTTACACTTACAATAATTTTATGAAAACTAACAGTAAAAATAGAAATAAGTAAAAGAAAGTGACGTTACGTTTCGCGTCACATTAATAACTACCCCAATAAACTGGGACTATTGTGACGCTTATTAGCGGCAACACTTGTGGAGTTTTTTTATTCCAAGCTGTCATAATAATTATTAAAATTGATTTGTTAGAAATATGTATTTTTATGTTTACTTACGTATGAAATGTGATTCCATCTTGCTTGTTAATCTTTGAGGAATTGTTTTTGCAGCCTTTCACCACACAATTCGGCATTTTTGATTATTAATTAATTAAATTGTTTGGATGTCATACGTCAATGACGAACTAGCTCAAACTAATCGGCGAGTCGTAGTTTGGTTATAAATGTGTGCGTTAGGGGCGTATATGTACAGGGCGAGTCGTAGTTTTGCCTGCTTCACATCATTGTTCGCAGCGCTCCGTCTTGACTTCTTATTTGGTCTGAGATCCACACCATACATTTTATGTAATGAAATCACTCCGTGTGAGAGGGCGCCGCCGAGACACCCGCCTCTCAGTATGCCGTGGTCACTGTCGCTCCAGAGAAACGCCGCAGAAAAATTATGAAAATTCTTCGATCACATGGTAAATTGTAATTTTCCGTAAAAACACAACATAGGTCCAGATTCCATTTATTAACTAACACTACTGACAGCAGATTTGCGTCAACCCGTCAAACAGTTTCATGATAGTGTACAGCGACTTTAAAAAAACTCTTTGCTCATAAATAAATACACGAATATTGTCGAGGTCCATTCTGCGCACTGATAGAGGCTTATTCAAAAACCTCTCAAACCTTTGTAAGTACAAAAAAAATACAGGAATCTGTTTACGGCTTTTAAAATAGCTGACGTGTTATTTACGCCTCTTACGATTTTCTGTTCAAATATTGCAACTGACTTCAACACCTTGTATAGTCTGGACACACAGGATATAATATTTTATGTTTAGTTTGTATACTTATTGCAAATCATCACGGGAACAACAGGATTAGTGGAGAAAATTACGGGCGTCGACAAGTTTGATTGTCACATAAAGTTTTGCATAACTGGTTAATTTTCTTTTAAAAAAAATCCTATTACTTTTATATATGACGTCGTCAGAAAACTTGAGTTCTAGGCAGTGAATTCTAAGCTGTAGGTAGTAATTTGCATTACAAATATTGATTTTTAAATTATTACCTTAGCATTGTGTTTAGTAGACGTGTATAGAATGCATTTACCTTCTGGTATTATTAAAAGTTAATAAGCAATCAAACTTTAAAATAAGTAGGTACAGAGTAAGATTTCATTTTACTTATTATTTTCTGTGTAATCAACCAATTAATATTTCAAAAGTAAACTTTACTTTTTTTTATTTAAATAAGCCTATTAAGAGCTCTTTCGAGTAGGTACTCCTTTTAAGTCGGAGTCGCGTCGCAGCTTATATGGTTTTGTGCATTACTTGTCGTTTTGTCTTGGTACTTATGTAAATATAATTATTAAGTAGCTTTGTTTTACTTAGAACTAGATGACTGTGTATATTCGACAAAAATATATTTTGTAATAAATCGTGTGCCATGTATTTTTACTAAAAGCGATATACACAAAAAAAATTGTGTATGTTCAAAATTTTGTACGGTAAATGTCACAGCCCTAATACACAAGCAAAGCCCGGCCCTGTGCCGGCGGCCCTGGTAAATATTCGTTAACTATTCCTTTGTCACGTCTTGTTTGCGTGATGAGCTGAACACGTCAAAGCCACGCTATATAGAGGTACATTCTATCAACGCTGGAATAATCTCGAAACTGAGTAGCTACCCTTTAGAATGTAGCACGCAAAATGTGAAGTTTTTGTTTTGTTTTGGCAGTGAAAACAAATCACTGTCGGTGTGTGTATTTGCAGAGAATTTTGAATACAAAATAAAAATGAGATCTTCGTTTTGATTTTCGGAATGGTCAAAAAACTAAAATTTTCATAAAATTTGAAATTTCTAAGTAAAAATTAAAATCACGCTTTATGTTAGTGTGTTTATAATTGTAAGTATTATGGGTATATAGCACGAAATGTTTAATATTATTTTCTTTAAAAACGCAGAATATTTAACAACATAACAACAGTTAGTACGTCATAGTTGTTTTTCGAAAAAAGGAGAAGTCAAATAAAACTTAATATGTTTTTCCAGCTCCCTATTTCAAACTCGGTAGTTAACCCTTCCAGAACTGAAGTGAATGCTTGTTTAAAATATTACTGTAATAAAAAAAAAACTCTTCGTTTGCTATCAATAAAAAACTCTTGTTAAAATAAAAGTATTTTGCATTTCAGTAGATATCTACGTATTTATTAGGTAAGGGACATTCGTTTTGTGGTGCTCCACTGCTCCAGCGAATACTGAACGCAGCCAACCGAGACTTGTTGCACGGACAATGACAATCCGACTTGATATACTTACCAACAACCCTACCTACCGCTCGTAACAGATGTCTAGTGAGACCACTGAAGCTTTCAACACTGTCTGGAAATTATAGTAAAGTTTTTAATGTTTTTAGTTTTCATTTTTATATTTCATATTTTAAACTGTCTCAACTTTTTTAAAATAGATAATGCTACATTGAGAATACACAACAATATTTTGTTAAACCTGGCAAGTGCGTAGTATAGGGTTACGTATTTACTACTCTTCTTCTACTTAAGTATATTTATGTGCAATGTCAAATTCGTACGTTTTCTTCAAATAAATTTTATTTGTTTGTCGGCTATTACTCAGTAACTAGTAGTACCTATATTACTACGAGTACTATTTATTATTCTGTGATATTACCGTGAATAAATTGCAAATAAGTCATTGTATTAAAATAGTTATTTGTTATGCAAGGCTGCAAAGTTGTTTTTTGGCGCGAGTACTTATATTGAAACCCGAGCTAGCGAAGGATTCTAGGATTGAACCACGAGCGAAGCGAGTGGTTCAAATATAGAATCCTGAGCGTAGCGAGGGTTTCAAAGGTACGAGACGCAGAATAACTTTGCTGCCGAGCGAAACACACAACTTTTCATCTCACTACAGCGAGGAAAATGCTTGGTGCAAGAAAAACGCAAATAATATATTAATTAAGTGTTTATTTTTTTTATGCGGTGTCGTGCTGGCCAGTTCGTTTATTTTAAAGATAAGGTTGGCACACTGGCATGAAATAAGTATTAATGCATTTTCAGAGGATTGGCGGTATAAAAAATTATATACTACATTTACACTCTCGCCTCGTACCTCGTCTCGTGCTTCGTCTCGCGCCTCGCGTGATCGATGGTTTTTGAGTTGTCTGTTCACACTCTCGTGTTGTGTTCAAGCTAGCCAGAATGGAGGACGTCGAAGTGTTAGCGGCAACATAGTCTTTTTTAACGCGGCACAAGGTTTAAACTCGAATGAAGCGAGAGCGCGTGTGTGAACACCGCGCTCGCATCCCACGCGAACCCCTTTGACTCGTGTCCAAAAAACCGCTCCGGACGCGAGCGCTGCGAGGCGCGAGGCGAGGCGCGAGGCAAGCCGCGAGTGCGCGTTTACATTCGCGTCTATAGAATAGAAAGGTTCGAATTTTAAAAATTCTTTCCACGCTAGGGCACAAAATGCACTTTTGCGCTCAGATTTCGAATGACAAACAGATTCTTTCCGAGCTTGTGAGGTGAAAAATAATTTTCCCAATGCAATGTATTTAAGGGATCTATATAACCACACGTGGCCACACCATAGCGTGCAAGTTTCTCTTTACAGTATTGCTTGATATTATGGAAATTGGTTCACAAGTATTTGATGACAAATAGATTTACACATAGGATAGTTCTTATCCCGGATATTATTCCAGGAACGGACATTTAGCGTACAAGGATATAAATACAAAATATAAATATAGCAAAACATAAAGTTGTGACAATAACAAACAACCTTTGTACAGTTTAGCACGGGTAGCAATTTGCCTAAGTTTCTAGTTATTGTCTTTATGTGACAGTCCACAGAAACAGTAGTACACCTGGGTGCACTACTCTGAACCCTAAAATACACTGGCGCACGTCACAGAAACAGAACAATGAGAGTGCTTGAAACATGATATGTTACATTATTTGTGTGCTCAGAAATGACCGAAAAGTGGAGAATATTTGCAATAAAACTGTACTTGTTTGTATGTTTATAGTAATACTGGCTGTTATCCGCGTATTCGCCCACATGGACAAAAACTAATGGTTTGTTTATATATATTTCCGATAATGTCCTTCTTACCCCTGACAATATGTATAGTATAGAAATTTACATGATGGTTAACTACATAGTTAACACTCGAAAGAATAAGAAACATAAAAATAGGTAGGTATACTCACCTTCACATTTATCATTCTGGTATATTTTTGTTAAGTTATTTAAGTGAATGATTTTATCGAATAAGTCTCCCTTCGTTTAAACGTAGATTTTACAGGGTAGGTATATTCTCAAGTTATCCGAAGACCAGAGCTTAAAGACCATCTGAGGACAGTTGGGATGACAGTTTAGGATGCCCGTTGATGCACTGGAAAGCTCGATAAACCTATCACATAACTGCAGTTGCCATAACCGGATTTACTTGTTTTTGTCCTAAACAACTATTATTTTGAGACATTTTTTATTCCAAACTCAATTGACACATTAATCTGGTCAAAATTATGCTAATGTCAAAGATGACCCAAAAATCATTAATTTCTAATATTAGTCCAACATCCTTACTATCCTTACTAATATTATAAATGAGAAAGTAAGTTTGTTTATTTGTTTGTTATTCCTTCACGACTTGACTAAGCAGCCGATCATTATGAAAATTTGCATACATATTGTTAGGGGTACAGAGCCCAACATAGGCTACTTTTTATCCCGTGAAAGTATGTCGTTCCAATGGAAAAATATTTTTTCTACTATAGAGGGCGCAATATCGGCCAACAGATGGCGCCACAAGTCGCGCTATGGGTTGTTTTGTTATAATAAAATTAACGCGAGCGAAGCCGCGGGCAAAAGCTCGTTCTACATATCTAAGGAAATATATGATTTAATTTAGACACGTATAACATAAATGTCAATTAAATCACAATAGACCTTGTTTACCGAAAAAAGGAAAGTCTGAATAAACGAACTACCAATACATCCAATTGTTTTCTCCAATTAGCAAAATTCTTAAGCATCGATCGTAAATAAATCAGATATTTCCTCATTACCGATATATCTACCGAATAATTACCACAAATAACTCGCTTAACGAGAACAAAGGATACCAAGTTGTTTATGTAAGAAAACAAGCAAATAGCCCCGATGAGCCAATAAAGGTCTATTCAGGCTCGTACAGTAGGCCTAATAGGAGAAAATAGCCTTCATTTGTTCCCAAATACATGGCACTCTTAACACAATAGACTTAAGACTCAAAGTTAGACTAATTTGAACGTAGAACGGCGAGACCACAATTTAAAATTTAGGCGACATAGCCATTTGTACTGTACTAAATGGAAATTGCGAATGATATTCATTTGTTTTAATTGTATATAATGGCGGCGGTGGGCGGGGCGTGTTCTTCATTTGTTTTTTTTTACCAAACAAGCTGATGCGATCGTTGTTTTGCCCGTGTGACCCCGTTGTTCCCGTTTCCGAGCTGAATTCTGGGATTCATTTTTGTGGTTCTTTAGTGTGCTTACCGCCATTGATGTCAACTGCGAGTTATCTGGTGTAAATGTTTCTCGGCCACTAACTTGGCTTCACAACTGTAATCTAACGACAATATGCGATCGACAATATGCGAGCCGATAGCTTAACGTGCTCTCCGTAGCAAAGAGGAGCTTTAAATTTTAAAGCCATCCAAATATTGGCTGTGGTCGTTCTTGTTTATGCTGCATGATAATTTTGTTTGAGTAGTATATTTATAGATATAGTACCTATATAGTATATTTTTGAATCGTTGTGAAAAGGACGTCACAAAAAATTAAATGTACTTACTAATGTAACTGAGTATTAAATAAAATACAACAAGTTTTTAACATTAAAAAAGACTATCTCTTTAAACATTACAAATAATTGATGGATCAGCATTAAGTCTCGGTAATGTTCCTATAGTGAATATCCAGCGGTTGATAGGCACCGTTTCACTCAATCATTTACAGTGAATTATTATAAGTAACGAACAAATGAGGTCTCAAAATGACTAAAATGTACTACACTGGGCGTCAAAAATAAGTACTACAGTTTTAAAATTGCAATATCTCCTAAATTACAGAAGCTAGACCTTTGAAATAAAAAAAAGTTAAAAGACAATTTAATTTCATTTACCTAATAAAAACTTCATGCATAGTTCAATGCATTTTTTAAAGATTGTTTGAACAAAAACTTAATAAACAAAAACACTATTTTTTTAAACCGTTGGCTTGTACCTTTCTTTTTTATTGTTTTCTTTATTGCTGATAAATCAATTGCAATTCAAAAGCAAATGTGTCTTCAGCGAGTCAACTTTACTAATCTTCCCATTTTTCGAAACCAGGGCTACAACTTTTTGGTTTAGTGGCAATAGACAACGAGAGCTGCAACGGAAGAGGTGCATGCGACGCTCTGTGCCGTGGCATCACACCGCACTGCAAGTCCCTCCAAAAATCGCTCGCATTCAATATGAGTACATTATTATTCTTACCGCTCGCCGCAACTTAGGTACAGCACAGAGTAAAAACTTTATGCTTCAGCCGTCAACGTTACAATTTAAAATATTGAATGACTCCACCGCTCGATCATCGGTGGCGGAGTCTTGCCGCTAAGCCAACAGTCAAATTAACATCGATCTCGACTATATAGCCGTAAGTCGTCACTGATAGCGGCAAGTTCGTGATCTGACTGTTAAGATGTCGGTCACTATTGTTGTCGATAGATGAATGATGATGATGATAAAGAGAGGTAGGGCACAGCGGATAATCCGCTCAAATCGGAGCAGCCCGTCTGGGGAAGGACCTCCACCTTACAGAAGATCGTAGCCAAATAGCATTGGTCTCGGCCATGTTGTGTTCCTACGGTGAGTAAGGTCTCCAGAGCTCGGTGGGGTTGGGAGGGTTGATAACGCGTGATTGATGCCCCGGTATTGCGAGCGTTTATAGACTGCGGTGATGCTTACCATCGGGCGGGCCACGGGCCGTATGCTTGTTTGCCAACTTTGTAGTATTAAAAAAAAGATGACGGTCATTAAGACAGTGACTGTCAGGTTGTCTGAAAATACCGATACCATTTATTTTATTTATTACACAAAGAATAGTACAATTGGCGGACTTAATGCCTAAAGGTTCTCTACCAGTCCAACAAATCTACCGTTGATACGCGTAAATAAATAAATACAAATCCGATAAGAAAAATAAGGGTTATTTATAAATGATAATATATTTTATTTTATGTCCAAGTAAAAGGATGGAATAAATAAAAATAAACAATCCTTGCAGACTCTCTAATGGATCCACAACCTCTATACACATTTTAAATCACTATAAACAATACTTCGATTTATTTTCAGTTCATTGGTAATATTTTACAATATTACGATTGTTTATAGACTAGTTTAAAATAAATAATAGTTACCTAATGTAAATAAGAGAGTGACTTTCTGGGCTGAAATGATGATATTTCCATGTTATAATCCTACGCAACGAAATCATGTCTATAATAAATTAGACTATAATATGGGGTTCATCAAAACGGGCGTTAAAAGATTTTTACAGGGTCGGCAACGCGCGAGTGATACTCCCGGTGTTGCAAGCGTCCATAGCTAAGCTTGTTTGCCACTTTAGTGGTATAAAAAAAAATTAAGTATGTATAACATTTAAAAATACTAAAAAGGAATATGCTCTACCCGTGTTACTAGAGACATTCATGATGCACTAGTCTGCTGCTAAAATGTAAAAACAAATCACCCAAAAATAAAACAAATGTGTTAAATTGATAAATCCTCCTTGTCTCTCCGCCATTCTAATTATATCATCAGCCGTTAAAACAAGCATTAAACAATGTTTACGTTTGTGCAAACATAAAACTTGTATTCTAAATCCTGATAATAAAGATAACTCAGTTTTAATTAAACAAAATATTTAAATTAACGATGTAACAAAACACCCATTAAAATTCAGACCGGCTTGCAACCCTATCTCCGCGGAATTGTACAATAAATATTCTTAAAGGCGGCTTTGAGTTCGTAATTACATACTTTTTGGACTACAAGAGAATGCAATTTGGTGGTGTTGCCGTGCATATTAAAATTTCCAGAGTAAAAAATACCGTCACAATTTTTTAAAGATTTAATAAGTACCGGCGAGACGTGAAAATGTTTCATAGCCAGTCTCGTCTGCTAACTCTGCTTTCGTAATTATTTCAGTAGAATTTATTCATTCGACTGTTTGTCTTTCGAAAAAGTCTTCAGTGTTAGGCAACTTTAGTTTGTGTAGGTACCTCAGATTAGATTCTTTAAATTGTAATATAATCTACATAAATTTACGACGAAGCTCTTTTTTTATCTACTAACGATAAACGAAATTTCATTAAACATGAGAAAAATATAATTAATTTTAATCATTATTAAATCGTCCGAAACGTTCTAATTAAAATTATTAGCAAAGTGCGAAAAAATTAAGAATAATTTTCTTCGCGTTTGAAATTCAAGATAGCACTTACGCTCTATTGTCGAGACAATTGAAGTTAAACTTAACAGTCTCCGTTACTTCGAAATAGGAGGATACGAGTATTTACAAATGGCAAACCATCTCATACACTTAATTTCAATGTTCTAGAGTTTCAGTGGTGGAAATATAATTTTGCATATGTGTCATGCATGTGAGATTTGACGACGAGATATACTCGTAGATGTGTTAATGAAATAAAAATTAGATTGTCCAGAAATTATCATAAAAATATAAACTTCTGCAGATTTCACAGCAGATAAATTAAATTATCACTATTTGTATGATATGTAGTCGGTATTCCCCTCATTCACTGAAGAGACGAGACCTAGTTAGATTCTCGTTGCTTCCCCAAAAGGAACATGCAGTAACGCATTCTTCTGACTACCTATAATAAATGTTGTGAGAAGTATATATACAAAAGAGGGTATATATATTTACTACATTTCTTGAATAACACATACTTTAGGCATTCAGGCAAATTGGTAAACAGTTACTGGAAATTAGCCGTCGTCAGATTCAGTTTCCATAGACCAACATTAATTTGTGTCTTTGTTGTCAAGACAAGGTAAATCTTAATTAGGTACTATAAAGCGAGTGAATACCTATTTCAACATCTCTTTGAAAACTTATCCACTGGCGTATAAAAAAGTGCAGTTTTGTTACACCTTAAAATTTACGTGCCACATATCAAACCATTGAGATCGTAGCCTTCAAGTTCAAACAAAAAAATCTGCGTCATAGTCATAGGTTAGTATCATATCTAGGTACTGGTGGTCCCTTGCAGAAAATGCAATGCCTGCTTTATTTGACTAATAACATCAATCTACTAATAAAAATTTACGAAATAACATTTCCTATAAAAAATTACTAAACAATCTACTACAAGAACTAATGTAACAGAAAAGTATGATGAACAGTTTTAAAATTTTTCACTTTACGCCTATGTGAATGTAGCGAAATGGCCAAGCCACATTTTTGATTAGGTAAGGTGTAAAGTTTGTGAAGTTAGGCCTTGTAGAGGTAGGGCGTGTAGAGTTAGAAGCTTGCTACATGAGATCTGATAACTTTTTGACAGTACGAGTCATTATGGTCTCGTCTTGGTAACATTTCACATGAAAATGTTTTAGGTGGGATATTTTTTTATCAAACATTATTCCTGAAACTGAATGTTAGTATATAAAAACAATTTATTTGTAAAAAAAATTTTGCATTTATTTGCGTTCCCAGACGTACTACTTTTCATAAAAATACATGGTATAAACATCGATTTTCTTGATGTCAGTGACTGCACAGCACCAATGTATCCTATACTGTGTGTAAGCAAGACCTATTCGATGTGACAAACCGTTTTGTTTTCACTTATAAATCGATTACCCGAAACGTTTAAATTTTAATCCATGTTACGTTAAAGCTTCGACTGAATCTCAATTCTACTTACCTACTTCAATACTCAGCAACGAGGTAGCTCTATCAAGAAAGGATTCCATCGACCTACATTTCATTTACCAATTCGCACCTAAACTATATTTAGGATTTTGGTCAACACGTCAACTCACCTGCAACTCGACTGGAACTTGACTTCGAGTGTGTTCTATATCGAGAGCGCGTCTATTTGGTGTATGAACATTACTGAAAATGAGTTCTAGTCTGAATACGTCGAGTCTTCTAGTGGATAAAGGACCTTAAAGTTTAAACGTAGGCTAAACGTTTCAAGAAACTAAATGTTGACACACTTTTATTGTCATTTTCAAAGAAACGTCGATTCTCTTTGAAACAAGCGCTCTTTTGTCGAAAGCGTTTACACGAATAAAGGATATTGTTATTTTTTGTTCGTTTAGCAACACCTTTATGTAAAGTTAGTGTCACACAGGAGCCAACGTCTAATGCGTTTAGTTACTACAGTTATACAGTTATCGACTTATATACGATTGTAATATACCTAAAACTTTTAAATGTTTTAAGGAACACTAACTGTGCTTATGTGAGCATTATATAATTATTATTTCTCTCAAAATGAAAATATTAATTAGTTAAACAAACCTATGTATGCGTATACGTGAGGCAGTAATAAAGAAATTGTTATTATAACAACAAGAACATCTTCGTCATAATTATTTGGGCTCAGCCGATTCGAAGAAATATCTCATATTCGTCGTTGTATATTATTTGTTTCGAAATATTATTATTACATAGTTCGTGTTTTTTTCGTATTTCCTAGAGGCGGCCAGGAAGTACCCGATGGTAAGCAATTACCGCTACTCAGAATCAAAACCCTATTGGGATTTGACAGTAGTTTTAATTTAATGGAACAGGTTGACGAATGACCATGTGGGTGACCTGAGACTTGCCTAGGGGACTTGCATTTTCAAAACGTTAATTTTTAAATCGAAACCTAAATAGTTATTCTTTTTGCGTCCTCATGTCAATAAATTAGCTAGTCGTTGACCGTAATCTTTGACTTTCTAGTGCACAAGGTACCATACTGTAATACTTGTTCCTCATTCCTCATAATCATCATCCTGGTGCTGCAGGGATACGATACGAGTCTCTCTTCAATAAAATTATTACTACTAATTCTTTGCATTGAAGTAGTGTGGTAGAGTACGTAATATTACAATTTGACGACCTCCAAGGCGTAATGGTTACCACGCCGGACCGACACCCAGAAGGTTTCGAATCACGATCGGGTCATGTTGAAAAGGAACATTTTCTGATTGGCCTCGGGTCTTGGATGTTTATTATGTACCTATTTGTTATAGAATAGTATCGTTAGTATTCCATAACGAATGAATGAAGATCGACAGTCCGCAGATTTTAGAGCGAGTTCACATCTTGGTCCCGAAGACGGTATCGTGGGACGCTACCGGGCAGGTGGCGCCGCGCCGCCGCCCGCGCCTGCTGGCACAGCCCGCCGCGCGCACGGAGCGCGGGCGACACGCACCCACCATTCGTGCACTGCGCGCTATTGGAGACATTCTTGCTCAGCACCCCGATATTGATCTATTTGCCGACGGACTAGTACAGTGCAAAAATGAGATAAGTAACCATTTTTGCACTTACCTACAGTGCAAAAATGGTTACTTATCTCATTTTTGCACTGTACATTTGCATAAGAAATTTTATAAAATAATTAATGATTTGGTTTAATTTAATTTAATTTAATTTTCATATGGCATTGTAGGTATTTAGATTTAGATTTATCCTTGACATGATTTTATTAATTTGTATATTATTTTTATAGTTATTGTTAGTTTCATTTCACAAATTGACATATTTTTCTATTACATTATTATTAATTTATTAAGTACTTATGTTATGCATGTATAATGACTAAACTTATAAGCGGTTTGGATGTAAAATCTGTTAGCTTGTAAGAATAATTAAATTGAAATTGAATAACACAAGTTTGGAACTTACTTTAGGGCTACCTCAATCTGTGTGATTTGTTTCTATATATTTATATTTATTTTATTTTATTAGAGCGTAGTCAACCACACTGCTCCAATGCGGATTGGCGGAGATTTTACATCTTACCAAGTAAACAGATTCTTTCTTTCCTTCGCATAGATTTTAATCTGGACTACGTATTTGTCCTGCTACGTATTGTTACCTGAAGTGAATACTTTTTGTTTGTAGACTTTTCAATGTTTATTCAATGCTATCTATATAGGTCGATTGAAGACGGTATTGGATTTGTTCCTGTAAATATTGTGTTTCCTTTCTTATAGTTTCATTAAATGGATGATCCGTTTTGATTGTATTTCTCCAGTCCTGAGAATGGGTTGTTGCAAACCAATCAAATTATATGAAAGCATCTTTGTATCGTAAGCTCGTTATGGATACTTCTTTTGTGAAATCTTCTTCAATGATGTTTTTGTCAACATGGATCTATAAAATCTTGACTTTAACTTTTTTGTACAGTAGATAATTTTTAGTGGTAAAGACTTAAGGAAATACAGCCATTATGAATTGGTCTGACCAGTCGGGTATACCACCCTCTAACAGAATAGTGGTATGAAGTATTTACGTTCACGATTTCCTTCCTTGATCAAATATAGGCTTTCGTACTAACAATGTTTATGTTTTTAATATTTTATAAAGTTGACATACCACTATTTGTTCTAAAGACACATGCTCTTATTTGCTACCATCATATCAAAAAAATCTCTCGTCAAACTTCCCCAACCCCGAATTGAAATAACCACACATATCGTTCCTATCATGACACCGGTATATGAACGACGCATCCATCAGTTGCCGACGTCCGTATATTTATCACGAAAGGGGTGATTGAATATGGAGCGATCACTCACGATAGTCTGTCATTTAAATGACGTTTTGAAATGGGGAAATATTTGGATAAGATTGTTTTCTTTATATCTATAGTCAGAAGGATTATATTCCTTAACTTAACACACTAGTATAGTAGTTTACAAAGCTGATGTGTCCATATTGATGCTTGGGGGTTTGTCGAGGCGATTTTTGAAGCTGAAAGTGGTAATAAAAGATCAAAACAAGTCCGGCCGCACGCCGCACCACCGGACTCCGTCTTGTACCGCACCATTATAATGATAGATAAATAGATCGATTATGCTTTATTTGTAACTAGCTGCTGCTCGCGGTGTCACTTGCGTTTAATTTTATGCATAGCAGCGCCATCTATATCAGACTTTTGACCAAATCCTACGGGAATCGCGTACTTTTCGAGATAGAGTGCCCAAGGTATCAGCTACCTACATATTATCATTAAAAATGGGTCCAGCCATTTGAGCGTGAAGAAGTAACAAACATATCACAATCTTTCGTCTTTATAATATTAGTGGGATAATATTTTAACTGTATGTGTATACAGTAAAAAAAATGCAATGAACATAGACGAATATACAAACTTATGTAATTACAACAAGGTGGCCTTATGTGCGGCGCACCGTGCGTTACAGTGCGTTACATGATCGAAAATGGTCCAGTCCAGTAACGAGCGGCCTCCGTAGTGCGTGATGGAGCAGTAACAACACCCACAACACTGTTCGGAAGTTGGTTCCAATAAGTGATCACAAGATTGGTCAGAAAATATTATAATGAATTTCTTTAACCAGTTTCATTCTAGAGGTGCAATATTTTTAGGCCAGCACGTTTCGGTGTTTCGTCCAAAAACAGTAAAGCTACGAGTACTTTTATCATTTTCATCATTTGAAATCACAGCGCTGCTATTGGGACATTGCGTAAACAATGTCACTGGAATCTTATTCTGCAAAAATATTAAGTACAAAACATAAAAGTACACCAAAATTTATATAGGTAACATTATTTCAGTTTCGTCACAGAAATTGATGATGCCCGTCATATAAAATTGTTCCCCTATGCGTGATTATAAGTTTCTACATTATTTTGTTTACTTTAAATGTAATTAATTAGGTGGTGATACCATAAATCGAACGAATATTACGCAAAGTCATGCACATCATTTTGGTTATGGCTTTTTATGTAATTTGTGTTCAGTGAAGGGTTTTGATCGGGTGTATTATAAAACTAGTCGACCCGCGCAACTTCGTCTGTGTTTTCCCAATTATTGTGTATTCTAATACTACTGATACTAAACCTGCATTTCCTTACTATTTAATTATTACAAGCTCGCAGAAAAGCACTCAGCATTGTAGGTCGGAAAATCCGAATTATGTCCGTGGTAAGCTGATTGAACCATAGTAATAGATCATTTGCTAGTTTGATACCTTAATGAAAAAGTCATTATCTCAACTCGCGCTTGACCGTTCCCAGAACATCAATCTTCGTGTCATTTTCTACCAGTGGACTTAGGAAAAATGACTCCATCGACTTTACAACCGAGAAATTTCGGATTCATTAATCATGAACGGGAGGCTGGCTGCTTTATTTATTATGAGGAACTGTTAAGTTCACGTCCACATTTTAAAAAATATCAAGAATATTTTCTGACGGAGTCACATTTTGTATAATTTTTTTTAAAATTTTAATATAGGTATTAGGTATGATTGTCTTTTGTAATCGTAGGTACAAAACACCAACCACGCTTATGTAATTAAGAATTCCTTTTGCCTTAATCCGAATAAAAAATAGAAAAAAAAGTGGTATGAAAAGATAATCGATTTATATCGCCGTTTCTTTTCATCATTGGTCGTTTAGCTTTACGAAGGGTCCGTTTTTCTTTCCGATAAGTAGCAGTTAACCTATCCATCAGATACGTTCACTTTTTTAGTCAACCACTGAAATACGTAGTAACGAGAAATAATATATAGTTAAACAAAAAAGGAACCCCTCACCCTGGCTAACACTGAGTTGTCGTGATGCTGCAAACACGCAGCTGATACTAACTTTTGCTGGAATTCTCGTTTCTTTTTCTAGAATTACCCATTAAATGTATTAGTCCCAGAAATATATTGTAGTTTTTGATATCATTAATATTTAATTAGACGGTAATCATAGGCGGTAATGATAAGAATTTATAATTGAAATTAATGCCTGTTAATTATACTGCTGCTAACATTACCTTCCGATTACATGCCTTAATTCTTATAACTAAGTTACGTAGATAATTATACACTAATTAAATGTTTTAGATTTTAAGCATGGGCTTTTCTTTTCATATTTAATTATCAAGTTCGTACTAAATATATAGGATAGGAACCCGTTCAATTCCTGTACTATACCTTCGCGAAACTAAAAGAGTGAAACCGCCGTAGTTTCGCCATGAATTGTGACTCTTTGGCAGTCGAAACAGAAGTGAACCAACTTTGCCGCTCTACAGTTCCTTTTCAGTTCAGTTCAGTCCCTAGACAGAAATAATGGGGTGGTTTTCCATTACTTGCCCTATTCCGTAAATCTGGATAACGTAAATATGCAATTTATCAATTTACATTCACTTTAGAATATAAGAAAGTATTATGTCTAATGAAATGAAGTAAATAAAAAAAAACTTTTTTTCAAAAAAAAAAAAAAGTGCTGTTGATAAATGTTTCTATTTCTTTCTTGTTTTATTGAACCTATTAATACTTATCATACTGTTGTGGTTGAACTGCATTTAATGAATGACCAATCATGCAAAATGGAACAATTTGCCCGCAATTTATTATATCGCTTTAACCTAGTCATCAACATTAAATGTAATACAATAAAATATATATTTGTTTACCAATTCGGCAATGTGCAAAATAAAACAGTATTATATTGACTTTGAAGCCGCAGTGACTGATAATCGGATTTACGTTTTGTGCGCGTCAAAGCGTACTGATATCGTTATGAAAAGTACTATTATAATATGAATAAAGGGTAGCAATTTTATCTGGCTTTTATCACAGTTAGTTTCACATAACAATATTAAATGTATTTTTTTTTTTCTATGTAAAGTAAGTATAAAAAGGCAGAAGAGTCTGAACAGCGCAAAACCACGGTAACTAAAAAGATTACCCATACACGAAGATTATTTTTTTAATGTAATTGAGTAATAATAATGGACTCGTCGGTCCCAGAGAAGCATTTACTTGTATGCTTTTTCATCTATCTATAAAAGATGTAACTTGCGGAGTGGTAGAAAATTGACGAAATGGTCCAGTTCAACCGGGGAATTGACATTCTCTCACATAAGATCGGCGTGAAGCAGCAATGCATTTTATTTGAGTAAGAGATTCCTATGTCCAATTCCTGTTATAAAGAATTAAGGAGAAAAGAGATAAAGAGGACTTGGACATAGGAATATTTTATTCAAACGAAACGCATTGCTGCTTCACGCCGATCATCTGTGAGAGGGTGTTATTTCCCCGGTCGAACTAACTCATTTCGTTAATGTTCTACCACTCCACAAGTTACCTCTCTTAAATATGAAAAAACATAAAGTAAATGCTTTGAAAAAAGAAAGAAACAAGGAGAAAGGGGATATATTTCCATAATACTATTAAGTGACATTTTTATACTCATATCGTATATTACATTGTAAAACTGTACAATCCACGGAATGCTTTTAGCGGAAAATTGGCGGAAAGGCTGCCAATTGATTTAATTTGTTAAAAACTACGCTGATGTTAGTAATGGGTAGTACCCTTTATTTAGAGCGTACAACGAAAGTCCATTAACATTAAAGCTTATCTTATGAAACTTTGTAAGCTAAAAATAAGCTTGATAAATGTTTGGGCTTTTCCGAGGGAATTAGTGCGGTCATTATCGAGTAACACAGTACGTTTACTTTCATCATCATGATCTCAGCCACACGAAGTCCACCTGCTGGAGATAGACCTCCACCAAATGCTTCCAGTATGACATGCTGACAGTAACTAGCGGCTTTTCTGTAAATAAATATGTTTAATTAAATTAATTAGTTGAAGATTAAATTAGTATTATACAGTATACTGCTTGTTTTAGTATATAAATTAAAAATATAAATAAGTTATAACGGTCTGGACAGGAAATTGGTAATGTCAACGATTCGGAGGCCGATCAACTGATTTCCTTTTGCTTAGAAAAGGAAACCTTATTTTTCCTTCATCGTTGATATAAAAATATCCAAGCATGTACATCTTCATACATACTTCTGTACAAATATAAAATATATACCTCATTCGGTAATGCTAAAAGATTTATAATTGTTGTCATTTTAAATTACGATTTTTATTGAATTAATTATTTCAAAACTTTGATACGTCATGTCACACATCGACTCTATTTGAAATCGGAAAATCAGACGAGAATTTGTTTAATGGGGTTGGCAACTGTCAAAGTGGCGCTAGCATAGCTTGATCCGATGGTACTAAAATTTGTATGGAGAATTTTTTGAATTTATATAAAAAAAAACTAAAATTAAATTTGCAATGCCAATGACCTGTAAAGGTGGCTTTTTTGAAAAGTAATTAAGTGCACAAATTTCCAAAACATGATGTTTTACGAAAAAAAATTTACTCATATTTTAACTTGAAATTTATAGCATTATATTCTTTAAATAATAAGTGATGAAAATTTGTAAATTTAAATTATAAAAGAAAAAGGGAAAAATATATTAAAATGTAGTTTTGAGGTTATCCCTTTCAATCAATTCCATTGTTCTTTCTCGCCAAGATGCTGCACGTTTCTATATTTTTTTTAACGTCAGTCACCCTCCGCCCTCCACGTATGATACATTAATTATTTTTGGTTTACTGCTATATAAAGAGAAAAAAATTTCAAAATCAACTTTTTGAACATTGGCGACCAAAAAAATTTTGACAGGATCAAGCTATGCTGGCGCCATCTGCTTTTCGCTTTTACCGGCCGGCCCCATTTATTTTGACTAATTAAAACTATATTTTTTGACAATTCACATAGTTTTTTGTTATGTATCTGAAAACAAATTAAACAACGCTTAATCTGCTAATATTCTGGTTACATTACATGGTTCACAGAAAAGATTCTATCACTTATATGAAAGTACTTATACTTTTCTGCATAATGTACTTAAGATATTTACTGACATAGATTCAAAGTAGACCCTCCGGTTTTAATCTAAAAACAAGAATTTAATGGTTCATGCACACCCCTGTATTAAAATACCCGCAGCAACGATTTATAGCAAATAATTAAATGAAATGTCCTACCTAACAGAAATTATTGCACAAACATGTGCTGACAATCTATATTGTTTGTAAAATTCCATACAACTTCGTTATGTATGTACGAAATCTGTACAGTGTTTTACCGCCGCTGCATTCTTTACGATCCATTGAGTCTTTAGTGCACAACAAATAAAAGCTGTTTCATAGCCAGCGAGAGGATAAAATGCAATATTCAGTAAATTTTCGCTGCTCGAACGATATCGCGTTCTGTACCGTGATTTATATTGGCATAAATATTATTGTTTATTGCGGCAACTGTTACACTGCGTAATTTTATTTTGTTTAAATAATGGCGGACGAGGTCAACGTTCATTAAAATAATGTAATATTTTTTTATAATGAGTATTTGTTTTTTAATTAAGTTCACATTATACAAAGAAACATGACTTACTTTATTAGTAAACTACTTTATAAAGTGAAACATTTATTCACTATCTCTTCATCTAACGTAAATGCAGCTCGCGTCTCATACTTCAGATACAGTAAGTGCTGTTTATTTTTTAACATAAACTCGAATGAATATTATGATATTAATGAGATTACTGGCGGATTAATAAATAGAAAACACTCAGATTAGAGACAATCACAAAATGGTATCCCATAATAAATGTTTGCCCCGTGCGGATATCAATCCAGCGTTCTATGGTATCAAAGGCACTAACCACCGCGCCACTCATGCTGTCATAAAAGTAGTGATTTAGTGACAAAAATAATTTGCCGTGCAAATATCATTAAATCTCAATAGGAACACTTATCACACAAGTGGCGCCACCCTCCGACAATCCTACATCAAAGGGGACAAGAATATTGGGGATTATCAGCACTTATGCTTTACTTTCATATTCTTACCTAATAATTGGTATTAGGACGAAATTGGAACCTTATGTTAAAGAAATATATCAACCTAAATTACCCGGATTACATTTTTTTTATTTTACCGAATGGTACCTACAGTAGGTACAGTCAATCTACACATATGAACTGACTGGTGGTGGTATGTACCTGAATAGGTCAGTTTGACTGGGGCAGTATCATCCTGTTAAGAATAACGACGTAAAATACCCGTCCTGTATATGTTTTGTTTCCCCTTTCCAATTCCTACATAAGGCGAAAACGGATATTTAAGAGTTGTGGATGTCTCCTCTCATAAAAAAATAATTTGAAACAGACAACCACATATCTCAAAATATTTATCATTATCTTACGCGCCAGCCTTCAATTCGACACTTAACATTCTTTCAATGCTTATCCTTCAAATACTTGTTTAATATTACTATTACTGAAATATCATCCATTATATTATTTTATTTGTTTATTATTAAAATTCAATGTCCTGACTGACTTAACTATATATCAACGCACAGCCCAAACCGCTGGGTCTCTAGAGATTCCAAATTTGGAATGTAGGTTCCTGACGACGTCTAGGGGTGTAATAAGAAAGGACTTTTCAAAATGTCCACGGGAAAGCGAGATATACGCAAACGAAGTTGCGAGGGTTTTACTAGTTTATAATTAAGTAAAACAATTGTACTATGTATTTAAATCTAGACTTTAGTCCACTTCAGCTTTTAAATATTTCAAGCGAACGCAACCCGCACCACACTCGTTTATTCTAATAAGCCAACACATTTCATTGTTCTAAATTCCAATTTGTTTCCCCCATTTTTTTCAATTCCCTCGCGTTCCACGTGCGTTCAGGTGCGTACTGTGGCTAATAATTTAGGGATGTGAAATAACTATCTGCCGGTAAACAGGGGTGTTCGGAGTAATATCTGCAATCTGGTGACGACGAATTCACGTCTCACATATTTCCCTTGGGATCCCCTACCACGGGTACGCGGTGTCAATAAACATGCTACATCTAATTCTGAAAACGTTATAGACATTTCTAATGTTTATAGAAAAAATATATAAGTGATTTTGTCAATTTCTTTTCGAATTTTTGTATTTATTCTTTACTCTATAATAAACTATATTTTCTATAGATTTTTCCTATAAAACAATTATTTTTTATTTTTTATTCAGTTACTTAAAATTGTCAACATGTTTGGTTAGGTACAACAGTTTGATATAAGGTAACGTATGAAAAAATTATACCTAAATAATTGTTCTACTCTTCATGGTCAATCAATACTAATAATAATTTTATTTTCTCTTTAATTACAACTTTAAGTCATAAAAGTACATAATAGGTACATAATTATTTATAAAATTATGATAATCTGACCGAAGTAAGTAGGTACAAGTCTGTTCTATTATAAATATTCATAATAAATCACTATGGATTATTATCGAAGTCCAATTTAATATTTCAATACTTCTGTAATTCTTTCATACTCAGCGAATGTAAAGCAAATGGTTAGGACCGAGCGACGATTGGGGTGGTTTAAATATCGCCTGTGGGAATTAATAATTAGAAATTGGGTAGACCCGTAAAATACCTATTTATTAGCTAAATCAACTTTAAAACTACAAAGGAATTCCCAACGCGTTATTTAGAAAATTAAAATTTATTATTAAAATGAGAGCACGGCTTACTTCAAAGACGGAAAGAACAGTGTTTTTAAATCATCTGATTATTACAATTATCTTACAGTCTACAGCTTTAAATCTCAATAATAATGTGACAGGAGACCAAAATGTATCATTTTATAAATTAGATATCCAAGTAGTGGTATTTTCGAGTAGTAATACATGGGGAACTTTCAAATATTCATAATTATATTTTGAACGATTCTACCGATTTTCAACTTGTTGTGAATTAATGTAACTTCGAATGTTATGACCGGGCTAACACACATGCAACGTTAACACAACAAAAAAGATTACAAAAACACAAAAGTATTTTATTATTTAAAAATTACGTTCTTGACCTTTCTCATTGTTTACCGCAAATGTTAAACAAAAACAATATGACGTCACAAGATTGTGTCACCGAAGAAATCCCCGCAATATCAGACGGGGCAAATGAAAGCGGTAATGTATAATTAGAACGTGATAAGGGTCTGACAGTCGTATTTGGGACAGGAAAGCACGATCTCCCCGGCAATTTAGAAAGGTGCACCTGCGATAAACTGACATACCTACACGACAGTTTCATTAAATAACGACACAATATATTAATGGCCACACGCGAATGAATTGGGATTTTTATTTACAATAGAAAACTCACACATACGTGTTAGTTTTTGATGAGTGAGTGACCCCCTAAGCCGAACCTTCTATTAAAACTGACAGTGAAAACCACACACCACTCATGATGGTATGCTTAAGGACGCATTTACATTTGTATTGCTACGAGAAATCGCCGACCAACAGCAACTTGCAAAATGTAGAGTGTAGTAAAATATCGCGATAAAATGCACGACAGTTTTAGACACATAAGCACAGTTTACTTAATAGTTACTTCGTAAACATTAGTTCTCATGTATATATTTATAAACACCTCTGCGATAAACCGCGACCGTAATTGCAACAAATAAAATTGCAGGAATTTAAATGATGTGTAAACAATATTGCAATGACATCGCGGTTTCTTGCGAGAATTTTTCTGCCAGAAATTGTAAATGCTAACTAAAGGAGTTTTGCGTAGCCCTATTATTTTATTAGTTAGTGTATATTTAATTTAACAGTACATATTGAAACGAGAGCTCAGGTCGGGAACCTATCTAAACACAAAATAATTCAGGGTTCTACTTTTCCGAGCCTACCGAACGAACCTTCATTTAATGAAAAGGCAAACAGTAGGTCCTGTAAATACAACTCGGTTGCTATGCCACGCCGTAAATGTTATTATATATTATTAATTAAATACTTTGTTAGAATAACTATCCCTATATTAATATATATATATTTTTTATTGAGATCTTTTTTGAAATGAGCTTGGGAAAGTACTACGCTGTCACAGAATAATATAGGTGTTTAAAAGTACATAATATAATGTACCATCAATCAGGTACCCCGCATGCTCATTTGTCTGTCAACCTCTTCCATAAAATACAAATCTGCCAAATATTAATGGAAAATTGTACTACATCTCTACGAAACTTAACATTGAAATATCTTCGTAAATTCAAGAACATTTAAAATTCACTAAGTTAGAAAACCTTTTAAAATGTTCTCGAAATGTTTTTCGAGTTGAATTCTTAATAATTTAGAAGAAATAATATCGAGATAGCAAGAAACACGAACAAAGTTTGTGAACAACTTTTAGATTAGCCGAAAAACCTTGATAACTTTTAAGAGGGCTCCTCAAATCACCACGAATAAGATAATAAGCCTGCTGAGTGCTGTGAATCCGAGATTTTTATAGAACAATTATTATTAAAGCGAAAATGAGTAATTAAACTAAATTACAACCTTCTGGAAGCTCGTAAAAGGAATTTATGTAGGAACTTTCGTGATTATGAGTTGATAATCTCTATAGGAAAGTTTATGAAAACATTTTAGGTGACACTATTAAAACTTAGTAATTTGGAAAGTGTAAAAGGAATCATGTTGCAAAATAATTATTTTATTTGACCGTAATGTTTGTAAACAATGTAATATTTAGAGCCACCGCCCACTTGTGAGTTTAATCTTTCTGGGATTCAGTATGGAGCTTGCCCATTTGACGATTAAAAATCGGCCGCTCGAACTATCAAAAATTACTGCGACTAAACTATCGGCCGATTAAAAATCACAAGTAAGTGGTGGCTCTTAAAGATTTATAAAAAAAAATGTCTGACGATGAGTGCAAATTTATATGTTCTCGTTGTAATCACTAATAATCACTAAATATATAGGGACAATTCATACAGATTGAGTTAGCCCCAAAGTAAGTTCGAAACTTGTGTTATGGGATACTAACGCAACGATATTATATTTTATAATAAATACAAATATAGATAAACATCCAAGACCCGAGGCTAATCAGAAAAAGATCGTTTTTTATCATGACCCGACCGGGGATCGAACCCGGGACCTCCTGGATGGCGGTCTGGCGTGGTAACCATTACGCCACGGAGGTCGTCAAAATATATTACGTTATAAGTGAATATTGTAAACTCAAATGTAAATATTGCACTGTATTTTTATTTTTTTCGATCCATTCATATTTTTATAAATAAATAAAAACATGCTTAATAATCACCATTAATGAGTCATTAACTTTAAAATAACTCGCTACATTTTCCATAAGCGAAAACTATTAAGAAATTATTATAAACTATTTTACCCGGACAAATATACACTCTTATCCGACGACATCCGACGACAACCTATCAATAGTACCTAGTTCCCGTTACAAGGAAAACTTATCTTTGTAAAATAAGCGTTATCAAGTATAGATTGATACCCTATTAAATCTATCTCAGTCTGTACGACGATATCGGAAGTATTTCAGAACGGATTCATAAATATTTATGAAAATCTCTTTAAGCACATGAAAGCAATCGGGATTAATAGTTAAAATGTTTAAGGGGTGAGTGTCGTAGCAAACTGGTTAAAATGTTTAAGTTGCTATAATGATTCGACTATATAACTTACAGAAGATCTTGGTCAAATAACATTGGTCTCGGCCATGTTGTGGTCCTACGTGAGTCTCCACTTTTCACAGGGTCGGCAACGTGCGAGTGATACCTCCGGTATTGCAAGCGTTCCGGGTACAGTGACTGTTTACCATAAGGCGGGCCGTATACTTGTTTGCCACCTTAGTGGTACTTATAAAAAACTATAAAACTGCTATATTTACATAAGTTTGTATATTATGTCTATGTTCATTGTACTTCTACATTGTGAGGCGGGTTGAATGGTGATGTTCAATGAAAACGCTAGTCGTGAAACTAAAAAGTTATTTTAACCAAGTTGGATACGACATGTTGTACTGACTTTTTAATTATTGTGTATTTATTATTTAAGAAATTTTGTAATGAAATATCGGTAACGTAGAGTTGCTGTCTACTGACGTAAAATGTTAATGCAATAAAGAGTGTTGTACAATGCAAAAAAAATGAAATGAAATCGTTTATTTCAGAAATTAGACCTTCACAGGCACTTTTTCTTGTCATTTACAACTTGTTTAAATAAAGAAAAAAAACTACGTTATATACTACCACCATTTCGGACACAGGCAAAATGGCAACCGGTAAAAAGAAATGGCGAAAGAAAACCGGTTACGGCCTTTTTTGTCATTTTGTAGTTTTTTTTTCTTTTTTTCCACTCATTAGTTACAATGTAGATATAAGTACATTAAAATTTATAAGAAGAATACGCGGAATGTTATACACAATGGTGTGGAATGAATAAGTGTATTTACAATATTTACATAAACAGTTGTGCTGTGCATAACAGGTCCACGAGGAAAACAGACAAATCTCTATGAGTTTGATGCGCTGTTCCGCCGCAGTCGTTGCCATAGACCTAATATCTCTTCTTAATTCTTCATCTAAATCCTACATAAAATTATACGGACATATTTTTTTGACACTTTTATTATCAAGTCACGGAGGAACTCTATCCGTAGCCATCAGGGGCGTGTTTAAAAGGCACTTCATTTACTTTTTAATATTAGAGGCGATCCATCACCGGCTGACAGGACCCGACTCAGTGTGACGTCGATAGTCAAGGTGCTGTTTGTTTTTCTCGTATTATGATGGGTCACCACTATTTCTTGTTACTCATCTATCATTGTGTAATTTAAGTACACTATATTAACTTTCCAGGAGTTCATACAAAAGCGAAACAATATTTCTAAATATTAATTTAAAATGCTTATTTTTTTAGTTTTTATTTCAAATTCATTCATTATATTTTTTTCTTAATATACCTACTAGTAATTAAGGCGGTATATGCTACTTATGTGTGTTTCATTATTTTTAATTGGGTATATAGTTCCTATACTCAAATATGTTTCAGCTAAATAAAATAATTTTTAAATGTAACGTTCCTTTTAAAATTATTTGGAATGTTACTGAAATATAATCAGAAAGAAAGTCTATCACGGAAATTAAAAATTCTTCGGTAACGGACTACAGTTTTATCATTTTTAATAAAAAATAAAAAAACTTATTTTATGGCAGAAAAGTCTACACTCACTAAGCGTCACTTACATAAATGTATTACTTACATAAATAAACGTACTTTAATATGATAATGACCCCAAGATATTCTACGTTGAATAGCTAAGAGTGTTAATAACCAAACAAAAGTAGGTCGGGCTTATTTTTCTATCAATATTTCCAACGATGCATCAATATTCAGGGATATCACCGGGAAATTAAAGCGATGACTTGCTATTATACCCTATCTATTATATGAAATAGAATCTATTTCAGTGTATTTGTTGTCTACACTGTATTTATCGAACATTCTTGATACTTCTATTGTCGCGTTGAATAATGATTTTCAGCTACATAAAGAACAATATTGATAGATCTTTACAAAGTTTACGCCTTTATGTTATTTGTTAGTTTACGCTTTATATTAAAGGGCCCCATATACGGTAAGATCCGTCTGTACGATCGATCTGACGCAAATCGTGGCGATTGATCGCAACAAAAATGACGCACATACACGAAACGATCGGTCGCAACGATCGATCATTTACTTGTTTGAAACTGAAGGATAAAGACGTGTTTAAATAATTTAATACGTGCCCCATAAAATGGAAAACTAACTTCTTTTGCTTATTTCTTTTTTCCAATTGTAGACAAGTATGAGTAGAGAGAGTGTTGCGTGCGGCGTCTGGCGTCAAAATGAGACAGAATCGAATCGTTGATCGTAAGCCATACATACACTGTCGATTCATCGTTACGATATTCATGATCGCATCAAATCGCATGGGTTTTTGTTGCGATCTCCGATATCGTGTTCGATGAAGTAAATCGTTAACGATCTTGAACTTATCGATTCGTCGTTACGATCGGTCTGATGCGACGGATCGTACAGACGGATCGTACAAAAGAAGTGCAAAATTATATGGTGTTACCAATGTCACTATTCCAATTTTAATCTTAAAATTAATTCTCGAAGACATTCATGTACCTACAGATAACACACGACCATGAACCAAGAAAAAAGGTGGACGGAATCTTGCTAAGAAAGAATTGAAGCACCCTAATGGCGGCCGCGTAACTATGTGTAAGTGTGAAATGGCTGGCCGGCACGCACACATTCACACCATAGTAAGCCGGCCGGTTCGTATGTATACGCGAGGTGGCTTACTATGGGTGCTTCACTTTTTAGTTTCAGTGATGGTGTCCGCCTTTTTTTCTAGGTCCATGTACACGACAAAACGTTTATTAAAAGTTAGCAAACTTTGACTTAATAGTTCTTAAACAAAATAATAGACCCGATTAGAATTCGCTCTTCAAACAACTGAGATTTCAAACTTGAGCTAAAACCTTTAAAATTTCTTATAAATAATACAACACAAAACCCGGATTGGAATAGGTTGAATAAGGCTGATTTTCAACCCACTAAGGTTTCGTACAAAACGTGTCTTACAAGAATATTTATAAGCTTCGGACAGAAGAAAAATATATGGACGACTAACACACGTACCGATTCCATTTCAGAAGGTAAAATTAATTCTGCGGATTCCTAAGGAAAATTCTTATATGCTGTATTTGGTTTATCCTCCATATGTTAGGTATATTTACTAATTTCGTTCAATATCATCTGACCACCGCCACATGAGTAAATAAAACCACGGAACAGAGACTTCACTTCATACAATGTCGCTGCGATGAGTACACGCACACAAGCATGAGGCGCGTGTGTGCGTGACCTCAAAGCGCTTGTCACGTACGAGCGGCAAACCAGTTTAAACCGGTTGCTTCGAGGACAAATATCAGGGCCTTCGATAAACAGAAAATTATGACATTTCCTTTATTAAATATTTGATTTGACATATGCACACCTATGAAGTTCTGTCACGGCCACCACAGACAAAAACTCAAAACTAGTAGTGAAGGGAGGGACATGTTTTTTAACCACGATCGACTATATTATCAAATCGATTTTTCAATTAATAAAGTGTATATTAAATATATTTATTTAATTTACTTATTATGACATAATATACATATTTTATGTATGGTAATTATTATTGAAATAAGTAATTAAAGTTAAATATTATTAATAATAATATTGGTAATAATTTAATTAAACGTATGCATAATTGTACTTTTGATGCCATGCGAGTGCTTACCGCTTGATTATCTAAAAAAAACTCTATATTTTTTTTTTTTTTTTTTTTTGTTTGTAGCATACTAATGTTATATTATTAAATACGCTAATATAATTACAATCTAGCCTAAACATAGACTAATGAGTAATTTTACATTGACCTAGTTTTATAAAATTGTAATATAAGAATGTGTCCATCGGCACTTTTCTTACTGTCTCTATTAAGGGGAAGTCACTTTGTTCATGTGTCTTTGTTTACACTATATTAACACATAAATATTGTCACTAATCACTACACTAATTCAAATGGTTTAGTTCTTTTAAGTCGTCTCACTATGTCCGTATTGTCGAGGAGCTGGATCGCCTCTACGTTCACATGATGAAGCAATCTATTCTCATGTGCTTCTGCATTTTTTTGGATGACATTGTTGACCATTGGTATGTTAAGGTCCCGGTGTAGATGGTCGTTTCTTATGTACCATGGCGCATTCACAATAGCCCTCAGTACTTTATTTTGGAATCTCTGAATTATTTTAGTGTTGCTCTTTTTGGTACAGCCCCACAGCTGTATGCCATAAGTCCATACTGGCATTAGGACTTGTTTGTACAGTAGTAGTTTGTTTCGAACCGACAGGGTGGAGTGTCTTCCTAGTAACCAATTCATCTTATTGAACCGTATATCAAGTTCACATCTTTTCTTTTTGACGTGAGCTTTCCAGCGGAGCTTCGCGTCGAGCGTCATACCCAAATACTTGGCTGTATTTTCGTAAGGTATACGCTTTTGATTAATGTACACTGGGCAATATTGATCGTGTTTATTTGTAAAGTTGACGTGAACTGATTTAGATTCATTGAGTTTGATTCTCCATGTTTTTGTCCAGTCGTGAACTCTAGTAACAGCTATTTGAACTTTCTCTGCTGCTTCCTCATGAGTGCTTCCAACTGCCATTATAGCGGTGTCGTCAGCAAAGGTTGCAAGAGTGTTATTATCTAATTCCGGAATATCACAGGTGTACAATAGGTACAGGACCGGACCTAATACACTTCCCTGCGGTACTCCGGCTTTTATCTCCTTAATTTCTGAATATGCATTTTCTTGCCTTACTCTAAATATTCTATCCGATATATATGATTTTATTATATCTATGTATTGTGTGGGTAGCATTCTCTTAAGTTTTTTAATGAGTCCTTCGTGCCATACCTTGTCAAAAGCTTGTGCTACATCTAGGAAGACAGTAGAGCACACTTTTTTATCTTCGAGAGTTTTTTCGATTACATTCGTAATTCTGTGCACTTGGTCTATTGTTGAGTGTTTTTCTCTGAAACCAAATTGATGCTCTGGGATCAGGTTTTTCGCCTCTATTATGGGTTTTAGTCTTTTTAATAACAGTTTTTCAAACAATTTTGACATAATAGGCAACAAGGAGATCGGTCTGTATGACGTAACCTCATTCAGCGATTTTCCTGGTTTCGCTATCATGATTACTTCAGCGACTTTCCACAAGTCAGGTACATATTTTAGCCTTAATGCTGCGTTTATGATGTTTGTTAATTTTACTAATGCCTTTCTCGGGAGGTTATGTAGTATTTCTCCAGATATGAGATCAAAACCTGGTGATTTTTTTGGGTTAATGTGTTGACGAATTTCACGTCGGACTTCCCTTGGAGTCACCAGTCTGATGTTTGTTTGCTCATTGGTTTTATCGCTGTTTTCATTTATAAAGATATCGTTAACCAATTCGCTATTGTTTTCGCTTTCGTTTGGTTGGAATATGCTCTCTAAATGTTTTGCGAATAATGTGGCTTTTTGTTCGTTGCTAACAGCCCACAACCCTTGTTCAGTTTTGATAGGCGGTATATGATTGATTGGTCTTTTCATACACTTGGTAGCTTTCCAGAGTGAGTAATCTGTGCTACGATCATTGCTTAATCTTTGTAGATAAGTACTAGTAGACTCGTCAATATAGTTTTGAATTAATCTTTTCAGCTGTTTGGTTAGATTATTTAACTTCCTTTTATCTTCTGGAGATCTAGTTTGGTGCCATACATTTCTTTGCCTTCTTTTTACTGTTATTAATTCTTTGATTTCTCTTGGGTAGATGTTTTTTGAGGTTCTCTTTCTAATGTTAGGAGTATTTTTCCAACCTGTTTGTTGTATTAGAGTAACAAATTTCTCCAAATCTGTATTTAACTGCTCCGGAGTTTTTAACGGTACCCTGAGGTCAATGTGGCTATCTAAATCTAATTTAAAACTCTCCCAGTCAGTATATTTATTGACTAAACGTGGATTAGTTTCCTTAGTTAATACTTTCTCACTTATCTCTAGGTATATAGCTGAGTGATCAGAGTTCATGTCAAAGCTCTGTTCAGTTTTTAAATAATTAGATGATAAATTTCTATAAATAAAAAAGTCTATAAGGTCAGGGACTCTTGTTGGGTCCGTTGGCCAGTATGTAGGAGATCCTGTTGACGCCACGTCACATTTCATTTCTGTTATGGCATGCATAAGTTCTCTTCCTTTTGATGTCGTTAGTCTGGAACCCCAATGCGTGTTCTTAGCATTGAAGTCGCCTCCTAATATGAATCTTTCACCAAGTGTTTGTAATATATTGATATATTCGTCTTTATGAATAGTATAACGAGGTGGACAGTATATAGCTGCCACAGTTAAGGAATACTGTTTTGTGTTCAAGCGGACTGCTATACATTGAACCTCTGGTGTTTCATGTTTGATATCTTCCTGGTGTTGGATTTTTTCTTTAACAATGATAGCACTGCCACCTCTTCCTTTATTTGCTGGGTGTAATGCTTGATAGACTTTATAGCCTTTGAATGTGACGTGGGATTGTTTTGTGAAATGTGTTTCTGACACTAAGCACACATCAATGTTTTCTATATCTAGGACTACTTGCAATTCCTTCTGGTGGTTCAGTAGTCCGTTACAGTTCCAGGCCATGATCTTAAGGTGGTCAATCATTTTTTAGCAATAGGAGTAGCACTTTTCGTGCTGTTTTCAATTTTTTTCAAGCGGGCATCAAATGACGACACGAGCTTTAATATTTCGTCTAGCTTGTTCTCGTTTGAATTAGTTTGCTGGCGTTGAGAACTCATTGAATTTTTAGCAGCAGTCTGGGCGTAAGACACATTTTTACTTACGATTGTATTTATTTTTTCACTGGATTTTTGCAGTGTGATAGGAGCTGTTTTTCCGTGGGTGGACTGTTTCCTGGCAGACTTATTTCTTAGTTTCTGCATCTCTTTGGCTATCATGCAACCTCTGTAGTTAGCTGGATGAGCTTCCCCGCAGTGTACACACTTTGGTTTTTCTTGTAGAGGTTTTGTGCAATCTTTGGTCAGATGACGACCGGTGCATTTTACACACCTTGGCTCTTTAGAGCAATACATATGAGTGTGTCCGTAAGCCTGACATCTCTTGCATTGAGGAATGAGTTTTGGCGATTTGAGTGGTTGTATATCAACTACGCATCCTAATATTGATTTAATTTCATAAATCTTATTGATTTCCTCCTTATTGCTGAAGGTTAGCATGAACATGTTTAGTGGCTCTTTACTTTTCCAACTTAACTTGTTCACGGCATTTTCAATTTGTAGGCCCTTAGACTTAAGATCTTCTACAATTCTCTCTGGCTTGCATGTAAAGGGTAATTTTTTTACCATTACCCTAATTGGTCTTTCCTGCTTATTTTCGTACGAATGCCAAAGGCAATTGTTGGTGGTTAGTATATGTACCACAGCTCTGTACGACTCCTCATTACAGGCGTTTATTTTGACGCTGTCACCGTTCAGCATCTTTATAGTGAATGTGCCAGCTGATTGATCTCTTGTCAAAAAGTCATAGAAATCTTGATAATTTTTTATGCCATCCACTATGATGGGAGGCGGCGGGGGAACTTTCTTTACCTTTTCCGGGTTTGTGTTTTCCTTTTCTGGCGGCGAGGCAGAGGGTGATGAGTTCATTCTCCTTTTTTTACGGGATTTTGTTCTTATCCATTCTGTTTCTCTTGCTCAAAAAAACTCTATATTAGATTTAGGATTTACCACTCAATCAAAAGAAATAACAAATTATTGAAAAGTAAAAATAATAATAAAAAATTATGTAGAATATGTAATTTGTAAGAAAACTAATAAATAACTTGTAAAAAAACCTGGTCTTTTCGTTTATTTCATTTTATTCTACAGTGCCAACCCTACCAGAATAGGTATAAATTTTGAACGCGCCTTAGGAAGTTAAGCCTCTGTTCCGTGGTTTTATTTACTCATGTGCCACCGCCGCTGAATATCTATTTACTAAAAATTGTATTATGGTCACAATAGAATCAAGTTACAATGATTAATTAAAAAAAACAAAAACAATTACATTAACATTAAAAATTCAACTAAAAACTACAGTAGCATTAAAAATTTAGCTAGATCAAAACTAAAACATATAAATCAGAAAGGGCCCTGTGGCAGAGATCCCAAAACGCTTATAACGTTACCTCTATTTACTTATTTTTTAAATACTTTATACATACATGTAAATATATTAAACATGCTGAATTTCTGTCTACCCCTCAGCCACCAGATTTTTATAACCTTAGTATCAACATAATTTAGATAAATATAAAACATAATTGACATAAATTGAAACACAACAATATGATAATATGTGATAAAATCAATCAGTTTTGTCGCGTCATCGGCTAGTTATAAATCATGTATTTATTAAATTAGTTTCCGCTCAATATACAAGACACGCGAACGACTCGTTAGCTCTGACAAAATGTATTACACAGAATGATCTAATATCTATGTATTAACCCACGTAGACAAATGTTCTGTCTATGATACGTATTCAAAAAAATGTGAACACTCCCCTTTTTTTTTAATGAAATATAGGTAATAATATTCTTTAGGACACGGTTCCCAACGGCGTCACTGCCATTACTATTCAGTAAGAAGAAGAAGAAGCCAGACCCAGTATTTTCTCGAGCCCATTTTATGACTTAAAACTTCAAATGACTCGATCGGTTTAAACTTGCTTTTAAATAATAATTCTTCATTTTATCTTTTTTTTAAAGAAAAATTTCATCTATTGCCCCAAGTGGAATTCAAACCCACGTCCTCTCGGTATCCGGCCGAGTGCTCTTGCCACTGAGCTACCCTGAAAGCTAGGTGGTGAAATTTCTCATTCCTTTAAGGCGCGGTCCCACTGCTGCGCACGCTGTGCACGAACACGTGGGTCACGTGGCACATTACAGCTGCGTGGATGACTACGTGGGTCTACGTTTCCACAGCGTGCGCAGCGATGTGCACGCTTTGTGGAACAAGCTGTGTACCGCATTCACTGCGTGCATGGCGTTGACAGCGTTGAGCTACGTTGAGCAAGCCACGCGTGTATCAATGACGTCACTTGATGGTTAACGTGTCCGTGGGTTGCAGTGGAAACAATCACGTACATCCTCTTGCAAAGCAAAGCTTAACACACGTGCATAGCCTCTTCGTGCGCAGCAGTTGGACAGCGACTTTAAATTGCGTATAATTTATCTTTGTAAACAATGTTTGAATTATGAACATATTTTATTATCATTTCTTATTTTATGAATATAAAAAAAACGGAAATTGACTGGGTCCGAGTGGGTGGGTGTTGTGCTTGTGAGGTATTGTTATTTTTATCGAACATTTTACTTAGTGGACCTGAAAGAATTACATTAACGTAAAAATGGTATCTGGGTTGGGTCTTATTTTATTGGGATTCAAGGATTATAGCAAGCTTTTCTTACAGAGTACCTATACATTATAAGATAACCTTAATGGAAAAGACAAAGAAATATAATAATACAATAAAGATTGTACTCAGACTAATATAAAAACGAAGGTGGCATTATGAAACCAAATAACTTAATAAATATGCATTAATAATATAAAATTTTCACCAGACATCGAAACAATTTTCAATGTAAAGTGTCATTATCATCCCACAAATTATGGTTTTGCGAAGAAATTAATTGGAAAGTGTACTCTAAACTTTCGAGCTCTCAAGTAGGTATATCTAAAAACATGTCTAATTAAAATATATTTTCCCAAAAAAATCTAAGCTTATTAAAGTTTTTGAAAAACGCGTACTTGTACTTAAAGTTCGTGTATTTTTAAAATTTAGATATTTTGTTGATACATTTCAGATCAATACACCTACTTTCCTTAACCAGATCGTTAACTTTGTCTGCGCCCCGCATCTGATGACAACTGGTTAAATGTTGTTATAATAGTGTTTATAGATCATTGTGGTTTTATTAGTAGGTGCATTTTACACGCAATGACGTCTTACGGCGTTTTTCCACTCCTTCGGAATCCGATTTTTATCGGTCCGGTAATTGCCGGTCCGATGTAGAAATTCATACTTTAGTATACGCGCTTCTCCACTACTCCGGCATCCGGTTTTATGTCTAAAGTATGAATTTCTTCATCGGACCGGCAATTACCGGACCTATAAAAATCGGATGCCGGAGTAGTGGAAAAACGCCGTTAGAGTTCCTCTCTAGAAAGCAGATTTAGGGACCATCTCCACGAGATAGAAAATCGCGACGAGTCCGCATAAAATTCGTTGCGATGAAATCGCCGTATGGAGACGCGTTCGACAATCATATATCAACATAATCATCCCACTGCTGGGATACGGGTCTCCCTTGAATCGAAGGTGATAAGAGCGTACTCTGCCACGCTACTCCAATGCGGATTGGCAGAGGCCGGTGTTTTCAAACCGCTCTAAGGTCACCGACTTGGCTATCAACGACGACTGTCATCCATCGACAACAGCCGGGACCGACGGCTTAACGTGCCCTCCGAAGCACGGAGAAGCTCGAGATAACGAAACCCATTCAAACGCTGGCTAGGGTCGACGTCGCTTAACTTGCGTGTTCATATTAGAGTGCGACACGTAGCGACGCCATCGAGCTCAATCTATATATATAAAATTCAAAGTCCTGACTGACTGACTTAACTATATATCAACGCACAGCCCAAACCGGTGGGTCTAGAGACTCCAAATTTGGACTGTAGGTTCCTTACGACGTCTAGGGGTGTACTAAGAAAGGATTTTTCAAAATTCCTACGGGAAACCGAGATATACGCATACGAAGTTGCGAGGGTGTATCAACGCACAGCCAAAACCGCTGCGTCTAGAGATTCCAAATTTGGCATGTAGGTTCTTTACGACGTCTAGGGATGTACTAAGAAAGGATTTTTCAAAGTTCTCACGGGAAAGCGAGATATACGCAAACGAAGTTGAGAGGGGACGCACAGCCTAAACCGCTGGGTCTAGAGATGCCAAATTTGTCATGTAGGGTCCTTATAAGGTCCAGACCGACCGGACCGGACCGGACCGGAACGGATCAGACCTGATCGGTCTGGAAGGAACCGCACCGTACCGGGCCGTGCCGGACCGGATCGAACCGGACCGGACCGGTTTTTTTTTCATCTAAATATATAAAATTCAAAGTCCTGACTGACTGACTGACTGACTTAACTATATATCAACGCACAGCCCAAACCGGTGGGTCTAGAGACTCCAAATTTGGACTGTAGGTTCCTTACGACGTCTAAGGGTGTACTACGAAAGGATTTTTCAAAATTCCTACGGGAAACCGAGATATACGCAAACGAAGTTGCGAGGGTGTATCAACGCACAGCACAGTATCGTAATGGTTTGACCTTCTTTGATAAAAAAAAAACTTTTCCCTGATACAATTTTATTCAAATGGTAAAGAAGCATGGCTAAATAAGGTTTCCTTACCTTTAATATAATGAGGTATTTAAAAGTTATTATTCGATAATATAACAGTTTAATACTAAGCATATCGTGTCGTATATAATTATCTTTTTTTACAACACCATAATTGTTGTAATTACCGGATATCAAGCTATTCAGCTGTGAGGTTCACATGTTCACGTTCCGTGTAGTAGTCAAAGATAACGTTTGAATAATTCAATATTCAAATTGCGCTGAAATTATCGCGTTACCCTGTATAAATAGGTATATATTATTTTTTGTCCCCAAAATGTTACAGATAAGACTAGACATTTTGCTTACATTTTATGTAAATATAAAAGCTTAAGGACCATCTCCACGAGCAAGAGAATCGCGACGATGATAGTATCGTCGTGCCGCCTATGAAATGAAATGAAATGAAATGAAATGAAATGAAAACGTTTATTTCAGAAATTAGACCTTCACAGGCACTTTTTCTTGTCATTTACAATTTGTATATATGTGTAAAGAAAATAAACTACGTTATATACTACCACCATTACGGACACAAGCAAAATGGCCACCGATAAAAGAAATGGCGAAAGAAACCCGGTTACGGCCTTTTTTGTCATTTAGCAAAAGTCTAATTCTATAGGTATACTAGCTTCCGCCCGCGGCTTCGCCCGCGTGGCCTAGTAACAATTAGCATATCTTTCTTCAGAAACAAATTCCGGTCCGGCACGGCCCGGTACGGTACGTTTTCATCCGGTCCGGTCGATCCGGTCCGGTCCGGTCCGATCGGTCCGGTCCTTATAAGGACCCTACATGACAAATTTGGCATCTCTAGACCCAGCGGTTTAGGCTGTGCGTCCCCTCTCAACTTCGTTTGCGTATATCTCGCTTTCCCGTGGGAATTTTGAAAAGTCCTTTCTTAGTACATCCCTAGACGTCGTAAGGAACCTACATGCCAAATTTGGAATCTCTAGACGCAGCGGTTTTGGCTGTGCGTTGATACACCCTCGCAACTTCGTTTGCGTATATCTCGGTTTCCCGTAGGAATTATGAAAAATCCTTTCTTATTACACCCCTAGACGTCGTAAGGAACCTACATTCCAAATTTGGAGTCTCTAGACCCACCGGTTTGGGCTGTGCGTTGATATATAGTTAAGTCAGTCAGTCAGGACTTTGAATTTTATATATAAAGATGAAAAAAAAAACGGTCCGGTCCGGTTCGATCCGGTCCGGCACGGCCCGGTACGGTGCGGTTCCTTCCAGACCGATCAGGTCTGATACGTTCCGGTCCGGTCCGGTCCGTTCCGGTCCGGTCGGTCTGGACCTTATAAGGACCCTACATGTGAAATTTGGCATCTCTAGACCCAGCGGTTTGGGCTGTGCGTCCCCTCGCAATTTCGTATGCGTATATCTCGCTTTCCCGTGGGAGTTTTGAAAAATCCTTTCTTAGTACATCCCTAGACGTCGTAAGGAACCTACATGCCAAATTTGGAATCTCTAGACGCAGCGGTTTTGGCTGTGCGTTGATACACCCTCGCAACTTCGTTTGCGTATATCTCGGTTTCCCGTAGGAATTTTGAAAAATCCTTTCGTAGTACACCCTTAGACGTCGTAAGGAACCTACAGTCCAAATTTGGAGTCTCTAGACCCACCGGTTTGGGCTGTGCGTTGATATATAGTTAAGTCAGTCAGTCAGTCAGTCAGGACTTTGAATTTTATATATTTAGATGAAAAAAAAACCGGTCCGGTCCGGTTCGATCCGGTCCGGCACGGCCCGGTACGGTGCGGTTCCTTCCAGACCGATCAGGTCTGATCCGTTCCGGTCCGGTCCGGTCCGGTCGGTCTGGACCTTATAAGGACCCTACATGACAAATTTGGCATCTCTAGACCCAGCGGTTTAGGCTGTGCGTCCCCTCTCAACTTCGTTTGCGTATATCTCGCTTTCCCGTGAGAACTTTGAAAAATCCTTTCTTAGTACATCCCTAGACGTCGTAAAGAACCTACATGCCAAATTTGGAATCTCTAGACGCAGCGGTTTTGGCTGTGCGTTGATACACCCTCGCAACTTCGTATGCGTATATCTCGGTTTCCCGTAGGAATTTTGAAAAATCCTTTCTTAGTACACCCCTAGACGTCGTAAGGAACCTACAGTCCAAATTTGGAGTCTCTAGACCCACCGGTTTGGGCTGTGCGTTGATATATAGTTAAGTCAGTCAGTCAGGACTTTGAATTTTATATATATAGATTGAGCTCGATGGCGTCGCTACGTGTCGCACTCTAATATGAACACGCAAGTTAAGCGACGTCGACCCTAGCCAGCGTTTGAATGGGTTTCGTTATCTCGAGCTTCTCCGTGCTTCGGAGGGCACGTTAAGCCGTCGGTCCCGGCTGTTGTCGATGGATGACAGTCGTCGTTGATAGCCAAGTCGGTGACCTTAGAGCGGTTTGAAAACACCGGCCTCTGCCAATCCGCATTGGAGTAGCGTGGCAGAGTACGCTCTTATCACCTTCGATTCAAGGGAGACCCGTATCCCAGCAGTGGGATGATTATGTTGATATATGATTGTCGAACGCGTCTCCATACGGCGATTTCATCGCAACGAATTTTATGCGGACTCGTCGCGATTTTCTATCTCGTGGAGATGGTCCCTAAATCTGCTTTCTAGAGAGGAACTCTAACGGCGTTTTTCCACTACTCCGGCATCCGATTTTTATAGGTCCGGTAATTGCCGGTCCGATGAAGAAATTCATACTTTAGACATAAAACCGGATGCCGGAGTAGTGGAGAAGCGCGTATACTAAAGTATGAATTTCTACATCGGACCGGCAATTACCGGACCGATAAAAATCGGATTCCGAAGGAGTGGAAAAACGCCGTAAGACGTCATTGCGTGTAAAATGCACCTACTAATAAAACCACAATGATCTATAAACACTATTATAACAACATTTAACCAGTTGTCATCAGATGCGGGGCGCAGACAAAGTTAACGATCTGGTTAAGGAAAGTAGGTGTATTGATCTGAAATGTATCAACAAAATATCTAAATTTTAAAAATACACGAACTTTAAGTACAAGTACGCGTTTTTCAAAAACTTTAATAAGCTTAGATTTTTTTGGGAAAATATATTTTAATTAGACATGTTTTTAGATATACCTACTTGAGAGCTCGAAAGTTTAGAGTACACTTTCCAATTAATTTCTTCGCAAAACCATAATTTGTGGGATGATAATGACACTTTACATTGAAAATTGTTTCGATGTCTGGTGAAAATTTTATATTATTAATGCATATTTATTAAGTTATTTGGTTTCATAATGCCACCTTCGTTTTTATATTAGTCTGAGTACAATCTTTATTGTATTATTATATTTCTTTGTCTTTTCCATTAAGGTTATCTTATAATGTATAGGTACTCTGTAAGAAAAGCTTGCTATAATCCTTGAATCCCAATAAAATAAGACCCAACCCAGATACCATTTTTACGTTAATGTAATTCTTTCAGGTCCACTAAGTAAAATGTTCGATAAAAATAACAATACCTCACAAGCACAACACCCACCCACTCGGACCCAGTCAATTTCCGTTTTTTTTATATTCATAAAATAAGAAATGATAATAAAATATGTTCATAATTCAAACATTGTTTACAAAGATAAATTATACGCAATTTAAAGTCGCTGTCCAACTGCTGCGCACGAAGAGGCTATGCACGTGTGTTAAGCTTTGCTTTGCAAGAGGATGTACGTGATTGTTTCCACTGCAACCCACGGACACGTTAACCATCAAGTGACGTCATTGATACACGCGTGGCTTGCTCAACGTAGCTCAACGCTGTCAACGCCATGCACGCAGTGAATGCGGTACACAGCTTGTTCCACAAAGCGTGCACATCGCTGCGCACGCTGTGGAAACGTAGACCCACGTAGTCATCCACGCAGCTGTAATGTGCCACGTGACCCACGTGTTCGTGCACAGCGTGCGCAGCAGTGGGACCGCGCCTTAAAGGAATGAGAAATTTCACCACCTAGCTTTCAGGGTAGCTCAGTGGCAAGAGCACTCGGCCGGATACCGAGAGGACGTGGGTTTGAATTCCACTTGGGGCAATAGATGAAATTTTTCTTTAAAAAAAAGATAAAATGAAGAATTATTATTTAAAAGCAAGTTTAAACCGATCGAGTCATTTGAAGTTTTAAGTCATAAAATGGGCTCGAGAAAATACTGGGTCTGGCTTCTTCTTCTTCTTACTGAATAGTAATGGCAGTGACGCCGTTGGGAACCGTGTCCTAAAGAATATTATTACCTATATTTCATTAAAAAAAAAGGGGAGTGTTCACATTTTTTTGAATACGTATCATAGACAGAACATTTGTCTACGTGGGTTAATACATAGATATTAGATCATTCTGTGTAATACATTTTGTCAGAGCTAACGAGTCGTTCGCGTGTCTTGTATATTGAGCGGAAACTAATTTAATAAATACATGATTTATAACTAGCCGATGACGCGACAAAACTGATTGATTTTATCACATATTATCATATTGTTGTGTTTCAATTTATGTCAATTATGTTTTATATTTATCTAAATTATGTTGATACTAAGGTTATAAAAATCTGGTGGCTGAGGGGTAGACAGAAATTCAGCATGTTTAATATATTTACATGTATGTATAAAGTATTTAAAAAATAAGTAAATAGAGGTAACGTTATAAGCGTTTTGGGATCTCTGCCACAGGGCCCTTTCTGATTTATATGTTTTAGTTTTGATCTAGCTAAATTTTTAATGCTACTGTAGTTTTTAGTTGAATTTTTAATGTTAATGTAATTGTTTTTGTTTTTTTTAATTAATCATTGTAACTTGATTCTATTGTGACCATAATACAATTTTTAGTAAATAGATATTCAGCGGCGGTGGCACATGAGTAAATAAAACCACGGAACAGAGGCTTAACTTCCTAAGGCGCGTTCAAAATTTATACCTATTCTGGTAGGGTTGGCACTGTAGAATAAAATGAAATAAACGAAAAGACCAGGTTTTTTTACAAGTTATTTATTAGTTTTCTTACAAATTACATATTCTACATAATTTTTTATTATTATTTTTACTTTTCAATAATTTGTTATTTCTTTTGATTGAGTGGTAAATCCTAAATCTAATATAGAGTTTTTTTGAGCAAGAGAAACAGAATGGATAAGAACAAAATCCCGTAAAAAAAGGAGAATGAACTCATCACCCTCTGCCTCGCCGCCAGAAAAGGAAAACACAAACCCGGAAAAGGTAAAGAAAGTTCCCCCGCCGCCTCCCATCATAGTGGATGGCATAAAAAATTATCAAGATTTCTATGACTTTTTGACAAGAGATCAATCAGCTGGCACATTCACTATAAAGATGCTGAACGGTGACAGCGTCAAAATAAACGCCTGTAATGAGGAGTCGTACAGAGCTGTGGTACATATACTAACCACCAACAATTGCCTTTGGCATTCGTACGAAAATAAGCAGGAAAGACCAATTAGGGTAATGGTAAAAAAATTACCCTTTACATGCAAGCCAGAGAGAATTGTAGAAGATCTTAAGTCTAAGGGCCTACAAATTGAAAATGCCGTGAACAAGTTAAGTTGGAAAAGTAAAGAGCCACTAAACATGTTCATGCTAACCTTCAGCAATAAGGAGGAAATCAATAAGATTTATGAAATTAAATCAATATTAGGATGCGTAGTTGATATACAACCACTCAAATCGCCAAAACTCATTCCTCAATGCAAGAGATGTCAGGCTTACGGACACACTCATATGTATTGCTCTAAAGAGCCAAGGTGTGTAAAATGCACCGGTCGTCATCTGACCAAAGATTGCACAAAACCTCTACAAGAAAAACCAAAGTGTGTACACTGCGGGGAAGCTCATCCAGCTAACTACAGAGGTTGCATGATAGCCAAAGAGATGCAGAAACTAAGAAATAAGTCTGCCAGGAAACAGTCCACCCACGGAAAAACAGCTCCTATCACACTGCAAAAATCCAGTGAAAAAATAAATACAATCGTAAGTAAAAATGTGTCTTACGCCCAGACTGCTGCTAAAAATTCAATGAGTTCTCAACGCCAGCAAACTAATTCAAACGAGAACAAGCTAGACGAAATATTAAAGCTCGTGTCGTCATTTGATGCCCGCTTGAAAAAAATTGAAAACAGCACGAAAAGTGCTACTCCTATTGCTAAAAAATGATTGACCACCTTAAGATCATGGCCTGGAACTGTAACGGACTACTGAACCACCAGAAGGAATTGCAAGTAGTCCTAGATATAGAAAACATTGATGTGTGCTTAGTGTCAGAAACACATTTCACAAAACAATCCCACGTCACATTCAAAGGCTATAAAGTCTATCAAGCATTACACCCAGCAAATAAAGGAAGAGGTGGCAGTGCTATCATTGTTAAAGAAAAAATCCAACACCAGGAAGATATCAAACATGAAACACCAGAGGTTCAATGTATAGCAGTCCGCTTGAACACAAAACAGTATTCCTTAACTGTGGCAGCTATATACTGTCCACCTCGTTATACTATTCATAAAGACGAATATATCAATATATTACAAACACTTGGTGAAAGATTCATATTAGGAGGCGACTTCAATGCTAAGAACACGCATTGGGGTTCCAGACTAACGACATCAAAAGGAAGAGAACTTATGCATGCCATAACAGAAATGAAATGTGACGTGGCGTCAACAGGATCTCCTACATACTGGCCAACGGACCCAACAAGAGTCCCTGACCTTATAGACTTTTTTATTTATAGAAATTTATCATCTAATTATTTAAAAACTGAACAGAGCTTTGACATGAACTCTGATCACTCAGCTATATACCTAGAGATAAGTGAGAAAGTATTAACTAAGGAAACTAATCCACGTTTAGTCAATAAATATACTGACTGGGAGAGTTTTAAATTAGATTTAGATAGCCACATTGACCTCAGGGTACCGTTAAAAACTCCGGAGCAGTTAAATACAGATTTGGAGAAATTTGTTACTCTAATACAACAAACAGGTTGGAAAAATACTCCTAACATTAGAAAGAGAACCTCAAAAAACATCTACCCAAGAGAAATCAAAGAATTAATAACAGTAAAAAGAAGGCAAAGAAATGTATGGCACCAAACTAGATCTCCAGAAGATAAAAGGAAGTTAAATAATCTAACCAAACAGCTGAAAAGATTAATTCAAAACTATATTGACGAGTCTACTAGTACTTATCTACAAAGATTAAGCAATGATCGTAGCACAGATTACTCACTCTGGAAAGCTACCAAGTGTATGAAAAGACCAATCAATCATATACCGCCTATCAAAACTGAACAAGGGTTGTGGGCTGTTAGCAACGAACAAAAAGCCACATTATTCGCAAAACATTTAGAGAGCATATTCCAACCAAACGAAAGCGAAAACAATAGCGAATTGGTTAACGATATCTTTATAAATGAAAACAGCGATAAAACCAATGAGCAAACAAACATCAGACTGGTGACTCCAAGGGAAGTCCGACGTGAAATTCGTCAACACATTAACCCAAAAAAATCACCAGGTTTTGATCTCATATCTGGAGAAATACTACATAACCTCCCGAGAAAGGCATTAGTAAAATTAACAAACATCATAAACGCAGCATTAAGGCTAAAATATGTACCTGACTTGTGGAAAGTCGCTGAAGTAATCATGATAGCGAAACCAGGAAAATCGCTGAATGAGGTTACGTCATACAGACCGATCTCCTTGTTGCCTATTATGTCAAAATTGTTTGAAAAACTGTTATTAAAAAGACTAAAACCCATAATAGAGGCGAAAAACCTGATCCCAGAGCATCAATTTGGTTTCAGAGAAAAACACTCAACAATAGACCAAGTGCACAGAATTACGAATGTAATCGAAAAAACTCTCGAAGATAAAAAAGTGTGCTCTACTGTCTTCCTAGATGTAGCACAAGCTTTTGACAAGGTATGGCACGAAGGACTCATTAAAAAACTTAAGAGAATGCTACCCACACAATACATAGATATAATAAAATCATATATATCGGATAGAATATTTAGAGTAAGGCAAGAAAATGCATATTCAGAAATTAAGGAGATAAAAGCCGGAGTACCGCAGGGAAGTGTATTAGGTCCGGTCCTGTACCTATTGTACACCTGTGATATTCCGGAATTAGATAATAACACTCTTGCAACCTTTGCTGACGACACCGCTATAATGGCAGTTGGAAGCACTCATGAGGAAGCAGCAGAGAAAGTTCAAATAGCTGTTACTAGAGTTCACGACTGGACAAAAACATGGAGAATCAAACTCAATGAATCTAAATCAGTTCACGTCAACTTTACAAATAAACACGATCAATATTGCCCAGTGTACATTAATGTATGTAGACACTAATGTGATTTTAATGAAAAAAGTCTATATTTATTTACATAACTATACATTGATTTAAAATTCACATTAGAGATTTACCTCAAATACTTATTTATGTAATACATATACTATCGTATCAATAAAAACCTTCGCATTGTGTCTTTAATTTAAAAAACATGAAGGTATGTAACCTTTACAAGAATTCAATAATCAAATTATTCATCGGAGTCTCTACGTAACGTTACAATGTTCTACGGACTACGAGCCTACTACATTCGTAGCAAGTCGTAGAAGGTCTACGTATTGCTACGGTATATTTTTCGTAGAATCTATTTTTGTTCCATACATACACAATGTTTGCGTCTCGACTTCTACGCCTTTGTTACTTTAATATATTTTATTACAACGTTTAATGCAATATTTATGGCTAGAACTTCTTAAGACTTTGTAAAGTACGTTAACGTTCATATCGTTCACTTTAGTGTAAGGGCAAAGGCATGCAGTAAGAAAAATATTATGAGGAAAATCGGAAAAATATAATAAGCTGTCGTAAATTTTAAAGTCCTTTAGACTCAGAATAAAGATTTTAAATTTTACTTAGCGTAACGTGCGTGAAAATATTTAAAAAAATATATATTTATGAAAATGTTAATACAAGTATGATGGTCAAAAAGTTATTCAGTTTTATTACTCCGGGGAAAGCAAAAATATCATTTTAAACGGAATACAAGAGAAGCGGTCGCATGTTAAACGAACAGGGGAAATGAAATTACGTGGGTTTCACAGCCAGGGGAAAATGTATGCATTTTTTTTCTTAAGCCACGTTATAGCTTATTCAGAGTTATTTCAACTTACGTGTGACGTTGCTTTGATCTAAAATTTGAATAATTACATACATTTGAATACATTAGCATTAACGGAGATAACTTTTTAAATTTATAAGAAAGCAATTTATTACAGAATGGTTAAATTTAATATTACCCTATATTTGGCTTTCGTCTTATTTAATACTAGCTGACCCGTGCCCACTTCGTTGGGCATAATGTTAATAATCCTTTGTTAGTACAGGCGTTCGTAAGAAACTCTTTCATTCGACCGTTTTTTCTCCGATTTACTTTGCAAAACCGACTACCACATAAAAGCCTTTTTATTTTTTGGTTTTTTATATAACCTATGACACTCAGCAATAATGTGGCTTTCTATTGGTGAAAGAATTTTTTAAATCGGTTCAGTAGATCCCGAGATTACCCCTTACAATTTAACAAATATACAAACTTTACCTCTTTATAATATTAGTATAGATTATTAACCTAACCTATCCCAACGCTGAGCAAAAGACCTACAATTGAGTGTCCTATATTTATAGATTTTATGCTAGCTCTCACGAAGTTGAGCGAAGTCGAGAGTATGGTCTCTTCGTTCGTCCTACTTCGTCTTCATTTTTCATTTGTTTTTAACGTCGTGCCGAACTTCACTTAACTTCCCGAGAATTTTGAGCTAGCATTGTGCTTAGACTAGGACTTAAATGGACTTTTTATATATCCCTAGGCATTATGGCTTTTTATATTCCCAAGGGATACTTATATAAATAAAAATGCCTATAGGCATTAGGGATATATAAAAAGTCCAGTCATCAATGTAAGCCATAAAAGCAAATCAATGCCATATACAAATTATGAATATTTGAAAACAATTCCGACCTCGTATTTATTAAATTCGTTTTTGTTAGTTTCTAAAGCTTTGGTATCAAGATAAAAATGTAAGTGGGCGGTATTTACTCAATAATTATATTTAAGTATACCTTTTTGTTTGACACAAAGGCGCGGCCAATAATTGCAGTGGCGACATGATTGTTATCATGCTTTCTACCCAAATTAACCCTTCGACCGCCGACCCACTCTACTTGTCACGATTTACTGTTATAATAAAACTATTTACCGAAAAAAACCTTTAAAAATATCACATTATGAAGGCTAGACCAACAAAAAACATTTAAAAATCTTTCTTTTGGTCTGGGTAAGTATTTTTTTTATATGGCCGCCTACTATAGAGGGCGCTGTATGGGATGGGCTATCGGCGAACAGATGGCGCCACAAGTCGCGCTATGGGCTGTTTTGTTGTCAACGTCTATGTCATAAAATTAACGCGAGCGAAGCCGCGGGGAAAAGCTAGTTTTTATATAGCAAGAGTAAATATTTCCCATTCCGTACAGAAATTCGTTACCATAAGGTTGCCTTGAAAATATTGCTTTGAGCAATAAGGCCGCCTTGTTGCAATACACTAGTTTGAGAACTTTTACTGTTTGTATATTGCAAATAAATCGTCATAATATGTGAAACTAATAGTTATTTGCAACAACAGATTGACACATTATAACTAACGAAGTTTGCACTAAAAAGACATTTGGAGCAGAATGTCCAATTATCGGCAAACCTCACCCGTACACCCGGGACAGATTTAGGTACTGAAGGCCGACATTATCTTGTTTGCGACATAATTCAGCTATAACTAATGTCCATTAATTCTACATTGTTTCGTATACATGTCGTTTACAATGTAACATGTAGGTACCTACTATATCTTTATTTTGTATTATCTTAGCTTTTTCATAAATAAGTAATACCTAAATAGACACTGGCCAATAATAAGACAATGTTGTATGTGCAACAATAATTTAAAATACAAATGAACGTTTTTAAAAATGGGCATAATACGATAAGATTTTTCACAAATTCATTGAGAATCATTTACAGATTTTCACCATAATAGGATTTTTTTTAACAATAATTACAAAACTAACAAATTTTAGTCCAGTAAATTAAAAACCTAATAGTTTATACTTCAGTTTCACAATAACCAACGTAATAAAAGCATTGCTGTGCAAGAAGGCCGCCTTGTTGCAAATACACTGTAAGTTATCCGTGTACTACAAATAAAGCATAATCATCATCTCAGCTACTTAAAGTTCACTGCTGGACATAGCAAATAAAGCTTATTCAATAATAAATCAACTACTTTTGGCATTTTCACATTTCATTTCATTTTCCTTAAAATAACATTGACGAAACTGGGTAAGTACAATTATTCCTTGATTTCTCTTTTTTTATAGCTAAACCCCTGGAGGTCTCACCAGTACTGCCAAATAGAAAATTCGTCAAATAACCTGACTGTTTTGACAGTTCTTGTATGTTATTGACAGCTCTTATTTCACAAGACATATTTATGACTTGCTAGTGCACTTGAGAATAGGGTTGCCAGATGTCCGGTATTTAAGCGTACAGTCCGGTACTTTCGAGGCGTGTCCGGTAAAAAATAAATGGTCATACCGGACAGACTTCGCGACTCACCTGGCAACCCTACATGAGAATGAAATTGCGGTTATCTTACATAGTCATGAATCTTAAATATTCTAATATAATATCAATCAGAAAACTAATACCGTTATTTCGTGAACTGACACATTCCGGATATAGTTGCTCTCCTTTTAGTTGAATGTGGCTGTCGATTTCTGGAATAGACCTGCCTATTAAATATGCATAACAATTTAACTAGACCAATACAGGTAGCGGCTTCATAGCTTCATGGCCAGCCTGTATTATTTATACAAATCATTATTAAATGTATATAATTAAATATTTTTAACACAATACCCTTTAGAAGTCACCGTACTCAATTGAGTACAGCATATATTCCTAAACGTAGAATATAAATTTCAAACGATTGACAATCGCTGTCTTGTTATTTCTACTCTATAGTAAGACTGTTCAAATTCACCGATAACAATTTGGAGTATAGTGTGATATTTACCATAAAAATATCATTTGAAGTCGTAACTCGGAAACACTGTGCAGATAAGTGAACTATATTGGAAATATTGAAATAAATACTAATTATTCATTTGTTTTAACTTTCCGTTCCTACAAAAGAGGTGTCATAGTAAGTAATAATCAATAATATAATCGAATATTTATAATCACAATAAAACTACAGTAACGTAAACCACACTGTACTCAGTTGAGTACAGTGACAACATCCATTGGTATTTTTTTTCTTCAGGTTCTAAACAATGAGCAAACGACAATTTACAGCAAACAAAGGGCTTGAAGAAGCTATTGATGCAATTTTATGTGATAGTGAAAATGAAAAATTTGATATGGCTATCATACCACCTGATCCAAGTGCATTGACTGATGAAGAGGAAGGGGCCGATGAGGACATGGCTATGTCATCCATGCCACACGACGTGCCTGGTACTATAGAGATATTTACAAACAACGAGGACGGTGGTAACGTTGATAGTGATAGCGATGACAGTGATGACGAACCGCTAGCGGCGAAAAGAATAAGACAAGGTATTACCCGTCAACTTATACCAACCTGGCGTAAATGCACCCCTTCATACACTTCAGCTTCTCAGCGTACTTTTACTTGGAAAAACTGAAATGTACCCCAGCAAATCACAACGTGTTTTTCGACAATTTTTTTACCAGCTTCGATCTATTAGTTGACTTGAAAAACCTTGGCTACCGCGCTACAAGAACTGTACGAGAAAATAGAACCAAGAAATGTCCACTGATTGGTAAAAACGAAATGAAAAAGAAAGAGCGGGCCTCTTATGACTACCGGTTTGACAAGGAAAGTGAGATCCTATTGGTGAAGTGGAAAGACAATAGTGTGTGCACAATGGCAACCAACTACGATATCATCGAACCACTAGGGACTGTCAAGAGATGGTGTCCAATAAAGCGGGAGAAGACAGACGTGGCCATACCACGTTTGTTCCAAAATTATAACAAGAACATGGGCGGAGTTGATGAACTCGATCAGTCTATCTCGCTGTATAGAATTGCTATAAAAGGGAAAAAGTGGTGGTGGGTATTATTTACATATATGTTGGACATGGTTATTGCTAACTCCTGGCGATTACACGTAATGAGTAATGAAAGTCCCATGGATCAACTCATGTTCCGCCGTCATATCGCACGATATTATTTACGCCAAGGTGAACAAAGAAAGTCGCGCCAGTCTGCGTCTGTGGTTGAAGGCCTGCCTAAAGATGGAATCGGACACTATCCTGCAAAAATGGAAAAACAGCTGCGGTGTGTCCTTTGTCATTCCAGAGTACGCTGGCAATGTAAGAAGTGTCTAAAAACACTATGTGTCGAAAAAGCGTGTTTCGAAAATTTTTTATACATAGGCTGTCAGTGTACTCATTTGAGTACACCCCTGTAATTTCCTGAAAACATTTCTTTTTCCATTTTTTGTTTGTTATCATGTTTTATTATTCTTATATTATTACATAAACAAACACAGTTCCAAAAAAGTATTGGTACTTTTAATTTGACTTCTAAAGGGTTAAGAAACTCTAGGGACTTTGCTCCATTTGCTCTGCAATACTAAAATAAGTACGAATCATAAATTCATAGGAACTTTTTTCCTTCACCGCACATCTAATCGTTAAGGTGACGACCCATCATGCTACTAGCACATAAATTTTGTATGTAATTTAATATTCAAATTCACAGCATTCCTTTACCATTTGGGTCGCAAGGCGGCCGAGTTCTGTTGTGGCAAGCACAAAATAAGGACCCGCATCATTCTAACTTATGCCAGCCGTTTGTCATACAACAAAGGTGACCTACGTTTTGTACAGAAAGGCAATTTTTGAAGATACATTTCGCTTTTTCTTTACAGTTTCTCGGTGGTCTGAGAAATTTAATCGCTGATGTAACTTTTATTGAAGTCGTTAGTAACAATGTTTTTCTTATATTCAGAGCGATCTTTTCGTGGATTCGTGAAGTTTTGTGGACGGCCATATCATAAACTGTTATAGTTAAAATATATGAATGTAGGTGAATAACGCCATGAATTACATGCTATGAACTAAGTTGGTAGCGCATTACCGAACTCCAAAATATATTTTTTTTTTACGCGCCTTATTTATTTACCAAAGACAAATCTGAAAAAACAACTACGGTATCTTCTGAGATGCAGCTTGACACTAGTGTTAAATTACATATATTTTATATAACGTTATTAATCGAGCCGACCAAATCTTTTGGCAGCCAATGGCCAACCGCCGCTGTCCAAATACAGATCTGAGAATTTATTCATGTGAAAAGTGACAAATGAACCAAAATCAACGCTGAGTGAAAACCGCCAGTGAAAATTGAATTAATAGGCGATGAATATTCAACAGTAGTCATTGTCCGTTATCGAACGTTTCGTTCGATTAAGCCCTTATTGTTTTCTGCCCTGATTATTGTCGATATAACAAATTGTCGACTGATCACCACATTGTTGTGGCCTTTGGGAGATTTCTCGTTGAATGTTTGCTTTTAATTTTGAATACTAAAGGTTTTTTATTATTATTTATTTTTATGAAGCCCGAAGGTTACATACCTCTCTTGATGAAACCAAGTCATTGACCGTCAGGTGACCTGTGACGTCGGCTAACCCTCAATGGACATCAATTACGGAACCACACAAAAATCACAATAAGACACTTTATTACAGCTAACTTTTTAGTTTCTTTTTTTCAACTTTTCTTGTACAGGAAAAAATATTGTCAAAATAATGTATACAAGTTGCAAGGCGACATAACTATTTGAAATGTATGGTGCTCATGGGAGCCATTGGTTTACAGGAAAGCTTTAGGTCAAGGATGGGTCGTTGATGCCTTTGGCACTCTACAGTATGTATATTTAAGTACTTTGAATGTCAGAATATACAACATGTTCTGAATCGGCTACTGAATATATATCACCAATCAAATAATTAAAGTTAAGTAATTTATTCTCCACGGGCTTAAACGGAAAAGCGGTAGGCTCAGAAGGAGATGGCAGAGGGAGCTAGATGTCTTTCTGAAAGATTGTTAATGAGTTGATCTCACCTCTTCGTCACAACTTCGCACACTTCAAAAAAACCAAACAAAAATAAATGTGTGCGTTACTTTTATTACCTACATTCAAATCTTTAAAAAATAATTAAATTTTACCATTTTTGTCACATTTTGTAACCATTTTGTAACCTAGTCTAAATAAATTATATAAGAAAACTCAATAAGAGCGGAGCGTCCAATCACAAGCATTTCTTTGCTTAAATGGAGGCGCCTGTCACTTGAAATGTAACTAGTACTTATTAGTTAATGAATAGATATTTTTCATTTTCACAGTCATTTGTGTTCAAATAAAATTTTAATGAAATTACTCTCCTATATCACACAGTCCACCTAGACTTAACTACCTAGAACTAAAGAATTAAAATATTTTCTGTAAAAGAATAAAGTTAATGGAACTCTTTGAAGAAATATAAACAAAAAATATATCCTAAAAGTTCAACTTCATCATAGCAAGTTCTTTCAAAGTGTTTATAGTAAACACGGATTAGGAGCCGCAATTAATTCCCTTCTGGTTTGATTATAAGCGAAATTCGTGATTCATTTTGAATTTGCACGAAACGCAAAACACAATTTGAGGATCGGCGGGTGAAATTGAAAAAGTTTTCAGTTATTTATTTGGAATGGTCGAGGCCAAGCATTGAATTATTTTAGAAACAGCTGAAGAACTTCAGCAAATAAGATGTGCCTACGTGAGCGGCGATGGAAGTTAATTATCTGGAAAAGGAATCTTCAAACTTCTTTATTCAACCAGAAAGAATAAAAATCGGAAGAAAAACGATCGAGATATATTTAAAATTTATTGTTTTATTGTGTTGTATTATAATACAATGATTTTAGTTATTTAACGTACAATATATCAATGAATGACAAAAAGGCAATGAAAGTAAACTATGTAATATCTAATACTAGCTACTGCCCGCGGTGTTACCCGCTTTTAATTTTATTAACAGCAGCGTCATCTATATCAGAATTTTGGCCAAATCCTACTTGGAATCGCGTACTTTTCGGTATAAAAATACCCTATGTGTTAATCCAAGGTATCAGCTGCCTACCAAATATTATAAATATTGGCTCAGATATTTGAGCGTGAAGAAGTAACAAACATACACACAATTTTCGCCTTATATAATACAGGGGTCTAGGCTCCGAATATGATTTTGTCCCATTCGGTGTCGAGACCCTTGGTCCGTGGGGTTCTTGTGCTATAAGACTTTTTAAGGAATTGCAAAAAGGTTAGTTGACATCACAGGAGACCGAAGAGCTGGCAGCTACCTCGGACAAAGAATTAGTCTAGCTATTCAAAGGGGGAACGCTGCCAGTATCTTCGGAACCTTACCTAAAGGGACTCCTTTTAATAATATATTTTAGTTATTTTATTATATTTTTTAAGGTTTTTAGTTTTAGGTTCATTATAATTTGTTTATAACAATATGTTTATTTTCGCCTTTATAATATTAGTAGGATGTATCTTCAACTAACATGAAACATTTCAGTAAAAATAATTGAAAATAATATTACTTTTAATGATAATATATTTTGTATTCTATTCTTTAAAAGAAATGATTTTTATATATCAGGGGTACAGAGCCCAACATAGACTACTTTTTATCCTGTGAAAGTATGTCATTCCAATGGGAAAATACTTTTTCTACTATAGATGTCGCTGCAATTCGCAATTGTCGGCCAACAGATACGTGATCTTAATCATAAAATTAACGAGCGAAGCCGCGTACAAAAGCTAGTATATTATATTGGACATCGCTCGTCGAATTAAAACAGAAATTAATATCGGAGTATGCAACATTGATTAATAGTCTGTATTGTTGAGTACACTGTCAGTAAAGTGCTTTTCATAAATATCGACAGTGGTATTCAACAAAGGGCCTCGCAATTAGAAATTAGAACAAGCTGGGCCCAGCCACTCATATGAGAGCGGATTCTGAAATCACTCGACATGTTAATTGTCTTAATAATTATTACAGATATTTGGTAACGTGAATGCAAAAACTGCATAAAAGTTTTCAAATTCTTCGTCGCAAACTCCTGACAGAGTGGTCGTGGTTACTCAGTTAATAAGGGTTATAACATATTATAATTAAAAAAAAATTCAAAAGATCATAATGAGTATATTAATAAAATCTCACACAGTAGTTTAGTTTTCTTTGTAACTACTGTATAAATGCATAGAATAAAATAAAGTCCTTTCTGTGTGTCCCTATGTATTACATCTTTAAAACACGCAATGGATTTTGATGCGGTTTTTTATATAATAGATAGAGTGAGTGATTCAAGAGTAAGGTTTTAAGTAAAATAAATTCCAAAATTCCCACGGGAAAGCGGGATACACGCAAACGAATAAAAAACGAGGCTAGAAAGCGCACATGAACATACTTGTTTTTTCACCCGACGCACGTTTCGACAGAGTTGCATCTGCCGTGGTCACGGGTGGACTGGCTTAGCTGCCGTAGCCAGAATAGTCAGTCCCCAAATGTCTTTCGTTAAATTGTACATACAAAATAACGCTAAGTAAAAAATAATTGCAGGTTTAGAAGTAACATTTCTCTGTTGATAATAAAAATCCAGTAGCTTTCATATATTCAAGAAAAATGTTAAATATTTTCAAAGCATCTAAAGTTAAAAGAAACTGAATTTCCAATTTTGTGTAGTAACACATTCCGAGGTTGTACAGACATTAAATACCTACTCGTATTACAACTTATTCATATTAAAACCAATTTTACATTTGGTGTTGAGTTTCATAGACTATTTACATAGTAAACTTAATATTTCAACTTCAAAGGGCTTCTAATATATCATTTGCCTTGAGACTGGGCTTTCTCAAGTCATTTAAACTTTAATTTCAAAACTCGATTTTAGGCATTTTTTAAAGGTAGTAAATTCGTCTGCGTTTCTCTGTTTTTGCAAACACTCCCCCCCCCCCCCCCCCCCCCCTTACCCCATTATTTCTTCTTAATTTTAATTAATTGTAAGATTAGTCCCCGCGCTGGGGAGCGTCCCCAAGGTGGCGGATAGGGGAATGGTCGGTAGTACAGCCTAGCTACACTACCGGCTAAGTCCGATGGACTCGCTGACCAACGACGGGTGTGGTCCTCCAGCATTTCGGGGGTTGTGCGGCGGGTTAACACCTCGCCCACGGAAAAACCTAATGTTACGAAACTGAAAAATAGAGAAAACCGATCCGATACCTATAACGACGACCAAAAGCAAAGAATTAAGGACTTTCGATTAGCTTCATGGAATGTGCGCTCTCTGTATAGACCCGGGGCCCTATACCAAGTTAATAAAGAGCTTAGAAGATACAACTTCGAAGTAGCAGCTCTTCAAGAAGTAAGATGGCCTGGGAACGGAGAATGTAATGTAGATAACAATGCCATCCTCTTTTACAGCGGAAATGATGCTGCTAAGCATAAACACGGCACAGGTTTTATTGTCTCGAATAGATGCATTGGAAATGTAATCAGATTTGATGCAGTGAGCGAGAGATTATGTGTCCTTCGACTGAAGAGCAATTTCTTTAACATCTCCATTATCAATGCATATGCGCCCACGGAGTTGGCAGACGAAGATGTGAAGGATGCATTCTACGATCAATTAGAGTCACTATATGACAGACTACCAGGCTTTGATGTCAAAATCCTAGTCGGAGATTTCAATGCTCAAATTGGGCGGGAAGAAGCATTCATCCCCACCATCGGAAAACAGAGTAAACATCAAAAATCGAACGATAATGGACAAAGATTGATAAGCTTCGCTGCATCCAAAAGCATTGTTGTCAAGAGCACGATGTACCCACACAAGGATATCTACAAGGGTACGTGGAAACACCCGGATGGACACACTGTTAATCAGATTGACCATGCATTAATAGATGACAGGCATAAAAGCACAATAAAGGATGTAAGGACATATAGAGGGGCCGATTGTGACAGCGACCATTATTTACTGGGGGTAAAAATTAGAGCCAGAATTAAGTCAATTAAAATTTTGAGAAGGAATAAAGAGGATAAATTTAACGTGGACAGTCTAAATGACGTTAAGGTTAGGAAACAGTTTCAAATAGAACTTAAAAACCAATTTGAAGGCTTAAATTTGGAGGAGGACATAGATAAAACATGGGATACAATAAGGGATATCGTCAGAGACGTTGGCTTTAGGGTGGCGGGAAAAAAGAAAAGACCTAAGCGGAATAAATGGTGGAATAGTGAGTGTGAAAAAGCCATCGAAGAGAGACGCAAGTACAAAATGCTGGCTGATCAGGATGACCGCTGGACGGAAAAGCACAAAGAACTGCAGACAAGAGCACGAGAAACGATTAGAACAGCAAAGAGGAAACACCTGGATAACATCGTACAAGAAATGGAAACTCTCATTAGATCCAATGCCTCGCGTCACTTCTACCAAGAAATCAGGTCCGCTAGGAAAGGCTATCAACCTTCACTCCAACTTCTAGAGGATGACAATGGCAACATCTTAACATCACCAGAGGATATCAAGGGAGCGTGGATGGAATACTTTGCAAACCTCCTTAATTGCCCGCTGCTAGACGAACACATTCCAAACAACTCTGAGGATAACGTGACGGAGGAGCCACCACCAACTTCGGAGGAGGTCGAAAGGGCCATATGTAGACTTAGAAACAACAAGGCGCCGGGGGTTGATGGAATTCCGTCTGAGTTATGGAAACACGGGGGCGAAGTTGTTCGTGATGTACTAGTACAGCTAATAGCCAAAATCTGGAAAGAAGAGAGACAGCCTCAGGAATGGAATACTGGTATCGTCTGCCCAGTCCACAAAAAAGGTAGCAAGAAGAAATGCTCTAACTACCGAGGAATAGCCCTTCTATCAACAGCGTATAAAATACTGTCGTACGTGCTCCTAAAGCGTCTGGAACTGCACGCGGAAAAAATCCTTGGCGATTATCAGGGTGGGTTCAGAAGGAATCGCAGTACGACAGATCAGATTTTTCTCCTTAGACAACTCATGGAGAAAAAGTGGGAATACGCCCAGAGCATCCACATGCTATTTGTGGACTTTGCTAAGGCATACGACAGTATAGACAGGAATTCTCTGTACAACATTCTGCGCTATTTTCGAATCCCAAAGAAACTGGTGGATATGCTCAAAGTAGCTACAGAGGAAAGTAGAATGCGGGTGAAAGTGGGGGACACCAGCACTCAGGACTTCGCGGTGAATACTGGACTTAAACAAGGCGATGCTCTGTCTCCGGTGCTTTTCAACTTAGCTCTGGAATACGCCTTAAGAAAGCTTCTCACGCTGAATACAGGAGTCCAACTAGGAGAAAGGCACAGGATTATAGGATACGCAGATGACCTGGCCTTGCTGGGTGAGAATCGCGAAGCTGTAACGGAAGCAGTTAAAGTCCTGGGAAAGGAAGCCGGAAGAGTCGGTCTGAGGATTAATCATGAAAAAACCGAATACCTTCATATGAAACGGTACAAAGACGTTCGCTCAAGCCGCTCTAACCTTCACGTAGAAGAAACGGTGTATAAAGGTGTGGAAAGATTTAAGTATCTTGGTTGCACTGTCACCGATACTAATACGCGTGAAGAGGAAGTAAACATCCGCATCCAAAACGCCCTAAGATGCAGTGCGGCGTTACATAAGGTATTGACGTCCAAGCTTCTTAGTAGAAGAACCAAGCTTCTGATTTATAAAACAGTAATACGGCCTATATTAACATACGGCTGTGAGGCTTGGACGTTGACACTTAAGGAGGAGAACCAGCTTTTGGTAGCGGAGCGTAAAATCTTCCGGAAAATCCTTGGACCGACGACAAATATGGACGGAAGCTGGAGAGTCCGAAAGAACGCGGAGTTAGAGGCACTGGTGAAAGAACCAAACATAATTGGTGTATACAAATCCATGCGCCTCCGCTGGCTCGGTCATCTTGAAAGAATGGAGGAGGGTCGGAGCGTCAAGGCAGCATATGTGGGGAGGGTGTCGGGCAGGCGTCCGGTTGGCCGCCCCAGGTATCGCTGGAGCGATGCAGTGCTGGCTGATCTGCACGAGATGGAAGCAGTGAACTGGCGGGACTTCGTGCAGAGCAGAGAACTCTGGCGCACTCTAGTATCAGAGGCCAAGATCCACTTCGGGTCACTGAGCCAGCGGAGTAAGTAAGTAAGTAAGTAAGATTAGTATTAAATTTATGGTAAAATAAAATAAAATATTAATAATGTAGCAGAAGAGTGGAGTTATTGAATGCGAACTCAATTTTCTTGCTATCGAAATCAAATATTTGCATATTTTGAATCGTACTGTTTTGAAAATAGTCTCCCACGTCAAATGCCAACTAACGAGCTAGTTACCATCAAGTCGCTTCGTATACTCCTTTGTGATGCTTTGATGTGTGATTATGCGCTCAATGGAAATTATAGACAGGATTTATTAGTATCATATTATGAGATAAGATAGTTTAATAGATTAATCAATATTTTAAATTATTAAATAATTAAGAAATAGACACATGACTGTGGCGACCATAGATTTATTATATACCAGCGTTAGATTGGCAATGCAAAAGAGAGAGATCATAGCATACGCGTTTGTTAGAGCAAGACAGATAGGCGAAACCATTCTTCCTATACACGCAATCGACCTATATCGGCCTGACGTCAGTCGTGTTAAAAACAAATCTCACTTATTTTTACAAAATTTATGGTTTTTAAGTGTAGTTTTGGTGTTAATTAGACGTGATTAAATATGATTACCTATGCAGTGCCTGTATGTAACTCAAACAAAAAGGAAAATCCACAAAATTATATATCTTGCTTGCACACAATACATGTACATTACACGCACACTCGTGTATTTTGTTTTTGGTCTCGCCTTAATCAAACCATTGCCGATTTATACGCTAGTATATACTAAATCTATGGTGGCGACCACTTGTCCCCAAATGACATTGAGAATAATACGACGATCCATTTTTTTCATCGAGTACGTAGCCCTTTTAAATAGAGACGCGTTTAAGTCCATTGGGTCCATGTCGGCAGAAGAAACTGCGGCACACGTCCTGCTGAAATGCAGTGAGGTGTCAGCATACCGGGAAACCTACCTGGGAACACTAGGCAGTCTCCGGGAGGTACTCGGCGACGTCAAGTCCCTGGCCGGCTTCCTGGAGGAATTAGGATGGCTGGAGTAATCCAGCTCCCACTCTTCGCACGCACAAAGGGCACATAGGCTGCCTAATTGCGGAGAAGGCCCGCAAGACAACAAGTAACAAGTAACAAGTCCATTGGGTTTGTCCAAATGTGTTGGTACTTTGTACATATTATAATCGCTAACTATTTTGTTTGCGCGCGCTGTAATTGACAACATACATTTGAGGACAATTTATTTTTGAAGAATATGACAAACATTACGCCTCTATTGGGTACATACTCACTGATTTTTTTAAACCACGAAAGATATGTAAGTAAAATATAAAACATTTTGTGTATACTTTCATATGCAAGTTTTTGCAATAGGTATCTAGATCCAACAAAAAAATCTTAGGGAAAAGATGCTTAAACTTAACGTGCCCGATGCAAGGGGAAACTCGAAGTGTTTATCACCCAAATAATGATTGGGAATGTGTTGACTTAAGTTACGCAATGATTTGACAGGCACAGTGTCATCGGGTTCCTCTAGCGAGCTTTCTAGCTAGTAGCAAGTTAATGTGTGTTCACTATAATGTTCATCAGGTAGATAATTAAACTTCAAAGTCGTAAGTTTTGATAAAGCCAGTTTGGAAACTTACCCAGCGTTGGGAATGGCCGAACTTGCAACATCTTTGGGTAAACACATCAGGGTAATGAAGTTTGTTTAATATCACGTTTTGAGGATGTAGCAATTAAAATAGAAGTAATCGTATCACTTCTCAGTATTACAGACAATAAAGTTATAATGGGATCGCTATTACGACTCAGATTTAATTATTCCAGGATTATGGAAATTTTACTCAACAGAATATTATTTTCTTTGTATGGTACGATACAGTTATTAAATGTCAGATTTTTCGCCAGACCGCCACCCAGGAGGTCCCGGGTTCGATCCCCGGTCGGGTCATGATGAAAAAACGAACTTTTTCTGATTGGCCTCGGGTCTTGGATGTTTATCTATATATGTATTTGTTATAAAATATAATATCGTTGAGTTAGTATCCCAAAACACAAGTTTCAAACTTACCTTGATTTATTTATTTTTTGATTCAGATTATTTGTTTCTAGTATGAATTACCAATACGTAAATCGAATCCGCGACCCGCAGATGATAAATAACCAATTTGGTCACTCTCCAGGACGTCGAAAGTAAATAGTTAAATTATTTCGCAACACAACGGAATGCGCTCCAATATTTTATCTCGCCGGATTTCCGCTAATAATATTATTGACTAAATTCCGATGCTCTTGTTATTTCAATATACAAGTTCCGAAGGCATTTTTGTAGTTTCTCAGTTGTTACAAGCCACTTAATTAAATTCCTAAACTTTCTATTGTTTCTGTATACAACGTTGATACAAATTTTAACCGGAGTGGTTTCAGTTCTTGGCAGTTATGACAGGTGAATCTTTCCCGCTCCCTTGGGTATATCTTTTTACATCGTTTCGACCCGTGACAGGTGAAATACGAATATACAACTTTACAAGGAGTAGAAAAGTTTGCTTATAAAATGTACATAGATTAGGTAATTTGACACGTAACAGTCAGTGCTTTCAGTTTCACATTTCCTTGATAAAATAAGACGATTTGTTGTTTTACATCTTGCAAAAAGAAAATATTTTATGAGACAAATTCCTACGCATATGATGATCTTTCACGTTGAGTTGGACAGTGAGTGACTGGCAATGCTTTAAATAAATCAAATCGCCTTTTTCTCGCAACTTGATACTGTTTCAGTGATCAGTCGGCAATATCAAATGTAAAAGATCTTTTTGAGCTATAGCCACATTGGCGTCATTCATTAAGTGTCGTAAATAAAAGAATTTAAAAAAAATGCACTTCTAGGAAATTTTAATAACCGCTCCTCTAGGTATAAACTTTATGAAATTAATTAATACTAATGAAACGTACTCTGACGTAGACGACCACAGTTTCCCCTTCGCGGGATTATCCCGGGAACATTTAATTTCTTCCCACTGAATATAACAGTTTATGTTAAGTAGTTCTTGAAGGAACCTGTTATAAAGCGAGAAAATTATGTATTTTTTTAGTTCTATTACATTTTATTTTGCTAATAAAAAGTTAAAACTGCCATCTTCGCGGGTCAAGCAGGCATCAACAGTATAAATTAATGTAACGTAGTTTATGTTTCTACCTATACGCGACGCATTTTTTTAATTTATGCATGGCATAATTATTTTGAACCCTTCAATAATGTATTAATCTTATCTAGTTATGTAGGTAATAATAAAAAAAATATGATTATTTTTTGACAGTAGGTACTTAAAAATTAAAATCGCGATTGCTAAGCAGCTAGGCTCTGCATAGCAATCGCGATTTTAATTTCAATTCTGTACAATTTCAAATGCAAAATTAACAGCAAATCCTAATTCGTACCATTGAAATTTAATACTTTACTAACCATTTGGTTAGCATACAATCCTATTTCATTTAGTTTAGTTAGCACTAGTTCAGCTGTAAAGAGTACCTAAAATTAACAATCCAATGGAGATCGTGCGGAATTATCATCAAGAGTTAGGGCAGGTCCTTAAAGCTGATCGCACATTTCATTCACGCACCGCACACGCCGAACGCGCCGCAATTTAGAATGCATTGTATGCAATGATGTGAAACCTCGCACATTTCACCCGCACCGTATGCGCCGCATTTCGTAAAGTGCAGTAGGCATCCGAATTTGAAGGAAGCATTCTGATGACGACATATCAAATTGTTGGCAATACACTAAAGATTTGCGTACGGCGCGTACGCGAATGTGCGAGGCTATCAAGAAATGCGGCTCGTTCGGCGCGTGCGGCGCGTACCTTGCTGACAAATGTGCGATCACCTTATTTAAAATTTTCAAAGTTGTTCAATAACTTAAAATTTTCCTTGAAAGACACACAGCAATCAGTCAACCAAATTGCTCGAGCTATAAATAACATTTAAAAATGATAAAATAACATTTAAAATTTTAATTTACGATTAATTGTCGCCGTATCTTTGATCAATGGCTGTATTCCATTAATGTATTCGACAGAAATAAAACCAAACAATCGGAAATTCTGAATTAATTGATGCATTAATACGCTGTAATTACTCATGACGATAAATCTTTTAAATATGATGCGATTGTATGTACATATCGATTTTAAATCACTTTACTTAAAAAACCTTACAATTAAACATCAAAAAGTTTCTTGATTTGTTTTTAATTATGGTAAAGGAAATGTCAAGAAATAAAATATCTACGCCTACGTGATAAAAATTGTGTGTGGGCGCATTGATAGTCCACATTGGAATTTTGAGCAAACTAGTGGTTGAATTTACAGATGTTTTAGAACTTTTACTAAATGTCAAAACCTCAAAATTCCAATGTATACCGTCATTGTGAATCCGAACATTATTTACTGTCAAATAAATGTGTAGGCTCAGTATGTAGGTTATGAATAACTCAAAAAAATAGAGATACAAAAAGCGCAAAATAGGACGGAATGGAAACATTCACAGACTGTATCCGAAGGATTGAGAAAGGTTAAGAAGAAGAGAATGAGTCTTCTCCATTTTATCCTATTACCAGTTTCCTGATAAAAAATAAACATTGTCATCCTTAATCTATTCCTGATAAATATGATAAGAAAATAAAAACGTCTTTTAAGAAAATTAGAAGTACATCTCCAGATATTGAACAGCTTCTCTTCAGTGGATGTTTCTATTAGAGTATGTATTACTTCTTTCACTTTATATACTTTCTTACAATCCTTTCAGCTCAATTTGCTTCATCGGAATTCCTTCGAATCAAAACTCCTGAAATCGAACAGAAATGTGAATTAAGTTAAAGGCTTAGAGCGATAGTCATTTTAATTTATTTATTTGGTGTCATTAAAGTCATTAAATAACACTTTATTATCGGGACTTGAACGCGCACATAAACTTACTTGTTTTTACACCCGATGATGTTTCGAGTTTCGACAGAGTTGCATCTTCCATGGTCACGGGCAGACACGGCCAAAATATCATGTGTAAAAACAAATGTGCGCGTTCAAACCTCAATATCATACATAGTGTATTGTATGTCACAGACACACAATACACTATGTATGATATTGAGGTTAAACAAGGTAGTTAGGTGGAATCAATAATAAGTTTTAGTGATCGAAAATCGTGAATGATGTAATATTCGTTGATCGTAGGGGTTTTTATTTCTCATTTTGACATCTCGGTGGATCAGGTTTGGTTGTTGGTAGTGACCGCGAGTTGGCTCCTCGAGAAGGATATGACAAACAATGAAGCTATAATTGTCTGAATTTTTGTAGTCTGAGTATTTAAATAAATTCAATTCTCCCTGGCTAACATTGGAAGAAAGAACGAAAATAATATATTGTTTACGAGAACTAATTGATTAGTTTTGTTTTACACCAGAGGCTCATGACTTGTACCACAATCATCGCAATCATTGAAAGTACATCGACCGACGAAAGCCAGCCTGCCTAATCGATTTATAGCAGTGTCTGATTCAGAGAAAAATATATATTTACAATGAAACAAAATACGCGTCCGTTCCTTCCATTAAAGGAACGAACTCCAATACGTATTGAATATCTCCAGGTGAATAAGTCACGAAACATTAATTTACTTAGAGTTTGGAATTCAGTGAAAAGGTCGAATCTTTTTGCATAATGTTGTTTAAACTACGTGAAGGATGTATTGGATAAAGTTCGTTAGGCCTTTTTTTTGTTAGGATATTTTTAGAAATTTTAAAAGGTTTTGTGCAAAAAAATTATTTCGAGAAATGAAACAATGTGCTTAGTTACATATTTAGGGCTCGCGTAGACAGAGGACTTTTGTCCGCAGTCTTTTTGTTGCCAATACGGATCGGTACGTTTCAATTGTTTCAAGTGAATGTACTCAGTACTTTAGAACTCGTGTATATTATTCGATGTATGCAAAAAAAAAACTCTTTGAAACACTATTGTCTCGCAAACGTAATAATAATATAAAAATCCCACCACACATTCCCTGTAAGGTAATATGTATAATTTCTAATTATCACTTACTCTGCCACAAAAAAAAATATCATGAGGATAATTTATGTTTTATGTAAGTAATCATATATTATTTAGAAAAATGAATGAACTAATCTAAGAGATATCATTATCTCTCTGGGTTGTTTGTCTAATGAAAATTTGTTTCACGGAAAAATCAGTATCTTCACGAATCCCATAAGTTTCAGTAGCAGACCCTTCAAATTCTAATGAATTAGGAAACGGAATAACTATAGACAGAAGAAATTTAGTAATAGTTATGTAATATTTAACATTTAGTAGAACACCGTCCAGCTTTTAGTGTCCGCAAACATTACTTAAACGTCATCCGGTGTCAACTTCAACGAAACACATTAGGGGCAAACTGAAGCAAACACTGTTATATAATGTACATTATATAATGTTAATACATAGTCGCAATGACCGAGATTCAAATGACCGGAGGCTATGGGTCGATTGAACAATAATCTACGCATGATGATAATTCACATCACATCTCTACCATAATCTATCAGTGTACGTACAGTCAGGTGCACGTCGAGCTTTACACTTGCAGTAAAATATTGGCTCTTATGACATAGAACTTAAGAATGATACAAAGTCCAATATGTAAAGGTCGACCTGCTCTTGACTGTACGTTACCAACGAAACAGGCGACCAGTGTAGAAAATATGCACTGCATTTAATAATGCAATTTATTAAATGCAGTGGTTTCACAAGAATTTCATACTATGTAATTGAAAGTGAAATATATGTCTATCCATGCCTAAAACGTTGGTTTAAACTGTGACTTCGTGACCCCATTCTGTTTCTATAATGTTAGTCAGCACATTACATGTGAAACTCTACAGAATACAAACGACGTACTAAAAGGATAGGGAACTTTCTCCATAAATAGAACTACTGTTAATACCACTTCCCACACCAATAAAGATTAATTTCCGATAGCGAACTATAGCGATTGTTCGATTCGATTCGACGAGAAACTGTAACACGTACGGGTACAACGCAGGCCTCTCGTCATCCCTTCAGAGCAAAATTGAGTTACCCAACAGAGTTAATAAAGAGGTCCGTTCGTGTTCCGAATTACAATTGCACAATAATAGCTACTGTTTTCATAAAAACTCCAAATTAGAGCAACCATACGCGGGCTCCGCTGGTTATTTTCGAAACTTTTATTCGTTCGAAAAAATGACATTGAAATATGGTGTTGTGAAGAGAAGTATCAATATTTATTATGAACAAGGTTGCCAAACAAGCTTGCGGTTCACCCGATGTTACCTAAGTGATCGCCATAGCTTGTACTGAACAATATATTAGGATACTGTGAATGCAAATTAGCTTAATGAAATGTTTATACCTAAGTATATATAAATAAATATATAGGGACAGATCATACAGATTAAGCTAGCCCCAAAGTAAGTTCGAAACTTGTGTTATGGGATACTAACTCAAATACATATATAGATAAACATCCAAGACCCGAGGCCAATCAGAAAAAGTTAGTTTTTCGTCATGACCCGACCGGGGATCGAACGAACCCGGGACCTCCTGGGTGGCGGTCTGGCGTGGTAATCATTATGCCACGGAGGTCGTCATCATCAAGTATATTTTTTATTATTAAAGTGAAAACTTCTTTAACGGCGCTTGGCACTTTTTTAAAATGGATAAATGTTAAACTCGCGTCAGATCCGTAGCCTGATCGAAAAAGCGTAAGATTCCCTAACCATTCCAAAATATTCAAAAAGTGCACAACGTTGATGTTTTCACTTCTGCCGGCACTCGCGGGGTGCAACCCCTCCTTTTTTTTAAACAATTACATTTTTCTTCTATCTATCTATCTTAAATTAAAGCGTAGAATTTTATATTATGTGTAATCGAATCATTATTTTAATCTGCGGTATATCGTAATCCACATAATCCTAGTTTAATCGTTTATTAAATTTCAGATTGCCAACCACAATCTCGGATCACTGCCCGGAGGAATTAGTAGCAGGGTTTCCCGGGATTAACGCTTTTTAAAATAAGATAAATATCAAGTTAAGATTAGAGGTTAAACAAATTTGCTCAGTTCGAAGCGGATTTCAATAACGTGGGTTTAAGCTTTTATAAAGTAAACACACAATTTTGTATGAAGCCTGGTTTTACTAAAATTAGATGACGTATTTTCTGTCTATTAGAATATGATACCGTAAGTGAAAGTTATTTAAACACACATTATTAATCATCATAATATTAATACTACTTATTATGGTTTTTATTTGAAATATAAGAGACTATATTACAGACCCTAATCATCATCATCATATCAACCCATAATCATCCCACAGCAGGGATATGGGTCTCCCTTCAATCGAAGGTAATTAGAGCGTACTCTGCCACGCTGCTCCAATGCGAATTGTCAGAGGCCGGTGTTTTCAAACCGCCGCCCTAAGGCCAACGAATCTCATCTATCGACCACAGCCGGGACCCCGAAGCACATGAGTAAATAAAACCACGGAACAGAGGCTTAACTTCTAAGGCGCGTTCAAAATTTATACCTATTCTGGTAGGGTTGGCACTGTAGAATAAAATGAAATAAACGAAAAGACGAAAACGAAATAACGAAACCTATCCAACACACTGGCTAGGACCAACGTCGCTTATCTTGCGTATTCATATTAGAGTGTGACACACAGCGACGCTATCGAGCTTCTCAGACCCTAATAATAAATTAAATCTCGCGAAAAAATGCTGTGTTTAGTCAGTCGCGTAACATAAGTACGAACAAGTAGATAAAACATTTAAACCGTTTCTTTTAACTTGACCAATGTAGTAAACAATCTTAGCGTGTCTTTTTATTCAAATATCCATGTGTAAAATCGATAAATCGCCAGAATAATAAGAGTGTTGTGTTAAATGCCATTTCTAACTATATTATTATTATTTGGGTGTGAATGATCATTTTAATTGCCTATTTTCGTTAAAAAGACATGCTAAGATTGTTTACTACATTGGTCAAGTAAAAAGAAACAATAAGCATATTATTATGCAAAATATGATGCGTTAATGCGTCGATATCATCGTGATTTTGCTCGGTGCACCTTTCGTGACATGTGCATGAACCCTAAATAAAGAGTTGTTTAATGGTCAAATCTTTATTTGCAAGTGATACTAGTCAGGAATAAGCAAAATGTTGTGTTAATTTTTCAAGCGATATTTTGCGCATTTGCTCTAAAACTTGCCTTTACTGATTTCGGGAATAAACGTCCCTAGACGAAAATAAAAAGTCTTCGCAAAGAAACGCTTTTAATATTTGCAAGAGCAAATTTCAGAATGAAATTCATACTTTCATGACGCACCATTCACTACCGGGCTAAAATTAACGAGCGATATAAATGTGGAGATTTTTTTTATACTATGCAAAATACGTTGACGGTTATGGCAATACTTAAAATAAAAGAGATGAGGCGCTCCTTACGTGACATTTTTTTAAATTTATATCGCGGTATGTGATGGTGGTTATAACTTGGTTAATGGTGTTGAAATATTACGCAAAGATTGAGGGTTTTGGGCCATAAACGAAATAAGTTCTTTTAATACATTTATTTGTTATGACTATGGTTTATTTTTTTTATTTTATTTTTTTTATTAATTGCAAAGTTCAGTTCGGGTGTACTAACACCCTTTTCTGAGACACCGGACTGTTGCGGGAGCGTAGGGCTCTCACCGCCAAGTATGACTATGGTATCACCATAGATTTATTATATACTAGCGTAGATAGATCATAGCATACGCGTTTGTTAGAGCGAGATAGATAGGCGAGACCATTCTTCCTATACACGCTATCGGGCTGCATCGGCCTGACGTCAGTCGTGTTAAAAACAAATCCTACTTATTTTTACAAAATTTATGGTTTTTAAGTGTAGTTTTGGTGTTAATTAGACGTGATTAAAGGTTACCTGTGCAGTGCCTGGATGTAACTCAAACAAAAAGGAAAATCCAAAATTATATGTCTCGCTTGCACACATCACATGTACATTACACGCACACTAGTGTATTCAAACCATTGCCGATCTATACGCTAGTAGTCACATTATTTATGTCACTACATACATTTAGTGGAAAATTTTGATCAACTATATGCGGTGTTACCTTCGGTCATTTATATACAACGACCACCATGCTGTCCTCTTAAATTATACCTTTGAATTCATTTCCGCACGCGATGTTGGAAATACGATACGGCATTTGCATTGCAGAACATTTTTTGACATTCGACATAAAAATAATAATAGAGTTTACTTTAGCAGTGCGAAAAATGTTTTACTTTTTGTCAATCCATTGTCTAACTAATCTAAGGACATAGAAAATGGCACTCGATGCAATTATGAACTACTAAACGGAATTCTAGTAAATAAAATAAGACCAAGGCTAAAAGTTAAAAGTTGTCTTGAGTTAGTTAAATTGTATTTTATATTTGACTGAGCCCTTCAGAGGCAGTAACAGTAAAATAAATAACTTTTGAGAATCTGTTCGACGTTGAAAATACGAAGCTTTAAAAGAAGGCTTAATTCTTGAACGAACTGTCTTGTCTTTTGAAATTTGCCATCTGTTTGTTTTACTTTATAATTGCGAAATGTCTATTTTAAGCATTTTCTCATTCAGGTTTGTCCTCATAAACAAAAATAAAATTTAACTGAGATCATAAATAAAAGTCATTTTTGATATCTCTACTTTCGCATCAAAACGGCATCAAAACATTAAAGTGTCAGTTCAAGGAAATTTATTAAAATTTCAGACGTTTCTATAGAATCATGGTTTCAATACAGTATTATCGCAATTAAATTATATGAGAAAAGAATTAATTTACTTTAATCTTAAAAAGACATTTAATAAACGCTCTTCCTTCTCATGATAAATCAAAACAAATATTTTTATTCAAATAGGCATATTACAAGCACTACATTTTCGAATCGTCACATTTTTTTCCTACCATCTATATTTTTAGTCTTGAGGTTTTACGATTCCTTAAACTCTTAATACTCCTCGAGGTATTTAAAGTATCCCATCTCCCATGGTATGTCAAAAACAAAACAAACTCTGAAAAAAATTAAAATCTCATTATCCTATACCGAGTATCCGATGACACAAGAATAAAAAAACTTGTATTTTTTATCTACATAAAGTTTCAATCATTAAGTTTCTTACCTTCTAAACCATAATATTCAAATTGACGCAACGTAATATTTACTGAGTTTTGTGTGAGGTAAAAATAATTATGTTGTATTCGTAATAGGTCTTATTTCTTTCTTTTTTTTAATTTATTTTAAGGCGATATAGGGAGGCCTATATACAGCAGTGTATGTGGGCTGAAAACGCGACATCAAGATAAATCGTACGTGTAGCATAGGGCAAGCCGTACCGAAAGCGGACGAACGTGCGCGCGAGCCAGACGAGCCTGGCGAGCCAAGCGAACGTCGTTTCCACCTCTTTTCATACGTACTAGTTCACTAGCGAAATAAGCTTCGTCAGCGATCCTAACGAAATATACGTTGTGGTCTGCCCTCAATACCGTAGAGCTATGAAACAGCACGTTCAGTAGAACGTTTATCTACATCACATTTATCTTGCAACCAATTTACTGGACACATACATAACGCGGCATGCGCTAGATACAATACAAGTTTTATTGTTATTGCAGGCGAAGGCATCGAATGTGGCTCAAATCGACAACATAATTTCTAATCCCTTAGGTCGTAGAATTTAGTGGCACGCAGCCGACAAAACAAGGAGAATACACTAGGAGTAATGATGTAGGTAGTAAAAGCAAATTAGCTTAAACATTCGCTTGGCTGTGATAGCTTAATTTTAGAGTTCATATAACGTTTGTTCGTTGTATGAACAGACTTAAAACAACAAAACTTTTTGATCATAGCATAAACTTCTGGAAGTAACGGTAAAAGGTAGATTCAGTTCAAGTATTTTTGTTAAAATCTTTCTCTGCATAACAACGTGCACGTTTACATCAATAGATTATTATCAATAATTTGTTTTGTGTGTGTGTTTTTTTTGTACCACAAAGGTGGCAAACAAGCATAAGGCCTGCCTGTTGGTAAGCATCACCGCGTAGCCTATAGACGCTTGCAATACCGGGGGTATCACTCACGCGTTGCCAACCCTCCCAGCCCCTCCAAGTTGAGCTCTGTTGGGCGTGTTTTGTTTTACGTTGAATATTATGATTAGAAATAGTTTTTGACATGAGTAAATTGTGATTTTCTATAGGATTCATTGGCACTTATTATACTAACGGGTAAGTCATAAAAGTTAAATCTCTCGAATTTTATCCCTTGATAAACTTCAGCTAAGAGTGAGCAATTAGTACCTGTGGACTTTGAAACTGAAGTCGGTTCATATTAAACCAAAATTATCTTCTACGTAGCTGTTGGAGGAACGGTAAAAGTTGGACCAGAGGAAACAAGTGGCGCCTCAGGTATTCAATTTACTGTTGATACACACGGCTCACATGATATGCGAGTTTTTTTGGGAATATATTAACATTAAAAGTTCAGATAACTCATCGATTTGAAACAGTACCTATTCATACTATATTTTACCAAAATTTTACCAATAACCAAACTACCCACTAGTGGGTGTATGTCTATACTATATAGGTACTAAATATAATATATATATATTTATATATATAATATTTTATAGAGGATAGATTTGATTGTTTGTTTGTATGTTTGTGTGTTTGCATTAAATAGGCTCCAAAACTACAGGACCGATTTCAAAAATTCTTTCACCAGTAGAAAGCTACATTATCAGGGAGTGACATAGGCTATAGCTTTTCCCGAAATTTAATGTAAATCCCACGGGAACGGGTCCGGAACTACACGCGGACGAATAATAAATAAGACTACATGTGTATTTTCGGGAGCGCTCAACCTAGAAAGCTGAGATTTTGTATTGAGGATCCCTTTATGAAGTGGACAATAACGAAGACCGGATTTTTTAAAATTCCCGCGGGAAAGGGAGTAATAGGATTGTAAGTGTATTATCGCAGGCGCTCAACATAGAAAGCTGGAATTTTGTATAGAGGTTCTCTTTATGATGTCAACAAGGACAAAGACGGGATGTTATAGAATTCCCGCGGGAACGGGAGTAATAGGACTGTACGTGTCGTGTATTATTGCAGGTGCCAGAATACGCATGAATACGCCACAGTACGCAAGAGTAAGCTTGAGTACGCAAGTGTACGCCAGAGTACGCAACAGTACGCTACAGTACGCAAGACTACGCCACAGTACGCAAGGATACGCATGAGTACGCCACAGTACGCAAGAGTACGCGAGAGTACACCCAAACAGTAGGCAAGAGTACGCCAGAGTAAGCCACAGTACGCAAGAGTACGCCAGAGTACGACTCTAAATCTATTTATATATATTATAAAAGAAGACTGAGGGTGACTGACATGTCAACGCACAGCCCAAACCGCTGGGTCTAGAGACTTCAAATTTTGCACATACAACATTGTTCCTTACGAGGTCTAGGGGTGCACTAAGAAAGGATTTTTCGAAACTCACCCCCAATGGGGTGAAACGGGGGTCCAAAGTTTGTATGATGATTTCAGTGACTACTTTTATGCGCTTTGGTTTGTGCACACTACCCTCTCACTTGCGCCCTGTACACATAATATAAAATGAACTGTACGTTATCTAGGCTTTCAAAAATTGATGATGTAACAGTTATTTTGGAGTTTTACAATCAGAAGGAACAACAACATCCAGGCAATGAAGATGCCAACCAAGCGAGAATCTCTTAACGAGTCTAGTACGTATAGCCCAATACTGTGGCTCCTCCCACCGATGTTAGCACCTAGTGGAAGTTCCGTATAATATTCGCAACACGCTCGCTCCGCTCGTAAACTTATTTGACCGTATATCACATTTTAAATTGGCGTCTGGCGTATCGATGGTACGAAATAATTTAAGAGGCGAAATTCCGCGAGTGCACTGAGGAAAAAAATGTGATTTATCCAAAGATCGTGGAGTTTTATTACGTCTTTGGTGCATTCGAGTGGAAAATTTAAAGCTAACACGTGACTCACACATGTTTAATAAGTTACTTCGAAGCATGCGCCGTGATTTCTCAGTGTCTCGCTCCCTTCGTACGCTTCAGGGAACCTACTGCAAAATTTCTTTGACACGCATCGTATATACATATATTAGCGAAATCCGCGCAACTACGATTGCATGTATTTATGCACAGTGGCGCCACCTACTTTATATAACGCCATTGACTATCAGATTTTTCACCAAATACTACGCGAATCGCGTACTTTATGTGTTATAAAGTATGTGTTAATTCAAAGTAACCCGCTATCTACATACCAAATATCATAAAAAAGGCCCAGCCTATACATATATAGTATTTGTATATAAACATCCAAGACCCAAAGCCAATCAGAAAAAGTTAGTTTTTCATCATGACCCGACCGGGATCGAACCCGGGACCTCCTGGGTGGCGGTCTGGCGTGGTAACCATTACGCCACGGAGGTCGTCAAATCCAGGTATACAGGTATATACAGGTCTAATTTCTGAAATAAACGATTTCAATTCATTTCAATAAGTCTCCGTGTAAATGAGTCTTAGACTAATCCTGTCTTGGACACACAAATAATATTCCTATTAAAATTCCAAAATATTTAAAAATTAGACACTGAATCTCATATCTTAAACACACAAAATATAAATTTTGCTTAAAATCGCAGTGTACTTGTTTCCCAAAAAAAGGACAAAGTCTGAAAATGTATACCTACTTAACATTAAATTATCATCACAAAACATTAACTCATAAATATAAATGGTGGTTTACATCTAATGTCGATGGTTACTTAAAATTTCACTTGCCATTTTAACGCTCGTTCTGCCGCGCGAATTATTATGTAAATATTCAAAAAGCACGCAACTTCACATTCTTTTTGAGTTCTGTTTTTTAAACAAAATTTAATTTTATTATTTGCTAAATCATCATCTCAGCCACAAGGAGACCATTGCTTTTGATGACCTCCGTGGCGTAATGGTTACCACGCCGGACCCAGGAGGTCCCGGGTTCGAACCCTGGGGCCTGATTCTACTAACACAAATGCACCTATGGACTCTCAATGGTGTCAAAATCAAAGTTTTTGACATTTGTTATGGACTTAAACAATAACAAAATGTTTAACTTATTGTTTAAGTCCATAACAAATGTCAAAAACTATTCCACTGATACACTATCGGCTTTTTTTTGAGACACCATTGAGACACCATTGAGAGTCCATTGGTGCATTTGTGTTAGTAGAATCGGGCCCCTGGTCGGATCATGATGAAAAACGAACTTTTTCTGATTGGCCTCGGGTCTTGGATGTTTATCTATATTATGTATTTGTTATAAAATATAGTATCGATGAGTTAGTATCCCATAACACAAGTTTCGAACTTACTTTGGTGCTAGCTCAATCTGTGTGATTTGTCCCGATATAATTAATTAATATGTATTTTTAATTGAAATGTCAAAAAAAAAAAAAAAATCTTCAATCAACACTTTTCTTTTTTTAACCGGCAATACGCAACGCAACTATGCAATGTAAATACAATTCTTATTTTCAGAAAAAAAATAATTGACCTTTCTTCCATGTTGAATACATGAGACATAGGTAGTGACTGTCATTAGTAGTGAGATAGTAGCGACTGTTACTATTGCCACATATTTTAAAGCAGGATATAAAATAAAACGTTCTACTGAACGTGTTATTAGTAATACCACATAATATTATATTCATTTTCACATTTTCAATTACCGTAATCATAAAAAAATACAATTTCTCTCAAAGATGAAAACCATATTCGAGTTATTTCGCTTTCGGATCCTGAAAGAAAGGTTTTTATACAATAAAGAACCCTAGATCAACAGCTAGCTAAATGTAATTGAAACAGGGGTAGAGTAACGTAACGTATAAATTTTTATGTGGCTTATAATTAATTCTGTTTTATAAAAAAGGGCGTCGCTACTTTTCTTTTTCAAAAGAGATTGAAATATCATTATATTTCGAGGGTTAATTTTTTTTTATATTAGCCTACAACTGTGTTATTATTGTAGATCAAAAAGGCGTGTAAAAATATGAAAAATAAAATTTGAGAAAAGGTCATAATTATCCAACTATTTCGCTTACTTCGAAAACTTCGTCTAAATAACGCCGTGATTTCCTGATATTTTTGTGTTTTATTTCATTGAGCTATGAATTCTGTACAAGATCCTGTCATTATAACTAAAATTAGTATTCAATCCAGAGATGAAATTCTACCAAATATCTGTGTATTGTCTAATTTCATATTTTGAATATCGATAAGACTATATTTAAAACGATAAATAACGATAATCGAATCAAAAATATACACATCAAACAAAAAACTCACATTTAATTTATGAAAAGATGGCCGATGCCCATTTGTTTTTTTTTATACAGCGGGTACGGAGTTTTGTATCAACGCCAACTCGGTAACATCAAACCGCAATGGTGGACCCATACGGCACCGCGGAGTTAAAATAATAATATTAAAAAAAAAACAATTTCGCGTGTGTTTTGTTAGTTTACGGTTATTGCAATAATTGTAGGTACGTTATATTGTTGTATTGCGAGAAATGTGACTTTTATTCGTCTTATATTATATTTCCAGCAAAATATTCTTATACAAAAGAATACATTTCAATACAAGGAGTTTATAAGTAAGAAGTTAATTAAGAATAAATCGATTTCCACCTCCTTCTGGTTAGTCTGTACTCCATCTAGTGCAGAATAATCGAGTTATGTAGTTTTATCGAGTAGTGCTAAGTTTTCCATTAGGTACGGTGGAATGGACTGAGGGGATAGTTCTGTTCTTTCAAAATCAATTTTATAGTTAACTACATATTTTATTGCTCTTTCTAATTTCTATGTCGTTCGAATAATGAAAGTATGGTATTGGTAATGTATACTAGTTTAGACAGACTGGTAACAACGCTGTTTTACGAAGCACATTTGGTTTTGCACATTTAAAATTAATGTTTCCTCCGAAAGTTACTAAAATAAGTACTTACGGTATTATTATTTTTTTCTCAAAAGATTTTACAATCCCTTACCGTATAAACGTATATAAACCATGTAAAGTGTCACAGAGTACGGTCATAATCACTTCGTCTCCATCATCATTACTCAACTCACTGCTGGGATAAAATGTTTTCTTCAATCGAAGGAGTTTTGTAAATAATTAGATTTTTTATTCAAATATCATCTTTCGTAGCACTTAAGCTAACAAAAATCTGCTGTAGACTGGAAATCTTACGGCTATACATGATATAGTGGTGTGTGGTGATAAACAGACTGATAAACACAGTCAAGATAAATATAATAAAGCTAAAATAATAAAATTAGATTACCTTCTTTACATTTTTTTTAGACTTTTAACGTAAAAATGACTTTGATTTATGAGATACTTACTTATTTATACATTCTATTACATTTCTTTCATCTTTTAACAATATATTATTACTCAGAAAACATATAAGCACATTATTTAAAGATCCCATTACAGAACATATTGGGTACAATAACTCTAAGTAATGAAGTCTCGAGTCTTTTGTGTATTTATCAAAACATTCCATTACAAATATGGGGGCATTAATATATTTTTAAAATAAAATACAAAATTGATAGTATTTATAGAAGAAAATGTATATTTTATTTAAATTGACCGCTTTTCGTCTTGTTTCTAAACGGTGTTTAGAATCAAGCAAGAAGAAAAGTGTTCTTGCCACAACACTCAAGTTGTAGAATGAACCTGTCCAGGTTTTCCCTGGTCATTATGCATATGCAGCATGGAGTTCTTCGATCCTTCTTAGGTGTTAAGAGATTCTTGCAAGGTGGGAAGACCGTAATGCTCCAGGTGTTGCAAATGTCCATAATAGGTCAGGGGCCGTATATTTTATTATTTGCTAAATCTTTGCTTTGCTCATCATAATGGCTCATCTCAATGGTTTAAAATATATATTTCAGTTCAGTACGTTAGTTAAGGTTGTCAGTTGAAATCTGTTATTTAATAATAAGGTGACCTCACGAAAAGGTTTCGTAAAATGCTGAATATGATTCGCGTCGTCAATATTTTCTGCTATACTTCATCTGACGGTCCAATCCAAGTACTAATCGGGACAAGCTCACCACACATTCCCACCGATGTGTCTCCTGTGTAGCCAGGATCAACAACGGCGACTTGAGATTGACAATAAGCGATGAAGCTTATTGACGTCCCGGGGGAGAAAACTACAACTGTCTTGGAACTCACAACGAAGTTAATCAGAAAGAAGATAGTCGGACTAGGAAGGAAGTATGGAAAGGACTTCTCTCCTTAACAACTACGTGAGAGACAGCAATTTGAAACAAAAGGCATTATACCCTAGTAGCCCGAGAGAGATGGCAAATCATGGCTCTATTGTTACATTACCATTCAAGTACTAATGAATGCAGTTCCGATTAAAAAGTAAAATCAATGTTTTAAAATTGTCATGAGCTTCATCCACCATCGGCGTTTTATAAGGGTATCCCATTGATTTCCATTTGACTTTTAAAATCCCTTTCCGTTCTACGCAAAGTACGGGTTGATATAGCCCTCGTATACAGGCTTTTAGGGAGAGTAAACATCATTGGCGCATCAGGGCGGGCGGCGCGTTAAAAATGCCAGAATATTTTTTGGCACCCTTTCATCTCGCCCGTTCCGTTCCACGAATATTCGTGTTACGGGACGAGCGACGATGTTAAAAACACAATATTCCGTATAAATCCCTCAGGTGTGTTTCGATATTTTTTAACATTACGTAACTTCACAATTTTCGTAGTATAGAAAGCAGGGTTTTTCTGAAAATTTTAATATTTTTATTATTGCATGTTTTACCGTCAAAAATAGCTGATTGTCAAGTAAGTTTCACTACTTGCTGCTAATCAAAGTGAATCCAGGCCTTTATGTTCCAGTGAAGTTAGACTGTTAGATAAATTGATAGCTGATGCATGCTTGTGACATGTTTATTTGTCAGATGTAAGGAAGTGAAACAAGTCCTAGTGTCTCGCCTGGATTTCCGAATCATTATCACGAATATGCATAGCTACCTAACACACATAAATATGCCGCCTTTATTTCATTTATTTTTAATATATTTTATATACATAATACAAAATTGTTGTTTTCTCAAACGAGTTCGTAAAGTAAATAGTATCTCAGTAAACAATATGAACGGATATTTTCTCAGATATTTCTATTGAAAGAAAACTTCTCGTAACAGAATTGAAGTAAAGGAGTATCAATTTTCACTGCACAAAGAAGTTCTCCGTGCCGTGTAAGAGCGTCTCGAAGCGCTAATAGTGACAGCACACAACTCGCTCTTGGGTCTTGAAATACCCGTTATAGATCAACTATCTAAATAAGATCGTTACGGTGAGAGTCACGGAAATACGTTTTAGTATTAATGACACATTTCATCAGTTTCACCACTTCCAAAATGCTTATTGTATGATCGTTGACATGATGACGAGTATTTATGTGTATTTATCAGCAATCTAGTACCTAATAGTGGCTTTAGTATATGCTTAGTTGCTTAGTTTGGGACTAGATGGCGTTGTGTGATTCGTCCAAGACATTCGTTTTGACAGTTCTAGTATCAGCTTGACAGTTCTCAATTTTATCGGTACTTTATTATTAAAATCTGACGTTGGTATTGAGGAAAACAAAAGACAGAACAGCTTAAGACTTAATGTGTCAGTAACTTAAAAATGGTTACGGATTTCCATGTCCTTGTGGATGTGTGTGTCCATAATACCCCTCAAAAAATAAAGATTAAAAAAAAACTTAAAAATGGTTAGACTTTATTTATTAGTAAACTAACGTTTTAGGGTTTTTTTTATTTAGGAAACTAAATTATAGAAATATTTTTTTTATTATTTACCCTTAAACGGTCAACAAAAGAAGCCACTTCTCTTTTGCTTTGTGATTGAATGAAAACGGTTAATAAAAAGATCTTTTGATAAGATTGTGAATCAATAAAGCGTATAAATTATAATATTTTTTAACAGAAATCAATCTTGTATTGAATACTGGAATGCTTGCGATCAACACGTAACTACGAGGTAATTGCTTATGCGTTTATTAAAAGTGAAAATCATTTTTCTTTTTTTATACCACGATGATGAAAAACAAGCTTACGGCCTGCCTGATGGGAAGTGGTCACTGTAGCATAACGACGCTTGCAACACCTGGGGGTCACTCACAGTTTTCCAACCTTTATAAACGCCATATAAAAATTTGGGGAAAATATTAAATTTCCTCAAAGAATTTATCTTATAGTTTATTACTTCCTGTCTAAAGATTAAATGTAGTATACTTACACACACCTAGACTTCCGTGAGAAACTTAGCGTTTGCTTAAAACAGTTAAAACTCCCTCTATAGGTACAGTTAAGCAAAATGAAGTTCCTATATGAGCTTAAATAAAGTAATAAAGCTCCTTAGTATGGAGAAGAGAAATTCGGTTTATAATGAAAATTTTATTACCTATAAGAGTGAAAAGTTTATGATTTATTCAAAGAAAAGTTACTTGTAGCTAGATTTAATAATCTATATGTGGGCTTTGAAACTAATCTGCAAACTACTAATACTGGCTATGATATAATATATAATACTGGTGATGATGAGGATGACTAAAGAGCCATCCTCATCATCGCTGACAGTAGCCAGTTTTTTTATTAATATCAACTCAAAATTATTTTTACCAAACTCTACAACACTATGAAATACCTACATGTGTTTACATTTGACTCGTCTTCCAAAACAAACTACTATAAGCTTTACCTACTCGTCGGAAATAATGTAAAGAGTAAAATTTTTTTGTCGGAACCTATCATTACTACTATCATTACTACTGGAACAAACAAGTAGTACTTTAATTGATATAATATAGGCTAGCATTCGATTTAGTCCGGTTTTGTGAAGTTTCTACAGTTCACTTAATATTCATCATCATCACCTCAGCCACAAGAAGTCCACTGCTGGACATAGACCTCCCACCAAACGCTTCCATTATGACCATTTCACTTAATATTACGTAAACAATATTTAAATAAAAAATATTACTAAAAATGCTTATATAAGCATTTTTAGTAATATTTAGTAAAATCTGTATTATATAATACAGATTTTTCTCATTTCTGCTAAAGGAGTCTTGTTCGCGGATACCTACAAACTCGACATTAAACATTCAATTTAAGTGTGGAGTGCAGCTGGAGCTCATAGGGTTCACACGTCATGAAAATCGTTTTTTAAATGTGTTTCATGAAGGTGTCGTTGTTACATGATTGGTACTCCTATATCGTATTTTACTGAAACCTCGTGGCTATGGCTGATCCCTGCACGTGACTGGTCTGCTGTAGATGGCAGCCATTCGATAGACATGCAAAAAAAATGTCCGATCAACTACTCGATGGACTGGCCTTAAAAAAATCTACGGCGTCTACCACGGTCCAATGTACTCGCAACGTCTCTAACCGGCAGGAGTGGAAGCAAATCGCTAAGAAAGCAATCCTCGGGAAGTTAACGACCCAACGAACATCTCTCCGTGTACCTCATCTGCGCTACCACGACCACTCTGACATGAGTGTACGACTAAGAAGAAGTCATAAACCAAATTTAGCGCAGCGACGTAGTTATATAAGAAATTTTATTGAAAAAAAAACTAAATGGTAATAGTCAACATTTTTAATAAATATTTCTTTAAGAAAAATTTATTAAAAATCTTGATCTTATCGATGTTTGACAACCAAAAAACACGCAATGGATGACGAGTTTTCTTCCATAAGGTACATAACCTCGGAACTTTCGGGTGTGACAGTCATCCCAGTCCACCCTGTAAATTAATGGAGCGAGGAGGGAGGGCAAGCTTTTAGTTTTAATATTTTACAAAGACTAATAAATATAATGCCGAATATTTCTCAGTACACGATAAATAAGGATAATAAATATGTATGTCTGACAACCTTGTCTCCACAGAAGTAGTCGGGCACTTTTAAAGAACCAGTTTATAACTGAATCAATGTGCCTGCCGCAAACATTGAGCCGTTTTGAATTGGTTGCAGATGTAAGTGACGTGTTTTCATATTTTGTTACAGTTCAAAATGTAGCATATAAACTTACATAAATTAAACATTATTACAGTGTATGGACATGATTATTTTTAGTAGGTAATGATTCTCATAACAAATCCATATCCGTACCATCCGTACTATTATTATAAATGTGAAAGTGTGTTTGTTTGTCACGTCACGTCGAAAGTAATGAACGGATTGATATGATTTTTTTATTAGGGATAGTTTAAAGTCTGGAGAGTGACATAGGCTACTTTTTTCCCACGGGATAAAGAGATTCCCATGGGAAAAATTATTGTCATTTTCCCTTGACCACGCGGGCGGAGTCGCGGGTAACAGCTAGTTTATTATAATAAATATAAATAAAAAAAATTAGTTAGTATTATTTTTAAAGCAACCATGCACATTATTTAATAAAAATTGCCATATTAAATATTTAATTAAAAACCTGAAAAAAAAAATTTATTTGTAAAAAATAGTATATATAAAAAATATAAAAAATAAATAACTTTCACAAAATGTTATTAACAGAATATTAATTTGTAGCAATAACGAAGTTTTGTTAGTGTTATTATGTTATTTTTTGTGAAAGAGAGACTAAGAAACTATGTATGTTAGGTACTTTATGTTAGTTTATTTATTTATAGATTTAGGATTTTTTGTTTTAACTTTCATGATTGGAAGTTTAATAGATTTTTGCAAGGTAATAAAAACTATTATCAAAAAGTTGTTCGTATTTTGTGATCACCTGTAGTATAGTAATATGAATTATATAAAAATGATATCAAAACATCTCTTATTACTAAAACAAGACTATTTCCCGAACTATTTCCTGCTAAATGTGAAGTTGAACTTCAAACGTACTCCTATGACAAATAACATTTTCTGGTTCATACGTAACTCGGTAGTTTCTAAATGGAATTACTGCTAGGTAAGTTACTTCCGTAATAAATTAATCTTTGTATACGCTATCAGTAGCTGTTATTCATTTTGTAACTGTAGCATACTGCTTCGTGTGATTGTGAAACTAGTGGAATTCGGGCCAGTTTTGCATAATTGCACAAGAATTAAAAATTGTTTTTTTTTTAAATGCGGCATTGAACAAAAACAAATCAACAACAAAAAAAATCTTGATTTCACAGGCACTTTTTATAAAACATCTTTATCAATAAATAATAATAATAATAATAATAACCTTTTTTCACCCGTAATCTTAGTTCACTTTACCAAAATGTTGACATTTTGAGAAAAAATATAAAAATCCAAATAATAATAATATATGCTGATAGCGAAGAGAAACTAAATCAGTTAGCACATCTGACGGAACAATTTAGTGAAGACATTCGAATGGAATTTGGAATCGACAAATGTGAGATCAATTCAATTAAAGCTGGACGTAACTACCAACATAATTATACATTAGAGACAGGAGATCAAATAGAAGCATTAGAAGAAAAACAGACTTACAAATACTTAGGATACAATCAATCACGATTAATACAATATAAAGATACGAAACAAAAACTTAAACAACAATTTAAACACAAACTAAACACTATTCTAAAAACACAATTAAATTCAAGAAATATTGTAAAAGCTATAAATACTTTTGCAATTCCTATATTAACATATTCATTTGGCATAATTAGCTGGAGTAAATCTGACCTTAAATCATTACAAAGACTGATAAATACAACAATGACAAAACACCGCAAACACCACCCAAGATCTTGCCTACAGAGGTTGACCCTACCGAGAAAGGAAGGAGGCCGAGGAATCATCGATATCACAAATCTACACAATAAACAAATCACAACGCTACGCCAATACTTCTTAAACAGAACAGAATCATCCATATTACACAAAGCAATAACCCGGAATGACAATAAATTAACTCCTCTTAACCTACAAGATGCAACAGTACAAAATAACGAAAAACTGACTGACAATAAAACTAAAATCAAGGAATGGACTGATAAGCAATTACATGGACGACACCGTCATGATTTATGCCAACCTAACGTCGACAAAGATGCGTCGAACGCATGGCTAAATCATGGAGAGCTGTTTCCAGAGACGGAAGGATTCATGATCGCTATACAGGACCAAGTAATAGAGACCAGAAATTATCAAAAATATAGCCTCAGACCGTTGTAGAAAGTGTAATAGTGCTCCTGAAACAATCCAACATTTATATGTTATAACAGGCGCATGCAAAACAATAGTTCAGACGGATTACAAACACAGGCATGATCAGGTTGCCAATATAATTCATCAAAAGCTAGCATTTAAAAACAAACTGATAGAATCAATAATAAAAAATAAAAAAATAAATAAAAATAAAAAAAATACAGCCGTATTATAAATATAACCCTGACTCCGTGTTAGAAAATACTACAACCAAACTGTACTTTGATAGAGCTATCCTTACAGACCGAACCGTACATTATAATAGACCAGATATCACTTTAGTCGACAAAATCAATAGAACCGGATTCCTGATCGATATTGCCGTCCCAAATACACACAATTTACAATCAACTATAGCCGAAAAACTGACAAAATACATTGAACTAAAAGAAGAAATAACTCGTCTCTGGCGCCTGCAAAAAGTAACAATAGTGCCCGTCGTCGTCTCCACAACAGCAGTAATACCAAAACAATTACACGCATCATTACGGACACTGGACCTACCACCTAACACCTACAATCTTATACAAAAAGCAATAGTACTGAACACATGCCGTATAGTTAGAAAATTTCTACAAACAGACAGACAAACCGACGACCATAATCAACCACTCACACAAACAACCTCAAGTCCAATCTGAACAAAACCGATAAATCCTTTGGTGCACACTTGGCTTTGGCCCGTGTGCATTAATTTACCGGCAATAAGCCGAGAAACACAAAAGTGTATTTAAAAATAATAATAATAAATCTTTATTTTCAGAAAAACATGTTACAGTATTTCAGTACACACTGATCTTCGAGATAGGTCAGACCTGTGGGTCGAAGATCAGTCCCTCTTATCACCGTTACTTAAACACTACTATAAAGCTACTTCTATAAATGCAAAAAGATTTATTTGTTTGTTCGTCGTCCGTGTGTGTGTGTGTGTGTGTGTGTGTGTGAAAATGTGAATATATATATAATTAGGATTATAAATTTGGAAGAATAATTATATAAGCAAAATTTTGATAATACAAACGCACTTATGAAATGATAACAAGTAGACGTTCTTTACTGTCATAATCGTGTTCACCTAACAGTTTTTTTACTTCGTCCCTTAGCTTGTATTTTGTAAGATTTTTTAATCCGTGTTTAGTGTTAAATTTATTATATAAGTATGGAGCGAGAAAGCCAAATTGTTTCTGCGCAAATGCTGTTTTGACATAGGGGACGGGATGGCGGCTTGTTCTTTTAGATAAGTCCTGTTTTGAAGCAGTTGTATGGTATCGCTTTATGCAGTTTAATATATAAAGTTTCCTGACAGACAGCTTCTTGGTATAGCTCGTTTGTCGGGAAGCGAAATGGTCGACGCAACAGGACCTTTAATACCGCGCGTTGTGCCCGTTCAATTCTGATAAAATCAGTCTTGCTCGCACCACCCCATGAGCATATACAGTAGCTTAGTATCGATTCACAGAGCGCTTGGTAGACTCTAAGCAGAACAGTTAACGGCGCCACGTCCCTTAGGTTTTTAAACGCGTATATTAATTTCCTTGTCCTTTTAGCCAGTTGATTAATATGTATATCCCATTTAAGTCTTTCATCAACAACCACACCAAGGTATTTAACACTATGTACTCTTTGCAAGGTCACACAGTCCTGATAACACCGTTCCATTTGTCTATTACATGGGTATGTATGGATGGTTATATTAAATAGGGGGCCTGGATCAGTGACTTTTGTCTTGCTAAAGCACACAAAGTTAGTTTTTGATGTGTTGAGAGTGAGCAGGCTGTCTTCTAACCATTCACTAACAGCGGAGAGACCATTTTCGACTGAATCTTTGACCATGTCCCAAGTACTTCCATGAAATAAAATAGCGGTGTCATCCGCAAAAGCTAGGATATCAGCATTTTTGATGTTTAATTTACATAGCTCATTAATGTATGGGAGAAACAAGCTCGGGCCGAGCGTACTTCCCTGTGGTATCCCATAATTACAGATAGCACCGCTACTCTTATAGTTTTCCACTTTAACTACCAACTCACGCCGCGTTAGATAGTCCCTGAACCAATTTAATGCAAGACCACGTATGCAGAAAATAATTACTAAACATTACCACAGCTTAACAAGTCCATTACTATTATAAAGTAGGTACTTAGTAAGTATATAAAATTACATTTTTATTTTAATTTGCCAAATTCTGCTTAGCAGAGAGAGCTATTCCTTTACAGCAAACAAATTGTCTCGACAAGTTAAATTGCAATAAAATTATGAATGTGCTCACTATAAAAACTACTGTTACTCATATTGGACCTGTGCCATATTTTGAAAAATTAAAAGGTCGCGCTACGAAACGAAAACCGTTGCCAAGCCAAGCGCCACACAGCGTGACAGCTCCCTGATAAACTCAGTTCCGTTCGATATTTGACTTTTATAGGAAACATAGACGTCATACTTTTTTGGCAGAAAACCATACAATCTTGAAAAATGAACCGCTACTTAGACTAAGATACGTAATGGGTATGATCTATTTTTTCTGCTCGCAAATTTAAAATACTTACCTAGTGGTTTTTTACGGTAATCTAGCTTTTAAAAATATTTTTAACATCAGCTGTTATTAAAAGTTAGAGTTAAAAAGTAATTTTCAAGTTTATTTATTACTAGCTGTTACCCGCGGCTTCGCCCGCGTGGTCAAGCGAAAATACCAATAATTTAGTTCCCGTGGGAATTAATAAAAACCCGACTTTATGCTCGTCAACATCATAAAGGGAATCTCTATTAAAAAAATCAGCTTTTCAGGTTAATCGCTTCCGATAATACACGTGTAGTCTAATTATTCCGAATCCTGTGGGAATTTTAAAAAATCCCATCTTTATCCTTGTCTACTTTATAAAAATCTAGGCGTTTTAGATTGAGCGCCAACAATAACACACGTGCAGTCCTATCTATCACGTTCCCGTGGGAATTAAAAAAATCCCGTCTTTATCCTTGTCTACATCATAAAAGAACCTCTATACAAAATCTCAGCTTCCTAGGTTGAGCCCCCCCGATAATACACGTGTAGTCTTATTATTCCTGTTCCCGTAGGATTTTTAAAAAACCCTGTCTTTGTTTTTGTCCACTTCTTAAAGGGATCCTTAATACAAAATCTCAGCTTTCTTAGTTGAGCGCCTCCGATAATTGAATCTGTAGGAATTTTAAAAATCCCGTCTTAGTCCTTGTCTACTTTATAAAGGGAACCTCAATACAAAATTCTAGTGTTCTAGGTTGAGCGTCCACAATAACACACGTGCAGTGCTATTACTCCCTTTCCCGTGGGAATTTAAAAAAATCCTTTCTTAGTGAACACCTACGCCCCAAAAGGAACCGCCATGCAATTTGAGACTCCTGGCACGTAGTTTCGGAGATGTCGTGATGAATCAGTCAACTTTGCATCCCCCTTTTACCGCCCTTAATGAAAGATTTTTGGGAAAAATATTTTACTCGTGTTTCATGCTTTTTTTTAAAATACCTTCATGCTGAATTTCATTAGAATAACTTCAAAAACAACAAAGTTTCATACTAACTTTGCACCCTCGTTTAACCCCCTAAGGGATGATTTGTGGGAAAAATATTTTACTCGTGTTTCACGCCTTTCAATAAAGAACCTTCATGCTTAATTTCATTCCAATAACTTCAAAAACGGCAAAGTTTCATACTAACTTTGGACCCCCGTTTAAGCCCCTAAGGGATGATTTTGAGAAAAATATTTTACTCGTGTTTCATGCCTTTCAATAAAGAACCTTCATGCTGAATTTCATTCGAATAACTTCAAAAACGGCAAAGTTTCATACTAACTTTGCACCCCCGTTTAACCCCCTAAGGGATGATTTTAAGAAAAATATATTACTCGTGTTTCACGCCTTTCAATAAAGAACCTTCATGCTTAATTTCATTCGAATAATTTCAAAAACGGCAAAGTTTCATACTAACTTTGCACCCCCGTTTAACCCCCTAAGGGATGATTTTGAGAAAAATATTTTACTCGTGTTTCACGCCTTTCAATAAAGAACCTTCATGCTTAATTTCATTCGAATAACTTCAAAAACAGCAAAGTTTTATACTAACTTTGCACCCCCGTTTAACCCCCTTTATTTTTATTTTTTTGTTTATAGTCAGGAAAATGCATTACTGCATTCCCCGCCGCTTGGGGAGCGGCGGGGGTATGTCGGGCTCCCCCTCTATGCCACTTAGGGTATACCGACTAAAAACCTGACTGACTACCACCTTGTCCGCCTAGATGGGCGGGGCCACGGGAACTAAGATACTTCCGTGACCCCGCCGGCGGCTGTCCGAAGACCCTTCTTTCTGGGTTCGGCACTATTGGCGGCGCGCACAGTTGTAGTTGGCGCGCCGCTCCGCTCGGGGACTTCCGATCCGATGGGCGACGGTTTCCCCTAACCGCCGCCCGGAAGCCCCCGTTAAGGTGGTAGTCGCCGGGCATGCGCCACGCGCCTACCGCCCGGTCTTTTACGGCGGAGCGGGGGGGCGGCTGGATCCGCTTCCCTCACCCGCTCCGCGGCCTCCTTCTGCGTCAGTACTTCGTCGCAGAAGGAGGCTACCGCGTCCCACGACCTCTCGCTCTCGACCATCTGATGAACAACAGCCGGGAGCGAGAGGTCGTCGCCAACAACAGCCACGAGTGCGGCGCGAGGCGCAGCCCACTCGGGACACTCCTCCAACGTGTGCTGCGCCGTATCTTGCGCGCAGCCGCACTCGTGGCACTCCGCCGAGAGTTCTCTTCTCGCCACGCTGTGCAGGTACCAGCCGAAACAGCCGTGGCCGGACAATACCTGCACAACGCGGTACGACAGCGCACCGTGACGCCTCTCTAACCAATTGTTTAGGACCGGTCGAATTGCGTCCACGGTGCGCTGCCGCGGCGCTCCATATCTCCGCTCGGTCTCCCCAAGTCGCGCCGCCCATTCCCGGACGAGGGACCTCTGGGCGCTCTCTCTCCACCTCAGAGCCCCATCCGGGAACGGGTCCCCCCCTCGGCGAGCTTCGGCGGTGAGTCTGTACGCCGCCGCCAGCACTACGGCGTCCAGCTCCCACGGCGGACTTCCAGCAATCGCACACGCCGCCTCGAAGGAGATGGTGCGGTATCCTCTTATTACCCTGACCGCCATGGCCCGCTGCGGTTTCCGCAAAAGGGCCAGATTGCGGGCGGACAGGGTATCGGCCCAAAGTGGCGCGCCATAAAGGGCCATCGACCGCACCACCCCCAAATAGAGGCGGCGACAGGCGACGCTCGGTCCGCCGACGTTCGGGAGCAGACTGCCGAGTGCGGCAGCGGCCCCCATCAGTCGCGGCACTAGTCGCCGGAAGTGCTCGGCGAACGTCCACCGACCGTCGAGTACAATGCCGAGATATTTCATACTCGGCTCGACGGCGATGGACACACCCCCGACGACTAAGTGCGATCCCGGAGGTGGCGAATTCCGGGGCCCATGAAAGCACAGGGCCTCGGTTTTGTGCAATGCCACCTCCAGGCCCAACCGCCGAATCCGCCTAACCACGTGCGCGACCCCGGCCGTAGCCAGCACGGCCGCCTCGCGGTGGGTCTTGCCGCGGGACGTCACGAGGGTATCGTCGGCGTAACACAAAACGCCGACACCTCTCAAGTTGGCGCCCCGCAGCACCCAACCCGTTTAACCCCCTAAGGGATGATTTTGAGAAAAATATTTTACTCGTGTTTCATGCCTTTCAATAAAGAATCTTCATGCTGAATTTCATTCGAATAACTTCAAAAACGGCAAAGTTTCATACTATCTTTGCACCCCCGTTTAACCCCCTAAGGGATGATTTTTGAGAAAAATATTTTACTCGTGTTTCATGCCTTTCAATAAAGAACCTTCATGCTGAATTTCATTCGAATAACTTCAAAAACAACAAAGTTTAATACTAACTTTGCACCCCCGTTTAACCCCCTAAGGGATGATTTGTGAGAAAAATATTTTACTCGTGTTTCATGCCTTTCAATAAAGAACCTTCATGCTGAATTTCATTCGAATAACTTCAAAAACGGCAAAGTTTCATACTATCTTTGCACCCCCATTTAACCCCCTAAGGGATGAATTTTGAAAAAAATATTTTACTCATATTTCATGCTTTTCAGTAAAGAACCTTCATGCCGAATTTCATTTGAATAACTTCAAAAACGGCAAAGTTTCATACTAACCTTGCACCCCCGTTTCACCCCCCTAGGGGATGAATTTCCAAAAATCCTTTCTTAGTGAGCACCTACGCCCCAAAAGGAACCCCCATGCAAAATTTGAGACTCCTGGCACTTGTAGTTTCGGAGATTTCGTGATGAATCAGTCAGTGATTTTCTCTTTTATAAATATAGACTAGCTGTGCCCGCGGCTTCGCCCGCGTGGTCAAGCGAAAATGCCAATAATTTCGTTCCCGTGGGAAAAAAAAAACCCGACTTTATCCTTGTCAACATCATAAAGGGAATCTCTATAAAAAATTCCGATTTTCAGGTTAAGCGCTTCCGATAATACACGCGTAGTCTAATTATTCCGAATCCTGAGGGAATTAAAAAAAAAACCCATGTTTATTGTCTACTTTATAAAGGGAAGCTTAACACAAAATCTAGGAGTTCTAGGTTGAGCGTCCACGATAATACACGTGCAGTTCTATTTTTTCGTTCCCGTGGGAATTAATAAAAATCCGACTTTATCCTTGTCAACATCATAAAGGGAATCTCTATAAAAAAAATCAGCTTTCTAGGTTGAGCACTCCCGATAATACACATGTAGTTTTACTATTCCGAATCCTGTGGGAATTTTAAAAATTCCGTTTTTTCCTTGTCTAAGTACTTAAAGGGAAGCTTAATACAAAATCTAGGCGTTCTAGGTTGAGCGCCCACAACAACACACGTGCAGTCCTATTTGTCCCGTTCCCGTGGGAATTAAAAAAATTCCGTTGTCATCCTTGTCAACATCATAAAAGGAACCTCTATACGAAATTTCAGCATTCTAGGTTGAGCGCCTGCGATAATACACGTGTAGAGTTTACCACATTTCATCCCTCTAGTCTAGGGATTGAATTTTGAAAAATCCTGAAACACGTACTCATTTACCGCCAGGAGAATTCCTGCGAAGTTTCAAATAAAATGGTCTAACTAATCTAGTTTCTTCATACAAACTTTGGACCCCCGTTTCACCCCTTTAGGATGTGAGTTTTGAAAAATCCTTTCTTAGTGCACCCCTAGACATATGGGGAACCTATGTGCCAAATTTGGAGTCTCTAGACCCAGCGGTTTGGGCTGTGCGTTGATATGTCAGTCACCAATCAGTCAGTTTCTGGGATGATTTCAGTAAAGAACCTTCATGCTGAATTTCATTCGAATAACTACAAAAACGACAAAGTTTCATACTAAATTTTGCACCCCCGTTTAACCCCCTAAGGGATGATTTTTGAGAAAAATATTTTACTCCTGTTTCATGCCTTTCAATAAAGAACCTTCATGCTGTAATTTCATTCGAATAACTTCGAAAACGGCAATGTTTCATACTAACTTTGCACCCCCGTTTAACTCCCTAAGGGATGATTTTTGAGAAAAATATTTAACTCGTGTTTCATGCCTTTTAATAAAGAACCTTTATGCTGGAATTTCATTCGAATAACTTCAAAAACGGCAAAGTTTCATACTAACTTTGCACCCCCGCTTAACCCCCTAAGGGATGATTTTTGAGAAAAATATTTTACTCGTGTTTCATGCCTTTCAATAAAGAACATTCATGCTGAATTTCATTCGAATAACTTCAAAAACGGCAAAGTTTTATACTATCTTTGCACCCCCGTTTAACCCCCTAAGGGATGAATTTTTAAATAAATATTTTACTTATGTTTCATGCTTTTCAGTAAAGAACCTTAATGCTGAATTTCATTTGAATAACTTTAAAAACGGCAAAGTTTCATACTAACTTTGCGCCCCCGTTTAACCCCATAGGGGATGTTTTTTGAGAAAAATATTTTACTCGTGTTTCATGCCTTTCAATAAAGAACCTTCAAGCTGAATTTCATTCGAATAACTTCAAAAACGGCAAAGTTTCATACTATCTTTGCACCCCCGTTTAACCCCCTAAGGGATGAATTTTTAAATAAATATTTTACTCATGTTTCATACTTTTCAGTAAAGAACCTTAATGCTGAATTTCATTTGAATAACTTTAAAAACGGCAAAGTTTCATACTAACTTTGCGCCCCCGTTTAACCCCATAGGGGATGAATTTTGAAAAAAATATTTTACTCATGTTTTACGCTTTTTAGTAAAAAACCTTCATGCTAAATTTCATTCGAATAACTTCAAAAACGGCAAAGTTTCATACTATCTTTGCACCCCCGTTTTACCCCCTTAGGGGATGAATTTCCAAAAATCCTCCTGGCACTTTTAGTTTCGGAGATTTCGTGATGAATCAGTCAGTGATTTTCTCTTTTATATAAATAGATAAAGAAAGAACACATTATTACAGTGTGTTGTGTTGTGACGATGTGATACGGATATCGGGTTATGATATCCGTATCACATCGTCACACCACGCCACGATACAGACATAGACACAATTGACGTAAGACACTTACCATCAGGCAGCCGTATGCTTGTTTGCCACCTTTGTGGCATAAAAAAAACAGCCCGTTACTGCCGCAACTCTGTAGCATAAGGTCAAATGCAATATGTAAAATAAAAAATTATAAATTAATAAAGTTTGCCACTCATTTTCTTTTCAACATAAATCAACAATGATTGTCAAACCACTAGGGAGTTCCATGTATTTGGTACTTAGGGAAGATTTACTCTTATTTCATGGTTTGAGATATAGGTCGCAAACTCAAGTCCTAAACTTGTAAAATGTAATATCATATCGAAGATCGTATTTCATTTTACGAAACCCCCAGTGACTTAACCGCTCCAGTTTACCCAAAATTCTATTGAAAATTTATTCTTATTTTTTTTTATATCCCCAATGTACGGACCTTTGGAAATATCCCCGAAATATTTGCGAGTGAAAGCAATAAAACTCAAATTACTGTTCGAGTCATGCATCAGCAAAGTTTTGGGTTCCAAAGTTGCAAATTGAATAAAATTAAGGTCAGTATTTTGCCCCTTTATGTGTGTGCCCAACTTTTGAACTATCGCGAGACATGAGCAACTTCCAAACGAGATACGGATCTGTGATCTTTGTTCGATACTAGCAAATAGTTTGAAGTGTTTTTGTGTTACTCCAATCACCACATCGGTATCAATCAACTCATCCACAAAACGTAATTTAAACTATCTAGATAGGAACGTTTGAAGTTCTAGTTTGTGGTTCATATCTACTTTTTCCACTGGCTTTGCCTACTTTACTTTGCTTGTGATCACAGCTTATTTAGTAGCTTGAGTAAGTAATATAAGTTTAACAGTCACTTTAGCTCTCATATTGTTTGTCGCGCCATTTTCCCAAATTAAAAACTCAAAACAACAATACAAACTTTTAGTAAAAATTTTATTTTATACAAGGAGTTCAGAAATTAGAATTTCCTCTTGAAATCTCAACACAAAACGTAACATTATTCTGAATCCTTCACCTGTGACCGACAAATCCGGGCGAGTCCAAATTCAAAGGAGATTACGCTGACATTTCAGTGCATACTGAAAAGCTACAGCCGAACTTTGTACTTTTAAAGCTATTTTTAAAATTTCCAAATCTTACAATCTGTTTTATGAAATGGGCTACATCGACCGGTAAAGTACCACCCTCAATTGGACTATATGAAAGGGTGCGCAGGACTTTTAGGAAAGGAAAATTTCGTCCAGGACTTAGAATCTTTTTTTACTGTTGGACTATAGCAAAGGGTGCGTTTTTTTTATGATTGAATTGGTTTTATATGACCTAGTTGAACACTTTTTACGCTTTGGTCTTTTTGCTAAAGTTAATAGTTTTCGAGAAAATCGACTTTGAAAATTTTTCATTACAAAGGCAAAAAGACTAATCGATTTGTCGATTTTTGCGTTCTATAATAACACTTGTTTTTTTATGATTGAATTGGTTACATATGATCTAGTTAAATACTTTTTATTGATTTGCGTTTTTTGCTAAAGTTTATAGTTTTCGAGAAAATCAACTTTGAAATTTTTGGTTAGGTTAGGTTAGGACATGAATAACCAAATTGTACGCAAGGGCGGTTTTTTTTTTAATATATTTTTGCGCACCCTTTCCTATAGTCTGACCCTCATCAAAACATAGACGTGAAGCAGTAATGCGTTTTGTTTATGAGTGAGAGACCCTGGATCTCAACTACTTTCCTATTATTTCCCTGTAGGCATTGGTGGTGGTGTTGCTGATCTCATAGCTGGTAGGAAACCACTTTCCTATCCGCCAGCGTCTTTGTCTGCCGTGTGACATAAAAAGAACGAATTTTAGAATAGGTACTTTCACTATAAATTTTACCAAGCATTTAATCTAGTCACGAAACTCGGACAAAGTCAAATGGATTAGTCGCACAAAGGGATACATAGTCAATTAGTCGCACACACAGTCGTGATAAAAAGAGATTAAGAATGTTTTTCTTTGCTCATACTCAAAATCAAAATCGAAATATTTTTATTCAAATAGGCATATTACAAGCACTTTCGAATCGTCACTTTTTTTCCCTACCACCAGTTCAGACGGCAGATTTGTGCTAAGGAGAACCGGCAAGAAACTTAGCACTTGCTCTTCTAAAATGGTAATGACATAAGTTACAATTACGATAAATAAAAGTAAACATTGAAACAAGAATAAAAATAAATTAAAAAAATGCATTTTTTTTTTAATAATAAAGAAAAATTAATAGAAAAAAAGGCGTATCAATATTCTGGTATACATATATACATTTTAAGGTGTAAAAAAAAAAAGGGGTAGACAGTGTGAATATAACATATATTTTTATATAAATGCGCAATATATTAAGTACCTAGCAGTAGGTAGACTTGAGTTTAGTGTTAGTGAACTAGAAGGTAAAATTTATACTGAACTAGAAGGAATAAACAATCACCATATCCACAAACAAACATTAACAAATCATAAAAATATACACTTAAAGTGGAAATTCAGAAACGCGAAAACATGTGCTACCTCTCTGGTATGCAGCAATTTTCCTAGAAACCGACGTAAGTGCTCGTTTATTAAAATCAGTCCGCAGTCGGGTCGTCTCCCACAAACAGAGTTACGGCACTCCTGAGACGATAAAGTTTAACATTAATATAGGTAACGTTTAATTTGTCCCGAGCCGTTTGTGGTATTACAACATTTACGTATAAACGAGAAATTTTCCATAATACTACGATACGATAAAGACATATATTTTCTGAGTATGGTCTAAACCTACATAGATTTTATTTGACGTTACAAGAACACAATTTTTTAACACTGAAATAAAATAAATAAAATTATTTTTTCACACTAGTTATTAAAGTGCGCAAAATTTCAACATTTGTTTATAACAACCGGTATTTTATTAAACGAATAGAATGTTTACACGTTTTAAATACAGAAAAATACATTTTCACCTCACAAGCTCGGAAAGAATCTGTTTGTCATTCGAAATCTGAGCGCAAAAGTGCATTTTGTGCCCTAGCGTGGAAAGTATTTTTAAAATTCGAACCTTTCTATTCTTTAATTTTTTATACCGCCAGTCCTCTGAAAATGCATTAATACTTATTTCATGCCAGTGCGCCAACCTTATTTTTAGAATAATCGAACTGGCCAGCACGACACCGCATGAAAAAAATAAACACTTACCTATTTAATATATTATTTGCGTTTTTCTTGCACCTAGGATTTTCCTCGCTGCAGTGAGGTGAAAGATTTTGTGTTTCGCTCGGCAGCAAAGTTATTCTACGTCTCGTACCTTTGAAACCCTCGCTACGCTCAGGATTCTATATTTGAACCACTCGCTTCGCTCGTGGTTCAATCCTAGAATCCTTCGCTAGCTCAGGTTTCAATTTAAGTACTCGCGCCAAAAAACAACTTTGCAGCCTTGCATAACATATAACTATTTTAATACAGTTGCTCAAAAAGTGGCGTATTGCAGGGACGTATAGCGTTCGGGATGTGGGCAAATACTATAGAAGACTAATACCCACAGCTCTTGACGTTTCTCATACAATGACTTGGCAACCTCCGTTCACCTCATGCCGCTAGGGGCGCTATAACATTTTGCATACAAAACGCACAAAAGGTTTGAAATCGATCACCTCATGCCGCCCTCATGCCGTAGGGGCTCTAGTGTCGCGTCTTGCCCGAATTCTTCCGAAGCTGTGGGTATTACTCGTCTATAGTATTTGATGTGGGCTATTATATACTCGTGCTTTTTCTTTACCTTTTCCGAAATCGTGCGTTCTCTTTCCCAACTGTCAAAATAATCTCTAATAGAAAGAAAAACCTAACCACGAAGTTTTTACTACAAAAAATTAATAGAAGTTTTTATGATTCATGCAAATATTTCTAAAAATAAGCTACTAATTTGTTTCAATATCAGATTTAATGATTTGATTCAATGAGTTAGGTAACGTTTCATTTCATTTCATCTTATTAAATTTCATTTTCATTTCATATCAAAAAAATAACTGAAGACTTGGCTGTATGGCATGGGTGAAGAAAACTAAAAAAAATCTCTGCTTACATTCTTTTACGGTTGGCGCCATTTTCCAAAAAAAATATTTGCGAGTTTAGTTGTTTGTTGCAAAAAATGAGTAATTAAATTGCTTAATTTTTTCGCAACTGTATTAAAAATAGTTGTTCAGTACACGTGCGGAACCGTCATTGCAACTTGTTCCGACTGTCAACCCTTACCTTCGGCTGCGCCTCGGCTCGGGTAGACATTTGTCGGAACTCTTTGCAATTACAGGCTTTCTGCACTCGTAATGAAATATACTATATCTTAAGTCTCACTTAACAAATAAAGCATTTACATTGCTACTTTTACATATAAATGTGATCTTTTCCTTTAACCTATCTTTAAATTAATTGATAAAAAAAACTTTATAATTGTGATTAAATTCTTATTATTATAGTAGGGTTGTATGCATGGGGTGGGGAGTTGGGATACCTCCACGCGGTCCACCCTGGTAACGTCGGCGAGTAATTCCTTAGTTTCTGGACCCAACTCTGGAATTACTTGCCGACGGCCAAATTCCCGACGCGGTGGGTCTGCTCCCCGTGCTCCTACCTTGGATGGAGTACGTGGGATGCGGACAAATCCGCTCCCCCTTGCATCCGTACTGGTGCTGGGGTTGGAGCGATTGAGGAGACAACCTCGTTAAAAAACAAGAGGTGGAGCCGGCCGCGCTTGGCTCGGCCGGCTGTATGATGAGCAGTGGTGGTCTCGTTCGCTCGCTGATCCTCCCCAAAAGCGTCTTCGTCCCGACTGGTGTCCGGGCCTACTCCAGCCGTTGATACCGGGGCGACCTCCGTATGGTAGAACGCGGAGGCCCTGTAGACACTGGGTCTCGCCAACCCAGACACTGCGGGGGGCGTTAAGGGTTGGGTCACATGGGCGAATGAGACCACCCTGGAAGAGGGAGTGCGCGGTGGCGCAAAGTGTCACAGAGTCCACTAAGTACGTAGTGGACGCTGTGGCACTTGGAGTGGCGCAGGAGGCGCGGTGGAGGAAGAAAACCTCGTTAAAAAATTGAAGAAGAGGGGCCGGCGGCTCGCAGAGCCCGGCCAGCGGTCGCACGTTGTTGCGACCGCAGAGATGGAGGGGACCCTTGCCCAGCCGAGACGGCGAGCCGGGGAAGGCCCGTCGTCTTGAGGGGGCAATGGTCCTCGGTGTCGGCAGTGCACCTGGATGCGGTGTGCTGCTGACGGGGCGTTCCGGGGAGAGCGGGTCCAGCCAGTTTAACTTTGGCCGGACGGCCCTGGCGGGGTCGCGGATGTATCACAGTACCCGTGGCCCCGTCACTTAGGGGGCGAGTGGCATCCCGTCAGTTTTTTAGTGGTAAGTCCCACAGTCCTCACCGCATATTCCTCGGGCGGTGGGGCTGCTGCAAAGCATTTTTCTGACGATAATAAAAAATTAAAAAAAAGGGTTGTATGCATACGATTAGAAGTTTAAACAATTTTTATGTGTCGTCCCTTTACATTAACCTATTCACATAACATTGAGCTTGTGTTCCTCAACTTATTGAAATCATTGTTGATGATTTCCGGTCGGGTCATGATGTAAAACGAACTTTTTCAGATTGGCCTCGGGTCTTGGATGTTAATCTATTTGTTATAATATATAGTATCGTTGAGTTAGTATCCCATAACCCAAGTTTTGAACCTACTTTGGGGCTAGCTCATCTGTGTGATCTGTCCCTATTTATTTATTTGTCCCATACCTATATAATATTAACCAAAATATTTTTTTTATAGTAACATGCTGTTCGGAGAATTCCATTTTCTCACATCTAATAATTTTAATTAAAAATTGTTAGAAGTGAGAATATGGAATTCTCAGTTTAAAACAATAAACAGGACGCAATAGAAAATGATTTACAATTTCAGAAATGAATACTTCCAAAACGCATTCGCAATGCGGTCGAACTGGCAACAACAGTTGGGTCTGAACTGTTTGCAATTCATTGCATAAATCTACACTTTAATTTTTTTATTTCTATGAAAAACAAAGTAAAGCGTTTTTTATGGAAAATTGAAAAATTCATAACTTTTATTTTTGTAGCTTACATTTTTAATATTCTAAACAATACAGAATTTTAAATGCTGTTCTTATTGAGATTGATTTTAAGTATTTAAATATTTATCAAAGTATATGAAGTTTTTTAACATTAGGCTATAAAAATAAAATAATAAAAAAAGTTTTTTAAATTGAAAATGAATATCAATGGTTGGTTGTTAGAAATACAAAATAATTGTAACTCTGCATTATTCGCAATATAACCATTGTCCATGTCAACTGACTGTTAAATTGCCGACCAATAAAAATTTCACACAACAGCGCTTTGTGGTGGCGCGTGGGAAAATTACAAAATCCAAAATGGCGGTACGAGTGCAGTTTAATTTTCCTGAAACGCCAAAGTTGAGAGACATCACGGTACCTAACTGGCTGAGGGCGTACCGCGGTTGTGTGGCAAAAATTTTATCGTCATGTTTACTTTGCTTACGTTCTGTTTACAAATTTCCGACGACGCTGCACTTCATGTTTTTTAAAGTAAACAGGTAATGTTTGCTTTTTAATACATAACTTTATGGCCTGTGATATCACGTACATTTTATATTTTTTCCAAATAAAAACTCGCTTAACTCCATCTGACTTATAAAACACATTATATTCATAAGTACATTTGAAACGAAATTCAATAATCGAAATTGAATCCTAAATTCAATATTAATCAATCTTCATTCCGTTTATGAAATACGTCAAGCACACATGAATAGGTATATTAAAAATCCAAATATTGCTCAAATAATTTGAATTCAACTACAGTGGAAAAGGATTCTAAGTTAACATTGAACAATATACGTATGGTAAACAGATATACAGTACATGCCAATTAATTTAATACATCCCCCACATTATAAAAGTGAAAGTGACGTAGGTAGGGTATTATGCCGTACTATTTACATGTGTGAAAAAGACATCTTTTTCACACATAAAATTAAATAAATAAATATTATCATCGCATCGCACTTCACTCACACCACTAACAGAGTTTAGATCTATAGATCGTACTACATCTTACTTTCATTATTATATTATGAGGTTTTGATCTTTTCTATAAGTAGTAGGAATGTTCTTATATCAGATTTCTTTCCATCTCATAAAGGCTCAAGAAATTGGAAGTGGCATCACCCGATGAAGAAGTCCGTGCGGAGATTCAGATACAAAAAGTCACAATCATCGTAGTCGTAAAAATTTCCATTTTTTTTTCAAGTGTAATCTTGAAATTTTTACGTGACAACCATGATCACACATTTTAATTACCGCACAACTCGTTACGGAGACGCTAATCAAGCCTAGTATTCTCGATGCGTCAATTTTATAGCCAAGTACTTGAAAGGAATTTGAGAGGGTATGTTCAAAAGCTGTGCGTAAATTTTATTTCATAGGTAATGAACCTACATCACATATTCACGATGTGATTATAAAAAGAATGAGTTTTCTCGGGGAAAAAATTAAATTATAATTTCATGAGAGTCTTTATACTTTTAATCTAACAGAGGATGAAGTTTGTCGATATCATACAACGATATTCAAATATTTTTTTCTTCGCGAGTAATTTTATAAGTTTATTATAAGAATAAAGCGGTTTCCAAAGTTTTTACTTACACACATCTCTCAAACATATTAATTATTCGACCAGAATATTTGTATCATCTATTTGTATCATCTTATCGTCATTCTAGCGGATTTAGTAAACACAATTAAAAAAACAATTTAAAAAATCATTAATCTATACTGCTTATCATATAAATTATACCAACAAAATAATTATACAATGATATAAATTCATACATGAATATAACAGTTATTACTGCGATACGAGAATTTTCAATAAGTTTAATTTTATTATTTCACTGTGGATTTGTGGGATTTGTCAATACTTACCTACATAAACAAGTGGCTTTTACATTGCGGTGTGCACTCAAAATACTTGCAATAACAGTTTAAATACGTTTATTGAACATTCGAAGTTATTTTGTCGTAGCAAATACAAGAAACATTATTATAAGTAGGTATTTTGTTCTTTATTTTTCTGATTTACTTGGGTCTTGAATGTTTATCTATATATATCACTGTCAAACTAAAAGAATAATCAATAGATACTGTGGAATTATAATTAAAATGGAAACTGGCCGCTACCGTACAAATTATAAATAAAAGACACGGTAATCGAAACTAGACCGCGAACCAACGGACATGGCGAAACTATAAGGGTTCCTTGTATACTACGGAACCCTGAAAATTTAAACATTGCTCCTAAGACAAGACGAAAACTTGCTAGATTCAAGAGGTCAGTGTAAAAATCTTCGTATCAGTAAATCTTATCAGAATACGGATGCATCACACACAAATGTATTTTATAATAAAAAAAATACGTAATAAAGAATCTACTCAAACACAACCAGTTCACCTATAATAAAAGTTTTGTTCTGTGCAAATTCTTCCGATGATAATTTTCTACATTGTCTCGTGTAGACAGGTTGAGAAAATATCCCTAAAGAAAGAAACAAAAGAGTGAATTTTACTCATGATTTGGATGGTTCAGAAGGTCTATAGGATTAAGTATATTCTGGAAAGTATGTAAGTGGAAGTAAATTGTAAATCAAATACTTTTTTTTTTTACCACAAAGGTGACGAAGAAGCATACGGTCGGCCTGATGGAAAGCTGTCACCGTAGCCTATAGACGCTTCCATTACCGGGGGTATCACTCACGAGTTGCCAACCCTCCCAAACCCCAAAGTGGAGCTCTGGAGACCTTACTCACCGTCGAAACAATGGCCGAGACCAATGCTATTGGGCTACGATCTTCTGTAAGGTGGAGATCCTTCCCCAGACGGGCTGCCCCGATTTGAGCCGATTATCCGCTGTGCCCTTCCGTAGTTCGGCTATGTTTATTAAGTCTCTCTAGCACAGCACTCTCTTCACCACCAGTTTTTTTTTACTTTTTAAAAGGAAAAGAACAATTTATATATTACTTTTGAATTGATCATTTTTTATTGATAATATTTAAAATGTTTATTTTATTAATACGAATTATTTTTCATTTTTATATGACAGACCATATAAACACCCATAAACCACAGAGGAAGGCCTGGTATTTTTTTATGTTAATGAGAATACAATAATCAATGCCTGAAGTATACTCCATGTCTTCAAGTCACAATGTCTGCAACACAAAGAAGATTGAACATCTATTCAATACTTAATCTTTGTCACAGTAACTGTGAACAATGGAGGTAATAATTGCATGGCTCATTTTCCACGACAGTGCTCCCAAATCACTCTCTACTGCAACTTGCTTAATTATTATTGCAGGTTGCTCTATACATTTTATGATAGCTATGTTTTTTTATTATTTTTATACCACTAAGGTGGCAAACAAGCATACAGCCTGCCCGATGCTAAGCAGTGACCGTAGCCTGTGGACGCTTGTAACACCGGGGGTATCACTCGCGCGTTGCCGACCCTGTAAAAATCTTTTAATGCCCCTTTTGAAGAACACCATATTATAGTCTAAATAAAGACCTCGGCGGGGATCTCATTCCACAACTTCAGCGTTCGCGGGAGGAAACTCTTCTGAAACCGCGCAGTACGCGACCATTCTGGTTCTAGTTTGAGGCTGTGAGGTTATACAGTAAATAAAAGAATTTAATATAAAACATACCATTACTCAACGGACTATATTAAAAACGGGAAGCAATTAGAACGGAACGCAATGGGAATTTTTCATTTATATTTTTCTTTCAATTAAATTAAAAAAAAAACTGTTTCTGAAACGCATTTTTAAAGTTTATACATATTAAATTAAAGCTATCACTTTCAAACCAAAGAAGAAATAAAGAAATAGCTTGAGATTTAATACAATTCAAATGCGTTTCAGAATCTGCCTGAAAGAAACACATTTTTTACAGTCAATTAAGATACATTCCTTTTCTCTCTATTATTTTCTCTAATGGTCAAGATCCTACTTTTTTTTTTATATGTTTAGGTTCGGGTGTACTAACACCATCTTCTGAGACACCGGACTGTTGCGGGAGCGTAGGGCTCTCACCGCCAATCAAGATCCTACTAATATTATAAAAACGAAATGTGTATGTTTGTCACTACTTCACGCTCAAATGGCTGAGCCAATATTTATGCTATTTGGTACCTATGTAGGTAGCTGATACCTTGGATTAACACATAGGATACTTTTTATCCCGAAAAGCACGCGATTCCCGTAGGATTTCATCAAAAGTCTGATATAGATGACGTCACTGTGCATAAATAAATACACGCAAACGAAGTTGCGCGGATTTCACTAGTTATTAATATTTAAATAAATATATATATAGGGACAATTCATACAGATTGAGCTAGCCCCAAAGTAAGTTCGAAACTTGTGTTATGGGATACTAACTCAACGATATTATATTTTATAACAAATACATATATAGATAAACATCCAAGACCCGAGGCCAATCAGAAAAAGTTCGTTTTTCATCATGACCCGACCGGGGATCGAACCCAGGACTTCCTGGGTGGCGGTCTGGCGTGGTAACCATTACGCCACGGAGGTCGTCAAACACATTTATAACAATACTATGTAGTGAATCGTTATAATTAGAGTATAGTATACCTTAAATCGACCAACTCCATTTTATATGAAAATTCCTTTGAAGACCGATAACAGACAGATAAGATGAGGCCAAAAAACAGTTTTTAATATGAAAACAACATGTTTTAATTTGTTTTATGCAAAATTAGTATGCCATATACATTAAAACGTTTTCAAATATTTGGCATAGTGTGGTGAAAACACTATAGATCTTTATATTTTAGTCACCGAAAAAAATGTTTTGTGGTTTTGTGCAATCAGAAAACCTACAATTAGCATATCAAATGACCTAGTTTATTTAAGAACAACAAGAAACGTAATTAATGAAGATTTTCAAACAACTCTACCTGAATAGTAGTTTTGCAGAATCGAAATCAACTGGCACGTAAATTTTTAATTACCACAGAGTAAACCGTGTTCACTCCAAATTTTCATACGGTGTTATATTTTTAGGTTGTTTGAGTATTTTGTACAGAAAATGGAGTTTTTGCAGTAAACTACGGAATAAAACTCTAAATCCTAATAGTACGTCCATCGTCTAAACCGCATTGTTTATACCAATCTTGTGTTCTTTTATTCCTAGTCTTTATCTCTACGTTAATTTCTTAGGCGAGCTATGTATTAACATACACTTCTTCTTCTCTTCTTCTTAGCCTTTCTAGACCATCATGCTGGTGTAGGCCTCTTTCATTTGTCGCCATCTATCTCGGTCTTATGCCACCTGCATCCAGTCCGAAGGTTGCGGGTTCGAACTGGAACATATTATTTTTAAAACGACTTAGGGCAATTCCGTGTAGACGTAATCTTTTCTTTATCCGACAACGCTAAAGCAGTAGTAGGTAATATTTATAACATCTTCTAATTCAATTCTTTTTATTCAGCATCAGTACGGTCTATCGGATGTGTAAAAAATGAAAAATATTTTACTTTATTTGTAATAAATGTAAATATGTATATTATAATGATTGAAAGCTGTCCATGCGGACAAATTCACTTGGAAATTATTTCTTTGAGTTCAAAAAAATTCACGGTTCGTTGCGTTTTACACATTAATTTACTTTGTAATTGTTCTATAGAAGATATTTAATATGTGTCTTTCTCTTTGAACCTTTCTTTACTGATATTTACAACAAGTGCTTACCCATTTTCTATCACAGAAATAATTAGTAGACAAGTCAATTATTTTTAACAAACGACTATTGATAATGTTAACTGCTGCTTGATACTGGTCGTGGTATACGTAATCCACGATTGCTATTGGTTGCGTTGCGATTCCGATATTGGATGATACAATGACCCATCTCACTCTGTTAATATGGGAAATGTGCGAGGGACGTACTCAGTACTGATTGGTTTGTTAAAACAAGTTACTATGTCTTTATCAAAAAAATGATTTTGAAATACAAGGTGATTTTTTAGTCACCACCAATATTGAAGGAGGTCAAAGAGCCCATGAATATGACCAACTTTTACTATGGGGCTCCATGTCAAATCGCAGAGCTGATTCATACATTTTAAAACAGCAGATTTTTTTTTCGATTTGACATGTGCCCCCATAGAAGTTGATCATCATCATGGGCACTCTGACTGACCTCCATCAATATTGCTGGTGACAAAAAAAAACACCTTGTATATGTGCGAAAAGGAGGTTATTATGAGCCAGAGCCTTAAAAAACAATTCACATAACAAAACATTTTATTTTGTGTTAGTTATTAACAAAGACCCTTATGTAGACGAACGGTTTCAACGCTCCGTAGTTGCGACTTGTCGTTGATTTTACTCACGGTTGATTATTGTCAAAGTTAGTTGAAACTCTCCCAAGTTTGTTCAGTTTACATTCCGCATGGCGAATACTAAAATGCGGGCGTTTTAAACTTCTCAAATTAAGGGGAAAAAACTAGCGAAACTCCAATTTTAAAGTCTCATTCCCAGACTTTGCTCGGAATCGATACTTTTTAGTTTTGTTTTCAGAGCTCATGGGAGCTAAAAATACGTTTTTTAGGTCCATTTCGATTTCTTTTTAGACTGAAAATGCCATTATTGAGAACTAACTTGGAGTAATAAGAACTACGACAACATGCTTATGAATAACGTTAGCATCGAGACAATATAATAAATGCTATTCATAAATATAAAAAAATCACAATTAAGAAAACATGAGTCATATCCACAGTCCTGCATACGTCTTTTGTTTGTTGACTCTATTGAAAAATGGATTTTTGTAGAAATTGAATAGATTCTAGGCTTTCTACTTTGGGTAACGACGAGTACTTGTGTGGTTGGCAATAAAACCTAGTTCTATTGTGCGAACGGAATTCAATACCACAATATAGAAACTTTGTAGTCAAATTGAATGGCGAAGGACGTAATATTGTTACCAAGTCCACCGCAATGCCTGGCACAATTGAAAAGTTCTTCCACAGACAATTATTATTATGAATAGGAAAAGGGTGTCCCACATTCAGAAGCCTAGAATTATTATTTTCCTATATGTATTTAAAATTAGGTATCTATTTTAATTATTTTCCTATATTTAAAATTATCTATTTTATTATTTCAGGTCTAATTGGATACTAAGAAATAGCTAAACTTTGTATCGATGTGAAGATGTGACGATAGTAACACTTTTACGCAAAGACTTTATAGGTTTTATTTTGATTGCTAGCGAAGCCCGCGCAACTTCATTTGAGTGTATCCTGTGGGAATTTCAGAATGTATTATACTTAAAAACGTTCCCCTTGAATGACTCAAAAGAACCACATCAAAATCCTTTGCGTAGTTTAAAAGATTTAAGTATACATAGAGACACACAGACGCACAGACAGACAGCAAAAGCGACTTCATTTTATACTGTTTAAAGATTTTTCTAAAAAGGAAACAATTTATGTTCAGAAATATACTGAAAGGAGTACCCGCTTTTTTAAAAGCTTCGTTTAGTTTAATACTAGATGGCGTAATTCGCTAAGATTTCAGATGTTTATTTTTCTAAAATTCTAACTAAATAACAATACAAGTATTGTACACGGATGCAAGCATAAAGCCGGATTCCACCAATGCACAAAGCGCAACGGAAAAATATGTCACAAGATCACATGAGAAGCAATTAATTGAATACTATCTATATATATAAAATTCAAAGTCCTGACTAACTGACTGACTGACTTAACTATATATCAACGCACAGCCCAAACCGGTAGGTCTAGAGATTCCAAATTTGGACTGTAGGTTCCTTACGACGTCTCGACGACGAAGAAAAAAATCTAATTGTTACTAGGCCACGCGGGTGAAGCCGTGGGCGGAAGCTAGTTTTAATATATATCCGAACACAAAGAAATTACTATTGGAAGCTTACGATTGCGACACATATATATTCTCCGCGTGGAGTCCGATCCTAATGGATCCCATACAGTGACACGAGCGAGACCTGCGGCCAGCGCCACTGTTAGACAAACTTTCGCTTGCAAATATTTACTACTGCGAAATAAGCTTCCAAGCACGAACTTAATGAATTTGAAATTTAAATAACTACTAGATTCTGACTACGACTTTGCCTGCGAACTTTTAGAACGGTATCTAAATAAGTTCATTTATATTATTTTTCTTCTTGTGAAACATTTTTATTTGGCAATACCATGTTGTTACCTTAAGTACTATAACGATGTTAACATGGTCACTCCAAAGTCTTCAGTATCTAATTAACATGATATAAAAAAGGACAACCGTACTAAATTATAGTGAGTGGTAATTTGAAAAAAAATACATCTTATTCTCTGTTTTCCGTCTTTAATAGTCTTTAGTGTGACGTTGCGAGTATCATTATCTTTAAAATCTGTTTTGTCATACACCATTAGAATGATAAACAAAGAAAAGTAAGCACCATATGCCTAACTTTATTAGCCACACAATAGGGTATACATACCTACATATAACAAACGTAGATAATTCAATTCGCAATGACGCATCCCTAGCCCAGTAGAACGGACATCCGTAGAGATCTCGCCAAAATACAAAAATCCTTTAACAAACCATTATAGCTCTAAATCCTATATGCATATGATCCAATGGTGAGTCATCGATAAATGGTCGTGCATACTTTGTTTCATTTGCAACTGTATGATTTTTTATTCCTCTCAGTTATTACATAGCTTTGAATTTCAATGTGGATTTGTACCGCTAAAGCTATAACGGACTTCATATGACCAATTTAACACTTGTAAATATTCATACAGCATACTCTACCATTTTTTTGACTAGTTTTGTTCATTCCTGTTCAATTCATATCTTGATTGCTATCAATCGTCATTATGTGAGATTTTTTATAGCCTGAAACACAGGAGTCTCCCAGTTCAGGCACATATGATAATACTTTTACCTTAGTTTATAATATCACCAAATTATTTGTTATATAGCTTAAAGAATTCTATTTCATTTATTTATTATCTGCCTTGATTTCTTCTCAAATGTTATCCACTAGATGAAGTCTTCCGCCTTCTGCATCCTTCCGTCTACAGCCGCTTTATTGAGCTTTTCAGTTCATCTAGAGAGAGAGTGCTATTCACTTCATTTTTGCATACACGGCCTCCACTCCAAGACTTCCCTCTCCTATCTGCCGTCGTCAACCTGGCATGCTACAACTGCCAAAGATGCTACCTGTCTTATATCAAATCCGTTTTCTTTGTACCTTTTTTTCTAAGGCTGTCTCGTTGCTTATTTACGTGGATTTGGGAGCATAAGGGCAGATTGACAAAGATGTTGATTTTTATGTAGAGCGACTGCCATCCGTCCTCCATAACCCAGAAGGAAAACCAGACCTAACTTACATCAAGTCACGTTCTTACAATGTTTTCTTTCACCGCGCAGCAAGTGACAAGTAGAAATAGGTATATGCATAAATCTGAAAACACAAATTTGAGGGTAAGTATAGGAAATTGAACCAAGAACCAGTCGGTTAATACGTGAAACATAAATCATGATAGCCTAGACGAGAAATGGCAAATCAAGCGAAGCCCAATTGCTGAGCACCATGGTCTCAACTTCATTGGCTATAAAGCACAAACACGTACATGTCAAACATAATAAACCCGTACGATATATCACACAGTTCACGCAGCAGTTCTGTTCTCCCATCTCGACTTTCGCAGTTTTATCTAAGATTTATACCAAGCTTGCCGCCGCCGCCGTCGGTTATTTGTTTATGGCGTGTAGGATAACAAAATAAATGTATTACACGATAAATATTCTTAGACTCTGTAAACGTGACATCGACATTGCATCCTAAGAAAACTTACAGAAGAACTTGCTTGGAATTCCTTATTCTAAAACATCGAAACTACACTGGGCGTGTTTTAAAATTGCAATTACTCTTAAATTATAGAAGTTAGAGTTTTGAAATAAAAGACATTTTATAGCAAATTTAAAAAAGTTTTCTAAAAATAATATTTTATTTAGCATTAGTAAAGTTTTACACTAAAAATCAAGAAAAAACTAAAAAGCTAACCATTTTAAAGGAACTATCAAGAACTTAATTTTTACGTTTTGGGCCTTGTTCCCACTTTAGTAACTTGGTGTTGCCGCCTCGGGCTCTGATGACAGCTTGGAGCCGATTTGGCATGCTGAACACTAAGTTTTGGAGGCGGTGTTGGGGAATATTCACTCATTCTTCTATCAAGGCCTGTTTAAGGGCTCTGAGGTTGGCGGGGGGTGGTCTGCGTCTTCTGACTAGCCCCCAAGCTCGTCCCAGGCGTGTTCAATCGGGTTAAGATCTGGGCTTCTTGATGACCAAGTCATGAAGCTGATGCCAACCTCCTGAATGTACTCTTGTACGAGGTGAGCGGTGTATGGCCGGGCGTTATCATGCATTAGTATCGCTCTATCACTCATATTTACTAAATATGGCCCTGCATACTCGTTAAGGATCTCTAATGCATATCTTTCACCAGTCAGAGTGCCATTTTCTATGACCACTAGCTCTGTGCGACCCTCTGAAGAGATGCCAGCCCATACGTGTACAGAGCCCCCGCCGTATTGAACTCTTTCCGAGATGCAACCTTGAATGTATCGCTCACCAGGTCGCCTGTATACTCTCCGCCTTCCATTGGAAGTGAATAAAGAAAACCGAGACTCATCTGTGAACAAAACTCTTGTCCATTCTTCTTCGCCCCATTGTACGTGTTGACGGGCGTAGCGTAGTCTTGCTACTGCCCTGTCTCAAGCTTGGGGCCATTTGCTGGCCTGTACGACTTCAGGTTGGCTTCAGCAAGTCTTCTCCTCACTGTACTCTCACTAACGTAGTCTCTTCGGGTCTGAAGAAGCTGTTGCTGGACCTCAACTGCATTAAGGTGACGATTTCTTAACACAGTAGAGACAATTAAGCGGTCTTCTCGGGTACTAATGCACCTGGGTGCCATTACTCTGCCATTAATTGGTCTCCTTAGATGGTTTCCAGTCTCTTCGTACCTTCGCTTTACTTGCTGGATCGTGCTTAGAGTTACACCCACCGTTCTTGCAGTACGACGCATACTGATGCCTACTTCGAGAAAAGTTATGATTCTTGCACATTCTTCTGGTGAAAGAGGCATGATTAGTAAAGTTTACTAGCTGAAGACACATTTGCTTTTGAATTGCAATTGATTTATCAGCAATAAAGAAAACAATAAAAAACAAAAGTATAAGCCAACAGTTTAAAAAAATAGTGTTTTTGTTTATTAACGTTTTTTTCAGTCAATCTTTAAAAATGATATTATGCATGAAATTTTTATTAAATGAAATTAAATTGTCTTTTAACTTTTTTTTATTTCAAAGGTCTAGCTTCTGTAGTTTAGGAGATATTGCAATTTTAAAACTGTACTACTTATTTTTGACGCCCAGTGTATTTCCTCAAATATGCTATTGCCTTAAACATATTTTTTTTTTATCCTACACCACTCCACCTTCACTCAATTTTAAATCAAATCATTGAAATATAAAACGTAATTCCTGACATTAATAACTCAAGTCATCTACTAGACAACTATGATGATATCAGCATCAGATGACAAAAGCATCAAAATCGGATCATTCATTTGAAAGCTACAATTCTTATAGGAGAAGACAGACACAAAGGTAAACACGTCAAATTCTTATTTGGGCTTGAAATTTGGTTAATATAGAAAGTTAAACCTAAAGATTAACATCGCGAAATCACTATACCACATGTCAACGTACAATGTACTTTTTACGTCAGTGACAAAGCGTGGGTTACCCTTTATTATTGAATTAGACCTACCGACCCTACGCTGGCCCTCTGATGTTCTGAAAACATTATTGAATTAGGATAATTTACTGTTTGTCTGATGTAAGGACACCTTTTATAGACCACGTGAAAGTATTAGATTATAAGGACATTACAAAAAGTAAAGGATTAGAACTGTTTATTTTTAATATGCGCGGGTCAAACATGTGATCCGCATTTTGGTAAATTCGGACTTTTGTTAGTGTTTGTCAACAAAGGTGTGAAAAGGTTCAAGTTTTTTACACTAATTAGATTGAATTAACTTTTACACAGTATCTATCTCTCACCACAGATTCTAATTGCACATTGAAAAAGAACTGCGCGGTGACGACATCCGTGGCGTAATGGTTACCACGCTAGACCGCCACCCAGGAGGTTCCGGGTTCGAATTCCGGTCGGGTCATGATGAAAAACGAACTTTTTCTGATTGGCCTCGGGTCTTTGATGTTTATCTATATATGTATTTGTTATAAAATATAATATCGTTGAGTTAGTATCCCATAACACAAGTTTCGAACTTACGTTTAGAAATTTAATAATAATCAATGAATCATAGAATATTGGTATCGGGAAAACTATTTATGTCTATCTAATTGAAAGTATAAATTATACTTCCTAGTAAACTGTTTTAGCTAAATAGATAGAAAACCAGTACTTCAAACTGACCGTATGACACACTGTAACAGACTGACATCATTATTGATAGTGACATGCCTGCATTAATTGTATAATAAAAATATAGTATACATTCACAATGTTATAGTAAGAACAAATGTATTAATATGTTGAATGACTACGAGACGCCGCACTTGCTGACAGACCGACAATGTACCCAGACCAAGACAGATGTAGTGTCTCTCCCGGGATGTCAATTAGCTTCATTTCATATTGCCAAACTGAGGTCGCCATTGTTTATCCTGACTACAGGAGACACATCGGGGGAATGTGTGGTGAGCTTGTCCCGAAAAGTATAAAATTGTAGGGACTCATGTAAAACCTCTGTGACCAAACCCCATCGCCGCTTGCCGCTAAGCAAAAGCCTCGCCCTGGCCATAAAGACTTCCCGTTTTAACATAGTACAGAAAAACAATGAAAAGACAAAACTGCTGAATCAAAACCTAAGGTCATAGGTATCGAGTTCCGTCGTGACACACATTCATCCTGCCTTACAGGGGTCAATCCGATGTTATCACGTAATTGATTAGGCCTTTTAGTCGTATCTTATATTGGGATCTCTTTAATGTCGGCCAAAAGGTAATTCTTAAGACATTTCCTATTTGAGACATTGTTATCGAAGCTATTTTATTTATAGGAAACAAGACCATTTATTGTATCGAAGAAAAAGCCTATAATTTGTCTTTTTCCCATAATGTATCCATATACAAACGTGACGCTAGAGCAGTTCAAAATTCGTTGTCTGTTTTTAAATAGAAAAGAGAAAATGAAATAAAAAAGAGGGAGAAGAAAGATTTTGCACTTGGACCAGACCTTACACTTGAAAAAATGCTGGAGATAGAGTAATTCAATGAAATCAATTCAAAAATTTATAAAATCTCAACTACATTTCTTTTAGTTATAGAAAAAAATGGCCTAATCTATCACGCTTAGATAGACAAAATGTGGGACGCTTATCTCAATAGCCCATAATATACAGTCAGTTTGAAGTCTAAAAGAAATCCCCGCCACACAAAACATGCAAATGGTTGAGGAGAAAATCCGCCAATATCGCTGGAGCATCTTCAAACGACGCATATTGAACAAGTATTTGTGTCTAGGCTCTTATAAGGATTTATAAAAGTGGGGTGCTTCCATCGAATCTGGGGATAATGATCACAATCCGACCCAAAATCCATGCCAATCCTCACTACATACTCGTGTTCGTAAAAGAGCCCGCGTATTCGGCGGGGAAGGGTCGACGCGGTGCTGTGTGGCGGAAACCTTAAGCGAAAGACTTCTTACATCTTCTTAAAGCATATTATTTAAATATCATTGATGTCTTTTAGTTACCAGTATAAAATAGACTAATTTATTAACTAGTTACCTACTAGTATAAAAAAATTATAGAAATACATTTTTTGTGACCAAATAAACTTAAAACTATTCTTTCCAAGTAAGCCGCGATGCTTTCCAAGTAATGGACGATCAACTTGAATTCCAAATTTAATAACTGAAAAAATAACATTCAGTCAACATTAAGTCCTGACTAACTATATATCAACGCACAGCCCAAACCGCTGGGTTTAGAGATTCCAAATTTGGCATGTAGGTTCCTTATAAGGACCAGGCCGATCCGGACCGGACCGAACCGGATTTGTTTCTGAAGAAAAATATGCTAATTGTTAGTAGGCCACACGGCGAAGCCGCGGGCAGAAGCTAGTCGAAATATAATCGACTACTTTATGAAATCGCTTCTCGCTTATCACTTTACCGGAAAGGGGGCCGCTTTAAATTTTAAACGTGTTTGGTACTAAAATAATTAAAGTTAGTTACTATTTGACTAGTGACTAAAAGGGTTAAATGTTTTAACCGTTGAAAATTTTCGTTTGAAATTCGTGTGAATTGAAAGTAACTATGAGTTAACTTTGTTTGCAATTTTCTCATAAATCAACATCTATTTTCACTGTAGTTACTTTACTTACCACGATAATTATTTGTAACGAACTCTCGTGGCTAATAAATACTGTTTCCAAGGGAATTTCAGAAATAAAAAAGTTGGTAGATAAATAGAATATTTTATTATAAGTACATACTAAAATTATAGGTTTAGTGTGTTGATGTTGTTTTTAATTATTTTTATGGGTTCATGCACGCTCTTTCGTCGGGGTCATCAATTTAAATCATATTTAAATTCAAAATTCAAAATTTATTTATTTCTGCCAAGTTACATAAAATATACAACGAATTGGGGCCAACCTAGTACGCGATTTAAAAAAAGCCTGTGGCATGAGGCCACCCCGCTCTTTCAAAACACTTAAGTTAATTTGTAACATATTACAGCCAGTAATAAAGCAAAATTAAATAACAATTTTACACTTAAAAGCACTAAAGTAAGTTCAACTTAACTATTAATTAATTTAATCATATTTAAATAAGTAAATAAATCATACCGATAATCAATTCAATCAGGACATTCTGTACCAGAACCAAAACTTAGACAATTGAGGATTTAAAAGAACTATTGACAGTTTTAGGGTCTAAAATTTTCAGATATCAGAAAAAGTTTATTTTTTTTGTTTCTATGTCATAAAAGATTTTTCACTGTTTTTTAAAAAGATGAAGATCCTAACTAATATTATAAATGAGAAAGTGAGTTTGTTTGTTATTCCTTCACGGCTTAACTAATCATCCGATCATTATAAAAATTTGTATGTATATTGTCAGGGGTACAGGGCCCAACATAGGCTACTTTTTATCCCGTGAAAGTATGTCATTTCAATGGGAAAATATTTTTTCTACTATAGAGGGCGCTGTATCGGCCAACAGATGGCGCCATAAGTCGCGCCGTGGGTTTTGTTGTCAAACGAGATCTATGTCATTAACCGCGAGCGAAGCCGCGCAAAAAAGCTAGTAAGATAATAATTTAGGTATAAACATCTCAAATCTTAAAACAAAATTACATCATCTCTATATAAACGCCTTTGTAATTTTAATTGAATATGAAAGGAAAATTGATCAATAACACAAAAGCTAATTGGTAGCTTGAGAATAATATTCACGGAGTACTCACAGTTTGGACTTCGCTATAATTAAGAGCACAATAACATAGCAACGGGAACGCTCTTTTAAATACCCTTAGAATGTTAATTTTAATTAGAACACTTGGTAATTAAGAAGTCTACGCAACTTCTCATAATATTTAGTATGATAATAATGTTCTTCTTTTGGCGGATTATGTTTAATTATAATTTAGGGGAGCTCTCAAAAGTTTTGACAGTGTCAGGGGAGGTAATTCGGATTACATGTTTTTACAGAACTGTAAATATTAAGATCAACTGTAACTTTTTTAATTAGTTACCCTGCAGACGCAGTAAAAAAAAAGTTTATGTTTAAAAAATTCACACATTTGTGAAAATAGTTCATTGACTTTAATTCATTTAATGTAAAAAAGTTTCCGTAAGAGGAGCTCAATGGCGTCGCTGTGTGTCGCACTCTAATATGAACACGCAAGTTAAGCGACGTCGACCCTAGCCACTGGTTGGATGGGTTTCGTTATCTCGAGCTTCTCCGTTCGGAGGGCACGTTAAACCGTCGGTCCCGGCTGTTGTCAATGGATGACAGTTGTTAAGCCAAGTTGGTAGCCTTAGGGCGGTTTTAAAACACCGGCCTCTGCCAATCCGCATTGGAGCAGCGTGGCAGAGCACGCTCTAATCACCTTCGATTAAAGGGAGACCCGTGCCCCTGCCGTGGGATGATTATGGGTTAACATGATGAAAAAAAGTAGAGTTAATAATAAATGAAAGTAATTTTATACCGCAAAGGTGGCAAACAAGCATACGGCTCGCCTGATGGTAAGCATCACCGTAGCCTATAGACGCTTGCAATTCACGGGGGTATCACTCACGCGTTGCCAACACTCCCAACCACCCCTAGTGGAGCTCTGGAGACCTTACTCACCGTAGGAACACAGCATAGCCGAAACCAATGCTATTTGGCTACGATCTTCTGTAAAGTGGAGGTCCATAACCAATGTAATATACACCTATACACGATCAAGTCTAGGAATCTGACAGCATGCAGGACGGTCGCCGGTCGTGCTGGAAAGGTTTGGGGAAAGCCTATGTCTAGCAGTGGACTTCTTGTGGCTAAGATGATGATGATGAAGTCTATATGACGTTGCAACTTGATTAAGTCGGCCATCGGCTTCAAGTGTGCTACAAAATTGACGGTAGAATTGTTAATGTATGACCACATTAAGTACGTAGCCCTTTTGACCACTATTACGTTATCAAAAAGGCCGTACCTTCAAACAAAACAGAATAGATTTATGTAGAAACTCTAATCAGCATAATCTGTAGAGGCTAGTAATTTTTGTTCCCCTATTCGGAGACAATATAGTAAATGAAAGCCGCAGTCGAACTGGCGAGCCCATTATTTAAATGCAAACGAAGTTTATTCCGTTCCCGCTGCATAATTGGGCTCATGAGCTGAATAAATTAGAGGGAAAAATACCTACAGCAGATCTCTCTGTTTAATCACTGTAAGCATATTTCCTTGTGTTAACAGATTAATATAGGTTTAACTATTCAATTTTTCTGTTTTTTGTTCATTTAAATCGTGTTTCTATCGTATAAACTTTGAAGTGTCTTTTAATTTTTGTCTAATATTTTTTTTACTGTTGTTTTTATAAAAATACTAGCTGCAGCCCGCGGTGATACTCGCGTTTAATTTTATGCACAGCAGCGCCATTTATACCAGACTTTTGACAAAATCGCGTACTTTTCGGGATAAAAAGTACCCTATATGTAAATCCAAGGTATCAGCTACCTACGTACCAAATATCATTAAAAATTGGCCCAGCCATTTGAGCGTGAAAAAGTAACAAACATACACACAACTTTATAATATTAGTATGATATATTTTTTAAGTAGGCATGTGAGTCGTTAATCTCCAGAACGACATTACCTTTATTTAGGGGTAAACCTAAGTTTACCCTTAAAATCTAGATGTTAAATACTAGTAGGTATCAACATGAAAAATCAAAAGAAAATAATTATTTTTATCTCGAAATTACCATTGATGGTTCTGCGGCAATGGGTAGGCAATGGTCACCAGGAACCATATACCGGAAAGGAAAACGAGGTTTGCTTCTTTTAACATCAATGGACTGTATTTATTCTTGAGTACTATTTCTATCTTCATTTAAAACAATACTATTTCTTTCTTGGTAGTGTAGCTCGGTGTTGTTCACTCTCTGAAGAGCTGTGTTGGACTGTGACAGTACCGAGCTACCCAGACATATTTATAGCCAATATTTGGCCCTCATGCGGACCAATCGGAGGCGAGATAATTTTCGTGTAATTTGCGACAATTTCCGACGACATTTCGGGCAAAAAGTCACTATGCACATATCGCTTATCGCGCTCTACATTCTACAATTAGTAACTTATAACTCCATATTCGTGGTTATTCTAACTAACTAACACGCTGTTTCCATATAAGCGATATATTAACAGTAACTACACAAAACTAATATCCGAAATAAACACGTAAATCTTAAATTATACATGCAAAACGTAAAAGTGGATACGAAATTGATCAATAACGTCGTATTCTTAACGTTTACAGCGCTAATGTTATTGATCACACATACTCTATGACGTAACCAACCTTTTACACATCAATTGTTAACTATCCGTACATATTCAAGACAGTAAACACACAAAACAATTGAAGATCATAAGCCAAAATTATTACCCATTTCATTTACTAGCGCCACGGCAAGATTTTACAACTCAGGTGGACAAATCTGTAGCGCTGCTTCAGGCAAAACTTTGTAACTAAAATCCTATACGTAAATAGTGCACATAAACAGTGCACGTAAATAGTGAAAATATCCATGTTACATCCAATTACGTAATCTAATTAGCTTATTCTAATGTAAAACAAAGGTATTTAAACTTAAACTAAATAATCACATAATTCCGATTATCAAAGTGTTCAATAGAACCATAAAACTAGGGTAAAACATAATTAAAACATAATCAATTTATTTATTTACAAAATCGGCTCGTGTCCGCAACATCCTCCCCTCGGCGAAGGACTCCGCAGCCCCTTTCCCTCGTTGGGAGGACTATGAGCCGTCTAACAGGTCGCCTGAAGATTCCACCACGCGTGCGCACGTCAACACTGCGAACGACGCCGTCTGGTCCCGGGTAGACCTTCTCTACCTGGCCCCGTGGCCACACGTTGCGAGGCGATTGGTCGTCGGCGATTACGACCACATCTCCGACCACTATGTTCCTGTTTTCGCGGCGGATGTCGTCACGCGGTCCCAACGCGGGCAAATACTCCTTAATCCAGCGTGACCAGAACATATCTGCTAACGCTTGTGCCGCGCGCCACGCCCGTCGGTCGGCCAACTCGCTCCTACCTAAAATCGGTACACCGTTCGCGGTGCCTAACAAAAAGTGGTTAGGAGTGAGAGCCTCCTCGTCGTCTGGGTCGACTGATACGTGTGTGAGTGGGCGCGAATTTACTGTATACTCAATTTCCGCGAGGAGCGTGGACAATGCTTCCTCTCGAGGCGCTCGCTCGTGTAAAACGACCGCTAATGCCGTCTTTACACTACGTATCATTCTTTCCCAGGCACCGCCGCCCTGGTTCGGACCACCGGGGTCAAATACCTTCTTCGCGGTTACATATTCGCTTAACGTTTCGCGCCATTCTTTCATCGCTGCATTTAGTTCTATGTCAGCGCCGCGAAAGTTAATACCGTTGTCTGACAGAAAAGTACTTGGCCATCCCCGGCGGGCCGCCATACGCCCCATCGCCATAAAGTAGTTTTCCGTAATTTCCCTAAATGCGAGGGGGTGAGTTTCCCGGTGCGCCTCAGCATTCCTATTCCTTACACTGTGCGCCATAAACGGTGAACTCTTTGCCCCGAATAGCATAGCCGTCATACGATACTTTCGTGGCGGGGATGTGCGTTCGTTGCCGCGCCATAGAAAGTGTTGAGCCGCCTGATCTTCCGTTCGTATTCGAACACGCAGAAACATTTCTCTGATGTCCGCGGTCACGGCGACCGGGCGCTCCCTAAATCGGTATAAGACCCCGTTCAACGACTGCAACATATCCGGTCCCTCCAACAACGCGTCATTAAGGCACGTGCCTTTGGACTTAGCCGCCGCGTCAAATACCATTCGAATTTTATCCGGTTTATGCGGGTTAACCACCGCAAAGTGCGGTAAGTACCAAAGTCGCGGGTTGTTCTCGCATTCGTCATTACACGGAACCGCGTATCCCTTGTCTAATAGTCCGTCTACCTGACTAGTATACGCAGACCTAAAAGTTTCGGATTTGTCCATGCGCCGCTCAATATTCTTCAATCGCTTGTATGCCATATCGTGGCTGGGGGGAAGGGCTATGTTTTCGTTCGCCCATGGTAAACCGACCTCATAGCGTCCCTGGACCCTCGTCACCGTAGACTCAAACATTTCTACGGCGCGTTCCTCGGCTTGTATCGGTTTCCGTTTTAACGCAATTCCCAGCGAGTCAATAGCGAAATGTCTTTCAATAATGCTATTCAACTCGTCATCACAACGCGACGCGGTGCGTGCATGCATCGCTCTCAAATCCTCATTCATAACCCACCTCGGTGCGGTCCCATGAATCACCCATCCTAATTTCGTGAGCGACGCCGCGGGCTGCTTTGTTCCGTTCGTAAGCAGTCGGCGTGTCACTATTAAGTGCCAATTATCCGCACCTATTAAAATTCCCGGACTCGCGTTTGCGTAACACACGTCGCTTTCTGACAGCTGTTGCAGATGCGGGGTAAGTAAAACGTCCCGCCGAATAGTTTGGCTTCCCAGGGATAGGTTACGGACCGTTCGTGCCGTTACTGAATAGAAATTATTTTCCGCCTTTCCCCGTATCGCTAGGGAAACTACCCTACTGGCTGGCTCCCGCTGTGTCGATGTTACGCCGTGTATACGCAACGCCCTCTCCGGCCCTGTGGCCCCGATCGCGGTAGCTAACTCGTCGTTAACGAGTGTGATGGTAGAGCCCTCATCAAACATGGCAAACGTATCCACGTCTCTACCATCTTTGCCCCTAATCACGATCGGACAAACTTTAAGTAACACCTCGGTGTTCCTACTTAAGTGCGTGACCGCGGTTATTGCACTATCTTCTTTTTTCGCCGCGGGCGCGTAAGTCACGTGTAATAAAGCGTGATGCGGCGATCGGCACTCGCCTATACCGCACCTTTTCGCTTTACACTTGACTCTTCTGTGTTTGTCATTCAGACACAGGAAACAGACGCCTACTTCCTTCGCCCACTCCCATCTTTCATGCGTCTCCATTTTCACAACTTTTGGACACCGGAACGTATCGTGTTTAGCTCCGCAACACAAACATTCACGTTTGCGAACTTCGTTTGCGTTCGTTGTCGCTCGGTTTGCGTTCGCGGTCGCTTTGTTCGCGTGGACTTCGTTAGCGTTCGCGGTTGCATACACCCTAACCCGTGATCTGTCCGCTCGCCCGCGCGGAGGCGCCACTGTCGCGTTCCTGTTGGCCGGCGTTGTTACTGATTGCGCCGTTGTCGCTGCGGTCGACGGCGAATATGAGTACCGCACCCCTTTATTCGCTTCTTGCATTAGATAGCGTGATAATGCTACTATCAGCGGTACTTTAGAGTCATTGTGCTTGGCGGCGTGATCGCACCACCGCATCCTAATGTTCTGACCCAATTTGTCCGTAACCTGCCGCGCTAACATTGGATTTTGCAGGTATCCGTACTCATCCACGCATGACAAGACCGTTACGATACTCTGAAGGCGTACTGCAAAGGTGTTAAGGTCACCTGCGGTAGTGCCCAGACGTGGCAGCTTTTTAAGGTCCTCAAGTGCCCTATCAATAATGGCTTCTGGTTGCCCGTAACTCTGTTCCAGCGTCTGCATTACGACCTTCGGGTCGGTCGCCGTATAAAGTTGCGCGGCAACTTCCTCACGCGCCTGCCCGCGTAGGCACGATCGGAGCCGATCTAGGTTTTCTGCTTCACTAATTCGATGCAGTTTTGTCGATTGTTCCATCGCGGCTTTGAAAGGCATCCATTGTACAATGGCGCCGCTGAATATCGGCAAGTCCCGCAATCGCGACGGAGCCCTATCCCTAGACAACTTCTCCAAAACGTCAGCTAACCTATCTGCCCCGAAGTCCCGAGAGCGTGCCGGCGTCGGCGGCTCGTCTCTACGCGGCATTGCGTCAAAAGTTACCCGGTTAGGTATAGCTCTATCGCCCGATCGGTCGCGCCTATGTTCCTGCGCCGTCGGTGAACTATCCCGATATCCCGTGGTTTCGACATCAACGCGCTCCCCTCGTATGTGAGTGTTATGTAACCACTCCGAGAACCGTTGTTCAGCTTGCCCAGTCATCGGCTTGGGATTCTGCTGCAACCAGTCGGAAACGCGACGTTCTGCGTCCGCTGGTTCGTTACCGCCTACACTATCGCGGTCCGTCTCCTCTCTAATGGTAGCGACGTCCGCAGCTAACCGTTTCTTAATCAAATCCGCTTGTAACTGAAATTCCCGACGCTGTAGATCCGCCAGCTGTTCTTCGGCTTCCAACTCGGCTTGCCTTATTCGTGCAACCGCTGAAGCCGTGGAACGCTGTGATCGCACAGAAGGTGCCCTACTTTCCCTACGGACTGGGCCTATATCGGTCGCGGTTGTAGTCATCGCGGCGTTCGTCCGCGCATCTTCTACGTTCGCGATGTTACCTAACGCGGCGGTCACTGCGGCATTCGCAGTCGACGGCGACGCGGGTGGATCCTCATACGCTCTCATACTACGCGTGGTTGGCATACCCGTGCCACCTACTACCCTAACACTTGACAACTAACACTTAACCTTACTACACTACGTGACGAGAGTCTTGCACGGCGGCTCGTAGTCTCGTCGATCCGAAGTACAACGCAACCGTTTGGCTGCCTGTTGCTCGACGTCGTCGCACCGTTGGGTGATCTTCAATAAAACCCGTCGGTCGCACGTCGCACCGTTCGGTGTTCTTCGGATATACCAGCTTCGATCGTAAAACGACCCAAGGTCGACGCAAAGTATACGTGCTCGCTACACCTAACGGCGTTCGGCAAGACACATATCAGCGCTACGTTCTGCGCTGTGTGCGTCGCCAATATGCTTCGCACAACTTTACGTCGACGGACGACTTCGATCGTAAAACGACCCAAAGTCGACCACAAAGTATACGTGCTCGCTACACTTAGCAGCGTGCGGCAAGACACGTATCAGCGCTGCGTTCTGCGCTGTGTGCGTCGCCAATATGCTTCGCACAACTTTGCGTAAAGATCTTCACGTCGAAAGACGCCAGGTTTTTCACGTCGAAAGACGCCTGCGTCTAAAGACGCCTTGTCAAACCTCGAACCGTGATCCGGCTCGAAGGACAAACTGATGGTTCTGCGGCAATGGGTAGGCAATGGTCACCAGGAACCATATACCGGAAAGGAAAACGAGGTTTGCTTCTTTTAACATCAATGGACTGTATTTATTCTTGAGTACTATTTCTATCTTCATTTAAAACAATACTATTTCTTTCTTGGTAGTGTAGCTCGGTGTTGTTCACTCTCTGAAGAGCTGTGTTGGACTGTGACAGTACCGAGCTACCCAGACATATTTATAGCCAATATTTGGCCCTCATGCGGACCAATCGGAGGCGAGATAATTTTCGTGTAATTTGCGACAATTTCCGACGACATTTCGGGCAAAAAGTCACTATGCACATATCGCTTATCGCGCTCTACATTCTACAATTAGTAACTTATAACTCCATATTCGTGGTTATTCTAACTAACTAACACGCTGTTTCCATATAAGCGATATATTAACAGTAACTACACAAAACTAATATCCGAAATAAACACGTAAATCTTAAATTATACATGCAAAACGTAAAAGTGGATACGAAATTGATCAATAACGTCGTATTCTTAACGTTTACAGCGCTAATGTTATTGATCACACATACTCTATGACGTAACCAACCTTTTACACATCAATTGTTAACTATCCGTACATATTCAAGACAGTAAACACACAAAACAATTGAAGATCATAAGCCAAAATTATTACCCATTTCATTTACTAGCGCCACGGCAAGATTTTACAACTCAGGTGGACAAATCTGTAGCGCTGCTTCAGGCAAAACTTTGGAACTAAAATCCTATACGTAAATAGTGCACATAAACAGTGCACGTAAATAGTGAAAATATCCATGTTACATCCAATTACGTAATCTAATTAGCTTATTCTAATGTAAAACAAAGGTATTTAAACTTAAACTAAATAATCACATAATTCCGATTATCAAAGTGTTCAATAGAACTATAAAACTAGGGTAAAACATAATTAAAACATAATCAATTTATTTATTTACAAAATCGGCTCGTGTCCGCAACAACCATCAAATAGGCCTAATTAATACAAACTCTTTCGAATCGTCACAATTTTACACATTACTCTGTACCTATCACATTTTCCAGTATCAAAATATATTCATAATATCTTGATTCTTACATTACAGTTTAATAAACAAAATCCCAAATTTTTCCATCAATTTTATCAAGAGAGAAAATCATGGAACCATAAGCAAAACTGCGCCCATATAATTTAAGCAGGTTGACTTTATTCATAGACACGAACACTTTCATAGGTAACCTGAATTCTAGATTGGTATCAAATGTTCAATGCATTCAATAGCACTTAAGCCCTTTTGGCAATATTAATGACATCTGGAATCCGTATATTTTAACGTCCGAAGCTTAGGCCAGCCTCACACATACATATCATCCATCAAATCGACTTATCGTGTCGCGGCCGGCGGAACCCACCCGCTCCATACATCTAAATGTACCCGAATGAAACGTTCATTTGTTTTTTTTTACCATTTCCCCTTCACTGCATACCCATTTCGTATGATGAAAGGTAAATTGAGCGTAAAGGTAAATTTGATTCGTAATTCTGATGATTACCATGAGAAATACCTTTGCTTACGTTGCAAGTAATCTACATATGGTTGCATTATAACGTGTAATGCTAGCTCTACACTCTCGCGCGAAGTTGAGCAAAAACGAGAGTGGGGACGGACTCTTCGTCGTCGTTCACTGACTTGACTGAAGACTGTATTGTCTATTAACAACAGTCCGGACGTCGACAGTCATCCAAGTTTTGGTGTTGTTTAACTTGAGTGGTCGTTTCGCTTTGATTGACACCCAAAACGAGACCATCGAGCTCCTCGATATCATCTATATCGATATATCATAACGGGATCGTGGTTTCTACTAGTTCTCTCGAGACGATCATAGGATCGTTCATAGAGATGTTGTTTATGAAGTAATGAAGTAAGTTGTTTATAATGAAAATGTTAAAAATAATACTGAGCTCGTGTTCAGTATTATATTAAACATTTTCATTTCTTGGAAACTCGTCTCTGCAGTATCAAATTACGAGAATATTGACGTCTAAAAGCATCTCAATTTGAGGGCAGGGAGTATTTGCGTGAGCGTTATTTACCAAGTAAGTTTTCTCACAAAGCATTTAGTTGTTCGTCTAGGAACATGTATTGCAATTTCTGAGTGTGGAGATTCAATTCCCTGCTTTGTTTGGCTTTGTTATCGGTACCCAAGCAAACAGGAATTTTCACTTAAGTTAGTCTCTAAAAGCTGCGATGCCAGAAATTAAATGATACTGTTTTGTATCTTATTTATATACACTTGCTGTTGCTGTCAACCCGTACTTGATCGCCTTTGGAAATGATATAAATTAAATATTAATTTCAATTCAAAGAATATAACGGCATCAAAATCAGGTCATCCATTGGGCAGCTACGAAGGTACAGACGCTACAGACACATAGATACACAATTACTACTAAAACTACCAAAAGAGCTTTAATTTAGTTTATTATTAATAATTTTGTTTTTAGGGTTCCGTACCTCAAAAGGAAAAAACGGAACCCTTATAAGATCACTTTGTTGTCCGTCTGTTTGTCAAAACTCTTTTTCTCGGGAATGCGTGGAGGTATCAAGTTGAAATTTTAACCGTATACTCAGGTCTGCGGTCCCATAAGGTTGTGAAAAAATCAAATATCTCAGTTTACGTAAAAAAAAAGATACAGCGGTTTATTCAGCAAAAAAAAAACACAAATTTCAACATTTTGAAGGAAATCAAAACGGATCTACTATAAAATGAAATTCCGAAGACGGACTGACGTTTCGTTGAATTCTAGCCAGTTTTAAACCTTATTCTAACTATTAATGTCTTTTTTGACAGAAGTATGTGTTTCGTTGTTTCGGATGGACACTTTCATAGTAGCCCCCGCTTGTTTTTACTTTTGACGTTTGATGTGTCTAATTATGGCAGTAAATGTCATTATAAGTGCATCTTTTTCTCTATAACAAAGTTAAGTTACATATTATATTGTATTATCTTTGTGACTATCAAGTTATAACTGTGTAAACGTAAGGTAAAGTGCAAATATGAGATTATAAACAGATAAAATCTCATATTTGCACTTTACCTTTTATAGTTTGCGTAAACAAATTCAATTGCGAAAGATATTGACACTTTTGAAATCATTTTTATTATAATTACGCTAGGTCGACAGAGCCCCGCCTCCTATTTCTGGGTGGGGGGTCACAAGGTAAAACTAACTAACCTACTGTTACACATTCCGTTTTGGCGCATGTTGTTAAATCTAGTTGTTTGACTTGATGCGGCCACTTTCTACTATCAATCTGATCGTCACCGGAGGGGAAACCAACATCACACGCTAGAACTAAAATGGTCGCGTACGGCGCGGTTTCAGAGGAGTTTCCTTCCGCGAACGCTGTAGCTGTGGAATAAGATCCCCGCCGAGGTCTTTTCTTTAGACTATAGTTAGGGTTCTTCAAAAGGGGCATCAAAGGATTTTTACAGGGTCGGCAATGCGCAAGTGATACTCCCGGTGTTGCAAGCGTTCATAGGCTATGGTGACCGCTTACCATCAGGCGGGCCGTAAGCTTTTTTTTATACCACAAAGTTGGCAAACAAGCATCCGGCCTGCCTGATGGTAAGCATCACCGTAGCCTATAGATGCTTGCAGTACCGTGGGTATCATTCACGCGTTGCCAACCCTCCCAAGTGGAGCTCTGGAGACCTTACTCACCGTAGGATCACAACATGACCGAGACCAATGCTATTTGGCTACGATCCTCTGTAAGGTGGAGGTCCTTCCCCAGGCGGGCTGCTCCGATTTGAGCGGATTATCCGCTGTGCCCTACACCTCTCTTAAATTGATTGCCACCTTAGTGGTATAAAAAAAAATATGCACTGAACCCTCGATGGGCGAATCCGACTCGCACTTAAACTATCAAAATTTTCTCTTATTTCTAATAGCATTATCTTGTAATTTTATCTACGATAGATGGACTGATCGGCTGCACGTCTGACATTGCAGTAAAATGGATGTAAAATGTTATTTATTTAAGATTTAAGAATTGAATAGAAGCTATAAAGTTAACATTGATTCATGGCTATTTGGAATTTTATTTAGTTTCTTCCTTCGAGCTCTTTAGACGTTTTGCTTTGAAAATTTACGAGGTTTGGCTACATCTTATTGGCTTACTACTCTTTGAAATAAACAATAATAAATGACAACCTTTATATCCATTAGATGTCTAATAAAAAATCTAATAATTCTTATACTATTGTGTTTTGTTTGTGACTAGCACGTAACAATGTCACCTATGTCCTGGGATACAATTTAATTGTTTTGTATATTGGTATTGTATATGTGTTGTGTAAGTACACATGTATTCGAAAAACTTATATTAGGCCTATTTGAATAAAAATATTTTGAATTTGTACCGCTGAAACTAAATCCTCGCTAGTTGGATAGTCATATTAATCTATCAAACCAACTCTTTCTTTTGTTACATCCCTATTAAGTAACTAATTAATCCAACAAGAAATATAAATCTGAATCTTTTTAAAAGTATTGAACAATGCAACTTTGTTACGGAAAAAATCACTGTCAGTTAAAACGCCATACAGAATACATGTTATAAGCCACGTACAAAATTTAAAATGCATATTTACAAATACATTTTCGCCCTTACGCGATCGCCATACGATCCAATCATATTACAGAAAACTGTACTGGTGCTTAGATCAGCTAGAACCTCTCGGCTGGCCTCAAGTGGTGTTTCATGCAAGGATGAAGCGACACAATGGAAAATGCTACCCCTGAGATGCAATAGAAATTGGAAAAGTTCGCTTATTTGCCGTCAGTGGCGACCGACCCGCATACTCGCATCTTGTTTATTTTCAAGCCGAGAAAATGATGAGTAGTAGCCCTCCAGTGTTCGGTTCGCAACACTATCTTATTTATGATGCCAGTGTATTTAAATATACGAGTTGAATAGCAAAGCAGTTATCCAGTGGGCGTTTTAATTTTGTTTCAAAAATGTTGGTAGTGTGTTGACTAGATTATATGTCTAGAGAAAGTGACTGACAATAAAACAATTGATTAATTGTTAAATTACTGTACTGCTATGTGGGCGAATATTAATTTCATTATACGCGGAATTGAGTTTCTTTGTGTGTCACACCTAAACGGCTAATAATTAAAAAAACAAAAAATAACTACACACAAGCAAAGTTCTGGTAAAATTTTGTGGCATTTAACAGAGCTTTGCTTACGAACCAAAACGGTATACAAAGTCGTGACAAAGTCTGGAGCCACTTTTTACAATAATGTTATTATGATAGAAATACATATTAACTTCTTAAAAATAAAATACTATTACACTAGTCCATACTAACTATTCTCATAGAACCTTAGAAATCTCATTGAAATTGACTACAATTGTTTATTTATGAAATAGAGCCTTTAACATTATAAGTACAGAGTAAGTTGGGGCTAAAAGGGCCATACAAAACAATATTCGGATATAGTCTTTGTTCCGAGGTTACATTATAGGCATTGTATTGGCAGCCCTTTTGTCGAGCAGGCCCCGGGGATTACATATTTGCCAATAAATGTTTAATTTCAGGAACCCGATTTTGTGTATACCGTTTACTATTAGGTTAAATTGTTTACCGATATTTGCCAAGGTATATAAATACAAAACTCAAAGAAAATTTGAATTCTTTATCTGTCTACATAATTAGTGATTGCAAAAATCGAGATTGTCTTTAGTAGTTGTTACTTTAACAGATTTATTGAAGCCATTCTATAAATTTTGTTTGGGTAAGCCATTTTCTTTAATTTTTAATAAGTGAAATCGTATATTAAGGTGGTACGTTTCGGTCCGCGCGGGAAATTCAAATTTTTGGAGGGTTTTTACAAATTGCATCTCAGTCATAAATATTGGCTCTTCTCATTATGAATGTGCATAATGCACGTTTATAGGGAAAAATATGCATCGTGGACATTCATAACAAGAGGAGCTAATATTTATAATTTATTTGACAATTATTCAGTAGATTTATTGTCGCCAAATCAATTTTCACGAAAATTCTATCAAAGATTGAGCAATGCAATTTGTAAAAAAAAACAAAAAAATTATTTTCCCGCGGACTGAAACGTACCACCTTAAGGGATAAGAGAAGAGAAAGAAAAGAAAAGATAGAGGAGGGGAAAGAATAGGTCTAAAATTACGTTCCACTTATTACTGAATTTTCATGGAATTCTTCACGCATTTCATGTAGCGCCTGATAGTAGAGAAATCAGTAATACTTTTTTCGGCGGTCCAACAACACAATTTCTGATTGAGTTATAACAACCTACCGAACAGTTCAAATGTTTGCCGTACAAATCTCCAGTATTAAAAGTGATACAATTCAGCGAGCACCATTTTCTAATTAAAATGCTCAAGAATAAAATGGAGTGACCCAAATTGCTGGCTGCTTTAATTTCACAGTATCGCGCTGACCTGAGACTGCAAGTGTTTCAAGGAAAAAGCTAAAGGCAAATTCATTATTGCAGATTTGATTTTAACTCCTCTCAAATAATTAATCGTACAGCCTGCTGATATGAAATTTAAGAAATAAATAACAAATGGGGACAAAAGTCTGATAGATAAGAAGAAAAAAGAAGAAGAAAAGAGGAGGCAGAAGCAGATATTGGTCAGATATAATGTAATTATTGTCTTAAAAACATATATGATCATTCAAATTCAAATTCTTTATTGTGGAGCATAGGTTACATCATAAGAGATAGGTGTTACATTTTAAAAACAGTTGCACTATGTCCTACCACTAGGGTTTACAATGTTGATATAATTACACTAAAAAATGATGCACTATTTTATTTGTTTACCAAAAAGTCAGACTTTCCAACTTATCACTAAAATATTCTTCTAGTGTGTAATAACACTTACTGACAAGAAGCTTATGGAGGTGTCTTTTAAAATATTTTGTATCTTCTGCTAGCCGGAGTTGTTTTGGCAGTTTATTAAATATATGTGGAGCTTTACCAAAAAAGCTCTCTTTATGCAATGTGGTCTTACATGTTATCGAGTACAGCTTGTCAGAATTTCGGGCACGGGCATGACGTGTGAACTTGTTCATATTATTTTTGATAAATAACGCGCATTCGAGGATGTAAATACAAGGCAATGTTTTTTGGCCAAATTTTTTGAAATAGTATGCATGAGTCTTTTTGTCTCAATCTACATATTGCTCGGATGCATCTTTTTTGGGACTTAAATGCAAGTTCTTTGTTGGTGGAGTTTCCCCAAAATATTACAAAAAATAAATTTTGATGAATACTTATGATTTTAGTTTTCCAAATGTTCAATAGTTATTTTTAGAACTCATCGGTGAATTTATCCAATGTTGTAACTCAATCACATACTAGAGGAATTTAATTATAAGTTTCGGGACTGTACACATCAGAGTTACAAAACAAAAAGACACACAATATTTTTATGTAAGAGGTTGGCATATATTACGAGCTTGCGAGTCATCTGATGATCACAGCCCATGGAGAGTGTCTGAACCTTTGCCGAAATTTAACAGTAAGAAAGGAAGTCTTCTTCTTTTCGAGTCTACTCACAGATCAAATTGGATTTGACCAATACCTGACAACGGCAACACCCTTATCAGTTGCCATGAGGAGATTCTCCCGACTACACTCAGGTAGGCACATTGGGCTATTAAATGTGCCATATCTTGGACTAGGACTTCACAGTCGCAGTTTTGGACAGACTGTCACCACAACCAACCTGGTTAGGAAGTCTAATAAGCAACTCTAGAAGAACAGTTGTGTATGGGGCAGGAAGGCCGGAGGATGTTACTTGTCAAGTTAGCCCATTTTATAAATGTGCTAGAAAGACATCGGAATCATCAAGGAATTCAACAAAAACTATTTGAAATATTCGTTACGTGGTCGAAACAATACCGGTGGGACAAAGGCGGGCGTGATTGCAGCTCTCATTTGCATGTCCCATTGACCGACAATTTAATTTTCACAGCTCTCCCCCGGGGCCTTTAATTTCGTTTCATCCTGTATATAATATAGTTTCGCTTTACACTAATTATTACGAGTATCAACTGATTTGAAATCATTAATACTTATTGTGTGTTAAATTTTTTATTGTTTTCAGTTTTTATTACAATCCTTACTAATATTATAAATGAGAAAGTGAGTTTGTTTGTTTGTTATTCCTTCACAGCTTGACTAAGCAGCCGATCATTATGAAAATTTGCATACATATTGTAAGGGGTACAGAGCCCATCATAGGCTACTTTTTGTCCCGTGAAAGTATGTCTTTCCGATGGGAAAATATTTTTTCTACTAGGTATAGAGGGCGCTGTAATGGCCAACAGATGGCGCCACAAGTCGCGCTATGGGTTGTTTTGTTGTCAAACGATCTATGTCATAAAATTAACGCGAGCGAAGCCGCGAAGAAAAGCTAGTTCCAAATAAATTAAATCATCACTCGAAAAGGTGAAAGCTAGTATGGAGGCTTTATTCCTCACGTTACAGAAATCATATTATTAATTACAAAAAAATATTCAACAAAACATAAAAATAATAAATAACGGATCTTGTATATATTTTATATTTTTATTGTAAGTATTTTTTATTAATTTGATTTCCTCATATTTCAATCAATACGTTTAGCAACACTAGAAATATCAGGAAATATTTATTATTTTCCATTCCGTTGCATTATAAATTGAATTTTACCAGTTCTATGATCGAGTAAAAGCAATTCAGCTGCAAAATTCTATTTTAGCGTAATATTAGTAGCAAATATATTAAAATTTGATTGCATTTCCACCTTCGGTGGCTACAAAGCGTCGATTTATCCTAAACATTTTCGATAGAAAATTCAAACTCAATTTATGTCTTAGAAACATAACGTTTCGACCATTTAAAACAAACCGAAAAATTTTAAGTCAGTAATCTCAGCAGCTTTTTACGCAGCTTCACTCGCGTTTTGATTTGAGTAATATGTATCTCGTACCGACTGTAATATCCTACTAATATTATAAAGGCGAAAGTTATGTGTATGTTTGTTACTTCTTCACGCTGAAACAGCTGGGCCAATATTTATGATATTTGGTATGTAGCTAGCCGATACCTTGGATTAACACATAGGGTACTTTTTATCCAGAAAAGTACGCGATTCCCGTAGGATTTCATCAAAAGTCTGTTATAGGTGGCGCTAGTGTGCATAAATAAATACACGCAAACAAAGTTGCGCGGGTTTCACTAATTGTCAATGAAATGACCGCTAGGCATCCTAAAACAAAGTATACGTTCACACAAATTATGGGAAGCGAAGCAATAATAGATTTTATATTTCACCCACCATTTTTAATGGAAAAGATTATATTTGTATTACATTGTGTTTACCTTGTAAGTGGAGATAAAATAATTTATAAATTAGGCTCATACATTTATATTATCAGTCCGGAACACTCTCGCTGCCATCCATTCGCTGGCGAGTGTAATGGTCAAGATAATATGTGCTGTCTCCGGCTGAGGACATTAATATTTGTCAAAATGTCCACCGAAGCTTTGTAGGACAAAGTAGCGTTACGTATTATCGTTTTTGTGGACATTTTCTTATTACACAGATAATAAGCAGGATACATCTAGAGTTCTCATTTTAATATTGAGATCTAGGTCAAAACTACAGAGCAAACCACAAACAAATCTTATTGTGTCTTGCTATAGCCCTGCCCGCTCCATACAAAAGTTCGTTACCCTTGCATTGAAAAGATTGCTTTCAACAATAAGGCAGCCTTGTTGCATATACACTAGTCTGTAACTTATTACTATATCACTTGTTTGTGTATTGCAAATCTTTATATATAAAACTAGCTGACCCGGAAAACTTTGTTCCGCCTTAGAGGCACTACCCTACCCTACCCCTACCCTACCCCACCCCTACCCTACCCTACCCTACCCCTACCCTACCCTACCCCTACCCTACCCCACCCCTACCCTACCCTACCCAACCCCTACCCTACCCCTACCCTACCCCTACCCCACCCCTACCCTACCCTACCCCTACCCTTCCCTACCCCTACCCTACCCCTAATCGAGTTTTCATTGTTTTTAAGATGTATTCTGCTATTCGGGACGGAAACAAATCCAACAAATCAAAAACCATGGCAATCGGTCCAGCCGTTCTCGAGTTATAAGTGTTGTAACAAACACGACTTTCTTTTATATATATAGATTCAAAGTCCTGACTGACTTAACTATATATCAACGCACAGCCGAAACCGCTGGGTCTAGAGATTCCAAATTTGAAAATTTGAAATGTAGGTTCCTTACGACATCTAGGGATGTACTAAGCAATGATTTTCAAAATCAAAATTCCCACGGGAAAGCGTTTTACTAGTAGAGCATATTCCATTTATCCTTATAACTCATACTTAAACTAAAAGTCGGCTCTGTTTAGCTCCGGTAGCCATTTGCAGCAGATGGAATTTTATACAAAAGATCGTCAATAAAACTGGAAAAAAGGAAGAAAATATACGTTGATAACAAAAATTATTCCACGGAATTTTTGATCTCCATAGTACATTAACAAAACAATGCAAATTACTTCTGTAGGCGTATGATGCCCTGGCCTTGCCCAGCATCTTTCCCGGGTTAAGTAGGGCGAGGTAATCTATCCCTGGCTCTTAACTCAAGATATCTTTAGATCTAAATTAAGGATGGAATAGAAATACCGTCTCTTGTGAACTTACGGTCGCGTTCAGAAGCTATTAATGATTACGCTTATTTAAATAAATATATTTTTGTTTGTGTTGTTAATAATAGTTTCAGATCTCAATGTATTTTTTTCGTTTAATATTTTGCTATCTATTAATATTATATTTGAATTGATACTCTAAGACAGGATTTCTGCATATAAAACTTCATTGCTCAGTAAGATATAAATCGTTAATAACAAATCACTAAGACGTTTGTTGGTAATTATTAAAAATTAAAAAACAAAGATCAGTTTTTAACTTGAGAATGCAATGAAGTGTTTTTAAAACACTTCATTGCATTCTCTTCAAGAATGAATGAGCCAATACAGGTTTTAGTTAATCCTCCTTTAATATTTTTCTTTATTTTCGCTACTACTTTTTCAGTGCTATAATTTATTGACAGTATTTTTACAGTTTTACCCACAGAGATTTTCTAAAATAATACACACATCTTATCTCATCACACAGATTGTATAAATCATAAAAATATAACCGAAACTAATTAACGAAACTGGCTCTCAGCAAAACAAAACAAAATATGTAAGCATAAACCATTAGAGGCTGAATTAGGGACGGCAATTGGAACCAAAGATTGTATACATAATGTACTGTTATACAATAATAACTTACACACTACAGACCCTTCACTAACAGAGGACGACCCGCATAATGTGACAGAATCTTGTGACCGTTTTTGCTTCTGTCTACTTATTACGACCTTTACGTAAATCCTAACTATACTGTGGGTATGTTACACAATCCTCGAAAAATTATATTCTCCACTAACAATATTAAGTTCGAGGAGCTCGATGGCGTCGCTGTGTGTCGCACTCTAATAAGTACACGTCAAGCGACGTCGACCCTAGCCAGCGTTTGGATAGGTTTTATTATCTCGAGCTCCTTCGTGCTTCAACAAAATAGTTATTATTATTATATTATTGAGTGTAATCAATCGCCCTATGAAATGTATCGGCAGTATTCCGTTTGTGAATGCGATGAAATTAATCCGATGAAATTAATGTAGCCGATATAGTGCGGTGGTGCGGGCGGATGGAGTACCTACGTTCTTTGTTCTGTGAAAATGCTCACTTTGTTGTAGAATAACGAGTATGTGTACCTAATTAGATGTATATGTAAATTAGTTTTGCTTTGTAGATAAAAACATATAATTGTAAGTGGGGTGAGTGATTGCAAGTATAGCAACAGGCTGAGACGATCATAAATGATCCTTCGCACAATATGCTTGTTTGCCACCATAGTGATATTAAAAATGGCAGGCTTAGGAAGGTCGCGGGTGTAAATAGTGATTGCTTACCATCAGGTCAACTTCAAGCACCTTTGCTCAACTCTACCCGACCTGACCGACTAGCTCTTTTAAAAAAAGTAGCTCTAAGTTGACAAACACGCTCATTTTTACGCATATGGATGATTGAAAAGCTTTTATCTTCATTTCATTTATTTTCCATGGTTTTTGTAAAATAAAATTTAACATAGTATGTGAGCGGATTAAAATATTGTACCTAAAAGGGGAATATATTTCAATGTAGAGTCTCACAAATCCTTTTATTGAAATAGACACTGATGCGTAACACCATTGCTGTTCATTGTAGTGAAAATATTGAAATAAATCTCGTTTTAGGCAGCAGTCAGACAAGTTTTAAACTAGTAAACTAACTACATTGGATTTGGACGAGCGTAATGGTTACCACGCCAGACCGCCACTCAGGAGGTCCCGGGTTCGATCCCCGGTCGGGTCATGATGAAAAACGAACTTTTCTGATTGGCCTCGGGTCTTGGATGTTTATCTATATATGTATTTGTTGTGAAGTATGGAATCGTTGAGTTAGTATCCCATAACACAAGTTTCGAACTTACTTTGGGGCTAGCTCAATCTGTATGAATTGTCCCTATATATATATTTTACATATGAATATTACCGGCATTTGCCCATGGTAATATGCAGTATCTACAGTATAATCCTTTACCTGCAGAGGAAAATCAAGAAGACAATGATGGGATCTTGACACCTTCTTGAATACTTTCTGGAAACGGCACTGTACTGAGACCCATTGAGGAAAATGCTGGTGACTATGGAACTTCAATTGGGTGTAGTCACGAATTTTCGGAATGCTCTTCTTAACAAAATACTTCCTACTATATCTTATTTCGTTCTGATTCAATTCATTGTAAGTACCAAGACAGACAGCTGTAGTTTCTCCCCGGGAACGGCAATAAGCTTCATTGCTTTCTAAGGTTGTCGTTAATTCAAGGTCTAAAGAAGACAACGGTGAGAATGTGAGTTAACGGTCATTCTCGACATTAGGCGTTCTTCGCCTAATTACCGTGCCCTTTTTTATTTTTCTCTAGTTTGTTTTAAAAGGATTGAAATATGTAACTCATGAAACATGCGAATGTAACAATTAAAATGGCATTCGTTTATTAAAAGCGGTTTCCGAGTTAATGAGACTTAAACATTTCATGGGTACGGTAATTAGATAAATCTATTCCTTAATGTAATGGTAATTAGAAAAGATCATTATGTCTATTTAAAATAATAATAAAAATGACATGTATAACATGTATAGACACAACTACACGATAAGAGGTATGAATGTTGATGCTAATTGGAAGAAAATGGCTAAAGCAATAAGAACTGCTGCAAAAGAAGTCCTTGGGGAAACACGAGGTGGGCGAAAATTGAAAAGGAAACGTGGTGGTGGAACGAAAGTGTCCAAAAAGCATTAAAAATCAAAAAGAGTGCATTCAAGGAATGGCAGAGTTACGTGACATGATCATAGGAAAACTGAATTGAGGGAGAGGTATAACGAGGCGAGGAGACGGGCAAAGGTGGTGGTTGCGAGTTCCAAATCCGGGGTAGAAGAAAAAGTATATAATGAATTAGATAATGAACTAGGTCAGAAAAAACTATACAGAATGGCTAAACAGCGCAATCAAAGATCGAAAGACATTTGTCACGTAAAATGTGTGAAAGACGAATGCGGTAAAACATTGGTAAAAGATAGTGACATTAGAGACCGATGGAAGGGATATTTTGAAAAATTACTTAATGTTGAGAATGATTATGATGGAAAAGAAAACATAATGACATAGATATAGGCATGATAGCTAAGGTAGATGAATTAGAGGTAAAGAACGCCTTGAGGAAAATGACACAATACCAATAGAAGTCTGGAAGGTTCTAGGGGATTATGGATGCAAGTGGCTCACTTTGTTTCTTAATGAATTGTTGGTTCAGGATGTCATCCCAGAGGAATGGCAAGACAGTTCCTTGGTACCTATTTTTAAAAGAAAGGGGGATGTCCAGGAGTGCAATAGCTACAGGGGGATTAACTTGATGTCACACACATTAAAGCTGTGGGAGAAAATAATGGAGGCACAACAAAGTACAAAAGAGCACACAAAAACCTACATATGGTATTCGTGGACCTCGAAAAGGCCTACGACCGGGTCCCGCGTCAGTACAACAGAATGCTTTTCTGTTGATGTAGGTGTGCACCAGGGTTCAACGCTCAATCCATACTTATTCCTTCGGGTTATGTTGCTGGAGGATGCTGAGGTGGATGGATGTGTGGAGTGACGAGAAGGGACAAAGTCAGGAATGTACACATAAGGGGGAGTTTAAAGGTAACCTGTAACCGATAAGAGAGGTCAGAGACTGAGATGGTTTTGCCATATGATGCGCAGGGTGGACAGTCTGGACAGTCATGTGACCCAGAGGGTGCCAAGAATGAATGTGGATGGATAGAAGGGCAGGGGTAGGCCAAAAAAGAGATGGAGTGATGGCGTGAGAAATGACATGAAATTAGCTGGAGTAATTGAGGAAATGGAAGGAGTTTGGAACTAAATCGGCACAGCAAAAGTTTAATAATTTCATACAACGGTAGTTAGAAATACATGGTAATTGGTATACGGTAATTAGAAAACGCCGATTTTTCATAAAATTTTCGAAAACCTACAGAGTATTGAAATACTGCATTACAACACTGTACTGAGACCAAAGCACTGTCTCTATTTATATAAGCAATTAGAGTCTACCTTAACCAATCTAGTATAAAATTAAGTACACGGTAATTAGAAAAGTTTTGAACGAAGGATACGGTAATTATATACTAACGTGCTTCATTGACTTATACACTAACGTAAAAGACCTGCACCTGCTGCAAGACCGCGGCAGAAACTGAGGGCTTGAGACGTGTACAAGTAGTTATGTGCCAAATATCATAATTAGGAATGTGCACCCTCGAAAAGAAAACGTCACGGCAATTATAACTTTAGTTCGGACATGCGGTTACTCAATGATAATTATTTACAGACTGATTTTATTGAGTGGATATTTTTTCATGTGATACCCGTTGCCTAATACTCATTAAAATGTTGAATGGAAAAAATAAAATCCGTACATCATCAAAGTTACAAGCCAGTTTTAACCACATTTTGGGGTGCGGACAGGGCACGGTGCTTAGAGAACAGAGGTTTGTGAAATTAATTTAGCCAGATAACTATGTAATCGGGGCCTATGTTTTTGTTACCAGCTAGACATGGATGCTAACTAACATATAAAAATATTTCCCTTTTTGAATTTGATAATAATACGAATATACAAGCCCGGACGCACAAAATCTAGCTAATCGAAGAATGGCCGTTAAACATGTCCCGAACAAGCAAAATTCTCAAGAAAAAATGTTGACCTGTCATAATGTTACAATATTACAATTAAAAAAAAGAATAGCTGTAAGGTTAAATATAATATTACAAACACAAAGAAAACAATAAAGAAATCGATTTAGATGTACACAAATGTAATGTAAACAAGAACAGAGACTATTATGTTCTCAGTAGATCCTTGGGGGGCGCAAACAGCGGATGCAAAACAAACTGAAGCAAACAGTTGTACCTCCGCCGTTCACCGTCGAAATATACAGTACAATTGGAGCTTGGAATAAACAGGTATTTATTCACGATTCGAGAATTAGTTCAGTTAAATTTTATTGGGTAGTATCTATGCGTGATGTATTGTAAGAGAAAAATAGTAATATTTTCATGCCATTAAAACACAAATATTTAGAAGAGTTTTACTGAGACTAACTAACAGCTTTTTTATAAATATTAGAGAAACCCGCGCAACTTCCTTTGCGTTTATCCCGCTTTCCCGTGGGAATTTTAAAAATCCTTTCTTACGGATCCTTAGCCAAACAAACCCATGCGAAACCGGCATGGTCCGCTAGTTCTTACTTCCTTATCCTTACTAATATTATAAATGAGCGGTTGCCTACTAATTATTATAGGTAGTGTAATGTGAAGCAAACATTGGTTAAAGTGCATAGTGATTAAAGTTTGTGACCAGGAACTATTAAAGGTGCATATCGTGTTGACTTCAGAATCTCCCTTCACTGAACAAATTTTGCTTTCATCTTTCTTCGGGGCGTCTTGACTCAGAGACTGTACACTGAGTCGAGACAGCAGGAATACGCTGCTCTGAATGATATAATTAGCATATTACATGACACTGGCTAATTGCAAGAAACAAGAAGCCAAAACTAAAAAAAAAATACATGACAGATGACTTCACGGATGTGTCAAAATATCAACTCGAAGAAAATTACCCACTAAATACCGTTTTAACCCAGGTAAGGCATGAATTTCAATAAAATAAGAATCACGTCTTCCATCATTCCTCTTAAACAATTTTTATGCAAAATTTGAAGTAGATAGATGAATATTTTACCCCCTAGAGTTAAGATTTCGAAAAATCAATTCTTATCGGACGCGAGTCGGACGACGCCTACGTTATACAAAAAATCCACCGTTCATGTTTCAGATTTTTACGATGAGCGGTTTAGGCTGTGCGTTGATTCTCAGTCAGTCAGGACAAAGCATTTTATATATTTAGATGTGTGGATAGATTGAACCTTCGCACGCAGTCCATTTTTCTGTCCACTCCTATTAGCCTAACCTCAGTGAACTAGCCATCCTAGAGTTCATATTCTACGTGTTTAAAGAGTTAATAAATCTGGCAGGTGACCTTTTTATGTTAGAAGAAAACAAAGGTTTTCGGATTTTATAGTAAGTAATCCATGTTCAGATATCTAGGGTGAGTCGCCCACCTTGTAGGAAATAGGCGGAAAGAGTGATCATAGAATTGACTTGTCGGAAAAAAAAACAATATAAATATTTACGTTCGTTTCACTCAAAGAATATCTGAGACGTTGTTACAACATCGTTAACAGTGAGAATGCATGCCTCAATTATTCAGTGAGCGACTCGTGTTGTTTTGCATTTTATGAGGGTGCATCTGCTGTGGGCTGCAAATGCTATGTAAATGTATCAAGCTAAATGTAAATGATCCACATTTACTATGAAACTGGAACACATATTACAAGAAAGTATCCGGGGTCAGATTTGTCGAGTTTACGCTGGTAATTCTATGTCATTTACATCTCTTTGTACGGAACTACGTCTTTGTACGGAAGTACGTTACCAGCTTTAAGAACCATTTTCTATTGCCCATAGGATTTTTTCTATTTTTTATTTTTTTTATATATTTTCCTGTCGTTAGTTCCGAATTAAAATTCTAATGAGCAAATAATAATTTGTACAATTTCTTGGTCGCAAGCTTATAAAAAAATCAGATTATTTCGCCCAAAATTTTTGGGAACAGACAAACGCTTTAGTAAGATTGGTAACCTAAACTGGAGTTCACAATCACGCGATATAAACATTTTCTCCTCGATATTACAAGGAGACTAGAAAAGCGTTTCGCACTTGTACCTACACTTGCGAACAAAAGCCAGTAACGATGTTTTCGCGTGGCTCATTTTGTCTATGAATATACTCCCAAAGACATTTTCCGAGGAAGCTTCGTATCAAAGAAACTACGGAATGGGTCCCAAAAGTCGCAAAACTGCCTCGTGGCAGACCACAGTACAAATTGCTATAGAATCCAATATGGCGGAGTTCACTTAACCGGCTCAGCTACGGTTGCAAATGGGACCATCAAATTTTTACGAGGAGATCGGAAAAGATCCCGAATTAGCTCATAAAAATTATATATTAAACGTTAGAATCATTTGACTTGGTAAAGCAGTTAATGCTGATACAGTCGAATACAATGTTTAGATGCCACACAGTATTTAATTTTCTTAAGAAGTTTTGCAAGGATTTAGAAAAATCTCCAATGTTATTATTTATTACATATTCTTTGTTGTCTATTTCATCCCAAGGAGAGTTGTTTTGAATACCGCAAAACCCAAAACGTAAGGTAGGTATGTTAACTAACGACAGATTAGGACTAGGTGATGTTTTTTACTTGAAAAGTCCTCTAAAAAAGTCTGATTAATGCCCAGTTCAAACTGTTGTACCCAGAAAATCTGAAAACAGTTTGGCAGTTGTGCCTTTTATGTTGTATTTGACAAAATATTAACTGTTATTGGACAGTTGGTGCATAAGCATGGTATCAACAACTGTCTGGAAGAGTATTTCAATTTTAAATACTTGGCTTCCACGGGCCTAGTTAGATTGCCAACTGCTCATCCAGCAAGCCACATTGGTCAAGTGGATTTTCACGTCCAAACCCGTTCTTCATATCAATGAATATAGGGAACTCATGGAAGGGTAGAGAAGGAAGTTCTTTACCTCTGTGTTGTTTTACCTATCAGTGGGACAGTTTAGGCTAATAATAAGTTGTTGGTTGTTGGGTTGTTAACAAATCGCAAAACACATCCAAATACATAATTTACTATGTAGATTTAAAACTTCCGAGGCGAGAATAAAAAACATCTTCGCTCCAAATTTTCAGACTGGTTCTAAAGGCTTTTAATTGCAGGCTTTCTTTTGTTTGCAACTATTTGCTTCCCGAGCTCAACGGGACGAATTCCCGTTGGAATATTTCTGCTAATACCCGGAGCGATGTTAATTAGCATAATACCTCCTTTTTTGGTAATCTCTACGCTTTTTCATTTGTGGGATTATACCTTAACTATGCACTTACGTATATTTGTTGAGTTTACAGTGGAAAACAATGTATTTTTTTACTCAAAAAGTCATAGCATAACATACTGAAAGTCAAATTATTATTAAAGTTTAAAATATAAAGCTATACTGTAACCCAATAATAAATAATAATAAGAATCTTAAATAATAGCAGAAAGATACGAAAATCTATGATCAATAAACACGAAATCTGAAAATTCAATTGTCATGGCTAAAGCTAATTAGGAACACAAACCATTTATAAAGTTAATCACACATTATTATTAACTATCTTTTTCCCGCGGCTTCGCTCGCGTTTATATTATGATATATTTTTTATTTATTTATTTATTTAAACTTTATTGACCACAATATTTGGGTACAAAAGGCGGACTTAACGCTAAATGCATTATCTACCAGTCAACCTTTGGGAAGTGCAGATATAGATGTCGTTTGACAACAAAACAACCCATAGCGCGACTTGTGGCGCCATCTGTTGGCCGATAGCATCCCATACAGCGCCCTCTGTAGTAGAAAAAATATTTTCCCATTGGAATGACATACTCTCACGGGATAAAAAGTACCCCTATGTTGGGGTCTGTACCCCTGACAATATGTATACAAATTTTCATAATGATCGGCTGCTTAGTCAAGCCGTGAAGGAATGACAAATAAACAAACAAAAACAATCTCTTTCTCATTTATAATATTAATAGCTGTCACTATCAAACTTCAAAGAAAAAAGAGATATTAAAATGTGTTTTCGAAACTGGCCGTCAGATAAATAAAATAAGTTAAGTTATTGTTTTGTTTTAATATCAAAAGCAAAAACCTTTGGTGTAAGTGCTCAGAATAATATTTCAAACTTGCAATAGTTTAGCACAGATATAAAATGGATGCAATTGAAAACTCTCCATCGGCACCGAGGAAACGTCTATTGCATAAAGTTGAAATAAAAGCCTTTCTGTGTCATAAATGTACGCGAACTTGTAAAATATCGACAAGGAACCTCTCTTGAAATATATCTATAGATTAACATTTCCAGATGTCCCAATTCAAATGGGGCATTCCGTTATTTAATATTATAAAGTTTTGAAATATTGAGATCTCAATTTTGTCTTGTTTGCTTTTTTTTTATTTTCCGTTTTTGTAAATGTCGGCTTGTCATTCGCAGAAAAGCACACACACACCTCAAACTCACCCTTTTTTACAAAATATTATTACTTTAATGATTTTATTTTTTCCGCTATTTGAACATAGATAGCTAAAGTAGGTACCTACTTAAAATTTTATTTTATTTTTGTTTCCTTTTTTATATTTTTGTAAAATGGCATCCGCGGAAAACTGTTAGTGACTTTTTTGGTACAAAATATTATTTATAGATTTGTTTTTGTTATTCATTAATTTTTTCTGCTCCTAAACCGTTTGTTTTCAAAACACCCAGTTCTATGGGGACCACCAGGTAAGGTAACAAACAGGCTTGCGTATTTGCCAACCTCTTTCATTAAAAAAAAATCCTGTGATTGATTTTGTTAACTTCGAATAAAGTTGGCTTAATTTGTAAAAGTCACTCTCGTCACTGCGGTCCAATCAGAAAGGTGGAGTTCGCCTCGAGTGGAACGAACGAAACCAATTATGTTTCAATTTATTATGATAAAATGATAAAAGATACCTTTTTAGATTTAGATTACTTATCTAAAGATTAACAAATACCTACAGCATTACATACACAGTTCGGTTGATGTAGACGCAGTACAGGAGTACATACTTTCAAACTCTCCACACATTGTAAATGATCAAAGAGTAGTATGTAATAACATTAAAAAAATATATCACCGCCATCTATTACATTATTTTTGAAACATTTTTACAAAAGCAAAGACCATCACTGCTGCTTTCTGTCTATGTTCAGCAACCGCATTATAGCTATAGGCAGCTGTTATTCATTTGTGAGCAACTTTATAGATGGCGCCACTTACATTCTAGTTTATCTTGTTGTTCATAGATGGCATTACACGGTGGATACACTCGTGTTTTTATCCCCCGTCGCAGAAAGGTCTGCGGGGCAACCATGAAAGTTCCATCCGAAACAACGAAACACGACCGTAGTCATTTCCAAAAAGACATTACTAGTTAGAATGGAATAAGGTTCAAAACTGGTTAAAATTCAACGAAACGTCGTCAGTCTGTATTTTCGGAATTTCGTTTCATGATAGGGGCTGCTCTACGGCTCTACGGCAAAGACTGTCTGTGGCATCGTAACATCCAAATAGTTGGGAGAAGCCCACCACTCTTTACCACCGATGTGCCTCCTGTGTAGCCAGGATCAACAACGGCGACCTCAGGATTGACAATAGGTAAGGGATAAAGCTTATTAATATCCCGGGGGAGAAAACACCAGCTATCTTATCCAAACAGTTGGTCCGATTTTGATGCAGTTTTTTGGTTAAAATGTATTTTGGTCGAGTGTTCATAATTAATAAATAAAATTTGGAAAAATCTAATCGTACTTACTCGAGTACTGGCTTGTGTTGTGTATACTTCTTGCAAGTTACCGGCATGCGAAAAAAACTCGTGCACGTTTACTTGCAAATGTATCTACAGTGTGACATTTATTTGTACATGCCTTTATCTAGCACGCCATCTACTGCATCATGTTATAGGCATGTGTTTTCTCACTTTTATAGGTATCTATGTAACACCTTATCACAGAATAAATAATAGTACTACTAGTACTTAGTACTATTTTTTATTCTACGTAGTATTCTACTACGTAACCTTATACCTTTATAATACCCCTCTTTTTACGCCAGAATAATAAAACACGTAATTTTCAACACGTGTTGTGTTCCTATGACTACCTATCCAAATGACGCCACTTGGCAGTTGGCATAGCACCCTACATTATTCCGCCCAATATCACTCCCCAATAATGGTCTCATTTTCTGCCCACTTCGCATGTCCTTGACCCTACAGTTACAGAAATACTTAAGTACCTTTTACTTTTCCTTATAAATTCATGAATGAACTCATTCCCACAGCGCGACAAGACTGTTGTTGTGTTGAAATTATTTGTTTGTACAAAAATTAGAATATTACACAACATAAGTCGGCCCTTAAGTAGATAGATAGATAGATAGTACTCACATTGAAAAGAAATTAATTGATAATTTAATATTTTTTTATATCATACCGCAGGCAAACAAGCAAGCTGACCAGTGGGGCAATTCACGTAACAAGAACCGATTCTAGTTCGATTCAACGACACTCGCTGTCTCACTCATACAAAATAGGAATTGAACGGGACAGCGAGTGTCGTTGAATCGAACTAGAATCGGTTCTTGTTACGTGAATTGCCCCACAGCTGATGGAAAGTGGTTACCGACGCCAATGAGCATCAGGTAATGAGTGACTGTAGGCAACTCCTCTGGTGACACGGATGGCAACTGGGACATTTTTATGAAAAACATTTCTGTTGCCCCCCCAAGGGCGTCGCTGAGGGGCTACTAGGATACACCGTGTAATCTATATATATATATATATATATATATATATATATATATATATATATATATATATAAGTTCACAATCTTGACTGATTTAACTATATCAACGCACAGCATTAATCGCTGGGTCTAAGATTCCAAATTTGTAATGTAGGTTCCTTACGAGGGACGTCTAGGGGTGTACTAAGAATGGATTTTTAAAAATTCCCACGGGAAAGCGAGATATACTCAAACGAAGTTGCGAGTATTTTTAGTAATAAATACGAGAGGTGCTACCAAGGCACTGTCACAAGATGCATTAGTTGGCAAGTAGCGATTTGAACTTCTCATACCGTACTTTTTCTTTTGCGAAGAAATTGTTCGATATACTTTGAGAATTCAAAATAATATTGTCTACGAGCTGTTACCCGCGACTTCGTCCGCGTGAAATGTTCAAATAAGGATAACTCCTTTTCCTGTCATGCGATTTAAATGAAACAAAGCCTATATTCTGCTCCAAGCAGAGCTCTAGCTTCCAGAACAGCATTAAAATTCGTTCAGTAACTTAGAAGATGTGCGCGTTCAAACAGACAGACAGACAGACAAAAAATTCAAAAAAAAAATTTTTCGCTTTTCTTTTTATATACTTTATTATTACCTTTCTCTAACTGTTCCCTCTCCATTTTTGCCAAATATGTTCTAAGTACAGACATATCGAGGTCTACTGTTTTATTATATGTATAGATAACAAAAAAAAACTATGGTTCCCTCTTTTCTGCAAAATTACTGTAGAAAAAACAAGATCCAACTCCATTACAAAAATATTCTATTTCTTGTATTATGTTTGAAAACAATCGTACTAAAAGGGTTACTCTTTATAAAATCTTTTCTCTTTGTTATTATTATATTTATTATATTAATGAAATGGTTTTCCTTGTTGCTATAAAACGATTTTTAACATTTCTTACTTGTAACAAAAATACATTTCTAAGGAGACATTAAGTTTGTGGTTGTGTAGGCTATGGAATAAGCTAGTTAACATACTCGTCTCAAGTGGGGCCGGTCACGTTTTCCGCACGTCTGACGAGCTTTAGGCTAAAAACCTGCACCCTGGATTGGACCTAGAAGGCGCTGGGACAACCTAGACTCGCGAAATACAGAATAGCCTCAAAGCGAATACTGGAAAACCATAGATTTAGTATATACTAGCGTACCTATAGATCGGCTTTGTTTGATTGAGGCGAGACCAAAAACAAACTACACTAGTGTGCGTGGCATTTTCCTTTTAGTTTGAGTTACATCCAGGCACTGCACAGGTAACCATATTTAATCACGTCGAATTAACACCAAAACTACACTTAAAAAGTTTAAAAACCATAAATTTTGTAAAATTAAGTGGGATTTGTTTTAACATGACTGACGTTAGGGCGATACAAGCCCATAGCGTGTATAGGAAAAATGGTCTCGTCTATCTATCTCGCTCTAACAAACGCGTATGCTATGAATGCTATGATCTATCTCTTTTGCATTGCCAATCTTCTTACGCTAGTAAGTTATAATAAATCTATGTGGAAAACGGTAGAAAGGTCTCGCCCTGCAGTGGGGCATCATTTGCGCTCAAATAATAATAGGTATCCTCATTTCGTTTACTACATAATCCATTATGACGCTCAAAGATTCAGGTCAAAACCGAATAATCAGTAATTTCCTTAGCGTTGAATAAAAGTAGCCCAAAGCGGCTATTTTTAGTACACTCACCCGACCGAAATGTTCACTCTAATCACTGGACCCATTCACAAAATTCATCCGTGGAACTTTACCTTATTCCAAAAACAAATTTAACTTTACCGTTCAATTCTACACTGTAGAAAAATGTTCGCTCGTAACACCTAGATCTTAAAGTATATTATTAGGATAGCAAATATATTATTAGTGAAAATGTGTTTATGTTGTTTTGTTTGGACATTGGTAAACAGGGCACGTGCACATGGGTCAAGCAGGACATGCACACTTCGAGAAAAGGATCTTTTCTATATAAGTTAACGCCACTATTACTATGTTGATATGGGGATATAGGCCACAGCGTCACGCATTGTTTCGTAATCTAATCAAAACTTCTTTTTTTTTCGGAATAATAAAATTGTTGTGCTTAGGGCACAACTAGATTCGCATACTAGTTGGTCCACGGGGTAAAAATGTTATTTCATTTTCATGTTTCTCCATAACGAAATATTTTACCAACGTCCATCTTAAACGCTTTAACCTAGAGGGATGAAGTTTTTCAAGGAGGTTTCCTTTGCAATGTGGAATAGACATCATCACTCATCATCGTCTTCTCAGCCACCTGGTACGTCCACTTCTGGACATTAATTTGATATATAAATTATTGTATTTCAATATTACTTATTTGTATTGATATCTTTACATAGCATATAAAATGTAATAAAAAGTCGCTACCGCTGTCTGTTCGCTTTAAGCATTTTAAACTAATCAACGGATTTTAAAGCAGTTATTAGTAATAGATAGAGTGAAGTCAAAAGGGAGACTTATATGTACTAATATTATAAATGGGATGGTGTGTCTGTTTGTTTGTCCGTCTTTGACGTGATTTTTTCGTGTGGTGTAAAGTGGAGATCGTTGAAGGGATGGAGAGTGACATAGGCTACTTTTTGTCTCTTTCTAACCCCCCACTTCTCTAAAATGGGGGGTGGAAGTTTGTATGGAGCATTCCTCAATTTTCAAGGTAGAAAGCTAAAAATTGGTATGCGGACTATTAATTGTGACTAACAAAAAAATCGTGCATATTTTGTATGGGACTTTTCGCAGTTTTCAAAGTAGAAAGCAAGGGGAGCCGTGTTACCCCGAATTTAACGCAAGCGAAGCCGCGTGCAAAAGCTAGTAATACCTATATGTTTCTTCATTTCGTACGAAACTTGGATGGCTACCAATTCGCCAGCGTAGGCAACAGAGATTGTTGTGCACACTCTTCTCTATTCTTTTTAATCCTCACTCTCCAGAATACCTCAAATGTAAATTTCAGTACCTCTGTCATTCTCATGAACGTCAACTTCGCTCAGGCAACACTCTTAAACTTTTTACTCCCCTTTTTCATTCAGGATTTATGTCCAACTCCTTCACTCTTCAAGCTTCACGACTCTGGAATGCGCTGCCTGAACCCATAAAAGATACCCATAATAATTTTACTTTTAAAAAGAGAGTGCGTGCGCATTTGTTAGATAACTTGCGAAAATAAATCATCATTATACTTATTAGGTAATTTATATTTGTTTCACTTTTGAAGTTAGTTTATAAATATATATATATTTTATATAATGTTTATTATTATATGTATTTATGTACGTCTATACAATAGTTTGTAATGTATGTATGTATATTTATCATAAAACCGCATTCGTGAATTTCTGCACTTCCCTATGGTTGACTGGTAGAGAATGCAACTTAGTATTAAGTCCGCCTATTGTATCAGTACTTTTGTATTGTGGTCAATAAAGTTAAATAAATAAAAAAATAATACATATAGGGATACACGCAAATGAAGTTGCGAGTATTTCGCTATTAAATAATAAATCCTTTTCACGTAAGTTTATACCTTTAATACACAGTTGATAAAATATACTACAACACGGACTAAGTCAGCAGAGCAGACAGATATATTGATTGAAACTTCTCTCATTAAAACTCGGCATTATTGAAGTATTCTGGGGTGGCGTGGGAAGGCAAATTGTAATATTTTCCATGTGAAATGGAAAAACATGTTTACTGTATATTTTCGTGAATAAATCTGAATGGAATATTTCGTGGCTTTTATATTAATTTGATATATTGGGACTTTCATATAATAGTCTCTGTAGCTGTAAGGTACTTTTGGCCAACAATAATTTATTAAAAATAATTTTTATTAAGTACCTAATTGATTTTAGAATCAATTTTCTTTTTTTTAAACTCGCCGACAACACCCCCAAAGATTTGTGTCGGAACTCCTTAATGAAATATCTTCGGCACGGATTAGCTCGATGTAACGAAACTCATCCAATCACTGGCTAGGGTCGACATTGCTTAACTTGCGTGTTCGTTCAGAGCGAAGATACGGCTTCTCGTCTGCATAAATTATGACAAACTATCCGATTCTAGGCCCATTTATTACCATGCACGGTCGTTTACTAACAAGCTGAAAGTTACCAAGGTATTGTCGAAGTATGATCGATCAGTGACTTTGGTATTGACTTACGTTAAGAGAGGTAGGGCACAGCGGTTAATTCGCTCCAATCAGAGCAGCTCGTCTGGGGAAGGACCTCCAACTTACAAAAGTTAGTAGCAAAATAACTTTGGTCTCGGCAATGTTGTGTTCCTACGGTAAATAAGGTCTCCAGAGCTCCACTTTTCACAGGGTCGGCAACACGTGGGTGATACCCCCGGTTTTGCCAGCGTCCATAGGCTATGATCAGGCAGGCTGTATGCTTGAAAAAAAAACGTATCTAAGTGCTTATACCACCTGTCTTCGAAAAAAAGGTTGTGTTTGTATTACACAATTAAGTAAAGACATGTAATTGCTTAGAAGAACTAATATGTAGCAATTTATAAAGCGGCTGCTATAATAGAGGCCGACGCCACAGATGTATGGAGGTAATTAGAGAGCAGACAACTAATTAAACACTATCTTGCAACACTGTAATTATGATATTTTTAGATGACAACCTGTTGGGCAGATGTATGTATTAAAAAACCTATAGCACAAATACTGTCGATATTTCAAATACCTCCATACTATGAATTTTTATTAACCAACTCCTTTTTTAGAGATTTTATATAAAGCCAAATTTTAAAATATTTAATGTATTACTTGTAGATAGGTACGTAATCATACTAATATTATAAATGAACAAGTGAGTTTGTTTGTTATTCCTTCACGACGGCTTGACCGACGTGTACGATAAGCAGCCGATCATTATGAAAATTTTTATACATATTGTCAGGGGTACAGAGCCCAATATAGGCTAATTTTTACGTGGGCGAAGCCGCGGGTAACAGCTAGTTCTTAATATGTTCTAATAAGAGTAAGTATCTAAATTAAATAAATTCTGCACAATTCGGCATAGTTTAGAAACACTTTGTTGTTGTTAAAGTAAAAAGTGCACATGCGCAACCACAATTTAACATTTAAAAAATCCGAGTAACTAATGACAACTCAAAACCAATTTTAAAGTTAGTGACATATTAAATTATAGCTGTCACTGTCAAACTAAATAAAAAAGAAATATCAAAAGGCATAATATGGAATTAAAATGAAAAGACTGAAAGTCTGAAATTCAGACACTGTACTGTGGTGCAATTATGCAAACAAATTAAGATATCGCTTTGATGTCAACTTGACATTACAGACTATTTCGTATTATACTATTTAAAAACCATGTCAATTTGGGATCAACATCATATTGACATCAAAACGACATCATACTGGCCAACTGAAACAAACCTGAGTTGACAAATAAGGTAGGTTGTCGACACGCGCCTACCCTAATAAGTCTGCTTGGCACAACAAGTACTTTTTATAATGTCTGAGGTATTTTGATATGAGTCTGGTCAGTCTGGATGTTAAGATATAATGGAGCACATTATTCTGGGTGCACTATAATCGTGTCAACCACATCACAAGCTAGAGATGGATCGTAAAGGACAAAACGCATAACACTAGCAGGTTTAAAGCCTTTCTTACTTTGGGACCAAGTGACGCTGTGTGAATTATGTACAATTTATTCAAGTATCAATATAAAAAATCACATTCAGCCTGTTTCTGAGACGCATTTTAATTTTAATTCCATTTTAAGCTTCACGTTACAACTTTTTTTCATAATTAGTTTGACAGTGACAATATAATTCAATGTGTCAGTATCTTCAAAAGTCCGTTTCAGATGGCTGTATGTAAGACATTTAGCTCATGCAGACGAGATGGTTTCTCGCCGGAGCTAAGCCCGGCGTCAAACAAGCGCCGCCGTGCCCGGTTGCGAGGTGAGCCGGCAGCACTAGCGCCGGCGTCGTGTGATTGGCTTCATAGTGTCCCATACAAGTCTGACGACCGGACGTAGACCCGGTTTGACGCCGGGCTTAGCTCCGGCGAGAAACCGTCTCGTCTGCATGAGCGCTAAAACTTTAAAAACGAATGTTTGCGACCTATAAGTACTCGTACATCAATAAAAACCTTATAATGTTAACATTCCAAATATTTATCAATTCAAAAGTAAAATATCACCAAAATCGATTTGACACCAACGAATGACGTCTGTCTACGACCTCGACCCTTCACCTAGTTGTCCTTATCTATACAGACTAGGGGTTCAACGCCTGCACCCTCAGAACAAATTCCAATGCAATCCCGCTCGAAACGGTTCGGGCGGGACTTATTAAGAAAAGGCGAGAGTATAAGTAGAATTAAAAGAATTACTCGAACCATTTTTGGCGGTGAGAGCCCTACGCTCCCGCAACAGTCCGGTGTCTCAGAAGAGGGTGTTAGTACACCCAAACTGAAATTTTCAATTAATAAAAAAAAATAAAAAAAAACTCGAACCATTTACTTAAAAATAAAAACTAATCTATCCATTCATTAGTATGGCTATTAAGCCAGTTTCTAAAACACAATTTAATGACACATTAAATTATAGCTGTTACTGTCAAACTAAAAAAAAAGATACCCTGAGACTTAATAAAATGAGTTTAAGTCAGAAACTGGCCGTATCATAAAAAATAATGTCCATAAATAATTATAATAAAATCACCTACGGTCGTCCGGACGGGTTACTGTACTTATTTCTATACTAGCTTTTGCCCGCGGCTTCGCTCGTGTTAAATTCGGGGTAACACGGTTCCCCTTGCTGCCTACCTTGAAAACTGCGAAAGTCCCATATAAATTTTCACCCCCTCTTTTAAGGGGTTGGGGGCAAATTTCAAAGTAAATATGTAACATAAACTCTTTTTTGAAAAACTTGAAACACACGTGGCAATAAAATAACGTAATAAAGTAAGTACATAATAAATATGTATTCTTTTAATTTTTGATTTTTATCTATTGATGTTGTTAGCTATTATGTTTTTTATACAATAAAATGAATAGTTCGATTGGGATCCGTGTTAATAATTTATCATAAAAATAAAAAGTTAATAATAATAATCTTCGTTTAAAAATTTAAATTATAACCAAATTAGACTAAAAAAATTTGAAGACCAGTATCAATGGATCCTTTGATGTATATTCATCTATTTCAAACAAAAGTACATAAAACAGAGTAATCATAAATATTCATGAGCTTCAAAGTATTTGAAAAGAACAAGATAATCAAACAAGGGTGTTCAAAAAATGTAAAAGAAAAGAAATGAATTCTTCATTTCTGGGGGAAAACTTTTTATCGTTGTAATTATCAAAGGTAAGATCGTCTAAACTGGTTTGCGAAGTTAATTTACAGGCAAATGGGTCGCGCCTAGTACCCAATAAACTTCTAACGATACGCCCACTCAGCTTCAATAATTACAGCTCACTTACAATATAATGTCGACAAGTTGAGTTGACACGGTGAGTTGCACAAACACGTTTTTAAGTTATTGTTGTCATTGTTGAATTTTAAAAAAGGATCGCTTGAGACTGCCTGAGACGTGTAGAATTAAGAATATAGCGTTTCTGAAACTGAGTGTGAGTTTTTTTAATCTGAGCTTTATTAAATACTAGCGTTTTTGCCCGCGACTTCGTCCGCGTGAAGTTCCTGACCCGTTACCGTGGGAACGAAATTTCAGGAAAAGCTATAGCCTATGTCACTCCCTGATAATAGCTTTCTACTGGTGAAAGATTTTTTGAAATCTTTTCAGTAGTTTCGGGGTCTATTCAATTCAAACAAACAAACAATCAAATCTTCCTCTTTATAGTAGTTAGTATAGATAGCGGCCTGCACTGGCATCGCGCGGGTTTTAAATTAATTAAATAACTTATTGAATAAATAATGTCAACAATTAGTGCGGCTTTCCAACAGTGAAAGATTTTTCAAATCGGTCCAGTAGTTTCGGAGTCTAATCAATGCAAACAAACAATCAAATCAACTTTATAATATTGGTATACATAGAAGTAATTTATTTACTTACATATTTTTCATATCATATTTATACAAACTCATAATCATCCCACTGCCAGGATATGGGTCTCCCTTCAATTGAAGGAGATTAGAACGTACTCTGCCACGCTGCTCCAATACTGACTGAATTTTCATAAGAATTCTATTTATTACTGCGCCTCAGAAAACTAATAATTTCTCTGAGATGTGCGCCGATCTAGAACATAATTTCAAGTCACCGTTTATATTTTCTATTTGTTTATTTTATTCATAATGAAGCGATAATGTCTCTTCGAAGTATTTGTTTAGCATAAATAATTAGCATGGTTATTGATTTATCTATACGGATATTATAAATAGGAAAGATTTGTAGGTTTGCAACGAATAAACACAAAAAGTACTGCATCGATTTCATAAATTATTTCACCGTTGGAAAGGCATTACCCCTGAGTAACATAGGCAATATATATATATTTTTTTAAATGGGGTCCTTAGTAAAACCCCTGCAATGCCGGGGCGGTCTGATAGTAGTTATATAAACTAGTTAATTAACATAAAAGATTAACCATTCGTAACGTGTATGTATGTAATTACACCGACAGGGCTTATTCGACCGGAGCAGTTATTCTATACCACCTGACCTCGTATTGTAATACAGGTAGCATTTTAGGGTTCCGTAACTGAAAAGCAAAAGCGAAACCCTATTAGGTACTGAACCTTTCCGTCCGTCTGAATGACAGTAGACAGTCAGCAGCAGCAGAAGCTAGCCGACCACTGGGTCTGCATTTAACTCGTACCGCGTGCCCAGTTTTCCAATCAATTTAAGCCAGCAACTGGTCCCGCAATTAACTCGTACCGCTGTCCCAATTGCCCAATCCATTTAATTTTAATATTATTCTTCTGGCGAAATGAACTAAAGAAATCATGCAAATCGGTTGACTATATTATTATCTCGGTTTTTTTACAAGTTGCACAGGAGTATGGATCATTGATGAGTAGTCCCAGTCGCCGCCGGAATAAAATTATTTTAATTAGATTTTTTACTTATTTTGAATTCTGCATCGTCACATATGTATTTATGATCAATAAAGCTGAATACATAAATTAATATTATTTTTAATAAAGGAGTAACAGAGACGTAATACTTAATTAAATAGAATAAATAACAGCTAATCTTTTTAAATACAATAAAATCTGCATAAATATAAATCGCAGCATCGCAGCTCATTACTACACAACTCGTATGGATATTTATCGAGGTTCATACTCGATTGAGACTTCATTAGGCGCGCGTTTATAAGATCAAAGAACATTATTTTGAACATTCACTAATAGGTACCGTGTTAAATATTTTAGTCTTCTGCCGTTTATTTTTATCTTGCTGATGCAACCGCATTTACCCGCTAAAATCCTGTTGTTCTAGATCTAGGTAGCCAGTAGGTCCCTTTCTCCAGAAATGAGCTATCCAATCAAATACTAGTAACAATTAGAAATATAAGGTTCTTATTTACTAATGAACTTCCTTTATACACATATGATCGTTTAAGCACAGATAGTAGTATTCAGTAAAAAAAGGCATTAAATTTAGAAATACTCGGTAAAATGCGCCTCTCGTGTAGCAGCCATCCGTCAGTAGAAAAAAAGGTTTAGGGGCGCATGCGAAGGGCGCGTCAACGCGTCTCACATATCAAAATGGTTGAATATGGATGAATTTATGTAGTAAGCAAATTTTTCTAACTACTTACAATCTCATTTTTTTTTACTGAATACTAGATCATTATTTTCTTGCTTAAACGGTATTGCCCATATCGACAGCTGGCAGTCACTTTATGGAATCTTTGTCTATCCAAAGATGCCAACAAGCTTCTTGTTGTCACCTGACATCACCGGCTAATGTGTTAATCTACTTCTGTTGCTGACTGTACATAAATCCGAAAACTTACATGCTTCTACCAGGTTTTGAACCAGAGAGAAACCAATGAGAATATTGTGTCAAAAGTTTTTTTGACACAGTTTTTTTGACCACAAAGTTGGCAAACAAGCATACGGCCGGCCTGATGGTAAGCATCACCGTAGCCTATAGACGCTTGCAATACCGGGGGTATCACTCGCGCGTTGCCAACCCTCCCAACCTCCTCAAGAGAAGCTCTGGAGATCTTACTCACCGTAGGAACACAACATGGCCGAGACCAATGCTATTTGGCTACGATCTTCTGTAAAATGGAGGTCCTTCCCCAGACGGGCTGCTCCGATTTGAGCGGATTATCCGCTGTGTCCTACCTCTCTTAAAATATAATATAGCCTATGTCACTCGCGGATAATGTAGCTTCCCAAGTGTGTAAGAAATTTTCTAATCGATCCAGTAGTTTTGGGTTTAATCGTTACAAACTATAATATTTACAATTCTTTCCTGTTTATAATATTAGTATAGATATAGAGAAGTACATTTAGAAATGCGTCGTAAATAGAAGGGTAGGTTCCTATCCACTAGGATTATCACCGTTATATCATAATGATATCTTGTGAATAAAATACATTATTAAATAAATACATCAAACATTCGATTTGTGTTATTAAAGTAAAAATAAAACCCGTAAAACCCAGTGCTAAACTTGTCACAGCCACGAACGTAGCAATTTCGATATATTTTAAAATGTAAGTGTATTTCGAAACCCTTTGTTGTAGGGTTCGTTGCTATGGAAATGTGAAACACAAGCACCTGATTTAATTTCACATTTCCCCTTCTCGTAACAAAAGTGGGTACATAGAGTGGGTAAAAGTGGGTTTTAAAGTAAAATTGTGAGTTTAAAAGCTATACGAAGTCAGGTTTCACCACTTGCTGCATTTTTTTATAGAAGTTGACAAACGAGCAAGGTCACCTGATAGTGGTGTTGCGGAAGTATCGCCAGTTCCCGCGACCCCGCCACTGTGAAGGCGGAGAAGGTGACAGACAGTCAGATTTTTAGTCGGTAATAGCCAATGAGGGGTGGCTAGAGAGGTGAGCCCGACAGACCCCCGTCGCTTCTCCAAGTGGTGGAATATGCAGTAATGCATAAGGGTCATCTACCACCATAAAGCATAGAAATACGACGGTCGTACACTTTTAGAGAGAGGAAGAAGAAGGCCTTTAATGAGTCTCTCTCTGTAGCTGGTCCTTCAATTCTGAAGATCGTGATCGCATGCCTCTGTTGTCATCTTCCCGTATTGTTTCCATCGGCTTCAATCGGTAGCCATTTTAACCGCGTCGTGGAAATGAGATCGCTTCTCTCCAAGTTGGTTGGACAACCTCGTCGGTAATCAGCCTCTACTTCTCTTCCCTTCCACGTTTCCCACTATGACCAACTTTTCTATAGTCTCTGCGTCTTGCGATGTGACCAAGGCAGGCAAAGATGCGTTGACGGCAAATGGTATCCACCATTTGCCGTATATATAATATTTATTAAGTCACTGTGTATTAATAGTAAATGAGATAAAATGGCTGACATAATATCTCTAGAGAGAAAACTCCTTAATAAATAGAAGAATAGAATCGACCATTGTTCGTCAAATTCATCAAAAACTTGGTCATGCTCACGTCACGCTACAATAGATAAACAATTATGATCTATTGCGTAGAGTCACAAAAATCACAGATAATTGAAATTATTATGACGGCAAGATGACATACACATCCTGCTATTGCATGTCTATTGTAATCAACTTAACTATTATTTTGTAGGGTGAATATGATATTCAACACCGAGGGATTTGGTACAAGTTTTTGTTAGTCTCATGAGCCAGAAGTCGCTCATAGACCCCCTCCAAAGATCTCTAGTATGGACGTAGACTGCACTCAACTGCTACATAGAAGAATTCTTCATTTTGATGTCATTGAATGGCACAAGTCTTAAAATAATATTAAAACAATCCTTTCTACTTCCATCTCATAATTTTTGAAAATCTCGTTCTAATTTCCGAGAGAGTAGTCGTAGCGCACCTCTAAAACAAAAATAAAAGCGAGCAGCAAGTTCGCGAATGACATTTTACATTTTGACAACTCAGTGTCGCGTTGCTTGGTAGTGACTGTGACCCAACCCTCGGCACGGGTTCGATTCATTGTGTTTGTTTCGAGTCTATGTATTTTCAATGTGTTATAAGTTTAAAATAATATATCCATTGTATGATACCCATGACAGTAGGTTATGCCTAGCTTACTTTGGCGCTGTGTAAATTGTGAAGAATTTATTTACTAAAGGTAAACTTAATCCACAAAAGGTTAAAATATACATATTCATAATCCCCAAAATTCTAAATCCATATTCACCTTAATCTTACTGTGTGGTCTCTGCGGTGTGGCATCATAGTGAATAATTCCTTATCAAAGAAAAGGCACCAAAAACACCGATGAGTTTATTATTTATTTGAAGAGTAAGCATAATATAATAACGAATATCGAATCATCAAAAAACTTTTAATTAAAAAATATAATGTTTGAAGAACTTAAACACAACATCTATTTACATTTTGATTTGGAAAGAAGTTTGAACTACATATATTTCAAAGAGATTGGTCATTCGAATCTTTAGTTTTATGCCAAGTTAATCGAGGGAACGTAAATTTCAGAATTTGTAAACGTTACCAAGAGATAGTACAGTCAGGTACTCATCGAGCTTTAAGCGCAGCCACACCGAAGCTAAGCGGGCTAGCGAGCTAGGCGGGCGAACATCGTTTCACCTCTTTACATACTTCGGTTCACACCGCGAGCTACCGACTAGAGGTGAAACGATGTTCGCCCGCCTAGCTCGCTAGCCCGCTTAGCTTCGGTGTGGCTTGCGCTTTACACCATAGAACTTAAGAACGGTACAAAGTCCAATATGTAAAGGTCGACCTGCTCTTGACTGTCAGGTCATTAAACCCAATTTGAAGACACTAAAATTCCCAGTTGAACATAGTGGAATAAATAAGCATATTTACTAACATATACACTTTAACAGAACGGTTTTGACAGAATAAAGAAAAAAAAATCACGAATTTTTAAATATTACATACTCCATTGTAAATGATATAAAAAAATGATATTTTTCATCACACTTTCAAAATCAAGACAAACTTTAACGTAAACGATACGTGACGTATTGCGTTTTGTTTTCCTCTACGTTGCGGGGTTAGGACATTGAATTATTCAATGTCGTAAGGGTTGTATTTTGGTATTGTGGTGTTTCAATCGATATGGATCCCCATTAGGGTATAGAACCGGGAAATCCCGGTACCGAAAATCCCGGGAATTCCCGGTTCTTTTATAGCTGTAAAAGAACCGGGAATTGAAATACAAGAACCGGGATTTTCGGTACTTTCGGGATTTTTTAATTTATTCAATTATATGGCAATTGGCAACACTAACGCTAGTGACGCAACGTGCGATCGAATATATTTTGATGGTCAACAAACGATCGAGTATGTTTTCAAGAAAAAGTAAAAAAAATATATCTAAACTATGCCTTTTTTGCAATTTTGCCAAAGAAAATGTCTTTAAAAACACCTCTGTTTACAATGGTTCTGAAACGGTTTTCATGCTTCGAATCAAGATCACGAAGTCTCAATTTTCCCAAGAATTGTCTCAAGTCCTGTTAAGATGCAAAAAAATTGCTCTTCAGTCTCAATGTTTGTGGAGGAAGCATGTTCTATGCGTTCTTTTTGGGATTTTGGTCTGGTGATTGCGCAGGCCAGTCTCAGACCGAAATGTCGTGCGTGCTTCTGAAGCCAGCTGGTCACCACTCGCGCTGTCTGCGTACGGACATTTACACTACAATCCTTCAGTCAGTTGCGAGCGAGCGACAGAAGCAGTGGTTGACAATTTTTTTTTTACACAAACAACTGGTGCTCTGACGAGAGCATTTGAAGAAACAGCATTGCCGTAACATTTGGCTGTTTTTACGCATCAGTTAGCAAAAATCGGTCTTCGTGCGTATGGTCCTTGCACTTCTGGCCATGGCATTCTTTCACTTACTTCCCCAGTAGCATGATAACGTTACTTTAACCTTGATTGCCGCAAGCCTTGCGACAAGAGCAACTTTTTTGCATCATACAGGACTTGGGTTCTCTTCTCAGTCGTATGCTCTTTACAGAGTAGTCGTGGCCACGCGCGTCTCCCGGTAATGTCTTACTACCGTTCTCCATCTGTCTCTGGTGGAAGCTTGTCTTGCGCATTCATTGAGAGGCTCCTGGGTCAGAGATTTTATCTGGTCGGTCCAGCGCAGAGGAGATCGTCCTCTGGACCTGCAGCCATTGACTCGGCCCTGCACTACCAAGCGCTCCACGGCATCACTTCGTCTTCGCGTCACATGCCCGAAGAACTGCAGTATACGGGATCGAACAAGGGTGGACAGCCGTTCTTTGATGTGGAGTTCTTTTAGAACAGACTCATTGGTGCGATGTTGTGCCTTCTCCAGCACCACATCTCTAATGCGTCAATACGCTGTCTCTCCCTTTCCCTCACACTCCATGTCTCAGCTCCGTACAAGGAAATGGGAAACACCAATGATCTCACGAGGCGAGTCTTCGTAACCTTCGTGATATTGCGGTCCTTCCATATTTTGGATAGTTTATCCATAGCCGTGCGAGTGATGACTATTCTTCGCTTGATTTAAGCCTCAGATCCTCCGGTATTCGTTACAAGGGAACCCAAATAGACATATGACTGGACTACTTCGCATTTTGCAATCTCGGTGACTTCCGGAGCATTGTTGCGGTTTTTATCGACAATCATCATTTTTGTTTTCTGTCTATTGAGTTTCAATCCAAAGCTAAGGCTAACTGCTTCGACACGATTTAATAGTTCAGCTATATGATGTTTACTGGTCGCAAGTAGAGTAGTGTCGTCCGCATATCGCAGATTGGAGATGTTCTTTCCGCCAATGGGTAAACCATCCGTCCAGTTTTCTAGCGCTATGCGCATTATGCATTCCGTGTACGCATTGAACAGGAGCGGTGATAAGATGCAACCCTGACGGACGCCGGCGCTAGGATGGAATATCTGCGAATTGACGTTATCGACCCTTACCGAAGCTGTGTTGTTCTCATACAGCATACGAATTACGTGAACAAGATGTTTAGGTACTCCCATTTCCAACAGAGTCTGCCATGCCATGCTCTGTCGACAAAACGCATGTATACGGGTCTGTTGAACTCACGAGCCTTCTCTATGATCTGCCTCACTATGAGAATTTGTTCCCGAGTGCCCTTTCCTCTAACAAACCCTGCCTGCTCTGTTATCTATTTCCTTCGAGATGAAAGCGCTTAATCTCTGGTTCAAAATATGCAGTAAGATTTTGCTGGCGTGAGTTATAAGTTAAGACTTGAGTAATGTCGCCCAAAAAGATTTGATTTATGACATGAAAAATCGATGCAGAACCATTGTATGAATCATGGGATATTTTATTGATAACAGATTTTTCGAATAATTGCAAAAAACTGCATTATTTTTTTTATTTTTTTTGTAACGACCGTATTAAACAAATACGGTCGTTACTTGTATAATTATTTCACTTTTTAAAAAATATTTACGCAATAAATATAATATTATTTTACTTTTACATGTACCTAGTCCAATAAATGAGCTTTCTAAAAAAAAGTACTTTATGTCTAACAAAAAATGTGCAAATTGAGCAAAATCAAAACATCCCTAGGCGGTGTTGATGTATTGAAAAAAAAAATCCCGAAAGTACCGAAATTCCCGGGAAATCCCGGTTCCAGCATAGTCCGGTACCGAAAATCCCGGTTCCTTGAGATAGTACCGGTTCTCTATACCCTAATCCCCATCGAACACCTGCTAAATAAAAAAACACCCTCCACCCTCTAATACAGTCATGCATTAAATATGATCATGATTAACACTACTAGGGTTGCAAGTTTTCTAATAAAATTATGTTCATTTGTTTATAATTCTAGGCGAATAGTCAACAAGCGAATTTAATTTGTGAAATGCATGACAACCCCCCCAAACCAAATAAAATTTTTGGTACTACAATCTGATAATTATTTTGTAAGTATTTCTATTTTAGTAAACCTTTTTTCTCCAAAATTACACTCTACCATCGGACCTGTCAATCGAAAAATCTTACCTTTATAAGTAAGCAGAGAAATTAATATGCACATACTTATTAATTTAAATAATTCATATTTTCTCTCTATTCATTTTGTGTTGGGTTTTCACGGCTAAACCACAGATTTTTAAAGAAAAATATACTTATTTATTCAAATAAGTTACTTATATTTTTTTATTTCAAAATACAATTATGTGGTACAGTCATCCCGATTAAGATTATTCTTCGTATCATCATAAATAAAAAAACTTAAACCATCAAGAACGGTTCTAATAAAAAATAACAAAATGAAATATCCACTAACACACTTCTACAAATTACGCTATAATTCTAACGTATACTTTTGTAATGGGCGGTATACCTTTAATTGGGCATTAGGACGACTAATGGTCGTATCCCGATGACTCCCTACTTGGGTGGTCTGGGACACGGAATAAAGTTCGACACAGACTAAGATTTTTTGATTTACAATATAATAATATCATGGATTTATATTCGAATATGTAATTTTTTTTTTTTGCTTTGTTTTATTAAATGATGGTGCGGCAAGTTGAGTAGGTAATTAAAATAATAGTAAAAAGTAATTATTAATGCTTATAGTTTCGCAATGTCTACTAAACTAATGTTATTTTGTTTGGCTACGGTGACCGGCGACCGCTCACCATCAGGCGGGCCGAAAGCTTGTTTACCACCTTAGTGGTTTAAAAAAATGTATTTAACTATGCTAACAAAGTGGTAGTACTAAAATAAATCTCGATTTTTTTTGAGGTGCCTCTCCTATATTGTAAAGTTTAAATTTTTTTTTACGGCTTACCCGCCCCATACTGATACTGATTAATTATGAAATTAAGAGGAAAATGAGTACCTACCTGTAACTGGCTTTAAGTAAACTAAACTATAGTATGTAGTTTAATATTGAATATTTATATTTATTTAATTCAACGTGACGCCAGAACAACCTTTTATTTGAAATTGTTAACATTGGATAGGAGAGATATGTGTACTTATAACATCGAGTTTTACCTACTACTTTTATTTACAATCTTAGATAATATAAAATTAATTAAAACTAAACTAACAGTAAAAACTAAAATTAAGAATGAAAAAGACATGGTCCCTGTGGCAGGGTGCCCAAAATGCAAGCAGCGTGACATTAGATAGGTATAATAATATATTTCTTATAATTTACTATGAGTTACCTACATACTGTGTACAAAAAAAATATTACACACATTCTCTATTATTTTGATACAGAATCTATTTTTCGTTTAGTCTGTGGCGAGCCTACACCGGGATTCTGTAATTAAGTACCACAAATCCTTGGTGCTCAAACCTCTCAGAGCACGGGAAATGGAGATCTGTGCATTGACCCAGTTCCATTCAGGTAAACCTAATGTATACCTGCAATGGAAAACATTATGTATAACTGCTTCCCTGTAGAATGCTGAATCATAAATGAACATAAATATGAATGATGCTCCACGTCCCTTACAAAATACTTATCCTTATTTTCAAGACTTAAATAATATATAAGTTTATATTTCTGAATGTCTTAACAATTAGATGGATTTCGAATTATCATTAAAAGTAAAAGTAGGTACGTAATTAATTAATTAAACACAAAATAATTCTAATGCTGGATCTTCACTTTCGGGAAGTTGAGCGAAGTGAATTGAAGAAGTTTAAAAGACAAAGGAAAATCGAAAACGAAGTAGAGGTAATATAGATTTTATTAGGTTATATAGACATTATGGTTTTCTGTACTCGTTGAAGTCTCATTAACATAATATGAAACGGGAAAACGTTAGCAAGAAAATCCAATTACACAAAATAACTATCTGTTTAATTTACTTTGCTATTTTAAAACTAAAAATTTACTATTACTATTTTAAATTTAATGGAAACATTATATTCGGATGTATTTTTTGTATAAAAAGGACAGTTTAATTTTCTTCTATTGTCAAATAAATGTTGCCAAAAGTTTAGAGGACAAATCAACCCTCGCTAATGCTCGGTAACTAAGTTACTTTCCGCCCCACATACAAAATGATTATAGAGAATAAATATTCTTTTCATTTATATTTAAGCGTAAAACTCAATGACGAGCGACGGAACGGGACGGAACAAGTTATACAAACACTGTTTTGTGAAGTCGTTCATTTTCGCTAGAAAATGTTTATTGATATTTTTATTGTTAAATAAAGTTATGTAATGATTTACATACAACTTCAAAAGTATCTCTTTCGCGTTTCCTTGTCAAAGTCGTGTCTAGTCCTCAGTCTCATTCTCAAGTAGTCTCTTTCTTCAATCCTAGTTCCTAGAACTTAGCAGGCAACTCGTACACTAAAAAACTGATCCGTGTCAGAGTCCACCACTCAGAAAATAAATAGGAAATATAACCGCGTCCGCGCAACGCTGCTCCCAACCCACTGCCGTCCGATGTGTTTAAGACATTTTTTAACAAATAAAAGTTGTATCTTATATCTTTTACCGTGGTGTATCATTGGATATTATTATAGAATAAGGGGAAGTAGAGTACGGTGAATATAACAGTAATCGGATACAAATAAATAATGTAACAATGTAAGGGGAGGTTAAGGTTTAGGGTGAATAGTTAATATTTCTGTTTTCTTTGTAAGAGATAAGAAAAACATCGATATTTCATAAGTACTACGAATTTTTGTAAATGCACCTCCAGATCATGAAAAAATGTAAATTTTATAAATGACAAAACTATCTAATGCACAAATTGAATAAATATGTCTAGGTACTATTTTTACAATTACATTTTTCACTTTTGTCCAGATGCGTGTAGAAATAATATTATTTTTATCTCAATACTTCAAGATAACTAAAGATATTTTAAGATGACAGCTATTTCAAAACGTTAAAACTAATGTCCTCCCATTTCCTTGACCTGATCTAAAACTATTCGTCATAATACGTGCATGATCCATTTATTCGGGCACTCTAAGGTCCATATAGTCTGTCACAAGTTCCCCTCCATACATTTTGTCACGGTGATTTATTTTAATGGCGCGATTCTATTTTAACATACATTACATCGTGATGACAATAGTCGGCCATTATTTTTGATATCATATAATATTTAAATGAGATAGATGGTTTGTTAGTTGTATGTGGTTATATTATGTTTTTATGGGTAGTTTTTATTTAGCTTTGGAATTAAATTGGCCACAAGCCATTCCTAACTAAATGTTTTTATTGACAAAAATGTAACAACACTCCCTCTTGGTTTTGCCGTTCCACAAAAATGTGCTTTGTATTGTGCAAAAATATTGGATTAAAAGGTTTATAAAGTTTTTTTTCATTTACAACCCAGAGATCATATATTAGGCTCCAAACAGAATTCATTGAGAATGTGTTGGTATCATAGATTTAGTATATATACGCTAGTAAGTATATACTAAATCTATGGTTGGTATAATGCACTCAGACATTCACTGCGAAAATCGTCATTATGTAGTTTATGCTCTACGAGAGATTCTAATTTACTGAATATCCTGGCAAAGTTTGTTAAAATTAAATAATTAATTCGATACGAAACGACAGACACGTTTTATTATTCATAAACTTTGCTACAACCACCTACAACTATGTAGAGTCGGCTGCAATGAAATGTACGTACACATCTGTTTTTCTGTTTTTAAGTTGAAGTGGTAGGGTCTAAATTCAAGTGCACACGAACATACATCATTGCAAGTAACTGTACACTTTCACAAACTTGTATAAAACCCCCATAAACTTACTTCTATGTCACACGTCTTGGGACTGAAGTAGTGAACTTACCTATCTCCAACTCAAATAAACTTTGCCTTATAAAAATGCATGTGATTTCTCAAGACTCCCATTCAAGTTAATAGGCATCGTAACCCCTAAAGACGTTTAATATATCAATGTCACGAAGCCTGCGACGACTCGTTCCCATAGATAAATCTATCCAATAGCTGTTTTAACTATGACTATTTTAGATATTTTGATCCAACCGTCTCATACCAATGCTATGTAATCTACGTGTAGACTTTGTTACTAATCTAACTCCTCTGTAATAAATAACTCTGAAAATACTCTGGGAACTGCCAATTTAGATTTGATTTATTTAATTTACGAACATTTTCTTGATTTAGAATTAATTTCATTTGAACATGTTAATTATCAACTTTTAAAGAAAAACCGTGTTCGTGGGGATTCAAATAAGTGAGAGTTACTTATATAAGTTGATGACAACTGATGAAAACTTTTACACATATTCACAAATTATTGGATATTTCGATGGACCCAACCTCTACACACGTCTCAATAAGAATAGAGATGAAGCAGACAACTGAAAAAGAGCGCTTCCTGCTCTCATTCACTCACTCATTCACCAAAAATAAGCTGATGACACTAGATTTATACATTGATGTTCTATGAAAAGTTAGTACTGTCAAGTAATTATATTTATGTCATTACAATCATGATCGTGATTACAATAATTCATTTACTACTACTATTATTCACAATGTTTTTACATAAAAGGCTGGTTGGTTCTCCATAAACTTGGATCCACTGCCGCTAAGGTTGAGATTCCATTGTGGCAGAACAGAATTGCGTGGAAGTTATAATCCGAAAAGTTCGATTTTTATGGCATCCTTATAAATCAATAACACAACTTCGTGAGGGAAATTAATATTAACGTTAAACTACGGTTAATAAATCAAACACTTTTGACTTTTCTTTCACGGTTTCACATTACTGAAGTTCCATCCTTAGTTAAAAAAGCGGCCAAGTGAGAGTCGGGCCGACAAATTACAGTGTTGGGTACCGCATTTTCTACGGTTTGCTTGTAGGTATATGAGTGCGATCATATTTGTTATAATCTCGGATCAAGAAGTTATAATAGAAAACGTCGACTATTACTCGGTAATCGTTTTTTTTTTACCTGAAATAGGTTTGCCTTTGACCACAGCGTTTTCCATTTTAATCCAATATATGGACTACCACCATGATTTTTTTTTTAAATCACACACTATCAAACAATTCCTTATACCATGGGGTTGGCGCTAAAAAAATTTTCATCCGCACTATACATACACACATGTAGGGAGATTCGCCCAAAAAATGGAAAAAAAATATTCGCATTCAGACGGACATGGCGAAACGAAGTATTAAGGGTTTCTTGTTTACTACGGAATCCTAAAAAGAACATTTACGTTTATATGTACTTAATGGAATAGTAATTGGCACATTTGTAATTTAATCCCATTAGAAATCGCACGGCAATTAATCAATTCCACACGCTCTCGCACTAATTACATAACATGTATGAAGTAATTAACTTTAAATACCTTGTTTGTATTATTAACTATTTTTATTTTAGAAGATAAATAGACTGTAAATCCTTTTTTTGTTTAGTCAGAAAAATTCATTAAGGCGTGGTTTTTCTTCTTTCAGCACTGATAGGCTGACGCTATCAAAAATAGCTGATTCAATTGCGATACCATTAGTTTGGTAAAATATTTTTGCTTAAAACTTTCATAACTGAAGATTTGCGATATTGCAAAAAGTTGAAATTATGTACAAGAGCGCCTTATGCACTGCATGTTCCGCGGCTTGCGGAAGTAGTGGGGGTTTGTAGGGCACTCGCCTCCTGAGCCAATAAAAAGCATACCGACTAGAAAACTGACAGTAAGTATATATTTATTAACGTGCCACGGACCTTTTTTTTACGCGGGGAATGCCTTATGCACGATTCCCTACCTCTCTAAATTTAGGTTTGGTGACAATTACAATTTTATTCCATTCAAATGATAAGAAATTATGTAATCTAATTAACCTACGACATCTCTATACCAATGTGAAACATTGTTGGTAGTAATTACAAAATGCAGTTTCTTGAAAAGATTACACAACAATTATCTCCTTATCATGCATAGTAAACTGCATTTTTATCTAAATTAGATTACCATCGCATTCCCTACATTTCTATTGTTCAGGTAAATTCCAAAGAAAGAACAGGGGCCGACAGATAACATGCGAATTAATGCATTTACTGCATAATTTTCTTAAAGCAGTCTTTGAGTAAAAGCAACTCTATATAGATATCATTCAAGTTCTATTTTCCTTTTAGGTAAGTTTTGCTTTTACAAAAAAGATTTTAGATTTGGTCTCTGCCAAGGATGTTTTATTTTCTATCTCTACTTAGTTAAACGTGAGGGGTTTTTTTAGTCTGAATTTCGTGTTTTTTGGTTTGCGTGCTACTTCTTTTGTATGTCTCAGTCCAGACACGCTATTTCGCATGTATGTTAATACATGTGTATCATTCAACATAATATTCAAAAATCTATCTATTCAGCCTTTTCGTGGTTATTTTTATTTATTAATTTAATTTAAATTTGACTTTTCAAATAACTAAATATTTACATCAAAGGGATGAAATCAAGCATTTAGTAAACAACTATTAAACTAAAATTCATTAGTAAATGTTAAATTATGTTATTTTGATAACTAAATACACTGTTTTGATATAATAGTTTAATTAACATGCTAATTATTAAATGTTCTTGACTACAGTAATTAGTTAAACTTCTATGTTTACATAACTTAATAGAGATTTACAGGATTATTTCGATCATAGATCGGCCCTAGGTTGCGATTAGGGGATCGAACCCGGGTTTACAAAAAAACCAAAACCGGGTTTTCGGGGTTTTCGGGTTTTAAAAAAAAATCAAGCCGGATTCCGAAAAAGCTACAGTACCATAGACCACATCCATTCGCTGCGGCAGATTGTAAAGAAGACCGAGGAATAAAATCTGCCACTATGCTTTAGCGTTTGTGGACTATGAGAAAGACTTCGATTCGATCAAGACATGGGCCATGCTCGCCGTGCTACAGTCTCTCCAGCGGTGCCGCATAGACTACAAGTATATCAAAGCGTTGACGTGCTTATACAAAAACGCCACTTTGTCAGTCCGAGTACAGGAACAAAACACGAAGGCAATATCTCAATGCACAGAGGCGTGAGACAGGGAGACGTCTTATCTCCGACACTTTTCACGACCGCTCTGGAAGATGTCTTTAAGCTTCTAGAATGGAAAGGATTCGGCATCACCGTCAACGACGAGTATATCACTCACCTTCGACTTGCCGACGACATCGTGGTCATAGGAGTTCGATCCTCAAAGTTGTTGACGAGTATGTATACCTTGGACAAACCATCCCATTAGGTAGGTCCAACTACGAGAAAGAGGTCAATCGACGAATCCGACTCAGCTGGGCAGCTTTCGAGAAATTACGGCATATCTTCTCGTCCAAAATTCCTGTGCTTAAAACGAAATACCTTCGAGCAATGTGTGTTACCAGTGATGACATATGGAATGGATCCGAGACGTGGTTGCTCACTATTGGTCTTATAAGACTAGAAGAAGTCACTCAGCGAGTCATGGAGAGAGCTATGTTCGGGATTTCTCTACGAGATCAAATCAGAAATGAGGAGATCCGTAGCAGAACCAAAATAACCGACATAGCCAAACGAATCAGCAAGCTGAAGTGCGCAGAACCGACGGCCGGTGGTGCAAGAGGGTTCTGGAATGACGACCACGTACCGGAAAGCGCAGCGTAGGTGGCCCACCTACAAGGTCGTTAGACGACCTAAAGACAGTCGCAGGAAGCCGCTGGATGCAGGCCGCTGCCAGCAGGTCGCGTTGGAGGCATTTGGGGGAGGCCTATGTCCAGTAGTGGACTTCTCGTGGCTGAGATGATGATGATGATATCAAAATAATAATCATAGTTTAAGAAATAAGTAAAAAAATCGGGACATTCAATTAATCAAATAATATAAAAAATCAGAAATATCACTGAAATATTTTATTATTAAAAAAGTATGAACTTTTTTAATAATAAAATATTTCTGTGATTTGGAATGTTTGGAATGTATTGTTTCATTTATTCTTTCTTTCTTTTTCTTTTTCACTATCTAAATTCAATAAATAGAGTTTTTTTTTAATTTAAAATAATTAAAACAAAAACCCGAAAACTCGGTTTTCAAAATTGGCCCGGGTTTCGATGCCCTAGTTGCAATAGAACATAATGTTAAAGTATCAAATTGACGAGACAAGGCGACAATTGACTTGTATCCTCAAAAAAGTTAATAACCTCTACGGTAGCCGCTTAGGTTTATAAAAAAGAGCATTAAAGTGTTTTGTATGTTATTCGGTATACGAAACGGCCTAGTAATCAGGTCGGCTTCACTGATAACAGGCCGACAGCGAACAACGGCGCGACGTCTCGAGATAACGGCTTTTAAGGACCTACCGTGCCACACAACAGCAAAGAAATTTACCATAAGTAAGACACGTAGTATTTTAGAAAAATCACATGAGGCTAGTATTTTAAACTTATTATGAAGTAACAGAGACCGAGGTCGAGATCATTGGAGAGAATATAGGGGATTCCAATTTTATAATAAACTTATAAATATGTTTGCAAATAATTCAAACAATTTAAAAAGCACATGCTGCCAGTGTATTAATTATTACCTTTTTAACCCTCTTCCTCATGGTGGCTGGCTGATGGAGATGGTGAGCGATTACGAGGATTAGGTACTTGTTCAGTGGCGTAATAGTTGGTCCAACAGGAAATGGTGTTAACAACGTCCAAAAAAATGTTTTCTGAGTGATTTGTGCACCTATAGAAATTCTCTCCTCAAGAAAGTTCCTTCTTTCCTTAAAAAGGTCCTCTGGTTTATGCAGAATGGCTCTACACGTAAAATTTTTATCTTCACTAATTCTCAGGATTAGGCAGCATCCACCCAATCCTAGGTAATGGGATGAGGAAGACACCTACAGAATCTATATATATAAAAGAGAAAATCACTGACTGATTCCTCACGAAATCTGCGAAACTACAAGTGCCAGGAGTCTCAAATTTTGCATGGGGGTTCCGTTCGGGGCGTAGGTGCTCACTAAGAAAGGATTTTTGGAAATTCATCCCCTAAGGAGGTAAAACGGGGGTGCAAAGTTAGTATGAAACTTTGCCGTTTTTGAAGTTATTCGAATGAAATTCAGCATGAAGGTTCTTTACTGAAAAGCATGAAACATGAGTAAAATATTGTTTTCAAAATTCATCCCTTAGGGGGTTAAACGGGGGTGCAAAGATAGTATGAAATTTTGCCGTTTTTGAAGTTATTCGAATGAAATTCAGCATGAAGGTTCTTTATTGAAAGGCATGAAACACGAGTAAAATATTTTTCTCAAAAAACATCCCCTATGGGGTTAAACGGGGGCGCAAAGTTAGTATGAAACTCTGCCGTTTGTAAAGTTATTTAAATGAAATTCAACATTAAGGTTCTTTATTGAAAGGCATGAAACACGAGTAAAATATTTTTCTCAAAAATCATCCCTTAGGGGGTTAAACGGGGGTGCAAAGTTAGTATGAAACTTTGCCGTTTTTAAAGTTACTCGAATGAAATTCCAGCATAAAGGTTTTTATTGAAAGGCATGAAACACGAGTAAAATATTTTTCTCAAAAATCATCCCTTAGGGGGTTAAACGGGGGTGTCAATTTAGTATGAAACTTTGCCGTTTTTTTAGTTATTTGAATGAAATTCAGCATGAAGGTTCTTTATTGAAAGGTATGAAACATGAGTAAAATATTTTCTCAAAAATCATCCCTTAGGGGGTTAAACGGGGGCACAAAGTTAGTATGAAACTTAGCCGTTTTTGAAGTTATTCGAATGAAATTCAGCATGAAGGTTCTTTGCTGAAAGGCATGAAACATGAGTAAAATATTTTTCCCAAAAAACATCCAGTAAGGGCGGTAAAACGAGGATGCAAAGTTAGTATATAAAAGAGAAAATCACTGACTGATTCATCACGACATCTCCAAAACTACGTGCCAGTTGTCTCAAATTTTGCATGGGGGTTTCTTTTCGGGCGTAGGTGCTCACTAAGAAAGGATTTTTTTAAATTCCCACGGGAAAGGGAGTAATAGGACTGCAAGTGTATTTTCGCAGGCGCTCAACCTAGAAAGCTAAAATTTTGTATAGAGGTTCCCTTTATGATGTTGACAAGGATAAAGTTGGGGTTTTTTTTAATTCCCACGGGAACTAAATTATTGGCATTTTCGCTTGACCACGCGGGCGGAGCCGCGGGTAACAGCTATTAAAATAATAAAACAACAGGATTTTGTACACAGTAGGTAGCCAAACAGCGGCGAGCAAATAGACAATGAGCAATGAAGAACACTGACGTCTCGGGGAAAACTACAGTAATAGGAGACTGTTTAATCCGTCTATACGATTTAATTAGTCACAAAGTCACAAGTCCAATTCCATGCGGGCGAAGCCGCGGGCACAGCTAGTATATTATATTACTCTACAATTCCAAAGTGATGAATCAAGTAAGCTTCAATACAATCCTAATTTTGCATGGATAGATAATTCATTTTATATTTCCATTTGAACGCTTTTATTACAAAATCTTGGTTTCCAAGGACATTTGCTGTAGCATTTATTACTGAAATTTATTACCAAGCAAACGATCTATCTGACCTTGCCCCTAATATATCCATTATTAAAATTTCACTCTATAATCATAACGAGAGATAACTTATTAAAAATCTGGTAACTTACTGGAATAACGACAGGATTCACAACATATAAACGTGGGGTTTTAAATTTAGTGCAACTTTAGCAGATATCAAGTTGAGAGTTTCCAAGCATGCATAAATGATCATTCCTTTTCAGGCGTAGACGGCAGCGTCGCAAATTTAAAGCATGTCTGAAGAATCTGCATAAATATGGTTGCGACAGTGACGTGCAGCGGTTTCAAAATAAAAACATCCATCGTACGTTGCTTCGTTCCACGACTCGAACGCAGCGAACATCGCGCGATTGCAGCGACGAACGCGATCTTTACTCACCGTCTCAACTAACACAGTCCGGACGTTGCCGCGGGCGGGGCGGCACGTGTGGTGCGCGCCTCGCTATTACTATTGTTTTCATCTGCACCATTGTTTAATTCCATCCGAATACAATCGATACGATATTCGAGTGTAATATTACGGCCTAGTAGCTCACTTTCGAGCTATTTTAGTGTAAAATTAACTAATAATCCAGTGACAATAAAGTGTTATCTATAGGTAGATAGGCACTCATAATAAGGTGGCTTATTGACAAGTGAAACTCTTTATCGTCCCATTGAATAGAACGGCTCTGTTTGTAAGTTTCGTTGATGAACTGTAAACGTGCAAGTGTTCTGTTGCAAAGGAAGCATGCAAATCAATAAATGAGTGGATGCCCAGCTGCGAGCAGCCGAGAGCTCTTACTGTGCGGTTTATTCTCCGTTGCATATTGATTGCTTCTTTACCACAATCACTGACAATTAACGTTCAGATACGGTAAGTATCTATTTAAAGTTATTTAAATTAAGTACGATTATTAATTGCAAATATGTTTGTTTATTTATTTTGTTTACCTTGAATCCTCAGTAGCTCACAACAAAAAGTAAACTTAGAAAAATTTTGTGTAACAAAACAAATCAAGACGCATGTAATATCATCAAGAAAAGAAACAAGAATAACATCAATATAACATACAATATTGATAATAAAAAAACAATCCCGACTTTTGCTGTTTATTTCAATTTGCTAATTTCAGGTAATTTATATTTTTGCCGTAACAAGCTTCATCATTAATTAATTCTAATTAGTAAACAACCGATTGATGAAATTTCAGCCCCTTCCGTTGTTTATGTTGATCCAATTAGATTTGTAGACGAATCACAATCTACCTATTCATTAACTTCGTAATAAATTGTAATCGGTAACAAACATTGAACATTTGCTATCGATAACAAACAAATTATAAGCAAATTACGTTCGTTCCAAGCACAAGCTGGTATTTGAACAGGTGAAAAGGAAACGACACAGTTTGGAAATTGAAATGATTAATTTTGTTGTCGCATTATCACAATTCTTCGAAGTTTAATTTTGGCAACGATTTCCAAGAATGAAAATTTATTCCGTACAAAAGTTTGTACCTAACAGATAGATAGAAAAACCACCCACATCAAATCGGATGCTGTGTTCCCAACAATACTACATGACTACATGATCACCATTACAACTCAAAGCTGCAAAGATGTGCAATTTCTGCTTACATCCAATGTTAGTCCAGAAGAGTTTGAAATACGACTCAGTTTATAACAAACGATGACGCATACGCATTACAACTTCAAAATCGTTTTGTCGACAAAAAACACCAACCTTTTGCTCCAAGTAGATACAAATCATCCGTTGAAATAATTATATTTCAAGACAATATTGGCATTATCTTATCAAGCTGGCCCTATTATTTTGCAGTGTTAATTTCAACGTAATTACATAATTGTTTATTATTCCAATGACTAGCCCCTTGTACTATAACAATAAATAATAGAAACATATGAAAATAAACCAATAAATCTTACCATTTCCTGATTTCTATAGAAATTGAATGAGGATTTACTTTACCTCAATGAAATCTAAGCAATAGGCGTTCCCATACATTAATCCTTTACCACGTCCATTGAACGGGCTTTGCCCAATAGCTATATAGTCTTGCTCAAAGACCAGCAAGACCATCAACAACGTCGTTCACACGGCGATTAAGGTGATTTTACTTTAATAAAGTTCATGGCCTAATTGCAATTTTGGCCTTCTACATCTTTTACCTTCTCTACAGTCTTATTCGCGATTACGTTTTAAACACATAATAAAAGGTTAAATGAGGTTATCTGTATTATAATCATACGACTACCTGCTCGGCCTCGGAGCCGAGCTTTAGTTACGAATGTAACAATAGAACTGGAACCGAGAATGAGGCGCAGGTAGAGCGATATTGCACACATTAAAGGTGGAATCCAAACTTCCAACATTTTAATGAATTATACCGAGTCAAAAACAATATATCAACACAGACATACCTTTTTTGACATAACCAAAAAAACAATACAGAAGGTCTTGGATAAAACTCAGCTGTTTCCTGTTAACCATAAAGTCTTGTTCAAATAACTAAAAACTTTATGAGAAATCTGGGAGCGTAATTGCAAAACACACCTGACCCCAGCGAGAGGGGAGCGCAACCAGTTCTGTCACCTGGTGGCCAGACGCACGCAGCTGAATCACCTCATCGCGTTTCCTTACCCGTTTCATTATGAAAGAAACGAGTATTACCCATAATTTAATTCCTCCAGCGAAGAAAGTAATTTAGAAATGCGCCAGAACACTTTATAACTTCACCCATTTCAATGCGAAAAGAAAGCGATTCAAGAGCTATCGATAATGACAACTTGCAATTATCATCTCAGGCAATTAATTTCTATGAGAGTCGCTGTCTCGATTAGTAAAACGATGCAGCATTATTTTTTGTACTTACAATACTTTCTATGACGATTTGATGATGCAAAATAGGAGTGATTCAGTATTATTATATGATATATCGAAAGTTTCATGACTGAATGTTACTGGGAGTGATTTTTTAGAAATAACTCTTCTGATTTCGTATCCTGTATTTTTTTTATTATATTCCCTTCTACTTTATCCCTTTACATATCTTCAACTTGATTCATCCCATTGATATTCTAAAGAGGTCTGTGGTCAGAAATTCTTGAGTAGTTCATGATTCATCGTTCATACGTATACCATGGTAATTTTTAATCCCTTCAAAATTTATATTTACTATCAATGTATTCTATGGCTTAAAGTTTCGTAATCATTGTATTTTATTAGCGTTATCTCATAAATAATATGTTTAATATTATACCGTGTTTCTGGTGTATACTGTAAGGTGCTTTCGGCGTGTTATGCTCATTAATTCCGTTCGTTGGCGTGAGGTGTACGTATGTAATCTCTGACCTTAATCTAAAATAGCCTAGATTTATGCACCACCTGAATTTTGTGAGTTCTTAGGTACTATTTAAAAATTTATTGGCGCTCTATGCTAGCACTTGTATATTTAAGAAGAAGAAAAAAATAAGAAAATTTTTTCATAAAGATGTGTCATAAAAAGGTTTTACGTCATTATGTTGCAAATATATCATAGTCATCGAATATGATAAGAGTTGCTTATTATTAATTATCTTGTTTCCTCTTTGGTCTTGTGAACGTCGTAAAAAGCAATGAATTATCTATCACGAAAGGGATTAAATAACGCAACAAAAATAGATTTTCCCGGATTATCAGTAGATTTTCGCCTTCATATTATAAAGATTGTTTTTATATTGAATGCCTACTTAAAATGACGTGTGCGATTTCGAATGAACTAAAAAATTACTAAGCCAAGTCAAAATACTAGGGTATACAATTTCGTGTTGAATCTTTTCCTCCCCTTCAATCTCTCTCCCTATTAATCTTATGCCGTTTTCTAATCTATCAGGATATAGCGAAGTCACTCAGCTAAACGCTTTGACGACAATACTGATTTTTACATTAAAACTGCTATCAGAAAGACATGTAATTAAGACCTTTCTTGGGTTAACGCAGACATCTTTTAAAATATAATGGCTTGAACGTGAGAGTTTCGTTGTGGTGTTTTCCAAATTGAAATGATGTTATATTATGTAAATAAATCTTAAATGGATATACATTCTCCCACGGTCTGGATCCTGGGACTCGACGGTTATGAAAAGAATTTGCAAAAGAGCATGAGAGTCACGAGTGATCACCATGGCATGGACCACATAAACCATAGATACAGAGTAAGAAACGAAATGGTAATAAGGAGAAAAGGTGATCTTAAGTATTCAACAGTAAATATTAGCACCAAAATGTGACCCAGTGACATGACCAGCATTAATGACCGTGAGCACGATTGTGAAGCTTATATTATTGTGTTTAGGTTAATTAAATTCATTCTCACAAATTTTTACTTTCATCCAATCTGGGAATTAAGATTTCTATTGTACCATGAAAATTTTTACATGTTTAATTTTTTAGTCTATAGGATTAATTAATTTTAAAATCAAACTGTAATTATGTAAAACCGCTTTATCTAAACTCAGAACTATTTAAATAAGAATAATATTAATTTCATTTTTAACCGACTTCAAAAAAGGAGCAGGTTCTATGTTTCATTGTATGTTTTTTTTTTTATTCCAAATAATCGAAGGTACTATACCTAGAATTGTTGTTTGAACTGACGTGAAACGTGAATACGATGATAACGGATTCAAAAATATTTATCTATCCCCGAAACTAAAGCGGTTAAATATCAATTAAACTTTTTAAAAATCCACGCAATCTATTGAATCATTTTTTTTTTAAATGAGACCATCTTAGAAATATTAACTTATACGTTTACTTTGGCATACTTCTCAAATTCATTGTTCAAGTAAAAAATATTAGTTCAATTGGTCACACACGAAAACAATAGTAAATTGAGCATTGTGCTAGTGCACACTTAGCTTTTGTTATTATAATTAAATGTAACTTCATATAAATCTTCCGATAAATTGAAAACTTCGAAATTTATGACAACGCTCCCCCTGGCTCCAGGCAATAATTCTGTTTGTTTAATGTTAGCTTGTTTGGGTCAAGGATATTGTTGTAACTTCTATAATACAGTTGTTACTTGACATTTTACTGGTGTTTTTATTAAACAACTTAACAACATTATAGACAAGTCACCGAATATTCATATTAAATTACCGTATCTTACATTTAATTTCATATCAGATAAGGACTTATAATTAATTAACCTGATAGATGCATTTGTGCCTTGTTTTGATTGAAAATTAACATTTTCCTTTGCTATTATATTTCAAAAGGAATTAAAAGTAGTAACCTTATAGTAATAGCAACCTTGAAAGTATAAAAATTTCTGCAATAAGGCCTACTTGTTGTAAATTTACTCTGTTAATTTATTTGTATATTGCAAACAAAACGAAAATGATTAAAGTTTAACTAAGTTGTATAGTCTCCACAGACTTGAAACTGTAACGTAAATATCATTCAATTAGCAAACTCGCCGTAATTATTACTCAATTGGGTCAAAGTTTAAAGACCGTTAAAGTAATTAATGTTACACCAAAAGTATTTGTTTGGTAACAAATTATTCACCAAGTCGACACCAAGTACAGGTCCCCATTCTATGGCCCTTGACATTTGTCCGACAAATATTTGAACGATACTCACAAGGACGCCAAAGAAAAAAATGTTTATTCTTGCCCTCGACACGGACGGTCCACTGATTTCGTATATTTTATTTACTACTCGAGAATAATTGCAAACGTTCTCTGCAAAATGAAATTGTAAAGGTGATATAATTTATTTTTATGTACATTCCCAAGATTTGTTTCAATATTTCCAAAGCATTCGTTGCCGATGTTGATAAAACCGTTACTAAAGGATATTTTACAACTAATTTAAGTATTGTTTATAAGTTTGTACTTCTCAACATTAATTATGGCCAAGGGCAAAGTAAAACTTGTTTTGATTGAATATCTAATTAATTACAATCACTCAATCAAAAACTCATAACTATTGTCTGCAGGTTTAACATAGACATTAATATCTCGAATGCCTTGACTAAACACATTACAAATCTTATCAATACTTATTATGTAAATCACAATGTATGGTACAGTCAAGTGTACGTTTACACTTGCAGTACAATTTTGGCTCTTGTGACATAGAACTTAAGAACGGTACAAAGTCCAATATGTAAAGGTCAACCTGCTCTTGACTGTACTCTTGTCAATTTGCATAATTCAAAACAAAGCCGAACAGGCACCTTGCAGGATAGTACAAGTTTTCAAATGCTAGTTTGGTGTACGTTGATTTACGATTTGCAAAGCATTTGATAATAATAAACTAGACAACCCAATCTCAATATATCTATTGATACACACACCAAATATCAGCTAAGTAATGCAAAATGATTGCAAGAGATAGGATGGCCAACCGTTTCGGGCGCAATTTGAACAATATTGAAAAATTTCCCATCGCTTTTACTTGTATTTTCCGGGACTTTGAATTCAAATATCCAAATTCCCATTTACAATATTAGTAGAATTTTATATAATGGATACACAAAGTATAAGATCAAATCGTGTACCATATAAAATGTTAAACAAGTCTAAAAGGGGGTTACGGGAAGACGATAATTCTATTAAATCGTGACTATAATACTGTTGTCATTTTATTAATACCGTAGTCAGTACTGTTAACGTCTTAAGTTCTTATGTAACCCATTGTGTCGTGCCATAGCCTGGGGTGTACCAGCAAAAAGGTATAACGTTTTGCAACGTGACGCTGCAACCGACTTTCTCTTGATATCTTGATATTTCTAGAATTATTTGATGCGGTGTTACTTGTACCTGTGTTTATACTAGATCTACTCTTTATTTTAATCATCAGTATCCTCAATATTCAACTTCTAATCATTATAATGTTCAATATCTCTTAATAATATTGCTTTTAGCAATGCACTACCCTGTATAATATCTGTATCTAATGTATTATTTTGTTTGTTTATTTCAAATAAAGGATTTATCTTTTCAATATTTCTTCCCATCTATATTTTGATGGGAAGCCTGGTTACCTGAGAATCAGTATGTTCTCCGTCTAATATTATTTATTCATATCTGTCAACTGAAATATGTACAAAATTTGCAATTAGAATTGTATGTATGTACAATGGATGGTATAGGTAACGTATGTAAAAAAGTGACGAGGATAACAAATTTTTGAGTAAAATGAAATGAACTTACTACCAGTACCAACCCACCAGAAAGTGGGATAAAGGTATAATGAGTTTGAAACAAAGTAAGTTAATTAAATGTTGGTCGGTTAAAGGCTAAGAAATGTTTTCAATTTAGATGATTTTGGACATGAAACATTATCTGGACATGACTCAGAATTCTATTTTTGGTCGTTAGTAGGAGGTACTTGCTTTGTCAACAAGACACAGACTCGAGTCCTGTGACATTGATATTGACCGAGGTGAGGTCATTGACATATTACGTAGCTTTGTATACGAACATTGTGTACATAGCCTAAATAAGACTTCTTATGAGAAGTAATGGATATGTATAGACATCGCTACTCGATAAAGTTGACAAGAGAAATAGTAAGACACGCAATGTATACATTTGCAATTGCAAAGGTTATCTGTTCTATTTCTTTGTTCTATAGATAGATTGAACCTTGAAGAAGGACAGATACAATTATTTTAGTTGAACTCAAGGTTTCATCTGATATAAAATAATTTATTAAAACATTTTTAGCTAAGGGCGTAGAAGTGCTAACGCTGTCAACAACCATTTCAAACTAAAGATAGAAATACCTTGAAGCTTACAAGATACTCGTCTTATGCTACTTTATTTGTCAAAAAGGCATTGGCATAACTTACTTTATTTGTCAAAATGGCATTGACGTCGGCTTCAAAATCTTTTCTATCTTTAAAGGTAACGGTCTTCTTAATTAGGTCTGCGTGGTATTTATTTTGGTCAACTCCACACAGACCTAATTAAGAAGACCGTTCCTTGACGGCCACTATCTTGACTTAATGCCTGTCATCTATTTGACGGCTCATGGAGAAGCTCGATATTTTTCAAACCTATCCAAATATTGGTTAGAGTCGTCCTCGCTTAACGTGTTCATTTAGTTCGACACGCGCAATGATGCCATTGGGCTTCTCAGACAAGCACTAAATGAAACACGTTTGAGTGATAACGGTTTCTATACAAAACCTTTGTAACAAACTCAAATGACCACTTTTGAAATATTTAGAAATAAGTGAAAATAATAGCAAAATGTTAACAACCTTGTGACGTAAAAGAGAAATTAAGACTTAAAAAGGAAACAGCTACTTTCATTCATCTTTGTCTAATATTTGCTTACTCATCGGACGTATCACGTCACTTGTTACCTCCGCTTGTTATGAATTGAATAATACTATTATTAGAATTCTGCTATCGGTTTTATTTTCGCGTATTTTTATAGGAAATTGTGTATTACAAAAAACAAAGATTCCACACTATAAATGGGGGCCAAAGGAAGTTACTTCGCTCAAGGCATTTCTATCGCCATTCAGCGAGGTAACGCTGCAAGCGTTTTGGGTACCTTGCAAGTAATATAATATTTATCTGTGCCTTGGTCTTTTTAAATAATTGTTTTCGACAGTTTTATTGGTATACTGACTTTATTGTTTACTCTAAGGACTTTTTCATTTCCTAAAAAATCCATATAACTAACATGAAAAATATTAATTACCGAAAATAGTTTAAAATAGAAAATATTGTTCAAAACTACATATGTTTATTGTATCTTTTTAATTTTACTTTTAACCATAGAAATGCGAATTATTTATCGATGAAGTACTAAATCTCTTATATCGAATCGTCCATTAACTTAAAGCCCCTCAAAAATTGCTTTGTTAAGATTAAACGGTACGATTTCTTTCAATACCAATATTTATATTGATCCAGGCTACCTCTTTGTACACCCGTCTCCTACATATTGCGATCCTTTCTAGTACCTTCCATACCAATAAAGGTGTGCTGCTTCAGATATTGGCTGATCTTATTCAAAGCCTTTTCATAATTTATTACGCATTGTATTAAAATAAATATTTAAAAGAAAACGCGATTCAAAACCTCAAAATGTCATCAATAAACAACTAGAAAAGTGCTGATATTCATCATACTATGTTGTTGACAATAGCTAAAAACAATGGATGAAGTCACTGATCAAAATTGGATCATCCATTTGGGAGCTACGGTCAGATAGACAGATACACACGTCAAACTAATAACACTCTTTTTGAGTCTGGGATTAAAAAGAATTAAAATTACGTAAACAAACGTAGGTACTTGTTATCAAGCTAGTCATGCTAGTAATCTCGATGTATTGTTTTCATCGTACTATGTATTATTACTCGATGTATTGTTTTCATAAAAGCAGGTTTAATGCCTTTTACTGATTAAAGTAATAATTATTATTCTAGGCACTAGCGTTATTAAAAACATATTTATTTATTCGAACAACGAAACAAATTCTGAAAATATCTTCATAAATTTATTTATAGGTGTAAATAATGTATGCAAACAGCGTTGATTAAATTAATGAACGTAGCACACTAATGAGCACATACCCTTATAAGTCAGCCTGTTCCTTTTCTGACTCATTTGACTGTCAGTCACGTAGACCAATGGGACAGGTTGATAAAAAAAAAGTTATCGTGTGGGATTTGGGGCATTCACTTGATGCACCTACGCGAGTTATAAACCTTTTAGGTGCTTTTAGTGTTCCAAACGAATGCTCCATTGCTTATTGTCAATCTGAAGTCGTCGTTGTTGATCCTGGGTCCACCTCTATTTCAACATGGCAACAGTGGTGAATTCATTGTAAAACATATAACAAACAACAAGCAAACCAATCCACTGGTTTAGGCTTGAGAAAAAAACTCAAAGTGGCTGAAGACTACATGTTCTCAATATTATAGTCCGCCATTATGGTAAGTGTGTACTTGTCTAATTCAACCTATATGCAATAGACTGAAAGCAAATAAATCTAGACTAAACCGAAAACAAAGATCGTGGGAGTAAAGAGATCAAGGGTAGCGAACTAGATATCTTTGCAGCGCCTTGCAATATTCTACAAACAATATCGAGCGTTTCAGTGGAAACAAAATAAATTGTTTCATACAAACAAACAGCTTGTTAAGAATTTTGTTTAGCAATGTATAGAAGATAAACTTGACTTGTTATTGGCATATTTTTGTTTACTGCTAACATTATGTAACTAAAGACTTCAAAACAAAATATTAAATTTGTTTCTTTCAGTTAACATTACACTAATAAACACGCAACTTTATTTTATATTTCTGATTTCACCTTTGCTGCGTAAGGCTAGAAACAAATTTCCTCGGCCTCTTATGTATCGTCTGACGTGTGAATAAAATCAGAAGCATTCAGGTTTCATAGATTTAGTATGATTACAGACGCATTAGTAAAGTGTGTTTGTTTGACTATTTACCTGAAGAGACGCATTCTCGATAGGAGTCGTGTCACACGACAATTTATATCCACATCACACCAGAACGCTTTTATTTTGCACTTCAATATTCAATTCGCCTTACACAACACTGGTTGTAGCGTATGCACCATAGTTTTTTAGGCAATGAAATGGTATGGTTAAAGGAAAGCGCAAGATAAACAGGAAAACGCATTGATAGCTATTGATGTGCGTGCACATCCCCGCCGTCTTGTTGCTTTAGAAACGCACCAACACAACACATCACAGAATGAGAAGTATGTTTATAGCTTTACATTTAAACTTGCGGTGACAATGAATTTCAACAGAAAGTAGAATTCTTCTTTTGAATGACCCCAACGGTAAAGACTGGAAGTAATCGTAAAAGTTAATCTATATTCAGAGTAACGCGCCGGCAGTCACGTCTGCAGTCTAGTACGCGAGTAGATTACAGTATGCCTATTCATTCACAAAATGACCGATAGCTATACGAACCTCAACAAACGGCACTGTATACCGCTTCACTCTTGTAATTAACAAAGACATTTTTATTATAAAGGCTTTCACCATTATAGTAAAATAATGTTACTTAGGCCGTAGTCACGAGTCCTATACACGCCGTTGGACGCCTATAACGTCACGTTCCGTGCGTCCTGTCGTAATACTTAGCCTAGAAATGTAGTGATGTGGTCTCCATTAGACGCTGATTTCGGCGGATTAACGTCTTATATCTAACAGTGTGATGTTTACGCTGAAGTTAGACGTTGTTTACAAGATCTATAATATTATAACATAGTCTAACTAAAAAGACAGAGCAGTGAGCTACTTCATGAATATCAGACAGCCGTCATTCTGTACTCCTCCGATTCGAATGAAATATATGTCTAATAGTGGCTTATGCCCTATGTACTACAAAGAATTAGAGAATAAATAAGGAAAAAAAGAAGAAACTTATGATTTGGATAAATAATAACACTTAAATAATTTCCGTAAATAGTAATTGGAGTGTTGGAAATAATTTTAAGTATACGTAAGTAAAACTAACGTTATAAATAGCATGGGTTTGGATTTATACGTATGACGTTCGTGACTCTAAATGTAATTCTGTATTGGCGTGGTTCCACCCACTCTAGAAAGTAACGTTAGCGGTACACTCCGGAATGTTAATGGTTCCAGCAATTATTGTTGAGAGCACGACTCGATGAGATGGGCTGGGGGACATTTGGGATAACATGAAAAGGGTACAAGTATGGAACCCGAAGAATTCATTATCTGTACTGTTTTACTACAATATACGACTAACACAGGTGACACACGCACGGCTATAGCCGTATTCCAAAAATCGTCCTGATAAGTTTCATATAATTATCTATCTTTGTTTGCTTTTGGTTTTTGTCTCACGTGCATTTATTTATTTATTTATTTATTATATTACACACAGATTTACAGTCTTGACCAAGGCATCTGTATGGTAGACAATAATTCATAAGAAAAATCTAAATTTAAAACCAATTGAAAAAAAAAAAAACAATAATAACAACGAATATTAATATGATTATGAATGAGGTGTAGGTTATATCAATTTCAGACCAAAAAAAAATCAAAATCAAAATTAAATTAAATTACAATTAAAATCAGATTCAAAGCTATAAAAATTATAATTAAACCGAAATTATTATAAAATTTATTAAACACCAAAATTAAATTATAAAATCAATCGCACTCAAATATGTTAACACTCTATTAAAGCATGATAAAACATACCCTAAGTTCAATAAACTAGGGCTGAATAATGTAATTGAATTTATGATATACTAGCGAATGCCCGAAATACCGTTATTCTTATTCCCGGACTGATATTTCGAATAAAACTATGTTATTATGTGTTAATCCAGTTTATGAACTGTAAACCAAATTTACATCAAAACATGTCAAACCGTTTTTGCGTGAAAGGAAACATCCATCAATCAATTTACTTCTTATTTAAGTATCTAATTTTAATCATTACAATAACCTTCGTCAATCAGAAAATTTAGATGTTTTATACAAATAAAGTCCATTACTTCGAGTTTATCTTGATTTATTATGAATCGTCGACATCTGACTAACCGGACTTGTGACAGACAAGGTATTACTAATCATTATTATTTTCAAGTCCCTTATCCCTTCGGGACAAAGAACTCGTTATACAAAATTATATTGTTCCTAATGCCTTTCCTTTTTGAATTTATGACTGTTGCGAAGGTAAAAAATGACACTAAACACCTTAGAGATTTCTTTCTGTGTTGCTAATACTTTTACTTGGCTATCATTAATATCCGTTGTCTGGTAGTCTGGTACCTTTAACACGAGCAAGTTAAAGCCTAGTTTACTATGGGACCAGCTAGGTTACTCTGCATAGCAATCGCGATTTTAATTTCAATTCTGTCCTAATTCGTACCATTGCAATTTTATACTACACACTATTTGGTTAGCATACAATCCGATTTCATATAGTTTAGTATTTAGTTAGCGCTAGTTTAGCTGTAAAGAGTACTTAAAATTAACAATCCAATGGCGATCGTGCAGAATTATCTTCAAGAGTAAGGGGGCAGGTGGCGCTGAGTGAAATGTGAAAAAAAAATTTTTTGTATTATGTTATGTTCATGCAATAGTAGACTCTATGTTGGTGAACTAAATAAATAAATGTATTTCTGCAAATTATCGTACCATACCATTTACTCCACATCTACTAAAACCATAAACAGATTTGTATATTTGTTTGTAACAAATAAATTCTACTGGACTGATTTGAAAAATTCTTGCATCGTTGGAAAGCTAGACTATCCCCGGGTGATATAGGCTATAATTATATATTTTTTTTAATTAGAGATTCTTAGCAAAACCCGTGGAAAGCCGGGGCGGGGCGCTAGTATCTGAATAAGTTCGTAACCTTGTACTCGCTTAATGCCTATGGAAGCAAGCTATTGTGCATTGGCAAACTGATGCATCCGCTCTCAATGCAAACCAGTTCACATCACCGCATTGATTACAAACATCCATACATCCAACGAAATGACGCGAAAATATAACTTCCGATAATCTGCGACCTCGCGATTCGGTAACTTCACTAATTAGTTTTACCTTCGCTCTAAGTACACAATGACCTTTTCTCACCCTACATCTACAGAAATTATAACAATGGAATCTTTTTGTCAGAAAGGGACAAAAGTCAGCCAAGTACTTGAATGTACTTAATATCCGCAATTTATATATACGACCTCAGAAGTATATAAGATGCCTTACCAAACAAACGCATTGGTAGTGCCCCTGGAGTTGCTGATGTCCATAGGCGGCGGCGGTGACCACTTTCCATCAGGTGGCCCGCTTGCCTGCTTGCTGCCGTATAACATTGAAAAAAAAACATTGTAATTTTAGTAACTGACTGACGTAGTAGCTGCTACAATGAATAATGAAATTTTACACAGAATTGGCCACTGTGTCGTGAATGGCATTGCATTTTTGAAATTTCCTATGGGAACGAGAACACTGCATAAATAAAACCGCTGGGTTTTGCTAGTATTATAATAAAGTATTTTAATATAGAGTAAAAGAAGGATAAAGTAGATATTAGGTTTCAATATTTCATTATTAGTTTTACCTTTGCTCCAGCTACATCTTCCTTTCCTCATCCATATCCCACAGAAATTATAACAATAGAATAAATGAGGGAAAATGCTTCATACACTATTCATGTGTCTCGCATTTGAACAAGGGGTTATTGATCTGAAAATATAAAAGGTTTTCTCTATTGTCTTAAACGGCTACGTTTGTAAAATGAAACAAGCTGAACGTGCCCAAGTGGCCGTCTATACATTTAATGGTTAAGCGCTGGGGAAACCCAACGACGCAATATCAATAGGGTTTTATCCCTTAATTCTATGACAGTGAAATTACGACCGACGATTTGTTCTTCGTAGGTGTTTCAACAGATTATTTTTTTTTTTTTTTTATACCACAAAGTTGGCAAACAAGCATACGGCCCGCCTGATGGTAAGCATCACCGTAGCCTATAGACGTTTGCATGCAATACCGAGGATATCACTCACGCGTTGCCAACCCTCCCAACCCCCCCAAGTGCAGTTCTGGAGACCTTACTACACCGTAGAAACACAACATGGCCGAGACCAATGCTATTTGGCTACGATCTTCTGTAAGGTGGAGGTACTTCCCCAGACGGGCTGCTCCGATTTGAGCGGATTATCCGCTGTGCCCTACCTCTCTTGATTTAAGTAATGTTTTTGAAATGCTATTGTTAGGTTTATTATTTCTCTTCTTGGTCATAACGCTATTGATAGAACGGTCTTGATCGTTCATTTCATATAGAGACCTGCCGGGCTAACATGACAAACGCGACAAAATTTTCTCGCTCCGCTCTGCCAATAGCGTATCTCGGTTATGTCTACGGTAGACAAAACAGGCATTGCTATTGGCGAAGAAGCTTTGTCGCGTGATAGAAACTATCTCGAGTGTAAGCATGGTAGACTGGCTGGACTAAAGCATGTAATGCGCCTCACAAAATCTCGTCATTACTGATAATATTAATATCAATAATATTAACCAATCTACGTTCTGAATAACTTTTATATTGGAGTTATTTAATTATTTTCAGCCAAAAACACAAGTACCTCCTGTTGCCTATAAATTTACTGACATGTCCATTGTGCATTCGGTCCCACATGTCTCCGAAAGATTCATGGCAACCCTACATTTATGGGATCGGATCGGGGCCACTCGAGGTTTATTTTTGAACCAATTTTGCTTTCATTGTGATATCGATATCATGTACCCGTTCCCTCTTCAATATAGCCGCGATTAGCTAATGGACGGTATGATTCAATCATTATGACTTTATTGCTAACGTTTATTTCTTTTAAACTCGTTTCGCAACTATAGGAAAATAATCAATTTTAAACTCTACCAGAGTTTCACAAAAACATTTTTAAATTAAAGACTCATCGAATACCTAAATAAGGATCTCGGTTTTTTCTTGAATTTGTCAATGACAGCATTAGGTTTATTTTGTCATTGTTTTTAAATTAATTTTAGAAAAAATACGCATTATTGAAATGTATGTTTTACAAGAGATACAATTCTATGTAAATCATGAAGATTTTCTATTAAAGAATTACTGAAGATTCATGAATTATATTAAGAAATATATTTTTTTAAATTCTATTTATATATTTCCCATGTAAGTTTCCCAATAAAACACTGCCCTAGAAAAATCCAATTTCCCGGAATATGAAAATTCTGTTACAAGATGAAACTTGTACCCGAGGGAATAATTTCCTATTTGTTTTGATGCTTTCGCGACGTAAAATATCACTGGTGACATTGAGGCGGTCTAAATCGAGTGCTGAGAGGGTAGTTATTTATAATTTCACGCCTACGATCTAGAGCTATGCTTTTATGCCGTCATTCAATGGGAATTTTCTATTTAGGACCCATATGAGACATCTGTAGCGTTACGGGAATTCCTAGATTGTTGCGAAGCATTGCGCATACGCGTAAAAAGTAATGTTCACCAAACAATTGTTTAGAATTAGTTCCACCAACACAAAATGCTCCCTGACTTTGTAAATTCGCTATGTTGTTTATAAAATTAGAAATGTTATGTAAATAAATTGAAACGTCATAAAATAGAGAAAATAAATAACGCCTGAAATCTGCCTGCTGTTTTCCAGCTTAGCTTAGCTGGAACCGTGAATGCGTAGATTCTGATATTTGAATGAAACAACGCTGTCGAAACTCCACCAACCTCCACATCTCACAAAGAGTTATTCATACGACTTTCGGTTCGCTCTACAAGATTTTGTTGTAACAAATTGTTGTTACGCGGTTATAATGCATCCTCAATGATAATAAGTTTAATTGTGCTCATTTTACTGAAACAGAGAGTAATAAAAACTGGCTTTGTTTTAATTTCCCAGAGACCAGACACAGCAGCCACTCACTGCTATCTCATGTATTTAACAGCAATTAATTTCTATCTAACAAGTAATAATAAACACTTACAGAAGTTAATTGTTCTAAATAGATACAAAGGGATCGTTTAATTCAGTTAACAGCGTTTTAAGAAAATACTACATCTATATTAGTATTTGTTACTGTCGAAAGAGAAACAAACAAAATATATACTTACATTATAATAATGAATTTTAATATCCTACTTCCTTACCTTACTTTCTGATGTTTGTTGTGAGTTCCACGCCCCAGTTTCAGTTACTCCCCCAGGACGACAATAAGCTTGGCTGCCTTAATAGTCAATCGTCTACATTCTTGATTCTGACATTACATAGACTAGACACAGGTGACACAGCGGTGGTAATGTGTCTTGCCTTGTCCCGAAAATTCAAAAAAAAAATTAAAGAATATTTAAAAAGATCGAATTCGCAGTTTGTTTTCGTCGCGTTTCGCGTCGCATGAACAAAATGTCTCTTACAAAGAGTTCAATATAGCATGCAATGGATCGGCAATGCGCGTTCTTTTACAGAAAGTTACCAAAGGAACCGCAACCATCGAGTATGTCTAATTATGACCCGCGTCCATCCTTTGATTCGCGAGATTTAAACAATGTAAAACATCACGATACAGACGAGACAACGAGTATATGTGGTAATGAGGTCATTTTTTGATTTATTTATCAAACTGTCAACATTATTATAATTTCATACTCAAATTACATTTTCAACAACAATTATAATTGTAAATTTTCATACTGTGAGAACTTTTGTACACAAACGTACGTATCCCACGACCACACATGCAAAGTCATCGTCCATCATTCTAAAATCACATGTAGTTTTCGTCATGTCTTTCGTAGGTATGCCACATCAATCATTTCAAATCCAATTTAGGTGCCACGAGTGTGCCATGGACAACAATTTGATTATAACGTTTTTAATTATAAAGTGTATGATATGAAAGGTAGTCATTATATGTGAAAATTATGTATGTCCGTTCACACGGAAAAATGTTGTGTCTCATTAGACAAATCTTTTGTCTTCCAGCGCTGCCTTTGATCAGCCCTCTGCCTTCACCTATTTGGTACACTAAATACACAATATCTAGGTAATTACTTTTCTAGGTAGCTTTAATCTAAGTCAGGAAAGTTACTAAAGACAATATTCATTCTAGCTTTGAAAAATATGAAACGGCTATCTTTTTTTGAAGTGAAAACTTCTTTAGCGGGGCTTGGCACTTTTTTTAGATGGGTAAAAAATTAAAAACTCGCGTCAGATCCGTAGCCTGATCGAAAAAGCGTAAGATTATAACCATTCCAAAATATTCAAAAATGCACAACGTTGATGTTTAAGTTTTTACTTCTGCCGGCACTCCCGGAGTGCAACCCGTCCCTTTTTTTTTGTTTATTTATTTATTTACCTATCTTTTCTCAATGGTAAGCAAAAATGACCCAAAGCACTATTGCAGAGACAACTGGCAGACACCCTTTTGAACTACAAATTTGCCAACTACTAATTGTTGACCCATTTAAATATGTATTGTACTCATTTACAACTTCTACAAAAATTTGGATGTTTAAAAATCTCGATTTTGACGCCAATTCTCGCAATTGACGCCAGAAAGACTAACGTTATTACTACACCCTACTAATTATGTCTACAAATTCGCTCATGACGACATAAGCGAAGCATACAATTAAAAAGTAGTACAAATACACAACTGTATTTGTATGATAATAACATAGTCTTTTATGTAAGACAGAACTCACTCGCGAGTGAAAATGCTCACTTAAATTACATCATTTTGGGGTCATTTAACAATTCGGTCAACCTACTTTACGTTGTACATGTCATAAAACGGTTCTAATGTATGTATACTGACCCAACAACGTTACAATCCACACTTACATACTAATATTTATAAATGCGAAAGTAGTTTTTCTTGTCGTTGAAATAGCGGGATTTCGAAGTGCTATTGTGAGAATTTTATTTGTGTATCGACATTTAAAATAATGATACTAGTCAAAATCACACTGTCATGTACTTGACTGCACACTCTTCTAAATAATGCAAATAAATGTATTGTATATTTTACTAGAGAAACCCGCGCAACTTCGTTTGCGTTTATCCCGCTTTTCAAAAAATTCTTTCTTATCGGTTGCCTACATCACACACCCAAATTCAGCCACCCAGGTCTCACGGTCAAGACAAAACATTTTCATATGTATATATGAATATTTTTCTATTTAAATACTTCTCATTACAATCTTTGGAGTGGGCGTTTATGAAATAGGCTAACCCGACCAGTGAAGTACCACCCTTATACAGAATATTGATGTGAAGCAGCAATGCGTTTCGTTCGGAGAGTGAAATATCCGAAATTCTTGTTTGCCACCTTTGTGGTATAAAAAAAAATCCAACTCCTTCCTTATACTATTTCTCGCTATATATCCTGTCTTTTCCTGTTATAGGTCGGAAACGGGTCAGGGACCCTAGAATATCCGTGCTCCATAGTCGACGGTAATCATTTAATATCAAATGATCCATATTCCTGAGCTTGTTTTACGACCACTTCCGTAAAAAAATGTTTATGTACCTATATGGGTATTTCAATACCTACAACCTCAGCCTACAACCATCCCTACAACAACACTAAGAAATATTAGAGCGAGTCGACGTAATGAGATTTCCTATAAGTGAGAAAGAGACAATATCAATATGCCATTTAACCATTGACCAATTTAACTTGAACCCTGTCAAATATTATAAATTTAATATTTAATTACTTACTGTTTATTATCGATGAATATGATTCAGTCCGCTTTATACAAAGTTAGAATTTTAGCTGTTTTCCGAGATCACAAACAGAATAAATAGTACGACGACATAATGAAATCATTTTGTTTGAATATTCACAATTTATAAAAATATTACCTGACATATGACACACTTCACTTCTCGGATGTGTCAAAATGAAATGTAATTGAATCAAAAGCACTAAGGAGTATGAGTATTGATATCAAATCGAAGAAAATTACCCACAAAATACATATTTTTCAAGAATTTCAATAAAATAAGAATCACGTCTTCCATCAATTCTCTTAAACAATTTTTATGCAAAATTTGAAGTAGATTGGACCAAGGAATCAAGTTGTCCCATAGTAACTTTACCCCCCTTTTTCACCCCCTTAGAGTTCGAATTTCGAAAAATCCTTTCTTATCGGACGCCTACGTCATATAATAGGTCCACCTGCCAAGTTTCAGATTTTTACGATGAGCGGTTTAGGCTGTGCGTTGATTCTCAGTCAGTCAGTCAGTCAGTCAGTCAGTCAGTCAGTCAGTCAGTCAGGACAAAGCATTTTATATATATAGATAGATTAGTAATCACACAAAAACGGCTAAAGGAAATTTATGTGACATGAAAATATTCACTTACCATGTATATTATTTTTTCATCTCGGGAACTCCTCTCTTTCCTATAGGAGGGGGAAATTGGAGTTGAAGAGTACATTCCAACAACCATGCATAACAAGTTACTAGCGTCCAAATCTTCGAAATTAAACAGATTAGACGTCCTATGCCTCCAAACGAAGTTAGTTAGTTATACATTAAAACAAAATATTGTTAGCTCAGTGTAAGTCTTTAAACTGTCCTAGAAGTTACGTAACATAATTACCTGACAGAAGACAAGACTTCATAATAGTGTGCAATGCACCTCGTAGATAGAGTGCAAAGGTCGGTAATCGGTAATGCTATTATGCTGGCCAGACGTCTAATAATAGTAGACAATTTCATTACAATATTACAACATCAACATTGTAACGATGCCAAACAAGAACAGACTTCAATAAGTATGCACTAAATACTATAGCGTGAATACTATAGTTTACGTACACGTGGTAACTATTAAGAAATCTGTGAACTACTGTTTGCTTGCTTATGAAGAGGTAGGTACTTTATAAACCGACTGATATGAATGCCAAATTCACTTGCTAGGCGTTATAAGAAAACATCATCGTGAGAAAACTATTTTGTCTGTTTGCACTCTTAGTTAGGTATGGTAATATAAAATACTAAGTAATACGTCATGACCTACAAATCGTTTCACTAAACCATCGGGAATTTTATTTTTATAAAATTGGATAGCCTTAAGAAATTCAAAGGATTTCTTTGGCGTCGGCAACTGATGCCCCTGTTGTTACAAACAAGCGTCGTCCGCGATGTTCACTTACCATCAGGTGGGCCGTAAGCTTGTTTGCCACCGGCATGGTATAAAAAGAAAACTTTCTCACATTTACAAATCATGTCAAGTACAGATCAGATCAAAGATTCTAATAATTATATGTATAAAATCTAGAAAATTATTAGGTCTTCTTGATGTCTTATGGACGATGAATTATTCAATGTAATCTTGAAGTGATCTAGGCTGTTAGTGCGATAGCCGTAATAGATTTGAAGCAAATGAGCGAACGACTATTACGTTAATTAAAAGCACATGTACAACGCGAATAAATAAATGATGATTATAACTGTATTTAGATACACAAGATTGATTTAAATACTAATTAATTATAGAGCTTAGCAAACAGACAGATGATTATAGAGACCGAAAAGATGTCACGAATTTTGCTTTAATTAATAAATTTAAAAAAAAAGATCATGTCTAAAATGTCTAGTATAAAGTATGATTTGTTAATCTATAAATACTAAAATAAAATTATAAAGAGGAAAGTTTTAATTCTTTGTTTGAATTTAACAAGCTCCTAAATTACTGGACTGATTTAAAAAAATCTTTCACGCACCGTCTAAACCTTCCCCGAGTGACATAGGCTTCAAAAATTTTTGTGATTCTCACTGAAATCCGTGAGAAGCCGGGGCGAAATAAAAGTCAATATCTCGCCTAAACTGAGCAAAAAAATGTTTTTGAATTACCTTTAGAAATCGTAGGAAAGAGTATCACGTGTCCAACAGTATGCGCATCAGATGTCGTAAAGCATGCGCATCCGGAGTGGATAATCAAAAGGCAATTTCACACCCGCTCTGTGGCAATAAGGAAACATTACTACAACATTCTGTCATAGAACCGTATAATGCTGAGATTGCATTTACTACAGAGAAATTCCTTTAGATATTAAGAAGTAGTGCCGACCCAAAATTCGTAATCGAAATACTACTTTATGAAATGTATAGAAAAATATCATGATGATCCCTCAATAAGAAATGCCATTTACGTCGAAGTGCTGGTAGGATTAAAATTGAAGTATTTCCTATAAATATACTTGCAATTTTTTTTATTATTATTATTATTTTCATGTCCGATTTATTTTTATTTTCATGTCCGATTATTGGATAAAGGAAGAAAACAGTACCCCAGAATTTTGGAAGCAACGCGTATAAGATTCTAGCGTTTAAAATCTAATAAGTAACAAATTATGTTCACACTCTCTTAGATAAATAAGGAAGTACTTTATACCCTTATTTCGCATATAATGGTGTGAGATTGCATCTGTGTAGAAATACCGAGCAAGGAATATTACGGAATTCTGATGGTACGGGTTACCGTCACCTGGTAGTAAATTACGACTAAAATGCGAGGAACTACATGTTCGTATAACTCAGTAAAACAACAGATTTATGTAGAGGTACCTGAAATTAATATTACATAAATATATATTATGGTAAAGTTTTTTTTTTACAAATCACACAGTTTGAGCTAGCCCCAAAGTAACATATTTAGATAGAATATGGCGGTAATTATAATTTCTACCAGCGCAGCGACACAGCCATTGCTATTTGAATTTGCTCCTAAATCATATTATTTAATAGAATCCCGTTGTTAATTTTCCCTTTAATTTTAATGGTTAATCTCCGGGATAACAACTATCCTGAGTGTTAATCCAGAATAATTTACCTGTATGTAAATTGCAAGTTCTATCACATATTTTTTTTTTGTACGTATACTAACTAATAACGTATTGGGACTGCGATTTACAATATCAAAAATCATTTATTTATCATTATAATTTACATATGAGCATTTGTCTTCTTATAAAATAACCTAAACCTAATATTATTTGAGTCCATAAAAGTTGACACAATATTTTAGTGTCTTTCCAAGTTGGGTAGCTCTAGAGACTCTAAATATAATGTCTATGTACGTTCGCCGTTCGTGATCGTGTCATACAACATTATTATTAAAGGAGGCTACATGGACCCAAACTCCTCTGACCCAAACTACTGTATTTCCTCTTTTACCGAGCTATTTTGTCAATTCTTTGTTATGAAATATGCCATATGGACATAAATTTGTCTGAACATTCGTTTTCTTTTTCTATTTTTAGAGGTTATTGTTTAAGTTAAAAGTGAGGCCGCTTTTATGGAAGTGATCAAGAAACGTTGAACGTTTATGTATTTTTTTACAGATAGCTTGTCTAGAAAATATCAGAACAGTGTGAAGCCTAAATGAAGTTTCAATTAACATAACTGTATAGGTTAAGTAACAAATTGAACACCTTTTTACGTGTAATCATGAACAGCCGAGGTAACTGCTACCGTTTTGATAACAATAAATTGTAACAATAAATTGGACATCTCTATGTAAAATTTATATAAATACGGCAAGGTCTTCCGTTAATCCTAACAAACGGAGACAATCTATCCCACAAATAAAACGCCAAACACACGCATTTTATTTCTAAGATACAATACTTTCCTGAGTCGGTCATAAGTCGTAAAAAGGCTATTTTCTACTGGCAGGCAATAAAATTCGTCTTTCATACGTTATATTATATCCCCAGCTTATCTTAAAGTTGTGTATTTAGGGTTAGCGAGTCTGAAATTATTAATGTGTAACTAAATAATGGGAATAATATAGTGGGTTTTATAACACTTTGAAGTAGATTTATTAAATCCAATAGGCTCTACCACTGTTTAGTTTAAATATTCTTAACGAAATAATACATTTTAGTATTTATCTCTTCTCAATTTAAGAGCTGTGCCCTTGTCGGTGCAGCCTGTCTGTCTTGTGCCAGCTCTTTCACCTATCTACATATTTATAACTAGCTTTTTTTGCCCGCGACTTCGGCCGCGTGAAGTTCCGGGCCCGTTCCCGTGGGAACCACATTGAATTTCTGGAAAAGCTATAGCCTATGTCACTCCCTGATAATGTAGCTTTCTACTGGTGAAAGAATTTTTGAAATCGGTCCAGTAGTTTCAGAGCCTATTCAAAACAAACAAACAATCAAATCTTTCCTCGTTATAATATTAGTATAGATTTATTATAACAAGTATTTTTATTAAGGTAAAATTCCGTAGTCGACTTCAGACCGCAGACAGCAGGAGCGGACCGCAGACAACACTGTAGCTTTACGAAATTACTTTCGTAGCTGGCTACAATGTCATCGTATGTGGCTACAATTATGAAAATAATTTCTTAGAACTACATAGAAACCAGTAGTGTAGCCTACGGTCTGCCGCTACGCTGTATGCGGCTGCGGTCTATCGTCCGCTGCGGTATTATTTTTTACTTGACAAGTCAGTAGCCGTCAACTGGCATCAACTATGTGTAGTTAATACCAATTGGAAACACCAGAAAAAAAGACCTGGCAACAGATGTAACATATACAACAACTGAAGAATAATCTTGTTCAAATAATGTTTGATATCTCTGCTAAGTAATAATGAATTTTACATAATAATACTTACAAATTATTCTAAGTATACTAATAGCAATATCACGTTGTGTCACGTCTCACGTCCGACATTATAAACGATTCTGAAATGTTATCTAAGTTTTAATATTCTAGGTTGTTGAGTTTACTGATAACCCTATGAGGATAACAGGTTAAATTGATTAACCTGTTAACGCTATTAATACTTTATGATATTCTCACGATGGAAATTCTCGACATGTTGCGTAGATGGTTACATAATATAAAAATCAATAGGAAGAGAAAACTTATAATATTTTGAAAATTTTCATGTTTGTTTTGTTTCTACCATTTTTATAACACACTAGCTTTTTTGTCCGCGACTTCGTCCGCGTGAAGTTCCGCACCCGTTCCCGTGGGAACCACATTGAATTCCGGGATAAGCTATAGCCTATCCCACTCCCTGATAATGTAGCTTTTTACTGATGAAAGAATTCTTGAAATCGGTCCAATAGTTTCGGAGCCTATTCAATGCAAACAAACAAACAATCAAATCTTTCCTCTTTATAATATTAGTATAGATTTACCATCAAACGTGATCTTCTTCGTGCATGCAATCCTACATTTGTGACAGTATAATGTACAAGTTTTCTCTTTCCATATCGTTCTTATACGTATACTTAAAATCTTTCAGTAATCATGTCACTATTTGCTTGTCATTTTTCATGACATCCTTTTCACCAGACATGACCATTTCTCATATAGAAAATATATGAAATAAACACGGAACTATAGATCTAAAATAACAATATGAGATTGATATGAAATTCTATGATGAATTAACAATACTAATAATAGTTTTGATGTACCTATTAAAACTGTTTGAAATAATGAATACCTACGTCAGTTGTTATTTGAAGTCTGCGTACAAAGCAGTATGGAGCCATTGAAACGCCTACGTAACCATAAATATGACGACAGTGTGGCATAGTCATGACGTTGAAATATTACAGACTGCAAAAAATAACGGATATTAATTTTAGAAACATTATGCTGTATTCACTATGGATTCAGACGGAGTGGTCGCCAAACATAATTATGTAAAATACGTTTGATTTACACGATTTAAATATTTTGAAGCTCAACTCTGGGCTGGGATTAAGTTGTGTCCACTTATTGAAAACTGAGGGGTTACTCGGTAATTTGATTTAGAAAATAAATTTGGTCAAAAGTCACTCTATCTGTCCCATAGCTGATTCGATTTAGATCTATACATTTCTATACATATATTTAGATTTCCTTAGAGAATCTTGGAGAATAGACTACATTTATCCCAAAAATAATTGGCTCTGAGCAGACACACTATATTTGATCGGTGTTTTAAGTATCCAGTCGCTGCATTTAGCTTCTAAAAGCAGTTCAAATTAGCGTATCTACTCAAACCATTAATCGATTAAAATAAGAAATGAAAGTTTTACAGAATTTAGTTGGTGCCATTTAGTACTTATTTATTAAACTACAATGCAAGATCAGCCTCATCTCATGTTACATATCGTGTATTGTCTCTTCCCACGCAACGTCATCAGTTGAACAAACTCTTCTTTTATTCCTACGTTCAAAGACATTGGCTAAACGATGTTTATTATGTCTCAATTCTCGTTATTTTGTTAATATCTCGTTTCATTGTCTTTCTTTCTTCCTGTTTCATATAATTGGTCGTCTTTTCTTCCTTTTTCGTTGTTACATTTCTGGAATCATGGCTTTAAAGACTTAAAGATAGCATTTACCAAGTACATACACTTACTGTTTTTTAGGGTTCCGCAGTAAAGTACAAGGAACCTTTATTGTTTCGCCATCTCCGTCTGTCCGTCTGTGCGTCCGCGGTCTAGCGCCTAGACGCTTGATGCTAGAAAGCTGTAATTTGGTATGTATACTCATATTAACAATGCTAACAAAGTGGTAGAACAAAATTTTGAAAAATATCTTATTTAAGGTGCCAAAGGGAGAATATTTTTTTTTTCGCACCGTCCCCATCTTGTTTGGTATCGTTAGATAGGTCTCTTAAAAACATTAAGGGTGTGGGGAAGATCATTTTCCGATACAATGATCCGTTTGCGAATTATTTACGTTTAACGTGTCAATTTTCGTTTTGCACGGTCTATCTCCAAAAGTCTTGTTTAAAAATGTAAAAAAAATCATGGTAGTACCTAGTCCATATAGTAGGAAAACTATAACGGTTAAGTAGGCACTACTAGTAATAGCCGACGAACTTATGAAGTAAAATTCCTTTGACGAAAACGTACAAATGTCATAGAATATGGCATTGTACTGATCTGCAAGCATGAAATGTGTAGCCAATATGGAACCCTTCATTGTGCGTGGCCCGACACTTACATTGCCCGGTTTTTTATCTTTTATACTTATATTAATTTGATGAGAAAAGACTTCTCTCTCCTCTCTCACAATTCTATTCTATTAAAAACTTATAATTTTGTTTAGACACGACTTCAATTTCGATGTATCAACATTCCGAATAAAGTGTTATAATTCCATTAAATAACATCTTTTAATTGAGAATTCATACAAGAGGTTGTTAAGTGATTTCTCTCGGGATGGAAAAGCAAACAATCTGATCCTTAACTCTTTGATTGTCTAATCTTAATGAGTATCTCGAATTTAACCGGGTCTTACCGCAAATTATTGCCTCTCACAAATTGACTTGGATTTATTACTGGAATAATTATTCAGTAAACATGTTCTTACGACTATAATCGCAATTAGTTTGTTACATATACACCTAATTAGGTCCATGTTCAAATAATTTGTATAGTCTAATAATTATAAATTGTCCCCCATGTTAGTGGTTGCTGAGATTATATTAGTTAGATTATTAGTATAGATTTATTTATAAGATAAAATTGGTTGCTAAAAAATCTTTTGATGCAGTAAAATATAAAAAAATATATCTAAGTTCAAATATAATTTTACAACATAAAAGCAATACTTAAACACACGAAAAAATATGAAATATAAACATTATTATGCTAAAACAAACAGAGCTGCATCTCCTTTCTATTTCGCACCAGATGTGCATCCAGGATGGTGAATGTCTAAATAAACATTGCCAGTATTAGGAAAGGAAATAAAACCACAATAAAACCAAACATTTTCCATCAAACAAAGGCCGGAACGACGCTCTAATTATTGTGCAACGGCATCGGTTAGCATTTCCTAAAACACATGAAATAAACCCTAATTCTAACTCAATAAAGTATAATGTTGTGAATAAATTGCGAAAGATCGATAACTAGATGTGTTACTGAAATCTAATTCCGCGTGTATTTGAGCAATATTTGGCAGTGATGCCAACAGTGGCAACACAGGCGTATGCGATGATATGATGTATATACAGACTAGTAGTTAATATGACTTGAGACTACTGGAGAAGTCCTACACTCACTAGAAGTGATAAATCTAGAAAGTCTTCAGATCTCTATTTTTATTTACACGCTGGACTCCTCTGGCATCCTGGTTGTTCTGCTCCTTCAATTCTCCTATTTGCTTTCTTTTTGTAGGTATTTTGTTATGCTGTTTGACTCTCAATCTACATATAGTCGTCGCCATTAAACCTAATTAAATACGATACACAGCGGTGAGTATGTGTGGTCTGTTACTTCTGTTTTGTTATTTTTCAAAGAAAAATTTCACTTCAAAATAGAAATTTCCTTCAAAACTGCGCGGTTCTTATCAGGATTTTTTACCGGCGAGGCCAAACTACCGTAAGTACATTAAGTACACCTACAGGCACAGATCCCATCACCACTTCCGGTTCAACAATGGCGGCCGGAAGCGCTCGCGCGTGCCCCTCGAACCGTCCAACAAGCTATAATGGGCTATGAATTTTTATGCATTGCACTTCAAAATAAATAAATCATGTCGTGTGAAAAAGATTATGTTTATCATATAAAACAATTGACTAACTCTAATATTTGTTTCAACTTTAAATGCAAACAACTTTAAATCTAAAAACTATTGGATGTCAAATAATATTGAGAATTTTCCATATTTATTGGTGAAATGAGTTTTATACTTAAGGACACAGAAGATTAAGGAAGGAAAAACAAATCTGAGACTTAATAGGTATGTCATTCACTCTGATTTTGTGCAAGTTTGTATATTACTTTTAACCCGTAAATGTATTATAGAAACATTCTGTATATTCTATATTTCATTTCATGACTCCACGTTAACTCATTAATGTGTCGAAACGGCCCTTTCTGCGGAACAACACTCGTACGTTACGGTGACTGCACTTGCATGAATGCACTATTGTTATACGCCGCCATTGATTTGGTATAATTAGCGTGGTGCTTTACCGATACACGATAAGCAATAACATGATATGTACAGTCAACAAATTGAGGTATGCAGGGTCTTAGCTATATGATTCAAATTTTCGATTTACTCGAACTTTCGATCACATATAAAAACACTCGAACCGATTGAGATAAAATTTCGTATGGAGATAGTTTAAAACCCGAGAGAGGACATAGGATAGTTTTTCCCGAAATACACATATTAAAGGGCGAAAAGAGGGGTGGAATGTTGTAATATTCTGAACAGATTTTGAATTAGTAGAAAAGTAGGGGTTGTTAGTTAGTAGACTTATTTTGCTCTTAGCACTCCTTACAGTCCTTACCAAAAGTGTATGCGGATAGAGTTGTAAGCACAGTTAGTTGTATATAACGTGAGTGTTTTGCTCAAAATATACTATTTATCCGCATGAGAAACTCTAAAACTTCGCTTGAAATGGTTCCGGGCGTTTAGATAACACATCCCTTTCTAATGTAGGGACGAAACTTCAAAACTTCAGTGTTGAGCAGAAAACTTTTCTATGGCCACAGAATGAAAGAGGTTGTGTGAAAGAGAAGAGTAACGTTTGTTATTCTAAGCTGTCTCAAGTACTGTCAACTAATGAAAGAGATAACCAGGGTTGAAAACTAAGAACAAAGATTTTCATGCTAATAACTGTGAAACCCGCGCAACTTTGTTTGTGTGTATTTATTTATGTACAGTGGCGCCATCTCTATCAGACTTTTGATGAAACCCTGCGGAAATTGCGTATTTTTCGGGATAAAAAGTAGCCTATGTGGTAATCCAAGGTATCAGCTACCTGCATACCAAATATCATAAATATTGGCCCAGTCATTTGAGCGTGAAGAAGTAACAAACATACGCATAACTTTCGCCTTTATAATATTACTAGCTTTTCCCCGCGGCTTCGCTCGCGTTAATTTTATGACAAAGATCTCGTTTGACAACAAAACAAACCATAGCGCGACTTGTGGCGCCATCTGTTGGCCGATACAGCGCCCTCTATAGTAGAAAAAATATTTTCTCATCGGAATGACATACTTTTTCGGGATAAAAAGTAGCCTATGTTGGGCTCTATACCCCTGACAATATAATGTACAAATTTTCATAATGATCGGCTTATTAGTCAAGCTGTGAAGGAATAACAAACAAACTCACTTTCTCATTTATAATATTAGTTAGGATAGTAGGAAAGCATTCGTTACGAATCTTTTTATTTCTCTATGACGATGCGATTTGCCAGAAGCGCTCTTTTCATGTATAGTTTTTCCGCTTTTTTGGGTTGTCACGAAAAGGTTTTGTTATTTTGATTTCTAAATGTAAATTAAAATGTTATTGTTAACTAGTCTATTAAAGTATTAATAATGTTATTTTAATATTATGTGTGTAACTATTTAATTAATGTACCTAATAATAAATATATCTACCATCCTAAAAAAAAACTTTAATTTCATAATACAATATGAATACTATTGATGAATAATAAACAATTTTTATTAAAAAAAAACAAACCGACTTCAAAAATAAATTTAAATAATATATAATTTAATGTGCTAGGTACCTACTGTTCTAATTGAAGTCGGTGCCAACCAAACCAAATATTACCTAGGCCACATGAATGAGTGGAAGGCTGTGTACGTCGAGTACGGGTGATCACGTCCGCGTGGCACCGACTTCAATTAGAACAGTAGGTACCTAGCACATTAAATTATATATTATTTAAATTTATTTTTGAAGTCGGTTTGTTTTTTTTTAATAAAAATTGTTTATTTCATACTTTTTAGTGCATTTTATACAGCGGTTTTTTAGAAGTCTGATAGAAACAGTAGACCCTGGTATGTCTGTATAAGTACTGTCTGTTTGTTTGTCTGTTTGTTTGTACACATCACTTTTTAGCTGTCCTTTTCGAATACTATGTCGAGCCTCGCTCGCTTCGCTCGCTCGGCTGTTGATATTTGATAAATAATCACAAGTCTAACCTAACCTAACCAAAAATTCCCATATGAAAAATTGACAGATTCGATATACCGGCAGATCTCGATCGGCCGGATTGAGCCGATCTGCATACGAGACGACATATATAATTATAAGCTATTCGTATTAACATTGATACGAATTGTGACTATGTGTAACATTATAACTTGAGAAGGCCTACTCTCCGAATAAGCGATTTCACTTTCGTAATACACTATACTGCAATTCATGGTGTGAAGCAACCTCTTCCTCTTCGGTGCTAACAGCTGGTCCTTGAGTGTCAACTTTATGGTATAGTGAGCCTCCTAATATAGTCACTCAAGAATCACTTGTTTACACGTGTTCCCATCATGATAATCAACGGTCTAATATATACCTGCAATATTTAAAGAATTATCCTCTTACTCCTATCCGTTTAGGAGTTGTACCTTCCATTATCACCTCACCAACATGGGATGATGACTCCAGACTTAAATACATGAATAGTTAACGAAAACATAAGTAACGCGTTGTACGTGCCTATAAAATTTAAGGAGTGCCCTCGATTTACCTGGGATCCCATCATCAGATCCTGATTTGGTGACAAGTTATGATGGAAAAAAAATCAAATGGTCTAATCTAATACATACCTACGATACTTAAAGAATCACCTCTAACTCCTATCCGTTTAGGAGTTGTACCTTCCATCATCACCTCACCAACATGGGATGATGACTTCCAGACGTAAAAACATGAATAGCTTACGACAACATTAGTAACGCGTTGTACGTGCCTATAAAATCTGAGGTTTGCCCTCGATTTGCCTGGGATCCCATCATCAGATCCTGACTTGGTGACAATGGGACCAACTTGGGAGTATGCACTTTCGAATAAAAAAAGAATTTTGAAAATCGGTCAAGAATTGACGGAGTAATCGGCGGACATACAAAAAAAAAAAAAAACAAATATACAATGAAACATAGAACCTCCTCCTTTTTTGAAGTCGGTTAAAAATCGAGTAAATCCCTTCACGCAATCTAGATAACTTGAATTATTTTTGCGGCCCTGTTCTCTTCTTACATTGGCTGTCCGTACAAAACTTCTTATATTCATCGAAATAATATGCTTATATTGATGTGGGACTAAATTAGAATTTCATTCATGTATTACTAAACAGAAAGACAGGCTTATCACTAAGCATCCTTTAAAATTTTTAAAGAATTTTAAGCTAAAATTATTGATCCTTCAACGTGCCGTAGTACTCAGTGCAGTTCCACCCATTGTCTCACACGTCCTGGTTACGCAAGCAATATCCCTACATGTTTTGTCCTGCTCACACCTACGACACCTATCCCACTCTAACGTGGAATATATTAAGAGCAATAATAAACTGGGCCCTCTCGTAAATAATTGAGTTAAACTAGTAACTTCACTACATAGTATAAAACAAAGTCGCTTTTTCTGTCCCTATGTCCCTATGTCCCTTTGTCCCTTTGTCCCTTTGTATGCTTAAATCTTTAAAACTACGCAACGGATTTTGATGCGGTTTTTTTTAATTGATAGAGTGATTCAAGGGGAAGGTTTTAAAGTATCATACATTCCAAAATTCCCACGGGAAAGCGGGATACACGCAAACGAAGTTGCGCGGGTTTCGCTAGTGATAAATAAAACTATGAATGTAACTTAACTTTAAATAGACGATCTTTTATTTATGTATCAGTGTTTTATTATTTAGGACTTTAGGTTGTACTGATATGGCAAAAATATACGTATTTCTTTTATTACTGATTGGTATCCTAGACAACAAGGAAATAGTAGATTTTACAACAAGTGCACAAAACGAATCATTTCTATCCGAGACTTTTAGCAGCCCGAGCCGAAGGCGAGGGCTGATAGTAATGTCGAGGATAGAAATGGTTTTGTGGACGAGTTATAAACTCTGCTTTTCACTTCGATTGCGAGGAAATAAATAAATAAACGCACGAAAAACAAGACCTGTTTCCCATTTCCCGCCGCTTATTTTTTAAAATCTTACGACATTGAAATTAGGCTTGGGCTGCAGACCTATACAGCCTACTATTAAATTAATTTTGTAATAAAATAATTTTCTTAAATTAATTAAATAACCTACCGTACTTTAATTTAAATTTTAATATCTTTTATGACTTAAAAAACACATAAGGCAAATAAAATAAAGTAAATATTATAAAATAACAAATTCTATCTCTGAACTTTTTGTTGTGTTTGGCTGTATGGCTTATTTCCTTTGCCTTAATATAGATACATTTATGAGTAGATACGTTTTTGCCCTTGTGCACAAAATTCGATTTTGTGCAGCCTATATCCTGCGCAAATAAGCATTTTCTGAGCATGAGAAGTGAAAAATTACATTATATCGACATATTGTTATATATCATTATGATTTATAGTTTTGTGAGCATTTTTTTTTTGTCATGTGTTAGAAAATGGTTACCGGCGGATAAACTATCATCAGTCCTTCTCACAGATAAAGATATATTTATCATCTATATCTGTGATCCTTCTATTCTACAAGATGATCATACTTGACACATTGTCCTCTAACTACAGCAATCGTAATCGACAGATTTACGTTATAACAAGACTCGGTAATATGAAACTAAGCTATAATGCTTTCTCCGGGCGTTCGCTGACTTTGAGCGTGATTACGCTTGCGTGATTTAGCAAAGAACAAAAGCCTCACTGACTGATGCACAATTTAGAATCACTGAAAAATCAACCACGCTCAAATCAGCCAACGTTCTAGAAGCCATATGCTACTACGCCCTTTATATATTTTTTTATGTCATGGTGGTGCTAATTTTGATCAATTTAATGCATCCGTGCTTGCATCTTGATTACCCGCATTAAGCCAAAATAATAAATAAAGACCTTAAACCTTATTACAAGCTCCTTCCTGTAATTTGTCTGCCATCTCGTAGTCCTAGAGCTAGTGTACCATCAAAATAAATAAGAGGCAGTAATTTGGATCAAACTATAATTTTAAAGCAAAATTTCAAACTTTTTATTCTTGTTCACGTTTCATTTTCATTAAATAAACATAAATTATTTTGTTTATTAGGAGTAGTCTCTCAAAATAATTTTGACTTTGAACCATTTGGGTCACTTTCACTTACGATTTGAATCACAAGATTTTTCTCAAATACATATTATTATAATGAAAATAACGGTACACATAATGATAGATGTAAGATAATATCTCAGGTGGCCATAAACAAAATAATCTGATTAATTAATTTGACACCCACGGTATGCGCGGTTATGTGGGCGGGTGAAAAATATTATGATTTTATTCATTGGGTAATTAAAATTAAATATTCACTCGTGACATGCACTAATATAGACACGAAAAAGAAAAAAAGGAATCAGTGGCTTGATTTGGATTTTTTATTGACCTTTGGTTCCAAAAAAAGACCATAAAATGTTTATAATTGGGTGGGTTTTATGCATTATGTTGTCGTTAATGGCGACATCTTTGTTTTATTTCGTTCTAAATAAACGAGAAAATTTGTACAAAATTAAAAAATAACATTTAATAGTGTTATTTTACTTTAGAATGACAAGGGCAAAATAATATTTTAATAGGTTATTTTCTTGTTTGTATACAATGTACACTAGACATTTTATTTAATCTTGTAATGACTCTATAACTCTTCATAATGATCTATCTATTTCATTACAACAGCAACGAGCACACTATATATTTATTGTAATTTTACTCTTATTTTGTATTATTATTGTTCAATATGTATTAAAAGGTAGTCGAAGAGGTCAACGACTGAAGCGTCTCCAGCGGATTGGAATACAAAATAAACCGTTTTATTTGCAATTCGTTCCCGTGACTATAATCTGGCGTCGGGCGCGTGCTGATTGATCTTGTTACTGCGCCCGGATGGCTGTCAGATCCAATCCCTCAAAGGGTTATGGGCTTTAGAAAATTTATCGCGCACTAAACTCTCATTGCCAGAGATAAATATGTTAAAATAAAAAGCATCCTAAAAAAATTTACGATTCATTTTAAGAGTAAAAGATTTACATACATAACTACCTATGTATCTTGGGTTTTTAGTTCTCAAAGATTAGCTTTACGATAATTCATTTCAAAGTCTTGTAATAAATAACTCTTTAAAATGTGTATAACAAGACAGTAATTTACAATGAACAAATAATGAAACTGAGTGTTAATGCCCTCTCTAAAATATAATCCGTTGCAGAATGGACTTGACCCTGCATAATAACATTACCAGCGGGATAGACATTTATTCGGTCTAGTCTAGATAAGTAGATTACACGTCGAGACGCTCAATACCGTCTGCAAACAGCTTCCACATTTAGAAGTGACGTGAACAAAGGAACAAAACAATTGACTAACAACAATACCTACGTATAATATCCTGTCCTTTGAATTGTCGCGTTGTATTATGTTATATTCACAATTAATTACAAGACAAACACAAATTTTCATGATATTATAAATGTATGTTTTGTTCGAAAATCGAACCCACCCCACGAACTCGCGGATGTAACAACACATAACAACATATATTGTTATATAATTTTAATGTAATTTATAATCAATAAAGACAATTTGGAAAAGAATAAAACTCGCGGATGTAGAGTCACCACCATTTATAGCAACATGATTATTACTAAGGGTCTGTTGCACCAATTGGAACAGATAAGTTCGTTTAGCAGCCTTATTTGTCTGATAAAAATTGTTACAATGGCAAAGCCAAACAAAAACTGACAATTAATTTGATAAATAGGTGGAGCCAAAGCCAACAGAGAGACTCCCAATCTAAAATTGTAATTGCAGTATTGAATGAAAAAATAAAGTTAAATATAATAGCTTTTATTAATGATATTACAGCTCATTCAAAAACATTTTAATTTAAAAGTGAGTATAAAATTTTGTAAGTATTTGTTTTTTTTTTTTAATAAATCGAGATAAAAAACAATATTTTAACACGTATAAGGATCAGGGACAGATTAACAGAGAAACGTACACTTCTTAACCATATTATTTTTCTACCTAAACACATAAATAATAAAAAATATTAACACCCAAGCTAGAACTGCTATAAGATCAAATATTAAATTCAATCGAATAGTTCTGGCTTCGCGCAATGGTGCATAGCAGGCTAAATATTGAACTTAGTCTTATACTAAACTATTTAGACGGAAATCTTGCCTTGAGTTTACTACAATTTATGTATGTATATCGATCTAAATTTTTTGTATTTTATATGTTATTATATGTATTTAAGGCTATCTGGTATAAATTTTTTAAACGATGAAAAGTAGAAATATAGAATTATTCCGAAGGTAACCTCCCTGAATACACACAAACTCTCTTTAGTAGATTGTAATATATTAAGTGTTAGATAGCAGTTTTAAAAAAACTATTAAGTATAATGATAATCCATAATTTGAATGATAGAATGCATAGACTTGCATTTGAAGACTGCTAAAGGCTAAAGTTCAGTTAATTTTTCTCAACGCAATCTCAAAGTTTATCGGGCAATTTAAGTAGAAAAGTTACTTCATTTTATCTGAATCTCAGGGTATTTTATTTACATTATCCGCAAGATTTTTTTGTAGCTATCAATTTGTACTTTTTGTTGCGTACTTTTTGTGACTATAAAACAAAGTCACAAGACTTTACGACGATAAATTACAAATCAACATCCCGTATCGGTTTTTCAAAGTATTTAATCGTATCGTAGATTTATGAACGCCCTCGACTTTACCTGCACAAACCTCTTTCTACAGTACCCGTGAAAATTTCGAAAATAAAAGTTGTCTGATTTGATTACGCATAAATATTGTATACAGTCGGAGTACAAATAATTTTAATGTCTTCAAGACGGTATCTGAACGTGTTTTTTGATAATTTTTAATTGATAATTCCTAAATTAAAATACATTTCGCTAAATAAATATAGTACTTATATGAAAATTATTTAAAAGGGGCATTACATTTTTGTTACAAAGTCGGCAACGCGCGAGTGATACCCCTGGTGTATAGGCTGCGGTGACCGCTACCATCAGGCGGGCCGCAAGCTTGTTTGCCACCTTAGTGATATAAAAAAACATGACACCTCATAGCTATGTCCTTCAACGAGATTACGTGCATGTAGTAGGTAGATATAATTTTCTTATAAAGGTACGTACAGATGTACAAGGATATTTATGAACGTGAGTGACGTATAAAGGAGCGTTACTGTGGCATATTTTCATACATTTTGTCAAATCCGAACTGTCAAAAAGTGACATACAATATGAACGGGAGTTGTAGTTCCAATTTCGGCCACGTTCATAGTTGTAGGTCGCATTGTTTTTTTTTTTTTCGGCCAGTATTTTTTTTTTACATTTAAAGTGCGACATGATATGTATTTCTAAAATGGATAAAAATAATGTATTCCCAGGCTTATAGTCACAGACTATATTCACACAGTGCATTGAAACGGAAAATAAGATACAAATGAACCTAATCACGACTTCTTTGTTATTAACAATGCCCTATGTTTTATACGAATGAATTCAGAAAGTACAAGTTACGACACATGCAATTTTTATACCACTTGTGATGTGACAAACGAGCATAGAGCCCGACCGTGCGATATGCGGTTACGGAGCGACTGTCGACTCAGAAAAAGATTATAACCAATGACTCACCAGGTCCATCGCAATATGTCACTTTTAACACATTTTATTAAATAAAAATAAATTAAAATGGCATACTTTACGATTAAAGAATAGGCTGTTAACATAAGACCATAAGTATTTCTCATACTTGCATTCCATAAATATGTAATAGAAAATGCCTAACAAAGTATTAATGATTTGATCCCGATTTCACTCACAAACTGATATAAACTTCCACAAAAACATAAAACAATGTTAATTAAAAAGTATTATGTGAACTGGCGACTGTTTTTTCAAGAAAACATTATGTTTACGATAGAATGATATTTTTTACGAAAGAAATTGGAAACTTTTATACGTTCACAAGAAATTTTCTCTACATAACCAGTTTTTATTTGACAAAATAATATAGTATATACTTACTTATTATATTCGAACCTTACTTATAACGTTTTCTCTTTCCAGATTGCATCAAACATTGTTCGCGAAACAGTGGTAAGTATTTTAACTATTTACAATGCAGCTATACTTGTGGAAATTAAAGAAAAATAAAACTATGAAACTCTATACCGACCTACCATAAATATAATAGGAGTCAATAGTAGAGCCATTCGCTAGCCCTGCCCTATGACACTCACCTTATTTAAGGGCGGAGCACTTCTTCTTGATTTTCCATTATTAACCATAAAATTAAGAAATAAATAAATAAAGTATAGTAGACAAAAATAATAAAAAAAGCAATTTGAAACGTTTCAAAGGTTCCATTATTTACTAAGAAAATTTAAAAAAAGTCACTGCACCGCATGTTCATTGTTCCACTTTTTTGTAACACATGATACCCTTAAATTGTTAACTGTTATTTTATTAAGGGACATGTGTTCGCTCCCATAATTCAGCTCTTATGCAATTATTCATTTCCTCGTAACACGCGAGTTCAATCATAATAAAAACAAGTGAAGATGACCTATATCCCGCTTCGTTGAGCCACGAAGCCTCATAACAATGCGCAATTGGCTAGGGACTTATATTATAACTTGTACACATGCCCTTACTGTTAAACGAACTTAATTCCTATGAAAAAATAAGATATAAATTACGAAATTAGTAGTGTAAGTTTTGCAGCTAATGTTTTCTTTGTAAAAGGTTTGTGTTTTTAGATAACTATTGGTTTTAGCTTTCTATTGGTAAACTTTACCTCTTTATAATATTAAAATAAATATATTAATATAGACAATTGTAATGGCTAATAATAGTTCCGTTATAAATGAGCTAACTTGTCTTGTACTCACTTTTATAAACAACTGTGATGTGGTGTAGTTTTTATTTTGTGCAAAAATTGTCATTACTACATGATATAGTTATATTATATTTCAATAGTCATAAATAAAAAGTATGCATATTCATTAAACTTATAAAATTACTTGCCAAAATGCAAGTCTGTGTGTAGTGAAAATAATAAAACGGGGTGCGTGTGAACACGTAGGTGGAGAGTTCACATAGACGTAACCGTCCTAAGAGACCTCCGCTACTTCAAAGAGTCGTCGTTCCCAGGAAACAGTTTTAAACGAACCAGGGGAGGTCAGATTATATTGGTTGCTCTCCAAAGATTGCCCACACATGTGGGGTGTGGGAACTCAAACACACCCCCACGTGCAAGGTGCAGCTGCAGTAGTTTGGAAACTTAATAAACCTCATTACGGTAGCCACTAATTGGATCTAAATATATTTTATTACAGAGAAAGTTTTTAAACAAGTGATTGTCTTGTAGAAAGTTTACGATGCAATGCAAAATTTATGTTTATTGACAGTGAAAATCACTTCTTTTAATAAAGTACTCTGTGAACTAAATTGCCATAATATACACGCTATAATAATGATAATAAATGTTTCCGAACATTATGATAGATTTTTTTATGTCATACCGCTAGAAAATAAGCAGGCATGCCATCTGGTGGAAAGTAGTTATCGCAACCTATGAACATCAGTAATACCAGACGCACTACCAATGCATTGCCTATTACAAGTAAAAAGGAGAAGGGAAGGGAATTAGGCTTTCGGATTTCTCGTTCACCGAAGAAACGCATTGCTGCTTTGCGTTAACATTCTGTGAGAGGGTGGTACTTCCCTGGCTAGCCCCATTGTCTCATAAATGCTCTATCACCCCGGAATTATAATATTAACAAGTAGAACAGGTGTATATTTTTTTAGAGTACTGCAGTGATCTCTCTGTGAGAATCTCAATAGTGAGAACACATAACTGGGAACTGTGAGTTTAGTGAGTTTCGTAAAGCGCCGTAGCCAAACCTAGTTCTAATTAGATTTTCAGTTTCTATTGCAGGGTTTTCTTTCAGGGGTTGTATCGTTGTTTACGTTGATTAATATTTTTTTGTGAAAAAAAACATCTCACCACCTTATATTGAATTTTTAAATACAAAAAAATAAAAATTGTCTTTTTTTGCTATTTATCTAATAACTATTAATTCTCAAGCAAGACAAGATCTAAACTGTCGCGTGAACTAAAGATTTATTGAATGTGCAATTATTTACAGTGATAAAACCAGCAATACAACATAATTTTCTAATTAATGTTTAAAAGGGCTATGTACAGTTTATTGCCGTCAACCGTCAAGAATAAAAACGATAACAAAATCACTACATAGTATAAAACAAAGTCGCTTTCTCTGTCCCTATGTCCCTTTGTATGCTTAAATCTTTAAAATTACGCAACGGATTTTGATGCGGTTTTTTTAAATAGATAGAGTGATTCAAGAGGAAGGTTTTTATGTATAATACATTCCAAAATTCCCACGGGAAAGCGGGATACACGCAAACGAACGAACGAGAAACGAACGCGCGGGTTTCGCTAGTACATTAATAAAACTGTTTACTTACACTGTAAACAAATATATTAAGTCGGGGCCAGACGTCGCGACGACGTCGACGTTCGACATTCGACACGTCGAATTATCCAAATGCCGATCCGACCAATCGCCATGTGGAAATGTTCGGCGAACAGTTTTACCAATGTCCGGATGGAAGAAGACACGTAAATATTAGACAAATCACTAACAAATAGACGATTGAGGACGAATATTTACCCATTCACACTGTAACTTACTATTTTAGCAAATTCTTCTCTTCACTCGGCTATGTGTCTGGTCGCGGCTTTGTATAAAAACAAATAAATTGCCATTTCTATTTTTCTCCATCAAGGCAATTATTTTGTTAGAATTAAAATAAACGCGGTAATAATTAAAGATAACAGAATACAATTATGTGAATATAGACTTATTTTTCTTAAGTAATTTATTTTATAATGGTTAGATAGCGCTGTTTAAATACTATTTACTTCGTCGAAGACTATTTATAAAAATATTTTGCCATTAAATATTATAATTATAAATTCTTCTCTTTATTGCAAATTGTAATTAACTTTGTTAAGATTTTTTGAGAACGCTCGCTTTCGGTCCAAAAGAAACAAAACGCGCGATAACCGAAAGTAAAAAATAAAAACTTTTTAAAATACTATTTTTGATACATTAAACAGCAAATCAGTAGATATGGAATAAAATAAATAAAACTACACAATGTAACAACTGTGTTACCGCACCTGCTCAGGATCAGATGCCACCGGAACAGAAAAAATGGCGCTGACACGTGTTAACGACAATAACGACATGTGTTTATTGTTTACTCTCGCCAAATACAAACTTTTTCTACTCAAGTTAATTGCTAATCTATATCCGAACCAATATTATAAAGACCTTGTCTGTAGTTCTTTTTTATTAAATATGGACAGAGTATATTACTTTTGAAATAACGCGATATTTTTTTATGTTTACATTAATAATTATAGCAATAATCATCATCCTAAGAACCCATAATCATTCCACTGCAGTGATGCAGTAAAGCAATTGTACAAAAAATGGACACTTTTTTGAAAACTTAGAAAAGAACATAGGTTTTATAGGTAGGCATTAATAGGAATTTCAAAGATCATAAATATATTTATATTTACACAATGTGGACTTGTTGGTGGACTTGTTGGTTTATAACGTTGATTTTATTTTAAAAACAATATCGATGAATAATAAATCAAAGGAGAACTGATTCTGATGTGTCATGTTATTGTGCACAAAGCTTCAATACATAATACCTACCTTCTTATTAATTTTGTTTCGATGATATCATAATTAAATACCTACTCATGTGTAGAATTATTTTTTTCTGATTACTAAATTTGAGATGACTAAATATTTATTTAAATAAGTACCTAAAAGAGAACCCCAATCAATAAAAAGTGGATGTAGAAATAAATTAATGAATAAAGATTTATTTATTTAAATATTATTTAGTAAATATTTTCGTACTCTGACTCCTTACCACCTCTATAATTTTCTATAAAAAAAATCAGCATAGTTTTCAAAAATAATTTCACTGAAAACATTCATACACCATATTTGTTCATCAAAGGAGTATAAAGGTGAAGCCACCATTCAATGGATTATTACCATCATTCATGATCATTAGGTAAATCGGTGTCCAGTAGGGTACCGGGGCGGATCCCCAGCCCGATGGATTGTAAGTAGGTCGGATATTAGGGGACAGAATGAGAGCGCTCACAACTAGGTCGCAGACTCACGGTTGCAATTGGTAGGGTTGCCAGGGTGAAAGTGCTGAAAGTTAATGTTTATTTTATTGATTATTTATTTATTCATTTACAAAATACATAAATATGTCACTTGACATACTTTTAAAATTTTACTAAAAACTAAACTATATCAAAATTTAACTAAAACAGTGGCAGTAGCCCTCTGGCAGCGTACTCAAAACGCTTGCAGCAATAATTATTTTTTATTTATTTTTATCTGCAACATAAGATATGCGTCAATATTCAAAAGAAGGCAGGCTCTTAGAAACAGTGAACTTCTTGAACCTCGACCTAACTAACAATTACAACATAAGTCAAATAGTTAATACATAATGCAACGTACGTATTGGTTAAGGAAAGAGGAGGCCATTGCCCTACAGTGGGAATTTACAGACTGATATTATTTAGGGCTGGTTTCCCACGTTTGTAGATAAGTTGCAATTTGCATCTGTCAGAAACAATAAAGAAAAATATATCAAATTAACTGACACATAGGCTATTTCAATCTTACCAATATCTTAAAAACTTTATAATCAGGTTTCTATAAATTTAATTATGCTCTTGTCGATGTAGCAGTCTTCATTGTTGTCTGACGTGCCAGCTCTTTCACTAGTTTATAAGACACAAGGACTACTGACTTTTGATCCATGTAAAACTCTTTTTTCTCCTCTAGTTGCTATTTCTTTTATCAAAGTTTTCTTTTCATTAACTCTCCGCAGCACTTCTTCATTCGTAATCAGACACGCCAAAAAAAATATACAAAAAACAATAAAAGTACAAATCTAATTTTGTTGACAAACTTCAACCCTAAAGTACCCATATTTTAGCTTCATGGGTGTCATCCGTCAACGTGAAATATTGATATAACACGCATTTTCCATTCATTACGCATGTATGTAGGTAGACACTCCATTTATTTCCTTTTATTTGGACTAGCAAAATCCGCTTCGTTTACTTGTGTTTATCCCGTTTCCCATGGGAATTTAAGAAAATCCTTTCTTATCTGATGCCTACATCATACAAAGAGCTCACCCTCCGAGTTTCAGGTTTCCACTATCAGCGGTTTAGGCTGTGCGTTGTTCCATCAGTCATTCAATATTTTTCATTTTTGCACAACGTGGACTTGTTGGTGGACTTGTTGGTTTATTACGTTGATTTTATTTTAAAAACAATATCGATGAATAATAAATCAAAGGAGAACTGCAATTGCAATTCAGTCTCTCTTTCTTTCTATTCAGGCTAAAAGGCATTTAATATGTAAGATATTTCCCCCTTTACTAATAAGTGTGGTGTAATGAGTGCATAGTTTATACAATGTTTTGTCACTTTCACACTTCATTTAATTCTCATCAAGAAAGACAGTGACACAACAGTGTTTAACTATAATATACTCGTTATACTATGTTTATTAGTAAGGGGGTTCATATTTTACAGACATTTACTACACCTACCTTTATACGGATGGACAAATAAATAAAAATGGTAACGAAGGGGAATTTCGTATTGGTAAAAATTTACTAGTCTCTTCATAATAAAGTAGCGATTAATATTCATTATGATTTAACGTTTATTTTACAAAATCTTGAATGTATTTCACAATTATTTTAAAAGGTTACTTTGGAAAGTAATGAACACCAAATAACAATCAAAATGTATTTGTTAATCAACGATGCAGCAATCAATTCATACATGATCTTGCTAATTAGTTGCTAAATTGAAGACGTTTAATTAATTATAACGAAATCTTGAATTATAGTGCAATAATTAATTATATTACATTATTTGACACACATAATACATATCGCTCCTCCACTAATGTATGAGAACCATAATTCTATTGTCTCTCTTTTTTTAATGCATTATGCTCTGGAACTGGAACATACAGGTTGGCAAGAAAGTCCTTAAACGGAACTAAAAAAAATTGACTCCTTCTATCCATTGACAATGGTATTATGTCGGTACATGTTGTGTTATTTCTTGTAATCAGCATCGTTACTTGTGTTATTTTCTATAATAATTACGTTACTGTGGTGATATTGATCTTCAAAGTGGCCATATTAAACACTAGTGACGCCACCATTATTATCAGGACTTTCTTGCCAACCTGTAATGCACTTTTTACACCGATTGGTAAGTGTTAAAAAAATGCATTATATAGCCTAATTTTTCCCGTCCCGTCTATAATAATTAATAACCGAATATTCTAACTTTCTTAATCTAAATCACCAACTATTTACATATAATTTGTACATCCACTTTATACATGGCTTTTAAAAATATTTCGGTTAATTTTTACCTTAATATATATTTTTTACACTTTACATAATTTTTAACGTGTAAAAAATTATCTCCATAATATTATACACTAAACGTGAATGTATAATGAACATAAAAAGCTGTAATTGAACATAACGTACTTTCTCTGCGTAACAAACAATTTACATTATAACATGTTATGTAACGGTAGCCATAACCTTACGACATATTTTATCTTTCCATAATATTCACAATTTGTTTAATAATGAGATATATAATTAGCATTAAATTCGCTGTGCATTACAGAGAAATCCGAAACTGGCAATCAACTTTGTATTACCGAAAAACTGAGCAAGTGCGTGTCGGGCCACGCACAGTGCAGTGTTCGGTGGGGGTACGTTTTGCTTGCTTGCAGACGAGAAAATATCATCATATCATATCATACCAACCCATAATCATCCCACTGCAGGGTACCGACCTTCAATTGAGAGATTAAAGCATAATGGTTAGAAATTTTATTGATAAAAATTATATTTGGCCGATGTGTTTCGATCGATGAATTAGAAAAAGTCGGAAACCTAACTTTGTTCCATTCCTACATCGAAAGTTGACAACGCAACATTCGTTCCCAAGGGTGCAAATGAACAACAATAGTTGTAAAAATGTTAAAAAAGTTTTACAGTTACATTCGCATGTATATACATGGTTTCGAATATATATTACACGTTTCTACTGCATGTACAGTACACATTTGTAATTATTAATTACAATAGTCTTCGAGAACGTAATAACGGTATTTATTTAAGAAGTTTGTTAGATTCGTCTGGTCAGAACGAGAAGGATTTCATGAAAAAATGTCATTGATTTTAAATAAAAATTGTGTTTTAACATCCTATTTTAAATATTATTAAAAAAGAAGTTTGTAAATTATTGTTAAGTAAGAAACAATAGCATTACGTAATTGTCGCAAACACTGGTGTACATCTGGGCTGTCGCCATTCGTTTCACTCTGTCATTTTGTGTTAAGGCTTATTTAATTTATCTCGGCTTACCAGGGTAATAGATAGCCGGGTAAAGAGATTCCGAGTCAGACATTCAGCAAAAAAAACGTTATAAAACAAATGTCAATCACATGCTTATAGGGATCCCTACAATTTTTCACACGGGCAAACAACAACAAAATAAAGCAGAACTGCATTTTTATACAATTTATTATTGTATTGATTCTGTTACTAAGGTAGGGAACTAAATATCTACATCATATTTCTGCTGATGGACTTGTGGAATACTGGTGACCTGAAATACAGGTTCGAAAACCTAGGTCAGGCACCAGTTCTTCATAACTTTATGACTTGTTGTGGTAATCCAGATGAATGAACCCATGTGCTGTTTGCATATGAATATATGTTCTTCTTTATGGTTCTTTTGTAATGTTTTGAAGTAATCCCACTTACTAATTGTGAATGAATACGAATAATTACGAATTGGCCAAAGATGTGTGTATGTTTGTTACTTCTTCACGCTCAAATGGCTGGGCCAATTTTTATGATATATTGTATGTAGGTAGCTGATACCTTGGATTAACACGTAGGGTACTTTTTATCCCGAAAAGTACGCGATGCCCGTAGGATTTGATCAAAAGTCTGATATAGATGGCGCTGCTGTGCATAAATAAATACACGCAAACAAAGTTGCGTGGGTTTTACTAGTAAATAATAAATTAAAAATACTTTGTTACAATCTCTCTCTCTCTCTGGTCGGTCCTTCAGGTCGTGGACATGGTGGAATTCAATTCGGGATTCATTGTGACAAATAAAAGTATCAAAATCAACTCTGCTACTAAAGTAATAGGAAGTAATAGAAACACAATTAAGTTAAGTAACCTTCCTATCTCTATGTCTATAAGGAAGTGGTTGCGAGTCAAATGGCAAGGCCCTGTTCGATGCATTTGTTTGACCTTACGATAACTGTAGATAACAGTACGTGGAGACCTATTTATTTACTCAATTGATTAGACTATGACGCATGTTCTAGACTGATAAGACTTAGACATTTTCAGCGACAAAATATTCACTTATTTATCCAATTATTAAGTTTACTGCAATGACATTAGGACATACAGATTGTGTAAACCTACGTTTGTTATTGACTATACTTTTTTTTTAAAGTTTAATATTTTAATGTGTTATTTTTTTTAAAGTGTACTTCTCTGCTGCTTACCATCAGGCGGGCCGTATGCTTGTTTGCCACCCTAGTAGTATAAAAACAATAAAAAAAAATAAAAAACGTATTTGATCAAAAATCTGATTTGGATGGCGCTGCTTTGCTGCAAATGCGGGTTTCACTAGTAATAAATATTACGAATATTTTCTTTTATCATTTTGTGTTAATAGAGACAACCGCAAACACATACCTAAGAAACTTTCACGCTTTCTTGTCTATTAATCATTTTACATTATTTATAACCGATCGTAACTTTAATTGCAATGTACGATTAATTAATCTACTTACTCACGATCATCTACTCTACTTAGTACATAAGGTAAGATTTCGACTGGAAGACATTTCTGTTAGTAACCAAATATATTTAAACTTCGGTAAAACTGGTTTTAGTTTCCACATCAACATCTCATTAACATGAATAGGTCAATAAACACATTTCTACTAATACTCAACTGTGGCCTTTGAAGGTTTTAAATATAAATAAATAAATAAATATATATAGGGACAATTCATACAGATTGAGCTAGCCCCAAAGTAAGTTCGAAACTTGTGTTATGGGATACTAACTCAACGATAATACATATATAGATAAACATCCAAGACCCGAGGCCAATCAGAAAAAGTTCGTTTTTCATCATGACCCGACCGGGGATCGAACCCGGGACCTCCTGGGTGGCGGTCTGGCGTGGTAACCATTACGCCACGGAGGTCGTCAACTATACCTATAGTAATACGGAAAATTTTAATCATAATTTTAATTTAAAAATTACTTTTTTTCACACTGCGTCACGCACGATCCATACGTTAGCTAGACTTAACCTGTTTGTGCTATGGGTACCAGACTACGGATATATTATTGTAAACCCTGTTTCTTTTGACTTGACCAATGTAGTAAACAATCTTAGCGTGTCTTTTTATTCAAATATCCATGTGTAAAATCGATAAATCGCCAGAATAATAAGAGTGTTGTGTTAAATTCCATTTCTAACTATATTATTATTATTTGGGTGTGAATGATAATTTTAATTGTCTATTTTCGTTAAAAAGACATGCTAAGATTGTTTACTGCATTGGTCAAGTTAAAAGAAACAGGGTTTAAACACATACTTATCATACTAATATTATAAATGAGAAAGTGAGTTTGTTTGTTTGTTATTCCTTCACGGCTTGACTAATCAGCCGATCATAATGAAATTTTTTATATATATTGTCAGAGGTACAGAGCCCAACATAGGTTTTTATCCCGTGAAAGTATGTCATTCCAAGGGGAAAATATTTTTTCTACTATAGAGGGCGCTGTATGAGATGGACTATCGGCCAACAGATGGCGCCACAACTCGCGCTATGGGTTGTTTTGTTGTCAAATGAGATCTATGTCATAAAATTAAACGCGAGCGAAGCCGCGGGGAAAAGCTAGTAATACATAGAAAACACATAGACTCGAGACAACACATAAACATTCTCTCACTCTCTCACTCTGGTGCTGGAGCCGGCTGGAGGTAGGGTATTTTTGTTTGTTTTTCATTCCCTCACGTACTTCTGACAACCTCGGTGGTCCAGAAAGATACGCCATAAGACTAAGCACTAAACTCACTTGTATAGGTGTATGTTATCTAAATATTCTCATACTTATCCTATGAATGTGAATGTGTGTCCTATGAATGTGGACCTATGAATGTGTTTTGGTGACTGTGGCACTGAATCACTGAATCACATGAATATGAAAGTATCTAAATTGAAAAATAAACTTTGTTACCCTGCCCATCCATACATGCTACTAAAGTACATATAAGCATATTTATAAAACGAGGTAGCTAGACCGAAGAAGGACCACTCTGATCCCTATTCCCTTCCTTGTATGTGGCAGGTAACGTATCTGGTAATTTTTTATACAAAAAAGGTGGCAAACAAGCTTACGGCCCGCCATCTCTGACCCCCTATTCTCGTATTCGATTTATTTTTATAGGAATTGAACGGGGCAGCGAGTGACGTGAATTCCCCCCCCCCCCCTGGTATTACTGTTTATAGTGGTGTTAGATAATTTTCCATCAGGCCCGCTTGCTCGTTGACCTGCGATTTGATATTAAAAAAACATGAATCAGCAAGAAATTTGCAATAAAACATTAAATTTTCCGTAAATTTGTGATTGTTTCGTTTCAATATCCAGTAGATAGACTGTCGGTACCGTCAGGCTACGCTGAGCACACCTGTATCGTCTCATCCAATCCCATGATTACTTTAAAAAGCCTTGACTCTAAAATGCTTTTTGTCTGATACATACTTAGTTCGACGTCCAAACGTTAGTCTTCGTACAAATCGTGTCGGGAGACTTATTCGTGTTCGCATTTGCAGTACCCAAATATTGTTGTCGTTTTAGAACTCTTTCTTCTCTATCGTCATTTGTCCTCGCTACTAAAAGTTTGGAATAAATTTCAGAACATTTACGCAGATTTTGATATCTTTTTTAGATGGAATTTGGCTTTTTGTTACGCTCGACAATCGACGTTTTTAATCAATTAAAGGCGAATATTATAATCACTAAGAAGACACGATTAGTATGAAAATTGTGGTGTAGACGACTGTCTATGTACACCGGTCATACTATGTGACAAGGCCACGTTAAGAGGGGGATTAACATTTCTGCAATAGCGATAATTAATTTAACACAGACTGCATATAAACTCTTACGCAAATCACATATTTTTATCTCAGTGTATCTAATAAGTTTATCGTGATTGTGAAATACTCAGATTCAGCATTTATTATTTTTTAGCTTTACTTCTGTATATTTTTTTGGCTTTATATTTTTTGTTTTACCACTCAAGAACAAAAAAACATTCTAATCAGCGTAAATTTTTTATTTTACCTATTTAGGACCAGTTTAGCAAAAATCTGTTGCTCAGACCCATTGACAGTTTTGTTTGAGTTTTCAACAATTTATCTGACAATTAAGATATCTGGCTCTTATCAGAACAACCATTGAACTGCATCTCAACTCAATCTCGCCACTCTACAGAGTTGTAGAGTCGTGTTGAACTAGCCCAACTACCACTTATTAATCATATTTACGTAATTAACATCTACTTACTAATATTATAAAGGTCTGCTTGTTTGTTTGCCCGCTGTATAATATAAAAAAAGTTAAATTTTAATATGAAATTTCTCCAACGAAGCCGCAGGCTCTACTAACAAATAAATGACTTGTAAATTACCAAATGACATAGAGTAAGAAGGCCAAAGACATAAAATAAAATAATGGTCATTGCATTTATGTTTAGAATTTCTAGTCTAGAAGCTAGTGACCGCAAATCGCAACTTGTTCGATAGCCAGAGGTCATTTGCAAGATTAGAGACTGCATTGCGGACGATGCTCTCCATAAACTGGACAAAATGCATCTAATCATTTAAAACAAGTTGGGAAAATGCGGACTTTCTCACAAAACTGGTATCTTGCTTGACCTACATTTTACCTTGTGTTGGATTAACAATCCGATGTTCTACAGTTTTTTTCTAAATATTAGTGTGGGTGTGCCTAATGTCTGGTTTTATTATGTTAAATAAATATTTTTTGTTTTTTAAAAACAACTTTTTAATTTAAGGTTTTTAATTCATAGCCATTAAATATATAGAATTAAAATCTAGCTATTACCGTATAATGGTGCTAATTCTGTTGTACATTTAACTACACTAAACTAATTTTGACAGGACCAAAGGTGTTGTTGTCCTTCCTTGGTTTACAATTAGTGGCAAGGATAGCAACACTTCTAGTCCTGTCAAAATTAGTTTAGTCTAGTTAAATGTACAACTAATTATCACTATTGTCTGTCTATCTTTTGCATTATAAGGATTATTATTAGATACTATTTTAATGTAATTGAATCTAGTGTAATATCATAGGTAGGAAAGGACATAGGCTATAAAAACATAAACTAGACTTATAGATACTTTTATTAGGATAATATTTTTCTATATTTTATTATCTCTTCGGCTTTAACGACTCAATAAATTATGTAGATATGTATAATAACTCAGTATATATCTGTTTGATTATAATTTCTCTGAAACAGCACATAGTATTTCACATTTTGATATTAGTGTAAAGACAAGAGGAAAAATTTAAGATTTAAAACCCAATGAGTTCCGCAATCTCTTTCACAGAAAGCTAAAATAATGGCAGATAGAGAAATAGGCTTAATTATACACAAATGTGCTTGATATTTTTAACTCAGGTAGTTTATAAACTGGGTTAATAGTTTATCCAGGATATCAGCCCTAAATTGCAGGCATAAGTGTATTAAAAGACAGATGAAGTTAACTGTTCAGTGTGAAAAAGTTTATCAAATCTCATTGAGTAAATCGAGAAAATATATCCTTATATACAAAACTCGATTATTGATTACGAATCACAGACAGCAACTTGACACGAGGTAACGTTAGGAGAGTGTCCGATATCTGTCACTCAAGCACGACCTCCGAGGCACAAGCGTATCGATAACAGATCATGTTATAAAGAAATGTGTCGATAATATCATACGCTGTCCTTGTCGATCAGTATACAGTTAAAAGAAGACAAGTGATAGAAAGGCTCTGATTATATCCATGTGATTTGTCAACTGTTTACATTTTGTACCGGTAGTGCTGTGGCACTGACCTGCGCTTTCGATTCGTGTGAGTCAGTAGGCCAAACTTGTACATGTACTTAACTGTTTTTTTATAGGTTTGCAACCTCTATCTAATGCATTTCTTCGGTTGATAGTATTGTTAAATTATTCGTTGTGAAAGACAATGAAATTAGAAAAACACACTGTGCTTGACAGGAAACCGGACACTCTCGCAACTTTCTGATAAGTTTAAATTAGTTTATATTTATTTTTTTACAAAAGCTATCGATTTATCTGAGATTATCCTTGTTCTTACTAGCTATCTCTTATAAGGTTGTCTGGAAGAGATTGCTTTAGCGATTAGACCGCCTGTTGTAATTTTCTTAACACTATGTACTATCTCATTGTTTTATTTACTTTGGTGCAATAAAGAATATTGTATTGTATTCGCTATCTGAATGTTATCAGAATTCTATGAAACTAACCCTACTATATTACTATTTAAAGAAGTGTTATGTCGAGACTAAGTCGAAGTTAAAACATTACATCACTTACAAGCAAAAAATTGCCTTGACCTTAACTTTATAAATAACTTTTTATAAGTATTAAAATTTTACTGCTCTGATGATTACATTGCTTAAGTAATAAAATATTTTTGAATCTAAACAGTAAGTTAATATTTAAAAACTAATCAAGTTAATTAAGTATTAATTACCTTTCGCTACTAGAGGCAAAAGTTTATGAGTGTAAATAAATAGTAGATTTTACAACAAGTGCACAAAACGAACCATTTTTATCCGAGACTTTTAGCAGGGCTGATAGTAATGTCGAGGATAAAAATGGTTTTGTGGACGAGTTATAAACTCTGCTTTTCACTTCGATGGCGAGGAAATAAATTAATAAACGCACGAAAAAACAAGACCTGTTTCCCGACGCTTTTTTTTAAATCTTACGACATTGATATTAGGCTTGGGCTGCAGACCTATACAGCCTACTATTAAATTAATTTTGTAATAATAAATTTCTCAAATTAATTAAATAACCTACCGTACTTTAATTTACTTTTTAATATCTTTTATGTCTTAAAAACACGTAAGGCAAATAAATTAAAGTAAATATTATAAAATAACAAATTCTATCTCTGAACTTTTTAGTGTTTGGCTGTATGGCTCATTTTCTTTGCCGTAATATAGATACATTTATGAGTAGATACGTTTTTGCCCTTGTGCACAAAGATTTTGTGCAGCCTGTTCCTCGAGTTCGCAAATAAACAATTTCAGAGCATGAGAAGTGAAAAGAAAATGAAATGGACTAGTTACACAGAGAAAATAATTACAATTTCATAAAATATCGACGTTAAGCATCTCTTCTCTTATCTTTTCCTCTTCCTTTCTTCCTGTTAAAGGTTGACAACAGGTCTGGGACTCCCAACATCTCGGTGCTCTTACCTCCAATTGATATATATGCTTAGCGTCTGTCTATAAATAAAAATACATACCCTTAAAATATTACAAAGCACAAGATAAAAGTTTCAGGGATCTGTCATCCAAGTAATTGGGCACAAAATATTGCAACGCACAAGAATGCAGAAGCCAAAACTTGAAGAAGAAAAAAACACAGCAATTCGAACGTCACTGTCATTTAAGCCTGTTGTCAACCTCTTATCAATTACATGCGTCGAATGTAAATCAGAGGTTCATATAAAAGCCATGTAGAGTGGCTTAATCTGACTCGTCAAACATTGGATCCATCCCGCAAATGGAACGCAAATTGGATACGAAGCCAGTGGATACTCGGCTCGCAATAATGGAAACTGTAAATCCATCGTACTTAGTAACTGAATTCTTTTTGAGATTATTTTTATAACGATCAATCGTACATCCACAAAACAAAGACGTACATCCATTGTATTAAAATTAATTAAATCTGACTTTAAAAACAATAACAATTAGCTAATCCGGAATAGCATCGTCAATTAAACTGACAGGTTTTTGACAGTTCTGGTTTGATGTTTCATAATTGGCAAATACCCTATTTGGGATTACCTTTTGAAATTGGCACTTAATAAAATAAATATTTTTGGATCATACTACCGCTATTTACTTTAAAATAGAATTAGTAAAAAAATAAAGGATTTAATTATCTCCTCCTTATAATAAATAAATATATTGGGAAAAATCACACAGATTGAGCTAGCTAAAAGTAAATTCAAAACTTGTGTTATGGGATACTAACTCAACGATACTATATTTTATAACAAATACATATTATATAGATAAACATCCAAGACCCAGACCAATCAGAAAAAGTTGATCAACATGACCCGACTGGGATTCGAACCAGGGACCTCCAGGGTGGCGATCTGGCGTGGTAACCATTATGCCACGGAAGTCATCGAATAATAATTGAAAACATTTCCAATCATAATATTAGTATTTTCGGGAATGAAACAGAGGTGGAGAGGTGAATAATTTATAAACGGTAAACTCATTTAGAACGGTTATTCTCTTGTGTTCGGGTAGTCTCTTCTTTCATAAATGTTAGAAAAGGCAACTGTATATGGAAAACGTGTACCCTCAATCCTCTGCCGGCTTCTGTTAGAGAGAGCTGATCGTTTCTAACGGTGTAAGTGTTGTTAAGTTATTAATACGCAGATTTGATTGAATTATACACATAAAATGTTTTGTATTATTTTCTATTACTTGTATTCGACAAACTGTTATGTGATTATTTATGCGGATTTATTTAACTTCGATCACAAAATACTTACTCTGTTTCCTCTCTATCTCTCTGTTCTGTGCTATGCGATACAAACACATCAATTTGTATTTATTTATTTATTTATTTTCGATAAATCAAAGAGTTCGATGTTGTTTGATCGTCAAACCAAGCCGTATTATTTTCAGAACTCACATGATCATTATACAGATCAAAAAAAAAATCTTTGCCCGTTCGGTTGCTAGGCAAATAATCCTTGGAACTCAAACGGTTCCTTAATAGGATTTAGATTCATATCTAAAAAGGCAGAAATATGTATGGTACAAAATAAAAGTATACGTAAACTGACATATAAAATAAAAATATAAGTGACTGACAGTTTCATCATCATCTTGTACTCAAAGTCATCGTCATATCAACCCATAATCATCCCACAGGGATACGGATTTTGATATTTTAATTTTACATTTTATTGTATTTTTCGTGTGGGTTATACCTGAAATAAACGACTATTTATTTATTATTATTTTTTTTATACCACAAAGTTGGCAAACAAGCATACGACCCTGATAGTAAGCATCACCGTAGCCTATAGACGCTTGCAGTACCGTGGGTATCACTCACGCGTTGCCAACCCTCCCAACCCCCCCAAGTGGAGCTCTGGAAACCTTACTCACCGTAGGAACACAACATGGCCGAAACCAATGCTAGTTGGCTACGATCTTCTGTAAGGTGGAGGTCCTTCCCCAGACGGGCTGCTCCGATTTGAGCGGATGATCCGCTGTGCCCTACCTCTCTGAAAAATTCTTATTTATTATTTACTAGCGAAACCCGCGCAACTTCGTTTGCGTGTATCCCGCTTTCCCGTGGGAATTTTGGAATGTATTATACATAAAAACCTTCCTCTTGAATCACTCTATCTATTTAAAAAAACCGCATCAAAATCCGTTGCGTAATTTTAAAGATTTAAGCATACAAAGGGACATAGGGACAGAGAAAGCGACTTTGTTTTATACTATGTAGTGATTTCCCTCCAATAGAAGGGGAATATAAATAAAAAATAAATAAAATAAATATATAGGGACAATTCATACAGATTGAGCTAGCCCCAAAGTAAGTTCGAAACTTGTGTTATGGGATACTAACTCAACGATATTATATTTTATAACAAATACATATATAGATAAACATCCAAGACCCGAGGCCAATCAGAAAAAGTTCGTTTTTCATCATGACCCGACCGGGGATCGAACCCGGGACCTCCTGTGTGGCGGTCTGGCGTGGTAACCATTACGCCACGGAGGTCGGATTAAAATAATATTTATTATCTATACTAATATTATAAATAGGAAAGATTTGTATACGAATAAACTCAAAAAGTTCTGGTCCTATTTCAAAAATTCTTTCACCGTTGGGAAGGCACATTACCCCCGGGAAAGATTGGCCATATTCTATTTTCAAAAAAATTAGGGATCCCTAGTAAAATCCATGCGAAGCCGGGGCGATCCGCGAGTTACAATTAAACAAAACGATAGTTGTTTGTTGTTATCGGATTAAGCATGGCCCTGGTTATGCCTGCCATTTAAAATTACATCAGAAAGTATGCAATTGACATACTTAAGTATATTTCTCATTGTATTGTTATATAACTAACGATTAACATTGATTTTTAGTTAGTACCTACCTATGACCAAAGAAGTAGTCTTACAAAATAAAATAATTGTGTATGTATGGGGTACATAATATGTTAATATAAATTATGTTCAATGATTTGCAAATGTTGTGACAAATTAAATAATTATTAACTAATATTTTGTTAGTGTAATAAAAATGTATTTGTTTAAACAAATAGTAGCTTTTTTGCATGGTACACAATTATTTGCTAAAACAACTTTTGTTGCTAGTAAATTTCCATATATTAAAAACCCAAGCGGAATCTAAAATTGCTAATGATCACAAAAACCGACGAGTTAGTCACGAAAGGTAGTTTTTACACAATAAGATTCAATAACGGAAAAAACGCCGTTAAGCTTATATTTTCTTTGTACATGAGAAGTTTTATTATTAAAGATAATTTTTTATTTTTCTTCTGTTATTCACACCATCACAAGATGCATCCAAAGAACCAAGAGCTTTAACCGGGTGGTAACAACTCCCAGATAAAAAGTCTATGCTTTAAGTCATTTTACGTGATGGATCAAATCTTTTCGTACAATTTTTGGTCCATTCCTCACAAGCTAGTACGAACCATGAGCTGGGCGTTTGCTGTATGAGTCTAGCCTTAACAATATAATCTTTTTATATAAACATGTGAGACATTAAATCCTAATTTTTTTCTTTATTTAATTATCGTTACTAACTGTTCATGCACGAATATAATATAAGTAAGTAATATAAAATTTTGGCCGTATGGTGACGGCAGATATTATCACTACCCCCTCTCCTTACATGGGTGCCGTAGAAGGCGCTTAAGGGAATATAGTTGTAAAGAATGGGCAGCAACGTATTATATTCAAAATCTCCAACCAACCCGCGATGTCGTGACGTGATCATCTTAAAAATCGGATCGTCACGTGAAAAGGCACTTGCGACAGAAATCACGCCTGGTGGTAATACGAGTTCAATGGACAATAATGTGAGCAAGCGGTGCTCTGCCATTACCCAAATGGATACAACATACGGCTACACGACCATGTGTATGTAACTCAATACATGTGTCGTCTGCGACATACTTTATAATACTTCGTGACGTATTTTATGTGAAAATGTTCAGGTGTGCTTGATAAGATTTGTGTACGCTCCAATAACTCTCTTTGGAGGCGAAAATAACTTTGATAAAGATTAAACTCTTTAATAACAACGGCTTGATGTTTCACATGACTTTGTCGTCTGGGAGGTTTCCATTTACATTCTCATTTATTGATTTGTTTAAAATAATAGCTATGTTGGATTCTATTTTTATGATTAACTAGCATTACCCGCGTAACTTTGTTTTACGTTATATCCATTCGGCCGTCCTATAGGAATTTCAAATTATCTGTAGACAAGAGATAAAACGGGAACGGAAAAAAGTTTAAACCAGGATTCGAACCCGCGGTCCTCTGGCTAAACCACTCGACTACCAGGCCTGTCAAATAAAGATTAACTGTCTGACAGAATCTTAAATTAGCCTAAGTTTGATCAAAGCCCTTTTATATTGAGATCAAACGTAACAAGTCTTGTCTTGACGTAAAGTTAGTCCTTAGCTTTAGGGCGTTCTTGAACAAGACACAATTATTCATTATCACCCGATTAATAATTCACACAACAACAATTTTTTCGAAAATATTTGCTACGAATTTGTTAATAGTTAAATAAAATCTAAGATATTGCTAATCAAACTCATATACACACATTTTATGATACTCGTAATAAGTACTTTTATTCGTTCAAAATAAAATTTATGACATATTACAAATATGATACAGTAAAAAATTCAATGACTGCAAACAATCAATGAAAACCATCACAACAAATGTTCGTTTTCGAATCGAGCAATATTTTTTTATGTTTTTTTATCGAATTTTATTAACATTATCCTCTATTTCTATTACATATCACGGGTTAATGTACCATTGAGTCACATCTATATGTGAAAAACGGGCATTTTCCGTGACACGCAACGGCCTATTGTTTCGATAACGGAAAAACGGGACAAGTTGACAGGTTGCTTTCACAGTTATCCCGTTAGCCACCTGGTAATGGACGTTACACTTCACACCTTGTTATCATACTTTGACCGCCATGGAAAAACACCTAAATATTCAGTGAGAAATATAAGAAAATCATATAATTTACAAGATCAAGTAATTCTTTGTAAATGCTGAAATGTATGAAAATATAAAAAATAATATTGAGATAATCCTATCCTACTAATCCCACTAATCTTATAAAGACGATAAAGTTTTAGAGTATGTTTGTAACACCTTCACGCTCAAATGGCGGGGCCAATTGTTATGATATCTGGTAGATATGTAGCTGATACTTGGATTAACGCATTGAGTATTTTTTATCCCGAAAAGAACTCGTTCCCGTAGGATTAGGTTAAAAGTAGATGGCACTGCTATGCATAAAATAAAAACGCGGGAAACACCGCGAGCAGCAGCTAGTTATCAAATAGAACACCGTAATTTCAAATAAGATATTAAATAACACGGAGCTCTATGGCAACGACTACGATCCCAGCACTATTTGTTATTTGTATCCAAACTCTTCCGTTCTTCGCAAGTATGTTATCGATTGACCACAATCGTTAACCCAAATTTCTGACTATCATCGGCTTGAGAACACTGACAACAGCCAATTTGCAATAGAGCAGCGTGTAGCGGACACCGTAAACCACTTCGATTAAAGAGAGTACCATATCCCAGTAATAGGTTGAGTTGACTATGATGGAACGAACATTATGAACAAGTTTGTGTGCAAGATTTTAAACAAAATTATTTATTAGCTATGGTTTAATCAGTTAATTTAATCAATAAGTACTAAAAGAAGAACAGTACAGCCCAGAAATGTTACCAGTTTTCACCCCATGATAATTTGACTTTAAACTTCGTGTAAAGTACAAGACTTTACAAAGTTTTACGTACGTAAATGAAGAGGAAATCCGACAGTAACTTAAGACTTGCAATGCTTGTTTAAAATTCCAATGAAATATTTATATGAGCCTCGAATAATCATCCTACTGATCTGCAAGACAAAGCGAACATTAAACATTCAACATAATTTCCATAACATTTTGTCTCACTGACAAATATTGTAAGTATTCAGTTTTTATTACTTTTTATTTTGGAGTTTCCGTAGTTTTCTTTTTAATTAATCATTGTAATTTTATTCTATTATGATATGACCGGAATAAAATATAAATATTTTTGCTATATCCCTGACGTGTGTTAAAATCAAATGGTATGTTTGTTTTTCGCTTATGTGTTTAGGCCTCAATCATTAAAATACGGATACGGGACACTGAATAAGCACTTTAAATATCTCAGGTTTTTTTTAATTAGAGATGAGGACTTGAGGACAAACTATCTAGCTGGTCAACGAAACGAGCGAGATGGTAAACAATCACTGCTGCCTATAGACAGACTACTACAAGAATCTTGGATGCATAATTTTTCCATTTTTACTCCACTACTTCCACGAGTCCACGTAGTAAATAATAATACTTTCCACGTATTTAAAAAGGGAGGTAGGAGAAAGGAAAAAGGAAATTGGAAGGAGGGCGGGTATTAGGCTTCCGATCCGAGTCTCTCACTCGTTCGAAACATAGATATTACCGCTAGCTATTTCGTGTCGATATTCTGTGGTGCTCCCTCGGTCGAGCCAGCCCTTTCAAGAGCCACTACCAGTTTAGTATTAGTTAGGCTCGACTCCAAAAATTTTAATCAAAAAGTTCAAATTAATTTTATTTAAACTTATTAAAATGTTATTACTAAAAACTACTTATTAATTGATTTGATTTTAATTAGTCTCTATTGTAAATTATTAATAATTGAATAAATTATTACTGTGTGGTGAGAGCATATTATAATGCAAAATTTCATTGCAATATTGAGGTCTATTTAAACAGAATATTGAGCCATATGAGACGCAACATTTCATACAGTTACGTACGTAATAGTTCAGATCAGTATATTGTGTAATAAAATATAAGTAAGTAGTACTGAATGGACTGCCTTTTATGTTGGGCGGTAATTTATGACATACATAGTGCCAAAAGCGAATGGTGACGAAAGTCTAAGAAAGCGTATTAATGAAACTCCTGTGTCGTGTAAAGTTGTAGATTGGACGGTTAAGATGATGCCAAACCACTAACTAATTTCATAAAATATATATCACGAATATAGTTACAACTGATTGATGACTGATATTAAAACTATTTCAGCGTGTTGAACACAAACAATTTAAACACATGTGTGTTTTCTTCATTAATTTGACAATGACAGTCGCCTATGTATCATTAACTTTAGAATGTATTTATGCAATTCACTCACTGTAGAATATTTTCCAAAACTTAAATGAGTAAGAATAGTAAAAATAGGCTTCCGTATGTACTGGATGATACACCTTAGTGAAATTTCTACGTAGGGTGTAGAAAACGTGGATTACAGATAAATAAACGATCACATGCAAAATGTCGGAAGTGTCACGGTGTTGGAGACATGCCGAATAAATGTTGCACGGGTCTTGATATTATTCTGTATCTCTTGAGATTGCTCGGAAGATTTCATTTCACTTATGCAGATTTTTATGTAGATAGTACTCTATTTGGCAAGAACCTTTTTGTATAATAAAATATGATAATAACACTTGTTATAGCATTAAGATTTCTCATTATGCGACATTGCTTTTAACTTTGAGAAAACATATATTTTTTACAAGAGATATACAATTACCGTATACTTGAAGTAATCGCATCAAGCCTCTTTTTTGTAAACAAGTTTTGATTATCGTCATCAATCATTTTCCCTTTTTTGAAACTTATTATTTATTAGCCTAACCTGTCCAACTGCTGGGCAAGGTCCTCCCTATTCTTCATCTCATGAATTTCTTTATAACTCACGAAAATTTTGATACACGTAAAATTAATAGCACCTATTTCAGTCGAATGGCAAAACGTAACTGATAATATTTCTTTTATTGTGTATTTTATTAACTTACCTTAAACAGTTAAAGTCACGTTAAAGTACTCAGAAAGCTATTTGGCTCAGATGGTCGAGTAAAATTTACACTTTACGTATAAAATTATTTACGGTAAAAAAATTGAATCAGGTCGTAAACGGTCCACTGAAAGGCATAAAGTAGTTAACGGATTCCATTTCATTTTCCATGAGCAATTCATCCATAGAGAATGCGAGCAAAAACCAGCTCTCGAGTGCTACAACACGTCGATTAGAGGCACGTGTCGTGAGTTATTTTGAGAGCATTTCATCCATCATGACATGATGCACTCTCTATTTTGTTAGGTCTATGATAATAAAATTAATGACGTTTTTTTTTTATTGTTGGCCAGTGTCATAATTTTTAATAATTTAAGTTTTTAATTTTCGAATGAGGAAGTATAGCTGACTGTTACTGTGTTGTCGTGTTGTCGAGTGTTGCTTCACGTGTTCGCAGTGCGACATAATGAACATGTTGTAATATAGATAAAAACTTAGCATAAAATAAAGTACATCTGTGTCTAAACTTAAATTTTTATGACGTACGCGATTATAAGAAAAATAAATAGCAATTTTATTAATTACTAGCGAAACCCGCGCAACTTCGTTTGCGTGTATCCCGCTTTCCCGTGGGAATTTTGGAATGTATGATACTTTAAAACCTTCCCCTTGAATCACTCTATCTATTAAAAAAAACCGCATCAAAATCCGTTGCGTAGTTTTAAAGATTTAAGCATACAAAGGGACATAGGGACATAGGGACATAGGGACATAGGGACAGAGAAAGCGACTTTGTTTTATACTATGTAGTGACGATGTGTCACTTCCGATAAAACACTGATTTCCTTATAGATGAATAAACATTGAAATTGAATATCAGTGTGTGTAACGTGTTAGATATATCTTATCTAACATTTCTTCATAAGTACATAGATAATTGCGTCAGAGAGATAAGTGTTGCAGTAGTAGATTTTGCTATAGATTTGAACTTATTCAATTTAGTTGGCCTTCTTCAACTCGGGAAGTAATTATTTGTTTGTCGAAGGCGTACATATGGATTGTATGCTAATCTGGTGTCTTTATTGGCGCAATATGCGTGGGAGAGGTCTGCTCTTAGGGACATAGTCATTGTGATATAATTTCTTACATTATAGGTTGAAACGTTAACTTATTGCGTTGTCAGTACTTTAAAACTGTAATTATAATGAAAAGATAAACACTAAAGATATTATTTCAATAGAACTTTGTACCAATACTTCTATTAATAGTATATTGGTAAGTAAATAGAATAAATTATTTTTTAATAACCATTTCTAGCTGTAATGTTTTTGCGTGTAGGGACTAGGGACATTCAAAGAGCATTAAATTAGACACTTTACACGTTTACACATTTTAAACATTGCTTTGACGAATTTTAGAAAATTGAAGTATAAGATTTTTTTTTTTTTACAATTTCAAAGTAATTAATGATAAATATTTTACCATAAAATATTATATTCCCTGTTACTATCTATTTTCATTACGCTTTTTTATAGGCTGTTATTTAATACTCCATGTTAACCTCCGTCATATCCTCTTGATAGCCGCAGGAAGATAGGCTAGAAACCGCCTCCTTCATTAGTTCATGGCGGATGACGCGGAAATTGCATCCGCGGCGACCTACAATTTGCGCCGTTTAAAAAAATAAATGAAAAAAATAATGTATGCAACAAAATTAATTTAAACTCTAGTCATTTCTACAGAGAATTTAACTCATATCATCCTAGCTCGATTGAGTGAGTTTCGGCTACATATTTTAAAGATTACATACATTAACTTTAACCTGTCGTTAATTTCAGGAAGAAAAAGAGACAACAGGATCCTGAGTTTTCAAATATACCGTTATATTTGAAAACTCAGGATCCTGTTGTCTAAAAACCAATAAACATTTCTTGTATGGTGTGAAAAACCAAATATATGTCTAGTTTGATCTAACAAGACTGTGTGGTTGTCAATGTGTATATTTTTTTCGTGGATTTCCAAACACTACATTCTGATAATGTTTACATGACATGTTTATAAATATTTATTTCCTTTTGTTACAGGTATTTTGAAGACTGAGTAGTTCATTTGGCCTTATAGAAGACAAGAGTCATCTTTTTATTAAGTAAGTATATTTATAGGTTAATATATATTTATTTTATTTATTTATATAACTGGTTCGATTTATATTTTGTATGAGCAAGATAGCACTTAAGATTAAATAAGACTAGTTTTACAAGTTTTTATAATATTGATTGATCTTATAAGGGTTCCGTTTTTTTCTTTTGAGGTACGGAACCCTAAAAAGTAACAAAAATATTATCTACTTCGCATAATCGCGAGATTTATATCACACCCAATTGATATAGATATGTAATGTACGTTTTGTTAATTGGTTTCAGTGACGCATACTACATATTTTTTGTAATGAAACACCTAAGAAATAACAATACTTTTTATTCAGTACGCCAATAATCCATCACTAATACGATTTTACAAGACTTTTTTCTAATCGAGCATGCAAACCGAGGAAAACCGTTCGTATAGTAGCGAATAAACAGTCTAGCTCTATTACAGACTTTTTTTGTTAATTGAAACAGCACTAACTTGTGTTAATGTGTTCCAAAACAAAACACAATCCATACTGATGTTTTAAATTTAATCTGTTACGCTTTCACGCCTCTATGAAATGGTAATATATATGGAAGGATATAAACATTATTATTTACTGTAAAAAATATGTTGGAAATGTTTTTCTTCGGAGTAAAAATATTGTTTTTAAACTTAAAAACAATTCTTAGTAACATTAATGCGAAGTGTTGTTGAAGAGAATTAATTAAGGCTTTGAATATGATAATATTTTACTTTTCCCATCCCATTAAAAAGTACTATCATTTTCGAGAGATATTACGGTTAGCGAGGTCTCTGTACAGGCGGCATACTGTGTGCTACCATAGATGAGAGGAAATATCCGTGAAAGGAAACTAATCCATACATCCTGTTCTTTTCTTTCACGTCAAAAGAAACCAATGGATTATAATTTTTTATAGGACTACTTTTAGCTTTGGAGAGTAGGGCAGACTACTTTTTGTTTATTAAAAAGTATTAAATTTAAACAACTTATTTTCACAGGAAAAAAGTTTTACTATCAGTATCGGCTGCGAAAAAGTTCGTCTATACTAATATTATTAAAAAAAATTGTTTGTAACGAATAAACTCAAAAACCAATTTACCGATTTCAAAAATTATTTAAAATGGATCGTTACTAAAGTAAGGACAAAGAAAGGAAAAGATAAAGAGGTTGTATTCCCTCTATTTCCCATTGTGCGACGAACATTATCCGTGTCGATAGGCTACCTACTAAAGAAGTAATTCGCATATTAAATAGCGGAAGGCCGCATTGACTTACCCGGTTATTGGCTTTGAAACACAGATGTCGGTTTGTTGCCCACTACTGGACTGAATACTAGGCTGCCAGGCGGAACGTAACTGGACTCTACGGTCAACACCTTAGTACCATGTCACACCAATGATCCAAACAACTGACTATATGTATAATAAATTAAAAGTAAAAAAATATATTTAAAAACAAGCTTTTATTTAATTGCGCTAAAAAGAATAAAATAAACTTTTCTTTTAAAATTTTAACTATCAACTTATAACGTCATTACACAATTTATATGACATAAAAGCTTGTCGCGAGATTTAATTACTAACATTTACTCGTAGTACGAATAAATGTTAGTTCGATAATTATGTTTTCCTAAACAGGTAAATCTCGCGACAAGCTTTTATGTCATATAAATTGTGTAATGACGTTATAAGTTGATAGTTAAAACCGGAAGTACCCTATAGGTTTTTGGTCGGAACTGTTTTATACGAAAAACGGAACACAAAAGGCTGTATCGTAATTTTGTTATCATAATATTGTATTGTCATCTGATCTACAGTTTTAAGCAAAATTTCAGCTCAATCGGTCTACGGGAAGTGGTTCAAATTTTCGTTCCAAGATTCCACCCTTACATACATACATACATTCATACATACATACAGGTCAAGTTAAATAAAAGCTTTTAAAAAGCAATCAATATAGGTAAAAAGTATGTAAAGTAAAGAACTGGTGATATAACTTGACAGTCTTACGTGGTGATATTGATTCCGCCTGAAAATATTAGCAAACATTTTAAATTGAAAAATCGTATTAAAAATGAGATTCTTTGAGGAAGAAGAAAAAACACTACCCATTACATACGTCGAGGCCTATGTAGACGCGTTATATTACAGTATATGTCACTCCAAGATATCCACACTCCCCTTGTCATCATGATATGGTCTAGTAACGAGAGAAATCGAGTCCTTCCCCAGACGGACTGCTCCGATTTGAGCTGTGCCCTATCTCTCTTAAAAGGCTCTTCTTCTCTAATTCTCTTCTTCTTAATTTCAATTTTCTTATTTGCAATACAGTCAGGGCCCATTAAAAAGGCAAAAAAACAAATGAAAAAATAAATAGAAAATGCGTCTCTCCGATCTCCATTCATAAAATATCCTAGTTTTTTAAGGTACGAATTACGTTATATCTACCATCATTCCTTCATTATGTACAGTGGTGTAAAGGCATGTAAAGGATAGGGGAGAGAAGTGGAAAACAGAGAGCTCAAAGTAAAATAAAATATAATAGAAAAATAAAGAGTGTTACAGAGATCGATAATTAGTACAAGCAAGAAGAGATGAGAATAAACAATGACAATCCAATAAGACAGCTTTCAAATTAATTATAAAAAATATAAATCTATCAAAAAGTATTTATTACACTTCCAGCCTGATGGCTAGTTCGCAACAAGTGGAAACAATATGTATGGTTTATTCATTAGAAATCGATTAATTATTCGAAATCCAATACAGTCTGGCATGGCGGTACGTTCGGTAAAAGCGATACTAGGCGTGGCAAAGGACAGAGAAAGTAAAGGGTCCGACTTGATTGTCGATGCTTTCTCCCGCTACTTTGACCCTACGACACATTCGATTCTAACTTGTTGTTATTAAGATTACACAGAACCTCTCACTGTGGGCCATTATGGTTTCTGATAATGGGAGATTTAGAAACTTGTCTCGCTTATGGCCTACGCACATCGGGACGGCATGGCAAGCGATTTAATTTTTTACCAATGCACATTCAATGGTACGATGTAGAAATATTGGTTAGTAAATTTCAGTTGCAACTGAATATTGAATATGAATTGCAATTTCAGTAGAACTGGTACAAGTAAATTGATTTTTACAAAAATGTGCATTAGTAAAGCGTTATTGTTTACCGTACAATTTTTGAACGAAACGTTTCTTCCCTAACCAGTTTAGATCATACCACAACCTTTGTTGAAGTCGGTCGAGTAAAAACAAAAGTTGCAATACTAGTTTTTCGAGATGACAGGTCGAAGGCCCGCCGATGGCCGAGCCCCACTTGCGAATGTTTGGCCTCGAATAACCAAAAACTTTCGTTGTTCTAAAATCACTTATTTGAATTTATGCATATTTAATATATTAAAATTATTTAGTCTGGTGCATAATTAGATAGATCAAAAATAAATTTAAATTATAAATCTTTATTAATCTGAGAAATCAATCGATATTTTACATTTAATTTGATTAATCTGTGGTTTTATTACAAAACTGAAAAGTAATGTCATGGAGTAAAGTCATCGTTTCTTGGGAAATCTATCGTTCCAAGACAGATTTGATTCGAGAAGCATTATAATGTAGATTAATTTTTATTTCTTCTTAACAAAATGTTATTCTTCATTTCCGAATACATTAAAATTGATTAGGTACAATTAACAAAAACAAACCTGAGAGCCGAGAGTTGAAATTTCGCGGAGATTTTTATGATGAAGAGATGAACATCTTATTTATTTGATTGGAAAAACCCATGCGATTAGAACACACACAATGAAAATTCCGTGGGTTGGGCTTTGGGCTAGTACCATAAAACAGATTTGTTACAAAAAGTTTGATTTTCGTTTCGAAAAGTAAGGGTGCGAGAATGCTTGTGAACTACAATAACGGATTATTTCAATTCTATTATAAATTGACTAGCAAAAAACTGTGTTCGACCTAGTCTTCCATTGAAACGGTTTCGATCAAATTCAATTGAGGCTCCGATTTGTCATCCATCATTTCGTGACTTGTCTCGCGTTACGTAAAATATTGTTGAATAATTTTAATTATCCAACAAAGTATTGTACACTATTTTGTATCTAACACTATGATTTAAGGTTCCGTCCGTTCACATCACGTTCTATATAATTTAATTACACATACCCACAGTCACACTGTCGAATATTCCATGATATTCCTATATAGAAACGTATGCACGTAAACATATTACTTTCGGCGGTGGTGGTCCTCCCGGGAAAGTCAACGCAGTCAGTTCCGTGTTACTTCCATCATTGCTTTTTTTGTTATCTGCTTCTGCATCGCCACAAATTACAGAATCTGCTATGATAAGTAATCAAATATTGGTTACGTATTATGTCTATCAGTAAGGACGGTTTTTCAGTCAGCCTTTAGTTTATGACATGGCACTCTTCATAGAAAATTTCAGCCACTTGCCTGCGATATATTTATAGATGTATTACATTTAGAAACTACAACTTCTGGCATCTTTGCCACTGCTCTTAAGTCTTTGTTATTCTCTGCTTATCCACTCGGGGTTTATAGACATGTATGCATATCACCTGTATGTATTGTATGTCTACATCAAATCTAACATACTTATTCAAGGCTATGTTTTGATATATGACACATTATGCTATTCCGTTATCATAATAGAAAGTTCCATTCTATTGCAATGAATGGTTGGCATTTGATTCGGTATTACATTTACATTTATAAACTTCATTATTTTATACAATGACTTAATAAAACGATATGAGAGTGTATATTTTAGTATTCTTTTTTTTATTAGCTATCCCAATGTTGATTTATGGGAACAAGCTTTTCTTCTACAATCATCGCTTTCCAAAGCTGCACCTCTCTATCTTTCTTAAATTTGTCTTACCTTCTGTTCTTCCGTGGTCCTTCCTCACATCCTCTTTTTCGTAATATGAAATATTGGGCACGTAATATAATTATATGCCCATTTAAAGCATGCGGCAGAAGTATCCAACCCAATAGGTATAATAATGATTATTTCATAGCAACAAAACTTTGTAGAAATATAAATAAACATAATTTTCTTTCATTCTATAAACGTTTGATTAGAAAGTAAGCATATTAGAACTTCGGCACGTTTAATCTGCATTTATTTAGCCAGCTTTCGATTATTTAAGGTCGTTGGCCTCTTTCAAGAGATCAAAATGATCGGAGCAAGGTGAACGGTGGCTGGTGCCGCAGCCGCGGATACTTCGCAACGTAGGGTTGACAATACAAGTTTCTCAATTATAATTACAGTGTAATATACAGTAACTGCGGTCTTTTGCAATATATCCATATTGGTTTTAACCCTTTTCCTGTCCTCATACCAACTAGTTTTTGGTAACATTTATATTTAGGCCGAAGTCGAAAACTTGTATGTGTAATTATGTGGTTAAATAATATTAATTTGTGCAATAAATTAAGCTTGTCAAAACACAATATTTGACACTCGAAACATTATAATTATTTGCAGGTTTTATAATTCAATCCTATTTGGGATGGGAATCAAACCCGCGACTTATTTATTACGAGATTGAAAAAACTTAGTTTCAGTTTCACCACTTGCTAATAAAGTCCAGGATAGGCTATTTGCCAATTAGGAAACGTCAATCCCATACTAGTACTGTCAATAAACCGTCAGGTTATTAAACGAATAAGCTGTTCAGGAGTCCGAATCCGGTCCTTAAAATTTATTTCAATGTTTTAATCGAGTTACAGACAAAACTTACTTTTCCGATCCAATTGGATTGCGGATCCTTCTGAGAAATGGTTTTAATTATTTTATACAACACAACCCTCGTCTACCACAGTTCTCCAACCTGGAATATTAGATTATAAATAATTATAGGTTTTTTCTTGTTATCAAGCTTATAATAGATATTTTTTTGCTAGCCATTTACGTCCCATTACTGAGAAAAACCATCTCCAACTCAAACTATCCTTCTTTGCTGTCGTTTTCCTTCCATCTTTCTCTTGGTCGCCCTCATAAGTCTTTATTCATTAGATGGAAAATAATAATTTAGTTAATATTCTGAATAATTAAACGTCTGTCACAGAGTTTGTAGGTAAGTAGGCGAATCTCGGATTCATGTTAATGAAGATGAACAACATCGATTTGAATCAAATCATTTTATGATATGCTAATATTTAAAACATTAATATTTGCCCTAAATCCCAATTTATAATCGAAAGAACTTGTAATAGGCTTATTGAATTAAAACATTTTACTTTGACTAAATCTTTCTAAAATCCATATTATGAGAAGTTGTGTTATTTTGAAGACTTCATAAAAATATAACCCACAACATACTCATGGAGTCAACCCTAAATAACCACGAACAGGCTCGTGCTGGTGCAAAAAGTCGTCGTCTCGTCTGCCGCGAATAATTATTATTAAAGGGCGCTATGGCGACATCTCGTCTCGAGGTGACCCCCCCTGTTCCCCACCTGCTACAAACCCCACCGCACACCGTTAAATTTACCTCGGTTGTTGCCTTTCGTCGCACTACATCCAAAGATGTAAATTGCAGGATATATAAATATTCAATTTATTCTCCTTTTAATATTGAATGAATTGAATAATGTATAATTAAAGATGAATCTGAAAATAACTACCTAAATCTTCTACATCTGTTATTTCTTTGTAAAAGAAATTCAGCTCTTAAACATATCATCAAACTTTATCTTTACTTGTTTCGTAATTAACATTACTTTCTTTTTAATTTCAGGTGAGAGCAAATATTCGTGATGGTGCGATCAGACGACAGCGTCAGATAGCCGCCCAAAGGCAACAAAGAATGGGTGCCAACATGGGAAAGAATTCGAGCCTGCTCGACGCGCTGCCGACCGCCCAGGGCACGCTGCACGTCGTCATGCTGGGCTTGGACTCTGCCGGGAAGACCACTGCGCTCTACCGGCTCAAATTTGACCAGTATCTCAACACCGTCCCCACAATCGGATTTAACTGTGAAAAAGTCAAAGGCACTATAGGAAAGTCGAAAGGTGTAAATTTTCTCGTATGGGACGTGGGCGGGCAAGAAAAGCTCCGACCATTGTGGAAATCGTACACACGATGCACAGATGGTATAATATTCGTGTTGGATTCAGTAGACGTAGAAAGAATGGAAGAGGCGAAGATGGAGTTGATTCGGACAGCAAAGTCACCGGATAATACAGGCGTCCCCATCCTGGTTCTGGCGAACAAACAGGACCTGCCAGGGGCGAAGGAGCCGCGCGAGCTGGAAAAACTGCTCGGGCTGCACGAGCTCGTGTCGTCGCCGCACGGCTCGCGCGACGGGCACGCGTGGCACGTGCAGCCCGCCTGCGCCATCACCGGCGACGGACTGCACGAGGGCCTCGAGGCGCTATACGAAATGATACTTAAAAGAAGAAAACTAGCCAAATTGCAGAAGAAGCGTGTGAGATAAATGATAAATATACAGAATTTATTGATGTGTGTGATTCATTATTCTGTACGGTATTGGTACGGTTTCTTGAGATAAGTATTATGAAATGCTCATTTGTGGATATTTTCAACAATGTCCGAGTTTAAAACACCAAATATTGTTTTTACTATAGATGTATAACGTCTTATGAAAATATTCCATCATAATGTTGCTCAAGTAATATTGAACATTTTGAGGGAAAATAATATTTTGATAAAACTAATTTAAACTACTAGTCATTTTCTTTTGAAAATAGCTAGGGCAAGGATGAAGATTTTGGAAATAAACGAAATATTTGTTTAAGATACTTTTGTGGTAACATAACTAATGACATATGATTACATAGTAAGTAGATAATCGCCACAAAAGTTACTTATCACTTTTTATCAAACTGGCTAATGTCCAAAATTAAAAATAAAAAGTAAAACCTATTACTCCAATTTTATACAAATAAATCATACACACTCAACGTTGTGTAATCCTGAGAGAAGAGATTTCTAGTTTTCTAAAACTAGCATGATGAGAACAAAAACTAAACCTACAATGTGGCTCACGTGTGTGTGGGACCATTAGCGTTAACTTACGTTTAATATTAACAATGATGTATAAATATTTCAATGTTACTACAGTACTTTTGTCATAGTAAACGTCTTTAAATCTTTGATGTTCTTGCTGTATTTCTTACATAATCGTCAGACCTTATCAACTGGATTATTTTACTTACTTTTGCGGTTCAACTCCTCGTCTTCATCCTATACTGTTTCCCTTCTAAACATCCGTACCAAATTGTCTTGAGTAGCCAGTTAAAATTAGTGTGTAGAAATTATTATAAAAATATTGTGATGTTCTATGTATAACTTTTATAAAGAGGCTTTTACTGTTTGTGTTTTGAATTGCTTCTTTTTTGTAAATAAATTGTAAATAGACATTAGTTTAACAAAAGTAGACAGACACAGCGATATAAACCGCGTCGCACCTTCGCTAAAATATTATTTATTTATAATCTGAACATTCAATTTCATTTACGAGAATATTTTTGATTGTGTCTTTTATATTTTTACTGTTAATACACGCCACTCACTCATGCTTTTAGGTGCAGTGTTTTGTTTTTCATCTTGTAACCAAATCTAGATTATATTTATTTTTATAACTGTCTTGTAACAAGCATGACTTTAGTTTTAATGGAATACAAAATTGTACGTTGATGTCTATCAAAAATCATTACATTATCATTTATGGATTATTATTATTATTAAAAATAAATAAATGAAAATGTATTTTCAGAATAGTTGTGTCAATTGCAATATTCATTATTTTATACACAGTGAAATAAATACGGAAAAACATAAAATCAAGTGCGAGCTTTAAAAGTCTTTGTAAAGTAAGATTGTCGTTTCTTGTTTAATATTAGTGTTTAACGATTATTTATTTATTTACTCGTAGACAATTAACATAGCATACCTGTAATCCCTAATGTATTGGATTCATATGAAGCATTTACCAGAGTTTGTTTTACTTGTTCTGTACATATGTAAATTCCAGGTAGATATTTGTCGATACCATGAAACCAAACATTTTTATGAATATAGAATGTACATTTTGTTGTTTAAATACGTTTGTTTATTATAATTAACGTCTTTTATGCATATTATTATTGTATTCTGTTTATTAAATACATAGGTAGACGTTTTTCATATTGATTCGCCGTAAATAAAGTCTGTTTTCAATATTTATACGAGTTTATTTATTCACAAAAACCATTATTCGACATGTAAATACTTTGATGGGTCTTCATTTTCCGTCCAGTCAGTAAATAAAGTTAAGTACTCCAATTCTGACTCCGTCAAAGCATTTTTGGCTTTACCTATATCAGAGGTTCTAACTTTTCGTATATCTGATTTACTACTAGTATTCTTTTTCATCTGTGGATTGATTTGGGGATTTTGTGTGCCATTCAAGTCAGGTTCTGTGTTCTTCATTGGTCTCGCAACGGGCTCAAAAGCTTTAAGCAAATTTTTCCTTAACCGCGCAAAGATACGCAACTCTTTATTTGCAAGTTTAGCTCTTCTAAACTTAGCTTGTTCCTTGGCTATATACTGTGATACAGCCTTTTGAATAGTATCTCCACGTAATGTATCTAGACGTTGAGAATAATCCATATAATAATGTTCTATTCTTGAAGCAATTGTAAACATATCAAATTTTGTTGGGTGTTCATAATATATTTTTTCATAACAAAATTCCAAATGAAGATAGAGTTTCAGTACATCAGGGGTACAAACATTTTCATAAAAAAATCCATTCAAGATTTTGAAAAATTTTGATTCTAACGTTAACGCTCTCTCTTCGCAGTTTTCTACTAATGATTTGTAGGTGTCAATTGTAGTAACAAGCAAGGCACTATCTTGTTTAATTATATCTTTTAACATTTTTAATTCCTCATTAACACCTCTTTTAAGTGGTACTAGTTGTATGATATGTGTGAAATGGTTTAACTGCTGTTTTTCCGTAGCCTCAAATATATCTAACAAATCTCTCGGATGAGCGAAGTATAAAGGCGGGGTAACATAATTCCTGTGACAATCAAATCTCATCCTCTCAAATAAGACATTGAAAGTTTCTTCTTCATTAATTCCAATGTCGAACCCTGTTGCTTCTATTTCAACGGAATGTGCAAATTCTCTGTTGTTTCCACGCCAACTGGGAGGAGATAAATAATAAAGGAATCTACCATACTTTTGTTGAATTTTATATTGGTAATCTAAACTCATTAACCGCGACATTATTGTAAACTGCTCTGACGCTGAATGTTCTAATTCAGATATCTTGTCACTTACTTTAATTTCAAATTGGTCCCACATTTTTAACAGGCCTATTGATTTCTTGTAGTCTTCCGATACACAAGCGTCAAAACATTTTATTTGTTCTGTGACTCTCTGAAGACTTAATTGGAACATGTCTTTTTCTTTCCTGATTTTAACTTGTATATTTAGAATGGCGTCATTTCTATAACCAATTTCTTGTGTTATTCTTAGCCGATCATTAAGAAATACTTTTAGAGATTTAAACATTTGTACCTCAGTAATAGGGTGACCATTTAGGAAATTGAAAAATGAGTTATCATAATCTGTTATTGCATGGACATCATCGGTTGGATATTCAACGTACAGACGTTTTCTCAAATTTTCACTAACTATTTTATGTTTCTCTCGTAAAGTGGTTTTTAATTTCTGTTTGTGTTCCTCGGTATTTCGTTTCTTTGCCCACAGTTTATATGCCAAAAGTGTTTCTTCACGGTGAGGTGCACTAGTGAACACCGGGTGTTCATCTAATACAATATCTAAAGGTTTCTTCATTGGTTTCCTGTCCATAATACGTCTAAGTACACGATTAGGATACAAATCACTGTTTACTATATAAGATGTTTTAGCACAAACTCGTGGTTTAGATATATCCAAAATTACAGAATGAACGTCGGTCTCCGACATTATGAATGTAAAAGAATATCTCAATTTTTTAAAACAATGTTCTATGAAAATAGTTTAAATAATAAAAAGTAAAGCCATCTAGATCCCCTTTTACTTTTCAATTACTGCAATGACACTTGTACACACAGTACCTATTAGGAATGAAAATTGGAAGGACAGTTTATTTACTTTAAAGATACATTTGAATTCTGGAATAGACCACTGATACCAGTAGGTAGAACGTTAGTATCAGATTTCATTATTTAATGAGATTAAAGTATTTTATATTAGACAAACATTTAATAACAAATTAAAGAAGAGATTCAACAAAATCAATACTACAGAAAAGCTGATTTTCTCGGTACCCATTCAAATGCTGGTTTTACATATTTATAGTATTCTTCTAGATATGGACCCGGATTCATTCCTTCGCACCATTCGGTAAACATCATCAGTCCTTCTCGTTCCTCTGCTGTAATTTTATATTTCTTCGGTTTCGTACGCATACCGCTCATCATTTGCGACTTCCTTTTCTCAGCATTTGCTAGTGTCCTAAGACTTTTACTGCTCATAAATTTTTTAAGACGTGGCCGTTTAAATTTAGCAGGTGGATAAAAAGCTTTATTCATAGCATTAGTCATCTCTCTAAAAGCTCGTAACTCACGTTGAGCTTTGTACGCGTTCATCATCATTCTTAAGTCTTGAGCAAAGAAGTCGCTTTGAGCTTGTTTAACTATTTTAAAGTCTAGAGCATCCATGCGTAAGTTGTAATCTTCATATGTAACCTCTAGAATTTTCATAGGATCTTGTATACTTTGATGGCCTTCTTCACATTTACCAAAGACTTGTTCGTAAACATACTCTATACAAATCTTTAATTTTAAGGTAGTAGGACTTGCGACAGTGTCAAAAAATGTTTCATTCAATATGCGAAAAAACTTTTCTTGCAGGTGATTTTCATTATACGTCTCCCTGGATATTTCTTCGTTTATCCTATTGATATAGTATTTAAAATAATCAAGTTCTATTTTGGTAGCTTGCTTCAGTTGTTCCATGCGCTCTTGTAGTAAACGAAAGGGTGCATCGGTTTTAGCTAATTGCGTTAGATATTCCCTGCTCTGTAATTCCATTGTACGGAAGATATATAACATCTGTTCCGGTTTTCTGAAGTACATACTAGCAGGAAGAGGATTGTGCTGTAACTCTGCTCTCGCAACCTCAATCATTTTATCTATATCTAAAGTTTCTACTAAATCGTTATCCGTCGCAAAGGCTCCTGATTCAAACTGAATCGATTGTACTCTGCCGTATAGAGTTTCATCGTGTACCTGTCTCCATGATATTGGAGCGACGAATATTAAATATCTCCGATATATCTTTAGCACGCCTCTAATTGCGTCCAATTTGAACAAAATATTATTCAAAATAGTTACAGAGGTAATGTAACCAAGGAATTCTGAATTCTTTGCTACTAATTCCGCATAAACTTTTTCAGTTTTACTAACTTTAGCACATGCTTTATTGTAGTCCTCAGTGAGAAACTTTTGAAAATTTTTGATATGCTGTTTTAGATTGTCTACTATTACTTCATATTCACTCGATTCTTCTATTATACCCCTCTCTATCTTTAAGATTAAATCTCGACGGTATCCTATCTGTTGACGGTTCATGGCATAACTGCGGATATTGTTTACATAGACTTTTATATCGTCAAGCCTTCTCAACGGGCGACCTTCAATAACAGTGTAAAACTCGGGGTGTATTTCTACAACAGCTCTAACGTCATCTGGTGGTTCTTCGAGAAAAAGCCTTTTAGATATATCTCTAGTGGCGGCTATTTTCACATTGTCCTTTAAGTATAATGGCTGGGAGAGCCTCTCCCGTGCTGTTAGTTTTTCTCTTCTATCACTATACTTTATATAGGATATTAACTTCTCCGATCTTGGCACACGAAAAGGTCTTGCTCGTTTTGTTTTTACCGTTTCTGTCGGAACAGCATGCTTCCTGTTTGCAAAGTAATGCTGTGTATTTGGAACATATCTTCGTCTGAATATAATGTCCAAAGTTTTTATAGGAACCATAGGCTTGCGTTCCTTTTTAAGACACGACATTGTAATAATTTGTTACAAATCTAAAATATTACAAATAAATACAAACGTAAAATTAATGATACGAATTTCAGCAAGAAATTGTCAACGTCAAAAAATCTAGAACATATATTGACAGTTGTATTATAAAAAATCTATTTAGAACAATGAAAATTTATGGATTCAAATTGCGGAATCAGGTATTGGTACCTATGAAAAAGATATAGCTTTTTCGGTCGATGTATTTTTTCTTGGTGGTTCATAGGAAGACTTCAAACGTCTACTTAGTTTGTTCACTTCTTTGATAAGTTTCGCAGCTTCTTTGGCTTGTTTAATTTGTTTGTCGCCAGATTCATAAGTTTCCTTTTCAATTAGTTTAATTAAATTCAAGTCATATGCCGAAATATCCATCATTATGTTATCATACTCAGTTTCAAGAGCCAACGCCATGTCGAGTGTAGTGAGGTTGGTATCATTTGGAGCTATTAGCTGTTCATATGCAAATTCGACATAGTTAAAAATTTGTAAAACCATTTCAGATGATATCAAATGTTGCATTTTTTCTTCCAATATTTTGAAAAATACTTCTTTTACTTCACTTTCCCTTATTTCACTTACAGCAATGATTTCTTGATTCTCTTTTATCTGAAAGTTTAAATTAAAATTTAATTTACAGTTTTTATTAATTTTTGTAAAGAATTAAGAACGAAACTAAAGAGTCGGATTTTTAATTAGACGAAGCTATCTGACGTTTACTGTGTTGTCAGTTTTTGATGAAATAAAAATAGTGTTGTGACAAAATGAATGATTGAAAAAACTCTTGAATGAGTGTGTTAGTGTGCCGAACTGCCGATATCGGGTACGGGGTTCGAATTTTAGGCGTGCTTTGTACATACCAACGAGTTTTCGACGACTATGGTCCTATAGTATCTACCTATACTGAATACCGAGTGTTTTAAACATTAAGGAAAACACTCAGACCCAAAGATATTCTACTATAACAGAATATCTTTGCTCAGACCAAATAAGAAGTCAAGACGGAGCGCTGTCAACAATGATGTGAGGCCGGTTTTGTAAACATGTGTGCAGCGAGTAGCGATGGCGCAAGGCGTAGTTACGTTGTAGGTACGTATGTGTGCGTGTGTATGTATACGGCGAGGCGTATTTTGTGAATCGCCTCACTTTGCTGTTGGCAGAGTTCCGTCTATCCTTTTTATTTGGTCTGAGGGAAAACATTGCGAGGAAACTTGTAAGACTGTCCTATTTTCAATACATCATGTACCTAGTTGAAACTCTAGATGTATAAAATATAACAATTATACTTAAACTCTGTTTCTTCTAACTTGACCAATGTAGTAAACAATCTTAGCATGTCTTTTTAACTAAAAATGGCAATTATAATTCTCATTCACACCCAAATAATAATAATATAGTTAGAAATGGCATTTATCACAACACTCTTATTATTTTAGCGATATATCGATTTTACACATGGATATTTGAATAAAAAAACACACTAAGATTGTTTACTACATTGGTCAAGTTAAAAGAAACAGGATTTAGGTAGGTAATAAATAAATAAAAATAATTAATGATTAACTATTCACACTCATTGTTCATTCATCTGATTGAAAGAGAACTGAACGCATCACTATTACTTTAAATATGGCAACATTATTTTACAAAGTGACATTAGCTACTGTCAGATAGCTTCGTCTAATTAAAAATCCGACTTTAGATGAGCTACATACAGGAAAAAATATCACACAAACTGTAACTCTGCGCAAGTCAGTCCGACAAATCATTAAATATAATACATATTATCGTTTACACTACTTTACACATTGGTGTATCTTTATCAGTTGTATTATAATCTTTTTTGTATGCGATTTAAAAAATAGAAGCGAGTGTCGATTTCACCACTTGCACTATAAGAAACCGATTTGTATCGGTCCGGTAATTGCCGGACCGATACAAATCGGATGCCGGAGTAGTGGAAAAACGCCCTTACTGTCAAATTACTGGAAGTTTATTTGACTAAGCTATTTGAGACTGGTGAAACCAATGTGAAACCGATCCTGTATATTAATTTTTCTGGGTTCTATTATGAGTAGTACTTACTTTTTCTTGTATTAATTCTAATTCTTGACGTAACTTCTGTTTTAAAACTTCTAACGATTTTAAAAACTTATTCTTCTCTGAATTTAATTCTTCTGTAACTAATAAGTAGTTCAAATTTTGTTTTTCTAACATGTCAAAGGCCGATTTTAATTGTACTGGAGTTTCAAAGTATAACTGTGGAGGTGGTAGTTGGCTTAATTTTCCTTTGACATCATTTATGTTGATTTCACTGAAAATGTTGGAATCCATAGCAAACAAATCGTCATACTTTACATCTAAGTCTACCTGCACGTTTAATTTTTCGCGCCACAGTATAGGAGCAGCTCTATATAAAAAGTTTTGGAATGACAGTAAAATCATTAAACTTTCATCTATATACTGTAACTTAGATTTTAATGTGGCCATCTCGTAATTAGCCTGCTTGTGTTCTTCATTTTGATTGGCCAAGTCCTTCGCCATTGCATCAGACTTCTTCATAACAGCAATTGTTTTATTATTATCATCAGCAAGGAACTTTTCAAAACTATTTTGATACTCATCGAAATTTCTCGAAGCTAATTCATAAGCACCTCTCTCAGTTTCAATTTCTTTATCAATTCTTATAATTTCGTCTACTAAAAATCCATGTAGAGTTTTCTTTAGGGCTACTTCTTTAATATTTTGCCTGTATTGATAAATTGAGGCATTTGGTCTTATTGGTCTCCCTTCGATTAAAGAATAATAATCTGGATCAATGTCCACTATTGTCTTTATCTGACCGTCATTTGTTGTTTCAAGAGGTGGAAGCTTTATCCCAGCAATAGTTCTACGTGTTTGTCTTCTTGTATTTTTTTTATTTTTAGCACTATTCATGACTGTCTCTTATGGCTCCGGGAGAACTTATGATCTGTTATCGCAGATTTTACTGTGCATCAACAAAACAACAGATCAATATCGCTATAGTAACTCGATGTTTGCTTTTATATATCTTTTTTATTAAAATTGATAACTGTTTGGTGATGCTTATGTAACTACTTCTAAAAATATGTTTAACATTATAGATATAGAATTTTAATAGCCGAATGAGGCCTCTGTGCTTTAGTTCCAAAGGAAATTGAGAAAAACAACAACAAAATGACTAGAAGCAACATTTGCCGATTTAATTTCATTGAAAGAATTATACAATACTTAAACTATACATTTTTTATTAAATAAGTTAGCAACAAAGCAATCATACCTAACCGGTATTAGCAAACCAATCGATCGACATTATCTAAATGATAATAGAATAGACCAGTTGACGTCAAACAATATCAATTAAGCGTGAAGCACACAGACGATACACACACTATTCCGTTTAGTTTATATGAACGTCAATACAGATAATGCGGATCTTCTAACGTTCATATAGATTAGCGGAATTTAACCGCGCCCGATCCCTGCTCACTATGTTTTGGGCTTATGAAATACGGCAATCTATAGGGTAATAAATACCAATAGTAATTTGCTACCCATGGTAATTTAATGTCATATTCTGCTAGTCGCTGTCAGAGCTACCACTTTGTTGTTCTTGTTGTTCCTCGTCTTCATTCACCTCTTTCTTAACAAGTTCCCAAGGCATAACTGGCAGTTGTTCCACAAAAGTATCATCTACCTTCAACTTGTACAGAAGACGCGGCGTGAAATGCGTTGCTAGTGGCCACACGCTCTCTGTGAAACAAAATAATAGAATGCAAATGAGCTAACGATAATGACAAATCAAAACTACATTAAGGTATCACTGGCGCTGTTAGAATTTTATTCAAATCTAAGTCACACCACAAAATTCCTGTATTAAATTTCGTTATACTATTCAGGACTTTTTTTGTTTAATTTATTGAAAAGACCTGACCTCTATTTTCGTTAACACAATTTAGTAAAAAGTATTTTTCCTCGGTTACTTCATTGGTACAAATCGTTTCCTATACATAATATTGTACTTATAATATTGGACGTGTGATTACGATGTTCTCCGTTACCACTAAGAAAGTTGCTAGAGGCAAAGTTACACGATGTGACGACTCCTGACATCAGTCGATTTCGTAAGCAGTGTGTATAACCGGGGTTTTTTTTTTTTATTTGTGTTGTGCATGCTAGTGAAGCGCTAACGGGATTCGCTTCACCAGCAACATTGGTTTTACGTAGGCGAGGTGTCAACCCGCCGCACAACCCCCGAAATGCTGGAGGACCACACCCGTCGTTGGTCAGCGAGTCCATCGGACTTAGCCGGTTAGTGTAGCTAGACTGTACTACCGACCATTCCCCTATCCGCCACCTTGGGGACGCTCCCCTACGCTGTGAGGGCCAGCGCGGGGGTATAACCGGGGTTAAGAAATCTATATAGGTATATAAAAATGAATTGCTGTTCGTTAGTCTCGCTAAAACTCGAGAACGGCTGAACCGATTTGGCTAATTTTAGTTTTGAATATGGAAGTCCAGGGAAGGTTTAAAAGGTAGGGTAGGGTAGTGCCTCTAAGGCGGAACAAAGTTCGCCGGGTCAGGTCATCAACTAACCGAAATAAAACACGAAATCGTCTACACGTCGATGTAAGTGCAGGATTTCGCGCAGGTCGTGGATGTATTTTGACTGGAGCAGGAAGTCCAGCAGGACCACCTCCGGCAACGCCTCCATTTTGGGATCCACTGCGCTCAAACCTTCGAAGCACAACTGGAAAGTATTGTTGAAGATAATTAAATGTTTTACGCCAAAATAACTTATTATATTAATTTGGTAAGTTTACTATGTAATGAGTGTAGCAAGCAATTTGAATTTTGGATTCGTCAATGATCAAATTATGTGACTTTTCCATGGTGTTAAGTAGCACATTTAGTGCAGTTTTTACAGATTTTTACTAAAAATGCCAATTCGTAAGTTTGCCGTTGTCAGAAATAGCTTTTATTATGGGCGTCACACCACTTTGGCACCGATAGAGTCAACTACTAAATAATTTTGTAACACTAACTCGTTCTGGCATGTTTGCGAAACGGCAAAGTTTTTGTAGCTTGTCTAAACATATCCGCAACTGTTCCATGTGATCTGGCAGCGGCCCGAAAATATCCAGCTTCCCGACCAGTGATGGAGGGCGAGCCGTCACCGCTTGCCATCCGCTGAATAATAACTGGAAACAAAAAATGTGATACGACGGACTCTTTTATCATAAGAAGTCAATAGTGATAACTTAAAGCGCTGTGCAGACGACGACGATGGGGCGAACTGAGCCGGATAATTTCGTCGAGAAAAGTCTCAGACGATGATGTCTGTACCCGCTAAGTTTGTACCTACACAATCTCTTTGTGATCACAGTGCGGCAGTCGCGATCAGCTAAAATGTGATAATAAATATCTTAATGTCGTCCCACTGCTATTTCATTGATGGTTTTCTTTAAACAATGATGCATCTTTTAAAAGAGAACTTGTACCTAAGGAGATATACTCATTACCTGACTGGATTGGGCAGGGATGATCTCATTAGCAAACCTACTCTTCTACATACCTCATTCAATACAAATGTTGCAATTTAAACATATTTACCGTTTTTACAGAATGGTACATTATTAGCATTTTCATTCGCTTGAACATTTTCCTATCCGGTCTTTCTGGGGGCCGTTCCTCTAAGATGATAGTGATGCCCTCCAGTGCTGCCTCTTCGGCAGCGGCAACTGCCGCCGCGTACGCTTCATCTTCCAATCTGTTCATCTCATCTATCCAATCCAATTCACGTTGGAATAGAAATCTCAACTGACGATGAATTGTATCTTCAGAACCCTGTAGTGTTATTATAGATTAGACTCTTGTCAGTTTATAATGTGTTTGTCTGCTTATCCGTCTATCGAGGATTACCTCAATAATGTGAATAAAGTAACTGTCGTAAACTAACAGCAACCCGCGGATGTTGATCTCACAATAGCCTGAATTTACATCGCGTACCGATCTCTTGAAGTGCTGTATTATTTCGTCTTTTGGCAATGTATGCTCACCGACATAAATCATACGGATAGCGTATGTTTTCTGAAATTAAAGTAGAAATGTAGGTATAAACTAGTGCCATTTTAGCCATTACTAATAATACTACAACTACAATATTATTCTACGGTACCCATACATTAAATATTAGCTATTCATATTTTATCATTAGGTAGAGCAAATCAATTAAGGGCTGCGTACCTAAACAACGTCACGGGACGGACTGGGCCTTTATATATGTCTTATTTTTCTCTCTGACTGAGCCACTGGGCCGACCCGAGACCCAATTTCGCCTATAAATGACTGTTTAAATGGAATCTTTTACTGCTAACACAGCTGCCAACGAACACACGGTGGCAAAAAGACCGTGGCGCGGAGACTGGTGCGGCGAAATTCATCGGTTTTACATTCTGCTCAGAATACCTCGCATCCTCGTCTGTTTCGTTCGTTCCTAAAGATGTATTTTTAATGTAGTATCGGTGCTAGGACTTACAACGTACTTACCAAGCCAGCTGCTTCAAAGTTCTCCTCCACCACATTTAACACTGTTCTGATATCCAAATCTGGCAATAAAGCCATTGTTTTTATTTACATTTTATTTAAACACACATGATATTGTTTACAATATTTGAAGCTTTAAATGTCTGTTGCTATGGAAACAGCTTTCCAGTTTTCCAGTCCAGAAAAAAAATCCTTTTCCCAGTAAAAAATTGAGTATTGAATCAATTAGGGCGACTATGCACTTGTGATTTTTGATTTGTACCTATACATATATCCAACTACTATCGAACGATAGTTTCAGTACTGTGGGAGTGAGTGAGATAGCTTTGCGGGAGTGAGAGCCATGCTATGGTTCGATAGTAGGATAGTAGTTTTGTGATTCCAAAGTTCCAAAACGATGAATGGTACTTACCAGTAGGTACATGATTATTTGTTATTCCCAGTACCAAGTGATTTTTTGTCTCTTTCTAACTAGGAAGTTAGAATGGGATAGGCTATAAAATTCATCTTTCATGAATGAAACACAGTTTAAGGTTCATTTTTGTATTTATAAGCATACACAACTACAACAATTAATATTTACAAGGCGGCTATTATCTTTCACAGCTCTAATTTAAACTATTTACCTATGGAAACCTAAGGGCAGATTCGAATTAGAATCTAGGTATAAATGGAAACCAATTCAAAACGTCAAATGCATACTATTAACTTTTTTTAAACTGGTTAAATGAATATGCTAATGGAAGTGCTGGTTGGAAAAATAACAAAAATAATTTCATTGAAGAAGGCCATAGATAGATAGATATTAATTATATGAGCAAGAATCAATCATAGGCGATTTTTGCTCAGATTATTATCCGAGTATCAAAACAGTTTGGTGACAGCATTTTAAGGTTTTATGTTCAATTTCAGAATGACGACAATCTTAACAATTTGTACATTTTAATAATATTCCTCATTCGAGCGATTATCAAATCGGTTGGACTTACGGAACGGTCGGTTTGAATTACGGAACGATCGGTCTGAACCTTGAAACGAGTCTGAACGGTATTTGTTGAATCTCTTATTAGGATTCCAACCGAATTGTTTCGGCCTCTTATACATTTGTTCCTGTGACTTTGATGCGACGTAATTACGAGCCAAATTTTCTAATTCTTGTGATACCTCCTGTAACAGAAAATATTATTTTGACATACGGCAGGCAAACAAGTAAACGGTTATCGCCGCCTATGGCCATCAGTAACAACAGACGTGCTACAAATGCATTAACGAAAAGAAAATGAATGCAAAGGAGAAGTACAGTTGGAATTATTCGAAAATCGTAATGAGTGCCTAACAAACAAGGATTTGTTGACTAAAGACAATCCGATGTAGATTCTATTTCGTCTGTAAGACCACCTGGAATTATTCATTCCGTATATTATAATGACGCATATTTTGTTGCATCGGTATTATGTGGTCGTGCGTGGTGATGTAGTGTTTGATCACGAAAGATATCAAAGAAACAATACCTATTTTTGAAGTGAAAACTTCTTTAGCGGCGGTGTGCACTATATGGGATGGGTAAAAAAATTATAAACAATAAGGGAGCGTAGACCGCGGAAGTAATATTTCCTTCTCTTTCTACCGCGCGGCGAAAATGCATGCCTGCTCCTGCTGCAGCAACGAACGCTTATGTTCAACGTTTATGTTCAAGTTTTCACGTCTGCCGGCACTCCCGGAGTGCTCCATTTTTTTTATTGATACACTTGGGAAATGGAAGCGACAAAACGGAGAATCTAACATTATAAAGAACCAAAAAGCGTACCTGTTTAGCTTCCCTCAAGACTTCGATTAAGCTCTGCGCCTGCCGCCCGTTCTCATCCGTAAGTAACGTGTGTGACACACCCTTATTTTGTTGCCGTCCCGTACGTCCAATGCGGTGGATGTAGTCTTCTGAGGTGTTGGGGAAATCATAGTTGATCACGTGAGTAATACCGTCCACATCTGAAAATTAAAATCATATTGATAGCTTGATGAACAATTGACCTGAATGTTAAAAAAATATAAAAAATAAAATCATTTATTTTGCAAGTAGATTTACAGGAAATAGTTTTACACGTCAACATTTTTTTATCCTACTAGCACTTCCAACGGGCATGGCTTATTGAGAAAAAAAATGCTGCAAGAAACTCAACAGTTAGCTTTTATAGCCATTATAATATAAATGTGCTAGATTTTTTTATATAACTAGCGAAACCCGCCAAACTTCTTTTGCATAATATCAAGCTTTTCCTAGTGAATTTTGGAATGTATTTGTATTATACATTATAAACCTTACTTTTGAAGCATTCTATCCATTATAAAAAACCGCATCAAAACCATTGCGTAATTTTAAAGATCTAAGCATATAGGGACAGACAGACAGACAGACAGACTTCATTTTATACTATGTAAAGATACTATTTTGATATATAATAAATCCTAATCCTAATCCTAACTAATATTATAAATGAGAAAGTGAGTTTTTAGTTTGTTATTCCTTCACAGCTTAACTAATCATCCGATCATTATGAAAATTTGTATATATATTGTCAGGGGTACAGAGCTAATTTTTATCCTGTGAAAGTATGTCATTCCAATGGGAAAATATTTTTTCTACTATAGAGGGTGCTGTATCGGCCAACAGATGGCGCCACAAGTTACGCTATGGGTTGTTTTGTTGTCAAACGAGATCTATGTCATAAAATTAACGCAAAACTTTAGTTAACTTAGCTTTAGTTAGTTTTACTTTAGTACAAATAATGCAAAAAGCAGAGAAGCACGTTATTTTCAGATGATTTTTAATAACTAAATAAACAAGATTATTACTAGTTTTTTGGGTTCCGTAGTAAACTACATGTAGTAAACCATGTTTATATTCAGTTCTTACAAGGTTAAAATTAATATTTTATTCTTTGGCATTTCCCTACTGTACAATATAATGGTATGGAACATTTTATGTATCTATAAACATTAATCATGAATTTTGCTTACCTAGACCTCGTGCTGCAACATCGGTAGCCACAAGAATATTAATATTGCCCGTTTTAAATCTGCTGATGATTGTGTCTCTCTGGAGCTGTGTCCTGTCACCATGTATGCCTAAGGCTGGCCATCCATTCCTTCTTAGTGTAACAGCTAACATTTCCACAAACTTCTTTGTATTTGTAAATACTAGTATTTTCCCAAAACCACTCCCTGCTATATCATGCATTATGGATTTGAACCTGTAAAATTACAACCATGGGTTCAGTTACATTTGACAATCTGAATACCACATAAAAAAAGGAATTAGTAACAGAAGAGCGTCAAGCCTAAGTAAACATATAGATGATGAAATCTGACCAAAAAAATGTAACAAAGAATTTATTATCCTAGTGACAAGGCCATAACTTGAGCAAACTGTTACTTGGAAAAATGTCATGGTACAATAACACATTTTCCACACTGGGCACATGAGCCAAGTGCTCGGTCCTTGTAGATAAGCCTCAAACAATCTGAAGCAACAAGTCCACATAGCTAATTATTTTATTTATTTGCTACAAGTACAAAGATATACTGTTGATATAGCAAATTTTATTGTAGCAGATTTGTGTCAGCAATAAAACTTTAACTTAATTTTTAACCTTAGTTAATTCATAATAAAACAACTTACTTATCCATTTTTTCATCTTGATCGCAAATATGGATATGTTGTTGAATGTTGTGGTTTGCACACAATTCTGTGGACCCAACATTCACTTGCACATACTCTCCTAAATAATCCTGAGCCAAATGTTTCACCTCCTTAGGCCATGTGGCGGAAAACATTAGTATTTGCCTCTCCAGTGGCACACCTTCAAGGGCTTGTCGTATCTGAGGTTCAAATCCCATGTCCAACATCCTGTCAGCCTCATCCAACACAACATATGTACACCTATTGAGATTTGTAACCTTGCTGACAAGAAAATCATTTAATCTGCCAGGTGTGGCAATCACAATATCAACACCTCTTTGCAAAATCTCTGCTTGTGCCATTCTATTGGCCCCACCATATATGCATGCACACTTTATGTTCAAAAGCTTTTGAAAGTCCTTAGCCACATCCTGAATCTGTCGTGCCAGTTCTCTTGTCGGTGCTAACACAAGCACCCGTGGACCAAGTCCCTTCCTTCCGACAGTCTCTTTAATATGCACTACAGCAGGTAAAAGATATGCCAAGGTTTTACCAGTCCCGGTCTGAGCAATCCCCACAAAATTTTGCCCATTCAAAGCTATAGGCCAACCTTGTGATTGTATAATTGTAGGCTTTTCAAAACCTTGCTTCTTTATAAAGGTTTTAATGTAGTCAGGAAAGTCACTGTTTTCAATATCAACATAAGGGCTTGGAATATCTTGACCTATCACTGTAATATTATGATCATTTCGATAGTTATCTATGATCTCCTGGGCTGTTTTTGTAGAGAACAACCTCTGTGTACATTTTAATTGTGATTGGATAGGAGTAAGAAGTTGTCTCTGAAATTTCGCGCCGTGTGTAAATCCAGCATACAGTACGGCGACTACATTTCTTCTTTCAACTTGAGAATGATATGAATGGAACAATCTGTAAAGATTTTTTTTTAACAGACATGAAGATATAAACTGAGACTAGATTAAGTAAGTAACATATTTATTTAGGATGAAAATGGGTCAAACAGTCTCCTTATGAATGAGGTAGATGAGACGTGATGTTTTGAGTGATCAATTTATTACAATGATATTGCACATGGCACAATAATTCGATACTTACAATTTAGATATATCTCGGCGTTTCAAAAGTCTTGTCACTATATTTACTGCCATTTTTACACTAATTTTTATATTATTTCATACAAAATTTAATGTACATTCAAATTTTATATAACCTCTTATTTCAGTTTTATTTCGATAAAAGTCTGAATAAGAATGAAAATTTATTATTTCAATGACATTTAATTTATGTTATGCCTTTAGATCGACTAAATAAATTAAAACACAATTAAATTTCTATTTTATGTATGGAAAGTCTCGAGAAAAGATCAGCTTTCTTTCTGACGACTACCCAACCCACTTCAGTTCAGTTGGAGGTTACCTATATTTTTCTTTGTTTCTCGTGCGTGTTCTGTCTCTTTTTTTTCGTTTGGCAATTGGACTTCAGACGAAGATTCCATCTATTGTGCCATCTTCAAGTTACCGTATTTAAAGCAGCGTATTCATGCTGTCTTGACTCTATATACAGTCTCTGAGCCAAGACGCCCCGAAAAAAGATGATAGCTTGATGATAGCAAAATTTCTTCAGTGAAGGTGGATTTTATAGTCTACACGAATTCGTGCATTCATGCACTTTTAATAGTTTTTGATAATTCCAATCATTACACTATAGACTGCTCTAAACCCAATGTTTGCTTCACACTACACTATCAATAATATGAATCAAACTTTGAAACACACAGAAATTAAATTTCTAATCACGAGCCCAAGTGAACGCTATACGCTATCGTAGTTGGCTGGCGCAAAATCCTGTTGCTTTATGTGTTGTAGCAACACTGAATAAAAAAATGATTTTTGTTTCGTTTTGTCAATCAGGCTTCAGACGAAGATTCTATTGTGCCATCTTCAAGTACCTAAGCGGCTATTACATTACACGATTTTTCGGGCCCTGTCTCTCGGGTGTCATGCCTACCAGTTCCCGTATTGGTCGTGGTCCACCTGCGTGGTACACCTGGGTGGACCATGGGCATTTTTTCTTGCCCGTGGTCCACCTCGGGTGCCGCTTGGTGCCGCTTATTCACTGACCTCTATAATACAAGTACGCTGGACTAAATATTACCTTGGAAATGAGTTGTTTTTTGTGCCGATTCAAAGCGCCCCCTCGATCGTCTCGGGTACTAAAATTGCAAGTGTCAAATGGGCGATCGTTGTGCGTATTTCTGATGATTTATGTGAATTTCATGAGTTTCAATAGCTAGTCTGAAGCTTAGAATACTATTTTATATTTATAATAAACGTTTTTATTCATATCTCGTCACATTTAATTGTAATTTGAGTTATGTTTATAGTTATATATTTTGGGTTGTGAATATTCCATATCGATAATTTTCTTCGGACGCGTACGCGACAGTGAGTAATCTATGTACGTCTTTCAAATACAAATTTATTGTCGGCAGATACATATTCAGTTTGATAAGCTGAAACAGATTGGCAAATACTATTTTCTAATTTAATGTAATTTGTACTATAAAAATAATGAACCGTACGTTGAATGTAGTTCTCATTCGGTATATTGAAGGATGCGTATACGTTATGACCGTTACGACCATTATTTATTGCACATTGCACGGCCCAACAATGACTTTCACGGTCAATAATCGATAAACAAATGTTTATCGAAGGATATGTCCCATCTCTATTATTAGTTCCATGGACGCTCACGCTGCTATCAGCGCCAAAATGGCGAAAATCAAATGGCTTCATTTTGAAATTGTTAATATGAAGTCCAGCGTACTTGTATTAAAGAGGTCAGTGCGCTTATTACACTGCGCTGGAAACCGCGCCCTGTGTGATTTTCTCTCAGTTTGAACGTGAACTGTGCACGTCTGTCGATATGGCGCCGACTTTATCGAAACAAAAAGTTGCTCTAGCGGTGACTTTGGCACTTACTACATCCATGAATATTGTAGAAGAAAAAAAGAGAAGGAGAAGGATCTGGTTCAAGCAATACTTGAAATTAAGAGGAAAGCACTCAAATATGCGGTCGGTCAATGCTCTGGAACCAGCGGATTTCAAAAACTATCTAAGAATGAGAGAGGAGAAATTTGAATATTTATAAAATTTAATAGCTCCGTATATTAACGCACAAAAAACAACACAATGTGTGAACTCTGCACTCGCGCCGTAGCGACTGAGACTGAGCTCCCTGCCTCCGTTTCTTATTACACTACACAATCGGCAGGGCGGCAGGGAGCTAGGGAGATCGAAACCACTCGATCGCCCTGTTTAGGGACCCTGACTCCCTGTTTCTTATTACATTGCCCTGTCTCTACGGGCAGGGCCCGAGAAATCGTGTAGTGTTCCTTTTTCTTTACAAAATGGTACTTCACATGTCTTAAGCATATAAAACAAAATATGTACCTTTAGCAATTCTCCATACAAATTTTAGTACCATAAGTTCAAGCTACGAAAGCGCCACTTTGACAGTTGCCAACCCCTTAAGCGCTTTGGCTTGTGTACGTAATTCAAAGCCAGTAAAACGTAGTGATTACTTGCTCAGTGATTCAAAGCAACGTGTTCATCCAACTTGACTAACAGTCTCTGAGTTAAGTCAAGACGCCCCGAAGAAAGATGATAGCAAAATTCAGAAAAGGCCAATTTTGAATTCAACACGAATGTACTATATAACTACTACAAAGAGATTATGGCGAGCTATATAAAGCCATTGGTTCCCAAAATACAGTTCTACGAAAAAAGGATTTTTTTTTCCAAAAAGTGCAATTTATCGGACTATTCACTTATTCTGTTAAATCTTCTAAAATAGGCATCCCACAGTGATCTGTTATTTACTATAGATTCGTAATGTTTGACACATACCCGCTGCCACGTCGACTGAGGCCACAGTCTTAGTTGAATTTCTTCCGACTTAGTCGTAGTTTGACGTTCAGTGAATGCGTATCTCACAATAATATCACAAAAATGGTTAAATGCACTGTTAAAACATGTATGTCGTGATCCCAAACTAATAACAAAGCAAGTGGTATCACTTTTCACAAATAAGAATGCTTAATTATGTTAAAATTATACCAAAATAGTATTAAAATCGAAATTAATATATTACGCATTGTTTTTGTCAACAGTGTTGCCAGTAAAAACGATTTTAAGTTTCCCAAATGTTGGGAGTTTAGTCAATGACGAACTCATACGCCTTTATGTATCGTTAGTAACACAGTAGAAGTAAACCTACAACCAGGCTCAAACTAGAATTAATTATTTACTTAGAATTGATTGATACTAAAATCAATCGCTAGTGCTACGCACGTCAAGACAAGAAAAAACAAATCATTTTCCTCTTTTTGATATGGCTTTTAGCTGACATTTGACATAATGATATTATTACTATGACAGTGAAGTAACAATTTCATCTTTTTCATTGTGGTAACGGTGTTTAATTTAAATTGTTTCTGCAATTATCAAATGTTCGATTGAGTACAATAGTTTTTTTGTTTTATGTTGTATTTTATTCAAATTATTTAAATTTATTATTTTATTTTATTTAAATTTCATTTTCATTTCTTAACAATAAAAAAAATCTACTGAAGACTTGGCAGTATGGGCATAGTTCCCTTTGCCTACCCAGAATGGGTGAAGAAAACAAAAAAAAATCTCTGCTAAAAGAATATGTTTTACGGTTGGCGCCATTTTCCAAAAATACGTTCAGTGAATGCGTATCTCACAATATTAACACAAAAATGGGTAAATGCGCTGTTAAAGCATGTACGTCGCGGTCCCAAACGAATAACAAAGCAAGTGGTGTCACTTTTCACAAGTAAGTATGCCTAATTTTGTTCAAATTATACCAAAATAGAATTAAAATCCCTCTACACTATCGTGTGTGCCTTTAGTCGCCCATCATGGCCCATTGTGAAGAGGAGGCTTTACAGTTAATGAAATACATAGGTACAATTTATAAACTAACAATAAGGCCAATAACAGGTTTCCCTGATTATGCCGATAGTTGCGTACGTGCGGGTAGAAGTCGGTATCCGACTTTATTAAAGAATTTACTTACAAAACTTCTATTTTACAATTTGCTTCTGATGACAAATTTAAATATTGTTCTAAATTACCGTGAATAACTTTCATCAGTATTACAGTCTTGAATGGTCTATAATTTCCTAAAGATTTTTTTGTCATCCGCGAACATAAAAAAATGTGTAAGTTTAGGTACTACCTACCTATTCATTTCGATAAAATGTCTTAGTTTCCTTCCATGATATTATTTCTACTGTGTTAGTAAATTAACGTAATTTCACTCATCTTTAATTTGTTTACCAGAAATAACGAACTATTAATATTATTTAATGATTTTTGGAAAAAAAAAAGGTAAAATCATTCATTCATTCAATGGGAAAATTATTCATGAGCTGGCAACTCTGACCATTTTTCTGGGAGTAATGCTTTTGTCTCATTTTGACATATTTAGTTTGACTCTAGAAAAAAAGAGACAAACATATTTTACTTTGGCATATGCTCGGAATATGTGTCGGTTTCAAAGCTACGTCTTTAACACTCTAAAGTGGTTGCGGCTTTTTACGAATGCTTTGTATGACGTTACTTCTCTTGTCATAAAATATAAATCTCATTGGCATCCCACGTCAAATATTATTAAATTAAATTGTAGTTAATTTAATTGGCTTTCATTTTAATGAAACCAAACTGGCATGAGGCTCAACGGTTCTCTCAAAACGGCAGATAGATAGAGATCTAACCAAAAAGTCTTATGTGGATTTTAGAGGTTCTTTCGTCTAGTTTAAAAAACACTATGGTATAATTGCCGGCAAACATCTTGAGTAATAAAAAAACCTGCGCAGTGCGCAGTAGCGTTTTTTTAGGTCCTATTGATGGTGGGGTGCGGGGCGCGACAGCGACGGGGAATATATTCTGCACGCGCGATTGGTTAGTTCAGGTAGGAACGTGTCACATGCGCGTCACTCATTGGTCAGTTAAGTGTACGATGCGCGGAGTTTCCACCACCACTGCAACTCTTGCTCTAGTTGTTTGCCGGGAACTATACTGATAGTATAAAATAGCCATAAGAACTTGCACGGCGGCTAGTTTCTTAAGCCCACCATTCACACGCAGATTGGTCGGCCATCGGACTAATCCGCCTGTGTATGGAAGCGACGAACCGGTACGCCAGACTGTCAAATGGGTTGGCGTCGGGCTCGCAGGTCTGCGGTTGCGAGCCGCGAGCGCTTGTCGAACCCCACATGCCATACTTCGAGTGGAGGGTTCGTGCAGTGTATGGACAACGCCGGATTGGTCCGCGCCGCGGTCGAATAGTACTCATTATTATTAACACTAAAATACCAAAAGGAGATTTGGTTTTCGGGTTAAAAAATTGTTGAAATTTACGAAAATATAGTGAAATTATGGCATTTGTGCACCATTTCCGAGAATATTTGCGTTTTGTTATTACCATTTTGTCCTAACAACTACCTATTTCAAAAATGTTGACGATAAAAAGATATTGGTGGGTTAGGTTAGGGTTAGCTTGTGCATCTAAAAGTACAACAAGCCTTGTTTTTTTATATTATCACCTATCCTCTTCCCTATTTCCTTCTATTTTCCAATTACCTTTTTGTCCATATTTCTATCTTGGTCCTTATTACCTCTATTCTCCTTACATTCTTCCCCTTCTCCGTACATTTTTAAAAGATGGACAATGTGTCTTTCCTCTCTTTCTATTTTCCTGTTACCTTTTTGTCCTTATTACCTGTATTCTCCTTACATTCTTCCCTTTCTCCGTACATTTTCAAAAGATGGACAATGTGTCTTTCCTCCCTTTCTATTTTCCTGTTACGATTTTGTCCATATTTCTATTGACCTTATTAACTCTATTCTCCTTACATTCTTCCCTTTCTCCGTACATTTTCAAAAGATGGACATGTGTCTTTCCTCCCTTTCTATATTCCTATTACCTTTTTGTCCATATTTCAATCTTTGTCCTTATTACCTCTTTTCTCCTTACATTCTTTCCTTTCTTGAAATCATTAATAATACAAAGTCGTTATCTTAAAAAACAACTTTATTTATTATTTTGTGTCAATTCGTCAATTATTATTTGATATAATTGACATCATTTACAATAAAAAATCATTATAATTAACGACAAACAAAGTTTAATTATTATTAATTTAATGCATAATGTCAATTATTTTATTATTATTTCAGATAATTGACATCATTAACGATACAAAATCATTATTTTTGAAGACATACCACCTAGGTTACTTCTATATATCCTATTGAAACCTAACCAATAAATTAAGATATTCAAGCGCCTGATACTCCGAAGGCGGCAAGGATATCAAGTAGGTGTCTTCGGACGAAATGTAGAGGAAAGTGCCCCCTATCATACCTATGAAGTTTTATTTTAACATCTCTGCCGGTTTTGATGAGAGACAAAAAAATCATTTTCGCTCCATACAAAAAAAAAGTCATTATTTTTTTTAACACGAATAAAACATTATAATAGAAAACGGGGCTCAAACGTGTTCTTAGAATTGCACAGAGAATTCCTGAAAAAAAAATCAGCGATTTATAAGCACTTTTGCCTCAATGTCCGCTATTTTCCGAATCGGGACCAGTGTGGGGCGTGTCGAAAAACGCAACCGGCCGCACGCGGCACTATGAAAGCCTCTATATACCTTCATACAAATTGCGCCCGTCGCGTGCACACGCGACCGGCGACACGCTGCAGAATGAAAGGAGCCTATCTTAGGAACCAATGGCGTATAGAGCTCACCTTACGTCTCATATAGGTACCGAAAGATACACTTTACTTATTTAAACGTTAGTTTTAAAATTATTTAAAATCAAAAGATCTTAGAACAATAAAAAATATGTTTCGGTTTGTCTATATTCTTTACTCAGACGCGCTTTTGAGTGTTCAATAATAGTTTCGAAGCACGTTTTCGAAGTTTTGACGAAGCGGCACTCTCGATCCAATCCACACGCGACGATGCGTCTCGCCGAGGAAGTAAATCATCTATAAGGCATCTATCGTGGCATAGAAGAATAGAGAAGAAATGCTTATTTGTTTTTAATGTGTTTTGTCTGTATGCCTACACGTAGGCAGGTACGCAGAATTTGAAAAACAAGAAACCGAAAGATACAAATAAAAATCTTTAAATATACGTTAGTTTTACATTTATTTAAAATCAGAAGATCTTGGAACAATGGAATGATGAAAAATGTAGTACCTAGTATAATAGATTCTCAGTTTTTATTATGTAGCACAATATCAAGTTCTTATTACAAGAGACAGAAAAGTTATAACTGAAATCAAATCGAATTGCAACTATTGTTACCAGGAAGGACAAAAATACACACGGTTGTTTAGAAAACAAAATCCCTGATATTAGCTAATCCTCACTAAGAATCACAGCTAAAAATTATCACAGTGCAATAAAAAATCTTAAAATATATGGGATGTCCGAGGGTAAAATTAACCTTTAAATAAATAAATAATGACAAACTGCAATATCAGACAATCAGAACGAACGTCTACACATTTGAATTACACTTTCACACATCAGTTATTCCTATGAGGATTTGCTACTTAAATATTAATATTCATTAAATCTCCGGTGGCCGCCTCCCCCCCCACCACTGCCTCGCCCGAAGTTACTGCCTCGCTTGAAAGAGCCACCGCCCCCCCGACCACCGCCGTACCGGCTCCTGTTCCATCCGCCGCCACCACCACCGCAGCGGTCTGCCATTGTTTGCAACTGAGGGTTGATAATCTGAAAATAAATATTACATTAGGTATGCCAGTCTCGTTCACAAGACTATGCGCGTATGAAAAGTAACGCATTGATCAATATCATTAAAAAGTATTTTAGAAAATGTCACAACATCTGAGGATGGGATTCAGACAAATTTGTGTGAACACCGAAGGCATGTAGTTGTCGTCAATGTACCTCATACTTGCATTCATGTTACGTTATATGAAACGTACCCATGCCAAAGGTATGAGGAAAAGATCTAAAATTAAAGGTACAAACCTGGTTTGCTTCTTGGAGGACTGACACTAGATCTTTGGCTTGGCGAGAATTTGAAGGAGTGAAGAACGCATAAGATGTTCCTTTCGTTTTCGAACGTCCTGTTCTGCCAATGCGGTGAATATAGTCCTCAGAGGAGTTAGGATAGTCAAAGTTTATGACATATTTAATACCATCCACATCTGAAAATCAAATCTTGTTTAACTTTTGCTACTTGCATGAAACAAACTCATCTTCCTTGATTTCAAAGCTCAAAACAGACCATTTAAAATTGAGAATCTGTTACAAACTTGATTTAGTCATCAAAAGCAGAAAACCTAAACGTAATAAAAAATATGAACAGTAACTCATAACATTACTTACATGAATGAGTTACACAGTTATGAAACAACAGTAAATACTGCCTCTCACTCGGAACCCAGGAGTCTTGTAAAGGGCATTGAAGTCGCGAGTTTACTTCTTATTCTTTGCAATGTAATTATTGCCCCTTGAAAACTCCATTTGGCCGAAATAGAAAACCCTTGACCCCTCGCAGATCATTTCAACTTGCGGTCAAGTTTTTAACGATGCACCATGCTGTATTTCTGAACTTTCTGATCAATGTTACATGGTTCTCTAGTGCATCACCAGGTTTTCAACACTTTCAAGTGTATCCGAATATCGGACATACCATCCAGCTTTCCGGCCTCGGGTCCAGTCATAGTGAAAGGCACATTTGAGGCACCATAGATATGACGAGTTATTGCATTCTCTATTTAAATGACTGCATCAGATTAGTTCTCATCTATTAATTAAGTGCAGTAGCTTGACCATTAATTTAGGCCAGTAATCCACTAGAACACAATAACTTTCCGCCAGTGCCTCTGAAAGTATAAAACAAATGCGAATTACATTAAATAAATGTCATAAAATATCATTAAATAGTCAAGTAATTAAGATTACTAGAACAATGCATAATTTAAATAAAGTGTATCTTACCTAATCCTCTAGCAGCAACATCAGTTGCAACAAGAATACTGGCCCGGCCTTGTTTGAACTGATATAAGGTTTCATCACGCTCTTGTTGTGTTTTGTCACCATGCATGCAGACGGCAGGCCAACCATACCGCCTGATATTTCTTGTGATATTTTCAACTTTCTTTTTGGTCTCAACAAATATTATAGTTTTCGATCCATTGTCTTGGCTCTGTCCAATTTCTTGTAATAAAACATTTAACCTGGAAAATTCATTTAAAATTAGTAGTGAACACATACAAACACGACTATTTTAGACTACATGTACTGATCAGATCTTCTTAGAGGATAAAATGGCTTAATATAATCATTCCAAATCATTCATTAACACATTCATCATTCAAATATCAAAACCTTTGTATAATGAAAAATCTTTAAAAAATATATAAAATATCAACTTACTTATTTTCTTTCTCATGCTCCTGGCAAACATCAATAATCTGTAGAATGTTATGATTGGCAGATAATTGTAGTGATCCAATGTTAATTTGAACATAATCTCCCAAATAATCTTCTGCTAGTTTCCTAACCTCTTTTGGCCATGTGGCAGACCACATCAATGTTTGTCTGTCTGGACGAATCTGTTCAATGATTTTTCTTATCTGTGGTTCGAAACCCATGTCCAACATGCGGTCTGCCTCATCCAAAACCAAGTAAGTACAACGTTGTAGGTTTGTAGTTCCCTTTTCCAAAAAGTCAATTAGTCTTCCAGGTGTAGCAATGACGATTTCTACTCCCCTTTCCAAATCACGAGCCTGCTCCCTCTTGGGGGCTCCACCAAATACACAAGTATTACGAACATATGCTGCATTTCCAAAGTCTGTTGTGACTTGTTGTATCTGCTGTGCCAACTCCCTTGTGGGTGCAAGAACCAAGGCAATGGGGCCATCTCCCCGACGTATTGGCTGTTGATTATTGATGTGCACAATAGCAGGCAATATGTATGCTAATGTCTTCCCAGACCCAGTTTGAGCTATACCAACTAAATTTTTACCAGACATGGCAATAGGCCATCCCTGTGCTTGAATGGGTGTAGGTTCTTTGTAGCCCATATTTGTGATACCTTGCATCACATAGTCAGGGAAATTTGCTTCATCAAAGTGTTGGATGGGATTAGGGACTTCTACCCCACTAACTGTGATCTCATGTTGATTTCTGTATTCCTCCACCTCATAAGGCGATCTTTTAAGTACTGTGGGATGCGGATTGTAGAAATTTTTGTTGAAAGGTTGCAGTGACATACTATCCCAATTAGGGCGACGCATGTTTTGGCCTCCGGAAAACTCTTTCTTGCTACCAAAGCCTCCTCCGGAGCTGCCAAAACGCCCGCCGCCGCCTCCGCCGCCGCCACCGCCATAGCGCGATCCGCCATTGCCGAATTTGCTTCCCCCGTTACCAAACTTGGAACCGCCGTTTCCACCACGGCTATTGTTCCAATTTCCAGACCTGATAATAAATATTTATATTTATTTCAAAGTTCACCATTCATTTCTTAATTTCACTATAAAATAAGTTTCCTATTGTTAGGTTAATAGCCAGCCTAGGTGGCAGTATTAACGTTAACGATTATTTCTGCACATGCGCTTAGAATAGGACATAAAACTAATCGATAAACAAGCGGATTTTTATAGAATCCTCAATTAGTAATTACTGACTACGCGGCATAGAAGAATAGGGAGCATTACGCTCACATGACGTCATTTAGAAAATGAATAACCACTCGTCCACTCATCAATCTTTCTATTGCGGTATACTTACCTATTTAGAAAATTAACACTACTACTAAAAATAATAAATATACTTATCAGTGAAATGTATTTTGATTGTACTCACATTTTTGGTATGTAGTTTTATTCAAAGATGAACTGAATAATTATGGATTTCTATTTCAGATGAAACAAGCAGGGTCCAGCTGAAAATAAAATGGACGCCATAAATTCACACGTAGTCACGATTTAAGTTAATAATAGCAGTAAACATTATTAATTATTTTAAAACAGATGATAATTATAGATTTGAGATTTTGAAAAATTAATACAGAATAAAATCAATACAACAAAATTATTAGTTAACACTTTCACAGAAATGACGTCTCACCTTGACCACTGCTTTTCGGAAAGAGAATGAAAATGATTCAGTCAGTTCAGAAGAATGAGTGGAATCGTAGTTATCGTAGTTTAGCAGGGTTAAGTTCATTCATTCAATGATGATGTGAATGAAAATGACCGAAATGCGAACCAAGGATGTATCATATTGTTTAAACTAGATACAACACTCGGCTGAAAGCAAATTTTCTGTCTCTTTCTAATAATAAGCATCTAGTAGTGAAAAAGCGTCATCCAGCCGTCCGATATTTTACCGATGGTTTATTCCGGCATCCGACACCGGACAGGCAATTGCCGGAGTAGTGGAAATACTCCCTTGTCACAATTTTGTTTTTAGTTTAGCGTTTAGCGTTAGTTAGTGGAAAACATTACGTTACATTACGGGTTAGAGGAAAGGAAAGACACTAACTAAAAACACTTAATCGCATTTATAGCGAAAGCGGCGGCGCTAAAGTTATTTCAGGTTATTTCCCATTTTCTAGCTCTACTCTCTCGCGATGCTGTTGAGGGAAAAACAGATTGTGGACGGGCATTATACTCGGTATTAAATGCGTCATGCGTCCCATCTTTTATTTTCGACAGTTCTGGGCACCCGATCGTCGTCGGTGCTGCCAAGATTGATAATATCGGATCGAATAATAATGAAAACTTTCTGTATATCTGAGGGCACGGTAGTGCCCGCGCCAAGACGAGCCAAGCGGAGCACAAGGGCACTACCTACCTTTTCTCGAAACGTTTCGTTGTTTTTTTGAACTCTCATAACTTGACGACCTCCGTGGCGTAATGGTTACCACGCCATACCGCCACCCAGTAGGTCCCGGGTTCGATCCCCGGTCCATGATGAAAAACGAACTTTTTCTGATTGGCCTCGGGTCTTGGATGTTTATCTATATATGTATTTGTTATAAAATATAATATCGTTGAGTTAGTATCCCATAACACAAGTTTCGAACTTATTTGGGGCTAGCTCAATCTGTATGAATTGTCCCTATATATTTATTTATTTATTTGGTTTGGATGATGCTAAATAGTTAAAAATTTCAAGATATAATGACACCAGTACAATCAAAACATACAAAGTTTGAATGTCGTAGCTATTGTACTTTAGATTTTATTAATGTCTAAAAACCCCCGATTTCGTCACTGATTCACTCACTCACTCACTCACTGATCTAAATCTGAAGTCCTAGAACGCTGAAATTTGGTATGTAAGCTAATATTACTACAAAGACAACAAAAAAATCATAAAACTTGTAACTTTCATCCCCCAACCCTTTAAGTTAGGGGATTAAAGTTTGTATGAGATTTCCGCTTCTTAATATCCTAGAAAGCTGAAATTTGGTATGTATGCTAGTATTAGTACACAAACAACAAAAATATCATAAAACTTGGAACTTCGCCCAAAAGAAAAAAAAATTATTAGCAACTTACAAAAACCTTAATCAAAATATATGAAAAAGTCTGAACCACTTTTTCATAGATTTTGATTAAGGTGTAGTGTAGTGCTTGTCCGTTTAGAGCGTGTAGTCTTTAGAGCTTGGCTTTATACGAGATCTGATAACTTTTTCACAGGGTAAGCCATGTAGGGTAAGGCAACATTTTTACATGAAAATGTTTTTGGTGGGATATTATTTTACTCTTTGATGAAAACTCTGGAAGCACGTCTGGTAGGATTTCACCAAGGATGCAATGCCACTTCCATAATTTGTTGGTTCATTTAAAACAGTTGTTGTTCGTTCATTCATTCTCAGCTACTACACTCGCGTGAAGTCGAGTAAAAAACTAAAAAACTCGAGCGTAGAAACGTAGTGATTATATACTCTTTGCAGGAAGTGTCGAACCTCGGTCGGCTGGTCTCATTGAGGTCTTTAATTAATCTGAGGCTGGTCTTTACTTTTTCTTCCAACTTCACTTGATCATAGAGCATAGAGCCGTGAGCGAATGAGTTATTGACTAAGTGAATGATCAGATAAATAATGAATTGAATGAGTGAGTGAGTGAGACTCTTTGTCGCGTGTGTACGTGAAGTTAGTGCGGTGATCTGATTTTAAATTATTTAATTTAGAAACTTTAATTAATATAATTATAATTATTAATAAATTTCTAATTGTCTAAAATGGCAATGCAACCTCACAGTAAGAAAAGAGTGTGCTATTACTACGATAGTAAGTATTGTAAAGTTTGTTACCCGCCACTGATACCTCTTATTTGTTAAAGTTAGTTTACTTTATAGTGTTTGTCTGTTTACATTATATTTTTTGAATAATCGATACAATGTGATTTAAAATGTTTTTATGTTATTTTGTCCCTTGAAGTCTAGTAATTGTAATCGTCTTGATGATTTTATGATATTGTGTCTCAATTCATACCATGGCGTCTGTACCGCATTCTGTCGTCCTATTGGCTGGGGTGTATTGTTCGCGTCCGATAATGTGTGGTACAGACTGTTATATGTCAAGCCTCCAAATGACCTGAGTAACATTATCATATAAAGTTAAAATTGATGAAATGGTATATTTTTTTTTTTGTTTTAGGTGATATCGGCAATTATTATTATGGACAAGGGCACCCCATGAAACCTCACCGTATACGCATGACTCATAACTTACTACTCAATTATGGGTTATACAGAAAAATGGAAATTTATGTAAGTTGGTTAATTTTTATATAATATTTCATTGTCAATAATCTTTCTTGTTTTAATTTTGTTTTAATTTGCCACAAAAGCGCCCACACAAAGCTACTGCAGATGAAATGACGAAGTTTCATTCAGATGACTACATCCGCTTCCTTCGCTCCATCAGGCCTGACAACATGTCCGAGTATAACAAACAGATGCAACGATGTAAGTATTCATGTCCCTAATGCAAATGTCCAGAATAAACAACCAACACAGCCCTCAACGACGCCATCGAACTGAGGAGTTCGATGGCGTTGCTGTGTGTCGTACTCTAATATGAACACGCAAGTCAAGCGACGTCGACCCTAGCCAGTGTTTGGATAGGTTTCGTTATCTCGAGCTTCTCTGTGCTTCGGAGGGCACGTTAAGCCGTCAGTCCCGGCTGTTATCAGTAGATAACACTCGTTAAGCCAAGTTGGTGGCCTTCTGGCAGCTTGCAAACACCGGCCTCTGCCAATCTGCATTGGAGCAGTGTGGCAGAGTACGCTCTAGTCCCCTTCGATTGAATGGAGACTATGGAGACCCGTATCCCTGCAGTGGGATGATTATGGGTTGATATGACTGACTATGACAGCCTTCAACAAAAAATGGCAGCCAGTTGGTGGTATTGAATTCATTGTGAGTTCCAAGACAGTTGTAGTTCATGGAACGTCACGTCATAAACATGCAGCTGACTTGCGTATTGTCAAATTGGAAGTACAGTTGTGGGAATGTGTACGTCTGGCTGTCTGTACATGCACATCTTCATAGTTACTGAACGGATTTTAATCCTGTCTGTGCTGTAACACAGGAAGATAGAGCTTGACTTGGAGCAAACTATAGACTTTATTTAATTAAAATGTAATATTAGGAAAAAAAAGTTAATCTTTATTTACATGGGCAAAGTGGCCCGACGTTGAATATTAAGTTCTTCACTAGATGTCACTGTGTCGATTCTCTTTTAACCACAAATCCTATTCCATGCAAACGAATCCACTGGCACAGCTAGTTTATCAATATTGTTTTATTATATTCTAGTCAATGTGGGAGAAGACTGCCCCGTGTTTGATGGTCTGTACGAGTTCTGCCAGTTATCTGCCGGTGGCTCAGTTGCAGCTGCTGTCAAACTGAACAAACAGGTAATTAAAAGACCCTAACGCGATTCTCTGACCAGATTTTTTTGTAATATTAATAACTAGATGCTGCCCGCGGTATTACCCGCGATTAATTTTAATGCATTGCAGCGCCATCTATATCAGACTTTTGACCAAATCCTACGGAAATCGCGTACTTTTCGGGATAAAAAGTACACTATGTGTTAATCCAAGGTATCAGCTACCTACATACCAAATATCATGAAGAGGTAACAAACATACACACAAATTTTCGTCTTTACAATATTAGTGGGAAACTGGTTGGTATCAAAATATTGATGAAATTATTATCAATTCAATAACTTTCATTCATAGAATAGGTCTTACAAACACTTGTGTGCAACATAGTACACACTAAATTCAAATACCAAGGATCACCCTCTCACAAAATGTATTTCGTTCAGTGAGAGATCTGGAAGCTCAACTCCTTTCCATTTTCCTCATATACCTTCTCTCTCTATTCCTTTACTTGTAGCAGGCAAGGTCGTTTTTTACCTTCCTTTTTTTGTTTGTCTGCAGTTTGACTTTCTTGTTTCAATGAAGTTTTTGTATGTGTATTGCAAATAAAGCATATTCTATCTGTCTATGACAAAAAACTATGTGATCTTTATTTACATACTAGACGATCGACAATATACTTAACTAGATGTTATTTTCTAGGCATCAGAAATTTGCATCAACTGGGGCGGTGGCCTGCATCATGCCAAGAAATCTGAAGCGTCAGGCTTCTGTTATGTAAACGACATTGTTCTCGGCATCTTGGAACTGTTGAAGTATCACCAGAGAGTGCTTTATATTGATATTGACGTCCATCACGGAGATGGTGTCGAGGAAGCCTTCTACACCACAGACAGAGTTATGACCGTGTCATTCCACAAATATGGTGAATACTTCCCTGGCACAGGTGAGTTTTGTGTTTTTTTTTACTTTTTTATTATGTTCCTCAAAAATATTTTAGAGACCATCTCCACGAGCGAGACAATCGCGACGATAATATCGTATTTATGTACATTTCTTCGCGGCCTTTATGCCGTGTGGAGACACATTCTAAGACAATGTACAGAATTAGGTGGCACGACGATACTATCGCCCCGATTCTATTGCTCGTGGAGATGGTACCTTTAAAATTGTGTCACTGTAGAATTACTACATAATTTGATTACCATCACATATTTGTTTAGTATGGGATTCAAATCCCCGACCCTTGGAAAAAAGTAGTGCACTCTACAATAGACTATCAAATAACACATCGTTTCAAATTCATTACCTATTTACGTTACTTACGTGGACTTAGTAACTTTTATTATCAAATAACACATCGTTTCAAATTCATTACCTATTTATTTTATTTACGTTACTTACGTGGACTTAGTCAATTTTATTTATAATGTTTTTCATTTAAATTATTTTGTCCAGGTGATCTCCGCGACATTGGAGCTGGCAAGGGCAAATACTACGCGGTAAACATCCCGCTACGAGACGGCATGGATGACGACTCGTATGAGTCTATCTTCGTGCCCATCATCTCTAAGGTTATGGAGACGTTCCAGCCGAGCGCTGTTGTACTGCAATGCGGAGCCGATTCACTTACAGGTGAGACAAATAATTCGTTTGTTCACTCTATAGATTGAGCACCCTATAGATAGAGCACTCTGTAGATCATACTTCATACTAATATTATAAATGAGAAAGTGAGTTAGTTTGTTATTCCTTCACGGCTTAACTAATCAGCATCAGCCAATCATTATGAAAAAAAAAATATTTTTTTATTTGACAACATTATTATAACACCTTTACAGTTACAAAAAAAAAACCAAAGCGATGCTACAACTACTGAACTAATTAATAATACTATAGCTAAAATTAATTATACATTTTTATAATTTTCTAAATATTTTTGTAATACTTCCATAACCTTTGTTAGGCTGGAATGGAATATGTCAACCTCTTTTGACAGAACATTAAGTAACTTTATGGCTCGTGACAAAGGCGCAAATTTGAGCATATATGTTGTCAGGGGTACAGAGCCTAACGTAGGCTACTTTTTATCCCTTGAAAGTATGTCATTCCAATGGCAAAATATTTTTTCTACTATAGAGGGCGCTGTGTGGGATGCTATCGGCCAACAGATGGCGCCACAAGTCGATCTATGAATAGTTTTGTTATAAAATTAACGCGAGCGAAGCCGCGGGGAAAAGCTAGTACTATATAAGAGTGTTAGTCTACTGACAAGTTCTCCAAGAAGTTGTCAGTCTTAATAATCTTTTTATCAGAAACTGTAATTTAAACAAGTCCTTAGAGATGCATAATTTTCTATTACGTCATAATCTAATACTTTTTAAAATATATTTTATTGTGTTTAGGTGATAGGTTAGGGTGCTTCAATCTAACTGTTCGAGGGCACGGACGGTGCGTGGAGTTAGTGAAGAGATTTGGTCTGCCGTTCCTTCTTGTCGGTGGTGGGGGGTAAGTACAATTTACTTACATTTACACATGTAATGCCGGTTTTAGGGCTCCCACACATAACTGCGAATTCGAATAGCATCTCAAATATCTGCTTTTAATATCTTTTCGTAATTAAAAGCGATGCGCTAGGTCGCAGATATTTGCGATGCGAGTTATTTGTGGGCGCGCTTACATCGCCTCTGATGTTCATAGGCGGTGATAACCACTTTCCGTCACGTGACCGTGCGTGCTTGTTTGTCCGCTGTATGATATAAACAAAACCAACTCGAAGTGTGATTTCTATTTCTAGATATACAATTCGGAATGTGTCGCGTTGTTGGACTTACGAGACGTCGGTAGCTCTCGGTGTCGAGATTGCGAATGAGCTGCCCTACAACGACTATTTCGAGTACTTCGGACCTGACTTCAAGCTGCACATATCGCCCAGCAATATGTCTAATCAAAACACACCGGAATATTTAGAAAAGATCAAAAACAGACTATTTGAAAACCTTAGGATGTTGCCACACGCACCTGGCGTACAGGTAACTTCAATATTTATTATATCTTGTCATTTCTTTCGACCACAGTCTGCAAATTAGCGTCACTGATAAAATATACACATATTGTTAATACACTATGATGATAGGCAATATTTTGTTCGATCTTGTTTCTAGTAGAAGTAACAAAGCTTATTAATAATAAGGCTCATAGGTATATGGGTAGTATTTTTCTTCGAATCATTTGATCATAAATTTACCCGTACACTCAAAACTTCCTTCGACCAACTGCAAGTTAACGGATTTTTCAAGTACCAATCTGAAATTATGATCAGGTACAAGCCATCCCCGAAGACGCAGTCAATGATGAATCTGAAGATGAAGATAAAGTAGACAAGGATGAAAGACTACCGCAAAGTGAAAAGGTATGCATATCCACGATTATTCCCTTCATTATTCTTCATTTAATTTGTGAACCTTCAGCAACAGAAGTAGATTGACACTTTAGTACTATGTCATTACAAGGAACCAAATAATTAAACAAGCTGTCTATATTCGCAAAAGTACAGCTTGGTTTAAAATGGTACTAGAGTATTAATCTACTTCTGTTGCTGGCTGTACTCTATTTGGTTCCAACTTTGGGTAAACTAGTGTCAGTGTTTTTAAGTGGACGGTCACTAGGCTTAATGGCTGTCCTCTTCTGATAACAGTTTCAAAGTCAAAGTCAATAATATTTTAATAAGTAGGCCGTCACGGGCATTTAGACACGTCATTTACATCATTATTATAATTATAATTTAAAACTTAGTTTGTAATAACAATTTAAGTAATACAGTTTGAAATAAAGGCTAATAATAAAATAAATAAGCTACTCTCTAAACTGACCACCAAATGACCACCAGTAAAAGAAATGGCGAAAGAAAACCGGTTACGGCTTTTTTTGTGATAAATTAATGACAATTTAACTGTAAGTGATGTAATTTTATATAATTGCCCTTGTATATCTATATTATCAATTGTGTCGTGACGTCAGGACAAGCGCATCACCGGCGACGGCGAGCTGTCGGACTCGGAGGACGAGGGCGACGGCCGCCGCGACAACCGCTCGTACCGGGCGCCGCAGCGCAAGAGGCCGCGGCTCGACAAGGACGGGACGCAGATCAAGGACGAGCTCAAAAGTAAGTTAAACATTTCAGGAATTACACAACGCCATCTAGTCGCAAATTAAGCAAAACTTGTACTCATCTCTTTGAATTTAAGAGCTTAGCTCTTGTTGGTGTAGCAGCCTCCTTTTTTCTTGTTCCTGTGCCAGCTCCTTCACCTCTATAAGACACGACGCCTGCCCATTCTTTCAATTTATACACGTACGCTCTTCTCGGCCTTCCGCTCCCTCTTCTACCCTCTAACTTTTCTTCTAAGGCTCAACTCACTCGCCGCGTCATATTTTTCCGCCTACAGCATTTTCATCTCTATTGTTCTATTATTTAAGTACAAATTTGTGCTATGTAAATATGGCGCGTCGACGCGCATTCGCGCTTCGACGCTCGGCTGGAGTCGAGTGGATTTGCGAGTCGCCGCGTGTTGCGTCGCTTCGACTCTGCGCCAGTGTGAGTTGAGCCTTAGATGTTTCTGATAAACTCGTCGTGTCTTATGGGATACTAGATAGCTGATAAATATACATACTTTTTTGTAAATAAAAATACATAGAAACAACCAAACCAAGGTTAACAACAAAAGGTAGTATAAATTTAATATCTCCGAGACTCTTGATACTAGCAGTATTGAAATAATAAAGGTTAAATTCAGTTAGATAAATTGAATATCTTGTTCACAGCTGAAGACACAAAGGATGACGTAAAAAATCTGAGTAGCGTCGAGGAACCAAAGAAGGAGATGCCAAACAATCCATGATGCGGGCGCTAAAGCCCAAAGACAACCGTCTCGGTGTAACCACACAAACATTCAAATACAGTTTCACGTATGTGAATAATATAAAACCGTTTCCAGCATTGTTACGTTTATTATCGCAGATTACTTATTCATTAGGATTTCCGTGCGCTAACATTGGAACGTTTAGGAGTCGTGCGGGCGCCAGCGTGTTTGTTTCCTAAAAATGTATGAGCAGCGCTATTTAACGAACAAACGAACGGTTCGGACGTCCGTTCCGTTCCGTGCACTCGCGCGAGTTTTATTATAGGTGTCGGCGCCGACGTTTCGTACGGTCAGCAAAAAAAATTTAAAACCATTTTGGTTATTATTTTCAGTGATAATAAACTTGCGGTCAGATTTGATCTTTCGCATAACCGTTTTTCTATTTTGCTGACAGTATAAACAAGTCCGCCGCACGCGTCCGCTACATTAATATGGAGCGGACGCGTGCGCCATTGATAATCGTGCGCACCTGACAGACTTCTGTTGCGTACAACGGCCCATATATTAGCGCACTTTCTAATGTGGAGGAAAATAATCTTTTTGCCTTAGTTGTTTCATGTAGGTTATTATCATTCAAATATAACGGTATCTAAAGGGCTGAGCACACCGCATGCAGCGCGTTGCAGCTTATGGTGTTGTAATCTATGCAAAAGCATCGTGCGTTTGGTGTCCCTTCTCATAATATTGCATAGATTACAACGCCATAAGCTGCATCGCGCTGTGCTGCGCTGCATGCTGTGTGCTCCGCCCTTTAATAGCAAATTATTTCCTTTTGTTTTCTAAGTATTGTATATATTACTCAAAATGTAAGCTTTTTTCATGTAATACGCACATATTTCATGTAACTTTGGGTCTTTTACTTAGAATTTTTGTAGATCAACTTGATGTCTCATACATACTAAGGTTTCTTGAAAAAAGAAAATAAAGGGTTAAGATTTGTTAGTTCCTGCAATAGTAGCATTGCGTTGATTCTTTTTGACCACACTAGGTCCACTCTTGGTGTAAAGTGATAATTGCGGGAAAAATGCGATGTTAACGCGGAAGTCGCGGAATCGAAACCAGCAGCGCGGTGGTGGCTTGGCGAGTAGTGCCGTTCAAATGTATAGATTTGTATGGAAACGGTCACAACGGCAGATTTCGAATCCGCGGCGTATGTTTTCGCATCGATGTTTCGCATTCGTGTTTTACAATTTTGACATGTCATTAAATGTATTGCATGTATTGGGAATGTTCAGTCAAACAGATCTCTGCTTGTGTGTCTTAGTAACCGTCTTACACGGTCGCTATAATGTCTCGAATGTACCTGGCCTGATAACACTGACCTGGCTAATCCGCTTTGCCGCACAATTTATAAAAGCAGCAAAGATCATTAGCATCCAAATATAAACGGAGTAAGTACATGATGTCAACCAATAAATTGGGAAACCAGAGCCGAACGAAAGAATCTACTCGATGTAATTAAATAAACAATTTCATTTCTCGAATTTCTATTTATCAATAGTGGTGCTAATTCTGTTGTACATTTAACTAGACTAAACTAATTTTGACAGGACCAAAGGTGCTGTCCTTCTTTGGTTTACAATTAGTGACAAGGACAAAGTTAGTTTAGTCTAGTTAAATGTACAACAGAATTGGCACCAGTATTCTGTACTATATAATTACAAAGTTTTATTACTTAAATTATTAGCATCAAAATCTTCGTTCTCCTGGTTACCTCTATCAATTGTCGACTATTATGGGCCATCCCTTACTACGTTTATTTGTATTCGAATGATGATCTTTTTATAGCATTTATAAGTTGATTTGCCGCACAGTTTACGAAAGCATTCAAATAGTAGTAATGCATAGCCTCGGTGTAAAATATATCACGTTCATGCATTTATAGCTACCGTGTGAAACATTAGATATTGGTAGGTAGGCATTTAAAATTGGTATTGTAATAACTAAATAATATAATGCGAATTATTTGCATTAGTGTTAAGTTAAATAAGTAAGCGGTGTGATAGTACATTGTACTTTTTATGGTCGCAGTAAGAATTCTAAGGGTTAGAGCCTTATCGAAAATACTATTTCTAATTTATATTTATTTTCGCCTAACCTAATTAGGAGCCCTGTATCATTAAATTTATTATTAACTAGGTATGATTTTGGCAACGTAATCCATGGGCTACATGGCCACCAAGCCAGTCATTGGGCGGCATTTAAATAAATATATAGGGACAAATCACACAGATTGAGCTAGCTCCAAAGTAAGTTCGAGACTTGTGTTATGGGATACTACTCAACGATACATATTTTATAACAAATACTTAATAGATAAACATCCAAACGAGGCCAATCAGAAAAAGTTCGTTTTTCATTATGACCCGACCGGCATTCGAACCCGGGACCTCCTGGGTGGCGGTCGGGCGCGCGTGGTAACCATTACGCCACGGAGGTCGTCAAAATTTCATAAAACTGCATTTAGTAAAGGCAGTAATAAATTTCGTGAGCGAGTGTCTTTTAATTTATTTTCACAAGTCAATTGTAAATTTTACAATTAAGTTGTTTGATCCTCTTGGTAATCAGACCAAGACTGAATATTTGTAGGTTTCCTATGTTTTTGGAGTCCTTTACGGTCTGGTCTCCTTTACATACAATGTCTGACGTCTTATGTTTAGAGTCGGTACATGTCGGACAGAAAATACGTTGCGTATCATCGGTCGCGTATCGTCAGAACAGACAAATTCATATCATATCAAAACATTGACCTTACACTTGACGCGCTAACGCATCATCGGTACAAGGTTGAGTGTTTTATTAGGAGTTTAACTGTTCCGTCAGATATGTACCGACCACATTACATTTCTACATGAAACATTGTGATGACGTGCAGGTGGCGACCATCGAGAAGGGCTACGTACCTACTCGATGGGCGCAGCGCTGTAGGTAGCCAATGACTTATGGGTCGTTGGGGGATAGTATACGTAAAAGACGTGTTTGTAAAATTTAAAAGTGTATTTATTTAGACTGCGTAATTTAATAATTTCCTTTGCAATTATTATGGTAAACTTAATAATATTGTCATAGACACTATCCATTCACGTTGAGAAAATAGCGAGTTACCGTCGTAGCCTCCTAATGATTTTACTATGAACTGCGGCTTTTGACATCACTGTTTTCTTGAACTGAATGGACCTGTCAAATTCATGCAATTTCGTATTCTGTACATAGTTGTTCCACAACTATTTAAAAATATTGTAACCGTAAGCTGTAAATATTTTTTTACTGTTAATTATATCGAATAATGTCCAATACATTCTATTATTATTTCCTTTATTCGTAAAACACATGGGAAGTTGTGGGGCCGCCCACGGTAATGGGTCCCGGAGTTGACTATTACACTTCGAGACAAGCCCACCACACTATCCCACCGATGTGTCTCCTGTGTAGCCAGGATCAACAACGGCGACCTCAGATTGACATTAAGCAATGAAGCTTATTGACGTCCCGGGGGAGAAACTACAGCTGTCTTGGAACTCACAACGAATTTAATCAGAAAGAAGATAGTCGGAGTAGGAAGTATTGAAAGGCTTAAGAACTGCGTGAGAAACAGTAATTTGAAGCAAAAGACATTATACCCTAGTAGAGAGATGGCAAATCAAGTGAGGCTCGATTGCCGAGCACCACGGTCTATTGTTACATTCCTATTGGGACCTAATGCTATGAGTGTACTATTTTGATTCCAATAATATGTATTGCCATTACACTTGATGGGGTGACATAAAGCCTATTGAAGGAGCCTTCAAGTCACGGCTTCAAATGCGCACGCCACTGTCGCCTACCGACCACAAGAAAGAACATCGTTCGTATGAATGAAAGAATGAAAAGTTTATTTTATTTTGGTATATTCAGCTTAAAATATTAAAATGATTTATAAAAATCGTCCGCCATCTTTGCTGTTGCGTTACCGAAATGAAAAATACTCTTCAAGTCGCGGCGCTTCATATCTCGTCAATCAAAATCAAGCACGTTGACCTTTATGTACAATTTTGGCTCTTAGGACATAAAACTTAATGGTACAAAGTCCAATATGTAAAGGTCGACCTACTCTTGCCTGTATGTACACGTACATGCATAGATTGGCATGATGGGTGCTTAAAATCTACGCGTAAACGAACACTTGTCAATAACGTGAGACTTGTCAAGCGTGCTTAATCGTCTCTAGGGAGTATATGAGTGTGGAAATGATGAAATAAAATAAAACATTTGCTGTATAATGTATGTAATTTAAACAGATTATCACAACGCTCTAGAATAAATTGCACCATAAATAAAAGTACCTTAAAATCAGTCTGGTACCAAAGAGCAGGTAAAGTCAACTAAATTGGAATGAATATAAAAATACTATGAAATAATTTAGCCATATACTATTATACATCTACGTACTTAGTAAATTTACATCATGAGAAATTTCAATAAAAGACAGATTGAAGTTTTTATATCCAATAGGTAAATGAACGTTAAGAGCTAGTGAACACTTAAACTTATGGGGCTTCTTCTACACACACCACGTTACCGTAAAATTGAACCTTAATCACTGCAAGTAATACACTAGTCTAAAATTCACCTTACATTTTGAACTTTATTTTAAAAATCACACTTGTCATTAGTTTCAAAATATTCAATTTCTAAATAACATTTAAAAGGAATGTATAAATTGGAAGATATCTGATGGCGACTCACTTTTATTTCATTCCAAATAAGATTTGTGCGTAAAAATAGGCCTTTAAAACATGACTAGGCAAGACCGAATAGTATTGCTTCATTATAACAATGTCGATATTGTTCGTAATTTCATAAATATTTTATCAAAATCATAAAATTTCTCAACTGAAACTTGGCCTATGTAATAAAAGACCACAAATAGGTGTATTTGATAACAAAATTATATACTAAAATTAATATTAGTGACTAAATAAATCCAATATATAATACTAACTGAATCACAGTAAATAGAAAAGGATTATTATGTTGTAGTCTTAATAATCCTACTAGAATAACTTGGAATTATTATGACATCGCAACTTCACGTTATTAAAATAAACCATACCGTAGTAATAACTAAAATGGCGCTTCAAATACAGTATTAGAATACTAAACAGTAACTATTTTACTGCCTAAAATGTTAAAATCCTAACTGGCACAATTGTGAGCATCCGAGAATAAAATCCGTTAGCGTTATGGACATTGAACCCTGCTCAACTATCACTTTACTGTCTGCGTCGCGACGGAGGCCGCGCGCTGCCACGCACCTGCGCCAAGCACTGCGGCGTTGGCCCTCGCTCACCCACTCGATGTTTTAGGCTTCAGCGCCCTCTGTTGATATCATAAAAAATATCTAAGTAAACTTTAAATAGGTAAGTGGAGAAAAAAGTTTCCGTTCTTTGTTATTTCCGTTATCAGACAGTAGCATACATTTTTAAATTTTAGATATCTAATATCACAAAATTAAGATTTGATTTTAGTTTTTACCTAATAATATATCAGATATCATATCAGCAATGTTTTGTTCCCTTTATTAATTTTAAAAAAAAGATAAATCAAAGATTAACTACAACCTGTTTTGTAATTGTAATTCTTGATAATTAAATGAAGTTAGAAAGTGACAAAACAAGTTTTAGATAAATCTTCGAACCTGCGGACCTTGGGATAAATATACTTAAATACTTTTTTTTTTAATAAATACTTATTATACATAGAAAACATCCAGACCAAGGTAAACAGACATGTTCATGCACACAAATGTTTGCCTTGCGCAGGATTCGAACCCGCGGCCCTTGGGATAAAGTGACCATTGCTAGCCACTCGACCGCCGGGCCTATCAGTTCTTTGTATGTAGGCGTCCGATAAGAAAGGATTTTCTGAAATTCCCACGGGAACGCGGGATACACGCAAAAGAAGCAGCGCGAGTTTCACTAGTATTAAAATAAAACAATAAAGTACCTGGTGTTAGAGGATGGTCTCGTAACATTGAGCCTGAAAGGGACAATAAATATTTTAATAAAACGTATACGAAAAACATAAAATAAAAATCGAATTACATATTCGAATTACGGAGCTGCAGCTGAAGTAATTTATGAATACATGCACTAAATAGAAATACATGCAGTTAATTGTTATTTATTACATTTAACAATTCATGCAACGTTATGCAAATACATGTTGATCGCAAAAAGCTTGCGGGCTGACCGAAAACACGAAATAATGCAATAGTACTGAAACATACACATAACAAGGCGCGTCAATAAAACAGTAAATATACACAGTCTAAAGAAATATATTTTTACTAAAAACAAAAGTAGTATTCGAATGAGCCAATGACAACTATTATCTATTCTGTGCCAATGATAACAAACTTGTAGAATACTATAAAAAAAATATAAATTTCTATTATTGTGTCGGTTAGTTAAGTTTATGGTGCTTAGTCATTCAATGTTTAGTGAGATTTTGTAATTCCTCATCTTTACAACCTTAAAAAGGTAAGTAAAATAAGTTTCACCACACTTACTTTCTCAGGGGCAAAATTTGTGTAATAAGGTTGTATTAGCGAGTGAGTACTTTACATGGTGTTAATTTCGAAATTTTTGTTATTACTAAAATACTCACCGATACTAACCCAATCACGCAAATTTTATGTCTGCACAAAGTCGACAACATACAAAATAAAGTTATCCATAAATGCACAGTAGCTCGAACAAACAACACGAAAATTAACACACATCTCTCAGACAATAAGACTTAAAGCCGCAAGCCGACAGATTACCTATAGAGCGGTATGCGGAGCACATGGACTAGCTCAGTACAGAATAGCGTCAGAAAGTTGGTTACTGGTTAGTGCGGCGCCCGGCGTGATGCCCACAATGCTGCCGCCGACGCACGCCTCCACGCCTTCTGTTGGCCACCACCACAACAACGTCAAAATACCAGTGCTATTTTATTAGTCAAGTCATTGCAGCTGAGAAAAAATAACGCAATTTATACGGTTTCAACCAGATATTGTAAACCACAACCGGAGACAATAAAAAAATATTTCAAAGTACGGCTAGTTTCTAGAAACATGAAAATTTTATTAATACCTACTAAATTGCGCTTGTTTGTTCTCAGTCTTCATAACATTAGCTGTTCTTGCTTTGTTTTAGATAGAATGTTTAATAAATTAAAATCAGTAAAAAACATTAAACTGAAAAAATTTAATTAATTATTAAATTTTATTTTTACGACCAATTTTTTAATATGATGGAAAGCCATCACCATGTTCGATTTTTTTTAATTTTAATGTCAGTTAGGAAATTAATACAGAAGACTTTTCATTCATATTAAGCGCAATGCACAACAAAGCCGCCGACCCGCCAGCATAATATCGGCATTCGGCACATAACATTTTGTTGGCGACTCATTTCATTGCAAGTAGGAAATATTGTCGGCGGCTTTGATTTTGCATTAAGATAACAAACACACCTGTCACTTACTTTTTAACGTCATGCAAGATACATACAGAAGAAGGAAGAAGGAGGAGACTAAAATATAAGGAGGAGCTAAAAATAATGAAAAGTTATTAGATCTTCATTCAATAACAAAAAAAAGGAAACACGATTGGAAAGAAACGAAAGTGAAATCCTTCCAGATTTCTCATGGAACGCAAGGCGGTCTGTCCCACTCTGCACACAAATCACAATATAATTTTTAGTATTCTATATTGAATATAAAAATGTTGAAAATTCCCACATTTATAGCGGCAATTGGCGTTTAGATAAATCTCATGCAGCGTTACCTGTGGTGCATGCGGCAGCGTTGTCGGGGTTGACGCCGGCCACCGACCAGGGCCGCGCCTTGCCGGGCGTGCGCGCACAGCCGTTGCCTACATACCGCCACACGGTTACACACCACCAACACAGTATGCGGGACGCACATCAAAAATTATGCAATTTTACTATCAAATACGATCTAATTACTATCCATTACGATCTAAGAAAGAAAACCAACTAATTTGGGACTGGAAAACAGCTAGAAAAGTAAAACAAATTAGAACTTTTTTTAATTATAAAATGTGAATATAGTTCTCGCATAGTTTCTGATATGTGTATTTAAAAATTATGAAAGTTACGATGATAATGTACAGTGATAAGAAAACTTTTTGAATTGTCGACAGAAACTTTCAACCCTAACCCGCAGTTATTTGGGCTTCTTTTTTACTTTTACTGTACAAATTCAAGAAATTTTCCGTCAGCTGTACCGGCATTACTGAAATTATGGTGGGATTAAACGAAACCACAAGCTCATTGTCGCAGCGAAACCAATTCGCACAGAAGCCGTGTTTTGCACATTCCCAAAGGCGGTGACAGTTACAGGGCGGTTTAAGCTGTAGGGGCGCTGAATATAGAATAGAAAATGTTATCCCACTAATCCTATAAAACAGTATAAAGTTTGATCGAATCGAACATACATTTTATATGTACACATTGCATTACTTTACTAAATTTATGTATAACTTAACTGACTTGTTTTTGCAGATAGATTAATTTATTTCATCTTAATTTGAAATACGTGAAACGCCGTTTTTGTCTTTTTCTAGCTTTCGGCGGATTTCGATACAATCTTCAAAATTTTGATGTATCTAAGATAAAGGCTATGAGTATACATTATTATAAGTTTGTCAAAAATCCCCATAGGACCCGATGCGATGTTCTAAGGTTATCATCATATAATTTTCTCGTAAATAATAATGATTTTTCTATTCTATCCCATTTTGCTTATAAGTTCACGCCAAGCGTAATATAAGTGTAACTTACCCATAGTGTTCACGTTGTCTGAAGAACGCGACGGTGGCGGTGTGTTAGGGGCTTTGACACCCACGTTATCGGAAGACTTGCAGCGGGATACCTCTGATATAATGAAAACTCTTTTAAATAAGTTCTTTGATGATTTAATGTTGCATTGTTTCTTTCGGATAAGGGCGTAACGAGGTAGAATGGGTAGAGTGTGATGTTAAGACTAGATCTCTCATACTTGCATCTTTCGAGCGTAATACATTTTATTTATTCAGCAAAAAATACAGATACATTCTACTTAAGCAAAAACGATGTTTGGCACCGCTCTTCAACGGTTGAATTTACACTAACAACTTTAAAATAATTTAAAAAAAAAGTTATGGTCTTGCTAACGCTCGCGTAGCATTGTTGCGTCGTAGTCGCAACGCTAATGTAACGATCTTTGTGAACAAGAGTCAACAACGTCATTAAAAAAAACTTAACGGTTTCTCAACCCCGCAGCGTTATCAATGTTTTAATGTCCCTAATCTAATGAAGAAATCCTGGCTAAGCTCTTATAGCTATTGATTGTTGAAAGACTAAAACTTACCGCATTCTAATAAAACCGGTGTGCTCTCTCCGGATGTTACACTATACCTGTAAACATAAATTGTTATGAAATATTGTGTGCCGGGATTGTGTGATCTAATAAATACTTGTTTTTATATTTACTAGCGAAACCCGCGCACTTCGTTTGCACGTATTCCGCATTCCCGTGGGAATTTCGGAATGTTTTATACTTAAAAACCTTCCTCTTGAATTACTCTATCTATTAAAAAATCGCTTCAAAATCCGTGGCGTAGTTTTAAAGATGTAAGCATACATAGGGACAGACAGACAGACAGCGGGACTTCATTTTATACTATATAAAGAAGATTAGATCACACATTAAATATAAATTATAAATAGTAGTTTTATTAGTGACAAAATACAAGGAATGTTAGTATTGTTCGCTCACATGGTGTCGTCGCGCTGCAGCGTGGGCGAGTGGCGCAGCGGCGAGGGCGAGGCCAGCGACGAGAGCGAGTGCAGCGAGCGCGACGTGAGCGGCGTGCGCGTCGACAGCGACGCCTCCTCGCTGCCCGGCGGCGTGCGGCACGCGCGCCAGAACTCGTCCAGACCTGCACACCCGACTGTTGCATGACCAATCATTGCAATTAAACAGTCATGCATGCATGACACCACGTGAATGTCATGCCACATGACCGTCTACAGACCGTTTTACATGTCACCTTTATCACACGCACGTGTAAAGACCTATCCGCTAGTATGCTACGCACTACGCACCTTCATCGATGTCCTGAGATTGATCTGTGATCGGCCGCGTTGGCGCCCTTGTCTTAGTTCGTCTCGGCCGACCTAAAAATAAATTAAATTTCATAATTTAGTTTTCTCTAATATGTTCAGAAACAAATAAACATATTTTTGTCAGTTAGATATTAAAAAGAAAAAACGCATCTCTATTTCAATGCATCAGATTGGAGTACCTACGTTAAACTGTCGGTCCTGACAAGTTAAGTGACCGTCAGGTGGCTTGAAAACGTTGACCTCATCAGTCTTAATTGGATACGAGTAATAGTAATGTACCCTTGACGAGGTGGCGCAGCGTGTGCGCGGGCAGGTCGGCGAGCGCGTCGGCGGCCTCGGCGTGCAGCGGCGGCAGCGACAGCATCTCGTTGCTGCTGCACTGCTGCTCCGCCACGGACTTGGGCCGCACGCGCCGCAGGCAGCGCTCGCGCCGCCGACAGCCCAGCGGCGTCGCCTGGACAACATCGTTATCAACATTATACGTTGAAATTTAATTTAAGATTAAAAATGTAAACAAAAGTGATACCCGAAAAGTTTTTTCACAACTTGTTTCAAACTCCTGATCTTATTTATTTTGTCAGTTTGACATGACCTGAAATGACATTTGTTTGTTTACATTTCTAACCTTAAATTCCATTTCAACGTATAGGCTCTTGTGCGGTTTTATAAAACGATGTTTTATAAGATTTAAAAAAAAACTTAAAATGTTACACAAATAGATCTTTACTGATGATCTGAATTTAAAATCTAAACTTGGGTATCACATGAACAAAGCTAAAAGTTTTGTACCGGGTACAGACTGCTGTAACGTAAAATTCTCATAGTGCGGACGCCTTGCGCGCACGACCCGTGCACTACGCTCCCGAACAGAGCATTATTTGTACGGGAAATTATTTAATTGCATGTTACATTGCATGTTACGTTACATCAGTCTGTACTCTGTACACTACACACCATAAATGTCGTGTTACAAAGAACACTTGTAATAAATTTGCATTGCCGAATCATAAGCGTAGCATTTTTGCTATATACAATACATTTTTCTCCAGAATTTTAATAATAATTTTGTTAAGTCTGGATCCGTCGTTGAAGAAATAACTGCTTACCAAGTTTAAGTAGTCCAATTTCTGTGTTGCATGAAATATTTAGAAATATAATATAAACATACAATTCTTTTAGAATGACGAAATCTACACCTATCGCTACTATCGTTAAACACTATCTTGAGATTATCAGATTTGTTATCCTATTACCAAAATAAATCTAAGTCAGTAGAATCAACTTTCTGAAAACAGTGCCTTATTGTAATAAAAAGTCAAGCAGAATAGACGTGCCAAGTACGCCATATTGTATTTGAAAAAATGTCGAGTCGATATTTTTGACATTACCTCGATACTCCAAAAACATCAGCATGATGATGATGAAATGGTCGGTCGTGACTGTTGTAGATGACAAGTATAGACTTAAAAACACATAAAAATTTGGCGGAATATACTCTAAAACCAGTTTGATTAATCATAGACTCACATTCCAACAATAGAATGATGATGAGGAGATAATACTGACCGCTGAGTGTGACACGGGTGTAAGCAAATCAGGCACGTGCATCCCTCGCGACGCGTCACCGTCGCATGCGTCGCCCCCCTCTATGCTTTCGCACGCGGCCAGCGCGAGTCGTTCAACTGCTTCACTGTAATGACAAAATAAATAAAGGTATTGAACTATTTCGTATGTGTAATGACAAAATAGACAAGGTGGTCAGGCGACTTAAGAAAGTCGCAGGAAGGCGCTGGATGCAGGTTGCATTGGAGGCGTTTTGGGGAGGCCTATGTCCAGCAGTGGACTTCTTGTGACTGAGATGATGATGATGATGATGAATGACAAAATAAAAAGGAACTCTAAGAAATTAGGCGTGCTCGGGCAATCATGGAAAGTAGTATATAGGACGATCCAACAGACTATGTGTTTTTTAAAGCGACGCAATATTCGATTTTCTTGATAAGAAACAAAATAGTTTTCAGCCACAGCACACGCCGTATTTCAAACGCGCAGATGACGCGCGAAATTGCAATCATTTCAGCGTGACGTCTAATATACAAAGAGCTGTAGGACAAAACGTGTGTTCTCTGTCAAAAGATCAAGAACTTTTATATTAATGTAAAATAATTTTAAGTATCTATTGCATGTTTAAAAATATCTATATTAGCTAGAACACTGCTACAATTCTATAAAGCTATCCGTCAAGTACAAAATTCACTTACTTGAGTAAATCCTGCACTGATGTGGCGCACGGCATCATTGCATCGCGAACAGCCTGCAGTGTCACGTGCTCGCTGCCCGATCCCATGCCGCCCATCGCAGCGAATACTTCGCCGCAACGCTACGTAACAAAAGATAAATTTAAATATGTGTCACATTTCTGAGATATTTGAAAGGAAAAGATCAGACCCTTCGTATTTTGTATTGATGTGTTTTTTTTAATACCACTAAGGTGGCAAATAAGCATACGGCCCGCCTGTTAGTAGGCAGTCACCGTAGCATATGGACGCTTGCAATACCGGGGGCATCAACGCGCTTTACCGACTTTGATGTTGGATGAGCCACAAAATTTTCTCCGATATTACATCGAAGTGTTTCAGTGAGAGAAAATTATCCCATGTCATATCAAAACTAGTAGAAATAGGTTAAGCGGGGGCGTAAACGTGGATAACTTTTCTGTTTTGTGTCAGATACAAGCTACCGATGAATATTTGTTTTCTATAGAACCAGTATGAAATCATCCATTCCAACACAGTAAACAATTTTGTGTCCAGTTGCTTCCACTTAACGCATAACTCATGACGATCAAAAAGTGTTCGGTTTAAGCGAGAACATAAAAGACTGTTGTAAAAACCATATTTGTTTACGTATAAGTTCTGCACGTAGGCAACACGTGCATACGTCACTTACCTGCAGGTACTGGTGCAGCAGCTGGTGCGCGGCGGCGGCGGCGCGCTCGAGCGCGGCGGGCAGCGGCGGCGGGGGCAGCGCGGCCGCCGCCTGCGCCGCCAGCGCCGCCGCCGCCTCGCCGCCCGCCCACGCGCGCTCCAGCGCCAGCGCGCGCAGCGTGTGCGCCATCGACAAGGAGCTGTTGCCCGCCAGCCTGCAACCAACGCATCAATACAACCCGTTCTCTTTTATATTGCAACTAGCAAAGTATCCCATTTTCCCGTGGGAATTTCGAAAAATTCTCTCTTATCGGATACACATCATACAAAGAACACACCCTCCAAGTTTTAGTGGGGCAACCATGAAACGAAATTCCAAAAAATACGGACTGACGTTTCGTTGACTTCTAACCAGTTTTAATGCTTAATTCTAACTATAATAGTAACGTCTTTTTTGACAGGACTTGTGTTTCGTTGTTTCGTATGGACACTTTCATATTACGACCAGCGATTTAGGAGGTGTGTATCAGTCATTTAGTGATTTAGGACAGAGAATTTTATTTGTATAGATGATAATAAAATAAGTTTTTGGTGGCGACCTCTCGTGCAGCTCGCGCCAGAGCCCCGCGACGCGCTCGCTGGCGCCGCGGCCGCCCGCCGCCGCGTCGCAGCCCGGGAACTCCACGCGCCGCACCGACACCGAGCGGCGCAGCGCCGTCGCGATGTCCGTCAGACCTGACCATCAACATTCACTTATACAACAGAACAACGAACAGCCAAGCATGACACTTAATCAAACATCACTACTACGAGGGCGACACTGAAAGTTTTTAGAACTGGCCACTTGTAAACAATATAATTAAAAAATAAGTTTTAATTTTGAAAATGGAACTCTTTGCCAATATTAACGAGTTTTTTTTTTCTTTTGTTTTACGGTTTGGCGGCAAATTGTAAATTTCCCGAATCACGTCAGCATGAATTTATCGCGAGTAAATTTTCGTGCCATGATTTTTTATGACTTTCGATGTCATTTAAGTCAACAAGAATGTTATGACTTGGCATGGCCTTTTATGATGAAGCCCCATCCCGTGCCACAATTTACAACTGGTATAATGAGTTCAAACGTGGTCGCACTATTCTTACCGACGATCTGCGTGAAGGACGGCTTTCTACGGCGACGACTAAAGTTAACATCAGTGTTGTGCGGCGTAAGATAGAGAATGACGAACGAGTGACCTATCAGCACGTTCGGACAAGCTTAGGCATCGTTATGAGTCAAGGGCACAGAATCCTCCATGAACAGTTAGCGGTTAGGAAGCTTTGTGCCCAGTGGATACCTCATAATTTGATCGATGTCCAAAATCCGTCGAAGAAACCCCTAAAGACGAGTGGGAAAACTGCTTTGCTCAGTGGTTTCATCGGATGCAACGATGCATTGATGTGAAGGGACACTATTTTGAAAAGATATAATAAAACTAATAAATTTTTTTCACTTCTCATGCTCAGAAAATGCTTATTTGCGCAGGATATAGGCTGCACAAAATGCGATTTTGTGCACAAGGGCAAAAACGTATCTACTCATAAATGTATCTATATTAAGGCAAAGGAAATAAGCCATACAGCCAAACACAACAAAAAGTTCAGAGATAGAATTTGTTATTTTATAATATTTACTTTAATTTATTTGCCTTATGTGCTTTTTAAGTCATAAAAGATATTAAAATTTAAATTAAAGTACGGTAGGTTATTCAATTAATTTAAGAAAATTATTTTATTACAAAATTAATTTAATAGTAGGCTGTATAGGTCTGCAGCCCAAGCCTAATTTCAATGTCGTAAGATTTAAGAGGGCGCACACAGGCGTTAGCTCAGTTTAGCGAAAACTGAACTTTTCGAAGCTCTTAATATCTATAAAAAACTTTTCTAACAGACTTATGAATTACACAAAATGTTAGACAATATTGTTGCCTAAATAGTTAGTAGAAAACATTTTGTCATGTAATGGAATATTTATGAATGCTATCGTGATAACCGAATAGTGTTTTCTCGATTTCACGTTCAGTGCCAACTTCGGATGTCAAAATATCCCCGTAATGCTGCCAATTGTAAGAAATAAATTATAAAATCTAACGGCAAATATACTTAAGCATATAGTTAGTAGAACATTTTTGTAATTTTTTGTTACATAAATAAGATATTAACATCCAAACTAAGTGAAATTACGAAGAAAGTCAAGTCGTTGTTATGTTTGTTTTCACCATTAAATCTTAGTTATTTTGTGTCAATATTATCATCATCTAAGAGATAAACGTATTCCCTAAAATCTAGGCGCCAAAATTTATGTAAAATGTTTACCATTATTTTTCTACCAATTTTTGAATATAGCCATAAAACCACTATAAAACCGCGCGCGTCTTTTGTTACGACTCAGTCGAGCCGCCGGCTCTGCGGAGAGTGGTCACGTCGCTCCGGCGCAGGACCTGACCGCACGTAACCTTTGTGCCCATACGCAGTGCAAACCGTGTAGCGCGACCGACAATCTAGATACTTTGGTAAGTAAAATATGACTTTTTGTTGATAATGACGACGAACTATTTACTTTTTTAGTGACAACAACATAATATGTTTCAGAGTATGGGGAACAAAAAAAAGCAGTTTTTATCGAAAAAAAGAAAAAGACGAAATGTTGAAAATTTTAATAAAGCAAGGCCTAAAAGGCTGGTGGTACCTATAATTAATATAATGGTTATAAATTATAATATATGACAAGTTCTCAAGATTATTGCGAAATCGTAAAAAAATTGCTGTTTCATATGTTTCAGTCCGTATGATGAAGGAGGACACGAAGAGGAAGAAAAACAAGAGCCCGTACTTTTTCATCTTCTTCAAAATGAAAACCATCCTGGTGATGGAATTGAATCCCAATCCCAACCAAAGAATCATTTCTCTTTATAACCCATTTGTTCATCTTTTCGTCTTTTTGAGATTGTGGGTGAACCGCTAGTCTCACAAACTTGGCTATGAGGTCTAATAAAAGCTAGTTAAATCTACTACAAAGTATTTTCAGTGACGGTTCTTCGTAGGTTACGTGGTTTTTTCCAATATTTCGCAAAGTACGTAAAACTTGAAAATTTCAATGTTTGATAAAATTAGGTCATATATGAAAAGCCACAGCTTGGCTCCTATGGTATCAATAGAGCTGCGATTGGTCTCACATTGTAGGTAATGTATGTAATTTAATACATATAGATGTAGAAAACATTGTGAAAAATGCATAGTTTTAGTCCTGGAGCAAAAATTTCTAAAATTTCGCAATTTTTTCAGAAACTGCTACCTGCTGATGGTTTTAATTATGGCTTTTTTCTGCAATGGAGTAACTTAGAGCAATTATTTTTCCTTTTTTGGATAGAAAACAATTGTAGATCTTACTCAAATTAAGTATTTACGAAATTAGCAAGGCCTTTTTAAATATTTTAATTGAATTTTTGTTGAAAATTTCACAAAATCAAAATTTGTTTTCTAAAATTTTTGCTTTTATTTCCGTATGGTTAAAAAATAACACGATTTTGTACTGTGCATTACAGACCAATATCATAACTCTCCAAATATGGCAAAAAAAAATCGAATTACAAGGTTTTTTTAAATTAAATTTTGAATGAATGATTGAGGTAATTATTCAAAAATATTTTATATTTTAAAATTTCTTGAAAATGGTTCACTTTTGCATTACACTATTTGCGTCAATAATGTTGTAAATATTCTCCCCCATCACTCCATATGACATTCCGGTCTAATTTCTAATATACATTGAGTCTGTATACATTGAGTCTTTTGCCTATATTACCCATTATACCTTCATTTTGTTTATTTGAGATTGTAAGTAAACTATTAGACCTCACAGACTTCGTTTTGAGTTCAAATAAAAGCTAAATAAATGTACTACAGAATATTTAGTGACCTTTCTTCATAGGGCAAATAGTTTTGCAAATATTTTGCGAAATACGTAAGTAAAACCTAAAAATTGCAGTTTTCGAGATTAATGGGATTAATTATAGATGAGATTATTTATATGTACCTATATCTATTACGAGTACTTTATTGTTATACTTCTCCATAATCCATAGGTATTAATACACGAGTAAAGATACATTATTTGTATTTATTTCCAAACGAGACATGAAGAATGCCGAAAAAAATTTTTAATTACATAATAACAATACTTATGTTCTACATAGAAATAGGTCTGTAGCTAAAATCACATGAACTTCGAGTCTACTATTATATTAAATAGTGAAGTCTTATCATAAAAGTATCAAAATCATTTGTCTTCGCCGGCGCACGCTCATGTTCGTGGCTCAGTAGTTTCGTAAAATAACACGCTTCGATTTTGAGTTGCGTTGATTTGGGTGCGCGCTCTTAAAATAAAAGCGGCGGGATAGGGGAAACAGGTCTTGTTTTTCGTGCCTTTATTTATTTATTTCCTCGCAATCGAAGTGAAAAGCAGAGTTTATAACTCGTCCACAAAACCATTTCTATCCTCGACATTACTATCAGCCCTCGCCTTTGGCTCGGGCTGCTAAAAGTCTCGGATAGAAATGATTCGTTTTGTGCACTTGTTGTAAAATCTACTATTTTTTGCCCAGTTTTTTAATTTGTTTTCTAAGAACTTTCAGTTTGACCCTCGTACCACGCTTCAAGAAAAAGCTCGAAGCAAATTTTCTGTCGCTAGAATGAATATTCTAAATAAACTGGAGACTTTTACTGAGTCTAAAGGTCTCCCATTGATTTTTCATGTATATTATTCGGTTGAATGCTCAAATCATAAAAATATCTGTTAAAGATTCCTTCGTCAATAACAAAACCTGCCATAGAAACATCTTGAAAACATATTTACATCCACGATATTATGATATTACGGCACGTCCGTATTATTTTGTATGTTTTGATAACCATTTTGATCGACATCTATAAAAAATAATGCATTTATGGAAATAATTACAATGATCAAAGAATAAAAGTTCCTAAAATGAAATATTAAGGGCAACGTAAGAATGGCTCATCTGTCTTTGACCCATCGTAAAACAAACTCTAAGCAGAAAGCATACCTTGCAGGCTGAATGCGTTCCGGTCTATGTAGAGCGTGTGCAGCGTGCAGTTGCACTGCAGCGCCTTGGCCAGCAGCCTTGCGCCCGCGTCGCCCGCCACGTTCCCGCCCACGTCCAGCGAGCGTAGACGCCGGGCGCCGCCCAGTGCGTTCAGTAACCCGAACAAGTCACCCTGTACCCATAATTTTATATTATATTTAATTAATCTACCAACAATTCATACATTGAAACAATTACAAAGTAAGGTATCGATAACACAATTTCAATGTATAAATTAATTATGGGTAGATATAATTTTTTATAGTTTAACAAAATACCAGTAGAAACAAATTATCTTATGTACTTATCTAAAATAATTCTAAAGTAAAGCCGTACAATATATAATACATCCATCATATAGATTTTCAATATTTAATACCAAAAGGAAAATCGAGAGAACAAAATAACACAGAAGTGGTAAGTTAACGATAAGGGAGTTATGTCGCCTATAATTGGATGGCTCCAGATAGAATGAATGAACGATAACGCCCGCCTTACAATTTAATTTCAAAACTTCTGATATTTTTGAGGTACAGTATAATCCGCGTCACGAGAGATGAGACCTACTCAGTAGCGTAGTATGTATTTCTATTCTCCATTTTACGACAAATCGTCTACTGCGCAAGTCAAATCAGCAATCAATCCGGTCTCATCTCTCGTGTCGCGGATTGTACACTAGCTCTACTACTACATACTATCACAATTAAAAAACAATGTGTTTACCTTGAGTTTACAATCACTGAGATCTAATGATGTCAATGCGGTGTCTGGTTCTTGTAATACATGGACTAAAGCCTGAAAAAAAAATGTATAGTTAAATAATTATTTATGCAAAAATGTTTATCACTCGATATAATGTAAGACTTACTTGTATTAAAGGTGGTGCATAAGATCGTTTTCCAGTCAGTCTACTTAACGATAAATGTGTGATGGAATGATTTTTCCCTATCGCTCTCACTATGCCAGACAATTCGAATTCCATACCTGAAAGAAAGAATTTTGTAACAATAAATTTATATCACGATTTGTTGTTTTAGTACCTATGTAGAAACAAAGATTGTCATTTCTTATTTATTTATTTTTTTTCTTACCTTTTTAAAGTTTTACTTTAAATAGGTATACCGAGTATACATTAAGGATACTTATGCAAATATTCAGTCATAAAGATTAAAATATTAATATTAGGGCACGTCCAAATCTGACGAATGCGCAGCACGCGCGCGGCTCGTCTTCATTTCAATTAGGCATGCCGCAACTGCGCAGCGCGCGCGCAAGATAAGCGCCGTACGCGAGCAGAGCGCGTCAGCGCGCGTGCGACGCTTTACCGACATCCATATATGTAAATGAAGCGAATGAAAAAAGTGCTCGCGCGCGAATCGCTAGTTGCACGCGCACAGCTCGCGCGCCGCACTCGAGCACTTTTTCGTGCCTGCGTGAGTTGCGCGTGAGAGGCGCAGCAAACAGTTGCAGTAACTGCACGCGCATAGCTCGCGCGCAGCTCGCGAGCTGCGCATTCGCCAGATTTGGACGCACCCTTACATGAAGATGCATATTCCACATGAAAGAAACGAGTATGTTATGCGAATTAGTAATACTGACTGTTGTCGGAGAGATCAAGAGATTGCAGACACCTCACGCCGTGTATGCAGGATTCGAGAACGTGTGCGGCTTGTGACGAAGACAAGACTCCCGACAAGTTCAATTTCACTCCAGTGGCACTTTCGTTGCATGCGAGACCTAATAGCAGGCTCCTGAAAGAGCATAATAATTGTGTTAGTTAAAAGTAGGAAGTGTGTATAAAGTCGTGTCGCGGAGCACGAAGAAATTTGTGTGACTAGTTAATGAAAAACTGTTTCTATAGTATAACGGAATTTGTAAATTTTTGTGACAAAATTGCTTAATATTTGCACGCCTGCATGCAGTCCGAATACTAATACAAATGTACCATAACATGAGGGCGACACGGGTTTCTTCGTGCTCCGCGACCTGTGCGTGTATTAGTTACTTGAGTGCGTCGGGCGGCATCTTGCAGTATGAGAAGTCGAGGTCGGCGAGCGCGAGGCAGGCGGTGAAGAACTGCCGGAAGGAGGGCGGCGGGTCGCGGGGCCTGCGCGCCCCGGACCAGGGGTTGCGCCCCACGCTCAGCGAGGCCAGGCGCGCCGCGCAGCCGCGCAGCAGCGCGCCCCACATGTTCTCCAGGCTCGTCTCCGTGTTCGTCAGGTTCAGGTGCGTCAGCACGTTCGGCTGCGCGAGGAAGTTGTATAAATTCTGGAAAAAACAACACATTCAATTACTTAAGAAATCTTCGACATAAAAATTATATATTTTTATATCCATAGGCATTTGTTTCGTCTCTAGTTTGAATTTAAATTGTACAAAATCTTCAAAATAAAAGTTACTCACTTTCATGTAATATAATAATGTAATAAAGGTTTACAAGAGAGCAATAATAATTTTGACGACAATTTTGAACAGACGTGAAACATCACCCTTTTTAGTCTTCTCAAAAAATCACAAATATATGAAATGCCTTCAAGGACGTTTGAACAATTACAATTAAATATTGTGAAACTAAATAAAATTATGTAAACCTAAACAACAAACACTTACGTGTACATCATCTTTCAAATTATTGTGCGACAGATCCAGGTGGGATAGAGTGGAGAGATGGCACGGGTTGTCATTCAGTATCGTCGCTAGGTGAGTCACAGTTTTACCAGTTATCCCGCACTGCGATAAGGCAATATGTCGCAATCCATCCGGGTTGTTCGCCACACCCGATAGTATACTAATAGCACCTATTTAAAAAAAATAAGAATTACACAATGCTATCTAATAACAAACTTAGAAAAGTTTATGCTATGCTGAGTAGTGACCTTTGTCCTCGATGTGGTTCTGCGAGAAGTCGATGGTGTGCATGGCGGGGGCGCGGCGCGCCTTGGCCAGCGCGTGCCCGAGGCGCGCCGCGTGGTCGTGGCGCAGCGCCGCGGCGCGCCACGACACGCGCTGCGGCGGCGGCGCGCCAAGTCGCGCCACGCGGCACACGCCCTCCCACGCCTCGCCGCCGCCGCCGCCGCGCACGCCGTCACCGTTCACGCCGTGGAACCACGTGTTGTGCTGCAGCGCCATCACCAGCGGGATCAGGTCCCTGCATAATCACACAAAGTTATACTTAAATGCATCTCACATCATTCCGCGGTACAGAAAAATACTACGAACCGATATCTATTTTTTTTAAATAGCCATTTGTGTCAAACTGCTGGGCAGGGGCCTCTTCTCTCCCTCTCTAACTATCCAGCAGAGAGGGATATCTATATCGAACATTATATTTGATTTAGTTACCTCTGATCCAAATGATCGAAGTCCTTCAAATGCAACATCCTTATATCGTGCGCCAAGTATATTGTGTCAATATCCCAAGCGACTTCAGCCCTGAAATAAGTTTTATAAAATAATTATGGTAACATATTTTTAACGTACTAATTGGTGCATGCATAAATTATTTTCTGTTATAAAATTTTACCTAAATGGTGTTTGGCAGAGATCACACATAGCTGCATACTGATTGGAGAAATCTCCACACGTAGAATGCTTCCGTGTGCCACTCACTTCGTGCAGTTGAAAGGGCAAATTGACCTGCGAGATATAATTTCATGAGGTTCAGATGTATGCAGTCGTGTGTCGTAACACAGAAGTAGATTAATGAGTCATCAAACATCACTGCGTTAATTTCCTAGTTTTGACTGCTCTCAGAGCAAATAGAAGTAGCTTACGTTGCCCCCACGTAAGCCATTCATTCTCATTTTTCTTATTTATCTAGGCTAGGAGACTAATCAAGGTTTTCTCCTGCCACATGAGGAAAGCCATTGTATATTTTGCGGGTTAATGTAATTTAAACGTGCAACGACGACGTCAATGAGCAGTTCTAATAAAATTATAATAACATGCTAATGACTATTACGGGGTTATTGACTGTTTGTGAACTGTGTCATCTATACAACATTACAATATAATAATAATAAATTCATTTATTTCTTCGACTTGTGAGGTAAAACTGCTAAGAATGTAACTATAATATAATTTTTTATTACGGAAAATACAGCAGTTACCCGCGGAATAGCAAGTAACGAAGTACTGGTGAAACCACATCTACCTAGGCGCGGAAAATTGCGGCCATGGCTAGTTTTCTATGAAAATATACACTTAATATGCGTGCATACGTTCAATATAACATCAAAGTCTATTATTATAATAATCCGCAGGAAAATTATATTTCTTAATAAGATAATAAAATGAGAACCGACGCCAATTAATATTTACATAGAACAATTGCAACACAGAATTAATTAAAACAATTGATTACAGTCTAAATTGGGCGAAATTTAAACCGCAAAAGCGAATGACTGTACTAACCTTGGATATAATATCCTCAATGGCTACATTAGGAAATAAATCGTCGAAAGCCGCTACGACTGCGTGCATTGCATTTATAACGCCATCAGATGAGCCCTCCTCTCCTGGAAACAAGGGAATGTAATTAATCATTATAATTATGTTAAACAACTAATTAAATGGTAATAGAATAGGCGTTGATTCAACTAATTATTTTGTCTGTCTTTTAAATATAAAAGTCAAATTATTAAGTTATAGAAAATAAGACATAACTTCAAACTTATAAAATAATATTATTGACAATCATACTATCATTCTGTAATAGTACCTACACATTCATTCAAGTGAATAATTACTTATTACACTAGATTAGTCATGACAGGATAGAAATCAACAATGACCCTACGTGTCTCCACATAACTGACTCAATGTAAATACCAATAAACTTGGTTTTGTGCCAATGCCATGTCCCACAAACCTTACAATAAAACAATGGTGGGAACTTACCAATTAAAATGGACACCGGCTTGTGTTCGTGAACAAGTGTTATGGACAAATGGTTTGATTTCTTGCTTTCCAATGCTTCTATTTCCATTAGGTGAAATCCATTGTCAACCTAAAAATAAATTACTCTGTAATATCTGTGTGTGGACCTTTCTCTCCCAATTAGATGTTTTATTTTCTTATTACCGTACTAGTTGACCTGTGCAAATCTGTCTGCTACAGCTATACTGATGTAATATCCTATAACAAGGAATGGACACAACCAGGCCAAGGCATCTCAATTTGCCCACCGCATTGATTGATTGGATAGCCGGTCAATAGCCCTGTTTTGTGTTCATGGGCAACCATGAAAGGAAATTCGGAAAATGGGGACTAACCAGTTTTGAACTTTATACTAACTAACTAGTAATGTCTTTTTTGACAGGACTACGTGTTTCGTTGTTTCGGATGGACACTTTCATGGTAGCTCCGAATATTTTAATATGAACGCCTGCAAACCTTTATGAGAAAAAAGTGTTAGCCACCCGATAGATAGATAGTGATAGTTTAGAATAGTATTTATAAATATCCTCTAAAATCTGTAATACAAAATTATTGCGCCGAAGCCTGGGTATTTTTTGGATCACCTCTTTTGATCACTTGAAAGAAATGTTGGTTTTACGTTATAAATAGATTTGATTTGTGTTTTTGTATATATATAAAGATAACAGATGAATTACTCACCCTAGTCGGTACTTTTGTGGTAGTGATAAAGATTCTATATGCTGTCACGACCTGAAATCATTACTCATTTGTTTATAGAGTAACTGAAGGCCTACTCTCTGAATGAAAACTTCCATTTCATTTCATTTCAAAGTAAGAATTAGGTTTTTTTAGGTAACTCTTAATCAGATTTCAACAAAATTTCATTGAATACTAGATGTAATCAAAACGTAAATATAAAAAAAGAAACTTAATTCTTACAGTTCAGATTTATCTGCAGTTGTCTGTACTTATTTAGTATTCCAGTAGTATGGTAGTGTTAATGGAGCCATAGCTTATTTAGCAAGGCCCTGTCTCTGTTAAATCTGTTTAATTTTCATACTAAGTTATTTTCATAATTTTAGTGTACTTTTACATAGAAAAATAATATTACATTGAAAACACTTCAGCATTTATTGAGCTTTAGTGGTGGGAAATTTGGTAAATTTTAATCAACATTACATGATAAAAATATGTTGCGTTGTGATAACCAAATAAGCCTTACAAAAAAATTATGGAAATTTTTATGTAATTTCATCAAATAAGTAGGTATCATTTTTATCAATTTCAAAAAAAATATTTTTAACCCTTGACACAAAAACAAATTTAATGTGCGGTGTGTATCTGTGCTTGACCAATCCAATGATCGAATTTTGATAGTATTTTTTTTGTTTGGAAGGTGATTTAATCAAGCATATTCTTGCCTATGATTTACAAATACTTTCAGTCATTTGACTAATCAGCTCTTTTCTAGATGACTACTTGTTTAAAGTTTTTTGAATCAAGATTTTAATTTAATTATTTGTTATTTTTAAACAGGAAACTGGGTAAAGCACATGCATAAGCCTAATTTGATAATGTTCTTCCTCCTAGTCCTCATTTAACCATATTTAAAAAGGAAAATAGGTATCAATAAACATTTATTTTTAGTTATTTTAAAATAAAAGAGATAAGACAAAATTACTAAGTAATAATAATAAAAACTATGTGAATGAAATGTTAGTTAAAAGTACTTAAACAATCTTCCAACATTATATTTGTTAAATCCTATGAATAGATTTGAAGGTGAATTCTATTGAAAGCAGTCAACACTAGCCTAGTGGGTGTATTGTATCCACAAGGATTACATCAATGTAGGGTACAACATGACACACCTAAATGAGTCACTCCATTGTCCCAAATGTTATCAATACTAGAGGAGTTTTCAACTGCCATTTATCAATGCAGATGCAAGATAATATGTAAACAATAAAATAAATTAATCAATGTGAACAGTATTACTTTAAAATAATGTTTGGTAGGCAAAAGAAGCAGACTCAGAGAAGTATTATGACAATATTTATGTCCAACCAAGTTTTGTGTAAATTGTGCACTGATAATGATTGTGAATGGTTTGGATCCCAGTAGAAAATAATAATTTACATACTTCTGTTCCTGACAGTACACAGATTTTTTTACATCTCACAGTCCAGTTTCTTTTGTCTCAAGTTCTATCAATTGAACATAACAAATTGTAAATATTTTATTATATAGATGGTAATTAATATATGTATATTATTGAATGTGCAACACAGTTTATTTTATCTTTAAATATATATAAATATTACCTTATAATGTTGAATTAACTTTAAGACTTACCAAAACTCTGTTGTCTACTTTATCACCCCTGGATTCCATACGAATGAGAGATTTGTAAAGAATTTTAACATTTTTACCCAGAACATTACTGATACTTTCTGTGAAAAACAAAATATTTCATATAAACTAAAATTGTTATTTTCTAGCTAATTAATGCTTGCAAGTGGTTTAATTTAACGCAAAATTAATTAAATAAATTCCTTACCATTTAATTCCGAGGATATTTGGGATTTTGTTGACATTTTCGCAATTTTCTTCAGTGTCATTACTACGACAATAATTAATTCTGACGTATGTTTCTCACTTTATACATTATTATTATCTTCTGTTAAATAGTCACACAAAAAATAGAGTTACAGATGCATCAATAAAATATAATAGAAAGCATTGCATCCAAATTATTGAAAATTATTGACCTAAAAATCGCCTTCAATCACCCACCACAACACACCTCAATAGAAAGAGAAAGATTGTTCACTGAGCAGCACAACATGAGAAGAAGGCGTATTTTATTATTTAAGACCAATAGCAGATAAGAACAGGACTATAAATCCAATCAGAGACAGCTTTGTTTTGACACTGTTCAGTTAGGAATCATTGATTGGCTAAAATTTGAACCGCATTTGAAAGCAATTTTGTTTTTTTTAATTTAAGACACGCTGCCAGCGCTTCCACCTAGCTGCCACTGATGGCGGAAACACACTACCGTGTCGGGGCCTGTCGTGTCGCGCTCTGTCGTGACGGTGGGTGTGCACACTTACGTGTCGTGTCGGGGCGCGCTTCTGTTCAGAAATGAACGAAATAAACGCCAGACGTTTATTTCCTTTATTTCTGAACAGAAGCTCGCAGTGTTTGCCTTTGTCTGGGTGTTTTCTATAATGTATAATGGTATTTATTTACAAAAAAAAAGTATTTAAGTATATTTATCAGGAATCTAGTACCTAGTAACTCATTATCACGCTGCAAAAATAAATATAAAAAAAAGCGTCCACTTGTTCGCGCCACGAGCCGCGCGCGGGTTTAGAAACACATTTGCAGGGCGTGTCGTGTCGCGTCATAACCCCCACCACCGCCGTGGCGCAATCGGCGGCCAGCAGTCCGCGCCACGACAGAGCGAGTCACGACACGACACGCCCTACAAATGTGCTCCTAACCATATAAAATGTATGAACGCGATATGCTTCTGGCGCGACACGACAGGCCCCGACACGGTAGTGTGTTTCCGCCATGACTCATTTTATTTACGACCGTACAATAATATACAGGTGTTTGGTAGAGGATTAAACATGGGATAATGGCAGAAAGGTGAGATGGTCTGCTACATGCTGAGCGAAAGAAATTTGACCTAGGGCCCATAGTTTTTTTTTAATGTTTTTTTTTTAATTTTCACCTAACTTTCTTCCTTCGTGAATTTGAAGTACTATAACTTTTTTTTTTATTGAATCAATCGTTCAGCTTATTTTTTTATTCTTATCTTAACCGCATGTAGCTTACTTTTAAATTGATATTTGTTGGTTAGAGTTACCAGGAAAAAAAATATAAGCCCTCAAACATCAAAAAGACGAAAAGTCCATGCCGAGCGTTCAACTTTGGACTGCAGTTTAAAAAAAACTAAAAGTGGTACAGCAGTTCTAATTATAGAAAAACAGCTCTAGTTCATGCCCTTTCGAATGGTATGTAATTTGTATAGTTTATTTTTTTCTAAGTAGTCTTTCTCGTACTTTCTATATGAAATTGACCATTTCTGACAAAAATACTTTTGTGAAAATAAATCAAAAAAATGTTACGAAACATGGAGCGGGATGGTTACGGTTCATCATTATCAGCATCCGTTCTTCCTTTTTCACTCTTCATAGGTGGGCAATGCATCCAAGACCTTGTAGTGGTGAAGAGTGGTAGAGCGTAGCCACTACTATGAACTAGTAGTAGTAGCTCGTAAAGGGGCAGGCTCGACCGGGGCAGTACCTCGTATGTCCCCCGTGTTTTGTAGGATGAGTGAGAGAGCCAGAAGCCTGATACACCTCCTGTTTCCTACTCCCTTATTAACTTTCCTTCCCCGGTCTTTCCTTTTTCATTCTGTCATAGGTGGGCAACGCATCCAAGATTTTGTAGTCGGTGATTGCTTACCATAAGGTGCTTGTTTGTCCTCCTCGTGTCAAAAAAAAAGTTGTGCATGTCTATGGGCAGCGGTGATTGCTTACCATCAGGTGATCCTTTAGTTCGTCGTGGATGCCTATGGGCAGCGGTGATTGCTTACCATCAGGTGACTTGCTAGCTAGTTTGTCCTCTTCGTGTCATAAAAAAAACCGTAGATGTCAATAGGCAGCGGTGATTGCTTACCACATACCACTCTTCACCACTACAAGGTCTTGGATGCATTGCCCACCTATGAAGAGTGAAAAATGAAGAACGGATGCTGATATTGATTAAGAGAAACGTTAACGTTTCTACCTGCCTTGTGTAACCATCCCGCTCTAAGTTTCGTAACATTATTTTGATTTATTTTCTTTAAAGGATTTTTGTCAATTTCATGTAGAATTTACGAGAAAGACTACTTAGAAAAAAAATACTCTGTAAATTGAATACCATTCCAAAGGGCATGAACTAGAGCTGTTTTCCTAGAATTAGAACTGCAGTACCACTTTTAGTTTTTTTTTACAGCAGTCCAAAGTTGAACGCTCGGCGTGTACTTTTCGTCTTTTTGATGTTTGAGGACTTATATCATTTTTTGTGGTAACTCTAACCGACAAATATCAATTTAAAAGTAAGCTACATACAGTTAAGATAAGAATAAAAAAATAAGCTGGCCGATTGATCCAATAAAAAAGAAGTTATAGTACTTCAAATTTACAAAGGAAGAAAGTTTGGTGAAAATTTAAAAAAAATCATTAAAAAAAAACTATGGGCCCTAGGTCAAATTTCTTTCGCTCAGCATGTAGCAGACCATCTCACCTTTCTGCCATTATCCCATGTTCAATCCTCTACCAAACACCCTGTATTTTGATTGATTTTGATACAATACAAATACTAAATTATGCAAGTTTATGATCGGGAACTAATAAAAGGTGCATTCTCGATTCTCGAGCTAACTTCATAATCCGCCTTCTCTGAAAAAAAGCGAGAAGAAGAAGAACAGAACAAGAATGCAGAAGCCACAAAGTAAAAAAAAAAAAGAAGCTACCCATTGTCAAATTGACATTGACTGTTGACTGACATAAGCAAGACATTAGCAAGACGACGTTAAAAATTTATTAGAGACGTACCTAAAACAGTGCTTTATAATTTTCATTCTATTTTTGTAACAGTAGAATAATAAAAGTTAAATAAATCTTTTTGTTTAATGACTACCAGACATGAATAAAAATTACGAAAGGTGCACTCACTGTAATCGTCGTAAATGGCTCACTACAGGTTGTCTTCGAAAATGGTTGAAACCAATGGAATGTAAACATTTACAGCGGACCATTGATAACAAACGAGATTTCAACAATACAGACATCGTTAACTGTGTTTTCCTCCCAGAGCGTAAACCAGCAATGAATACGAATAAATTTGTTAAGTTTTGGAAGAATAAATTGTTTATTACTGGCAGTGTCAGGTCACTTCAAAGATATTTTGGCAATAAGAGCAGTGGGGAACACATATGCACTTTTAATAAAAATAGTTACCCCTCAACATCAGCAGACAAGTGCGTCGGATCTCACGCAAATTGCGAAATTAAGAAAGTTACAGAACCTAACAAACAAACCATCAAATGTCAACACTCGGAGGGCCACTCTGTCTTGAGGGGACATCACCAACATGCATCAGTTGAAACTTGCGCTATTTATTGCCAGTTATCCAAGTAATTATTTTGATCTAATTAATAGTTAATTTAGGGCTAAGAAATTATAGTATTATCTATTGCTACACATCAATACCACTACCATTAAAACATGTTAAAGTGTTTTCACAAATGATTTTGTTAATAAATCTATTATTTTAACTTTTTCACATGGTACCACCATGTGAAATAGTTAAAATCTATCTATCTATTCCCACCTATTCCACTGTAACTTATATACAAATTTTAATTAATATTACTATTAATTTCAGACATGGATGGTACTGGGGAGGCATAACGTCGAGTGAAGCCGAAGAACTACTGGCTGGGCAGCATGACAATGTATTTTTAGTACGAGACTCTTGTGACTCACGACACATACTATGTGTATCATTTCGTTGTGTCGGACGTACGCTACATGCACGTCTCAGACATGCAAATGGACTCTTTTCACTCAACAATGAGACATTTGTCCCAGCAAATAGAATATCAGAACACTGTGCAGCTGTTGATGTGAAATCAAATTTATTTGAAATGCCCGTGAAACTAGCAAGACCATTGAACAGGTAACTGATAATTTTTACAGTAATCAAATATTACATATTTGATTATCACAATAAAAATTTATTGTCTGAAGTCTAAAGGATTTCATGTCTGTCTCTTGTCAGGCAGTTTCAATGTAACAGACACACTGTTTTGACTCACTACCTGAAAAATATGCCATTGCAGCTGGCTATATCTAGTGTTTGAGGACCCTTAAAGAAATATTTAACCTGTCTAGTGTGTATGTAACATGTATGTATATTCCATTTCAGGTTTGCTCGATTGAACTCATTACAAATGATCTGCAGGTTTGTCATAAGGCAAACAGTCTCTGCCAATGTCTGGGATAAGTTACCTCTGCCGCCAAATTTAATAACATATGTGTCTCTGGGCAGTGATTACATAGTACCCTCATAGCCAATGTATAATGTAATTCTGTGCCTTCAGAGTCCAAATTGTAATAACTCCTTATATTGTAAGCCTATTTACATATAGTCAACTACGTCATCTATTATGACTAAATAATGTAGAAAGTGTTTATAAATTTTATACAGATACAGATATTTTAATAATAAAAATAATGATTTATACTATGATGCATGTTTTGATAACCTTTTGCTGTTTGGTGTTTATGAATTTAGTTGTGTTACTTAGGAAACAATGAATACAGCTTTATAACAATATCAATTTATTCAACACCAATATAGAATGTCATATTATGGACCTTGTACCAATATAATACTTTATAATAAAACGTCTATTATCATAATACTATTATAATCTTCCAACTATTTCAGTGTATTTATTCCCAGAATGTTTTTAGCCTGAAAAGAGAAAAGACAAATTATAATATCTGTTTCAATTTAATATTGAACATAGGGGGTGGTTAGTGTGGTGGATAAACAAGAATGATATAAATTACAAAACGTTTTTCTTATCAGATTTTAATGAATGATGCTCTAACTAAGCTAAACCAGAACTGGTGCATGAAAGAAAATCCATTTAGTACTCTCCTCTACAGAGTATGCCTATTATGGATAATCTTAGATTGTACTAACAGACATTTTTTTTTTATTACCCTGCTTTTATCACCTATATGCATGCGGTTTTACCCACGAAATACGATATCCGGGATAAAAGTGTACCAAATTTCGAGCAAATGTATACATCTTCACAAATTTTCGCATTTCTAATATTAGTAAGGATGATGTATATGGAGGTTCTACTCTCCTATTACATGACGTATCAGATAAATATTATGTAGTTTAGATTTAAGAACTTGTCTGCTTTGTCCTACCAATATGTACTTACCGTTACAAAGGCAGCAGTAAGCGTTTGAGGCGCAGCAGACACTGGGTTCAAGTCTATCGCTGTTTGAATCAACTGGGCGTCTCTTATACGAGAATTTACAAAGCTTCTTGTCGCATTGTTTTCTTGGCTTTTGTCTGTTAGATAGAACAATTCTGATGCCTTGTAAATACCCGCTAGACCTACGCGACGAATGTACCAGTTGAACTGAAAATTTGTAAATGTGGGAAATTATGAAGTGTAGAGTTAGTGTCGAGCCTTATACCAGCAATTAAAATCCTTATAATTATTATGGTCATACATAGCATGTTAAATGAATACCGGCCAGTTTCTGATACGCATTTTATTTTAATTCCACATTAAGTCTCTTTAAACATCTTTTTTAGTTTGACAAGTGACAGCTATAATTTAATGTGGTATTAAATTAAAAAATGCGTTTCTCTAGGTACGTACGTCTAGGTTCATGGTCTAGGTAAACTTTCAGTAGGTACCTACATCTCAGTAAGTAAGCTTGACGAGCATTATTTTATTGATTATTTTGAATCAAATTAATTTTAAAATATTTCGGTTTCCAATTTTCATACAACAAAATTAACGAGAGGTAGGGCACAGCGGATAATCCGCTCAAATTGGAGCAGCCCGTCTGGGGAAGGACCTCCACCTTACAGAAGATCGTAGCCAAATAGCATTGGTCTCAGCCATGTTGTGTTCCTACGGTGAGTAAGGTCTCCAGAGCTCCACTTGGGGGGGTTGGGACGGTTGGCAATGCGTGAGTGATACCCCCGGTATTGCTTACGTTTACGTCTATAGGCTACGGTGACGGCTTACCATCAGGCCGACCGTATGCTTGTTTGCCACCTGTGTGGTATATAAAAAAATATTAAATGGAAATATCACGTGCAAATTTAACTTCCATAAAAAAGAAGGTAACAAATGAAAGAATCCTTACATCAACACTGCGATCTCCAGAATTATAACAGATATCATCAACTAAGGACAGCAATGTCGCTAAACAATTGGGAACATTATTTGGAAGTGCCTGTATTGCCATTGCCTTGGGCCATGTACTCCTGAAACAACATTGAATGTTTTTAATTCTGTAAGTATGTAGGTACACAAAATTACCATTAACCATTTTATTATTCACAGCCAGTTTCTGAAACGTAAAGTTAATGAATGACACATAAAATATAAATATTGCTGTCAGTAAACTGGTCAAACTCGAAAAGAAAAAAGAGAGCCTTATTGAGTCTTATGGAGTTAAAATTAAGTTGGGTTTCAAAAAGTAGCTGTCAGTCATTAAAAATACTCACTTATATGGTTCTATCATTAAAAGTCTCGTCATTATGGCATTCTCAATAAACTTAGCAGGTACTCTTGACTTGTTCAAAGTCTCTGTGGGCCACTGTGTAGCAAAACAGAATATCTATTAATCTATTAATATCTATTAATATAATAATATCTATCTATTAATATAATAAAAGTGTAAAAAAAGTTTGTCTGTACATTGAATATATTTCCAAAAAAATTGTTTAGGGCGATGAAGAATAAGCAATAGAACAAGAATTTCGTAAAATTTTGTCCGTCTGTTTGTATGTATGTATGTTTGTATGTATGTTTGTACACGCTAATCTCAGAAACGGCTGAACCGATTTGGATGCGGTTTTCACTAATATGTGGCGATTTGCTCAACTTAACATTTAGTGTATGTTTCTTTTCAAAACTCCCACGGGAATCCGAGATATACGCAAACGAAGTTGCGAGGGTATATCAACGCACAGCCCAAACCGCTGGGTCTAGAGATTCCAAATTTGGACCGTAGGTTCCTTACGACGGCGACGTCTAGGGGTGTACAAAGAAAGGATTTTTCGAAATTCCCACGGGAAACCGAGATATACGCAAACGAGGTTGCCAGGCTATATCAAATTTGGTATGTAGGTTCCTTACGACGTCTAGGGATGTACTAAGAAAGGATTTTTCAAAATCCCACGGGAAAGCGAGATATGATGTAGTGACTAAATTAAATAATTCTAATATATACTTATTTGCTGATGACTTGAAAATCGCTAGACCGATTAAAACTGCAGAGGACGTTAACTTACTTCAAGAGGACCTGTCTAGATTAAATGAATGGTGTACGGAAAATAAAATGTTTTTAAATGCGGACAAGTGCATGTGCATAAGATTTTCTAGAAGTAACGTACCCTACAATCTAAATTACAAGATCGACAACAGGTCATTGAATGAGGTTGATACAGTCCGAGATCTTGGCGTCTACTTAGATAAAAAACTTAGATTCAACGTCCACATTGACAAAACTACAACTAAAGCGTTAAGACTACTAGGTTTTGTGTTAAGAAACTGTAAGGAATTCAGAAAGCCTTCCACTAAAATCTTACTTTACAACGCGCTTGTCAGGTCTTGTTTGGAATACTGTAGCCCTGTTTGGTCACCACATTATGATGTTCATGTCAAGCGTTTGGAAAAGGTACAGAAACGTCTGATGTGGCACCTAAGTTATCAAAGCAACCTTGCTAAAAAACTGCCTTCATATAAGGAGCGTCTAGATTACTTTAGAATGAAATCTTTGAAGGATCGCAGGCAATTACTTGACCAAACGTTCTTGCACAGACTCGTAAACGGAGGTCTGGATTGTCCCAAAATACTTTCTTCTCTTAATTTTAATGCACCTAGAAAATCGCAAAGAAGCCAAAAGAGACAAGTATTCACAATTAATACCTACAAGAGTAATCTTGGTAGGCACTCGACGATTAATAGACTCCAAGACAACTATAATAAAATCAATCAAAAGTCTGATACTGACATTTTTCATGATAGTTACTATAAATTCAAATTTAACATTAATGCCTTTATATCCTAACTGGTCTCAGTCATCTCACTATCACCTTTTTTTTCTATCTCAATAACTACCTACATACTGTATAATCATTAACTTCATTAACTACATTTACATTACCTATATTTTAGACTGTTTACACTCTTTTCAATATAAAAAAATTCGTTCAATAATCATAAGTAAAAATTGTAAGTCCACTATGCATGCAGTGACAACCTATAATTAAGACTGCACTGAACTCTCAAATATCTAGATTTAAGACTATGTAAGAATTGTGTGTATGTCTTGTTGGTAGTCCATAAATAAATAAATAAATAAATAAATAAAAATAAATATGCGCAAACGTAGTTGCGAGAGGACGCACAGCCCAAACCGCTGGGTCTAGAGATGCCAAATTTGTCATGTAGGGTCCACATAAGGACCGGACCGGACCGGAACGATTAGACCTGATCGGTCCGGAAGGAACCGCACCGTACCGGGTCGTGCCAGACCGGACCGGTTTTTTTTTCTGTAGAAAAATATGCTAATTGGCATGTAGGTTCCATATCAGGACCGGACCGACCGGACCGGCCCGGACTGACTGGACCGATCGGACCGGATGGAACCGTACCGTACCGGGCCGTGCAGGACCGGAATTTGTTGCTGAAGAAAAATATGCTAATTGTTACTAGGCCACGCGGGCGAAGCCGCGGGCAGAAGCTAGTGGATAATAAAAAAGTTAAAAATTAAAATAATGATTTAAAAAATAAAAATACATTATTCTTACGCTTTTCATATGCACCACCAATTGTTCATTACATCTAATATTGAAATAATGAACTAGGTCACCTCCACCATTGGGGAACAGGCCATGGGAAACTCCTGGGTATCCGGCTGCTTCAGCGCCAGCGCTGATAGACTCCACAGACCAGCCACTTTTTGGTACAAATTCTAGAGCTTTATCCAGAATGTTATGCTTTATATTATCTTCATATTGTTGCTCTTCATGTTCACTTGGTGCTTCAACCAATTTGACCTCATGTTCTGTGTGGGTTTGGCAATAGCTCCTAATAATTCTTTGGCTTTTACAAATAGGAATAGAAGTTATCGGCAACACATATCTGTGTCCACTCCTGATTGCTGTTAACAAAAGGAAATATCTATTACGTTTTTGTATATTCCAGGGTATAAAAATAATAATTTATAGGGATATTTAATAACTTAAACAAGAAAAATTAAATTCAAAGTGTTTATTTCATATTATTAACATTAAAAACATAACATGTTATAGCACTTTCATTCTATTCACAGTCTGTTTTAAGTCCCTGCATTTTATTAAGATTAATACATTCAGATAATCGTGCCACCAAGCCCTCTATTAAGTGAAATGCATTGAGAGCCGATTGAATAATTTCTTTTTTGTTTTCTTGAGGTATTTTATCCAAAAGATTTCCACCAACATTAATTGAAATATTCTTTGATTCTTCAGGATCATTCTTTCCCTCTTCAATGTCCTTCAGTTTTACTTCATAATGTGCTTTAGACATATTTAAACCTGTCCTGAGTTTGTCCAAATACTCTGTCTCAATGGTTGAAAAATACTCCCTAATACCTGTAACATTTTCAGTATCTTTGAGAGCCAAGTATCTCAAAAAGTTAATTGTACTGATGATTTGATCAGCCAGTTCCACAAGATCTGATTCAGCTCCATATGGCAAATAACAGATTTGCTTAATCATTGTCATCAGCTGTGGTCCTTTAAAGCAATCTGGTAGCATGGATTCCATAAATGCTTCATTAATTGAACTCTTGTACAGTGTTATAGCATAACCAATCATTCCTGAATGATTAGCTGTACCTATTATATATTTAATCAGCATACACCTTCCTTTATAATCAAACTTCTTGATATGAATTCCTATTAAGTTGACTGCATCCTTACGCAGAGATTCATAGGATGAGTATATAGCAACATTTGATAAAGATTTACATAAATCAAAATACACAGGAGATGACAGTAATGTATGTGATTGGTTATTTGATAAACGGCTTAAGAGTGCACTGCACAAAGCAATGGCTTTAGCAAGAGGACCATATTCAGTAAAGTTTAATAGGTGGACCACTGCAAGTGTTAGAGTACTGTTAACATACTCTATGTTATAAACCAAAGGTATTGCATCATTTGATACATCAAAATGGCCAGAATACACAACATAATACAATCCTGAGAGAGTGGTTATGTTAATTTTTTGTCTATCTTCATAGGGTGATATCTCTTCATTATCAATAGTTTTAGACTTATCCTTTTCCTTGTAACAGACTTCTAAATGTATAAGAAATTTAAAAATATTCTTCTCTAATGTGCAAATGTCTTGTATCATTGTGTTACAGCATTTTCGTGCCTCACTATTTCCACTAGTATCTGGATCGAGATCAATGTAAATTAGCGGTTTCCCAAGCAGACTTATGAGAAATGCATTAATAATTTGCTTTGCCTTTACACCGGACTCTGAGTCAGTCAATTCTTTTATAAATGGACTGTAAAATGGAGGCAACATTGAGTACACTTTACTGACTCTTCTGTAGTTGGGGTCACTATCCAGCAGTAAGCGCTCTTTGCCCTCCAATTGATGTTCGAGCATAGGAATGTCTTCAATGTATGTACTGATTGAATTCAAGCACCATTCTAATGATCTTCCTCTTTTTGCTGACAACTTTTCCAACAGTTGCTGCAGGGGTCGTAAGATTATGCCAAACTGAGCATCATTTTTGGCAAGTTCCACTTGTTCTATAAATTCTAGCAGAGCTTCCTCTGGCACAGCCTTTTCAATAATAGTGTATAACAATTCTTCACAGGTGCCATGCAGTGATGGCTTTATAACTATGGTATCATCTTCAATCTTTTTAATAATAACAGATATTAAATCCCAACAGTTATCCTTAAAACTTTGTTTGTATTTTTCTTCTGTTGGTAAGCGGAGAGCTTCTTTATATTTTCCCGAATCCAGCAGGACAGAAACAAATTCCACAATATCAACACTTTGCTCCATGTTGTAGTAGACAGTTATCCTTTAATATTTCATTAGAGTTCGAAATCCAAAGAACTCTGAAATTAATTTCCTAATTTGTAATACAACATTAAATTGTCACAAAAACTGCAAGTGAGGAAATTAAAGGTAATTGCACGGAATTATTATCTATGTACTCTTGAAAATATAAACTTGAAGGAAAATATTGTAATGGTTGAAAGCTATGTACTTACAACGAATAATGCGCTGCAAATTACTCATTATCAATATATTGTTTTGGTATATTTGTTTTCCCCAGAAGTTTTTCTACTATCTTTCGTAAGCGTCTGAAAATAATTTTATTTTTCTCCGTTCGTTTTTATTCAATGTCGAGAGGTTATGTCCCTTCAATCAATCAAAGAAAAAAAGACGGTCAAGTGTGAGTCGTACTGGTGAAACTGTCTGTCAGTTCCACCAAATACTATAGAAGATTTCTTTATGTATAGAAGACTAATGGCGGAAACACACTACCGTGTCGGGGCGTGTCGTGTCGCGCCAGAAGCATATCGCGTTCATACATTTTATATGGTTAGGAGCACATTTGTAGGCCGTGTCGTGTCGTGACTCGCTCTGTCGTGGCGCGGACTGCTGGCCGCCGATTGCGCCACGGCGGTGGTGGGGGTTATGACGCGACACGACACGCCCTGCAAATGTGTTTCTATACCTGCGCGCGGCTCGTGTCGCGAACAAGTGGACGCTTTTTTTTTAATTTGTTTTTGCAGCGTGATAATGAGTTACTAGGTAGTAGATTCCTGATAAATATACTTAAATACATTTTTTTGTAAATAAATACCATTATACATTATAGAAAACACCCAGACAAAGGCAAACACTGCGAGCTTCTGTTCAGAAATGAAAGAAATAAACGTCTGGCGTTTATTTCGTTCATTTCTGAACAGAATCGCGCCCCGACACGACACGTAATGGCGGAAACACACTACCGTGTCGGGGCCTGTCGTGTCGCGCTCTGTCGTGACGGTGGGTGTGCACACTTACGTGTCGTGTCGGGGCGCGCTTCTGTTCAGAAATGAACGAAATAAACGCCAGACGTTTATTTCCTTTATTTCTGAACAGAAGCTCGCAGTGTTTGCCTTTGTCTGGGTGTTTTCTATAATGTATAATGGTATTTATTTACAAAAAAAAAGTATTTAAGTATATTTATCAGGAATCTAGTACCTAGTAACTCATTATCACGCTGCAAAAATAAATATAAAAAAAAGCGTCCACTTGTTCGCGCCACGAGCCGCGCGCGGGTTTAGAAACACATTTGCAGGGCGTGTCGTGTCGCGTCATAACCCCCACCACCGCCGTGGCGCAATCGGCGGCCAGCAGTCCGCGCCACGACAGAGCGAGTCACGACACGACACGCCCTACAAATGTGCTCCTAACCATATAAAATGTATGAACGCGATATGCTTCTGGCGCGACACGACAGGCCCCGACACGGTAGTGTGTTTCCGCCATAAGTGTGCACACCCACCGTCACGACAGAGCGCGACACGACAGGCCCCGACACGGTAGTGTGTTTCCGCCATAATACCCACAGCTCTTGACGTTTCTCATACAATGACTTGGCAACCTCCGTTCACCTCATGCCGCTAGGGGCGCTGTAACATTTTGCATACAAAACGTACAAAAGTTTTTCCAGTTCCACCAAATACTATAGACGAGTAATACGCACAGCTGCGGAAGAATTCGGGCAAGACGCGACACTAGCGCCCCTACGGCATGAGGGCGGCATGAGGTGAACGATTTCAAAACTTTTGTATGCAAAATGTTATAGCGCCCCTAGCGGCATGAGGTGTACGGAGGTTGCCAATGCCAAGTCATTGTATGAGAAACGTCAAGAGCTGTGCGTATTACTCGTCTATAGTATTTGGTTCCACAGACAGAGTGAGTACTGTCCGTTCTGTTTACAAAAGCCAAGAAAGGTTGGAATCCCACCAAAAACATTTTCATGTAAAATGTTTGAATGTCGTAGCTATTATACTTTAGATTTTATTGATGTCTAAAAACCCCCGACTTCGTCACTGATTCACTGACCATCAAAATTCTTAAGGTACCTACTTCCTGAAGTCCTGCTGAAATTTGGTATGTAAGCTAATATTACTACAAAGACAACAAAAAAATCATAAAACTTGGAACTTTCATCCCCCAACCCTGTAACTTAGGGGATGGAAGATTGTATGAGATTTCCGCTTCCTAATATCCTAGAAAGCTGAAATTTGGTATGCATGCATGTATGCTAGTATTAGTACACAAACAACAAAAATATCATAAAACTTGGAACTTCACCCCAAAAGAAATTCGCTACATTCGCATAGGCGAATGTAGCGAATTTCTTTTGGGGTGAAGTTGGCCATTTCGCTACATTCACATAGGTGAATGTAGCGAAATGGCCAAGCCACAAGCCAATATTTTATAAAATTTACACCTTACACCTATGTGTTTGATTAAGGTGTAGAGTTTGTGAAGTTAGGCCTTGTAGAGGTAGGGCGTGTGGAGTTAGAAGCTTCTCTACATGAGATCTGATAACTTTTTGACAGTGCGAGTCATATGGTCTCGTCTTGGCAACATTTTACATGAAAATGTTTTTGGTGGGATTTCATTTCTTTTTGTAAGTTGCTTAATTTTTTTTCTTTTTTTTTCCTTAGGGGTGAAGTTCCAAGTTTTATAATATTTTTGTTGTTTGTGTACTAATACTGATATTAGGAAGCTGAAATCTCATACAAACTTCCATCCCCTAAGTTACAGGGTTGGGGGATGAAAGTTCCAAGTTTTATGATTTTTTTTGTTGTCTTTGTAGTAATATTAGCTTACATACCAAATTTCAGCGTTCTAGGACTTCAGGAAGTACCTTATGAATTTTGATGATCAGTGAGTCAGTGACGAAATCGGGGATTTTTAGACATTAATAAAATCTTACCTCATTTACACTCTCGCGCAAGCCACGAGGCGAGCCGCGAGACGAGCCGCGAGACGCGAATGTGAACGCGCACTTGCGGCTCGCCTCGCGTCTCGTCTCGCGCCTCGCAGCGCTCGCGTCTGGAGCGGTTTTTTGGGCACGAGTCAAAGGGGCTCGCGTGGGATGCGAGCGCGGTGTTCACACTCGCGCTCTCGCTTCATTCAAGTTTTAACCTTGTGCCGCGTTAAAAAAGACTATGTTGCCGCTAACACTTCGATGTCCTCCATTCTGGCTAGCTCGAACACAACACGAGAGTGTGAACAGACAACTCAAAAACCATCGATCACGCGAGGCGCGAGACGAAGCACGAGACGAGGTACGAGGCGAGAGTGTAAATGTAGTATAAAGTATAATAGCTACGACATTCCAACTTTGTATGTTTAATGATTGTACTGGTGTCATTATATTGTGGCAGGGTGCCGGTAGCGCTAACACCCTACCAATTAGTAGTTTATAAGTAAGCTCCTAATGGAAAAGCCTGTCCGTAGAATGTAGTATGTTTGTAACTCAGAAGGGAATTAAGGCACAACACGATGACACTGAATGATTATATATTTACAACTTGAATTGTTACAAAGATTAATCAGCTAAGCAAATATAAAAACATTATTCTGAAATTCAGAAAGCTCGCCAAGCGAAGTCAGACGAGGAAGAGAATTCGTAAATCGGCGCGCGCCGTGTGTGCGCGAACCATCGCTGTATTTCGACTCTCGACGCACAGAGCGAGACCACGCTATCCGGCCGTGCAGGACAGCGACAACCACGTTACGCGTCGAGTTGTAGCTCCACAATTCAACCAGCAAAGAGTACTGTCCACGTGGCGAGTCGGTCGACGCCACAGTACTCCCCCGCTCAGACCGTTACTACGGTCGATATGGTATTCTGACCCTTCTACCACTTCGCGTCCGCTTCTCTGGTTCACTAGTAGCAGGAACGGTAGTGGTTGCAGGAGTGGTATTGGTTGCTGGAACGTTAACAGCTGCAGGAGTGGTAGTGGTAGTTGGAGCATCTTCGCGTGAAGGTACATCTGGTATTTTCGTGATGTATGCTGGTTTCAGTCTGTCGACCGTCACGCTGAGTCTGTTTCCTCTGACATCTAGTATGAAGTACTTAGGCTTTCTCTCCAGTACTTTGAAGGGGCCAGCATAAGGTGCTTCAAGCGGACGGCGCACGTGATCTTGACGAAGAAAAACGTGAGAAGAAGTATGCAAGTCACGCGGCAGGTAGAATGGTGAATTGCTGTGCCACGAAGTTGGTCTCGGCGTCAGTTTGGACATGTAGCTTCGCAGGCGCGTTGCGTACTCGGAGATGTCGGCGGCAGAAAAATCGTCGTTGGGACATAAGAATTGTCCAGGTAACCGAAGAGGCTCACCGTACACGAGTTCAGCAGCAGATGAACGCAGATCGTCCTTCCAGGCGCTGCGCATGCCTAGCAGCACGAGTGGAAGTACCTCGGTCCACGAAGGTGTAGCATGGCACATGATAGCCGCCTTGAGTTGGCGGTGCATGCGCTCGACGAGTCCATTGGCAGCAGGATGATATGCGGTGGTGCGGAAGTGGCGCGCACCGATCAGCGCAGTGAGGGCCTTGAAGAGCTGGCTCTCGAATTGACGACCACGGTCTGTAGTCACCTGGGTAGGACAGCCGAATCTGGCAATCCAGCTAGATACCAGGGCAGAAGCGCAGGCCTCCGCCGTGATGTCCTTGAGAGGAATAGCCTCAGGCCACCGAGTGAAACGGTCGATGACCGTAAGGCAATACCTGTAATCAGAAGAAGGATTAAGGGGTCCTACGAGATCGAGGTGGATATGGGAGAATCTCGAGGAAGGGGATGGGAATGAGGAGAGAGGAGAAACGGTATGACGGGTAATTTTAGATTTCTGGCAATTTAAGCATTGCCTAGCCCACTCTCTACAATCCTTGCGAATCCCTGGCCAGACAAAACGTTGTGTGACCAGCCGCACTGTAGCGGAACTTCCAGGATGATGTAAGTTATGCAGCATATCATAGACTTGTCTTCGCAGAGCTGGAGTGACATATGGACGAGGTGGTTGAACTGAGACGTCGCAATATACAGGTAAGTCGTAGTTCGCTATTCTCATCTTCTTGAGTTGCAGTGAGGAACCACGGAGGAGAAGGTCTTTCAGTTCTGCGTCGTGCTCTTGTGATTTAGCGAGGATGGCGTAGTCGATGGCTGAAGTGATCTCTTCGATGCGAGATAATGCATCAGCAACAACGTTTTGCTTCCCTGGAATGTACCTCAAGTCCGTCGAAAATTGAGCAATGAAGTCTAAGTAGCGAAACTGTCTAGGTGAACATTTGTCTCTATTTGTCGCAAAAGCAAATGTTAGCGGTTTGTGGTCAGTAAAAATTGCAAAAGGTCTGGCTTCGACCATGTGACGGAAGTATCTGATCGCTTCATAGACAGCTAGTAGCTCGCGGTCATATGGGCTGTATTTGGCTTGAGCTGAATTCAATTTGTGCGAATAAAAAGCTAAAGGTTGCCAGTCAGAGTCTTTGCGTTGCTGTAAAACAGCACCAATTGCACAATCGGAAGCATCAGTCACAATGGCTAGTTCAACGGAAGGATCAGGATGTGCAAGAAGGGTTGCTTGGGATAAGGCAGTTTTGCAGTCAGTAAAAGCTTGTAGCATCTCAGGGGTCATGTCTACAGGATGAGCACCTTTAACCTTAGGTCCAGATAAAGCAGCGTGCAAAGGGGATTGAAGCGAGGCAGCGTTAGGAATGAAGCGACGGTAAAAATTGAGCATGCCTAAAAAACGTCTTAATTCCTTGACGGTCTTCGGTTGAGCATACTCTCGGATTGCCTTTACCTTGGTATCTAAAGGTTTTGTACCAGTTGCTGAAACCTGGTAGCCTAAAAATGTTACTTCTGCTCTTCCTAGTTTACACTTACTTGTGTTTAAGACTATTCCATATTGTTTGAGGCGTTCAAACAGGTGCCGTAGATGTATCCTGTGCTCTTCCACAGACGATGAGAAAACAAGGATATCGTCGATGTATCCATAACAAAAGTCTAATCCCAGGAGGACTTCGTCAATAAAGCGCTGGAAGGTCTGCGCTGCATTCCTGAGACCGAAGCTCATATACGGAAACTCGAAAAGTCCAAATGGTGTTGTGATGGCGGTCTTGGGAATGTCATCTGGGTTCAAAGCAATCTGGTGGTAGGCTTTAACCAGATCAATGGTGGAGAAAATCGTGCATCCTGAAAGCTGGTGCGAGAAATCGTGTATGTGGCGCACAGGATAGCGGTCAGGAACTGTTCGTGAATTAAGTGCCCTGTAATCACCACAGGGTCTCCATCCATTATCCGTCTTCTTTACTAGATGCAAGGCTGACGACCACGGACTTTCTGAGGGCCTTGCGACACCACTGGCAATCAGGTCTTCAAACTCCTTTTTGGCCACTTTCAGACGAGTCGGATCAAGCCGTCGAGGCTTGCAAGAAACCGGTGGGCCTGGCGTTGTCCGAATGTGGTGAAGTGTATTGTGCTTTGGAGGAGACAGAATACCTGCAGGTCTCGTTATTTCCGGAAACTCGCGCAATATGTCGTGGAATTCTGTTTCACCAGCTACAGCCTTCACCGAATCAATACCTTCTGAATCCTGATACCCGATAGCAGAGACATTCAAAGTGGTAGTATTGTCTATTACCCGTTGACTTCTGCAGTCAACCAGCAGATTGTGATAGCTGAGGAAGTCCACGCCGATAATAGGTCTGGTAACGTCTGCTATAGTGAAAGCCCATGGGTAGCTACGTCTCAATCCTAAATCTAGCTGAAGCCGTATCGGTCCGTAGGTGGAAATAGTGGTCCCATTTGCTGCCACGAGATCAAATCTAGTCTTAGTGCAGGGCGTCCTAACTGCTGACCGCGGGAAAACACATAAATCTGACCCAGTATCCACTAGGAACTGCATTTTACTGACACGGTCAGTGACAAAGAGACGGCCTGTTGATGAGGGGCAGTCGTTGGCCGCTACTTCCGACCGCCCTGAGTGTTTTCCGTATGGAAACTGCATGGCTGCTTGCACTTCCTCGCCTTGCTTCCATACGTAAAATGATAGAAGCAGTGTGGATGATTGGCTGGTGGTTGTCTTGACCTTGAGTTGCTACGAGAACGGATATACCGACCACGCGACTGTGAGCGTCCAGCCTGGTTCATTTTAGTGGTTAGAGATGCCACTTGATTTTTGAGTTGATTAATCTCTGCCACTAGGTCTCCATACGATGGCGCGGAATCAGGCGGAGTGGAGTATAAGGACCCTGATGCTGAAGCGACTTGAGGAGTACACGGAGCTATTTCATACACCTTGTCTGCCAGATCTGCCAACTTCTCTAAGGAAAGATCATGTTGAGATGCGATAACCGTCTGTATGTTCGCTGGAAGTCTACTACACCACAACATCTTCAAAAAATCCTTCGGCACTGCAGGTCCAGCAAGGCCTTCCAGGTGGCGTAGAAACTGGGACGGTCTGCGATCGCCAAGCTCTTCGTGTATGATCAGCTGCTTAACACGTTTTTCTTGAGAAGCTGAGAGACGGCGTATCAGCTCGGTTTTCAGTTTACCGTATTTGTCTGTGGCAGGCGGATTTGTGATAATATCCATAACCTCTCTTGCCTGCGCCAAATCCAAATTAGAAACCAAATAACTAAATTTTGTCTCATCGGTCGTAATTCGGGATAAAACAAATTGGTTCTCTAATTGTGCAAACCATAAGGCTGGCTCATCAGGCCAAAATGGAGTAACGCGTACACCAACGCGTTGCACTTCTGTCCGTGCGAGATTGCCATCTTCTGCAATAGCATCGCGAAAATTGTCCCGGTCTGTCATCTGGCCAACTCAAAATTGTTTGCTACTCAATAAAAAAAATCGCTTGGTCCAACAGTAAAAATCGCTTCAAACGTCAAACGTTAAAACAAAAAACAATGCGTCATCGGAAAATTTCATAAATGGCTTCTCAATATTGAAAAATATCACTTGCAACTCACAATTTTCAAGTGTCCTCCACCGATCAGGTGGGTCTTCGGGGTCACCAATGTGGCAGGGTGCCGGTAGCGCTAACACCCTACCAATTTGTAGTTTATAAGTAAGCTCCTAATGGAAAAGCCTGTCCGTAGAATGTAGTATGTTTGTAACTCAGAAGGGAATTAAGGCACAACACGATGACACTGAATGATTATATATTTACAACTTGAATTGTTACAAAGATTAATCAGCTAAGCAAATATAAAAACATTATTCTGAAATTCAGAAAGCTCGCCAAGCGAAGTCAGACGAGGAAGAGAATTCGTAAATCGGCGCGCGCCGTGTGTGCGCGAACCATCGCTGTATTTCGACTCTCGACGCACAGAGCGAGACCACGCTATCCGGCCGTGCAGGACAGCGACAACCACGTTACGCGTCGAGTTGTAGCTCCACAATTCAACCAGCAAAGAGTACTGTCCAAGTGGCGAGTCGGTCGACGCCACAATATCTTGAAATTTTTAACTATTTAGCATCATCCAAACCAAAGTTATGAGAGTTCAAAAAAACGACGAAACGTTTCGAGAAAAGGTAGGTAGTGCCCTTGCGCTTCGCTTGGCTCGTCTTGGCGGGGGTACTACCGTGCCTCCAGATTTGTTCTGTGTGTGGTGTGGTTGTGGTGTGTTTGGTTTTCAGACTTTTTACTTTCTTATGTACCTTTACCTTTAATTGTTAATTAAAAACGAAACTGAAACGGCCGTATGTATTGATAGCGAAGATTATATTAAATTACAAAATGCAATTTTTTCATTTGAACTAATAAAATCAATTAAAAATTTGAATAAAAAAAATTAAGAAAACGCACCACGAGCCGCGCACCGGTATAGATGCACTAGAAGAAACACATGACATATTTTAAAACTCATGAGTTTCTCCAAATTTGTTTTTATTGTAAGTCATGAAGTAAAACCTAGTGTCGTATCTAGTAGTTTATGATATCATCAAGAAGTCCACTGATGGACATAGGCCTCCCCCCAAAGGCCTACAATGCGACCTGCTGCAGCCGACAGCGGCCTGCATCCAGTGGCTTCCTGACTTTCTTGTCGTCTGACTACCTTGTAGGCGGCGGGCGTCGTCGATTCGTATCTAGTTTTTACCTATCTTTGCAAAAAAAGGACAGTGACAGCAAATACTATAGACGAGTAATACGCACAGCTCTTGACGTTTTTCATACAATGACTTGCAACCTCCGTTCACCTCATGCCGCTAGGGGCGCTATAACATTTTACATACAAAACGCACAGTTCACCTCATGCCGCTAGGGGCGCTATAACATTTTGCATACAAAAGTTTTGAAATCGTTCACCTCATGCCGCCCTCATGCCGTAGGGGCGCTAGTGTCGCGTCTTGCCCGAATTCTTCCGAAGCTGTGCGTATTACTCGTCTATAGTATTTGGTGACAGTAGCTGACATCTGACTCTGACAGTGACAGTTATATTTTGTTTTTGCTTCATTCATGCTTCATTCATCAGAATTCAATCCAAATTCAACTAAAATTAATTGGAATACTAACATTTAGAGTGCATTGTATTTTACAAATAATGGCTGCAAAACAGAAAAATATTTTTACTCGAAGTAAACCTCTAATGAATATATACAGTTCAGTTGATCACGAAGGAAAAGAGGTGAGATTAACTGAGAGGTATAGTTTGTGGGTGTAAATATTTCTGATATGGAAATTCTTCTTTCCAATTTATTTCTTTCTTTTTATTCGTTGCTCAAGAATAGCCGGCAGTTGCAGCTGTCCCGTGTACATAGGTAGCTATGAGTGCTTACTACCAGAGTGACCTGCTAGCTTTTTTCCTTCCTGAGGTATATTTTTAAAACTTTTATGTCTACAGGTAGAAGTAAGGGAAGATGCCGAGCAACTGGTGAAATGGCATGAAATATCTGATGCTTTGGTGGCGGCGGGTTACTACCGTGCACAGCTCCAAGGCTTATCACCCTTTGACAAAATTGTTGGTGGCCTCACCTGGTGTATTGAATTGTGTGACATTGATGTGGATGTTAGCCTTCTTTTTGAGGAGAATCTTACCATTGGTAAGAAAATGTAAGTCTTGTTTATGTGTATGTTTATTGTAATGAATTTATAATAATATAGAAATTATGGATCTTATATTAGTTAATTGGTGGATTTAGTTTGAGTTACTCTAGGTCCTAGAAGGCTACAATCAAGACTATAATTTCATTTATTTTTTATCATAACAAATAATAACTTACATTACATTTGAAACTAAAAAAATAAAAAGTAAAATTGCATGGTCTACATGCATACATATGCCATACCATCACAACAACAATCACAAGATGTCTACTGCTGGATTTAGACCTCCACTAAAAATATCTCACTGTGTGATGCTTTGTTTTCTTATATTTCAGTGCACTAACAGAAAAAATAGTTAAAGTGTTGCCTAGCATGAAGTGCCCGTTCATTATTGAACCTCATCAAATTCAGGGTTTGGACTTTATCAACATATACCCATTAATTCAATGGCTTATAAAATACTCAAGTGAATTCAGAGGTGCCAAGGAGGATGAGTTGCGAAAGTTTGCTGTTATGCAATATGAGAAAAGTTATATATTTGAATCTGATAGAGCCATGTTTGTGCAAAAAGAGAAATTGCTGAGAAATCTTACAAGTATACAGGTATTTTATTTTTAGAAACTGTTTAGAACTGTTGTTGTGTATGTTATATTTAGCATCAGCTTTTTCTAATTAGCACTATTTTAAGCCCTCGCGCGATGTGATCTAACCGTAGAACGCATTAGTTCGTAACAGGAGTTTAACATGTAAACATCTGCCTAACTAATTCCCTTATGAGTCCATCCCCCATGAGTCAGTAACTTAAAGTGGATGTTGAAAATTTTGCTTCCACTGTTTTTGACAACACCCTGTTCTCAGAGACCAGCCTTTTGACCAGTTTTGTTAAAATTACTATTTTTATGTGCTTACAGAACTTGTATAAACCATGCCGGGTACGTAAGAGGAAAGGTGGGTTACCCGAAAATGAGTTGGAACAAGTGAACGCTACTCTGTCTGAGTATGATCAGCGCATGTTGATGCATGTGTCTGCTAGTAAAGATGACACAAAGAAAGACGAAGGGCTTGATTTCTTGGTAAGTACAGATTGAAGAAGCTAGAGGTGGCCTTTGTGTCTAAAGGACTGGCTAAAGAGATTTCTCTGCAACCTTAGTTATTGTAAATCTATTTTTATATTTTATGTGTACTCTTTCTGGAAAAAGGCTTTAAAATTGAACTACATTGGATTGGGACTATGGCATTACATAGATATTTCTTCATGCTGTTCCCTTCCTATTTTCAAGCCTAATACGATTTTATAAAGCTTAAATATTTGTTACAAAGATACTATATACTACTTAAATTTTCTTACAGTATGATTATGAAAAGACTTTAGCTGATCCATCTGAAATAACTACTGAAGTAAGTTCTTTATTTATATATAATTTATTTGCCACTTAAACAAAAACCTCATACACAGTTTTAATAAAATTATGGAATATTTACTTGTAAATACAGTGCAGTGTGTCTCATGGTCAAGTAAGGGTTTTTCACCCAACACTTTTAATTTAATTAATTTTGTCATTAGTTTGTCAAATATTTGTTAAGTTATATTGCATGAAAATTAGTTCGTTAGTTTTTGCGATTATCACGTGTCCAGGCATGCAAACGCAGTGTGGTGACTTTGTCAATATGTAAGCATTTTTTGTACATCACGTAATATGTACCATGTGCTAATTCTATTATTATTAAATTTATTATACAGACCCATAGATATGTCAAGGATCTAAGAAGTAATCAAGACGCAGGCGAAACCAAGATACATTATGCCGTTTTACAATCAGAGTTAACAGGAGAGTTGCCAAAGGAACTAGAAATGAGTGAAAAAATTAAGTATTTAGAGGACATTGACCGGCAAACTAAGGCCATTGATGCAATGGAGAGTGACGGGGAAAATTTCAAGAAAGAACACGAAAGTAGAATGGAGAACGCAAAGGAACAGTACACTAGTATGATAGGAAAATTAAAAAAAGTTACTAACAAGTTGATGAATTCTGATGACAATAGGTATGTAGGATAATAATATACTACTAAGCATGCGTTTACAGCCAGTTTCTGGAAGGAAGTTTAATTTTAGTTATAGATAAATATTCCGCATTATTCTCGAACTTCACTTTTTTTATTTATATTAGTTTGATAGTGACAGATATAATTTAATGTGTTATTAACTTCAAAATGCGTTTCAGAAAATGGCTGTTAAAGTATAATATTTTTTGGGTATTAATTCATGCATCTAAATATTTTAATGATCACAAGACTTGGGTGTTTTTTCTTGGGCCGTTTTTAATATGAATAAAAAAGTGGTTTGACTTTAGTAAATAACCTTATATCTATTTGTAAATTTTTCAGTGATAAAAATATTAAAAAGTTCTACAAGTCCCTAAAAGAATTGGCACAGGAAAGAAACGAACTTCTTCATATCATACAGCATAGGGAAAAGGAACATAAGAAACTTTTTGAAGATTTGAGGTATGCATTCAATATCATAGTCTAGTATAGTTTTAATTTTACCACTTGTAATGCCGGGTACAGAATGTTGTAATGTAACACGCAATGAAATAATTTCCTAACAAATAATCCTTTACATACTATCTTTTCTTTTTAAACTAATTACTAATCCTAATTCCCCCAATATCTCTCTTCTCGTTTTCCATCTCTACCTACGTCTACCCGTTCTTTACGTTCTTGTCATATTAAAACTTTAGATTTTCCAATGGCTGACACAAAATTATTTTTCAATTCTTACACCATTCGAGCGGCCAAACTTTGGAATAAGTTACCAACACAGTTTCGTAACAGCACTTCTTTCTTCGCTTTCAAAAAATATATAAAAGAGCATGATATTAAACACTCTATCGTCTAGTATAAATTAATATGTATTTATTATATTTTATTTATTGTATGTGTGTATTACCCGTTCGCCTCAAGTTTGCTGTTACCTCCCGCCGCGCCACACCCCACCGCACCTCAAGGCAGATCCGATATGCTAAGCAACTGCGGATAGTAGTGTAGTGTAACTGTAGTATAATGTATTTATTTATTGTGTGTAAGTATATCATTGAGTATTTAGGTATGTTTATTTGAAATGAATATTAGAATGTTAAGTAGTAATGAGATATAAATTGGCACAGATAAATTGTTTACCGCTCTTGTACAACATGTATGACACCCGGTAGTGTAGGCTGGAAGAAATCTCTTAAAGTGATAAACTCAGCTTTGTACACTGCATCTATTACTGTAATTGTTTTTAAAATTTATGTGCAATAACGAATATAAAATATTATAATTATAAGTAATGTGCGCGGTTCGTGTGCCACACTAGTAATTTGTTACATGACACGTTACGTCACAGCAGTCTGTACCCGGCATAAAACTTTTAGCTTTGTTCATGTGGTACGCAAGGCAGTTAAAATTTTAAATTTAGACCACTAGTAATAGATAACCTGTTAAAGTTTTTTATCTCATAATTTTTTTTTTACAGGACTGCACAAGACCCTAATAGCAAAGTAGAAGACACCCCACTAACTCCAGAAGAGTTGAAGGAGTTCTATGAGAGAGAGGAAAAGTTGAAAACATTTATAAACAACATGAGGTTGGAACTGGCGCGGCTGAACAGAGATGTGTTGCGGTACTCAGTGGGTATAGATGAGGTGCCCGGTACCGCTGAACTGTTGCAATATGAGAAGAGATTTATGGAATTATACAATCAAGGTATAATTAAGATGTTATTTTTATGCTGTAGGGCCAAATCCTGACCTGAACTTCTCCATTTCTTTCTTATTCGAGCCTGTATCCGCAGTCTCTTAATATTATTTTTATAGAAGTACTGATATTATAAAAGGTGCTCGAAAAGAAGAAGAAAGCTCTATTTTTTTTTTATAAATAGGCGCAGAATCTACTTTTATACTACACCTGCGCGGTATACCTTTCTAACTTCAAAAGTAGCGAGAAAGTACGCGACTTCTTCCATAGAATACGCGGGAGGAAAAAATTATGAAAATCCGTTACTGCCCTTCATAGGAGTATGAAGATGTATGAAGTTTCATTACTGCACGGATGGTTGTACTTTTTATGAATTTTGGGCGACGTCGGTCCGTCAAATTACAGAAACAAGTGAAATCGCGTTGAATTTTTTTTTGATGTTGCGTGTGGCGAGACTGATCACGCAAGTAAAGCAACGTTGATCCCAGTCAGTATTTGGATGGGTTAAAAAAATCCTCTCCCTCCTTTCCTTGCAGGTGTATTATACAGTACTGTGTAACCCTCGGGAATAAAGTGCGATTTCCACCTCGGGAGCATTGCGGCTCCAACGACTCCCTCGTCTGAAAACAGTCACTCTCTTTCCTTGGTAAACAATGTACTATTATTAAGTAATAATACTATTTTCATCTTGTCGTAGTTGCCTCGAAACACAGGGAAACAAAGCAGTATTACATATTTTATAATACACTCTATGAAGTGAAATTATATACCTCTAAAGAGTTGAGTTTACTCAATTCCATTCTGGATAATTATGACGAGTGAGTATTATATTTCATTTTTATCTCATGTAGTTCCTGAGATTGGTGTGACCAAACAAACTTCTACTTTATAATAATACTTAGTAAAGATCTTTTGTGTAAAGACTAAAACTAATATTTACAAAACAAGTTAATTTTAATCCAAATATCGTTCTAGAGCAATGTCTTCAACAAGAAAAAGGGAAGAGTTTATGACACAATTCGAGTCCATAGTAGAGTGGGTGAACCAAACTGTACGAAAGGTTGAAGAAAAGTATAAAAATGAAAAGGATAGAAAAACTACTTTACATAATGAGTATTCTCGTTTGCTTGAAGTGCAGCGACAGTATGCTGCAGCGCTTAAAAGGTTGGCCGAGGAGAGGCAAAAAATTGCCAGGCACAGCTGACCAGATATGGCAAAAGCCTGAACAGCGGTTTGAGTGCAATATTTATTTCACTGTTGAGTTTGTTTTTAATCCGCGTTGTTGCCACGTCATAACGCATTTATCAGAAACAGAATGTTTTTCGAACAGAGATGAGCGAGGTTAAGCAGTACGACGAGTTAAATCTATCTACTTACTTATAGTATCACGTCGGGCTAAGCCCGTTCGTACACAAGGCGACGCAAGTCTCCGATACTCGGCGATTTTAGCATCCAACGACGCGAGTGTACGTACGAACCTCAATGGACTTGTATGGCGGTAGTCGCTTGGATACTAAAATCGCCGAGTATCGGAGACTTGCGTCGCCTTGTGTACGAACGGGCTTAGGCCTCATTTACACCTGTAAGAAACTACTTGTGCAATTTCTCGTGAAATTTAAACTTAAAAATTGTTTACACACAAAATTTCACGCAGATTCTGTTAATTCGATAAAATGTCGTGTAATGTATATGACAAAAAAGTCAGCCGTCTCAACGTAACGACATTGTTATGTCGTTTTTTTAGAGACACTCAGTTCCTCGCAAATTTCTGGTAGAAAAGCAGCCTCATAATATTATGAATTCGATGTCCCAGCGGGCTATGTGTTGTCAGTGATGTACCAGTGGTAGCCATTGTAATGTAAATAAGACTGTATTTAATATTTAAAAAACTCCGTCATTTATCACATTCTGTTTATATTTACTACAAACTACATGTGAATTATAAAAAAAAAATACTATACAGTACATGATAAGTGATCGATTTTGCATATTTATAAAAATATTTCAACTTCTCTAATAAAGATTTTATACTTTTCTATTAATTTCAAGAACAAATTAATTTTATTTAATAATTTATGTTATTTAATGCTAAGACTGATATTAGCTATTTTATTGTTTTTATGAAACGAAATATAATTAATGTCAAATGCAATTTAAAGTTTATTATTTGCTAACGGTTAGCCTCGACTTCGTCTACGTTATTATTTTTAAATAACAATATATTTTTCCTGTTATCCAAAACGTTATTCAGTGAAATATTATTTAGCTTATTCGAAGTGTGAAAATCCCACAAACAATCGGCGCCACAAGAGATGTGATTTGATTAATTTGCTGATTTGACTTGCGCAGTAGACGTTTTCTAGTAAAATGGTATAGAAATCGTTTACTGCGCAAGTCAAATCACGTGATACGTCAGGTCTTATGGCGGAAACACACTACCGTGTCGGGGCGTGTCGTGTCGCGCCAGAAGCATATCGCGTTCATACATTTTATATGGTTAGGAGCACATTTGTAGGGCGTGTCGTATCGTGACTCGCTCTGTCGTGGCGCGGACTGCTGGCCGCCGATTGCGCCACGGCGGTGGTGGGGGTTATGACGCGACACGACACGCCCTGCAAATGTGTTTCTATACCTGCGCGCGGCTCGTGGCGCGAACAATTGGACGCTTTTTTTTTTTAATTATTTTTGCAGCGTGATAATGAGTTACTAGGTACTAGATTCCTGATAAATTTACTTAAATACTTTCTTTTGTAAATAAATACCATTATACATTATGGACAACACCCAGACGAAGGCAAACACTGCGAGCTTCTGTTCAGAAATGAAAGAATAAACTTCTGGCGTTTATTTCGTTCATTTCTGAACAGAAGCGCGCCCCGACACGACACGTAAGTGTGCACACCCACCGCCACGACAGAGCGCGACACGACAGGCCCCGACACGGTAGTGTGTTTCCGCCATTATTCTCATCTCTCGCTGCGCGGATTGTAAAACCCTTCGGTATTTCGAAAATTAACATAACAAATGAACTCTTTGTTCATAAACAGATAAAAAAAATATGATTTTTTTCGTACATTGTATTAAAATGAAAGTTATGGATTAATTTAAATAATTTTATTGTAAGCATAGTTACATGAATAAATCAATATGGTGGAAGATGGTGGCAATTGTCGGACAATATCTCTAGTTTTCACCAACTTATTTGTAATACTTTTTATCGCTAAATGTGTACATTGTAAAGTGTACAAATGTTTGTGTGCTCAAGCGAATACCTATTGTATTAAACTGATCGCACATTTGTCAGCACCGTACGCTCCGCTCCGCACGCGCCGAACACGCCGCATTTCTTGATAGCCTCGCACATTCGCGTACGCGCCGTACGCAAATCTTTAGTGTATTGCCAACAATTTGAGCACGCGCCGTAAGCGCCATACGCGCCGCGTTATATGACGTCATCAGAATGCTTCCTTCAAATTCGGATGCCTACCCACTTTACGAAATGCGGCGCGTACGGTGCGGGTGATGTCATCAGAATGCTTCCTTCAAATTCGGATGCTTACCGCACTTTACGAAATGCGGCGCGTACAGTGCGGGTGAAATGTGCGAGGTTTCACATCATTGCATACAACGAATTCAAAATTGCGGCGCGTTCGGCGAGTGCAATTATTTAAAAGTATGCAATTAAATATAAAGTTGGTCTTCCCTCCAGTTTTTAATATAAACTCAAAAAGTATTATTATCACTTGATATTTTATCTCAAAATGTCTTCAAAATGGCCAAAATTCAGTTATGCCTTACCGTACGTATACCAATCAGTGTGGTCGGTTTGTTTAAAAAAAACAATGACAATCTAAAATCGTACACTTCAGAACAACGCCATCTACATCTACTACTGAAAATAGGTTTGAGACTTTTGACCTACTTATCACCTTCTTATCACTTACCATAATGTCAAATTATCTGAAAATGGCGGGCGACCATTAAAATTCAAAAACGGTAATAGCCACGCTCCATACGGAAACCATCAAAGTATTTTTTTTTTCATAGTCACCATAAAAATTGCGTCCTCTACACTATACCTGTTGAAACTCCTAGCCAGTTTTCAGATAGTAAAATTTTTTTCATATAAATAAACGTGATATTCCTTGTATTGAGGGAGGATTCTTGTTCACTGAGGTTGAATTTGGGTCGGTACTACTATAAATAATAACAGTACCTACGTACGTTTCGGTCCGCGCGGGAAATTCAATTTTTTTTTGGGGGGTTTTACAAATTGCATCTCAATCATCGATAGAATTTCCGTGAAAATTGGTTTGGCGACAACAAATACAATATATCTACTGAATAATCCTTACTAATATTATAAATGAGAAAGTGAGTTTGTTTGTTATTCCTTCCTTCACGGCTTGACTAAGCAGCCAATAATTATGAAATGCCATCCGGTTTATCTTCTGCCTGCGGAAATTTGATCATGTTTCTTCATTTCGTACGAAACTTGGATGGCTACCAATTCGCCAGCGTAGGCAACAGAGATTGTTGTGCACACTCTTCTCTATTCTTTTTAATCCTCACTCTCCAGAATACCTCAAATGTAAATTTCAGTACCTCTGTCATTCTCATGAACGTCAACTTCGCTCAGGCAACACTCTTAAACTTTTTACTCCCCTTTTTCATTCAGGATTTATGTCCAACTCCTTCACTCTTCAAGCTTCACGACTCTGGAATGCGCTGCCTGAACCCATAAAAGATACCCATAATAATTTTACTTTTAAAAAGAGAGTGCGTGCGCATTTGTTAGATAACTTGCGAAAATAAATCATCATTATACCTATTAGGTAATTTATATTTGTTTCACTTTTGAAGTTAGTTCATAAATCATCAGTATTTATATATATTAATACATATATATATATTTATATAATGTTTATTATTATTTGTATTTATGTACGTCTATACAATAGTTTGTAATGTATGTATGTATATTTATCATAAAACCGCATTCGTGAATTTCTGCACTTCCCTATGGTTGACTGGTAGAGAATGCAACTTAGCATTAAGTCCGCCTATTGTATCAGTACTTTTGTATTGTGGTCAATAAAGTTAAATAAATAAATAAATAAATAAAATTTCCATACATATTGTTAGGGGCACAGAGCCCAACAAAAGGCTACTTTTTATCCCGTGAAAGTATGTCGTTCCAATGGGAAAATAATTTTTCTACTATAGAGGGCGCTGTATCGGCCAACAGATGGCGCCACAAGTCGCGCTATGGATTTTGTTGTCAAACGAGATCTGTCAAAAAATTAACACGAGCGAAGCCGCGAGGAAGAACTAGTCATCGTATAAATTATAAATATTGGCTCTTCTCATTATGAATGTGCATAATGCACGTTTATAGGGAAAAAGATGCATCGAGGACATTCATAATAAGAAGAGCTAATATTTATAATTTATTTGATAATTATTCAGTAGATATATGTATTTGTTGTCTCCAAATCAATTTTCACGAAAATTCTATTAATGATTGAGATGCAATTTGTAAAAAACCCCAAAAAATTTTAATTTCCCGCGCGGACCGAAACGTACCACCGTACTCAAATCATATTAACCTCTGTAGGTAATACCACAGAATAATAAATAGTATTGTAATACGTATAATAAAATAGGTTTTCTAATGTGGTAGTGATTGGATGCCTAACGAAATGCTGTCAAGGAAATGATATATTTATTTCAATTTCAAAAGCAATTAATATATGTACAGTCAGAGGCATAATATGTTGTCACTTAAACGTTTTCGGTTATTAAAATGAAATGGTAGGTACCTGGGTACCTACTTATACAAAAGTGACTGACAGACAACATATTATGCCGTTGACATATATTGGTCGCTGAATCATTAAGCCATGCTATTAAAAAATATTTTTTAAATCAATACAGATCATTTATATTTATACAAAACTTGCCACTTCATTTCTATATAATAATTACGATAATTTATAATAATACGAAGGACGGTAAACGGTGCGACATCCAGCGTGCAGTGATCAAAGCGTGACGACGCTTCCGTGAGAGTGCACCTTATGGGACCCTGAGTCTCTGTGGCTGTGACCATGAGTATGCCCATGAGAACTGTTCCCAGACTTCTTGTACATGGTGAAAGATATCAGTTCCCGGTTGGCGTTGGTCATTGCCATTGCATGTGATACGACGTCGTATCCCAGCTGTGCATGTAATCGATTGACTACCACCAAGGTTAAACCCTTCTGCGTCACTCGTACTGATCGCTCTTGCTCCGACGATGTAGCGATGGCCAGGCCGAACGATGAGTTGAGCTCCTAAAACAATAAATAAATAACTTTATTCAGCAAAAATAAAACGGTATTAAATAATAATCTTTAGTTTCATGAAATGTGAATCACAATACACCTACAGATTGAGTTATAGTACCTTAGACTATAGAAAAATAGTTATAACGTATTCTTCTTTTGAAGGGAGTTTCATGGACCATCAAAAGCAACAAGATTCAATAATCGATGCTGAACACTTCTTCACAGTTTTGCCCGCAAATATTACTGTCGACGGTACTACATATACATATATCGATGTTGTCGACATTGTAACTCGAGTTTACAAAATTCTACGGTTGACTTTAATTACAATTATTGTCAGAGTAAAGACACTTTGTTCAAGATACGCGACAGATGTGCGTATGTATGTAGTGACGTCTGCAATTATATTGGAAATATGATTGCTGAAACGTCGGTCTATTCATTACCTACCTAATACCTACTTAGGTATACCTTTATGTAAGAAGTAGATTATTTTAAATATTAACTCAAAATCACGTCGTTCGGTCTGGGTTAGCGCAGCAGTAATATCAACCCATAAAACTATTTACCCGCACATTATTACAATAAGTACCTATTTACAATGAATTTCAGATTAACTTAGGTATATATAAGTAAACAAAAATTTACTAGTCAGTTACCCTCACTAACGCAGTGCGTTCTTCACTTTTGAGTCCATACACAGTAGCGCCTTCATCCTTGGAGAGGTGCGGAGCGCTGAGGCTGCCCATTACCATAATATAAGGCATATTTTCTCCCTTTTCTTTTACTAAACTGCTCGATGTTTTATATTCCTTACGTAATTATAGAAACAGTCACCGGCAAATGATTTTCATTTTAACAATAAATAATATTTTGTAAGTGATTTCGATGGGTACATGTAAGTAATAATGAAACACGCGGCCGGCCGGCGCGGTCGTGATCGCGGCAGGTTGTGTGGCCACTAGTGTGAGTGAACTCTGTCCAACCGTAGCTAACCAGAATGTACGTGGTTTACAATGGTGCACATGTGTGTTGTCGACGTCGGCATTGCGCTAGTGTTGAGACGTGACGTAGTTGAACATGACCTTCATGAGTATTTGATCTCTGTGTACCTACTGACTGCGCTCGCGCCTGGGTGCGGGCGCCGCCGTAGTGTCGCTGGTCATTGCACGCGCCGCGCAGTAGACAATGATGCATGATTTGAAAAAATAATTTGCAAAATTCCAGTAGAAGCACAGAATAATAAATAGTACCTACCTACTATGTAGTAGAAGGGCACGTCACAGATATTAAGTACGAGTATAAATAATATGGCCGGTTCGAATCCCGCACACGCATAAAAAATTTTTTTTTCGAAATTCCCACGGGATAGCGAGATACGCAAACGATGTCGCGCGGGTCACGCTAGTCTATTTATTACCTACTGTGATATAGCAGACAACACAAAACTTTTTATAGCATTCTCCAGAGCACGAAGTACCTATTTATTATTATAATGGCTAGGCCATGCATTCGTTTCTATGCTCATTGGTTTATAATTGACATGTGTGTGACTGTGACATGATTGAAAGCTTTTTCATGTTGTATTTCGTTGTATAAAAACATTTAGAAAATAATACATATTTATATAGTTATTCGGCAAGAAAACTATTTCACAATGAGCCATTCTATGAGCAGTCCAAGGAATATCCAATTGGGTAAGTGAATTATGGGTTTTAAACGTGATTTGAATACTTTTTAGGGTTCCGTAGTAAACTTTAAGGAACAGACGGACAGACGGACATGGCGAAACTACGCCATGTCCGTCTGTCCGTTTGTCCGTCCGCGGTCTAGCGCCTGGACGCTTGATGCTAGATAACTGTAATTTGGTATGTATACTCATATTAACAATGCTTACAAAGTGGTACCTAGAATAAAAATTTGAAAAATATTTTAATTTGCCTTCCCTGGGTGCCTTCCCTACAGGTAAAGTGGGAATAAAATTTTTTTTTTTCGCACCGACCCCATGTTGTGGGGTATCGTTAGATAGGTCTTAAAAACATCGAGGGTGTGGGAAGATCATTTTCCGAAACAATGATCCGTTCGCGAATTATTTACATTTAACGTGTCAATTTTCGTTGTGCACGGTGGTCCCCCCCCCCCCCCCCCCCCCTCTATCTCCGAAGTCCGAACGTCTTGTGTTTAGAAATTTGAAAAAAATCATGATTGTAGTCCATATAGTGAACCTACAAGGAAAACTATAACGGTTAAGTAGGCACTACTAGTTACCGAGTAATAGCCGACGAACTTATGAAGTAAAATTTTTTTGACGAAAACGTACAATTATTGTGTTTATTATTTTGTATAACAAGCATATGGCCTAAAATGTCATAGAATATGGCATTCTACTCATTTGCAAGCAAGAAATGCGTAGCTGATACGGAACCCTACATTGTCCGTGGCCCGACACGTACTTGCCCGGTTTTTGCTTAGTAGGTATGCATACCTTATTTTTTAATTTATGGCTGCGGTGACCGCTACCATCAGGCGGCGGGCCGCATGCTTGTTTGCCACCTCAGTGGTATAAAGAAAATTGAATAAACAATAAGAAACATACCTAGGTACTTATCAATAAGTATCGACTTACCTATATAAATTTTTATACTTATTTCAAAGGTATTATAACATGAATTTGTTCTAGTGTTCGAAACATATCAAAAAGCTCGCATGGTATTTGTGCAGACCATGGCGGAGCTGGCGACGCGAGCCACCAATGTAAAGTGCTTGGAAAGCGCAGGAGTGCTAGGTAAACTCTAATAATATCTTAGTTACACGTTATTTTTTCGTTGGTTTTGCCGTAATGTTTGATTCTCGTAGAGCTCCTACGTCCTTTGCTGTCTGATGCCTGCAGCACGGTCCGCCAGTGCGCCGTGGTGGCGGCGGCGCGGCTTTGCGAACACGATGAGGGCGTCGCTCGCCAAGTGCTCAATGGGGGCATGCTTACCATCACATTAGAAAATCTCGACAAATATAACGTAAGATGTAAAAAGTTTTAAAATAATGCAGACTTAAATTTTTAGTTTTTACCTACATATTATTATAAAATTTTGTTTATCAAGATTACTCGATGATCAAAGTCAATATAGGAAAGTATTTTGTAGATTATTACAAAATGCAATTTTTTTGTATTACAGGTTTACTATAAAAGATCAGCGCTATATTTAATGAGAGCTGTCGCAAAGTGAGCACCTAAACATTTTAATGATCTTATAATTACTTAATTTAATTTTCAATATTTAGTGATTCATCATAATCCATGCTATATATAGGTGTCAGTAACTTAGTCTGTTTCTTATCTACTACTTACATTGTCAAGATAAAATCGCTGAACCGATTTAGATGCCGTTTTGTGTGAATATACTTAGTTTGAAACCCGAGAAATCACATAGTAGGTATAGTTTGTATCGCAAATATCAGTCTGGAAACAGGAACGAGAAAGTGCTGGTAAATACTGGTAGATAAATACCGCGGACTTAACACAGTACAGAATAAAAAATATTTTGGTTGTAGACATAATGAAGACCTGGCCGGGGCGGTAGTTCGTCTTGGTGCATTAGAACATATCGTGTCGTGTTTAGAAGACTTCGATACTCAGGTAGACTATTACAAATCCACGTTATATTACATTGTCTGCAGCTGCAAATGCGCCGTCAGTCTGTCAAAATTATTTAACTTATTATAGTAGGTACCCATTCTAAAACTTTTACCTACTTCTGGAGAACATTATATGTAAAAAAAAACCGCCCAAGTGCGAGTCGGACTCGCGCACCGAAGGTTCCGTACAAACCTATGGAAATTTTTAAAACTATTTTTATTAGGTAGCTATATATATGATGTCACCAAAAATTTATGCTTTTCGCAATTTTTCCTTTATCTGTACTAAGTAGGTACCTACTTATAAGACGCTGCTTTGGACCAAATTTCAAGATTCTGAGTTTACGGGAAGTACCCTGTAGGTTTTGGTTCCCTTGCGAATGTCGAAAATGTGCTTTCATGGGCATAAACGACTGTATCTTTTGATCAAATATGAATTTTTTTTTTACAGCTTTTATGGACAGTCGACCTGAGAATTTGATATAAATTTCAGTTTGATACCTCCATGCGTTCTAGAGAAAAAGGGTCTTTACAGACAGACAGACGGATATCAAAGTGATCTTATAAGGGGTATTCAGTTTTTTCCTTTTGAGGTACGGAACCCTAAAAATAAGTGAGTCTGCATACTTCTTTTTCAGGTGAAAGAAAATGCGGCGTGGGCGTTGGGATATATTGGGAAACACAACGAACAGTTAGCTGGATTGGTTGTTGACGCAGGAACATTGCCGCTTCTTGTATTAGCTTTTCAAGAACCTGAAATGAGTTTGAAACAGGTAAGTATTTCATAAAAAAAGAATTTTGAAAATCGGTCCACAAATGATGGAGTAATCGGCGGACATTATGTAGTAGATTTTACAACAAGTGCACAAAACAAATAATTTCTATCCGAGACGGCGAGGGCTGGTAGTAATGTCGAGGATAGAAATGGTTTTGTGGACGAGTTATAAACTCTGCTTTTCACTTCGATTGCGAGGAAATAAATAAATAAACGCACGAAAAACAAGACCTGTTTCCCCTTTCCCGCCGCTTTTTTTTTAATCTTACGACATTGAAATTAGGCTTGGGCTGCAGACCTATACAGCCTACTATTAAATTAATTTTGGAAAAAAATAATTTTCTTAAATTAATTAAATAACCTACCGTACTTTAATTTAAATTCTAATATCTTTTATGACTTAAAAAACACATAAGGCAAATAAATTAAAGTAAATATTATAAAATAACAAATTCTATCTCTGAACTTTTTATTGTGTTTGGCTATATGGGTCATTTCCTTTGCCTTAATATAGATACATTTTATGAGTTTACTTTTCTGCCCTTGTGCACAAAATTCGATTTTGTGCAGCCTATATCCTGCGCAAATAAGCACTTTCTGAGCATGAGAAGTGAAAACTACTTTATTTACCTTAAGAAATGCTCTTTAAGTTTTAACATTATTAAGATGTTAAAACTTAGAGGTGCCTTTCTTTGTCGACTCAATTTAGTGCATGTAGTGGCTGGTATCTACACACTAACATTGTTCAAATCTGTCTACCGTGGTTATACCCGTGCCGGAAATGCTGGAACACTGTGCTACAACCTTTAGAGGTAGAGAAAATACGATTCGTTTTTACCTAAAATTTTTTCTCAGATTTCCGCCGGTGCCCTGGTGGACCTCGCTCAACATAAACCCGAAGCAGTGGTAGACGCAGGCGCCATCTGTCACTTGGTACGAGGCCTTGAAAATCAGGATCCCAAACTGAAGGTGCTTATCTCACAATCATTATACCTACTTACTCGTAGTAGCTCAGTAAAAACTACGGTAAAAACACACATACAAACAAGTTTTTTCCGTTTCCTAGATGTGTTACTAAGATTGCATATTAATTGGACAAGTAGGTATTTACCTTGGTAAAATTATTACCTATTTAATTAGATAAGTTATGATTACCTACAAACTTGGCCATCTAAGTATTTAAACTTCGGAAAGCAAACAATTGAACCTAGGCAGTTGAAATTTGGCACAGAGATATAATTTAACGGGACAGTGGAAGACAAACGAGTTTTAGTTAGTTTATAATATGATTAAAATATTTATCTAGCGTAGTACATTGTGCGCACTGGGCGCTGTCGCTGGCGCTCGCTCGGAGCTGGCCGAGGCGGTGGTGGCGGGCGGGGCCCTGCCGCCGGCGCTGCTGCACGCCGGCCACGACGCCTCGCCAGTGCGCCGCGCCGCCGCCTGCTTGCTCCGGGATATTGTGAAACACTCTGTTGATGCGAGTCCTTATTCATTTTCCTATGACTTATTTAGTATTTCTTGTATAGTACTTATTGGCACGTACCTACGTAGTAGTAAATAGTACGTTTAATTCTAGTAGTATTAGTCCATATTGTCCTCTTTCACGTTGAAAGTAACAAACGGATTGACATATTGTTTTTGGAGTTAGGCATAATATCTGATTCCCACGGGCACGGGATAAAATAAAGTTTAATATTATTGACCACGCGTCGTATTGGCGTGAAGCCGCAGGTAATAGTTAGTAATATATACATTTACTTATAGTTGGCGCAACTAGTTGTGAATACTGGTGGTTGCGGACCCCTGGTGGAGTTGCTGGCGGAATCGACGGGAGGTGCTAGAGTGCCGGCATGCATGGCACTCGGCTTCATAGCCGGGCAATCAGACCAGTTGGCTATGGCCGTTATAGAGTCGAAGGTACATTTGCTAGGCATTATATTACACTAGCGAAACCCGCGCAACCTTCTACATCACACAGCGACATCTACTTTATAAAGCCATTGACTATCAGACTTTTGACCAAATCCGACGGGATTCGCGTAGGTACTTTTGGAAAAAAAAATGAAAACTTCTAACTAAAGGATGGTGCATTGAGTGAAAAGGTGAAACCGTTTTCCTTTATGTACTATGTTAGCTGAAAATTGGTAACATACTAAATAAATAGTAATTATATAGGGACAAATGATACAGATTTAGCTAGCCCCAAAGTAAGTTCAAAACATGTGTTATGGGATACTAACTCAACGATATTATATTTTATAACAAACTAGCAGACCCGGCGAACATTGTTCCGTCTTAGAGGCACTAGGCACTACCCTACCCTAATGGTTTATATACAGAGTGACAGGTTTTAAGTCCTAATCCTTAAAACTGGGTAAACTAGAGGTCATTCGCAACAAAGTAGCCCCCATCAATAGGGGGTCGAAAGTGACCGGTTAAAGAGATAATGGTGTTTCATTACACATTTGGATTGCTTTTACAAGATTTTTAAAACATAAAATGGTGCTGAAAGTTTTATTTTTTTATTTTTTTATTTTTCTCCAAATTGCCAAGATAGATTTGATTTTCGTTAGCATGGGATGCCAGGAAAGGCTTCTCGACATACCCCGTATAGCTAATGGTACTTTTTAAGGAAAAAAATTGAAACGGTAGAGTATCTTTGATCTAGGAAATCCATTACCAGCTACACGTTATGACCATTTTTTCTCTCCATTGGTACAAAATTAATCGATATTTTTACCTTTTTGGAAAGGTCATGAAATTCCACAGTTATCTACGTAATTTATACGCCAAGTGTCATACATTTTTTTCGTGTAATCCATGTCGATGTTAGAAGTTGCGAAAAACATATTTAAAATTTCTTCTTTCGTTAGAAGTTGCGAAAAACATATTTAAACTTTCGACCCCCCATTGATGGGGGTAATTTGTTGCGAATGACCTCTAGTTTAACCAGTTTTAAGGAAAAGGACTTAAAACCTGTCATCCTGTATATAGATACATATCCAAGACCCAGGCCAATCAGAAAGTTAGTTTTTCATATGCATTGATATTATTTTTCATACTATTTTTCAAGGCGATTCCCGCTTTGGTTGAAATACTACAAAACGAGGGAGACGATGCTGAGCTTTGTGCAGCCGCATGGACACTCGGACATATCGCAAAGCATTCTCCGCAACATAGCCTCGCTGTTGCTGTTGCTAATGCCTTGCCCAGGTTACTTCAGGTTAGGAAAACTTAAACTTTACTGTAACCTTAGGGTCCATCTCCACGAGCGAAAGGATCGCGACGATAATATCGTTATGCCAATTAGAACGTGTCTCCACACGGCGAGTTTAATTTGGAATCGTCGCGATTCTCTCGCTCGTTGATATGGTCCCTGACCTGTAATCTTATTTACCTTGAACAGAGGACATTGCAAACCTAGATCTTCTTATTTTTAGTTGTACACAAATCCAAAATCATCACCAGAAGTCCATGCGCGAGCTTCATGCGCATTGAAGCAGGCACTTCAGTGCTGCCTCCACAGGCCGGCTCTGGAACCATTGTTACATGCAGCACCAGCTTGTATACTCAAATATGTACTGGCACAATATGCAAAAGTAAGTGCTGAGTATACCTATTTTGAATTTAAATGAATGTTTTTAGAGTTGGTAGTATGACGGAATACTATTCTGTATTCAGTAGTATAAAGGAAAAGGTGTACCCAGTAAATGGAATGAGTTTATACCTAATACTATTTGAATTTTAGTGGTCTTTTAGGTGAGCAAATTGTTTGTCCCAGTCCTAAATTGTAATTTGTATAGTGCAATGGCAGTGAGAAAAAGACTATGTTTTTGACTTAAATGTATTTATAATAAATAGATATGTACACTATTCACAAATCAATAAACAGGTCCATCATCAAGATTATCATCGTCCTCATCATAGTCTTCACCATTGTCAAAGTAATTATTAGCATAGTCGGTGCCATCATCCACCTCATACTCCTGTTCTTGTTCGTCTTCTATCTCCTCATTATCCAGGTCATTTTCTTTTTTCACCTCATCATCATCATTGTCCTTAGCCTCCTCTGATTCGTCTTGAGTCTCTTTACTTTCAAGTGTTTGTAATTTCTTAGCAATATCGGTGGCATCGTTCAGTTTTCTCTTACGCGATACACGAACACGACTCGCTTGCGGCCTCAACTCGGCCGGCATATGGTTCCATACACAATTCAACACTTTCCCTTGCTTAGCATTTAACGCCAAAAGTTTGTACTTGTCCGAATAACGCTCCACGCCGTCGGTACGCGCCTTTGGCTTGACGTAAGCAGGCGACTCGTGTAAACACCCAATGAATTGGTCCCTAACTATCAGCATGTAGTCCGTCGCGGCGTCAGTGACAAGCGGCAAGGGCTTCGCTTCGAGCTTTGGAAATAAAGGAGGCGGTGCGAGAATCGATGCCGCGTTCTCACCGCGTCCTATACCCAGCGCCTGGAGCTGTTCATGTGTAAGCGATAAGCCACCGCCACGACCACGACCCCTTCCAGCCATCTTTATTGTTTTTTGAGAAAGATCTTAATTTTTAAAATTAAATCCGCACACATTGTTTTGGTTGAAATTTACTTATCAATGTCAGTGTCAGAAAAATTGACACTTGTAGAGCTGTCTGTCGAAAGTCGAAATAGATATCGATAATTTTTATCTTTAACATAATTTTTGTTTCCCAAATTTTAATAAAAAACAAATACAAAAAGTAAAAGGCACGAATCAAAGCTATTTCACGATTTAATTTTTTTATTATTTTTGCTTGCAGATATTGCCTAATGATGCTAGAGCGCGAAGGTTATTTGTGACAACTGGGGCATTAAAAAGGATACAAGAAATTGATACGGTCCCAGGCACTTCGTTGAAAGAATACGTTAATATAATAAATAGTTGTTTTCCAGAGGAAATTGTCAAGTATACAACATTTTATTTCTTTTAAAATACGCTGTTTTAATATAAACTAATGAAAAATGTTTTCTTTTCCAGATATTACACACCTGGCTATTCCGATGCTTTACTAGATAGAGTAGAAGCTTACACACCACAGGTAAAAATATGCAATTTTTTCATATGAAGATGTAAAAAAATTATATATTTTTTCTACAAAAATATATAAAATTTATATATTATAATTCTAAAACGTCTGAATAAATAGCACCATAATAACAAATATCGGTCATATCGGAGTGGGGTCATACAAGCGCTCTGTCAAAAGTGAATCGCTAAACGCTCGATGACATGTCGGTGACATGCACTTGACACTTGCGGAATGTTGCCAATGGAGGTGTAGTTTCCAAAAAGCGGGGAAATAAATAGTTTGTTTAAATTTCTCAACTTTTAAGTAACAAAATTTTAGGTATATTATATCGTAAATTCACAAGCACTTCCATTAGAGAACATGTCACATACCACATACCTACGTAAATATCAGTAGCAGCAGCAACTGTTTTAAAATTAAACAGTCGATGCAATAAAAATAGTTGAAATGGGAAACTATTTTCACAATCGGGCAACACCGAGCATTAAAATAATACGTTAAAATCGTATTGTTTCTTTTCCATAATTAACTACAAATTAAGGACTCCGCCCACTACAACGTATCATACCATGACCGTGCTATGAACGTATCAGACACGACAAGCAACCCGGTACGCTCTACTATGCCCACTAGATACCGTCGTATAGACCGTCGGCAAAATATTATCTCCCACGATAGTTGCCGCTCCGTGCATGGCACGCGACGGTGCTGGTCGGTGACGAAATATTATCTCCCACGATAGTTGCCGCTCCGTGCATGGCACGCGACGGTGCTGGTCGGTGATGGAACGGGCTAGTGGTCATTGTCTCATACTTTTTAATACAAAGAATATTTTTTTGTCTGACACGTTCATAGCACGATCATGGTATGATACGTTGTAGTGGGCAGAGTCCTTTACTATGAAATATTTAAAACTTTCCTGTAAAAAGTGATATCATTACATTTCTTTTGTTTTTCAGACGTGTTGTGACACGATATAATAGCACAAACCGTCATATTTTTTTTTTCCGGGAGACACGTTTGGCTCGCTTTGACATCGACAACTACGAAGCGGTTCGGCAAAGTTCGGCCTTTGGTGCCAGACTGGCACCAGTTGAGGTGTATCAAAACGGGTGCAGGGACACTCCCTCTTTATATTGTTATTACTCTGACTGCATCTTTATTTTCTTTCAGATACCCGAATTATTTACTGACAGGGTGCCTAGTGATTGTCAAAGTGAATTGACATTAGAAAATGGAAATTAAATCCTTATTTTAGATGTAATATTATTTTTTATATCATATTTAATAAACATCTTCCAGTGTGAAAAAAAACTTTTCATTTGCTAATATCCAGATAGTTTGTAAAACTACTGTTCTTCCACCTTTGTTAGATTTTTCAATGACTACAGATTTTTCTATAACTCTGAAACTACAATTTTTACATCGGACGTAACCCAGTTATTATAGTAGTTATTTCGTGCTTCGGAGGGCACGTTAAGCCGTCGGTCCCGGCTGTTGTCGATAGATGACAGTCGTTAAGCCAAGTCGGTGGCCTTAGGGCGGTTTGAAAACACCGACCCCTGCCAATCCGCATTGGAGCAGCGTGGCAGAGTACGCTCTAATCACCTTCGATTGAAGGGAGACCTTAGACCAGCAGTGGGATGATTATGGGTTGATATGATGAACCCAGTTATTGTCAATCCTCCTCCAGGATCCTGGACTGTTGTTGGCTGTTGACTGGCTGGATGTTTTTTTTGGTGATATGATAAAAAAAAATGTGGACTAGGTATAAAAAAATGGATCTCATATATTATTTGCTGCCATGGTCGTATTTGGATACTTACTTGCCAGGCGATTCATAACACGAATGCCTTGAGTTTCAACCTCAATAAAATGCTTTTGTTTTATACCTATGCAATATTTCCATTTACACGATATAATATTTTATTTTTCAATAAAATTTGTTTCAGATAGACCCTAGAATTAATTTGTAACTACACATTAGGTTTATTACCTACAACGTTCCACTATTAAGATTATAAATTCGATTTAGTGTAGGACTGTCATGTCATCGTACGGATTTCCGTAGCGATTTTTCCTATCTTACAATATCGCGTTGAATAAATTTTAAGATGTCTTGTTTATAAATGTGGAGATTACCACTTTTATCGATAAGTAAATTTTTACATCACTAGAGACCTGCCCTACTTATCGCATGAAACTATTTTCACAATCGGGCAACACCGAGCATTAAAATAAAGCCTCTACCACACAGGTGCGATATTTCCGGTCGGAAAGATCGCATGCGATATTGCGATATGTTTTCAGTACATTTTGTATATAGGATGGCCTTGGAGTAAACACACTGCTACGGTAATAACGCAGCAATGGAAGTAGATCGCAATATCTCATGCGGTCTACCGGCCGGTCTGTCTACCGGCCGGTCAACGCTGCGATCCTGGGATATTGCGGTAAGCGTTCCTAAGCACACGGATGCGATATTTCCGGCTGGAAATATCGCATACTATATTGCGATATCTGTTTTCAGTACATTTTGTATTAGGATGGCCGCACACCTGCGATAATAACGTTTGTACTTGTATGGCAAGGACGTAATTTGGTTTAAATACGTAATAAATCTTAGTAATAAATACTTAAATACTCAAAATTTGGTGTATTCCGTCGGATGGGGGACTTCTTTGTGGCGCTAACAAAGAAATATATAAAGGGAAGGGTGTATACATACTATGTATAGCTATAGTTGAAATTTTAGTTCACCCACCAATCCCTGAGGTGGCAGCACCTTCCATAGATGCCGACTTAGAGAAAGGATGATCCTTTCTCTAAGGATGCCGATTTCACCCCGGAGTTGCCAGTTGCCACTCTATACCTACCATTATTACTATCCTCTTTGGTAGCCACTGTGATCATCACAGTGGCTACTAGGCGCGCGCCAACGTGTTTAAACGCGTCGCAAGCGCTTGCCGCAAACGCCTTTGATTTGTGTCCAAAAACCGACACGCAAGGCACCACAAACAAACTCACGCAAGCCAAGCCAAACGCCCTGTGGGCAATTCACATAACAAGAACCGATTCTACTTCGATTCAACGACACACGCTGTCCCGTTCAATTTCTACTTTGTAATATGGCACAATGGAATCTTCGTCTGAAGTCTGATTGTCAAACAAAACGAAAAAAAAAAAAACATTTTGAAAATTAAAAAAACAACTTCAATCCTCTTCAATCTCATCTCTTATCATTCTTACCTTTTTAAATTGCGACAGCAAGCAGCCTCCTATGATACGATAGGCACTGTTCACGATATGTGCGAGTATCTGTAAAATAAAGTACTTAATAAAATGTCACTTAAAATTCAGTAAAGTGTTCTTACAAGGTGTCAGATTAGGCCACCACCGCCTTGGCCAGCGTCAAAGCCTGCAATTCCTGCGAGAAAAGCTTATCTGGCTCAGGTCCTGCCATCATCCCCATCACAAACCGTTCTCGCAATGCTTCCTCGACATCTTTAAACCTGCAATAAGCTGTGAGACCACGCAGCCTTGAAGCCCACTGTGTATGGGTTTCACCCGGCTGTTGTACCGCATTGTAGAAATTATGTCGCTCGCTGAAACCGCAGCGCTTCGGTGTGAAGTGATCACCTAGCAGTTGGATTATTGTCTCATATGGTACCTCCTGCCAATCTTTTGGCAGTGTGAAATCTGCTATAAGCTTGTAGGTACCATTTGTGAGTGCGCTCAGCAATATTGCTCGTCGATTTGTTCCCGTTCTGTTGGTGGTGGAGCTTATATTGTTAGCTATGAACCATTGTGAAATACGACTTGTAAGTCTTCCAATTCTGCATGTTGTGATCAAACACCAATAAAATTCCAAAATGAGACATTTTGTAGTTGAGGGTAAGTCCTCATCGCCACTGATATATATCCAACGCTGGAGACAAGTAAAACGCTTGCTGGTCAATGATACACTGATTTATTGCAACATTTGTTAGTAGCGGGTGCAGCCGCATACAAGTCTGATTATATCTATTCACATTTAAAATATATAGTTATTTGGCAAGAAAACTATTTCACAATGAGCCATTCTATGAGCAATATTCTTAGTCTGAGGAATATTCAATTGGGTAAGTGAATTATAGGTTTCTAAATGTGATTTGAATACTTTTTGCTTATTAGGTATGCATACCTTATTATTTAACTTGTGGCTGAGGTGACCGCTTACCCTCATGCGGGCCGCATGCTGTTTACCACCTTAGTGGTATATTTCTTTTTTTTTAAATAAACAATATTATTATCTGTTGATGTGGGATGTACTTTAAAATACTGCTTCGACCATTACTGATCTTTTGTAGTGCCCTTTATTTAAATTTCCCTGTCCAGATTGGTTGCTTCAAGGAACTTCCAGATGTGCTGGGCAGAGAGCTGTTGTATCTCCTCTGGAAGCAGAATATGCTTTCCTATGTATATACTTCTTTTATACATGAGTGGTCCGCAGGAGCAGAGAATGTGCATGGCACTATCTACTTCTTCTTGGCAGAATCTGCACATCGCGGACTGGCTCATGTTCAGGGTAAATAGATGTTTCTTGAGTTTGCAGTGTCCTGTTAGTATTCTTGTCACAGCACTAGTTTTCTGTCTTTTGAGCTTGATGAGTCTTTGGAGAAATTTTTATTGTGACCATTTATTAGGGCTTTGGCATGTGTTTGTCCTGGTACAGATTTCCATAGTGCCTTTGCCATATGGTCACACTGAGTTTTTGATATAGTAGGCTCGTTGTTTGGTTATTCCACAAAAGGAATCCACTCCTGCCTGAGGGTTGTCAGCACCAGTCCTTGCAAGATCGTCTGCCATTTTATTTCTTTCTAGGCCTGAATGCCCTGGAATCCATCCAATCACACCTTTGTTAGATGCGCCAAGAGCATTTAGGTTATCCTTGCAGTTTTTCACTAGCCTTGAGTTTATCTCTAAGGACTCCAACGCTTGTAGCGCCACCTGGCTGTCGGAGTTGATGTAGATGTGTTGGTTTCTAAGCTTCCGACTTTGATCTCATCGCGTTTGTTAATCGCGAAGACTTCGGCCTGGAAGATAGAGGCCTCTTATCCAAGGTTGACGCTTAACCTATGTATGTAATAAACAATAAGAAACATACCTACTTACCAATAAGTACCTACTTATATGAATTTTAATAATAATGATAAAACTAAAGGTATTATAACGAAATTTGTTCTAGTGTTCGAGACATATCAAAAAAATCGCATGGTATTTGTGCAGACCATGGCTGAGCTGGCGACGCGAGCCACCAACGTAAAGTGCTTGGAAAGCGCAGGAGTGCTAGGTAAACTATAATTTAATATCTTATTTACACGTCTGGTGTTCCATTTAATTTCGTTGAAATCTCATGAGAGTGACATAAAAAACTTCATTTGGGGGTCAGATTTCGCTGCAGCAGCTGACTGTACGTAGATAGATACATAATTTCGTTAAAGTTCAAGTTTGGCAATATACCCAACCTCAGTCTCATGATTTCCAGGACGCAACTGATTGATTGTGGTTCACAATCAGAATTCAAAGGACCTAATTTGAAATAAGTACAAAACAACGCGGACGCCTAGTGATAATCAGAGCATAGGTTCGGGATGTTCAAAACCTAAAAAATATATTGTTGACCAAATACTCGCCCTCAATTTTTTGTTGTGTTTTGCCGTACCTAATATTGTGATTCTCGTAGAGCTCCTACGTCCGTTGCTGTGTGATGCCTGCAGCACGGTCCGCCAGTGCGCCGTGGTGGCGGCGGCGCGGCTTTGCGAACACGATGAGGGCGTTGCTCGCCAAGTGCTCAATGGGGGCATGCTTACCATCACATGGACAAATCTCGACAAATATAACGTAAGTATGTACCTATATAAAAATTAAAAAAAAAACAACACCAGACTTTAATTTATTTTTAAACTTTTTAGTTTTTGCTTTTACTTTGTTGACCAAAGCACAGATATTATAATACTTAACAGTAACCAAAGTCAACATAGGAGAGTATAAAGTAGTAAGTAAGTAATTATTAAGTTTGTAGATAAATACGAAATGCTATATTTGTCTGTTACAGGTTTACTATAAAAGATCAGCGCTATATTTAATGAGATCTGTCGTAAAGTGAGCAACAAAATGTTTTAATGATCTTATAATTACTTAATTTAATTTTAAATATTTAGTCATTCATCCATAATAACCCGTGCTAATATTATAAAAGCGGCTGTAACTTAGTCTGTTTATTTGTTACATATTCAAATGAAAAAACCGCTGAACCGATTTAGATTTCATTTGGTATAATATGAAGATGGTTTGAAAACCGAGAAAGGGATAGTTTTTATCATAGACATCAGTTTGGAAACGGGAATAACGAAAAAAGTGTGGTAAATTTAATGTCGTGGACCTATATCACAGTACAGAATACAAATTCTTTTGGTTGTAGACATAATGAAGACCTGGCCGGGGCGGTAGTTCGTCTTGGTGCATTAAAATATATCATGTCGTGTTTAGAAGACTGCGATACTCAGGTACACTCTTACAATTCCACGTTTGATTATAACTCAATGACAGGAAAACCACTTTTATATGTCTTGGTATATTGATTGCATAACGTATGAAATTTCACATGAACAAGTAGTCACTTAAAGTCAGTTAGCCGTATTAGATAGCTATAAACATCTAGTAATGTTAGTAGATGTACAAAGTAACTAAAGTAGAACGAACGGCTGGCTGCCAACGCACTGTCATCATTCTGTCTTACTTACATATAGTATTCTAATGGCGGCTCTACGATCGCAAAGTAGACCGATATGAATTTGCATTAAAATTTAGACCTTTTTTTTGACATACAGTAGACAAACAAGCAAGCGGGCCACCTGATGGAAAGCGGTCACCGCCGTCTATGGACATCAGTAACACCAGGGGCGCTACCAACGCGTTGTCCACCAAGGAAGTTGGAGGAAAGGAAGGAGGAAGGGAAGGGAAAGAAGGAGGGGGATAGGGAAGGAGTTAGGCTTCCGAATCTCTCACTCACCGAACGAAACGTATTGCTGCTTCAAGTCGATTTTTTGTGAGAAGGTGGGTGGTACTTCCCCGGTCGAGCTAGCCCATTTCGTAATAATTGCTCTAAATCCTTAACCTTGTTACAATTAAAACGACTTTTTAGATCGATTTATCTTGTATATAAGTATGTATTCATTTTATTTCAATTTATTGCACTTAGGTACTTGTATGAGTTGTATCATACATTTTTACGTAATTTACGCCGCGCCGCATCATTTTGCTTACACGACGCCATTGTAAACCTACTTTATAATTAATAAATCAGTGTACGTCTATCACCCGTAACGAACGGTCTTTCATTTTATCATATATAGAGTGTGGGGAACACCCCCTACATTATTTTGGTCCTTCGAACATTTTTGGATTTATTATCAGGACTTTCGACCTATCGTGTGACCTTTCGCGCCGGTTGGTCAAAAATATCAGGACCTCGTGCGAAAAAGTGTCAAGTGACTGTCACGTTGTGTGCCGCGTGTGTACGGTGTACAGTGCGACAAATTATCATAAACTTTATCATTGACTATTAATTATCATAATTATCATCATCATCAGAGAGAGTGTGATTGATACTCTCGCTGTTATTTTTTTTTTGGATCATCGAGCAACGAGTTGTGGCGTAACATCTGCAAGGGTGGTACACTCCTTCGGGTTTATCAAGTAAGACTGTTCCTTATTATCATTTATCATCATGGAGAGTATTTTAGCTCAGCAAAGTGCGTTGTTAGATTCCATAAAAACTATCAGAACTAACTTTATGAAGGATTCCTCAAGTAGGAAAACACCGGAGTACTTAGAGCAAAGGATAAAAAAGCTAGACAACCTCTGGACAGACTTTGAGAAAAATCACCTGGTGTTGATTACGCAGGAGATTAAAAGTGGCGATTATTTTACAGAAAACATATATCAAAAGACAAAAGAGCTGTATCAGGCAATTCGAGATGCCTTGTCTACATACCAAAACCCGCAGGCAAAAACTACTGATACTATTATAACCGGTAAGGTAGACGAAATGTTATCAAAACAGAGGACAAATTTTAGGGCTTTTAGGCGACTAATAAACAGCATTAATGTAGAAGAGATTTCTGAAAAGTGGGAGTTAGAGGACGAGCTTCGTAACTTGAAGTCTCGTTGGGATATCATAGACAGACTGCACCTAGAAATAGACGACATTCTACAGGACAGTGATTCATCGTACGGCGACGAATTTCTCTATCATGAGGAACAATACAAGTTGTTGAAACGAGCATTAAACAGGAAGTTGTCATCGACAGTTCATACTCAGCATTCGACTCCACAACTTGACATTCCTGTTTTCACCGGGAAGTTCACTCAGTGGCCTACTTTTTTTGATCTTTATAGTGAAGCCATTCACAATAACGTTTGTCTTACCAATACTCAGAAAATGCAGCACCTGAAAGGGAAGGTTAGGGGCGAAGCGGAGCGGTTGATATCACATCTGACTATAACATCAGAAAACTACATTTCAGCATGGGATATTTTGGTACATAGGTTCAGCAACAAGCAGCGACTATTCAACAATCAACTAGACATCCTCTGGAATCAACCATCAGTTCAGAAGCAATGTTACTTCGAGCTCAAGCGTTTGCATGATATATCAGTGGAATGTATCCACGCGATACATAACCTTGGGGTCGACACAAATACTTGGGACCCTATACTTGTTTACCTTATTTCGAAAAAATTGGACTCGGAAACCCTAAATGATTACAAAGCAGCACGAAAGGCTCCACGTGAGTTGCCGGAGTTGGATGAATTTATCACGTTCCTAGACGGAAAATTTACGGCTCTAGAACCCATGCACACGAAAGAACGAGAAAACTTATCAGTATCATCGAAACAAGCAACCAATATTCGTTCATCGTCAGGTTCAGCGCCCCCTCTGACAAAGAATTCCCAACGTGCAAGGTATCAAAACAACATTTATCACACTCGTGCATCAAAATGTCCAGTTTGCAATTATAATCATGACCTCTATCAATGCAGGAAATTCATTAGCATGTCACATGAAGCTAAATTAAAGGCTATTGCGAAAAACAATGTGTGCAAAAATTGCTTATACCGACATTATGACAATCGCTGCATGTCCGACAAACGTTGTAAAGAATGCAACGGTGATCATAATACGTTACTACATGACGCATTTAACAAAGCTTCTTCGCCTGGTGCGACTCGTCGCCCTCCGTCAACCGAGGCGACAGAAAATATCAAACAACATAGCGTTCATCATGTGTCGGCGGATGATGAAGAGATTTTGTTGACAACGGTTTTACTAAAAGTTTTATCAGCTGATGGGACCTACATTACACTACGTGCGCTCCTGGACCAGGGATCGCAAATCTCTTTGATCTCAGAGAATGCCGCGCAAACACTCGGGCTTCGTCGACAAAAATATCATGCGTCAGTATCCGGAATAGGAGACGGCGCTAAACAAAGCAAGGGCATGGTTAAGTTAGAATGCCAGTCGATATACGGAGACTATAATATCTCTACTCAAGCACTAATCATATCAAAGGTTATTAATAATCTACCGAATAGTTCATTTAGGAAACGTTCTTGGCCACATTTACAGCATGTTAACCTCGCAGACCCGGACTATAATCTGTCCCGACCCATCGATATACTGTTAGATGCCAGCGTATATTCGGAGATCATCATGAACGGCCTTGTAAAGGGCCCGTCTCAATCACCAATTGCCCAACAAACTCGACTAGGCTGGATTTTGTCTGGTAACGTTAAGACCTTCAACTGTCATGTTGTTATCAACGATCTATCAGAAATATCAAAATATTGGGACATCGAGGACATAACTACACTATCAAATATGTCTAGCGGGGAGCAATACTGCGAAGACTTCTATCAATCAACAACCAATCGTCTCATAAATGGCATGTATGAGGTAGGATTACCCATGAAACCTGGATTCGAAGAAAACCTTGGAGCTTCCAGACCGAAGGCATTAGCTCAATTCTATCAACTCGAGCGCAAAATGGCTAATAACGATACATTTGCAGCAAAATATAAGCAGTTCATGGCGGAATATCAAGATCTAGGTCAAATGATCCCGGCCGCAGCCAGCGACGTAACTACTTGTTACCTGCCACACCATGGCGTCCTGAAAGCGGAGTCAACAACGACGGATCTGCGCGTTGTGTTCAATGCGTCAGCTGTGACCTCCAAAGGCTGCAGTTTAAACGACTTGATGGAACGTGGACCAAACCTACAGGCTGATATACAGAGCCTTATCATTACATGGAGACAATATAACTATGTTATGACCGCCGACATAGAAAAGATGTTTCGTAGGATTTATATCAGTAAGGAATATCAACCCTTACAATCTGTTTTATGGAGATCGAATGTGGACGACTTAATACAACACTACCACCTCACCTCTGTAACATACGGCTTTAAAGCAGCACCATACTTGGCTATGAGGACTCTGAGGCAGCTAGCTGTTGACGACGCGGAGAAATACCCCCTGGGTTCTGTGGCTTTATCAAACAACTTTTATATGGATGACTACTTGGGAGGTGATAACTCATTAGAGCAAGCCAAACAGATTCAAACGCAGCTTATCAATATTTTACGCGGTGCCGGTATGAATATTCGGAAATGGTCCAGTAACGAGGAAGAACTCGTCAAGGATTTATCATCTGACAAAATAAATAGTCCGTTCGAATTTCGTTGCTCAGAGTCTAGGAAAACTCTCGGGCTCAAATGGAATCCATCAACAGATACGTTCGTATTCAGCAATGTCTTTGAAAAATGCAGTGACGACAGTTGCCCTACTAAAAGACAACTATTATCAAATATGTCAAAGGTATATGACCCTATCGGATGGATTTCACCTATCACTATTAGGGTGAAACTCTTGTTCCAAAAATCATGGGCCTTGAATTTATCATGGGACGACACTCTACCACCGGAAGTCATACAGGAATGGCTCGAACTACGCCAGGATTTTAAACAAATTAACCAGATCAAAATACCACGTCATTTGGGTAACATTGAAAAAAAATATCACTTGCACGGCTATTGTGATGCGTCAGAAAAAGCATACGCTTGTGCCATTTATTGTGTTACGAAAGATAAAGGTGAACACACATCAAGATTAGTTGCAGCAAAAACAAAATTAGCTCCGCAAAATAAAACTGTATCACTTCCTCGCCTTGAGCTCTGTGGAGCTCTGTTATTATCACAATTGGTAAAAAAGGTGTTGGGCTCTCTACCAACTCATAACGTTGTCTTACACGCATGGACAGATTCCATGGTTGTTCTTGGTTGGATCCATGGTGATCAATCTAGATGGAAGCAATTTGTAGCTAACAGGGTCCAACAAATCAAGGATGTGATTCCGGCTGCACAGTGGAATCATGTCACGTCGGAAGACAACCCTGCCGACTGTGCCACTAGAGGCATATCAATGAATCAATTATTAGAGTATCGTTTGTGGTGGCAAGGACCAACATGGCTCGACACAATCGAACCCGAAAATATACCTGTCGGCAGTACGTATCAAGAGCCAACTATCGAAAGTAAAAAATCCAGTGTGTCCGCAGCCTTATGTTTCAATCAAGAGGCTATGATAATTGAATTATTAAATAAAAGTAATTCACTTACGTTCATTGCGAGAACAATTGCATGGGTGTTGCGTTTCATCGCTCGAACTCGAGGTCGCGACGCTGCCGCGGTAAACACCAAATCAGCAACTTTGTTATCAAGCGAATTGAATACCGCTTATAATTATATTATAATTGCTATGCAATCATATGAATTCGCCGATGATTTGAACGACATCAAAACTAAAGGTCATGTTAGCAAATCTAGCAAGCTAGCAAGCTTCAATCCCTTTATCGATGATCAAGGCTTACTTAGAGTAGGGGGTAGACTGAGCAACGCTAACATTAGCTGGACAACAAAACACCCTATCATATTATCCAAACACAGCCGCCTCACCGAACTTATTATTAAGCAGGCGCACGCTACAACACTACACGGCGGGGCTAGGCTTACTTTATCATTTATTAGAGAAAAGTACTGGATCATCAGTGGAATGCGTACTGTAAAAGGTCAATTAAGGAAATGTGTCAGATGTCGCAGATTCAGTCAAAATAAATATCAACCAATCATGGCCGACTTACCACAGCCAAGAGTCGTGCCCTCCAGGCCATTTACTCATGTCGGTGTTGATTTCACTGGACACGTTGAGTTAAAGTCGAACAAAGGACGCGGCATACGTACCTCAAGGGGTTACATAGCAGTTTTCGTATGTTTCGCAACGAAGGCGGTGCACTTGGAACTTGTATCAGACTTAAGCACCCCTTCGTTCCTAGCCGCGTTTCAGCGGTTCTGCTCTCGACGAGGCGTTCCAAAGGACGTGTACAGCGATAATGGAACGAACTTCGTGGGAGCCAACAAGGCTCTGAAAATGGAGTATCAAGCGATTTTATCTACTATCAACAAGGACTTCTTTAACAGTATCGCGGAATTAGATATTTCGTGGCATTTTAATGCCCCAGCATACCCAAGTGCGGGAGGACTATGGGAGGCAGCGGTCAAAAGCCTGAAATACCACATCAAGAGAGTGCTTGGAGAACAGCATTTGACGTACGAGGAATTTACGACCCTTTTATATCAGATCGAAGCATGCTTAAATTCCAGGCCTCTGTCTGCCTTGACTGAGAACCCCGATGAACCAGTTTTGACACCGGGACATTTCTTGATCGGGAGTTCGTTAGTATCAAGGCCGCAACCGGATCCAGATAGTATCAGCTTACCAAAAAGATGGCAATTAGTTCAATCCATGAACAAACAATTTTGGAAGCGGTGGTCGGCAGAATATCTGCAGCAGCTCCAAGCCCGATCGAAATGGAGAACATCAAACAAAAATATTGAAGTCGATGACTTGGTTCTCGTGAAGGAGGATAACTTGCCTCCTGGAAAGTGGGCTATGGGACGAGTGCTAGAAGTGCACCCAGGTAAAGACGGACAAGTAAGGGTTGTATCACTCAAAACTAAAAACAATATTATCAAACGACCCGTCATCAAACTAGTCCCTTTGCTAGAAGCCGAAATATCACAACCTGAAATCAAAGAGGAGGAGGATGAATCTCCAAATGAAACAACAACTGCGGCACCTCTACGTCCTAGCACGCGACGAGGAGGCAACAGACTTCAAAATTTCTTCGCATTCGTCTTCCTGTGTCTATCACTTCTCGTTTCACCTAGTCTACAACAAGGGTATAATATCACACAAATAACTGATGAACAGGGATTATATTTCGATAGGGTGTCGCTGCTCCAGAGTATACGAGATGACTGGAAAATTGTTATCTATTACAACATGAGTGACTACTGGCAAAACATTAACAACATTCATACGCACTTATCATACCTGAAAGAAACTTATGTATATACCTCGAAAACCAATAAACAGCATGACAGCATTCTTTTGCAATTGGAGCACGAACTTGAGGAAATTGATCATTATAATAATATTTTAACCGGGAATTTGAACAGAAGGCAGAAAAGAGGACTGATTAACGGCATTGGCTATGTTGCAAATGCTCTGTTTGGTGTCTTAGACGAGAGATTTGCCGAACAGTATCAAAAGGATATTCAGCAGATTCAACTCAATGAAAACCACTTGCAAAAGCTCATTCATAACCAAACAATCGTCATGGAAGCCGAGTCGAATATATTAAAAAGACATGAAGATATCATGAATAAGCATTTCGCTCTCTTCGAACAACATTTGAATAGCTTAACGCTGGAAGCCCAACGCATCGAGACAGACACGGCCAATGGCATCTACTTTTCATTGTCGTCTTTATCAACTCACATCATCATAACCAAAATCAGAAGCATTCAACAATCATTAATTGACACGGTGACCGATATCCATCAAGGTCACATCAGCACACACATATTACCGCCTGAACAGTTGCAACGGCAAATAAATATAATTTCTGGACGGATACCTGACGATGTCGTTCTTCCAATAGATATATCGGATGTCATGCAATTATATAAACTTTTACGGAGCTCTGCGAGAATCATTGATAAGTTCCTTATCATCGAAGTTAAGGTGCCACTATTAGGAAACGACATTTACCAATTAGACAAAATTATCAGCGTGCCACAGAAAAGTGATCAGAGGAGCTACAGAATTTCCACAACCTTTCCGTACATTGCATTTAATATCAAAAGAAACGCAGTGTTATTCTTATCAGAATTAGATCTCTCGACATGCCTACATGCCTCTGCTGAGAAGTTATTATGCTCATTAGATAAACCCGTGTATGACATAAACATAAAACAATCTATATGCAACATAAAAATTATCAATAGTGACTCGAGTTTATCAACATGTACTTCAGAAGTATCAAGTTGCCGGGAGAGCTGGGTCAAGTTACACGCCGATAACACCTGGCTGTTCGCGTGCTGTGGAGAATGCGCAGTTCGCATAATTTGCCCAGACGGAGTGGCGTCAAAACAGCTGACCGACAATGGAATCTTATACCTTAATCATATGTGCTCTATGAAAGGCAATGACTTTACTATATTCGCTCACAACAATTACATCAATCGAATTAATATCAATGAAAAGATTAAGATTCCAGAGGTGTCTATGCTAAACAAATTAATCAATACGTCTGTTAGTTTATACAATATCACACAGCCTGAAGACGATTCTAAGTGGCGAGTACTCAACACGCAATTAACTGAGCTTAAGGAACAGTCGAGTGGTGAATTGACCATTCACGACGTACACCACTACATACTGGGATAAATCATTGCCGGTATTCTAACGGCAGTGGCTGGATTTATCATATACCGGCAGCTGAAGTCAAGGTGTCTCCGGATCTCCAGGGCGGAGGCTTCGTCCGCGCCCACTGCGCACGAGCTGCAGCAGGCCACGAAGCCTGCCACGACGGCTGATTGTGCAAGTGAAGTGAAAGATAATTGTGCTAGTGAAGTGAAGGTGAATGTGCGGGACATTCAGAGTGTTCCGAGCGAATTACGCGCGTCGAAGATTAGCATAGACAAGGGGACCTCTCCAATGGTTAGTCGCGCGATTAGATTCGAGGTTCCCCACGTGTGACTATAATTTAGAATCAATCGCGATATCGTTTTAGATTTTAGGAAACTTTGTTATCACCTTGTCTCATCTCACTCATCTCTTTATCATTATCAACTATGATTATATTCAAACTCATTTTATGTAGTCCTCCTCTCAGCATCTCATCTCCCTGTTAATTCATTTCTTCTTGAGAGGCAGGATGTATGAGTTGTATCATACATTTTTACGTAATTTACGCCGCGCCGCATCATTTTGCTTACACGACGCTATTGTAAACCTACTTTATAATTAATAAATCAGTGTACATCTATCACCCGTAACGAACGGTCTTTCATTTTATCATAGCATTCCTATAGAGTGTGGGGAACAACCCCTACAGTACTCGATTGATATTGACATTAGATGTAAAAAGTGAGTGAGTCTGCATATTTCTTTTTCAGGTGAAACAAAATGCGGCGTGGGCGTTGGGATATATTGGGAAGCACAACGAACAATTAGCTGGATTGGTGGTAGACGCAGGAATATTGCCGCTTCTGGTATTAGCTTATCAGGAATCTGAAATGAGTTTGAAACAGGTATTTCGTAAGATAATAAACATAGATGCTTTCCTTTTTTAATTCAATTTCGACTTACATAAAATATTGTTCAAATCTGTCTACCGTGGTTGTCCAGTCAGCGGCATAAATAAATATATTGTCATTTTAGTACCTTGTCACTTTTGTATATTATGTAATTACTGAAGACTTGAACGAACCTGTTATAGTGACAAGGTAGGTACTAACTAAAGTGACAACATATTTATACCGCTGACTGTACATTGTTGTCATACTGTAGTGCTTAGTTCACCGATTGGCCGTCCCTCGGAGGACTCCTTCTTCATCGATGTAATGCTCGAATATGTGCTCGGTTTTCCTCATTCGCCGATGTAATATAGGCAGGGACTGACTCCGCTTATTCTTTTTAGGGTTTTGATTGGGGTTTCTGAAAGGGTTGCTACTTTAAGTTGATTAAAAACCAATAAGACTGGGTAACCCAACCGCTTGGGTAAGCATATTAAACGGAAACCCATTCAAGGGGTTTCCTAATAAATAACCCGAATAGTAGACAAGCATAACACAGCTTTATGAATTGGGAAACCCATTTCGAAGGGGTAACCCACGAATAACCCCTTCATAAGCGCTTACCGAAAAATCCTGTACACGCGAATTTTGCGTTTATACTATTAAGGTCCATGGTATTGCGCGCCTGCGCCCGCTTTACTTAGGCAGAGGAGATCTCTGAATGTCATGTAAAAATGTATCTTATTATCATGACGTAAGTCGTAAATGGCATGTAGCGAGCAGCGTGTAGTCCATGAAGAAGGTACTAAGAGGAGTTGTTACAATAGCTCGTTTGTAAGAACGACCTTGTAGCTGTCAGGACGTACGGGAGGATGTCTAAACACCCCCCCGCACCTATGTCGCACCTCGCACGACAGGCGACATCTAGCGGCTAATTGCAAAAACAGATAATTCAACGATTTTTGGCTGTGATTTTAGTTCAGATATTCGCGGGGGAGGATGAAGGGGGATATGTGTGACGAAAATCATTTTAAAAAGCGGAAACCCAAGTCATGAAAGGTTTTCCTCTTCAAGTTTGGTAAGCGGTTATTTCTTTGGATTTTGCTTAAATTTCCCAATCAAAGGGGTTACCCACAATACTAGGTAAGCTATTTAGTAAGGTTTCCCAATATTTAAGCTTACCTTTTATAAAGGTTTCCCTTTTTAAGGGTTTTGAAATTGTTTAATCAGTCCCTGAATATAGGTACATGGTACCTACAAGCTTAGTTGCTTAGTTAGGGACTAGATTACGTTGTGTGATTCGTCCAAGAATATTTATCATCATCATCATCATCATCTTAGTCACAAGAAGTCCACTGCTGGACATAGGTTTTTTTTTTTTTTTAACGGGGGGAAATCCTCATGGACTGCGTGCCGGACTCTTACCGACTAAAACCACCCCGGTGTCTCCTCGCACGTGCGCGCGGGGCCGCGGGAATCCAGATTCTTCCGCAGCCCCACACTAGTGCTGGCCGGTTCTGCCCGGGCCTCGTCTCCTGCACGGGGTAGTGAGGTGTTGAACTGCCCCGTGCATCGCCTCAGAGGCGCGCGCCGACACCCGCGCGCGCCTACGACTCGGGTCCATCAAATAGGGGGCGGGGACTTCCCCAAGTCCATCGCCCCTGGACCCATTCATGGGGGCCGGAAAAGGGCGTTGTCCGCCCTTCTCCTGCGCCCGGTGCGCCTTCTGCGGCCGGGAAAGGGAGTCAAGATCTCTCTCTCCCGTTCCGCAGTTTCCTTCTGCGACATCACGTTCTCACAGAAGGACACCACCGCGTCCCACGACTCTGCGCTACCGACCATCCTTCGCACTACGGCCGGCAGCGACAGCTGGACATAAGCCTCCCCCAACGCCTTTTGGTCTTTTGCATTTGGGGGGTTTTGCCAATACTCGCCACGCTTGGCAGGCAGGTTGGCGAGCGCAATTATGTTGGTAGTGCAAGTTAAGGAGAATGCTGCTGCCCATTCTTTTTTACTATAAGTGCTATAATCCGTCACCGTTGCCTATAGACGCTTGCAATACCGAGGGTATCACTCACGCGTTACCAACCCTCCCAACCCCCCCAAGTGGAACTCTGGAGACCTTAGGTACTCACCGGTAGGAACACAACATGGCCGAGACCAATGCTATTTGGCTACGATCTTCTGTTAGGTGGAGGTCCTTCCCCAGAAGGGCTGCTCCGATTTGAGCGGATTATCAGCTGTGCCCTACCTCCCTTAGTCGCCTTTTACGACACCCATGGGAAGAGAACGGTTGGTAATATTATAATCTGCTGTCACCACACGGCGTTTCCGTGGAAATTTCGGAATTTATTATAGACTAGATTTTTCCCGCGGCTTCGCTCGCGTTAATTTTATAACATAGATCTCGTTTGACAACAAAACAACCCATAGGGTGACTTGTGGCGCCATCTGTTGGCCGACACAGCGCCCTCGAGTAGAAAAAATATTTTCCCTTTGGAACGACATACTTTCACGGGATTAAAGGTAGCCTATGTTGGGCTCTGTAGATACCCCTAACAAACAATATGTATGTAAATTTTTATAATGATCGGCTGCTCAGTCAAGCCGTGAAGGATTAACAAACTTACAAAGTCAATTTCTCATTTATAATATTATTATTATTATATTATAGATAAACCTTCTTAAATCTTGAATCACCCTTTCTATTAAAAAAACCGCATCAAAATCCGTTGCGTAGTTTTAAAGATCTAAGTATACATGGGGACAGACAAACAGCGGAAGCGACTTCATTTTACACTATGTAAAGATAATTGCCACACAGTAGCATTCGGTTTCAAGTTACCCCCCAACCGAGAAATTGTCATTCAAATTACCTAAAGAAAAATACTTATTATACGACATACGGGTATGGTGGTAATTGTTGGCTCGGATCCGTGCCGGAATACTGTGTGACAAACCTTTAGAGAGAAAATATGATTCGTTTTTACCCTTAAAATTGTTCTCAGGTTTGCGCCGGTGCTCTGGTGGACCTCGCTCAACATAAACCCCAAGCAGTGGTAGACGCAGGCGCCATCTGTCACTTGGTACGAGGCCTTGAAAATCAGGATCCCGAACTGAAGGTGCTTATCTCACAATCATTATACTTACCAATCCATATAACTTGGCCATCTAAGTATTTAAACTTCGGAAAGCAAACAATTGAACCTAGGCAGTTGAAATTTGGCACAGAGGTATAATTTAACGGGACAGTGGAAGACAAACGAGTTTTAGTTAGTTTATAATATGATTAAAATATTTATCTAGCGTAGTACATTGTGCGCACTGGGCGCTGTCGCTGGCGCTCGCTCGGAGCTGGCCGAGGCGGTGGTGGCGGGCGGGGCCCTGCCGCCGGCGCTGCTGCACGCCGGCCACGACGCCTCGCCAGTGCGCCGCGCCGCCGCCTGCTTGCTCCGGGATATTGTGAAACACTCTGTTGATGCGAGTCCTTATTCATTTTCCTATGACTTATTTAGTATTTCTTGTATAGTACTTATTGGCACGTACCTACGTAGTAGTAAATAGTACGTTTAATTCTAGTAGTATTAGTCCATATTGTCCTCTTTCACGTTGAAAGTAACAAACGGATTGACATATTGTTTTTGGAGTTAGGCGTAATATCTGATTCCCACGGGCACGGGATAAAATAAAGTTTATAATTATTGACCACGCGTCGTATTGGCGTGAAGCCGCGGGTAACAGTTAGTACTAATATATACATTTACTTATAGTTGGCGCAACTAGTTGTAAATACTGGTGGTTGCGGACCATTGGTGAAGTTGCTGGCGGAATCGACGAGAGGTACTAGAGTGCCGGCATGCATGGCACTCGGCTTCATAGCCGGGCAATCAGACCAGTTGGCTATGGCCGTTATAGAGTCTAAGGTACATTTGCTAGGCATTATATTACACTAGCGAAACCCGCGCAACTTCGTTTGTGTGTATTTATGCACAGTAGCGACATCTACTTTATAAAGCCATTGACTATCAGACTTTTGACCAAATCCGACAGGATTCGCGTACCTACTTTTCGAAAAAAGTTTAGAAAACTTCTAAGGAGAGTGCATTGAGTGAAAAGGGGAAACCGTTTTCCTTTAAGTACTCTGTTATCTGAAATTGTTTACATCTATTTATAGCTCCAGAAAAATAAGTGATCATTCAAAACAAGCGTGACAAACAAGTCAGAAGTACAAGCGACATTGAACTTTAATGCTTGTACTAAACTAACGTACATAATGGCTTATACATAGAAGTTGTGTTGACCTTGAAGTTGTTTTGATTAAAGTTATTTGTAAACAAGTCACAAAAAGGCTAAAAAAAATGGGAACATTCGAGACTTATATCGAGGCAATAAATACCGCGACGTTAGCCGGTACCGGCACGTGCCCGGCCGCTTCTCTCCAATCCGTCCTTCCCCCAGTGTCGCCATAGGCCGAGGTTCGAGAGACCCCTCTGGGGCGCCCCTAGGCAGACACTGTAAATGTTGTTAGGCGGTGAGAGCCCTACGCCCCCGCAAAAGCCCGGTGTCTTAGCCAATGGCATCAGTATGCCTTTAGCTAATAGGATCACAAAAAAAAAGGCACAGGCAGTTCATTCTGAGCTTTCGGTGCGATAACTGCGAAGACTAATCAAGAGTAAGTTAACCTGCGACCTTTGCGATATCAACGGACTACTGACGACTCTGCGACTTGACAAAATACTGTGATTGGACCAACGACTTCAGCGAGCTACGGACTTCGATTCTTCGTGTGATTTGGCAACAGTGATTGTATCTGTGACCTGTTCATCACTACATAGTATAAAACAAAGTCGCTTTCTCTGTCCCTATGTCCCTTTGTATGCTTAAATCTTTAAAACTACGCAACGGATTTTGATGCCGTTTAATTTAATAGATAGAGTGATTCAAGAGGAAAGTTTTTAAGTATAATACATTCCAAAATTCCCACGGGAAAGCGGGATACACGCATACGAAGTTGCGCGGGTTTCGCTAGTCGCTCAATAAATTCATCTATCAAGTCAACGGTGTTTAATCCAAATCCCGACCCCAACGCTCGTAACAATAGTAAATAAAGAATAATTATATAGGGACAAATCACACAGATTGAGCTAGCCCCAAATTGTGTTATGGGATACTTAACTCAACGATACTATATTTTATAAAAAAACTAGTGAAACCCGCGCAACTTCGTTTGCCTGAATTTATTTATACATAGCAGTTCTATTATTCACGTTTCCGTGGAAATTTCATGATAAAAAGTACCCTATTTGTTATTCCAGCTTATAGTCTACCCGTGTACCAAATTTCATTAAAATCCGTTCAGTAGTTTTTTAGTTTTTCATGTGCATGGATATTATTTTTCATACTATTTTTCAAGGCGATTCCCGCTTTGGTTGAAATACTACAAAACGAGGGAGACGATGTGGAGCTTTGTGCAGCCGCATGTACACTCGGACATATCGCAAAGCATTCTCCGCAACATAGCCTCGCTGTAGCTGTTGCTAATGTCTTGCCCAGGCTACTTCAGGTCAGGAAAACTTAAACTTTACTGTAACCTTAGGGTCCATCTCCACGAGCGAAAGGATCGCGACGATAATATCGTCATGCCAATTAGAACGTGTCTCCACACGGCGATTTTAATTTGGATCGTCGTGATTCTCTCGCTTGTGGAGATGGTCCCTAACCTGTAAGCTTATTTACCTTGAACAGAGGACAAACCTAGAACTTCTTATTTTTAGTTGTACACAAATCCAAAATCATCACGAGAAGCTCATGGGCGGGCTTCATGCGCATTGAAGCAGGCACTTCAGTGCTGCCTCCACAGGCCGGCTCTGGAACCGTTGTTATATGCAGCACCAGCTTGTATACTCAAATATGTACTGGCACAATATGCAAAAGTAAGCGCCATTTTGAAAGGCAATTTTAAATTTGCACTTTTTTTAGAGTTGGTAGTATGACAGAAGTACTAATATGTATTCAGTAATGACTGCGCTGTGAGAAAAGTTTATGACTTAAATGCTAAGTACACTATTCACAAATCAATAAACGGGTCTGCCCCCTTACTCGTTAAAGATAATTCCGCACGATCGCCATTGGATTGTTAATTTAAGGTACTCTTTACAGCTAAACTAGCGCTAACTAAATGAAATCGGATTGTATGCTACCCAAATAGTTAGTAATATACAAAATTTCAATGGTACGAATTAGGATTTGTGTTAATTTTGCATTTGAAATTAAAATCGCGATTGCTATGCAGAGTAACCTAGCTGGTCAGGTTTGTTATTATTTGTATAGAATCTTTCAGCTATCGAGGTTGAGCGTCCCGGGACTCCCGGGTAATACACGTGTTGTATCATTATTCCCGTACCTGTGGGAATTTCTGGATAAAAACCCGTGTAATTCCAGATTAACATATCGCACATAAGATACTACATAGACGTAACTTACATTTTATCATTTTGCAGAAAATGCAATTTAAGATTTTTTTTACACGTTTGCAGTCATTGGCTGGAAACTATAAGGGCTAAAACGTTCCGATCAATTGGTTTATATAGCTCAATTATATCCTTTTAAAACAAAAAAAATCACAGAAAAAAAAATTTGTCACACTCACTAAAAAGCGTTTTTTTTTAAAGACTCCACCAGTTGCGTCACTGTTTCTTCAAAGGGAAGTAGCACACTTGAAAATAATACATATTTTAAATTGAATTCAAATTATTATAATGAAACAATTCTTATCTTTTATTGGTTTTATTTCAAAGTACTCGTCTACAAAAGACAAAAGCATGAAAAAATTTAACAGAAACTTATCAAACTTCAGAGTTGCCACCAGATGTGTCTTTGTAGCATGGATAATGCGTATTTTTGCACTTAATCCGTATAACAGTCGCAAGTAAAAATAACTTGTTAGCCTGCGATGATCACAAGTTTATAGCATAAATCCTTGTAGGCCAGTCATCTAAGCATTTAAGGTCGCAAATAATTACAAGGTTCTGATTTTTTGGCATGTTGTTAGGATAGATACCAATAGTGTACAAACAAGTTTGCAACCCCGAAAGACCAATGGGGCAATTCACGTAACGAGAACCGATTCTAGTTCGATTCAACGATACTCGCTGTCCCGTTCAATTCCTGTTTTGTATGAGTGAGACAGCGAGTGTCGTTGAGTCGAAGTGGAGTCGGTTCTTGTTACGTGAATTGCCCCACTGTGCTAACTTTGTGGTGCTCGAAAAACCTTGACTTTTTTGCTTATAACTTCTAAAAATGCTTTCTACGGAAAAGTCATCTATGACATATATAAAGAAGACAAAATTAACGACAATTTGAGCCCAATCGAAGCTCTATTAACCTCATAGGAGCCAAGCTATAGAACTTAGAAGGTGATCCATTTTTCTCGAAAACTGCAATTTTAGGTTTTACTTACGTATTTCTCAAAATATTTGCAAATCTACTTGCCCTATGAAGAAAGGTCACTAAATATTCTGTAGTACGTTTATTTAGCTTTTATTTGAGCCCAAAAAAAAGTCTGTGAGACTTATAGTTCACTTAACAATCTCAAAAAACACAGGAAGAACAACAATAACTCAACATACAGTTACGTTATTGTTTCTCCAATAAACAAATACAACAATGGCATAACTTACAGTTACGACGAACTATGTCCAAGCGACGTCCACACTTAACTTAACGGGGCCCCCGGCACAACTGACAGATCAGACACCGTCGCACCAATTATAGTACAAATTCACGGTAATGCTACGGAGACAACTCGCGCCATCTTCCGCAAAATGAAGGAATTGATTATGCGTCTTTGTTTCCTCTTAAAATGTCGCACTTTAAAAATATAATGGCGCTCTTAAGTCATTTTCGTGATTTTTGAAGTTACGTCTATGTAGCATCTTATGTGCGATATATTAAATGTAATGCGAAACTGCATTCAAATCGGATAAGCAGTTTCAGAGATTAGCGCGCACAAACAAAAATTATAAAAATCATTGTTTTGGCTTCTATTAAGTTGTTAAAGACCCCCTATAATAGTTTCCATGTACAGACAGCGACCAGTAAAGATTTTTTTATTACGTAATATTTTTTAAAATTTTTGCTTGCAGATATTGCCTAATGATGCTAGAGCGCGAAGGTTATTTGTGACAACTGGGGCATTAAAAAGGATACAGGAAATTAATACGGTCCCAGGCACTTCGTTGAAAGAATACGTTAATATAATAAATAGTTGTTTTCCAGAGGAAATTGTCAAGTATACAACATTTTATTTCTTTTAAAATACGCTGTTTTAATATAAACTAATGAAAAATGTTTTATTTTCCAGATATTACACACCTGGCTATTCCGATGCTTTACTAGATAGAGTAGAAGCTTACAAACCACACGTAAAATAGGCAAATAAACATCTTCCAGTGTGAAAAATTACTTTTCTTTTGCTAATGTCCAGATAGTTTGTAAAATTTGTACTGTTCTTCCACCTATGTTCGATTTTTCAATAACTGCAGATTGTCCGATAACTCTGAAACTATTTTAACTTTAATTGCAACTATTATCGAAAGTATCTAATAATATTTTTTTTACATCGGACGTAACCCAGTTATTGTCAACGGATCCTGTAAGTCTTTTTTTGGTGATATGAAAAATAATTTTGTGGACTATAGGACTATAGGTTTATATGGATCTCATATATTTGCTGCCATGTTCGTATTTGGATACTTACTTAAATCCATTACTTGCCAGGAGATTCAAAACACGAATGCCTTGAGTTTCAAGCTCAATAAAATGTTCTTGTTTTATATGCAATATTTCCATTTCCATGAGATATTTTTCCAAGTCACTAATATTTGTTTCAGATAGGCCCTAGAATTAATTTGTAACTACACATTAGGTTTACCTACATTGTTCCACTATTAAGATTATAAGTTCGATTTAGTTAAGGACTGTCATGTCATGGTATACGGATTTTCGTAGCTATTTTTCCTATCTTACAATATCGCGTTGAATAATTTTAAGATGTCTTGTTTAGAGATGTGGAGATAACCACTTTTATCGATAAGCGAATTTTTCTCATCACTAGAGACCTGCCCCACAGCGGATGTGCCAATGCGCATAGGATTTTTAGCACCAACTTGAGTTCGTGATCATTGTAGTTTATGATCGGGATTGAAAAGTGCGATATCGTGTCTTCTCTAGATATAAAAACTTTCTTCTAGGCGTTTTGCCCATAGACCTAGCAGCATAATGCGCTCTACCTCTAACGCTGCTCATCGTACCTAACGTAAAGCCCTGTATTCACTTTGCTTAGTTCGATTGCGAGTGGCCATGTCCCGCGCGCCCTCGCTTCCTCCTCACTCGCAGCGTGCACGTGACCAGAGTACTTACTGAAATAGACCTTTCTCGGCGATAAATACCTATAAGCAGAATTGGACATTACTCGCACTACGCACCTGCAGTTCATCGTCGATCACTCGCAATCGCACTAAGTAAAGTGAATACGGGGCTTAAGACGAACATAATAAAAGGCTAAGGTAGTTCGTTAGGAAGCTTTTCAAAGTCAAAGTCTAGGTCAACAATATAAATGACGTGTACGAAAAAGAATATCCCAACGTACCTGTAACTTGCAAGAAATTGTTCCTGTAGTTTCCAGTTGACTTAGTAAAATATATTGGACAGACATGTTGACGACCAGGCAGTCGGATCACAGTGTTGGGACCTTATTACGGTCAGTGTAATTTTATAGGTACGTCTATCAAACTAGGCTATGAATGTGGTCAAAAGATAACTGAAACATCCGGTACAGTAATAAATGCAAATTTATTTCATGATAATCGAAAACAAACGATCACTAGGTAAAGAAATGGCCAAAGAAACCCAGCTCCAAAAAATTGCACTATACATTCGTGCATTCGTTTGAAAAAAGCTAGTACTGATAAAAATTTAACTGATTTTTGTAAGGCGGCACGGGTTCACGATATGTGAGAGTACCTGCAAAACAAAAGTGTTATTATAATAAAATTTCACATAAAATTAAGAAAGTGTTCTTACAAGTTTCAGTCAGATTAGGTTATATCTTCAAAAATATCTAGATATATGCTTGTCAGTTTTGATCATCACATTTTGAAAACTAAAAATCAAATCTCATAATTATCTTACCTTTTAAATTGCGACAGCCCCTATGATGACGCTCGTCACTGTTCACGATGTGTGGTACCTGTAAAACAATGATAATGTAATAATATGTCACATAAAATACAGTAAAGTGTTCTTACAAGGTGTCAGATTAGGTTATATCTTCAAAAATATCTAGATATATGCTTGTCAGTTTGATCATCACATTTTGAAAACTTAAATTATTTATTAATTCTGCAAAATTACTACCAAGATATTGTAGTGCCCCAACAGGGTTCCATACAAGCACATTAATGGATAAAACTTATTAAATGAATATAACCGGAAACAATAAAATATTTATATAAGTTTAAAAAACAAATCTCTTAACTATATTACCTTTTAAATTGCGACAGCTCCTATGAAGCCTTGAAGATACACCTACAATCAATAAAATACTGTTAGATTCCTTTGCTCGAAAACAAGAAAATAAATTATATTCAAATAGCATATCAGTTGTTACCATACCATAGTTTCCCCACGGTTTTGTGAGACAGGGATAACTTAGTATTCATCATAAAGTACAGCAAATTATTCAAACGAGGTTATTTTAAGAACACTTCAATCATATAGTTCTAATTAATTTGTATGTACATACCTATAATGAAATCCAATTGTACTTCATGTTTAGATGTATGGACCTAAAACCAAACAAATAAAATGAAACATTCTTACATCAAAATGTTTTATTAGTTAATAATATTTGGAAAATCAGGTGTTACCATACCATATTTTTCCCCATGGCTTTGTGAGACAGGGATAACTAATATTATCATCATAGTAATATAAAAATGATCTACGTGGAATTCCCTTCTAATGTCAGTTTTCAACTAGCTCTAACGCAGTCCCCTTACTAGTAGTAATTAGTAAAAGTTTTACCTCTGGGATACCGACATTGAAAATCGATATTAGATGAATAATAAAAAACGCTACTATTAGCGTTTTTTATTATTATTATAACACTAAGGTGGTCAACAAGCATTTGTAAGCAGTCACAGCACCCTATAGACGCTTGCAATACCGGGGGTATCACTAGCGCGTTGCCGACGCTATAAAAAGTGAAGCTCTCTAACTCACCGTATGAACACAGAATGGCAGCAACCAATGCTATGTGGCTACGATCTTAAATTATACTATACTATTCTTTCTTTAAAATATTGTTGTCAAATGTGCAAAGCAGATTCTATTTTATCACTTTCACTATTTTTAATGCCTTAATAATAAAATTTGTTTATAGGAACATTCAGAAATTTGTTCTTACCGAAAACTGGAATGATCAAATCTATCCTATATGATATTCTATAAATTTGTATTGTTGTAGTACCCCAAAATTTTTCACATCAGCCACCTGGAAATAGAAATACTATATTAAAATAATATACAAATGTTGACTAATTTTGTATTATTCTTTAAAATTGGTCAGATAAATCAATCAACATTATATTCAGACTGGGGCGATATTAAAATCATCATGTTATGTTATATTATATTTGTTATATGAAGTAATTGTACAATACTTACGATCAATCAATTATGTATTCCTTGTAATAATTAATTAATCCAAGTTTTTGACTGTGCTATTACTTTCAGCTTAATCTGTAACAAAAATATTAACTTTAGTTTTAAGCTTAATTGCAAAACAAATTGTATTATTATATTGAGAAATCAGAAACTATCAATCATCAGAAATCAGATAGGGGCGATACTGAAAGTCATCACGAGGAGATGGATGTGCGGGAGACAACTGTGAAATGTTAATTGTTGTTATTCCTATTTGTATTGTTTGAATATCACGGTGCCATACTTACCGTAATACTGTGTATAATAAATGAATAAATAAATCACACTTGAAAAATAATTGTATGGGATAGGCCACATTAAGGGCACTTAATATGCACTAACGGACTAACCGCTAATTTTACATAACACAGCATAAACTTACCAATTTGTATGATGCTTCAGCTTTCATTGTATCTAAAAAAATGTGATAAATATTAGTGATTCATTCAAACTACAATAATAAATATTATAAGTTATTTTTTGTTTATCAGAATTGATCAATCATCAGAATATCAGCTAGGGGCGATACTATCAGTCATCATAGTAAAAAGTCAGCAGTTGTAATAATGCTTCTACTAATAACACTTAAATTAATTAAAAAGGGAAACCATCCTCCTCTAACTCTCCATACATTTTATAATATAACACTCTTCAATAGCAATGGGGGTTTAAAAATATTTTGTAAATTAAATTTGCTTTACCTACATTTCTTTTGTGGTAATCAATTATTTACCTTTTATTATTTTCTCATCTTCTGCAAGTTAATCTTGACACTGCTTATTCTCATCCAAAAGTGCTCTGCTTACTGTTAACAATAACATAATAATTATAATAAGTAAAAGTATTACAATAACAAATTAATGAAATTGTAGGTCGCTGTGACTAAATGTAACACTCAACCCTTGGAGATTTGGCTATAGAAACCCCGCCTCTTACACAGAGTATATTAATGTACCTAACATTAGTCATGTATGCTTGATAATCTAAAGCACACATCGGCTTTGATAGGGTATAACATAAAAAGTTGAATTTTTGAAATGTTATTTTTTATTTTTTATTGAAAATTAAAAATACAGATTCTAAATTTTATCATGTACACAAGTGGTAAGAAATTATGTTCGATAGATTTTTTATTTGTATCAGCTAAGGCACACATTACATACAAAGAATATACAAACAACCACATAAACAAAGAGTAACGTTAACTAAGCGTCTGCAACATATATTTGACTGTAAAGCCGCTCTCTCACGGGTCTGCAAGCAAGCGGCAACCGCGCTCGGTATGCGTGCAACATGTCGATCGGTTGCTGCGCCATCCATACCTTTTATATCTCGCTCGCACACGGGTCGGTGTGACATCAGCGCGATGCGGTATGCGTTCGACATGCGGCCATTGCAACATCATCATCCAGTCGAAGAAGCTCGGCATTTGCAGACCGCGTGCCGATTGTGTTTCCCGCGCAAAATGGTAGAACGTGATTTCAACGAGGCTGACTAGCTCTATAAAAGAAGTTCATGACATAATATACATTGACTTGAATTTTTCGTCATTTTCCTGCAATTCTTTTGCTGCTACAAATAATCTACTAATGTAGTTGCGTTTAATATATGGGTGCACCCAATTTTTTTTTTTATTTCATTCGCAAATAATTGTATATTACAACAATATCTTCATCGCTTGATGAATCACAAGACAACATGTTTGCTCGTCGACTCTTCACAACACAATAAAGAAAATGCAGTAGCATGCAGACGCCGTGTGCGAGACTAGCGTAAAGCATTTGTTGCATACACACCGCACCGAAACCTTGCCGATGAAAATTGTGTGCGTGTGCCTCAGTGATACAAATGGGTAATAGCTCAGTGTGCTGATTGATGTTTTAATTTGGATACCATTTGCGGAAATTGTAATTTTCCATAAATGAAACAATTTAAAATAACTTTAGGATCTGATCTTTAAATAAACACTTACCTAAAGATCAACGAGCAGAATTTGTAGCCTTGCACTGCTTTGATCTAAAAAAGACAAACTCTTATTAAATAATTTGTAATAACTTTAAAGCATTTCTTTAACAGATTTAATAATCAGTTTAGTGGTAAATTTGAAATCATTTCAATCATACGAACGAGACTATAAATAAAATCATCATAATAAAATAATTATAGTTCAGAACAAAGAAAATGATTAACACGGGTCTTTTGCCCAGCAGCCTGGTTTAGATAAATTATCTCACCTATTTATATTACAATATCTCCATTTTCCTGGCTCTAGGAAGACTCTGGCCCATTTTTTTGACTGTTGATTTTTCCAAGGGTAACCTGGTACCAAAAATAAAGAGATTAGCAATGCATATTTAGCCACCCAGTCAGTCCTAAAACTTACAATATATGTATGCAGTGGGTTTATCTTCACATTAAATTTATGTTACACTCAACCCTTAGAGATTAGGTTAGAAGAACCTCGCCTCTTACACAGAGTGTAATAATGTTCCTAATCATTAGTCATGAATGCTAGATGGTTTAAGCACACATCGGCTTTGATAGGGTCTCATTGAACTACTGCATCAGATAGGATGCATTTTATTAACCTGGTCAATACCATGTGTATTGTTTTCGATACACAATTGTATTTTGGTGTCGAGCATGTTAAACAGATTAAATTCAGCTTAAACTATGAGAAGTTAAATGAAATTGTTGTTTATACTTACAATTTATTTTGCGTTGTGATTATTCATTGTTCTTCTAGGAGTCACTGAAGAAGAAATTAAAGAATTAATGACGTGCCCATGTCACTTTCATTGTTGAAATAGAGGGCTAAATCAGTTAATGCGGTAATGATAAAATCACTGAGATCATACGAACGAGACTATGTTTAATTCATCATCTAGATTAATAGTTACATTTAACAATTTAAAACGCATTTTCATAGCTTACCTGATCAGTTATTCCAAGTGATGCACTACCCATAACTGAAACATGAAAAAAATTAAGTAAAGAAAACACACTACACATTCTACAAAATACACAGGACTCACCTATCTTCACAAAAGTGGACAGTATAATAGGACTACAAATAACACGTAAATTAGCTAAAAGTAATTCTTTATTTAGATCTGTCCATCAATTGTCACTTTAACTTTAGACACAAAAGAATTACTTCTTCGCGGGTTTCTTTGAGGCGGGTTTTTTGGTGCGCAGCTTCTTGACTGCAGTCTTGGGGACCTTCTTCTTGCCGAAGGTGCCGCCGCGCGCCGCCTTCACCTTCAGACTCTTGTATACCACCGTTCTCGCGCGGTTCCTCTTTACACGCGCCGACGTCAACTTGAACCTGTCGTAGTCGGTCATCTGCGCGCGTTTTTCTTTGTTGGCCAGTTTCTGTGCCCATTGGCTGTCTGTCCACTTCTCATTAAGTTTGGCCTCTGTCCATGCTTTCCTTACGATGCGTGTGGGCGCTGTGAAGGGGAACTTTAGACGGAACTTCGTTAGGTGAAGCTGATTGAGGCGGATTTGTTGTCTCGCAACACCACTGCCTGGTCCGTCGACAAGTGCTCGTGTCTGATCAATGACATCAACCACGCTGACTAACTTTCCTTTGAGCGGTCCCTCAGCAACCAGGGCGACGCGCCCTGGTTCTACGAATCTTGCGAAAGGCATGACGTCCTGAAATAAAACACCAAATTTACATTACGCACTTAATTCTGTCTTTTACAAAAAGAGAACCTGTCATAAATTTTTACAATGTTTTTTTAGTTACACGAGAGCCGACAATCAAAACAATCGGAAATCTGCACTGATACTACAAAAATATAACACGATACGTATTATAAATTTATGGAAGAAGTTATTTAAAATTAAAGAAACGTAATAAACACACAGCTTTTCCAGATTCAAAAAGATTTATAAAAATCCTAACCTCACAACGTCTTGACACAGAAACAGTACACACGAAAAGAACATCCGGCAAACGAGACAGTTGAATAATGTTGCCAACTTGCCAGTTGCCATGTCAGTATTGCCAGTTGACACTTTTTTTATTTTGTCAACTACTTTTAATTTTTTTTGCATGTAAGGTCTACTGCTTCGTGACTCTTTCTATGTTATTTTGGCCTATGCCTTAATAAATAAAATAAAAAAAATCTCTTTGGTCTACTCGCACGGTCTAAAATAATGTAAATATTTATCATTAAACAATACATTAATTAATATCTTAACACTATAGAAGAAAACTTAAAGATTACACGAGGATGATACATTTCATAAAGCGCGCCGCTGCGCTGTAGTGCGGTTAAGCTCATACAATTTCTATGAAATAATATTTTGTCGCGCCGCACCGCTCAAGTGCGTTTCGACCTTAATATAATTTGGCAAATGCGAAAAAGTAAACTTTATCAGTTCACAAAATCACAACAGTATCTCAAACAATATCCCTTAAACTGCCTTAAAGCCTCTCCCCCCACAGGTGCGATATTACCGGACGGTATTACCGCATGCGATAGTGCGGTCCGATTCCTTGCACACAGCTGCAATATTAGGGAGGGAACGCACGAGCAACTTTGTCTCTACGACTTTTTTTGTCTATGATGTCGCCGTCTCCTGAGGTGCGCGCACGAGAGCGACAGCGACACAACTTTTCTCAGTGTTGCCACCTTTAGCCCTTTTTTTATTTTTTTCGTTTTGGCAATCAGAAAATTCTATTTTGCCATCTTCAAGTTATGCTTGTGTCAATCAATACTATGAATCAAACGATGAAACACACAGAAATTAAATTTTTAATCACGAGCCCAAGTGGACGCTATTGTAGATGGCGCCAAACTCCACCTTAGCCCTTTTCGGGCTAGATCTTTTTATAGTATACGTGCACTCGTTTTTTCATGCTTTAGCCCGAAAAGAGCAATCTAGCCCTTTTTATGCGATACGAAAACTTCGGACCGTCATACAAAGTCATGAAACGCGCAATGCGCACCTTGTAGTTTTATTTCGTCAGTTTACACTTTATGATCATTAATTGGGTATATTATACTTTTGCTATAGTAACATTGGTAACCCTACCAACTCCTTCCGCTTTTTTACTGGTGAATTCCCCAAGTTTGTTTCTAAGCATAAACGTTTTTTTTACATTTTGCGCTTTTTGTACGTTTCAAATAAACAATTTTTAACCCTTGGTTTCGCTCATTTTATTTGTATCTATGTTTTTAGACGTTTCTAGGCCATATTTTGGCAAAATTTGCTCTAATAAAAAAATCTTGCTCTTTTTAGCTCGTCCGACTGCCCTTTTTCAAAAACCAAGGCGGCAACACTGCTTTTTCTATAAAATTTTACGTCATAAGTTGGCAACCCTGGAAATTTATTTTGTCTCCCGCGGACAAAAAAAGTCTCCCGGGTGTCGCGTCGCTCGTGCGCGCACTTTCATACTAACCCATAGACTTGATGTAAGAGACAAATAAGTCGTAGAGACAAAGTCGCACGTGCGTTCCCTCACTTACCGGTCGGTATTTCTTAAGTAGTAGTGTGGCCGTGCGGTCGGTGCGCGTCCAGCCTATGTCTGGCCTGGCGCGTTCCGTTCCCTAATAAGACTGTCTATCTTGTTATGTCAGTTAGATAAAAATGTTATCGTTATCGTGCTCAATTTATTTCATCCATCTTGTGCCTATATAATATAAATATCACCTTACCACACCTCTACCGGCCGGTAAAAACACACTGCCAACGCTTACCGCAATACCGCATGCGTTATTGCGATCTTTGTCCATTGCTGCGTTATTACCGCAGCAGTGTGTTTGTTCTCCAAAGCCATCCTGTACAAAATGTACTGAAAACAGATATCGCAATATCGCATGCGGTAATACCGGCCGGTAATATCGCACCTGTGGGGTAGGAGGCCTTGAAAACAAAATACTTTTGTTTTTTTTTGTAGCCAGTACGTGTCTTGACTCCTTGACTCAGTCTGTTTATTTAGTCGAGATAGGCACAATGGAATCTTCGTCTGAAGTCCGATTGCCGTCCGATTGCCAAACAAAAGAAGAAAAAAAAAAACAATAAAAAAGGCGGGATTTTGGCGCCAACTACAAAGCGCCCACTTGGGCTTGTGATTAGCAAATAATTCTGTTTCAAAGTTTGATTCTTATTATTGACAATGTGAAGCAAACATTAGTTAGGTTATTGTGCATGATTATGAACTATTAAAAGTGCATTAACGCGTTGACTTAAAAATCCGCGTTCACTGACAAAATTTGCTATCCTCTTTCTTCGGGATGGGTGTTGAGTTGACTCAGAGCAGAGACTGTACTGAGTTGAGACTACATGACATAAATTAAGACCACAGTACAGAAGACAAGAATACGCCTTGGCTTAAAAGGATTTATATTCAGGCCAGTAGAAATGAAAGAAAAAAAAACCGCGGTAATTTTGATTGTTGCCTAGGTTACGAAATTTATTAGAATCAAAACAAACTGGACCTTTGCAAAACAAAGTTTTAGAGAGAAAAATAAGGAATATAGAAACAAAGTATTTTCTTCGAGTTTTAGTCAAAATTATAATAGTTTTAACTATAAAACATGCGGTTCAAATATTCAAAAACGTTTTTGGAAGCACAGGTAAAGATTTCTTGCAATTTGAGAATAATGATTACGTTAATCTGCGTCGTAGGCTATTTTAATTAATATTTAAAAAATATATATAATTGGGTAGTTTTTCTGATATATTTAGTTGGGATTAAACGAAATATATATTTTCTTAAGGCACTTCCAATCATTTTTAATTCGCAGATTTATTTTGATTTATATTTTTACAATTTTAGGAAGGCGAGAGTCCTATTGCGGCTATCAGTTGGTCTCCAAATAATGTCAAGTTGGCTGTGGCGACGTGCGACCGAGTGGTGATGCTTTTCGACCGCGAGGGCTCACGTCGCGATAAGTTTAGTACTAAGCCCGCAGATGCTGCGGCAGGAAAGAAATCCTATGTTATTACAGGTATAGCTATGTTACCCTAGTACAATATTTGATTTTCGATAAGAGCTTGATAGTAAAATTTGTGTAGATGTACATACATACAAACAATTCTTTAACTTTTAATGCAAAATAATAAACTTCAACATCATTAAATCTGCTTAGTTTAATATATAAAACGCAGGCGTAGCCGAGCGTTCAGCTAGTCAATAATGTGAATATAGGTACAGTTCCATGCATTAATATACAAGTAAGTAATACAAAAGCTTTATTATTTACTAAATCAACTTGTGAACGAACAAGCGTATTCAGTTCATTGCTTTCGACTTCCGACTGCACAAATATTATATTAAAATCAAATTTCTTTTTTTTGTTTGTGTAGGCATATGTTTCAGCGACAATTCCGAGTTGCTGGGCGTGGCGCAGAGCGATAACATGGTGTTTGTATACCGCGTAGGCGCCGACTGGAGTGGCAAGAAGGTCATCTGCAATAAGTTCCCATTGACTGGTTCACCTACACACATAATGCCTGGAGACAATGGCTTTTACACTGGCACCACTGATGGGAAAATCAGGTTGATGATGGCATCTTTATCTATTACTAGACATAGTGCCTATGCAGTCCTATTCTTTGATTTAATCCCACTAATATTATAAAAGTGAAAATTTGTGAGTATGTTTACTTCTTCACGCTGAAATGGCTGAGCCAATTTTTATGATATTTGGTATGTAGCTGATACCTTGGATAAACAAAGGTTAGGTTCTTTTTATCCCGAAAAGTACGCGATTCCCATAGGATTTGGTCAAAAGTCTGATTGTCAATGGCGCTTTATAAAGTAGATGGCGCTGTTGTGCATAAATACACGCAAACGAAGTTTCGCGGGTTTCGCTAGTAAAATATCTATTATACTTTATCTATGAACGTTTATCGTAGGTCTCTGGATTGCAAAAGTAACAAGAGTTCTAGTTTATGGGCGGCTGGCTCTTGCTGCGTTTCACTGGCTCGTGGTGGGGAAGGCACCTTGGCGTCAGGCCACATCGATGGTACGCTCTACCTCAACGGGAGGCTTCTGCTGCGTTATGCGTTGCCGCCTACCGCACTCTTGTTACTGCCACCCTATGTAAGTTAAAGATAGACGTGACATGTGAAATAATAAATTCAAATTATAATCGATAGCCAGTCAGGTGCCGTGCAATTGGTAGTTTACGCTATCTTTGACGCTGGCGCCGGAGAGCGCGATTTCGATTTCCGCAGAATAAAAATTCATGTGAAGAACATTTATTTTCGCCTTTTAGATGTTGCAAAAACTAGGGGAGTACTTACAATTATTTTGAAGTAAAAAATTGTATCGTTGACAGACCAGCAAGTTTACTATAATTTCAATATAAAACTGGCAAATGCTGTTTCTCATGAGTGTCGTTGTTGGAATGTCTTGTTTATTCAGATAATAGTGGGTTCCTGTGACGGCCGTGTGGCTGTCTACGAAGCCCAACGTGGTACTTTATTGCGAAGTATAGAGCCGCAACTGCCGCCAGACCGACGAGATCTTCTTGCAGCTGCGCTCAGTCCATCTGGACAGGTATTATACATTATAGGTTTTTGCTTTAAATATGAAAATAGGTATTATGCGACAAATGGACTTACAGTTTATAAAACGATTGATATTCGATTGTCATTACGCACTGAGTAAAAAGTATTAGTTTTGAACTTCATTTTACATCTGCGCGAATCAGCCGTGTTGGCGACTAAGTTTAATAGATTTCTTAAATTAAATAAGTGAGAATCGCGCGCGGACACATTGATTTCTTGTTTTTTTACCTTCATCGGCTTAGTTAGTGATGTTTTGCAATTTTTCTTAAATACTTTCTCTCCTCGTTTCATAATATTTTGTAGACTGTCGCGTTCGGAGTGTTCGACGGTTGTCTGGTGGGGGATGTGAAGGAGTCAGGAGGGGTGGAGCTTTCGATGGTGAATATCCCCAACTTGTATGCAGCTCGAGCGCTCGCTTGGAGCGGCGATGGGACGAAACTAGCGCTGGCCTCTCAGACCGGAGCTGTTATACAGTTGGAGGCTATATTAAGGTGACCAGATGTCTAGAGTAACGTATATTCCTATGATTTTAAGTAAAAACTGAGCAACTAAAACATTTCTTACTGAAAGTTTGATTAATGTAGGTACGTGCAGTCGAGAGTCGGTAGAGCGTAGCATATTAACTTAGAAGATAGATAGAATATGCTTTATTTGCAATTCACAACAGGACACAGTATACCTAAATAAATAAATATATAGGGAGGGACAAATCACACAGATTGAACTAGCCCCAAAGTAAGTTCGAAACTGTTATGGGATACTAACTCAACGATACTATATTTTATAACAAACTAGCGAAACCCGCGCATCTTCGTTTGCGTGTATCCCGCTTTCCCGTGGGAATTTTTAAATTTTTCTCTCCGTAAGAACCATCCTCGTACTTCAAGGAATATTCTAAAAAAAAAATCAGCCAAATCGGTCAAGCCGTTTTCATGTTATGTCGTGACAACGGAAAACGGGTTTCATTTTTATATATATAGATATAGATAAACATCCAAGACCCGAGGCCAATCAGAAAAAGTTCGTTTTTCATCATGACCCGACCGGGATTCGAACCTGGGACCTCCTTGGTGGAGGTCTGGCGTGGTAATAATTACGCCATAGAGGTCGTCGAACATAAATATAACTTACACACTAGTGAAATCGCAACAAGGCGGCTTTAATGCTAAAAGCAATCTTTTAACTTATTGAAAAACGCTTTTTTTTACACAATTCAGACAGTGAAACCTGGTCCCAAAACATGCTATGGATACCAGACAATAGATATGTAATTGTAAATCTAAATAACACTTATAATACGTAGAAAATATTGAAGCTCGATATTAATGCTATCACATAAATGTTTGCCCCTTGTGTGGATCGAACCCGCGCCCGCTGGAAGCTAGATAAATCTGATTTATATCTGATGGAATGCAAATTTTTAACTCGACAGGCGCTGGGTTTGGCGAGATTCTGTTGAGGTGCAGCACGTCAGCCCAAAGCAGTTGGTTGTAACGCGGCTCGCAAATGACGCACCGCCTCTTACCGTCACCAGTAAACACGCATCAGATATATTTAATGTCCGATTTATAGGTGAATATATAGATTTACAAATATACTTTAACGATTTTACAGATTCCTGATAAACTCCAATTTAGCAGATAAATTGTTGATAAATCATGAACAAACTTTTAACTTTGAGATAGTTAAGAACTTAAGAGGATCCTTTTCGAGCAGCGAAGAATTTGCGGTTTTAACTTATACACATTCTATGTTGTTAATATAAGTTTTAGTCTTGGTTTATTATCTAAGAAATTTAAAGATTTAGTCAATAAGATCTATCTTGTAATACGATTACTGGTAGTTTAGTTTCCTCATTAGTAAAACATTCAAAGTTGCCTTATGTGGCCTTTTTTTTGTTTAAAGTCAGGAAAATGCATTGCTGCATGTCCCAACACTTAAAGAAGCGACGGGGGTCTGTCGGGCTCACCTCTAGCCAATGAGGGATACGGACTAAAAACCTGACTGTCTGCCACTTTCTCCGCCTTCACAGTGGCGTGGTTGCGGGAACTGACGATACTTCCGCAACCACGCCGGATATTAAGGATTTTCTTAAAAAGATCTGTCTCGTTAATATGAATACTGGTAGTTTTGTTTCCTCAATAGAAAAACATTCAAAGTTGCCATAGGTGGCCTGCAAATATCAGCTATTCTCGTAACAAAAAATATTTAAATCTCGTGTCAATCTCGATCGCTATCCCGCTTAGTGCCTATTTTGTATGAGTGGGACAGCGATACTTGAACGAGTCTTGTCAGTCATCATTGGCAAAATCTTGCCATATAAAAAAGTAGGTACTGAAAATATTTACACAGCTACGTTAAAAAATGTGTTTTATTTTAAGGTAACGATTGGTATGCAGTATGTAGAACTGGCAGTACTTTGATTCTATGTGACATAGCACGTGGATTAACTAGCGAGGTGAGTATCGTAAAAAGGTATTACCGAGATTGGACCCCCCTGACTAGATGTGGGGTCCGCAAGTCCGTAGTCTGACATACTACAGGACGCAAGTGACGTTATCATTAAAAAAAACATTGCAACACTAATTTAAGTTAAGGTTGACTGGTAGAGAATGCAATTAGCATTAGGCTACCCGCAATTTTATTGGCAATATTGTACTGTACATATTGACGATAATATTGTGTGTGTGTGCAAGCTATAGGTACCTATTGTCTTATTGGTCACATAGTGAAGTCTACGGGGCTATTTATTGTACAATATTATTGTCAATACTGAATTGCCAATAGTATTGCGTGTGTGTGGTTAGCCTTAAGTTTGCCAATTATATCAGTACTTTGTGCACTGTGGTCAATAAAGTTAAATAAATAAAATAATTTATCGCTCAGAGTAAATGCTCATGTCAGGGATTCGCCTAAGATTCCTGATAACATCCAACTATCTGTCAGATAAATTATCGTTTTGTAACGTGTTCACATCAAAGATATATTCATGTAAAACCCCGATTTAGATCCCGTGGTCTGGCGGCGGCGAGCGCGTGTATGCGGCGGTGGGCGGCGCCTGTCTGCTGCATCGCGCTGGTGAGCTGAGCGTCGTAGAGTATGGGCTGGATAAAGTGTTGCATACGGTTAGTTTAATAATATTTTTTTCTCAAAAAATAGTGCAATTCTACTTAATATTAAAGTTTTTTTAATATTTATTTTTTATACCACAACGTTGGAAAACAAGCATACGGTACGCCTGTATCACCGTAGCCTATAGACGCTTGCAATACCGAGGGATCACTCACGCGCTGCCAACCCTCCCAACTCCCCCCTAGTGGAGCTCTGGAGACCTTACTCACCGTAGGAACACAACATGGCCGAGACCAATGCTATTTGGCTACGATCCTCTGTAAGGTGGAGGTCCTTCCCCAGAAGGGCTGCTCCGATTTGAGCGGATTATCCGCTGTGCCCTACTTCTCTTAAAAAAGTATATTTAATTTGTTTCTCCTTCACGCTTTGACTATGCAGGCGATCATTATGAAAAAATGTACGTATTGTCACTGGTGCAGATAATGATATAAGGCTGCATTTTATTCCGTAAAATTATCTCATTTCTCAAAGAAAAGTCCTAACTGACTGATTAACGTCCAGTTAATCTGAAATTTTACATAGGGATTCCCAATATATATCCCGTGTCATCTTGTGTATTCAACAAGATGACATGGGATTTTTACAAATTCATACGGAATAGCAGCATATATGGCAATGAAGTTGCTCGAGTCAATATAATATAAATAAATATTTTTGGACGAATCACACAACAACGCCATCTGGTTCCAAACTAAGGAACTAAGCTTGTACTATGGGTACTAGATTGCTGATAAATATACTTAAATACTTTTTTAACTTAATATACATAGAAAACATCCAGACCAAGGCTAACAGACATGTTCACGCACACGAATGTTTGCCTTGTGCAGGATTCGAACCCGCGGCTTTTGGGATAAAGTGACCATTGCTAGCCACTCGACCACCGGTGTCAAATGTTTTTATATGATACGTTTGTTCAGGTACGTACGGAGCGTGTGAACCCGCACGTACTGAGCGTGCGCATCAACGAAGGCGCGAGCCAGGGCCGCGACTGCAAGCACCTGGCGTACTTGCTCGACCGGCAGACCATCGCCGTCGTGGACCTCGCTACTGGTGAGCATAGCCTTGACGCCATTGGTGTGATATCTGTTGAGTTTCTTGCGGCACTTCTTCTGAACAGGCCATTCACGTCTGAAGTGCTAGTAGCATAAAAAATATTGAAATGCAAATGTATTTCTAGTAGATCTCAAAATAAATGATTTTATTTTGTTTTTATATAAACCCAAAACAAGATAGATCTGAATCACATTTACATTTTATATTGCATTTAAAATGAAATGTCGGTTACCTACGTTGCAGCAGTCTGTACCCACCATAAAGTACAGTAATCTATATGTATAAAATAAAATATGCATAAGATTATGAATAATTCGCAGGTGTTCAATTGGGTCAATGGTGGCATGAAGCGAGGGTGGACTGGCTCGAGCTGAACGAGAGCAGTCAGCTGCTGCTGCTGCGTGACACGCGGCGGAGGCTCGCGTTGCTTAGACTACAAACAGGAGAAAAGGCAAGACATGCAATTACCACTACAAGAGATGAGCATGCGACCTGCGCAGAAGAACCTTTCTATACAATTTTTACTAGAAATCATCCACTGCGCAAGTCAAATCAGCAATCAATCAGGTCTCATCTCTCGTGGTGCCGATTGTACAGTTATATAGTCCTTTCAATACTTCCTACTCCGACTATCTTCTTTCTGATTATATTTGTTGTGAGTTCCAAGACAGCTGTAATTTTCTCCCCCGGGACGTCAATAAGCTTCATTGTTTATTGTCTATCTGAGGTCGCCGTTGTTGATCCTGGCTACACAGGAGACACAGCGGTGGGAATGTGTGGTGGGCTTGTCCCGATTGTACAGTTATATGCAATGACAAGTATTTAATTCTAGGTCGCGTCGCGTTCACATCTGCAACTCTCCTTCTCGCAAAGTTTTGTGTTAATTTTTTGTACACAGTTGCTAGTGTAAGAAACATAAGGAACTAAACCCATAAAATACGTATGTACTGTTGCGAGATGTTGCAGATAAGTTGAAACGTCTTATTTAATAATCGCTTGCGCGCTAGGAACTGTCTGTCAAGCTGTGGTGAGACTAATAAATAATATTGTTTTTTTTTAGGAAATCATTGCCAGCGGAGTGGGATTTGTCCAATGGATCGAGAACAGCGACGCAGTTGTAGCACAAACGCCAACACATTTACTTATCTGGTAAGGAAAATGAAAATCTAAACTTTGTTACTTATTTTTCACCCCAGTGCAGTTTTTGCATGCACTCTCAATTGAGAGTGCATGCAAAAACTGCACTGCACAATTTCATATTTATCGTTTTTTTTCTCATTTTACTCAATTGAGTAAAATGAGAAAAAAAACGATAAATATGAAATTGATGTTTTCATAATGATTTTTGTTGCACCCGTTGATGTCTTGTCTGGTGACCTCTTGTCATTTTAGACGATCTTGAAACAGCTGAACTGAAGTTCTTTTTATTTTATTTTAACTTATGTATAGGTACAGCGCATGGGAGCCTGGTAGCGTAGAGATGGCAGAGTGCAGCGCAGGTGTGGCTGTTGAAGTGAACGCGCGAAGAGTGATTTTCGACGGAGGACAACTAGCACATTTAGTACTAGATGAACATCGGCTAGCTTTCAGTGAGTATTCGATTTTGTTCATTAATATGACTATTTTCTTATTATTAAGATCGTACTGGAAACGTTTGGTGGGATTCCAGCAGTGGATTTCTTGTGACCGAGTTGACCCAAGAGCGTGGAGGTAATACACTTAAAATAAAATATTCCATGTTTTTTTTCCTTCAAAATAACTTGTGTTCTCTTCGAATGTTATTTACCACCGGAATTAAAGACCGTACAAATAAAAACAATTTTTTCTAGATAATGCTCTTCGTAACGGGGATTTAATTGGTTGTGCCAAATACTTGGACAATGTTGGGAATAATGCTGACATAGCGCCGCTCTGGAGACAACTGGGTGAGCGGGCTTTGGCTGATGAAGACATAAAGGTAAATTCATAGAATAACAAGATATAGAAGGAGTGTCCGTGCACCCGTTTTGAGACACCTTAACTGGTTTTGAGACACATCATTGTTGTTATAATTAAGGTTCGGAAGAGCGGAATCTCCTGGTACAAGCATATTGCCTAACGAAGGTCTCGGCATCCAGTTGAAGTTTAATATCTTGTTGATGAAATAAATAATTTTTATTTTATTTTTATTATTTAGGTAAGTCTAATCAGATTTCAACGAAGCGCAAAGTTTCATCGAATACTAGACGTAATCAAAATGTGCATATTTATTAATTTTCGTTTAAATGCATTGAGAATCACATAAGAAAATCCAATTTTTACGTCGTTTCGGGAGTACGTTCCTAGCAACTACATTGGACATTTTATTTACGAATCTGTATTATTTTTTATGTATTGCAGCTCGCAGCTAAGTGTTATAAAGAAGTGGGTGACGAAGCTCGTACATTTTACTTAGAAAAAACGGTGCAGTTAGCAGATGAAGAAGGTGGCAGTGATAGTAACGCTGGTAAGTAAGTCGGTTCGATCCTTGAACTAGTGGAAGAGATATGGTAAGAATGTAAATAGATCCTACCTCGCAGCTTATCTCAAGTAGAGAGTCATTTTTCCAATGCTACGTGAACTGATATATTTCCCGAGATAAAATGTTCCTCCATGTTAGTAATAAATACCCGTCAATTTTTCAAACGAACGCATCGAGTCATCCAATCATTCTTATTACCATAGCGGGTGCGCAAACGTGGACACTTTTTGTATCTTGTGTCAGATACAAGCTACCGATGAATATTTGATTTCTATAGAACCAGTATGAAGTCATCCACTCCCTGCGTATACGTAAACATTTTTTATGTCCAGTTGTTTCCACTTAAAGCATACTAATGATAATCAAAAAGTGTTCGGTGTCGGTAACCGGCAACACGTTTGTGCAGCGCCTTACATCCTGACACATATTCGCTCTTTCAATATTAGTTTACCAACTACCAGTTATTATACATACAGATTTGCTTACTTTGGAACTGGATGGATGAGTTTTTTTAATAGCCAGCTGGGGTTATTTTACGAGTAAAGTTATATATTATTGTTCCAGGATTCCAAAGCCCATTAGTACGTGCCCATCTGGCTATATTCTCTGGGGATCTTGCAACAGCCGAGGAATATTATGTGAAGAAGGCATCGAGACCAGAGCTTGCCATCAGCATGTACAAACAGTTTAATAGGTGGACTGAAGCCATATCACTAGCTGAGCGGGTAGACCGTGCTTCAGTGGGTGTCTTGAAACAACAACACATGGACTATCTCATTTCCACTGGTGACTAAAATATTATAGTAGTTTTATACTGGTTGTGAAATAGGTGTCTTTTAAAAAAATGGATAACCGGAAATATCAGAGAAGAGTGAAGAGTTTAGTGAGTAAAAGTGTAAAATTTTGTCTGACTTGTTTGTCAGAATTAAGAGGGAAAATTCCCCAGTTCCGTTTAGTTCAGCTGGTGAGTTCAACCGGTTGAACTCGTGAGACTTTTTTATTCTCAGTAGTTTAACTTAGTTACTACGTTGGTTACACTAGCTCGACGGAGCCACTGCGAGGGGATCCTATTTCTGTGTGTGGGATCACTAGGTAAACCACGAACTTACTGTCACACATTCTAACCTCGTTACCAAGTTTAACTACTGAGGAAAAAATTCTCACTAGTTCAACGGTTGAACCAGTTAAACTAGAAGGAACTGGATAGGGGGTAACAACTCCTCTAGTTAGTTCAACTGGTATAAAGTTGTATATGAGTGTTGGCACTTGGTAGGTCGGTTGGGCGAGGCGGGGGCGGCGATGGCGGCGTCGGGCGACGCGCCAGGCGCCGTTCGGCTCTGGCTGAAGGGCGGCAGAGCCAGGCGCGCCGCCGCCCTGCTGCTGCAGCATCCGGCGCTGCTCAGGGACACGGAGCTGGTAGACGCCGTGCATGCACAACTCATACAGGTAAGCAGGAAAAAAATCATTTTGATATCTCTGTGGATAAGGATGTATGTGAGGACAAAATAAGGGGATGGTTTTCATTTTGAAATAGAGATTTCATAATTTACACCATCCTCTTCTTGTTTCCATAGAGATGGATACGGATGTGGGAAAAATAGGAGAGATGTACAGAATTGAGACATAAATAACATTTTATAGAAAGTATACGTGCATGTAATTTTATGTCTTAAATGGAAATATATGATGAATTTAACTTTAGTAATAAGTAACAACTTTATCAATACTCAATTTAAAAATTCAAGTTTTATTTTTGTCACATGTTAAAATGAGAATTAGTTAGGTAAGTATGCTGTTTTGTTATCTAAACATAAACAAACAAAAAACATTCTCTCACCCCAAACGCATATACCGTCTTCGTTCCGTGGGTAAAAAAGGAATCTCTTCGTATTGATGTTTTTTAGGAAGAATGGTGGGAGATGGCCGGTGAAATATCAGAGAGAAGAGGTGACGGTAAAACTGCAGTAGAATATTATGCGAAGGGAAATAACTATGCTAGAGCAGTTCAACTTGCCAGAGAGGTATGTAAAATGTCAATATTAACATCTGTTGCAACAAATAAATTCATAATACACCACTCAAACTTTCACACTCTGATGCGTTAGTGCGTCGAACTTACTAACGATGATACGCCGGACGCATTCCGTTCGATTTGCATCGACCCTTATGTTCTTTCGAATCGTAAAACTTTTCCTACAACTGAAACCGCAATTTGAAAGACCGTAGAGTGTAGATAATTTGTTGAGAGTACCTTAGATAGATATAATATGCTTTATTTGTATCACACATGAATTAGGCCAACAAACATGGTCGACTTATAGACTAGTGTAAACGCAACAAGGCGGCCTTATTGCTCAAAGCAGTATTGTATTATTGTTCGTGTAAGGAATGTCCGTCGGAAGTGACTCGCCTGGAAGGGCTGTGGGGCGCGTGGCTGGTAGCGACGCGGCAAGCGGGCGCCGCCGTGCCGCACCTCATAGAGGCGGGGGATTCGCGTGCCGCACTCGCCGCGGCTATTAAGGCACATCACTATCGCAAGGCGTTGCAGATTGTGCAGGTATTGTCCCGCTTTCTAAATCATTACATTTGGAAGGCTTCTCTGCCATAGGTCCCTCATCTGGCACGACGGGATGGGAACCAGATCTTATTTTTATATCTTTCAAAATATAATTTCTTGAACGTGCAGGTTTCCTCACGATATTTTCCGTCTTCGCAAAGCAAATGATAAAAGGAGGGGTTGCACTCCGGGAGTGCCGGCAGAAGTGAAAACTTAAACATCAACGTTGTGCATTTTTGAATACTTTGGAATGGTTATAGGAAATCTTACTCTTTTTCGATCAGGCTACGGATCTGACGCGAGTTAACATTACCCATCTAAAAAAAGTGCTAAGCGCCGCTAAAGAAGTTTTCACTTCAATAAAAATCGCATAGTATACACATCGTTATACCGTCGTTGAGTACCTATACACATCGAGCATATAACAGTATACACCAGTATAGAATTTGGTTAATAAGCTGTTGGGCCCGTATCCACTGAGTTATCACCGCTTTAGTGTTGTTATTATAAAATAATGTTATTGTTGTATTTAATTTTTATTTAAATCTTTTACCTCAGTATTACTTTTCAGTCGATAATTAAATTAAATAAAAAAATGTTAAATATTTTAGGTCATTGACGATAAAGAAACAATTAAAGAGCACTGTGAGCAACTTGGTGACCACTTTATTTCAACACAGGTATGCAAAACAAATCAATTTATAAACTACATTCACAAGGTAGTTAATTATCACTCTTTCGAAAATACGAAACCATGAATTTCAAAGACTTATTGACGAGTCGACATTCAGGGTACAGGATCGAAACATGGAATGAGACAGCATATTTCTGGGTATATTGTCACAGCTTAGCAAGATATTGTTACAATATAAATACAGTTAGTTGACACTATGACCGCTTTGATGAGCGTATGCGCAGTCGAGACTGTGGCGGCGTATAAGCTGTGCGTACGCTCATCGAACGCCTAAGTTCAGTGTGAAGTGGCTCTTTTATAAAAAAAACCCTTGGTTGTGTTTGTTATCTTCAAAAGATTGAGAAGTTTAAGCCAGTTTGTGAACCACATTTTTAAAATTCATGGTTCATGGCACATTAAATTATAGAAGTCTGTCAAAGTAAAGAAGTAAAAAGAGATATCTTGAGACTTGTGGAATTACAATTATAATGCATTTGGAAACTGATACTGTTGTTACCGTTGTTCCCTACAATATTGTTCATAATATCGTGATGGTGAGCCCAGTAATGGAGGAGCCCAGTAACTTTTTTATGTTTTGAAATTGAATTTGAATTTGATAGTTTCGTAATTGTAGGAATGGGAAACAGCGGAGCGTGTTTTAAGCTCGTGTGGTTTGGCGGAGCGTTGTGTTCGGGCGTATAATGCAGCCGGCCGAGCAGCCGACGGGTTGAGATTATCTGCCATACATCTAAGTGAAGAACAAACTAGAGACATCTACCTACCTTTGGCTGAACAGATGAGAAAGGACGGCCAATTGCGAAAAGCTGAACAAATATACATCGGACTGGGCGAACCAGATGATGCCATCTCTATGTATAAGGTGGGCTTGTCAAATATGTTGTCACTTTCATATCCTGTCACTATTGTGAATGGATGTTATTTAATTACTGAAAACTTACGAGTGAACATGTCAACGATTTTATAGTGACAAGGCAGTATTATATACTAGCAGACCGCCCCGGCTTCGCACGGGCTTTACTTAGGAGCTCGATGGCGTCGCTGTGTGTCGCACTCTAATATGAACACGCAAGTTAAGCGACGTCGACCCTAGCCAGCGTTTGGATGGGTTTCGTTGCCTCGAGCTTCTCCGTGCTTCGGAGGGTACGTTAAGCCGTCGTCGGTCCCGGCTGTTGTCGATGGATGACAGTCGTTAAGCCAAGTCGATGGCCTTAGGGCGGTTTGAAAACACCGGCCTCTGCCAATCCGCATTGGAACAGCGTGGCCGAGTACACTCTAATCACCTTCGATTGAAGGAAGAGAGACCCGTATCCCAGCAGTGGGATGATTATGGGTTATTGTGAGGAGATCGTATTTTTTGAGAGAAGGACTTAATTTCACTTAATATGCCATTAACTTTAATATTTTTTTCTGTCTTCTCAAAATATCCCTTAGGAGGCATCTCAATATGAGGCCATGTTGCGACTGGTAGCGGCTCACCGCAGTTCGCTACTCGAGGCGACAAGGCGACACGTCGCGCAGGCACTTCACGCTTCCGGCGATTTGCGAGCCGCCGAGAATTACTACATCCAAGCGGGTAAAAAAACATTTAGAGGTTCTTGATAAGATCTAGTTGGTTTATTTGTCAGATAAGTTAACGAAATATATTACGTAACCTGGCTGTTTATTTGACAAGGAATTCAATTGGAACATATCAGGAACCTGTGAATTTAGACCTTACGAACGGATGTGTTTTGAATTCGATTGGTAATGGCTACTTAACTTATTCGAATCATGCCCAAGATACCATACAAGTATGGTTCAAGCACACAACTGTTATTAGGAGAGTTTTATAATCGATTTAAAGTTTTTATGGCAAAATATTTGAGAGTAATAAATTGACCAGGTGATTGGAAGAGTGCGATCCAAATGTACCGCACGGCGGGGCAGTGGGAAGGCGCCGAGAGGGTAGCGCGGGCGCACGCGCCAAGTGCCGTGCAGCAACAGGTATGCTGCATTTATACTAAATACATACTCTCCGTTCACACTTATTTTTCCTCTGACAGATGTATTTAAACAGGTTTAAAACACTCAAAATAAGAGCGGTGTGTATGTCGCTCACACATTATTTGCGCTACAAAGTTATTCCTATTACACTTATTTTGTGTGTTTTAAAAGGTAAAATAACTGTGAACGGTCTATAATTATTCAATTATGAGGTGTCACAGATTACAAAATACACAGATATTTTATTTCACGAAGAGCATTCGGCATATAAATCTTGTAGTCGTGCACATTGTTTTGTTTGTGCGTGACCGATTTTACGAGCGTTTCCGAGGTTACGACAATGTGCATGTGAACGTAACAACATTCATAGCCGAAAACTCTTCGTAAAATGGAATATCTGTAATTAATTTACTATTAATTTTTTTCGGCTTCTTGTATAACAATTTTTTTAAAATGTGAATTAGTTCCATAAAAGTTTTGAACAAGATAACCGAAATAATTCAGGTGGCGTTCCAATGGGCGGCCTCCCTGGGCGGCGCGCCGGCCGCGCGTCTCTTGGCCGCCCGAGGGCTGGCCGCCTTGGGCGCTCGCTGGGCGCTGCAGGCGCAGAGGTACGGACAGGTGTCGCGGCAATGTTACCCATTACCATTCCTGTACAGGCTTAGTTGTGCACGATTCACCAGAAATTAATTATACAAGTGTAGTGCGTCGTTTTTTTTTTTGTTAGAAATTAAAAATACAGAGGGTCGCAAAGGTCGGCGCCAAGCCGAAGCCAGGGGATAAGCCTAGTCATAAGAGTGATAAAAAAAAACAAATTATTAAAGTATCGTAATATTTAATTTGACAAAGATTACTATTATGGTAGGAAATAAACATTAATCTTGTGGTCTCCGTTGGTAAAAACAAAAATGATGTCTCTAAAGATGGGACATAGCGTCCGAGCTGAGCGGCATGGGCGGCGGCGTGTCGAAGCGCGAGGTGTCCCGGCACGAGGCGGCGGCGCTGGCGGGCGAGCGGCCCGAGCAGGCGCAGGCGGCCTTCGTGCGCGCCGGGGCGCCCGCCGACGCCGTGAGGATGTGGCTCGCCAAGGGCCAGCACGAGCGCGCGCTCGCCTTGGCCGACCAGCACGCCCCCGACATGGTCATTTCATATTCTAACTAAAAGTCTTTTCTGACAGGATTACGTGTTTCGTTGTTTCGGATGGACACTTTCATGGTTGCCCCCCACCTGCCGTACGTGATTTGACTTGAGCAATAGACGATTTCTATACCATTTTACTAGAAATCGTCTACTGCGCAACTGTGTTACGTCAGGTCTCATCTATTGTGGCGCGGATTGTACTTTCCTCATTTCTATTTTACAGTTTTTTTCCACCATCCTAGCCTATCAGTCAAATGATAGTTTTTGCGTTTTTGACAGTTTTTACTTAAATGAAATTTACTCGCAAGTAGTTAAAAGGCCCAGGAAAGTAGGTTTTCAAGGTACCAATCTAAAAATAATAGTTAACTTGTAACGCGTAACCATAAAAAAATATAGATGCAGCTACGTCGTAGCGTTTTGTAGCTGTTGTAGTCAATGCTACGGCGTAGATAAATTAAACTACGCGGTCGTCGTAGCTAATGCTACGACGTAGTACCTACGACGTCGACTCAAAATTTAAGTACTGAATTTCTGTTTTTTTAATCTTTGAGGTGGAAGAAGTGTTAGTGGAAGGCGCCAGGGCGGCAGCGGAACGCGGTGATTTGCAACAGTTCGAAACCTTAATGATACGCGCTAACCGACCGCGCGAAGTCGTGCAACATTACAAAGACTTGGGTATGTATATTACTAATTTAAACTAATATTATTAAAAGATAATATTTAATTTTTATACGTTTGTGCAATAGAAATTCCAACTTACATAAGTAGCATTGGTCTCGGCTATGTTGTGTTCCTACGGTGATTAAGGTCTCCAGAGTTTAACTTTTTACAGGGTCTGGTCCGGCGCGAGTGATACCTCCGGTATTGCAAACGTCCATAGGCTACGGTCACTGCTTACCATCAGGCGGGCCGTATGCTTGTTTGCCACCATAGTGGTACAAAAAAATAGATGAACTGAAAAACTGTTTACTTTTAAAATGTATTATTTTTTGTTTAATCTTTGTAGAGCTTTGGGAAGAGGCCTCCCGTGTGTCTCGAGAGTATCTGCCAGATAGTGGTGAACCAGTACCGCCTACTGTACCTCCTCTTCTTCAACGTGCCGCTGACCACGCTGACAAGTAATATATTGTTTTTTATCTGTATAATTAAAATGATGATATTTCATAATATATTGTACTTTGTCCTAAAGACAATATTCTAAATTCTTCACGTTCATAATACATCGAGTGAGTTTTTTCTTGGATTAGACTTAATTTTCTTTTTTTTTTCGTCTGAGTTCCAGGTTGTGTTTACTTGTATATAAAATACTTTGTCTAAACCGCTGATCGTAGAGACCTAGAACCTGAAGGGTGGGTTCTTTGTTTAACTTAGGATAAGAAAGGATTTTTGGAAAGCGTAATAATGGCAAACGAAGTTGCTCGGGTTTCGCTAGTAAATAAATAAATATGAGTACTTATACTTGACCAGCGGCGAGTGGTGGGAGGCAGTGGAGCTGCTGATCGGCGCCAGCGCCGCGGGCGCGGCGGGCGGGGCGCTGCGGCTGGCCGAGCGGGCGGCGCTGCGGGCGGCGCGGCTCGCCAGGGACCATCTGCAGGCGGCGAGGCGCAGGGCCGCCGCGGACATGCTCGCCGACAGGTAGACTACTATTTATTTCTACTTAACTACTTGTATGAGTGTTCAAAAATAATAAATACGCTAAATATACTATTGAAATTATGGAATATATTAAAATGAGACAGATAACGTAAAATTGGTTTTGTTTTCATCTTAAAATGTTATTGCGATTAGTATTAGAGTCTTACAAGTAAAATAAATGACTTTTATTTATACTGCTGCGGCCACATTTGCACGATGTACAGCGCGATGTGCGTCGCGCCATCATCGGCAAACGAAACAAACGGCGCACCGTCCCTTTCTTACGTATGACAAACAAGCCCACAAAGACGCCGATCATCTTTACTTGTCACTCTATTCAGCACCGTGGCGCACAACGTGGTGCGATAACGCCATGTCGTGCGTGACAGTGTGGCCGCAACATAAGCCGCATCTTCCAATTATGATTTTTATACCTAGATTCGCTGCGATTGGTCAAAGCGATATTGGTGAACAACTACGTGCTGCTCTAACAGAAGGTTATACTGTGGAAGAAGATGCTCCAGGTATCCATATAAATAGTTATTTATGGCCAGTATATAATTAAAGAGATTTATTATTTTGACGTCCCATTGTGGGTACATTTTTTTTTATTAGATAAAAACTAATTAAAAAAAATTGAAGCTAATCTAGAAATGGTTCTTTGTTTCGGGGACTTTTTTGACCTGTTGTCCATTGTAGGAAGCACCTGAAAACGACTGTTGTATATTATAGGGACAGCATCATCCCAGCCTGAATACGAAGAAGAGGAGCCATCGCATCGGAGAGAGACAGAGTCTGATGGACCTACGCCAGGGCCGGACTCGGCGTTAGAGAGGCTTGCTCGTGCAGGACACTGGCAACGGTGCCTGGCACACGCCGGCTCTGCTGCGCCACATTACGCGTTGCGATATGCCGCACACCTTTTTAAAGCTCATCCCGTATGTAAATTATTTGTTGAATTGGTTTTAGAGCCGGAACTGCGTTAAGCGGTTTTGTATGAACCGCGGGGCGTCCGCTTAACACAGTGTCGGCCCTTAACAGGTATCTGAGAAGTTTTAAATGACTAATGTACATATTATTATGTGTTAGATAAATTGTCAAAAACTCGTACAAATTCTGATTAAATAGACTGGAACTGACGAGAATCTTGTAAATCTTGTAACGACTAGTCCCGGAGTATGCTTTAGTAAGGCGCATCATTTCTTTCTTTACAACCTTTTATTTAACTTACAATGTATGTTTGTAAGGGTGGAATCTTGGAACTCGATTTTGTAGCAGATATTTTCAATTATAGATTTACTTGAAGGAAAACTCAAAAGTTACATAATTATATTTAATTAAATTTTAGCGCAACGAAGGCATCGATATCGAAAGTGAGGAAGTACCAGAGGCCTTATCACAAGTATTGGAGACCTTACGGCAATACCTCGCCGGCGAGCCAGGGGCGGATTCAGTGGTGGCGAGCAGCGACGCGCCGTTGGCCAAAGCGATATGCGGCGAGATATTGGTGCGGGTTTCCACTGCTCCCAAGTCCCTCCCAGCTTTGAGGGATGCTGGCGCTGTTCTGGTTGCCGCTGGGGCAAACGACAGGTCCTTACAGGTATGTTACGTTTTCTTTTATTATTAAAATTATCATACCACCTCGGCTTCGGACGGATTTTATTAAGATTATTAGGCTTGGTTTTGAAAATATAAAATAGCCTTTGTTACCCGGGAGTAATGTACATTCCCAACGGTGACAGAATTTTTGAAATCGGTCCAGTAGGTTTTGAGTTTATTCGTTACAAACAATTTTTTTTATAATATTACAATATTAGTAATCGATAAGTAACAATTTTCGAAGGATGGTGAAATCTGTAACAGTTATTAATTTTTTGCAAACGTCATCGTTATTTAATCTGTTACTAATTTTAGATTGTTTAACTGGCTTAACAAATGGAATTGATTAAACAAATATGAAAATGTCTTTCTAGGCTTTAACATTGCTAATGGCTCTACATGTGCCTCAAATAGCACCAAAGGCAGCACGAGCCTTGCCGCGCTACACTGATATTATAGTCGCTGACGTTGGTGAGTACTATGTCATGATTTATATTATTATCATAATAAAATGATACGAAATACTTATATCGTAGCATGTGCTACGCCGTAGAGTACGAGATATAATAAACACGGCCACCGGCTGACAGTCGCAGTTGCTACCAATAGGAAGTATACAAAATTAAAATGTATGAATGGGGACACAGGTTTATGATAAGCTTAATATTTCTAACCGAACTGATAAATTATTAAAAAATCATAAAAAATCTCTTATTTATCTGTCAGATAGGCAGACTGGAAATAATCAGGATTCTATAAACTTATTTCTCATCACTATTTTCATGTCGTGTGTTGCCCGCTGCTAATCAAATTGATGTCAGTGTTTATCACAATTGCTACGGCGTAGCATGTGCTACGAAATACAAAATGTTTACCTACACTTTATCTTGGTATAACTCATTCCGTGACAACTAGGTCACGTGATTGGTCCTAGATTACGTCACCGGCTGTGGTGCGGTTATAATAAGGTTAAACATGTCACACTGGTCGTGACGTGCTCTTAGCCATCGACGGAAGAGAATGCCAGGCGCATTATTTGTACCATGGTTATAATGGGTGTGTCAGCGTACTACGTGTGCGGCATGGCGGTGCGGGGGGAGGGCGGCGGGGCGCGCGAGGCCTTCGTGCTGCTCAACCGCTGCCTGGACCTGGCCGAGGCGGCCGACGACGACGCCGCGCACCTGCTTGACTTCACGGACTTCGGTATACTATTTACTCTATCTTCGTCGTCCAGTTTCATAATCCATTCAATTTGGCGTCTGCTATCTAAGCCCAAATGATCTCTCGACAATGTCAAACGAAACCATCTTAGATTAAGTCACATATTTTTTAGGGTTCCGTATGTTCATTCGATAGAGCTTATATTAGGCTATTTGAATAATAGTTATTTGTTATGCAAGGCTGCAAAGTTGTTTTTTAATAATAATAAATAATAAATACGTTTATTTCTCCCACAAAGGTAACAATTACAAAGTCTTAAGCCTAGAAAAATAAAACAACAGTACCATCTGTTACACACAAATAAAAATACAATAAATTGCAACATTATACAAGTGAAATGTGGGAGACTGGTGCCTAAGCTAGGCGAGGCCTGTATTATAGGTCACCAGGACTCCACCCCAAGGAATTTTTCTAATTAAGCAAAAACAAAAAACCAAAACAAAAACAATAACTTACTCATATCATATCAAATAGTTTGTTATAACTTAAAAAATAATAGTTTAATAGTTTTTTTTTTTTTTTTTCTTAACTTATATGCTAATGAAATATAATAAAAATAAAGAATAGCCCGCACCTGAAGTAGATAAATTATTACCTACTCCAAATAGTTTAGTAGCAACTCAGTGTCCTCATAACTTAATTTCAACAACCAGTTCTTCACTAACTTCCCACAAGTAATTCTATTCAAACTATAAATATCTAGTTCCCTAGTAATTCTTTTATATAAGAAAGGTCCTAGAAAGTAAAAGAATCTTTGGGCAAATGAAGTTGTGCACACCTTATTATCACTAAAAACTAAATCCTTACGTCTCTTATTCACAATTGACGGATCATAGACCATTGAAGAATGTTGTTTTAGAACAATGGCTAAAATAAAAAGTTGACGCCCTGTTAATACATTGGCTTTGCGATATAATTCGTGTGTTGGATATCTAAATGGTAAGGAAAACATTACTTTTAAGATAGATCGCTGAGTTCGCTCCAACTTTAAAAGTGTTGATTTGGTTGCACCGCCATAAGCAATGACACAATATGCTATCAAGGATTGACACAAGGCAAAATATACTGACTTTAACACTCTCTCAGAAGTTACAGTTCTTAAATTTCTAAACACAAAAATTAATTTTCTAAGCCTATCTGCTAGTTGGTCAATATGAAGATGGAAATTCAATTTGGAGTCGATTACAATACCTAAATACTTTATTGATTTTACTTCTTCCAAAATCGGACACGAGCACTTAGTGGAGCGAAAATTACAAAAATGTGCTTTAATTATGCATTGATCAGTACAAGGTTTTTTGGAAGATGAAGCTGAATTGGAAAAATCTTTGATTGTGAATGAAATAAATTTAGTCTTAGTGGAGTTTAAACTTAAGACATTCCTATGTAACCACGTAGTGACATCATTGAACCCGGTCTGAGCAATACAATTTACCTCCCTCCAAGTGTCAGCGCTGAATAAAAGAGCAGTATCATCAGCGAAGGTGATAATCCTCCCTCCTTTTAAATTAAGATCACACAATTCATTGATGTATACTAGAAAGAGGGTAGGGCCTAGGATACTGCCCTGAGGAACGCCATATTCTACAGTCAATTCTTGACTTACTTGATCTCCCAGCCTGACACACTGCCTGCGATCACTCAGATAATCTCGAAAGAGTTCCAACTGATTACCTCTGATTCCGATACGCTCCAACTTATTTAGCAGAATAGGGACAGAGATCGTATCAAAAGCTTTAGCTAAGTCCAAAAATATCCCCATTACCTTTCTACGCCCATCCAAGTTCTGTACCACATAATTAGTAAGCTCATGGACAGCTTCAGCAGTTGATTTTCCACGGCGAAAACCAAATTGAGCCTTCGATAAAATATTGTATTTTTCTAAAAATTTAGTCAGCCTGATATTTATTAAGCGTTCAAGAATCTTGGAAAGCGCAGGAAGGATAGAGATGGGGCGGTAATTACTAATCAGACCTCTGTCCCCACTCTTATAAATAGGCAGGATAATTGATTTTTTTAAGGCTTTTGGGAATGTACCATTTTTCATCGCCAGATTACAAATATACGTTATAGGGCCGACTAAAATATCACTGTGTGTTTTGAGTAATGAATTGGATATACCATCCCATCCCACTGAGCAATTTGATTTAAGACAAGATATTAGGTCAGAAACTTCTGATTCATCTGTGGGTAAAATGACAAACGAGTTTGGTAAAACGGTCTCATGTGTGTCCGATGTACTATGATCCTGTTTTGGGATACTTTCAGCCAAAGTTTTCCCTACATTTATAAAATAATCATTAACATCTTCAACAGATTTAGATATATGTACTGTGGAGTCTCTTACTTTATGTCTGTTCGTGATTTTATTAATTGCTTGCCAAAGCAGTCTGTTATTGGATCCAGCTTCGGCCAATTCGTTTGATTCATGTTGATTTTTAATTTTTCTTAATAAATTATTACAAAAATATTTATATTGAAACCTGAGCTAGCGAAGGATTCTAGGATTGAACCACGAGCGAAGCGAGTGGTTCAAATATTGAATCCTGAGCGTAGCGAGGGTTTCAAAAGTACGAGACGCAGAATAACTTTGCTGTCGAGCGAAACACACAATTTTTCACCTCACTACGGCGAGAAAAATGCTAGGTGCAAGAAAAACGCAAATTATAATTTATTAAATCAGTGTTTTTTTTTCATGCGGTGTCGTGCTGGCCAGTTCGATTATTCTAAAAATAAGGTTGGCGCACTGGCATGAAATAAGTACCTATTAATGCATTTTCAGAGGGCTGGCGGCAGTGATCTGTTATTTACTATAGATTCGTAATGTTTGACACATACCCGCTGCCACGTCGACTGAGGCCACAGCCTTAGTTGAATTTCTTCCGACTTAGTCGTAGTTTGACGTTCAGTGAATGCGTATCTCACAATAATATCACAAAAATGGTTAAATGCACTGTTAAAACATGTATGTCGTGATCCCAAACTAATAACAAAGCAAGTGGTATCACTTTTCACAAATAAGAATGCTTAATTATGTTAAAATTATACCAAAATAGTATTAAAATCGAAATTAATATATTACGCATTGTTTTTGCCAACAGTGTTGCCAGTAAAAACGATTTTAAGTTTCCCAAATGTTAGGAGTTTAGTCAATGACGAACTCATACGCCTTTATGTATCATTATTAGTAACACAGTAGAAGTAAACCTACAACCAGGCTCAAACTAGAATTAATTATTTACTTAGAATTGATTGATACTAAAATCAATCGCTAGTGCTACGCACGTCAAGACAAGAAAAAACAAATCATTTTCCTCTTTTTGATATGGCTTTTAACTGACATTTGACATAATGATATTATTACTATGACAGTGAAGTAACAATTTCATCTTTTTCATTGAGGTAACGGTGTTTAATTTAAATTGTTTCTGCAATTATCAAATGTTCGATTGAGTAAAATAGTTTTTTTTGTTTTATGTTGTATTTTATTCAAATTATTTAAATTTATTATTTTATTTTATTTAAATTTCATTTTCATTTCTTAACAATAAAAAAAATCTACTGAAGACTTGGCTGTATGGGCATAGTTCCCTTTGCCTACCCAGAATGGGTGAAGAAAACAAAAAAAAATCTCTGCTAAAAGTTAGTAGTAGCACAGAATAGATAATAGTAGTAGGTCTGCATCGGTTAGATTCATCAATGACTAAAAAATGGAAACTTCTCCATTCCGCCATGATTCATTCTTGAAATATAATATGTATGTACCAATATTTACGCATCTATATATTTATTTCTTCCTATCTTTAATTCTTCTGTCACCTAAGAAACAATAATATGGTATAAAAACTTTTAAAAAAAAAAAAGACTCATAACATTCATTCAATAGGAAAATTATTCATGAGCTGGCAACTCTGACCATTTTTCTGGGAGTAATGCTTTTGTCTCATTTTGACATAATTAGTTTGACTCTAGAAAAAAAGAGACAAACATATTTTACTTTGGCATATGCTCGGAATATGTATCGGTTTCAAAGCTACGTCTTTAACACTCTAAAGTGGTTGCGGCTTTTTACGAATGCTTTGTATGACGTTACTTCTCTTGTCATAAAATATATAAAATCTCATTGGCTGGCGGTATAAAAAATTATAGAATAGAAAGGTTCGAATTTTAAAAATTCTTTCCACGCTAGGGCACAAAATACACTTTTGCGCTCAGATTTCGAATGACAAACAGATTCTTTCCGAGCTTGTGAGGTGAAAAAATATTTTTCACGATGCATTAATACTTATTTCATGCCAGTGTGCCAACCTTATTTTTAAAATAATCGAACTGGCCAGAACGACACCGCATGAAAAAAAATAAACACTTATTTAATATATTATTTGCGTTTTTCTTGCATCTAGGATTTTCCTCGCTGTAGTGAGGTGAAAAATTTTGTGTTTCGCTCGGCAGCAAAGTTATTCTGCGTCTCGTACCTTTGAAACCCTCGCTACGCTCAGGATTCAATTTAAGTACTCGCGCCAAAAAACAACTTTGCAGCCTTGCATAACAAATAACTATTGAATTTGAATTGAATTTGAATTCGTCCGTGTCCAAATGCAACGCTAGAGAACACTTTTGCACGTCTATACATACTAACTATGAAAGCACAATGCTCATGAACAATTGAAAAGAGTAATATTACTGTTCTTTTATCGTTGTTAGTAGGTAAGTATTGGGCTTTTCAGACCACCTAAAATTAAAACCCAGCATATAGAGCTCATTTCATTCGCTCTATATTCTGATTTTTAATTTTAGGTGGTCTGAAAAGCCCAATACTAAATTTGGATCGAGAATCGTCATATTTTTTTTTAAAAGCAAAGGGTTCCGTTTCCACTTGGAAAGAATGATCTTACCAACATTGATTGTTCAATCATGCTTGTTGAGGGGTGGGTCATGGTCAAGGATAGAAAACATTGAATATACCAGCTGGTATATTCAATCTTCTCATCATTGAAGTGATTAATAAAAGTTAATAAGTACATCAATATTTTTTTTTATTTAAAAAATCTAACACTAATCTTAATTTAACAAGGAATTTTCTTGACACCACTTTTTTAAACAAAGCACATTTTTCAAAGCACATATTTTTTTATGATAAATACAATTAAGCCCTGTATCATTCTGCTTACAGTAATCTTCATATAATTTTAATAATTTAGGACAACCTTTTTCACCCAATTCTATTATTTCACAATCTTTACATAATTCTTGAATCCACACTATCTTCTCCAATCCCTTTGTCAAGATATTTTTACCATACAAGTATGGAATTATAACTCTTCGAAATTCTCGATAATCTATGAAACCTTCCTGCCAATTAAGCCCCCTATTGTTTTCTAGCCATCGTACTTGTTTTTTTTCTTCATTAGATAGAGTTTTAAAAGAATATGGTGCTTTAATCAAAAAGGTTTGTGTATAGTCTTTTGTTGCAATTGATAATTCTTTGATAATAAATTGATTTTTCAAATCCTTAAACCCTTGCAAGTCCACGATTATGGTGTTAGAATTCATGATAGCTTCCTTACAATATTGCTCAAAGGTTTGTACTCAAATATGCAATCGTTTAGAATAAGACAGTATGCAGCCGTATTATCTGGTATGTCTTGATCGGATTCGATTTCGACTCTTACATCGATTGATCCTTTTAACATTTCATGCTGCCGAGAACAGTCGATAACAAATAATGGAGCTATGTCTTTAAATTCTTTTAACCCCATCAACGGTTCTGCTCGGCGCCCGTGATAAGACTGGTGAAATCTTGCGTATTGCTCATATATTAATGTATATTTGTTGTCCGAGAAGCTAATATTTAAACCTTCATATGGGTAATAAGAAGAATTCAGGAATACTCTCACATCACGAATATGACAATGGTCGAATTCTGCCATCGACATTGTTGCATTGTTTTTACGGTTGGTTTGTAAAGCGATAATAACAAATCTCGGTTTCTCTATCTGCGATGAAGTTTTAATAGACCAAGTATGCTTCCGGGTTTTGGGTAATAATGGATACTCGTACAAATCCCAGTTGCGAAACGCAACAGTTATCGCTCGATCTTTTTCTAAATGTTTTAGTAAATTGATTCTTTCACGGTCTGACACTCTAACGTGAGGAACTCGCCAAACTATTTTATTTATAATTATATCTTCAACAACCTCTCCAGTATTTAATAGTAGGGAATTGATATTTGTATTACTTCTCAAAAGTACTAATTCATGTTTACAATTTATTATAATTTTTTCATAATCTTCAGCGAAACCCAATATTTTATTTAACGGTATAGATACAGAAAACACTCCATCGGTGGTTATACCTGTTGGGGACCAACCCCAAACTTTTGCGCTTCTGGATTCGTTTTCATTCAATGAAAGATAGGATTTTATTGTAGTAGTAACACCAGCATTTTTGATCTTATCTATTTCTATCCCATTTAGTTCATATCTGATGTCTTGAAATAGAAATAGGACAGGGTTGTTCACAAAATGCACATTCGATACGCTCTCTTTTGCTTTACTAGTGCCATCTTGCTTATACACATGGACTCTGCCTTCGATATACAAATTACTGAGTGCAGGCACTACGTATAAATCCTGCTGATTAATCGGTATCCGTATTTCATCATTTTTATTAAAACTTGATACATACGGCTTATACGAATGATATTCAAAACTTTCTATGCTGTTGTCGTATGATGCTGGTTGACATATATTTAAAATATTCATTTTAGCAAACCAAGTAGCTTTAAAAACTCTTTATTGATTTTAGTTAGTCGCTTTTTTGATCGAAGCGGTGTTCCTTTATGAAGCGTTCCCTTAGAACTGAGTCTGATATTAGAAGCAGAGGTGTTTTTATTGAAATTTAGCATTTTTTTCTAAAGTGTAAATACAGCTGTACTTCTTCACCACGTAAGTTGATTTGCTTGTTTTCTGCGTCTAACAGCCGTATATTAATAGAATTGATCGAACTCTGGTTGACGGGAAAGTAAATTAAATTTTTAGGTATTTCAATAATTCTATAACCAGGGGGTACGTTAGGCACAAATTCGTAAATTATATGACTTGCTTTGCCGTTCACATATGATCCACTAATAACATCACATTCGATGCGTACGATAGTTGTTGGTAAAATGCTGACAGGATGCCTAGATTCTGTATTTATGTTAGCTTTAATTGATTCTGTACCGAATCCTAATATTTTTCCGATCGAGGCATTTTTATAAAAGTGAACGTCTTCAGAACAAAAAATACTTGTTTTTAATGTATTATTATTAGAAGTCAATTGTAAGGCTGCGTTCTTAATGTTGCTTTTAAGATAATCACAAATGTCTTGAAGCTCATATGATCCTTCAGGTATTTCGATAACTTCTTTACCATAATAAAATTTGTTATTTCGTTCGTCTATATTAGGTATAGAATTAAATGTGGAAAAATACAAAAGCCCGCATTCGTACTCTTCGTACAGCTGCAGAGTAGGGGAATAATTTGTTGTTAAAGATTCTCCTCTGCCGGTTATTGACACAGTAAAAGACATCGTTGTACTGATATATATTTATTTATCATGTTACTTATATAACTTATTTTTCCAATAATTTTGTAAAAAATGTAAACAATGATGTCCACAGTTTGTAGTACCGTAGGTTTGATACTGTACATAATTATAACTTATATCCAAAGGACTTAAATAATTGATTAATTCTAATGGAGGTTTTAAATCACCAAAACTATCAAAATATTCACAGTAATTATTTTGTTTTACATAGGCTACCCAGTGTGTTCCAGGATTGTTAGAACTATCTAAGTTTATTATAGCGCACTCTATTTTTCTTGGTCTTCGCGGGAGAGAATCTCTCATATACACTCCGCGAAAGTAAGGAATGTCCGTAGCATGCTCCAGTATATCTAAGTTGGTTAGTGCTCGCTTGGGTAGCCGTTTATTTAGTTTTTTGGAGGACTTAAGTATAAACCGGCTCCTTTTTTATATGGCTTTATATACAACCCTTTTCCTAAAGCAACAGATTCCATCATCTTGTTATGCCGTTCAGACTCTTTAAAGTTTTTCTGAGCAACCTTGTAATCGTTAACAGCCTTAGCTATACCTGCAGCACCACCAGCAAGCGAACCTAGAGCTGAGAGGCCTGCGAAAATCGGAATAAGCGGTAAGAAGCCTCCGCATTTAGGAATAGGAATACACCGTGGTGTCCGTATTCCTTTATTGTTTTGAAATAGTTTTTTCGCAGCAGTATATGCATAATTTATAGCTGAACGACTGTCCTTGGATTTTATTTTTTTCAGCTTAGATTGTATTTTTTTCACTGCAGTCATGAACGAACGAATTCCAGCACCAGCTCTGAGTTTTGCTTTCATTGCATTTTTAACAATCCATGAAGCTACCTTCTCACCTTTTCCAGCATCTTTAGATTTTAATCTTTTCTTAGCCATATTTAAAAGTTGTAAATCTGCTTTTTGTCGAACGTTTAAATCTTTATTGTCGTATGCAATATCGTGGTACATGCAAGCTTCATCCAATTTATTTATACCTCGGTCTCCTCTTAGTAACCGTTTTTGCAGTTTAGTACCTGGTCCACAAAATTGATATCCAGGAATATGTAGTTCAAACGGTAAATTATTTATGACGTTATTTAAAATACCACTTCCCTCCTTCATAGATATTTTTATAATGAACAAACTTTTTATAACGCTTGCTTTATATTACAAAAGTAATGCACTCTTGTCCACCCAACTGTTTTCATTTTCACTGAGACCTAACCACTTTACAAAAAGTTTATTACCTTTTCTTCTAATAACTTTTTCAATAAGATAATGATCAGGAAATTTTGTTCTTTGTAGTTCATATTCATAGAAAGATCCTAGAATTGTTTGTTTGTGCTTATCTTCCAATAGGTATGTTGGTGGATTTGTATTATTTACTTTTATTATGACAAATATTTCCGTAGACCAGTTAGGAGTGTAGCCTTTATAAAAATCAGCTTTGTATTTGCTTATTCGAACACTATCACCAACACGAAACTTAGGTTTTCTATATACAGTTTGTTTCTGTGAGTGCAAAATGTTAGATACAACATCCAATTGATTTACCTTATTTACATCAACGGGCTTATATTTAGTAGAACGATGAGTAGTATTGTTATATTTTTCTATAACTGAGTTCATATTTGACCCAAGCCATTGATAATGACCGTTCAAACTAAAAAGTTTGTATAGGTGGTATTTTATGGTCCGTATGACTCGTTCAACTATAGAAGCTTTTTTAACCGAGTGGGTTGAATAATGATTAATATTAAATTTTTTACACAATTTATCAAAATCGTCATTATAAAACTCTTTGCCTAAATCAGTTTGTAAATTGATTGGTTTTCGTGATGAACAAGACAACATTTGAGTCATTGCTTCTGTCACACATTTTTTGTCTTTTGATTTTAAAGGACTTGTCCATACATATTTTGATAACGTATCTATTACGACTAAGACATATTTATATCCCTTGTTAAAGTTAGAATATTTCTGGAAATCCATCAGATCAGCTTGCCATAAGTCATCTATTCCTTTTATAATTGTATTTCGACGAGGAAAATTTCTTCTTGCTGCTTTATGAATTTCATCAACTATATTTTTTTTGCTCATTTTGTTTGTTCAATTTAAGTTCAATCAAATTATCTACGTCTTGTTTTGAATAAAATGATCTTGACAGGTAGACTGATGTAGCGTTTTCTAAATTTTTTAAATATATTTTTTGATTATTTTCAACTTTTTTAATTTCTTTTTTTAGTTCTTGAACTATGTTATCTAGATAAGCTTTGTTCACTGCTTCATCGCTTTCGTTTGGAGATGAAAGACCTTTTAATTTAGATGCTTTCAAATCATAGTGACCAGCATCTGTTTTCACTAATGTATCGTTTACAGTATGAATTAATTCCGATAACCGCAAGCGTTTATGGACGTGATGACCAAACTTGTCTATATTCATTGCTGTCTAGATGTGTTGAGAACTGTAATAATACTGCTAAATTTTTCCGGCGAATACTCTTTAAGTTCTACATTTACAATCCCAGCTTCTTGTAATTCTGCTATGATTGCAATAATTTCATTGTCTACTCCAGTGTTGCCAGCCGTTCGTGATCCCAACAGTAATTTCAGTCGTTCTACCAACTCGTTGGGATCATCCCAATAAATGTAATCAGTGTCTCTTTTCACTTTCTTCAAAAGTGAAATCCCTTTTCCATGAGTAAGACTTTCTAAACTTGTAGTTGAATTTTTTGAGAATTTAAATAAGGGTTTAATAACATTAATGTATTTAAAACCTTTGTTACTGTTTATAGGTTTGGATGAGTCATAATTACGTCTATGTGCGTTGGTATAAATTAATAATAAACGGTAGTTTTGCAAGTCTTCCGATGTAACTTCGTCTAAATCAGGTTTCTTTTTAAATAGTAACTCTTTTAGACCGTTTGTCTTATTAAGAGTGTAAGTTCCTATTTTTAAAATATTATCACCGTTAAAAACGCGTATCTTACCAAGCATTAGCTTTCCGCGCTCATTTCTAACTCCAAACGGTATAGCATCTATTACTTCAGATGATGTAGACCAAGATAATGACTGATTTTTATCTGGTGAGGACGCAGCAGATCTAAACGATTCTTCAGTGAAATTTTCGGAAGGTGATAAAACCAAAGTTTTATTATATTGTTGAGGACTTTCGCTATCGGACACACTATGTTCATCGCTGACGGGGTCATCAGAATCCTCGTCGTAGGAATAGGACGACGCGCTGTCATTATCTTTATACTTTTTCACAACAGGTGTTTGAGTTTCTTTCACAACGCTCTTTTCATTACTTTTATTGGCTATCAAATTAAGAGGATCAACTATAGGCTTAAATATTGTCTCTAACGCCATATTGTTTACGTTTTTTGCATCTTTAATCATTTCCACTTTTCTTTTAACAGCTGCTGCAGATTTCACTATTTGTTCTTTATATGCTTTTTCCATTTTAGTAATAGATGGTATGTTCTTGTGGAAATTACAATTCAAAATGATCCATTATAAACGAAACACTCTAATAAGTATGTTAGTCCAAAATTATAAAAGTGTCAAATGCTGATCTATAACATCCTTTATTTTTTTCACAATCCTTATTAATAACAAGGTAGCTAAAAGGTTTTTTCCAAACAGCTGAACACATTTCACGAAATTGAGACCATGACATATCGGATCCAACGTGTTCATCGTATACGTGTTTCAAATTAATGTCATCTTGTTTGAACAATATTATCAGATTTGAATTGTCTCTTACTAGTTGTTTAGGTATTTTTGTATACGTCTGATTGATATAAAAGCAATCAATATTTTTATGACGACCCATGGCAAAATAATCTCTGATGTTGTTTTGTTTCTCACAAGCCACGTCGTCAAAAATAATAATAGAATCAGGTGAGGCTTCATGAGGACTTAAAATTTCACTATTGTGATTGTATTTATTAAGAGTTGTACCAGCTACCATGCTCAAAACTTTCTCCAGAAATAAATATTTAGCTTGGTATAAAGATTTTGAATAAATATACAAGTTGGCAAAACGCGGACCATCTTTATGTAACAATAAACTTATTACTAAATTGGTTTTGCCGCAGTTCGATGGACCACAAACGAGACAACGTATAGTGTTAGGCAGTAAGTTACCGTGTCGTTTTGGTTCCTGTGATGATACGGGACAAACACAATCTAATTTAAGTGTTTCGTTTTGTTTTACAAATTTCATGATAAAATACCTATTGTACTCGACTGAAGTACTCCGTGAGTTAAATCAAAATGAGCTTCCGTTTCATGTAGACTGAAATTTAATAATACTTACCAAATTAATACGGATGAGTTGGACAAAAAGTGAACTTTTGACCTTAGCACACTTTTTCAGAATGTTATTCAAGTATAATGCTTAATAATGTTTGATGGTTAGATTAAAACAATTCAGTATAACTTATTATTCATAAATAACGTAATTAACGATCGCTAAAATCATGGAATCATCTTATTAATAAACAATCCTGCAATGTCCTAACCAAACTGGGAACAACTTTACAAAGTACGCTCCCCGTGGGAATCGAACCCACGACCTCCGGGTCACATAGCAAATGCCTAAACCCCTAGACCACAGAGGCAGTTAACGTGTGCGTTAAAAAATGTTTTAAATACCTATCAAGAAATAGTTGTTAGAAAATTAAATAAATTATGTGAATTGTGTATTAAATATTGGATGTATTTACTAATAATAAAACAAATTTATTTTAAACTGACATTTATTTATTATCTTTATACTATAAACTTAAAATATGATTACCTATTCCTATGTTATTTATTAAATAAATTGTACTTTTAAAATATACATAATTAATAAACACAAATCATAAAAACTAAATAACCTACCACATAAAACTAGAAATAATCGTTGGCAATTTTTTTTGATATTTTATTTATCACATTTTCAGTAAGGTCCATTATCTCATCGATCGAGTCTTTTAAAACGTACTGCACATTAAACACCATTTTTTCTGATATTTCACTTTGTCTGTCACTATGGCTGGAGTTGGCGTCTTCTAAATCATACACTTGAATTTTTATCACTTTCTTCGGCTTATTCCGTTCTTTTCTTATAACATAATTAATTATGATGAAGATGACAATTCACCATGTTTCTTCGACTTTTCACGTTTCGTTTTCTCCGCCGCAATACTAGCTCTAATTCTTAATAACTCCTCATAAGACTCATCAACACCCGCATAAGGATCTTGCGCATCTTGGGAATAGATATGGATAGTTTCTTGAGAATCCGACATCATCTGTAAAAAAATATAAATATGTATAAATTGTTTAAATCATTAAAACCATTATAATAATATTAGTAAATACATAATATAAAAAAATATATACTCACGAAAAAGTCAGCTGCTTTATAATTATATGAGACCTGTAAAATATTAGGCACCGGACGGGCTGCAACAATGCGACTGACGAAAAAATATCGATTGAAAATAATTTTATTATTTGATGTCTCATTACAATGCTGACTAGGTTGAACAGATGATCAGGTCGGAACAAGACCGAGTAGCAATGCATTGCGTCAGACGCACGTTGCCTTTGAATTTGCTGACTAGGTTGAACAGATGATCAGGTCGGAACAAGACCTAGTAGCAATGCATTGCGTCAGACGCACGTTGCCTTTGAATTTGCTGACTAGGTTGAACAGACGATTATTGAAACAAAAAATTATTGCTTAAACATTTATTTACCATAAACCCCCTAAATTTAAAATACAGAATAATAAAAAGATTACAAGTGAAAAAAATTGTTGGAAAACACCTTTAACGGAATCTTACATTTGGACCATAGCTTTTATTTGCATTAATAAACCATTATTATAAAAAAATATAATATATACCTAGGAATTAAAATTATTATAATTATAACATTAATATTATTAATATTAAAATAGGCTTGATTGATGCCCCCAAGATAGTGTTGATATTTTATCTTTGAGAACAATTCGTTTATCGTCATTAGAAGATAATGCAATCTTATTAACAGCTTGAGTGAAGACCTCATGTCTCAAAGATTTAAAAATTATGTTTTTGCGTCTTAGTAATTTATTACGCAATAACACCTCATTATAGTCTTTCATACAAAGCTTTCCAATAACAGGTTTTCTAATACCTTTAGCCTTTTTGAGTTCACAATTTTCAGTTTTTATACAATACAGCTTAGACCGTAACCCGACGAAGGCCGTTATCACAACTCCTGAAAATTCATCCTTCATCAGACCAGGAATCTTTTTATTTTTGGGAATAATGCCGTATTTATTATCTCTATCATAATTACTGGTATCAAAATAAATCTGGAAATGATCTTTTATATCTTCGTACACATCATCAGTTTCTATTGAATATAGGAAACTATCCGTGTCAGTGTAACATAATTTCAAATGAGAATCGTATTTAGGTTTCATTACGGAGTAATGAAAATCATACATATGATTTTTAGATATTTCTAAAACTGTAAATCCTATATAGATGGGCTTATCTAACAGCACTGAATCTCGCTTCATTTGAATAGCAACAAAATTTTCTGTAAAAGCAGTAGAACTGTGAAAATTAAGGCTGGATATCAGTTGTTCTGCTGTATATTGTTTTTTTGTTACGTTATTCGTATCGCGCCATTGGTTGACTAAATAAACATCTAATCTATTTTCTGTGTTTTCTAAAGTCTTTCCAAAAATACTATTATTTAATAATTTAAAAAAATCTTGCTCGAATGTTGATTGTGCTTGTTGTCGTAACTTGGTATTTAAATCAATGTACTGTTTTAAAAATGGGCTTTGTTTAAACTTAATTACTCTATGAATTTTTTTTAATATCAAACCATGTCGTATGCAAGTTTTTAAATGGACATAATGAATCACATACTTAAATTTGTCATACAAATTAGGAATTAATTTGGGTATCTTAGATCCAGGTGGTGCGAACTTTTGAGGACAGAATGGAAGATCGTTGTGAAGATCGTGAAGATATTCGGGATAATATAAGTCGACTTCTAAGATATACCCGTACACCGAATCATTAGGGACTTCAAGAATATTTAAATTACTGAGTTCCGTATCATCCATAAACTCAAAATCGGAATGCGGTAAATATGAACACATTGCATAACCATATAAATTATTACAATCAATATATAATAAATAATTATTAGGTATAGATGAGTTGTAGTTTGGTACATATTTATTGTTAGCCTCGCAGTATCTATTAGAGCAAAGGCAAACACCACCACGAATGCCTTTCTGAATCATTCTAATCATTTCTAAGTCTTCCATAAGTTCCAATTTGACTTTTGTTTTAAGTAACATTGCATCAAAGGATAGCGATGGTGAAGTTAGATAAAAAGCACTGTCTAGTTGATATGTGTATCTGCACATCTTACGAAATTTTTCAAAAATATCGGTGAGTAAAAGCACATCTGTCTTCAGATATAAATCAGTATACTCACCCATATTTTTTAAACGAAAAACGCTCCAAATTTTTTGTGCGTGAGAATATTCTGATTCTGATATAATGCTGTCATACATAGTACTATAAAAACAATCACGAGGAGGTAGCTTTTTTTCTTCATAACAATCCCAATTAGTCATGTACTCATAAGGGTACAGACCTTTCCGCGTTAGAAGGTTAAAATGGTCTTTTGTAGGAAAAAAAATTGATAAATGAATAAAATCATTGATATTTAAAGTCTCCGCAAGTTTTTCTAAGCTGGTACTTAAAAATTTAAAAGAGTCTACAAATCGAACTGGTACAAATTCTTTTTCACTTACTTGAAAAAATTTGGTGAATGATACATAATTTTCTTTAGTTTTTGCTATTACGCGTATATTACCCGGTGATTCTCCCAAAAGGCGTATAAACAAGTGACTATCATAACCAGACAAATTGTGAAAAAATACTGGAACGAATTTTGGTAAACGATATTTTAAGTTGCAATAGGAATGAGCTGCTCCTCGGTATTGTCCTGTTAAATGACAGTGATCCCTAACTTTATCATCAAACAATAACCCATCGCAAAGAAAACAGTACTTTGATTTACTGAATGTGTTCTGTTCCTCTTTTGTTAATTGTTTCATTGGAATAGTTTTCTTCAGAATCTTATAAATATTGATAGTATCTTTACGAAGATTTTCCAAAAATTTTTCGACACAATCTTGCCCACGATATGAGACATATTTATTAAGTGAAGCATCATATGAACAAACAATGTAATATGCAAACGCAGAAGGTAAGTGTTTTTGTAGTATAGTTGTACAAGTAGAATTAGACCTCATCGTGCTTGGAGCTGGTTCTAGTAAAGATTCAAAATCTGCGTATACAACAAAAGGCACATATTGCATTCTCTCATAATGTTTAAATTGGATAATGCTTCCAGGATCAGGAAGCACAGTTTTTACTCCACCACAAATATGATCGTTTAATTTAATTTCACTGTGAAAAAAGTTAAGGCAATCATCACAAAAGAAAACTTTGTCATGATGCTTTGTTAATTGCTTTTTGAGTAGTTTACCTAGATCTTTCACTAAACAAAAATGCTTACACTCTTTTTTTCCTATCACTAACAAATTGACATGGTGTTTCTTTTTACGTCCCGTTTTATATAAAGGCCCTACAATATCAGAATTTTTTGATAGACCATAAACATTAACGCTGATATCACAATTATTTTTCTCAAATATTTTGATATCAGGAATCCCTACAGGAAATGTCATATTATCAGTATTGAGTACATTTTTAAAATGCGGATATGAAGATACTCTTTGAGCATGTTTCTTAGCTGGGAACAATGCCGCTACGATGCACCACAAAAAACAGAAAGAATCATTATTTTTTAAATTAACGCATGCTCGTTTATTTTTAATACATTTAGGTATTTCAATATATCTTGATGCTCTGATAGGATTGTACTTGTTAATATTCACTTCCAAGTATAAATTCCTCAGAAAAGTCCATCCACTGTCTTTTTGCTGAAAGTCATCTATATTTGATGCTATGGTATTGGTTATTTCTGAATATAACTCACCAAAATCAAAATTCTTATGTAATACGATGTTTTCAGTACTAAAAGATTTTATTTCAGAAGTATCAGTATTTGGAAGAGTGAATTCAGCAAAAAACTCAAAATTAGTTTTTATGGAAATGTAAGTCGATAATCTAGCAAGAAGTAATTCACGCACTCGAGGTCTTATTCTATTAAGAAAATCAACGGGTGGTCTAGTGTCAGAGTCTTTAAATGTTACATCACGTACTCTATACGAAGCAATGCGACTTCGAAACGCACTACTAATTTTCTCAATATCATCACTAATTTGTATAGAGCTATTATTTTTATGAGAATTACTTCGCAAATGCGCTGAAAATGCTCTATTTTTTATTGATATATCACATACTGTGCAATATACAGATTTGTTCGACATAATTAAACTGAATTTAATTTATAACTGGGTAATAAGATAGTTAATTATGTTACTATTAATGAAGCTTAAATTGTTGAAAGAATGTTTAAACCCCTAGGAGGTAAACGCTGATTTATTAATGCAAATCTAAGCTAATATTTAAAAAAAAATTAAAACATTAAAATAGTAATGTAGTGCATATTATAGAAATATTTTTTTTAATAAAAATTAATTACTATATTAAAAAAGTAATAAATTTAAAATATTAAAATGAAAATCAAATTGGAAGGAATTGCCCCAAAACATCGCTGGAAATGAGTCTATTTCATTTAGATTTTTTGTCGGCGAAGAATGTTCCTTCGTCCGTAAATTGAGCTCTACACAATTTAATTACCTTTTTTAAGGTATTAAACTCTGGTGAATCCGATTCACCTTGATATTTTAAAGAGACAATAGCTCGTTCCCAACGATCTTTTGGGGCAACTCCTTCTATATCTTTAACATTATACACCTTCAACTCTACAAATACATCCCCTTTAAGGTCTACCGTACGCCGTAATACCCCGTCTGCAACACGCCTGGTAAGGGCTGACACCAAAGGACTCTTTGGCGGAGGGCGGCGCTCGTCGTCGCTATCCAAATCCAGAGTCCAACCTGTTGCTGTTGGTTTCGTCACGCTAGCCTTCTTTCTGCCTTTGACGGCAGTCAGTTTCCGTTTTTGACTACTGTAAAAAAAGAAAAATACGATTAAATATATTTTTTCACAGTTAACATTTATTTTCTGTCCTAGGTGCAAGAAAATAAAAAACATTACGAAAACATATTTTTGGACACAACACCATCTAGTTCCAAACTAAGTATATATATATATATTTAAGATAAATATACGTATAAACTTTTTTTTTTGTAAATAAGTACTTGTCTATAATACAAAGAAAACATTGAGACTAAGGCAAACAGTCATGTTCATGCACACAAATGTTTACCTTGCGCAGGATTCGAACCCGCGGCCCTCGGGTAGAAGTAACCATTGCTAACCACTCGACTACCAGGTCTATTCATTGTATTAATTAATGAATTATGAAAACGCTTGTTTGCCACCTTAGTGATTTATAAAAAAAGTATAGAGTACATATAAGCAGGTATAAATACATACTTCTTTTCTGGAGCAATCTCCTCGCCGCCGTCCGAATCTCCAAAGTCTGCCGCTGCTGATCGTTTTGCAAGTTTTGTTTTTTTGTTGTATTCGGAATATTCAGAGTCCGACCTGAGAAACATAACAAAGATATGTTATTATAAATTAATAACTTCAGTCAAAGCTTGATGAAAAACAATTATTCAAAATATATTAACCAAATAAAATAAAATAACATTTCTCAAGTAAATTAGCAGCATTGGTTATGCCCCTGGTGTTGCTGATGTCGCTTGCCTGTTTGTCTGCTGTATAACATAAAACAAACTGAAAAAAATAATATAAATAGTTTAAAAACTTACGAACATTATTGCGATGCAGGGAATCCTCGTTTTGTATGGTGTTATGTTAAAATCAGAACCAGCGGGTCACGAAGATGGTGGTCACGGGTAGTGCACTGTCACACACGTGCGATACAGAGAACTAGTCTCACCGAGGTCTCGAACAAATTTACCAAAAATTTTAAAAACAACGAAAATCAAAGCATTTATTGGTAATTTCTAGCTGATACATCATAAATTCCAGGTCTTGTCAACAATTTGCAAACAATGAAATTATAATTACTACACTAATGTTATTTATTTAAAAAAACATTTTTATTAAAATTTTAAAGCAAATGTAGGTTGACGACCACTACATAAAATAAACGTCAGCATATTCGTAAATTCATTACGAAATTTGGAACTTTAACACGAAAACAAAAGTTTAGTGTTACAATTGTTACAAATGGTTCCTTGATATTTGATAATCAAAGATTTCCGCACCGCGTATTTCGTAATTTCTACAGTTTATTACAATTTGCAATACGCTTACGTGTTAGTAGGGTTATTCCATTCGGTTATTAGAGCAAAATTTTTAAGTGATTCTTTTCATTCAGACATTTGTTTTATCTTTACCATACAAATCTCAGTCCCGAATCAATTCAATCAGATATTTTATAATCAATTCGATGGATGGTGACATGAGGTTTGGTTTCTATTTATAAATTATTAGTAATAATTTTCAATTTTTTAGTCCATTTACATAATATTTTACTCTAGAATTGTGAATAGTTAGCCGTAGAACAAACTAATATAAGAGTGTAAATGACAATGTATAATCTTTATTAAAATTCGTAAATGAATTAAACAAAGTAGTGGAATAACCCACTAAGGCTGTACCCACATTTTTGAATTAAAGTTAAGTAATTATTATAGAAACATTTTTTTATATATGACGCCATTTAAGAGGTCCTGGGTTCGATTTCAGGTCAGGTCAGGAAAAACGATGGTTGACCTAAGTCTTAGATGTTTTTTTATGTGCGTATGTATTTATTATAAAATATAGTATCATTGAGTTAGTATCCCATAACACACGTTTCAAACTTATTTTGGGGTTATTTCAATAAATGTGATTGTCCCTAAATATTTATTTATGTAAATACTATATTAGATTTTATTTAAAATAACAATTATAGCTGATACTTTTAATTCTGTTTTACCCGAACATAAAAGAGCTTGTTTTTTAATAAAAAATAAATAATTAAAATTATTTTATATTAATACATAAAATATATTTCAATAGGAAACTAACATAAAACGCAGTGTGAGTATAGCCCTATATATTTTTTGCATTGTCATACGTTTCTGGAATTAGTACTCAGTTCAGTCGTTACTGCGCGCACATTGTCGCCAGGCCCGGGCCGAACACCGGGCGGCGCGACGCCGCGCCGCCGAGTCACTGCTGAAACAGCAAAACGTGGTTGAAGCAGTTTTAGTTTGTGTGAAAGTATGGTGCGGTACTACAAGTTTAGTTAAAGTTATGATGAAGACGGTTTGTGCGTCACCACGACCTTCATTACGGAATCTCTTCACTAATTCTAGATGCAATCACCAGTTAAGTTTGAAGCTGAGGGTAAATTATGACGAATATCCTTAGCGTGGACCATTGGGCTTGACTGATGTTTTAGTAACTCAATACCATTGCGACGGAATTATCGTTTCCAAGTGCCAAAACTGCAAATGGGTACGAGCAAACGGCTTGGTTCGATAAAATTTATCGTATCCAAGTGCCCAAAACTGCAAACGATGAAGGGCACGAGCAAACGGCTTGGTTCGATAATATCCTTAGCATCGGTTACTGATGTTAACTGAACTCATCATCCCATAATCGCATGCGACGGTCTTCATCGTTGTATTATTTCTCAGTTATGGTGATTTGCATGAGCAATCCGCCTAGTCTGTTGTGAGAGTTCTTATGTGTCGGTTACCAGGCGTTATCTGATTCTATCTACTTTAAACAAACTTGTATGTATACACTTAATATTATGTACTCCTAGTGCAGTGTTACAATGCGTGTGAGTGTAGAGCTTCTGAGTCGGGTTGAACAATAAATATTGGTAAGTGTTTCATTATTCTTTCCAAAAAGACAGGGAGCCCTTTGCTTTAAAAAAATATGACGATTCTCGATCCAAATTTAGTATTGGGCTTTTCAGACCACCTAAAATTAAAATCCAGAATGTAGAGCGAATGAAATGAGCTCTATATGCTGGATTTTAATTTTAGGTGGTCTGAAAAGCCCAATACTTACCTACTGTTGTTTCTTTTATCGGTTACTTTTGATTCGTTTCCGATATTGTCATAGCATCAATAGTTTTTTATAATTATACATCTATACCACCAAAAAACGAGTATAATCAAAGTATAGTTTTTTAAATAACAATTTATTGTTCAGAGTGTACGGACTGGGCGCGTTCGCCGTTGTTGCTGTCGCAGGGCTGTGTGCGAGGAGCGCCGCTCGACGACGCGAGGGAGTGGGTATTGGCCGTCTCTATGGACCAGGCTGTAGAACAGGTATCGATGTAAAGTGCACAAACATACAGTGCCACAAACTTATCTGTGTCCTTGGCGGGGGCGCTAGGATCGAAACTATTGAAGATAATTGTCAAGATATTCAAGGCGTATTCATTAGTTCCAGCTTTGATTACCGGCACAGATAAGTTTGTGGCACTGTATAGAATGCATGTCTAGTTCATTAACTTGTAGGAACATTAGCCTACGTGCCCACGCGTTCCGTCAGTTGACGTTTAAGTATTACGTTACGGAATGGACCAGAGAAGCCTCGCGTTTGAGTTACACCCGTTGATGTCTATTTTGTATGTATCGTTCGTGTAGGATATCAGCGATTGTTTTGATTACATTCTGCGTTTATTAATGAGTGTATTGCAACCAAATTTACCCGCGGTTTCGCCCGAGTCAACATCGTTTTTGCCATAAAAAGCATAACTGTTTGCTAAAATATTTTTATTTTTTTTAAATTGGATGGGCTCAATGCACTTACTGATCAACTAGTGATTTTTTTGGTTCACCAATTTCTCTACAAAATAAGAATAATTGAATATGTGTGTTTTATGTTAATAACAGTTACTTATTTTATTTTTAATTAATTATTTTTTTATAATAAGCCATCCGTGTAAAAATCTTGGTAAACCTTAGAAATAAATAAATTAAACATGTACTGATTATGTCACAGACATTGCCTGTGGACAGCCGTGGTTTATTCGCGGCCAGCACTGCTCCGGATGACCCTTGCTGCGTACTCACTGGTTACCCGCTCGGCTCTCGGCTTGTCACCTTTACTAATGGTACGTATTTGGACGTAGCGTATTTACACGTAGCAGCTACGCAATGCTACGAGATGTCGTAGCAGCGTAGAGTCTACGCATCCGTAGTCCTTTATTATATTATTAGGGAAACCCGCGCAACTTCGTTTGCGTGTATCCCGCTTTCTCGTGGGAATTTTGAAAAATCCTTTCTTATCGGAACTCTACGTTATACAAAGAATACACCCTCCGAGTTTCAGATCTCTACAATCAGCGGTTTAGGATGTGCGTTGATCCATCATTCAGGACAAAGCATTTTATATAGATAATAGTAGATTTTACAACAAGTGCACAAAACGAATCATTTCTATCCGAGACTTTTAGCGGCCCGAGCGGAAGGCGAGGTCTGATAGTAATGTCGAGGATAAAAATGGTTTTGTGGACGAGTTATAAACTCTGCTTTTCACTTCGATTGCGAGGAAATAAATTAATAAACGCACAAAAAAAAACAAGACCTGTTTCCCGCCGCTTTTTTTTTAAATGTTACGACAATGAAATTAGGCTTGGGCTACAGACCTATACAGCCTACTATTATATTAATTTTGTTATAAAATAATTTTCTTAAATTAATTAATTAACCTACCGTACTTTAATTTAAATTTTAATATCTTTTATGACTTAAAACCACATAAGGCAAATAAATTAAAGTAAATATTATAAAACAACAAATTCTATCTCTGAACTTTTTATTGTGTTTGGCTGTATGACTCATTTCCTTTGCCTTAATATAGATACATTTATGAGTAGATACGTTTTTGCCCTTGTGCACAAAATTCGATTTTGTGCAGCCTATATCCTGCGCAAATAAGCATTTTCTGAGCATGAGAAGTGAAAAATAGTTTTTTAACTTAGTTATTTATCCTCCAATAGTCTTCAGGCTGAGGTTCGGCGGGGCCTGAAAATTCCGAATATCTTTCCACAATTTTATTGCTCAATTTATCAATTTAAAACTCATGCTTTTAGAATTGATTTTTGGTAGGCTATGCTACGTATTTATTTTAATTAGATCGATATCGTCAAATAAAACGATACGGAAAATATGTAACAATGTATTTACCTAGTATTTGGTTGGACTTAAAATCTCGTCTTGATAGGGACGAGAAGCAGTGCAGTTCACAGCAATTGTGGGAAGCACATAAAAGTTGACAAATGACTGTGTCTTGACTTATGATCCTAGGTCCTCTGAATGGGGCAGATGGCATCCACAGCAAGTAGCAACTCTCCATCCCAGTCGATCTTGGGCTTTGCGCTTGTCTACTATTAAAGTCGCGTCTGAAGTGCTAGTGGAATAAAAAATATTGAAGTATTTCCTGTAAATCTACTTGCCAAATAATTGATTTTATTTTATTTCAATATGTGTATATTTTGGCAGGTCGTTGCGCGAACCGAGAGTGGTGGTCGCGTGCAACGGCAGCAGCACGCGGTGGTGGAACACCAGCAGTATTGCTACAGCACATTAGCCTCTGGTGCGGCCCAGGAGATTATTCACAAATTTAATAAAAATATATTTAAAAAATCTAATGGTAAAGACAAGAAAATAAATAGGTATGTACCACGTACAGTTGGCGGTATAAATATGTTGTCATTTTAGTACCTTGTCACTTTTGTTGACATTTTAATTAATAAAGACGTTTGAGTGGATATGTCAACATCGTTAGACATAGTGATGAGATACTAAAGTGGCAACATATTTATGCCGGTGGCTGTACGTGAATTACGATTCAAATATTGTATGAAGGGATTTACTGGATTTTTTATTCGTCGTATATCGTATGCATTAGAATTATTTAATTACAAAGTAGGTGATTGTGCTTATTTTCTTAATTCTTTGCCGAACATACCTATTTATTTACCTGACTGTACACACTTGTGAATTAAGTTAGTATTGTATTGTAATGCAGTGAACATCCATGTATTTTTAACTTCACAAATACGTTACTCAGTAATAAATAATAGTATTTTACAGCACTTTGTTTTTTTGTTCAATTGACCATCTAAGTGGAATCTAGTACGAAATGAAATACCGAACAATGTTTAAATCGCTATAATAAACTCATTTTGTATCACATTTATTTAATAATAATATATTTGACACACATAATATGTTTTACGTACTAGGATTTGTAGAAATTGATTCCGTTTTCTTGATAAGTAACATAATGAAACGAATTTATAAAAAATATCAATAACTTTTAAGTATTAGTTGCAAAAAAGATATTAAACAAGTATTAAAATATATGGTAGTAATTTTGAAAAAAATAAACACTCATTTCTTATACAAAAGAGAGAAGTATTATATTTAATGATATTTGCTCGGGGTAATTAGCAAGAAAACGGAATTTCGAAATAACCATTTTGTATCTAGGAAGAAACGATTTAAGTAACACTAAGGTAAGAATGTTTAGGTACATGATATTCGATACCATATCACATTGATTGTCATACACACTACAGAGTGAAACGCTACAGATAAATGGACCGCATGCTCTTTGTTGATCACACAAAACAGATATGTGTAGTGAAACGTTCCTAGGGAGAAATACGAGCCGAGACTGCTTCCTGCGGTTTCGAAGAGTTCCTTCGGGTTTTCGCAAATCGTAGTTCAAAAATAATTCCGTGGTACCGAGGGTCATTGAGGCACATAACAATATTATATTTATATAATGTCTTTACATTTGTTACTTACGTAAGAATATTTTGTTTACTCTATAATATCGAGATAATAAGCGTAAATTAGTTTCAACCGAATCTGATTTCCGTCAGATTCGATATTCATTCTATATTATATATTTTTTTATAAATATCTAGATTTCATCGATATAATTTATGTATTTATTTGTCCCCAACTTAACGAAATTTTAAATTATAGTGTAAAAATACACTCAACGCCAGATAAAATATTTTGTATATATTCAGGCATTGTGAAATATATGAAATTTTTATTTATTTATGTAAACTAATGGATATTTTAGATATTAAGTTCTCTCTCTCTTAGGAAATATACAACCACGTGAAAATAAATTAGTGAACCGACTGCGAACAGCCTCGCGCGCAGCAGCGGGACAACGCATGAGCAGTGAGCACGTGTAACGAGTTTATATTGTCAGGTAAACCTCTAAGCTACGAATATGATAGCACTGGAAGAACACAGATTTTGACGAGATACATTACATTATTATTAATATATTTTTATTGTAAGATATGTAATTTTTATCTAAACATCGACAATGCAATTTAACAATTAATCCACAATTTTGCATCTACAGAATGTGATAGGCCAGTGTCGGCGGGAGCATAGGCGTCACGACGCTTCCGCCCGATAGCGTTGACTTAGTTGTTGTTACATCATATCCTCTCACCCTACGCGGGGACATCGACTTTTTATGGATCACGCAGTTAGGATGGTTTGTATAACTTATCTACATACATAAAGTCAGAAATGTGTACATTCGTTTGATCTAGTGATTATAAAAAGGTTAATAATAAACGCTATCACGAAAATAGTTGTGCGTAGAAAATTTTGAAAAATAATTTTACCGTAAGTATTTACAATTTGTAGAGATAGTCTGTAGTGAGGAAACAAATTCTTCACGATGTTTGATATATTAGCGAAGACTATAAACAAAGTAGTAGGTATACATTAGGAAAATTCACTAAAGCACAACCTTGGAAGAATAGTACCTAGACGCACTTACACACTAGAATAACTTTAGAAATTTATTAATCTTTATAAGGCAAAGTGTCAAAGTTGGGGTTATAAATTTGAGATGATATTTAATTTACACGTTATCTATAGAATCGGTATAATAATCTAGTTATATACGGTGTACGATTTGTCTACGATTTGAGATTCAAAAGAGCAAGGTAGGTAAACACGTACATACAATACATTCCAGCTCTAACAATAGTTGAAGAAGTATTGCTACAGCGCAAGCGAGTCGAGAAAGGAATGTCAATATCATGGCGTAGCATTTTTGTGAATATACTTACTAAAATACACTTTATAACTATATATCTGACACGTCCTACAATGTTTATTATTAATATCTAAACAGGTTAAATCTGCTTGAGAATAAAAAAAAATATGCAATACGCATATAGCATCCATGTTATAGTAAACATGAATACGATTTCTGTTACACATAACATATAAAATCACTACGAATTTATGTTAGTAGGTACCTTAGGCGCCGACATCAAAAATTTTCGTTCAATATATATATTTTTTGAATTTTAAATTTCATACTATAATTAAGTTGCATTTGCTGATAGCGCAATTTAGTATATTAATATAGTGATTTAGTCAATAGCAAATACATCGTAATGCAACTTAAGGTGTTTGCGCCTAATGTAGCTCATTAAATATTCCAAGCAACCTCATATAAGCTCCTCTTTACGTTAACTACTGCCTAAATGGTGTTGTGTCCGACGATTTGGCAGGGCCCGCCCTCGATCTTCAAATCAGTCGCAGCGATGTCCTCTTAAAGTTATATACATTTCTTCATCATCATTATGTGTGTAAACAGTAAATATTAGAGACAGTATATATAAGATTTACGTAATGCGTTGTTGGAATTATATAGGTAAATGACAAAAATTATGTATTAATATTTACAAGTTGATGTTTACACAGCGTTTTAAATCTTAGAGCAGCATGTGGTTTGGGCGTACCGGCGCAATTTGTAAATACATGGTTAACATTTATTTGGGACACGTTAAGAAGCCGTCGTGGGGCGTTAGTGATCGTCACGGCGCTCCGGCGACGGCTCTCGGGATCAGTCGGGCGACTCGTCGCCGCCGAGCGAAGTGGCAGAGTACAGAGGGTACCATCCGTATGTGCGTTGCGGCAGAGTCAGCTTGTCGAGACATATTTCTGCTCCACCCAGTGCCAGGTTGTGTTCGAAACCACCGCAACGTTGCCAAAGCATTACTATCAGCGTCCGGCCAAGAGCTTCGCTAGCCTGAAATTTTTTACAGATATTTCATTCAACAGTCGCTTTTAATCAATCAGAAACACAATGTAAAGTCTGTGTAAGTACCTATCTTTATTTTTTATTTACTAAGGTGGCAATTGGTGGCCGTTTGCAATACCAGGAGCGTTACTAACGCGTTGCCGACCCTGTAAGAACCTCTTCACACCCTTTTTGAAGTACCCCATGCTGTGATCGAGGGATAGATAGGGAGTTCATTCCACAACACAATATCTACACAATTTTGAAATAAATGTATGTGATATTATGAAACTTTTGTGCGATTTGCACAGCCTTAAATCCAAAATATATACCTGATATTTAAGTGTTTGTTTGAAATGTGGCTCTGTAGTGCGGCGAACGACGCGTGTTTTCCTCTTGTGTAACCATTTGTCGCCGTCACGTAGATAGCATTTCACATACGAGTCTGGTACCTCACCGTTCACACCATACACGCGCCTAGCGTGAGAAACCTGAGAAACAAAATCTAAATGAAGTTTCAACATAATTTTTGCATGAAAATGTTTCGTAACATTTCGTCAACATTGCCAGTGTAGCATAGGTACCTCATTATGGTGAACTATTGATGTAGTTAACCAAAAACAGTTACTACCGTTACAGGGAACATTTGGTAGACCATTTCCAATACCAGTAATATTACCATAATTCAGTGAACGGATGTAGCGACGTTGTAGAGGAACTGGATCCGGACTATACAACGTCGTATTTCTTTGTACATAGTGTCGGGATAATAATTATACAGATAGGGCATTATGTTGTTTCTTTTTAGTATCGGCATCCAACTAACCTCGAGTTCTAGTTGTCCCTTGACCATAATGATGCTGATGTTGATTTCGGCGTGCAGTGGCGGCAGGTGCGCATTGCGCGGCGGCAGCTGGCCCGGCCCCAGCGGCACGTCGTCGTCGTCGCCGGCGAGCGCGTCGCAGGCCGCCGCCGCCGGCACCGCCGCCCACATGCTGCCCTTGCGCCCCGTCGCCGTGCCTGCGCCGCCACAACAGATACCACCCCGCCGGCACAAGCGCCGCGGCCCGGCCTTATCCGCGACACTCGCACTCACACAAATAATGCCGGCCACTAGCATTACGAATAGCAAACGATCGTACTCATGTATGACAATAAAATTGTATTTCTATATATTGCTTTCGTTTAAAAAAACATTCATGTCAATTCAAATGAAAATACGAAACGAGAAAAAAACCATTCAATCGAACATTTAAAATTACCAAAATAAACATTACATAAAATAAGCACGTCAAACAGCTTCGTGCTAATGTATACAGTTTGTTTTACATATAACTGAATCGACTCCGTTTAGATACACAAAATTAAAGAAAAAGCATTTTAACGTGTGCAGCCAAGAGTGTAGTCGAGTTTCTAATAGTTGCCTGAAGCGGTCTTTGATTCATTATAGTAAGCATTCCGTGTCATGAACAGCCATTAAATTAGTTTCAATCAATAAAATTGATGCGATCTGCGAAGACTATATGGAGCGGCTCATGCCGTTTGGTTTCGGCGAGCCGCGGCGCACTACGCATGCGCGGTCATATCCTTAGGAGCGTGCTCGCTCGCCAACATGAACATTCAATTCCTAGCCAGAAAGTTAAATGAAACGTATTTGATTAAACTGCTTAATATGCGCTACGGCCTAGGTAAGATATGTACAAGAAATCTAATAGAATGCGTATTGTAACAATGAGTGACATTCGCAGAGGTAATGAAGTCCATAACAACCTAGGCGACACAATGCCATCGAGATGAACGTAGACGGGCAGCCGAACAGACGTTACACAGAGACAGATGAAGTGAGCGTGATCGCCCGCGGCCGGGCATGCGTCAGGACAGTACAGTACAGACACAGTGAAGTGATGAGAAGCGTCGGGCGCAGCCACATTCAACGGTGCGTGCGCGCGGCCGCTGCGCAAGCGATGACCCATGCTACTACATGGCCCGAGACTGTTCCGATTCGCACATGGAGCCGCGCATTCGGTCCCGAACGAGCCCGTAGCGAGACAAAACGCGTAGTCTCGCGGTGGCAGTGGAATCGGAATAGAGGGGCTGGCGGCCGTCGGACGTCACAAGGGATCGCGTACACCGACACCACGCACGAACAAACCCTGCAGGAAAGTACGCGCGGGCGCGGGCACTGTAGGCGCTTACCGAGGAGCTAACGGTCCGTCGCTGCTGACCAAACAAGCACAACACAGTACAGGTCAGTACTACCCTTAATGTTTGCATAGTGTAGGAAACTCGTGGTGAGGTGGGTCGGTCTGGAGGTAGTGAATACGGTTAATTCGATAGTAATTGGGGGTTTGCCTTAGTCCAATAGGTTTCGATCAAGCTAAAGGGCTTCATTGCCAGGGTTACGTGATCGAAAAAATAAAACAAATTGTGCGATTGAACAACATAAGAAAATAATTGAATTTGTAGTAGCACAAATCAGTAAAACTTATGTACTTGGTAATCGTTTCTTTTACGAGTTAATAAATTTCAGCAGAGTTACCTACAACAAAACTTACAAGTAGGTTATTTATTACTTTTACTGTTTACTAAATTCGTTTCGAACTGGTTAATCTTTAATAAAAATAATTCCGTTACTTTCAAAAGTTACGAGCATGGCAAGAAAAGTGCAAAAAAGACAAAGCTGTCGAGTACCTATCGCCAATCTAACAATTATATTTTAAAATATACACAGATATTTCATTGATTAGTTGAATATTTTTAAATTGATATGTTATTTAATTTTATTAGTAGCTATACGTTGTACCATGAAACTGTGTTATTTCTTACATTGCTCACCTAAATAAATTGAAATATTGCCAGTGTTATAAACAAAACACGTTGCTTAATTTGATAAAAATCTTCCAATAATGTTTATACATTACAGTATGTTCTGGATTTATTTTACTGCGTGTCTACTTACGCCTGGCGGTCGATCCAGACAGAGAAAGCGTGCGGCCAAGTTCGCCCTTGACGGCACGCAGGGAGCGCAGGATGTCGTCCGGGTCGCGGCGAACGCACGACGAGCGACGGCGTTCGTTGCGACGCGCGCTGCTCGGTCCCGCTGCGCTGCCGTCGCCACCGGCAGCTTCTGCACATACAAGACAAACTACGTGCTACGCCACGTTCGCACGCTTATTACCGAGCGTATCACGCCACAAAATACAAAAAACAACAAATTGATGTAAAATACACTCTTCTAAACTCGCCCCTGTTCACAAAATGAGTATTGTTCGGGGTGCAAGGTTGCGGTTTAATGGAAATGCCACAAGTTATTGTAAAATTAAGTTTAATAAAAGTTCACAGTAAATAAATGTTCTTAAAAGTTAGAATAAAGGTAAAAATGTTAAAAGTTATGTTTGTTATGTTTCTTATGTTTGAATGCACCCGGTTCGACCGATGGCAATATGTGCACTGATTGGAATATGAATTTTAGGTAATTGCGCTGATGTAGCGTAAAGTGTTTGGTTGCATTTGTACTGCACCGAACAAGTATAAGTATGGATTGTAATACTGTTGATTGTACACGTATTTTGTAACGTCACTTATTGTTGAAAATCTCAAATTAAACTCTATTCAGCATTTTAGCTTCTTGTTTTTTAGTTGTAGGTTTAGATACTTAAAAAAATTCATACCCTTCTCTTGTTGTTGGAATGAGGATCGCCTAGATCCTGGTAAAGATCGAGAGAAGTCCTTGCCCAGCTGGTAAACTTCCACTTCGAGGGTCTCGGACTGGGAGGACCCGCGACGCGAGCCGCCCACCCACGCATGGTCCGGATGCAAGAGGGACGCACACTCGCCAATTGAATCCACATCGTCTGTAACCAAACAAAACCGTCAATAATAATTGTAGAAAAACGGTATACATAGCAATATATATTTTAAACAGCCATGCAACACAGAGAAAACAAAAAATGAGGTCAACATATAAAAAATATATATTTAATTATAAGCAAGCGTAACGTCGCTCCTGTACGGTCAACAACGAAAGTGAAAGACTAGATACATGTAATGTCAAAACATCGAATACGATACTGTGACGATGTGAAAAAATGAATGGACAGCAAATAGGTGTACTGATGGTATCACATTTAAAGTGGTATCTTTCGTTGTTGAGAGTACCTGAGACAGAGCGCTGCGAGGCGAAGTCCCCGCGGCGCAGCGCGCGCGCACCAGTCAGCGAGCCGCGCGGCGACGCGTTGGCCGAGCGGGCGCCGCGCTCCTCCAGCGTCCACCACACCGCGCGCTCCTCGGCGAACGCCTTCTCCACTTCCATCTGAAACGAATTTAACATCGCACATTTACTAAAAGCTGCTTCTCTGTCATGTATACAAAATAATACATTTTTTATAATTTTTTATTAAGTGCAACATTCGCACGCAGAATGAGACTCAATTCCAAATCATGTACAGTTAAACGGAGACTGGATTAATGATACGCTTGAGTTATGAGTAAGTATTATTATCTTACAGTGCATTCTCCAATGAGTACAGGGTCGATGCCAGGGCAAGCGTCCCACAGCGTCAGCTCGAGCGCGCGACCCGCGAGCAAGTCCGCAGTTAGGCCGCCGAAGCCAAGCGTGGCGTTCCACACGGGGCTGCAGGACGCGGATGCTGGGTCTGTCTCAACCGGTGGGCAGCTCTCTCTATAAATACACGAATTTGCATAGGAATTTTTTGTTGAGTTCAGAAAAAAGCGAAAGTATAAATTAATATCATTTTTCCACTGCGTCCTTTTTCTTGTATATCAACCAGTATAACAATAAAATTCACCAAATAATAGTTTATAAAAATGAATTAAATCAAATCTTACAGTGATGGCAGAAGTCGAATCCTGGCGAAAGCCTCAGGCTCGTCTCCGTACCCCAATGTGTGGTCGCGCGGCGGCAAGTCGTCTGCGGCAATCAGCACTACCACCAGCTTCCGAATCTCGCTTTCAAACCACACTTGCAGCTGCGCACGCGCCGGCGGGCGCTCGCGAGCGCGTTCGGCACGCTCTTGTTCCTACACACACGCGAAAAACACATCAAAATTCAAGACGTATCAATTTGTCAATGTGCAAGTGCAATGCGTTGTGTCCTAGTTAAATTCACTTTCACAATATACAACATAATAAAATTGCTATCGAACTCATCGCATTGACTTTAATTGCACGTGACTACGGAACATAGACTTTCACGACGGGTGTGTTTTTTTAGGCAAAATAAATGAAATAATAACCAAAAAGTAAACACGTACAATAATTTCCCAAGACCGAAATGCAGAATCTAATTGAGTCGCAATATTTGGGGAACAAGTACTTTGAAGTTACATGCAGCAACCATCAGCTATATATCAAACCTTCATCAGCCAGAGAGATACTCATATTCTCATTCAACATGTGCGATTTAATGCAATCATATTCCCATTGAAGCTCTGCGTGAACTGATCCAGCCGTAAATGTTCATTGATTGCAGATAGTTTCGTTAAAGTAAACATGCTTCGGGCTGAGGCACTTCTATTCAAACACAAATTAATGAATAAAATCGGACGCGTTCATCCGCCATGCAGTAAGCTGTATCATGCTGATACTGTTCGATAAGCTGCATGTACCTGTGGACCTATAATGTAGCCGAAACAAGGGACTCCGCGCATTAGCTGTACGTACTATGAGGATTGCATTATTTTTGTCACCTGCTACTATCTATTAAGGTATTCACGGAATAAGCGTATTTGGAACAGGGGCATCTAATTAGACAGTGTTAAATTATTCTATCTGATCTCTATTCTACATATTGCAATTAAGATTGGAATACATTTTTAGGACTGCCTAAATTTCATTAACATCCTCTAATTTATTAATGGTAGTGGAATAAATAAAAAATAAAAAAAATGTGTACCTAGACATTAATTATATCCTGCGATTGATTTAAATAAAGCAAAAAATCTACGTCGTCTAAGTGATCAAAATGCTTCTGAGAAGTTACGATTTATCTATATAATTATATAGCGCTATCAAAATTATAGTAACTTACTTTGCCAACAATAATTTTGAATAACATCGCAGACTTGGTGTAGTGACAAGTGTGCCTAATGTCGAGCATGAGCTGTCTGTGTTTGGAGCATTCGTTCACATCGACAATTACTGTATGAAATTAAAATTAAGCGATGACAATACACACGTATAATTTCATCACGAACAAAATAAATCATAAATTGACATAAAACACGAGTACATTCAGGTTTATAAAACATTTCACTTGTCTTCTATAAGTATTAGGCGATATTTTAAAAAAATGTGTTACACTCAGAGGCGTTCACGTCCTATGTTGTGCTTTTTACTATACCAATGCACATATCCACATTGTGAGACTGTCATGCAGTTCATAATTTTGTAAAGAAACAGTCGTAACAATCAACTACTAAGAGCGCAGCGCTTATGTACATCGTGTCAATGTGAAGTGGTCGGTCGCATCACGAGACTGAAGCGTCGGTGCGCGCCTGTTGCTCAAGGTGTTCCGGCGAGTGCGTTACCGTGCTGGCACCGCTTGAAGCTCCTACGGGTCGCTGCGGGCCTTTCCAAACAAGTGCGGCATCACACTACGCTAAGTCAACAGCAAGACCGGTAACAGACACTCGATCGTAAGACATGACACGGTACAAACGGGCATCCAGCGCCGTCGACGGAGCCACTCCGTGCCTCAACCGAGGCGCGGCGCCTGCCACCAGCCGCGTCGTATGAATCCTGTCTCTTCGTTTCTTCACACGCTAATAGATGGTCGTTGTTTCTACCGCCCATGGTCGGTACCTTACTGTATCACTTGTATTCTTCACTTTATGTCGCCGTATGAAATGAATCGACTGTGCCAAAATATCTAGCGCGATAGTGAATTTTGATATGTCTGAATCTGTTATATTGGCTAAGCTGAAAGCGGCGGCGGTTCTAGCTTTGCTACGTTCATATTTGTACTGTTTGTAGACATGAACACTAATCATCCACGGTATCTCATAGATGATACTCGATGACGGGACGAGTCCCCTAATCTACCATCGAACACTAATGTGTAGGCAGCGTCTGTCTAACACTTACTTATCCTCGCGTGATTCATGGATACTTTGATTTTGCCGATCGGTCCCTAACATTGAGCCCCGCCCGGCACCGTTGGCGACATTATGAAATTGGTCGGGTGATAGAAAAAATAAAAATCTGAAAATAAGTAGGTAGCATTTTTTCACACACTTCGCTTAGGATAATCATCATATAAACGATAACGAATATAAGTAGATAACAAATTAAGTTAAAAATATACTATACGTAGGTGTATAAATATTTCGAATAAACAAACAGAGTATCCCTTCCTCTAAATAGTAAAGGTTAACAAAGTTAGTACAACTACGGTCGTAAATAGAAACACTAATCTCTTACAACTAGGCTAACGTGGAAGATGTTTGACTGATTAGTGCTACAGTATCACAGCAGATCAACGGAGACCAAGCTCCTGCACTCGACTTCTTCGTCCAAGCTAAAGCTTGGCGACGACGTGCACAACAACAGCACTTCGAATAATACTGACGCTAAAAGAGAAACGATAAGAAACAATAGCCAATTCTGTAGTTTTAGTTTGGACAAAGAGTTTGATCGGCGGTGATCGTGCGTCGTGGCCCAGCCCCGCCCGGTGGCATGTCATGACTAAAAGAGACACATTTACACCAATAGAAATCACCGTCCTTTTCCACAGTGTAAAGATGAGACCACAATTAATTTTGTTAAAGTTTTATTCACGCTTCACTGAAATTAGTTATATATCGTTATTGGTCTATTCTTTATACTGTATATAAGTAGTAAATATTGTACATTCCAACATCTATTGAATAATGGAATTAAACAGATAAAATGTCATTGGATCACTCAGTAGTCAGTACTATACATTTCTCTATTTAATGAAATTGAAACTGATCAAAGATCTGACCAAATTTTAGGGATTGCTGGCTGGTTACCCCTGACCGACAAAAAACTTTTCGAGTCGAATCGATTTGACCGGACCGGATTACACGTACGAATATAATGCAGGGTGGATCTTAGGTTTGGCATTGCCAAATTCATTCAAAGCAATCAGAATTACTTTGATTTAAATACATTTTTGAACAGGTGTTAAATCTTAAATATCAATTAAAATTGAAATGGTTCTAGATTTGAAAATGAGTTGATCCATTAACATGAATGTAAGAATACAAAAGGAACGACCGCTTGATCACGAGTATGAATGATCCGAGAAGCGCAAGGAGTAGGCACCGAGTGACAGTCTCTACTAGAGTTTATGAAGGAACGTCTCATGGGTTCACAACACAGATCGTTAACAATTAAAGCCTATTATGGGTATTATACCGGGGTTTTCGGCAATTTCCGTCGGGTCGGCGACGATGGTGATTTGTCGGTATCCGGTTCTGTGAACCAAAATAATGTGCATTACACTACTACTGATCCTGGACTTAGTGAATCCAAACTGGACCGATAAAATCCAGGCAAATAGTGCAATGTAGATAAGATTAATAAATACGTAAAGATATTATACTACCATGAGGTTGAAGAAGGCGAAGAGTGAGGCTTGAAAATAATGGTGCGTTAATAGTACTTAATCAAATTAGTGATAGACAGAAGATAAAATATAGATAGGCAAGTATAATATAGGAAGGCAATAGTTATTAAATAAATCAGGCAGAAAAACATTACGTAAACAAAAATTAGCGCTTGAGAAGAAGGTTGTGATAGATTTCACGATAAATTAGCATTTAGGTATTGTGCATCATGTTAAATACAGGAATTAGAGAAACTAAATTTGACTCTGATTTCACTTGACCAAATAGAAATTACCTATGAAACCGCTATGGGCATTTTTATTTTACTTCATCAACCAACCCGATTATGATAACTTTATGCACGACAAAATCTTCCAAATTTTAAACATTTTTGGACTATTAATTTTAAATTCAATGTCATCTGTGCCAAATTACCGTAACTGGGACGGAGTTTTAAAAGTAGTTGACCTATAATTATTATAATTATTCTGAATTGTAGTCCGTGTGAGTGTGTGTATTGCTGTATATTAGGAGTATGTACCGTATAGGGCGTGGTGGTGGTGCGAGAGGGACTGCTGCGTCTGCGGCGCAGGCGCATCGTCCAGCTGCGGCGCTGGCTCCACCAGCAACTCCACGCTGTCTCCACCTCGCTCTAGCACAGCACACACCTCCTCGAAGCTACGCTCCGTCAGTGGCACGCCTCCCCATTCCAATACCTTGCAGATAATTTTGTTATTTCATTGCACTATTTACACTTTATTTTCTAAATAAATATTTTAAATTATTATGTGTTAGGAAGTATAGGCATATATCAAAATAGGTAATGGAAAAAATTGTGATGAATGATGATCGTTTCTTAAAATTACAATTTTGGATAAAAAATAACCCGAACCTTGTCTCCCTGTGTTAGACCGACGAGGTCAGCAGGTCCGCCGGGCACGGTCCACACAATGACGGCCTCGCGGCGGCCGCTCGCGTCAGGTTTGCCACCAACCACGCGCATACCGAAACCACGGGCTAAAATTATTCAAATTGTTCAAATAGGACTGAGATACGGATGAGAGTTTTATACATGAACCTGATGCTTACATCTGTGTCCTTTGTCGTTAGGGTCTCGTCGCAGTGAGACGCGTCTTGGTGTGCGGTCGTCGACGTCGTGTATGACGATTTTGATGGCCTCGGCGTCGACTGACATCTGCCTCGCGGCGGCGGCGGCGGCAGCAGTCCGGGCGGCGTCTGCCGTCGACGGTTCTGCCGCCGCGTCGGAGCCGCGTGATGCGAGTGCCGCCATCGCACTCAAAGCGCCCGTACGCTGTTGTAGTGCTGCGATGTCCGGCCTACGCGAATAGGTACATTTAACGTTAATCCGACATGTAAAATAATAAGATCTTAGTCGTGTGACACGATTAATTTAAATTCTCGAATATATAAAGTACTAGCTTTTCGCGCGGCTTTGTTCGCGGTTAATTTTATGACATAGATCTCGTTTGACAACAAAATAACCCATGGCGCGACTTGTGGCGCCATCAGCTGTTGGGCGATACAGCGCCCTCTATAGTAGAAAAAACATCCCATTGGAATGACATACTTTTACGGGATAAAAAGTAGCCTATGTTGGGCTCTGTACCCCTGACAATATATGTATAAATTTTCATAATGATCGGCTGATTATTCAAGCCGTGAAGGAAAAACAAACAAACAAACTCACTTTCTCATTTATAATATTAGTTGGGATCCATTTAGAATTGATTTCGTTGTAAAAAGAATAAATACAAAACTGCTGGAAAATTCGTATAGGTACCTAAATTTGTTTATGGGAGAGTGTTTAAGTATTTATTACTTACAGCTGGCTACCGCGTCGTCGTAGCGGTCGGTCTTCGTCGACACTAAGGCCAGATATTTGAGGCGTAGTCTCTGGATCCTCGGCGCGGTATGAGCCACGTCGTGAACCGGCCCCGCCTACAACGTCTACTGCCGACGCTCTGTCATTAATTCATAATGCACATTAATGCTCTAATCAAAACAAAGAAGAGTTAAACCGCCAGTATAAATAAATCTACTTAAAATATTACCGATTCGAAAACAAAAGCAAGACGTCGTTACGGCCTTTTTGTCATTTAGCATTAAAGCCTTTCTTTTTTTCTTTTCTAGTTTTCCCGCAATTGGTGTCAACTGGGGTTTACGTGTTGTGTGTTTTCAGCCCACCTGACGTCCATTGAGTGATTGAGTTGACTTAACAATTGTCATTTGTTTTTGCTTAATTTGCGTATTCATTCTGTTTTGACACGCACAAAGACGGTGTCGGCCTTCTCATGTAACTTTATTAAAGTGAATAAATTGAACCTCCTGGACATTGGCGGCGGCGCGGCTAGGGCGGGAGCATGCGGTGGCTGGTCGTCCTCGCAAGAGCGCTGGCGCGGAGCCGCGCGGACGGAGCGCCGCCGCGCCGGCGCCGCCGTGCTTGGCCGCCGCGACTCCACGTCAGGTGTGCTGCTGCCGCCGCCCTTTAACTGCCGCCGCGGGCAGCGTGGTTACAATACAAGTCATTTCCAACGCACACATAACTACATATTAAGAAAATCGGCGATCAACAAAACGTTTACCGTTTTAGAATTTATATAAGTACATACACTTCCGGACACTTGAATCGAGCCACCCAGCAGTTTCAACTTTGATTGCTGGTAACTTAACAAAAGTATATGATCAACGAAAAAGTTTTTATGCAATTTGGAAGCTGGTACACTTTACATTAATAAGGTATACTTAATTCCAAATTAAAATTTCAATAACTTGATAAAATTACAATTTTAAGTGAAACTTGTCCTGTATAACCTTTCTCAAAGACAAGACTCGGGTTGAATTTTGAAGAAAAAAAAAGGAATTATTGGAAAAAAAAAATATTCAGTAACTTGTATTGCCTCCGAGAGTGTTTATGATTGCAGTCATGCGATTTGGCATGGAGTTAATCAACGTCATTATGAAGTGTTGTGGAATGTTCTCCCATTCCTCCTCGATGGCAACTCTCAGCTCTTCCAAAGTTTGTGGTGCTGGTTGGTGAGCTCGAACACGCCTCTTTAATTCGTCCCATAGACGTTCGATGGGATTCATATCAGGGCTCCTTGCTGGCCATTCCATTGTCGTGATCCCAACATCATGAAGGTATGCCCTGACGATTCCTGCAGTGTGCGCTCTTGCATTATCATGCATAAAGATGAAGCCTTGGCCTACAAATCCAGCATATGGCATCACATGAGTCTCTAGGCAATGGTTAATGTATCGACGGGCATTTAGTGTTGGTAGACGTGGTCCTGTCACAACCTCTAGCCCAGTTCTACCATCGGCAGATATTCCTCCCCAGACTATCCACGAGCTCCCGCCATAACTCACTCTCTCTTCAATACAACACTGAACAAAGCGCTCTCTCCGCCTTCGGTAGACCTTCCTCCTTCCATCATTACCATAAAGCATAATCTTAGTCTCATCAGTAAAGAGTACCTTGCTCCATTGGCGTTGAGTCCAATGCAAATGTTCGCGTGCAAACTGTAAGCGCGCCATTCGGTGAGCTCTTGTCAGTTTCGGCCCGTTGGCTGGCTTATGTGGGCTCAGACCACGTTCTTTAAGTCTTCGTCTAATTGTTCTCGCGGAAACAGCCACTCCATGAAAGTCTCGAAGCTGTTCTTGGATCTGTACAGAGGTGAGGTGACGATTTCGTAAACTGGTTGTCGCGATAAATCGATCCTGTCTTTCTGAAGTTACCCGAAATCGCGGTCTTCCTGGACGGCGCACGTATACACCAGTGTCGAGGTATCGATGGTTTACCCTTTGCACAGCAGAACGGCTTAAAGCAAGCTGTGATGCTACATCGCGCTGACTTCGGCCCGACTGTAGAAGCGCCACAGCTTGCGCGGCTAGAAGAGGTGGTGTATCCATAATTTTAACGTTTAAATGGCGTTCAAATTAAAAAAACAACAATTTTACGATGTCTTAATTTCAAAACAATTACGGTGAATTCAAAATTATGGAATTAAATTAAAAAATTATGTTAATTTAGATCAACTTTTCTTTTCAAAAGAATGCACTAATTTGGATTTTGTTTCGTATTTCCATTTGATAAATTCAAAATTGGAACAACAGCACTTCAAAATCATTATGAATATACCAGCATCAAAACTGCATAAAAACATTTTGATTAACTTAAGATATTTTTATGTTCTATGTCATTACACATAAAAATGTAGGTTGGCTCGATTCATGTGTCCGGAAGTGTATTTCCCATTAAGGAAAACTACAAAAAAAAAATATTTCGAAAGACGTAAACTACCATAAGAAAAGTCTGATTCCAGTCTTGGTTGTGGAGGTCAGCTGTTAGCAATAGATTACATAATAACATTGTAAGAAACATCCACACTCTATCCTCTACCTGTACCTCGTTACTCCCTTCATGTGCTGTGTTAGTAAAATTCAATTATCTGACAGACTGCAATTATGAATTCTGTAGCAATAAATCGACAAACATTACCTTTTCCAATTCTTTCAAGGAGGCTGGAGAGACATCAGAATGTCTACGAAGTTCCGGTGAGCGGGGCGGGGCGAGAGCAGTACTGCTGCCACCGCTGCCGAGCCGCGCCTCCGAGTGCCGCCGCTGCAGCGAGTCCAGCATCGGCACCTCCAACAACGAGTCCGTGCTGTCCTGCGCCGCGGGAGGCAACCGTGGACCAGCCTTTCGTCGGCATACTGAACACCTCCACGAATTCTGAAATATTTATTAACTTTATTGTTGTTTTAATTACTTTTAGAATACAAGTTTGATTTTCTCGGTACTGTTTAATTAATTTAACTTAAACATTATTGACCACAAATCAAAAACAATCTCTTTGGGAGAGTAGAAATTCAGGAATGTGGTTAAGGAAATAAAATGTATAGGTACTTTCGTACGTGTATTATAACCGATTTACCTATATGTATACTGTACGTACACGGCAAGGCAATTTTATAATAAACATAATAACACGATAAATTCAGAGAAATGGAAATCTTTTTATATTTCAAATAATTTACAAATTTTCGGTTGCTGGGAAAATATATTAAAATAAAAGCTGCGAAACGTCGCCCAAAGGACTAAGTAAAATATAGATAGCCCGCTATTCATTACAGCAAGAATACGGGTCTCAAACCAAACGATTTATGTTTACCTTTCAATTTAACAACCCGTATTTATGTTACAATAGAAATTATTATCTTTTTGTTCAGTAAAATAATATATTTACTGAACAGGACTTTATAAATGGGTTATTACTTATTATTATAATAAAAAATCTGGTAAAATAGCTTGTTCAAGTCAGTAAGAAGACTTTGAAGTATTTTAATAGCGTTTGAGAAAATGAAATAAGTAGGCCTTTTGTTTCATAGCCTTACAAGTTTCATAATTTTTTTACGGCACTTTATATTTGGCACATTTATGTTGCTCGTCAATCTTGTTAACATTTATTTAATATCTTAAATTTGTTCCATCCATAAATCGTTTAGTAATTTATAATGCTTAGTTGGAAGAGTTACGAGATGATTTTTTATTTCCCAACAACATTACACGTTATTTAGTTTTGTATATTTACTTTACATTATTCGTATAATAATGTAGCCTAAATGAATATTTTCATTACCGCCTCCTCATCGCCTGCGGGCTTCGAATATGATGAGCAGTCTTCACATACGCGATGTTGACAGCCATTACACGTATGGAATACCTCGCCAGGTTTCAGAGCTTTTAGGCACACCCGACAAGCGCCGGCCCTCGACGGAGCTTTGCCTGCCTCACTGAAAATATTACATGACATTTCAGAATCAACTGTAAATATGGCCCTTACGAAATTATTATGTAAATTATTATTAGAAAAAAATATTTATTATAAAAAATGTGAATCTAACCACTCAACAGTGCAGGTGCGAAAAAAAAAACATACACCTTCCGAGACATAAAAAAATATATATCTTGTAAATTATTACCCTTATTATAATAAGAAAACTACTACTGTTTAGCTAAAATAAAATAAATACTAATAATATTGTGCACAATTCACACAATCCCATCGGGTCCCAAACTAAACTAGGCCTAACCTGCTGTTGTTATAGATACCAGATAACGAAGAAATAATTTTTAATATACATAGATATTTACCCAGACTCGAAACAAACAAAAATGCTATCACATAAACCCTGTTTTTCTTAACTTGACCCATAAAGTAAACAATCTTAGCACGTCTTTTTAACGAAAATAGGCAATTAAAATTATCATTCACACCCAAATAATAATAATATAGTTAGAAATGGCATTTAACACAACACACTTAGTATTCTGGCGATTTGTCGATTTTACACATGGATAATTGAATAAAAAGACACGCTAAGATTGTTTACTATATGGGTCAAGTTAAGAAAAATAGGTTATACATGTTTGCCCCGTGCTGGATCGAACTAGTGCTGAAAGTAAGGTACCATTGCACCACCAAGCTTTCATAGATTAGATTATATTTCATAGATTTTTCATAGTTATTATTATAGTATAGACTATGGACTAATATATTATAATATCGACAATATAGACTAACGACCTTAGTTAGAAAGTAGAAAATACCTAGTTAAGTAATTTAATCTCTAAATAATTTGAGTTCAAGATTTTATTTTGTGGTCTAGAATTAAAAAATCTTACGGTTGCTTCGCATTACTTGCGGTTGAATTATAACGAATATTTTCTGAGAAAATTCGGAAAATGACTTTGCCACAGTTTGAGCAAACCATTTAATTAGAACCTCCATTTTCTCATTTTATACAATCATAATTTTCATAATTAACGCCGCGGGGTTTTCGTACATGCTTATCTCACTTGTTTTTACTTTAACGTAGTACAGATTATTGTCTAAACCTAATGTGAATAAAATTAAAAAAAAGAATACAATGAAATTTTTTTTTTAAAGTGCAATATTTTTTATTCAAATAGTACTTAAAAGCTCTTTCGAATCGTCACAGTTCTATTTTATGTCAGTTTTATGTTATTCTAGCTAGATAAATCAAATTGAAATGAACCAACCATTTATTGTACATACTAATCAATATGTAACTTAACTTTAGTAGGGTCAAACATCTAGGTTATCATAGCGTACATACCGTTCAGTCTTGGTTGGTTGTGCTGGGGCGGGCGGCGGCTGGGCGGGTGGAGGTGCCGGCGTTGGCTCAGCGGCGCCCTCTGTTGCACCTTGTCGCGGCCCGAGCTTTGTTACTGGAACAAAACAATTTACAATAAATATCTGAAACACATTTATAAAGACTGGTTAGTTATAACATCGGAATAATATAATTTACTGGATAACTTAATATTTAGATGGGTTTCATTTTTGTCTACTTCGGAGGACACGTTAAAGCCATATTCGGTCCCGGCTCTCAAGTCCTGATAAGGTCTAGCTAAATTAAAACACTGGTCTCCGTCAATCCACATTGGAGCAGCGTGGTAGAGTATGCTTAAAAGTTAAATCCCCTTCGATTGAATGGAGACTCGTACCACCCCGTACTGCAGTGAGATGATTATGATAATGATAAACCAAAGGGCTCTCTGACAATGCAAGATTAATCTGTCAACGTGAAACGTATTCTAAGTAAAACACCTCGAAAACTCGTTTTTAACACCTATACATTCAAACATAATGATAGACAAAGCATATTTTTAAGTGAATTTTATTTTATATTTTCGTCTCTTCGAAGCAACTCTCATATGTCGGGACGAGACGGGAGTCGAACAGCTCAAATTAAATCAATATTGATCGCTTATGAAATAAACCCCAAGTCATTCAGACTCAAATTACATTCAGTTCATTGTTATGAGATACTGAATTGGAATGAAATGAAGAGAATTCAAATAAGTCCGCAGTTTGTGTCTACCTTCAGACGAGGAATCCACTGACTATGCGCGCGGCGTTCCCCACAGCTCCGCGTTATTTCGCTATGAATATTGAGAAATGATCATAAATTCCTCAGCGAACTCCTCTCTAGCGTTGAGAAATACTTTGGTCCCTTACAAGGTGTACGGTTTATATTTTATTATTGATGAATGAAACATTTTATTAAAATATTACAAAAGCGAAACAAGAAACATGTCTGAATACAAATTAAATGTTTTTTAAAAACAAAAGAAAGTCGCCTATAATTTTCTTCTTCTGTTTACGACTAGTGTTTGCATAAAGCATGTAGGCGGTAGTAGTGTATAGACTTTATAGTAGGCAAAATCATAAATTTAAACTTAAGCATCCGCCAAACTTAACATACGATGAAAATGAAATGAATTAATCCGACTTCAGAGTCTAGAGAAGCGTAAATAAGGGTTAAAGGGCCCAAGGTAAACAAGTATCTACCAAACTTCGCTCCAATCTCCCAACTCGAGCACGGTTAGTTCGCAAACTGAAGAATGTATTACTTATCTTGATAACATAACGCGTGAAATTATTAACGAGTGCTTATTTACGAGTTAGAGAAATAAATTCGAATCGAAAGTTTTTATCGTACCCTCACGATAAGTTGCTATAGGTACGTTTTATTTTTTATTTTAGAGTGAATAAGTATGGTAATCTTTAAACATTGTTATTTTTTATAAGTACGCATAAATAAATATATATTATGAAAAATATAAATATATAGAATAGAAAAAATAGATGTATGTACAGCGATACTGTCCTACCTAATAAGCATAAATTCTAGGAATCATGCATTTATAAAAAAACAGTCATTTATGTAACTTGAAACCTGTTGTATGTTACGCTCATTCATGCTGATGATGTTGTGAATTTTTGTTAGTGATAAATGATGCTGTTTAAGATAATGGCAAGTTACGATGCCTGTGCGGCGGGGCATGAGGTTGGAATGTCGATTTTAAGGCGCGCAGTCTCTCAGAATGCTCGCAACAATCAATCACATAGATATACTGTTCTACTGTACATGTAGAAGGATTGCGTTTAATACTCATAGACCATAGATAGTAATATAATATGTTACTTATTCAAACTTACTATAAGTAATAAACATATTAATACAAAGGTACACAAACAAGTACCTATATAGTTTTTATCTCTGTGTTCTTACCTCATAAACTGGAACAACATTTTACGCGAATGAGGGCGTACTTAGACGACGCGAACATTCGGCGGCCAGGCGAATATTCGCGTCGTTAAAACGCGCCCTAATTCCGCAAACGTCCGCTAGTATAGACATATTAACGGATGCATAATTTATTTGAATACTAGCTTTTCCCCGCGGCTTCGCTCGCGTTAATTTTATGACATAGATCGTTTGACAACAAAACAAGCCATTGCGCGACTTGTGGCGCCATCTGTTGGCCGATACAGCGCCCTCTATAGTAGAAAAATTATTTTCCCATTGGAACGACATACTTTCACGGGATAAAAAGTAGCCTTTGTTGGCCTCTGTACCCCTAACAATATGTATGCAAATTTTCATAATGATCGGTTGCTTAGTCAAGCCGTGACGGAATAACAAACAAACAAACTCACTTTCTCATTTATAATATTAATAAGGATTTATTAATAGAAATACAAAACGGTAGAGTTTTGAATGTGGCTATTCACTATTTGTATAAAACTGGTTGCTCTTTGAATGCTGCCTGCTCCTCCGAGACTATGTAGTTTACTTTCCTTATTCAATTAACGACAGGTACATGAAATTAGTTTTAGATGTTCATGTGTGTAATATACGAACACGTACATTCAACATCGGCAACACAAGTTGATTAGATACCTACATTCTCTTAACTCTACACTATCCTAACATAAAGCCTTTGGGACCATAAAGCTTTTAATACAGTATTTAGACTTACGATATTCGGAATTTCAGTGAGAGCTAATTTAGTGTACAGGATTAAACCTATATAAGTACAATTAACTACTTAATTACATTACTAATGATTAGCGGACGCTAGAGGCTTTACCCGTGGTACTCCCGTTCCCGAAGTGATGTTAAAGATAAAAAATATATATCTTATGTCTTTTCTGTTAACCTATTTCCATACCAAATCTCAACCAAATCGGTAAATCGGTTTTAACATGCTATTTAAAAAAAAAGTAGCACTCAGAGTACATACAATAATAAATTATATTGTGTTATTTAATATATGTCTGGTCCACACGCTAAACATATTTTTGTTCGTAACGTAGGTATCACTTACTCGTGTGTCACGTCATATTGTTAAAAAAAATCTATAAGCTACCATAATTTCGGAAACAAAAACATGACTAGTGGTAAAAAAAATGGAGAAAGATTTCTATGAGTAACTTCGAAATGTTTACAATTCTTGAGACTAATTCTAATCTAATTGTATACTTATGTGACTTCTTACATTTTTATATGTGAATTCGTAATTTTTGATCTTTTAAAAGTATAGTGTAAAATTAAGTTGACTCGGACATAATATGTATGTACTTTGATATTTATTATGTAAAAACAACACACATTAATGTCAAGAACACGAAGCGTTAACTTAATCTTCTTAAGGGTAACAATAGAATTGGAAGATCAAAGGAATTGCTTTACAATGAATATAATGTTGTACACGTCTAAAACAGCTTAGTTAGATCAATAAATGTTTTCAGGATAATCATGTAACTTTTTATAAATAAATAAAATATTGTAACAGTTTTCATCTTATCAAATTAAATACATAATTAAGAAACTGTTATTTATTTTTAATTTGTTTTTCTATTTCGTTAAATTCAGTTCTTTTATTTGTCAAATTGATTCTCGAAAAATTATATAAAAATTTCAATTTATCTCATAGATAAGGTAACTGAATCTTTTCAGAGACCTGTAAAATCAGTAAAAATAGGCATACTTAGAACATTCACCCTTGACTTTGAAAATTAAAGATGGTGAGTAATTTGCGTAGGCTGGAGCGATAAAACACTGAAAGTACGGTACGAAGAAAATTAATGGCATCATAAGTCGTGGAAAGAACTGAATTCGCCGGAACTCATAATATACGTACGCTTAATCAAGATTTATTAGAAAAGTAACTCAGTCGATAGTAATGTTTGGAAACATTGACGAACTAGGATGTCGTGCGCAGTGCGCTCAATCACTATAACACAACAACTCGAGAAACAATATATGATATTGATTGAACTCGAGAAACAACATTTCAAAGGATATTGCAAAGTGGACTGTTCGTATTGTAATTTTTTTAGTTATTTTACAAGTAATTTACTCAAAGTCAAACTCAAAGCGTTTATTTGCAGAAAATAGTTTATAAAAGGTCTTAAAATAAATATTATTATTGGTTCACTATTTTGTTAACAGTTGTTAGCATGCAAACTTATGGTTGTAAAACTCCTGAAGATTAAAATTACTTAGTCATTGGCGCAATTGGGCCCGTTTTATATTTTTGTGGGATTTTATTATAAATTTTGACACACATACAGTAACAACTCTTTTGGCACAGTGTTGTTTTTGGGGAAAAATCTAGCACAAGTCTGTCACAGCATCTTGTATTCCTGGGATACACATCACTGGCAGTCCGAAACAGGGTATAAAATTTTCAAAGTTGATTTTCTCGAAAACTATAAACTTTAGCAAAAAAACGCAAAACAGTACAAAGTGTTTAACTATATCATACGTAACCAATTCAATCATAAAAAAACAAGTGTTATAACAGAACGCAAAAATCGACGAATTTTTTTTAAGCCTTTATAATGAAAAATTTTCAAAGTCGATTTTCTAGGAAACTATTAACTTTAGCAAAAAGACCAAAGGGTAAAAAGTATTCAACTAGGTCATATATAACCAATTCAATCATAAAAAACGCACCCTTTGCTAAAGTCCAACAGTAAAAAAAAATTCTAAGCCTAATGTCTCATTCTTTATGAGTTGCCATGATGCCCGACAAACATTATAACACTGCTGCAGATACTTAAAATTTTGAATTTTTTGTGACATATACATGCATTTCTTTAGCATTTTTGAGTATTTTAGATATGCCAATTTATTGTCATTATTATTATCTCTTTAATACTCATAGCGCAGTGTTCGTTTTGTTTTGCAGCTTTTTTTAAGGCCTGTTGTGGTCCATCTTGGCTGTTGCGGTATGTTACTCCACTTAACTCTAATTTTTGGGAAGCATAAATTATAAAGAAGAGAGAAGAGATCATGGAATTCATTGACTGCTATTCTTCTCTTCTCTTCAAATATATTAGAGTAATGTAGTGAGCTTACGTATTTTCGAAATTTATTAATATTTTCAATGCCATCTTTTGTATGTATACCATTGTTTTATAACGGGCTTATTGTGCACCGGAAAAGTCAAAAGAATCTGAGCAGTGTCATGATCAGACAACTGCAGTGGTAGCGTTTCACCTACAGCGTTCTTTATATTACTTAATATTTGGTCAATTCAGTTATCTGCTCTCGTTGGTTGATTAATGAGTATTAGGTCAAAATGTTTCGCAATATCTTTTAGATGTAAAGTTGACTTAGAATCTACTAGTGTATTAATACTGTAATCGCCAGCAAGTATAATTTTTTTTTTTGGGATACTTTTCTGATATGTCGTAGATAACTGCTTCAAGTCTAGTGAGAAAAGGGACTGAAAATTTATTGTGAGAAGTTATATGCACAGATAACAATTAATTAAATTCTGGGACGTGTACACCGCAGCATTCAAATACACTTGATAACAAATACTTATTAGAGAAATTTAAGTCATTTCCGATGAGTGTATTCTTCAAGAATATATACGTGCCGCCACGTTTTTTATCTCTCGAATAATTTGCAATTAGTTTGTAATTGTCTAGTTAACTTTTAAATCTATCATGGTGACTTCTACCAAGTATTTTTTTGATAAAAATCCGGCAATATTTTGGTGTAACCTAAACTGTCTTATTTTTTGTGGATCTTTATTTGATATTTCTCTATCCAATTCAGTCGCGAAAAACCCATCCGTACTATGTGTCTTGTCCTCAATGTGTATAGTAGCTGTTAGAGCAATGGGTTTAAAGTAATCTAAAATCGAGTTTTGTGTGAATCTGTAAGTAAAAGACGTGTCTCCCGCCGCAGTATTCCTACAACACTTGCTCTTATGACTGTTCTGTATGTGATTTTTTTATAAAGACGATATTTAAAAATTTACTGTCATAGTCAATGGAGTCTATCAGGGTATTCAAGCTATAACATAATAATATGTCGTACATATGGTTGTGATAAAAATTTATATTTCTTAGAAAGTAACAATTAGAAAATTTATTACAAATCAAGTTTAGCTGTCTGTTTAGTAGTGATCCATTCATATGCTTACAATGCCTTACATTTATAACAATTACCGTTTTATTTTGTAGTAGTTTTAAAGTTGCATACAATTCATTTGTTGTAACTAGGGGGTCTTGATCATTTTCTTCGACACATATAACTTCTAATCTTATCAGTTTCATTTATGTCAAATTTTTTACATAATTCGAAAACATCAGAAGTTAATGCATTAGGTTTGAGTGGTTTGACAAAAGCTGACACTTGGTATTCTTCATAATTCCTGTTTTTTCTAGAGTTTATCAGATTTGCCGCGAGTCCTTTGCATTGTTGTGTTCCTATTATGATAATTTTGTTGTGATCGTCAGTGTTTTTAATATTATTGTTGTTCAGGTTGTTGTAATTATCAGTAAGTGTGTCTTGATTTGTTTGTATGTATTCATCGTGGAGCCTATATTCAAGATTTTTTATTTGGGTGGTCAATTTAATAATTTCGCCGTTAGCTAGCAGTAGTTGCTTTTCAGTATCATCTATTTTTTCTTTTAGGGATTTTATTATGGCCGAGTAGTGTCTACATCTTTTAGGGCAGCCGAAGACGAACATGACGTTCTTCTTTGTTTTTGTATTCTGAGCGGAGTAAGGGGAAAGTTCGTGAGATTATTCTTTTTTTTGTTGGCTTATCTTGTCTTCCTTGGTCTCGGCGTCTGACATATATTTTTCAATAGCTTCGTTTCCTTACTTAATTTTGTTACTTGTCTCTTTAGATCGTTATTTTCTATTAATGTATTGTCTAGTTTATTTTGTGTGCTCATTAAATCGGTGGTAAGTTTAGTAATTTGCTTCCTGTATAATCATCACTTTGCGAAAGTACTTCTGCGGAGTCGTCAGATTCTAATTTAATTTCGGCTGGCTATATCTTCGGACATTGAACGAGCAGCAGTGTGGAATCCATTTTATGTGTAGTGATTCCTTGCCGTGGTTTCATCTCTAGATCTTGAAGATTTCCGAAGGATGTAGTTGTCGGTGAGGCTTCATCTACATATTGGTGATTTATGAGAGCAGGGGAAACTTTTTTTCTACGAGTCATATTTGATGCTTCACAATTAGAAATAGTGTAACTTGGAGTCGATTTTGGTGATTTGTTTTTATGTATACATAGTTTACACTTCCATAGTAAACTCTTCTCCGGTAGCATTAGCCGATATAGCTTCTCTGAGAATCCCATGCAATCAAAGTCATACCTCTTGTCACAAACAGAGCACAGTAATGTATCCCGCTCCTCTTTCAGAATTTTGCATTTATTACAAATTATTCTTTTATTGCGTTTTCTGTCTTTATTCACTTTGCTTTCCATTATTATAATAAAATAAATTAAAAGTAAATATAAAAAAACAAAAACAAATGAAATGCTCATTAACATGACCAACATCGCTCAGTTATAATCGGTTTCAAGGGCATCGGTTAAATTACAGAGTAAGAACTTGATAAATGGTAACCAGTAATTCATAAGGAACTAGGCTCCGAAAAGATTAGAACAAAAATAAAAGATTAATTCAACATACATTGTCAACAACATACATGTCAGACAAAATGTAAATGAGTAGGTTTTCGTCGAGTTTCGAGCATGCATTTAGCATCCAGGTTCTAGTTATTAAGTAACTTTGCACCCTTAGTCTGGAGTTTGAGTCAAGTTAACAATTTACCTCTGCGTCTGGCATTTATTACATTTGTTATGACATAATATATTTATCGTATAAACTCTTGTTTTGCCGATTTAGCAAAATGTATGTAAATCGTACTTTATATGAAATTCATTAACACACAATATTAAACAAAAATTGAATACCAACAGCATTTATTAAATTATACCATCGTACCTTTGTCTTGAGCAGTAAGTAACGAGGAGGACAGGGTCTGGCGCAGCTTTCCAAAAGTGCCTGGCGTGTCGATCTGTCCCGGGACAGTGCTAGATGTGTCCTCCGTCGCCACCATCTGCAAAATAAATCACATTAAACAAAAAGAATTAGTCAATATGACATCGGCTGATCTCAATAAAAATGTTCCCACCCCAAGCAAAAACTCGTGTCGCGGAACGTGGGGCTAGAGAGCCACGGAGCGATAAAACTCTTCATACAAAAATAACGACTCTGTAATACTGTCGTAAATTTTATGAAGAGCAACAGATGGAGAACGAAATACATCAGAGCGGGAAAATCAATAATCTCGTCTACCAAACTCCGCTGAGAAGCAATTTTATTGCTTCGCTCGCGAGTCATCTAAAACTTTTGTTCAATAACATGGTATTCGCGCGACTCGAAACATTTGGTGACTTTTATGCTGATTTTCGTGCAGTATTTTAGCAGTTAGGTTCTTTTATGTCAAAAAAAAAAGTAAAAAGACCAATATGAACATTAGAAAAGCTCTTAACAATGCGGATGCGTAGTTCACAGCGGACGTTGTAAAGCGAGTTCCCGTAGATTGAGGACAGGAAATCCAGGAAGGAAGGAGGTTGTAAGATCGCGGTAGATACCTTTAGGAAGCTACAGAGGGAGTTTAAACGATCGTCGAGGGTACATTGATGAAGATACTTCCCATAAATTTAGTATTATGGCACAGAAATTATTTATTAATGAGAAAATAAACTCCCACTGGATTTCACAAATACGAAGTTATAATTGCAGACAATGTAGTCGTTATACAATAGATTCAGGAATACAAGATCTATGTAGAAGCTGCTCTACTGAAATCTTTCGGAATACCCCTGGGATTGTGAAAGGGAGACACGGTTGGCCTCAGAAACTGGTACCCACAGAATGGTTAAGTGTAAGGAAAATAAAGATGCACTTTGAAAGAAAATTTAATTACAATATGTCTACTTTAAGAAAAAAGCATTCTTATAAGTATAACATAGAAAAACTTCGGTTTATTGTTGAAAAAAAATAGAATAAGGTTGTGGTTTTCGTTTTAATAAATTTTTTTGCAGCCAGTTGTGTAGCTCACACAACTGGCTGCTCGGGGGCACTTTTCCAATATTTTCTTTATACTTACATGAAAAATACAAAACAATTTTTAACGTAGTTAACATTCTATGAAAAGCTTAATAAATCATAGAGCCTATTCACATTGACGGTCGTTCAGCGTTGGCATTAGATGGAAGTATTATATCCAGCGTCCTGTGACGACATCGTTCACCCAAAGCGACGAAGTTCCAATGTCAGTGTTAAGGGGCTCATATATCATAAATAGTTACCCAAAAGTAAAAATATATATATTCCTACTCAGAAGCCAAATAAATACGGTGTTTTTGGAATTAGCCACACTTCATTTAATTCGAGTCAAAGGATTGAGATGTTTTTTACATGGTGAGACGAATTTTTGTTTTATAACACTAAACAAGTCTTAGTTTTTACGTTTAAATCTTATCTAGACTAGGTTTCAGTACTAGTTCGGGATCACTCAGGATATTGCGTTTCCGATTAGCCTGTAACGGTAGAGATTTTTGAGATAAAGTAGGTCATGAACAAGCGATGTTCATGACCCACTGCGGGTGCAGGGGCGGAGGGCGGGCGGCCCTGTTTGACCCACTTGTTGCCTCTGCTTGCTATTTACATTACAACTCTAATTGCTGTTGGCGCACGCTAGGTGTAGGCCTTTACTTTATTTCCGCCTTCAGGCGCACCGTCTCTAATTCGTCGTCTGTCTCAACAATAAAATACATTACTAGTTTTCATATCAATCTTAAATAGAAATTACTTTTTGTGGAATAAAAATTTTGCGTTTTATTTTAATGAAGTTTTAATAGTAGTTTAATGTCCGTTTTGTCCAACCCATGCCCTATCTTCCCAAAAGAAATATTTTAGCGCCACATTTTGTTATTACTAATTTCTCTCGTGTTGATCTTATCTACATATCTTGGTAACAAAAAAAATTATTCAGTAGCCGCGATCACGTGCTGGCCAGGTCTCTGTGCATGGGTTCGTAACAAAACCGTCGAGCCTCCACGCTCGCCCCCATATTACCCCCTACTAGGATGGGTGATTGAAGACAAAGAAATATAATTACGCGTCAACAACACATGACACGCTTGTTCCGCTTACCAAGATACTTATTTTTTTTTCTAAGGTTCAAAAGGTCTTTTATACATAATAAACAAGACTTGTTAATGAAATGACAATGTTTTATTATGTCTTTTTCATGGACTTTATCGCGAAATCTACTTTAATAAGGCATTTTGTAATAATAATAAATCACGTGTAGATAATTATGAAAGTTCTTACTATCAAAGGAAAAGCAATCCATAACAATCATAGCCATACTTATCTCGCAACAAAGTGATTTTTCATATTATTGAATTGTTTGAATCAAACAAAGCTTCTCCATAAATTACTAAGGTAAAGAACTAAAGGCACAAAGCAATTCAGAATACAGCAAGAAAAACTAATTTCTGAGATTTGCTAGTTCGCGGCCCCTTTCATCCGAGACTTAGGGCCACCCTTCAGAAATCACATTAAGGTAGTTTGAGGTCGGCCGGTCGGAACTACATTCGAATAAATCTAAATCAGGGAGGACGAATCCCCGGCAGATCTACTTAATCCCCTTCACGAACAAGAGCTCACGTTGACATAACTACGGGCCACGGGCCGCTCGGAGGCGTCCGTGCCGCGCCTCCCACAACCCACTTCTTGTGAAATAAACTTAACATTTGACACAAGATCTGTGTTAGCAACATAATTACTCAGGGACTTTATGAAATCACAATGTAGGATAAAAATATATTAACGTTAGTTGGTTAATAATGTTAAAAAAAATTATATGTTGTTAAAAGCATTTCATGTATCTATGCAACTGGTTTAGAAACCTTCTGTTAAGAAAAGAAGCACAGATTTTTTTTTGTAAGAAATTAAACTTTTGCAAATGTTTGGGCTGGCCGTCTATGAGTTAGTGAATCTGTGAGTAGAGATTCAAGTGAGTCAAGTCTTTTCATGTTACGTACAATTAATTGAAAATGTAATTGAAAGATGCAGCGAGAAATGGAACAAAATCCCTAAATAATCCGAGCTTGTTTAGCGCCAGTAGCCCGGGATTGGATGTTTTGTTTGCAGGTGCGCCCCTCCGGCTAACAAAGCTTGAAACTGGAGAAAAACACAATGTGACGCGACACATTGCATTATGCGGCTCGCGAGCGTGCTCAACCAAAGTGCTCGCTATTATGAGGAACTTCACAATTTGTTTGGTTAGTTAGTAGTGGTTAGATACGTTTAAAAATACTCATTATTTATAACTCAAACATTTTAATATTACTATAAGTAAGTAAGTTATCCGAATTTATTTTCAGTAACATATTCAATAAGTAAATCTTTTCTTTTATTATTTCCTACTTTTTTCGGCTGTAATCAAAATTTAACGCTAATAGTACATACTTTTTACAAAAGAAAATGTTAGTTAATTTTTATGATACCTAATAAGATTATAGCTTCTTGAGAAGTTCAACCATACTTTAGCTTATCTCTCATATTGTTTGAAGTAAGTTTGTAATAAACTACCGTTTCATACTTAAAGTTCTCTTAACTACGGTGATTAAAGACTATTTGAAATTAAATATGAAAACGACATCTACGTCGGAGTTGGTAAATATTTAACATCGCGTTATATCTTATTATTTGGTATTTAGAATTAGGTTTTGGGGCGAGCAAAAATATTCAAGTATATCTCTTAAGCCCTTATAGTAGGGTCGGCTACAGCCATAACCTCGGTAAGCCTTTCATCTGCGTGGGCGGCAGCGGCGGTGCGGGTGCCGCAATCGCATAATTTGGCGGATACGTGTTCCCAGGCACATCAAACTACATCTTAACGCTTCAAGTATTAAGTACGACGAAGGGTGGGTCGTTGTACTTAATACTTGAATTAAATTCTTAATATAATAACATAAAATGCGTTAGTCCTAAATTGTTTGATATCAGCCTAAGGTCTAAGCATTATTTGGAACAAACTGGGCACGGACTCGAAATCAGTGGTACGAATATTATTCATCATCATCAACATATCACTACATGGAATACAGAGCTCCCTTCAATAGAAGCGTCCTCTGCCACGTAGCTTCAATCTGTAGTTCACCGACAACGGCTTTAGCGTGCCCTCCGAAGCAAGGAGAAGCTCGAGATAACGAAACCCAGGCAAACACTGGCTAAAGACGACTTTCCTTAATTTGCGTGTTCGTTTCGTAAAATATTCAAATATTTATATTCAGTGTTTAATTAATAATTCAATTTTACATTAGTTTTCGCTAATCGTATTAAAATATTTCAAAATATTAAAGTTTGTATTCGTATATTTTAGAAACTTAATTTTAGGCAATAAATTTTAAAAGATTGATTTTGTGGTTGCAATTTGACCGATGAGGTTATTATAAAATTACGTTTACATTCATGCAACGAAATATCATATTTGCCACAAATGCTAAACCCAGAATTGCATTTTGAAATAACATAAAATTTTGGTAAAGAACATAAATTAGTGAAATGTTAGATCTGCATAAATAAATAGTCCCCGTTGGCCAGCTGCATACGATGCGATGATGCAAATTGAAAAAGTTTAGCTGAAACTTGGGAATGTACAGAATTAATTACAAGCCAGGGGCACAGCTAGGGGTTTGTTTGCACTGCAGCGCGGTCTTGGCATAATATCAGTGTCCGTTGTATAAAAAGGTATATATATATATATATATATATATATATTTTTTTTTTTTTTATGCCACAAAGTTGGGAAACAAGCGTACGGCCCCCGCCGGTAAGCATCACCGTAGCCTATAGACGCTTGCAATACCAGGGGGTATCACTCACGCGTTGCCAACCCTCCCAAACCCCCCAAAGTGGAGCTCTGGAGACCTTACTCACCGTAGGAACACAACATGGCCGAGACCACGGTTATTTGGCTACGATCTTCTGTAAGGTCCTTCCCCAGACGGGCTTCTCCGATTTGAGCGGATTATCCGCTGTGCCCTACCTCTCTTAAAATATATATATTATTTGCCCTGAGCATCATTTACAAAGTAATACTTAAAAGATATAATAATTACATTTTAGTATAAAAAAAGTAGACAATTTCTAAAATCTTGTAGTGTAGTGTAAAGTGGCTCAAACAGACTTATAATAATTCAACATTTCTTTTTTTTTTTTCGATGGAGTAGCACAATGTTTTTATGTCATAAAGCAGACCAATAAGAAAGGAACCATCATGAAAAGTGGTTATCACCGCTTATAATCATCAGTAGCACCAGTGGCACTACCAATAGTACCAGTACATTGCCCGATAGAAGGTAGGTGGAAATGTTTGTTAAAATTTGGATTTCAACAGTGTTCAATTATGTGAAGATGTATTTTTTTCTTACTTCATTCAAAAGCAATTCGGACCCTGATTCAAGAAGTACTTAATTGCAATAAAAATAAGTATTTTTTTCTTATTTTTGCGATGTACTCACCAGTTTAGTACGATATTTTTTAAATGAAATCTACGAATAGCAAGTACCAGATTCGTAAATAACAAATTAATATTAATTCGGTAGGCATTGGCCGCCGGCAAAAAATCAATACTTGCGCGTGGTTTTATCTAGATGATATTCATTGGAAGCACAGGTATTCCCCAGGGATGTCTCATAGTGAAGCCAAATTAATTATATATCATGAGATATCATGTTAATTTGATGTATCTTGAAGCACAGATAAAATATTATACCTTTCAGATATTTTATGGTTGACTGAAAGATGAATAATGGGATAAGTCCTGAAGGGACGCCATTTTATAGCGGACTTATCTTAATATGAATCTATTTTAAATTAGGGATTGTTCCATCGTAATGGTACTAGAATTAAAACTTGTTCGATTTTAGTTTCTTTAAGATGCAAAATTAAATCCGAATTTAAATATTTTTAAGATTGGGTTAACTTTATTACGGAACACATACTCTAACCCACAAATGCATAAAATATATAATACATAAAATACAGTAAGTTAGTGTACTGTACACACAATAAGCAATTTAGTACTGTTTACAATCTTCGATAAAATTATGAGGTGTGAACGAAACCGGGTGTACCGAAGTGACCGAAACCTAAAAAGGTAAACTGTAAAGAGATTTTTTTATGTTTTTAACGAATATAATGATAAATAAATAAACTACTACTATTAAAATTGCCATAAGGCATAGCTGGGATAAGCAGGTAGTAGACAATAAAATGAAGTTCATTTAGCCAGTTTTATTTTGAAATGCAAATAAGTTTTATTTTGGAATGTTTTTTATGTATAGGAGTGAATTACAAAGTGCTGGGATTTAACGAAATTAAAAAAGTTTTCTGGACCCCAAAAACGTAATTTTAAGTTTTAAACTTATTAAGCATTGGTTATGAAAAACGATTTCGCAGCTTGTTTCAACATGGACGTCTACAGAACGTTGACGTCAAAAGTTTATTTGATAAGGGTTGAAATATCAATTGCCGTCTTGTAGCTTCATGCTGAGTAAATGGATGTGATAGTTGGAAACACGTATGTCATTTACGTAGGTAATTTAAGCAGGTCACATGTTTACCTGTCATGCGTGGCTGTTAAGACTATACATACCTATTACTCGTACTCAATAGTTTATTAGTTCAAGACAGATAGAGTGGAAGATACATAATCCAATTCGAAGCACATACAGCGACGATATCGAGCTCTTCGCCACTTTGTTAGCATTGTTAATAGTATTAACAGGCAAAATAACAGCTTTCTTGTATTAAACGTCTCACGGACAGACAGACACGGCAAAACTATAAGGGTTCCTTGTGAGTTTACTACAGAACGCTAAGAATTCTCTAAAAAATGTGGAAGCGAAGACCAAATTGCGCATATCAGTGAAATTATAAAAGCAAGGATGTATGAATATTTAGTGCAGTCAAAAACGGGTTGACAGATTTTCATGAATTTGGTACTAAAATAGTTTATAAACTGGAATAACACGTTGGATACTTTTTATCCCGAAAACCAAAAATACTATCCCGCGAGTAGTAAATTATTATTGTATATGATTATTATTATTATAACGGAAAAATATATGTATTATAGGGGAGCGAAGCTGCGGACACAGCTATTCAACGACAAACAAAGGCAGTGTGGCAAAACAATGGTTAAGGTGAAAAAGATTATGTCATGGTAAATGTAACAACAGAAAAAAGTTGAAAGCATTCTTATTTTGATAAGTATTTTTCTCACCTTTGATGAATTAGCATTTAAAAAGGAAAAAAATCCATTAAACATTTATTTAACAAGCGCACCGCTCATTTCGAGCCGCTTTGTTTTCGTTCAGTGCCATGAAACGAAATTAAATTGGTTTTAAAAGTCTATAGCGCTCCGGGAAAACAATTTTCTTGTGTCCTATTTGAACGTTAAAAATAAAGTATTGGAACGTAAAATGTAGGTATTGAAAAAAAATAAGTAGAGAAACGGCACATAGATTTTACACTTATACTAAAAATAGAAATTAGTGTTTGTATAGTTCCAGGTGTTTTTTTAAAATTAATCATTGTGATTTTATTTTTAATAATAAAAGTATTTCAGCTTGAAAATAGAGAAAATCTAACTTGATTTATGATGTAAACACCACTTATGTAAGTAAAAAAAAGTGTGAGTGAGTCTTAGTTCAAAAGTTACTTTAAAATTCAGGCATTGAGAAAGCTCTACCTTTATGCAACGCAGTGTACTAACAGAACCGTCAAAGTGGGGCACCAACCGTGCATTCGCTTTCACTGGACGTGCACTCGATCTTGCAAAGGGACCTCACATTTCTTTTATTTATATTTAAGTTAAGCATTATATTTAATGACTAGAGAAACCCGCGCAACTTCGTTTGCGTTTATCCCGCTTTACCGTGGGAATCCCAAAAAATCCTTTCTTATTCCACCCACCCATGTTTCAGGTCTCTACGGTCAAGACAAAACATTTTCATATGTATAGATGATTATTTTTCTATTTTTAAACTTCTCATTACAATCTTTGAAGTGAGCGTTTATGAAATAGGCTAGCCCGACCGGTGAAGTGCCACCCTTTTACAGAATATTGACGTGAAACAGCAATGCGTTTCGTTCGCTGAGTGAAATATCTGAAATTCTAACTCCTTACTTATACTATTTCTCGCTATAATATCCTGTTTGTTCCTGTTATAGGTCGGCAACGGGTCTGGGACCCTAGAATCTTTGTGCTCCATACATAGTCGACTCGACGGTAATTACCTAACATCAAATGATCCATATTCCTGAGCTTGTTTTTCAACCACTTCCGTAAAAAAAAATTATATATTGGTATTTCATTATTTACCCATCCCTACAACAACACTACGAAAAAATAAAGTCGACGTTATGATATTTCCTATAAGTGAGAAAGAGACAATAACATTATGCCTTTCAACCATTGACCAATTTAACTTGTACCCTGTCAAATATCATACAATTAAATATTTAATTACTTACTGTTATTATCGATGAATATGATTCTGTCCGCTCTATAGTTAGAATTTTAGCCGTTTTTCCGAGATCACGAACAGAATAAATAACGACGACATTATGAAATCATTTTGTTTGAATACTCGGAATATTCACAATTTATAAAAATATTACATGACAGACATATGACAGATGACACACTTCACTTCACGGATGTGTCAAAATGAAATGTAATTGAAATCAAAATCATTAAGGAATATGAGTATTGATATCAACTCCAAGAAAATTACCCACAAAATACATTTTTTTCAAGAATTTCGACAAAATAAGTCTTCCATCAATTCTCTTAAACAATTTTTATGCAAAATTTGAAGTAGATTGGACCAAGGTATCAAGTTGTCCCATAGTAACGTTGCCTCCCTTTTTTACCCCTTTAGAGTTAGAATTTCGAAAAATCCTTTCATAACGGACGCCTACGTTACGTCATACAATAGGTCCACCTGCCAAGTTTCAGATTTTTACGATGAGCGGTTTAGGCTGTGCGTTGATTCTCAGTCAGTCAGTCAGGACAAAGTATTTTATATATATGGATATTTAGTAACAATAATGTTTTCATTTACGTCATAAAATACTGACATTATATTTATTAGTTACTTCTAGAACTCAAAAAAAAGTAAAAACAATTTTTAAATTATTACAAATTAAAAAATGTCATAGGGAAGCTCGCGTCCAGTGAGTTGAAGCGAGACACCTGACGCGGAGACGCCAACTTTATATGACTTGAATTTTGTATTTTTTTCTACAGTGCCGTTCTACCTAATAATAGCTACCAAATTGTTTCTGCCGTTTCCATTTAGATTCAAATTAGCAAAAGGTTCATAATTTGAAGCAATTATACTTACTAATCCAAAGTCTATATTATTTCGAAACGAGTAGGTACCATTTACCCTCTAACCCATAACTTTATCCACCCGGGACCCAGTGATGTGAGAATTTTGAGATAAAAAGTACTTTATGTAGGTAGGACAAATCAAATAGCTAAGTGTTAAATTAAATATACATTCCATTTTACAAAATGTTTTCTTTTAAATATAAGCGCTGCGTTCTTGTCGGTGTAGTAGTCTCCATTTTCTTCTATATTGCCATACAAATTAATAGTTATCAAAAAATCAAATGCGATAAACATTTCCGTGCACAAAATAAAGCGCCTTTTGAAGTACAGTTTACGTGCATTGAAAGCTTGTCGACCAAAGGGCGCTGAAACACAATCTCGCTCTACCCTGATGAATCATAGAACCGGCGCTACGTACCTACGGATATGGCAACGCTACTGCTACGTAGCGCTACGAACTAAAAGCGAGACGAGTTTATGAATACGAACTGCAACTGTTGTTAATTCCGGTACAAAAGTTATTTCAGTTATTACCGGTCCAGGCTAACTTTGTCAGATGCTCCCATTAATATTCTTGCTTTATTAAAATATCTTAGGATAGTAATAATTCATGTTGAATACATTAAATTATTACAAATATTATTTGTATCGAAGGATATATTATTTTGATGAGAAGGAAAGATGATTCTGCTTAGTGGAGCGTTAATTTAAGCCAGGATGTGCTGGTGAGCTCTCGCTGCCTCGAGCCCGTCGCCCACCTGGTCCCACCCGCCTCGGTGAGCGCCGGCCGCCCCGCGCCGCGCACCGCTTTACCTGCCCGCCTCTACAGACAATCCGACACGACGTTTACAAAACATTTATTTAATTACCTATCCTATGGCATTTCTTTGTCAACTATAATGTTAGTTTATTATTTCTTAATTTGAAATTGGTGTAAAGTCATAATCACAAAATTAATAATTATATAAATAACTGTAACGACGTCGGAGTACAGTCAACAAATGAAAGAAGTATCCAGGATAGAGAACTTGGAACAAAGATTTTATGGTAATAAATGTAAGTATCTCGTTATGAAACTTTCAAATGAATACAATAGAAATCTATTGAGAAATAAAAATTCGAGTACATAATATTTTTTACCGCGTAATTAAGTGTATTTGAAATAAAGCCTATACTAAATAGGTATAATAATAATAATAATGGTAAAACCATATCAAACTTGAAGATTTGACGTCGTGTCGGCTGGCGTGAAAACTCCAATAAGAGGTGCGGCTCCGTCATGAACACGCATTATTAAACGAGACTTTCGCAGAATTATTAACGATCACTTTCATATAGCATATAAAATGACATGTCCCTATGATAACGGGTAGTATAGAAAGTTCTGACATAGTTCACATCTTACGAAATAGAGACACGGCCTCTCGTATCGATTTATGCGACTGTGAATGCGCTCACCTCGCCAGAACTATTTAAGGAATAGCGTCAGAAGCGAAATAAGTTTCCCTCATTTTCGTCTTGAAATTCTTAAGATAAGTGTAAGCTGCGAGGCAACGTTAAGCTTTAATTTGAGTTAGGGAGGCGAACGCTACAGAGAATTTTAATTAAGGCATAGCAATAATGAAATCAAATCGCCGGTTCACGTTTTACGACAAACGCGACTTTTCAATTATTTTAAAATGAACGCTTTTTACTGTCGAGTGCTTCGTGACTCTTTGATTGATTCTTTAATAGCGTTTAATTTTTCCTATTATGGCGTCTTTGAAGCCTTTTTTTCATAAAAAATATCATAATATTTAAAACTATTTTAGATACTGAAATTTTTATAATACATAAATTGTTGTTCCATATTAGTAAATATTCTAATATCAGCTTTATAATAAGATTTTAATGACAATCGAATGGTATAGTAGTCGCAGCCGTAATAATAACTAATCTAGTTCTTTTACGTTTCTTTCAAGAAAAAAGCATAAGTAGCATTAAACGTAGGTACTAGAAAAGTTAAGTCATTCATAACTTTAGATTAAACATAATTGTATAACAACGAATGTTATTTTTAAAAATTGCAAGATTACGAAATCCGCTTTTTACAAAATTACCTACACTTGTAGGTACTTTAAAATAAATAAGGACAAGGGTTTTAAAAAGTAAGACTTACCTTCTTCATGAAGGACATAACATTTGTAGGCAGCATGGTGGTGCTTTCCCTGATGACGTTGCACTTGCACTCACATCACTGCACCGCACAACTCACTTCCAACTAACACGCTCGATATTCAGTCTGGTATGAGCACACTGCCCCCGAAACCAGACATTTTATTATGCAAAAAAAACTTATAAAAGTATTACACGCACTGCACAAATTGTCCGTAGAGGTATATTGATTGAGCCTGAAACAAGATAAAATATATGTTAATTTAATTTATCATTTAACTGTGCACTGGTTATAAATAGAAAACTAGGGTTGTGTAGTCAAATAGAAATCAGAAACGGCACGGAACGGAATGGCAGCCCCGACCGCTCCGCGCCAAAGCCGAGAGAGAATGAACGAGCTTCCTACAGTACTACCGACCTATGTACATAATATAAGCATTCAACAGGTTTACTTTATTCATAGCTAAAATCTTTTTATTGTGTAAATGCTTTAGATACATCACAAGTTTCTTATTGATTTTTGTCTAGTTGCTGTTGGTGCCCTTCCACATTCCACATGTAGTAGTCTAGTAGAGGTTTCAGGTTTCCCTATCATAAATTGCATGCCCACATCGCTATTGGCTTATAGACCACATCCCATCTAAGAAAGTCCGGTCTCCTTTTTAACCTAATTATCGTTAGTATCTGAGTATCATGAAATTTGTATTTTTATTTGAACTTATTTGGTATGTAATAGGTATTGCGAAACATATTTTTATAATCAATAACAGCTTTTATTTTTCTTTACCGCGGGGAAATTTTGTTTTAAAATAAATAAAAGTTTTTTATCAGACCCACCACGACACGAAGCAGGCTAAACCGTCCGTGTAGTCCAATATAACTATAGGCTTTTGTTCTCGTTGTGTGCCCTCATCCTGTGTCCCTCGAGTACAATAAAACTGACCGAGCGAGCGACCCACACTCGTTCTACTCAAAAAGTACTTAGTAATAATTACGCTTTTTATAAGGAATCCTCATATCTCGCGATGGAATACGAAGGGAAAATATTTTCCCAGTTTAACAAATATACTTGTTAAAAAAACCATGTGTCCAAAAGTTCCGTATTTGCTGTGCTTTGCTTGCCTTCAGTTGAGTCCAATATCAAATTCTATCACATTTGTAAGTTTTCATCAAAGAAATTTTGTTTTAGCAGTTCGTCGACTATTATTTGGTAGCTAGTAGAGCCTTCTTAACCGTGATATTTTCATTGAAGGTTCAGCATACTACCATGATTTTTTTCAAATTTCTAAACATAAGACTTTCGGAGGTAAAGGGGCCACAGTGCAAAACGAAAATTAACACGATGAGTGTAAATAATTCCGAAACAGATCATTGTATCGAAAAATGATCTTTCCACACTCTCAATGTTTTGAAGAGACCTATCTAATCTCACAACGTGGGGTGGGCGCGAAAAAATATTTATTTGTTATGCAAGGCTGCAAAGTTGTTTTTTGGCGCGAGTACTTATATTGAAACCCGAGCTAGCGAAGGATTCTAGGATTGAACCACGAGCGAAGCGAGTGGTTCAAATATAGAATCCTGAGCGCAGCGAGGGTTTCAAAGGTACGAGACGCAGAATAACTTTGCTGCCGAGCGAAACACACAACTTTTCATCTCACTACAGCGAGGAAAATGCTTGGTGCAAGAAAAACGCAAATAAGTGTTTATTTTTTTTATGCGGTGTCGTGCTGGCCAGTTCGATTATTTTCAAGATAAGGTTGGCACACTGGCATGAAATAAGTATTAATGCATTTTCAGAGGATTGGCGGTATAAAAAATTATATACTACATTTACACTCTCGCCTTGTACCTCGTCTCGTGCTTCGTCTCGCGCCTCGCGTGATCGATGGTTTTTGAGTTGTCTGTTCACACTCTCGTGTTGTGTTCGAGCTAGCCAGAATGGAGGACGTCGAAGTGTTAGCGGCAATATAGTCTTTTTTAACGCGGCACAAGGTTTAAACTCGAATGAAGCGAGAGCGCGAGTGTGAACACCGCGCTCGCATCCCACGCGAACCCCTTTGACTCGTGCCCAAAAAACCGCTCCGGACGCGAGCGCTGCGAGGCGCGAGGCGAGGCGCGAGGCGAGCCGCGAGTGCGCGTTTACATTCGCGTCTATAGAATAGAAAGGTTCGAATTTTAAAAATTCTTTCCACGCTAGGGCACAAAATGCACTTTTGCGAACCACCCCAAAAAAAATATTTTTCAAAATTTTGTCCCAGCACTTTGTTAGCATTGTTAATATTGTGTATACATACCAAATTACAGCTTTCTAGCATAAGCGTCTAGGCGCTAGACTGCGGACAGACAAACAGACAGAAGGACATGACGAAACCACACGAAACTATAAGGGTTCCTTGTAGTTTACTACGGAAACCTAAAAAAGAACAACTTTATTATGAAAACTAATTTTATTACGCGAGATTTAGAAAAATAAGTAGAGTTCGAATGTTAAGACTTCCACTGAAAATGATGTCAATATAAAAAAATTCGTTCTATATTACATTACACCAAAATTCCGAGATTGAGATTAATACAGCCTATGTTACCCGAGGGCACAGATATTATAATACTTAACCCGAGGGTAATGTGCTTTCCCAGTGGTGAAAGAATTTTGGTAATCGGTCCAGTAGTTTTTGAGTTTAATCGTTACAAACAAAAATACAAATATTTCCTCTTTATAATATGACTAGCTTTTTTGCCCGCGATTATGTCCGCGTGAAGTTCCGGACCCGTTCCCGTGGGAACCACATTGAATTTCGGGAAAAGCTATAGCCTATGTCACTCCCTGATAATGCAGCTTTCTACTGGTGAAAGAATTTTTGAAATCGGTCCATTAGTTTCGGAGCCTGTTCAATGCAAACAAACAAATAATCAAATCTTTCCTCTTTATAATATTGGTGTAGATGTTATTCTCGGTTTCTCGTAGCTTTCGTACAGATAGATAAATCATATTGTTGCTGATTGTCAGGAGCGAACAAAGGAGTGCCGAGGCAAATTACGTAAAATTTTGTCGGGACATTGAGTACGATATTAAATCGCGCGAATAAGTCGATTAGAGGCGGCTATCTCGAGCGGTCCGCTGCGCCGGATTACCGTGGGTAATTGGACTCCGTTCTGACTGGCAAAGCAACTTAAATACCTTTATCTCCGCCCGAGACATCTATTTGGGTCTACTGTTTAGAAAACAAAAGATACATAACGATATTTTAAAATGGAAGTTATTTAATTCGGATTACAGATAGCATCCATATTAATGAAGCTTAGTTATGAAGTTATTACCATTTCACTTTATCCATAGCATGTATAATCCCACTCCCGAGGGAATTTCAAGAATATTTTGCATATAAAGTTAACACTTATGTCCGTTTTTACAAACAATTCCTAAAAAAAGTCTCTTCACAGTTTTCTTTATGTCCAAATCAAGAAGCTTAAATACTTGTCCAAATCCTTATTTTTGGTACTTGTTGACACATAATAAAATAATCGATTCAATTATATTATACCTATATACGGTTTTTAAAAATCGAAAATTTTATATTGTAGTACCTACACGGACCAACAACAAGATTTGGACGAAATCGAACGTAGAGAAAACTGTTATGAGACTTTAAAATATTAGGAATTGTTGGCAAAATACAGTAAAATATTTATATACTTACAGACAGACAGAACAGCAGGCGTTCCACCAACCGTACATAGGTATAAGTCCTCATTAAAGGGCAGAGAAGTCTTATTTCCGCGTAGGTGGAGTGGTTGGCCCTTAGACACGGGCGTGGCTTGCTTACATAAACCTTACGTGAAAAGATCAAATCAAATTTGACTAAAACGCATAGTTTTTACGCGGTTTAGGATGAGATTCCGGATAAATAATGTCCTGACAGGCGGAAAGCGAATACCTATGTAAGTATATGAATGCCAAGCTCAACAACACCATCTGTCAACGACGCCATACCAAGATATGGGTATTTAGAGGTGCGGTACGCTAGATCATCTACTTCTACTGCACAGCACTAGTTTTATCTACGACAATCGGGTCTGTTTGTCAAATCAAGCAAAAGCTTCCGACCTAATGGGCGCTGGTTCGATCCCCGCACGGGGCAAATATTTATGCTATGGTGAGTATTTCTGATTGTCTGGAGTCTGGATATTTTCTAAGTACTTACCTATTTAAGTGAGTATATATTTACAATAATAGTTATCTGGTACCCATATAGTTTACTCGGAAACCATGGCGGCGCTGCGGTGTAAATTGTGTAAAAATTTTAACACCTAGTGTCTGGTGACATCAAATTAGATCGAAGCCAGAACGACCAACGAAAAAGAGACATTTCAAATCAAATCAAATCAAATCAAATAATTTATTTGTGATCCACAGGTAAATAAGATACAGATGTTACAATACATTATTTTAGAGCAAGCTGTGATCAGCCTTATAGGCATACAAATTTGTTGCAAATACATAATTATGTTTGTAATCATGCACTCAGTCGGACATCAACAATTTAAAATTTAGATTCCAGGAAGTCATTAACGGAATAGAATGCATGCTCAATAAGGAATCTATATAATTTACACTTAAAAAACCGTTGTACAGTGCAATCTCTTATACTGTGGGGAAGCTCATATAGACTCTAGGAGCCATAGTAAATATACTTTTGTCATACAAGGTGGTTTTATGCTGATACCTATTAGCATTTTGCAAAAAATTTCGGTTACGAGATCTATGAGTAATCTTAAATAATTTCGGGTAACGTCGTACAAACACGCATATTTCGAAAATATATAGTGAAGGCATGGTTAAAATATTTAGACTTCTGAAGTATGGGAGACAACTGTCGCGTTTCTTTAGGCCGCACATGGCACGAATACAGCGCTTCTGACTTCGGAATACTTTATCCCAATTAGTTGCATTACCCCAGAATATTATCGCGTATCTCAGGCGAGAGGCAACATAGCCATGGTACGATGTAACCAATGTTTGGAGTCCAACTTTTTTGGAAAGCATGTATAGACTATAAGAGGATTGAGCCAGTTTTTTACACACAAATTCTATATGACTTTGCCATTTCAAATTATAATCAATTTGTAAGCCTAAAAATTTAGCTGTTTCCGTAGTTTCAACTATTCGACCATCGTTTTGAATAAGAATTCCAGGAGTATTACCACCCATTTGTTTAAATTGCATTAATTTTGTCTTTTCAATATTTATTTGTAGATTTTGTTAATGATTGTTTTGTAACCACTCCACTATAGAAGCTACGCTATTGTTTATTACATTATCATTATTATATACAACTGTACAGTCATCTGCAAATAGTACCATTCTGTCATTAATTGAATAAGGAATGTCATTAATATATATTATAAAGAGTAAAGGTCCAAGAACGCTTCCTTGAGGGACACCGTAGAGAACAGATCTAGAAGTTGATTTATGCTGAGTTTCTAGCTTCGTTTTAGGACAGATTCTACTAATGCTAGTGATCTGTGTTCTATTACTAAGATACGACTTCAATAAGTTCAAAGCGTTACCCCTAACACCGTAACTCTCGAGTTTGTCAAGAAGCATGTTGTGGTCGACGTAGTCAAACGCCTTGGACATGTCTATAAACATGGCATAAATGGGCTTTCTTGCATCGACGCTAGGATAAATTAAATCCAAAAGTTGGTATATTGCTAAATCCATTGACATTACGGCGGTTCAAATAAAACTATTTGAACCGCCGTAATGGTTGCCATTATGCTTGTGTCCGAAATGGTGGTAGTATATAACGTAGGTACCTAGTTTATTTTCTTTATTTAAACAAGTTGTAAATGACAAGAAAAACTGCCTGTGAAGGTCTAATTTCTGAAATAAACGATTTCATTTAATTTCACTATGTTCACGCGTACAAAGATTTAGGTACTATTCTGCGTCTAAATTTCGTATGTATATTTTAATCATATATAAGCGGGTGACTTACGTTCATCAGTCCGCCCATCAAAGTAGGTAATAAATAAATAAACCTGAAAGCTTCATTATAATAAAAGAGTTAAATAATGCAACATATTTATTTATAATTACAGTTTCGACAAAATTTTAGTCATGTAGAGGAATAAAACAAATAATATTATGTAACTTACATGAAATGAGATGGACTATGACGAACAACCTACTCTTTACATAGCTATCTCACCAAACGGATATTAATTTATCAGCATAAAATAAAGTTTAATTAAAGTTGGAACTGAATAATATTTTTACTAATATTTATATCACAATATGAAATAACTTAAACAACAATTTTTTTTCTGTTATAATGAAGGGACTTATCTGCGAATTCTTTGACACTGAAACTTTTTATCGAAAAATCTGCTTCTTGACCCAATAGATACGATCACAGCTATTTTTATATAAAGCTAATTCCCGATGGATAAAATCATATATGAAGAAAGACAAGATTGATCATAAAGGTACAATTCCGGGTTTCGGGACGGACTGCACGCTGCAGACAGTGTAGACTACAAGCGACATACATACCCGTTTCTATTCTATGTAGCTCTACGAAAGTGATTCCAAGCGCGGCGGGCGACACTGTGGTTGTCGACGCTTTCATAGAGATACATAAACAGTAGTAGTGTCGCTTGCAGTTTGTGGCGTGTCTTGGATTTGGATTTTAGACATCAGCGCACTGTCAAAATTATTAAATCAATCAATCGCACAATGAATCTGTGGAGTCATCACGAAACAATGCTTAGTTTTTTTTTTTACCTATTCGTTCGTACAGTAGGTACGTACCTATATCAACTTGTCAAGCTATAAAAATAATCTCTAAATTATGTTACTGAGATATCCTTGGTGGATGTGTTTATGAATTTTTAGCTTGTTTGCATTAGTATAAAAAATGCAATAGATAAGTTTTGTTACCCTCTTGGGGGATGAGTTTACGCTGCGCAAAATTCACAATTTTCATAAAAATATTAACAATATAACTAGTAAAGTAAGATAAAACATAGGTAATCGACGGAAAAACGATTTATGTAATACTATGTAGGTACTACTTATGTATGTGATTATTTGATGTATTGGTCTATCATCTGAATTTTAGATTCAATCATTCGTTTTTTTACAACGCTGTGCTCATTGTCTCCATGTTGAAAAAAAATCCCATCATAGTGGTTAATATTTTAGAAATATCTATTCTAAAATATTAACTATCTAATTTATCTTTAAAATATTTTTATATAATCTTTAATAACAGTTTTTAGGCTATTATTACAGAATAGAAAACGACAATTATTATTAGCATAAAGCCTGCTGTACACGGGTAGAGTATACGGTAGCAACTAGCATACTATTCTACCATTCCAAGTACTCTACCAGTTTTAGTAGAGTAACTGTCTACACATAAATTTACATTTTGTTAGTAGAGTAACGCCTGAATAAATGTAAGGAACGCACTAGTAAATTTAACTCTCCTAACCTTACTTAACTCTACTAACCGTTTACATGGCATGGATGGTTGCATGGGATACGGTAGAGTAGACTCGGTGTATGGTAGAGTAGAGTATGGTGGAAGGAAAGTGGTAGAGTAGCGTGCCCCCGGTGCTAGCTGTTCTACTCTACAAAATTTTAGTACCTACTCAAGTCTACTCTACCAATGCTGTCTATATTAATATAGTTAGTGGGATAGTTAGTACTCTACTGCGCTACTCTACCATATACTCTACCCGTGTACGGCATGCTTTAAGGATATCTCATTTCCCTTAAGGAAACCTACTTAGTTTTACAAAGTTCCAGCACAGTATGTATAACGTTTTGTACCGCAGTGTGAGCACAGCACACAAAAGGGCAGTCTATTAGAAATGTTATGATTGAATGTCATCTCACAAGTCATTAACAACTTTTTATAACAGTTAATTTATATGAATTGAACTATTTTGATAGCACCATACAATGTGTTTATTACCTTACATAAATTTAAAATTCATAAAATAATTGAATGTTTAATTTAAAAACCTGCCGTTGTGATTGGGTGTTAAAATTATAAAATATTAAACAAACCAAATAAAAAACAATGTTTTTTAATTACATTTTATATGCATTTTTAACAACATCATTACCCTTACATGTTGTCAGATGTTACATATAAAAAAAATGTAACTAATCAAATCTGATATAATACATAATTATGTTTGATAATAATAATTTGCTGATGGATAACAATTTTAAAAAGTAATGCGCACAAATTGTGAAACTGACAAACAAATCAATTTTATTGTATCAAAGTTGTTTTATTATTGTATTGTATATTACTATTAAATGGATATAAGGCTGTATATCATATTACCTACAACAAAAATATGAATTATTTTGAATTTATTTAAGCTAGCAGTTATTACTTACTACTCAGCCAGCTTCACTAAAAAGTCAACAATAAATTTAGTGGTCAGACAACACTTGGCTTTTAAATATTTTACTATAATGCTATTTAATTTTGCAACATTGCAATTGTTTTTTTTTAAATAAATTAACTATCAACAGTCATGTTTGTAAATAAAACTGAATGTGAAACAGGTGATATTTATCTAGTTGATATTTATGGCACATTTAAATACAAATTTACTAGGCATACATACTACTCAGAGCCAAATCGAATAACATTGTAGTTAGCACATACTAAGTTTATTAATTACAGCACAAAATATTGCGACAATACTCTGTTTATTGACTTTTAGTGAAGCTAAAATAGTAAATTACACAACATGGACATCAAACATTCACACCCAATGATTCATTACAACTAATGCAAAAAAGCTCTCAAGTCATTGAACCATCACCATTATTTTGGTATTTTCTTTAATTTCTACAATAAATTACACCATTGACTTTAACCTTGCTGATTAAAATAGTAAGTACATATTTCACTAGAAATGTTCAAAATTAACATTCAGGTTACACAAAGTGTTATACAGAATGTGGCAATGTTAAAAACATATAATAGTTTGGCAGGCACAGGTTAAATGCCAATGATGCAATCTACTTAGGTATATGTAAAACAAATATGAGATGCTTCGACCAACCTCGTTCACTCAGACACTTCCAATAATAATCTAACGGTCAGGAGACAACAAGATACACCATAATTAGAAAAATACACACAAGTTGTCTATAATAACAACATTTTCACCATTCCGCATCACCATTGGCTTTTTGAAAGACATAATCTTTTCCAGCTAAATTCATAATGCCATCCTTTAGATAAAACTTCCATTTGTTACGACTACGAGTTATCTTGTCATACTGGCATACAACCACATTGTCAGTGTCAAACATGTCACCGGGTTCCTCATCGGAAACATCATCACCAGAGTTGAGGGGTTCCTCCTCGGCACCCCCACTTTCGTCCCTCTCCTCCTCCTCCTCCTCTGCACGCTCCTCAGCTGACTCCTCGTCCTCGTCATCCTCACCAGCTCCGTCTTCAGAGCCGTCACCTACATTTGAGCCCTCATCATCGGATGAATCGAGTGCACCATCTAATGAAAATGGTGCAGCACCACTTCGGCCACCCCCGCCACCATCAAACTCATTTTGCTGCCCTGCTAATGCAGAATTGATGTGTTGTTGGAGGAGTGTTGCAGCTAATGGCTGCGGCAAACTAATTGTAGCATTTATGATGGGCCCCGTTAACACTTGGTGTAATTTGTTTCCATTCAGTGCGGATGCTGGAATTTGAATTGTAAAAGATCGGGGTTGAGATCCAGGCACTCCAGGTTGAGCAGGCAGCGTCAGTTGAACAGGCACTTTGTTGTTGGGATCCAAGACATGGTGAGGATGTGTGCCTGCTATATTTGGTGGAGGTCCATGGTCCATTGAGGAGTTCTGTTGGCTTGATCCCTGGGCCATCATATTGTCGACAGATCTTTTTAGTGCATTGTTACCATTCGCGTTTTGGAATTTCTGTAAGACTGGCGGCGGCATGGGGACTTCCGGCTGTGGCGGGTCCATCGCGCCGCTGGCCTGCAGCTTCGTCTTCCAGAGCTGCTTGAGCTCCTGCAGCACTTGCTCGTCCACGCCATCGTCCAGGAAGCAGTCCCGCACCCCTGCTATCACATCGTCTACCACTGTATTATAAAGTTTCAGTACGGACAGCTGACTCATAGTCATCTTGCTGATATTTGGCAAACTAACTAGTAATAATGAAATACGGGAAATAACTAACCACTCAGCTTAGCTCAGTGGTTAAACTTCACATAAATAGATAGGTAAATCGAGAAGTGCGTATTGACTTTCCTGTTCACATCTCCAGTCCGATCAATGTCAAGCAACACTCGAGATTACACAGCCATTACAGGAAATATTATAAGTAATAGCGTTGATCGCTGGGCTTATTCGCGATACGATAACTTTTATGTCCACTCCATATCTGAATAAACTTCACGAAAATATTCAACATAAATTTTGACAATTATCACTAAAACATAACCTACAAACAAAAAGAGAATTTGCCAGATTACAAAAATTGTCTTTGGTTCACTTTGGATTGATAGATAAAACGACGCATGCGCGCGAACACAGCGCCGCCACCAAATGCGTCCTTTTGAAACAACTACTGACTGGCTTTCTTTACCAATAGCTGTATGGTGCCTCGCTCGCTTGCCTCAACCGCACCGCGCCCTCTCTATGTAGGTAATACCTATACATAATGTACTACTAACTAAAATATACATTGCGAGATTTGCGAGATCATCTCTAAAATAATAACTTTTTAGTTTATTCTTATTAAGCGGACATACACTCTCGCCAAGTTGAGTAGAAACATGAGTTTGGACGAACTTTTCGATCTACTTCGTCTTTACTTTTCCTTTATTTTATTACTTCGTACCTAACTTCACTTTACTTCGGTCAACTTCGTGAGAGTGTATAGTCCGCATTTAATTTCTTTGAAGATTTATGTAGTGACATGGGTTCCCTTGGTTCCAAAACTAGATACTGAAACTGACTGCTCGTGACGTTCGTGTACACCATAAAATAATTTAATATCTATGGTATGAATAAATTGGTATTGCTGAAACTGGTTGCCAAAAAAAAACATTTCCTTTTTCATGACCGTGAGGTGAGATTAGATGAGTGAGAATCTGAGAATACTGTGAGCCAGGGTTGCCAGATTCAATTTTATGATTTTCCCCAAACTGACTTTTATTTTTCCCCAAAATGATACGTTTTCAACAGAAAACCCCCAAAAGTTTTGTTACAAATAAAAGGGGTTAAAAACTGCCTTTTCCTCACTTCAGATGTCGCTTTTGTCTAATTTTCTACACATTTGACAGCTATCAGTCATTTTCCATACTATTTTTTTTGCCAAGACGAGCCAAGCGGAGCGCAAGGGCACTACCCACCTTTTCTCGAAACGTTTCGTCGTTTTTTTGAACTCTCATAACTTTGGTTTGGATGATGCTTTAAATAGTTAAAAATTTCAAGATAAAATGACACCAGTACAATCATTGAACATTCAAAATTTGAATGTCGTAGCTATTATACTTTAGATTTTATTAATGTCTAAAAACCACCGATTTCGTCACTGATTCACTCACTGACTCACTGATCATCAAAATTCTTAAGGTACTTCCTGAAGTCCTAGAACGCCAAAATTTGGTAGTAAGCTAATATTACTACAAACACAACAAAAAAAATCATAAAACTTGGAACTTTCATCCCCCAACCCTTTAACCTAAGGGATGGAAGTTTGTATGAGATTTCCGCTTCCTAATATCCTAGAAAGCTGAAATTTGGTATGTAGGCTAGTATTAGTACACAAACAACAAAAATATCATAAAACTTGGAACTTCACCCCAAAAGAAAAAAAATATATAAGCAACTTACAAAAAGAAATGGAATCCCACCAAAAACATTTTCATGTAAAATGTTGCCAAGACGCGACCATATGAGTCGCACTGTCAAAAAGTTATCAGATCTCATGTAGAGCCAAGCTTCTAACTATACACGCCCTACCTCTACAAGGCCTAACTTCACAAACTCTACACCTTAATCAATATATGTGGTTTGGCCATTTCGCTACATTCACATAGTAAGGTGAAAAAATTATAAACTATTCATCATCATACTTTTCTGTTATACATTAGTTCTTGTAGTATGTAACGAAACGGCAAACACACATATTTTGATTAAGGTGTAAAGTTTGTGAAGTTAGGCCTTGAAGAGTTAGAAGCTTGGCTCTACATGAGATCTGATAACTTTTTGATAGTGCGAGTCATATGGTCTCGTCTTGGCAACATTTTACATGAAAATGTTTTTGGTGGGATATAATTTTCCTCAAAGGTAACTCGGACGGTTCATAAGATTCTACTTTCATACAGTAATCTTAGTCTCCCTTTGAGCGGTTCTTGAAACCTGAGCCAACATGTAGTATGTCATTAAATGTCATATTATATCTAAAACATTATTAGATAACAAGGGAAAATGTGGAAATCATGAATGTGTGGTTTGTTACCTTTTTGGCAAACTCATAAATGTGTAGTTTAGATAGTGGTGGAAGATTAGTATGGGAATTAGTATCTCTGAACTTATCCATGGTAGGAATTTCAAGAATATCATCCTGAAGTTCGTCTTAAACTCCGATAAGGTTTTTTCCTCTTTGGTTCGTGACAAGCCCACCACACATTCCCACCACTGTGTCTCCTGTGTAGCCAGGACCAACAACGGCGACCTCAGATAGACAATAAGCAATGAAGCTTATTGACGTCCCGGGGGAGAAAACTACAGCTGTCTTGGAACTCACAACGAATTTAATCAGAAAGAAGATAGTCGGAGTAGGACGTATTGAAAGGACTTCCCTCCTTAACAACTACGTGAGAAACAGCAATTTGAAGCAAAAGGCATTATACCCTAGAGAGATGGCAAATCAAGTGAGTTCCTCTTTGGTTCAAAACGTTCAAAACAAAAGAGGCATAATACTAGATAGCTAGACTTTATAGAATAGTAGAGAGAGAGACAGCAGCTTTTTAAATGGCTCTGGATTGATTGTTACACTTTAGCCAGGATGTTAGTCCAAAAAAGATGGTTAAGTTAGTATAAAAGTGCAAAAAAATTCGCTAAAATTCCCCATCACGTATTTTATTTCCCCAAAATTTTCCCCAAAGATTCTATTTCCCCAGTTTTTCGCCGAGAGTCAAATTTTTCCCCAAAATCGCGAAAAAAACCCCCAATCTGGCAACCCTGCTGTGAGCGCCCGCCGTGAGTTAATAATGTCCGTGGTTGCCACGGCTATGTGAACTGGGTACAACATCGAATAGGCGTTTATCAGGATACGATGAACACAGCATAGGTACCTACTTACTTGAAGTAAGGAAATTTTATACTTATGACCTGGAATGATGCCGATGGCCGGTGAAAACGCACTAAGTATAGTCAAATACTATAGACGAGTAATACGCACAGCTCTTGACGTTTCTCATACAATGACTTGGCAACCTCCGTTCACCTCATGCCGCTAGGGGCGCTATAACATTTTGCATACAAAACGCACAGTTCACCTCATGCCGCTAGGGGCGCTATAACATTTTGCATACAAAAGTTTTGAAATCGTTCACCTCATGCCGCCCTCATGCCGTAGGGGCGCTAGTGTCGCGTCTTGCCCGAATTCTTCCGCAGCTGTGCGTATTACTCGTAGTTATTTTTTTAAAGAAACGGGACTCAACGTAATCATTGCTATTGGTTAGGTTCGATTGTGAGCGTTGCTATTGGTTGATACAATGACCCATCTCGCTCAGTCATTATGGGAAAAGTGCGAGGGATATAACTTTTTATCCCGAAAAGTACGCGACTCCTAGATTTGGTCAAAAATCTGATAGATGGCGCTGCTGTGCATAAATAAATAAATAAATTCACGCGCTCGCGAACGAAGTTGCGCGGGTTTCACTAGTAATAATATAAATCCATGGTGGTTGGTTTTTTTTTTTTTTTGCTGTCATGTTAAAAATACAAATTATACCACAATCATTTTGCTAAATCAATCATCAAAATATTATCATATTGGGCAGCCAAAAACCAAAACTTATTTAAGGCAGTAGTAGGTATTTGCTTCAAAAAAGCGGCAAAGTTGTCTAAATATTGTAACATTGGGCATATGATATGACAGAAATATTATATTTGAGTGTAGTGAATATGAATTAATTCATAATTTATAGAAATAAGTACATAAGGTGTAAAATTAATTTTCATAATAGGTATGTCCTACTGATGTTCTACTCAATATTAAAATTCTTTTTAACAGCATTTTTTTGCTGGACGTCGAGGAGAGCTGCACATTGTGCACAGGCAAGGTTATGGAGAAGTTATTATGGAGTAGTCTGGGGTGGACGGATGTGGGTGCTGGTGATGAGGTAGTTATGAGAAAGTTATGGTGGAGTTGTGGTTATGAGGAGGTTATGGAGAATTTATGGGATGGCTATTGGGAAGTTATGGGATAGTCACGGAGTGGTTATGGGCAGGTTGCGAGGTGGCTTACTTGAATTATGACTTTCCTCGAGTTTTGAGATGTATCGTCACTTTGCGTATTTTGGTGTATCCACTGGCGAACCATCGAATCGTCCGATAGCGTACCAAGTTCGATCGTGTGGACGAAAAACCGTACATTCATACCTAAAGAAAATCTCTGTGCCTGTCTTTAAAAAAATCGTAGATAGGTACGTTAACGATCCAGACGATCGATACATTAAAAATGTCACACGCCTTAACCCACAGTCCTGGCATTTACTGGCATTCGAATTTAGACAATGCTAAAATTAGTACGTAAGCTACATAAAGGCCACTCAAAAAAAAAACTGGCTGAACCTCAATTTTTATTTGAGCAGTTCCCGCAACTCCTATGTTAAGGTGGAGAAGGTGGCAGACAGTCAGATTTTTAAAGACAATTCAAATTAAAGTCTTGTAAAATAATATTTAAAATAGCGCACACTACGCACTACGACGTAAGACCTGTCTTTGTAATTTTGTGATAGTACTGAACTATAGTAGAAATCGTCCCTCCAGAATCTTTTATTAACTGATGGAGACATTCAAATCAAAGATGAGCGATGGGTCGAATCCCGGCCGTGCTCTGGGCTCCGTTTGTTGAATATTGTGAAGTGTGGAAAGTGATGTCAAATGTGTCGACCGGTCCTTTGCTTCTACATAATTTATATTATAGGTACCAACGCCTACACAGATTGTGGAATTACGGTAATTCAGAACTTACCTCTAAGTGTATCAACTTATTTCGAAATGGTGGTAGTTTATAATTTTATATTAATATTATTACAAATACAAGTTATATACATGTATGACTGCTGTGAAGGTCTCAGAAGAAACGATTCGATTTGGTTACCTCTACCACCAACTCTTAAGGCCGCTTTTATAAATATATGCCAGATTTATCTTTGAGTCTCTTGCGCGACAGTAATCGCAAGAGTAAATTGTTGGAATTTATAAAATAAATAACTACCGCTAGAAATTGCACAGGAATTTAGCCCTACTTTGAAATATATTATTCGGCTTGTGACGCTCGTCACCTACCGAGGGATGTCATTCGTTAAAAGCGTACCTTGCAATATCTTTTGTTTGTTTACAGTAGGAAAGCAGTTTACGAAATCTTAGAGCCCTGGCAGACACGCTGCCTTTTTCCGCAGTGAAGTCTACATTTTGGCCGCTGTAAGAAGCTAAAATCTGTAGTTAAATTAAACGTTCTTGCTCTTGCACTACGATGATTTAAAAAAAACACGGTAGGCGCTTTAGGCGTAGATTAAGTAGTCGCGGACAGCAAAGCCGTAGTAGACGGCTAATCTATTTATCAGAATTATCAGTATACATGTTACGAGATTTTTAGCAGCTGATGTTTGTATTGTGGTGATAGTGTTACACCGACAGTATTTGCCCGCGTAACCCGCGGTCGATACCGCCGCTCAACCAACAACCTCTTCCGGCAGATGATGTCACGTTACACAATTTACGTGACACGCCAAGCTTCCACACTCGTAAATTAAATTTCGTCGAGCTAATGGAATATGTGGAAGTAAACAGTATGATAATCAATTTTCTATTAAATGGCTGAACCATGCCTGATTAATAATTTAATTTATAACCTATGTTACACGATGTGTTAGAAGGATTTCATTCCTCTCTATTATTATACTGTAATGCATTTAAAAATATTTTAATAACCTTGGAACATTAAAATTTATAATTCACACTGTTATAAATAAAAGCATTTAGAATAAAAAAAATAACGATAATATAATAATAATGACACGATATTAATATGGATAGATAAATAACATCTCTCCTGAAGAGGAGAAATGAGATATATTTCATAATATCACTTTGTCTCTTTCCACGAAAGTAAGCAATCACTTTACTTGCATAGTAAAAGGAAAAGGTTAAGTGATTGCCGGCTTTCAAATTCTATTGTATCAAATTTGCCAAACAATTTACTAGCCACCTGCACCCGAATAGAGCTATTGAGTCAACAAGTCAACAATCTTGACTTTGGCGTAGTATATATTACACGCATCGAGTATATATCCCTTATTACAACCAGCCTACTGCTGCTCTAGTGTTTGCGGATTTTGTTATGCGCAAAGAACATTTCGTGTTTGAAGATATTTTATTTAAGACTTTATCCAAAAAGTTTTGTTTATATTTTGGTTTTGAAAGACTATCATTTGACTGCTGGAGATCAACATAATTTGTAACTATTAGAGAGTGGTTATCAAAACATTCATTTTGCGGGTAAAGTACAGGGAAACGAGAAGTTACGATGTTCAACTTCAACAATTTTATTACTTGTCCGACTGGATTATGTTTTATTAAGCAGGTCTGTTTTATCACACAATTATTACGGTTTCAGCAGAAATGCACGCCATTTATGAGCACATAAAAGTTCTACCGAGTTAGCCAATTTGCTTTTCGCTTAGTTAATAGTTCGCTTTCGTCCGTATTTATTCAACTTATATTCTTCGTCACACGTCTTTTCAGTTCTTTAAGAAGCTTCAACATTGTACATGTACAACAATTATACAACGAAAGGTGACTTTTTGGAAAGTACCTAATAATTTAGATAGACAGGTATCTCAGATTGTCTAATTACATTTCGAGGATTTATTTTTTCTTCAAAAGTTTTTAGTACAATTTCGAATATTAAACTCGATTTTTTATAAAACGAAAAGCTTATATTCTGTACCCATAAAACCAAATATACATAGCAATTAGCATACTTGTAATTCCAGGTGGAAAATAAGGTTCAAAAAGAAGTCACTTCGGACACGTTTAGCTCACAAAAATGGAGTTTAATGGAAAATGGCAGACAGGTCGCTCCCGTCGCTAACAAAAATACAAACCCAATATCCCATTTAGTCGCCTCTTACAATATGCCAGCCAGAGCCAGTAAATATAATACTATAGGCATTATTATTTGTTATTATAAACCCGACCCGATAAGCATTTTCTCTGTGCCAAGGCAGTGAAATGAATCTTTTCATTATAATAATAATATTATCTTTTTCAAACAGTGGGTAAAAAATAGTCACATTTTTAATTTAAAAAAACCTAAACAGTGTTACCAATACTGCTACTGGAGTTTGTAAGAGTCTATCTAGATATCATGTAAAATGTGTGCGCATTGATAAGAAGAAGAATAGATTAAAGGTTTTGAATTATTATCGTAGTTTTGAATCAATAAAGTTATCCTCCACCACGTCGATCCCTCGTTGTTGAGGATCGTGACTACGACGTAACTTAGTCAAAGTTTCCATCTGTTTCGATTTTGTACGGGATGAAGAACTATGCTTATCGGTATCGTCAGACTTTCTGCTAGGTACATGGTTCGTTCATCGACTAGGGTTCCTTTAGTCTTTTCTCTCCCTTGCCTGACATGTCTATTATCGTAAAATTATCATTTTTGAGTGCTCTTTGTCCGAAATATTGTGCGATACGTTGCAGACTGATGAAGGAGTCTCGCTGTTGGCCATTAAGCTTAAGTGATCCAGATGACTATTTCGTATAAGTTCTATAAATAAAAGTTCTAAAACGATGAAATCGTTAATAGCAATAAAAACAAAATAGACCTGTAAGGTTTTTCGAATTCAAGTCATGGATAGAAAATGAACAGAACGAGCTCTGCATTTGTTCGAGCGCAATGAATGCCTATACAATGGCATGAGCATTATGAAGGCAAGGGAGCGGCCATCGATATCGTTCTACCACACGTGTGGGGTGGGCTCCACTAATCCCACATGTCGGTTAGCCGGCTACACCCAAACCATTCCCTTTAAACCACTAGCAAGTAGCATATAATAAATAGTTTCGAATAGCAAATACCTACCTAGCAAATAAATCCCTGGATTATAGGGAATTGACGTGATTACCTTGCTTTTGACTTTTGATATTTTTTGACAATAATGTTTACGTATTTTGATGTCTGAGTATGTATATTTCTATTACATACAAAACTTCGCATGTTTAAGGATTATAATGACGAACAATATTCTAATAATCCATAGGTACTATACCTATTTACTAATAATAAATATTAAAGTGTGTTTGTTTGTTTGTTTGAACTTGCGAGTGACATAGGCTACTTTTAACCCGGAAAAAATGTATTCCCACGAGAAAAACGCATACACAACTCATTGGCACTTTCTCTTGATCACGCGAGCGAATTGTAATAATTAATGCTATACGTTCAAAACTGATCTTGACCTAAATTACTTCATGTACTTCTGCCAGATTGTTTCATGCAAACTATTGATGGCCACCACTCTTTGTCACTTCTTGCCCGATAACATTAGTTATTGCACGCCTATAATGTTGCTGCTGCTTCCACTGTTAGTACAAATTACAGATTCATTTGTTGTCATTGCGACACGTGTCATGTTTCAGACGCGTCTCTTCAGGCGTCATCCTAAGATCTTGATATTTGAACCATTTCTCCGTCGACCATAATAACACAAAGGCCTTTTATTTTACTTCCACAAAGAAACACCTGAATATATAAATCACCTTATTATTGATAGTTCCTTGCTTTTGTTTTACCAAACATCTGAAGGTTTACAGAAAGAAGGCTTATCGGTCCTGAATAAACTCGTTAATACATGTATAAGTCCATTCACGTAGAGGCGCTCGGGGCACTTGGGGCATGTCCTGGGGCATTCTAAACAGTAACAACTACCAGCTACAGGTGGCCGACCCTCATGGTTCACATATCAAGTGTGGACATCTTTACGACTTCGACATAAATTATACTTTATTTTACGCCTCGCAGAAAGCACAGAAGGTGAGAAGTACCGAAAATTGCTTAGATATTATAGCTTTCCGCCTTGCAGGCTAAATAGGCAGTTTTCTGCATTACAGAATTTACAAACTAAATAAGTCGATGTCTTTTGAATGATTTGACTTTCGAAGGCCAGATCCAATGGATAAGAGAGATGTTTCAATTTGAAGCTTAAGTGTCCTCTTGAACCCGGCTCGCAATTAACGCAATGAAGACATTCCGTATCCCTGGGATAGCTGACAAACAAACCCTTCCTTAATAAAATTAATATTGTGCCATCAAGAACACAGGCGGAAGGAGTTTAATTTGCATTCTTCGTGGAATGACAGATTAGGTATCTCTAAGTTGGCGTATATCATTTGAAAACAGAATCACTTCTATATGAAGACAGAGTAAATAGCTTCATTAAGCACCCTTTACACTCGGCGGCTCTTTGTCAATTTGGTTATTTATCGCGTGGCGATGACGGCGGCGGGGCGGGCGACAACGGGCTTGTTCATGAGCCAATTTCAACTGCTCCGTACCAGTCCGCGGAACAAAGCGTAAGAAACAAGAAAATAAAATTGGTTTTCACTCCCTATGTTGTTGGTTTTTAAACGTATTGTGATTTGAAAATGGTAAGCATTTGTGTACTAGTTAGCATAATCAAATAACAACGTTTATAACATGGTTAGAATTGTATTTTATGTATTGCGTACACTTGTAAAAAGAGTGTATTTGGTAACATTACTACGAAAAAATATGAGGGTATGCCTTGCTTGTAATTGGGCGGATTTTGAAAATAAGTAACAATTGGGAAAGGGAAAGTAGGTCTCACCCAAGAACGGGCAACAGAATATGAGCGACGGAAATGAAAGCCCGGGCACGTTAATTGCGCCCAATCGGCTGCGAGTAATTGCTAATCTGCCGAGCCGACACTCCACTAATCTTTACACATACGTCACATACAACTAAGGAGCTGACGCCATCCAGCCACGTCGGCAACTACCAGGCCCCGATCATACGAGTAGCAAACTTTTCAGAGATACTGTAAAATGAAACATTTTACTAAACACAAAATATTTATAAAAGAGGAATCATGACTAGTTTCTTGTCCGCAGGATTAATATTAGCTTACAATTTATCTCGGAAAGTCCTAAAATATTTCAACAGGCAATAGCTATATATTTAAGTTCTAGTATTATTAAAAGTTCCACTTAAAGTTGCGAGACGGGATACAAATAATTTCATAGACAGTGATTCTTGTCTATTTGTACACAACACAGACAGAACCTGCAGAAGTACCTGCCCTTCACAGATAAATATATTTTGAGGAAACATGGCAAGAAGACACTTTAATCAAGTTATGTAAGTATTATACTTATTTTTATTCTTTGGTCGAGGATGTCATTAAAGAAAAAGCCTGTCACTAAAGGTTCCTTGCACAGTCTTTGTTACAGAAAAATATTCATCGCTTTGATCGCGCTGATTTTATCAGCGTGAGACGGGATAATTGAGCTATTTTTACACTTCAAATAACATTACTTCTATTGTAGAAATTTTTGATTTTGTAATAGTAATATAATATACGCCTAATACGCCCTCTACGTACATTTATTTGTATTATTTAAATGTATAATTTACATAATTAGACTCCTACTTTCTATATGCTAAATACATGTAGTCACGATACAAAATCATTACCTAGGTTATCGTGGATATTACATCGTTGATGCATGAATAATTTCAATCAGGATGTAAGAAAGAGTGCTTCGAGGTGTGTAGATTGTTCTTTAATTACTATGTGAAAATTTGCCGAATAATAAAAAAAAAATTACATTCCACCCTTCCTTCCCTTTTAATTCCGTCATAGACACGGATAACGCATCCAAGGTAAGTACTTACTTGTATTCATGGATGTCCATGGGCAGCGGAGACTGCTTACCATCGAGTGTCCCGCCAGCTTGTTTATCTTCCTCTGTCATTAAAAAAGTCATAACCCATATAGGAGACAAAGAAAATAACCTATGGACAAAATAATAAAATACTATAAAAATCAACATTGATTTCTCACTCATTCAAAAGAGGTGACCCAAAACACACCCAGCCCAGGCTCAATAGATATTTATAAATACTATTCTTAACTATCACTATCTCTAACGGGAGGCTAACTTTTTTTGGCTCATAAAGATTTGTAGGCGTTCATATTAAATCTTCGGGTCTACTATGAAAGTGCCCATCCGAAACAATGAAACACATAGTCCTGTCAAAAAAGACATTGCTAAAGTGTTTTTCAGATAGCATTGCTACGGTGACGTTTGAGTTATTCCATTTCACGCATGTTTATTCGAAACAAAAAACCGCGAAGTACAAAAAGAAATAGAAAAAGAGTGAAGAATAAGCGACTACAAAAAAGTAGTAAATTCAAATTTGCATTATTAATGATATTAATGATACATTTATTTTTAATTCCCTGTAAATTCCCTTCAAATCCCAAATGTCACCGTACCCATGCTATCTGAAAAACATTGTAGTTAGAATAAGGTTCAAAACGTAAGCCCGTATTTACGGAATTTCCTTTCATGGTTGACCCGCTTATTGTGGGTATTTCTACTAAGGGAATTGTATCACCTCCTTTAAATTTGTTCGGAAATTCGACAGTTATTTGTTTGAAATCTATCATAATTACAATGGACAAGTATAATTATAATATGACAGTTATTAAACAAATATTTCAATATAAGTACAAAACTAGGCCAACTATCACCACTAAACTTGTTTATGAATAAACACCGTGAATAATAAATAACAAATAGTTCTAAATATTCATGAAAACTAAAATCAACTTCATATAGTGTTACGTTGTTGTTTATGCACACGTCAATTTGAAAATTTTAATGCTGATAGATAAATATATAACTGTTAAAATGTGTTTTGAAATCGGTCCAGTAGTTTCGGTGCCTATTCAATGCAAACAAACAAATAAACAAATCTTTCCTCTTTATAATATTAGTATAGATAATTACAAATGGTACTAACCCATGTTTCATGAATGAAATAAATAATTATGATTTTATTTATGCCGCTGTGCATAGTTATGTTGTCATATAAATAAATCATATTTTTCAACATTAAGTAATGCTGGATATCGTCAAATTGAATAAGCAGTGAAGTGAAATGAAATAACACTCACAGTTTTCCTAAGTAATCTACTTAAAATATTCCACGTGATAATTTTAGGCTCATGCCTAAAATTATCACGTGGAATATTTACAAATTTTTACAAAGGAGTCCTGTATGTGCATATTTAAGCATATATTTGTGTCATAGCAAGGGAATATGAATATTTCAGTAGACATATACTTTTTTGTGGAAATCACGTGAAAACGCCGGATATGTAGGTATGGAAAAAAATGTATTTTGACTGTTTCCAAACTTGTATGTAAATGATTTTGAAAGTATATGTTATGGGCATCGAGGTATGTACTACGTTATGGGCAATTTAGCATGTTAAATGTATTTAATCTTTACATAGTATAAAATGAACTCGCGTTATCTGTCTGTCTATCCCTATATATATAAATAAATATAAATATCCCTATGTATGCATAGGTAGATCTTTAAAACTACGCTACGGAATTTGATGCGGTTCTCTTTAGTAGATAGAGTGATTCAAGAGGAAAGTTTGTAAATGAATAATACATTCTGAAATTCCCACGGGTTTTAATTATAAAGTTCCTTTTCTCTTAAAGTTTTTCAGTTTGTGATAGTTTGTGATTATAATAGTAAAAATTGGATATATATGTCGTACAGACAGGAGGGTGTCGTTGAAAAGAATAATTTCCGGGGCGTCATTGGCAGCCACTCAAAGCTGTAAATTACGTGGAAACCGCCATCTCACCGGGAATCTGTTTTGACTATTTCTAGAGCTTGTCCTCTTTGTTATAATCCACGTCTTATGAGCAAAAGGATACCATTAATGTTGTTCTTGTTAGAGTGACTCTTTTTGGGCCAAATTAAGTAGAAGTCACTAAGTAACCTTGAAGAATTTTTTAAGTGAATACATTATCATTTTTTTATATACGGCAGGTCGGCAGACGAACAGGCAAGCGGCCCACCTGATGGAAAATTTATTTAAATTAAATTATTTGTTAGACAAAAACAATGGCGACAAGAAAATTAATACCTATTGTTTTCTACAGGCGTGTAGGTACAGTCGTCCAAAAAATTTTGCGCAAAAGAATTCCTAAAACCAAATTACTTACTAAAAAAATTCTTTGAAGTTACAGCCTCTTTTCAAAATTAAACATTCTGACGAAGCATCTATTTGCGTTGTCTGTTCAAAGAGCAATTTGTCTGTTACATTGTTTCCGTTCCATCGGAAACCTAATTTATTTTACTGTTCAGATATTGTTAATGCCTGATATTCGATTAGTCGTGTATTTTTTCACAATATTCAAAACAAACTACTTACCATATGACAAACAATTATTATATGTAGAGATGTAGAGATCACACTTAACTCATACCTTGTGAAAGTAAGCACGGTGGGTTAATGCCTACTATAAAAAGTAAGTACGCGTAACTTTTCTCTCTAAAATGTCTCCCATCTCTATCGAATCTCATGAATAACATACGAGCTAGTCATGTGAAAACGAAATGAGGTGACTTCGCCGTTCATGGAAATCGAGTCTCAGTAAGAGGTATAAAGTGGCATATTCCTGACCTGACAGTCCTAAATACCCTCTATTGGCTTTCAACATCCATTCGATGTTTCATCAAATATGTATTTTTGTATGCCGTATCATCCCATAGAAAACGTATACATTGTCGCAAGCCATCTAAGAAATATAAATAGAACATTGAGAAAAAACATAATATGAATAGTCGTATCAAAGGTAAACATCAATAATGTTCATTCAAAAAGTGAAAAAAATAACTGACATTTTGTTGATTCTATTTACAGGAACGACAACAAAACTTTAGCCTCCTGTCCTTGTAGCCACTCCACACCAATTTTATTACACATATGATATAGATAGATGGGTTCAGTAAAAGGGAAAACAGGTAAATTTTCCCATTTCCCTTTCCATTCTATGTATAGTGGGCGTTCGTCGCGTCGACACGGCACGCCGCGTCGATATCGAGCGCCGTGGCTGCCGCCGCCGCCCGCCCGAATCAAAATACATACAACGCGCCCGCTTAAAAAATATTTGTTTATTGGGATACTACTTTCCAAATTGATATTATTGTAGAGTAATATGAACTGATGATATTGAAAAATACTTATAAAAATATAAAAAGTAGTTATAATTATTTCTGAAATTCTCTAAGAAACTAATTTTGAATAAACTCATTCATTGAAACAACGTTTATGAATTTTGTCGAAAAAGTCAACAATCTTGAATGCCATTCCAAATCGCATTCAAGATTGTTGACGTTTTCGAACTAGAACTAAATTAGCTATTTATAGACTGTTACGTATATAGCTCACAGAACATCCTATACTAGCTACATAACAACCCAAGAGGAGACATGAACCGGCTGACAGCGTGACACTTTCCACACCCGAACTCAAAACCCATCAACTGGCAGTTTTAATAATAATTTGGCTCTGTTCATAAGACAAAAGGCGCTGATGCGACGGGTACGCGGAAATTAATTTTTATGGATTCAGAAATTTTCAACATCCATCACTCTGTGAATAATCAAATTAGTTTGAAAAATCCAAGCTAATGGTAGATATATTTGCATAAAAATAAATAAATCAATATATAGGGGACAATTCACACAGATTGAGCTAGGCCCCAAAGTAAGTTCGAAACTTGTGTTATGGGATACTAACTCAACAATATTATATTTTATAACAAACACATACATAGATAAACATCCAAGACCCGAGGTCAATCAGAAAAAGTTCGTTTTTCATCATGACCCGACCGGGATTCGAACCCGGGACCTCCTGGGTGGCGGTCTGGCGTGGTAACCATTACGTCACGGAGGTCGTCTCCATTATATTGTGAAAACCGGTAATCACTTTAAGTGAAAATAAGAAAACCCAACTTACGAGTATAACTCATAACTCGCATGGCTCAGTTCATAATTTTCCGATAGTTTATCCTTATCTATTAATACCACTAATATTAAAAAGGCGAAAATTTGTGTATATGTTTGTCACTTCTTCACGCTCAAATGGCTCGGCCAATTTTTATGATATTTGGTATGTAGCTAGCTGATACCTTGGATTAACACCTAAGGTTTTTATTCAAAAAAATATGTGATTGCCGTAGGATTTGGTCAAAAAACTGATAGTCAATGGTGATTTATAATGTAGATGGCGCTGTTGTGCATAAAATTAAACGTGGGTAACACCGCGGGCAGCAGCTAGTATCGTATATGCGAAAGTAACTCTGTCTGTCTGTCACGTTAAAATTGTTGTAGATGTGTTATTGTGTGATGTTGAAATAAATAAACTTAATATATGATGATAAACTCTTAAAAAACTTGCTACATACTTTTAAACAATTTAGACACCTTATTCCATCATTATAACATTATTTACTTTTCCATATAAACTTCTACTTCTAAAACATAATACTACTTCATTTCACAATAACTTCAAAAATCACAATGAAAATTCTTAGACATCATCATGTCAAAAATCTCCAACATTCTAATTTTAAATCATCCTTTGATTAAACTTTTTTTATAACCAGTCAGTAACAATACAATTCCTTTATTTAAAATGAAACCTACAACAAAAACCGCTGAACCGATTGAGATGAAATTTGGTATGGGGATCGTTCAAGACTCGAGAAAGGACATAGGATAGTTTTAATCCCGAAAATCACCCCCTAAGGGGTTGAAAACTAGGGTGGAAGTTTGTATGAGACCTTACTCAAAGTTCAAGCGAACGGAGTCGCGGGCACAGCTAGTAAACTATAAATAAATTGAGCACTTACTTAAATAGAGCAAAATAATATATACCTACATTACCTACTAATTATGTAATAACCGCTAACATTTTCTTTTATAGTAAGTACCTAAGTAAAGTTAAACTATTCTATTAAAAATACTACAATTTAACATATCTATGTATATGTGGACAGAGAATCCTGAAACTGTATTAAAATATATAGGCTCCTTACAATTCACGTTGTCACTAATGTTGGTCAAAATGGGTTGGGTATATCACATTGTAATCTTCGCCTTATGGAAACATTTACCCCCGTCACCATTATTTGCTTATCACCGTGACTGAGCGAAACTATTTCCGAATATCTTTTTTGTGTATTATGATCATGACATGCATTGTTTGATTATGAAAGTGTGGGTTTATGAATATATTTGTTATTCCTTTTATGGAATTAGTATATCGTGAAAAGGATGAATGAAGCAATCAAACGATATTGTTTATAAAGCTAAACCTTTTTATTAGTTATCACTTTAAACAGAACCAGACAAATGAGCTATTGAGCCATGTGATTGTGAGCTGCCCAGTTAGGTACTATATCCGTGACACCAGCAGAGATATGTTTGTCTCCTTTATAATAGTGTCTTGAATCTGAATGACTGACGGATCAAAGCACAGCCTAACTGCTGTTTGGAGAGACCTGATAATGGAGGGTGTGTTCTTTGTATGACGTAGGCATCTGATAAGAAAGGGTTCTCGAAATTCCCACGGGAAAGATTAATACACTCGAACGACATTGTGCGAATTTCGATAGTAACCATATAAACTAATTTCATAAGAAATGAGTCTTTCAACAAAAGGTAGATTGCGTGACTGGTTGAACGTTCGTTGAACAACACAAGAGCCCAGATAATTTAATATTTTTGCAATACGGTTAAAACTTTGTAAACCGCATAAGCTTTTTTACGAGGAAAAACAATAAATTGCTCATACACAACTCTGTGAGCGGAGCCTTGGGCTACAATTATAATACGGAGGGTTTTGGCATGATAAAATGATAACGTTAAAATACATAATTCCCTATTTACAAAATCAACTTTTTGAACTTTGACACGATTATTAAATTCCATTATTAAATACTTTGGTGTGACAAAATTATTGTAAGTCACGAGCACGAGAAAGCAAAAATTGAAAAGGGAAGTTCAGTGTGGAAGATATTACGTAGTCTAGAAATTCAAAGCCTTTCTAACTCGGACTCTGTAGTGTCAAACCATCGTAGAATGTTCTATTCTATTCTAGACTATTCATAAAATATATAAATAAATATATAGGGACAATTCACACAGATTGAGCTAGCCCCAAAGTAAATTCGAAACTTGTGTTATGGGATACTAACTAAACGATATTATATTTTATAACAAATACATATATAGATAAACATCCCAGACCCGAGGCCAATCAGAAAAAGTTAGTTTTTCATGACCTGACCGGGATTCGAACCCGGAACCTCCTCGGTGGCGGTCTGGCATGGTAACCATTACGCCACGGAGGTCGTCGGCTGCAGACTATTATTGTGGAGTGTTGCAGACTCTGTCGGTAACATTTACGTTTACGTAGATTACGTAATTATAATTAGGAGTTGAAACACTCACAAATGGTGCTTTTGTTCATAATGCGTTTCATGTAAAATGTTCATTGTTTGCATTATATGGTTTGTTATATACATAGGGTGCATACTCATCATCACGAGTATTTTAATAGACAAATGAAGAACGATCCAATTGTTTCGCGTAAAATAAGTTGTTGTGTTTGTGATAAAATAATTACATACTTAGTAAATTATCATTTCTTCGGTGCATGTCGCATTTCGCTGCGCTAAAAATAAATGCTAGAGGTTCTATACACTAGTCAGGATAAAATACATGATAAAACACAAGGTCACACTAATCCTAGAAAAAGATAAGTAAATATAAGATTAAATTAAATTCAATTTAAAGTATTACCTAACTAACATTCCCAGTTTCTTTAAAAAAAACATTTATTTTGCAAGTAGATTTACAGAAAATACTTAGTTTTGCACGTCAGTTTTTTTTTAAATCAAAGCACTTCGACGTAAATAGCCTGTTGAGAAGAAGTGCCGCAGGAAACTCAACAGATAGTCTTTTTTGAAAGCCAGTATAATATAGAAGTATTTTAAAGTATTTTATACATTGCAAAATAAGTTTAGAATACAGAGGAGGAAATTACTGTGATAAAAAGATGAGGATATTTTTAAAACTCTTGCCATTCAAATTACCATTATACCATTTCAAATAGATTAATTACACAAATAATTTATTACTTTCATTACATTAATTAATTACATACATAATAGAATCTTAAGATAACATTATTAATACTTAATAGTCTAGTTAAAACTATGTATAACATAACATTGTAATTTACATATTAGAAATTAAAATGAAAATAAACTTATAGCCACCCAAAAAGAAAAAAAAATATATAAAACAATTTAAAAGACGATACATGAAAAGAGCCTCGCATCGTTAATAACACGATGTTAAGTTGTTAATATTCTGTGAAGCAAGAGTTTGGCAATTCAAAATAAAAATTTAATGAGAAATTAATAGTTCATTTGTTTGTTAATAATAATCAAAAACATATATTTCACTTTAATAACTTCTGCCAATACCCCAAATATTTATCTTTTAGTGAAACCATGATTTGCCAAATTGAATATAGTTTTGAGGTAAAGTTTGTTTTCCATCTACCTATTTGCCATTATTGGTGAATAAATTGTGCGGAATAGACATGGAGACTTCCCGTGGGATGTACGGGATCTGACACGTGGGAGTCCACATACAAGAATGCTTTTAGCACCGAGCTGCGCTGGCGGCACTGGCGGGTTTCCCATTTTGACCGCGTATAACGTTACGTGTACCCAATTCAGTTTAAAACTAAACAATATATTTATTAGTTATTTTTTATATTAAATATTGAATAAACTTAACATAAAATAAAACCAAATTCATACCGAGGCATAAAACTATATAGTTTGTTCCTGGCACAGCATATTCTCTGCCTGTTCCCGTTAAGCAACTGCGTATCCTTTGTTTACTCCTATGTTTAAATTAATTACCATCAATGTAACACAATACGCTGTCTTTCATCATTATTCTATTCATAATTTATCAGCTAATTATTCAATAAATTTAATTCGTGATGATAAAGTAATATTGGCATATGAGAATTGCGTTATAATAAACAAAGACCTTTTAAATAAAATCTCTTTGATATAGGTATATTGAGTTATATATACTTTCTCAAAACATTAGTTATTCCTAGCAAGTATATTTCATAGCAAATCTTTAAAAACAAACTGTAAAATATGGTTTCCACTTCTCCCGGCTCATCATCCCCTAGAATCAATTTATGACACGGGGTTAGATGAGTAGAAACGGATAGGGTGTAAAATGAGAATTAAGGTAAGTAATTATTGGAAATATAAATGTGTGGTTTCAAACTGTGTATGTTATTATTTTATTAGAATTATTTATAGGTATAATGAGTTGCAGAGTTAACGACACGTTAATTTGACGCTTTCATTGTCAAATTCAGGAAAATATAAAAGATAGATTTCGATTGACTTTATTGTTTTTATATAATTCGCTGATAGTCTTCCAAATATAAAAGATTGTACAAGCTGGACCGTGGTAGATTAGAAAGACAATTTTATTATCCGTCCCACGGAGAGAGCATTAAAAAGATTTCGAAATAATCCTCTTAACGTCATTAATCTTCCCAAATAAATTGGCATCACATTATTATTAGTCAATGTTGTCAAAAGTCTATTGCGGTAAAATGGGGAGCTAACAGAGTATAAACTAGTATAACATGAATACTGAATAATCTTATAATAGGGTCGCAAATTTGGGACCTATAAAATTTCTAGTATTTTTTGGTTAAAATCGAAATAGTTAATTCAGTTGGAAATCTTATATTATTTTAAGCATAGAAAATAATAATTACTTAACAACGATCTAGAAATCGATGAAGAGACTGTGCCGAGACTGGCACCAGCAAAGGGAATGTGGTGCCTGTCCACAACACTGTTGAATGGGCTATTAGTGATAAAACATCCCTTATCGCACCAATAAAGCCAAGATACACAAGGCAGAGAGCCCATAAAACTGACAATCATTATTCGTAATTACTTTTAGGTTTAAACATGCGACGTATTCGATCGTATTGAACTTCAATAAAACGTATAAACTTCAATAGACGATTAAATCTGCATCGAACATATTATATGAACCAAAAACTTTAAAAAACTCTGACATTTGTAAATGACGTGTCTAAGTGCCCGCGAGGTATTTTATAAAGTACTAGAGAAACCCGCGCAACTTCGTTTGCGTTTATCTCGCTTTCCCGTGGGAATTTAAAAAAATCCTTTCTTATCGGTTGTCTATTTATATAGGTACTTCTCATCAATTAATTCTTCAATCTTTGGAGTGGGCGTTTATGAAAAATAGGCAAGCCCGACCGGTGAAGTGCCACCCTTTTACAGAATATTGACGTGTAGCGGCAATGAGTTTCGTTCGGAGAGTGAAATATCCGAAATTCTTGTTTGCCACCTTTGTGGTATAAAAAAATCTATCTCCGTCCTTATACTATTTCTCGCTATATCCTGTTTCCTGTTATAGGTCGGCAACGGGTCATGGACCCTAGAATATGTGCTCGATAGTTGACGGTAATCACCTAATATCAAAATGATCCATAATCCTGAGCTTGTTTTCCAACCACTTCCGTAAAAAAATGTAATAAGTATATCGGTATTTTAAAACCTACAACCTCAGCCTACAACCATCCGTCAACAACACTACGAAATATTAGAGCGAGTTGACGTAATGAGATTTTCTATATGTGAGAAAGAGACAATACCAATATGCCATTTAACCATTGACCAATTTAACTTGAACCCTGTCAAATATTATAAAATATAATATACCTATTTACCTGAGTTAATTACTTAGGTACTGCTTATTATCGATGAATATGATTCAGTCCGCTTTAGAATTTTAGCTGTTTTTCCGAGATCACAAACAGAATAAATAGTACGACGACATTATGAATTCATTTTGTTTCAATATTCACAATCTGATTCACAATCAAAAATATTATATGACAGATGACACCCTTCACTTCACGGATGTGTCAAAATAAAATGTAATTGAAATCAAAAGCACTAAGGAGTATGAGTATTGATATCAACTCGAAGAAAATTACCCACAAAATACATTTTTTTCAAGAATTTCAATAAAATAAGAATCACATCTTCCATCAATTCTCTTAAACAATTTTTATGCAAAATTTGAAGTAAATTGGACCAAGGAATCAAGTTGTCCCATAGTAACTTTACCCCCCTTTTTTACCCCCTTAGAGTTCGAATTTCGAAAAATCCTTTCTTATCGGACGCCTACGTCTTATAATAGTTCCACCTGCCAAGTTTCAGATTTTTACGATGAGCGGTTTAGGCTGTGCGTTGATTCTCAGTCAGTCAGTCAGTCAGTCAGTCAGTCAGTCAGGACAAAGCATTTTATATATATAGATAGATTTTTGATAATTTATTCAGTATTTCTTTAATTTTGGTGTGAGCATTTATTATGAAACGGGCTGGCTTGACCGGGGAAGTACCTCCTCTTGCATACTAGATCAGCGTAAAGCAGTATTTTTTGGTGAAAAATCCCGAAGAGCAAATCGTTTCTTGTTCCTTATCTTTCTATTCAATTCTTTGTCTAGTACCTAAAGACTTAACTGTATCATAGGCGACGGTAACCACTTTCCTACAACTGGTTCGCTTGGTCATTTGCCTGCCTTAGACATAAAAAAACATTCAGGATAAATTAAAATTTCTGGCAAAAAACGTTACATACTACGTAAACAACTTTTTTTTGCTAGAAATTTTAATTTGTCTTGAATGTTTTTTTAATATAATTGGTTTTAATAAAGATGGAAGGAGATGTGTTATTAAATTAATTTGTCAATTAGGTATGTTTGTCATGTTATGTTTTGTTATGAGTTAAATGTTAGGTCTATTAACGTATATCACATGTACATCTATGTCCATTACGCTAGCCATTGTCCGAATAATCGCATCAAAGCCAAATTGACGCAGCGACTCCGTTTATCGATCAATATCGAAGTCAAAGCGAAGCTTTAATCCGTTGGTTGACAAAATACAGAATTTGAAGTCATGGATAACATTTTGATAGGTATAATAATAACACCACCATAATTTCACAGCGCCATATAGTTCTAAACTATGTAAAATCTATTATACGTTAACGTTTATAGCCACAGATATCAGAATACAAGAGATATGGTTTGTGGGCGGGGCACATGACGCCATTTTCTGCACAAATGTGCAGGAACTTGATTGTTCTAAGTCATTCACAAAACAACGCTTCCGCGAACACACGTCCGTGAATGTCAACAAAAATGCCGGCTTGTGCTTTAATTACGTGCAAAAATCGCAGTGATACGGTAAATTCAAGTAATAGTGGTGTTACTTATCATAGGTAAGTCATTTATTTAATATTTTTCTATATAAATGACAAATTAACGAAATATTTTTGAGGCATAGAAATCATTAAACAATATACGGCATAGTCGATACTTCCGTTAAAAATATTGTCCATTGCTTGTTTTGGATACGCGTTTTTCAATGTTTTGCGGTATGCACGTACAATGGAATGCAAACGTAACGATAATTACAATGTTGTGAAAATATCGTGGTACCGCCGCTTGTAGCTTCCGCGATCTGTCAAAGTAATAATGGCCGTCGCACAAGCCATGTAGTGCTGCCAAAAGTAGAATATTTTAGTATCGATAATTTTGTATTTCTAATTTTTGAAAGTATAATAATTTGAAACTTTTAGTATTGGATCAAACTCAAGGGGAAAGTAGCTCACCTAAAAACTCATTTGATTAGTTTAAAAAAAATCGCTTGTTATTATGTACAAATTTTTTTAAAGTTCTTTCTTTTAATTGGTTGTATAAAAATTACTATTTTCCAAAAATAAAATAAACAAAAACTAAAAACTTTGGTAATTTTTTTTTCTTTTTTAATTATTTAAAATTAAATAGGTATTATAGTTCATAGTTGTAGTCCGTAATAAATTGTTATTGTAAAATATCGAGAGGTAAAGTTATCGATAATGCTTGTCGCCCTTTTTCATTAGGTGCCCGTCACTATAATACACTTCTTACATCTGTGTTCGTAATCGAACTGCAAATCACGGGCTAACGATTTGTGTGAGTGTGACTGTCGGAGATTATTCTATGAATGTGTTAAAATGTAACTGTGTGTGTAAGTGGCGACATCGGTTCCGGTACAAAAACTGTCTTATTACATTTCTCTTCTTTCTGTGTTCTGAGTTTATAGCAAACCCAGAGACGACTAAAGAACAAAAGTGACATACAATAATTGAAATCCAATAAACAACGACTCATGTAATAAGTTATTTGGTAATTATGTATAATTTATTCCGGACAACCGTCAAAGAAAAAACTTAAGTAATGAAATGACACAACGTAATAAATTATGATATAACTGAGTAGTGTTACTATTGACTATAATCGTTTAGCAACTAAAGAATATTATTATCATCAAAGACTCTCTTCAGAATATTTTTAACTGAATATAACCTACCGAAGTAAGAGATAACTCAAAAAATAAACTTCGTCATCCCGAACAATATTTTTCCAACTCTTACAATACAGACCCACAACACTACAAATTAGCAATATAGGTAAGAAAATTATTTCCCAGAAAGTCATAAATATCAAATGGAGACAGTGTGGTAATTAAAGTGATGTGTATCAATACGCTACTTTTCAGATCCAACACCCCGCCCCCGTGCGGTTTACAAAAATGCTGCAATAAAAGTAAAAAGTTAACCCACCACTTCCGACAAAGGATCAAAGGTTAAGTGTAGCCGACAGTGTTAATTATAGGGTTATCCCTTAGTCGTTATGTTAATTCCTATCTTTAAACGGCATTTAACCATTTTTAGTTTCTAGCCTTTGCACTCTGAATAACGTAAATTAAAAGGGATGAAAATAAGACTCAGTTTATAAATATCTACACTTATGCGAGCCTTTTCGACCCTTGAATACGGGATGAGCATCAATTAAGCAGCCTCCTCGACGCATGGGTTATGTGCATACTTTATGATACGTTTCTATCTCTGTCTACGGTCGACTCATTAATTTTGTATGGTCAAAAAATATGCTTTAATATTTTGTACAGGTATTTTCATTTAACGTAGATATTTATTATTATTTTTCCTTTTTTAAAGAGGTACCTAAATTAACTTTTAATACATGATATCAAAAGATTTAAATTACGACTTATTAAATAATTTTAAGTTTATAAAACCAATCTTAAAGTAACGAATAATTAATGAATTCAATTCACACAGTCCAAAAGTGCAAAATAAACAATTTGAGGCGGAGTTTTAAGCTTTTGACGAAGCGTGATTAATTCCTATGATTGACTCGTCAATGGCCGCGATCGATCGAATTGGCTATTTGAACTTCATTTAAGCCAAATTAATCTTCGGACTTTATTAATTCTCGTTTAAACGTTTCTCGAAACTGAATTCTTTGACTCTACTAATTTTTAATTTACAATTGCGATGTTCATTATATTGATTTCTGATTTACAGAACAAAACTAATACATTACAGAAATTTTTCGAAGAAATAAAATGCAAATTGAGCTTTCATGTGTAGTAAAGTAGAATTTAGGGTGTTGTTAAATTTTAACAGCGTTCAAGAGGAGGCACAGTTCAAGCTTCAGGCGGCCCAACCCTCTTTATTGCCGGGTATTCCCAGCGCGCCGTTGCCGCAACCAAATCGGAACAGCCGCATATTATTATCCTGTTATTTCTCACAATATTACGGAATCTGCAGCCTGTTGAATCGACGCAACGAATGTTCATAAACACAATATTATCTTTTTGAAACTAAACGATGACAATAGAATTTAACCATAATCAGATTGTACGTGTATTGTTGAAAAACCAAATCGATAGATTAATTCATTCATTGGTTCCATGAGTAAACGCGTCCGAAGATTTTGTCTTCCGTTCTCTATAGCACATCCTTCGAATACTAATAAAAAACAGCACAGCTTAAGTTTACGACTTTGTTACGAAGTTTAGAAACCCCTTTCAAAGGTACTTATTTAAATATTTATAAAAGTTAACCTAGGAAAACGAGAAGTATAATCCGCTGACTTAGGCAGTTTTAATTAATTATAGGATAGAAATATTTTAAATTTTAGAATTTTGAATGTAAAAAGATGTCAAAACCGATGCGAGAATAACACATTGACCCATGCGTGTGGTTACAAAACTAGAACAGATATTTTTTTACCGGATAACCTAGGGAGCATACACATTCGGCATGCATCCGTACTGGTGCTGGGGATGGAGCGGTCGAGGAGACAACCTCGTTAAAAAACAAGAGGTGGACTCATTCATTCGCTTGCTGACCCTACCCAAAAGGGTCTTAGCCCCAACTGGTGTCCGGCTTTCTCCACCCGTTGATACCGGGGCCGACCTCCATAAGGTGGAACGCGGAGGCCCTGCAGACACTGGGTCCAGCCAACCCAGACATTGCGGGGGTCGTTGAGAGTTGGGTGGGTCACATGTGCGAATGAGGCCACCCTGGATGAGGGACTGCGCGGTGGTGGCGCAAAGTGTCACAGTGTCCACTGAGTACATAGTGGACGCTGTGCACTTGAAATGGTACTTATTTTTGTATAAATAGATCTAATGAGAAATATGAATTAGGTACGCGAATGCTCTATACTTAGGTGGGTACTTATAAAAAACTCGTAATTACATGTTTGTCAAAGAAGTATGGGTTCGACATTAATATCGAGTTAATGAGAGTTACTTTTAAACAAAATGAAAATTGCTTTACGTTATTTCATAAGTATTTGGTAAATCCTCGTCGGTATTGAATATTTTATCAAAGTTCAGAAACGTCAAATATCATATTTTAATATTTCCAAAGTAGCCCAAGAACCGAAGGCGTTCGCTTAATTTTCTCACAGAAAGCCGTTCAAGTCTCAAATCATAATGATTAATGGTGAATTGGCCGTTATGATAATTCTGGACGTGATACGGCTGCAGATGAATAGCCCCTGTTATTCGTTCACTTATCAGCAGAATTCCAAAATGTATTGTAAAAAAATACCTCCAGGGAAGCAATAGCAACAAACGTGATTTATCAGTATCGAGTGATGGAGACGCTAAATGGAGATGAATCTCTGGGCATCTTTCACTCCATTTGCACGGTCCTACAGGCACAAGGACAAAAAGCTGTCATCAAATTATTACGAAAAATTCCTTTATGAACAGCGCTTGATACCCGGCAAAAATGTAATAAAGTGGCGTCTCTTAGTTCCGACAACGGATCAATGAGCTCTGGCCGCCCACGCATCATAATATAAATAGCAGAGAGCAATTTATACTGCTGCTCAATTAATTATTTTGTTTATTGTGAAGTTTATAACGTTATATACACAAAGCGGCAAGCTAATAAGGACTTAATCACAACATGATGATCACACAATGCATCAAAATATACCTAGTTAATTTATTTGAAACAGAATTTCGAATATCTGAGATGTAAGAAACATGACTGCATAGAAAGCCAGAACGTTTTTCCGGCATCCTGTGTCCCGTCAAGAGAAGAATACAGATCCATATAACAGCCATTCCCTAAGTCTCAAAGCGGAGTTTAAAACAAGTAAAGTTAAGACATGACCTAACATAAGACAATAGACAAAACATTTGTGACAACCGTACATACCTAACGAAACTTAGTGAGAGAGCGGAATACATAATTTTGACAAGATATAGGTTTTTATCAAAAACTTTAAACTTTACATGGAATAGGTGGCCCACATTGTGAGTAGGGGGATTAAGGAAAACATGTGCGGGTCTATTGTTTAAGTTTCAATACATTTTGTGCTTAACCGACGACGCCCGGTAGCCGCATATATCGATTGGAATCTTAACTAAGGGATGGGTTATTCACAGTTCATTAGCGATTCAGAAGGCGGTCCCGCACTCCTGTGATTACATCGAGTTAATGGAACTTTTCTGAACCTGTGAGCATAGGACCCCACATGTCATCACACCACATACCTTTTAGATTAAAGGGTAAATTAGCCAGGTAAAGAAAAGAGTTTTATATCCCTTAATTTTTGGAATGGACCTTTTCGGATCCGTATCTAGATGTGTGTTTGGAGAATACTATTTAATTTTGAAAATTACGATTCTAAAAATCTCCCGAAGTCGAGAAAAAAAGAAAGTTTGAACGGGTTCTTCGTCCCACTTAGTCTTTAATTTTTCTGTCTTCTTCATTTAACTTAACTTTCTTATATTACAACTTTATAAAACTAGGTCAACGTAAAATTACTCATTAGTCTGTATTTAGGCTAGATTGTAATTATATTAGCGTATTAAATAATACCAATTAGTATGCTACAAAAAAAAAAAAATTTACTTAACTTGTACCTCCTATCTTAAAGAATTCTTCACTTTTTCTTCCTCATCCCATAGCCTATCACTCCGCTCCACTGATAATCTCACACTTCTAGTTCTTGTTCATTCTTCCAAATTCTTCGACTAATCCTTTTCTATCCAGGCTATCAGACTATGGAACAATTTATTCTGATTCCTTTCTTTGTCTTCAAGTACAACTACATTTTTAACTATTTTTTACTAAGTATATTTTATGTAGGTATATATAATATGTATTTATAGTAGGTTGAAAATTATTATTTATTTAATATAGTGTATTTTAATTTTATTTATTATATTATAATTAATTTAATTTAGTATAGTGATATAATAATGAAAGTTATTTTTAATAGTTATATTTTAATATTTATATACTGTCATTTTCTTAAATTTAGTCTTGCTACCTGTCCACTCCATACAGAAATTTGTTACCTTAAGGTTGCCTTGAAAAGATTGCCTTTTAGCAATAAGGCCGCCTTGTTGCATATACACTAGTTTGTAAGATTTTACTGTATTTTTTTTTCCTGACTGTGTAATGCAAATAAAGAATATTCTATCTATCTATCTAACTTATCATTATCAGTCAAATTTGTGAGAGCAGGGGGGTATTTCCTTACGTATTTGAAACTATTAAGTGATGTTTTTAAACTTACAATCATTTTATTGTAAGTATAAAAAAATATATTGATTTAACTATTTTGATGTTTAATAATATCTACTTACATGTGAAAATGGTATCAAGTTCTGCATTATAAAAAGGCATTTTACGAGAATTTTCCTTACCACGCTGAATATGTGGGCTTTAGATGTGCATAATGAGAGAGATATTGTAGGTCGTTAGCGCGGCGCCCACTCCCCACGAGCGCACAAATCACTTATATAAAATACGCTCCAATATGTTAACTTTTTCATTTATCATCATTTGGTAACTATTAACAGTTAGCCAATTACATACACGTATGTATTCCCGATTGTACAAATAAGAACGAAATTAAAGATTTTTTTAAGAAGGTATATTATCAAATCAGAATTCCCATGAATTAGGTTACATTTTATTGAACACTTGGATACTTATATTTTCAAATCACGTCATATTAATACGAGTAGGTGTATATTATCTGCTCTTTATAGCTCAATTATTCCATTTTAAAAGCGGAGAGCAGAATAAAATGAATGCTAGAAGTAAGTAGGTACTTAGGTAGGTAACTAAAATTATTAAACAAAAAGGTCGAAAGATTTTTAAAATAAAGCTACACCAAGAATATCTTATGAGCAAAGCAAAATATTCAATCTCACTACCCACGTATTGCTAGTATTTTTAGCTTAAGTTCCAAGAATCTGTTTTTACTGTGAATTGTTATTAAAGAAAGATTTTCTTTTTAATTAGCACCTTTAACAAAACGAATCCATACAGACATACATAATTGTTAAGTAATTGCCGTAACAGACTTGTACTTTATGAAGCTCGCATAAAATATTAAAAGCAAACAGATTTGACCCAATATTATCCTTTATATCGACTCGTAAATATAAAAGATGAACTTTCAGTTTCAGCTATAAAATAAACGGGATATCCGAGAAGCTCAGGATCATATTTTGTGGGGTTCCATAAATTGATCTGGATATTGAAGAATAACCGCCCACATGATTATTCGTAAAGGACTTCTGGCTCTTTAGTTTCAAGTAATCTTCTTAGAGTTATTCTATTTCCTAATTCATTAGGCTTACCTGAACCTAAGGCTTTGTACTTAGAGGAAATTACTTGGACATGCAGTTTTCCTCGCGATTATTAAATGTTTTCTTTACCGCCGAGCAAGTGGTAATTACAATTATGTACATAAATCCGAAAACTCGAATTTAGTAGTACAGCTTCCACAGGGGTTTGAATTAGGACCAATCGGTTAATAAGCTGGTTTCTAATCCACTGGGCTATCACCGTTCTCCTCTTTCTTTCTTTGGTGAAAAGTATTTAAAATTAATTATATAAACCTTGAGAACAGACAGGTTACTTGTCATTCGACGTATATCCGGAAAATGCGTATTGGGGGGCTCAAAAGCAACAAAATGTACCACCCCAATGTATGGTCGAAGACTCTCGAGATTTTTGGGATTTTAGGGTTTTTGAAATTTATCTTAGATTTTAATTTAAAATTATAAAAAATCTCCTTAACTTATAGCCTCCATTTAACTTTCATATCATACATACCTAACACTTCAGATAAATGATTTTTTTTTAATTGAACTTGACTTGTCTAAAATTTGTTAAAATCTTTTTTTTTCTTAAAAACAATAGTTTAAAAACGTAAGACTTTTTAAACAACGCGAGTTTTAGTGCAAAAAAGGGGCCAAGTGCGAGTCGGACTCGCCCATGAAGGGTTCCGTAGCAGCAATTGCGGTTTACGATTTATGTCGTATTAAAAAAAAACAACGGACTAGTTCTCGTTCAAACCAATTTTCGTTGGAAGTTTGTATGGTATTGTACATCATATATTTTTTAGTTTTATGATTCTCTTATTTTAGAAGTTACAGGGGGGGACACTCATTTTATCACTTTGGAAATGTCTCTCGCGCAAACTATTCAGTTTAGAAAAAAATTATTTTAGAAACCTCAATATCATTTTCGAAGACCCATAGATACCCCACAATTATGGGTTTGATAAAAAAAAATGAGTTTCAGTTCTAAGTAGGACCCCCAAAATTTATGTTTTTTTTTTCTATTTTTGTGTGAAAATCTTAATGCGGTTCACAGAATACATCTACTTACCAAGTTTCAATAGTACCTATAGCTCTTATAGTTTCGGAAAAAAGTGGCTGTGTCATACGGACGGACAGACAGACAGACATGACAAATTTATAGGGGTTCTGTTTTTTGCCATTTGGCTACGGAACCCTAAAAATCCTTATTTCCATACTACCTTGAGGTAGGTAGAGAAAAGTAGGTAGTCAAATTATTCACAGGTAGGTAGAGAGTAAATAATTTGAGTACTACCCGTTCGCTTCAAGTTCGCTAGATCTCGGATAGACGGACGTGGCTATGGAACCCTAAAAATTATGTATGCCACCAACGCAAAAAAAGTTTTTGGCATTTTTAAATTAATAAATATGCTAAAAACATATTTTAGCATTTTGAAATATTAAATAGTGATATTTTGAATCTTTATTTTATTCTTCAATCATCGTAGGTACACGATCGACCGTGTGTTCACAAATATTTATTTATCTTTAGTAAAGAATGGATATTGAAAGTGCAAATGAATCGATTAGCAAATTGTGGATGGTTAAAGGAGCAGGTATTATTAGTTATATTTTTTTACTACAAAGGAAATAGGTACCATTTAATATTATGTTAGGTTTGAATATGGGTTGATTGTTTTCAAAATACGGTATTTAACAAAATTAGTAAAACCTTTTTTTGTTTTTTACTTAAACCGCGACACAAGGATTCTATGGCCTTTAGTCATTTAAATCCCCGATGACTTGGAATTTTACATGCTTGGTGTAAATATAAAAATGATGGATCCATCGAGTAAGCAGCCCTTGTTGGATCTGACTAGTTAAAATGTGTCATATCGCATCAGAAGCATTATGTATCTTTCAAACTGCGTGGTTAGCTGTAAAAAATAGAGCACACAGTTATACAGCGTGGTCTGGCGTTACACGATTTTCCGCGTTTGCCAGTCTTGCCAAAACACCACGACAACCCGAAATCAGTTTCCATAATGGCCTGCATAACAAAACAATACGCATTAACTTAGTAACACAAAGAGATTTTATGAAATACCTTGTTTTTTTTTTACAGTGGACTATGTTGACAATTGGTTTCTAATGCCATCATATATACCAGTATTAAGTATATGGATAGCATACATGTTATTTGTACTAAAACTAGGACCAAATTATATGAAGGATAGACCGGCATACCATTTTCCTACCTTGATTGTTATCTACAATATTGCCCAAGTTATATTAAGTTTTTATGTATTTATTATCGTAAGTACCAACCAATAATTTCTTAATATAGGAGTAACTTGATCTAATGATGGTAATGTCCATGTACTTCCTCTGTTTCAATTCACATAGTATTGTAAATAATATTAAAAAAAAAACACAATGAGTTATACTTTTTCTTGTCATTTATTTTAATCGATAAATGTAATATTATTAATTTAATTATCTCTTTTAATCACATTTTTTACTTTTACAGTGCCTTAACAACATAAAACCTATGAATTATATATTTGTAACTTGTCGCAACTCCAAAGAAGATATATTAGAGGTATTTTATACTATCAGTACAGACCATTCACAGTTATTTTACCTCTGACAGGTAGTTTAAAACCATCGAGCACGCAGCCCTTCCTTTGGAATAGAGGCGCCTTCAAGTCCATTGGGTTTGTCCAAATGTGTTCGTATTTGGCACATATAATCGCTCACTATTAATTGACAAGTTTGACAACTGAGACTACCAGTAATTGAGAACTGAGATTTGAGGACAATTATTTTTGTCTCTATTGGTTACTTCCTCGCTGTTTAAAACACTCAAAATAAGTGTCCAGGAATATTTGTAGCAGAAATAATGTGTGAGCCGACAAAGACGGACTGCTCGAGCAGTATTGATCACATACACGAAGCGTTCTTATTTTGAGAGTTTTGAAACTGTTGTAAATTAACTCTGAACGATCTATAGATTATTATTCTTGCCCATCCTAATATAGGATTGGAGCAGCGAACCTGCCGCTTCCGAAGTCAAGACCTACACAGTCTAAAGGCTTTTTTAGGTCATGCTGTTTTTTTACCAATGAATTAATTATAATTTTACAATTTTAATTAAGACATAATATTTTTAAGCCATATTTAAGACATAATATTTTAAGCCATATCATTCCAAGTCACAAAAATCGTAAGCTGTATGTAAATTGAGTTTTTATTTCAATTAACAATTTAGTCGTACGTAACGTACATGCATTACCGTGAGTTGTTGTCATTGCGTCTGTTCGTTTGTGAACGGTTATGACAAAAATTACGTAAACATTTGAATTTACTGATGCCTAGCTTGTGGCATTAACCGTTTATATTTTTTTCAGATTACAAGTGCATTTTACGTTTGCTTATTATCAAAACTGGCCGACTTCATTGACACAATAATGTTTGTTTTACGCAAAAAATTCAACCAAGTGTCCTTCTTACACGTGTATCACCACTCTATAGCAGTATTTACAAATTGGATGATACTCAAATTCGAGCCAAATCCTACAGGACTCTTCCTCCTTGCCATCAACGGATTCGTTCATGTCATAATGTATGGATATTACGCTTTATCCTCGTTTCCGTCTCTGCAGAAATATCTGTGGTGGAAGAAATATATTACTTCTTTACAATTGGTATGTATTACTACTTCATGACGCTTTTTTTTAATACCACAAAGTTGGCAAACAAGCATACGGCCCCACCTGATACTAAGCATCACTGTAGCCTTTAGACGCTTACAATACCGGGGGTATCACTCACGCGTTGCCAACCCTCTCAGCCCCCCCCCCCCCCCCCCCCCCGTGGAGCTCTTGAGACCAAAAAGAGCTATTTCCCTGTATTTATATCACGACGGCGGCGGTGGACAAACGACCTTACTTTTAAATACACGTCTTTTCTTTTTTTTTAGCTTCAGTTCGTGATAGTGCTAACTCACCTCGTTGCAAACACAATCGTTGGCGAATGCAGAGCTTCATTTCTTTATACGGCACAATTAATATTGATCAATATTTCAATGTTGTATTTATTCGGAAAATTTTATTTGGAATCTTACAAAACTCCAAAAAGGCATCAAGATAAACCCATTAGAAGCGGAACAAACGACGAGGACGTCATACGATTTAATGATTTAAAATATACCAACAGTGTTTCAAAAGGCACTAATTCGTACAATTCAATAAAACATCGATCGTCTTAATTCGATTATTAACTTTGTTCTAACAAATCATATTGTAATGGCAACTTACAACTTTCGAGAGCAGCCGGCAGGAACCACAGAATGTATAAATGTAAAAAAACTCAAGTCGGAATCAAAATTTTAGAACGATGATCGAACGATTGTCACCTTACGTTCGTGAGCTATCGTCGATTTGTCAAGTTTAAAAAAATGTTGTTATTGTGTTGTAGTTATTTTCTACAAAGGAATTTTTTATCAATTATAAATCGACTCGAGTCTTTTTCAGAACTTATGTAAGATTACAAGTTGGTATGATACGACGATACAAGTATATATTTATTTCTGTTTACAAATGAAGAATTGGATGGACTGGACTAAGTTTTTTGACAACACTACATCTTCTATATATATAAAATGCTTTGTCCTGACTGACTGACTGACTGACTGACTGACTGACTGAGAATCAACGCACAGCCTAAACCGCTCATCGTAAAAATCTGAAACTTGGCAGGTGGAACTATTATAAGACGTAGGCGTCCGATAAGAAAGGATTTTTCGAAATTCGAACTCTAAGGGGGTAAAAAAGGGGGGTAAAGTTACTATGGGACAACTTGATTCCTTGGTCCAATCTACTTCAAATTTTGCATAAAAATTGTTTATGAGAATTGATGGAAGATGTGATTCTTATTTTATTGAAATTCTTGAAAAAAATGTATTTTGTGGGTAATTTTCTTCGAGTTGATATCAATACTCATACTCCTTAGTGCTTTTGATTTCAATTACATTTCATTTTGACACATCCGTGAAGTGAAGGGTGTCATCTGTCATGTAATATTTTTGATTGTGAATATTGAAACAAAATTATTTCATAATGTCGTCGTACTATTTATTCTGTTTGTGATCTCGGAAAAACAGCTAAAATTCTACAGCGGACTGAATCATATTCATCGATAATAAGCAGTACCTAAGTAATTAACTCAGGTAAATAGGTATATTATATTTTATAATATTTGACAGGGTTCAAGTTAAATTGGTCAATGGTTAAATGGCATATTGGTATTGTCTCTTTCTCACATATAGAAAATCTCAATACGTCAACTCGCTCTAATATTTCGTAGTGTTGTTGACGGATGGTTGTAGGCTGAGGTTGTAGGTTATAAAATACCGATTTACATATTACATTTTTTTACGGAAGTGGTTGGAAAACAAGCTCAGGAATATGGATCATTTTGATATTAGGTGATTACCGTCAACTATGGAGCACATATTCTAGGGTCCATGACCCGTTGCCGACCTATAACAGGAAACAGGATATAGCGAGAAATAGTATAAGGACGGAGTTAGATTTTTTTATACCACAAAGGTGGCAAACAAGAATTTCGGATATTTCACTCTCCGAACGAAACGCATTGCTGCTACACGTCAATATTCTGTAAAAGGGTGGCACTTCACCGGTCGGGCTAGCCTATTTTTCATAAACGCCCACTCCAAAGATTGAAGAATTAATTGATGAGAAGTACCTATATAAATAGACAACCGATAAGAAAGGATTTTTTTAAATTCCCACGGGAAAGCGAGATAAACGCAAACGAAGTTGCGCGGGTTTCTCTAGTACTAAATAAAATAAGGGAGGGAAAAAGCATAGTCCTATTCTGCTCGAATTTGCCATCAACGTTAATTATAAGGACAACAAAGCTGTGGGATCACTGTACTGGGTTTTATTTAACTTTAAAAACAAATTATTTTAAGAGAGGAAGGGCACTGCGGATAATCCGCTCAAATCGGAGCGCCCGTCTGGGGAAGGACCTTACAGAAGATCGTAGCCAAATAGCATTGGTCTCGGCCATGTTGTGTTCCTACGGTGAGTGAGGTCTCCAGAGCTCCACTTGGGGAGGTTGGGAGGGTTGGCAACGCGTTAGTGATACCCTCGGTATTGCAAGCGTCTATAGGCTACGGTCATGCTTACCATAAGGCGGGGTGGTATGCTTGTTTGCCACCTATGCGGAATAAAAAAAAATAGCATGATATTTGAAATAGATCCTAAGACTAATAAATATATTCATTATTCTGTTGTTTTATTTTATGAAAGATAAAATGTTTGTAACTATGGCAAAATGTTTACCGTACACACTCCTAAGTGATGCTGTAGGGACATACTACTTACATGTTGTCTTTATTGATTAAGCCTTGTTATCGTCAGATACAAAATACATTTTGAATACATTAAATACGCGTATTCTCTCAGGCCGTTTACTGATTAAATAATGTAACCTTCGGATATAACCTAAATATTTCTTTGGTATTTGCTTTATAAATTACTAGCTTTTCCCCGCGGCCTCGCTCACGTTAATTTTATGACATAGACCTCGTTTGACATCAAAACAACCCATAGCGCGACTTGTGGCGCCATCTGTTGGCCGATACAGCGCCCTCTATAGTAGAAAAAATATTTTCCCATTAGAACGACATACTTTCACGGGATAAAAAGCCTATGTTAGGCTCTGTACCCCTAACAATATGTATGCAAATTCATAATGATCGGCTGCTTAGTCAAGCCGTGAAGAAATAACAAACAAACAAACTCCCTTTCTCATTAATATTGGTAAGGAAAGGATGTAAATAGTGAAAATTATGTATGTGTAATAGGTATATATTTTAAGTTATACGCTCATTCTCATTTGAGAACATTAAAAATAAAATTTTTGCTTCACTTTAAAAATGTTGAGTTCCGCTTAAAGTCACTGCTCGCTCACACACTCATGTCGACTCAACAGCATTGTGTCGTCGTCATCGCGAAAGCTTTAGCAAGACATCAGTTTTTATGCAAAGAGGGGAAAGAGGTTCGTAATCTGAGGTAAGTGCGGGCAGGTGCTACGCAAGAGCTACGAGTGTGCTACGGTGTTACTACGAATCTACGAGGGTGTAGAAACGTTGTTTAAAACCTCACATATTTTTGAATTACTGTAATAATTCTGTATTTTAATATAATTACATTATAACACATGAAATCATATTAATAGGGTGTTAAAGACTGTGAATGACATCCAAACATTTAATAGAATTTATGGCTTCATTTATAAACCCATATTTCCTTATTACTTCTGGTTTTTCCGCTCAGGGAGCATGAACGAGGCAAAGATTATTAAGAGATTTGTTTTGAGTTGTCCTTATTTTTTTTAGAATATCAAGAATGCAGAGTATTTCAATTCATAAAATCAGTGATCATACACAGCACTTCATAATTATACTGTCTATCAATAGTTTCATATCGCTATTCTTTTAACTGGTTATTAAATATTATAATACTAACACATTCACTTTGCAAACAGTTTATTAATAAGTCAATAAAACTACAGGTTATAAAATAGTTAAGTATTTGTTTATTAGAAACATTTAGAGGATAACGTTCTATGAAATATGGATGCAGTAGTGCGTGTTAGCCATAAACGACATCGCGACGCAATATCCTGGCTACACCCTCCATTTTGCTCAAAATACGCTCTCCGCATACTTAAAAGACGTGACTATAACCTCGCAGTTTAGTCGCGATATTAAAAAAATGTCAACATATCGAACATCGGACAACATATCGAATAAATAGAATTTAATATAATATATGAATTTAATATAAAATAAATGTTGCTAAGCGCAAATCTTGAGACCAGCTGAACGAATTCGCTAATTCTTTTTTTAAGAACATTCCTTGAAGTACGTGGATGGTTGTTACGGAGAGAAAAAAATTAAATTCCCACGGGAAAGCGGGATATCCGCAAACGAAGTTGCGCGGGTTTCGCAAGTAGTAATATAAAAAGTTCTAAACATATACATAAATACAAAATTGCGAGTTCTGAAGTTTGCACGCCTAAGTATTATTTTTTTTCTACTTAACGTTAATTGCTATTAATGGGAAAAAAAGTATCCTATGTGTTCAACGCAAAATACGTAAAAGGTTTTTATAATATTAACAGAATAACACAGTTATATCTCATTAAAACACTCACGTATGATATAATGTTACTGTATTTTTTTTTTACAATATTAAATTAAATTATATTTTTTCTGCCGGAAAGTTTTTTGTTGTTTGGACCGCTTACATTTTTTTTATTTGCAAGCCCTAAAAACCTGCTAGAGCAGAGATAAAATGCGAACAAAGGAGCTTAATACTTGGCAAACCCGTTGTAAAAATAATTGCTTATTTTTTACGTTGCAGGTTATTTTATTAAAACGACAGCTTTATTTCTTCGATAAAAACAATACTTTAATACATTTTTAAATATCTTTATCATTACCATCAAATCAACACATACTCATCTCACGGCTGGGATGTGATTCTCTGCACAAAGAAAGAATTTAGAGCATAATGCGAATGGTTATTTTTTTTTATAAGTAGTGTTAATTGACGACCTCCGTGGCGTAATGGTTACCACGTCGGACCGCCCCACCCAGGAGGTCCCGGGTTTGAATCCCGGTCGGGTCATGATGAAAGACAAACTTTTTCTGATTGGCCTCGGGTCTTATGTGTACCTATGTATTTGTTATAAAATATATTATTGTTGAGTTAGTATCCCTTAACACAAGTTTCGAACTTAAGCGTCCGTTACACAAGGAGAGTTTCTCGCACGCGAGCGGCGAATAATCGTATGCGATTATCCCATGGCAAAACTCGCCTTTCGATTCTCGCCTGCGGTTGTTTACATTTTGACAAAAACTCGTAGTATTCAAGCTATTCTCGAATGCGAGTATCACAGGTGAGATTCGCTTCTCTTAATATGTTTACACTACAAGCGAGTAATCGTAGATCTAAAAACGCATACGTGTCTCGACTTGTATAAACAATGCTCGGGCGAGAATCGCAAGTGTCGATGCGAGACTCGCGCAAATCACTCCGTACTGATTTTGACACGAGACTCGCCATTCGTGACCTAATTTACAAGTACACCTTGGGCCACCTCCGAAGACATTATAGCACCACCACTGACACTTCTGAACAACAGTCGTGTTTTTGAATGGCGAAACTCGTTAGAGAAACTCGTATGATTTGTTTACACAGGCTCGCGGCCCAGGAGAGCTTAAGTAGCGAGAATTGTATTCGAGAGGCAAAACTCGGAGCATTTGTTTACACTAGGCGACCATATTATTGCCTGGAAGAAATCGCCGCTCGCGTGCGAGAAACTCTCCTTGTGTAAAAGACGCTTTACTTTCGGGCTAGCTCAATTTGTGTGATTTGTCCCTACATTATATCTAATTAAATATTTCAAAATATATTTTGTTCATTATAAAATTCTATAATGATAGTTGATAGAATGTCGGATATTTGGGTCAAACCGCGGAAGTAACCCGCCCTTAGGAAGGGAAGGGTACCCATAACTATAAGAAACATTTATTACAAATTCAAGCCGAAGGGATGGTATAACGGAAAAGTTTAAATTAGGTGTGCGAGTACTCGTTTGAAATCTACCTATATCACTAACGATTCAAAAAAAAGTTTTTGTGTACCTTAAACTATAACTTTTACACTTATAAAGATAGCAACAATTTTGGGAGTGGGGTCGCATAAAAAACATTTTATAGTATCTGTTTTTTATGAAAGAACTATTAAGAATCTGTAACTTTATAAATGTATGTTCTCTATTGGACATAAATATTAAATACAATTACAGTGTAGGTATCAAGATGCTCACCTTTGTACATTTACAGTTGTCTCTGTGTCATAAATGTATAATTTTTTTTTAATTTTTTCAAGATTTTGGAGATGTTTAAGACTATACATAATATGTAACATATTATGTATAGTCTTAAATATGTAACATATTATGTATAGTCTTAAACATCTCCAAAATCTTGTAGGAAAGATGGACAATGATAATAAACTTTATTTTTCACATGGGAATAAAATGTTTTTTCAAGATTAAAAGTAGATTATCTCTCTCCAGACCTTAAACTTTCCTCGTTTAAAAAATAATGTCGAAAAAAGTGACAATAAACTTTATTCTTGCCCATGGGAATACGATGTTTTTATTTGACAAGTAGGCTATGTCATACCATACCTTAAACTTCTTGTTACATATTTTATTAGCGTATACTTTCGCATTTATAATAAAGTATGGATGCTTAAAATGTTTATTCTGAAATACTGATTTATTTAAATATTATACAAGTTACAAAATATTCAGACTGCCTGAAATATAAAAAAACTTTTACATATTTTAAATTAAGAAAGTTAGTTGAGCGTAAAATGCAGAAATTACTTAAAGGGAATTCTTGGGTCAACATACTCGTAGGCAATGTCACGGAATAATTGCAAAATCCATATGTAATAAGTAGAAGAATTCTAAAGTAGTCTGGCAATTTGCCTTTGAAATGTATTTTTTGTGAAACCTTACAATATTTATACAGTGCAGTCAACGCTATATCATAAGTGAGTCCCCTTTTAAATAAGAAATAATCAACAAAATCAAATGCTTTTGCATGTATGTAATGAAAAATGCATACTTCAAACGAGTACTATTTTTATTTACACTTATTTTGTGTGCTGAATTTATACAGTAAAAAATATGTGTTATTAAAATACTATTTGAAAATCAATATTCAAAAACACAAACAGTATTATTAAAAAATACCTAAACGTTATTAGGATAGTGGTCCATAAGAAAATACTTAATGAGTTTATTAGGTTTCTTTTATTGTTGTTGCTAGGGAGGTAATGAAATGAAATGCTCTTTAAATAAAAGATGAATCTCGTAAGGGCCATCATGAAGCTCGCCAAATGGCGGAACAGTAATGGCGGCCACTCGGAGCCAGTACGTTTAGACTAACTTTGCTTTGAATATTTAATATCGTTTGCTCTGGTTACTTACATCCAGCTATTTCTTAAAAGTTAAGCCCATAAGTTTAGTTGTTTTAGTAGTCTTGTATTTCAAAAAATTGCGCTGCTACACCCACTTCTAACTAAATTTTATGTTAGCTTTGAGTAAAGATGATATTTTTACATTATATTTACTCAGCAATGTAGGTAATACAATACGATCCAAGGAGCAACACATTTTAATAGATTTAAGCATGAATAATCACCAGGAGTCATCATAACTACAAAGTATGTCCGTATAGTATTGTCGTCAAGATAAGTTAGAGCGTAAACCTTAAAATTAGAAACTAGCCAGTAATATTATCCTCAGTATTTGCATTAAAGCTTAAATCAGTCACGTAGTTATATATGCAACGATGCACCGCAATGTCGGGCAGTAGGCGAGGGAATATTCATAATATGTATGTTAAAGGAAGACCCGGCCCTGACCGAGTTCCCTGTGACCGACATCGAAGCACCGGGCACGAGCACTCTGCGCCTGACGCTGCTGGCGAAGCCGCTAGGGTTGCCAACCTCGGAACCAGTTATCAATCAATTCAATTTGACAACATTAGCTAATGTAAGGTATAAGTTTGTTTCATATCATAATGAAATAATTTTTAACTTTGAAACGAACTCAAACTTGATAATGAAACCAGAATTATTTAATAATTCTCTTGTTCGTTGTTCTATTAACACAATATTACTTTCAAACAAAATGAAACACACGGACCTCCATTATCTAAAATAATTTCTCTGTCCCGTTTGTTAATGTAGGTGATATAGAGATTATGGGGGCTTTATTCTCTACAATAAAATGCTATATTATATCCGGAGTCCGGAAGTATCCATCCAGAAAGTACAGGACAACAGACTACTTTGTTAAGTAAGCCAGAGTAACTCGCGTTTTCTCGAATTTCTGGCTGAAAAAGTACGGTACGATTGATTTCCTAGATAGGTATTTGGTACACAACAGTTTATAACTAAATATCAATCTGGACACAGGGTCTAAGTATACATTTTACACTGGCATACAAATACCACTTAATAATAATATTATTTACTCGTCTTTACAACGTCTAATTAACTGTTTTATACTTTAATAAACGTGCTAAGCCATGCCATTCAACAACGCCCCATTGAATGACAAAGCAGTTTCTTGACTTTTAATTATCTCTTTATCTAGTTTCTGAAATAACTTGATATTAGGTATAAAATAGTTGATATAAACTCAGTAATCTGAAAAATCAAGTCCCAAACGTTATCTGTGAGTGAGTAATGCAAGTTAAACAACGTCAACCTGAGTCAGTATTAAGATAGTTTTAGAAATAAGTATAATCTGTAGTTGACACCGATTAGCACATGAAATGAAGATTGATCTGAAACTGTGTTTATTATTGAAATACGGATTGAAAGCTATCAAGCAATGAAGTCGGAAACGTATACCATTATTAACTTTAATGTTAGATGAAAGCATTTTTACTAAAGTAAAATGTTTAATGGAAAAAGTTTTAATGGGATTTGATGAAGGAAACGCTCTTAATATAAATTTCTTAAAAGCAATTTTCTCAGTTATGGACATCGTTTCAACGAATGGTCTCTGTGTGCCAGTGCGATGTCACCTGGCCTGCCACTTCTTAGGGTGATCTAAATTATCCAAAGTCAACGCACAAAAACTTCAACTGATCTGACGTGTTCTTTTTTTTTTAATTTCCAGCGAGCATCATAAGAAATTAATCAAAAGTTTACAAACATACTTACATTAAAATTATACTTACCTACATCGTTCTTTCAGACTCTTCCTATCTAGGGTTTCGTTGCGGTAGAAAACATATTGGGGAAAGCTTATATCCAGCATTTTCAGCAGTGAATGCTGGCTGGCTGATGATGATAATGATCATGATATTTAACTATGCTAACAAAGTGGTAGAACGAAAACTTATGCCTATAAATGCCTCTCCTACACGTAATGCAGTGGAAATGCAATTTTTCGTTTTAAGGTGTCATTAGATAACTCTCGACATTGGGGATTTGGGAAGATCATTTTTCGAGACAAGTGCAACGATCTGTTTGCGAATTATATACATTTAACGTGGACATTGTTAGACACGATGGTCAATCAGTTAAACCTAGTTATTTTTAAATTGTAAAGAGTGGGGAGGTAGAGGTAAAAGCGCAGTTTTCCCGGTAACAGCATTCTCACATAAATTACGAATAAATGGCCCAAGTTGCGACTCTAATGTCAGATAGAACAGATTAAAGGTCCATGCGAGGGAAACGGCACTCGAATCAAATACTTATCCGCTATTTTTCTATTTCTCTAAATAGCTTTCTCAACTGATTGTAACTGAATGAAACAGTACCTACCTATGGTTTATAAATTTGATTGGTTTAATATGGATTATTAAAAACCGTATTTAATTCGATAATTTTATATGTGATACCCGTACCATTAACAAGGATTTGGAAAAAAGAAAGCTGTCAGGAGACTTAAATTTTAGAAATTGTTGGTGAAAACAGGCATAAGTTTAATTGAGAAAAGATTTACAGAAAATAAATTTATAAACCTACCGTTACCTACCGTTTCATTTAGTTACAATCAGTTAAGAAAGCTGTTTAGAGAAATAGCGGATATTTGATTGATTTGGACCTTTAATCTGTTATATCTGACATTAGAGTCGAGAGGGTTTCAAAACGATCATTCAGAGAGTAGGCCGTATCAAAGATTATGTATAGAAAGTTAAAGTTAAGACCAAAGGTGTTGTTGTCCTTCCTTGGTTTACAATTAGTGACAAGGATAGCAACACTTCAAGTCCTGTCAAAATTAGTTTCCTACTAAAAGGGCAGCGACATTAAGTAGAGGTCATAAAACATTCCTAGGGTAGGTACAAAAGCCTCCACTTAGACTTAAAATATACCTTATAATTTAAACGTAAAAGTCGTGAAGCGGTTACAGAAATTGATTACATAATGAAATACACAAAAAAAAATTTAAAACAATGGAAACTCGTTCATTATATTTTCTGGGGATAATTTACGATACGTATACAAAATGAATTACGTAACATAATATAAGTCGTATAAAGATTATTGACTTGACTTACCGGTCTCTGGACGTTTTAGAGTACAAGTACCTGAAAATATAAGAAAAAGGTTTGGTTATTGTATAGTCGACTTATTTAAGATAAAAATGCTAAATTCTTGTTGTCTCTTTCTACTTAGGATTATTCTAAAAGCTTGAAAATCTTAAACAAAAAATTCAAAAAGATTAATATTAGTCGCTGGCATTAACTAAAATAATCGCTTGCATATTAGGTAATTAAAATTGATTGTGAATCCCAAAAAGTTAACAAAACCTAAAACATACACAAATTTTCACTTTTTACAAATTTGCGAAAAGTAAATGTGAGTGTACATTTGTAACACCGTGTCTGAGCAGAGCTTACTATGTCGTACAGTGGTTACAATCTCCGGCGCCCCACGGCGGCGGTCCTTACAAAAATTGTCGACAACACGACAATTCCATGTAACAAGCATTAGGGATTCGTACTTTTTTCTAAAGAGCTCTTTACGCAATTATTTAATAAAACTTATTTGTTATTTAACTTTTATGTATTTACTAGTTGCTGAACGCGGTGTTACCCGCGTTTACTTTTATGCACGGCAGCACCATCTATATTTTCTATTTGGCCAAATCCTACGGGAATCGCGTACTTTTCGGGATAAAAGTGGATAACCCCAAGATATCAGTTACCCACATACCAAATATCATAAAAATTGGCCCAGCCATTCGAGCGTGAATAGGTAACAAGCATCCTACTTCCTACTTACATTAATATTATAAAGGCGAAAGTTTGTGTGTATGCTTGTTACCTATTCACGCTCGAATGGCTGGGCCAATTTTTATGATATTTGGTATGTGGGGTAGCTGATATCTTGGGGTTATCATCAAACATCAGCATTCTTTACCGTTGCTGTTGTTGAGATATTCTTGGTCATTATCTTTGTAGACACTATTCCACAAGACTCTATTACTTGCCAAGGGCCCATGGTGGCCAAAGGCTTACAAATTATAAAACACATGCTATAGCATGTGTTTTATAATTTGCTATAGCATGTGTTTTATAATTTGTAAGCCTTTGGCCACCATGGGCCCTTGGCAAGTAATAGAGTCTTGTGGAATAGTGTCCATGGTGGCCAAAGGCTTACAAATTATAAAACACATACTATAGCATGTGTTTTATAATTTGCTATAGCATGTGTTTTATAATTTGTAAGCCTTTGGCCACCATGGGCCCTTGGCAAGTAATAGAGTCTTGTGGAATAGTGTCTACAAAGATAATGACCAAGAATATCTCAACAACAGCAACGGTAAAGAATGCTGATGTTTACAAAAACACAATTTCCCTATAATTAGTCGACATTTTGTAATTTGAATATCAGATACACAAAATGTTTCGCTTAATGATAAAGCGAAAGAAATAAATAGCTATGCTATTAAAAATCCTGACAAGTTTAAAACTTTCGTAATCTACATGATTTTAATTAAGTAAATCTGTCTCATTTTTCCCGATTTCTCGCTAAATGGAGCAGACAAAGTTTTTGTGAGACTTTTTATGGAGTTTCATTTAAGTTTAAGATATTCTTCAGTGTCGGTACCCAAAGCCAAACATCTGCTTCGTAAAGTACAGAAGTCCGCGTCGGACGAAATACAAAGTAAATGAAAATTGCACTTAGGTTCGAAATACTCGCAAAGATCTCATAAAAGAGAAAAACAGAAGGAAATGAAATTTCATTTCGCCCGGTGCCCACTCGAAGGCTTCGCTCGACTCGACGCGGTCGCGGGGCGCGGCCGCGTCCGCCGAAACAACCTTTTTGGTTTTATTTTAATAAAAGTCAAGGGGTTCTAAAATAGGAGCTGAGGATCGACTGAACAATATTGTTTCGGAGATTTTATGCCGCGATATTTTGATAAGTGAAAGATACTGACTTGTTTATTTAACAAAATTCACGTTTAGAATAACCATTTTTAGATAGAATTATTATACAAGTATCGTCACTATACATATAAATAAGTTTATTATTCATAGATTAAAATTGCCCGCGCTATAATTTTACTACAATATTTTTTCATATGAACACTGTATACTGTGTTGAATTAATGAAACCGAACAAGAGCTTATCAAATAGAGCGCTGAGCTTCTTTTGATGGCCATTCTATTGTTGGATAGCCGAATCGGTTCGGCAATTAGAACCAAATCTGTTTCAACCTAACCCCCCGATGCGCAAGACGAATCTGCTGGTAGATTGATAACTTTGGGAGTCGTTCAGAGTCTAGGCTCAAGACCGGGTTAATGTCGGGGCTCTACTTCCACTTTACAACAAACGTTAATCACGTCCCTTTGACAGTTTTATCGTGGATAGACAATGAACATCGTGTGGTTTTACCACGGTTTTATTGGTACGAGTACGATTTTTGAAGAAAACAAATGTGTAATTTTCACTACTAGAAAATAATGTGAACTAAACGTAATTAAACTCAACAATAGTGTTTTGGTACCCATATCAAAACTGAAAGAAATATTTACGACTAAGTATACCGTATTATCCTGATTACTGATTCTTAAATAAATTATTAGATACCTACTTTCAACGTAAAGCGAATTTTAAATAAGGGCGTAAATTTTATATTCTTCTTAATCCTTGAGTTATTCGTTTCCTAGTTCATTTAGGAGTGGAAAGAGTTCCCTGCCAACGCAACGCTTAAGGATTTAGTAAAATTATGATGAAAATGTTTAGTGGAGGAGCTCCAAGGCGACGCTGTGTTTCCCACTCTCAACGAACACCCATGTTAAGCAACGTTGACAAGTATCAACAGTTGATCTAATTCCAAGTATTTGATAGTGCTACATAAAACTATCAATCATACATTCATGGTAGTTCTACATTCTCGCCATGTTGACGCAAAGAAATGAAGTGAAGTTAGATTAAAATTTAGAAGACAAAGTGAATTAGGAATTAGTAGTAAGAATAAAAGCTCGCCCACACTCTCGTATTTGCTCAACTTCGCAAGAGTGTATAGCTAACATTAGCTAACGTATACTTCACGTCGATATTTTTATAAGCGTAGCGTACGACCTCCGTTACCATGCTTGCCCGCCACCCGGAGGTCCCGGGTTCGAATCCAGAATTGAAAAAACGAATTTTATCTGATTAGCCTCGGGTCTTGGATATTTATCGATATATGTATTTGTTATAAAATATAGTATTGTTGAGTTAGTATCCCATAACACAAGTTTCAAACTTACTTTGGGGCTAGCTCAATCTGTGTGATTTGTCCATATATATTTATATTTATTTAGTACATACTTCCAAGTCTAAGTAGGATTATTTGGTTAAATCTCAACTAATTTAAAAGAATGACGTACCTAGATAGATAAATGAATCGATTATTGAGTTATAAAGAATAAACAAACAAGAAAGTGAATACAATACAATACCACATTGGGAATTAACGAAATGGTATTGAGGGTTAGTCAAGTACAACGACATCAAAGAACCAGACTCCACAGTCTGATTTTCAAATGGATATGCCCTGAAGCGTAAAGAGTGTTAGCGATGACTCAAACCAATTTTAGACTGCCAACTTGCTCCACGTTAGGATGACTATCGGAATTTCTTCCGGTCAGTAGTTCTTTCGCTCCCTCTCCTATAGATCGAGTTTGAGTCCATAATTTTATATTTAAGAAGTTCTTTCAAAGCTATTTTATGAAAAATGATTTATTGTAAGATTATCCGAAGTTATAAAACGTTTTCTCCATAGGGAAATATAATATTTTAATAAAAAAACATCAGCATGTTTTTCACGCCTGTAATAAAAGTATACAGTGAAATACACTCAAACTATTGTCAGTTAAAGTAAAAATATTATCTCGATACGGACATGTAATAATAATAAATAACATACATAAAAATATCCGTAGGCAAGCGTCAGTTATCCGCCGCGGGAACAGCTGCTGCCGATATTGGCACAAATACGTACGATGCTTACAAATACAGTGTCGACGTCCACTAATCGATACCAACTAGCTTCCATAGCTGTTAGTTATTATATTGCAGCATAGCATTTTCTATATATCAAAACAGTGCAGTAATAGGTACCTAGGTACACGTTTTTTTTTTCACTAAATCATTCGAACAGCAAACAAAGGAACGCTTCGGGTTGAATGTAGTGAAACTCACAAATTCCGTTGGCAATCAAGAGTAAGTTAAACTGTGTATACTCTAGCAGACAGTTTCAGAAATGCATTTTAATTTTAATTCCACATTAAGTCTTAAGCTATCTCTATTTTTCTTTTATAGTTGCCAGATATTGTGTCATGCAATATGAATACTATAGATATATTATAAAAATTGAGTAAAGAAAAAAGATATAAGTGGTAGAGCTTAGGCCGCGAACAGACGGTCCAGGAGAAACTATATTGGTTCCTTGTTAGTTAATAACTACGGAACCCTAAAAAGTTGCTAGTCACATGATCCAACTATCAGAAATCGGTTCTCCACGTTGAGACTTAATGTATTTCATATCAAAATGTTAAGTATACAAAACAAGAAAGGAAAAGAGAATTGATTAATTCATTATAGGAAGTCAATTGTACGAAGTACAACAAAAATCATCAATAGTACACATCGCTCCCGAGTCACTTGAAAAAGCGAATAACTTGTGCTAATGAATTTTAAATATTATTTCTTACTTAGTTTCATTCGTCCAATGTTGATTGTATTAAAAATAATTGAATTAAAATAACAAGGTCGCTTATAAATTATGTACAAGTAGGCAATTTATTTGTTTTTGTGGGTTGAATTTTATTCTACCGAGGTTACAAAAACATTGTTTATGCCGCAACGTTAAGGGTAATGACAGAGAATTATTTGCCACGTACGAAAGTATCCCTTCGGAACCCTCGTAATAGATTCCTTGTGTAAAATACAGCTTTGTGTATTCAACCTATTTAATATCTAGTGAGCAATGTGTTTATGGGCTAACTAGAATACATATATCCGTTAGTCGTCCAAGTATGTAACACGTCCGAACTATTCGTGCTCTAAACTGATGAATTATATTACCCAAGACACCAATTTCCCTTTATTTCTATCGTGAAAACCCACCGAGCTCTCATTTACATACACTTTGCTGACCCAACACCGATAAAACCCTTTTTATAGCAGTAAAAAAGGATTTCCGAGCTTCAACCAGGAAATTTTTACTATAAGTAATATTATTTAATAGAAGTCGATTATTGATTTGACTTCACATAAGCACAAACATAATTATAGCATGCTCCCGATATTTGCAGTTATTCAGACTTCGGTAAGAATATTGTCTAGGAATGCTTCGTCTTTTGTCATCTACACAGCCTGTCATTAAGGTTCTTTCCAAATTATTGGTATTTCAATTTGCTATATATTTTCTATAACCTATTGATTGATTAATTTAGAATAGAAAAACTTACTGATAGGCACTTTTGTCGTAGAAAAGGGGGAAAGGATGTCGCTAAGAAATGGAAAACTCCCAGAAGCGTAACAGTCAAAATAAGTTTGGAAAACTAAAAAAATATTTTGTTATTGTAAAGTTTTATGGTAAAATATAATCGGTCTGCATAAATTCATTATGAATCCTGAATATTAATTGCTAAATGGTTAACATAGTAATTGGTATCAAAATGTAAATTTAAAATAAATGCAATGTAGCGCTTGTTCATTGGATTTTGAAATAATTATACGGTGCTTCGTGGCCAGCCGTATTATATAACTATTTCATTGATACATTATTATAATGGAATCGATAAACGTTATGAGATGTACGCTCATTTTAATTATTACATTATCGTTATTTTGATATATTTTTTTTGGTTTTGTTTATTAGTTTAACTTTTGTTTATCAAAATTAAAATAAAAACTCTCTAAGTAGTGTTAATATAAACGTACTTGGTTATGTACTTGCCATCTAACAATAAGTACTACTATTTATGTATTATCTTTTTTCGAGGTGGGGGGTCCTGGTGCCCTGAGATACAGGCCTCGGCTTAGTTCACGCTCCAGTCTCTCCCTGTCTAATAACTTAATGTCTTGTTAAATTACCACCGAAGCCTATGATTGTGGAGAGAAAATAAACGTTTTTATTTATTTATTTATTTTAGTCCACTGTTTTATTAGTTTTCGTACAAAGTAAAGCGGTCGGAAAACCTATATGTACTGAAAAAGTTTTTGCCTTACATATTATATTTTCTTACGTCTACACGCGAGGCCTGGAACTACACTGCTAGCATAAATGCAATAAAATTTACATAAGTCTCTTTTGTTAAAGACTTCTCAAAGCTCGAAAGAAACGGACAACTTTTTCAAATAGATAGCCACTCCCTAAGTAAAGTTTCGTTACTGATTTGCATACTGATGTGGCATTATATAATTTATAACTACATTTTATTTAATATTGCATCTGTTTAATATATTTCATGTGTATTTATTTACAAAGATTTTATATTACTTATAATAAGGAACATTGTTTAGGCAAAAGAGAACGAAATATGGTAAGTACTTATAGTACGGAAGTTACTAAGTAATTATATGAATTATTAACCGATGTAACATTAGTTAAGGCCTCTTGTACACACATGGTTGTATGGTATGGCGCGGTGACCGTGTTTCAGTTGTAACCATTGAATCCTACTGCGAAATCAAAGACGCAACAGCTATTGCATAAATCATTCTCTTTATACTAAACTTTGCAAAACAATTTTATTATTCAGTAAACGAAAACGAATTAATGATGTTAAAAAAACGAAAAAACAAAAGAATAGCAGAGAATTAATTCAAATAGAATAAATTCGGAATATAAACGTACACTTTCTGATTTCAGTTGACTGCCGGGAGCATTTTATTGAGTTGAGTTGTCGCGTAAACCGTAGATATCGGGCAAACAAAACAAATGCTCGACGAATGTAAAAGCTAAGCAAATGCACAGTTTTCCATTCGAATAAAAACGATAAAAATACGCTGATCATCGACAACGAACCGTCGCCCGGCCCGGGCAGGACAAGCAGCGGGGGATTTAAGCATGCTCGTGCCCGCCCAACCATTTATTCTCGAACGTTCCATAGTTCCAATAGCTCTACTAGCATAATAACACTACAAATCCATGTGCTTCCACAGTCTGAATAAAAAGTGATTTACTCCTTTTAATAAAAATAAATCTAAATATTTCAAAATGTTTTCTATGATAAGTTGACGACATCCATGGCGAAAGGGTTACCACGCCACGCCGCCAAACCGTCACCCAAAAGGTCCCGGGTTCTAATCCCGGTCGGGCCATGATGAAAAATGAACGATTTCTGATTTGCCCCTGGCAAATCAGAAATGAATACTTAAATGTATTTGTTATAAAAAATATGGTGTCGTTGAGTTGTATCCCATAACACAAGTCTTGAACTTACTTTGGGGCTAGCTCAACCTGTGTGATTTGTCCATATATACAAGGTGTTATATTTATATATTATTTATTTATATAGGCGAGTTTATGGAATAAATGTTTTTAAAATTCTCACCTCCCTTTAGTGATTTAATTGTTACCTTTGTTAACTCCTGACATTTCAGTCCACAAAGGTACTTGAAATAATACTTTAGTGCATATGTAGCCTTCGTATAACTAGACCTAAAATATTGTAAACATAACAGAAGTCCTTTGCAATACATTTGCAAAAAAAAAGTAGAAATAGTTAAACAATGTTTCGAGACTACCCGTTGTGGATGCGTTTTAACCGTTCAGCACGAAGAAAGTTACTTTTCTAAGCTGCTCTTACTCGGAACAGTAGTTTCATTATTCTCGTACGATGCATAAGAATTCGAGCTTCAGTTAGAGGGTATCTATAACAAAGTTTTCTACTTCATTGTACAACATCGCCCTTTGTAGGTATTCCACTTTCGAGATATTAAGAAGCGTCTTCACTGAAGAAACTGTTCAAGACAAAATATAAAGTTAGGTACTCGATATAGTAAAACGTTTCATGAACGACTTCTTTACGGCTATAAAAATATCCGTTGTAATCATAAAAGAACATGAAAGCTAGCAGCAAATGAGTCGTTAAAATCTCATTCCCCACACCAAAACATCATTTCTGAAGCGAGTCCCTCAAAATGAGAGGGTATTGAAAGTAATGACTACGTGGACTGGAAGGGGCGTCTCATCTCCGCAGCATAAGCGCCCACTCATGTGGTTTTAATTAAGCAATTACCAGAAGTCATTGTTTGTTATTGTCTGTCGATTTTATTAATATATTTTGTTTTTTTTTCTCTGATTATAATCACACAAAGAAAAAAAAATCGAATCTACGGGTTGTTAAGTATGCAACTTTTCAAAAATCATTTTAAATACTTATTACAGTAAGTACCTATTGAAATATTAGCTAATTGCGTATAAAAAGTTTATAGAAATTAATGATGTTTCATAAACATGTAAGAATATTTAAGTAAAGTTTCCCCTAATGTTTGCTGTGCACACACAACATTCACCATCAACACCTAACAACTGTGGTTTGCAAGAATCTAATTTAACCTAATTTACAATTAGTCAAGGTCTCTATCATGATTTATATTCCGTAAATTACTATTATAACGATAATATTTTTTTAAACTTCCATTTTATCGAACATACTAGATATTTTCTTTAGATACTCGTACTATCAAGACCTTTTTTTTTTTTTTTTTTTTTTTTGTTTAAAGTCAGTAAAATGCATTACTGCATGTCCCGCCACTTGGGGGAAGCGACGGGGGTCTGTCGGGCTCGCCTCTCAAACCAATGAGGGATACCGACTAAAAACCTGACTGTCTGCCACCTTCTCCGCCTTCACGTGGCGGGGTCGCGGGCACTGGTGATACTTCCGCAACTGATACTTCCGCAACGTACTATCAAGACCTACACAACAATTTACAAAACTGTGTTAGTAAGAAAAAACCAAACGCTTGCTAATGAGATCAATGCAAAGTAACAGAGAGCAAAGGCAGATGCAATTAGGTACAAGGAGTATTTCAGGTGAAGTACGAGCCTTTGTAACGATAAGCCTCTTTTATTGTGTCCGTCGGTCGAGCCTTGAGCCTTTATCTTTTTATTGCCGCCCGGGACGGCATTAGCAATATGCCACGCCAAGTTATGGCCTAAACGAACGCTGGAAGGGAACAATTACTTTTTTACTGAAATCGCCGGGTTACGACCACGGTTTCAAAATTTTAAATATTACTAAGAGTAATTGAGTTGTTTACTTGATACTTCATGTTAAAACTTTCTCTATCGTCTCACACTTTGGTCCTAAAAAGATTATGAAACTCAAAGAAATAAGCTAAATAATCACTTATTTCTCCATCGAGGCACAGTGAGCAGATACTGCACAGCAACAGGCTTCTTAAAAAAGTATGGCTGTCATAATTTAAGATGAGCATTTTTATTTATTACATAAGCGAATATTGAAAATATATTTTCATACAAGTTGTTTTTATGATTTTGAAACTTTAGCTTTCTTATAGGATGATGAAAGCATGTATGATTAAAGAATGCACGCCTTAATAATTAAATCAGGGTGAACAAGCCGTCTCAAACACAATGTTTCACATGAGTACGAGGCTGCTATTTATGTAAATATACAACTCTACTCGGCTTACTTGTTTTTCTTTTTATCTATCCACAACACGCAACTAAAATAAACACATAATATTTTAAATATTGTTGCGTGGTACAAATTCGTTAATATTAACAATAGCTATCAACAGGTACGCTTTCATTAATCAGCCCTTGTGTCACCATTGTGATAAATTCGTCTCATATCAAAGGAACGCCAGGGTTTCCAATTACGCAAATGTTTGTAAAAGTCATTGTTATCTTGTCCGAACGAAATTCTCTTAAAAGCTTAACATACTTTGTGTGATGAATGTGTTCACTAATACATTGGGTCCACTTTCCCTGGTGCTACGCAATGAAGGACTAATTGTAAAGCGATATGGAAAATTTCATTTTATATTCATTCATTTTGAAATTTATAAAACTTTAAATAAAAAAGTTTTCGTGGATGAATTGAAATATGTTGAATAATTAAACTTGTTTTCTATTCTTACACACGACACTTCTAATTACAATCGGCCACGTAAGCTCGCACAAGAAGTAATCCATCATACTCCATCCATACTAATATTATATATGGGAAAGTGTGTGTGTCTGTTTGTTTGTCCGTCTTTCACGGCAAAACGGAGCGACGAATTGACGTGATTTTTTAAGTGGAGATAGTTGAAGGGATGGATAGTGACATAGGCTACTTTTTCTAACCCCCCACTTCCCTAAAATGGGGCGTGGAAGCTTGTATGCTGCATTCCGCAATTTTCAAGGTAGAAAGCTAAACATTGGTATCCGGACTATTTGTGACTAACAAAAAATCGTGCATTTAACGCGAGAGAATTTAACGCGAGAGAAGCGGCGGGCAGAAGTTATATAAAAGTTTGTTTGTTGCGACAATAAATATAAATAATAAATAAATATATATATGTATATAGGGACAATTCATACAGATTGAGCTAGCCCCAAAGTAAGTTCGAAACTTGTGTTATGGTATACTAACTCAACGATATTATATTTTATAACAAATACATATATAGGTAAACATCCAAGACCCGAGGCCAATCAGAAAAAGTTCGTTTTTCATCATGACCCGACCGGGGATCGAATCCGGGACCTCCTGGGTGGCGGTCTGTCGGCGGCGGTGGTAACCATTACGCCACGGAGGTCGTCAATAAATATTATAAATAAGTTTAATATAATAGTTTAGTAGTGTAACTGGCTGACATCCCCATACCACCGTAAAAAGCCAAAACGCTTTGTTATTCTGTTACAACTTACAAGCGAACTAACGACGAAGCCGTATTAACTGTGTTAGCAGTAATACGAAGTCATGACATGACATTTTCGAAGTGTCTACTCGTTTTGCTTGTAATTAACGAAACTATGTTTTACCTACAATTAAATATTTTTTCGTATTATTTAGAGCAAATTCATTTAACTACGTTTGTAAGTCACTAATCATTATGTTAATTTGTGGGCTGAAAACGATCTCTGCAATTATGCATGTACGTTAACTTAATCTGTTGCCATCTTACTAGGCAGAACTTGAAATTTGGCGAGATATATGTATAAATCGCATCAGAAACTAGATATAACAACAAAATTTATTTCTAATGAAATCGTACTGAAATATGCACGAGCCCCCCAAAACTAGGATTTAATGCATTTTTACATGCAAATACGTAAAATCCGATGTCTACTTATTTGTATCAAATCCATAGTTTTTTTACTTTAGACAATGGAACATCAAATCATGAACCTACTCGTTTAACGATCGCCAGTGCAACTAGATAAGTCATAGCTATTTAATTAGTAAATATACTTGTAGTAAAATTGCAACTGCATAGGTATAAATGGTACCCAGAATGTACTCGAAGCAGAACAAAGAAGCGTAGCGTTTAATAGCGTGTATCGTTCATCAATCATCCTATTTTAAATCAATCACCAAATATCGAAATACAATTACCGATTAGGTACCATTTAAAAAGTTTTATTTCTTCATAATTCGTTTTAAAAGAGCGCAGTACCTACATAAATATATTTGACTGTCAAAGATTTGATTTGGCAAACAATGCTAACGAAATCACGCAAACGAAACATCGAAATAAACCAAACGACTGAAGAAATTGATATGGCAGACATTTTGGCTCGACTCGTCATGCATTCAACAGGTACAGTTTTATCAAGAGCAGCATCCATCAAAGTAAATTCGCTTATACGAGCCCGCTGGGCGACGTGCGGCGAGAAGCTGCCCAGCGCGCCACCGCCGCCGACCCTGCACGGGACGGGCCGCACAGACTCCAGGCGCTCGTGACTCCGCGAGTTGACTATACATACATAAGCAAATAAGCCCGCTAGGCACTACTTACGCGGGCAGCACGAGGCGAACCGGGGCGCGAAACTTGTCGTAGTGTGTGTGAGGCCGCGTGGCCGGGCTGCGGCAGACTGTTGCTCCCGGGCCCGCTTCACTTGTTACGTGCCACCCGCCCGCCCTGCGCCCTCGCGCCCGACGCCGCCCGCTCGTCGCAACCCCGCGCCCGCCCTGACAACCCCGCCCCGCATCCGCTCACCAATATCATGGGTCCTTCACTTCACAGCATCCTTCTTGCTCACCTAGGTAAGTAGCGACGGACATCCACCCAAAATCGTTTTTCTCAGGTGTCACCCGTCGTCGAGAGCCGTCGCTATAAGTTTGAAGGGCATGCTATTCATTCAAATGAAATCTTTAGATAGGTAATGAAAATTATACGGCCAACTTCATTCAGGTAGATCTTATAAAGTTTATTCAAATTTCAAAATGTTATTGATCATAATAAAACATTATAAAGGTAACCATGAGCTTAACTAATAGAACAAAAACATTCTAAACTACCCCATCTTTGAGGTGTTGAGGTGTTTTTAAGATCTATCTAAAGATACCCGAACAATGCGTAGGCGTTTAAAATAAATAATAATTTTACTTGTCATGTAGGGGGACACCCCAAAAAAGAAATATTTTTAAATATTTTGTTCTACCACTTTGTGAGTGTAGTTAGTGTACCTAGACGTGAAAAATTACAACTTAAGTGCTAGACCACGGTCAGACGGTCGTCGTTGGGCGCGACGGCAGACAGAAAGACATGGTTCCAAGTTCGTTGACTAAGGATGGAACCCCAAAAACGCATAGTTTAGGTAAGAAAATCCGCTGGTTTTTAAAGGCTACAAAATTATCATAACTTTCGAAGCAGTAAGGGTCCTAACAACATAATAAGACGTCAGAACTAGCCGTTAGTTTGCAATTTTAACGGCTACGGCTTTTGAGTAGGTAGCTACATACCTACATACATGTATTTTTCGGTAGAGCTCCGGTCTGAAATCACAACACAACTACTCTATTATTTTGCAGTAATGAAGTACAATAGAACATGTTTTTGGATGCTCGTTAGTGAATTTTATTGTAACAGTTGTTTCATATTATAATGAGTTTTTATGTTACTGCACTGCACTAGCTCTACTAATTTAACAATATTTATGGATCTCTTACTTATTTCAAATTATCTCGTACCTTGTTACTTAAATGAGACAGATGAACACATTCAATGCATGTTTTCCAAAGGCAATGGTGCCAAATGTAAAAAAAAATAATTAAAAACTGTATGTGAACGACCAGCCGTTGATAAGATAAGCCTGCGTGGATTTAAGTCGTGCGGTAAATAAAAGAATGTATTAAATTGTTTAAGAAATCCTAACTTCCTAACTAATATTATAAATGAGAAAGTGAGTTTGTTTGTTTGTTATTCCTTCACGGCTTGACTAAGCAGCCGATCTTTATGAAAATTTGTACATATATTGTCAGGGGTACAGAGCCCAACATAGGCCCGTGAAAGTACGTCATTCCAATGAGAAAATGTTTTTACTACTATAGATGGCGCTGCAATTCGCAATTGCCGGCCAACAGATGGCGCCACAAGTCGCGCTATACGTTTTGTTGTCATCATAAATTTTAACGCGAGCGAAGTCGCGGGAAAAAGCTAGTAAAAAAATAAAATAATAACAAAATCTCTACCTACGTTATTAAAAGAGGTACAAATGAAGCGAATGTAAATTAACGAAATTAACGAAAACTTCCACAGAATAATAAATAGTAGCTACTACGGTACTACTCACAAAATTCCATGACTAATTTATTTTTTACAAAGCTAGACCTTGAAGATATTTAGTATTTTCGAGGACCCATTGTTTTTAAACAAAAAATAGAAAGATGTTAATCATGAAAAAAAATATTAATAATAATAATCACACAACGCCATCTAGTTTCAAACTACGCAAAACTTGTACTTATATTGCTGATAAATAATAACATTTTGCAAAGTAAAAATAAGTATTTATTGCCGTTACCATTGTAACTTATAATCAAAAAAGTGAATTTTACAGACCGATTATGTAAAAGTCGCAAGAAGCCGCTGCTGGAAGCAGGCCACTGCCAATCGGTCATACATACTGGAAGCGTCTGGGAGGCCTATATCCATATGGACAGATTGGATGCTTAGATTCTAAGCTTATTTTTAACTTTGTACATATACAAGTAATTAAAGCGAATAAAGGTAGCTAGTTTAAATTAGGATTACAATATTACTTAGTAAATATTTTAGATTTGTATAAAATATTATTTTATTTATTTTTTTAATATAAGTTTGCCCACAAAAATTGCGACACCCTTTCCAGGGTCCATGTTTTTAGCATAATTTTCTAAATTTAAGCTTTACATGTTGTGCAGTTTAGATAAATAAATATTATAATTATTTATGTGCAAATACTTACTGCAAATAGAACTTTGCGATGCAAAGCAGAGCAGAGGCGACGAGGTACCGTTCCGATTACTGCGAGTTGTCGTGCTTATCCTTTTTTCTGATTGGTACTAACTCATAGAAAATTTACCTAATAAATGAAAACTTTTAAACTACGAACTCTTCATATACGAAGATAAACGGATCATAAACAGCATTTAGACATCAATACTGAACATTGTTTGCACAGATTTGCAGTAATCCCAACAATTAGCGATCCCGCACGTTTGGAGCCAGGAATCGTCTAAAACGTATAAGTATAAGCGTGGTAGCAGAGTAAAAAGCCTCCTATTGAGGGTCGTTACGTCGCACACCATTAATATGATTATTCTTGTAGAATTGTTTTATATGAATGCTAAAAGGATATTTTTATACAAACAAATTACTTCCAGTATATACAGTCAGCGGCATCAATATGTTGTCACTTTAGTACCATTGTCACTTTAACCTTGTGGGGCTCCCTAACTAGGTGTACCCACCCACTAATAAAACCGTCGAGATGTATGTGGCCTTGCCACGGAAACTGGGATAACTTCCGTGACCCCGCCGGGGAGTCCGGCCAGGACTCTGGCCAGACCCTCCCCACCACGCCCTCTCCATCCATAACGCACCACACCCAGACGTACTGCCGATAATGGGGACTATTTGCCCCGCAAGACGAGCTCTCCCTGAACTCGCCTCCGCGGCTTCCACTACAAAACGCTGTGAGATCTTGTGTAAACCACAGCCAGATTAAGATATCTTTAAATTATTGCTTGCTACTTATAAATAGCTAAATAAATAACTTTACCTTTAGTTTCAGTGATCTATAAGTGGGTTACTCAAAGACTCCGCGGCGACGCGAAAATGTTCGCGTCGTCAAAACGCGCCCTTACACACAAAAAGGATGCAAGTGGCGCAATAAGTCCGTCGCGGATTTATCGCAGACTCGCGTTGAGGGTGTTACTTCTGCAGTCGAGTTAGCTTAGTCATAAACACTTTTACTTAGGTACTTACATCAAAGATACATTACAATAAGTAATTACTTATAATATAATTACGAATTAATAGTAATAGAAATAATAAAAATACATTTTATTAGGTCACCATACTCGTCTGTCACAGCAATGCCGGATATAGAGCAGTGCACTCCTTGGAGTAATATGGTCCAGGTTGTGGTTCAGTCGTGCGGCTCGTGCGTAGGCTTGCCAGGTGTCCGGCTTTAGCCGGACATGTTTGGCTTTTTGCGGTCGCATCCGGCCAAATATGGCCTGTCCGGCTTTTGTCAGGCTTTTTGTCAGAGTGGCGATTCGTACGTCGATGGACGGACGAGCGTCCGAGCGGACAAGAGAGCAAACTGTTGGCGCGCGTAGGGTTGCCTTGCCAGGTGTCCTGATAAAGCCGAACATAGTTAGGCTTTTTGATTGCCAAAATAAATGTTTATCTAGAATTGAATTTTGACTGATGACTTTATTTGACTGAATAATAATAAAATACTTAGACCGATTTGGAATTCGATTTTATTTAGGTATATTCATTAGAATTTAACAAAATTTATTGATAATAATCAAAAAAGCTTGATTTTACATTAAAATTTTTTCGTCGTACTGAGACACAAAATCCTCAATAATGTCCGGCCTTTTTACCCAAATGTCCGGCCAAACTGGCTGCTCTGTCCGGCTATTAGGTTTGGCGATCTGGCAACCTTACTCGTGCGTGACACGATCATCGCCACGACGACGAGACGCCAACTGTTGGAACTAGCCTAGCCCGCACCCGGCGCCGGCGGCGCACCAGCAGCGACGCGAACCGCTTGCGCATGTTAATGTCTACAGTCTGTATATATACCGGATGCGCTGCAAAAGCGGGGTAACCGTGCCGCAGTAGTTAGTTTTTGCTCTGAAAGCATTGTTGAATTGGAAACGAAGAGCTCTGTAGCGTCTTTGCGAATAGTTCGCCCACAAGGAACACGTGTATTATCAAAAGTTCCTCCTGTTTATAAATAAAATAGGGTTTTTATTATTCAAATAGGAAACAATTTTTTCACTACTGCTACGGCACAGAAAGTAAACAAATAAATTCGCTCGATTCTTTGTACTCAAAAATGTGTCTCGAATGTGGAATATAAAACAATTTTGTGAAAATGATGGCAAAGGGTACATAACGATCGGATCTCCGGATCGCTCAACCGTCCTCGCGGGTCTAGTAATGCCCCACCCCGTTTCGTCTAAGCGTTGAGGAAAAAGTACTTCGATCACTAAACTTCGTTTCTATCAAATGTTTTAGCTACGATCACGAGATGGAAAACTTTACATAGCAAAATGTTACGTGGTATGTAATACATAATTAATGAAAAAAGTTTTTTAATTACTTAATGAGAAAGCTCTTTATTGCTAACTTTACTACAACATACTTTCCTATTCGATATTAATTATGTATTTCAAAGCTATTAAATTACCCGTATTGTTTGATAGAAAGGTTGTTCCACGAACCACCGCTGTTGTTTGCCTTACACTACCTACAAACAAATATATTGAACGACTTGCATATCCATGTCCTATTTCAATTTGAATGTTGAGTTGTAAGTAGGTAGTTTTATCATTGAGATATATTTTTATACAACTTACTTTGCATTAATTACGTGGTCGGAAGCATTATTTAAGGTAAAGATTAGTACAAGAAAGAAACAACGGCAAAGATTCTTCACATTATTTTGATACCGTTTCACCAAATATCATCCAAATTCGACATAATATTTTTGTCGCGTCCGATGTTTCGCGTAGAACTTATATTTGCATATAGCCTCGTATGTCATGTCGTAATGAAGCTGACTTTATAAAAATAAAACCGACGAGTTTTATTTTCCCGTTGACCTCTGCTAAAGGCTTCGGTGTATATTTTATGTAGCTACACAATGGTGTAGGTCCGTCCGAATTTTCCAGTCTGGTCGTTATGAAAACACCTACCTACACACGCTACCCTGTTATGTTTACAAGGGATTTCTAAAAAAATAAGCATTCGAAAGTATTTTTCTAAAAAAAAACAAGCAAACCAGCCCACACATCGTCGATCGCGTCCTACAAGTGTGTATTATAATTTAAATTATTTATAGTCATTGAGATAAAGTCAAAGGCAAATATTTTTATTCAAATAGGCATAGCACTTTCGAATTGTCATATTTTTGTTCCTACCAACCAGTTCAGACGGCAGATTTGTGCTAAGAAGAACTGGCAAGAAACTTGCTCTTTTAAAATGGTAATAATAAAAGTTACAATTACGATGTGTACCTGTAAAAATAAACATTAAAACATTTTTTAATGCAATTTTAAATAGCTATTAAAGAAAAAAAATACTGAATAAAAAAGGCGTACCTATTAAAAATGTATATAAGTAGGTACTTACTAATGTTTATAAAATCAAAATCTCATGACATTCTCATGTCTTTTTTGGATCGACATTGTCCTATCCTAAAAGCAAGCCTACGCACAGTGTCGTTTTGCGTCGTCGTGCGTGCATCGTGCACGGACGTCCAGGGCGGATGGATGGTGCGGGTGCGGGGTGCGTAGAGGGCTTAACTTTATACCTCAATCTCATTCAGTTCCCAGAGTCCATGGGTGATATAGATAAATAATATGGAGAAAGACACTCAGCACCACGCCTACTACTACCCACTACCTACCTAATATCTATCAATTATTTATTATTGATAATAAAATGTAAAAAAAAAACAGACAATAGTGAAAAATTCATGAGGTTCAGTCAGTACCTACCTACATTGATAATGTATAACAAAACAATGCAGCGCATTTTCCGCAAAACATTTTTTGCTGCACAAAACTTTTTTGCTGAATTTCTCCGTTCTGTTAAAGATTTCTTGAAGTTAATACATAAATCGAGAGGTATGTATAGGTGTACTGTACATTGCGTTAGGTAACGATTCGTGTTATTTATATGTATTTCTAACATGAAACAACCAAGGACGCCACTAAATAGACTAGTTTTAGTAGCTAGTAGAATAATTTTTTTCTAATTTCTGTCAAAACAATCGAGGTACTTTGGATCTTGTCAATAAATTCGTGAGGTTCATTGAACGAACTAAGCATTGTCACTAGTTTTTAGGGTTGCGTAGCCAAATGGCACAAAACGGAACGCTTATGGATGGACAGAAAGATATCTCCTTTCTCAATGTGTGTTGGTAGTTGGAACGTTTTAGTCCGTTATCTCTTAATAGTAACGATATTGTAGGTATAATGTAAGACCCAACCTTCCCACCTTTATCTTACCTGTTTATAATAATACATATCGTTTTTACGGTTCAGTAGTAAACAAGGAAGTTTCTAGTGCTTTTAGTTTCCCCATGGTTTATTTTCGATTGAATCTCTAAACAACAACACATTTAACATTTAATCTAGTTCATAATAACATTTGATTTTGAGCAAACTATTGTTAGCGCGTCCTTCTTAAGGTTTCAAGATTGGTCGAAATCGAAGCCTTTATCTGCTAGGTACTTTTTATAATAGTAGGGAAGCCGGAGCTGCAAAATTTTTAGTCACTCGAGCGCTCTGAAAACCTATATAAGTAATTTCGAAGATTAGGTAAAGTCAAAGTTTTGAATTTGAAAAGGAGAGCAAAAAAATTTTTATGATGTTTTTCCTTTCATGGGTGGGGGGAGCGCCGACGTACAAACATTTAAAAATATCAGTGACATAAACTACCCACTTACTTCTTCACGTTGAAATTTGCAGATTATATATTTCCCGTTATCCTTGAACTATTTACGTGAAAATTTTAAAAAAAATTCACAGATTTCGTGCTTCACACGACTATCGTGCACATTGGAAATGAATCTACGGAATTCGAAAAAATATTGTCGCTAAACGACGAGGAGCTCGATGGCGTCGGAGGAGCTCGATGGCGTTGCTGTGTGGTGTGTCGCACTCTAATGTGAACACGCAAGTTAAGCAACATCGACCCTAGCCAGCGTCTGGATAGGTTTTGTTATCTTGAGCTTCTCCGTGCTTCGGAGGGCACGAGCCGTGGGCACGACCCTTTCTTTATAAGGCAGCGGGAATATATTATTTCCCATCATATTTTTTGGATTTTTTTGAAAACGAAACTAGTGATCGAATTTATTCCTATGGCAACAAATTGTGGATTTCATATTATTTTTTTTTATCTAGGAGTCAAGAACGGACGTCATAATATTTTTTTTATCTGTGACAGTTACAAGTTTTTAAAACAACTGAATTTCGACACCTGCTGTTAAATCTTTATGCATCTTCAAATTTTGCGACTTTCGAAAGATAAGTTGTTATTAAACTTAATGTCTTATGTATATTGCATTTGGAATTAGTTTTTCGAGGCCTTTCTTACACTCTTTTTTTGTGGTGTCACCCTTTGCCCGTGGGGTGACCAAATTCAAATTCAAAACTTTTATTTAGAGAATAAGCTTTCACAAACACGTTCTCTTGTCAGAGTATACAGTTGTAATAAATGATTTGTCTAAATCTCGCACGAGACGAGCACTACCTACCTTTTCTCGAAACGTTTCGTCGTTTTTTTGAACTCTCATAACTTTGTTTTGGATGATGCTAAATAGTTAAAAATTTCAAGATATAATGACACCAGTACAATCATTAAACATAAAGTTTGAATGTCGTAACTATTATACTTTAGATTTTATTAATGTCTAAAAACCCCCGATTTCGTCACTTGCAAGTGTAGAGTTTGTGAAGTTAGGCCTTGTAGAGGTAGGGCGTGTAGAGTTAGAAGCTTGGCTCTACATGAGATCTGATAACTTTTTGACTATGCGAGTCATTATGGTCTCGTCTTGGCAACATTTTACATGAAAATGTTTTTGGTGGGATTAATCTACTCTATATACTACTACGTCTATTTCGGAAACAAAAGCAAAATGACCACTGGTAAAATAAATGGCGAAAGAAAACCTGTTACGGCCTTTTTTGGCATTTATATCGTGTTTTTTTTACCATAAAATTTAAAACTAGGTACATGCAACATTACGTCAATAAATAGTGCCATTCATAAAATTAAATATAAAATCGCAAGGCAGCAACCGTTCTCGTGTATTTTCGAGTTGACGTGAGAGTCAGCCTGCCAGCCCCCATTACTGGGCTCACCATCAACAATATTATGAACAATATTGAAGGGAACAACAGTAACCCGACCCACAACGCCATCGCCAGTTTGGACAATTTGCGAGTATGACGTGCCCGTACACATTAACATCCTTGTCACCAATTATTTAATCTAAATTATATTAAAATGTAAATAATATAAAAAACAGCCCCATTTGGATAACACTACGACGCGTGTACATATTACAATATTGAACACAATTTTTTATTTAGGTAATTTATTGAACATTGGCTGGCTTTTCACGACAAGTTTTAGCATTTCACCTTTGCAAGGGGGCCAGGGAGACCTTTCATTTAGATACTCGTTGATAGTATAGTACGCTTTACTGGTTAAGAATTTTTGACATTTTATTTAAATCGATTATTGGGCAATTTTTTTTATATATTCTGGAATTTTATTATACATAATGCAAACTTTGAATAACTTGCCCGCTTTCCTAAGCCTGAATTTAGGAGCAGCTAATTTATTTCTGTGACGCATATTGAAATTATGAATATCCACACCTGGTTATAGTGATGACATATGAATGTTTTTACGAACAAACATGATGATGTCAAGAATGCACTGAGATGCCACCGTGAGAATATTAGTGCTTTTGAAAAACTCGCGAAGAGACTCTCGGACCACGTTAATCCTATTTCCTTTTTTGCTTATTACAGACTATCTGGCAAATGAGTAGGAGTAGAGAATACTTAACGACTAGCTGTGCCCGCGGCTTCGCCCAAGTGGAATTGGGCTTATGACTATAATAGTGTAGACGGATTTAACAGTCTCCTATTACTACTGCTACAGTTTTTCCCCGAGACATCAGTGTTCTTTATTGCTCATTGTCTATTTGCTCGCCGCTGTGTTTTATTTAATTTTATCGTACCTAACCAAAATACCTAATGTAAAATAATTATGAAAAATTAAAATTATATTAAAATTGAAATCGTCAGCTCAGTTATACTAAAAAACTTTCTTAGTGCGATTCAGAATCTAACAGTGCCATCTAGTGAATTTGAGAGGAACAAAATTTTAAATGGTTTACTCAAGTAAAAAAAAACTTTCATACACAGTGCTACTGAATTTAAAAATGATCGTTATGAGATATCGGGCGATTCCGACTCTGCAGTGAGTGACAATTTTAAAATTCTTAGGCTGTTGAAAATTTTAATGAGGGTAACTTCTATTCCTGACATCCGGTTCGATTCGGTTCGGTCCGGTTCGGTTCGGTTCGATCCGGTTCGGTTCGGTCCGGTTCGGTCCGGTCCGGTTTAGTCTGTTGTCGGTAGTTATGGTGTACCAAGTCTCAAGTTTGTAAGTGCAAGAAATATTTTTTTCTTACATAGTCAGGGTAGAGACCTTTAAATGACCATAACTTATTTTCCTAACATCCGATTTAAATGCGACAAAGCCTATATTCTGCTCCAAGCCGAGCTCTATCTTCCTTAAGTTAAAACAGCATTAACATCCATTCAGTAATTTAGAAGATGTGCGCGTTCAAACAGACAGAGAAAAAAAAATTTTTTTTTGCTTTTGTTACCTTTCTCTAACTGTTCCCTCTCCATTTTTGCCAAATATGTTCAGACATATCGGGGTCTACTGTTTTATTATATGTATATAGATTTACAAATAGTCAACGAATTGGAAGACATATTTTGCCTTCCCGATGTATCTGATGATGGTTTTGATACTGTATTGAACGATCCTAAAAAACTATGACGAGCCTAATGACAGGCCTATAGCACCGATACCTGATCCACCTAGCAGCATAATACCTCTCGAAAGTCGAACCTAGCAGTTCATCTGTTGATTTTTCATCTATCCCTCCGTCCTCCGTCGTCCCATCCCAACGCGATCGTTCTAGGCGGGCAGCAAGATTTGAAATTTTACCCAATATATCTGGTACTCAGCAGACCTCAGAACCTCAAGCCACACTGGCAGAGGGAATATTTTTACCACCGTGTTTACATTACATAAAACATAAAAAACAATCTTAAAACATAGTTTTTTTTATCTACCCTAGATGCTTATGTCCTATAAAGGGTTAAGCCGTCGGTCCCGGCTGTTATCGATGGATGACAGTCGTTAGGCCAAGTCGGTGGCCTTAGGGCGGTTTGAAAACACCGACCTCTGCCAATCCATCATTGGAGCAGCGTGGCAGAGTACGCTCTAATCACCTTCGACTGAAGGGAGACCCGTATCCCAGCAATGGGATGATTATGAGTTGATATGATGATGATGATGAGCGACGATAAAGTCGGGATAAGGAAAAGGTTACAAAATAAAACTACAACGTTTTTGACTTTGTTCAAAAAGGTTAAGCTACAGGGCCAACCCTTAACCCGATCATCTTTGTTTTAGGCTCAAATTATAGCTGACTAAATTGTCCAGACGAGTTTTTCTCAAATTTTTGATATTATTCTTCGTTTCCAAAATATCGAGCGCCAAAATCAAAAATTCGGAAAGAAATGATATTTATTTTCACAATTTCGGCCATAACTTTTTTCGTTTTTGATTTTCTCAAATAATTCTTTTTGCACCTTACAGCTCTCGTAAATACGCGTCTTTTGAGCCTTCTATGAATATCATATCTTCACAACTCTCCGAGATATAAGGGGATCGCACTTTTTCGTGAAATCGAAGCCTATACTGAAGCGAACGAAAAGACATTTCCAATGTCAAAAGTTTGACCACGCTTGAGAATGCCAAGGTGTTTGTTTTTTGCAAATTCAAAATACTCCCTTATGTCGCATTACATTTGGAAAACATTTACACATACACATTTGTCAGCATGTAATTAACTTACATAAATCGGACTGAATCTTAGTCTGACGCGCTCAAGTAACTGCAAAAATCACCCCTCTTCGGCTCCCCTACTATAATGAGTAAGGTCATATTTCCTACTGCAAAGGCGATTTAGACGGTGTATATGACCGCGCGAAGCAGTTGAAAAAAAATTAATCCGCCATAATATAATAGTCTAGTTTTTTAATTTTGCTATGTCGAAAGTCGCCACTCGGTCTGAAATCTAACTCTGAAACGAAACTAGATGTAAAAGGTCTCTGTGACGGGGCTGAGGAAACTGTCAAATGATTTGTTTTGTCTCTTTTTGTTTATAATTCTTCTTTGCCTTTATGATCTGCAACATATGGGTACATCTGACCTAGATATATTTGTTTTAAAATTACCTAGTCTTATTTCCGGCTTGTCGTAAATATAAGTTTCATTCAGCCTATATATATAACATTGGTATTTGTGGAGTAGAATAAATAAAACAAATCTTTTCCGCCGTCGCATTTCTTATAATTGCATGAAAATATCCAATCATTAAAATAATAATTATTGTTAATTTAATAATCCCTGTTAATATATAAAAATGTTACAAATTCATAAATGCTTATAAAATCAATGGAAAAGAATATTAAAAAATACATATTTTCATAACAACAAATGCGACCTATCCCTCTAAATGAATGATCGATGGATGATGATGAATGAATGAGATGGCGCCACCTGTGATTTCTCCGAAGGTGTACATGTTTTGGGTCCTTCGACAAAATAATGCAAGTGTCAAATGCTGCTCGATGTATGTTGTATCTTAACGTGTCATAATATTAACGATAATAACAGGACTAACATACTTAAAACAGAAAATATAAAATCATCATAATTAAGAAGAAAACTCCTTTAGCTTCTTTTTGAATGGTTCACTCTCGCTCCTTGTTGGTGCGGTATTTATAGAAAATCTTTCCCTGAAGGTGGCGAAGAAAATGTTTTTATTTTATGAGACCTTTTGCCTTGAAGAGATCGCGCATAAGGCCCTTTATGTAGCGGATTTCACGTTGCAGGTCGGAGCACTTTTCGCCGAGGTCTGCATGACATTGTCGCAGAGCGTTCTCTTCACTCAGCAGCACTTCGATTTCAGCCTTTTTCTTCTGGCGATAGCGAGTAGCAGCATTTTTGTTTTGCTCCTTCTTGCGGGAGCGACGATCGTCAGACGGACGGGAATAGGGTTTTGGGCGAGATGGGCCCGACCACTCTTCGTCGGTGGAGGAGGAACGAGGAGACGATGGCGGGGATGAACGGGGCGAAGCGCTAGCACTGTCTATAAACGGCAACGGAGATGGAAGCTGAGCCGCACGGTGGCGTACCAGCTCCTCTACTGTTTGAAGGTCATTGTCGTACTCCACTGGCAGAGGTTGAATAGAAGCGGGGACGATCGGCCAAGTGGGATGAGACTGCTGGGCGATGGAGATAGAGGGTGCTAGTGGCGCACACTGAGCCTGCTGAGCATAACTCAAGAGCAGCTGCGTAGCAGGGCCGGGTGGGCTTTGCGGTGGAGTCAGATGAGTCAATTCCACGGCGTCATAAACAGTTTCAAATTCACGCAGCAATTCCTCGGTCGGCTGCGGTTGCCCATAGCTGGGGTGAACAGTAATCGGCACCGACGGAGGTGGAAGCGCTGGCACTTCTACGCGTTCTGGTACTTGAGAAATATTCTCGAAGATCGGAAGCTCCACCTTCTCTTCCAGCCAGTTGGAAAAGATGTTCTCTGCGAAAGAGGAAAATACAATTTAAATGTTTTGTCAAGAATATTAGAGCGCATTATAAAATACTCGTTACAATAATATTTTTTATATAAATATCAACTGGTAAACAATTTTAATTCAATTCAATCATGAGTAATCGTTATATTAAAATATAAATACAAATTGTAAACCGTGTTGTAACAATTTGTATTTATTAATATGAAAATGCAGTTTGATCAGGATAAACGAATAAATAATGTAATGTGTTTATGAGATTTCCTAGAAACTGTATGCATATTCATTTGTATGTATATTTTATAATATAGCATAGAACAAGTCTCGAATGCGACGCGAACAAATCAGGCTCCCTGAACTAAATAAACAACATCTCATGTTGCACGCAGGTTGGTACTTGCGATCAATCGCCGTCAGAACAATAGCCACAACATAGTACCAACACTGTCCTAACGTCAGCAACTAATTGCAAAAAAAGTGCTGCATAGTTTTAAGCAATTCGATTTAGTAATTAGAAAATACATCCAACTAGGTATTTTGAATAAAACTGGCATAATAGATACCGAAAAAAAAAGATATCGAAATGATTCTACATGGAAATATAATTAGGTTAGGTTAGCTTAGCATTGAGTGGATATACAAAAAATGTCCTGGTAATATGTAATAATATTCTTTACATTATTAATGTGGCTCTATACATTTATCAAAATTGTTGTGCGTCGGGGCACGCATTTATATGATACTAATAAAGTTGATCGCCGGCCGAGCATATTCAACAATCAATTGAATCTAATTGGCAGGATTGGTCTCGGATATTAAGCGCAGAGAAATGTTTGTCTCAAATTGATTTTCATTTCTTTACAACTGTTTTAATTGTAGAGTCGTACGCGCGATGACCACTAACAATGTTAAAGCAACGCAAACGACTGCATCGCCCTGACCCTTGATAAACCCGCAATCTGAGGAGTTCGCTGCCACCGACGCCCTCGATAGCGAAGCAAAGATAAATTTAAAATAATCGAGAATCGGTATAATATTCGCTAATATAGATTTATTTTTCGAGCAAGTTCTATCAGGCAGTGTCAATGACTTCATGCAAATTATTTTTTTGTCTAATGGAAAAATCTGAGATTCTGGATGATATAATTCTTGCTAGCTCTACAATCTCAGGAAGTGAAGTGAAGTTAGGCACGAAGTTTGAAGACAAAGAAAAAGTGAATTTAACAATTAACCTGCAATTAGCTTAATGAAGTGTTTTAAATTTGCAAACGTTATTTAATACACTATTTTATTGGTATCACTAGGAATTAATTTACACAACGATTATCTATGTTATTTAAGGAAAAGTGAAGACGAAGTAGGACGAAGAGCCTGAAGATGATATTTAATAAAAATATGTTTTATATCGGTCGTACTGGAAAAGTGAATGCCTATATAGGCTGGATATCCAGCAGTGAACTGATGATGATGATGTTTTATATATTATCTATTCGTTTCAATTATTTTAGTTAATTATTTCTTTACATATTTTTGTTAACAAGTGTTACTATAAATGAGTTTATTTTTATCATAAGAAACACGAAAAATGTAATTTAAAAATTTCATGAATAATTTCATATCACCAAACTACAGTGATATAAAATGCAACACAATAATGTTTTCGTTGCCACGCACAGACCTCGTGTTGATAATAACTATTTGTCCTACATAGGAAAGGTACTGGCCAGTCATATCTGTCGCAGCTTTGGAAAAGTAACCAATAAGTTGAATTAATTATATCGATCGAGAAGCGAGGTCGGCTTGTGCGCGAACTGGTTTTATCAATTTGATACTGGTACAGCGTCGAAAACTTGTCCAGTGTCTAAAATGAACGGCGGGAAATGCTACTCTTCACATCAGCGGTCGACAAACTTCCACGTGGTTAAAAATGCATTTGTTAATAAAATTCAAAATATTTTAACGTTATGCAACTCTTTGAGCAAGGATTACCTCAATATTACAAACTTCATCCAAATCATATTTTGACATCGGAGCCACACTAACAGAGAAAATGATAAGAAACCTCATTAGACTTGTACGTCATAAGATGTGATTGAACATTAAGTTAATGAAGTCTAAATATCTATACAGTCTTTATTTATTTATTTAAGGGATACTGTTTAATATTAAAATCTTGTGAAATGATAAGTATATTAACAATAATTTAATATAGTGGAAACGTGGAAGTGGAAGGCCCAACAAACAAGTTTGTTGCGCAGTAAATTCGTCCCAGTTCCAATCGCCAGCCACAGAGTTCTTACTTAATTGGACGATTGTTTGACATCTACGAAACGTAATTGATGCATTCAAGGAGAAAAGTGTAATAATTGCGTTTTTTAATATTAATGAGTATACAAACAAATAGCTAGCGTGAACTGGAGCATTCAGACCTTGAAAAGGCCTTTATGTCCGAATGACTTTCAATAAATCAAAATAAACAATGCCAACACCAGCAGCTATTATCACGTACCGATGCATAGATCTGTCATTGCCATCACGAAGCCGGATTTTTTCAACAATCAGCTCACAAGTCCACAAAAAAAGTTCGATTATATTCCTACAGCTATAATACAGTTCTATGATAACTGAATAAGATTACATAGGCAGTGGTATTGCATAAACTGAAATCCTCGTGGTGCGAGCTGTAGTCGTCGTTGATAGTCCACGGCAAACCAGAGTGCCTAACGTCTTTTGACAAGTTTCTGTGAGTTGAAAATTATTTCTTTATTCCAAATGCAACGATAGTGGCACTTCATTCTAACGGCGTCCAAGCAGCGCATTGGTTGGCGCAGACATAGGTTGCGAACCGAGGGCGGGCGCCCAAAACGTTCTTCTCGAATCGAATTTATTGTCACAAGAGACCACGAACGTAAGACCACCTGTAAACGCGACGCGTCTCACGGTACTACTGGCGGAACGCTCCGAACGCTAAATACGCGCGCGCGCATTGCCACCCCCCGCCGCCCGTCGCGCCTGCGTACCCCTCGCGGCCAACTAAGCATTCTCCACAAGAATTATAATCACTGAATGGAACCAAATGCATACCAAAACAACAAAGTCTATATGAGTAAATTAAAAAAAAAGTTAAACGATAAGATGTCTAAGCGACGATCAACAGTTGAGATTACTTGAGATATACGAATAATTAATTGGTTCAAATAACCTCGAAAGTGGCAACTTTCATTTCGAAATTATTTCCGATATAAACATTGCCTCTCCGTCACTTGACCCTTGGAAAGCTACAAGCGATAAACGATAAGATCTAAGAGGAAAAACAATCGAGGGACAAACTTATTGCGCCCTTAAGCTATTACTAAATGTTTATCTAAGTCAAGGGAAAATAACGCGCGAAGGGCTCCGTGGACCACCACAAACCGACTGGTTCAACTTCTATTGTTTTCTGCTTCAGATAAGTCTTATCATGATTGTTGTAATTTCATCAGTAAGTAAATTTACAGATTCATGTCGAAATATAAAATAATAATCTTATAATTCTCTAAAAAGATAAAAGACTTATTTGACAATATATTTTAATGTTTTTAAATCTGTTTAAAGTTTACTCTGCACTGTTAAGAAAGTGTAACAGTTATTTATAACATATTATTTATTTACGACATATTTTATGAAAATCGCGAGACTAAAGTTATCGCCGATTTTCTTTTATTATGAACGACTAATAAGCCTAAAAGATCCTAAACTAAGAATTGAAACGAGACATCAGAATAAAGATATAATAACGTATTGATATTGTAGTCAGGAGCACATTGAGCTTTACACTTGCAGTCGACGTGCTCTTGACTGTACATTCGTTCGAATTCAATTAAATGTAATAAAATTAACAACATGAGGAATAAATCTCAAGATGGCAACAGTTAATTTAATTCTAAAATTAACAAGCAATCAAATTATCACCTTATCTTAGCATAGGTCGTAGGCAACCAGTTTTACATTGACCCATTGAATCTATGCAACGACAATAAGTACGCTTGAAGGGTATAGGTAAACAACAATGAACAATTTTTTTATTTATATTAAACTAGCTTTTACCTGTGTACGTTAAAAACTGCGAAAAGTCCCATATAAAATTTCACCCCCTCTTTTAAGGGGTTGGGGGCAGATTTCCAAAAAAAAAAAATGATGCACAATTTTTTTGTTAGTCACAAATGGTCCGCATACTAAATTTTAGCTTTCTACCTTGAAAATTGCGGAATGCTCCATACAAACTTCCACCCCCCATTTTAGGGAAGTGGGAGGGTTAGAAAGAGACAAAAAGTAGCCTATGTCACTCTCCATCTCTTCAACTATCTCAATCGTCAATTCGTCGCTCCGTTTTGCCGTGAAAGACGGACAGACACACACACTTACCCTTTTATAATATTAGTAAAATTAGTACAGATACAGATATTAAATTTTTGTACCCCACAAACTAGCTTATTGATCATCGTATTCGTATGGTAAACAATCACCACAGTTAGTCCAGAAAGTCCAACAAAGACAACAGAAAGTGTAACAGGACTTATAGAGAACAGAATTAATTCATATTTCAGATTTGGCTCTAGCTTTACTTCTAGATATTTCTGCAAAACGCAAATTATAATATTAATTATTACTTCAGACTCAAAGCAGATGTGCTTGTGTAGCACCTCCATTTAGTTCCGCGTTAAAACGGCTCATGTTAATGCCAAAACCAATAACAAGGACACCTTAAGGTAGTGTAGTAGCAAACTTAATTTTTCCATAACAACAAACGAGAATAACTGGTGGTAATTTGCATATTTTGTTTTTTCAATAATATACTTGATATTATCATTAAATGACGAAAATTATGTAGGCACACCATTTTAACGATTTTACAAAATGAGAATAACTAAATTAATGGCATTATAATTAATTTCGTTATTATTTAGTAGTTCAGCAGTGGACTAGTATGATGGCTGAATTGATGATGATTCGTTAAAAGTGTATTTACTGATAAGTTGATCCATTTTACGTTATAATTTGTTGTAAAATCAAAAATAATTTGAATCATCAAGTGATTTCACAAGAGCAAAAACTATCGCAAGTATTTGCAAACAAGTTAAGATAGACATGCAATTTATAGCGCGTGAATTCGCAGAGACTGTCGTGTTATTTTGCGAGTAACTTGCAATCAACTAACTTGCAAGTTGACAAAACTGTTGGCAATTTGTCGCAACAGTTTATTTTATTATAAATGCGGCCTAATAAAACAAAAGAAGCAATTTCTTCGTTACATGTGTTGTGTACGTATGATAATGTACCCATAATGATCAAGTCATTTTGTTGTACCTATTGCAAAAAGTAATTAAAAGCAAACACTCCTAATTACCGGTCATAAAGTATTAATTAAGTTATGAAACATGCTGGCAGGGGGTGTGTCACGTACTGATAAACGCTGATAGTTCTTTTGGTTGACCAAACAATATCTAGATAACGTTTATTTAAAAAGATATTTTTCCACCAATGAAAGCCGTTACAATATTATCAACTCACGATCAAAGGAAACTAAACGTAACGTTACGATAAAATGTGGCGTCACAATGACTCTGTCTGTATATTGGCCCATCTCTAGAGGTGTGTCCGTAATCACATAGATAGTAATAGATAGGACGAAGACAACAACGTACTACGGAATGGAAAGTAAAGATTTTGAAATATCCGCACTTCACTGCGGCATTAGCTTGAGCCGTTCAAAAGCCTGTTACCAGTTTCATAAACATCTTCATTCACTTTATTTATTTATCAATAGTATTCATATTGTAATAAGTAATTACAAATTTTCTAGTAAATCCATTTACGCAATGTTTAGAAATCTTTAATCATGTTTATGGCCCGGGTCAGCCCTTTCCTTTGTTGACTGTACACCATAAATGATTTTCCAATGCCCCTAAATTGATTGCAGAACAAATAGCAAAATAAATAAAAGTACAAACTTCGGAATTTGATAATTTTCCATTCGATTTGGATAACCGTTATGAAGCAGTCTCTACCTGCCTATCAGGCGCGACGGCTGTAGCGTGATATAATGCAAACATCAATGTATACTGTGTGTAAATACCTACCACATTATTGCATTACAGATACAGTTCATTCAAAATGAAGCCTAAATTATAATCAGCATAAGGGCCGTCCGGAAAACGGACCACAAACCATAACGCCAATAGTGGTTCGTGCGCGCTACGAGCTTTGGTACAAAGCGCAAACGAAGGTGGTCGGTAGCGGCTACAAAGTTTTATGCTCTAATGCTCGGAGCATTTTGTTGTGTGTTGTGGCTTGAGCAAATGCGTAATCTTCACTGATAGTCGAAGTGCGCTGCAACATTTGGCTCGTTGTACCTCTGGAAGTAGCAGAGGAGTATCGATTGCCTACAACATACTAGCCAAGCTATCGGAACTAAGTCAGTGCGGTAGTGATTTGAAACTGCAATGGATTCCTGGACACATAGGCTTAAGCGGCAATGAAAAGGTTGATTCACTCGCAAAAGAAGCTGGTCTATCAGGATTAGAAACTTTCTTCCTTCCACATTATTTAGAAAAGCTTTCCAAATTCAAAATTATTGTATACACTTCTTGGAAAGAATATTTTGATCGTAGGTCGCTAGAGAAGGGTATTTGGTACAAAACCTTACAGAATCAGCCTTTTCAGGTTCCTTGGTTTGTTGAGGTAAAACTCAATAGAACGTTAATAAAGTTAGCGTTTAGGTTGCGTTCAGGGCACATCCCATCTAGGAAATTTGGATATCTAATGAAAAAAACCGACTCACCTAACTGTGAGGACTGTGGAGTTATCGAAGATGTCCAACATGTTCTTATGGAATGTGTAAAATATAAATGTAAAAGGGACTTGCTTGTGAGAGAATTGAAACTAAATTTTAATGATGTGGGTCTAGCTCAGACGATTTTGGCGAAGCCAAGCTCTGTTCTCACCAAAATGTTCTTAGAACTTTTTATTCCCTCATAAGTGAGATCCTTCATTAGGGTATGATGGGGCTGGCGTTTCATCAAGATAAAAGCCCCTAAAAAAAAAAAAAAAAATAGATTATAAAAAAATAAAATAAAAAATGCTCGGAGCAGAAGTGCTCGCCTCCAGATCCAGAGTCAAGTTGCAATCGCCGTCACTCAGTTGCGTGTAGTCGATATTAGACGCAAATGGCCGCCACTCGCTACTACGCGGCGAGTATGAATTGTATATTTTTTTTACGGTGGAACCTATAGCAGATGGAACCTATAGGTATACGCTATAATACAGCTTAGGTAAAACCTAGGAACAGGAAAAAACACAAGTCGCAGTCGAGCCGATTGCAAATAGAATGGCCACTGATGAAGACTACTTTATTATTCAGTCAATATTGAGGAAAGAAGCAGACAACAGTTATTTACGAATTTATAAAAAAAATAATGATGCAACATGTGACCTGATTTCTATTTGAATTAATTTCTACAAAGACGACATTTCAATCTCGCAAAAATTGAGCCTTATTCGATATCATCCCGTCGTCGGAGGTTGGCAATTCAAAAATCACAAAGAACCTATAAGTTTGGCGAATGATTGTCTAAGTCAAATTGTCTCTCGTGTGTATAATTAAATGTCTTGTATGCAATAGATCATGTTCTGATTAATTGTATTGATATACAGTTATTTTCTACCCACGTCACAATTAGCAGGCAAGTAATTTAACCAGAAATAAATAAGACAGAGTAGGAAGTATTAAAAGGACTTAAATTAAAAAAAATGCAAATTGAAACAAGGCATCATAATTATCATAACCTAGGAAAATTGCAAATGTAGTGCCTTTGCCGAGCACTACATCCACGGTCTATTGTAATAATAATATTGGGACCTAATGCCGTGAACTGTTGTTTACTAGTTTGATTCCAGTAATAGGTATAGATTGCAAAACCGTCTAACTACGTCATAATTCTCTCTGTTTGCTACAAGATCTGAATAACAAAACTACATCCGAAGTTACATGTAGGGAATTTAAAATGGTTTCACGTTCTACATACCAAAGTCCTCTGTGGGAGGGCCCACAAAGGAGATGGTACAACTTTAAAAGAAATAGTAGATTTTACAACAAGTGCACAAAACGAATCATTTCTATCCGAGACTTTTAGCAGCCCGAGTCGAAGGCGAGGGCTGATAGTAATGTCGAGGATAAAAATGGTTTTGTGGACGAGTTATAAACTCTGCTTTTCACTTCGATTGCGAGGAAATAAATTAAAAACGCACGAAAAAACAAGACCTGTTACCCGCCGCTTTCTTTTTTAAATGTTAAGACAATGAAATTAGGCTTGGGCTACAGACCTATACAGCCTACTATTAAATTAATTTTGTAATAAAATAATTTTCTTAAATTAATTAAATAACCTACCGTACTTTAATTTAAATTTTAATATCTTTTATGACTTAAAATACACATAAGGCAAATAAATTAAAGTAAATATTATAAAATAACAAATTCTATCTCTGAAGTTTTTATTGTGTTTGGCTGTATGGCTCATTTCCTTTGCCTTAATATAGATAGATTTATGAGTAGATACGTTTTTGCCCTTGTGCACAAAATTCGATTTTGTGCAGCCTATATCCTGCGCAAATAAGCATTTTCTGAGCATGAGAAGTGAAAATATAATTTTAGTTTTTAAGTCATAAAAGATATTAAATTTTAAATTAAAGTAAAGTAAAGTACGGCAGTAAACAAAATTAATTTAATAATAGGCTGTATAGGTCTACAGCCCAAGCCTAATATCAATGTCGTAAGATTTTTTTTAAAAAGCGGTGGGAAACGTCTTGTTTTTTCGTGCGTTTATTAATTTACTAGCGAAACCCGCGCAACTTCGTTTGCGTGTATCCCGCTTTCCCGTGGGAATTTTGGAATGTATTATACATAAAAACCTTCCTCTTGAATCACTCTATCTATTTAAAAAAACCGCATCAAAATCCGTTGCGTAATTTTAAAGATTTAAGCATACAAAGGGACATAGGGACAGAGAAAGCGACTTTGTTTTATACTATGTAGTGATTTCCTCGCAATCGAAGTAAAAAGCAGAGTTTATAACTCGTCCACAAAACCATTTTTTTATTTATTTAGAAATGATTCGTTTTGTGCACTTGTTGTAAAATCTACTATTCTCTTGAGACTTTCCGTGTACCATAAAACTTTGAGCCGCCTGATGCTTCTGATGGTCGACTCGTAGCCAGGTTTCCGATCCGACATCAATAAGAGAAAGAAATATAAGTTTTTTTTACCACAAAGGTGGCAAACAAGCATACGGTCGATTTGATGGTAAGCCGTCACCGTAGCCTAGCCGTAAGAACACAACATGGCCGAGACCAATGCTATTTGGCTACGATCTTCTGTAAGGTGGAAGTCCTTCCCCAGACAGGCTGTTCCGATTTGAGCGGATTATCCGCTGTGCCCTACCTCTCTTTTAAGTTCATGTTTTTAGCCGTTATTAGGTACTACTAAAGTTACGTCTTCTCTTTCCAAGTTCTTTATTGCTGCCACTATATAGGCGCATGTTAACGCCCCTCATACTGTGCCAGACTCAAGCAACTAGACTTCGCGAAAACTAAATCCACATTAATCGATTTAGAGAAGGGTCAGAGCGTCAAGACGGCATTTAAGGGCTAAATTCAAAATCGGTATGACGGGCGGTTCTTCGGCCTAAGTATTGCCGGAAAAATGCAGTGACTTCTTCCGCGAGCTTGAAGTTTTTAATTTCCAATTAAAAAAATAATGCAGTGCCAAAAGTCAATAGTGGTGCAAAAACCCATCGTTACGCCAGCAGAGTAAAGTCTATAGTGAAATTGAAACGTACCTTGTTTGCATTGGCTGTCTAGCTGCTGCAGGATGTCGTTAGCGAGCTCGGCGCGGCTCGGCTTGGTCTCCGGTGGAGATGGTGGGTACAAGCTGTTCGAGAGGTCATCCTGCAGCGCATAATGGTTGGTCTCGATCTTCGGGGCGGTTTGGAGAGATTTAAGTAGATCTGAGAACAAAAAGTAATTTAAATGAGCATTCAAAGTTGAAAGAAATACCTTCCTCCCTATTCCTTAAATAGGCGGTATAGGCCCATTCTGGGGTCGGGGGACTCGGGGATGTACGTGGGCAACAGTCATTGCGTACCATCGAACGATTCGATAATATAAGTTAGCAAGCATGCGGTATCAATAATAGCCACGCTCAAAGTTTCCAATAATGATAGTCACAAATCACAATCTTATTTCATCTGATTAAATAAGTTTTAATAATGAAAGCACATTATTCCCTCTTATGGTTAAAACATTATTAAAATTTTCACTAAAACCACGTTTTAATTTAGGTACTATATAATATCACTTAAAACACTTGTTAAAAAAAATCTTACTTTGTAAAAGAGACATTTGAAATTCTCTACATAATTCACACATTCCGTTACTTTTATAACAACACATTTTTCACAATTGTACTCTCAACTTTTCAATGAAACAATAGCAATAATTATAATTATTCAGAAATAATTAGCGCAATTACTGGAATCAAGAGGCTTCAAGGTAAGGCGTTTAGATAAGTAATGGACAAAATACAACGAGGAGGCTGAAGACGTCAATATATATATGAACGATAACTGCCGCACGATATTACGTCAAAACAACGCCCAGATGTCGTGATGCTTTAAATCTTATTTGATAATGTCACAACAATAATTTCTGTTATAAAAACAATCGCTAGTAATTACTCTATTTGCAGTTTAGGGTTCGCTGGGACAAACTTACTTATTTTTAAAGATACCTAAGCTGAAAAAATAAGTACTATACCTTGAAATATACTTTGCATACTTAATTAATTTCACAATATTAACTTAAGTAATTACAGTAATTTTATTTCTAATTTTGAAAATTTTTGCATAATATGAAAAATAATATATGATCAAATTTCATGCCCCAATGGCCTAATGTATGTCCAAAGTAACCGACCAGCCGACCGTCCACTAAGCTCTTCATATTTGAGCTAGTTCTCCATTCATGTGCGTCCACCGCAAATTGTCATCTCTCATCTGAAATTACTAATTTGAAAGCTGAAAATAAATTAAAAGTAAAAAAATATATTTAAAAACAAGCTTTTATTTAATTGCGCTAAAAAGAATAAAATAAACTTTTCTTTTAAAACTTTAACTGTCAACTTATAACGTCATTACACAATTTATATGACATAAAAGATTGTCGCGAGATCTAATTACATAATTATGTTTTCTTATAGGTAAATCTCGCGACAAGCTTTTATGTCATATAAATTGTGTTTTACTTTTAATTTATTTTTTACTTTTTAGTTATCACTGGACAGGTTTCGCAGTGCCATCTATTGTCGAGAGGCGGTACTTGTCTAATGAATTTATTTGTTATAACTAGCACCAGCAATTTGAATACCTATATAATTTCCTGATTTTACTACAATCACCCTGCGACAAACTAAACGGGTTTATGTACCCATCAAAAATAAAATACCGACCAACGGCAAGTAGAACTCGCGCATGAGGGTTCCTTCCCATAATCATACTAGTCATACTATCACACTAATATTACAAATGAGGAAGTGAGTTTGTTTGTTTGTTATTCCTTCACGGCTTGACTAATCAATTGATCATTATGAAAATTTGTAAATATATATTGTCAGGGGTACAGAGCCCAACATAGGCTACCTTTTTACCCGTGCAAGTATGTCAATCCAAAGGGAAAATATTTTTTCTACTATAGAGGGCGCTGTATGGGATGCTATCGGCCAACAGATGGCGCCACAAGTCGCGCTATGGGTTGTTTTGTTATCAAACGAGATCTATGTCATAAAATTAACGCGAGCGAAGCCGCGAGGAAAAGCTAGTAATAGATAAAATACATTTTAATTCAAAACCGGTATAAAAAGAGCCATGTACCAATGTAAAATGTACCAAGGGTAGGGTCACATTATATTGGTTGTTTAAAGAAGAAGAAGTAACTACAAATTTACGATTTTCAGATTTATTCCTGTACTTGTGCTACATCATCCTGCTTTTTGCCAAATTTCATGATTCTAGGACAACCGGAAGTATCCTATAGGTTTTTGGTCGGAACGGTTTTGTACCAAAAACGGAACACAAACGGCTGTATCGTAATTTTGTTATCATAATATTGTATTGTCATTTGATCTACAGTTTTAAGCAAAATTTCAGCTCAATCGGTCTTCGGGAAGTGGTTCAAATTTTCGTTCCAAGATTCCACGCTTTCATACATACATACATACATTCATACATACATACATACATACATACAGGTCAAGTTAAATAAAAGCTTATAAAAACAAATTTTTAATGAACTAATTCAGAGCTTATCCATCCGCATGGTAAATCGTAGAAGCCCGACGCGTCGCGTCGTTCTTCGGCGGCATTGACGTGTCGTATATGAACACTTCACGTATTACGAGAAATAAATTTGAGCCGCAGAAAAGAATTTTACGTTTTAGAAGTCTATTCTTGGAATTAGGAAGACTACCCTAAAATTTCGGGAATCTTGTTTTAAACTTTTAGTTCTTTTTCATGCGAATATTAATGAAGCTGATTTAAATTATATTTATAATTATGTTACTAAATACGGAGCCCATGTCCGCAATATTTCATCGCGTATAACGAAAATCTTCCAAATGATTATCGACACAATTTAATAATATCATTATTATATAGAACACACCATAGTAACATGTTACTTACCTAAGCGTTAGGAATATAGTTTGAGTATCACGATATCGTAGTTATTTTCCAAATTTTCAAGATCTACAAATATTGATGGTGCAAATATTTTAATGATATCACTTGATAATGACTGTTTTAGCACAAAGAATTAGTGGTAACAGACATAAATAGAAAATTATCACGTTTAAACAAGACGAAATGTAGTATATGAGTTACGTAATCTAAGTACACATGACCTAAGGAGAAAAGGATTTATAGACGTTCTTCCTGTTTACAGATGAGGAGACAAAGGTTATTTATAACGTTCCAATAACAATTTGAATAAAGATCATGAAAGTGTTACGGGACTGTCCATCTCTTATTTATAAACTATGACTTTCAATATAACTGATTAAAACTAATGAGTCAAGTTCGTCGATACGATGTTTAATTTTAAGGCCTCTTTTTTTAATTGGTCTGATTTTTTATGGCAGAACACGCGACATACAACAGGCCATCAGGGAAGGTCACACGGATGTGACAAGTCTTATGATAACGAGAGATTAATGACGAATTACATTTGGACTATTTAATTGGAATCATATTCATACATTGACAAAATAACATTATTTTAAATTTTTCCCTAACCCCTGTTATAGTAACAATTCCAGCCAATCTGTCCCTGTACAACCCTGATAATCTTCCATCGCAATCTTTATTGACCACGTTCACCTATGTTTCCACAATAAAGTTATTAAATCACATTTACGATAAGATATTATTTAAAATGTCAAAACATATTTTCATTGGATACAAGATAAATGTAGGAAAACAGGCAAATCGAGAAGAAAACATACCCAGAGAGTACTGCTAACTCAAAACAAATATGTTTTGAGATGTGGCCTACGTCATACGCTTTATCTCTCGTACATTGCCACACATGGTACGAGTGATTATAAAGACACACCCTCGTTTTTCGCCTAGCAACTAAGCAAATTGCCAACATGATTCGACTTATTTCACAAAAAAATATTATTCTGTATTAAATAAATAAGCTACTCTATAAATTACCACATAAAACCCGCCTAGTTTTAGTTAATCCTAGGCTGATCGTTGTTTATTAAAAAGGCTGTGGGCGTCCAACCCCCTAGGTGGTCAAGGAAAATGCTAGACGAATGTTCCTGCTACTTTACTCCAACCCGGCTCTACGCGACGAGAAATTGACCGTGGCGCAGTAAGATGAAGTTAAAAGACAAGGGAAATGTTAGAGGAAGCGCTTCTCATATTCGGCAATATTCTGTATGAGACAAGTACTCCAGCAGTAGCCAGTCTTTTTACGAATTACCACTAATGATAATACAGAGGTATCAAAACTCAAGCTATACAAAATAAATTAAAAGTAAAAAAATATATTTAAAAACAAGCTTTTATTTAATTGCGCTGAAAAGAATAAAATAAACTTTTCTTTTAAAACTTTACCTATCAACTTATAACGTCATTACACAATTTATATGACATAAAAGCTTGTCGCGAGATTTAATTACTAACATTTATTCGTAGTACGAGTAAATGTTAGTTCGATAATTATGTTTTCTTATACAGGTAAATCTTGACTAATCAGTTGATCATTATGAAAATTTGTATATATATTGTCAGAGGTACAGAGCCTAACATAGGCTACCTTTTTACCCGTGAATGTATGTCATGTAGGCGCTGTATGGGATGCTATCGGCCAACAGATGGCGCCACAAGTCGCGCTATGGGTTGTTTTGTTGTCAAACGGGATCTATGTCATAAAATTAACACGAGCGAAGCCGCGAGGAAAAGCTAGTAATAGCTAAAATACATTTTAATTCAAAACCGGTATAAAAAGAGCCATGTTCCAATGTAAAATGTACCAAGGGTAGGATCGATCACATTATATTGGTTGTTTAAAGAAGAAGAAGTAACTACAAATTTACGATTTTCAGATTTATTCCTGTACTTGTGCTACATCATCTTGCTTCTTGCCAAATTTCATGATTCTAGGACAACCGGAAGTACCCTATAGGTTTTGTACGAAAAACGGACTACAAACGGCTGTATCGTAATTCTGTTATCATAATATTGTATTGTCATCTGATCTACAGTTTTAAGCAAAATTTCAGCTCAATCGGTCTTCGGGAAGTGGTTCAAATTTTCGTTCCAAGATTCCGCCCTTACATACATACATACATACAGGTCAAGTTAAATAAAAGCTTTTAAAAATATGGCCAACTAGACGATACCGGCAGTTTTACCCGTGAAATTCTGTTAGTCCCGTTCCTGGGCTGATATCCGGTATAATAACTAAGTATGTGGTAATCCAGGTTATAAACTAACCGTACACAAAATTTCAAGCAAATCTATCTGAGCCGCACTAAAACGCAGGGTATTTTGCACTCTGATATCTATATCCTCTTCCCTGGTGTTAGTGTCCGTTATAGTGCAGCCCAGGTACTTAAACCTGTCCACACTCCAGGTGACCGCGAGACTTTCCCTAGGTATTCGGCCAAAGGGGCGTCACCCAGTTGGCCGTCCCGGGTATCGTTGGAGGGACGAGGTCGAGAAGGACCTGAGCAATCTCCACGTGGAAGAGTGGCGGGAGGTGGCGCAGGACAGACCAAAGTGGAGAATCTTATTCATCATCATCATATCAACCCATAATCATTGACGACCTCCGTGGCGTAATGGTTACCACGCCAGACCGCCACCCAGGAGGTCCCGGGTTCGATCCCCGGTCGGGTCATGATGAAAAACAAACTTTTTCTGATTGGCCTCGGGTCTTGGATGTTTATCTATATATGTATTTGTTATAAAATATAATATCGTTGAGTTAGTATCCCATAACACAAGTTCCGAACTTACTTTGGGGCTAGCTCAATCTGTATGAATTGTCCCTATATATTTAATCATCCCACTGCTGGGATCTCTCCCTTCAATCGAAGGTGCGTACTCTGCCACGCTGCTCCAATGCGGATTGGCAGAGGGAATCTTATTATCGGAGGCCAATACCCACATGGGTTCTCGCGCCAACCTAGTAAGTAGGTAAAGATTATTATGCAAGAATTGAAACAGAATACGTACAACCTTTTCGCGGAGGGTAGGTACGGTGGCCTCGAAGATAGGAAGACCATTTTAGAAAAAAATCGCTTGCACATCTTGTAAGCGGATTTTTTGTCAATTTCGTCCTTTTTTTTTCGTCCTTTCGTCCTTCCAAACAGGGTTTTTGTTTATTAGAGCCACATGTGTCCACTAGGATGTTGGATGTTGCAACCAAAAATCATCCTAAAGATGGTCCTGCTATCCTCGAGGCGACTGTACCTATTACGCAGTAAATAATGAGAACAGGGCAAGAGAATGCCGATTCCCTGATCTTAATATGAGGGCAAAACGACCAAGAACACTAATTAATTATACTTTATATAATTACTATTATCGTGCCCCGATGGAAATATACACAAATTAGTAGGATAACTTATCTATTTAAGTGTTGACCTAAGGTTTTATCATATGCATGAGGTGAGTTCGTGGGGGGTTTATTATTCCTAATAGAGTGACTACAATTAACATTTAAACTTCAAATTGTATGAAATGAGAACACGCGCCAAGGCAGTTTCTAATTATTCTTACAACTATAATAAAAATAATAATTATAATTAAACGAATTAAATAATCATTTTAAATTAAATTAAGACGCAATTACGAACAGTCAGCGACATAGTTATCATTTTAGTATCTCGTCACATTTCAATGAATGAAAACTTTGAGTAAACATGTCAACAATGTTATAGTGACCTAAAGTAAGTACTAAAGTAATAACATTTATTTATTTATTATTGCACATGTTATAAGAAATTCTTTGTAAACATGTTTGTGGTTCAATAAATTAATTTAAAAAAAAATAAAAAAATGTTACATCATGAAACAAATTATAATATACATACATTATTCGAAACATGGACGCTGGTACAGATATTCCTTTTGGGTATGAATGTTGTAAGGAATGAACATGCACATTGTTTTAGTGTGCGTAACCGAATTGTTATGACGCTAGTTGTACGGCATAAATTTGACACTTCATTATCGACAAGTAGTGAATAACGCCCATAATGGCAACTCATGCCGCAACGTAACGTATAAGAAGCAAAAATGACAAAGATATTTTTTAGTCTATCTGTCAGATAAATTGTCAGTTTCGGACTGATATTAAAATATTCAAAACGACCGCATAAAAGGGTTTATAAATGCTTGACAAGGCCATTTTGCTACTTATTTCAGTTAAACTTTGGTCTTACTCAACTGTCGGCCTCCAACAGAATCACTCCCGTGAGCAGTTGCATGCCCAGTTTACAGCTCTCGTAACGTGGTCTGCTTATATGGACGATATAACCTAAGGACAACGCTTAGCGGGCCACGACGCTCACCGTTGCTAGGCACTACACCGCCAGTGTGCCGGCCACGCCTACTTCGCCTGCTTGTCCGCCGCCGACATTAGATACGAAAACAGTGCTTTGTGTTCTCCGAAAAAATATAAAATAATTGATCAAAATGCCGTATTGTGTTGTAAAATTGTGCGGAAAATCGAGAAAAACCTCTAGCTTTTCCAAGGACATCACATTTCACCGGTAAGTAATAATTAATAGCGTAAAAGGTAATTCAATATTTCATAAAATCGCTCCTGACAAAATATGTTCAAATTTCAAAATTGGGTATTCGTTGATGTCTTTTTTGTAATCCCTTTCTCTCTTCGCGCAATTGGCATAACGCCATCTCACTCTGTCAACGCATCACTTTCGCGAGTGACGCGACAAAAACACAACGTAAGCAAAGAGATCGATTTATCGATAAAAAAAAAAATAGTTATGTATTCAAACGGGTGTTAATTAATGAGTCATCAGGATATTCATATTTATGTCAGCAGAAGAATAATAATGGTCAGTAATAGAAATATTTATTTTTTAGTTTATTATAAATGTCACCAAACATCTTTTACTATGTGGACCCGCGAAAAAAAAACCAGCTGTTTCATACATTTGCTCGATAAAAATTGACCACTTTGTATGAAACAGCTGGTTTCATGAACTTTTTGTTAGTGTTTTAATAAGGTTTCCAAAGTAAAAGTAAAATAAAAGAAAAATGGATAGAAGCTACAAAAAGAAAAGATTGGTTTCCAACAAAATACAGCTATATTTGTTCCATCAGTCCTATTTATTTCTTTGTAAAATTTAGTAGGTTTTAGGTTTTTAAAGTTAATTATCCAACGGTTTTAAACATAGGTATTAAAACCGTTGGATAATTAACTTTAATAAACAAATATATAAACTTTACACTTTTTTTATTTTCGCCTACTTCAAACACTACGAACGGACATCGATAACTTTATCGATGTTAAGAGAAATTCTTACCATCACATAACTATCACATGTATTTGCAAATGCGTGTCCTTGAACGAGCCAATAGGAACTAGCGGACCCACCCCGCTCCCCGCCAACTTTTGGCGATTATGTTTCAGTAAGAAAGAAAGAAAGAAAGAAAGAAAGAAAGAAAGAAAGAAAGAAAGAACGCTACGCTAGCAACAACGTAAAAATGATTATGAAAAAATTTTGTGGTACCCCAAGCGGCCACTTCAAGAACTACATTTTTAGACGCTAGCTAGTTAACATTCACATTTCAATGACATATTTCACATTTCTACTGGTCGTACTGGAAGCACATGAGTAAATAAATTTTTATTTTTACTCATGTGCTGGAAGTATTCGTCAATACTGGTACTGGAAGTGTTATTCAATATGTGTAAGTTTATACTATACGTATACTGTTATACTGTGTTGTATCTATCTATACCTACATAAGCTATCTAGTACGCAAATTACAAGCATTGCTCAACGATTTAAATAGGCGTACAATTATGTCAACTGGTGATCGTGATTGCCGGTCGGCAGTAGAATACGACATAGACTAACTGGTATCGAAAGCAAACTAGATAATGTTCTTTTTATTACTTGTAACTTTCTAAAAGTCATGATTAAAATTCGATACTTAATTAAAATATAACTTTAAACCTTTTGGCGACCAGAGCAAGCCATCTATATACGACAACGCATGCGTCGTTGTCACTTACGCGACATCTACAAGTGACATAAAAACATTTGAACCAATAACGGCCACTTAATGATAATTAAAAAAAAACAATTTAGCAGATCCTGGCCTGGCGACTTCGAGTTTCATAATAAGTCAAATAAATTCTTATAAAATTTAGTGAATATCCACATTATTGGTGAACCACGCTAGAAGCAAAATGGTCGCGTACTGCGCGGTTTCAGAGAAGATTCCTCCCGCGAACGCTGAAACTGTAGAATGAGATCCCCGCCGAGGTCTTTTCTTTAGGCTATAAAATGGGGTTCTTCAAAAAGATTTTTTTAATACAGTTGCTCAAAAAGTGACGTATTGCAGGGACGTTTAGCGTTCGGAAAGTGGGCTATTACACACGCGTGCTTTTTCTTTACCTTTTCCGCACTCGTGCGTTCTCTTTCCCAACTGTCAAAATTAATGTCTATTAAAAAGAAAAACTCAACCACGAAGTTTTTATTTAAAAAAAAATCATAGAAGATTTTATGACTCATGCAAATATTTATAAAAAGAAGCTACTAATTTGTTTCAATATCAGATTTAATGATTTGATTCAATGAGTTAGGTTAGGTTTCATTTCATTTCATCTCATTAAATTTCATTTTCATTTCATATCAATAAAAATATTCTACTGAAGACTTGGCTGTTTGGGCATAGTTCCCTTTGCCTACCCAGAATGGGTGAAGAAAACAAAAAAGAAATCTCTGCTTAAATTCTTTTACGGTTGGCGCCATTTTCCAAAAAATTTCTTTGCGAGTTTAGTTGCTTGTTGCACAAAATGAGTAATTAAATTGCTTAATTTTTTCGCAACTGTATTAAAAATAGTCGTTCAGTACACGTGCGGAACCGTCATTGCAACTTGTTCCGACTGTCAACCCTCACCTTCGGCTGCGCCTCGGCTCGGGTCTACATTTGTCGGAACTCTTTGCAATGACAGACTTTCCGCACTTGTAATGAAATGTACTATTACAGGGTCGGCAACGCGCGAGTGATACTCCCAGTGTGTTGCAAGCGTCCATAGGCTGCGGTGACCGTTTACCATCAGGCCGGGTCGTAAGCTTGTTTCCACCTTATTTTAGAAACTTTACGCATTGAACCTTTTAGTTCACTACATATGGGAATGTGGAGGTCGAGTTGTTGAGTTGAGTAAATAGTAGATTTTACAACAAGTGCACAAAACGAATCATTTCTATCCGAGACTTTTAGCTGATAGTAATGTCGAGGATAGAAATGGTTTTGTGGACGAGTTATAAACTCTGCTTTTCACTTCGATTGCGAGGAAATAAATAAATAAACGCAAGAAAAACAAGACCCTGTTTCCCATTTCCCGCCGCTTTTTTTTTTTTAAATCTTACGACTTTGAAATTAGGCTTGGGCTGCAGACCTATACAGCCTACTATTAAATTAATTTTGTAATAAAATAATTTTCTTAAATTAATTAAATAACCTACCGTACTTTAATTTAAATTTTAATATCTTTTATGACTTAAAAACACATAAGGCAAATAAATTAAAGTAAATATAATAAAATAACAAATTCTATCTCTGAACTTTTTGTTGTGTTTGGCTGTATGGCTTATTTCCTTTGTCTTAATATAGATACATTTATGAGTTTACTTTTCTGCCCTTGTGCACAAAATTCGATTTTGTGCAGCCTATATCCTGCGCAAATAAGCACTTTCTGAGCATGAGAAGTGAAAACCAAATTGTTTAACTGATATAACTAGCAAAATGGCATTGTCAAACATTTATGTAAACCCTTTTATGCGGTAGTTTTGATGTCAGCCCCAAACTGGCAATTTATCTGTCAAAACATTTTTGTCAAAGTACAAACTTTTAAGAGCGCCGATAATCGGCTAAATCGAGCAGCCCGTCTGGGGAAGGACCTCCACCTTACAGAAGATCGTAGTCAAATCGCATTGGTCTCGGCCATGCTGTGTTCCCACGGTGAGTAAGGTCTCCAGAGCTCCACTTGGGAGGACTGTACTATGTTGCTCTAGTACTTAATGACGTTATTGAGCTATAAAAAATCATGGATTAATTGACAAAACACAAAACAATATCTATCCCTCACAGACAGTGTAATGCACTTTCTTATATTACATTATATATTTTTTTGTATTTTACTAATTACTATTTTATATTGACGAGTATAATTTTATAGACGTGTAACATATACGTATATGTACAACACAATAAATAACAATAATGGTACAAAAAAAGTCCATTTTCATGGCCCTATTCCTACTACTGTATTATTGTACAGTTCCGAGCCGTCGCACTTTGCAACCACTGCAACCTTACTTTAATGGTATCCGAATGTTGTGAACACTGTTTTTCATTTATGATTTAAAATTAAAACAGTAAGGAAATGTAACACTTTTAATCTGTTTCCAAAAATACCGGTTCATAAGTGTTAATAACTGTTACAGCTAATAAGGTTCACATAACTATGCGACACCTCATACACAGGAGTTTGCCATTTCGTTAAGGTGTATGCGGCAATTTTCTATGCATGTGTAGTACACACACAGTAAATAGGCATTTTCTAATTAACACTTATAAAAGTGTAACAGACATAAAAACAGGTTTAAAACATCCAACATAAGTGTTACATGAATAATTCAGTAACAGAAATAATGTGTTACACTATGAATTTGTATCCTATATAAAGGTGTTTTTGAGTACCTGCCAGTAACTCCAGGACATACTGGTCTCTATAAAATAGGAAGGAAATATGGAAGTCACGACGGCATTACCACGGAATATAAGATGGCCGTTGCACAGTTTCATAGAAATACTTACATAGATATTATTTCGTGATTTATCATTGACTAGCTATTTCCTGCGGTTCAACCCGCTAAATACTGTTCCCGAAACCGGTAGCGTATTTATATAGCCAATGAGTTGTCCTCGGAAAAAAGGCTATCCAACACTAAAATAATTTTTCAACCAAACAAACTTCTACTACTCTCAAAGATTAGCCCAGGATTAACTTTTGTCACTTCCAATTGATTCTCGTCAAGAATGACAGTGACAATTTTTTACTTAATCCTCGGTTAATCCTTTTTATAATTAAATGGTTCAGCTTTATAATAATAGTAATGATTTACTTAGCGTATTATACTATACAAACATATTTGATTGTTTTAAAGTGAAAAATATCTACAAAAGACACAGTGACTAATTTCGAGCCCTTATAAACTTAAACATGTAGGAGAAACTTACCGTGACTTTGAAACGTTAGACCTGAAAAGTGTAGGTATATTTTGTATGAGACTATCACGAAGAACCTTAGGAAATTATTGGGAAATGGATTTTTCTTCGAAATGTTTTAGCATTGTTTATCACGTTACACTATTGCGTATTGACGGAAGTTAATGAACCAGATAGCAGAGGTAGTCTAGATTCTAGAAATCTAGACGGTGTGATGACTTTTATCTATTGACAACAAGCGTGACTGATTGGTTAACGTGATTTCCGATGTACTACAGATGTTCTATTTCACGAAGAGCATTCGGCTATGAATATTGTAACGTTAACATACACATTGTTATAGTGTGCGTAAGATCGGCACGCACATTAAAATAATGTTCATGTACAGTCGCCTCGAGGATAGCAGGACCATCGTTAGGATGATTTTTTGTTGCCACCCAACATCCTAGTGGAAACATGTGGCTCTAATAAACAAAAACCCTGTTTGGTAACAAAGAAAAGGGCGGAGCTGACAAAAATTCCACTTATAAGATGTGCAAGCGATTTTATTTTAAAATGGTCCTCCTTTCTTCGAGGCCATCGTACATACACGCCTTACAACATTCATAGCCGTACGCTGCGCTCTTCGTGAAATAGAATATCGGTACCCGGTTACAATATCCTTGGACCTGCCATCGATGACGTCACATCGGCGCTCTCTTTCTATCTCGTCTCTCGCGGGAAGGTGAAAGAGGGACGGAGATGGGCTTAACATTCCAGCGAGGTCCACAGATTATAACAGAGTTGTACTAAGGATACGATATTTTTAAAATCAATCCATATACTAGCCGGGTTGTCGTTGATCGTTCATTCAATCGCGAAATGCAAAAAGGAGCCATCGGTCTCTGCATTAATAATAATAAAAAAAATAACAAACCGTCATCGTTAAAGAAGTCGAAATCGAGCAGCTTGTTGCACTCTTCATTAGTAAGTAGGCCGCTGGCCGGAGCCAGCAACCGATCCCATTGACTTGCACTCATTGTTGATGATGTGGTGGATGTTCTGAAATGTACATCAACATAAAATGAGAAAATCTGAAATGATTTGTTGACTAACGACAGTTTAACAAATGTTCCTGTTGGCCATTCAGTTGGCCTTTGTGTGGTTTTTAGATACCTATTTCATCTCATAGAATATAGATAGATATGTGCATCTTTAATACTTGTAAAAATAAACGAAACGGAAAGTCAGCCAAACTGTATTTATCTATACAGTGAGGAACAAATAATAATATTCAGTCTGAAAGTAGAATTTACTTGTAAATTTTCATTTCGTAGGAAACATGATGATGATGATCTCGTTTGAACGAGTCAATTTTAGAAAATCAAACCATAGCGCGCCATCTACAGTACGCGCCATGTACAGTACAAAAATATGGTTTATTTCGATTTCCTATTGGAAATGAGATAATTTCACGGAATAAAAATATGTTGTACCCCTGACAATGTGCTTACAAATTTTCAATATGATCAGCTGCAGTCAATGCATAAAGGAGTAACGAACAAACAATTATTTTCACTTTTACATTTGAAACATTAGGATTATCTATTTTTGACATACCTCTCATTAATTAAATACAAGATTAAATCCTTACATATTATAAAACAAAGTCCTCCCGCGCGTCTGTCTGTCTGTCTGACTGTCTGTTCGCGATAAACTCAAAAACTACCCAACGGATTTTCTTGCGGTTTTTACCTACGGATAGCCTGGTTCATGAGGAAGGTTTATGTATAAAATTTATCAGGATTTTGTGTAAATTGGCTGAAATATAAAGATTATTGTTGGGAGTGTCGGAAAAAATCGACCCGCTTGAGAGCTGTCGACGAAAACGCTGTCTAAACCCTTTGAGATATAACAATACAAAAATTATAGGACATTCCTCTTATTTAGGTCTCCAAAAAAGTCCGCGATAGCATATATTTATCGTTTACGGATAACTTACTATAAAACTAGGGGTGCATGGCGTAACGCGATGCAAAGTTGAGCTGAGCGAATGTTGAAAGTTTTGGCGCCAAAAATCAGCTTTATTGGTTTTGGCACATTTTGGCACATTTTGGCACATTTTATTTTCATTTTTATTTTTTTAAAACCTTGCCACAAACTGTCTCTTAAGATGTGCCAAGTTTGGTTCTAATTGGTGGAGTAGTTTGGGAGGAGAAGACGAACAACCAAATGAGGAGAGTCTGGTATGGAGAGCTTCGCTCGCCTTCGGCTCGCTCAGCTCAATAAAAAGCTATTTCCGAGTAATAATGCGGAAATAGCGCCATCTAGCGTAGAATAGAAAGAACTTGAATTTATTTTGGCAAGTGCGTCAATTTTTTGCTATAACTTCTAAAGTATCTATTTAAATTATATGTTGTAAAGATTATAATAATGTACATGAAATGCTTAAGGTAACTAACGTAGTTAACCGGTTAAGGATTAATACTGTATACGTCAAAATCGGTTTCCAATTTCCGCATTATTACTCGGAAATAGCTTTTTATTTTATGGTAAGTTATACGTAAACGATAAATATACCTATGCTATCGCGGACTTTTTTGGAGACCTAAATCTCAGTCTAACGCTGTCTAAGTCTAACGCTGTCTAAACCCTTTGAGATATAACAATACAAAAATTATAGGACATTCCTCTTATTTAGGTCTCCAAAAAAGTCCGCGATAGCATATATTTATCGTTTACGGATAACTTACTATAAAATAAAAAGCGATTTCCGAGTTTGTTACTTTTGAATAACGCCATCTAGCGTAGAATAGAAAGAACTTAAATTAATTTTGGCAAGAGCGTAATTTTTTGCTCTAAAGTATCTATTTAAGTTATATGGTGTAAAGATTATAATAATGTACATGAAATGCTTAAGGTAACTAACGTAGTTAACTGGATAAGGATTAAATACTGTATACGTCAAAATCGGTTCTCAATTTCCGCATTATTACTCGGAAATAGCTTTTTATTTTATGGTAAGTTATACGTAAACGATAAATATAGAGACCTGAATCTCAGTCTAACGCTGTCTAAGTCTAACGCTGTATAAACCCTTTGAGATATAACAATACAAAAATTATAGGACATTCCTTTTATTTAGGTCTCCAAAAAAGCGATTTCCGAGTAATAATGCGGAATTTGGAAACCGATTTTGACGTATACAGTATTAATCCTTATCCAGTTAACTACGTTAGTTACCTTAAGCATTTCATGTACATTATTATAATCTTTACACCATATAATTTAAATAGATACTTTAGAAGTTATAGGAAAAAATTTACGCGCTTGCCGAAATTAATTCAAGTTCTTTCTATTCTACGCTAGATGGCGCTATTCAAAAGATACATCGCGCCGCTATGGTTACGTTTTCATCAAATTATACCTAAATATCACGCGAAAATTAAAGCACTTTAAATCTATTACGCTAGGTGTCGCTGTTTAAAAATCAAAACTAATATATAAAGCTGAAGAATTTGTTTGTTTGTTTATTTGAACACGCTAATCTCAGGAACTACTGCTTCGAATTGAAAAATTATTTATGTTGGATAATTTATTGTTAATAATTTGTGTTGGATAGTCCATTTATCGAGGAAGGGTTTAGACTATATAACATTACGCTGCGACCAATAGAAGCGAAGCATCAGTGAGAAATGTTGCAAAAACGAGGAAAATTATTAGGGCTTCCGTTGCGTGCGCTGCATAAACGGTTCAAGTTACCCAAAAAATATGTATGGCGCTCAACCTAGAAAGCTGGAATTTTGTATAGAGGTTTTTTTGGCAAGAATAAAGATGGGGTTTTATAGAATTCCCACGGGAAAGAGAGTAATAGGACTATAAGTGTATTATCGCAGGCGCACAACCTAAAAAGCTGGAATTTTGTATAGAGATTCCCTATAAGATGTTGATAAAGAGAAAGACGGCAATTTATAGAATTCCCACGGGAAAGGGAGTAATAGGACTGTAAGAGTATTATCGCAGGCGCACAGCCTAGAAAGCTGAAATTTTGTATAGAGGTTCCCTTTTTATGATGTTGACTAGGATAAAGACGGCAATTTATAGAATTCCCACGGGAAAGGGAGTAATAGGACTGTAAGTGTATTAACGCAGGCGCTCAACCTAAAAAGTTGGAATTTTGTATAGAGGTTCCCTTTATGATGTTGACAAATATAAAGACGGCAATTTATAGAATTCCTACGGGAAAGGGAGTAAATAGGACTGTAAGAGTATTATCGCAGGCGCTCAACCTAGAAAGCTAGAATTTTGTTTATGGGTTCCCTTTATGATGCTGACAAGAATAAAGACGGCAATTTATAGAATTCCCACGGGAAAGGCAGTATCCACGCGGGCAAAGCCGCGGGTACAGCTAGTTATAGATAATAGTAAATCATGAATGAAACGAGAGATAATTCGGCTTTTCCTTCTTGATAACGATATTATTATTGTACTATAAATTAGAATAAAAATTATCATTTTATTATACGTACCACGGATAGTAATACAAGTCCACTGAGATATGCGTCCAAAGGTGATGATGATTGTGGTCGAAGGACAACGCTGTCCGGTGAGGGCGCCATGATGGCTCTGCAAATACAAAAATAAATAATTAATAAATGATAAAATTATTAAATAACATTATATTAGTAAAAAGCAAAACTCGCTGATATTAATATACCGCGGGGATCACCAAAATTCCCTTTAGTGCTCACAAACAGCACAAAAGATAGTGTGTCTGAAATCGCGAAGATATTTCTAACAGGCAGGTATGTTGCGTTTCTAACACGCAGGTACCTACGTTGCGGATGTGTGACCAGCTGCCGCAGCCGCGCTGCATCTTAGGCAGAGAAGGAAATCAGACAGGTTTAGATTTTAGTCGGTATGTCCCTCAATACTTTTAGGAGGAGAGATGCCTGTTGCTTCACCAAGAAACAACGCATTTTTCTGATTAAAAAAACACAAAAATAGAATCTAGTAGTTTTCGCCAATGAGCTGATAGGTAATTCAATCTCTTCTTTTACAATAGAAAAACATGTCTGTCAGGATATTTTTTACAGACAGTACAAAGTTTTTCGTTGTTTTAAATGTAAACCTTATCTCTGAAACAAAGTGCAATTCATACAACTATAAAGTTTCAAAATTAGTCACAACATTCTAAACTCAAACAGTTTCGCATTCGTCCTTCACCTATACGGAACTGTATTGTATTTTAACTCTGGCTGTGGCATAATATACATTCCAATGTAAAACTATTTATTTGTAAAAAGTATAGCCATGTTTCGTTAAGTAAATCTTAAAATAATTGCGGCCGACTGAGCCCGCCCCGCCCGTGCGACGCATATATCAATCCCTTCTTCGAGAGACAGAGATGGGACACCGTGAACCCGGCGAATTTTTAACACCGTAAGCGCCAAAACACATTTACGCTTATTTAAAATTCATTAATTGAGTTTTTTTATATTTGTTTTTACAATATCTAGAAAACATTCATGTCTTTCTTTATATGAAGTTTAAAATTTCTATTATTTACCGTTTAGAAGTTACAAGAGTTCTGAAAAAAAAAACAGAGGTTACTTCGGATTTTTTTTCTATCGAGGAAATGTGTCACAATCGTGTTTTGGCTCTTTTCAAAATTTCGATTATATGATGAATTAATACATATCCAAAAATCTAAGTCTAAATTTAAGTAGTTTAGAAGATATTTGGTTTTAAAGGGCCCTTCTTTTTTCACATAGCCCCTTAACATGGTATTCCGCTAAACACTGACAGCCGCACTAGTCGTTTAATGATTACTTATTAATATTATGCAACTCCTTAGTATAGTAGATTTATGTAGTGTAATCATATAGTAAGGAGTTGCTTAAGTACTCTGTAAGTGCGGCTGTAAGTCATGTAAAAAATACTTATGTAAAGCTGCGAATGCTTGTGGCGTGATGCGTCAGATGTTACAGAATTTATGTAAGGAATACCCTAAGCGCTAGAATATCTGTACCTATCCTTTTCACAGTACAGATAAAAATCAGATCAAATAATAGAATTGATGTAGAAGAGTGTTGGCTACTTAAAACCAGGTACGTACATACTTTATACAAGTTAGTATAAACCAGAAACTTTATACAAATATGAAGTATGTTCCTGGTTTTAAGTGACCATAACAATACTTGTATTATACAACCAGACCTTCGATCATAAAGAACCAGACACATAATATAATAACATCAATATTTAAAAATAGCCAATAAGATTTCGTTGTTCAATATATTCTACAGATATGATATTGATAGCTGTTATCGAGCATTCATGTAGGAAAATGATTGTAGTAGGTACATTATTTAAATACATACATTCAACGATATCGTTCCATTAAACATAGTGGGTAGCCTGTAGCCAGTAAGTGAATAAATAAATTCGTATGTAAGATCAAATTGTTACTAACAAAGAGTTGAGTATTCCTTGCAATTAATGTGAATTAGACCAACTGGCTTGAACTGGTATTATTGTTTTTTAATAGTCATTGACTTGGTTTCAGCTATCATTATTTAACGAAACAGTCGAGACGGAATATAGTTTACAATCATCGAGTATGTAGATAAATACTCAATGTTTACAATATACTATATCAACCCATAACCATCCCAAAGCGATACGGGATTACGGGGTCTCCCTACAATTAAAGGGAATTAGAGCGTACTCTGCCACGCTGCCTGAATGCAGATTGTCAGAGCAATTTCAACTACTTTTATTTTATAAATAATATTATTTGCCGAAAAAACGGACGAATTGCTTCCATTATGCACAATAAATGTGTTTGTTAGGCTGATGAACACACTTTTTTGCAAAACACTGACGTCACTATGACGTCAGTTTACATTGACCGTACATACTTTGCTTTAATAAAGAGTGATATTCATTGTTACCCAGTATCAATGGTGTAAATAAACACACATGTATGAATTTTACGTCAATATTGCATAAATATCAATACACGTGTTTAATTTTAAAAGTAGAGCGAAAACTGTTTATGTAATATTTATGAACAGTACACAGTACCTAGTCAAAATACGAAGAATAAGGTAAAATAATAATAGTTCGGGTGTTATTTTACTGGTAATCAGACATTGAAACTTAGCGCTTAGTGCAGCTCGGTTCGATACTCACTAAGTCAAAGGCAAGTACATATTTGTTTATGATGAACTAGTGAAACACGCGCAACTTCGTTTGCGGTAATTTATTTTTACACAGTAGTCGTAATATTCCCGTTCCCGTGGGAATTTCAGGATAAAAAGTACCCAGGTTTTAGTCTACCCGTGTACCAAATTTCATTAAAATCCGTTCAGTAGTTTTTGCGTGAAAGAGAAACAAACATCCATACATTCATTTAATAATTTTTAATTAAATACCAATATCTACACTGGGCGTCAAAAAAAAGTAGTACAGTTTTAAATTTGCAATTTTAAAACTGTACCTCAGTGGCGAAGGGTGAAATTTTATTCAGGGGAAGCCGGAGCAAAAAATATATACATATATACAGTGTTACCACAGGGATGGAGAATTCCGAATACCATATTACCATTACCATACATAAAAGCACTGATAGGTATAATATGGAAAACCAAAAAACAGTGTTTTAAGTTTACAACTACCTACCTGTGAGCCACGAATACTTTTCGTACAAATTACAATGAAAATGTTTAGTAAAGCCATCTTTCCGTTTATAATCTATTTTCATAGAAGGAAAAGCACGGGCGCGCTGTATAATATGTTTTTTATTTTCAAAACTGTATGTTTGAAAATTATTATCTAATAAAAAGTCTGTGAGACAACAACCCACGTCTAAAATTGCAGCCATTACGAATGTAAACAAAACAGACTAAACCAAAATAAACAATTAACTACTTACAACTGAAACCGATAAATTCTATAACTATAACACAATTCACACCGAGCCCTGTCCAACATTTAACCACGAAGTCACTCTAATCTATTCAAATTTACTAAATTAACAACAAACAAAAAAAAACTAACAACAGTACGAGCGAAAGCACAGGCGAAAGTGAATTGAAAAAATGACATAATTTTGACAATTACAACGCGACAAAATTATAGTTGTTTTATTATTCAAGCACTAAACATCTTTTTTACTTCTCAGGTTAATACCTCTGTTTATCTTTGTCGCACTAACGTAATCTGATACATGCCATCCTTGTCGTAACTCGGCGACTACCGGCTTAATACGTTCATATGATCGGCGTGAGAAAGAGACCGCGCTAGGAACAAAATGTACGCGTAAGAAAGAGACAGCCGCTCCTAAAACTGTATGCAGCTACAACTCGGGAATTACCGGCTTTCGACGCACAGGCTAAGCGACGAATAAATAGCAATATCACAATATTGCTATTTATTATTGTATAGGCGTTTGGCGACGTGTGATATTGCTATTTATTATTGTATAGGCGTTTGGATATCATTATTATGTATGAAGCGAAATCATGTTATTAGCAGAGTCGATGCTGTTAGATAATTCACTATTTTTAAAAGGGAAGCCGACAGGAATCGTGTTATTAGGACCCATCGCCACTGAGTCCTACTATTTATTTTTGACGTCCAGTGTATATGAAAAACCAATATCTACATTATCTATATCTATACTAATATTATAAAGAGGTAAAGTTTGTGTATTTGTTAAATTGTAAGGGGTAATCTCGGGATCTACTGAACCGATTTTAAAAATTCTTTCACCAATAGAAAGGCACATTATTGCTGAGTGTCATAGGTTATATAAAAAACCAAAAAATAAAAAGGCTTTTATCATTATGCCCAACGAAGTGGGCACGGGACAGCTAGTTCTAAATAAAGATAAACCTATAATTTGTATTTACGTTGCAATCTCGAAACGAATTACTATACTTTCAAAACATAGTATGTCGACAACTATGGCAATATATTACTCAAGCATTTCATTTCACAACACAACTGCCACTAGAAACAAACCAGGTAATCGTGAGTAGAAACATAATGGAGATACTTTTAAATTAAACCATATATACTTCTTTCAACACTCGATTGTTTATCTGTCAAATAAACTGACAGGTCATTGACAGTTTTTATCTGATGAATACAATGACGAACTTATGTGATACACGCTCTGTGCTCATGCACAGAAATGAAATATTTGTTTTATTTGATTTCCTTTTCCGTAGCCATGTCAAATTCTTGATGATGTTTTATTACATACCTACAGCTATTGGCTGTGGTTGTAACATGGGCGTAGCGTAAAAATTGGCACGTGGAAATTATGGTTTATTATGGTTTGGTATCTTTCTGTGCGTTTTATTACTACATTGTATATTTTAACCATGGACCTGGACCATTAAGACCAGAGAAAGGCAGCGAATTGATGCCTTCGAAATGTGGTGCTGGAGACGAATGCTCAGAATTCCATGGACAGCTCGTCGCACTAATAACTCAGTAATATCGGAGCTTCATATCAAGACACGACTGTCCACCATCTGTGCACAACGCACTTTGAGATACTTCGGTAACATTGTATGAATGGGGGGCAAAAGCTTGGAGAAGTCGTTGTTGGTAACACTGAAGGCAAGAGACCACGAGGCAGATCACCAGCACAATGGGCTGACCAACATAAAGACTCGACCAGCCAGGATTTCTACAGTGTGGTGCAGATTGCCACAGACCGGAGTCAATGGAGGGAGAGAGTCCGCTCCGTGATGACAGCCTCTAACCACGATCATCAGACATGATGAATATGAGACAGAGAGAGTATATTTCAAAAAGTGGTAAAATACAGACTCTTCATCTTTTGAACTCTGTCTACTTCTTTGTGCAGGTGTCCTACTTCTTTGTGCAGGTGTAAGTCAATACTATAAATAAAATATAAAATATTGGTAGTTTGATTAACAGTCATTTACTGGATTAATAATTCTACACTTGATGACACTAAGATTACTCTACAAAATTTTATGAGGTAAAAATACAAATAGAATCATTTCATCATGAGTTTGATTTACTGCAAATAATTAAATATTGACACGTTTTTATTAATATAGGTATTTCACGATTTTGAAATTAATTCACAATCGTGAAGGGGTAAAAGATACAAAAAAAAGTTTTTTTTTCTGCAAAACTACATTTTTTGGTTTGTCTGACACATACATAGATAGATCTACAGGGTGTTAGGCGGAACGATGTAGATATTTTGGGGGCCGATCAAGGGTCCCAAGTTAAGCCACTTATGACATTATGACAAGTGTGATAGTTTTTAAGTTTTAGACTATTTTATCTTTTTTGTTTAATAGCTCGTGCAAGTTATGGTCAATAACACAAAATTTAGTACTTCAATAATTTTAGTCTGTTTTAAATCAATCATAATAATACAGATTATCGTCGCAGTAAGTCACAGAAGTCATTGAGTAGGTAATATTAATCTACACTTAACTTTCAAATTCAAAATATTTTTATTCAAATAGGCCTAATATAAGCTCTTTCGAATCGTCACAATTTTTTCCTACCACCAGTTCAGACGGCAGATTTGTGCTAAGAAGAAGCTGGCAAGAAACTTAGCACTTGCTCTTTTGAAAATGGTATTAATAAGATACAAATTACAATGACAGAAAATATAAAATTAACACAAAATATCTGTAATTTCTGATGACGAAGAAGAAAAAAAAAATAATGCAAATAATTAAAGATTAATAACACTATAAATGAAGAGAAAAAAAAAGCGTATTAATATACTGGTATACATATATACCTACATTTAAAGGTGTAAAAAATTAAATAAAGGTAGAAAGTGTATATACAATATATGCATATATATATGCGCAATATATTAAGTACCTAGCAGTAGGTAGGCTTGTGTTTGGTGTCTGTGCCGAGTTTATCATTCCAGCTATTTTTATCATTTAGATAATCTTCAATTTTATAATAAGCCTTTCTGCTGAGTGAATATTTAATGTAGGATTTAAACCTTTTTCCTGGTAAATTCAGCACGTTTTCAGGCAGTTTATTATAAAATCGAATACTATTAACAACAAAACTATTTGAGGTCATGGCGAGCCGGTGCTTAGGTATAACTAATTTATGTTTATTTCTAAGATTTAAATCCGAGTAGTCACTAAACTTTACAAATGTGCTTATATTTTTACGTACATACATTATATTTTCATAAATATATTGAGATGCGGTCAGAACATAAATTTCTTTGAAAACTTCCCGTAATGATTCTCTGGAACCCATATTATAAATGGAGCGGATAGCTCTTTTTTGTAAAATAAATATTGCCTCAATATCGGCGGCCTTACCCCACAGCAATATGCCATATGACATGATGCTATGAAAGTAGCTAAAATAAACTAGACGCGCTGTCGCTACATCAGTCATTCGTCTAATTCTCCTGACCGCGTACGCTGCAGAACTGAGTCTGCTGGCAAGTTTTTTTATATGGGGAGCCCATTTCAAGCCTGAATCCAAGGTAGCACATGTAATTTTTCTGACAAAACTACCTATTGTCAAAAAAAAAATACGTACAAACAAATTTTGACAATAGGTAGATAAATAGATACATAGATCTATGTAAACTGAAAACAAAAAAAAACAAAAACGGGTTCCCTTTGTAGTTGTAGTAACCGTATCCAAATGTTATACCCATGTAAACGGCAGGAATTTTATGAGCATAAAAATATAATAAATTTAAAAATAACTTGAAAAAGCTGTATGTGAGCGACCAGCAGGCACTTGGATAAGCCCTGTGCGGCTTTTGCAGTGTGGCATCTATTTTTTCTTTTTTTACCTTAAATTAATAAACGATTTTAAAAAAATATCTCCATGTTTGTTTGGAAGCCTCAGTGCGCAAGTTTGATGTCCTTTATATAAAGGAAAGTAAAGTTGCAATTGTATTATAATACAAATTGAAACTTTACCAGAGAGTGAATACATTTAAAAAAATATGAGTAAATATTATAGGTGAACCGAAACATGTATTATCACAGTTGCAGACAAAGCCAAAACTACTTGGTAAAAGTTCTAATATTTAACTGAAACTAAATTAAGCATTTTTATAATCTAACATAAGCCTAACAGTTAGTTAAATGTTATAGATGTTTTTTTATATCACTAAGGTGGCAAACAAGCTTGCGCCCCGCCTGATGGTAAGCGGTAACAAACTACACATGGCCACTGGAATGAAGCTAAAAGTTTTGATTTCTTTTTGACACGCCTGGGGCTAGTTTGAAACTGACCAAAGCCGAACTTTTGGTACCTACAATTTTTACAACACTTCAATCTACATATTTTATATCGATGACTTCAATCTATAACTGTTGCAATAATATAGTTTCCTTGAAGAAACTGATCAGAGAACTGCTTTCATCTCATCCTTGTTTGACTATGGTGATAAATTCACAAAGTACAGTTTTTTTTTTTAATTACTCTCAATTCTATAAATAACGACGTCTAATCATCTAACATTGTGAACTGAACTTAGATGACACATAGTAGCGTTTCTACATTATTACATGATAAGATGTAATCAGTCATGACGAAACCCCATTTCCTCGGAAGCGTCAAAATTTGAGATCGTGTTTTGATCACATTTTGGTCCTTTCTAATTTCTCGTCCATATAATAACATAATGACGTAATGTGCAATCGCTAATCACGTTCTTGAGTGGACGCTACCGCTACGACACAGCTTGAGCGTTAATGCAAACATATTGCTCGTGGTATTTTCGTTTCATTGTAGGGTTAGTACTAATGATTATCATATAAATAATCACTATTCCGATAATATATAGGAACAAAACTTGTTGGACAAGATCACTCATACGGCGAATGATTTAAATTAGCGGAGTCAAGAAATGCCATGCAGTGAACAGTGAAAGCGACGCATTAAGCAGGAATGCGACGCTAACCTTCTTTAAATAGAGGAATTACAAAAAAAAAATGAATACTTACAACATTTTTATATCGTGCGGGAAGGCACACAGGGTGTGCAAACTTTAGGTACTAGAAACCCATCTTGGACACAATAATAGCGCGAGAAAAACAAATACACGTCTATTAGCTGTGAAACATTGGTGAGTAATGGGCGGGCGGGGGGGACAGACAGGCAGGCGGGGCGGGACGGCGGGAGGAAGGCAAATCGGCTTGCAAATCGGGGAGACTACTAAATTATGACAGTGACATTTCGTTTGACAGTTCAGTTGAGTACCATTGACAATTCTTCTTTTCGAGGCAATGTAGTTTTTAATGTTTTTATTACATTCGGACTTAGCGCATTTAGAAACCTTTTTTTTGTTTAGTCGGAAAAAACCTAACTCAACTGTCTGCCACTTTCTTTACCCTGACAGTGGCGGCGGGCCATTCAGGGAACCTGGGATAAATTGAAGCAATAACCGCGAACTCTTTTTACCATATTAATAAAATGAACCACTACGACACTAGACAAGTAAACTACGACACCACATTCATTACTTATGAGTTTAAACCTGTATATACATTGTATACAATCTTTTATCTTAGTAATGCAGTATGCAGACCGAAGAGTAAAAAAAATTGTTAATGTTGTCTTCAAGATAGAAGTCAGTTGCAGAACTTCTGCATTATATTCATTTATGGTCTACGCAAATATGATCATGTGTCTGAATACCGGACACAATTGAAGTGGCTTTCCATTCGCCAACGTAGGGACATGCACATCCTTTCCTTTCTCTACACACTAGAGTTCTACACCATACTATTCAATCCATGAACTCCCTCCTCTTAAAAAATTCCTCACCTTTTCCTCCTCATCCCATTACCTGTCACTCCGCTCGCGCTCCACTGATAATCTCACACTCCTAATTCCCGTTCTTTTCTCTAAATCCTTCGACCAATCCTTTTCTATCCAGGCTATGAGTTATTTATTCTATTATTAGGTAGGTATATTGTATTGTACATATAATTAATAGTCAAAGTTTAAACTTTACTCGGCATTAAAACCGGTATTGAGCCGAACTCCCGCCCTGAAACCCTCAAGGAAAAGGAGGTTCAGCATCCCCACCCACAAATATTGTAGTTCTTCATCCGACCACCTTTTCCTCAAATTATCATTATTGTTTACTGTTATTGTGGTCGGCACCGACATACCGGCGTCACAGTTGGGATCTACAATATCCCCGCTCCGCAAGGTAGAATCGGTGAAACGGTTGTGTTCGGCTGTGGCATTTTCGGGTTCCTCCCCGACTCCGGCCCGCCTGTTCAGCTGGGAGTCACTGACGGTCTGCGTACATATAATTATTATATTACAATACATTATTATGTATTGTAATATAATAATTATATGTATTTATGGTAGGTTGAATATGAATATATACATAATATATTGTAGTAAGTACAAATAGTGATGTACCTAATATTTGATTGAAGTTATTTATTAATTTTGTTTTAAGATGTCATAAGTAACTATGATTTTCTTGTTTAGTATTTATTTTCTCGTCTTGCTAGCCCTGCCCACTCCATACAGAAATTCGTTACCATAAGGTTGCCTTGAAAAGATTGCTTTTTAGCAATAAGGCCGCCTTGTTGCATTGACACTAGTTTGTAAGATGATTTTTTTGTACTTTCTCCTGTGTGTATGCAAATAAAGAGTATTCTATCTATCTATCTATTACCAATGAATTATTTTTAGCAAAGAGTAACCGGTGGCTTAATTTAGGGAAGATTCCTACGTTGCGTTGTTGCCTAAATAGGAAAAAAGATTTATAAGACTTTCTAGGTAAAGAAAAAAAAAGTTGGCTTTTATAAAATACTTTAATACAAAGAAGTTACGAAAATTGCATGCTGTAACATTCCAAGTTTTCCAAGTTCACCAAAGCTACAGTCTTCATTTTACTAAAATCAGGAACACACACCAATCTGACTTCTTGGCCGTCATCACCTAATAAAGAGAACAACACGCATTAAATATAACTATTTCAACGACTTCAACTATCATGAACTAATGCATAACAACCTTTGCGAAAGCTTAAGTTCTAATTATTCGAGTCGCCGTTTTGTCCAGTTAGTCTTTATTTTTATTTATGGAGGTAAACTTAAGCGTAAGTAAGAAAGTAACATAACGATAATAAAACGGACATTATAACAAAAATATCACCTTTATACACATCGGTAGCAAATTCTGCACAGTTGCCACTAAAGAGGATTCTAGGACAATTTTGTATGATGAACGGATCAGTGTCGACGCAAGGTGTACACGGCACAGTGTCAGGGCACGTCGGTGCTATATGACGCCACTCCAGCGTCTTCCGTAATACTTCTAAAGGACTCTCTATCTTACTGTATCTCATTATATCCTTTATAGGTTCACCTGATGTACCCGTACACAATAAATCTGAGAACAAATAAAATACTATCGACAACATGCTAACAACACAAATATTTTTTTTATTTTTTTTATGCAACACAGGTGGCAAACAAGCATACGGTCGACCTGATGGTAAGCCGTCACCGTAGCCTATAGACGTTTGCAATACCGGGGGTATCACTCACGCGTTGCCAACCCTCCCAACCCCCCCAAGTGGAGCTCTGGAGACCTTACTCACCGTAGGAACACAACATGGCCGAGACCAATGCTATTTGGCTACGATCTTCTGTAAGGTGGAGGTCCTTCCCCAGACGGGCTGCTCCGATTTGAGCGGATTATCCGCTGTGCCCTACCTCTCTTTAAATAAAATATGACTGTTTATATTATACATTAATAATGATGATGAATTGAGTGTATTCTTTTAAGAGCTTTCAGAATATTACACCATTATCTTTACATAGTTTAAAATAAAGTCGCTTCCGCTGTTTGTCTGTCCCTATGTATGCTTAGATATTTAAAACTACGCAACGGATTTTGATGCGGTTTCTATAAATAGATAGAGTGATACAAGAGAAAGGTATATATATAAAGGATTTTTCGAAATTCCCACGGGAAAGCGAGACACGCAAACGAAGTTGCGAGGGTTTCTCTAGGAAAAAATAAAATACATACCTCCAATTTCACACTCATATGGATTAGAAACTCGGTTAAATGACTTGTACTCAATGGCTTTTGGAAAGAGACCTGAAATATTTTTGAACATAATTTTATTAATATAATCAATGTAAAATTTATTAAAGGAAATTAACTAAAATAACGATGCACAAGGCTCATTATTTTATTCTAAGAAAATATATCAATGCGTTTAACTTACAATAATGAAATGGTTTCTGTGGTAACATAATGCCAGCAGGATCCTTGCACCCTGGCATCAAGTCTAGTGGAGCTACAGCACTGACTGCAGCACAAAATGTGTCTACAGTCTCCGCAGAGGCAATCACATCACTCTCATTCAGCAAGTTCTCATTTGAATAGTTTGTAAATACACCTCCTTTATAAAATAAAATCATTATTATATTGACAGCCTGGTGGTGGTACGTTGGTAGTGATCCAATCTTTGACACCAAACATTTATGTGATGGCATTGTGTTTGTTGAGGGTGAGTGTTTTCTATGTATTATCATACTAATCTAATTAGTAATGCCGATCTTCTAGATCATATTAAATTCAATGTCCCTGATAATTTCTGCAGGTCCCGGTCCCATCGATTGTTTGCGCTGCCACAATGTAGAACCCAAATGGGCAGTCATGCACCGGTTCCACGTGCACTGCGCCTGATCAACGATCTTACGTCTCAGTACCGCGACACGCTCGATTTGTTTTGTTGTTCGCCTGCGGAGTTTCGTAGAGTGGCAATTGAATACTTTGAAAATAGTAATAAGTTAAGTTAAGTTTTGATTATATGTCTTCACAAGTGCATTGGTGCCATACTGTAATACTTGTAGAAGTTGGAAATAAATAAATAAATAATATTATAAACTAGTGAAAACCGCGAAACTTCGTGTTATGCGTGTATTTATTTATGCACAATAGCGCCATCTATATTAGACTTTTGACCAAGTCCTACGGAAATCGCGTACTTTTCAGGATAAAAAGTACCCTATGTGTTAATCCAAGGTATTAGCTACCTACATACCAAATATCATAAAAATTTACCCAGCATTTGAGCGTGAAGAGGTAACAAACATACACCCAACTTTCGCCTTTATAATAGTAGTAGGAAGTACGATGAGAAAATGAGTTTGTTTGTTATTCCTTCACGGCTTGACTAAGCAGCCGATCATTATGAAAATTTGTTTACATATTTTCAGGGGTACAAAGCCCAACATATGCAAATTTTTTCGCGGGCGAAGCCGCTAGTAAACCGTAGCAGTTAACGTGTTTTTCAGATAGCATAGGTACGGTGACGTTTGAGTTATTCCATTTCACGCATGTTTATTCGAAACAAAAAACCGCAAGTACAAAAAGAAATAGAAAAAGAGCGAAGAATATGCTACTACAAAAAAGTAGTAAATTCAAATTTGCATTATTAATGATATAAATGATACATTTATTTGTAATTCCCTGTAAATTCCCTTCAAATCCCGTCACCGTACCCATGCTATCTGAAAAACATTGTAGTAAGTATATATTTATAAAAATGTATCCATAGCCTGGTACCCATAACACAAGCAGGATAGTCTACCTTATTTTGGGGATCAGGCGCAGTGTGAATTGTATAAAATTCAAATATTTATAAAAGAAAGTCGTGTTAGTCGTGTGTTAGTTACACCATTTATAACTCAAGAATGGCTAAAGCGATTTGGCTGAAAATTGGTGGAGGTAGCTCAGAACCAGAAGAGGGACATAGGATACTTTTTATCCCGTTAGGTTAGGGTAGGGGAACTCTTAGGAGAACAAAGTTTTCCGGGTCAGCTAGTTTATTTATAAATAAAAGTCCTGTTACCTGCAATAATGATTCTCACAATTTTAGAAAGCTCTTCTTGATATTGTGTTGTACCAGACATTCCTGACATCCACTCTAGTAGTAAATGTAATGAAAACAAATGATCAGCCTTCTTTGAAGCCATGTTTAAACCAGATGCGATGACAATATATCTGTAAAGATAATGTTAACAAATTTCCAAAGTCAAAATTTATTTTTATTTGTGATTTTGATCCCAATGCCGGGGAAAAGCCACCCATTTACTAAAATTTTTGTTTTTCTAAGCTGGAACTTTCTAATCCATCTCAAGCACAAGCAATATCATGATAATAATAAAATTTACTAATATAAACTATGACATCAGAAAGTATAATTTAAAAATATCTTATTTACCATTAGTATAAGAAAATAATAATTAATAAATTGTGTAATAAATAAAATTTATTATACCGGTCTGTGCTTAACTTTGGTAGAGGTTTCTGTATACCACATCCTGCATAACAAACATCATCCACAGTAAACACTCCATCCTCATCTTCAGACCCTGTAATATAAAAAGGCTTATTTTAATACAACTATAAAAATAAAATAGTTCTATATTATTCACGTATGTAATGTGTTGGTTTTATATAGCAACTAGAGCACTCCACATCAATTTAAGGTTATAGATATATGAACAAAACATGTTATTCTATGGATCTCTGGAAGATTGCTGCATCCATCCTATGCACTATTATCTCCAGGAGCTTATAAGTGAAAAGGGAAACATAGAATGGATTCTATTATACTATCTGAAAATGAAACAAATGCTTACCTAATACAGCACAAACAACCCCAGTCACAACTCGGTGTACATCAATACAATCACCAATCAATTTGATCCTTTGCAATTCATCTTCTAGTACTAAACTATCTGTATCATGTACAAAGTGCGTCCTGTAAGGGAGTTTTAAAGGTAAAATCCTAACTAATAATCGTTACTAATATTATAAATGAGAAAGTAAGTTTGTTTGTTATTCCTTCACGGCTTGCTTGACTCAGCAGCCGATCATTATGAAAATTTGCATACATATTGTTAGGGGTACAGAGCCCAACATAGGCTATTTATCCCGTGAAAGTATGTGGTTCCAATGGGAAAATATTTTTTCTACTATAGAGGGCACTGTATAGGCCAACAGATGGGGCCACAAGTCGCGCTATGGGTTGTTTTGTTGTCAAACGAGATCTATGTCATAAAATTAACGCGAGCGAAGCCGCGGGGAAAAGCTATTATATTATAAATGAGAAAGTGAGTTTGTTATTCCTTCACGGCTTGACTAATCAGTCGATCATTATGAAAATTTGTACATATATTGTCAGGGGTACAGAGCCCAACATAGGCTACTTTTTATCCCGTAAAACTATGTCATTCCAATGGGAAAATCTTTTATCTACTATAAGTGGCGCTGCAATTCGCAATTACCAGCCAACAGATGGCGCCACAAGTCACATTATGGATTGTTTTGTTGTCACACGAGATCTTTATCATTCGTAATTACCGGCCAACACATGGCGCCAAAACTCGCGCTATGGGCTGTATTGTTCACAAACTAGATCTATGTCATATAATTAACCGCCACCGAAGCCACAAGGAAAAGCTATCATATATCCCAACTAATATTATAAATGAGAAAGTGAGTTTGTTTGTGATTCCTTCATGGCTTGACGTGAAGCTGCGGGTATCAGCTAGTTATAATAATAAGAAGCAACTTTATTTGTAACTAGCTGTGCCCGCGACTTCGTTCACATGGTTGTCGAATCGCGCTATGAATCATTTTCTCCGTTTTTACAACATTTTTCACTGATGCTTTGCTCCTATTGGTTGCAGCATAATGTTATATAGCTTGAAGCCTTCCTCGATAAATGAACTATCTAACACAAAAATAATTTTTCAATTCGAACCAGTAGTTCCTGAGATTAGCTCGTTCAACCAAACAAACTCTATAATAGTAAATAGATTTCATTTTTACTACAAGCTTTTAATTAACATTAGACCCTGACTATCATCCAAGACTAGAATATTGATCAATACAAATCAAACAAGTACGAATTACTAAAGAAAATAATATTAGAGAAATTGCAAAATGAGCAAGTAGAATTTAACAAAATAAAAAAATATATATTAAAATATAAAGTTTTGCACACCTGGTTGGTTGGGGTATAATTTCTAATTCATCAGACAACTCTTTTAGTATACTAGGTTTTAAATCCTGAAGCTTGAACAACGTTCCAATAAGCACACACTTTGTATTCTTCTCACGGAGATCACACAACTTCAAAATCCTGTAGTTATTTGGCCATTTCTTCGCAATTACTGGGGCTAGGATAGTCCTGAATGCATTTAATCTAGCAGAGTAAATATGGGCGTATTGTTTAGAAAAATCTCGAGATACTTTGTAAAACCTCTGCGAATAATCTGTGTATTCTGCACTATGTCTTTCCAAATCTACAGGACGAAAATCATCTTTGGAAGAACCTGGCTCCACTTTAAAAAGCATTATCCTTAGCAATCTGTTGTATTTTTCAGAAAATGACTTTAATTAAAAAATTGTACAATATACGTGAATGAAAAATTTAGAACCAAACCACTCCACTCACCACTTCAACTTTTCAGTAGTTTTCAGATTTCAGATTCAGCTTTTGGCCGTTGGCGCTCGCTCAACTCAATCAAAGTCAATGTCATTGTCATTATCAAAATATTCTTCTTCTTCTTTGCATTGTAGCAAATCAACACTCGAAAACACTGTAACATTATCTTTTTCTCTGTAGAAATCCATGAAGTCGGTTTCATTATAATATTCCTTCAAGTAGAAATCCATGACATTAATGTCGGACGGATACTGTGTTGTATCCAGTTTTACAAACCATAGACTTTTCTTTTTTGTTTCTTCGCCCAATTTTTTATAAGGGCAGGCAAAGAGGCTTTAAGGTGATCCGTTTCGGTCAGCGCGGGAAATTCAAATTTTTTGGGGTTTTTTACAAATTGCATCTCAATCATTGATAGAATTTTCGTAAAAATTTATTTGACGACAACAAATACAATATATCTACTGACTAAATAACAAATAAATTATAAATATTATCTTCTTATTATGAATGTCCACGATGCATCTTTTTCCCTATAAACGTGCATTATGCACATTCATGATGAGAAGAGCCAATATTTATAATTTATATGATAATATTCAGTAGATATTTTATATTTGTTGTCGTAAAATCAATTTTCACGAAAATTCTATCAATGATTGAGATGCAATTTGTGAAAAACCCCCAAAAAATTGAATTTCCCGCGCGGACCGAAACGGATCACCTTAAACCCCATACAGCCAAGTCGTAAGTAATAAATAAATACAGGAAAAAAAGAATACGTAAAAGGCATAAGCCAAGTCTTTGTAAGTATAAAACCATAGACTTAGAAAACGCGCTCTAAGTCTATGGTAGAAACCTACCATCAAGTTTCCCGGAAATGGAAACATTCTCGAAAAAGGAAAAACTCTAGTTGTATCCGGCAGTTCCGCCACCAAAGCGCGCATCTTTCAAAAATATAAACTTTCGTTCGAATCAAAAGGCGTAAAATGGCGGGAATACAAAAACTACGTCTTAACAATTTAAATATAAATATTAAAAATGCTCTTATTATTGGCGTTATTATAGCTAAAAACAGTCCTCGAACTTTTGGTTCAAAAAAGAAAAGTGGTGATTTAAGGGGAGTTACTAGTTTCACATTGAGAGATTCTAATGTGGATACTATCAATGTTGATGTTTGGGGCTCTGAATATTTTGCTATAACAATCTATGAAAGGTTTCTTGTAGGAGATGTGGGTACGTATGCATTGTTTCTAACTAAAACCATTATATGTGCGTACCTACAAGTATTTACATTATAATTATTTTTTTCAGTTGAAATTTCATCACCTAAAATATGCGTGAAAGCTGGAGACAACGAAATGTTTAGACCTCAGGTAAGGCCTGGTAAGGCGTATTCTTTGGATATTTTTCAAACTTAGAGCATTCACTTATAACTTCAATATGATGAAACTCTGAGGATGAAACAGAAATACATATTAGGTAGGTACCTATGTAGGTCCTTGCCTACCTAACTTACGTATGTTCTTGTAAAACTAAATTGGCCACTATCACCACTCTCGCCATAATTTCACAAGAATAAAACCTGAAAACCAGGATGCGAATCGGCTCTACATAGGAAGGAACTTGCCTATACAGGATATTTAGTTCTATTTTGCCTACCGGCCCAATCTATAAAGTTTAGATGTTTTAGGCATTTGTTTCAATCACGCAAAACTAATTAGTGGATTTGGGTGAAATCTGCTGCATTCATTCTATTGTGAATCTCTAGTTTCATATTTGATTCATTTCTAGGTCTCTTCCCCGTTCTACTTGTCAATAAACGAGGGTATGTCGGACATAACCACCCATAGCGGGGACACCTACAGCATGTACTTACCTCTACTACACGTGCCTACAAAGCCCTCTGCGGGATATTGTGGTGTGGCCGAAGTTCTTAAGTTATCTGGTAACTATTAAAAAAACATGTCAAAAATTAACACTTTGAACATTGCACTTCCGATTGATTTTGTACCGGGGCCCGATGAAATGTCAAAAACTATTCCACTGATACACTGTCGGCATTCTTTTGAGACACGATTGAGACACCATTGAGAGTCCATTGGTGCATTTGTGTTAGTAGAATTGGGCCGCCAGACTTATGTTCTGCATTATATGGTCAAAATCGTAAACTTCACTTGCACTTGAGTGTATACAAATAGGTAACTTACGTGTTAAATATAATTTCAGAGCAAACCAATACTTACGTTGATCTATTGGTGGTCGTGAAATCAGTTAGCGCTGTTAAAACAATTAAAACGAAAACTGGTAAGAGAACACTTTTGCTACTTACGATACGTCTACTACAAGACTTTTTTATTTTTCATTCTTATCCAGTTTTTATCTTTAAAAAAGATTAATTCATTTTTATTTAGCCAAACAAGTTGACTCCACCCCACCTGATGATGAGCAGTATAGTGAAGTCCAGTGGAGTTCTTTTACCTACCTATCTTTATTTTAGGGGCTGACATGACGATTCGCAGCGCTGAAATAATGGACAATACAACCCCTGCGTCAATTCTTATGGATATGTTCGATATCGACACTATACAAAGGCAAGTAACGTCTCAATGATAAAAAGTTTACTTCTCAAAAGTAGTAATGTATTTTGGCAGCAGTATCAACCATGGGCGAGGTATGAAGAGGTCTAGTCGAGAAAAAAATTTACACCAAGTGTGAAATTCGTAAAATCCAAAGCGGATAGTACCGCGCTCGTCCCTAACCAAACCAGCATCCATCGTCTGTAAGGCTGATTTTAGAGTTACAGCCGAAAATGTGTTAATTTCTAGGAAGCATTTTTGAATAACGCGTAGTGTTATCGGACGATTCATACATTTTGCTGTCAGCGTCGACACGGTCAGCGTGCAGTCAACGCGACTCCACCAGCCTTTTATTTTTATTTTTTATGTCATACAGCAGACAAACAAGCAAACGGGCCACCTGATGGAAAGCTGTCACCGCCGCCTATGAACATCAGTAACACCAGGGGCGCTACCAATGCGTTGTCAACCAAGGGGGTTGGATGAAAGGAAGGAGGAAGGGAAGGGAAAGAAGACGGGGGAAAGAGGATAGGGAAGGAGTTGGGCTTCCGGATCTCTCACTCACCGAACGAAACGCATTGCTGCTTCACGTCGATATTCTGTGAGAGGGTGGTACTTCCCCGGTCGAGCAAGCTCATTTCATAATAATTGCTCTACCACTCCAAAAGCCTAAAAAAAACGTACCTACTGACATAAGTCATTTAACTCTATTTTATAGGGCCGAAGAGTGGCGATGTCTAGAGAGCGTCCTGTTCATCGCTGACGCCCGTGTGTCGTGGCGTGGTCGTGGTATAAAGGTGCAAGTGTGTGCAAGAAGTGTCATCACCCACCAACCTTACACTGCCGATGCGGAGTCCTTACGGATGTATATAAGAAACCAGGAAAATACACGTCAGTCTTTTCCTCAACGCTATAAGTAAATATTTCTGGAAGAATTACACAACGCCATCTAGTTGCAATCTAAGCAAACTTTGACAGGCCCGGTGATCGAGTGGCTAACAATCGTCACTTTGTCCCAAGGGCCTTGAGTTCGAATTCTGCGCAAGGCAAACTGTTGTGTGCATGAACATGTCTGTGTACCTACCGTAAGTTCTTAGTTAAGTATATCGCATCAGTTTCCTTACATTGCCAGGTGGGGGAGAAGTAGCTGCTTGGGCGGCGTGGAGCGGGGAGCGAGTCTCAAGCGCTTCAGTGGTCCAAATCCGTGACAGAGTCGCCGCTGGCACGCCATTCTGTGCCTCCCTCCATGCTACGCTTACTCATTTAGATTTAGAAGATCTCATCAATACTCAGTAAGTAAAACAATAATTTGTTTCTAGCTGTGACAACGGCTTCGCACGCTCGACGGATAAATCGGGGTGAGCCGAAGGGTCAATGACATCTAGTGAAGTTTTGAGGAACTTAATTTTCATTATTTCGGGCAACTTTGTTCAAATGATTATAACTTTTTCTTGATATCCGATTAAAATGAAATAAAGCCTATATTTTTCTGCAAGTCAAGCTTTATCTTCTTGTGTAAACAGCATGTTCAGTAACTACGAAGATGTGCGCGTACAAACATGCAAACTATACTACTATTTATTGATGAGATCAAATTGATTTCTGAAAAAGTAGGAGCCGTTTTCTCTTTAGATTTTAATCGTCTATTCTCTTTTTTAACTTTTTAGAGAGGAGGAGTTACGAGTTCGTTTTGCTGACCATACTGGCGAGTTACATGCGCGACTACCAACAACCGCTTTAGAGGACAGTCTTGGTTATACTGTTGAGTATTATATTACACAATACCTATTTTACGTATTTCATAAATCGGATTCTTAAATGATGAATCGGAAAATCTTACAAAACTTGTTAACTAATCTCACAAGTAACTGATATTTTTCAGTACTTACCTATCATTTAAACTCAGACCTAAGCATTTTTATTCTAAATAAAAATGCAATTCTAAATAAATATTTTAATGTAGTATTCCGATCCTTTTTTTTTTGTTTAAAGTCAGGAAAATGCATTACTGCATGTCCCGCCACTTGGGGAAGCGACGGGGGTCTGTCGGGCTCGCCTCTCTAGCCAATGAGGGATACCGACTAAAAACCTGACTGTCTGCCACCTTCTCCTTCACGTGGCGGGGTCGCGGCCACTGGTGATACTTCCGCAACCCCGCCAGCAGTATTCCGATCCTAGCGACGCCAATTGGGTCACACAACTTATTTTTCGGACACTGTCGCGCGATCGGTGGACGAGGGCGGTATAATAATAATAATATGTAAATTCATACTAAAGCAGTGTCACAACTCAGTCGCGAGTCGTGATCGAATTGCTACATAAAAATACTATTTTTATTTATATTGTTATAGGTGGAGCAACTAAAGATGATGACGTCCGATGATAGGTCAGCAATTCGTTGGCGATTGCTATTAGAACAATGTTACGCGAAGGTTGCTGCCTCACCGCCACGTCTCCTAGTACTGACGCTGCGAAGAGCTTCACCTGCTGATCCAATACCTTTATATTAATTTAATTATTATTATAAAAAATTATAAAAGAAGATAACAAAAAAAAAATGTATGTAGGAAATTTTCTTGTAATTTTCCACTTTCTATGATAATAATTTAATTAAATTCATTTAATTAATTTAATAAAGAGTTGACAGAACATTATAGTATTATGTCTATCGATTTCTTTTTTATGGTTTTCAAATCAAATTGTGTAAGAGAAGACACTAATAGGTACCATCTTGCACGCAATATTTACAACTTGGCAACTTCATTGATCAAACATTACTTTGTACTATGTCACAGATTACTTATTAGTCACTGTGTTTTAAACTATTCGTTGATATTAATAAAACTATGGATAAACCTGAAAAAACCGAAGTTACATATGAATATAGTAGACGTAGACGTCAGTACGGTAAGCAGTTGTTATTCGAAGATCATGGTCCCGAACTGTGTGTAAGTATTCCTAGCAACCCTTCGCTATTCAAGAACTATATATTACGAAATCCTGTACACGTTGGAATACAAAATACGGGTACAATGTCTGAACATTGGGTAAACTCGGAAAGGTAAGTTGTCTATTTTTCTCTTTTGTCACCATAGCTTAACGTACAGTGAGCGCGTCCACTTCACATGCACACCTGCTACTGTTGACTTGATGATAATTAATGATCAAAACAAAACTATGAAATAAAAATGAATCATTTATTCCTAGAGTCCTGGAAATGCGGTGGGAATGTATTTTCCCAGCCGCACTGTGGTTTGAACGCAAGCCGTCGTGGGACAGTTTTTAGACTAATAAATAAAGTGAAATATAAAAATTAAAAAAAAAATACGCAAAATATGATGAAGGTACTTATTCAAAACTATTTTATTAAATAAAGATTAATGATAACTATTTCAGAGCTGAATATTCCTGTTCTGGTGTAAACCATATAGAAGGCGGTTGGCCTAAAGATATCAATATGTCTGATCCTGAAGCTATGCAAAGGTATAGACGCAAAATTGAGAAAGACGATGCTTATATTCATGCTATTATGCATTTAGGTCATGTGAGTATAGATACAGAACACAATATCTTATAAAAAACTCTATCTATCTATATTTTTTATTCCTCTTACTGTTTAAAAACTTTGGATGTATCAGTTTTTTTGATAAGTGTCTGTTAAATTACCAGTCAGATAAATTGTCCGAAAAATTGTACAAAAGCTGTCAATGTATTTGAAGTATAGGCTAACAGGAACTTATTGAAAAGGGGCTAATTAACATCAAGTCAATTTACACCAATGTCAAGAAGTTTCGGTTGTATGTGTTCTTTTTTGAAACAGAGCATGGAACATAATATACTCCAAAACAATGCAGTGGACATGTACGAAACTTACTATTCAGAACTACAGTCGATACCGCCGGTGGAACGTAGCAGTTGTCATACAGTGAACGTGTATAGAGAGCCATCAGCTCGAAGACCGGTGCGCGCCCTCTCGTGGCAGTCGGACGGAGGCGCGCGTCTAGCCACTGCACACGCTGATGTCGATCTTATGAGGAATAGTAGAGCACAACAAAATTCCTATATTTGGGACATTGGTATGTTTAAAATAAAAAACACATACGCTCTACACTCTCGCGAAGTTGAGCGAAATCGAGCGAGTGTAGATGAGCTCTTCATCTTTTCATTTTCTTTCTATTCTATATTCGTGCCAAAATTCACTTGGCGAGAATGTAGTGCCCATATTACATTATCCATCTTCAATATGACTTCAGTATTAAGTTAACCTGTCATTTCAGAAAATGCAAATTCACCTGAATTGACAATAAAGCCTCCTCAACCGTTATTAGACCTGCAGTATAATCCTCGCGATCAACATACCCTTGTAGGAGGAATGATGAATGGCCAGGTACTTTTAAATACTAAAATGTGGAGCTCCTCCAATTAGGCCCAGCAGTATTTTTTCAAAAATAACAGCCGCAGCGTTTTGTAGTCATCAATCAATTTGCTGTCAAAAGCCGACCGAATCGGGTACACCTTGCTTGAATGAATTTTGATGACGCCAGCAATCAACTGAGAACTACCTAACCTTAGAAAACCTTCCAACTAAGTTTTTCTGAAGTATATCATAGTACGAAATATCAAAGGCGAAAATAATCCTGCTTTGAAAATTGATGGTAACATTAAATCAACTGTTTCACCAGGTCGGATGGTGGGACATGCGTAAAGGAGGGGAACCAGTTGGAATATGTCCACCACACGTCGCACATAGAGACCTTGTGCGCAACGTTTTGTTTATCAACTCTAAAATTGGAGCGGAATTCTTCTCTTCATCCCCTGATGGTGTTGTAAAATGGTAAAAAGCTTAGAAGAATAAGTGGTTCTCTTTTTAGGGTTCCGTAGTAAACTACAAGGAACCCTTATAGTTTCGCCATGTCCGTCTGTCTGTCTGTCTGTCCGTCCGCGGTCTAGCGCCTAGACGCTTATTGCTAGAGAGTTGTAATTTGGTATGTATACACGTATTATCAATGCTAACAAAGTGCTGGAACAAAATTAAAAAAAAATTTTTTTTTTGGGGTGCGTGCGTCCCATACATGTAAAGTGGGAATGACATTTTTTTTTTCACGCCTACCCCATGTTTTGGAATATCGTTAGATAGGTCTCTTAAAAACATTGAGGGTGTGGGAAGATCATTTTCCTATACAATGATCCGTTTGCGAATTAATTAAATTTAACGTCAATTTTCGTTTTGCACGGTGGTCCCCCCCCCCTCTATCTCCGAAAGTCAAGTGTTTAGAAATTTGAAAAAAATCATGGTAGTAGTCCATATAGTGAATCTACAAGGAAAACTATAACGGTTAAGTAGGCACTACTAGTTACCGAGTAATAGCCGACGAACTTATGAAGTAAAATTTCTTAGACGAAAACGTACAAATGTCATAGAATATGGCATTGTACTAATCTGCAAGCAAGAAATTCTTAGCCATTACGGAACCCTACATTGTGCGTGGCCCGACACGTACTTGCCCGGTTTTTTTCTACTCAATTTGCCATACCTTAAAAGGTGCATGTAGATAAGTGCTATGTATTCGTGAATTTACAGATAAATTGTATCATTGTACATTTACACTAAAACTGTCAATTTACTTTACAAAATGGGCTAACTGAAATTTATCGTTAACCTTTGGATCGGCCTTAAAAACTTACTGCATATAAGTAATATATTAAAATGACATATAGGTGGGACTCGAGAAACATGAACGAGCCGACTGACTCGATGATCATCGATCTGGTAAAAACGCCCACTGATACAGCAAACATAGATAAAGCTATTGGATTATCAGCTTTAGAATATGAGCCCACGATACCGACCAGGTAAATTAACATTGCCTTATTTTGTCGCTGGCACTTAAGCTCGTATTTTACAATGATATATTTTTTTAAATCTACCAGCATTTCTGAATGACCATTGACGAGAAGAAAAAGAACTTTACCATCATCATAATTTATAATAATAAAAGCCCTGACTGACTACTCATCTTGTTTACGCTACAAAACATTATTTGCTTTGCTGTTCTATCGGGTTTCGGTTGTCTATGAACTTGTAACAATGATTATGATATTATTTACTATGTAATACAAAATTTTCAGATTTATGGTGGGAACAGAAACTGGACTTGTCATTGGAGGTAATCGTAAAGGGAAGAACCATCTAGAAAAACTTCCAACTAAGGTATAGAATATTAGATATAATCATGCATTACAGGCGACTCCTGTTAACCTATCTGACAGATAGGCTAATTAGAACTTATAAAGAAGTTGTGAAACCGGCCCCTTTTTTGCTAAAATGTTAATATCTAATTTCTTTACCAGTATGAGGCACATTTGGGACCGGTTTACGCCCTACAACGAAATCCGACGTTTGTTAAAAACTTTTTAACGGTTGGAGATTGGACTGCTCGGGTGTGGAGTGAAGATTGTCGGGAATCGGCTATTCTTTGGACTTGTTCACACAGAACCAAACTTACTGACGGCGCATGGAATCCGATTAGGTAAGTGTGTTTTACTGTTTTATAGTTGTTTCCTTAAGGGCGGGCGGAATGGGGCGGTGGTGTCGTGTACCGTGTACAGGAGCGTAACAAAAATCGTAATAATAATATTAAGAGGATTTTTGTCACTCGCCATAGTGTGCACTATCATAATAATGATATATCATACATATTTTCTATTTCTCGAAGACCGTTTGCCTATGAATGTTGTAACGTTCACATGCACATTGTTTGAGTATGCTTGACCGATGTTACTAGCGTTTCCGAGGTTAAGCACACTAAAACAATGTGCATGTGAACGTTACAACATTCATAGTCGAATGTTCTTCGTGAAATGGCATATCTGTAACATGATTCATTTCATCGTTTCTTAGATTCTCGGTGATGCTGGTGACACAATGGGACGGCTGCCTTTCATGTTGGGACTTACTGCGACGGCGCAGTGCGCCAACAGTCACTGCACAGATATGCGACGAGCCCCTAATAAAACTCCGACCACACGAAGGCGTAAGTATAATAAAGTGCATAAATCATTTTTGTATAAAGAATTTAAATTGTACAAACCATGACCACGAACCACGAAGAACGGCTGATTACAGAAGAAAGCAACATATCAAGTGAATGTGTTACCCTAATCAGTAATTTTCAGATATTTTACTGTCCATAGGGTCTACTCGTAGCATGTGGCAGTAGCAAAGGAACTGTGTATCTGGCTGAACTCTCTCCAAACCTCGGCACAGCAGATAAAAATGATAAACAACTATTAACAAACGTAAGGAAAACATATAATTTGTGAAGACTGTCATGATATGATAGAATGGCTTTTAAATAAATAAATTAAAAAAAACTGATAGCTTTTAGCGATAGCCTGTTGTACTTTTCCTACCACTATTGTTATTATTTTGGTACAATAAAGAATATTGTATTGTATAATTTGCAGATACTTGATCGTGAAAACAAACGGGAGCGTATTTTAGAAGCTCGAATGAGAGAGTTGCGCTTAAAAATGCGTCAAGACCGAGACGGTGGACAGCAGGCGGCTGAAAGTGACACACCTGCCAATGACAGAGACCTGGAAGAAGCCACTCTCGAATACAATCAGACTATAAGCGAGTTTCAAGCACAACAACCTCCGACATAGACAAAACAATAGCAATATGACTGCTGAAAATATACGTATAAAAAATATTTATCACCAAATTAAATTTGCAATTTAATAAAATCGTTTAATAGCTATTTATCACCAAATTCAATTTACATAAAGAAAAAAAAAATATCATGTATTTTGCAAGTAGATTTACAGGGAATTTGCACGTCAATATTTTTTATCCTACTAGTATAGCACTTCCGACGTGAATTAAATAGCCTATTGAGAAGTTGAGTGTAACTGTTCTGCAGATTAAATTCATTATATTATTATTTTTATATGCTGAATGACAAATAGACATCCCCATAATTATGTAACTGCTTTGATGGTCTACCTTCAAATAAATGTTAAATAAAGTCCGAATTGTTCTATTTTCGAGGATGTAACCGCGTACCGTGTATAATACTATCGTTTTGGAAAATTAGAAAAAAGAAAAACTTGTTAGAGAAATTTAATGCTAATATACTAAACTACATTATTTGGAAAAACACTCAGTCACTAAACTATAAATGCATATTGCACTTTGATGATTTCACTATAACTATTTCATAAAAGTCATTGATACACTAAAAGGTTTGATACGACCTTTTTTACGCTTCCTTGGATGCTAAGCCTCCTTTTCAAATGCAATGAAGTTCCAACGGTTTTCAATGTTCGCCCCTATTCCACTTGTGGATCGTTGGAACACATCAGTGTGTTTTTGTAACACGTGGTGGACGGTCGCTTGCGTCACGTGAGGAAACAACGCCCGAACGTACGACACGACGTAATCGAGACTCGCGCCTTGCGGATGCACCTGAGGGAAAATTTGATGGGTCAACATTCATATAACAAATAATTATGTTGTAACTATTGAAAACAAAAATGTACATACGTATTAATTAACAAAAAAGGTCGTAACTGATTTTCTTTCGTCATTTATACTCATAATATATTTATACGATTTCTTTATTTGGTGGCCTTTTTACTTGTAACCGAAATAGTGGTAGCTGAATCTTCGGTGGCCTTCTTGATCTGTATCCAAACTACCACCTTAATTAGCTTATAGTAATTTATTTTACAAATGTAATATACGCTTTATATGATGTTTTAATCTAGATGTTATCTATGTTTGATAATTATATGTTTATTGACAAAAAGTATTTATGTTTATCAGTAATCTAGTACACATAGTTCCTACAAGCTTCCTTAGTTTGGGACTAGATGGCGTTGTGATTCGTCAAAAAAACACAAGTTGGTAAATTGTTTGAATAACGACTATAGTACGCGCCAACAACGCGACTCACAGCTTAACAATTGAAAATCGATTTCTTTCTAAGTAATAAAGTGTCAGTTTCGAACTTCGTTAAACGTCAGCGCAAACCATATTGGCGACTAAAGGCCTGCGCACATTAGGGCGGGCCGCGTAACACCGCAACGCATAACAAAAATCCTCCTGAATCAGTTTTATACATTTTGTATGAGCTATCGCACACCTCAGGCGGGCCACACCGGGCCGCATCGCAACGCACTGGCGCATCGCTAGCCAGGCGTATTTTTGCGGCGATGTTATTTATGCGTTGCAATGCGGCCCGCCTCAGTGTGCGTTGGCAGACGCAACAAGTAGATGGTTGAACGAGTGCTGTTCGTGAATTACCAAACAGAAGCCGAATCTATGTTTAACAATATTTAATGTATCAAGAAGCTCAGAATATTTTTATATGTCATTCTAAAATATTGAAAAAAAAAATCTTTCATGTCCTAATAAATCTTTAAAAAGGGAGTGAAATTTACCATATACATTTCTCTTCTTTCAAATCTCGTGTACTCATATGCTACGTTTTCTTTTTCTTTTCTGCTTCATCTCTTCGTTAAACAGCACATTGAATAAAAAAAGCTCTTCGTCAGAACTATCCATCTTCTTAAATTGCCAAAACCTGACTGATTCAAAATATAACGTTGCGGTGCGGCCCGATGCGCCTGCTATGTGCTTTGGCGCAATTTTGCAATGCGATGCGTTGAGGCCCGCCGCGGCTATAGTTTGCGCGACCCTTAATATAACCACTATTTTCAATCAAACGTTATATAAAACCATTTAGTACCTGCAGAAATGCAGACATCACACCAATAAGTTTAGCTTCGCCGCATCCAGCTTCGACAGCCTCCTTCAGTTGAACTCTGGTGTCCATGTCGTCAGGCAACGGCGGCGGGGGAGGCGGTTTCACAATAGGCGACGGTAATGGCGGCTGTAAGATAAATTAAATAGTATTTATTAAATAATAATTAGAACAAACAAGAATAGCAAAATAAAAGCGAGGGGAAAATATTAGGCATACAAAACTAACATGAATAGAAACCGATACGTGACGTGAATTGACGACTGTCATCTATCAACTAACAAGTCGTGAACACAGCTTGAAGTCTTCTCAGAAATACGGAAGAGCTCGAGATTTTTAAACAAATCCAAATACAGATTTTTAAACAAATCCAAATACATCATGTTATTGTCGTTGCTTTACCTGTTCATTCAATATGACACTCGCAGTACGCTGTCGAACTTCATTTGCGGTTTCATTTCGAACTTAAAAAAGATAAAATATAACTTACTTTATTCTCCATGGCTCCTTGCAAGGCTTGCCGAGCGATAAACTGGGCCTTGAATTTCTCCATTTCCTTTTGGGCATCAGCTTTTATGACATCAACCTCGTTTTTATATGCCTCAAGTTGGAATTTCAAACTTTCATTTTCGAGCTATTAAAAATGAAATATTTCTATTAATAATTCTATATAAAAAGCCGCTGCCCGCGGTGTTCCCCGCGTTTAATTGTATGTACAGCAGCGCCATCTATATCAGACTTTTGACCAAATCCTATTGTCTGGTAATCATAAAAGAAGCAGTTTTTAGCCTAGCTTACTTTGGGACTAGTTGACGTTGTGTGAATTGTGTGCAATTTATTTGTTTTTTCAGACATTGATTGTACATTACTGCAAGTGAACAATTGTGAAATTACCTTCAATGGATTTTCATCGTTATTGCTCTCAACAGCTCTGTTACTGTAGCCATTATTGTACTCGCTCTCTTCATTAAAGAACTTCTCAAAAAACTCTTCCTTTAGCGTATTGAATTCCTGAAATTCAATATTGAACTAATTATTAAATATTCTATATTCTTTTTTCATAATCATTTAATTTCTATAAATAAATTAATAATGTAAAAACAGACGTACCCAATACAGCTGGCTTCTGGATCATCCGAAAAATTTTATTACATCAACTCTTAACTTACGTTCTTGAGAAAATTATTATCGATAATAAACATAAAATTACCTATAGTTTTTTAAATTTTAGATTTTCCCGTGCTTATAGACTTAATAATTGGTCATATTTCTCTAAAAAGAATATGACGTGTACCTGTGTCATTTTTTGCCATGTCTCAATATTCTTCCGCTGTGGTTTTGTAAAGTGATCCCACACGCGTTGGTGGGCCGCTGCTGTAAACACTTTCGCCACCTGTTCGACTGAGGTTCACAAATAATTATGTAAAGCCCTTGCACATGGCCATTCGACCAAACATACCCTCGTACATTCGCTCCTCCTCAGTATTGCTGACAGTTACCAAGAAGCTTCCATGTCTACGTCTACCTAGCGTCGAGGCGACGCCCCCGTCGTGAATGTAGCGGCAGGCCCTCGCCAGTGAGACGTGTCCCGAGACACATGACAGTGTGTTGCCACACAGAGGAACCCAGCAATACTCTGACAAATCTCAACTTTCTCTTTTGGAAAATGATTCAAATTATATCAATCGTAATTTTTTTTAAATCTAGGTAAGAGGAAGTTTATTGGTCAGATTATTTTGCAACTTACATTACAATCCCCATTTTTCTGGATCAAAAGCCATTATTTGATAATATATAAAGAAGATCTGCTGAGTACACCGACGTATTGTCTGAGAGTTACTATAAAGTTTTTACCAGAGCAGAGAGACCATATTATAATATAGCAGAAGTTTGTATGAACCTTTCTAGTGTGATGTTATTATTTTCTTTCTATCAGGGCTGATTCTATATGAACTTTAATAAATAATTTAATTCAATATATTATTATTATGTAAAAAATGAATATATATAACGTTTTGTTTTTAAAAATAGAATAAGCCAAGACCATGTAAAGCACTTCTAAATTTGAGTAATATTTCATTTTATAAAATAAAAAATAACTCAAATGTAGAAGATTGATCAGTGTTTAACACATTTTGTTCCAATACCATTATATAATCAGCTTCGCCTGGGACTAGATTGTTTTCATCTTCAGAAAACACTTGACCATTTCTTACCTTTGAATGATTTCATATTGACTTTCTATAATACTAATTTGAGATTGTATTTCTTCTGCCTAAAAAGAATCAAGATTACTTACGTTGACTAATTATTCTCTCAATGCTATTTTTCACTCTATCTTTACATTCTTGCAACTCTTCTTCAGCTTGCATTTTTTCATTGAACAGCCTCCGGATATGTGAGTTAGTTGCTTGTATCATTGAATAGAACTGATTAGCATTCTTCTTAGAACAATCGCCTCTCTCCAGCCATGCAATAAGGGTCTGTTCAAAAGAATATAACAAATTGTAATTATTTATTCTATTTGTACTATTCTGTTGTTATCTTTCAAGATTTCCAAGACAACAACTATCCTATCTCTTTTTAAAACTATCTCTATAATACTCTTGATGTCATTATGATTAAATAGGAAAACCCGCGCAAACTCGTTTGCGTGCATCTCTATACTAATTATCATCTAAATCAATTCAATGGTTCAAGCGTCAAAAGATAACAGCCAGACAATAGTTACTTACGTAATTATATATCTATACTAATATTATAAAGAGGTTAAAGTTTGTGTATTTGTTAAATTGTAAGGGGTAATCTCGGGATCTACTGAACCGATTTTAAAAATTCTTTCACCAATAGAAAGCCACATTATAGCTGAGTGTCATAGGTTATATAAAAAACCAAAAAATAAAAAGGCTTTTATGTGATAGTCGGTTTTGCAAAGTAAATCGGAGAAAAAACGGTCGAATGAAAGCGTTTCTTACGAACGCCTGTACTAAAAATGGATTATTAACATTATGCCCAACGAAGTGGGCACGGGTCAGGTAGTGTATTATAAATTAGAAAAAATGTATGATCACATCAAAAACTTCACTTACAGGAAGTGTATTTGCAAAGTTGTCTTCATTCTTAATTTTTTCAACAAGCTGAACAATTGCGGCATTAGAGAATGGTTGAATTCGAACAGGTGATGGTGATCGCCGATTCGGGTATCCCATGTTACGATTTGCCAATTCCTGTTGTGCTGTCAGTTGTTGCATCTGCGCCTGTTGTGCACGCAAGGCTTGACGTTGACGTCGCTCGTACTCATTTTGATCGTCTCTACTCTAAATAATAAACAAAATCGTAAGAAACATTTTAACTTGAGATATAAATAAATTTAAACCCCAAAATACCCGTATGTACGAATAATTTTAACAATTTAAAAAAAAAACATTTCTTGTCGGATGCCTATGTCATACAAAGAACACACCCTCCCAGTTGCAGGTCTTTACAATCAGCGGTTTAGGCTGTGCATTGATTCTCAGTCAGTCATTCGGGACAAAGCATTTTATATATCTATATGTATATATAAAAATGAAACCCGTTTTCCGTTGTCACGACATAACATGAAAACGGCTTGACCGATTTGGCTGATTTTTTTTTTGTAGTTTTCTAATACTCTGTACAAGGTTCTTACGGAAAAAAATATTAAGAAAATCTCTCAGAAAGATTGAAAAAAAAACGAAACAGTACCCGGGCGAAGCCGGGCCGGGCAGCTAGTATAAAATAAAAATTGTTTAATTATTTTGTGATTCGAAAGACTTACCAAGGCATAATCAACATGCAACCAGCCTGACATTGCTTTCGAATCTGCATCTTCATCCTTATCATCTTTGTCTTTGCTGATCAATTTGATTCTATAACCAGACAGCTGCATAGCAGCGTCCACTGAATTTTCTCTATCAAACCGTATATGACAGAAGTCTTTTTTGGATAGCCTCAAAGTGTGTATCCAGCCATATGGCTCAAATATATCTCTGACTGTACTTTCTCTTATTTTTTCTGGAAGTCCACCAACAAAAATGGTTCGACAACCTAGTGGTTTGGCACGGCGTGGCGGTGCCGGTGTCCCTGGTGGCGGCGGTATTAGTTTGCAATTTTTTAGAGTTATTTCTTTCTTTTCTTGAACAGCTGATACATCACCACCACTCATACTTGGATACATGCTCATCATGGTAGAGTCCATCATCATGCCCCCCATCATTCCCATATCAATTGGTGTGCTCGCTGCAGGAATGGTCTGGGGTCCTATACCAGACATATCCATTGAAGACTGTTGCAAAAGTTCCATTCCAGATGCAGGCATCATTTCTATTCCACTAGATGGTAGCATACCTGCCCCTATCATGGCATTTGGCATCATCATATTTGGCATCATCATTCCGCCTGTCATCATCATGTTTCCTACAGTAGTAAACAAACATGGATAGAAAAACATAAGGGACTTTCAATAAATAAGAGTGTTGGTACAGAGATATAGTATTTTTTTTATTGTTGCTTTTGATTCGACATAACCTTCATATTTATAATATATTATTAAATTTTCCTACTGAAATCAGCGAGGTAAATTTTTTAATTCAAGAAAACAGTACTGCTTACTGTTCTGCAACACATTTGCTTATAGTATTAACTGATTGCAAATGCACTAAAAAAAAAAAGAAAAAAGTTTGTAAAACCTGAACTAGATTTGCACAGACAATAGAAGGCTGAAAAACATTGGAGGAGGCCTTTGCCAAAGGGAATACAGAAAAATATAACGAGTACCTGTTTCTGAAAAAGGGTAGGTATTAAAACAAAAATAAAAACAATATTTGGTCAAAAATATTTCCTTACCTTGTTGGTACATATTTGTCATCATCATTTGATTCATAACATTAGGCATTTCTCCAGCTTTTTGGCTGCCATCTAGACCCTTAATATCTCTTCGACGGCCAATATTCATCGGTGAACGGGATCTATCTCTTCTATTGACTGTGAAAAGCAACAATCAATAATATTTTGATTTATTTGAAATTTTGGTACACGGGTAGTTTCTAATTTTTTATATAGACACAGTGCCCCCAGGTCTAAAAGAAGCTAGGCTGAACCTGCTTGTGTTGGGTGCCAGACAATGGATTTTATCTTGTAAAATATATTCTTAAGCCATCACATAAATACTTGCTCCAAGAATCGAACCCGCGACCTCTGGTGCCGAAGGTAGGGTCATTAGTAGTCACTACCAACGCTTGGCTTTGCTTCGAACGACAATTTGTTGACTAAATTTTGACAAAAAAATGTAGTTATTATAATCACCTGACATCTTCAAGATTTCTAAGTTTAATGTTATACACAATACAACAAAATTTCACATTTCACTATTAGAATTTCACATTTCACTATTTGTAAATGTTCTATCTGAATGAGAAACAAAGAAAGAATACATTTTCATTTTGTTGAGGACATTGAAAGAAGAGTAAGTATCATAGGCGGGCGGATGACAATGACAGGCAAGCAGGAAGGCAGGTCAATGACAGTACAATGATGGTACAATGACATTTCAAGATGTGCCATAGTATACACCTTGTTCACAGTTATTTTACCTCTGACAGATATAAAAACAGGTTTAAAGGTCGAAACCAGGGGGAGCACACTTAGGGAGGGAACGCACAAGCAACTTTGTCTCTACGACTTAAGGCCTATCCGAAGAATTCTTATACTTGGTCCTAGGTGCCGGCACTGTTGTGTGCGGATAGGCCTTAAGTCGTAGAGACAAAGTTGCTCGTGCGTGCGTTCCCTCACTTAGTATAACCGTCAATTTTCATAGGCAACAGCGACATTTGAGTGATTGGTGGAAGAACTAAAATTTAAAAAAAAGTGGCGGCCATTTTGTACTCACTTATCGTCTGACGGGCCATTCGATAGCATTGACGTTATTTATTTTATTAGTTATTTATTTATTTGAGTTATTTATTTACATAAAATGTAAATAAAATACAAGTTGAATACTTAAATACTCAAAATTTGATGTATTCCGTCGGATGGGGGACTTCTTTGAGGCGCTAACAAAGAAATATATTCAAAAATTATAGGGAAGTGTATACATACTATGTATAGCTATCATGGATATAGTATAGACTCTGGATTCGGCAATCGCGAACACCCGAAAGGGACAACTTCATAGTACTTATGATACCAGTGTTACCAGCGACCAAATTTTACCCCAAATTTTTATAAAATTCGTTTTGGAATCTATTAATAGAATTAGTGTTTTCTGGATTTGCCTCCTTTTACAAAATATACCCTTTACAAGATACACAAGAAATAAAACTGACGGCAAATCAAAATATTTTACTTAATAGTACGAAAGGCGGCATCAATATATTTTTTTAAAGATTATCAGTTTACAGTATTCTACACATAAGAGACAGTTTATAACATGGACTTGACTGAGCAACTTGTCACTACCTGGTTCACTGATTAACACAGAGATCGGCCATAAAGTGAAAAGACGGGGAAAAGTCCAAACTTTTTCCGCCTGATTGAATGAAAAAATGAAACAAATTACTCTTACTTCCAGTTTTTATTGACCTAATAAAATTAATTTCGTGTACATATTACGGATATTGTCCACTTTATTGGTTAATGATTTAGTGGCATAGTGGATGCGTACATTTAAATTGTGTAATTGTGTAATTATTCTACTCTGTTTCGGAAACAAAAGCAAAACCACTGGTAGAAGAAATGACGAAAGAAAACTTACGGCCTCTTTGGCAAAAACATATCCGTCCGTACATTTTAAATGTTTTTTTTACATAAAACATAAAACTAGGTACATAATAATATAAACATTACGTACTATACGCGGAATGTAAATTTAAATGGTGCTATTAACTTGCGGTAGCATAAAATTAAATCTAAAATATAAAAAATCTGTGTTGACGATAAGAGCAGCATAATTAAATTTATTAACGTGAAGCTTAAAATTTTAATTAAAAAATATCCCATATTTAGGGTAATTTACCAATTTTTCAACTGGTATCCCTACGAATTCTATAACCTGGACAAATTGAAATGGCTGGGACAAGCCTGACTTTCAGTTTGAGGATAATAATTTGAACTTACTACTTAATTTGATTGGTTAATACACTTTTTACGGTGATTTTATATAACATTTTAACACATTATTTCTGTTCTATTATCACTTATTTATACACTACGGCTCTTATTCTGTTAATATTTTTACAAATCTGGAGATAATTTTAACTAAAAATCGTACTTACGTGTGAAAGGTTATGTTTGGTGATTTCACCTCCGTACGGCTTTTGCAGCTTAATATACAACACATCGCCATCATAAAAACAATTAGTCATAAACAACACTAACTACCACACTTAATTTCACCACTTAGATTATTGTTAATTACGTAAAATTGACAAAACAATTTCGAACACATTCGAACAGCTGATTTTTGTTGGGCTCGAACTCAGTTTGACAGCAGTTTGAGTCTAACCAAAAAGTGAAACTCTGATAAGGACAAAAGATATTGTTTTCGTCCTTTTCGTTCCTTACAGTTTTTGTATCTTGTGATCTCATTCGCACACGGTATTATTATTACCGTGACATCTCTATATTTTATCCTTACTCTAAGATAGCTATAGTTGAAATTTTAGTTCACCCACCAATCCCTGAGGTGGCAGCACCTTCCATAGATGCCGATTTCACCCCGGAGTTGCCACTCTATACCTACCATTATTACTATCCTCTTTGGTCGAAACGAACTTGCGCTGCGCGGCGTGGCGCTGCAGCGGAGCGGCGCGGCATAGGCTAACCGCACTTCAGCGGCACTGCATCGGAGCGGCGCGGCCCAATGATCTCGAACCTATCAATTTTTCGGTATTGCTACCGATATGGGATCGCTTCTACCGAAGTGTATTTCTGTTTTTTGGCGTTGATAATAATAATTTTCAATTAATCACATTTACCGTAACATGTATACGTAATAATAAACCTACCTACCTAAATAAAAACTTTTTTTCAATGTGTTTAGTACCAGGCACTCCCAACACGATACCGATCTCATTCTATTTATTGTTTTTCCTTGTTTGGTTCCAAAGAGTATATAATCACTACGTTTTATTTGGTTCATGTAATTTGGATATAATCATACAATTCAGAATATCCACTCACAAAATAAATTATTTTTTCTAGAAACTGACAAGCAAAAACGCCGCGTGGCTGCAGTTGTCTATACCGCACTTGCAGCGCGGAACGGAACGGAGCGGAGCGGCGCGGCAAAATATTCTTCGGAGGCAACTATGCCCGGCCGCGCCGCGCCGCTTCGTGCAGCGCAGCTCCGTGCAGCGCAAGTGCGTTTCGACCTTCGGTTTAAAGAATTTATTTACTCATAAGAACATATTTTTTACCTGATCTTTAAATACTCAAATTAGGTGTCTAGAAAAAAAAACTTATCTTGCGCGGACTCTAGGAATAATTCTGTTATGTGTGAGCGACAGAGTAGGTACTTTGTTACTAATATAGACGGACTGCTCGAGCAGTTAGCATTTCGATCAACATTCACGAACCGCTCTCGAAATTTGTTTTTTAAACCTGTTTTCACATCTGTCAGAGGTAAAATAACTGTGAACGTTCTATAGCTATGCAGTTTTTTTTCTTACGTTTGGCAATCAGAGTTCAGCATGGATGTGTTTGATTCACAGGTTTGACTACTTTTACTACATCCATGGCCTTTCAGACGAAGATTCCATTGTTATTGTGCCATCGGATGTGATTGTGTACGTAAATTTAAAGCAGCGTATTCATGCTATCTCGACTCAGTCATGGAATTTCGTCAGAAGTCCGATTGCCAAACGAAAGAAAAAAAAATCTAATCACGCACTCACGAACGAGCCCAAGTCTTGCTTGGCCCAAGTGGACTTCGTAGTTGGCGCCAAAATCCAGCACATGGGGAAGCACCTATTCTTCTTCATTACCGATCACATGCCGATTCTAGAGGAACTTCCACTTTCCTTCCTTCCACTTTCCTCGTGGATCCAGGCGACCTCTTGTTCTCGCTCGTGTAGTGCCAATGTAGTACTAGCATAAAACGTCAAATAGACATGAGGAAGTTATGTATTGCCTACAGTAAAAATAAAAAGAATAAGATGTAAGTAAACAAACCAATGCCGTGCCGTGGTGAGTTTCAGTATATAAAAAAGTACTCTGTGGTGGTGGTGGTGCTCACATTTTCATGAAATGAAGTTATGAAATTAAAAACATGTTTGTTTTAGCTGAAATGAAAGATGTAATTCGTGTCACACCTGAGTATTTTCATCAAAGTTTAACAGAGTCCATAACAACATTGCTCAACAGAAAACTAGCAAATAAGGTATGAAAAGTTAACTTTAATCCTCATTTCAGGATTTTTTTTAATATGTAAATTATTTCCACATAATAATATCTATTTTCTTACAGGTAGTGTTAAATGTAGGGTTATGTATAGCATTATTTGATATTACACATGTGGGTCACTCTTACATATTTCCTGGCGATGGATCATCACATACAGAGGTTAAATTCAGATATATTGTGTTTCGACCAGTAGTTGAAGAAATCCTTATAGGAAAAATACGAAGTTGTAGCAGAGAAGGTGTACATGGTAATGTATTACAGCTTTTCAGAATTCTTTTAATACACAAACAAAAATTAATACTACAAATTTTTTTTTTAGTGACATTAGGATTTTTTGATGACATATTGATACCAGTAAATGCCCTTCAACATCCATCTAGATTTGATGAAAATGATCAGGCGTGGGTTTGGGAGTACCCAAAGGAAGATGGTGAAAAACATGACTTATTCATGGACTCGGGTAAGAAACTATTTGGGATTCTATGATTCCGATTTTTGTATTAATCTGCCTGCTGTTGGAATGTCCAATTCTAATTCTTGCTTGTGAATCATTAAAATTTCGAAGATTACGACAATTTAATTTCATTTACTGGTAGAGCCGTTTCTTCCCAAAAGTGTGCATATCATTTTTAAAAAAACAGGACAAACATAACATATATTAGTAGAATGTAGTGTTTTCATAAGATTTTATTTTGAAAAAATTATGGTCATAATAAAACTCTTATTTTACAGGGGAATCAATAAGATTTAGAGTAACAAGTGAAGCTTTTGAAGAGAGCCTACCAACTGGACCTCCAGGCTCAGAATGTACTGTCAAAACTGTAGCACCATACAGGCTAGTTGGTGGAATTAATGAACCTGGATTAGGCCTTTTGACTTGGTGGGAATCCCCAGAGCAAGATGACAATGATGATGTTGATGGTGAACAAGAGAATGATGAATAAAATATTTAAAAAAAACATATTTTCATTGGACAAACAGCCAGTTTCTGAAACACATTTTAAGTATGGACTTAAAAAAGAGAAAAGAGATTGGTAGCTATGGAGCTACCCATCTCTTTTTTCTTCTTTAGTTTGACAGTGACAACTATACCTAATTTAATGTGTCACTAAGTGACGGAACGCACGAGCGACTTTGTCTCTACGACTTATTTGTCTCTTACATCAAGTCTATGGGTTAGTATCAAAGTGCGCGCACGAGCGACGCGTCACCCGGGAGACTTTTTTTGTCCGCGGGAGACATAATAAATTTCCAGAGTTGCCAACTTATAACGTAAAATTTTATAGAAAAAGCAGTGTTGCCAACTTGGTTTTTGAAAAAGGGCAGTCGGACGAGCGAAAAAGACCTAGATTTAACAAATTTTACCTTGGGCTAGAAACGTCTAAAAACTTAATACAAATAAAATGAGCGAAAGCAAGGGTTAAAAATTGTTTATTTGAAACGTACAAAAAGCGCAAAATGTAAAAAAAACGTTTATGCTTAGAAACAAACTTGGGGAATTCACCAGTAAAAAAGCGGAAGGAGTAGGTAGGGTTACCAATGTTACTATAGCAAAAGTATAATATACCCAATTAATGATCATAAAGTGTAAACTGACGAAATAAAACTACAAGGTGCGTCATGACTTTGTATGACGGTCCGAAGTTTTCGTATCGCATAAAAAGGGCTAGATTGCTCTTTTCGGGCTAAAGCATGAAAAAACGAGTGCACATACTATAAAAAAATCTAGCCCGAAAAGGGCTAAGGTGGATTTTGGCGCCATCTACTATAGCGTCCACTTGGGCTCGTGATTAAAAAATTAATTTCTGTATGTTTCATCGTTTGATTCATAGTATTGATTGACACAAGCATAACTTGAAGAATTTTCTGATTGCCAAAACGAAAAAAATAAAATAAGGGCTAAAGGTGGCAACACTGAGAAAAAGTTGTGTCGCTGTCGCTCTCGTGCGCGCACCCTGAACAAATTGCGGCAAGGAGACGGCGCCATAGACAAAAAAGTCGTAGAGACAAAGTTGCTCGTGTGTTCCCTCGCTAACTTTAAAAACATTGTATTTTAGATCCACTCTAGAAACTACTACCATTTCGGAAACAAAAGCAAAATGACCACTGGTAAAGGAAATGGCGAAAGAAAACCAGTTACGGCCTTTTGTCATTTTAATATATAATATATTAAAATGAATATATAAATATAGTTATAGATATGATATTTTTTTTATACCACTAAGGTGGCCGTGGTAGCTTATGGACGCTTGTATGGGGTATCACTCGCGCGTTTCCGACCTTGTAAAAAGTGGAGCTCTGGAGACCTTACTCACCGTATGAACAACATGGCCGAGAACAATGCTATTTGTCTACGAATGTATATAAAAAAGGACGGTAGTATGTGTAGCAGACTAGCAGTACCTAAAGAAGTAAAACACTGTAAATCATAGTATGCAACAACAATATCTTTATTATATATTTTTTTTACATTTTCTTTTTGCGCAAACAGAAAATATATTATAATCCAACAACTGGGATACCATAATTATGTACACAATATACATTAAATAGTATGTTATTACTATATTGTAATAGTATATTCTAAAAATCACTTCTTTGGAAATATAGATGATTTAAAATTTTATATTGATTACATGTATAAATAAAACAATTTACGATTAACAAAATAACAGCCATACCATCACAAAAGATGTTGAATGTATTAAAATTAGCTATGAACTAACAAATTATACTTATGAAAAATAATTAAATATACAAAAGGAACTGGAAATTGTTCAGATCGTACGAAGGATTATATCCTAACGTTAAATAAATGACTGTATTATTAAGTTTACTGCTATAATATTTAAATAAGTCACAGAAGGAAAGCAGACGAGGGCGCGGTTTTGGACGGGCAGGGCCGTACAGTCCGACACCCGCCCCGTACCGTCGTATGCGCAACCCCTTATGAGATCTGGCGACTAAAAAGTTCAGAATAGGCACCTTTGTATTTACTAATAATAATAACAATGATTTATGACATGCCTTATAATCAAAGTCGAGCCCGTTTAAAATGTCATTTTAAAAAATTTACAATATAAATTAATACTTAACAGTATGTATGTACGTCATTGTATCACATTCAGGAAAATAATTTGCAACATTTTCATTCCCAAAACCATTGGTCTTCATCAGCACCAAAAAGCTTTGTATCAATAAAAATTTAATCAAAGCTATTTATAGTTATCGATAGCAGCACCAAAATATAAATTATAATTTTCATATCTACTAGATATAATTTAGTCGTATTCTGCCACAAGTCGATATAAACATAATAAAATTGGCATCATATAAAACCAACAGAAAAGTTGGTTGGTATTAAATATTACAAATTTATTTGCAATTAAAAAACATCTTATACCACAGTATAAACAGTATACATAGAGAGCATACATTGTGATAAAATCCCAGTATAAAAGTCTAAAGATAAATAGATAGTTTGAATGGGAACATGTTGAAAAATTGGTAAGATTACATCTCTGTCTGAATAAAAATATTCCATTACTTATTTACGAAACGTCTCTCCTCTTCGCCTGTTTCTGGTTTGGACCTTAGCGAGAGAAAAGTATAAATCTGCTTTTCAGATAGTTTACTCTTGAATGAAATCTGAATTTTAATAGTTCTTTAAAATTCCAATTCAAAATTAACGGCGAATAAAAAAAAAACATTCGTGCTCTGGAAATGTATTATTTGTCCACCGTACTGATTGTTTAGTATTTAGACAGCGCTAGTGGGTATAGACTGTCAATCAATCAACCGGAGTTATTTTCAAAAGTAACCCTGCTATTTTAATAAACATAAATTTAATTGCAGAATATATATTGACATTTAATAAATAGTAATCAGCCCATACGTTTCTTACGATAGAATTCGAAAAGGATTGTCCGACCGAAGGTCTATTATTGGTCGAAGCGTCGAAGCCGATTAATCGGTTACTGTACCAAACTTCGGTATTGGCTTCAGCCGAAGGTTGTAGAAATAACCGATTAATCGACTATGGTTCCACCAAAAAATAGACCTTCAGTCGGACACTAAAAATAATAGTACATTTAATTGCAAAAAAATAATAATAGTGACCGTTAATAAATACTCATCAATCTATACGATTTTTAGTTTAATTCGACATGTGGTTGTAATAAAATTAGTTTCGAAGGTCTATTATTGGTCGAAGCCGATTAATCGGTTACTGTAACAACCTTCGTCGGTTTCAGCCGTACCAACCTTCGGCTACGGTTTCAACGGAAGGTAGTATCAATAAATAACCGATTAAGATGGTTGTTACTGCACAGCCCGCGAAATTAAAATTTTCTTGCGTTTTTATAAAGGTTAAACGGCCCGTGATAGCGCGAGCCGCGCCGTCCGTGAAGATCGGCCCGGCTTATTCCGTTCCGCAGCGGCCCGTGATTGCACGAACCAACTCGAGCCGCGCCGTCCGTGAAGATCGTCCCGGCTCCGTGCCACAGGCCTACTTGTATACAAGACGTTGCGGGCGGCGCGTGGATCACCAATGGATCACAATAACGCGAGCTGCCGCACCATCCGCGTGTCCGTTTCTCAAGATCAATTTTTACTAAAATATGCGTCGTCGCACGCTCTGTATCATCTGTTTAGACGGCGCGCATAAACACAGGCCGAGCCGACGGTGGCGCGCGCGCCTTTGATCCGTGTCAAAAAAGCGACAAGCGATGGATCGCGAGAACTTTGCCGAGCCGCGCCGAGCCAGGCTGTCTAAACGCGCACCTCGAGCAGGACCCGGCGGGCGCGTGCTATCACGGGTCGTTCAATCTTTCATTGCACATTCATAAGAATGCGATTCCCAAGTATAAACACAATATATCAACTTTTTTTTATTGCCACAAAGTTGGCAAACATGCATACGCACCCGCCTGATGGTAAGCATCACCGTAGCCTATAAAGACGCTTGCAATATCGGGGGTATCACTCACGCGTTGCCAGCCCTCCCAACTCCCCCAAGAGGAGCTCTGGAGACCTTACTCACCGTAGTATGAACACAACATCGCCGAGACCAATGCTATTTGGTTACGATCTATTCTTCTTCTTTAAATTCTTAAATTCACCGACAAGAGTGCGGCTCTTAAGCCACCCTTGTCGGTGTAGCAGCCTTCATTTTTCTCATTCCTGTCCAGCTCCTTCATCTACTGAATAATCATCCATCATAGAATTTGTAAATAGTAGTGTTTCCTTTTGTGACAAATACATTTTTTCTCCTATAAACTTAAATTTGGCAAATAAATTTGAATGCGCGGGCTGTGCGGTAGCAACGACCTTAATTGACTTCAGTTTCGGCCAAAAATAAACTTTCGGTCAGACACTAAATAAATAGTGATGTATCCTATATATTTTAAAATTATTTAACTAAGACCAACAACCAAATTCGTTTATAACCACTGATTTACTCACTGGTTTTATCCATTACTAGACAGTTGCATTTAATTTAAATTATTTCGTAATTCATTAAAAATTAGAATTTTTTGTAACACAATTCATTATCTAATCCAAATCCATTTGAACATTAGACTGAAGCCACACTGTGCTATTCGTCATCGAGACGTGCGTCTGACGTTGCTGCATTGGTCCACAATTTATGTTAGCCTTTTCCTTGTGACTACTTCATTGCATAAAATATTAGGAGAAATACACTGAGGACGGTTGAAGGTCGAACACGGTAATTTATAAGCATCTGCGCCCAACCCGCAGACGCGTTTCGTGTGTTCACGTTCATATAAACCAATGGTTCACAACCAGTTCTTCGCAGAATTCAAAAGATCCGCGTACGATTTTAAATATCGAGTCAAGTGTGAGCTAAAATGACACTTCTACAAAAAATATGTTTTCTACTAAAAATTAAAATGACAACTCAAATAACATTGTTATGCAAGTGACAAAGTTTTTGATTGTTTTATTTTCGAATTGTTTTACATTTTACTTGTACATCTTATTTATTGTGAACAACAAAGAAATCAAAGTGATCCTCGGCCAAGAAATGGTTAAGAATCACTGAATTAAACCAAACGGAATAGTGCCGAATTCGCCCCCCACTTGTCTTCTGTGTATTAAGTGAATCGTGTGGCTCCAGTTTAATACTTGTACTTTTTATACACTTTCAAATAAAAGAGCATTGCTATTTGTTATACTCATTTACTTGAAGGTGTATAACAAGGGCGAGTTGCTGAAATGGTGTGCGTTGTTCACGTGAGCTATAAGCCGTCCATCGAGCAAATGTCGTCCGTACTGCACCGCCTCTTGTTCGTCTTTAGCAAGTCCACAGCTGATCAGCCAGCGGACCAAACATGAACCGCGGAATACGTCGCGGTATACGCGCATACGCCATCTAGAAAGTATATTATATTGTATGAAAGTAAAGTTGGTTTGAACTTATAATAATAATACACTTGACATACATCGACTAACATTCATTTAAATCCAAAAAACCGTCATACTAAACACTGCGCGAATTGTTCGAAAATTTTCATCATCAATTTTCAAAGCCGCTGTCGTTTGGCCGCAAGCCCGCGACAGTGACTAAATTACCCCTCATTGGGAGACTTATGGTGATCCGTTTCGGTCCGCGCGGGAAATTCAATTTTTTTGGGGTTTTTCACAAATTGCATCTCAATCATTGATAGAATTTTCGTGAAAATTGATTTTACGACAACAAATATAAAATATCTACTGAATATTATCATATAAATTATAAATATTGGCTCTTCTCATCATGAATGTACATAATGTACGTTTATAAGGAAAAAGATGCATCGTGGACATTCATAATAGGAAGAGCTAATATTTATAATTTATTTGTTATTTAGTCAGTAGATATATTGTATTTGTTGTCGTCAAATCAATTTTCACGAAAATCTATCAATGATTGAGATGCAATTTGTAAAAAACCCCAAAAAATTTGAATTTCCCGCGCGGACCGAAACGGCTCACCTTAAGGTCGCTGTATACGTAACGTGTTTTTACACGGACGGGACGGGAAGTTAAATATAGTTCCATACAAAATGTGTGTGAATATGCATATGTCGCGGATACACGGACGGGACGGGAACGTGGCCGTTTCGAACAAAAAGTCACGTCCCCGTCCCGTCCGAGGTATTATCCCGTTGCGAATGCAGAGGCCTGTAAAACGCAAAAAAAAGGTTTACTTATGGTTTATTTTTATTATGAAATGGCGCATATATAATAAGCCAGTCACCGAATACAGTGTCTGGTTTCGGTTTAACCAAACATTACATCGCTGTATTAATTAAATCGCATTGGTAACACCCTGGTTTTACGGTGTTACTGATGTTCATAGGTACGGTAACTAAATGGTCAGCTTGCTTGTTTGCACGTCGTATGACATAAAAAAATACACTGCAACCGAGCAAAAAACAAAATTACAAATAGACAGCCGTCCATAAGGTAATAGGACGACATAGGGGAAGACATTTTTTAGGAGGACGGGACGTTTGCTTGCTCGCTGGGTTGGTTGGAGATTTCGAGTATAAGAACGCTGCTACAGATGTTCTATTTCACGAAAAGTATTTGGCTATGAATATTGTAACGTTCACATACACATTGTCTTTGTGTGAGTAACATGTAACATCGGAAACGCTCGTAAAATCCGTCACGCACAATAAAATAATATGCATGCACACGGCTTATAACATTCATATTCCCTTCGTGAAATAAAATATGTGTACCCATTCTTTACTATATTCCCTTAGTGGCCTTTTACGACACCCTTGGGAGAAGGGTTGGTGATAATCTAATCACGCCTATTGAATATTAAAATAATATATAAGGTCCTAATTTATTAATGAACTTTCTTTTAATACATGACTATAAAGGTTACATATGATCGGTTAAGCATGGAAATAATGGTCAAGTATTCAGTAAAAAAAATAGATTGTATTGTAAGTAGTTATAAAAAATTGCTTACTACATAAATTCATCCATATTCAACCATTTTGATATGTGAGACGCGTTGACGCGCCCTTCGCACCGCACCCCTAAACCTTTTTTTTTTCTACTGGCTGCCACAAGAGAGGCGCATTTTACCGAGTATTTCTAAATTTAATGCCTTTTTTTACTGAATACTAGACTATTATTTCCTTACTTAAACGACCATATGTAACCTATATAGTCATGTGTTAAAAGGAAGTTCATTAATAATTAGGACCTTATAGTTAAAATAAAAAAACTGAAATGAATAGCTTTTTACCTTGTATCCTTAGCAATAGCCTCCTTACATCGTTCTAAATGATGTGTAATGAATTGATCACAAACATGCTTTGTTTCGAAACTGAGATCTTCTATTTCCGGGAGGACCACTGTATCTGCTCCATGCCTAATAAAACAAGAAAAATACATTTCAAAACTCACTTGGTAAAAACTAAAAATCGAACCATCCATGTCGAAATTAGGAAATAAATACACAAATCAAACTAACAACACACTTCATTTAAAATAGGGCGTTAAAAATAAGCTTAATAGCTTTAAGAAAACTCGGAAATCATGGGATAACACAGGGTCACCACATCTTGGCTCAATGTTATAGATTTTTGTGAAAATAAACTGTGTTATATTTTTAAAACATAGCTGTTACCCGCGGCCCTGCCCGCGTGGTCAAGGGAAAATGTCAACTATTTTTCCCATGGTAATCTCCTTATCCCGTGGGGAAAAACCTTATATTATCCCCGTTAAAAAAATATGAAAAAATTATGTTATACTATTTTCCCGTGGGAATGAGATGTTTTTACGGGATTAAAAGTAGCCTATGTCCCCAATAAAAAAATAATATCAATCCGTTCATTACTTTCGACGTGAAGGGAGGACAAACAAACAAACACACTTTCACATTTATAATATTAGTATGGACTAGTGAAACCCGCGCAACTTCGTTTGCGTGTATCCCGCTTTCCAGTGGGAACTTCGGAAAATCTTTCTTATCGGACGCCTACGTCATACAAAGAACCCACCCTGCAAATACCTTAGGCTGTGCGTTGATCCTCAGTCAGGACAAAGCATTATATATATAGACTAGAGAAACCCGCGCAACTTGGTTTGCGTTTATCCCGCTTTCCCGTGGGAATTTAAAAAAATCCTTTCTTATCGGTTACATCACACACCCAAATTTCAGTTCTTTATGGTCAAGACAAAACATTTTCATATGCATACATGATTATTTTTCTATTTATATACTTCTCATTACAATCTTTGGAGTGGGCGTTTATGAAATAGGCTAGCCCGACCGGTGAAGTACCACCCTTTTACACAATATTGACGTGAAGCAGCAATGCGTTTCGTTCGGAGAGTGAAATACCCGAAATTCTTGTTTGCCACCTTTGTGGTATAAAAAAAATCTAACTCCTTCCTTATACTATTTCTCGCTACATATCCTGTCTTTTCCTGTTATAGGTCGGCAACGGGTCAGGGACTCTAGAATCTATGTGCTCCATAGTCGACGGTAATCACCTAATATCAAATGATCCATATTCCTGAGCTTGTTTTCCAACCACTTCCGTAAAAAAAATGTATAAGTATATGGGTATTTCAATACCTACAACCTCAGCCTACAACCATCCCTACAACAACACTACGAAATAATAGAGCGAGTCGACGTAATGATATTTCCTATAAGTGAGAAGGAGACAATATCAATTTTAACCATTGACCAATTTAACTTGACCCCTGTCAAATATTATAAAATTTAATATTTAATTAGGTACTTACTGTTTATTATCGATGAATATGATTCAGTCCGCTATATACCTACATAGTTAGAATTTTACCTGTGTTTCCGAGATCACAAACCGAATAAATAGTACGACGACCTACGACGATATTATGAAATCATTTTGTTTGATTATTCACAATTTATAAAAATATTACATGACAGATGACATACTTCACTTCACGAATGTGTCAAAAGAATTGTAATTGAAATCAAAAGCACTAAGGAGTATGAGTATTGATATCAAATCGAAGAAAATTACCCACAAAATACATATTTTTCAAGAATTTCAATAAAATAAGAATGACGTCTTCCATCAATTCTCTTAAACAATTTTTATGCAAAATTTGAAGTAGATTGGACCAAGGAATCAAGTTGTCCCATAGTAACTTTACCCCCCTTTTTTACCCCCTTAGAGTTCGAATTTCGAAAAATCCTTTCTTATCGGACGCCTACGTCATATAATAGGTCCACCTGCCAAGTTTCAGATTTTTACGATGAGCGGTTTAGGCTGTGCGTTGATTCTCAGTCAGTCAGTCAGGACAAAGCATTTTATATATATAGATTTGCAAACAACGTACCATTTCTTCTTGATGTATCGTACAGTTGGTATCAATATTTCCTCAGGGTCAAGTCCGAACAATATGAAAACTACTAATCCCTGTCCATAATTTGCTACAATATCCAAAAATTCAATTTCTATAAACACGCCGCTTTCATCCTTGAGCATCATACGCCAAGTTGTGTATGCTAAACCCTAGAAATACAATTAGTTTATTAAGAAAATGAATAAATAGATATTCTTGAACGAATCACACAACGCAATCCAGTGCCTAACTAAGCAAACCTTGTACTATGGGTACTAGATCGCTGATATAAGCGTAAATACTTTTTTTGTAAATAAATATAAACATAGAAAATATCCAAACCAAGAAAAACGTACGTGTTCATGCTCACACATGTTTGTGTCGAGCGGGATTCGAACCCGCGGCCCTTGGGATAAAGTAGCCATTGCTAGTCACTCGACTACCAGGCCTATATGATATGATAGAAAAATGATATAAAAGAAATACTTACAATAAACATGCCAAGACTGTATACAATGATGAGCACGGTGTGCTTGAGTAGTTGCCCGCCTCGGCCGCGGGTTTGCTCCGGGGGCAGCAGGCCCAATTGACTGGCAGCTCTTTCCAGCTCGTTGAGATAGCTGCACGCGTTGCCTGACGCCGTGCACCTGTGCTTCTGCGACGGAGGGCAAGCGCAGTCCCTGGAATATATAAATTATGTGTTATGAACTTTTGCGTGTATTTATGCACAGCAGCGCCATCTACTTTATAAAGCGCCATTGACTGTCAGACTTTTAACCAAATCCTACGGAAATCGCTTACTTTTCGGGATAAAAAGTACCCTATGTGTTAATCCAATGTATCAGCTATCTACACACCAAATATCATAAAAATTTATAATATGACATAGCCATTTTAGCGTGAAGGAGTAACTTTACATACTCACAAACTTCGCCTTTATAATATTAGTGTGATATGTTACAGTAAAATTGTAAAAACCTTAAATTTATAATTTATCTCGCGAGATTGCAAACTGTATATTGGGCAGATTTTTCTTTGGACATCATAGTGCGACAGTAGGTTCGTTAGGTTTACCATGTGACCCTGTTCTGAATTCTGTTTTCATCTAACTGACGTAACAAGACAAGACAGTCTTATTTAGGGGGCGGCACGCGCCAGGCTAGAAATAGGCTGTACGCGCACCTACCGCACGGCCACAACCCCACACCAAAAATACAGGGGCTTCGTCGACTTATTTTCAATAAATTGTAATCTAACGGTTTTTACAATGTTACGGTGACATATGACAGTCGATGTACAGTCAACTAATAAAAGAGATGACCAGGGTAGATAAATAAGAACAAAATATTTTAATACCAATAATGGAAGCATCGTTGTGTACTTTGTATTTTTATTACATAGTAAAATATCCACTCCACTTGGGGGGTTGGGAGGGTTGGCAACGCATGAGTGATACCCCCGGTATTGCAAGCGTCTATAGGCTACGGTGACGGCTTACCATCAGGCCGGCCGTATGCTTGTTTGCCACCTTTGCAGTATAAAACTATTGATAAATAATTCAATTAAATAGCTTCACGCAATATTTAAATAGCTTGAATCATATTAAATTTCCGGCCTCACTCGCCCCTTTCATTGGCATTTTGTAGTCTTAGAAATAGTGGATGTGCCTATGATGGTGAAAAGGGCAGGGGTCAACTGACTGTAGAAAGGCCACTGAGAATCCCATCTTACTGGCTGTACATCTTGCCAGTACTGTGTGAGAATTTGATTTGAATCGTTGACATGAAAAGAAGAAGATATATTCTTTTATATAAATGACATTATCCACTTACTTAGTATTTCCTATATCTTCTATGTCGTTAGAATTAATCGTGCCAATTTCACAATTAGGATCGTCTGAGCAGCAACCATTTGCATTTCTACTTGGCGACGGGGTTGCTGTTATGGTCCCATAGCATCCTGAAATATGATCACAATAAAAAAAGGTGCATCTACAAAATAATAAATCATTTATAATTTTAAAATTTAAAATCAGTCAAGGTTTAACTAAAACCTGTTTAGTCATTTTAACACATCATTTAATTTTCCTCAAGAATAACAGTGACAAAACAGGTGAACTAAACTAATTTTAAAAACAGGTAAATATAATTAGAATTGTTTAATATAATAAAACATTTATGTACCTTGCTCTTCTAAAGTGTGCATAATATAAAAAAAAATGATTATTTCAAGATGTTATTTAGTTAAATCTACAAATTCAAAAATCGACCATTTTCTATGGTTCTAAATACTCAGGAAAAGTAACTTTATTTACACAAAGTAAGATCAAAATCTATGACGACAAACATAGAGCAGGATTTTTCGAAATTTCCACATGATGGCAGGATAATTATGATACGTTACATTATTATATATTTCAAAATTTAATATGAATTACCTTTTACAAAGAGAAATAATTCAAATTAAAAAATATTTATTACATACCTTGATTAGAAAGTGATTGTGAATGAGATGTGGGTTCAATATTGTCAACCAAGCTTGTTGATTCGTCTGGTGGACTTGAACCTGAGACCTCAGCGGATAAGGATGCGAACTGTGCACTGCGCCGACGGAACCTCACATACACTATCAGGCTGCCAATTGTTACTGAAAATACGAGAAAATATTTAGGAAAGTGAAAATAATAATTGGATTAGTCCACAGAAATGTGACAGAAATGTGCAACTTTATCATTTACTAGCTTCCGCCCGCGGCTTCGCCCGCGTGGCCTAGTAACAATTAGCATATCTTTCTTCAGAAACAAATTCCGGTCCGGCACGGCCCGGTACGGTACCGTTTCCATCCGGTCCAATCAGGTCCGGTCGATCCGGTCCGGTCCGGTCCGGTCCGGTCGGTCCGGTCCTTATAAGGACCCTACATGACAAATTTGGCATCTCTAGACCCAGCGGTTTAGGCTATGCGTCTCTCAACTTCGTTTGCGTATATCTCGCTTTCCCGTAGGAATTTTGAAAAATCGTTTCTTAGTACGTCTCTAGACGTCGTAAGGAACCTACATGCCAAATTTGATATACCCTCGCAACTTCGTTTGCGTGTATCTCGGTTTCCCGTGGGAATTTTGAAATATCCTTTCTTAGTACACCCCTAGACGTCGCCGTCGTAAGGAACCTACAGTCCAAATTTGGAATCTCTAGACCCACCGGTTTGGGCTGTGCGTTGAAATATAGTTAAGTCAGTCAGGACTTTGAATTTTATATATATAGTCCGGTCCGATCAGGTCCAGTCGGTCCGGTCCGGTCCGATCGGTCCGGTCCTGATAAGGAACCTACATACCAATTAGCATAATTATATTTCTTCAGAAAAAAAAATCCGGCACGGTCCGGTACGGTGCGGTTCCTTCCGGACCAATCAGATCTGATCCGTTCCGGTCCGGTCCGGTCGGTCCGGACCTTATAAGGACCCTGCATGTCAAATTTGGCATCTCTGGACCCAGCGGTTTTGGCTGTGCGTACCCTCGCAACTTCGTTTGCGTATATCTCGCTTTCCCGTGGGAATTTTGAAAAATCCTTTCTTAGTACATCCCTAGACGTCGTAAGGAACCTACATGCCAAATTTGATATACCCTCGCAACTTCGTTTGCTTATATCTTGGTTTCCCGTAGGAATTTTGAAAAATCCTTTCTTTGTACACCCCTAGACGTCGTAAGGAACCTACAGTCCAAATTTGGAATCTCTAGACCCATTGGTTTGGGCTGTGCGTTGATATATAGTTAAGTCAGTCAGTCAGTCATGACTTTGAATTTTATCTATGAAAAAAAATCCGGTCCGGTCCGGTTCGATCTAGTCCGGCACGGCCCGGTACGGTCCTTCCAGACCGATCAGGTCTGATCCGTTCCGGTCCAGTCCGGTCCGTTCCGGTTCGGTCCGGTCCGTTCCGGTCCGGTAACCGGACCTTATAAGGACCCTACATGTCAAATTTGGCATCTTTAGACCCAGCGGTTTGGGCTGTGCGTCCCCTCGCAACTTCGAATGCGTATATCTCAGTTTCCCGTGGGAATTTTGAAAAATCCTTGCTTAGTACAAACGCGGACACAGCTGTGTATCCATTGAAGACGCAACTGAGAGAAAATATTACTGTTCGAAAGGGATAGAGATAATTAAGTCAATTTCGATGTAATTTCAAGTTATCCAAACTAATGATTCCTAATTCGGTCGTATAATAGGGATGAAAACGCCCCTAGTTGGCGCCACTTTGACAAGAGGTCCTATCATGTCAGTGTCATTTCAGAAAACACTCAAAAAATCATGAATTGCCGAAGCAACAATTTATTCTATTTAGCCTTTTTAGGGTTCAACAATAAATTTTAAAAACCATGTTTACTACATTCAAATTAGCAACGGACACCATTAACGATTTTTTTGTTTAATTAAGTATTTAATGGCTATAACAACATTATTGGTTCCTAAAAACTCTTCACTATAAAAAGTTTTCCACTACTTAACTTAATTTATATCAAACAGTTCGTATATCTTTAACTGTCGTTTGACTTTAAACTCTCCACTAGAAAATTATATGCACTCAACAAGAAAACTCAAACAGAACCATATAACTATGGTTCGATACAATCTTGACTTTTATTCGAACTCTTACTTAAATAAATACTTCATGGTTATCTCAGACAAAAAACAGAAAAAGTATATTATCTCGTAAAAAGTCAAAAATCTATATTCTGTCCTTTTTCCTGTCTAACTGACACCGGAGGATAATTTTAATACAAATTTAATAAAAAATATTGCTCAAAAAAATGCCCGCACGTCTCACCCTTGCTGAAAGAATACGCATTGTTGTTCTTAAAGAAATGGGCAGGCATATTGATGCCGAGATATCCCGGGAACTAAATGTGCACGTAAGTTTATCAAATTTTACTTCTAGTGTTTTTCTGTGTTTGTCTAAGTAAGTATATGTTTAGATGATGACACACGATGATGAGGACGTGTTACAACGGAGGCTGAAGATGCTGCCATGGTCGCTAGCCACTCACTGCACCCCTTATGACATCTTTGTGTATCTTGTAGTTTCTTTTTTCAATTGAGATTATACCTACTGAGTCATAATGCTTGTTACAGATTTCAATGCAGACAGTGCGTCGTCGCTTAAATGAAGGGGGCTGCAGCGACACATACCGGCCCGAAAAATATTACTCACCCAAGCGCATTCAATTTTGACTGGATCAAAAATATAGTCATATTTGTAGACGAAAAGACTTTCAAGTCGGTTATGGATGGTCGGAAAATATTATACAGGCGGAGAAACGAACGCTATGTAAAAGATTTTTCACTCTCCGTTTGAAAAACCCGGGGTCATATTAGAGGATGGAAACATGTGAGCTGGCAGCGAGTTCCACGTTGTTGAATTATTCGAAGACAAATTAGCAGATTGGCTGCTTTACCGAATGCGTATTGACTTAAAATATTGTAAAATAATTGAACACAATGTTGCACATAAAATAAAAATAATGTAAATAAAATAATAATGATAAATGATTGTTTTTATTTAGAATATGTTATGATAGTCGATAAAACGGTAACAAAGAAAATATCTGATATATAAATAAATAAATATATAGGGGACAAATCACACAGATTGAGCTAGCCCCAAAGTAAGTTCGAAACTTGTGTTATGGAATACTAACTCAACGATACCTACTATATTTTATAACAAATACATATATAGATAAACATCCGAGACTCGAGGCTAATCAGAAAAATATCGTTTTTCATCATGACCCGACCGGGATTCGAACCCGGGACCTCCTGGGTGGTAGTCCGGCGTGGTAACCATTACGCCACGGAGGTCGTAAAATATAAAACGATACATACTCTGATTGGACGTGAGTGGACGCCAATCAGAGGGCGTATTGCTGATCGTCACCGCGGACACGAGCTAAACGCGTTGGTTTGGCCGAGGCTTAACCGAATTTTCCCGATTCGAAAACCCGACGAAATTAAGTTAAATTACTCAGCCACTGGCTAGGATTCATAACTGTCAACGTCCAATGCGAGTCTCATTCCTGCATATATGACAGGAGAAAATGTGTATCATTAAGTATGTTGCCGTTTGTACATCCCTAGACGTCGTAAGGAACTTACATGCCAAATTTGGAATCTCTAGACCCAGCGGTTTGGGCTGTGCGTTGATATACCCTTGCAACTTCGTTTGCGTATATCTCAATTTCCCGTAGGAATTTTGAAAAATCCTTTCTTAGTACACCCTTAGACGTCGTAAGGAACCTACAGTCCAAATTTGGAATCTCTAGACCCATTGGTTTGGGCTGTGCGTTGATATATAGTTAAGTCAGTCAGTCAGTCAGTCAGGACTTTGAACTTTATCTATGAAAAAAAATCCGGTCCGGTCCGGTTCGATCCGGTCCGGCACAGCCTGGTACGGTACGGTTCCTTCCAGACCGATCAGGTCTGATCCGTTCCGGTCCGGTCCGATCCGGTCCGGTCGGTCTGGACCTTCTAAGGACCCTACATGTCAAATTTGGCATCTCTAGACCCAGCGGTTTGGGCTGTGCGTCCCCTCGCAACTTCGTATGCGTATATCTCGGTTTCCCGTAGGAATTTTGAAAAATCCTTTCTTAGTACATCCCTAGACGTCGTAAGAAACCTACATGTCAAATTTGGAATCTCTAGACCCAGCGGTTTGGGCTTTGCGTTGATATACCCTTGCAACTTTGTTTGCGTATATCTCGGTTTCCCGTAGGAATTTTGAAAAATCCTTTCTTAGTACACCCCTAGACGACGTAAGGAACCTACAGTCCAAATTTGGAGTCTCTAGACCCACCGGTTTGGGCTGTGCGTTGATATATATTTAAGTCAGTCAGGACTTTGAATTTTATATATATAGATTGTAGATTTAAGACTTGTTCATTCCACACCATTGTGTATAACATTCCGCGTATTCTTCTTATAAATTTTAATGTACTTATACCTACATTGTAACTAATGAGTGGAAAAAAAAGAAAAAAAAAAGGTACAAAATGACAAAAAAGGCCGTAACCGGTTTTCTTTCGCCATTTCTTTTTACCGGTTGCCATTTTGCTTGTGTCCGAAATGGTGGTAGTATATAACGTAGTTTATTTTTTTTATTTAAACAAGTTGTAAATGACAAGAAAAAGTGCCTGTGGAGGTCTAATTTCTGAAATAAACGATTTCATTTCATTTCATTTCATTTTCGCTGCGTGCGCAATCCGCACTTTTTAGTCAAATGTAGCTCAACCTTATGGTGACCACAAGGATATATTGTATGTATACCACTGCTATAGTTTGTACTAGAACCATTAATATCTTACCAACAAGACAGAACACGAGAACGCAGAGTCTTATTGCGTCACAGGCTTTGCTTCCCAGGTCCTCTGTGTGTTTAGTCAGCAGCAGTACTGCGACCATCACGCCTGGAGCGCCCCACGCCACGAAACCCAGAACTGGCCACAGCGTAACCACGAAGCATGGCCCGCGACTCTAAAATTAATAATTACATTAAGTCTATTTAAGGTAAGGGTATGTGTAGGGTAGGGGTAGAGTAGGGGTAGGTTAGTGGTAGGGTAGGGTAGTGCCTCTAAGGTGGAACAAAGTTCGCCGGGTGAGGTTTATTTGTCAAAAAAAAACTTTCAAAATCATACTGCCAATTTATCTGACAATAGGCTGACTGGAATGCCACAGCAAGTAGTGAAAAGGGTAGATAAATGTCAGCAGACGTTTCAATTATTATCATTTATTAGATCCAATAGGATAGAAAGTGACCATTTGAAAGTGTTTGCAATAGGCCTATTTGAATAAAAAAACTTTGATTACATATTTTGTATAAATTATAGTTAGCAATGAATGAGAGGGGACTCTTCTAATACAGGTTTATATGTTAATATTACCATGTAATAGTTGTCGTATTTGTTTAAATCTCACCTCCAACATAAGAATTCCAACAGAAAGCATGGCTGTCCACAGTAAGCACGAGTACATGCTGAATATACGGAGTGACTCCTGAAGAGTTGCATGCCACGACGGTTGATAGTTGGTTGTTGGGCCACCCCATAGTACGCTAATAGACAATAGAACCTGATAAAAGAAAAAAAAAGTTATTTCTTGAGACGCATAGCTATTTTGACAGAGCAATGTTTCGGTTCGTAGTAATCTAAGCTTATGTGCCAAAGGGATTCGATTCACGCACGGTGCAAACATGTGTTTGTCTCGAGTGTAGATGTTTTATGTATTACAAGCGCCCCGACCCGATATCCACGGGTTATAATACAGATCCCTAATTTTTTAAATAAATGTAGCTATGTCACCCGAGGATATCGTAGCTTCCCAACATTGAAGGAATTTTAATCGGTATTTAATTAAATTAATATTTAATTTTAATAAAAATCGGTCTAGTAGTTTGGAGTTTATTTGTTTCAAAAAATATAATACAAATCTTGCCTCTTTATAGTTTTTATAATGTAACTATTTATTTATATTTTAATGATTATTATACACAAAACTGATAAACTGAAATAATAGATGATAACAATGAGAATGAAATAAACAATAAAATGTAAAAAAAAAAAAAAATGTATTAGTATAGATAAGTGTATATTTACAATAACCCACAACTCAAGTCGATATCCAGTTTATTTGAGGAAAAGTGCCGCTGTGTGAATTTATTCTTATAATTTGCAAATAAATTACTGTTACTCCAAATGTTTGACAAAAATACTTACTTGAGATACAATCAAACACAGAGTCAATCTATGTGGCATCCGTTTGTATTTCTTGGTAACAACAAAAACTATTAGGACCCAAACAGCTGCAATAAGTGCCACAATCGACAAATCAAATCCAAACTTCCTTAATTGTTCTGCATAGTCTTTGTTAATGGATATAACATGCGCTGACAGGAACATCAGAGGCCCAGAGAGAAATGTGCACACTACCATGGAGGACGCCATCTGAAAATTTTAATTTGAATTATTATAAACATTGCTAGATTTTTACCGACAGATTTTTTTATGTCATAGCGCAGGCAAACAAGCAAGCGGGCTACATGATAGAAATTGATCATCACCGCCTATAAACATAAGTAATGAGGCGCTAACAATGCATTGCCTCCTCTCCCTATTTAAAAATTCAAATTAAAATATTTTATTGTAAAGAAAATGAGAAGGAAAAGTTGGACTTTCGGCTCTCTTACTAGCCGAACGAAATGCATTACTGCTTTACGTCGATATTCTGTTAGAGGGTGGTATTTTCCCGGTTCAGCTAACCCATTTCATAAATGCTCTACCAGTCCGTCCATCTCTCTAGATAGGCTAACTGGATCATATCAGGACTGGATTTTTGATACCATAGCTGTCATGCCATCGCCCTAGTTATAGTGATTATGTTGAAATTTCGTCAACTATTATATAATTGTACAAATATTACTGTACTCACTAGATCCATTTCCAATTGATACAGATTGGAGAAGACAAACACGGCCGGTGCTGTCGGTATAGTTCCATATAAGAACGCGTATGTTGATAGAGATAACGTCTCAGAGTCATTTGCGCCCGCGTTCAAAATACTCACAGATTCACGCATAATAACCGGTAGAATTATTCTGTAATATATATTATTATGAATTATTAATAATGTTAATAGTTAAAAGTTAGTCAAGATATATTGGAAAATTACTTGTATTATTTCTATTTTATGATTTATCATAGTTTGTCATTCAAAATATGACTGTTATATGTACAGTCAGGGGCAATAAATACGTTGGGACTTTAGTACCTTCACCACCTTGTAACTGTAACGCTGTTGACACATCCACTCAAAATACTTCAGTAATTAAAAAGGTGACAAGGTACTAAAATGCCAACATATTTATGCCACTGACTGTACATTTAATTATATCTTTAAACGTCTTATACAATGTACTCCTGTAAAAGGTGATTAAATGGTATCAAAATATAATCAAAGTATAAATTAAAATCGAAACTGTGTTTGAAAATAAAGAAAATAATATTTACAGGTTGTTCTATTCAAAGTCACCTTGTTTAAACCTAAAAATATGTTTAAATACAGGGTCACCGTGACCTTTGGATACACTCTTTTGTAGTTTCTACTACACAATATTAACATGTCAAATAACATATAATTTTATATGATTTCTCTATTTTACAAAATAATAATATATACTCACAATTTAACCATAATCAAAACGCTTGGCAGGACTAAAGCTGGACCACGGAGTCTATGTATTTGTCCCACCATACGCAAACCCAGTAAAAAGAGAGCAGAAGCAGAAAAAGATTGTCCAAACACCTGGAAAATTACAATGAATTATATTTACATAAAAGATGTTAAAATTATAATAATATAAAAATAATATTACAAGAAGTGATGCACTCTAAAACAGGAGATATAAAATTGAGCCTCTTTTTTCAATATCACATGATGGTGATGATACATTTGCTCTTTATTGGATGCAAATGTAAGCAAAAGGCATTGATGTATATGTCTGTACTTTATTTACTACCAGTACTACTACTACTTTATAACAAAGGCAAAAGGCGTAATTTTTAACCCTACTCTCGCTGTGACATCACGAGGTTGTTACATTTTTTTTTTGTTGTAAATACTGATTTTGAATATGAAACTATTTTTCTCAAACAGGGGTGACTCTAGAAGTTGTATTTTAATTTTTTTGTAGTGTTGACCATCCATACTAATATTATAAATGGGAAAGTGAGTGTGTCTGTTTGTTTGTCCGTCTTTCACGGCAAAACGGAGCGACAAATTGACGTGATTTTTAAGTGGAGATAGTTGGAGGGATGGAGAGTGACATAGGCTACTTTTTGTCTCTTTCTAACCCCCACTTCCCTAAAATAGGGGGTGGACGTTTGTATGGAGCATTCCGCAATATTCAAGGTGGAAAGCTAAAAATTGGTATGCAGACCATTTGTGACTAACAAAAAAATCGTGCATTATTTTTTTTCGAATTTAACGCGAGCGAAGCCGCGGGCAAAACCTAGTTGTTAATAAAAATAAGTTTATCTAATATGGAGCAAGTACGAGTAAGAATAGATAATTGTCAATTACCTCCAATAAACCTTCTATGTATACAGACAGTTGATGTTTAAATACAATATTTCCAATAATACCAAGTACAGTCATGACTAAAACAGGATTGAAAGCAATTCCTTTTATGATCTGTCGTAATAATTTCAACTTGCAAAAATCCTTTCTGTCACTTTCATTTATATTCGCCATTTGAGTGTTTTCTCTCTGTTTATTTATTTCCATTAATACAAATGCCACAGGGTTGAGAATAGCCAGTGAAATTGGAGCCATCAGATACAAGTATAATGCATATTCTGGGTGAGTTTTTTCATATACCGCATTTACTGTAAATAATAAAAAATTGTAAACAGCCACAACAGTACAAATGTAAAAAGCCATTCTAATTTTATATTTATGCAGATTAAGGAAATTCAAAACTTGTTCCAACATATTTTTAAGGTAAATTTCCTTGTCTTAAAGGAAATTGTTACTCATATCTAGTTATGACAAGGAAAAACAAATTTAATAATATTTATTAACTTTCCTTGTAAAACAAACATCAGGTAGCTACTTAACGTTTTTTTAATTGGGAAAAAATATAAATCAGATCTACTTACTTATTGGGTACCCTAAAGCAAAATCATTGCTTTGTGTGCAGAATATTGCAAATAAACCAGCTCGGCCCAAATTTACAGGTTTAGATACTAATATTGTAACAGTGATAACAGCAAAGAATATTAATCCTTTGGCCAATAATATTCCAAGTAAGAACATCCAGTTAACTGTAGTAAAGTCGAGACGAGCCAAGGAGAGGAAAATGAGAGATGGCAAGGCAAAGGTTCCCACAAATGTGGCGATTCCTTTGGACTCTGTAGCTGTGACAACATTAAGTCTGCCTGCTATGTACCTAAAAATAGATATTAAAATAGACACACATAAATAAATTAAAATATAGATATTATAAGTCTATGTCAAGCAGTAGACTTCTTGTGGCTAGAAGACAATGAGAGATAACTTACCCGCTGATTATTATAGTGAAACACTGAAAAAGTGCAGGATATAAATTATCCGAAGCAGCATCGCCAAGGTGTAATTTGGTTTCTGCGTCCATGATGTGATTAAACTTGTTTTGTTTTATATAAATAATGTTTACATTTTGTTATCAAAGTCTAGGGTAATCAATTGTTGTAGTATTCAATATTACACCACAAATGAAAACACATATCACCAATTACTGTGTAATTATTTAACGCATTTTGTTTAGTATTTTTAATTTACACTAAACTACTACGTTGCAAAAAGTAAAGGTTATATTATTGATTTTTTTGGCAAGGTAAAAATTACAATCATCAATGAATTGATTGAATGACTTTGATCATTTTTATTTGGTTGTCTGCCTGATAATGTGTCATTTCTGGTCTTATGTCATTTCCTATTTACTTTTTTTATTGGCAATCCGCCATTCAAGATATCACCTAGTATTCGTTTCATCTCCATTGCGTGTTGTTATATGTGAATGTTTCCTTACGAACAGAAAATCAATAGTTTTATATTTTTACTAGCAACACTTATTGTTAGGCGTTTCCGTTTCCGTCTAGGCAGGCAGCCATTATCGAGTTGTTCGTTCGCCGGGTCTGTGAAAGGTCGCAAGTGAATGAGAAATTTAGTTTAATATCAAATTCTCTCTTAATTGAGAGGTAAGTTTCAATTGTTTAGTTTTATGTACATTTTATTTAAATGATTCGTAATTATTTACGATATCAAAGCCCTTTTCCATTTCATTGTTCTAGATACCCACTCAAGCGTTTACCACCACGTAGTTTCTCCAAAGGATAAATACTGAGCCAAAGGATGCAGTACAACGGCTTCCATAATCAACACCCTATGTAAGCTTATCTTTTAATTTATTATAAACGGAATATCTAATTTATTGGTGTAAAAAAGAATTGTAACATTGTTAGACCCACTTGAGAAATCTCACAGCGGCCATTTTGTGAAATGTATGCTCTCAGCTGTTAATGGTTGCCACTTCCTCCATTAATTGTTTGCTAATACTGAGAGGTTTGTTACGTAATGAAAATATTGTTTTTAATCAGATGATGATTAGATTTTACGATAAATATTAGTGTCAGTATGTGAGTAGGTAGATCTTCGATTTTCTATGGGTGTTCCTTAAAGGAGAATGGAGAATCATGTTAGCACAACATGGCCTATATAGCTTAGTGTGGTAGATGCTGATCTACCTTTCCCCATCAAGGCAATAATACTAAATAATGTTAAAAATATACACTAAAAATATTTCTGTAAAATTATTTTATTGTATCATTTCAATACACATCAACCTATCTATATACTTTAATAATTGATTTTCTGGGAAAGCACTTCTTTGTCAAAATTACACTTAAATATACATATATGTATTTAATCCCTGCCCCGAGGCGATTGTCTGTCCATTGATTGATGTATGAAACAAAGAAAATGCAAAATATATATTTTTTACAAGGTCATATGAAACAGGGTAGTCATTGGTAACACACATCACCATTGGTACCAAATTGTTACTAGATTAAACTTATTTACCCTACTAAGCAACAATCAGCCAAGGTTTAACTTTTTCTGTCACTTTCGAACTTCACATAAATAATTAAGAATGACATGATTAAATGTTGTTCTTGGTTCATCTCGTTTGGGTAAAGTCTGAATTTATATTTTATTGATTTACCTTGGGCATGAATTATGAAGTTTGTGTACCTATATTATTTGATTTGGGAAAAGGTACCAATCACAAAATCAGATGCAAATTGACCGAAAATTTTTTTTTAAAAATCAGCTAAACATGTATTTTTTTATACTTATATTCTTCTTTTTTTTTAGCTTTAGACCTAGAACAGACCGGAATGAACAATTCGGTAAAATACCATTCTTCAATGGCCTCCATGACTTCGGAGGGCCTAAAAATTTTGGAGGACCAAGAAATAACAACATGGGCAATAAGAATAATTTCCGGCCCAGAAATGATTTTAATGGTATGAGAAATGATTTCCACAAGAATGAGAATGGCAACCAAAATGACTTTGGTGGACCCAAGGAATTTAGGCCTAGAAATTACAACAACCAAGCCCAAAAGAAGAATGATATGGATGGTGATAAACAAATGAATATGAGAGGCAACTTGCAGTACTTCAATGGTAAGAGTGATTTTGGTGGACCTAAACAGCAAAACTTCAACAATAAAAATAATTTTGGCCCTAAAACTTATAATAACCCTGGCCAGTCTCAACAAGGCCAAATCAATGGCCACCAGCAACCAAATAACTATATGCAAAAGAAAGTGTTCAATCCTAATGACCGTCAACAGTCTACTGAATTTAAAGGTCGTAAGTTACAAAGCCAGAAAGCCAAACATCCAGGTGACAGTTTGATCAAGCCTACTTGGGACTTGGCAAGCTTGGAACCAATCCAAAAGGACTTTTATAAGCCTCACCAAAATGTTGATGGCCGTACAGACGATGATGTGCAAAGGTTCAGGGCCACAAAGGAAATAACTGTCAGTGGCAACAATGTACCTCGTCCAAATCAAATGTTTGATGAAGGAAATTTCCCTGATCATATTATGGCCACCATTAAGGAACAGGGATGGTCAGAACCTACTGGCATTCAGGCTCAGGGATGGCCCATTGCTCTATCTGGCCGCGACATGGTTGGTATTGCTTCTACTGGTTCTGGGAAAACTCTTGCATACATGCTGCCAGCAGCTGTCCACATTGTACACCAACAACGTATTCAAAGGGGTGATGGTCCAGTGGCCTTAATTCTAGCACCAACCAGGGAATTGGCTCAGCAGATTCAATCAGTTGCACAAGCTTATAGTGCACGCGGTTGTATCCGAAACACATGCCTCTTTGGTGGCTCGCCAAAAGGACCTCAAGCAAGAGACTTGGAGCGTGGCGTTGAGATTGTAATTGCAACACCAGGACGCCTGATTGATTTCTTGGAACGCGGCACCACTAATCTTCGTCGATGCACTTATTTAGTTTTGGATGAAGCTGATAGAATGCTTGACATGGGCTTCGAACCTCAGATTCGTAAGATAATTGAACAGATTCGTCCTGACCGCCAAGTTTTGATGTGGTCTGCTACTTGGCCAAAAGAGATTCAGGCACTTGCTGAAGATTTTCTTAACGACTATATCAAAGTTAACATTGGATCATTGAACTTGTCTGCAAATAACAACATTAAACAAATTGTCGAGGTCTGTGAGGAGCATGAGAAAGAAGTTAAGCTTACTAATTTATTGAAGGAGATCGCATCAGAGAGAGACAATAAAGTTATTGTTTTTGTTGAAACTAAAAAGAAGGTTTGTATATTGTAATTATTTACTAACTAGTTACCCCTTTTCTTGGATTATCATATGTGTTTAATGTTTAATCTAGGTTATAAACTACCTGAGTATCAAATTTCAAGCAAATTTGGAAGTTATTTTTCCTTAAAACAGTAAAAATCTGGGCAAACTATTATAAGCATATTATTATTAATAAGTTTAATAACTATGAACATAACACTTAAAATCCTTGTCGATGTTTACAGGTGGATGATATTGCTCGCGCTGTACGCCGCAATGGGCACAAGGCCCTGGCAATCCACGGCGATAAGTCCCAACCAGAGCGCGACGCTGTTCTCACAGAGTTCAGAAATGGAGCCACCACCATCTTGATTGCAACTGACGTTGCTGCTCGCGGTCTTGACGTCGAGGATGTAAAGTTTGTCGTGAACTTTGACTATCCTAATTCCTCGGAAGACTATATTCACAGGATTGGTAAGTAATTCCTGTTAAAAAACGTTTCAGAAGTATTTTTTTGGAAATTCACATGTAAAAATAAATTATTTTAAAGCCATAAAAACCTTTTATAAAGTTACTTGTCGTTATTTTTAGGACGCACGGGCCGTTGCCAACAGTCGGGCACTGCTTACACTTTCTTCACATCGGGAGATGCTCGCCAGTCTCGTGCTTTGGTTGCTGTGCTCCGCGAGACGGGCCAGAACCCACCAAACAAATTGAATGACATGGCTCGAAACACCAATAACAATTCTGGTAAGTATACCCATTAAAAGCCAAATTACGTATACTTACACCAAATAAATAAGTTAGAAACAAACTTGTGTAGCATATCAAAATAAAGTGGTCATTAATAAACCGTTTCCCTTACAACAGGACGCAACCGCTGGCAACAACGCAAAGAAAACAATAACAGTGGCTCAAGTTCACCACGTCAACAAAATAACCAATGGAATAATAAAATGGCTTCGGCAATCACTGAGGAACCCCAAAATACCTACCAAAACCGCGTCATGAACCAACAACCACCGAGATTCAACAACCAGAACCAGAACAACCAAGGTTTCCGCCAGAACAACTTCCAAAAGCCGGTGCCGTTCCCAAGCCCCAATGTATTTGAATCTATGGGTAATTATCAGGGAGGTTACAACAATGGATACCAGAACAGCTACAACAACCAAAATGGATTTAATCAGCGCCCATACAACAGTAAGTGTTTTAAGAAAATTTATTTCTCATGATTTGTCGAACTCATTAAAAAAAAAAAAAAAATTTAGTTTCGATTATATTTTTGTTTTGAATTCTGTTATAAAGAAGCTATGTATGTCACAACATCCTTGCCACTCAAGCATTACACATTGGATGGTGTACTTGTCTTACAATACTACATAAGTCCAAAATCACTTTCTGTGGTGGCTCTCTTAGTTACTTTTAGATAGGTAAATAAAATGTTTATTTACAATGTTTACTTATTTAGGTACTATGTATTAACATTAAATTATGTGGATCTATTGAAAGGTAAGGCTTAAACTTACTCATACATTAACTAAGAGTACAAATTTCTGCACAGTGGGTATACCAAAATTTTTAAAGTTACAGTATGTGTGCACTGGAGCAATGCAAAAAAACTGTGGCTCAGCTGGTTCATTCATAAAGATATAAGTGAACTACTGATATTTTCTAACACTGTTTGCTAGCAACAACTGACTTGGCTAATCTTTTTTTTATGATGTTGATTATGTTTCTTTTTTTAGACAGTTCAACACATTATTATTTGTCTAAAGTTGCAGATTCCCGCAATGGCCAACAGTACAGGAATAATAATTCTAACGGCAATAAGACTGGTGGATCTGGCTCTTCGTATGGGTCACCTCCTCCTCATTTTGCTACGCCTCAACACTACCCACAGATGCATCCTCACCATCAGGAGATGCTTGGTAAGTTAATAAATAATAACTTATGTCTGAATGTCAATATGTCGAGTTTTAGTTCAGATTTTTTTTATTTTAAGAATAAGGTAACAGGCCAACAGATATAGTTTAATGCAATCGCCAAATCCTTACAATTCATATGTAATGAAATTGTAAGGATTTGGGCGATTGCAGCCATGCAACTCCATCTACAATAGAAAATATGCTTTTTATTTCAATTTCCCTTTGACCAAATATACTTTTTATTTAGAAAATAATTATGTACATTTTGTTTAGGCGGCAAGTTCTACGGCGGCGGCGTCGGCGGCGGCGGCCCCTGCGGCTACCAGGCGGCCGTGGGCGCCAGCGTGCCATACGCGCACATGGCGCCCGGCCCGCTGCTCTACGCAGCGCCCGTTCAACAATAATTCATTACTACACCACCTTCCATACGAAATTCGTTGCTGGCTAAGGGACGCTCGTTTTGGTAACGCTGCGTTCCGTTTCAAGTATTTTTTCTTGCTCTGATCATGACACGAAAATTTTTATAAATGGATATTTTTTTTCCAAATAGATTTGTTTATTGTGGTACTTACGAATTCGGAAATGTCCATCGTTCTATGAAGTCTGGTGATGATTAGTCTAATTTTTTTTTCTTATGATGAGCACTTGTTTTTATTAACAATTTTGATTAGAATTATTTCGTTGTAGATCTGAATGAAGACTTCTTACGTTGTTAAGTGTAAGGAGGGCAATATTCCTAGTAACATATTAGTATTTTTATGAATATGTTTCCGATCATAATTATATTGGACATGGAAATGATCACACTGCACTATAAAAAAATTGTGAATTCTCTTTCAGATCCATTTTAATAAACGAATAATGTGTGTTAGTTTTATAAGTTGATGTGGTCATTGTCGCGTCAAATTCGCGTTTCAATACAATAAGATACTATTGTTTCGTAATTGAGTGAAAATTGTGTAATTTGTCACGGGTGTAATAAATCCTGTGGTCTGGCGACTTGTTCAATTAAATTGGTAATATCTGCCGACGCAGCCGCGGTCGCGCAAAGGCGAGCCTGACCGGCACGACACATCAAACCCATTATTATCGTAATCGGTGGAACAGCAAGCGAGTTTGGACGTTCTGCTGTTAGCTTTTAATCATTATATTTGTTAGAGTAGTCGGTGTGGGTACCCTCTTGTGTAATCCCGGGTGCCTTTCGTTTTTCTTTAAATGTTCTGTATGATGTACGAAATGCACGAAACATATAGAAGATGTGTGAAATTAATATAGGGAGGGTTTCATATGACAGAAATGTTGTCTGAAATATTTTATATAAATTATTTTTATTGTTAATGATTGATCGTAACCAGTGGAAGAGTGGGACAACTTAGAGTTAGAGAAAATTATTAATACTTATAAACGCGTTGAATTAAAATGCTTTTTGATATACTTCATGATAACAATCTGTATTGCCAGATAAAATTGTGAATATTTTTCTTATGTAAAGTGATGTCAATGACATTTCAAGTCACTGATTTCAAGATTATTTTTTTATTGAAGATTAGATCTTGATATACTTGAATATTTATGTCTAAGGGTATTTAGTCTGGTCGACGTCTGCGGTGGACTTGACACAGGTGGACTATAAACATGTTCAAAACTGATTTCACCATACTCAAAAATGTAGAAAGTATGTAAATAACATGCATTTATCTTAGGGCGATTAGTATTTTGAGCGTGATAAATATAATCGAGCAACGGTTACTTTGTTTCTTAGCAAAATAAGTAATTCTTCATTTTTGTTTATCGATTATTTTTTATTTAAAGTGGTTTCAGATAATTCATCTACTTTCTTTGTACGTAAACGGGTTCTAAGGGCTAAGGATAGGGTGATATAGGTACAAATTATATCTATTGACAGAAGGTATTATCTAAACGCCCGTTACAGTCCAAAGATTTGGAAAAATCTGTGATATTTCATTAACTATAAAAAACCTGTCGTTGCGTTGGTCAATTGTTGATACATAAGTGCACATTCTTCGAGATGTGTTTTACTAGACAAAAATATATTTTTTGACTATTTGAAGGAATTTCATGAATGTTTGTGACTACAAAGCTCGCAAGTCGTTCACAGATATAATATAATAATAATAGGTGTAAGATTTAATAATTTATTGTTATTCAATTTAGTTTTCAGTTTACTGATAGGTGACGAAATTGAACCAGTTCAAAGGGACGTAAAGTTATTATCTATTTAGGTATCCCGTTAAATGGTACATCTCAAAGAAATGATGTAATAGAGCAACGGGCCTCAATCTGATATAAGGGGTGAAGAACGTGTTTGTGAATCTCGCATTTATTGTATCTCATCGAGATGCGAGATTTGCTTTGTTATTTATGTACATTATAAGAGAAAGACTGCCATGAAAGGGATGTGTATATGTGCATAAATTCATCTCTGAGATGTTTGCCCAAACCCCGGTCGCGCGACCAGATCCGCAGTCGAAGCGCGCTCGGTCGCGGGGCGGGCTAGAGGTAGTTTCGAGCGGTAGATCAGCGTGTGTCTTGTCGAGTATGGTCGCGGATAGCAGGTAGCTCCTGTATTATTGTGTACAAAGTACTGCACCCACCTCTGCTAAACAACTGTGATAATAACACTAAGTAGCGTAGCAGGCGATTTTATAGTTACGTCCAGGAGAAGGGATGACATCATATCTGACATACTGTATTGTGATAATGATATATCAAGGCGTGACCGCTTCGGTACGTTTTGGCTTAATGATTTCTCTAAACAAGACTGATTATTTCTTATTGATAAATATTTTATACATGTTCCACTTCGACTGAATGAATTAAGATGTCTGTATTTATATTGGTAGTATTCTTGTCTCATTGCTGTGTGTTTTCTCAAAAATTGAGTATTCACTATGTTGGATATGTGTCAAAACGCCTTTCTATGTGGTCACCAAATTGATAAATTTTATGTTCGTTTATATGTTAATACAATAATTTCTACTTTCCTTTATTGTGATGGAAAATGTTGTTGACAAATTATGTGGCAGCGCAAGTTTGAACACTACACTTAATATATTATTTTTGTTGTTACTTTGCAAAATTTTATTTAATACAATATCTCATAATTTCTTGCTTTACTTATAATAAGAGTTTATTTTCAAAAAACGCGAGTTCGTGAAAAATATACATAGATTTTTAAGTATGTGGCAATGCAGATCTTCATTGATTCTATTTCTATGAACGGCATAGTTTGTATTTATTCAATTTATAAAATGGAGAGAGGCTCCTTATAAAACTGTCCCAAAGGGAAGTCTTCTGAATGTTTCTGGGAAGTGCATTTCTTCTATGTAATACAGTATTAAATTCAGATTAATAAATGGATGTATAATTATTATTATTGGTTTTTATTTATCTATCTTCTGGTGGTGTCCATGACCTACACATAAATGATATTCAAGCACACACATTGTCATGGTCATTTCTTATTTTAACCCTTTTTAGAAATTAATTGATGAATGTTTGTTTACTCTCTCATGCAATGGATGGCTCATGGATGTTCTTGAAATTTGGTAGGTGTATAGATGGATTACACATAGTAAATATAGTTTTTATCTCAGATATCGGTCCTGGATCGGCAACAATTAGTTTTGATTAATATGAAGAGGGAATCATACACCGCCCACTGATCTCACATAGTTCAGTTATTGTGTTGTGAACATATTTTTAATTCGAGTGTGTCAGATCACTTAACTTCACCAACCCACAGTCCAGCTAAGTGTTGGAGTCTGAATCCATTCGATTGAAGGAGATACAGTACTTTTCCAACAGGCAAATGAATACTGATGATATATCCACACGAGGCAAGATTACCAGGGTAAGTATTTCGAAGAGAGAAGGGTTCAAATGTTCCATTTGAACAAATTAACAACTTCCAACACCAGAAATAAATATAATCTTGCCGTTCCGAGTTCCGAGCCTCGGACAAGCAAGACTAGTAATAGTTTTATAGGTATAATATAAAAATGTTCAACAAGGCGCCACAAACTTTTTGATTTGCCCCTGCATAAATTTAAGTCTACTATCAAAAGTAGCTTGATGAAAAAAGGTCAATATAAGGTAGAAGATTATTTTAAGGAGAAAAAATTGTGGTCACAGTAATTTGCTCCTCTGCCCTCTACTAAACTTATTTTGTAATGTAAGTTTAAAAAACTTTAAATATTGGCTTTCAAAAAAGGCTTGCGGCACTTCTCAAGAGACCATTTACGTCGAAGTGCTGGTAGGATTAAAAAAAATTGACGTGCAAAAGTATTTCCTGTAAATCTACTTGCAAAATAAATTATTTTATTTTATCAAAACTTGGCCATTACCTTTACAAGAATAAGAAAAAAACTGAAATAAACGCCATCTATGATTGTGTCTTTGCTGCAAAGTAACAAAAATTTCCAAGTTTGCTAATATTATTTTCTTGCTGATTTCTTATTTTGGCATTCAATGCTTTCAAGTTACTGATCATTTCACTAGATGGCGTAACGTCGTCTAATTTGCAGTTGTAGTGCTTGTCATCTGGGTTGAATGCCTGATAGTAATTCACAAAAAATTTGGTAAAATTAACAGTAAATACAATTGACCGTACATTGGTGTTAATGTTTATGTATTTCTAGTGGTTATGGAAGTGTTAGAAGGTCAATAAAATTGTTAATTATCTGTAATTCGTGAGTGCTAGAAAATTGGTAAAAACTAATAATATCGAGGTCATTTACAATGGCTGAAACTGTAACGGTATGTAATATTGTCTTGAAAATATAATACAATACACTATGTCTAAATTTTAAGTATATTTTATGCTATTGCATTGGCTAAAACAATAATATTAGCGTATTAGGCATTGCCACATAACCAAACTTTCGCTACTGTACTAGGCGGCCTTGAATTTGGCTTGAATCTAATCTTGTCAAGTCAATGTCGTATGCGTATGTTTATCAATAATTTCGTCTAGATTGCTGGACTGTCGGAATTGAATATTGAGCTTATTATATTTATTTAAGGCTTTAATATGTTGTAAATGTACCTATTTATTCTTGTCAGTCGAAACGTAAGTATTTTTTAATTGATCTATGTAATAATTTTAGCCTACCTACATAATTAAATAAATAGTAAGCTCTCTGTCCATAAGGGAACGTCTCCACGAGCGAGAATTGCGAGAATAATATCGTCGTGTCTGCGTCGACCACGCGTCGACCTATTTCCAAAGAGTAATCACTACGTTTTAAGAGTCGGGACTTCATACAAGCTTTTTGACTTGTTTTTGACAGTCAATTCACGCTAAGATCTCGTGCCAACGTACCAACAACAGAGACACAAAAAAAAGTAATGCCAACATTCTACAAAAGCATACTAGAGATGTGGTACGTTACAGTCCAGAATGTATCGATATCGATAAAAAAAGCGTGGCGTGGGTACCTTGCAGACAGGTTTTCTTTAACATACAAAAGGAAAATAAAAATCTCTTTACTTAGTTTGGAAATATTGAGTATTATTCAAAATTCAAATACCTACCTAATAATTATAATTATTATTATACAATTTATATCATAACAAAAACGAATAAAGTTACGTTTACAATGTTAGAATTATTTTTTTGTCATTTTCTAATCTGGTATTCTAGGCGGAGTCTTCAGATGTTGTTAGCTGATCGATCGACACACGTTTTTGCACTGTTCTGTGAGCGAAGGCATTCATAATCTGAAATAATAAATAAATAGAGATTACGTTTGAGTACACACTAATTCAAAAGAGATGAGGGGTATTCAAGTGTTTCTGAAAGAAAACAGCTTATTGAAATGACGTTGATGTGGCTGATTAAATATCATAAATTCAAATTATTATAGTTTACCGCTTACCATGGCGGAGTATGGGGAATGCTTGCTCAAAACTCGGGGCAAGGGCAAGGGCAAAGGTCCCAATTTTAGGTAATATCTCAAAAACGGTACGTTATAGCAGAAAATGGTCTATGATGAAATGACAACTTATAAAATTCTCTATTCACTTTGATGATAATCATTTTTCCATATTCCCATCCGTTTTCGAACTACACGCTTTGGAACAGTGTTAAGGCAGTGTTAAGGCCTTGGAAGGGTGTTAAGGTAAAAACAGGACCCTATTACTAAGACTCCACGGTCCGCCCGTCTGTCTGTCGTCTGTCTGTATATCTAATGCCGTTTTATCAGCTCTAAAAATTAAATAAATATTTAAGGGGATGGGATAAATATTTAAGGGGATTCCCATATCCAGTGGGACACGCTCACGCGATAACGCTTATTCCTGAAACAAAACGAAAAAATACGGTAGGTACCTAACAATACACGCATTTCTTCTAAATCAATCAACACGTTGAATGAAGTCGCGACCGAAAGCTATACTAGTATAGTTTGGTGTGTTACACGGAAACTAATTTTACGTGACCGTAATTGTATATAAACAATATTGTGTAGTATAGTAGTAACTACTAACTGCCCGAACAAGTTTACTTGACAGTAATTGAGTTTAAATTGGCATAACTTGATAAACTGGCTCAATTTTGTTTAGTATCAGGGATAACCCTCCGTATTAAAGGGACAATTTGCCAAAATATATTTTAGGGATGAACAACGTATTGTAAAACGGCCTTCAGCCCAAACGTCTGAAATTAACAGATTCTCTGTCTCTTATATTATATTTTACATACTGTGTTTCAATGAAATGGCCTCGGACTTAAACAAATAATATGAGAATACCAAATGTCAAAAACTATTCAAGTGACACACTATCGACACTCTATTGGTGCATTTGTATTTAGCAAACTTGGGCCCCTGCAGTATGGTGATTTAAAAAAAATTCATGGTAGTCCTCTAGCTGAGTAACACTTCGTACTATAAACAAAAATATTTACAAATCTTCAATCGTCATCATAATAAAAAAAATACCCGAAATTTTACTCACAAATGAATAATGATTCACATGTAATGTGACTCTTGTATTTGTTCCACTATGTTCTCGTGAATCACAGAATGACTCTTTGGAACGGTTCATCAAGAAGTCTCTCTAACTACATATTATATATATCTGTACGTATCTATTGACAAAGTCTTTGCCAGTTTCTGAAACAGATTTTTATTGTTAATGATACATAAAATTGTAGCCGACAATGGTGCTAATTCTGTTGTACATATAACTAAATTAAACTAATTTTGACAGGACCAAAGGTGTTGTTGTCCTTCCTTGGTTTACAATTAGTGACAAGGATAGCAACACTTCTAGTCCTGTCAAAATTAGTTTAGTCTAGATAAATGTACAAGAGAATTAGCACCACTGTCAAACTATAGAATTATACAAGAGATAACTTGAGACGTAATGTGGAATTAAAACACGTTTCAGAAACTGGACGTAGTAATTATTTAGTTATTTGTTAGTTGTTTTCCTTTAGAATTAGGACATACATGGGACCCGATATTTTTTTAAAATGATCTAATGATGTAATGCCCAGACAACACGTAATAAGAAACGTACATTTTTAATGATCTTAGAAGTTGGAAATAAGGAAGACCGTGACCTGCTACTCCGTATTAAATTATTATTTACTAACTGTTACCAGCATCCGAACGCTTGGTTAAAGGAAAGTGTTAAAGAGTTGTCTATCTTTTTATTCCCATGGGAAACATTTTACCCCACGGGAAATAAAGTAGCTGATGCGACGACACAGACTATAAACCATGAAGGAGCTATAAACTATTACTTTCGACCTGAAAGAAGGACAAACAAACATACTTTCACATCGCAATAATATTATGAACTCGAAAGTTTGTATGGAAGGATGGATAGATGTATAATATTAGTTACTCTTTCATACAAAAACGGTTTGACAGATTTGGAATACAGGTAGTTTATTTATAACCTGATGTTATAAAATAAAAATGTTTTTAACCCGAATATCAATACAGATTGTAACAACAGGATTCCGAGGGTACAGCCGCGGAATCCTGTTGTTTATTTTAAAATTAATTTAAATTCCTCCCTAAAATATATTGGAAATAAATATGAACAGGTAATGTTAACATAATTTGTAACTATAAATAGACTCAAGTGAAAGTTCTAAACGTTTTTCTTATAAACTTTTGAACTATTGAAAGTTTTGAAGTTATTAACTATTTGTAAATTTGTACAGGTGTCAATAGTACACGGGCAGATGGCCACCAAGGGCGGCGGCAACTAGGTTAAGGCGTCATAGCAAGTAACCAGGTCGTGATTGCGGAACAAGGTAAGACCCACCGCCTACTATGGTAACGCGGCTCTAAAAAATGCGACACGAACACAGACAGAAATCTTTAAAGATACCGCACTTTTCACCAGTAGTTCCATCCATCCATATAAGAAAGATAAATATAAGAAAACATGAGGATTGACATAAAAGTTGAATATATTTTCGCCTTGTCTGTGTACAAACATTTTTCAGAGAGAGCAAACTAAAGTAACATGAATACTCTCAGCCAGTTTGAGACGTATTATAACTAAATTTCACCATTAAATCTCAAGCTATCTCTTTCTTCATTACGTCGACAATGATAGTTATAATTTAATGTCTTTAACTTTAACATTTTTATATGCAATTCACCGTTAATGCCGCTTTTACCACATGCTATTGAAGTCCTGAATAAGTTATTTGCCAAAATATAAGAAACGTCAAATCCACGCAAGCACTTCCACTGTCACTGTCAGATTAAATACTTGACGAATAAATTATTCAGGTGTGATAAAAAGTCCTGAACGTAGGTAACTGTGAAATAAGCTGCAATCTTATTGACAAATTGTAGTGGTTCGTAATACAGAAGACAGTAATTGAACTGGAATGTTTGGTGGGTTGGGAGTTAGTCTTAGGACGTTTTTTTCTTAGATACTGTTCTCTGTGCGGCATAACACAAACGTTTTGTGGTTTTTATACCTTTTATGTCAAGACGAGTTCACACTTTGGACACGCAAAAAGATACAATTGCAATCGTGTCATCATGCCTCTGTCATCTATTAAGAATAATGTCTGTGCCACGAACACTGATTCATACTGGTTGTTTGTGCAGCTGACTTTCTTCACCTGTTAATTGCGTGCATTATGGCGTAACAGTATGTTATGATTTTGTACTATGACAATGAGTGTTTTGCGTAAGTGCGCTTGGGAAAAATGTTATGTCGCATACTTGAAATATTTTTTATTTTAATCGATGTTTTCATTTTATCATCGTTCATTATTCAATCCAATATGTATTCATATAGATTATTGTAAAGTTTGTAAACTTAACGATTTGTTTAAACAGTAGTAATTTTTTTTATATAGAACTTTCATTTCGTGTGCTTCCCAATCCATGCTACAGATTAGGAATGTTCACTGCTTTCAGCCCATTTGGCTTACTTTCGAAAACTAACCCCGCTCGATCTGCATTCTATTGTTACGTTTAGGTATCATTGGCAGACTAACAGCAGCGCTAACTAATTGAATCACACAACGCCATCTAGTCCCAAACTAAGCAACTAAGGTACTTTGACTATTGTAATTGAAATCAGATTGTACACAAACCAAATATGTAGTAAAATAAGAGTACACGTTAATTTCAAATTTAAATTGTGGTTTTATTCAAGAGTAAGCTAACTGAACTGAAGACTATGAAATCTTAACCCAAAGAACCTTGACGGACTGCACTAGCGTGGCAGACCAGGCGGGTCCGTTAACGAACACGCAAGGTTGTCTAGAAATTGTTTCAAATTATGTAGGTACCAATTACCAACAAAAAGTAATACGTAGTTGCAAACAAAGGGATAACTGGTCTTCAGTGGTGAGTTACACAAAATGTTTTAAAGTTAATGACATGTTAAATTGTGTTTGTCACTGTCAAACTAAAGAGATAGGGCACAGCGGGTAATCCGCTTAAATCGGAGCAGCCTGTCTGGGGAAGGACTTTCCACCTTGCAGAAGATCGTAGCCAAATAAATAGCATTGGTCTCGGCCTCGGCCATGTTGTGTTCCTACGGTGAGTAAGGTCTCCAGAGCTCCACTTGGGGGGATTGTGATGTGAGGGTTGGCAACGTGTGAGTGATAGGTACCCCCGGTATTACAAGCGTCTAGATAGGCTACGGTGATGCTTACCATCAGGCGGGCCGTATGCTTATTTGCCACCCTTGTGCCATAAAAAAAAAGAAGGAAGGGATAGCTTGAGACTTAATGTGGAACTAAGTTTAAAATGCTTTTCTGCAACTAGCCGTTAGTCTTCTTGTTTTCGTATGCAATTGGTGTCACTTACGTTGCAGGTTAGATGGTGTTTTTGGGTTACCTCATGGTAACTGACTTGGCCTATTTGTCTTCTATCGACAAGTCGTAAAATGTGTAAAAAAGTATTTTAAAGGTACTCTTAATACGTACGACTACGGCATAATATTTTTTATAGTCAAAACCTGCCACCGGAAAATTACACGGTTGCTTATCACGAAAAACTATTCATTTCGGGTCTAATCGTCTAAAAACATGTGGTTTTTGTTTTGTGTAAAAAAAAAATTAATTCTAAATGTTAGATAATGATTACAGCTTATCACAAAAAAAAACTATATGTTCTAAAATAAAAAATAAAAATATAAACACTTAAAACATTGATGTAAAAAGTACCCTATTCCTCCTCACGATCTAGAAGTTCTCTTCTTCTTTAAATAAAATCTAATCTTCTCTAATGAAATCCCACAGCTTATAGATAACGATAATGTTATTAAACTATTGAGTGTGTACGCGTCAATAAAAGCAAGACATTCCCTTGCAATTGGCATGACCATGCCATCCGTGCAATTATCAATGACTAGCGAGAAAAGCTATAAATAGAAAAACATTTAATTCCCATACAATTGGTATGGGCGTTATACGTGTAATTATCAATGGGCAGTGAGAATAAAGGTCATAACATTGCCAACGTTGCGGAAATAGGCTCGGCATGAAGTGAAACTATGTAACCTTCGTTGGTGTGTTTGTAAACAACACAACGTGACTTAGCGTGAATGCCATCACGCTGTCTTATGCATTTAACTGTATCTGCGTATTGACTTTCGCCTTGGAACATGTTTATTTAAAGCTAGTTGGATTGGAAGATGTTTGTTTACTCAACCTTATGCAGTTTTCAGATATAATTGCGAACGCTACATCTATACTAATTTATAAAGATGTAAAGTTTGTTGTAGGGGGTAATCTCTGGATCTACTGAACCGATTGCAAATTCTTTTACAAATAAAAAGGCATGTTATTTGTGAGTATCGTAGGTTATTAATAGTTATTATATTAACCCGAATAAAACGCGCGCGAAGTTGCGGACAAAAGCTACTTAATAATAACAATGTAAATTCCCATTTTTTTAAGTCTCTATTTTAGAATTTTTGAAGCCGCTTTCGTAGATATTCTATTACTAGCTTTTCCACGCGGCTTCACTTGCGGTTAATTTTATGACATACATCTCGTTTGACAACAAAACAACCCATAGCGCGACTTGTGGCGCCATCTGTTGGCCGATAGCCCATCCCATACAGCGCCCTCTATAGTAGAAATAGTTATTTGTTATGCAAGGCTGCAAAGTTGTTTTTTGGCGCGAGTACTTATATTGAAACCGGAACTAGCGAAGGATTCTAGGGTTCAAATATAGAGAATTCAAATAAAAGAATTCCTGATCGTAGCGAGGGCAAACACAACTTTTCACCTCACTACAGCGAGGAAAATGCTAGGTGCAAGAAAAACGCAAATAATATATTAAATAAGTGTTTATTTTTTTTCATGCGGTGTCGTGCTGGCCAGTTCGATTATTCTAAAAATAAGGTTGGCGCACTGGCATGAAATAAGTATTAATGCATTTTCAGAGGACTGGCGCTGGCGGTATAAAAAATTATAGAATAGGTTCGAATTTTAAAAATTCTTTCCACGCTAGGGCACAAAATGCACTTTTGCGCTCAGATTTCGAATGACAAACAGAGTCTTTCCGAGCTTGTGAGGTGAAAATCATTTTTTTCCCATTGGAATGACATACTTTCAAGGGATAAAAAGCCTATGTTGGGCTCTGTACCCCTGACAATATATACAAAAAATAAATTAAAAGTAAAAAAAATATATTTAAAAACAAGCTTTTATTTAATTGCGCTAAAAAGAATAAAATAAACTTTTCTATTAAAAACTTTAACTATCAACTTATCACGTCATTACACAATTTATATGACATAAAAGCTCGTCGCGACATTTAATTACTAACATTTACTCGTACTACGAGTAAGTAGTAGTAGTTCGATAATTATGTTTCACCTCACAAGCTCGGAAAGAATCTGTTTGTCATTCGAAATCTGAGCGCAAAAGTGCATTTTGTGCCCTAGCGTGGAAAGTATTTTTAAAATTCGAACCTTTCATATAAATTGTGTAATGACGTGATAAGTTGATAGTTAAAGTTTTAAAACAAAAGTTTATTTTATTCTTTTTAGCGCAATTAAATAAAAGCTTGTTTTTAAATATATTTTTTTTACTTTTTAGTTATCACTGGACAGGTTTCGCAGTGCCATCTATTGTCGAGAGGCGGTACTAGTCTAATGAATTTATTTGTTACAACTAGCACCAGCAATTTGAATACCTATATAATTTCCTGATTTTACTACAGTCACCCTGCAACAAACTAAACGGGTTTATGTACCCATCAAAAATAACCGACCAAGGGCAAGTAGAACTCGCGCATGAGGGTTCCTTCCCATAATCATACTAGTCATACTATCATACTAATATTATAAATGAGAAAGTGAGTTTGTTTGTTTGTTATTCCTTCACGGCTTGACTAATCAGTTGATCATTATGAAAATTTGTATATATATTGTCAGGGGTACAGAGCCCAACATAGGCTTCCTTTTTACCCGTGAAAGTATGTCAATCCAAAGGGAAAATATTTTTCCTACTATAGTGGGCGCTGTATGGGATGCTATCGGCCAACAGATGGCACCACAAGTCGCGCTATGGGTTGTTTTGTTGTCAAACGAGATCTATGTCATAAAATTAACGCGAGCGAAGACACGAGGAAAAGCTAGTAATAGATAAAATACATTTTAATTCAAAACCGGTATAAAAAGAGCCATGTACCAATGTAAAATGTACCAAGGGTAGGGTCACATTATATTGGTTCTTTAAAGACGAAGAAGTAACTACAAATTTACGATTTTCAGATTTATTCCTGTACTTGTGCTACATCATCTTGCTTCTTGCCAAATTTCATGATTCTAGGACAACCGGAAGTACCCTATAGGTTTTTAGTCGGAACGGTTTTGTACGAAAAACGGAACACAAACGGCTGTATCGTAATTTTGTTATCATAATATTGTATTGTCATCTGATCTACAGTTTTAAGCAAAATTTCAGCTCAATCGGTCTTCGGGAAGTGGTTCAAATTTTCGTTCCAAGATTCCACCCTTACATACATACATACATACATACAGGTCAAGTTAAATAAAAGCTTTTAAAATTCATAATGATCGTTTGATTAGTCAAGCCGTGAAGGAATAACAAACAAACAAACAAACTCACTTTCTCATTTATAATATTAGTATGATTGTAAAACCACTATATATATTTGTAAGACTATTTTTATTCAAAACACAATTTATCGTTTACACAATAAAGCAATGTTGTTTGTTACATTGTAATACAGTTACATTAGTGTTACAGTAAACTTGTTTATTAAATGGCGTTTGTTATTTTCTTTTTAATACTTTGTGTAAAAAAAACAGAGCGGTCAGTCACCTGAGCCGAAATCGGTCAGGGATATTCTTAATACCAATACTTACGCAGTGGGAAATTCCCATCAAACTAAATAAAAAAGCCTGGCAAGTGCGTGTCGCGCTACGCACATTGTAGAGTTCCGTCTTTGCTAAGTTTTGCTCGTTTGCAGATGAGTATTAACAGTACAATATTCTATATTTATATTATTTATACGATTTCTAGAATACATTGTTTAATAACAATACAATGAATCTTATGCTAAATATACACCTAATAACGAGAAACAAGAAATGGTTATTCATATCCTATCTGTCGACAACATCACGTATCTGGATAGTTATAACCTTATTTATAGTATGGAATTATTAATTTTATTATAGTATAGTAAGTGTTTTGTTATTATTTCAGTGCAACATTTTGTCGATACGCCTCGATGTCATCACGTGTCGCAATGGCACGTGGCCGTGGCAACATTGTAGTTTACAAGTAAATTACCGTTTTGCAACATTCTGTTTTCTGCCAGGTCATAGTAAATTTTGTTTGTACGTTTTATACAAAAACAATGTGCTGTTTAAACGTTACATGAATTAAACGTGGAATTTGAATTTAAATGGCAAACAGGCACGTAGGTTATGCTTCTCCTAGAGCTATTTATTGTTATGCTGTCCTAACGATGAATCGATGTGATTGACGAAGGAGCTTGAAGGTGGTCCTGGTAAAAAAATATGAATCAGTCTATTTTCGTAATAAAAACAATCAAAATCTAGTCTCAATTTCAAGCGATAGCGCTTGTTTTCAGATAAGCAAGCAAGATAGTTTGCTCTTAAAAAATACAAAATGAGCGAGAGCGCTTGAGATAACTTTTAAGACAACTTTTACAAATCACTGTAGGTAATTTAACATGAACAATAACTTTTAATCGAAACATTTTAAAAGTAAATACAATAACTTAATTCCTTACTTCTAGTTTAAATGTGAAGAAACTGAAGAATAAAATTGTTTCATTGTTATACGATGATTCTTTATAGTTCGTGGAATGCTCGTGACTCTCTAGGTCCGGCTCAATCTTTTGTAGTTACTATTTGTTGCCTAACTATTTTTTTTTAAATCCACACAATTCACACAGCACCACGTAGTCCCAAAGTAAGCTAGGCATAACCTACTTGTGTTATGGGTACCAGTCAATGGATATAGTTGGTGTAATATGACTGAAAAATCAATGTAAACTACATTATTGTAAAGTATTTTCCTTATAGATCGAGATCGGTGTATCAAACAAACACTTTCTTTATTGCATAATAAATAACAAGTTTGGAATCAATACGATGGCATTGCAGAGGTTGTTTACAAAATAGAAAACTTACTTGTTTAATACAAAATAACAAAGTTGACGACACCTTTAACATTTGAGTTGAGTAATTAACGTGGCTTAAGCGATTTCTTACAGAGTTTTCGCTTTTACAAAATATTGCATGTGTCGTGTAAGTTGCGATATTGTTTAAAAACTTACAATGCACACACAAAAGAATTTGACATGTTTATGCTGTTTATTAAAAAAAATAGCTGATACTAATAATCTACCGGTGGGACCTTTTTGCTTGCTAATCTAAAGTATTTTAAACATTAATGTAGTAAGGCGTTGTGTATTAAGGTTCTTATTAATTAAATGGAAATAAATAATATTTGAACTTTGCCAAATTAACACATACTTTTACCATAACGAATGTACAACAACCGCATAGCGAACACGGTTTATGTGTTTATCTTCTATACTAATATTATAAAGAGGAAAGATTTAATTGTTTGTTTGAATTGAATAGGCTCCCAAACTACTGGACCATTTCAAAAATTCTTTCACCAGTAGTAAGCTACATCAGGGAGTGACATAGGCTATATAGCTTTTCCCGAAATTCAATGTCGTTCCCACGGGAACGGGTCCGGAACTTCACGCGGGCGAAGTCGCGGGCAAAAAGCTAGTAATACATATTATTATTACTAACGGACACTCGCATTTTCCTGCGTAATCCTGTTTTCCGTTCCCGGAATGATTATGAAGATAAAATTTATCCGATATCCTTCCTTATGACATAAATCATGTGTATACTGTGTATACCTTTCATCTGATTTAGTTGAGCAGTTTAATAGTCAATTGCAAGAACACATTTTAATCTTAATCGACTTTAAATCTCAGGCTATGTCTTTTATTTTTCTTTAGTTTGACAGACAGCCATTATTCATTCATTAACATTAAAATATTATTGTAAAACACACCGTAAGTCTCAAAAAGTAACAATAAACTAAAATAATCATTCGTTCACTTAAAAGTGAAGATAATTATATTATACCAGTAACTAACACAAAAATCATAATATTTATTACTTATAATAGTTTTTGTGGCACAGTTATAAAAGGGTCAATATTAGTGGGCGTCCAAAAAACATAATTAATAACCTAATTGTAATTAAAATGACAACAAACAAGAATGTGAAACTGTAACGCCGTCACCCAAAATAAATATTACAAAGTGAAAACTAAGTAGAGAGTGACATCCGAGCGCGGAATGCGAGCATTGCGCAACTTGTTTTGACGGCGAGCAGTTACTTCACCTCGGCGACTGTGCTCGTTTACCAACTAGTTACTGAATGGGGGACACTGTGTCGTTTTTGTTTGCAATAAACAAATGGTTATTTTTATTATTTGAAACTAACTGTGGCCGTGGATTCGTCCCCGTGGATTTCGGGTATATTAAATCCACGCGCATATTGTTAAAATTGACTGTCATTTTCTAATGAAAAGAGGAAAACAGATTACGTTTTTAACCGTAAATCGTAATATTGTGTCAATGTCATGTGTTGTTATATTGTAATCCATTTCCCATAGAAATCGTCATATTATTAGTATCCTATATTGCGATATTTACGAGTATTTGGTCAAAACAAGATTACTTTCGAAACGACTCTCGATTCGGGGCAGGCAAATGTTTTGCTTTCCGTTTGACGTTATAATTGTGTAACCTCTTTTGCTGTAAACAATCTGAGGTTACAACCATTTTATTTACGTCTCCAACGCAAGGCTCAAACGTTTCTTTGTGTATCGTCGGTTGTACTGTATAACTACGTACTGCCTATATAAAATGCAAGTTTTCATTTTGATCACACACAAGACGCGAGCGATAAGTTTTACTTTTTGGTTGTAGTTTTATCAGCTCAATTCTTTTAAGTAATGTTAAAATTAAGTTTCGAACTCACATACTGTCTTGCTCATACAAAATTTGAAGTGAGCTTTAAGGTCCTACTTGTAAAAAAAGTCACTAAAAACATTTGGAACAACGTGATAGTAAAAGGAACAATGCGCTTTAATTTTGGGATATAAAATTGTGGTCGCTGTTTAAATTCTGATTACCAGTCCTTTTTAGTACATGGCAGGAAAAAATATAACCGTTCGAAAGACTTTATAGGCCTATTTGAATAAAAAAAAAGTTTAAGCTAAACGTAGATACGCTGTTATGGCGTATCACTGATGTGTAAATAACAATTAGTAGTACCTCTCTGCAAATCAGCTTTCTTATGTTGTTTACGACTGTCTGGGGTACTTGGCCTCGCGTGACCAGCAATTCAAACATAACATTGTGCCGTTAAAAACTGTTGTGAAGAATACCCGCTTTTACGACTAATGCGGGATTCATACTAATTTTCCTGCTAACAATTTAGAATTTCGCAACGTCAACGATAGAATAAGTCAAAACACAATTTAGAAGTAAAATCGGCACACATTCTAACGGCTCTATCTCGTGTAAAGTGATGATGGAGACCACAGAGTGACGATAAACAGTAAAGCTGCCGTCCCGGGGGAAACAATTATATTGTTACCTAAATCTGTCGCTGCTTCTGCGAATGAATAATATCCCAATGTATGTAAAACTCAATCATAATAGTCAGTTTAAAATATTTAACCAGTACATTACTAGCCATTATGCTCGTGAGCAGCTGATTGGCCAGCGAGATCCGGCTTCGAGTCTGCGTCGTGTCGACAGCCTTGCTGGAGGCTGTGTTTTTGCAAAACAAACAACTATTGCAACATAGGCGGCTTGCTCTCTCTCGCAAGGCGGCTATTGCGAGAATAACTCGTTATAAATAAACAAGGTAACAAGTATCGCTCGCGTTCAAAGATGTCATGATACTTATAATTAGCAGCCTATAATCAGCATAACGGTTGAAATTTCCACGTAAAAAAATAAACATTTTGCAAGCAACTGTAATTATTGAATTGAAAATACATGAAGTCTATTTTAAGAATAATCGACATTATAATTAAATATGTATAGTAAAATTTATTTATGTAACTTCATTAACCACAAAACACGAGTATACCAATATAACAAGCGGCCTCTACCAGCCAGCCATTAAGTGCAGAAATTCGAAGCGTACATATCTTCTTAGTCACCGTTGTGTTTGATCATAGTGTGATTGTCATAGTACAGAAATCCCAATTAGATTTCTTTACAAAGTTATGTCGAAGAGATAAGACAGAGTATACTTTAGTGAAAGGACCTTGCAATGTATAACGGTAAACAAACGTCTCTACATTCGTCGCCGATTGCTTCACCCACTTCATAACAATCTTGACCTTATGACAGTTTTTGCGAACACCACTTCGCCTTTTGTATTCATTTGATTCAATAACTGTTTTGAAATACATAGATTTGTAGGCGGCATCTATAAATGTATTATTGTCAATACAGTGTTACGACTTTGTTGAACATACACAGTCCTTAATAATTAAAATTATTATGGAAATTGCATTCTATCATTTGAATATTATAAGACGGTTCTATCAGCGGTATACCGTTATTCCTGTTCCTGGAGTAATTTACTATCCTATATCCTATCTCAGGCCTCAAACCATTTCCATACCTACCTTTCATCTTCATCTGAATCAGATCTACCGACCGAGGGATTACATCCTTCTACTCTACGCTACTAATGATTTATGTTAGTCTCATGTCATGAATAAAAAATTAATCATGTATTTTTCGTATTATGAATCTAATTTATGGAATTATAAAGCTGTATTAATCAAATAACACAGTTCTGAAGTATCGATCCTGAAAAACAGCAGTGTCATGCATACGCCGCGCTGGCCTTCATAAATAAACAACCTTTGTTATGCCAATTTTGAAATATCATGCTGTTATTATATCTACTATAATAATGAGCGGCTTATGTTCTACGGGAAACCCTTGGATCTCCCCATGTCCTTGTCATTACTTATTTATGAAAAGTGGTTTCTACAAGTTATGATTTGTGCATTCTTTTTGTAAACTGTAAGATCCGAAAGCTGAACTTCTTTTTTCCTCCTTTTCCATATTTCAACCCATTCGTATCTCACCGACCACAGCATCTTTTAAACGCATCTTAGGTCGATTCTCCTGTGATTCTAGGCAGTTGACGTTGGGCATCGGTTGTATCATTGTTCCCGCAGCCACGCCCATCTAGGCGAATGAGGTGGCAGTCAGTCAGGTTTTTAGTCGGTATACCCCAAGTGGTCTAGAATCTAGATGGGGAGCCCGACATAACCCCGCCACTCCCCAAGCGGCGGAGAACGTAGTAATTCATTTTCCTGACTTAAAACAAAAAAAAAGGCAGTTGGCCTTACAAATTTATCAGGGATTTCTCTTAATATTCCTGCGCCACACCGTGCGGTTGTGGGTTGTCTCTTCGGTAGTATTTGCACACTCCACGTAATTTCCGACTGTCTCATCATTCCGGTCATTGCCAAAAAAAACTTGTTTACGTATCACTCGCTGTTGTAAAAACCGCATCTAACGATTATTTATAAACGGACATAAGTTTCGAGTTGCAACTAAAATTCATGAATCCAATTACAATAACATGTTTATATAACTCAGCTATACTATACGTACGGTTTATCCTCGCACTGTGGTTTTAGTCAAATTTAATTTCCTGTTTATATATGAACGTCTGATGTTTGAATTCTGTAAACAATTTGATGGAAAACAAAGCGTAATATATGGGACTCCTAAACAGAATGTCATAGTTGCTTTCCTGTATTTTGTCCGTAAACAGTGTGATACGCGAAATATTGAGAACGCAGTATTGTAATCGATAACCCAATAATTTTTATTGATTTAATTTGCATTTGTAATTGCTTGACGATAAGGTAGAACTTACGTTTATAAATAACGTACTTTGATGTAATGTTAATTCTTTGATGCAATGTAGAGTAATGTATTATGATATGACGTAATTGCGTAATATAGAGTGTATTATAACATAGAGCTGCATTTATAGTTCACGACAGACCTGTCTTCTCAAATTACGAGTTGCAGGCTGGCGCCGGCGCCCGCGCCGCCCGCCCTGCCGTGTCGCGCCGCGCCGCCGCCCCGGTGTCAAGTGGGCTAAGGTCACAGGCCACCGTTTTTCATTGCAATGCACCGATTTCAACGTGCTTTAAATAATGCATGTGATTTTATATAACACACATTTTTTTAATTTATTTAGTTCCATATAAAATACAAACTGATAGTATTATTTCGAGGGTTTAGTTCACTGTTTTATGATTTTCAGACTTTACTCTCCAATAATGAAATTGATAAAACAGACACTTAACAAAAATCTCTCTCTCTTATGTCGTTATTAAAAAGAATTGTTCATTATACATTGCATAAGTTGTTTGTCAGGGCATATGGTCACTTAAACTGGTTAATTAATAATACTGGTTTTTAATGTGGTATCCAGGAAACGCCTTAGTTTCAGTTTCATAAATTCTGAATAGTAATTTTTGCCCCAGAACCTCTGCCTAATAAAACGCAAGGGGAAGCAAATAAATTGGTGCGGAATTATTGTGAAACGTACTAGTATTGAATGCGATGCGGCTGCGCCACGTAACTGGGTCAGTGAGTAAACCTAACCGCCGTTTGCTGCGGGTTTACGACCACCACTTCCTGGCGCCTTCTATTGTACCTTGTAATAAAATACTTATCAGTCGTAACAATGTTTTAAAGATGCTGTGTTTCGCCTTCATTATTCGCATTTGAAAGACCATCTCACGGTTTTGAGTGACGGGCAACAAACATTTGTTTTTGGCTTGTGTCGATTTTGTAGATACAGATTTAATAAGAGACATTTGTTTTTACTATTCAAATAAGGCCTGCCTATTATGAAACTTGATTATTACTGCTGTTTTATTGAATAGTCATTTTTACTTTTAATTAATCTCTCATTCATATAATATAAATAAACAACTATAAATGATTCTTACACATTTCTTACATTTACAATTACTTAAACTTGTAATTCTATTGTTGAGATGAAATTGTTTAGTATAATGTTGTTTAATATACAGTGGTTTTTAAGTTAATATAAATTGTTATAAAATAAAATATAATTAGAATATTGCTGAATATCTAATCCTAATGGCTGTTCCCAAATATTTACCAAATTCTTGTCTATGTTGGGCAAACAGTGCTAATTGCGACATCAATCCGTAACAAATATTTAAACTAATGCTACATTCTTCAAACAAATCGTTCAGAACTTGGAAGCAATCAGCGTTTCCCGGTACGGATTGATTTTCTACGGAAAGGCGCAGGCGGTGTGCCCGCCATAGTGAAATGGCGGGCGGGCGCGGGCGGCGCGTCACGGCGCGCCTGCATGAATCATGCCGTATCTCGCGTCAGACGCACACGGAATGTGGGTCACCTGCTCGCGATGGTTTGTTTGGGTCCCCCGAATTAGAGTGTGTTAATAATACGACAACCTTTACGCTCGTCGACGGCCGATACTCTGAGATACTTCACTCAATCTATTTTTGACAACGGTTTTGAACGCATACCAACTCAATGCATTTTGAAATCTCTGTTGCGTCAATTCTAGTTAGACATTTTCCTAGTAATGTTTTCTTGGTAGCGCCACACCGATGCTATTTTCCTTGTAATGTAATAGTTATACATATAAACATATTAATTCAAAATGTATAATAATACCAACTATTCAACAAAAAAAATATGTACCATAAAAATAGAATATTATTACATCATTTTATTAGAGAAATCATTTTTTTTCAAGTGCTGTGACATGCAAATACAATAAATCGAATAATAATATGTCGGTCTGGGTGATATACTCGTAGGTATCTCTATCTCTAAGTAAATACAAATATAAAATAATTTTCAACGTTACCTATTTATTTGACAATTCTGAGAATTTATCAATCAATTTAGATAAACTTTTTTCAATTTGCTCATATACTAGGCTTAGTTAAAGCTATCCAGGAATTTTGCCTGCTAAGTGCGACCTAGGGGGCCACTCGGACACTAAAAAACTGATCCGTGTCCGAGTTTAGGTACTACTTTCAATTATAGTACCTATTTTTTGTTTTTTCAGGTTTGTGGTTTTAGTAAAATTTATACTCTGCCCCCTTTATTAATAAAAAAACCGGGAATTAACTAGAATCTGTTTTATCACGGGTATTCTTGAGCAGATTTAAATGTATGTCTAAATTTTTTTAGTTAGTTAAAGGGTGCGTATATAAAATGGTCTGAGATAATTATATTTTGGAATCAGTGCGATAAGGTTTTATTTATTTATTTAAACTTTATTGACCACAATATAAGGGTACAAAAGGCGGACTTAACGCTAACAGCATTATCTACCAGTCAACCTTTGGGTAGTGCAGATATACATGAATGCGGTTATAAAATAAATTACATACAATAAATAATAGATATAATAAGGGTTTGTCATAATAACATATATATACTGATAATTACATATACTAAACATAAAGGTACATATCATGTAAGAATACAATACATACTTACTAATATTTAGTTACTATAGATACAGAATACAATATAATATAATATACTACTATGACGACAATTACTGTTTTATTTTATTAGAAACAATATCTTTATTAAAAAAAAACAAAATCACACCGGTGATTACTGGTGTCGGTCAGCGGTGCACTGGCTTTGCAGGTCGAGGGTAAATAGGTCAGTCGCCCACGCCGCAGCGCCAGTTTGTTTGGGTCTCGAGTATTGATCAAAGCGTACAATGTGCGCATAGCATTCTCGTACCCCTGCAAGCTTTGCGTAACCGCCGCCGTGCATTCTCCTGCATTATGCTCGTTGCGCAATAAATATTACATCACAGTTTCGTACCCTGGGAAAGTACGCCCTAGTTCAAATGTTTTCACATTATTTTCAGCCACGGATTCGTCTGAAACAAATATTTTTTTTTTGTTATTAATTAGATTTTTAAGTAGGAACCAAATACCCTATATTCGCTTTTGGCATAGTATAAACACACATTATTACTGTGGTAAAAAACGGGTAGAACAAAACATAGAAAAAAAATTGTCCGTCTTACATGCAGTATTAAAATAAAAATTCTCGTCGATGTTTGATGTCACTTTAAAGAATGGCTGTCACTGTAAAAATAAGGACTAAAAAAAGTAGCTTCAGTCTTCAGCCATATGTGGAATTAAAATGCGATTCTTCGGCTGGGTGTCAAATTGGCAAAATTTTCCTTAGCTGACCAATATAGAGCTGTTGTACACAATTTAAAGTTTTCATTCATTCTCTATAATATCATCGTATTTGTCATCCTGGTGATTCAGTAGATAATGACTCTACCAGCGCCAGAGGGTGCGGATTCGATCCCCGTACAGGTACATTTATGTGGCAAACATTTGTGTTTGTCGTTAGTGTTTTCTATGTACCTGTAAGTGAGCCATGTATTATGAGTATCCGTTGTCTGGTCTGGTATACATAACACAAGCCGGTTTAAACCTAGTTTACCTAGGGAGTAGGGATCAGATGGCATAGTGTGAATTTTAGTGCATATGAGGCTAAAAAGGGCTTTTTTTTAATATCAAACTAGTAAAACCCGCGCAACTTCGTTTGCGTGGGAATCGCGTATTTTTGGGATAAAAAGCACCCTATGTGTTAATCCAAGGTATGAGCTACCTACATACCAAATATCACAAATATTGGCCCAGCCATTTGAGCGTGAAGAAGTAACAAACACACACATAACTTTCACCTTTAATATTAGTAAGATATGAATTGGCTCAACCTAGGAAGTACAGTCAGGAGCACGTTGAGCTTTACACTTGCAGTACAATTTTGGCTCTTATGACATAGAACATAAGAATGGTACAAAATCCGATATGTAAAGGTACCCTCTAACAGAAGAGCGGCATGAAGCTGCTATACATTTCTTTCGGTGAGTGAGGGTTTCGGAATCCCAACTTCTTTCCTATTCTTTTTCCCCCTATGGGTTGGCCTCCTATGGGTAGTCGCGGGCGACGCATTAGTAGTAACGGTAGTAACCCTGATGTTACTGATGTTCATAGGCGGCGGTAACCAATTTTCATCAGATCGCGCGCATGCTTATTTGTCTGCGTGACATAAAATAATTACACTAAAATAGTAGTTATAATAAGAATAAATCAAAGTATGATCAATATAATAAATATATAGGGACATTTCATACAGATTGAGCTAGCCCCAAAGTAAGTTCGAAACTTGTGTTATGGGATACTAGCTCAACGATATTATATTTTATAACAAATACATATATAGATAAACATCCAAGACCCGAAGCCAATCAGAAAAAGTTCGTTTTTCATCATGACCCGACCGGGGATCGAACCCGGGACCTCCTGGGTGGCGGTCTGGCGTGGTAACCATTACGCCACGGAGGTCGTCAATTTCTTCTATAAGTGGAGGATCTCTAATTTGAAGATTAAAATTAGGTCATGTTGCAATTTCTAAAAAAAGATAAGCCATATCTATACTGATAGTATTAAGAGGAAAGATCTGTATTTTTGTTTGTAGCGAATAAACTCAAAAAATACGGACCGATTTCAAAAATTCTTTCACCATTGGAAATGTATATTACCCCGGGTAAAATAGGCTATATTATATATTATTTTTAAATAGGGATCCTTACTTAAAACCCGTGCGAAGCTCGGTCCGCTAGAAAAACATAAATCCACCACATATTATTATTATCCACCACATATTACGACCTCCGTGGCGTAATGGTTACCACGTCAGACCGCCACCCAGGAGGTCCCAGGTTCGATCCCCGGTCGGGTCATGATGAAAAACGGACTTTTTCTGATTGGCCTCGGGTCTTGGATGTTTATCTATATATGTATTTGTTATAAAATATAATATTGTTGAGTTAGTATCCCATAACACAAGTTTCGAACTTACTTTGGGGCTAGCTCAATCTGTATGAATTGTCCCTATATATTTATCATTATTATTATCTGCCATATTAGAAAATAGGAAATTCTAAAAAATATTCCGATTGCATATTTAATGTAACATTGTGTCGAGGTGACCTGCACACTGCGACCCACAACTATGCCACGGGCTTCTGTTATCGTCATCATAACCATGATACCATTATTTACTAATGGAACAACCATTTGCATACATTAAGTTTTGCCGGCAGATTAACCCGATAAAACCCGCCCAAGTTGATGTTAACTTTCCGGTTTTATTTCTTCAGATTTTTTGATAGATTCCGATATTTATTATTATGATGCAAATGGTTGTGTTTTTGATTAGACCTGACTTTAAATAATAGTTTGTTTGTTATGTCCTGAAGAGACAAAATGGAAATATAAAACTTTCTATTCTATACGCACCTACCCCTTCTGCCATTTTTTTGGGACATAGGATTTGTAGCCACGTATTTAAGATCTATACAAAAATCCAACTTTCCTAGATTAATGCAAATATATTTTTTCCTGATCTAGTTTATAGTTGCACACTTGAGACAACTATCTTAAGAATACTCTTGGTCAATCACCTTTTTTTGGTCTTTCAAACAACAAAAATCCACATCAAAATAGGGTTATCCGTTTGGGACCAACAACGCTACAGGCAGATACCGATACACACCTTAAAACCACGTCTATTGGATTCAGGGCGGGAATGGAAAATGGGTGATCTTGCAACGATTTTATAATCAACTATTTATTGTAAGCAAAGTAAATAAACTTAATCGTTTTTAACATTCAGGCATCCTTGTTTGCCTGCTTCTAACAAAAAAAAAATGTTGTCCTTAATTTGACATTTAATAGGCCTTTATTGAAATCAGATCACTATTGAGTTCAATAACAATAAATTATTTGAATATTATGTTAATCGCATCAAACAAGATTTGCTTATTGTATATTTTCTTAGCTCTTCAGTATCCGGGTAAACGTACAATGTACTGCATTCACAATATGACAAAATGCTTACAATTATGCAATAAAACGACAAAGCTCTAGGCGCTTTTGTAAATGCGCGTAAATAAAGGGACCTCACATTTTTATGATAATGAACTTTATTATCATCCATCAAGCTACCATTAAGGGCTATTTTGCATTCGGAGAGCTGTAAGTCAAGAAACTCAGACCGACGGACGCCGCGCCACAAATAAATTATAATGGGAACGACCAAATGTATTTTGGTTTATTAATATTCATAAATACTTGTATATTTTAAATAAACACACTATAAATAAAATATGCAAATATTTTCAAAGGTTACTCAATGTAAAAGGCCTATGAGTTATAGTGATATTGACTATTATTATAGTAGTCTACATCATTAACTTTTTAATATCTCTCTCTCTCAATCCAAGTTTCCGTAACGTAAAAACTCAGTAAGAGAGATTTTAAAATTAAATCAAAGAATTAATTTATATTTCTCTGATATACTCAAAAAACTATTTCCTTTTCCTTACCTTGTGCGGGATGTTTACGTTATCAAAACAAATATTTCCTTGATGTATATTGTTCTAAGTTCAAGGTAATTTCTCAATTTTTGCGATGGCTACGGCCTTGTACTTATGTAGGGCACGCTGCAAAGCACATAGTCTGTCAAGTTGCGAGTGCGCGCTTGCGCCCCTGTCTGTCTTGCCCCCCCCCCCCCCCCCCCCTATTCTGTTCGATCGCGTTACGTAGATGGTACGTGAAACGTAATCGTAAGTAGGTCGGTGGCTGGCTGTTGCGCGCGCACCACTCCTCGCTCACTACGTCACTATTGATCGTGCACGTGGCGCCGTATGTGACGTAGCGGCTGGCCTGGCGCGTCGATACTACACCTACACCCTACACCCTGTCTCCGTACACCCCTGGCCGCCCCCGACCCACCGCCTGCAGCCCAGCGTCGCGTCCTCCGCCAAGTCGCGCTGCACCCTGCAGTTATTAATGTCGGCCAATTACTCGCGCGTAAGCCTAGTTTTAACTTTAAATGAACATCCTTACTCCTTCCTTACTAATATTATAAATGAGAAAGTGAGTTTGTTTGTTTGTTTCTTATCCTTCACGGCTTGACTAAGCAGCCGATCATTATGAAAATTTGCATACATATTGTTAGGAGTACAGAGCCCAACATAGGCTACTTTTTATCCCGTGAAAGTATGTCGTTCCAATGGGAAAATATTTTTTCTACTATAGAGGGCGCTGTATCGGTCAACAGATGGCGCCACAAGTCGTGCTATGCGTTGTTTTGTTGTCAAACGAGATCTATGTCATAAAATTAACGCGAACGAAGCCGCGGGGAAAAGCTAGTAAAATATAATATCGTTGAGTTAGTATTCTTTATCACAAGTTTCAAATTTACTATGGGGCTAGCTCAATCTGTGTGAATTGTCCCTATATACATATTTATTTATTAATAGTCTAGACTAGAACATTCTACGATGGCTTGACACTACAGAGTCCGAGTTAGGGAGGCTTTGTTGTCAAACGAGATCTATGTCATAAAATTAACGCGAGCGAAGCCGCGGGGAAAAGCTAGTGTGAAATAATTAGTTTGTCTCTTTTTATTTAGAATCATTAAGAAATTTTCTTTGTAATTCGAAAAACAAAATATTAAATGCATGGATACTTTTACTATTTTCACGATCTTTTTAAAATCATTAAAGAATAGTACAACGTGAAAAAGAGTTCAACGTTGTTGATGGTATAAATAAATAATTATGATGACATATTTTTAATCTTTATTTGACTAATTGTTACAAATTGTTTCCTTGGGTATTTATCGGGTATTTTTTAAACTGGCGATTTGTTTACATTCTTCGAAGTATGACTGCGCATGATAAGGCGACAAGTCGCAAACATTTCCTGCTACAAACACTTTATTATATTTGTTGACGTCATTACCGAAGATTAAAAGTACCTAATTGAATGATTAAAAATAATACTTTAAATTTTTCAAATAATTTCTTTATAGATACCGAATACTGATAAATTCCACCTACCTATATTTAATATTGCAACACATGTACCCCTACCTAAAGTTTACTTTCAGAGTACGAGCTTGTATCTGATTGGAAACGTGCATAAATTTTGTGTCATGTTATAATATACGTAGCAAACATGCAAATTGAGAAAGTTTAATTACTTTAATGGCGCAAATTCTACTTATGGAAAGGGAGGAAATGAGAATAAACACAGGAGTATTGTTTCATACTTTTACTAAACTAACGTACTGAAAATTAGGAATCTCGAATTTTTTTATTTTCTGGATTGCATAACGTTATGTTACTCTCGACAAGTACTATCAACTGTACAAAGAATGTTTGAACTATGACCTTTCATTGTAGGACCGTGAGCACGCCAGCATTTGTACTAAATTTGAGATATGCAAATCATTTTGACTTCCAATTTTTATAATCAGATAAATCAATATTCTGACAATGTTTGTGCTCGGTTTTGCGCCACATTGTCAATTAGTATCGAAATTCGCCCCGTTAAAATCCTTGTGTATTACACATTATAACCTTCGTCTTGAATCACTTTATCGATTGCTGAAAACTGTATTAAAATGCGTTAGTAGTTTAAAAAGATCTAAAGCAACGGCCAGCGGAAGCGACATCATTTTATACTAAGTATGTAAAAATGCAAAAAAATATGTCGTGCGTGGCGTGTCGTATAAATACCCGACTAACTGGAACATAACCTCCACTCGGAAAAACGCTTCGATAAAGTCCGGCCCTTAGTTTTCCACGCCTTACATAACCCCCTTCGCATAGAATGCAACACGATTTACAGTGTAAACTATGGTTGTTTGCATGATGTTCATTGATATGATTGTGTCGCGTCACGTGATACTCATGTCGTAGTTACAAATGCCACGTTTCAGTGTGACAAAACAATGAAATATGTATGTTAAACAGCGTATACTATTAATTTTTATAGTCTCTTTAAGAATGTTTTAACAATCTTTTTGCATATTACGATAATAAAAGTCATAATTAAAATTATGAATTCGGAACTGTATGTTTCTAAACTGTTTTTAGTTAGGTTAGAAATCTAGAAAATATATCATATTTTGTTTTTAAATTTCTTATAATGGGGAATATTTTAAGACGCATTTTTGATAAAGAATCGGTTGCTTTTGCAACCACAGTCGATTGGTTGATTCACCCTATACTGCCTTGCGGGAATTTTTGACAACTGTCTGTTTTAGTCAAATGTTATGACACTGTCTGTGATTATTGTATGGTAAAGTAGAGTACAACAAAAGGATTTAAGGCCTTTTGACTCATCAATCACATGTAACATTACAATACATAATAGAGAAGACATTGCACGTATCAAAAATAATCATGCAGCAACGACAACCCTATCCTATTTTTGGATAGGTTTAAAAAACAAACTCCTCCTCGACTGTCGTAGTCTACAACGACGCCTATCTATCTACGAGTCGTAGATGCAGATTGCAGACGTCGTAGACTACGTCGTAGACCATTAGCTGGCCTGAAAACATTGAAACTAACTAAAGTTGACAAAACGAGCACACGACTAACCTACGAAGGCCGTTTACTGGAAGTCAGCGATGTTAATGGAGACATTTTATTATGGGATCTGCCTCATACCGGTGGTGACCGGCGCATCGTGTCCAGTGCCATATAAATCTATACATATTGGAGCGGTACGCTGCCGATTCCACTGCATCGTAGCTACTAACATCGTGCACGTGAAATACAAGTAAAACTGCATAATAGCACAATAATACCTGCATAAGAGTCGTAATGCGATTATGATACAGTTTGTGCTATTGGGCGTGCTGTAATGATTGCGTGAGGGAATTACAACGCTTACATCAGCACACAAGAATTTAAATTACTATCACTGATTATTTTATTGTTTGTATTTTTACACTACACACTTGATAAAACTGGTTATTCATTGTGTTGTACATACTGATATTTTTATCGTATGTATTTTTAAATGTTATAATCATTAAATCTTTTCTTGCCGTTTACCGATAAATATTAATTATTTTTTCTTTGTTTCAGGTAACTAACATTTCCAAGTATGTTTTAATTAAAGTAGTATTAGTAGTTCTATGAGTATTGATATTTTTATAAAGATACAAGTACCTATTTATAATAGATTTCAATATACAGGGAGGAAAAAAACGACGAACACAGCCGAAAGTTTGATGATATGTACCTTACATACATGCGTTTTGTGCAAGTTTAATTTAAAAATAGTTTATTGAAAAAAAAGGCACTGACCTGCTAATTTTCTACGTGTAGGTATCCCTAATACTACACAACAACAGTGCATACAGCAAAAATACCTACACGGACAGAAATTACTACGCTACGGACAGTCCGTAGGCCACGACACACACATACCTGCCTACCTAATCATTGAAATTCTTATTATCACTTAAAAAATCAAAGTTTTTACATTAAAAACCGAAGTACGTACCGGAAAGTATCTACTACACACAATGCTCGATGTGTACGAGCGCCTCTTATGCCACACAACACTCAAAACCACTAAAGAACTCGTAAAACACTAAACACCATTCAAAACGCCTAATCCATTTAACAAATAACAAATAAAACTAGAAATTTTCATAATTTAGTTTTAGTATTTTACTTTGACAGAAGTTTATTTATTTGTCACTATGGTAACCGTGACAATTACTATGCATAGCAGGTGCACGTCGAGCTTTATACAATTTTGGCTCCTATGTCATAGAACTTAAGAACGGTACAAAGTCCAATATGTAAAGGTCGACCTGCTCTTGCCTGTACGTAAGGAACAGCTGATTTAGGGATGAAAACACACAGTTATTCAAGGAATGTTTGTTAGTCAATTACTCCGAAACTATTACACTTAGAGAAAAAATCTTTCACGAGCATAAAGTAGATGTATAAACCTCTTAAGATATTTCGGGAGTGTCGGTCGCTCTCAGGGCACCCTGTATACGTAAAGAATTAATTGATAAAGTTTCCTGGAGAGTTTTAGTTGTGTAACGCGTAAATTTTTCTACACAAAATAGTTAAAGTGTAAAGGTAAATATCGATCAATACTTTTTTGTTGTGGGCGGTTGTGCAATGTAACCGTAGTATCATCACTTTGTGAAACTGAAGCGCTTGTCCGCCTACGCGCCCACGCGCCGCTCACGCCGCACAGCATGACGCGTCGGAAAAGTGGAAACTGCGCAATTATATAGCCTTTACTGCCTTTACCTCGCCTCGTCTATTATAATGTGACGTAGAACCGATAATGCCCGACGTCGGGCGGTCGAAAACCAATTTTCATTTTAAACAAAGTTCATTATTTTGTCGTTGAAATTGCGTTTTAACTCTAGTGTTAACGAGTTTTGTTCAAATAAATCGTGTTAAATACTTCTAAACGCTTCTACTATGATATGATACTATAATATTGTTTTAAATAGTATTGAAATTACGCAATTTTTTACATTGTACCATAAATACTATGTTTTGTCTGTAAATATGTTTGGACTAATATTTAGAAGTAACCAATGGGAAAATTAAACTATAAAATTCTTTAGATAAAAATCACATTCAGACATATACAAACATTTGTATTTACATGGTGTTATTAAAAATTGTTTCAGCAATTCCTCCTACACTATGGTCCTAGTAAATACTTTCACCACATAAGCTTTCTATAATAAAAGGCTATTTTTAGGGTCAGTAGGTTATCTGGTGACGCAGTTCTGTTTAGGCGGCATGTACATATATAGGGGGGCTGACTCCGCGCAGGCGGCTACGGAAAGGGTAGAGGTCGTGGTGCAGTGCAGCTGCATTGCTGCATCGCCGAGTGTGGGGAAGGGAGGATCAGGCGGCAGGGGTTTGGGGACTACTCTAATTCAACGAATTCAATGCAATTTCGTATTCTTAAAATATCTTTGAGAATGAAAATGTATGTAGTATCTACGTAATAATATAAATACAAGTAATGTAGGTACAATAAAATTAACTTGTCAATTGTATTTAAATATAGCATTCGTAGAATTGGAGTAAACCCCCGGGTACGTCAAGTTACATAAGTCGGTACTTGCCGAGTTCCGCTAAGCCGAAGGTTGCTGCGCCATAAGGTCGACCGTCTGGGTCACAATGGCGTACGCTTCGTAATAGCTTCCATAGCTATTATAATTTTATTGGTTATTATAGTTTAATACTAGGTGTATTGTGTGGACACAAAAGATAACCTATATTTCATGTTTTACATAAATACGAAATATCGGTTATCTTTTGTGTAAGTAAAGAAATGTCTAATGCTTCAACTACATATATTATGTCATTGCATAATAGTTATTTATTCGAAATTCGTTGTTATTTTCATAGAATATTTATTTTGTCGCTTTCGCAAATACCAATCAAGGGTGTCTTAGGGTTCAAGACATAGGGCAAAACATCAAATATGTTTATATGGAACTCTTTGATGTGCTTGTTCCAGCCAATCGCAAAAACAATCGGATTTAAAACCATTTCCATCAATAAAAAAAAAATTAAAAAAATTGTTCTCTAAATATAATATTTCAAGACCGTGCGTGTTGTTAGTTATTGTTAAATCAAAATGTTTACTCTACTCTACATACTTCAAACAGGAAGTACCTATAAGAATTTCTATGAATTACGGGACAAAGTTTCAGTTGTATTAAAAAAATGCATAGATATTGTATTTATTACGTAAGTGTGCTGACGTAATATACACGTACAAATGTATGCATACGAGGACTTACCCGTAATGCCATACTTGATGTAATCACATTATGAACATTGCAAAACTAACATTAACATTAATGTCAATATTTTTCACGTGAGTACTAAGAATGTCAATAATGTTGATTATCGTACAGTCTATATCAATTCCATGGAACTGTTGACCAGGGGCACATAAATGTGTACATGTCTGCCTTCAGGGCGATAACTGTTCTATCGCGACATGTAATCCATTATATCAATTTTGATTTCGTAAATAAATAAAGCAGATGAATATAAAAAATAACATTCCTTTGTCCTCGTGCAAACCAATTAGAGATGTCAAGGTTTCCTATCTAAGCTTAAAGGTTTCGCGAAGATCCTAATCTGAAAATGGTGCGACAGTTAGTTAATGAGCCTTATATAAAGATGCGGTTTAATCCTAAATTAAAAGATGTTTCAGCAAAACTTTGTATATTTTTGGCCATTTTAAAATGTAATTTGTATTAGTTTCCTCGATATACAAATATCAAAGACAAAACTAATCAGATTTTATGATTTCATTCTTAGATTTTGTAAAACAGGATCTGGATTTATATTCATTGCATTATTTGTGGAACTTTCATATAAAACTCGAAAAATAAGAAAATATGTCGAATACACGGCGTAATTTAATTGAAATGTTGTTTAAATGAAAATTTAAGAATTATATAAAGCTTATCTTTAATGATTATAAAGCTCTCGAAAAACCTGACCTAACCTGACTAAACCTAAGTGTTCTATCAAAAATACAAGAAATAATTTTCTTGTATTTTTTCATGCCCAAGATTATAATTTCAGATTATTGTGAAATGTTAACGTCTGAAGTTTGTGGTCATAACGCGTAGGTGTCTGTTTAGTTAAGCACAAATATTATACAAGTTTATAAGGGCGCTGGGATCAAATAGTGGGTTTTTAAAATGTCATGACTCGGTGGCATTCACCATACATTAAGAGTTGTGAGAGTAAACTTTGAATGTGTAATTAAATGAAAATATCCTTATTAGTTACTTAGCGTTTAATAAACGTTTTAGTGCTAAAACCGTTGGTTTGCGTATGTTGATAAAAAATACTTTTACATCTCAATTTCAGTATTTTTGTGTTGAAAATATTCAGTGTACAATATTTTTCCGTTGAATTGTTTGGGTCAACCTACAAACACAATTAGTTTATCTATTGTTTGTTGTCGTAAAAAAAAATAACTGTTGGATCACTTATTATATTCCTTGAGCGTGTACGAGATTTAAATAGGCTTGCAGCCTAAATAACCGAGGCTAGTGATAAAAATGCCATTCAAAGATGACGTGGTTATTTTACAGTCATCCATAACGGTTCTACAGTGTTTTTCTACGATAATATTTTCATGACATTTTCAATGAATTTAAAAAGTAGGACAGGACGGCCGAGACCGGCTACGAATGACGCAAGATGTTTTGCCAACTTCACTTAGTCACTACACGCTTGAGTGTTTTGCAAGAAGAAAGGTGCCCTCGTTTTAGTAGTAAACAAACACGAAGTCCTGGCGTTACTCACACCAACCACATCATAAGTTACGTTGAGATTACTGTATTATTTTTTTATAGAACTTGAATCATTGTTTACATATTAAAGTTGGCAATGCGTTTCTTTAAATAGTTTTAGTATTGACTAATGCTATTGTCCATTCTGATTTAGCTTACATATTTTAATTGAACAATTGTTATTGTAACCTATCAGAGAAAATAACAAGTTTTTTAAGAAGTAAAATTTTGCAAGTTAATGCTGTTTTGAGCGCAAAAGACCTTGTCGCGTCTCTTTGAGAAGATTTTCCGTCTTAAGCTATTACAGGATGAAATAACGACTTTCATAATTTGGCGGTCATATATAAGTTATATAACGCAACACTATTGTAAATGTATTTTGAATTCATAAACAAATATAGACTGTACATTGATTTGTCACGAGAATATAAATAAATCTGTTGCCAAAATACCTAACACAGTTTAAAAATCTGTCAATAAAGTCTGATGTAAACAAGGAAACATAAAAACCCGTGAGTCACGCGTACTAAGTTTCTCGTGAACGGCTAACCGCAATGGCTAAAGTTGTTTTATGCAGTGGGCTGTCCACATTTACATGAAACAAACAACATTTGCCATTTTCACCCCTTCGCCAACTTGATCCCGCATACTAAATAGTTGGGTAACGGCTTCCTTTTCGCGAAGTTTCACTTGATATATTCGATATCAACTCATGACTAACTTAGTTATCAGGAATTAAAGAACTTTTTATTCTATGACTAGCTTTTTTGCCCGCGACTTCGTCCGCGTGAAGTTCCGGACCCGTTCCCGTGGGAACCACATTGAATTTCGGGAAAAGCTATAGCCTATGTCACCCCCTGATAACGTAGCTTTCTAGTGGTGAAATAATTTTTGAAATCGCTCTAGTAGTTTCGGAGCCTATTCAATGCAAACAAACAATCAAATCTTTCCTCTTTATAATATTAGTCTAAGTCTATGATAAGTTTGAATGATATTATTGATAGTCGGATAAATGGTTCTTAATTTCACACTCGCAAAGAGAGCAGAAATAGAATAGAAATTCCAAAATCACATTGATAACTTCGAAAGGCACACATATTATTTGTCGTCTATTACGTATATAGACTATGGAGAACAAAATAATATTTAACTAATCGCCTGAGTCGCGCAGATGTAAAACGAAGTAACTACTTATCACTCAATGCATAACGACAATTGATTGTCATTTGTTTTATTTATATACTGCGAGTCCAAATTTTGGCGCGTTCTTTAACACGTCGTCGGCAAGTACCTACATGCCCATAATATTCTAGTTTTCGGATTTATTATACTTTCTAATTATCACTTGTTCTGTGATGGCCAGTGATGGAAACCGTGAGATATCAGCATTTTCAATTAATTGTATTTCAAAATACGTGTCGTCTAATCTAACAGTATCTTCGCTAAAGCTATAGGCTTAGGTTACGGACCGCGTCAATAACAATTGATTAAGAAATGCGATAACGCTAGGAAGAAGAAGAAAGTCGATACTAAGTGTTGGCACTTAAAAGAAATTCATCTCGCGTCTGCAGTTTTTTTGCTTTTTTTACAACAGGATGTTATGAAGACACCTTATAGACAATTATGTTCTGTTATCTATTTCTAAACAATAGTGCTTGGCGTGGCTTGTCTGTCACGTAGTGGCATGGTCATTGCATTGTCGAGGAATAGCTTCTTCCTTCCGGGTCATTTTATAAGTATTCTAACTCGAATGTAATCGTAATTTTAAATTATTGCTACGCGACAATTCAATAACAATTTATTAATGAATATTTCTAATGAAACATTAAAGTTTATTATTTGATTAGCGTATAGTTTGACTTCATTTTATAAAAAAAAATAACAACGCAATTTTCTCCAACCCCCTTGGTGGACAACGCATTGGTAGCGCCCCTGGTGTTACTGATGTCCATAGGCGGCGGTGACAGCTTTCCATCAGGTGGCCCGCTTGCTTGTTTGTCTACTGTATGACATTAAAAAAAAACAATTTTATTTAGAGATAGTGTAGCATGTCAAGAGTTGGAATCGTAAGAACCCCGCCACCGTTAAGGCGGAGAAGGTGGCAGACAGTCAGGTTTTTGGAGCCCGACAGACTCCCGTCGCATTTTCCTGACTATAAACAAAAAAGGTAGATACGATAGGCCAATCGATAGAGATTGCATTCAAATTTGGTGTTTGTGTGCGATTGTGTGTGATAAGTCACAGAAAGTGTAGTAGTACGTAGATATGGACGTTTTCCGAACTTCCATATCTACGTTTTACGTTAATCTGTAATCTGTGCTTCTGCACACTATTAATGTTGTATTCAAGCTGCAGAATTGGCCGTGAATTTCAGAATTGTAAATTCAGCCATGTCATGTCATGGATTACCTAATAGTTTCTTTTTGTACTAATCTTGATGTACTTGTAACATGATAATTGGACTTTGACTTTATAATTGATTTATTTGTAGAAGTTCTTAATTAGATTTGTGGAATTAATAATAGTAATAGATTAAGAATAATGTAGATTTTTGAATAAAAAATACTTAATTATTACAAAATCGCAAATATAGTTTTAATGTAGATATAATAAGGAAAAGCATGATAAATCCTTCCTTACACTATACACAAACTTAAAAAAGATTTTTTATGAACGGAATTCCCCACGATAAGTACACATAAGGTCATGTACTCGATTTAAAACACAGGAAAACAGTAAAAATAAACACGTTTTTAACTATGAGTTTACCTAGTTATAAAACGACCCTTGAATACGGTTGATGAGGAAAATCCTGTATTCCTGAAAACATGTAAAACTACGGTCACGTTTATCCATATATCTTCCTCCTAGAATTATCCCGTTTCTGCCCGTTTTCACCATCAATTCCTAAGTCTCCTATCAATTTAAGAGAGGTAGGGCACAGCGGATAATCCGCTCAAATCGGAGCAACCCGTCTGGGGAAGGACCTCCATCTTACAGAAGACCGTAGCCAAATAGCATTGGTCTCGGCCATGTTGTGTTCTTACGGTAAGGTCTCCAGAGCTCCACTTGGGGGGGTTGGGAGGGTTGGCAACGCGTGAGTATTGCGTCTATAGGCTTTGGTGACGGCTTACCATCAGGCGGACCGTATGCTTGTTTGCCACCTTTGTGGTATAAAAAAAAATCTCGTCCAAATCCTTGTTTTTGGCACGAGTATGACGTATAAATTTATCAATTATATCAGTTTTTAAAAATTAATAATTTTATATCATACATGTACCAAAAACAAGGATTTTAATATAGAAAACGACTTAGGTAGGAGTCTTTTAAATTGAAATTATTGGTGAAAACGGTCATTAGTCTTTTAGGTTTTTTTTTATTACAGAGAAATACAAAGGAAGTAGCGGCGGGTCACCTCATGGTAGCCAATCACCATTGCCTAAGGACATGGTTTTACGTCTTATTAATTATCCTGAAATACATAAAATGTAGAGGGTTCTGGAGTGGCGACCGCCTACCGGTAAGCGCAGCTTGGGACGCCTACAAGGTGGTCAGGCGACCTAAGAAAGTCACAGGAAGCCGCTGGATGCAGGCCGCTGCCAGCAGGGGCCCTACCCTGGAGTTAATAGCGATTTTAAACCCATTTCAATACCGTTCCAATGATCGCTAATATCAATTTTTATTTCGTACCCTTGAAACACATTGGATAGATGTTGGATGGAAATTAGTATCGCCTAAGGATTGGCAAAGTCCACCTTGAAGTTAGCTCCCAAATAGTGATGGCCACGTGTCTATGCTAGTTTACGCCCCATCGATTATGTTAATATATATAAAAACTACGATAAAAACTACGCTAATTCATTAATTTATTAATTCCTTAGAAGATAAAACTCAAAAAGACACAAAAAAATAATTTTCTTAATATTTTAAACATGTTTTATTTCATTTTCCTCGGAAGATTTAAGTATGGTAGTTGCCAAAACAAAAAATTGAAGAAGTATTTATGAAGATTTTTTATTGTCAGTGTCAGCTAGGCTACTCTTGACACCAATACGCAGTGATCGGTATTGACAATTTGTCATTTCGTACTCTTCAGTTGCTATACTAGCGCCTATTGATATGAAATTGCGTGGTCATTATATGAACTAAATGGCATCTAGCTAGACAACATCGACGTACAATAATCGGTAATTCGGTACCCTCGACACTATTTTGACAGCTAATTATTGGTTTGATATTGGCCAATAGCGGAGATTTTTCCAATAGCTAAATAGTAACTTTTTAAGTGAAGCTTCAAGACAATTCTTCATAATTATCGAAAACTATTATAGATAATAGTGTGCCTAGCACTCCCAACCTATTGTTTTAAGCTCACAATACCGTAGAGCGCACCATAGGTGTATAAAATAAAAAATAGAAAATGAAGATGGGACAGCTTTAAGTGAAACTCTGAGGAAAGCGAACGGAAGGAGCCATGGCTAACTAATGAAGAAGCAAACAGCGACTTCTTTATACTGAATTTAGCAGTGAGACGGCGTGACGCTCTAAAAAACCAGCGCCCTAATATTTCTTATATGGTGATAAGTGCTAAATGTGAAATGTTGTTGCATTAAATTGTTACCTATCTATCGAATGAGTAAACATGATAAAATGCAGTTGTTAATAAATGTACAGGTAGATAATATTATTGTGTGTAGGAAGGAATGTTTTATAAATAGGGAAACAAGGAATTTATTGTTAAGTCAAGACAAGTCAAAGCGGTTTTTACAGAAAATAGATTACAAAAGGTCATAAAATATTACAATTGTTTCACTACCTACCTATTTTATTTAAAAAAAAAATTATGCAAACTTGTGATTATAAAACTCCTACTATAGAAATATTGGCAGATCAACCATATCTATTAAGTATAAATTCAAGTATATTGATTAGTTTTGTTTTTGTAGAAGTGATAGGATATAATTAGCTACTGATACATCATTAGGTATTCCTCTTGTTTTACAATGTCATAAAAATGGTGTGAAATAAATGTTATTGAATAAAACCATATTTTTCTCTACCAGTCCATCATCATCCCATTTTGCTGCATTATCATCCAAATAAAGCGGCAAAAATTATAAATGTCTGTGGTGAGTTTACATTACATTTAAATGAAAGTGATGTTTACTGAGATTGACATGAATAATGTTTCTACTGCTGAAGCTCAACAGGCCCTTACCGCTGGCTCGTCAGTTGCTGAGATAAGGAGGCATTTAAAAAAGGTCCCTTTTAGTTATAACTATGGTAGCCCACACCACAGGTAAATATTGAGCGGGCCTGAGTAAGAATGTAAATTAAAAAAAACTAATACATTTTTTTATTGATTTTTTTATATTTTAAAATACTTATTTTAATTATCAAATCACAGTCCAAAGTTCAAATTAAAAATAAATAGTTTTATATAAAAAAAAATGTATTTAATCATTGCTGACGATATCCATATAAATAACAATAATTGTTTCGGCAAATTACAGTCAAGTTTACATTACAATAACTTTATTACAATTATTATTTTCTAATCATTGCTCACGGTAACTGTGTAAATAACAGTAAATGTTATTGCATAATTTATCAATCTAATTTACAGTTGAAAACAATAAATTAAATTCCTTTTTAATAACAATATTATTAGTTTCTGATTCTGATCTAATAGTTTATATAGATCCAGCACTGACAAATGCATCTTCTCATCATAACTCGCACCAGTTTTCCTTATGGAAGCTGCATAAGAGGCACACACAATGGCTGCTTCTTTTGTACCCAGTAGTCCCAGTACTTACTGAAAAATAACAAGAAATTAATCATTACAAACAACAGTCAGACGCAGCAGAGGACTTTGTTTTATAATTTGTAAGGATGGCTACTTACATGTACATAGATAATTGTATTAAAGTAGTTAATTACATTTAAATGAAAGTATAGAAGATTTAATTTTGTTAATTTAAAGAACTTATTATAACTAGGTATATATATAACAATAATCGAAATTTAATTACCTTTGCGATTGAAAAGAGCACACTTTCTGTCCGTCTGCTGTTTGGTCTGCGATAAGTTCATAGCAAGGAAACTTGGCGATGCCAGAGTTCTACTCCAAAAGTTCTTCTCATCTCATCTTAGCTGCGAATATGCCATTTTTATCTGCAAAAGAGAACAAATTAATGTAGTAACGTACCGTAGTTCTAAATTTACAAGTATAAAATGTAAATAATTATCATTTTTATATATAATACTTACCAAACAAAACGTATTAAGTATTATTGTTATTTATTTATTTGTATTGTACTGACACTGACAATAAAAATCTTCATAAATACTTCTTCTTTTTCCGTTTTGGCAACTATAAAACTTAAATTATCCGTAAGAAATTAAATAAAACATGTTTATAATCTTCAGAAAAATATTTTTAGCGGTATTTCAGTCTATTTTTATGTTTTATGTTCTAAGAAATTAATAAATAAATCAAATGGCGAAGTTTTTAATTTAATTATAACATAATCGATTTGGCATATCTAGCATAATCACCGTAGCCATCACTATTGGGGAGCTAACTTCAAGGTGGACTTTACCAATCCTTAGGCGATACTAATTTCCATCCAACATCTACCCAATGTGTTTCAAGGGTACGAAATAAAAATTGACATTTGCGATCATTGGATAAAAATTGAAATGGGTTTAAAATCACTATTAACTGCAGGGTACGGCCCCTGGGGCCGGTGATTATGCTAGATATGCCAAATCGATTATGTTATAATTAAATTAAAAACTTCGTCATTTGATTTATTTATTAATTTCTTAGAACTTATAACCCAAAAATAGACTGAAATACCGCTAAAAATATTTTTCTGAAGATTATAAACATGTTTTATTTAATTTCTTACGGATAATTTAAGTTTTATAGTTGCCAAAACGGAAAAAGAAGAAGTATTTATGAAGATTTTTATTGTCAGTGTCAGTACAATACAAATAAATAAATAACAATAATACTTAATACGTTTTGTTTGGTAAGTATTATATATAAAAATGATAATTATTTACATTTTATACTTGTAAATTTAGAACTACGGTACGTTACTACATTAATTTGTTCTCTTTTGCAGATAAAAATGGCATATTCGCAGCTAAGATGAGATGAGAAGAACTTTTGGAGTAGAACTCTGGCATCGCCAAGTTTCCTTGCTATGAACTTATCGCAGACCAAACAGCAGACGGACAGAAAGTGTGCTCTTTTCAATCGCAAAGGTAATTAAATTTCGATTATTGTTATATATATACCTAGTTATAATAAGTTCTTTAAATTAACAAAATTAAATCTTCTATACTTTCATTTAAATGTAATTAACTACTTTAATACAATTATCTATGTACATGTAAGTAGCCATCCTTACAAATTATAAAACAAAGTCCTCTGCTGCGTCTGACTGTTGTTTGTAATGATTAATTTCTTGTTATTTTTCAGTAAGTACTGGGACTACTGGGTACAAAAGAAGCAGCCATTGTGTGTGCCTCTTATGCAGCTTCCATAAGGAAAACTGGTGCGAGTTATGATGAGAAGATGCATTTGTCAGTGCTGGATCTATATAAACTATTAGATCAGAATCAGAAACTAATAATATTGTTATTAAAAAGGAATTTAATTTATTGTTTTCAACTGTAAATTAGATTGATAAATTATGCAATAACATTTACTGTTATTTACACAGTTACCGTGAGCAATGATTAGAAAATAATAATTGTAATAAAGTTATTGTAATGTAAACTTGACTGTAATTTGCCGAAACAATTATTGTTATTTATATGGATATCGTCAGCAATGATTAAATACATTTTTTTTTATATAAAACTATTTATTTTTAATTTGAACTTTGGACTGTGATTTGATAATTAAAATAAGTATTTTAAAATATAAAAAAATCAATAAAAAAATGTATTAGTTTTTTTTAATTTACATTCTTACTCAGGCCGCTCAATATTTTACCTGTGGTGTGGGCTACCATAGTTATAACTAAAAGGGACCTTTTTTAAATGCCTCCTTATCTCAGCAACTGACGAGCCAGCGGTAAGGGCCTGTTGAGCTTCAGCAGTAGAAACATTATTCATGTCAATCTCAGTAAACATCACTTTCATTTAAATGTAATGTAAACTCACCACAGACATTTATAATTTTTGCCGCTTTATTTGGATGATAATGCAGCAAAATGGGATGATGATGGACTGGTAGAGAAAAAATATGGTTTTATTCAATAACATTTATTTCACACCATTTTTATGACATTGTAAAACAAGAGGAATACCTAATGATGTATCAGTAGCTAATTATATCCTATCACTTCTACAAAAACAAAACTAATCAATATACTTGAATTATACTTAATAGATATGGTTGATCTGCCAATATTTCTATAGTAGGAGTTTTATAATCACAAGTTTGCATAATTTTTTTTTTAAATAAAATAGGTAGGTAGTGAAACAATTGTAATATTTTATGACCTTTTGTAATCTATTTCTGTAAAAACCGCTTTGACTTGTCTTGACTTAACAATAAATTCCTTGTTTCCCTATTTATAAAACATTCCTTCCTACACACAATAATATTATCTACCTGTACATTTATTAACAACTGCATTTTATCATGTTTACTCATTCGATAGATAGGTAACAATTTAATGCAACAACATTTCACATTTAGCACTTATCACCATATAAGAAATATTAGGGCGCTGGTTTTTTAGAGCGTCACGCCGTCTCACTGCTAAATTCAGTATAAAGAAGTCGCTGTTTGCTTCTTCATTAGTTAGCCATGGCTCCTTCCGTTCGCTTTCCTCAGAGTTTCACTTAAAGCTGTCCCATCTTCATTTTCTATTTTTTATTTTATACACCTATGGTGCGCTCTACGGTATTGTGAGCTTAAAACAATAGGTTGGGAGTGCTAGGCACACTATTATCTATAATAGTTTTCGATAATTATGAAGAATTGTCTTGAAGCTTCACTTAAAAAGTTACTATTTAGCTATTGGAAAAATCTCCGCTATTGGCCAATAACAAACCAATAATTAGCTGTCAAAATAGTGTCGAGGGTACCGATTATGAACGTCGATGTTGTCTAGCTAGATGCCATTTAGTTCATATAATGACCACGCAATTTCATATCAATTGGCGCTAGTATAGCAACTGAAGAGTACGAAATGACAAATTGTCAATACCGATCGCTGCGTATTGGTGTCAAGAGTAGCCTAGCAGGTCGCATTGGAGGCGTTTGGGGCAGGCCTACGTCCAGAAGTGGACTTCTTGTGGCTGAGATAATGATTATGACAAAAAATGACATTATAATTTTTAATTTTGTAAATGTTTTGCTAATATCCCAGCGTGCAATTTTGGTTAGGTAATTAATGAATATTTTATCTAATTACGATTTCAATTTTCTATTATGTTTTGACAACAAAAGAAATCTATATTAGAGTGTGTAAACAATTGGTTTTATTTTAAATAGAGGGATAATTGTGGTTTAAATATATTTATAAATAAATCGAATGGGGTTTTCCCATGCGAAGTCAATTTATCGAAAACCATAATAAATAACATCATAGTTTACTAATAGGAAAAAATATGCTACATATTGCAGTTAATAATATTACAATGATGTATGACATTATGGGAATATTCAGATTTTTTCTAGTGTGCGTGGTCAAATGCTAAACAGAACTGTATAACGATAATTAGATAGCGAAAAATACTGAAAAAGGCCTCCGGGGCCATTTTCATAAATACTAAAACTATATCGAGATTATTTAGTAGTAAAGTCAATCACACAATTTCGATTAATATTATTACTAAGTAATTTATTTATTACTAGCTGTTACCCGCGGCTCCACCCGCGTGGTCAAGGGAAGATGTCAATATTTTTTCCCATAGGAATCTCTTTATCTTTTTTGAAAAAAGTAGCATTATGTCACTCTCCAGACCTTAAATTATCCCCGTTAAAAAATTATGAAAAATAATGTTATACTTTTTTTTTCCGTGGGAATGAGATGTTTTTCCGGGATAAAAAGTAACCTATGTAACTCTCCAGACCTTAAATCATCTCTGTTAAAAAAAAACATGTCGGTACTTAGGTTCCTTTCGACGTGAAAGAAGAACAAAAAATTATATACTTTATTTTTTCCCGTAGGAATAAGATGTTTTTCCGGGATAAAAAGTAACCTATGTCACTCTCCAGACCTTAAATCATCTCTGTTTAAAAAAATCATGTCGGTACTTAGGTTCCTTTCGACGTGAAAGAAGAACAAAAAATTATATACTTTATTTCTTCCCGTGGGAATAAGATGTTTTTCCGGGATAAAAAGTAGCCTATGTCACTCTCCAGACCTTAAACTATCCCCAATAAAAAAATAATATTAATCCGTTCATTACTTTCGACGTGAAGTGAGGACAAACAAACAAACACACTTTCACATTTATAATATTATAGTATGGATTTTTAAATGGTATGTGGTAGGTAATAAACCATAATCCGCTCTGGGGAATGAAAATACTCAATGGTGTTCAAATAAATGCAATGTTATGTGTAAGGTAAATAAATAATATACAAAGAACAAAGAAGACACGTTATTCTAATTCGAAAGGGGTGTAATAACGTTGTACTTTTCAGAACACAGTCGCTTGTAAAATTGTAAATAATTCAGACGTCTAGACCACGTTAGATTATAGTTTTGTCTAGACGGGCTATGACCCCTATGACACGACTACTTACTGAAATTTAATGTGGCGAGAGCAGGGCTGCTGTACCTTACAATAAGAAACTCTTAATTAGATAATATAAGTTTTATTTGAATATAAATTAATATTTTAAAGTGGTATTACCACCCTGTCACAGAATAAAGACGCGTGTTTCCTAACACGAGGCATCGCTTGTCATTAGTGGCCATTTCAAAAGAATCGTTTAAATTAATTACAATAACATTAAGATAAGTGGATAAAAATTATGTAGAAAAATCACGAAGTGGACTTTGCTTGATTGCAAAATGTTATTGAAGGCAAAGATCTTGGAATAATAACACGATGTGCTTGATAATTATACAGAAAACACAAATCTACAACGCAGACATTACACAGCCCGGACAAACCTCTGTGGTTTAAGGTATGGCAAAAAAAATTAAAAAAATTATTGCAAGCGTGACTTACCATTAGGCGGGCCGTATGACTGTTTGCCAACTTTGTGGCATTAAAAAAATATATAATATCACATCGTGGATACGCCCCTTTGATTAGTTACGTGTTGTTGAGTCTGCATAACTGCTTATCTACGATATCACGGAAATACAAAAAGTACTATGTGTTTTTCATAGTACACCAGCCCAGTATGCGGTCTCTCTAGCGTGCATTTGCAAAAAAAAATATTATTAAGGTTATTGTTCGACCGTGAAGATAGGTCAATAAATATATATTAAATACGAATATATAAAATAATATAGTATTTCTTAATTAGACTTTTTAATAAATACAAGAAAATGGTCGCTGTTTTACTCCTAATCCAGTTTCACGTCACGATTTTCATACATAGAAACAAGGATAATTTTTATCATTTATTTTTCTTTTAATCTAACTCGATTTTCAGCTTTAACAAGACAAGAAACAGACAATTAGGCGTTAATTTCGCTTTTAAAATATTGTGCACTGCATGTGTCTAAAGTCAGTTGAAGGTATAACTTTACATTCCAATTGTCACAAATCCCAATGCGACATTTAACACGTTTCTGTCAGTTAACAGTTTAGAGGCGTTTCATAACTTGCTGATAGTGTATCTGTGAGATAAGAACTGTCACAATCATACTGTAATTTTTTCTGGCAGATAAACTTAAATATTATTTGTATGTAAAATTTGAGCACTTCCAAGTATTATAAATTCATATTTATCGGATATATGTATATATATATATATATATCTTTAAGTGTTTTGTATATTTAAGTAAACAAATATGGAAACAATTGATGGTCTTATGTACAACTAACTGGAGTACCTATTTTGGACTAATACATATGCATGACATGATGTGTGAATGAACTTGACGGTGTTATCGCGGCGTAAGCCACTGCTGTCGTTACCTCATAGTACAATTAGGAGCAGTGGAGAACTGTGTTATTTGATAAGATGAATGTTGAATGTACAGCGTGAAATTATTATTGAAATGATATGATTTCGAAGCAAAAATCCAACACCGCCAAAAAGGAGAGATTAAAGAAGATCAGATCAAAGTATATGAGCACCAGTGCCAAGTCTCCAACAGTGGTTCACATATCCTGTATATCATGGCCAGGAAGCTGTAGGAGCTGGCTGACCTGCACCTCGCGCACCAGTGATGATCCACTCTACAAGAGTGGCCCCATCATCATCATTCATAATCAGTATTGTACTGGACGCGGAGCGCGTTGTAAGATTATTATTGATCACGTTTTATTTTTAAAGTCAAACTGACTTCTGCGTACGCGCACACTTCTACGGAGTGTCCCTGCTGGTACTAATTCCACTGCGGTGTCTGCCAGCCGTCATTCAGCGTCACCCAGGTGACATTACCATTTTGTTTTCATATTTTCCAAACGAAACAACGGTGCAAATAGAATTAAAATTTCAATTCTAAAAGCCATTGACCGAATCTTAGTGTAAACATATTTAGGTTGTATTCAAAGTCATAGATATATTTTGCCATACGGCAAATGCATTAGGGGTTTTTTCGTAATATTTGATTGAATTTATCTACACTCCGGTCCTTACTTGGCAAAAGATTCCCATGAATTCAATAATGGTGTTTGATTTAGTTTGTCATACCGTATTTTGGTAACATAATGTTAAATTTGTGATCGATTCATGTTTACGAATTATCGATATATATTTTAAATCAGACGAGTCTTTGGAGATTTTGTGTCAACGTGGAATGGTATATAAAAGTACTTATATGTCAAGTTTCGTTGCATTCTAGTGGTTGGTATGTACATGTATCATCATTTGGCAGCAAGTAGATATTCGTCAAAGGCCACGGGAATGCGTTTAGGCCGACCTCCAAAATGTAATGACTTGCGATTCCATTCTATTCTTTACTACGCAGAATGTAGATAATGTTTTATGTCATGTTATCATTATGTCGAACATACCCGGGTCAAGGTTCATTACATGACTGTCTCATGGTACTAAATATTATATAATTCAATGGTACGTTGTTATAGTGGAATATTACTTAATTAACGATTGGCGATTTACGCTGTTAAAATACCAGATAAATTCAATTTAAATATTATATAACTCAATCTTTTGTTTTATTGTACATACGTAATTCACACAACAACGTTAAGCATATTTTTTATCTTAATAAATAGGATATATACATAGAAAACATTCAGACCAAGAAAACAGACATGCTCATGCACATAAATAAGTATTTGTGCGGGACTCGATCTCGAAATCTTTGAGATAAAATAGCCATTGCTAGCCACTCTACCATCGGATCTGTCAAAGTATTCACCTAAAGTTATTATAAATTACTTGGTAACACAATGGTTTTGTGTTTTTATGTTTTTTAACGCCATTTGTTTGATAAATTTTTGCGGCATAAATAAACGTTGTATATTTTTCGACCTTTCCATAACTATGTTTATAATGAGACTTTTGAAAAAACGTAACACGCAGCTGTTCACAAGCGTTATGGTATTTTGTAAACAGCAGTTAAATCCTTTTCACACAATTCAGATTACGTGAAATGTACTTGAATGATAACTTTACTGTGTTACCTTAAAGGGGCAACCAGACTTTCATCAAATCATACTTTTAAACATTTACATAACTATTTCTTTTATGTATCAAATCCGTATGAAGTTGAGACCTTGCTGCTTCTATTCCACTTTTAGTACCTTGTCACAATAATATTGTTGACAATGTTCACTCAAAAGTTTTCAGCAATTAAAATGATATTAAGTATACACACTATTATAATACAAGAAGTAAATACTAAATAGGTACCAATATATTTGGTTCTTGTCGAATGTACTGATAATAATACTACGGAGTGGCAGAGGATGCAATTAAAAGTCACAGCACGTCACGTACTTCCCATTATTCCAAATAAGCATAATGATGTGGGGAATTCATTCAGACCTGTCTGTACTTCTGTTTGGCTATCGACCGTTAAGACCACATCCTTAGAGCATTCAATCTATTGGAGTGACCATGCGAACTAGGGTCTTGTACATAAAACTTCCAGGGCGGGCTTCGCATAGCAAAAATCAACGAAAACGCGTGATGCTTCGTAAGAATTTGCGAATTTAATCGGTTTTCTTTTTCTGTGAGAACTCGAACCGTGGAAACGTCTGGCCTCACGAATTGGCATCGCAAAGATTCGCTTTGCAGTTGCGTTGCGAATTCGCGTGGTGATTTTGGGTATAAGCACTAATTCCTATGCAAGTCAATAACGGCAGACGAGCAGGTAAATGCGATCACGTCGCTATGAACTTGTAGTGGAATAAAGAAGACGTTTCGAAAGAGTTTTATGGCCTACCTACTTCAATAAAAATAGAATACTTAAAATTTTAATTATTAATTTATATATGGATATTATCGACATTTTTATATTCAGAAGTTTTATTATATACTCGTATTAGCACACTCATTGATGAATGACAATCATCATTAAATGTGTGTTATCACTATCAGCGGTCATACTAAGGCAGAAAGTTACTTTATTGGCGTATATTATGATCTCTCCATTTACTTGAATGCTCTAAGATTACATCTTTATTGTTTAAAGTTGTTTGCGTCCTTTTGAAGGTGAATGACATAGCTTGAATATAGTTTCCTGCTTGTTTGTATCTGTGTAAAATCTGTTATATTTTAGTTAGTTACTGAAAATGCATTTTGTATGGTTTCCGTGTGTTATATTTTATGAAGAACAGTGCTCATAAATTTCAAAATTGTTTCTGTCGGCGTGTATTCATGCATCTTTAGTAGACTAGCCGCTTATATTTAGAGCGGCCTTGCTATTGTTTGGTAACATGGTTTATTTATATAAAAAAAACTATTTTATTTTCTCACAAAAAATATAAAAGAACTGTGTAAGCGGACGGTAAATTTATTGTACTTGAGGCGAGAAAGTGGACTAAATGCCCCTTAAATACTTTATTATTAGACCTATAGATAGCTGGTTTAGACATTTGTTTCTCAAAATGTTTTCTTTTTGTAAATTTACTTAATGAGAAAGAAAATACCTAATTGAAAAATATTAAATTTATTATTATGACTATTTTCACTAATTCGACGTGATTACCTGATACAAGACAAGTCGATAATAATTGTCATGAATATATTTTGCTACTCCTTTTGATGTATTTTGATAAGTATATAGGTACTATGTATGTACAAATAAACATAACGTTATCATCACGTGTACTAAAGGTGTCACAATCTAATAGGTCCGTTTTGACATTTGAGGAAGATCCTAGAATGTAACTTGGAACGAAACTGAAGGCAACAATAAAATAATAGTGTTTTAAAAAATACATAAATTTCTGTGCGCGTTAAATAATTATGATAGAATGAGTATTCTTTTCACGTTTAATTTATAGTAGGTATCATACAATTTTAACGTCTCAAAAACAGTAACGTTCTCAGTCTTTTTTTTTTAGATCAGATACTGGTATCTCATCAAAAAAAAAAAGACTGAGAACGTTGTTGTTTCAACAACATGTTTCAACTAAATAATTGCTGAATTTCACCAGATTCATTAGATTTTGACAGAGACGTAAATATTGATAATGTAATCGAAAACGAAATAGTCATATTATAATACAGGTGGGTGACGATAGCTCTACTGACAATTTTGGCTCATCATCCGAAGAAAATGATTGAATGTGTGTTTAAAATTGTGACTAAAAATATTAAGTAAAAGACAAAACTGACCTCTAGTACTATTTATATAATTAAAAAATATCTACAATAATAAAGCTAATTTACTTGAAACTTGGTTTTGGAGAGGATACTAATTTGGCCCTTACTTAAAATTCACGCTTAACGGAGTCGCAGGCACAGCTAGTTTCAAGATATATCATTAATTAAAATATAACTTTAGTCATAATTAGTCATAAATTACAAGTCTATATTCATCATACATCTTCTGAAATCATGTTTATCAACACAAATATGACATTGTAACATACATTACTTTATGTGGCGCCGCCTGTGCTTTTATCATCTAACGATTATTTTGCTAATATTGCGTGATTTGATAAGATTTGTTTTATTATCACCAATATACAAATATTTTGCCGTTTCATATTATGATAATACACTAGCTAATATATGTTTATTTAGTCATCATAGTCGAGCATTAACAAAATAAATAACAACTTATGTTTTGGGCAAAATTAGACGCAATATGTATTGTTTGTTTTAGGTTTAATGAACCTTTGCCAGCAATTTTAAATTATTTATTATGCCTGTTTTGTTTATTATTGTTTTATTAAAGAGGGGTTTTTAATTGTGAACTTTATTTGTATGGTGAAATTCGACATAAGACATTAAGACGTGCAAAGCGACGGGGAATAGCCAGTGTAAAATAGTGGTGTCAATTTTTTTGCGGTGAATAGAGCTGTGAAAAGAATCACTAGTATCACTGCACGAAGGTAGAGTACATACGAAGCTCATTATAGGCGGGCAACGAGCCGTTTCTTATTAGTTCCCGCGGCCGGCGATGACCCTCCGGAGCCGGGTACGGTGTAAGACGGTTGTTAGTTCCGCACTATTGCGGTATAACAGTCGCATTCCGGTTGCCTGCCCTCGCTCTATACACAATCCCATATTGTGTTTGCGGTAACAGCCAATTTACTTGACACATTGATAATTAGCAATTACAAAGCAAAAGACTCTTTTTTTTCTTTTTAATTTTGTATTGTGTAATGGTGAAAGATGAGTTGGTCAGACGACATCAAAATCTTTGCTAGAGACTGGTATCTGACAGCTATGGACTGGGACGTGTGAACGGAAGAAGGGGAGGCTTTTCTCCAGCCGTGGGACATGCATAGCTAAAAAAAAATTATAAAAAGACCCATAAAATTAGAGCAACGGAATGACGGTTTGTATGTCGCATGTGTAAAGTGCAACATTAAAAGACTTTGGTACAAGTTTGGCTCTTTTTAACCCCCGACCCAAAAAGAAGGGGTGTTATAAGTTTGACGTGTGTATGAGTGTATCTGTGTATCTGTGTATCTGTAATTCTGTCCGTGGCATCGTAGCATCCAAACGGATGGTCCGATTTGGATGCGGTTTTTTTCGTTTGAGAGCTAATTTGATCGAGAGTGTTCTTAGCTATGAATAAAAAAAATCTGCTCAGCCGTTTGCAGATAATCAGCTCTTTTCTAGTTGATGAAGGGAAATAAACAACTTCCACTGTTTGGATAGATTTGAAATTTGGTATACTGTTACTGTCATGATATTGTAAGAATATGGTAAACTTGATCTGATGCTGCAGCATCATCTGGAACCTGCAGTATACTCAACTCCTCGTCAAATCACAGCAGATGTATCGAGTTTGGGCTCATTGGAATGGTCTCACTGAATAGTTAATTTATAGGTATAATTCACTAGCTGGGCTCGCGGCTTCGCTCGTCATATTTAATGTTTATTGCTATCGCGCTATATTTTTATCATATTTCGCATACATATTTCGGAATACCTCTCACACATTTTTTGCAATACCATTTATAATATTTCATACATATCTAAAATACAAATGAAACGGTTAGAGATTAGAATAAAATAGGAACGAAACTATAAAAAACGCCAAATAAAACTTAAATTTAAAATTTAAAAAAACCCCCGACTCAAAACCTCTGAAAAGTAAATAAATAATAATTATGTACCCCCCTATTCGACCTTTTAATTTTGATGATATAATATTTATATTAGTTAATAGTAGTTAGTCATAATACTTCCAAAGCGTCATCACGTCGGGGGACCGCTATAGACATTTAAACATAACTCCAAAGCGTCATCTCGTCGGGGGAACCGCTAAGTAAAAATTTATTACTAGCTGACAATTTGATATCTACTGTCTATTAGTTAATAGTTCTTACACAGTTATGTTTAAATGTCTATAGCGGTCCCCCGACGTGATGACGCTTTGGAAGTAGGTATTATGACTAACTACTATTAACTAATATTAATATTATATCATAAAATTAAAAGGTCGAATGGGGGTACATAATTATTATTGATTTACTTTTTAGAGGTTTTAAGTCGGGGGTTTTTTAAATTTTTAATTTAAGTTTTATCTTTTTAACCCCCGACGCAAAAAGAGGGGTGTTATAAGTTTGACGTGTGTATTTGTGTATATGTGCATCTGTGGATCTGTCTGTGGCATCGTAGCAACCAAACGGATGATCCGATTTTGATGCAGTTTCTTTTGTTTGAAAGGTGACCTATGCGGGAGTGTTCTTAGCTATGATTCATGAAAATCTGTTCAGCCGTTTGAAGATCACCAGCTTTTTTCTATTTGATGAAGGGAAATGAGCAACTTCCACTGGTTAGATCGATTTGAAATTTGATATACTGTTACTGTCATAATATTGCAAGAATATGGTAAACTTGATCTGATGCTGCAGCATCATCTGGAACCTGCAGTATACTCAACTCCTCGTCAAATTACAGCAGATGTATCGTGTTTGGGTTCATTGGAATGGTCTCATTGAATAGTTCATTTTTAGGTATAATTCACTAGCTGGGCTCGCGGCTTCGCTCGTCATATATAGGGACAATATAGGGACAATTCATACAGATTGAGCTAGCCCCAAAGTAAGTTCGAAACTTGTGTTATGGGATACTAACTCAACGATATTATATTTTATAACAAATACATATATAGATAAACATCCAAGACCCGAGGCCAATCAGAAAAAGTTCGTTTTTCATTATGACCCGACCGGGGATCGAACCCGGGACCTCCTGGGTGGCGGTCTGGCGTGGTAACCATTACGCCACGGAGGTCGTCATACTTAATGTTTATTGCTATCGCGCTATGTTTTTATCATCGATCCAAAACGAGGGGTGTTATAAGTTTGACATGTGTATCTGTATACTTTGGTGCTAGAGGTAACCAGGGTCTGATGATGGAGCTAGGTGGTTGCCATAGGAACTCAGTAATTAAACGACATAACCCCATCGAGTTTGGGCTCGTTTGATCCGTCTTGATGAGTACTTTGGTGCCAGATGGTAACCAGGGTCTCATGATGGAGCTGGAAGGTGGCCATAGGAACTTAGTAATGACACGACATAACATAACCCCATCGAGTTTGGGCTCGTTTGATCCGTATTGACGAGTACTTTGATGCAGAATGGTAACCAGGATTTGATGATGAAGCTGGATGACTATCTATGATATTCCGCCGTTGCTGGGTTTGGTTAGGTTTGGCTTGTGACCATCAAAAACTGAGCGAGCGAAGCGAGCGAGGTTCGACCTACTCTTGGTCACACACATTTGTTAAAACAGTTATGGAGCTGATCTGATGATGGAGCTGTAAGATGGTCATGGGTAGGTACTCAGTAATTAAAAGACATAACCCCATCGAGTTTGGGCTCGTTTGATACGTCTTGACGAGTACTTTCAATACCTCTCATACATATTTCGCAATACTATTTATACATATTTAACGCAATACCATTCATACGTATTTGACAATACCTCTCATACATATTTCGCAATACCATTCATACATATTTCACAATACCCTCATACATATTTCGCAATACCTCTCATACCTATCTAAAATACAAATGAAACGGATAGGGATTAGAATAAAATAGGAACGAAACTATAAAAAACGCCAAATAAAACTTAAATTAAAAATTTAAAAAACCCCCGACTCAAAACCTCTAAAAAGTAAATAAATAATAATTATGTACCGTATTCGACTTTTTAATTTTATGATATAATATTTATATTAGTTAATAGTTGTTAGTCATAATACTTCCAAAGCGTCATCACGTCGGGGGACCGCTATAGACATATAAACATAACTGTGTAGATAGGTACTAGGTATTAACTAATAGACTGTAGACATCAAATTGTCAGCTAGTAATAAATTTTTACTTAGCGGTCCCCCGACGGGATGACGCTTTGGAAGTATTATGACTAACAACTATTAACTAATATAAATATTATACCATAAAATTAAAAAGTCGAATACGGTACATAATTATTATTTATTTACTTTTTAGAGGTTTTGAGTCGGGGGTTTTTTAAATTTTTAATTTAAGTTTTTTAATTTATGTGGTCAGCCGTAGGTACGATTCGCCGCAATCAGCAATAATAACTGACGCTGAAATAAATTGCTAATACTGTCTTGCCCCGATTGTACCCGTCTTGTGTATATATTTTTCCCTATTTTTCTATAAGTCTCTAATAGCATGAGCTTCGCACGGGTTTTAGTAGATTCCATTTTTTTAATTATTCGCCTATGTCACCCGGGATTATAGCTTCCCAACGGTAAAAGAATTTTTGAAATCGATCCAGTGGTTTTTGTGTTTATTCGTTTCAAACAAAAATACAAATCTTTCCTCTTTATAATATTAGTATGTATAGATAATGCTCTTAGCAGATGTTCTCTAAAATCGTATCGAAAAGCGAAGGCAGAATTTAAATGACGTTTTATTTGACTGAATTTCATTGTTATTGTAGTAGTTTATGTTCAGGTCGATTTTCTGAGTGGAACAATTAAGCGTGGGAAGGGACCCTTTCGCGCCATAGTTGACTGACGCCTGCATCCTGATTCACACACGTAAAGTTCTAAATGTTTATGAATTGGGTACCTAGGTGTGCAAAATTTCTGATAAACGAATCGTTTGTCTCTGACTGAAGTAGATAAGGTTTTACAGGTTCTTCATAAGTTTCAGTTAACTTTTCTGTCCCAAAAGTTGTTTTATCTGACAGTAGTATCTAGTTAAAATAATTTTTTTATTATTGAACTAGCTTCCGCCCGCGGCTTCGCCCGCGTGGCCTAGTAACAATTAGCATATCTTTCTTCAGAAACAAATTCCGGTCCGGGATGGCCTGGTACGGTACGGTTCCATCCGGTCCGATCAGGTCCCGTCAATCCGGTCCGGTCCGGTTCGGTCCGGTCCGGTCCGGTCGGTCCGGACCTTATAAGGACCCTGCATGCCAAATTTGGAATCTCTAGACTCAGCGGTTTGGGCTGTGCGTCCCCTCGCAACTTCGTATGCGTATATCTCGCTTTCCCGTAGGAATTTTGAAAAATCCTTTCTTAGTACGCGTCTAGACGTCGTAAGAAACCTACAGTCCTAATTTGGAATCTCTAGACCCATTAGTTTGGGCTGTGCGTTGATATATAGTTAAGTCAGTCAGTCAGTCAGGACTTTGAATTTTATCTATGAAAAAAAATCCGGTCCGGTCCGGTTCGATCCGGTCCGGTCCGGTTCGATCCGGTCCGGCACGGCCCGGTACGGTGCGGTTCCTTCCAGACCGATCAGGTCTGATCCGTTCCGGTCCGGTCCGGTCCGGTCGGTCTGGACCTTATAAGGACCCTACATGTCAAATTTGGCATCTCTAGACCCAGCGGTTTGGGCTGTGCGTCCCCTCGCAACTTCGTATGCATATATCTTTTCCCGTGGGAATTTTGAAAAATCCTTTCTTAGTACATCCCTAGACGTCGTAAGGAACCTACTTGTCAAATTTGGAATCTCTAGACCCAGCGGTTTGGGCTGTGCGTTGATATACCCTCGCAACTTCGTTTGCGTATATCTCGGTTTCCCGTAGGAATTTTGAAAAATCATTTCTTAGTACACCCCTAGACGTCGTAAGGAACCTACAGTCCAAATTTGAAATCTCTAGGCCCATTGGTTTGGGCTGTGCGTTGATGTATAGTTAAGTCAGTCAGTCAGGACTTTGAATTTTATCTATGAAAAAAAATCCGGTCCGGTCCGGTTCGATCCGGTCCGGCACGGCCCGGTACGGTGCGGTTCCTTCCAGACCGATCAGGTCTGATCCGTTCCGGTCCGGTCCTGTCCGTTCCGGTCCGGTCCGGTCCGGTCGGTCTGGACCTTATAAGGATCCTACATGCCAAATTTGGAATCTCTAGACCCAGCGGTTTGGGCTGTGCGTTGATATACCCTCGCAACTTCGTTTGCGTATATCTCGGTTTCCCGTAGGAATTTTGAAAAATCCTTTCTTAGTACACCCCTAGACGTCGTAAGGAACCTACAGTCCAAATTTGGAATCTCTAGACCCACCGGTTTGGGCTGTGCGTTGATATATAGTTAAGTCAGTCAGGACTTTGAATTTTATATATATAGATGAAGAAAAAAAAAACGGTCCGGTCCGGTTCGATCCGGTCCGGTACGGCCCGGTACGGTGCGGTTCCTTACAGACCGATCAGGTCTGATCCGTTCCGGTCCGGTCCGGTCCGTTCCGGTCCGGTCCGGTCCGGTCGGTCTGGACCTTATAAGGATCCTACATGTCAAATTTGGCATCTCTAGACCCAGCGGTTTGGGCTGTGCGTCCCCTCGGAACTTCGTATGCGTATATCTTGCTTTCCCGTGGGATTTTTGAAAAATCCTTTTTTAGTACATCCCTAGACGTCGTAAGGAACCTACATGCCAAATTTGGAATCTCTAGACCCAGCGGTTTGGGCTGTGCGTTGATATACCCTCGCAACTTCGTTTGCGTATATCTCGGTTTCCCGTAGGAATTTTGAAAAATCCTTTCTTAGTACAACCCTAGATGTCGTAAGGAACCTACAGTCCAAATTTGGAATCTCTAGACCCACCGGTTTGGGCTGTGCGTTGATATATAGTTAAGTCAGTCAGGACTTTGAATTTTATATATATAGATTTAGATAAAGTATGGACTTACTTTTTTGGGTATTGAAATAAGAGTAGTAATGTAACAAGAACATAATAAATAATAATATGTATAAATGTTATAGTCGGTACACTTCTATATTTTATCTCGTAAATTGCTATGATAACAACGATAATATCGAAAAAATGATTACAATCATCAACATTATGTGTTTTGAAATTACGAGAGTTAATGGTCGCACGCGCCACTTCCGGGAACGGGCGGCGGCGCTGTGAAGCGCGTTGATAGGGTTGTCTGCCACACGGTTTTAACATTCACTTATTTTTTTTAAATCTTTCTAAAACTGTCGTATTTTAATTATATAACTACACAAGTCTTCTTCCCATAGTCGAGAGTAAAAGACCGTTGTACGAAGAAAGAAAATGTGGTTGCACAATATGACGAAGTGTTCGGGAATAGAGAGTGGTGTAGAATTATTTTGCCTTGACAGAGACAGAAAAAAATTAACTGTCAACCTTCACTAGTCGGAGAGGCATTATGGCAAGAAGAGACAAGAAACACTGGCGGAGTCATAAACTAATACTTGATGAAGATACTGACTCTGATGAAGTAATTCTAATCTACGAACGTCATTGAATGGTACAATCCGCACCATGAAAGATGAGACCTGATTGATTGCTGATTTGACTTGCGCACTAGACGATTACTACTTGGTATAGAATTCGTCTACTATGCAAGTCGATCACGTGATGACTATCTTCATTATCAGCTATAAAAAAAATATTGACAACCCTGGTGACGGCGAGGCGCGGTGGTGCGCGGGCGCAGAGTTAGCGTGGGAAAGCAACCGTAGGCACTGGCACCTCGGCTCCCACAGAGCATTGTCTCTCTACCGACCCACGGCCCAGCCTTGCCATACCTAGTCACATCCGACCTACTAACGTATATTGCGTAAAAGCATTTTTCATGTCATTAGTAGTTGTAACGTCCAAATTTTATACTGTTCTATCATGGTATAACAAAACAAGGTATTCCCTTCCCGTGGCAACTAGGTCTCGTGATTGGACCAAGATTACGTCATCGGCTGTGGTGTTGTTATAATAAGGTAGAATATTGGTTGAATATGTCACACTGATCGTGACGTAGTCTTGGGCCTCTTGGACCATAGACACGGGAAGGATATACCAGGCGCAGTATATTATTGTACCATGCTATTCTACCAGTGTAAATCTCGGTCTCGGTAGCTATTTCCGCCAAACAATTAGGTATGCTTAAATGGTGTGTTCTGCTTTGAATCGTGAGACATGCAAGGAATGTGACAAAACGGATATTGTGACAGAACTTCACAAATATCGCGACTAAAGACCCTGTACACATTATTCCGCGTTGGCGTTCCGGTTCATAATGCATTGCGTAATTTCAATCACGTGAACGTTAAGTGTAACTTATAAACATCTCAATGTACTACAAAACACGACGCCAACTCGCAATATTGTGTAGGTACGGGGTCTAAGAGTAATATTGAATTGTTAAAAACATTAATTTTGCTTAAAAATGTAGAGTAAAGACGCTTTCTTGTTATTTTTATCAAGTTAAAAACGTAAATATTTGAAATCACGTCATTCTTTCAGCACCTACGTCATTTTATTACACAGGTATAAATAAGATGTGATTGATATAAAGTACTGCAAAATGTTTCATAACGTTACGAAATTTGTGAAAGAAATCGCAATTCATTTTATTATGTAGTAATCGTTTCTAATTATTTGACAATTAGATGTTACAATAAAGTTATATAAACATTATTTTAATCTATGTAGCTAAGACAATGATGTTTGCGTCGGCGCCATCAAGGTCGGGGTCGATGAACCTATTTACGTCTTTCGGCAAGCAAGCGCCGGCTGCCGCTTCTAGTGGAAATAAACTATATATCGCGCTATCGTCTCATTGATAATAATAACTAATCTACACTATCGTATTAACTATTAACAACAACAATTTATAATAAATCAAAACTAAAATCACATAGCCTTTGGGTCACCCGTGGTTTTAGGCAGGCGTTTGGCGATGATGTTCTTAAAAAAAGACAATGCATAAGGTTTCTAGACTAAAACCAACTAAAAGAAAATTATATACGATAGAATATAACTGACATATATTTTGAGAAAACATCATAAAAATTGAACTATTCTTTCTTTCAGATCATGATCATAATGATAGCGTACATACGAAATATAATGTGTGTGTGTGTGTACGTTAAAAATATGCAATATCACGATAGTATTGATATCCCAACGATAAAATACTCAATATTGCTTCTAATATAAGTATTATCGAACAAATTAAATAAATAATCGTATTCGTTTTTGCAAATTGCGTCAATTTGTAAGTAGGTACGTAAGCGGCTTTACGGGCAAAACAAACAGCTAGGACCAACTGTGTTCTTGTTCGGTATACCACGTGCGTTGATAGTAAAAGTGTGTTATCACCTGAGTGACGTAAATACGTCGAAATGCTTATAACCAGTCGTTCAAAGGCTTGCTTCCACAGGTCCGCATTATCGTACGTATCGGATCAAATTCTTTAAAAAGTCATAAAAGTGCGTCCACTGGTCCGCATCGTACGAATCGCACGAATCTACCCATCGGCAATGCCGATGCTGCCGATGCCGTCATACGGAATGCCGAATAGTGGACGCACAACGCACAAGCGACGAACGACGCAAAGCGGGCGAGCATCGGCAAATCCGATCGATGCGAATACTTGTGGACGTGTTCTAAAAAAAATCGTTTGATCCGATGCGTCCGATACGTACGATGCGTACGAGACCTGTGGAGGCAAGCCTTAAATCACATTGTTTTCACACTGCGCCATGTGTAACATCCGACGACGAAGACAATTGCGGGTAGTGTCCCGCGCTGTCAATATTTGGAGAGACGCTGACGTCTTTCACAAAACTATTTTCCCGCCGTACGCTTCTCCGCACGTCGGCAGTACATGTTTGCACTTATCACAATATAAAGAGAGTGTTATATTTCACACAGTTGTTATCGATTTACAATTGTTTTGTTGTAATTTTTGGTACATTTTTTTATGTGCTTGCCCTTGACGGTCCACATTGGAATTTTGAGGTTTTGGATGCCTCACCATAAGAACCATAAAACATTTGTAAACCACTAATTTGTAAAAGTAGCCGTTAAAAAGTTACTGTCGATTTAAGGTGGCCCTCAATTGAGCACTACAACATTTGCACCCAGTGAGAACCACAATAATATTTGAGGTTTTGGATGCGTCACCATTTAGTAAAAGTTCTCAAACAATTAGTAAAATCAAGCATTAATTTGTAAAAGCAGCTATTAAAAAGTTACAGCCGTTTAAAGGTGGTAAACAGTCAGATGCCCATATCCTGTAATCTAAATAAAATTTACGAATGTTATATATGTATACTTTTAGAAAAAGTTCTCATACAATTTGTAAAATCAACCATTAATCTGTAAAAGCAGCCATTAAAAAGTTGCAATCGATTTAAGGTAGTCACAGTTTTAAGTGAGGTAGGGCACAGCGGATAATCCGCTCAAATCGGAGTAGCCCGTCTGGGGAAGGACCTCCTCCACCTTACAGAAGATCGTAGCCAAATAGCATTGGTCTCGGTCATGTTGTGTTCCTAAGGTAAGTAAGGTCTCCAGAGCTCCATGGGGGGTTGGGAGGGTTAGCAAAGCGCGAGTGATACCCCCGGTATTGCAAGCGTCTATAGGCTACGGTGATGCTTACCATCAGACGGGCCGTATGCATGTTTGCCAACTTTGTGGTATAAAAAAAAGTCATCATGAAATAGTAGGGTTGAGGTGACCACATATTACGGTTTTTTAGGATAGGTAAGTCCAGCAGTGGACTTTTGGCCACCTGATAGGAAATAGTTACCGAAACGTATAGCTAGAAACGCATTACGCGGATATTCTGTGAGAAGGTCGTACTTGCCGTGTGGACGAAAGTAGGAACAGAAGGACCAGTCTCTAGTAAAAGTTTTGATGTCGTCTGACCGTGCGTCTCTATTCTAATATATTCCTAGGATGAGCCCTTTTTTTTGATGATTTTCTCCAAGACAATATGTTCGTCGACGCTCGACAAAAATGAACATCAGTGTTTGGCTCTTGTTCTATGTTCATTACTGGAATCAATTCCTCGAGAAATATAATCTAATGTAATAAAATTTACATATTGTAATTATGGTCGGTATATTACCAATGGTAGATCAGTAATTCTTATGATATAATTTATTCATATTTTTTTTTTTTTTTTTTATCATTTCGCACTTGTTTCAGCTTATCATTTTGTCATTACATAGTGCTATTTTGTCATCTTTTGTAAAAGAAACAGAACAGGAAATATAATTATTACAATTACTAAACATAAGTCAAAATAAAATAAATTCATAAAGCCTACAAAGGATTGGAAGAATGATAGGAAGTGTTAGCGGATAACTGCAAGCTCAGGTGGCAGGACATAGTACACATATTTACTAACATCCTATGTGTAACCTATGTGTAATAAAGTCAAGTAAAATCAATTATCGCAAAATGTAAAAATGTATACAAAAAAAGTTGATGTCTCAATTTTTTTTTGTATTTATGGAAAGATTTTAAACAAATATTTTTTACTAATAAATTAATTCTATAGACAAGTATAGACACTTAAAAGAAAAATATCAGTAGCACTAAAAATATATCTTAGCAACATTATTAATTGCATGTTGTTTTTCTCAGTCCAACAAAACAGATAACATGTAATTATTATGCACAAAAACAAGCCTTGGTAAAGTGTTCGTATCTCTCAGATTACGGCGAACAACTTATTTTTACATGCACCTTATCCATGACCAGTGTATGTCAAACAGAAATAACATATAATAGTACCTACCTAAACTGTAAAGGTCAGTAAATTAATTGACAGTTCTCTGAGAAGCAAAGAGAAAAACCTTATTTCAGAGAAATTGTATGTAGAGTCTATTTCACCACTTGCCCTACGTCAAATTAACTGTTAATGTTTTGACAGTTCTCGGCGGTTTTGACAGATTTTATCTGACAAATATGCTAGACGGAAGTTGAGTGGGGAAACAGTCCCTATTACCAATTATTTTGGTGTCAACTTTTTCCGAACCTTTATTTTCTGTATTTTCTTATAATCTTTTTTTTTTATACCACACAGGTGGCAAACAAGCATACGGTCGGTCTGGTGGTAAGCCGTCACCGTAGCCTATAGACGTAAGCAATATCAGGGGTATCACTTGTTAGGAAAGCACTTCCAGCGTATTTCTATGAAGTCTTCCCTTCTAGATTAAAATAAGATCTGTGTTGTGGTTGCTAGGAGATTACTTGTTATTCTTTGTATCTTTGATAAAGCACGCAATATATTTTACTAAACCTAATTTACACTACGTTTACTTTAACATGGTAGCAGAGCATGCAAAAACGAGAGTTTAAAAGTTTTAGTATTGTTTTCTAAAGGATAAAAGTTCGAAAGAGTGAATCATGTTGTCTTCAACTATGAAACTCGAAATAGGACTATTCGATGGAAGCAACTGGCCGACCTGGAAATATAAAGTGTTGTTGCTGCTGCGGAGTAACACAAGCACCTTAGATGCGGTGCAGGGTACTCTAGTAAAGCCGGCACATCCGGGTGAAGGAGCCATAGCGGAAGCTTTTACTAAGTGCAAAGACGAGTGTGACAGATATAATAAAATAGAAAGCGCAGCACTGTTACTACTGACTACTAATATGACCAACGAAATGCTGAACAAAGTAATGCGTTTTACAACTGCGAGTGATATGTGAGACGAATTAAACCGTCTTTATGAGCGAGGATCACAGGACCGAACCTACGATCTGAGTACGCAACTCTTTAATTACAAGAAAGACCCCACTCATGACATGGGTTCACATATGTCTGCAATAAAGAATATTTGGCATGATCTGAATCAAGCTTTGTCAACAGTTTGCAATCAACTACCGGAAATTCTTTTGATATGCAAGATTTTGGATTCCCTGCCAGAAGAGTATTTCAGTTTTAAATCGAGTTGGCTACTGATGACATTGAAAGATCGTACAATCGAGAACTTGACCACCCAGTTGTGCGCTCACGAGAGAGCTTTGAAAGATAGAAATAAATCTGAAGCTGAGGGTGAATCCAACACGGAGGTATTGATAGTACGTAACAAAGCAAGACCACAAAAAGAAGTCCAAGTGCAACTATTGTGGAGCAAGCGGACATCGAGTAAAACAATGCAAGAAATGGATTACGGATGGTAGACCGCCAAAACCTTTAAAGGAATCCATATCAAATGCTGCTACATTGTCAAGTTTAGCTTTATCTCTTGGTGAGAGTAATGATAAAGACTCATGGTACGTGGACAATGGAGCAACAAGTCACGTAACCAATAGAGCAGATCAATATGTATTTTTCGAGTACTTTAGCAAATCTCACAGAGTAATGACAGCAAATGGTGAAAATATTGAAGCTATCGGAAAGGGCTCAATACAAGTAAAAGCTGACATTAATGGCCGAAACGAAACAATTACACTCACAAATGTTTGGTATGTTCCCAGTATACAACGAAAGTTGTTCTCAGTGCTAGCCGCACAAGATCTTTGTGAGAATAGCTCCTTTGAATCAAACACTCGGTCATGTTTATTTATGGTTGATGGTAAGACAAAGTTAGTCGGTACTCGTGACAAGTATGGAGGTTTGTACAAACTTAAAATAGAAGTAATTACACCTAAACTTGAGATTAACCAACTAACAGTTAATAACCAACTTCAACTGTACCACGAACGTTTGGGACACCAAAACAAAAGACATGTCAAACAAGTTATGCAAAGAGAATTTGCTATGCAATTTAAATCTGAAAATAACAAAGAAGTTTGCGAAGGTTGCGTTTATGGAAAAGCCCACAGAAGGGCGTTTGGGACCAGAGAGAGAACTACAAGACCTGGAGAGCTAATACACACTGATGTGTGTGGACCTTTTGTGTATTCGATCTCAAAGTATAGATATTTTGTTCTATTCAAGGATGATTTTACCCGTTTTCGTTACGTATACTTCTTACGACAAAAGTCAGAAGTTCAAGCACGCTTGAAAGATTTTCTAGTAGAAGCTAAGACATCAGGACACGTCATTCAAGAGTTGCTTAGCGACAATGGCGGTGAATTCGACAATGAACAAGTACGAAGTACGCTGAGACAACACGGGATTAAACAGAGGCTCACAATGCCCTACACTCCCGAACAAAACGGTTGTGCCGAAAGAGATAATCGCACAATTGTTGAGATGGCAAGAGCACTCATGCACGCTCATGATGAGATACCTAAAGGTTTATGGGCTGAAGTAGTGCAAGCTTCAGTGTACATATTAAATCGTACGGGACCCACTCCAAATGATGACAAGTCACCGTATGAGTTATGGTACAACAAGAAACCCAAAATAAATCATCTCAGAATCATTGGTTGCGTATGCTACATGCATGTCCCAAAACAAAAGAGAAATAAACTAGATAAAAAAGCAAAGAAAGGAATTCTTATAGAATATGACGGTGATGATGGGTATCGAGTTTATGATACAAGGAACTTTAAATTGTTGCGTTCCAGAGATGTAACTTTTGAAGAAATACCTCTGTTAGACCGAGACACACCTGTTAGTGAGGAACCTGAAATCAAAAAGAATACCTATGAGCTGCCTACTTCTTCCATAGATGTTCAACCAAACTTAGAAGTACTTAATCAAAGTAATGATCACTTGCATTCAGTGAATTTAAAAACAAAGATTTTGCTAGCTTTGTACGTTGATGATGGATTATTGCCTTCCTCTGATGACGTAGAAGCTGACAATTTCATTGAGAACGAACTCAAAGCACGTTTCAAAATAACGACTAAGCCGCCATCGTACTTTCTTGGACTAGAGTTAGAGCGACACAATGATGGGACTATAAGAGTTCATCAAGCCGCCTATACTTCAAAGGTTTTGGAAAAGTATGGAATGAGTGACTGTAAAGCCGTTGGAACACCAATAGTTAAAGATATTCCTGTAAAAAAGTTGGCGGAAGAGATCTGTGACACTAAATTTCCCTATAGACAAGCTGTGGGAGCATTGGCTTATCTCATGGTGGGTACAAGGCCTGATATCGCCTATGCAGTCGGAGTCGTATCCAGAACCTTAGATAATCCTACTAATACGAATGTGTTACAAGTGAAGAGAATCTTTCGTTACCTCAAAGAAACAATCGAGACTGGTCTAGAGTTTAAAAAGAATGAGAAGCGACTCATCTGTTACAGTGATGCGGATCACGGAGGCGACAATTTGAGTGGTTGTTCTACAAGCGGGTTGATATGCATGTTCGCTGGATCAGCAATCTCCTGGAGAAGTGTGAAGCAAACCTCAGTTGCGCTGTCGTCCACAGAAGCAGAAATAATAGCTGCCAGTGAGGCGTGCCGTGAAATGGTTTGGCTAAAGAGATTGTTTAAATATTTAAGTGATAAATTAGAAACACCAGTACTGCGCATTGATAATGAGTCTGCAATAAAATTAGCTCATAATCCGCCTTACGAATATCATCAGAAGACAAAGCACATTAAGCTAAGACATTTCTATGTAAGGCAATGTTTGTCTGAAGGAGATATCCAAATTGAGCAAGTGCCTACGCAAGAACAACTGGCTGATATATTTACAAAGCCACTATTCAAACCAAGACACGCGTTGCCAACCCTCCCAACCCCCCCAAGTGGAGCTCTGGAGACTTACTTACCTTAATCCTTACTAATATTATAAATGTGAAAGTTTAACTGTGTTTGTTACCTTCATGAACCCTTGTATCGATTTAAAATGTTATGAGAGGTCGATGATGAAACAAGGTGTGAGACCCAGGGAAGAACATGGAAATTTTATCTCGAAATCACCTCGGGAATGGGAACAATAGATTTTCACGAGTAAAAACTAAAAACATTATGTATATGCATTGACTAGTAAATCATGATTGTACACAAAACTCCGAACAGCGGCGCTGACTTCGTATCTGCGACTTTATTTACATTGAGATTACCCTTTGTCCAAAATAACAATTTTATTATTTACAAAAATAGTAATGAACAAAAAATTCTATGAAGTTCCAGTTAAATCATTCTTCATGGAATCTGTTTAGAGTCTTACCCTGAATCATACGCGATGGCCATTAGACAAACATGAGCTGGTTTTGTTCTGACATCATCTGTGTTTTACAAGCTTATTTTTATGCACATTGTCTATATGTAACACATGTTATACTAGGAATATATCATTTGTAGTGATTCGTCATTTCCTTGTACTAATATTATACTAAATTATACAATATGCTTTAGTTAGCAAAATTTAAAAATCTGTACCTGCCTGAGGACGTTAATATTGATGTATGTAAAAAACAATGGTTCGATGCAAGATTTTTTCTGTAGATTTTTAAAAGTTTTTCAAAGTTATAAAAAATATACATTAGGAAGGTTAATATTAAATCCGTTTCACATTTTTAATACTATAAAACTCCACAATTATTACTGTAATTAAGAACTGCTTCAACTTTCAAGTTTCTAAAATTCACTCTACCTATTACGAGAGAATAGTACTGCCCTTTTCGAACTTCAATGCATTAGTTCTATTACGATTTTGTTTATTTATAACTTATCGACCACAATAATTGGGTCCGAAAGGCGGACTTAACGCTAAAATCATTCATCATTCAACCTTTGTGGAGTGCAGAAATACACGAAAGCGGTTTTAAAATAAACTACATACAGTAAAAAATAGTTTTTATTCAGGGTTTTCCAAAATAAGATACTAATAGGAGAATAAGATAAGAGGAATAGCCAGGACCATTTTCGCTTGCCTTATTTTTATTTTATTTTGTCTTAATCTTCATTGGCTAAACATACATAGGTATAATGTTGATATTATCTAAATAGTACAGGTTGATAAATTTGCGCAGACCTTGGTCGAGCACACAATTCCGGTGACTGACCGTCGTCGGTTACTGACATCGGTTACAGAAAAAACTCTGTAAAGGCCAAACAACTCCCATTTTATTGAGGCCACAAGACGTTGAAAAACAAAATGTGATGCAAAAAGAACAAAAACGATTAATTATATGCCATATAAAAATATCTACATATTAATTCAAAATAAATAGCTCGAAACTTAGCATCAATCCGTTGTGCAACATCCTTTCACTTGTGTACTTGTCTATCTCTTCAGGAATGACTTGGTGCTCACATAAGCTCACATATCCGTTTGCAAGGTTTTTGAATTAAGCTCTGGAAAAATCCATTATTACACCGCTTGGGGTAGGCTTAACCCAAAGTTTGTTTATGAGCAATGATCCGCCTGTTTCTTTTTACATATGTCTAATGTTTAATTAAAAAAAGATGTTAAAATGAGCGTTTTAATATAATTACTAAGTTACTGCATCCCTTCCTTTTCATCTATCAAATATCCATAGTGATGTTTCTGCACATACATGTATGTTTACTGCATCTACGCTCTCTTCGCAGTAAGACATTTAAAATTAGTGCTTTTAAAAATTAATTTGAGGCTCTCAAGTGATAATATTAGACTAATGATGCAACTCTTGTATTAATACGCTTTATTACTTACATAAACCATTGTAATGGAATTTTGCATAGTGTTCAAATTAAGTATCTCTTCTTTACTTTGATCTTAACCAAGCACAAGGTCTACATAATTATTTCACATTGCTTTAAGACCTTATATCTGAAGCTTAAGATTTAATTGATAGTGAATATATAATCCCTTTGTACGTTTAAAGGGTTAATTATTCTGGGCGCCTGTTCGTGTTATTGCAGTCTGCTGTTTATTTACACGTACAAATTTTGTTTATTTCTTCAGAAAACGGATTATCAACATTTGATGCTTGTTGTTCTGTTATTGTGTTTATTTATGTTTATGTAGCAATAATTATCGGTGCTTGTCAATCAATCTCTTTAACAATTAGTAAATTAAGACGTCGATTTAAGACGATAATAGAAGTAATTTATATTAGTTAATTTACTAAGATTTAGTAATTAATTATCGGAATTACTTAATGTGTCTTTTAATTCTTTTGATTTTAATATTTCTTTAAAATAAATTGTTTGTATTTAAAATAATATTAAAAACCGGGCAAGTACGTACGTGTCGAACCACGCACAATGTAGGGTTCAGTATTGGCTACGCATTGCTTGCTTACAGATGAGTACAATGACATATTCTATGACATTTTGTACGTTTTCATCAAAGAAACTTTATTTTATAAGTTCGTTGGCTATTACTCTGTAACTAGTAGAGTCTACTTAACCGTAATAAGTAGTTTTCATTGAAGGTTCAGCATATGGACTACTACCATGATTTTTTTCAAATTTCTAAACATAAGACTTTCGGAGATAGAGGGGGAGACCACCGTGCAAAACGAAAATTGACACGATAAATGTAAATTATTCCGAAACGGATCATTGTAGCATTGCTAATATTGTATACGTACGTACCAAATTACAGCTTTTTAGCATTAAGTGTCTAGGCGCTAGACCGCGGACAGACCGACAGACAGACGGACATGGCGAATCTATTTATTCCTTGTACTTTATTACGGAACCATAAAAAACGTACAAATATTAAGCTTGCGCGGAATTCTATTTATGGTCTATGAAAGTTTATTTTGTTCAACAAAAAAAGCCTGCTTGATAGTGTGCACTTTCACTGGTGACTCTTTGACATTTGACATACTTTTTTGAAAAAAAAAAAAAAAACTTTTAAAGCCGCGCCGCACTGCATCCACAAAATATAATAAAAACGTTCCTACAACACATTCAAAATTGTTAGTGTTTATGGGCGGCGGTATTGCTAACTATCAAGTGACCCGTGCGTCGGCTCAAATGTCTTTTATGCAGTAAAAAAAAAAAATATTTTTATATGTCGTAATGTGTGTGTGACTGTCCTTCCACCCTTTAAAGGACATGATAAAAACATCACCAATCAGTTCATCTGTCTAAAATTTGTGGGTGCATATGGGGGCGTAGATAAACATCAGATAACCCTCTAACTGTTTGTATAGTAGATATAACAAAAAAAGAATATCGAACAAAGCCATGCATGTTAGTAGAAGCGGTGCAAAACATTGGGGCATTTCCTGTGTCTCGTGATGTTTGTGTCAGATACAGAAATGAACAGAGTCCACCGGAATGTTCTCGGATATCAGGCGGGCTATTTATTGTTTACAAATACATCGGTGGCCAATGTACAAAAGAAAAACTATTGTTCTTACATTCCACTGATTGTTATTTGTGGATACAGATTGTATCGGATTAGAACTCACGATTTAATTGGTATATATTTTTTGCTAATAATATACTTTCATAATGTTAAGTGGGCTAATAGACAGCACGACAAGTGCTGTCGATATTTTTAGTCTAGTTTATATCACATGCACACAAAGCATGCATTGTCATATGACTTTTACGAACACGAAATTTACATATAGGTACATTAAATATGTATTTCATTCAATACCTATTAAATCAATCCTTACTAATATTATAAATGAGAAAGTGAGTTTGTTTGTTATTCCTTTATGCCTTTATATTATAACCTCACTATTTTAAGGTCGAAAATTTAGATAGTTGGCTATTATTACGTACACAATATCTACAAAAAACGACATTCTAGCGTGAATTAAATGTGAACTAGCTGTGTTAAGTTTACAAACACGACCTTATGATAATATAGGTTATCGTTTATTTACATATTGAATATCTGTGTTATTAACCGGATGAATGAATGTGTAGGAAAAGGTTTCTCGTGATCCGCTCAATTCCACTGTTCTTTCGCATGATTGTATTGTTTACAGTGTGCGGAATGCGTGGAATGAAACACTAGGCTTGTGTTCTATTCATAGCGGATGATGATATGTGATGGATGGATGACGCGGCCTCGTCGTGTCGGCCGCGGCCGGTGCAACTGCTGGCGCGCGGGGCTTGGCGCCGCCGCCCGCCGCTGGCTGCGTAGGAAGGTACATCGATAGATCACGAGGACGACATACGCACGTTACACATACATACTATCTATCTTTACCATTATTTTTAGCACATTTTTAGGACAGGCCTCATGTGACGTTCACTTTTTTTTTATGGCCGAGCGAACATATTTAATTTATCATAACTCCACAAACTCCATAAACACGACATCATACAAGACTTGCAGGAGGTTCCCATTTTTAAATAAACATTACACACATTATTCACATTAGTTATAGCAATGAAATCATTTTTAGAGTTCCGTACCTCAAAAAGAAAAAAACGGAACCCTTATAAGTTGTTATAAGTACCCCTTATAAGTCTGTCTAACTGTCAAGACCTTTTTTCTCTGGAACGCATGGATATCAAGCTGAAATTCAGGGGCCCGATTCTACTAAACAACTGCACTAATGGACTCTCAATGGTATCTTAATCGTGTCTCAATAGAATGCCGATAGTGTATCAGTGGAATAGTCTTTGACATTTGTTATGGACTTAAACAATAACATAATGTTTAACTTATTGTTTAAGTCCTTAACAAATGTCAAACAATATTCCACAGATACACTATCAACATTCTATTGAGACACCATTGAGAGTCCATTGGTGCATTTGTTTAGTAGAATCGGGCCCCAGGTCTACTGTCCCTAGGAGCTGTGAAAAAATCAAACTTATATAGCCAACGCAATCGAAAGATACAGCCGTTTATGCCGCATTTTCGACAGTCGCAAGAGAATCAAAACCTACAGGCTACTTCCCGTAAACTCAGAATCTTGAAATTTTGTACAAAGCAACGTCTTATACCAAGCACAGATAAAGGAAAAATTGCGAAAAGCATAAATTTTTGGTTACATCATATAATAAAATAAATTAAAAATTCAAACTTCAAATACTCTGGTCTTTAATACTTTAAAGCTGTAACAAAATCAAACTTCCATGTCAACGCAATATACCTATTAGGTTTGTACGGAATACGCACTTGGCCGGGTTTTTTTTTACGAAGGTTCACCTATATGTAACAAGTACAATTTACATAAGTGTTTCAAAGGACCATAATAATGGGAAATTACTGTGTTCAGTTGTCATTGTTTGTTTAGGTATTGTATATTTAACGTATGTATACAATCGATGTTGGTTCTCCTCCTAACCTACGGAAGGTTTTTCAGTATCTTTGAAGGTTGCATGGGTCTTGCGTCACATTTTATTCTATATTTACGCATTTGCGACGCTCTAAGCCTGTTTGATATTCAGTCATTCTTTTTTATTACAGCAAGTACTTTCTAATTATACACACTTATCATGGTGATATTATGATAAGTATATTGTTGTACTATAATTAAGTTATCTCGTGATGGATGTTGTAGATGCAACCTAATTTAACGTTGTGACGTCGCGTCGTCGACGTATTTTTCGCCGGTAGGCGTCACGTCAGTGCCATTCGTCATGAGAACATTATTTATAGGGCCAGGTTAAAAACGGAGTTGTTGATGCGACGGCTATGCGGGCGGCGGCGGCGGCAGTGCGATACGGTAAGACAAGACGGATTTGGTCGTGGCACTGCCTTCGCCCACGCGTCTCGTGATTCATGAGCTTGGCTGCAAAATGATAAACATTTTTGCTAATTACATTACTATGTTAAACAAACCATGGATACATACTAGATCACGGGCTTATAAAGATACCATGTAAAAATCAATTAATTTTTAATCACAAATTTTGTCCTTTATATTTTTTATTGCAACAGAAAAGCTACAACTTGCAACAAAGTAGCAGCTTTTAAAGCGATGATTTATTTATTACTAATTGTAATTAATTTATAATTAATTGTGCATGTAATGCACAACAAGAACATATCGATCGAAATCTAGTGGTATTTAAAACTGCAATGCAATACATGTAACAATGCTGTGATAACACTAACTCATGTTGAATATACTGACGCAGGCGCCGCCGTCGCCTCCATTGAGAACAATGTACATGTTACAGCCAAAGTGATTAAATTGCTATTATACATAATGACTGGTAATTTATATATAATTACCAAATTGTCTAGACAATGTGGTAAATTAATCACTTTGTCCGGACATTATTCATAACTGCGGGTTAAAGTTAGCCAATGTAATAAATGTGGAATCGTAAGAAAAATTCAAAAAAAGGTGTTATTTATTTATAAGAGAACACCTACATTTTTACACCGATGGCTTATGTAACAAAACCCTAACCTAACCCACCAATGTCTGTTGGTATTCAGACAGACATTGGTGGGTTAGGTTAGGGTTATCTTGTGATCATAACACCGCGAATTTTTCTTACGATTCCGCGTTTTATTACTTTGGCTAACTTGTCCCACTGCTGTTATGAATAATGTCCGGACAAAGTGATTAATTTATTTGTTTTATTACTTTAACCCTTTAACCAAATCGTTGAAGATATTATATATAATTGCTAGTTATTGTGATTAATTCTGTGTCATTTATCACTTTGTCTAAATTGAGTAGACATTATAAATAATGGCTGGATAGTATATATAATATCCGGATTTATTACTTTGGCTGTAACATACATATTGCCTCGTGGCTCGATGTGGGATGCCTGGAAAGGTGCTAATTGCGTCAGCACATACAATAGTACTTACACGTAGGGGCTCTATTGAACTAAATATTATGCAATGTTCGTTCCTAAATTATAACAACAAAAAAAAATAGTTTTAACTTTGTTACTTCGTTTGTTCGAGGCATATAAAATACGGGCTATCTGTTTACAGATAGTTATTTATAACGAAAATAAATATTAGACAATTTAGAAAAACAAGTACTCAATATTATTTAACTGTTATTTAACTGTAGCAAAACTACTATGCTACTATACTATGTTTAAGAGAGGTAGGGCACAGCGGATAATCCGCTCAAATCGGATCAGCCCGTCTGGGGAAGGATCTCCACCTTACAGAAGATCGTAGCCAAATAGCATTGATCTCGGCCATGTTGTGTTCCTACGGTGAGTAAGGTCTCCAGAGCTCTACTTGGGGGGTTGGGAGGGTTGGCAACGCGTGAGTGATACCCCCGGTATTGCATTGCAAGCGTCTATGCTGCGGTGACGGCTTACCATCAGGCCGACCGTATGTTTGTTTGCCACCTGTGTGGTATAAAAAAATGCTGACGTATTATAATTAAGTATTTTTTTAAATAGCTGTCTTTCACTATAAGGTTCAATGCATTTATAAACTCAAACAATTAAAATTAATTTCTATTACATTTTGTTGTGGGAATCATTTATTTATAGGTGTATTGACCTATTGATTCGAAGACAGATAGAGCGATCAATCTCCCTGGCTAAACTTGGTCGTCGGGCTCACAAAAACGATTTGTCTTGCTTACTGCCGAGACGTGTTACACAAAAGTCTCACACTGCTCCTGCATTTTTCAGCGCCGTCATCATGGTCCCGGAAGAAAAAGTGCTCTCTAAAAGTACGTGATCCGTTCAAAACTCAATTACAGCAGGGGTTTACGAGATTTGCGTGTTTTAGATTCACGAATTTAGGTTACCGTTACCTATGTTTGCGCATAAAATATACTATTGTTTTAGAAGAGAATGCAGAGTGCGTTTTAAGATGTTTATCTACTCTTTTTATACTAGCCTCTAGCCTCTATTACTCCTTTTCGTATCGTCAATATCAAAAGTATTACGTAATTAGCATGTCGAGAAAAAATATTTTTTAGCGTAAAGTAAAAGACCATGTTTTTTTCTAATGATCATGCATCGTGTGTGCTGACTGATTCTGTCCAAGAATTTCAGATCTTATCGGGAACAAGTGGTGGATAGATCATTTTTCCAATTTGTTTGCTTTTTTACAACTTTGTACAAACGGACGATACAATTTCCTTTAGGTACGCGTATGTACGCGTGTATGTACACGAGTGTGCGCTGTCACGCTCGAATTGACCGTTTACTACACAGGTTTATTTCTGCATGCGCTTCTTGTTTGTTTGCGTTATTTCTGCGTACGCGGTGTCGAGTCCGCATTTAGACGCAACATGAGCCGCGGGCGTGCAGTCGCCCGACACCGCGCCGTTGCATCGCGCCAACTAATGTCTTTGGCGCCGACAATAGGACGCCGAGCCGCGCCGCTCTTATTATCTTCTCTTGTTTTAAATTCTACTGAATTAACTGTTGCTAAGCTATTGTTATATTATTATAGAAACCACTTGTAATTGTCGTGGTTTTAATTAATCTCATGTTTTACCGGATGGTTGGATTTACGAAATATATTGTTGAATTAATTGGAGCGTTAATAAGATCAAATTATGACGTTGATGATTTGAAAAAGAACTTATAAAGGCGTATTTTCTGAATAAATGAATACATACTTAGAAATATAAATAAATAAACGACAATCAACAAATAAACAATATCATACATAGAGTTTGTTCTGTTTATACGACGAAAAGTTGCTAAACAATTAAATTGAATTCACTGTTTTGTCATTGTGACAAATCATTGTACCAGTATAGATAGACTATTTATATGTAACGTTTATAACTAGAGTATGAAGCAAGGCAGTGCAATGTTGCAACTCGTACACATACTATAGTCGCACGTCGATGGACTTTGACACTTTTAATTTGACTTTATAATCGTGTTGCACACATATATCAAACCGTCCATTCATTAAATAACCTTTTTTAGGGTTCCGTAGTAAACTACAAGGAACCCTTGTAGTTTACTACGTACGAAACTACAAGTACGTACGTACGTACTTGTAGTTTCGCCATGTCCGTCTGTCGCGAATTATTTACATTTAACGTGTCAATTTTCGTTTTGCACGGTGGTCCCCCCCCCCCTCTATCTCCGAAAGTCTTGTGTTTAGAAATTTTAAAAAATTCATGGTAGTAGTCTATATAGTGAACCTACAAGGAAAACTATAACGGTTAAGTAGGCACTAGTAGTTACCGAGTAATAGCCGACGAACTTATGAAGTAAAATTTCTTTGACTAAAACGTGCAAATGTCATAGAATATGACATTGTACTCAATTGCAAGCAAGAAATGCGTAGCCGATACGGAACCCTACAATGTGCGTGGCCCGACACGTACTTGCCCGGTTTTTTATAATATAGAAATCCCCAAAAGATCAGCAATCCTTATTAATCCCATTCACGAAAAATTTCTTATGATTAAGAAAGTGCAAAGTTTTATTTAGACTGAAAGTCTCTCCACATACAGGCATCAAACAACAAGAAATACCTATGTGAAGCTGTGTCTGGCGACAGCTTTACGGTTACAATGTCATACTGATGGATGACATAAAATTACACGCGTCATTCCGGTAACAGGGTAGTAAGGTAAATCAGATTTTTTTTATATGTAGATATAGTTTCAATTATTAAAATATAAATTCCTATGGAAATATTTATAGTAAACACGATAATTATTAGATTTGTCGCAATATTATGTTTAGATGGTACACGAATCTCTTTGATGTCAGTGGAAAATTTGTAAAACGTTTTACAAAAGAAAATATCTGGGATGTTTTTTCCACAGCGTGTCAAGTTGCAGAGTGGGAGGGCGCGGGGAGGAGCGCGTGCCGCGTCTCAATGAAAATATAAATAAAACAAGCAGACATTGCGCCCTCATGATCTGTTTTTCATTCCGCGAACCGTGTCCAAATCTACACTAAACATTTGGTGTTGGCGTAATTTGCGGTTGTTTTTTTTTTAAATATTCAACTAAAAACATATTTTATGAGTTGTTTGTTGTCAATGTTTAGGACAAAGTAAACTTTATTTTGAAGGGTTTGCAGGAGGCCCATCAGTGGACTTCTTGTGGCTGAGATGAATGAATGAAAGTTACAAAGCGGCCTTATTGCTGGCCAATCTTTATGACTAAAGTCTCATAAACTTTAATTGCAGTTATATTTTGTGGTACTTACTGATAGATAAATAGATTTCAACTGTATGTGTCTTGTATTTATTATGTTCTGTAGATTGTCTTTAATTTATTTTAATTGATTCAGTTTTTTTTGCTCGCATTTTTGTTGTCACTAACTTGGATAAGTATACATATTTCTTTAGCAACGATGTAGTTTGCATATATGTATATGCCATAAATGTGACCAGACGTGACAAACATAAAACTAGTTTAAGCCTAGCTCAAGCTAGTATATAGTGCACCTAGATGTTGCATACCTAAAATATTTTAATAACTTTTAAGCATTCGCGTTGCATTATTATAAATTAATAATAAACCGGGAATTATCGCGATCAACGTCAGACAATATCAAGGTATGATCGCGTTAATTCCCGGTTTATTATTAATTTCTAAAATATTTTGTTCATATGATCTGCAAATTGACACATGCGTTTGGATGAATAGGAACATACACATGGTCTTTGGTGGTGGCCTAATTTTAGCTATACCGGGAAATGACTAATTGACGAATAGTAAAATTGCTTCGTATTAGATAGACAATAAAAAAGCAATTGATATAAATAAAAAATGGTCTGCACGTTATCTTACAATATTTTTCGACCATCTGTTACAATCTCATGCCGATCTCAAGCACTGTCTCACTCATATAAAATAGGAATTGAACCAGATAGTACGTAAGTTTAAGAGAGGTAGGGCACAGCGGATAATCCGCTCAAATCGGAGCAGCCCGTCCTCCACCTTACGGAAGATCGTAGCCAAATAGCATTGGTCTCGCTCGGCCATGTTGTGTTCCTACGGTGAGTAAGATCTCCGAGCTCCACTTGGGGGGGTTGGGAGGGTTGGCAACGCGTGAGTGATATACCCCCGGTGTTGCGGGCGTCTATGGGCTGCGGTGATGCTTACCGTCGGGCGGGCCGTATGCTTGTTTGCCAACTTTGTGGTATAAAAAAAGGTTGAAACTGTTTTTGTTAGGAGAATACGAGAACGGGGGGCTGATTGTCTCTAACTTGGCAATATAAAACTTCTATGTTGGTAGATGTAAGTATCACTGTACACGTTATCCCTGACATATAATAATGGTAACATAAAAGTTCACTAGTTTTTTACAACGAATTATACCTAAAGACTGTAAGAGCAGGTTGCTTTGACATTTGTAATTTAATTCATCAATCTTACGTTTGGTTTTTTTAATTCTTAAACAGAAAAAAAAACTGGCTTTGATATTTAAATTTTTGTCTAGCCATTCTAATCATGAATTCTTCTTAATTTTTTTTGTATAAATTTATACAAGTACCTACCGAAATGTGAAAATATTCATGGATTTTTTAAGATTTTTCAAAACCATTGAAGGTGAGTCTAGATTTGAACGTTTTTAACATTCAGGCAAACTCAAAGGAGTAGCAGATATTTTATTGAGCGCTTTGCAATGTAATAACTAACTTCAACTACATCAATATACTTAAATGTCACCCTGAAATCGAATAATTATCATTATGTATTTGTTTAAAAAAACATATACTTATTAATTATGTATGCATTGTACAATGTATATTAACGCCACAATTTGTCAATTGTGTAGGTAATTAAATTTTGTCCAGACACACTTAATGTATAACAATTGACTTTTACATCATGATCAACATAAAATAATTGTGATAAGTGTAACGAACATAATATTTAGTCTAAGGGCCTGTATGATGTATAAGTTTGCTTATAAGTTCCGGTGAGCCTGTTAGTCAGATAAATACTATCAAAATTCTGTCAAAACCATACAAGAACTGTCATATTGTCCCTATATATTTATTTATATATCAAGTGGTGAAGCAGGCTCTCGATAGCCGAGAGGTACCTGTTAACTTGTATGTTATTTTTCTATTAACACGCCATGTCTCCAATCTTACCTTTAATCCGTCCTTTCCTTCTGTCTTTCCCTCTATGATATTATTCCAAAATGTGTCGTGTGGTATAAACGTGGCCAATCGTTATACTTCTGCTCTCTCCTCACAGATGTAATAATGTGAATGTGTGAGTTTATTCAGGAGTAGACACATAGATAAATCTTAAAAATACATTAATGAATGTTGGTGATATAAAAACAAAGGTCACTTTGATATTTTGTCGGCTATCACGTGGCGCAATACAAGTACCAATCTACCGCCTACCCCAGTCAGCTCCTACGCACGTTATTTGTAAGGATTCGTAATGTCGTACATGAAATCTAATCTAGACACAGCAAAGGACAGTGTGCACTAAACATACTCTTTTACACCTGACACCTTATACCTATATTCATAAATAATATCGATATGCCCTGCTGATTATTGTGTCTTGCTGGCCCTGCCCACTTCATGCAGAAATTCGTTACCCTAAAGTTGCCTTGAAAAGATTGCTTTCAACAATAAGGCCGCCTTGTTGCATATACAATACACTGTCTGTAACTTTTACTGTTTACTGTACTTGTTTGTGTTTTGCAAATAAAGTGTAATTATATCTATCTATCTGAACAATCTGAAGTATACTAAAGAGAAGGAAGACCAGGTTTCCAAACGCTTTGTTGAATATGAAATCAGTTAAATTTTGCTGTTAGTGAACATATTTTCATGTTTTATTTGAAACACAAGCACCACGTGTTAACTTTCATACGCTTTATCTGTCGGGAAAACTAACGTTGTTAGGATTAAGTTTTAAATCTAAAACCTGTTTAAATAAATTAACTTTGATTTTAAATTTTTGTTTTTTTGGAAGGTCTATTTGGAAAACATATTCAATCAAAATCTATATAGGTATTTAAAAAAGTATAGCCTTAAATTATTAAATTATACTCTCCTAATTAAATTTAATGCAACAACCAAAAAAAATATTTGACTGTTTACTTGTCTTATTATGAGATAATTATATTTTTAGATATTATTATCTTACATTACGTGTATTATGCCTATTTTGAAGCTGTGAATAAATATTTATCTGTATATTTTTGTCATTGGTACCAGCAGTAAATTTATTGTTGAACTAATTTTGCATCCAAGTAACGCACTTTGCTCTTCAGTGGGAGGTGAATTTGAACTAACATTTTCGTCAAAAATTCAGTTTGCCCGTTTGCTAGATCGTCCTTTACAAATATCACATAGATAGTGAGAGTTTCGCATCGTCGAGCCCAGGACACTCTTGGATGTCAGTAACCGACCTTTTAAAGTAAAAGGAAGAACACATGAAATATGAAAGAATTTGGTCTAACTAATAAGTCTGTGACTGACGTATGTGCGCACTTATTTCAGTCAGTCTTCAAATGAACTGTAAGGCACCGGCACAACTACCTCACCAGCACAAATAGCTGACCGGCAAAAATTACAACTCTCCTCCAAAAGTTAGGCGCCGATTAGTCAGAATATTTATTGAAAAATACATTTATAGATAACTAGAGCCTCGCCCCGGCTTCGCACGGGTTTTGTAGGGAACCCAATTTTTTTTTAAAACGAAATAGATCCTCGCTCGGGGATAGAGTAGGTAGCTTCCCAACGGTGAAAGAATTTTTGAAATTGGTCAATTAGTTTTGAGTTTATTCGTTTCAAACAAAAATACAAATCTTTCCTCCTTATGATTTGTATAGATGACGGTGAATTATTAAAATATTCATTTAATGCTATTATTGATTTCAGTTTCAAATCACTTTTTCAGCTAACATCGTTTGTGTACACTTTTATTAGTTGTCACTAGATCCTTTTGTTACAATACAATAGAACAAGCATTGTCTAGGCGTAACTAGTAATTACTACATTATTAAAGATCAAAGTGTGTACATTATATGTAAATAATCTTAAATTCAGGTAGTGACATTGGAGACTTCAGACTTAAAAACTGACTAGTCAGTATTCTCCGGTTTTTTTTTTAATACCAAAAAGTTCACGCTCAGAGGCACTACTGTTCCTCAAGGTCCCGAAATCCAGTATTTTTGTTCGGTTGACTGCCTATTTTAGAAAGCAGATTTTATTTATGGACACGAACCCTTCATGGCATAATATTATGTTTCTGAACAGAGGTTATATATATTTAATATCTATATAAATAAAATTCAAAGTCCTGACTGACTGACTTAACTATATGTCACCGCACAGCCCAAACCGCTCGGTCTAGAGATTCCAAATTTGGAATGTAGGTTCCTTATAAGGACCGGACCGGACCGGAACGGATCGGATCGGATCGGAACGGATCGGACCTGATCGGACCGGATCGGACCGGATGGACCGGAATTTGTTTCTGAAGAAAAATATGCTTATTGTTAGTAGGCCACGTGGGCGAAGCCGCGGGCAGAAGTAGTGGCTAGTATTTAATATCAAATATTTTATGCCCTAAAAGTTAAAAAAACTTTTTTCTTTAGGGCAGGACAAGTACAATATGCTGTTTCATGTACAACCCTACAAGGAAAATATGCCGTTTCATGTACAACCCTGTAAATGGCTTTTACCTCAAAAATATACTCGTTAAGTACTGTCTTAATAGATATAGTACACACGCATATCGTTTACACAATGTTCAAAGGCATATTTGACTAAGTATTCGTTGCTCATTGATTTACAATTGTAACGGCGTATATTCCAAATTAATGTAATTAGCTTTGTGACGTCACGCAACACGTGTACGAGTTCGTGGTCGTTAATAAATATACAAATTATTGTGTTGCGTTACGGTGCCCGTCGGCCGAGTTCAAAGTACGCTTTATAAAGTATATTATGGAAACAATCCGACCATGAGACATCATTGCGTTTAAGGTTTCTTTAACTTATATTGAAACCTTATAATTTAGTATAAATATCGGTCCGAATCCGAACATATTGCATAGAGCTATTGAATGGATAGAGATATTGAACTTTAATTATAGAGCCTAATTATTAATGTCTTGAATTTAAAAAAAGAAATAATTTTAAGTATTTATATTTATCATCTTACAGTTTACATACACAGAACCGCTAAGGTGCATACTATTGTCTACCAGTGCTTCGAGCATCGATGTCTTCGAGCGATTCGAGCCGTGGTGGGCTCGAATTGCTCGCGGCGGGAAAAGCCTAAAGACCCAACTAATTGTGACTTTACTGAATTCAGTTTGTTTTCAGTAAACATTGTTATAATTTCTGTCGCACTGTCCTGTTATGTACGTGCTGTTTGTGCTGTTTGACGTCATTAGTTTAATAATTATAATAAAACTATTGTTTGTTTGACTGACACGACCCTTGTGACTTTACAAATTGTCTTTTGGTTACGCTTATTTAGATACACTTCAGAGACTAGCGCTAGCGCTAACTAAATAGGTACTAATCTAAATGAAATCGGATTGTGTGCTAACCAAATAGTCATATTTCAAGACTACGAATTAAGATTTGCCATTATTTAAACATAAATTACCTATAAGAAATAAAATTAAAGTTGCGGTTTTATTCAAGAGTAAGTTACCACAATTTTTTGAGACCTAAAATCATAATCACAGCAGTGCAATCAAAAGGCAAATAGCACTGCGCTGCGCTATTCTGTAGCATACAAAATTTATAACATAGCTATGGCCACTAGTGAATTAGTACATAGGGTTTGCTACATTATTGTTTTCCTTAATCACCTTATTTATGTATTAATGTTGTAATATAATAATGCTAATTATATGCTAATGCAATAACAAAATCATTATATCGAGATGTAAATAAAGACGTTTGACGTGTAATAGTTTTATCAGTATAACATAAATACAATAATTGGTTTTTCAATGTGTAGTTTGTTATGGTTGAACGATATCTTACATTTTCAAATATCCACGTGTAAAGCGTACTCGTGTACGTTTTCATACAAGTTCGCGCCAATAATTAAGTTTCATAGGGTTTTCGTGCTCATAGTATTGTTCTTGTTCGCTGATAAGAGTTTAATGCATTTGAAGGCTTTCTACCGTATCCAGCACGTGTAAGAAAGACGCACGCGCCACATTTATGGTTCCTCCATCAGTTTCAATAACGTAGATGCTGTTACGCAATCACTGTGCAGATATGGTTTGCGGCTCCGGAACTGTGAAAAATCTAGATATTGTGTGTGCGTAAGCATTTATTTTAACAATCTTAACTCTTATCGCCACTCTTACACGTGCTCTCAGTTTACTATACCAGTAGAAATAGTACTCGTATATTCTCTACGGAAACGCATATATCGGTTAGGTAGTATTTTTAATAAATGCTTAAACAAACTCCTTATAAATTTGAATTCCTATCATTTCTGTGCTATTGAACACTTAACAATGGAACTAATTGAATTAGACCACACAAACTGGAAGAATGTAAATACGAAATTTTATTCCCCAGCTACTAATTAACCACTCAATCAAGGTCCATCGTTCACTGCTTACAAATGTGGAATTGCATTTCAAGCCCTCCCTATCTATTTCTAACAGGGTACTATTAAAAATTAATATTAATTTAGAAGACATAATATGTGGGTCGTTTATTGGAAATCAATGCTGTATTATTGTATCACAGCCCGTATGATTTCCAGCTGCGAATGCGTGTCTATTAATCATGTATATTCTCAGTTATAATTATTTTTACTGCTGTCATGGCAAAATAAAATGTATGAGAACTCGCTGCGGCCTCAACGCAGAGGGCAAATAAATCTCTGACGACGACGTGACCCTAATATGAGTTTAAGAAAACATATTTTCACTCGATACTACATAACTACTATTAACCTGTTCAAAATATGCTACTCAGTGAAAGTAATGGAGTAGGCGTTTGTAAGGTACATCACGATAGAGATGGTAATATTAATATGAATATTATAAGGCGGACAGATTTGTGATCTCGAGGTGGGTTCACCCAAGGTGAGCAGACGGCGAGGCGCGCGCCGCGAGACGCAACGACCTCTATTCCAGACTTACTGGTTTTCTAAACTAAATCATGTCTTTTATAGTCGCTATTGAAATTCAATATCGTCTGGCCAACACAATTCACTAAAGCGATTACGTCTAAATCACATAATACATACGTATAATATTATCTCGACTAAAAGGAAACCGTTTTTATTCATTCAACAATTACAAGGAAACTTAACCAAAGTTTTGATATAAATATGAAACCTAATTATAATAACGTATATTTTTCTTATGCAAATACAATCTAACATAAACTTTCCCTTTTCACACAGGTCTCACAACTTTTTACTTTATGTTGCGATGCTTGCATTTTTCTGCATAAGTACAATGTTTTTGATGGGTTAATAACATGACTACAGAAACAGCGTGTTGTTTTTGCAATATTTCACAGAAAGTTATAAGTAAATACGCAAAAAGAATACCAAATGCAGGCGTGGTTGAGGGGGAAAAATACGTATTATGTATTATCGTGCTTTTGGGTCGTTGTAAATCAAGCTGGTATTTCGCAAGGGTGGTTGTTGACTAGACTGAATTAAACGACGTCACGCCTCTGTGCACGATATAATTGCTTCATGCTTTGAATTTCATCGCTTTATTTCTCTATTCCACACCCCGTTAAGATTTTTGTTAAAGTTTTATGTGCAATATGGGGTATATTAGGAATATTATCGGCGAGACATATTTATGATAATTCTTTATGCTAGTGTAATGCTAGAGTTATACCAGTTAAGGTGTGTCGTGCGTGCGTGACTCGTGTCGTGTTGAGATACAAGGATACCGGTTTCACACATTTAGTATAATTAGAATTACACATGTAACGCACCACAAGTACCACAACATACACTAACGATACCTTAAGTGGTATAACTCTAGCATTAAGTAAGTATCTGGCAATGAAATCACATCTTACAAAAACTACGAGTTTAATCAAGAATATTTAAATAAACACTTACGTAAGTAAGTGAGGAAGTATTGTGCACCAAAATATGGAGATGGATGTCTCATAATAATTGTATAACTTATCTCTAAACTTTTGACATTTTTTAATCTACACCGTGACAATCGTGCCGCAGCAGGTTAATTTCAAGTTGAAAGTTTCAAAGAAAGATGTATCTTAATATACTTGCATAAATAGGAAACTGACTAACATTAATAATTAATTTCTCTACGCTTCATAAGCCCACAACATATAGCTATAATAAAGATTATAATATCACTCCCAGACAAACATGAGAGAAATATTTCAAGTTTTATAAAAACGTTAATAACGTACATACAGTGACCCATAGTACCGAGATTCGGCAGATGGTCCCTGTCAGACGCCGGCGGTGGTGACTCGTCTGGGGCGCCGCGCCGCCGACAGACACTAGGGGAAAAGGGCAAAATTAGTTAGGGATGTAGGTACTTGCCCGCCGCCGAGAAAGGGCGGCCCTTGGGTGAACGCACGACGACGTTGACACTCTATAACCCTATAACTGCGTAATAAAATAACCGACCCGCGATCTGTTGTGTTATCCATGGAAGAACACGGAGTAATTTGTGCATGTTTTTAGGGCTCTGTAGTAAACTAACAAGGAACTAAGGAACCCTTATAGTTTCGCCATGTCTCTGTCTGTCCGCCCCTGTCCCGCACTTGCCCCGGTCCTTTACTACTGAAATCTTAAATTGTTAATGGTTACTTGAAACTAAGGGATGGTTTCATCCGTAAAGTAAAAAACTGTCACTTAACGCATAAGCTTTTCGGTAGTGGTGAAACCGGCCCAGTGTGTCCACGTCCACATATCAAAATTTGGAATAACATTTTTACGCAAAAGAAAACTATGTCACTCACTATACGTTAGTGTTTGTTTATAAACTTCAAGGTGTACGATTAGCTTGAAATAAGGTTTCGGATTTTTTGCTTATATAAAACTCCAATAGGTACTAACTCCTATAACAATCTTGATAGAATTTATCGACACCGGATGCGGTTGTTAGTTCTACAGCCAAAGCAATTCACACATTCCATTATGATTTTTAGAATAGCAAGAGAAAAAAATACAAAAGGAACATAATCGTCCTTTCCTACATCCTCAAATAGTCGTTACAATACAACAATACAATGCTAATTTCTCATTGAAATTAAATATAAGCACAAATAAGGTAAATTCTATAAAACAACTATAATTTATAACAAAACAAAGAAATCATGTAAAAACCAATGATCACATTCATGTTTGTGACTATTTTGTAAATAGAATATTTCCGCATATGCTCGACGATTTGATTAGGTGAAGCACCTAAGCCAACTCTGATAAATAAAGAAAAAAAACTAGACGCATTACATTACATAGTGCCATCTGGTCTCAAACCAAATACAGCTGGATATTAGATAAGTGATAAATACTTACATATAAAAGATTTCATAACATTAAAATTAAAAAAATGTAGATCATGACAAACAATCATGACATAAAATTCGAACCCTTTGTGGTAAAGTAGCTATTGCGACCGACTCGATCAACGAGCCTGTACCTTTGAATCCCAGACTCGCCTCGAGTTCAAGGGCATAATATAGATCTAGGTTTGACCGATTACAAAAAGTTTCAGGGTACACGACCTGTAAAATAAATATTGGAGTGGGGCGCAGACGAGTTTAAGGGCGTGTCGTCGCGTCAATTGTTCTCCAGACAACCTTAGCCTGGCCACAGGACCCCACCAGGTCATAATAAAAACGGTTATTGTCAGTAATCTTAATTACTTAAGATGAATATCCAATATTTATTTATTCATTGAAAAGGAAGTATTACTACAAAATTAGTGGGCCCATGTGGCCTGCCATGCGAATGTCGCAGGACATTTTAGTTCTTCCAAAAATGACGAAAATAAAATGATCTCGTCTAAATAGGAATCGCCCATAGGAAATGGGGTTTAGAGACAAAATATTTTAAAATTTATCTGCTACTACTAATACTCAGGTATTTCCCTTACGCGACATTATTCTTATCGTGTCATTTTCCACATTTGATAATGGGTTTATTAAATAATATTTGTCTATGATAGATAGGTAATTAATTATCGAGACTATATTTTTTTGTTTCTGAAATATTGGACCATTCTCTAATACCTTATTTGTCAAATAAACGTAAGTACAGGTATTATATTTTGACAGATGAGTTTGATGATTCATAATTGGCGCCTTTTGCCATTTTATATTATTATTTTTCGTCAAATAAACGTACTGTTTTATGATAGATGGGTTTAATGTTTCTTAAGAGGTACAACCCCCGTCGAGCTAGCCCATTTTATATGCCCTCTACAACTCCATAAGCATAGTGACAGTAATATGGTCGTTTCCCAATATGTGCATGAAGTGAGATCCTGGGTAGGCGCCACGGCGGCCGCGGCGCGTGGTTCGTGAATGGGCGAATACAATGAGGCCGTGCGCCCGCGGGCTCCGTGCCTCTGAATCACAAGACCACCCACGCCTCAACGCGCTTTAAATGCATGTCTATGGACACTGTATCACACCCAATTTTTTTTTTGTCTCTTTGAATACGGTACAAAATATTTATCCTTGATTTGTCTTGAGAAGAGCAACGTCATATTTATGGAAAAAAACTTAATAAACTTTATGTAATTTCCCCCTAGGAAATGTAATGCCGTCTCTACACTGGCGAAGTTGAGCGAAATCGAGAGTATGGACGGTCTCTTCGTCCCACTTCGTCTTTAGTTTTACTTTTCTTATCACTTCTTGCCTAACTTCACTCAGGTTCAGGTCAACTTCGCCAGTGTATACTTAGTTATGTTTGTGTCGCTTTTTGATAAATTAATGTAAAACACATAAAGCCTACTTACTTGTGTATGTATGTATTAGTCAGAGGCTTATGGCGTACAGGTACATGTACATGTAAGGGTATTGTTTGGTTTGGATTCTAAAATTTTACCCTAATGTACCTAGCAATCGCTTGTGTACTAAACCATGTAAGAAAGATTGATGGTCTTAACGAAAATGACACAAAGTACCGCCCACGCCGCACATGTATTGTTTTGAAAGTGTAAAAAGGAAAGTTTTCATGCATAATGTTTAAGTTTGTTTGTGTTCACTTAGATAAATATGCATTACCTACATAGAAAGTACTAATATTATTATAATTTTACAATGTTTGAACAGGAAAAAATGTATTTTGATAAATAAGGGATAACGTCTGTTTTGTTATAGGTGTCGATGACCGAGATTACTGGTTCTTGTAATTGTAATGAGGAAAACCGAAGGTAAGTCAAACCACTTATGTTTTGCGGCAGTTAGTTAAGATGTTTTTTTATTGGACCTACTAACAGACTGGCATGGTGATGCATTTTAAATGTCGCAGTTAATGGTTGAGTTAGTGTTTAATTGAACGGCTAGATCAAAGTACTGTATGTAAAGCTTAAAAATAGTACTTGACTGCACTAAAATAAGATCTGTGACGGCCATACAAAAATATTATTATAGATACATAGAGGAAAACCACAGAAAATATTATTTTATACATGGGAAAACCAAAATCTGATGGTTAACCACCAAGATAACAAACTATTTGCATACATGCGAGGACAAACTGATGCACTCTAAGATGCATTTCTCTATATTTGCATGCAAGTTAAATGTCTTATTTATTTTCGATTTTACGTTTATGATTATGATTCTCTATTGTTTATCATCAAAACTCGAGCAAATTCGGTATTCCGTGGGAATTTCGAAAAATGTCGTTATACCGTCTACATCCTGAAGGAAACTGTGCGGCTCTGTAGGTCCAAGTTTGGGCTGAATGATAATCAACTAGTTGGTGAATATTATAATCTTGAAAGAAGTTACTTTGGTACCAACAACTAATACTTTTACCCGTGGAATTTGGGCACGTTCGGAAAATAGGAGCTGATTTTTTCATGTCAACATCTACAAGTTTTACATATACTAAATATGATGACGACCATTTTGGTAAGCAGCGATGCGAGTGCCCCAAGTGCGGGTGAATGACTTGGGTCTATAACCCGAGCTCTTGTGGTGACGCATTCAGTGGTCAACGAGGTTCGCCGTCCTTGGACCTCGCCTTAAAGATGTTGTGAAATACATGTGTAATAACCAAATGTTTGCAAACGCTAACGTACCGGGAAGAACAAGTCAAAGAACGACCATGGTTTTCCGGTTTATCTTAACAAGCCAGGTCGAGTGGCTGGCAATGGCTACTTTATCGTAAAGGATCGTGGATTCGAATCCCGCACAAGGTAAACGTTTGTGTATGAACAGAACATGACTGTTTCTCTTGGTCTGGTTGTTTTCTATGTGGAATACGCCGCGTTTGGTTTCTGGTCTAAAAAAAACAAAAACGATCGAGAGTGGAAGTTGAAATCAGGAAGAAAATCTCAGAAATCGTTACTCTCTTCCGTACGAACCTGTCTCACGGAATTTCCTTTAATTCATGTTCTTTGAATGCCAATTGTAGTGTTGTTTATACAAATTTTATCATGTCTTCAATATGCTTCGTATCGAAGTAAATGCTTGCGTTTCATCCGCATTTTCAAATAGTTTTTAAAAAATCTTTGCCTGACCGGCAGTCAACAGGAAACAATCATGCAAAATCAAATCAAGTGCCTCGGTCGCTTCAAATCCAACCAAACGCTCTTACTCTGAGGACATGCATTCTTAGGACCATACAGTTAGGTATTTACCGGTCTACTTTTCCAGATCCGGTCCGAGTCAAGTAATGGCTACTATAAATTACTACACAAAGTTCATGCTTTAGAATTAGGGAGGACTTTGTGTTCATGAACATCACGTCTAGCTTGGGTCCGGATCCGGATATTTTCTAATTTTCTATAACTACTATGCACTTATTTAATTGCAAAATAACCATATCTGTCTAAGATATGCTTAGTTTGGGACTAGATGAATATTTATTTATAATGCTATTTAGATGTTAGAAACGCACCATAAAGTAACAGTGCCTGGGACGGAAATTGCACGGCGGAGATGCCAAGCGATGGTGGGAGCGGCGAGACGAAGAATTCAAAGAATGTAGCCGCGTCGCGCAAGCGATGCACCGACATGCAACTTCGGCTAACGACCGCTACGCCGCGCCGCCGCACCGCGCGCCGCCGCCGCCGCCGCCGCCGCCACACCGCATTCCCCATGCTTGATTCACTACTTGCATATCCACTTATAGGTTCCAATCCAATCGATTCTATTTTTAGAATTAGTACTGCTCTCTTTTAGGCCCAATGTTTACTTGAGCAATAAACTCCTTCCGTTCAAATTGTAACACAACAGAGCATTAAAATTCTTGTATTTTATGTAACCAGCTAGATGTTACATGTACATTTAAATTTCTTGGATCGTTTTTTCTGAGAAGAAATATTTTTACCAAATATAATAAAAATCTTTTGGCGCGAAACCGTTCACATTCAAAACCACAACGTGGCTAGATAATGTTTCGTCATATCCGCCCATAGAAATAATCATGGGAAACGGCCACGTGACTTTGTTTTTGTTTATTTTTCTTTTGGCGGCGCGTAGCCGGTTGGGTCAATGACATGCTTTTTGGCGCCAAATAGTACGGACAAAGAGTACCTACAATAATGAATGCTTTGTATGTTGGATATTATAAATGTTCAATGTCTATTTGAGAATTGAACATTTAATCATGCCTTTTCCAATAAATGGGTAGGTAATTATTATTTTTACACTCCATGTCCTTGAAATACGTGGATATTGTTTCGTCGCCAAGGCAGGCTGTTGTGGCTAACTATAAATGGAGAATTAATTATAAATTTATTGCGCATAAAATTTTAATTCAGTGAGCACGAAGGGTCATGAACGTATAATTTTGCCGCGCAGTTATCCGAGGTTTTTCGTACCTTCAAGGCTACCACGGTCATCGGCTTGAATTTTCCACGAAGCTTTTGTATTCTTTTCCTTCCCAGGGTTCATGAATAGTTTTAGCTGTGGGTTTAGTTCATCATGACTGTCGTTTTTATAAACAAAGGCACAATGTTAATGAAAAATAAAATCTTATTCTATGTGTATTTGCATAAATAGTAAATTTGTCATTACCTATATTTATCATTGAATTTTAATTTATATTGTGTCATCAAGGATTCTATTGAGTTCAACGGCCAGACAGAGACATACTCCGTTTTTGTTAAGTAGGTACTTTTTTTCACAAATGTTTGAATTTATAATAGAAGTGTGGCCAATGTAGCCATGTAATGAAAATTCGATAGAATTTTCATATTCATACTCGAATCATGAAGCAATTTCATCTAAAAAATCTTATTTTCTAAAAATAAAATAAATTTTGGAGGAATCTGAAGGAATCTGAAAATTCTTTCTCTAATGGAAAGCTTTATTTTTTATTCGTGCACGAATTCGTAAGTGAAAGCCGTTTACATAACCACAGCTGTTGTTATTTCGAACTTCGAACCACGTGGGTATTTATGGTCGGCTTGCAATTTTAAATGAAACGGTCAGTGCATGGCATCGGGCCGCGCGTCCGACCGAGAGCCGGTTCAGCCAAGTTGAATGTATCAGAGGCATCTCATCCTTCGTGGAATTTGCACCCACACATCAAAACGCACATTACACCGCTCTGAGCTGCCACCCTCGCTGTTTTTGCACCAACTATGCCTGTTTGATGTAGCCCGCCGTATTTTTCTCAGAAATTCGAACTCAAAAGATACGCGTTCGGTCCAAATAATGAGTTAGACCTTATATTTTTTGCTTTGTTCCAAAACTCCCAAATGAATTATGTGCAATGATTTTTGGAAATCGTAAATCGCAATGAATTTGTTTGATTAAATTAAGGAATTAATTGGCTGTGAGCTGTGGCTTTTTTAACTTATTTATTAAATTTAGAAAATTATAAGATGAAAGAGTTTTATTTAAATAGGGTTCACATTGTCCAATGTCGGCTGTGTGCTGTGTCAGGCTGTGTGTGGTGGTTGAATGCGCTTGGCGCCGGCCGCCGCCGATCGAACGCCCGTCTGTGTGAAAGAGCTCCTCCTATTTGCGAATTTTAGCTCGTGATATCGCTCATGTATACCACGTAATCTCAATAAAGCTCAATAAACTAGAATTTTAATTAATATTATTATTGATTAAATTATTGCAGTAACACCTGATCACCTCATATTGGACAAGTCCTTAAAAAAATTCAGAATTGTGAAATCACTATCGGATAGTTAATTATCAATATGCCGCCGCCGCCGCCGCCGTCGAAAAAATCTCATACTTCGTTTACTACGTTTAAAAGTTTTCGTTGCGCGCCTTCTAAGCTTCAATTCGTGGCCCGTGGCACGTGGTCGCCGCCATCTTGGAAAGACGAAAGCTTTTGGCGCGAAACTGTTTGTTGACTAGAAATTACAGTATCCGATTTCCGCACCTTTTCGCTTTGTCATTCATTAATTACTGTTCAAATATTCATGTATGCTTTTCTTGATATTGTAGGACCAACCAAAGTTTTAAAACTTGCATTAAACTGATAAAAAGGGACGAAAATATATTTTTTAATATTTTTCTCATATTTTTTTATTATTTTCTTTATGTTTTGTAAAAAGTTTAAAAATCTATAGTTTTCATTTATAATGGAAACGTGTTGGCGCCAAAACGTAGCGTTGTACTTCCACTTTAATAGCCGTTCATTGCGCCCGCTTGGGTGTATTGGCCGCAGCCCGCCACGCGCATCCTGCCTACTACGTTTCTTGCATCCCACTCACACTTATATCCCATAAATGTACAAAAAAGAGACACTGACTTCACGTGCAGCGATTTTTGTGCCACAGAAGGACGCGCCCCGAGATCAATGCACTTTCCGAGGACAGCGAGCCCGTTTTTATTAAACATTAGTATCGGGCCGCTCTCGGTGTAATAGGGGTCTTGGGAGGTCGCCCGAAGATTGAATTTAGAAGGGGCTGAAAAGTTGAGGTCGATGTCTAGACGCGAGGGAAGCGAGTGTGTAAAGCTACCTAAGTGGAGGCATTCCGCCCGCCGGAATACCATGTGCGTGCGGTGGCGTCTAAGCTCGCCAGCGCCCCGCCGCGGCACGCTCGCCCCGCCAGTTTCCTTTACAAACCATAGTTTATTTTTAAACTCCGATGGTATAAAATAGAAACGTTCCAAACTATCTATCTATAGCGGGGCAATGCAAAGCTATATTACTCGTGCATTGTGGACTAAGGTTTACACTTGTGTTTGTTATTTTTCGTTTTAATATTTTTGTTATTGTTTTGAAGTAGGTTTATTTATTAGTTGTTTTATGTAAAAGCATCTATAATATGTTTATAATAAATCAAATCATTCATAGAGAGATTTATGACAGCGTTTTAATAACTATGAAAAAAAATTAGATTTAATTTATTTTTGTCCACTGTAGCTATCGGTGCATAGGAAATCTTGCTTTCAAAATGCATAATAGGAATCACTAAATTGTTATCTCGACATGAATTCTTGTACTTTGACCCGGTGTTATCTACTATGACATCCAACAAAATATGTTTGTGAAGCGTTAATTGTTTTCCAATGAGACAACGCACGCATTGTGCAGTATTTTATCGATGTTTGTTTGCGGGTGGCGGGAATGTTGGCCGCATGCCATTCATCTGATTCTCTCTTAATAACTCTTCGATAAACAATCCATTAATCATTTACAATATTTACTTTGTGTTAACTTATAAACAGATTTTTCTTGTCCCATCTCTAATTAATGCTGTGTTATTATATATTACTAAGAAATATACTGTATGGACATTAATCAACTTGTTGTTTTTATATTTTATTTCAAAAGAAAGATCTTGTTGATTATAATATATCATTGTTTAATATCCTTACTTCATATCAGTGTTTTTATCCTTTTTCAAAATGCGGTTAGTGATCTCCTTTAGTAGTAGGGCTGTTAAAGCAGCCGCAAAAAAAAACAGAGTACCTAAAAATTTTTGGCACTATTATTTGAGTATTTAACAGAAATGTCATCCACAAACATGTTCGGTAACAGTTGACATGTCAATATAGAATAAAAATGTGTGGACCTAATACGCTTCCCTGGGAAACACAAAATGTATTTTTGCCAAATTGTAAATAGATAAGACGCGTTATTATTATACAGTCTGGATATTTCAACATACTGTTGCCTCCTTTAAATGTATCTTTAGCTAAGAGCAAATCAACGTATTTCATACTTGTCCATTTTATTTAAAAGAATGTCATGCAAAGTCGAATGCTTTCGACGTATCAAAAGAAAAATACAGTAAGGTGCTCTTAATTAACGAATTCTGAATAAAAATATTCCTATTTCACTGAGCCTTTCTGAGGATCGCGACCCACACGTTGAAAACCACTGCTTAAGCTATAACTGCTATAAGTATAAAGATGAAATTGTTGACTAATATCTAAACATTGTTAGTCACCTGTTATTGTATAAATAAACAACTGGATATGAGCGATATAACAATAATATTATTCAAGTATTTAAAAGGGGACGAAAGTAGGCATGTTCATAAATTTTTAACCGGATAGAGCCCTTTTAAGTTTCAGGAAGTCGTTGCCGAATAGATAATGTATCGTGTTTCCTAGTTATTTGATAGTAATACTTGATCCATTCAACATTTTGTTTCTTTGTACATATTTTTTTATGTTGTAGATTCGGCTGACAGGCAACTATATGGTCCCTCTGAGGAAAAATGCCGCCTTTGAACATGTAAAACATTGGCAACATCAAGGGCTACTTATGCGTTGCTCACCTCTGAAGAGACCTTTTATTTATGAACTATTCATATTGAAAGGAAACACTGCGGCTGAGCTCTTTCTACATACCAATTATATTATTGAAATATTTTTTATGTAACGTCAATGCGCTTTATCAATTTATCTTATCACTTGCATAACCTGGGACAACAGGCGGGTGAAGTAGCAGGTCAAAAACTAGCCGATAACATAATCATCAAAATATAAATGTCTCTTTAAACAAAATTCTGCATACATTTTACCTTTTATTTTATGAAATAATATGATTATGTTTATTCATGCCTCGTCACGTTCTCTAGTCTTTTACACAATATGTATTATAAAACATATAAACAATCTATATGGAATATCATAGACAAAAGCGTTCTTGTACATTTATAAAAGAGAAAATGGTTATCAAGTACTGATAAAAATGAGCAGACCATGCCAGTCCCCCCTAGGCGCCGGCATGAGTTGAGCCAGCCATCACTGTGCTCGGATAGGGAGGCGCCACGGTGCGCTTAGTTACCACGTTGTGCAGGTGCTGTCTGGCCACGGGTGTTTCTGCTGGTACCTGCACAACATGGCTCGGAGAGAGGAAACTCCGGAGTGTCACGAGTGCGGCTGGGCGGAGGACACGGCGCAGCCGGCAGCACACGCTTGAGGAATGCCCGGCGTGGGCTGCGCCTCGCGCTGCGCTCGTCGCAGTTGTTGGCGACGACCTCTCGCTCCCGGCTGTTGTCAACAAATGGTCGAGAGCGGTCGTGGGATGCGATGGCCTCCTGCGGCGAAGTAATGACGCAGAAGGAGGCAGCGGAGCGGGGGAGGGAAGCGGAAGACCGGGCGGCAGGCTTTTGGCCCATGTCCGGCGACTGCCACCTTAAGCGGGTTGGGGAAACCGCTGCCCATTGGAACGGAAGTCCTCGAGTGTTGCGGCGCGCCTAGTCGTTAGCGCGCTACCAACCGTGCCGTAGCCCAATGAGGGGGTCTTCGGACGACCGCCGGCGGGGCTGCGGTTGTATTATTGTTCCCGCAACCCCGCCCATCTAGACGGATGAGGTGGCAGTCAGTCAGGTTTTTAGTCGGTATACCCCAAGTGCTAGAGGGGGAGCCCGACATAACCCCGCCGCTCCCCAAGCGGGGGTTATGTCGGGCTCCCCGCATGCAAGTAATGCATTTTCCTGACTTAAAACAAAATAAAAAAGCAATCACTGTGCTCAACCATATTAGAGGGAACTCAGCTACCCGACTCCCGAGACGACGACGTCACAACCAGTTTGGACATTAAAATCAGCATAACATTCTCATTCATATCAGACTTTCATAATTACACCTCCAAGTCATTTTTATGAAAAAGTCAGCAAAAATTATTTATAAATTAAAAGTGGTTTGATAACATTTCAATCACAAACCAAAATATTAATAGATTTAGCACCTTCACCTTTTTCATTAAGTCCATGTGGGCTTGTTCTAACTATAAGATTGGAATACCTGCGGGTCTTTCTCATAATAAGAACAGTTAATATTTCAAGCGCTAGCTCGCTCGTTTTGTATTTTGTATCAGCAAATTGAGACTAGATTTTGACTGTTTTTATTATGAGAATAGACCGACTGGTGTGTAGTGTAGTCCATTTTTTATAATATATGTAGCAAAGTTGATTAATTAATCAAATATCCATGATCGACAACAACTTAAACACGCACCTTATGCGGGGCCGCTTTTCGAAGGTTATCAGGAAAATGTGAGCTCAGTTTAAGGCCCTTGAATAATATTCATCGGTCATCGCACCCGGCGCCATTTCGTGTTTTGCTAAATAATTAAATTAAGTTTATTTATTAAGTACTTTGCCGTTTGTTTTAGTATTTTACTTCCAAGAGACTAAATGTCCATTGAATGATACTGAAAGGAGATAAGAAATAAGTCATAAGTCCGCCTGCTTATTTGCCTGCCATACATGATAAAAAATACTCTCGTATTTCAACTTATTTATATTTATCGTGTCATGATATAAATAAGTAGAGCATTCGCTGCGCATGAGTAAATAAACAAAAAGCGAACTCAGATATTCCTATTATTAAGCCTATTATTAAACCTTGTATGAATATAAAGCATGTATTCCCAGTATATTTGAAATCGAATCAATAATAGTCTAGATCTAGTAACAAGATTACTTCGGTTATTTTTTACAATTGCCATCCCTGCAAATTTGTAAACCAACTAAAAATCATCTCCGTTAAACATTTTATATGGATTTAATTACTTATAACAAAATGGTTTTCAACTAGTGATTAAGATGTAATTAACTTGAATTCTTGGACTTACCCACATTCTTAAAGGGCATGACAATATTAAAATTTATTATTTCATTGGAATCCGGATTGAGGCAAAAATTTCCACACCTTCAATACATTTTAAGTGATCAAGTTCTATTTATGACATGCTTAAGGTTGAGTACCTTAGGCAGGACAATGACCGTTTTGCTCTGTCGGCTTTCCGATTATCACAGAAAATGAGACTCATGCCCACTTTGGATTTTTTATTACTTTACCTTTAGTGGCTTATTCCAATTAAAACTACAAAAAAACCTTTACTTGTTTCCTTAAATGTCACGAAACATTAAATGGTCGAAAAATCTAACAAAAATTGGTAGGTGTTTAACTAATGTTTCGTTTAAAAATTTATTCCAACTTAAACAGTATAGTTTAATGCAGTTTACAGTAACAATAGATAGAGTGATTCATAAGGAAGGTTTAATACATACACAAGATTTTTCCGAAACTCCCAGGAAAGCGAAGTACATGGTAACGAAGGTGCGCGGGTTTCGCTAGTATTACTTAATTTAAACACGCAGAATATAAATTTCATTGAAAATCACAGTAAGTACTCTGTGGTAAGTATCTACGCCTTTGTTTACCAAAAAAGTCGGAAAAACAGGCATAGAGTAGGTAAGTAGGTACGCTACATGCTTTCCGTATATTTACATTTACCAAATAAAACTGGCTTAATCTAGCCATAGGTAGGTCTTTACAAATAAAAGAAATAATGACAATTTAAATTCATCGGGTACGATGACGATGAGTACAATACTTACTTTAGCTAATAGTTTCCAGTTAGGCGGGTACGACCGTTAAAGATTATATATTTGGTATAATGTTGATATGCGAGGGGCACTCGAGCAGGTGGTTCTCAGCGGATATTGCTTCCAGTGGTGGGTCAAAGGACCCACTCAAGGCCGCGACCAAGACATTTTCGCGACGCACGCCTTCTTTTGGTACCTCAAGACGCGACTGCCAAGCAAACTATTTATATAGAATTAATAACCATACATGAAGGATTAAATTAAAATATGTACAAACCATAGATGCCGTTTTTTTTAGTTTGTTTGTATTTAAAAGGATTTTACATAATTTACGCTTTAAAAGTAAATAATACAACATTACATTCAATAATAATTACATTAATTCAGAATTTATTTAGAAGATGAATATGAACTTAAAGCTACACAATTTTTGAATGGCGTTTCCCTTGAAAGTTAAGGAAATCTGTTGTAACAAAAGGAAAACCAACTTATGTCTTAACTATTGATAATGTTAAAACAAAAAGTTGAAATTAAAAAAGAATACTTTTAAAACCACCTTAATGAATACCTATAGAAAAACCCTTTCATTCAACGATCAAAACACAACACTCGAAAAAACATGATATTCTTCGTGTTGTATGAATCACAATCTTGATTGAAACATCAAGTATCGCTCTGTACATGAGTAATTCGGTCCCAGTCCCACCGGACGATATCAATCTAATCATAATATTATATGGGCTCATCTTTGTGAATGCGCCGATATCAAAGGCATTCTCGAGTTACGTTTCGTTCGCCAAGATAAACTTTATAATAATATTTTGAAATACAAATACTCATAATTACAGTTCGTCAATATGTTTGTTAGCTAAAAAATTGCTATCATATTAAACACCTCCGCCCGCAGTGAGTGTGTGATTTTATTACTCAGCTAATGTCAGAAACTAAAACAACCATGTTCCCAATAAAATCACGCCTTACCGCACTGATTTCAAAGTTTATGAATATAAATTTAATTTCTCTGAAAACCACGGTGAGTACGCAAGTAAGTCTGGATTTCGCCAATTTTCCATTTTAACCTCTACAGAGAGATTCCACAACCTTAAAGTTCTGGGAAGGAAACCTCTTTGGAATCCACGCTGGAACCAAATTGGCCCCGACTAATTCGGCAAAAAATCTCTCCATAGATTTTAAGGGTTCAATACCGCCTGTTATACTGCAGTATTGTTGACAAATCTTACAGCTCGTCTCTGAACAAGGATCAAGTCGGAAAATAATATTTATTCTTCTTTCGTGTTTTATCAACAGAAATTTTCATCTCCACAGCCATTTCGAATTACATTCATGTCAAAGCTGATGATGCTTACTAAGAAATATTCTGAATAGTTTCGATGCCCCAAATAAATTGTCCAGTTGTCTTTAGTTTTGACCTCGAATATGCTTGCACGTGTCGTCGATCACATTGTTGCACTTTACACGCGTAAAATGCAACATAACATTTTTACTGCAAGTGCAATGTCAGGTAGACATTTTATCATTACCAGTGAGGTCGTTGCTAGGTGTTATAAAGAAGTTTATATTTACACAGAAACGGTATATAAACTTAATGACTTTGCATTTACAGCTAGCGAAATAGTATTTTAAATAGGTATGTAGCAATGTGTATATATATCCTCATTCTATTTATTATTTTTAGGAAAATAACATGTTGTTATAAATAACCAGTACCTTAAGCAAAAGTGATTGAATAAATCTTGAAATAGATTTCCTCAAATAAATGGCTCATTTGTGTTTAATGCAACCTTATAGACTTGAACTTTCAGTGCAAGCTATGTTCCATTATAAATAAATAAATGGAAGCGTTTTAGCGTGCATTCTAGTAATTTGCTTCGACAAATATGGCGACAGTGGTTTCTAGTCTAGAATTAGAGCGTTTTGGCTAGAGTGAACGTAAAAAATTTCCTAACGATGTTTGGCTCGATGCTTGGTTATGTACGATGTTCAGTTCAGTTGCTGGATGTTCTGTCAAAATGCTGTCAAACCTATCAGCACGATTATAAAAAATGTAGATGCACCTGTTGATGCCGAGTATAGTATGTGACCATCTGCTGCTTGGCTTAATTTAAAATGCACCTGCATGATTTTAAACTCGGATTGGAAACGTTTTGTTGACATCATAACTAGAAAAACCAGCACAACTTTGTATGAAGTCAGCTTTACAGGATTTCTAAAAAATCCGATCTTCAACTTTTTAGATACATTTTGGGTTTGAGTGAGAGGTTAGGCAGTCGGTACATGTATACATGCTGATGCCTGCAAATCTATAGTCTTTTTTGTGAAAGAGTAACCATCACCCATCCATACACAATTTGCGTTTATAATATGAATTATATTGTTGGAATATTGGTAGAATATGCAGATTTTCAACTTACTGTGCGTGTGACTTTTCTCGCGTGTCAATATAAACTTTTAATAGCTAATCCACCGAAACTAAAAAAATTTCCAGGGAAAATACTTTTTCCCTGGAAAATTCATTCATTCGTTTATGTTAATTCAAACTCGTGTCCATCAGTACATTTATTATTATGTACAGTCAATAGCATGACAACCCTTATATCGAACTTTGTACCATTCTTAAGTTCTGTCATAAGAGCCAAAATTGTACTGCAAACAAGTGTAAAGCTCAACTTGCACCTGACTGTACATGATTTCTTCAATATTTTTTCATAGCATTAATTGATTCTTAACATTGTCATGATGTCATAGATAATATCTTAACATATCAAGCTATTTTTGTAATCCTGCTTATGACTAATTCAAACTCTATTCGATATGGCGGTTTTTCTTTTAGTCAGTTTGTTTTTATTCCAAGCAGTTGGCTGCGACCTGCGACAGACTTTTTTTAAAATGTTATGAAATGTACATTAACCATAACATACTTACGAAGTCATGTCAGGGCCTCAGACCAAATGTCAGGGCAGAGTAGTCATTACAGAACGTTATCAGCCGATCTAGTTTTCACATATTTTCCGCTTAACTCAAATTCACTTCTAATTGTATTCTATGACGTTTCCCAGACAAAGCCTAGAGCTTAAGCTAGTGGACTATAATTTAACCGCATTTGTTTAGATTCCGATAAAGTAAAACTCCGCGAATTGTGTTCAATATCGATGTATTAATGTGTTATCTATTGATAGGCGACGCCAAAAGCCGGCGCCAATGTATGGTGCCGCCATGCTTATCATTTTTTATGAATTACTCAATCGATTTGTTATTGTATGCCAGAGAGAGATAGGTGATTCCACGTGAATTGTTAATGCATAATAATCCTCTTGGATTTATTAAACCACCGACAATCTCCTTACTCATTCACGGTTAATATTATATGGATTTATATATGAACCGTTGTTGTAGGCATGTAATTACTTTAAAAGTTTAAAGTATCGATTTCAATAATAAAATTATAAATAGGTTATTCCTTATATCAGAGGGTTTAGTTAGTTCCTTTGAGTGTGTTAATAGATATTGATTTTAAAGCGGTGGTGTATAGTATCGCTACCTTTTATATACCTGTTTGTTCGCCATATGGACGTCGATATCACATAAAAACATTGCCAGGTGGAGGGTTCATTGCTCGAGATAGCTTTTATTTTGTTTTGAAATGTAGCTTTGACTCAGGGGTAGTGCGGCTGCGTTCGTGAAGGCAAAAAATGCATCCAAACACCTGGCGTTTTCGTAGTTCATTATACCTGTATAAGTTATTTTAAAGTTACCATTCAAGTTCGTATAAGCTGATGTTTTTGTTAGGCTAGTTTCTCTAAAAATAAACTTTACTAGAACCTCAAATTAAAAAAATAATAACAACGAAATCTTAAATTTTTAGTACTAAAGACAAAAATAAATAATTATAAAGTCCCGTTCACGTACTTTGGGAAACACGTGCGTACGCTTTTTTGAAAGACTATCAACAACGTGATGATCTTATTGATTCGTTGTTTAGTGTTGTCTTGACTTGGCTGTGCTGCCTGCACAGCGGTCAAGACGACGAAGCTCTAGCATAAAGTTAGAGACTTTTTGGTTTGACAAGCTGGTCAGAAACGATGATGATGATGATGATGACGTACTCTGACTTGACAGGACGATTATATATTGTTTACCTTGATTACAGACTACAGACAGAGTTACAAGTTAGAAATTTTATCTTTAAAATATCTTTCTATTCCGACGATATTTTCTTGAACAGGGGAAGTACTACAAACTGGGTGGTTCCCCGTGGACACACGTGGCATGGTTAGTGCTATTTCATACCAAAATTTTACGTTTTTGATGTTATTCAATGGTGCAGTATTGTTTTGAAACAGCGTAAACAACGTAATTATGAGTTTAGTAAAAAAAGTAACGTCGATTTGCGTCACACATAAGATTTGCGTACAGATTGACGTTATGTTATTATGACGAAATTATTTTGAAGCAGGTCAGGTACCATAATAGGATGTAATATTTTTCCTTGTTGGATATCCACGTGGTTTATAGATAAGTAGCCGTCGCCTGTGGTTTTACCCCCGGTATCCTGTTGTTTCCGTTCCAGAGTTTATTTCCGGTATATTTTTTTCTTACCTGAATCTCAAACTATACCTCCATAGTCTCCATATCAAAGTAGGTACATTTAAAACAGTGCAGTGCCAAAAGTGAAAAGATAAAACATACAGACAGAATTATTTACGATATAATATGTAGGTATTAGGTGGTATGGATGGATAGGTATTATGTGTTTCAAGATGGCACGAGCGAAAGGGCGGGCATCGCGTGCACGTGCTACGCCGTCGACAGCTGCTGCTCTGGACGAGTCTCGCATAAAAAAAAAACAAAGTAGGAGACTTCTTTATTTAGAGATGATATAACATAAAAAAAAACTCTTTGTATTCTACAAGATTGTATACCTGCGTTATTGGGCCTGCGATTCACGCAACGATTGAAAAGAAATAAAATTGTTTTATGATGGCAGTGTTCAATGGATTCATACTTGGTTTGAAACTAACATCAAGTGTGAAATTATTAATAGTTTAGATCGTAGCTTTTGTTGTGATGTGGAGAACAACAAGACAAAATTCAGATATGAAAAGTAAATACATAATATGTTCAAAGTGCAACATATTCCCGAACTCTCTCTATGAAATCTAATGTTTAACCCAGCTCTTTTGGTCTACTTTAAAGTAATGAAAATATAAATTATGGATTCATAATTATATCATAATTCCTAGAATGTATAGAACAACGACCCTTTGATATCGAAACGAGTATTGCAATCATACTGCAGTTGAAGATGTTCCTTATCCTTCGCCCGTCCGGCTCTCTCGTTCGGCCCGCCCGCCCGGGTGCGCACACGCATCATCACAAATTGATGCATAACGGCAGCCCATTCAAGCGATGCCGCGACGTCGGCGACAACAAGTCAACCCAGATTTTATTTTTAAAATCCCGCAATAGCTTCTTGTAATATTTTAGCTCTAGATTTATTAGCCACGGTCTACAGGTTTTTTCCCGGCATCTAGAGAGCTCGGTCACGTGGCTGTTAACATTGAAATGGTGTAATTCGGTTTTCAAGCTATCCTTTTTTATAAAACATGTTTTTGATAATAAGTCACATCAGATCATCTTATCACAATGATTTCAAAATGATAAATAATAAATGCCTTAATATCTTTTATAATAAACAACCACAGCTAAGTATTTGCTTAGCGAAAAAATAATAAGTCTGAAAACAAGAGTAGGTCCTAGGCATTGTTAATATTTTCGTCATGTCCTATAACGATAGAAAGATTGTTATTGCGACCTGTCATTTATAGTCATTATAGATTCGTTTTCATCGCGTTTTAAATGTATTACATGTGCGAATAACAAACAAGAGATGTACTTTTTTGCAAGATGGAATACTAGCAATCTACACTGTATTGGCATGAAAAAATCCAAAATCCTATAAAATGAAGCATGAAAATTTTGCAAGATAATCTCTTGGCATTAATCGGATAGGTGAAGCAAATCTATACTATATTGGCATATTACACGAAAAAATCCAGAATCCTAGAAAATGAAGCATGACATTATGCACCTGGGGAGTCAAGGCATTCGCACCGCATGGTCGCATCGCATGGCGCCACGAGGAGGCGCCGCCGCCGCGCCGATCGCATTCACATCGCTATTCGTACGCCCAGGAAAATGCATTTACGGCCGTAGTGCAGCAGCGGCGGCGTGTGGCGCGTTGCATCTTGGCATTATTGATTTTGTTCCCGTTTCCCGCGCTCACCGTCACCCCGCCCGCCCTCTATCCCATCCCCCTTCCCGCGCTTACTCCATGTTTTACCATTAAAACGCTACAAAACACAACCACGTGGGCGGTAACGAAACGTTAAATTTTGAAATTTATTCAAATGTGAACAAATGCAATGTCTTTGTTTAGTTGGGTTAGATCAGAAAATTTCTTAGATCTTTGAGAAAAACAAACGAATTTTGTATGCAACAATATTTTTCAGATAAAGTTCAGAAACTTTTTAAACATTGATCATGACCAGAATGAGCATTGTAATTGTGATTACTTCATCTTCATTATTATTAAATAGTATAGGTAGTAATTCTTGTGAGTAATAATAGTGAGTGGGAGGCAGGGGGGCAGGCGATGCATCGCCCTGGGCGCACCGACACGACGACGCTCGAGGATCGCGACGGCGGAAGGAGGCGGGGGGCGCTAAATCCACGCCACATCTACAACTACACAACAGCAAGAGCGCCGCGCCGCGCGCCTCGCGCCCTCCACCCGCCCCGTTACGTACCGTGCGATTATTCCGTCTAGCGAGCGGGGACGTAGCTAGCTAGCTAGTCAATGCTTCGCGTGCGTCAACCGCGATCGTTCAGTTCAGTCCACAACGCGCCGTGTAACAGTTCGGTCGTGTGCGCGCTATCCGTGATATAATAAATCCACTGTTTGTTTATTTATTTATTATTAGTTACTACTTCGCAAACTGCATTCCATAGCAAATTTTATTATTTATTTTGAAAATAGTGATTTTGACTGTTTTTATGACTAACCAAGCTTCATGAACTGTGATTTTTGAACCGTTTCAAACGTTAATAAACGGCAAGACATAACCTGTGAGACGGATCGAAATGAGCGGATTGACCATCAGAATCAAAAGAGGATCGAGGGGAAGTGCTACTCTTCTTGAAGCGGCCAACAGAATTTTGCGACTACTGGGAGTTAGTTCGACGAAGCGCGGGAAACAGCCCTCGCCCAAATCTAAGGTAAGGTCAACGACTCCGCGCGTCTGCCGTAGGCTGTGTACACGGTGTAACCACTTGTTTATATCTGTCTGGGAGACGAATTAGAACAAAATTATTGTAATATAAATTAGCTTTCACGTGTTGAAAACAACACATTTAAATTCGAAATATTTATTTTACTTAAATCTTAACAAGAATGTGAAAGGGTGGGAACGAACGTTAAGCGTGTCAAGTGAGTGGGGCAGTAACTTCTCTGTTTATTATGATTGCTCGGTACCCACTTTGTTTGTGATAGTACATATTTTGATTACGATTTGCCAGATTACGTCTGTGGTATTTAACTTAGGTATTTAGTTCTGCAGGTCATTTATTATCTTTGAAATGTATCATTTTAACTGCATGTTTATCTTTCTGTATTTGAAAACAAACATCAAAATTTTTGATGTTAATTTCGTGGAATTTTATAATTTGTTTTTATAAAATACCCACATTATTTTTTGTTGAAAATGTAAATATTTTTGAACAAAAATACCTACGCAGTTGATAAACTTTCGCTGCATAGCGCAATGATTGCGCACTTTCGCTGTTTTGCGGCCACCGACGATCGCCTTTGAGCCGTCGCGCGTCGCATGCTATGCTTGTGGCCGCGGGCGCGAGAATGCAATGCAACGCGAGGCTCGGCTCGGCGAGCGCGATACACCCGCGACTCTGGCGACGCGGCGGCACCCGACAGCGACATAGCACTTGTTTGTTCACGCGTCGCCAGCGTGACCAGTTTGTTTACCACACTACGAATGACGCCTCGCGATCCGCATTCGTCATTCCATCTGTAATGATGATATAAAACGATAATTTCCTCCAACTCCTCGATTGACACTGAATCGCAGGAGTAGCTTCGTCTACTCCTGCGATTCAGTGTACGATTTAAACTTACGGAAGAGTCTTGTTGCACAGAAAACTAAAAAGTTTATCATTTCCCACAAAATTCAACTGGAAAACTGATAGCTTTGACACAGAATGCCATGGATAATTTTATATATCCTTCACATCACAATGCATTTACAAAAATTATGGCAAGTCAATATTATAATTTACAAGGATTTTGCAAATTTTGTAATAAAAATTCATGGTTCCTACGCAACATTCTTATCTGAGCTAGAGTATAGTTATTGTATACCTACGTCATATTATGTGATGGCGTAATATTCTACAAAAGAGGTGTACTCGTATGTGCAGTGTTCAACCCACATTGCTTATCTTTCCTGATAGTCCTACTAGGGCATGTTTGTTATCAATGGAAAAGCACTGATTGTGGTTTTCACGTAAACAATAACAAACTCGTAATGTGTAATGCATTTCAGTGAAGTGTTGGAGGCCGGCACTACCATTAAGTCCACATTGTTAGGATACTTATAAATATGCATTTTGGATCATAAACAAGTTCTTTGCTGATAATAGCTAGGGGTATATTCAGTTTGAGTCAGGTCATAATGCTTATTTATTAAAAGGTCGTTTAAATATCACGTGGTGTTTGAGTTTGGATGAATTAATTTCGCTGATAAAACATTCCAGAGGTTATAGCGGTCGCATTTGCATAAACGCATAATTCAAGATAATTGTAACCATTTCTTCGAACTTGAATGTCTCATAAATTATGACCTAAAGACATTTGCACAAAATGAATGGTTCGGTATGCAATGATCTAATCATTCGGCTGCAGCCGGATGCTGTGTGGTGGGGGCAAGTCTTGCAATACAGCACTCCACATCCGCCCCACTTATTTAGCGCAAGGTCGTTGCGCCGTGCCAACCTCCGCAACTGGATATCAATAGAAATTGGGTCTTGCTGCTTAACTAGACTATGTCACGTCACGCATGCCTTCGTGACTAGTGTGGTCTTTTATAAATAATAATTAGCCGTTTACACCTAGAAAGTTCAATGGTTTCATTCGTAATATTGTCTCCCTGTATATTTGTTCAGAAATTGAAATTTCACTTGTTATGAAAGTACAAACGACCTAATTGAAGCTTGGTAGTACACGCGTATCGCCGTATCGGCATGTTCAAAGCAACTCGCACTGCGTCAAGTTGTCCAGAGCGCATTAACAGCCAGTGGGCTGCATACCGCTTGTGCAATAAAAATTTGTTGATGAATGTATTGGGTAGGCGCATGCGACGTTGTATGTAACAGGGTCTCGTGGAAGTGGTGGGGATCGAGGTCGAGCACGAACTGAGTGTACGACTGCGGAATGCGTTACTGTGGGAATGCGCTACGAGTACCGTTGTGGCGGCGGCGCACACCGCGTCACACCGCTCGCCGTGGAATTCGAGACCCACTTGCGGCCTGAGAGTACCAGATCGCTTATTATTAGGTGACTCATGCGCTCCTTCAATGACTGTTCGCATTGTTCAAATTTGTCTTTGTCCATCTAATAAATAAGTCTGTAAAGTTGGACCAGACAATCGTTCCGTTTCTTTTGCTACAATGCGTTATCCATTTCTAAGAAATCGATAGTTTCATGGCTTGAAAATGGAATGTTTATGAATGTTCTGGTACCTGGATTTACTTCACCACTCTTTATGAATGACTCAGGTCATTTTAACCCGGTATTTGTTTATTTATATTCGTGTAAATATTGTTTGTTAGATTTATGCATCAACGTTACGTAATCCTGTTTCTTCTGTCAACTTATTTGCCTATCTAGCGCTGACCTAGTGGTAATTATAGCAATCTATCCCTGCTGCTTTCGACACTTTGTTGGTTTTTTCCACAGGTCACCTTCATCGTCAACATTCAACATCCATTATGATTGATTATGGAACGGACGGAATGAACTGTTTTGAAAACAAATAATCAAGTTACCTTTCCTTACACGATCAATTTAACAGCGGATTTTCCCGCAACGCAACGGTATCTGGGTACTTTCATTTACTTTTCGTCAAGTTTGTTTTTGGCCAATTAACCGTTAGCCACGAGACCGTGGTCTCTCACGAGTTAGAAAGGGAAAGAATTGCGAATTGTAGCTCTCTCTATCTATCGTCGCACATTGAATGGAAGCGGCGTTTTTTGTTTGACGACGCAAATTAACAAAAAACTCGAGACGCAAACTTTAGAAATTAGATCATCGAACTATAGGTGAGTGAGGCCAGTGAACGTGGCAGTTGGCATCATGGGACTATTCAAACAAAATGACATTTATGTTTATAAATTTAGTAATGTTTATAAACATGTCGAAGGAAAAACAATAAAGAATACATCTATGTTTACGTTAACATGGCATAAATATGCGGTGTAATAATAAGAACCTAAGTACCAATAAAATTATCAACAAGCAATAAGTAGTATCAGTACGACAGGAACTTACAATTTTAAAAATAAATTAATACGACATGTATTAATACCTTCTACAAATGGATACAATAATTAAAATAAAATCTGCAACCTATAAAAATAATAAATTGACGTTATAGACAACCATTAGACAGTTCTCATCAGTGGGATGACAGTCAGTATAATGACATCTCAAATTATCTGTCAAAAGATACGCTCTCTATGGTACAAAACTCCACGCTTCATTACCAAGAAAACCCATTTTATTCGTTTTTAGTGCAGCACGCGGATACCAACTCTATTAAGGGTCGTCCAGACGACCAATTTCTACTTTTGATCACTTTTTTTTATTCTGGCAACATTGTAAAAAACATGGATATAGAAATCAAACATAAGAGTTTATTACTACATCCATGGTAGAAAAGGATACCAAAAAGTATTGTAATATGGAAACATAAAGAAAACAAAAAAGTACCTATGTCACGAAAAATAATAAATTAAACTTCAAAACTTTTCACATTTTATTTCCAAGCTTTTTTGTATAAATATTTATAAAATAACATAATAATGCCTGCTATTTGTATTTTTGGATGTAATTAAAAGGTAAAGCTTAAAATAATGTTAATATTCATTTTATACCATGAAAACTAAATATATATTCATTATATACTGTTATTTCAGGTGTACCTTTACATTCTTTTCCAAATACAATGTAATACCGAGGTAATACCCAGAAAGATTTAAAACTTGGGTTCAAGTTTGTGGGGGGGCTCTCAATTCAGAAAAAGATTTCACAAAATATCAAAAATCAAAAGTTTGCGATATTCATTTCAAATATATTCACAAAAATAGAAAAAATAAATTCTATTACATCTAACCGGTAAGTTAGAATCACTTTCTCTTCTTCTACTTGTTTGTTCTTCTTTCAATAATTAATAAAATTAATTTCAGCCAATGATTCTATCCAGATCCAGAGCCAGACACAATCACCACACATTTCACCTCATTTCGTGAAAAGATATGGCGACACGATGTATTCTCATGTATACATTTAAAATTGCACCGGACGGTAAAGTATTAAAATAGTATTTTGGTTGGTAAATTGTTATACGAAGGAGAGGACAAAATAAAAAATGCTGCAAAATTATATTACGAAAAACATAAACATTATAAAAATAATACACATTTCGAAATCACATCAAACTTAAGCTACATGACTTATCACCAGAATCACAAAATTTTCAAATGTTATTAAATTTAAACCTGGTCCATTTAATTTTCAAAATTTATCAACACATCAATGACACGGCTAGTCATTTTTAAAAATGCTTTATCGTCTACCTAACCTACGTATGGGAGATAGGTACCTACCTACCTACAAAAAATATTATTCAAATTTTCTCTTTTCTCTTATTGTCTTTGAAATTTTTACCTGAAATTTTTTGCTATAAATTTACGTACAGTCAACAAAGGAGTAACTGACCCCCCCCCCCCCCCCCCTGTACATATGATTAAAGATTTCTAAGAATTGCTTGAAGGGATTTACTTGAAAATTTATTGATCAATAGTATTCATATTGTACTATGTAATTACAAATTTTCAAGTAAATCCCTTCACGCAATATATAGAAATCTTTAATCATATATACAGAGGGGGGGGTCAGTCAATGGTATTTTCTTGGTTTCCTTCTGATTCTGATCTAATGTTTGCAAACATTGATTGTTGTCTTCTTCGCATTTAGATTATTTGGAATGAAGTGTATTATAATTATTCAGTAATAAGGCTTTGAAGGCTCCTTCAAATGAAACTGTATTTGGTGCAATATTTCTTGATCCATAACTTCTAATATGTATTTCCAAAAAAGTTATGTTTATGCAGTATATCTGTATTATTCAATTATTCAGTATGCCTGTATGTAATTAATGTAACGTTTTTGTTACCACTGAACATAAAATTATAAAGTAATAATAATAGGGCAATATAACAATAAGATTGTAATTGTTATTGAGAACAAACAAATGCTTATTTTATTTATAACAATAACATGTAACGAACGGTATTCAGTGCTGATATTTTTTCTTTCTTTTTTTTTAGATTTTTGACTTGTAAATATAGTTTAAAGACAAATATTGTATTTAAGTGGTGTTCTGTTAGATTATAAGTGCTGTGGTGTTATAATTTAAGTATTGTTTTATAATATAGGTGTTTATAATTAATGAAATTGTTTTATTTTCGTATTAGTCTATGAAAAATAGGTAATTCTAATAATAATAACTTTTTTATGGAGGTTGATTCAATTTTGAGATTAATTATTTTTGTTATTGAAAACGAAAAAATTAATCTCCATATTAAGTCAACTTCGTCTGGAATAGAATGAATTTTAATATGACAAGCTAGGTAGAAAGCTAAAAAAAAAAAAAAGTTTGGTCAAAATTTGTAGATGGCGTAGTTTCAATTCGATTGGCACGGATTGGCCGTGAGTGCGTTCTCTTTTTCTATATGTCTTATTTTTCTCTCTGGTTCTCATACTCTACGGCCATGTTTGTTTGATAGGTTTCAAAATATTTAATATATTCCATATAATTAACATGCGGTTGGTTTATTAGTGCTTAGTCTTGCACTTGGTGCCAGACAGCGCGTTGCCCCTGGCCCCCACCGCGCATGACGTATGTATACCACCAAGCAAGCATTGCCGACTCTGCCGCTGTCGTGCCTACCGACAGATAAACAAGTGCACGCTTTCGGAGCGAGACGACGTGCCCGCCGCCGCTGCTACTGTTATTGAAAAGTCCGTGTTGTCCACCCATAAGACAATATACTAAGATTCATTATTTCACCGTGTTTCCTTTTGTTACAGACGAACGGCCGAGCAGTGAACGAGGTTCGTGCTCCGATTGCAGCTGTTGAGTCTCTATTGGAAACGCCAGTCAAAATGCAAGCGTCTCCTGCAGCGACGGTGACCGCGCCGGCACCAACCGCGTCGCCCGCCCCCAGCCAGTCGCTGAAACCCACCAAAAGAACAGCAAAAGATTACATTTTTGGCAAATTGATTGGCGATGGCATGTTCAGCACTGTTTTCCTCGCAAAGGATATTCACAGTGGAAAAGAATATGCAAGTAAGTAGTTCTGAGGTATTTTCTGTGACTTTCAAATATTTAGATTTGGATGAAGTTGTAATTTAATAATTATCGTACCGCGGAATTCAATTTTACTTTTTATTAGTGAGATCATTGTACATTGTATTTATAGTTTTAATTGTTTCTTTTTCAGTTAAAGTCTGTGAAAAACTGCATATCATCAGAAAAAAGAAGAGGGAGTATATAAAACGAGAGAAAGATGCACTGAACATGTTATTCAATATTCCACACGGTTTTGTGAAACTGTACTGTACGTTTCAAGACGACGAAAGGCTATACTTTGTATTATCGTATGCGAAGAATGGCGAGCTTTTGACAAAAATTAACGATGTAGGCTCTTTCGAGTTAAATGTAGCTAAATATTATGCCGCTGAATTATTATTGGCTTTAGAAAATATGCACGCCAAAGGAATAATTCACCGTGATTTGAAACCAGAAAATATTTTGTTGGACGAGAATATGCACTTGCGAATTGCTGATTTCGGCACAGCCAAAATTATGGATCCTGATGAAATCAAGAGCACACCAATTGTCCCTGATGAGGAGCAAAAAAATGAACGCTCTAGAAAAATAAGCTTTGTCGGTACTCCACAATACGTGAGCCCCGAGCTCTTACATAATTGCGTTGACACCCGTACGTCTGACCTGTGGGCATTCGGCTGTATCATATACCAGATGATATCAGGTCTGCCGCCGTTCCGCGCCGCAACAGAATTCCTCATTTTCCAAAAGATTCTTAAGATGGAATATGAATTCCCAGAAGGATTTCCGGCAGACGCTAAAGATCTTGTTGAGAAACTTTTGGTGTTGGATCACACTAAAAGGATTGGAGCTGATGACAAAGGAGACACATATGAAAGTATTCGGAATCATCCATTCTTCGCGGGTATTGACTGGGACAACTTATGGGAACAAACCCCACCAACTATCAGCCCTTACCTTCCTGGCGGTTCGTTTGAAGAGGAATACAATATACCCGATCATTTGGAACCAGGACTAGGAAATAAACAAATCCTGCGTCTATGGGAATTCGACCTCAATACCTCAAAAGGTAAGATTAACATAGATTATAATTGAGATCATTGCCATAATTTAACTTTTTAACGATCCTTTTGGTTATTTGCGAGTTTAGGAGTCATGTCATAGTTATCTAGATAAAGTTTGATTGTGTGCATGGATATGAACAATCGTAAAGAGTCTAGCGAGTGCACTGAAGCGACAAGTAAGAGGCAACTGGAGCGTCCGTGACCTAAATTCTTGGCAAATTTATACGCGTCTCGTTTCATAACTGAACCAAGTCCGTAATGTTCTGTTTTACAGTTCCTTATTTAATTACAGTTACAGTAGTTTTGCGTCACACACCGTTCATAGTTCATTCAAAAATATTTTTAATTATGTCATGATTTTTAGAAAATAACACATTGATAATGAGAACTATGACATTAGCTAAAAAGGTCGTGTGTGTAATGTGCGAGGTATGCTGCGTCATCCCGTACACTGCTATTCACTATTTGGAACGGACGTCCTCAGTTCTTGGTTATGGTCCTACTGTAGGCATGACGTCAGCCTTCCGCCGCGCCGCGCTGTTCGGAGTTCCGCGCGCTCGGCCGCCTGCGCCATCACATGAAGTCATGAATGACTCGCAACGGCCGCCTCCAGGTCTTTATTAATAACGACCTTATGATCAGCTGACGAAGCGCGCGCTGCATCGCTGAGCATATTGTTAACGTATTTTGCCGATCGCTGATGATAACAACATGTATAGTTTATTACTTTGTTTTTAATTAGGTATATTATATTAATAGAATAGAAATATTAATTTGCTTATTTTATTTTTAGGAATCTTGGACATCAGTCCTGATGAAAAGCGCCGTCGTCTGGAAATTCAAGCTCGAGAAAACAAATGGCATCAATTCGTTGACGGAGAACTGATTTTGAAACAAGGGCAAGTAGACAAAAGGAAGGGTCTATTTCCTCGTCGCCGTATGCTCCTGCTCACAACGGGCCCCCGTCTATTCTACGTGGATCCTACCAATATGGTGCTCAAAGGAGAAATTCCATGGTCATCTGAATTGCGCGTGGAGGCTAAGAACTTCCGAATATTTTTAGTACACACGGTGAGTAGCAAATATTGCCAGTAATATTGTAGTAGGCGTAAATGCTCTTTTTTCAATATTTCTATTTTTTTAAATTGCGATACTTACGTTTCATTTTGTTTGTCCGCAGCCCAATCGAACTTACTACCTAGAAGACCCAGACTCGTATGCATTGGAGTGGACGCGCATCATAGACGAGGTGCGCATCGGCACATATGGACGGGACACGACTTAAGCGGCGGCGCGGCCGCTGCCTCGAGTCGCGCCCGCGCCGCCGCCGCGGCCCTCGGGCCCCGCGCCCGCTCCCCGCCCCAGCACGGTGTGTGCACACTTCTAGGGTACATCTAGCCTTCATATCGAGCACGAAAACCATCCAGCCAGAAAGCTTTCGCGATGAGTGATCTCGTGTCCTGAGACAATCGGCGTCCTTTGAGTTCGGCATCCGCCGGCGCGCAGCACGCGCACGCGCCCTCCGAGCGCGCCGCGAGTCGCGGGCGGCGCCACATATGTTTCAAAGCGCATGAGAAACGCCCGCGCCCGACGCTTCCCGCTTTGGAGGATGTTTTAAGAGACGACATCAGCTACCGATTGATTGCTGTTAATACTGATTGACTGATTCCTATTAATACTATGTCCCGACTATCTTAAATTATTGTTCTAATTTAAGTTTCTTATTTAAATGTGGATATTGGTGATGTGTAAATATTTGTCTTAAATTATTATTATTGCAATCGCTTAGATATAGTATAAAGTGTAATCATTGGTTCCCGTTTTTAATACGGGCCTTTGTAAGAATGGACTTGTTATTCACCACCCGCGTGTTCACAAAGCCCATTCCGGTTGGTAACTAGGCAATTTTTAGCTAAATTAAATATTATTTATTTTAATTTTAATAATTTGCCAACGGAATGCGACTGTTGTACAGTTATAACAGTAGGGAATTTATGATCGGTCCGTTTCGCGATCTATGACATATCAGCGTCAGTAACGATAAAATTATGATTTGTTTAATTAAAAGTGCTGAATGTGTTGTCAGTTGTATGGTTGACAATACGATCGCAAAGTGCATAGATGGGAACGGATCGATGTAAGAAGGATATAGTTTTTGGGCAGCATGCTCTCCGGCCGCGGCCGTCGAGGGCGCTGCCGCCGTGCACTATACTCGTGCACTATAATCATTACTTAGTGAAGGTATACGGAAAACGCCACCAAAGGTGACGATGCTGCTATTGGAATGCTTGATTATTAATTAATTATCCAAATTACATAAATGTTAATTAGATATTGGGATTGCTTATGGATAATATCTAATACTAAAATCTGTGTTTTTATGTTTTGTGTTGTTAAATGAACATAATTCAGAAAGCCATCGGAATATTCAATGTCATGGCATTAAGTCTTAGGATGTGGGTGTGTTGAGGTAATGATCTATTATGATGATAACTTTGTAATAGTTGTGTAAAAATGCCTAAAACTTGCCTGGAATATTTAAAATTAGGGCTTATTGTAAAGTTGGATTAAATCCATAGTTCAATAATGAGACCCATTTAGAAGAATATAGGATATAGAATTTCAGCCACTAGTACCATGAACTGTATCTTTTAGTAGTTAATTTAGTATTTAATGATGAGATTCAATCACGCAATAGTTGTCAGAAATAGATAATAATTGGACTACTCCATGACATTGTTAATAATAATTCTGCATTTAAAATTTAATAACTGTTAACTATTGTAATTATATTTTACAACATTTGTATTGCATAAATTCCATAAAGTAACAAAATAAGAAATTGAAAATAAATTGAAGTTGATTTTTTATCTATTTTTTGTTTTATTTACGCATCGAGTACCTACATAGCCCTACTTGATGTATTTACGTAGGTAATATTCATAGTCAAAGTGAACAAACCTCGGTATTCATAGCAGTGCTGCAGTGTTGTAATCAGTTGTAATAGTACATTGTTCACCAAGGGAAGAAAGTGACCGTTTTCCGACGAGGGAGTCAAACGTGAGTGAGTGATACCCCCGGTATTGCGAGCGTCTATCTATAGGCTACGGTACGGTGACGCTTACCATCAGGCGGGCTGTATGCTTGTTTGCCAACTTTATGGTAAAAAAAAATCAACTACATGATAACATAAAGTAGGAAACGATGACCCCAGTCAATATTTTGATAGGTTAGAAGTTCTTTCCTTGCAGGTATATGTAGTATAAAGTAGATTTAAATCAAGTCAGAAAAAAGATAAATTGTCTACAGTAAAAAATTTCACGCGAAGCGGGTAGCGCAGCGTATTTCCTTTCCCGTGTAGGAGGCAGTAGGTACTTATTTAGCAACAGCTAAAATAATGCAGTGAAGGGTTAATTTGGCCTGAATGGAGGGACGATTAAGGGAACATTCGCAATATTCGCATACAGAGAGAGTCGTGGGACACTTACCCAACCCACCCAATACATTTGTTTGACAATCAGTCGCGCGTGGTCGCGCGCGCGCGGACCGTCGTCGTCCGTTGCCGATCCGCTTCCGCATTGCATTGCAGGGTTAGTTTAGTATTGAGTATGGTTGGCAGAATTTGAGGTTTTAGCATTTCGATCTTGGCGATTGCTGATAGCATTGCCGTTATTTATTTATTTATTTAAGTTAGTTATTTACTTAAATTGTAAAAAAAAATAGCTACAAATTGGATACTTATAATAAATACTCACAATTTGAAGTATGTACTTACTTATTATTCCGTCGGATGAGGGACTTCTTTGTGGCGCTAGCTAACAGAAATAATATTTCAGAAAATAAAGGGTGGGGCTTAGTTAGAATAATAACTTAGTAGGAGGAGAAGGAGTGTCTTCAATAGTCAATAGTTCGCTTTAAAAGTACTCTGTGGTCAATAGTCTGATCGTCTGATAGTCTCATGGATGTAGTATAGGATAGTCTTCATTTCATTCATACAAGAATGAAGTAGGGGTGAGGCGTATTTATCGGAACAGTGACAAATCACTGTTACCGAACAATTCGGAACAGTCACAGCTCCTGGCGATACGAAATACCTGTTACGAAAAATACTAGCCTCTGACTTGTCACAGTTCACAAACAGGGGAACTGTGACTGTGACTGATAACTATCGCCATCTCGTTTCATTTGTAGGTGCTGAAACGAGAAGCACCTAGTATTAAAATACTAGGTGCTTCTCGTTTTAGCACGTATAAATAAAACGAGACGGCGATAACTTATGATCTGTCAGCCTGTCTGTCACTGTGACTTTTTTTCCTTTCGTTTGGCAATCAGACTAAACACTGTGACTATTAAGTTTTTTACATTGTGGCAACCTAAGAACAAGGTAGCATGGCAAACCACTAGAAACAAAAAAGTCTGGCCAGTGAATCGTGCGTGTCACCAGTCACCAGCAATGTAAAGCAAACAGTTCGTTAACAAAACGTTTTTTTATCACTGCGGAAGCCATATTATATGCTGTGGATTTATGTTATCTACCATAAAGTTCTTTTTCATTACATGATTTTTAGTTAATAAAAAAATTTAAACAAAAGTGGTTTCAGTAACATGCATTCGGAGGGTTGCCAAGTTAAGATTTTTCATTAGCCATTTGAAAAAAAGGGTAGCCATCTCAAGATTTTTTTGAATTTGCCGCTGTTTTCGAGTGACACGATTGGACACGATTCGATTGCCAGACTTTTATTACACAAGTTTAATGACTATATTTTCTGCCATTATCAAATTACTTTATCACAGGCAGAACTTTTAAACTACGAACGTCTCTTTTACACACAAAGGATTACTTCCTCTTACCTATTATAATATTATATTTGGTATTTTAAATAACTTTTTAAGAACCTTATTTTTTTTTTTTTTTTTTTTTTTTATTTATTTACCATTAAAAAGTATATATACAATATATTTAGGTACCTACATACATATATCCGAACACGTCGAAAATTACAACAATTAATTTTCCTCCAGCAGAACACTAAATAAAAGGCTTATTAGATACTGTGGTTCTGGTCACTTATACAAACTCTCGCCCCACGGGATTTTGCGAAATTCAACTCCCAAGGGGGCGAAACAAGATGGCAAAGTTTGTATGAGAGAACGCGATGTCTTGGCCCGATTAAATTAAATTTTTTGCTAGATTTTAATATGATCTCATAAAAAGGTTGACTATCTATGTCTCATGATTACGCAACAACGAATTACATCATAAAGTTAAAAAGTTTCTAAGGATGCGAATGTGTTAAAAAAACAATATACGATTTAATCAAATCTATTTAGAAGTTTTATTGTAAATTTTAAGTACTTACAGTGTCCTGTAATATCATTAAAGTATTTAGTATTGTAGGATTTAGTATTATGACCATACTTAAGCTACGTGCGATAATGGTGAAGCAAGAAGAAGAAAACATTTATGGACAAAACTGTTAATGAAATATCTGGAAAAATACTTGTGACTTGTCACTGTCAGAAACAGGGGAACTGTTGTGACTTTATAGCCTGTTATGTCATCAAGTATTTCTATTGCCATCTTGTTTCATTTGTAAGCACCTAGTATTTTATACTAGGTGCCTCTCGTTTCAGCACGTATAAATGAAAGGAGACGGCGATAACCTGTGATCTGTCAAGTGTCACTGTGACTTTTATAATTGGTAGGTTTTTTTTTACATTGTGGCAACTACTAATTCAACTTCAATAACTAAATTAATATTTTCTGCCATTTGAACAATTTCACCAACTTGGAAAAATTTTACCTGTTATTTAATAACAGGTATTTGGACCTGTTAATTCTTGGGAACAAGAACAGGCATAACAGGTATTAGATTTTACCTGTTATAACTCATCTCTAGAATGAAGCGCTAAACGCTCGGTGACATTGACATGACATGCAGTTGACACTTGTGTAATGTTGCCAATGGAGGTGTAGTTTGCAGAAAGCGGGGAAATAAATAGAGTTTGTATAAATTTCTCAACTTTCAAGTAACAAAATTTTAGGTATATAATAAATATCGTAAATTCACAAGGACTTCCATTAGAGAATGTGTCACATACCTACGTAAATATCAGTAGCAGCAGCAACTATTTTAAAATTAATCAGTCGAAGTGAAGAAAAAGTAGTTAAAATGGGAAATTATTTTAACAATCGGGCAACACCGAGTACTAAAACAATACGCTAAAATCGTAGTTTCTTTTTCATAATTAGTATAATCCAGTAACTTTATACATCACAGTAGGTATGCGTCAAATCCGGTAGTTCTGATTTTTTTCACACTTGTTTATGATGTTGGCCTAATGAATAATCCAAGTTTGTGACCTCGAGCGCCGCGCCGAACGGAACTTTGTCAAAAATCGAAAAACCATCATTTTTTTTCCCTTTTTTAGTTTTGTGCCAAAAAACCGACATTGGAAGGCTCTGACGACAAAGGTCTTTACTACTTTTTTAAAGTGTATAAAATTCCTGACAGGCCTAATTAAATTGTCTAGGTCTAATAGATCATATGATACAGGGTTCCTAATGTTCACTATTTTCATCATTTTAAATTTTTGAAAATATCAGGTATAATGAGGTTTCTCAGGGGAAATTAATGGAAGGTGAAGTTGTAGCAAATCTAAATTACCTTCATTTTGAGTCGTATGACGTGAAAAAGTTGTGATTCTGAAATATGGGCTGTTTCAGAATCACAACTTTTTTTTTGTTACAGGTGCTCTATATATAGGGTGTTTGGTAGACCAAACAACACCTGTAACAAACCCATACAACATCTGACATTATCCCATGTTCAATCCTCTAGGATTGAACATGGGTGACGCAGGGCCCATAGTTTTTTTTAAAATGATTTTTTAAAATTTTTCAACAAACTTTCTTCCTTCCTGCACTTGAAGTACTATAACTTTTTTTAAATGGACCAATCGGTCAGCTTATTTTTTTATTCTTATCATAACTGTATGTAGCTTACTATATAATTGATAGTTGTCGATTAGATTAACCAGAAAAAATAATATGAGCCCTCAAATATCAAAACGACGAAAATCAACGAACAAACGGCTATAAAAAAACAGCTCTAGTTCATGCCCTTTCGAATGGTATGTAATTTACATAGTTATTCTTTTAATAAATAGACTTTTTCGTAAATTTTCATAAAGCGGATCATTTCTGACCAAAGTAGTATAAGACAAAAAAGTCAAATTAGCTTATGAAATGGGACGTTAAAAAAGAAAATGAGAACTAGTTGTTTAAGCTAACCTACGAATAATGAAGTAAAAAAGATAAGTACAACAAAAGTTAACAACTTTATTTGTTCGGAAATTAAGTAACATTCAAAATCTAAGAGAGGAAAATTTAAGAGAGGAAGGGATCGGAGCAGGCAGCCCGTCTGGGGAAGGACCTCCACCTTCGTAGCCAAATAGCATTGGTCTCGGCCATGTTGTGTTCCTACGGGGAGTAAGGTCTCCAGAGCTCCACGGAGGGGTTGGGAGGGTTGGCAACGAGTAATTCGAGTGACGTCTAAAATATTGCAAAAAATTGCGAAGTTCGAAAAAAATGATAAACTTTGAAAGGCTTAATCTAGGAAACTTTTGGGTCTACAGAGACAGTTTTAGTATCATATTGTAGCAAATTTAGTCTTCTTTAAAACGTCTAAAAAATTTCGTTTTTTCAAAAACTAGTCCTTTAGGGTTAAATTGCCAAAATTTGAAAAGAAAAACGATTTTTGACAAAGTTCCGTTCGGCGCTCGAGGTCACAAACTTGGATTATTCATTAGGCCAACATCATAAACAAGTGTGCAAAAAATCAGAACTACCGGATTTGACGCATACTACCCCATACTTTCAGGCGACAAAGTTACTGAATTAATACCCTTGCAAAGGGTAATTCAGCGACTGACACCACGAAGGATTGGAACCATGGTGTCAATCGCGGAAGGACTCTTTTTGAATTGACTGATTGACACCATGACACCGTGGTGTCAATCAGTCACATATTATTGGGACGTGTTTGATTGACACCACGGTGTCAATCTAGGCAAGCGTTTTTTGACTTACTCGATTGGAACCAAGTGCAACTAAACAGTTATGTAAAAAAGTGCTAACATGCTTTTTTTAATTAGGGTAATTCCGGGGGAGATGGCCGTATGGGAGAGATGGCCAATCGAAAAAAGTTCAGGAATTTATTTCTAGGTGGCGCTACTTACAGTTTAGTTCGGTTCACGTGATCGCGGCCAACAAGTGTCGGTGAATTTTTGTTCGAAAAAATAATGGAAAGGTGAGTAATTTGACTTTATTTTTTAATGACACATTCGATTTAAGGTAAGGGTTTCACATATTAAGTGCTCACAAAAAAGTTTTGAAAGATATAATGTCCGATTTCGTGGTTTCCTGATGAAGTAAAAATATTCTCAGTGTTCTAACCTCAAAATTACCTTTGAATTTTAGGAGTTGTGTTTTTTACCTACTATGGCCATCTCACCCGGACAATCGGGAGAGATGGCCATAGTATTGACGGGAGAGATAGCCATAAAATTTTATGTCTGAATTTGGATTTATATTTAATCTACATTATTTTCTACAGATGCCTAACCAATACGTAGAAAGCAGCAGCTGGTCGAGGTGCCTGGAGTGAAGAAGATTTTAAAAATGCTATGGAAGAAGTACAAAATGGAGGAATGAAGATTTATAGGGCCTCTATTATCTATAATATTCCAAGAAAAACACTAGAAAGAAGATTAAAACAAAATAACTGCACAAAGGGACCTATGGGACCGTCATCAACCTTCGGTACAATAAACAAAATAAGATACCTAATTATAATAGGACACAACTAATTGAAGATTGGATACAATGCAATATTCGCAGTAAGAACACATGTCCTCAAACTCAGTACAATTACTGAGTTTGAGGACATGTGTTCTTACTGCGGTAATAAGAAAAAAAAAGGAGTTAAAAGATCTCAAGCGCAAAGGGAAAGGCAAAAAAAGTACTGGCCATCTCCCCTCAGTCACTATGGCCATCACTCCCGGACACTCTGGGAGAGATGGCCAGTCCTAGTTTTTTTTTAAAGTTTTTTTATTACGTGTTTTTTCATTGTTTAAAGTTATTTATCGTTGATTTACAAAATAATTATAAGTAAAGTTTAATTTTCTATATTAATTATTGTTTTATTCGTCATAATTCCTTCACAGCAGAGTCTTCAAGTTACTAGGGCCATCTCCCCCGGAATTACCCTACCTATATCGCAATTTAATAAGAATTTATTTCTAACTAGCTGTTACCCGCGGCTCCGCCCGCGTACTCAAGGGAAATTGTCAATATTTTTTCCCATGGGAATCTCTTTATCCCGTGGGAAAAAAGTAGTCTTATGTCACTCCCTTAAATTATCCCCGTTAAGTAATTATGAAAGAATTATGTTTTACTTTTTTCCCGTGGGAATGAGATGTTTTTCCGGGATAAAAAGTAGCCTATGTCACTCTCCAGACCTTAAACTATCCCCAATAAAAAATTGAATTGAATATTTTTTTAAATAGTTTTACCTTCTAAACAAATTATTTATATCCACAGACATAACAGACAGAACATTCCATATCAGAAATCGTGGCAAAAACGCACACTATCAAATGTCAATCACACAGACACAAATGGGTACTTTTGTACTGCTTGCTTGGCTGCTTTTGTACGAAGAGTTTTTAAAATGTATTTACATAGCACTTTACACCCATATTTTTGTCTATTTGATATTATATTCACTAAATTTTAACTTTAAAAGTAACTTTCTAAACGAGAACAAATCGCCATCTTCCGTTTACTTTTACGTATGATACAAATTCCGTTTACCAAAACAAGGCACGGCTGTCAAATTGAGTAAGTGTACGTTAGTGTTGATAATATAATAATAATAATAATTTTATTTCCTCAAAACAAGGTATGCTTACTGGCTATGGATTACAATTTCTTAGGTAGGTTTCCTTAGTTGTACCGATGTAAGACGACCTATGTAAATGTGAGGCTGGTGCCTATAGTAGGTTTGGGTAAACAAACCTGTGTCACAGGTCACCAGGGCCCTCGCTCCACATGTGGCGTAGTTTACATGTTACAGCATAATAGGCATTAAACTATACAAATTATTTTAAAAAATAAAAACATAATAAAAACAAAAAACTACCGAAAACATATAAACAAGAACATAGCAGAAGATGCTGAAATTTGCATTGTGATGTGTGTGCGTGTGTGTGTGTGTGTGGGGGGGTGTGTGTGTGTGTGTGTGTGTGTGCGTGTGTGTGCGAGTGGGTGTGAATGTGTGTATGTCTTTGCGTGACTGAGTGAACGACCCTGCGTTAGTGCCAGAATAATGATTGTGTGTATGATCGTCTTTGCGTGACTGAGTGAGCGACCCTGCGTTAGTGCCAGAATAAGGATCGATAGGTGTGAGCTAATATAGGTGATGGGATAAAGAAGTTTGGGATTAGTGGAATGGTATGAGTATATCCTCAGTTTGCTGATAATCTAATGTTTTTAAATATTTTGTTACCGTGTGCTTACATAGGAACTTGCTGAGTGGATAGATATTTAAGGTTTGGTTTAATTTGTTATATAAGTAAGCTCCCAGAAAGCAGAAAAAGTTATGGGATAGGGAAGTTTTAAGGATTTTTGAGTCACGGCACACTTTTCCCTTTCTACGTTTATCAATAAGAAGGCTCGGATCGAATGATAGCAATGTGTGTTTTTTGAGAATTGTCTGTAGGATGAATGTTTGTCTTACTGTCAGAAGATCCCATTTCTTGTAGAGGTCTACAGTAGGATACCTATATGGTAAGCCAGACGCTACTTTTAGAAGTGATCGTTGCGCTCTTTCAACTAAGATTATGTGTGTTTTAGCCGCGCCTCCCCAGGTGGTTATGCAGTAATTAATAAGAGACTGGGCTAAGGCATTGTAAACCATCTTTATTACCTGGCGGTTGGCTGCGTATTTTAGTGTTTTAAAGATAAAGGTGAGTTTACGTAGCCTGGATACTAGCGTCTCAATGTGCGATTTAAAGGAGAGTGTGCAGTCGATAACAACGCCCAAATACTTGATGCTCTCAGTTTTTACCAGTGGTGGGCAGGTGCAAGTAGAAGGAAAATTACAGTTGTGTGACTGGATTTTTTCAATGCCTGAGTGTATGTGGTTAGTCTTGAGGGCGAAGGTCATATATTTCGTTTTTGTGATATTCAAGGACAGTACATTGTCGTGGAGCCAATCACTAACTGTGTCAAAGCCTAATTGTGCCATTTGAAATACCTCTTGCCAGCCTTCGCCATCAAATAGGAGAGCTGTGTCATCGGCAAACGATATGATTTTACCCTGAGCAAGTTGAGTGTTACACAGCTCATTAATGTAGATTAGGAATAGCGTGGGAGATACTATGCTACCTTGTGGAAGACCTATTTTGACAGGGTGTTCGCTACTAATCATGTTCGCAATCTTTACCCTTTGGATTCTTTCCGTGAGATAATTTTCGAAGAGTCTTAGAGGCAAGCCACGGATTCCCATGGTTTCCATTTTAGCTATTAAGCGAGGAATTGAGACCGTGTCGAACGCCTTAGCCAAATCTAGAAATATTGCGATACATTTTTTTTTGTCATCGAGGTTCTTAATGATTGAGTTTGTCAATTCATGTACTGCGTCATCGGTTGAACTTCCCCGGCGAAATCCGAATTGAGAAGGGGACAGTAATTTATTCGATTCCAAATATTTTATTAGACGGTTGTTCATTAGCCGCTCTAAGATTTTTGACATGGCGGGTAGTATGGAGATGGGTCTAAAGTTGTCGACACACATAATGATGAAAGAAAGGGACAAGGTTATACCGAATTTAATTAGCTGAAAAGTGACAGCAATATTTTCAGCTTGTGTCTATGTGAATGTATTATGTTTAGTCTGTGTTTATATCCTATATGTATATTTTTTTTTGTTCTGAACGACTGACTGACTGAGAATCAACTCACACACAGCCCAAATCGCTGATCGTAAAAATCTGAAACTTGGAAAGTGTGTTTTTTATCTATGAACCTTCTACCTCTAGAGGGCAAAAAGGGGGAAAAAAGTTCGTATGGGACAACCACAGGGACAACGTGATTCCTTGGTCCTTCATCATCGTCATCTACTTCAAATTTTGCATAAAAATTATTTAAGAAGTTTGATGAAAGACGTCTTTCGTATTTTATTAAAATGGAGAAGATAACAAGGTTACAATATTACACTTTTGAGTACGTAGAATAAAAGTCTACACCTTACACATTATTCTAGTTTTTATTTCACATCGATCGGTGCAATATTAACGAAGTTATAAGCTTGGGAAGTTTACGCAGGTTTTTTAAATCTCGTCGTCCGTCCCCGCGAACAGCGCGTGACGTCATCGCATCCATACGGCGCGTCGGGGGCGCCCGGCTCATACGTCCGTAGTACATTTTCGCGGGTAAAAGTTGCTTGCTCTAGTGCGCTCTGGTGTTTTTTATTGATTTTAAATAATGCTGATTAATTATGTAGTGCATTTTGTATATTATTGTTTGAACTAAAATGGAAGAATGATTTCAAAAAGGCCAATCCGACAACCTTCCCATAGTCCACGATATGATGGTGGCAGAATATTTTATAAGAAATAAAGATTTTGATGCAGCTAAAATTCGCGGAGTTAAAATGAAAAGGTAGGTAGGTACTTAGGTACCTATCGTACTAATATTATAAAATGTAAAGTGTGTTTGTTTGTTTGTCCGTCTTTCACGTCGAAAGTAATACATTTTTTTGGGGATAGTTTATGGTCTGTAGAAGTGGAGAGTGACATGGGTTACTTTTTTCCCACGGGATGAAGAGATTCCCATGGAAAAATTATTGGCATTTTGCCTTGATCACGCGGACGGAGCCGCGGGTAACAGCTAGTAAAATAATATATATTTCTACTTAATATGCGAGGTATATGTATAGTCCGCGCGCATGTGCTAGTAGCCCATACAGGTAACTAGGTCTAGCACTTGTGCGCGTACTATAATCACGGCTGATATCGATATTATTTGGAAATGATTTCGATTTCATACATACAATACAACAGATCGTCAACTAGCGCCTGCTCCCACCCTGCTAGCGACCGAGTCTACCCCGTTCCCCGCGTTTTTAAATTTTTTATACCTACCTACTTTCGTAATATTAAATTAAGTGTAAAAAGCTGTTATAAATAAACCTAACTCAATGTAAAACTATACTTCATTCTGTGTTTTGTATTGTTTATAACCTGGACTCATTAAAATAGAATATAATATAGAATAGAATAGAAAATGAATGATCCTCACAATCACAACAATATGCTGACGTTTGTAGTCCCAATGGATGTGCTCTTCTAACGAGAAGATGGATAAATGCGACGGCATTTATATTTTTTTTTCTAATTTTAGGATTCTTAGCCACGTAAAAAATCAACTTTTCGGGTGTTTTTGTGGCCGTATTTTTACATTGAGGCACAATACAATATTTAGTTGATGAACTCATGATGTTTTTATTGTTTCTTATATAAAATTAACACAATAGTTCCGCGCGCGACAGGCACATTCGGGTAAATGCTTGGAATCCCTGAGTCGCTCGCGCGGATATGGTCCTAGTGACGTCATCAACGATATCGCGCTCGCTCAGCGGCTCGACCGAAAATGGTAACTTTGCACTTATATATCTCGGTCAGTTTTGAAGATAGAAAAATAATAAAAACACAGTTATTCTCGTAATTTTTTGTACAATTTTTTGGCATATAAAGCTAAAAATGCTTTTCTTCTCCATTGTCGAAAGTACGACACTAGCGCCAACAACGATTCCGAAGCAATAACAGGAACTATTTAGAGTCGAGTGTGGTGTGTGTGACAGTTGACAGTGACAGGCATCGAAATAATATTACTACGTATAGAAATGACAGCGCCTTCAAATTTTGGCGCCGCGTTCGGCCGTGAGGGGCGTGCCCCTCCCTGGCCCCGCCCCCAACCGAGTCATAGAATATGACATTACTACGCAGGGGCGACACTTTGTTTATATTCTGCCTATTGGACATCTAATTGATTATTTTATTTTATTACAATATTTTATTTTACTTAATAGAATAAACTTAATAGAAAATAGGTATAATATTAGCTTTATAGGTAGGAAGCTACATTACATTTTTGTTCTTAACTAAATATTAGTCAAAAATAAACTGAGATTAAATCAAAACTAACTTTATAATGAAATTTTATTTGTTCGAAAACGGTTGGTCGAAATTTAAAATGCTGTTTCGTTTTCCTTCTTTTTATTTTCTAGAAACTATTTTTTTACTTAGTTAGTAACTTTATCCACATTTACATATTTTATACCTACTATATAAAAATATTTTGTAAATATAGTTTAAAAAATGAATATTTAAATTACATATAATTTTTAAAAAAGTATTTTTTGGGTGAATATCAACTAGAGATTTTTATTTGTCATTTCGGTGTGATTTTTTTTATTTCAATGCTATCTACATATTTTTAGTGACAAATAAAACTTTGGCCTATTTTATAACATTGTGTGCGTGAGTGGACATCATAAGGTTGAACTTTTACACTGAAATGAAATTTGCCACCGAAATTATACTTACTTACTTACTCCGATGGCTCAGCGACCCAAAGTGAGTCTTGGCCTCCGACACAAGAGAACGCCATGATAAACTGTGTAAATTTATACACAATTTTGAAACAAATTACACGAATCCAGCACGAGTTACACAGGTTGTGACCTGTGACACAGGTTTGTTCACTCAAACCTACTATAGGCACCAACCTCACAATACATAGGTAGTCTCACATCGGTATACAACTAAGAAAATATACCTAAAAAAATTGTAATCTAAAGTCTGTAAGCAAACCTTGTTTTAAGAAAATAAATTAAAATTATTTTAGTTATATCGGCTACGGATCTGATCTGATGCGACATTAACATTTTTGACACATCTAAAAAGTGCTAAGCACTGCTAAAGAAGTTTTCACTTCAAAAATGAAAAAAGGTTAACCGACTCTAAAAACGAATTTGAATAACTTATTGAATTCGTTAATTGATTATATCTGATTGAAGTCGGTGTCAGGCGGACGCGACCACCTAGCTAGATTATCATCTCAGGCATCTCAGCAGCATGGGAGGATGACTTCCAGACGTAAATACATGAATAGCTTACGACAACATAAGTAACGCGTTATACGTGCCCATGAAATTTGAGGGTTGCCCTCGATTTTCCTGGAATTCCCATCATCAGATCCTGAATTGGTGACAACTTGGGAGTATGCACTTATGAATAAAAAAAGAATTTTGAAAATCGGTCCACAATTGGAGTAATCGGCGAACCTCCAAAAAAAAAAACAATGAAACATAGAACCTTCTTTTTTGAAGTCGGTTAAAAAAAAAGCAAAAAATTTTTCAGTAATAAGTACCTAAATTATATTATAAAATTGACTCACGCTTAGTACCTACGTATCCCATCTGTACGATTACTTTTTGATAATCTATGATTTTCACATAGAAATGGCGGATGCAATCATGATGCAATAGAAAATAATGAAAAAAAATTGTTTTGGTTGGTTTTACTTAATTTTTTGTATACTTACCGATGATAAGTGACGCCGCTATCTTTCTTCCTTACTGTTGAACGGTTTTTACAAGTTTTTATTGAACATGACGGCATTTTTTAATTATTTTTTTGACATAAATCCGAGGACCAATCACGATGAGCGTCGGCAAGTTTCTAAACGAGTTGATGTCTATTGGCCTCAACGTATGGGGACAAAAATTTTGTTCGCGGTGTCCGTTCTATACGTAGTAATATTATTTCGATGGTGACAGGTGTTTTTTGTCAAGCTATTTTTTTTTGTTAAATTTTTATGCAGTGTTGCCACCTTAGCAAAGGGCTAAGGTGGCAACACTGCATAAAAATTCAGGCTAGGTCTAGCACTTTTTACTGTAGGTGAACTCGTTTTTTCATGTTTTAAAAGGGCAATCTAGCCCTTTTTAACCGTATGAAAAAATTAAGCCCACCGTTTTGATACACCTCAACTGGTGCCAGTCTCTGGCACCAAATGCCGAATTTGCCGAACCGCTTCGTAGTTGTCGATGTCAAAGCGCACCAAACGTGTCTCCCGGGAAAAAAAAATGGCGGTTTGTGCTATTGGTGCTATTAAATCGTGTCGCAACACGTCTGAAAAACAAAAGAAATGTAATGATATCACTTTTCACAGAAAAGTTTTAAATATTGCATAGTAATTTGTAGTTAATTATGAAAACGAAATATACGATTCTAACGTATTATTTTAATGCTACGTGTTGCCCGATTGTGAAAATTGTTCCCCATTTTAACTATTTTTATTGCTTCGACTGATTAATTTTAAAACAGTTACTGCTGCTACTGATATTTACGTAGGTATTTCTCTAATGGAAGTCCTTGTGAATTTACTACGATATCATATACCTAAAATTTTGTTACTTGAAAGTTGAGAAATTTAAACAAACTATTTATTTCCCCGCTTTTTGGAAACTACACCTCCATTGGCAACATTCCGCAAGTGTCAAGTGCATGTGCATGCATGGACCATCGAAATAATATTACTTATTACTACGTATAGAAATGACAGCGCCTTCAAATTTTGGCGCCGCGTTCGGCCGTGCGGGGCGCGACCCTCCCTGGCCCCGCCCCCAACCGAGTCATAGAATATGACATTACTACGCAGGGGCGACACTTTGTTCATATTCTGCCTATTGGACATCTAACTGATTATTTTATTTTATTACAATATTTTATTTTACTTAATAGAATAAATTTAATAGAAAATAGGTATAATATTAGCTTTATAGGTAGGAAGCTACATTACATTTTTGTTCTTAACTTAATATTAGTCAAAAATAAACTGAGATTAAATCAAAACTAACTTTATAGTGAAGCTATTTATATATTGAAGTATTTTGTAATATATGCAATAACCAGGAGACGGTCGCCTGCCAGACAAGAGGAGTTGTGTTGAATGGTAACGTATCTTTACTCAGAAACTTGTTTGCCCGAATTTCATTTGTTCGAAAATGGTTGGTCGAAATTTAAAATGCTGTTTCGATTTCCATCTTTTTGTTTTGTAGAAACTTATTTTTTTTACTTAGTAACTTTATCCACATTTACGTATTTTACCTAGTATATAAAAATATTTTGAAAATATAGTTTAAAAAAACAATATTTAAATTACATATTATTTAAAAAAAGAATGATTAAAATCGGTCCAAAATTGAAGGAGTAATCGGCGGACCTCCAAAAAAAACACAGAACCTTCTCCTTTTTTGAAGTCGGTTAAAAAAAAAGCTACAAAAAATTCAGAAAATACCTTAATTATACCTCAGACCAAATAAGAAGTCAAGACGGAGCGCTGCGAACAATGATGTGAAGCCGGTTTTGTAAAAATGTGTGCATTTAGGGAGTGTTGCCGTGCAGTAAAAAATTATTACCCAAATTTTTTATTTTATTTTATTTTATTTTTTATAGGTAAAAAAGTTAGCAATTTTTTAAATTGGATACCTCACTTTTAAAAGATGTTTTGAGTATTCAGACGAGATAGGGGAATAAAATAAAACAATAGTAATATCAAACATTGGTTTTAATGGCCTTTATGTTGGGTCAATTTTTTGAAATATTGCCTTTTACTGTCCACCATTTTAGAAATTGTTTCCAATTTAGAAATATAATTAATATCTTTATTTCGGTTCGGGAATCTTAAAAATAAATATTTTTGAAGTGATGATAAAACATGGAAAAACCAAAAAAAATTAACGCCTATTTACACTTACAATAATTTTATGAAAACTAACAGTAAAAATAGAAATAAGTAAAAGAAAGTGACGTTACGTTTCGCGTCACATTAATAACTACCCCAATAAACTGGGACTGTTGTGACGCTTACTAGCGGCAACACTTGTGGAGATTTTGTATTCCAAGCTGTCATAATAAATTAATGAAATTGATTTGTTAAAAATATGTATTTTTATGTTTACTTACGTATGAAATGTGATGTGATCTTGCTTTTTATTCTTTGAGGAATGGTTTTTGCAGCCTTTCACCACACAATTCGGCATTTTTGATTATTAATGAATTAAATTGTTTGGATGTCATACGTCAATGACGAACTAGCTCAAACTAATCGGCGAGGCGTAGTTTGGTTATAAATGTGTGAATAGGGGCGTATATGGAAAGGGCGAGGCGTAGTTTTGCCTGCTTCACATCATTGTTCGCAGCGCTCCGTCTTGACTTCTTATTTGGTCTGAGAATTATACTATAAAAGTGACTGACGCTTAGTACCTACGTATCCCATCTGTACGATAAATTTTTGATAATCTATGATTTTCACATAGAAATGGCGGATGCAATCATGATGCATTAGAAAATAATGAAAAAAAATTGTTTTGGTTGGTTTTACTTTATTTTTGTATACTTAGCGATGATAAGCCACGCCGCTATCTTTCTTCCTTACTGTTGAACGGTTTTTACACGTTTTTATCGAACATGACGGCATTTTTCAATGTTTTTTTTGTCATAAGTTCGAGGACCGATCGCGATGAGCGTAGACAAGTGACTAAACGAGTTGATGTCTATTGGCCTCAACGTATGGGGACAAAAATTTTGTTCGCGGTGTCCGTTGTATACGTAGTAATATTATTTCGATGGCATAGACCTATTATACTAAACAGGACTGAGCTCTGTAAGCAAAAAAACGAGCCGAGCGAGATGCAGATAAGACAGGCTCTGTGTCTCTTTTTAACTGGGTGACTATATATTTTGCTTGCCCTGGATATCACAACCACCATATGACTGACTTGGACAACCATTAACACAACATTTTTTAACCATTTTCGATCCACTTTTAATTAAAAGTTTCCAAAATAGCCAGATTTTACAACTCGTGGAGTGAATTGATAAATTGAATTAGCCGCCATGTCACTTTTGGAAGGTCTACCAACACAACAGAACAAATAACTTCGTTAACTTCAGAAAGAAATAACCGAAATAACTTGTTTTTTTCTTGTTGGTAACAATGGAGAACGAGACACAGTGCATGGCTTGTAACTATCTCGCTCGGCTCGGTTTCTCTCTGTTTTCATGGTTAAATAACAAATTGAACCTTAATGAGAACTATTAAAGTTGTCATTTGTAAATTTAGATTTTAACAGAGCTCAGTCCTGTTTATTATATTAAGTCCATGAGTGCATGTCACCGACATGTCATCGAGCGTTTAGCGATTCACTTTTGACAGAGCGCTTGTATGACCCCACTCCATCTAGTTTAATCTAAGTATGCAACACTGGTTGCAAGGTATCAAGGAGACAGCTGTCAATGTCGCTACTGTCATCCATCATGTCAAGTCAAGTCGATCAATTCGGATATTTCGGATCAATCCAATAATATTTTTTATTGCGACTGGTGCAGCATTCTCTCGATTAATTTTTTTCTTTCCTGCTTAGTGCTTGCTATCCATGAATAAAACTTTGTGAATTATAAAGTTTGACTATCCTAAATATTACGAGATGGCTACGCCTGTTATAAAATACGTTGGTAGAACAACAAATTTTCACGGCAAAACGCTCTGGGAAATTTTAGGGAGCCTAAAGAATTTTGGTGTCGGCAGAATTGTTGTGAGATCTGTATTTGAGCGTTATCCAGAACCAAGTTTCATGAAAATAGTTAAAGTGGAGGCATGTCCTGATGAGGTAGATAATAATTATTATAATTAACTAAAATAAAAAAGCTTTTAGTGCCAAATTGTTTTCTAACCTTTTTATAAATTAAACTTGTCTTCTAAATAAGATTTTATCAGTAAAACATCCCATGTATGTCACATCATTCTAGAATTTTGTAATGAGTTCAGGTCAGGAAGTCGCCATAATATTAAAAATGTAGAAAAAGATTTTAATAAATTCTTTTTTGAGTTTCTACAACATGGAAATCCGTCTAGGTCTAGGGACAATAAGCCACTCACTGCTAAGGTCCATTATATACATGGTGTTTTGTAGAGGGTTAAACATGAGGTAATGGCAGAAAGGTATGATGGTCTGCTACTTGCTGAGCCTAAAAATTTTGACCTAGGGCCCATAGTTTAAAAAAAAAAAAATTTTTTTATTTTCACCAAACTTTCTTACTTCCTGAACTTGAAGTACTACAACTTTTTTTTTAATGGATCAATCAGTCAGCTTGTTTAAATAATGTTATAATTTTTATATACATAATTTTCAGGAAAGGCGTCGTGTACGTGTATGGGTTGAGAAGACATTTAGAGGTCGTACATTACCTAAATTGACAGAAGTTTATCGTACTTCATATAAGCCTGATTATAAGCTGATACCTAAGAATGAAGAATCAGTTCTGTTGAAATCCGTTGAGAAACAGAAGAGTTTGCCCGATATTGTTCTCCCAAATACAATTGAAATGCCACCATTGATGAAGAAATTCATTATTAGTGATCATGAGAAAAAAGGTTTAGAGGTAAATGGTTATATTTTTTTTAGTTCCTTTCCCATAATCTAATAAAAGATAGATTAGGGATGAGGCATCTAAAACTTAGTGTCCATTCAAGCTAATAAACATAAACAAACTGGCAACGCATTGGTAATGCCCCTAATGTTGACCACTTTACATCAGGCCCTGTCTGTTTGTCTGTCTGTGTATAATATATAAAAAAAAAAGATTCAGAATATCTCATAGAACTAGCAATTGGTCGCTTTAATTGGTTAGTTTCGGCAGTTGTTTATAGTAAAATAAATTAGCTGGGCTATGGCCATTTTATGTTACACATGAGATATTTTTACACTAGACTTTTGTTTGTATTTTGCATTTAGTTATTATGTAACTTGAATATCATCATGTGCTGAAGTCATCGAGTATGTAGCCTTCAATGGCTGAAGTTTATGACAAATAAATGTTGTATGTCACCATATTGCAGAAAAAACATAAAAAGTCAAGTATTAGTTGAACTACTTCAACTTCTGTCCAATAAAAACAAAATGGCAATGTTAAATTTAAAATTAATGTATAAATTTAAAATTTTCAGCCACTGCAAGACTTTGTAATGCCACTGAGTTACAACCACAGTCCAAACAGGCTTCAGAGGATTGCTAAACCTGGCGAGAAACCTACTGTTGAATTTACCATGGGGTTAGGAAAACCACATAGCCCGTCTCTTTACGAAGGAGTACCTCTAAGTTGAAGAAAACAACAATGTAATAAAATGCTGTGTATTAAATTAGAACTAAATTAGGTAAACAACAAATAAATAGTAACAATAGTACGAATTTCTAATTATTATATTTTTTAAAGTTTTGTATAGATGCAAACTTTTTGGCTAAGAATGGGTTTGTATCCATACCATGTATTGTACGTTCCATGACCAGTTTCTGAAAAAAAAACAGTACTAATCATGTATCATATAGCACCCTTTGTGGACAAAGTCTGGCCTCAACCAGTCAAACTACCAGAAAATAAAGGATCAAACGAAATAAGTCCAAAAACGGTAACTGCCATTCTGCTTATTTAATTTTTTTATCTTAAAACATTTATAGCAATGTTCGCATTTCGTTTTTTAAAAAAAGATCTTTGCATTTGTCACTAATAAAATATAAATTTTTCAATTGTTTGTTCGCATGATCGCATGCATGCGGAATAGGTATAATACTTTTTCATATTTCACATTTTTTGCTAAATATGGTACTGGTCTATTTTCCCTCTTAAGTACTAGCTGTTTTTGAACGATTGAGTAATAAACCTCCAAACTTTCAATTAAAAGTTATAATAGGTCATTTGTTTACCTTCCAGAATTCTCGCATTTCTTGCACTTCTTCTTCGCGTTGTACAAGATATTGCCTATAGGTGCTCTGTATCAACGTAGCTGCATATTCTTCAGGCCAAAGCCACGATTTCGGGTAGTAAGGTCGAGGACTGGAATGATAAACATTTTATCTTTTGTCAGTATCAGAAAAATATAAACAAGCTGGCGTAAACAAGGGTTCTAGAACTCTTGTGATACTATTCCGAAATTGAAGAAGGCAAGATTAAAATAAAAAGGGCTTCTGGTCTGGTTGTCTATATTATTTTGTAAAGATCTAATAACGACTTCACAGTGGTGCAGGCCGACAAATTAAATTTAAACTTAAACCTACTTAATTTGTAAAAAGAAGAAAACGTACTGTGTTTTTAAGTACTGGCGAACCCAACCCATGTTAAACAAATGCGCATTTATCTCCTTTCGCTCTGGATAACGGGGATTGTTGTTCCACAGAACCTGAAATATTATTTTTAGAAACATTTTAGTACTTATGGCCTACTCGCGAGTATAAAGAAGGTCGGTGGTTTTTAACGAAAAATCTAATTATTTTGCGCACAAATGTTACATGTATTGTTCATTTCACCTATTCATTGTAATCCATACTTCCATACTTAATATTATAAATGTGAAAGTGTGAAAGTAATGAACGGATTGAGATAATTTTTTTATTGGGGATAGTTTAAGATCTGGAGAGTGACATACTTTTTATCCCGGAAAATATCTCATTCCCACGGGGAAAAAAAAAACCTTATTTATAATTTTTTAACGGGGATAATTAAGTTCTAGAGAGTAACATAAGGCTATATATATATATAAAAAATAATGACATTGTCCCTTGACCCCGTGGGCGGAGCCGCGGGTAACAGCTAGTATAATAATATAAAATAAATATTATTATTTTATATTGAAGTCACAAGATAGTAGTATTTTTTTACATGTCACAAACTTGTCAAAGAAGCATACGGCCCGCCTGATGGCAAGCATCACCGTAGCCTATAGACGCTTGCAATATCGGGGGTATCACTCATGCGTTGCCAACCCTCTCAACCCCCCCAAGTGGAGCTCTGGAGAAAGTTCTCCGGTGAGTATAAAGGACTCACCGTAGAAACACAGCATGGCCGAGACCAATGCTATTTGGCTACGAACTTCTGTAAGTAGTAGCCACGAGCCTGTGACACATTCGGCTTACTGATTGATATTGGAATTATCAGATTTAAGACATTTATTTCCCATAGATTACGCACAATTTATCAGACGGACAAGGCTATCTGTAACTTACACTTTGAAACCCTCAGTGAAAGGAGCTGTTAATAAATTTTTATTTAGTTACAATATTGCTTGTAATATATGTAGCCATTTACCTGTACTATTTGGTCTATACCATTATAGAAACATTTTTGTCTTTTCAAAGCTTCCCATATTTTAGCTTTGTTTAGAGCTTCTTCTAAAGCAGGTATGAGATATACAAATATCTCGTCCCTTATATAATCGTATTCAGTTTCTGAAATGTTAATTTTACATTTATAGTAAACTATTTTTATTATTAAAGAAATAAAAACTTAGGAGAAGATCCTATGTTCACCAATGTTAATCTATATCAACTTCATCGCACTAGTGTTATTTTTTTAATCGATTAGGATTAGCGGGGTCCACAATCTAAGCCTGAATGAAAATACGATTTTTATACATAGAGCAACAGATATCCACAACACAGACAGAAATCCAGACCTTTCAAAGGTTAGAAATACAATAATCTCGGACGTGCGGATTTCCTCGCGTAGTTTTCTTTCAATTACCAGTAATTACCCCATCAGGAATCGAACCAGGAACCAGTCAGTTAACAAACTGGTTATCTATCGGATTCTATCACAACTAGTGATGGGCGATTTCCGGAAATGTTCTCTTAGTGGAAACATTGAGGAAACGTTCTCGGAAAGGAGAGAATTTACGGAAATTTAAGAGAATCTAAACCAAGTATGTAGACATTTTAATTTTGACATAAAAATAGTTGACTATGCATGTAATTTCAGTAGCTATGAATGCCATAGTGAAGATACATGTCAGGTAGGTAGTTATAATGACGTTACATTTGATTTTCTATATATATAAAATTCAAAGTCCTGTCTGACTGACTGACTTAACTTTATATCAACGCACAGCCCAAACCGCTGGGTCTAGAGATTCAAAATTTGGAATGTAGGTTCCTTACAACGTCTAGGGGTGTACTAAGAAAGAATTTTTCAAAATTCCCACGGGAAAGCGAGATATACACAAACGAAATTACAAAGGTTTTACTGATCCGCTGGGTCTATTGATTCCAAATTTGGAATGTTGGTTCCTTATAACATCTAGGGGTGTACCAAGAAAGGACTTTTCAACATTCCCACGGGAAAGCGAGATATACCCAAACGAAGTTGCGAGGGTATATCAACGCACAGCCCAAACCGCGGGGTCCAGAGATTCCAAATTTGGAATGTAGGTTCCTTACGACATCTAGGAGTGTACCAAGAAAGGATTTTTTTTAATTCCTATGGGAAAGCGAGAACGCAATGAAGTTGCAATGGTTTTACTGATCCGCTGGGTTTATTGATTCCAAATTTGGAATGTAGGTTCCTTACGACATCTAGGAGTGTATTGAGAAATGATTTTTCAAAATTCCCACGGGAAAGCGAGATATACACAAACGAAGTTGCAAGGCTATGTTAACGCACAGCCCAAAACGCTGGGTCTAGAGTACTCTAGAGATTCCAAATTTGGAATGTAGGTTCCTTACGACGTCTAGGGGTGTATTGAGAAATAATTTTTCAAAATTCCCACGGTAAAGCGAGATATACGCAAACGAAATTGCAAGGGTTTTACTGATCCGCGCTGGGTCTATTGATTCCAAATTTGGAATATAGGTTCCTTACGACATCAAGGGTGTACCAAGAAAGGATTTTTAAAATTCCTACGGGAGAACGAGATATACGCAAACGAAGTTGCGAGGGTATATCAACGCACAGCCCAAACCGCTGGGTCTAGAGATCCGAATTTAGAATGTAGGTTCCTTACGACATCTGGGGGTGCACCAAGAAAGGATTTTTCAATATTCCTACGGGAAAGCGGGATATACGCAAATGAACTTGCTTGAACTTGTATTTCTTGCGGACCCAGTGGATCAGTAAAACCATTGCAACTTCGTTTGCGTATATCTCGCTTTCCCGTGGGAATTTTGAAAAATCCTTGTCAGTACACCCCTAGACGTCATATGAAACCTACATTCCAAATTTGCAATCTCTAGAGTACTCTAGATCCAGCGGTTTGGGCTGTTCCTTGATATACCTTCGCAACTTCGTTTGCGTATATCTCGCTTTCCCGTAGGAATTTTGAAAAATCCTTTCTTGGTACACCCCTAGATGTCGTAAGGAACTTATATTCTAAATCTGGAGTCAATAGACCCAGCGGATCAGTAAAACCCCTGCAATTTCGTTTGCGTATATCTCGCTTTCCCGTGGGAATTTTAAAAAATCATTTCTCAGTACACCCCTAGACGTCGTAAGGAACCTATATTCCAAATTTGGAATCTCTAGAGTACTCTACACCCAGCGGTTTGGGCTGTGCGTTGAGATACCCTCGCAACTTCGTTTGCGTGTATCTCGCTTTCCCGTGAGAATTTTGAAAAATAATTTCTAAGTACACCCCTAGATGTTGTAAGGAACCTACATTCCAAATTTGGAATCAACAGACCCAGCGGATCAGTAAAACCGTTGCAACTTCATTTGCGTTCTCGCTTTCCCATAGGAATTTAAAAAAATCCTTTCTTGGTACACTCTTAGATGTCGTAAGGAACCTACGTTCCAAATTTGGAATCTCTGGACCCAGCGGTTTGGGCTGTGCGTTGATATACCCTCGCAAATTCGTTTGCGTATATCTCGCTTTCCCGTGGGAATTTTGAAAAATCCTTTCTTGGTACACTCCTAGATGTTGTAAGGAACCAACATTCCAAATTTGGAATCAATAGACCCAGAGGATCAGTAAAACCCTTGCAATTTCGTTTGCGTATATCTCGCTTTCCCGTGGGAATTTTGAAAAAATATTTCTTAGTACACCCCTAGACGTTGTAAGGAACCTACTTTCCAAATTTTGAATCTCTAGACCCAGCGGTTTGGGCTGTGCGTTGATATATAGTTAAGTCAGTCAGTCAGACAGGACTTTGAATTTTATATATATAGAAAATCAAATGTAACGTCATTATAACTACCTACCTGACATGTATCTTCATTCACAACTACTCGAGTAGGTATATTCAATTTATTTCTAAGTACTTTTAAATGGTGATTTCGGTATTGATTCTTTCTTGCTTTGCCTATACGATTCTATCCTTTCTAGTTCTTCGGCACTTTCGTCTAATATCTCTTGCCAGTTAGCCCTGTTGACTTTCTTTAGGAGAATCGGGAAGTCCACCTCTGAACACGGCAGGCTGTCGGGGAGAGTGAATGTGGCTAGCATGTCCGTGAGATCATTGGCTGCATTTTTCGATTCTTTCCCTTTGCTCTTACGATCGGTACCTTTTCCTGCCATTTTTATATTTATTTAAATATGGATGGATATTTGTAATGATGTATTCAATACTTGTAATGATGTATTCAATACATTTGTTTATGCCGAATAAAAGCTAGAAATGCTTCCTGTTCACATGAATTAATCAATTCATAAACATTGTACGCATTGAAAAGACAGTCTTATTTTTCTCTCTGGAATAGACAGACATTATAATTTTGTAGTGTCAACTGATTTTTTATGATATAATCTGACATTTATGTTGAAAAGAGTACCTACCTATTTATTAATATAATTATCATTAAACATTATTAGCACTCGCATCGTGGATGGCAGGGATGAGCGTGTAGGGTAGGAAGTAGGGATAAACGCAATACAGACAGCTCATATTAATAAAAAGATTTATTTCTTAATTTCTGCATAATATGCAATTACTCGGTATCTCTGGATATTACCATCCAAAGTATAATAATAAATACTTCGTATGTCTAACATCTACACTAATAAATAAATATTTATAATGTAACAAATACATTCAGTCCTGAAGTTGTGACATGTTTAATGCTATAATTAATAGGGAGCAAACTTCCCAGTAATCTGTGCTATCCAGTCTAGATAATGTGCTACTTTAACGTACACACCGGGTACGCCAACTTGGCCGCAGCCGATGCCCCAAGAGACGACACCAACCAGTTGCCAAGTTCCACCACGTTCGCACACCAGTGGGCCACCTCCGTCACCCTTGCATGCATCCTTGCCTTCTTCACCACCAGCGCAAAGGAAACCTTGGTTCAATTCATAGTTGTATCCCAATCTTGTTTGTCTTAGCTGCTGTTGGCACTGACCATGCGAAAGTATAGGTACATCGACTTCTTTAAGGGTGTTTTGGTATTTTCCATAATCACCAAAAGCATCTTTACCCCAACCAGTTGTCCAACACCTTTGTCCGCTGTAGTCGCTGTATTTATCAGGTAGACAAGCGGGACTAATGTGCGGGTATTTTGTCCATTCCACTGGGTGATCAAGTTTTAAAATAGCAAGATCGTTGTCTAAGGTGCCTGCATAGTACAAAGGATGTACGTGTACTGATATTACGTCCCTTTCGATGTAAGGATAGAATTCTACGTCACGGTTGACATCCCATTCACCTAGACGAACTCTTAACTCGAAACCTTTATATCTGAAATTAGGAATAATAATGTTAGTAAAAAGAAATAAAAGTTGCTTGAATATTATTGTATCAAGAAGCTTTAAAAAATACTTACGATTTGATACAGTGAGCAGCTGTCATAATGTGAAGACCATCAATGAGTGTTCCTCCGCAGACGTAAACTGATTCTTTAGGATCCTTCTTCAGAATGGCTGCTTGCCATGGGTACTCTCCAAATTCGCTCTCCCCATCAACGTATGATGGAGTTTTTATTCTGCCATTGATACCTTGCGAATGTCTTATACCGCATTGTCCTTTGTTGCCTGCTTGTGGTCTTAATGGTCTTCGACAACATACTTGGTTAGGTTTGCATTGTTGAATTGGACCCTGTCCAAAGTAGCCTTGGCGCTGTAATTATAAATAATGTACATTATTTGCAACGCGTTTATTAATTAAAATTAGTTAATTCGTATTTCGCTATGCTACAACTTTATTGGGAACTGGTTACCTCTTGTATAGTTTCGCTAGTACTGTTTAGATTTATTTCTCTCTTCTTTCTGTTCTCAGGAAATCGGATGGTTTGGCCTCCCCGGTTTGCCCCAGGATTTTGTGGTAGGGTAAGGGAACGGGAGTATCCATATCGGTTAGCGTAATTATTATTATTTTTGTTTCCCAGCCTATCATTGGCAGTGAAGTTAGCAGACCTTTCAAATCCACCAGAGTAAGGACCTTGGTGATTATAGACATCGCTATTATCATCATAATGCCCAGAATTATCATAGTCATCGTAATAATCATCGTTGGAGCCAGATTCATGCTCCTTATATGGATGTATTTTACTAAACCCTGGTTCGTAATGTGTATAATGCGGAGAATAAATCGGTGGTCCATTGTGAGACGGAAAGTGTGGCGGCGGAGCCGCGGGATAGTGTGGCGATGGCACATGGTAGTGTGGTGGATGACCATGATGTGGATGTATTGGTTTATGATGGTGATAATAGGGGTTGTGATGATGATAATGTTCATGTTTATTCAGTAAGTATAATTTCTTTTCATGGAATAAATGACCTATTTTATTAACTACATGTTCATTTGGTGTAACATGTAAATTAACAAAAGGCTTAATTACTTTATCTCCGTAATCATTTTTCGTGACTTGAACAGCTAGCAAAGGATTTACCGATACGAGACCCAAATTAAGTCCGCCACTATTTAGAGCGGGACCATAAGGATTGTAGATAGGATTGGGGCCGTACGGATTGATAGGGTAACCGCCTTGGGATGTCTGGGGCAACCCAAAAGAGACACCAAACGTGGGCTGCACTTGTTTGTTGTTATTGCCGCCATTGCCGCCGTAGCCGGCCAATCCAATGAGGCGCTGCAGTAATATTTACTTATGTAGTAAATGTAACTTTAGGTTCCTGGTGTTAGGTTCATGTCAGTGCCCTTTGTTTAGTGAATCTTTTGTAAGCTGTTACAATCGGACATTAAAACAAATGAATACAAACTATGACCATGCCCGAATGCAACACATGTTACCCCAGTTTTTATGAGAACAGTTTAAAAGGAATATAGGATATATGTTTTAAGGCGTATGATGTAAGTAACATGATATACGTGTGGATATGGCGGGAAAACAATTAAATTATATCATTACATGATCAAGTAAATGCAGTTTTTGTGTTAGTTATTATGACATTGTTGAGAAGTAATTAAGTACTCACCGGTTCAATCTCTTTGGTAGATTCAGCTACAGTATCACTTGCTACATCTTTGACGTCTCGTTTGCTAATTTTCTTTACTTCTGTTTCAGTGTTGTTTTGTTTTTTATCAGTATCCTGAGCGTCAGATTTAGTTATATTATCTAGCTGTTCATCAGTAAGAGCAGTAATATCTTTACCCTTATTGCGAGGATCGATCGGAAGGTACAGGTCGTCTCTGCGTCCAATGACTTCTTGACTTGGGCATTGATCGTAATTTACGCAGATGCACTCGAGTTGTTGTGCTTTAGCTTCATGATAATTTTCCTGATAGAGATTATTTTGTCCAAATGAAGCTGGACCTTGATTATACAGATTATTTGCTGAACCTACATGCAGTTCTTTCTTATAAAACTGATCAGAATTTTGAGTGGCATAAGCTCCCAATGAATTTCCGTATTTGTTATCTTCGAATGGGTTATTTGGATACGGTTTAGGCAAAGATTGTCCATGAATGTTACTGCTACCTTTATTGAAACTTTCGTGTCCGTATTGTGATCCGTATATGGTATCAGTTTCATACACTGGTTTAGAGTCTAAATAGCTTCCAGCCATGGGTTTGAAACCACCTGATATTCCACTAAAATCAGCACCACCAGCAGTTATAATATCACCGGATTGTTGTGCGTGGTGAGACTGAGATGCATAATTAGCTCCTACAGATGCTAATTGGCCTACAGATCCTACGGGTATGGCTACTGGTTTGATTATTACTTTTGGATCTTTATTGCCGTCATCGTGGACGTAGTGATGATGAACATGTTGCTGTACTACCGCTGTTTCTGTCTTGGATGATTGAGAAATAGGGCCTTTGTTATAATTTGGTTTAGAATTGTCAAAATTGTATGGGGCTTCATTACCATAAGTAGGTGGTCTTGTGACGAAATTTGAATCTTGTCCACCATACAAACCGCTGCTGCTGCTTTGTGAAAACTGGAAGTTACTGCTGCCATATTTGTCAGCGAATCCAGGCCTGTAGTTGGTCTGGCCACCATATCCAACTCTTTTGGGCGGAATTTTATGCGGTCGCGATGGGTATGGCATTGGTTTGGGAGCTCCATAGTGCCTTGGTGGTCCGCGAACAGGGATTGATGCAATTGGTTTACCAATGGGCTTAATATCAATAGGCTGAGCATAAATTACTTCATCCGGAGATAAATATCGTTTTTCTTGGGTTTCCTCATCGCACTGCAATAAATAAAATACTTCGTCATAATATTAAGTTACAAACTTTAATTAATACGACGTAAAAATATTTATTTTTGACAAAAATATACATAATATAAAAGTTTTTTAAAGGCTCACCTCGACAAGTCCTAAAGAGCAAAGGCGTTCCTTGATAAGGTTTCTAGATTCCGGATCGTCTCCACCATCTAAGGCTTCCTTGAGTGAAGGATCGCTATATGCGTCAAATCCACCCAAACTCCTACCCTGTTTGCTACTGACTAACTCATCAACAATATCATCAAGAACAGTGCTGTTAGATTCAAATGTTTTATCTTGAGCTTCGGGCATTTTTTCTCCTTCTAACAATTCCGACTTTTGTTCACTCTCTGCTTCTATTTGGTCGTTTGATTTCTGACCCCATGACCACTCCGCTCTGGTCGCAGTTAATATTAATGGCAGTAATATACAGCTAATTGTGAACCACCGCATTCTGTAAAGTTGACAGTAAAATTATAACACACGGCTCAAAACATAAAGTAGATGTCATTTCTTATTTAGCAAATCATGTCATCGTTTCGAAACTCTGGTTGTGGTAGGCGGAGACTAACTTTTACTTTCGCGAGCAGACTATCGTTATATAATTCTCCATAATGTCGGCGCACTATAGCAAGGCTGACTCGTCGTAAGTGTGGGCTCGCGAAAGCATTCTCATCATGTATTAAGTCGATAAGTTAAGTTTACGTATTAACGTTGCATCATAATCTGTATGGTAATGTCAGTGTAAAATCTTTTGCAAGAAAGTACCTAATTTGGATCGTCTTTATTTTATAGTTTTATTTTCCAAATTGTTTTATTTCTTATTTTATTTGTTTGTTCTATTTGTTATCTAATTATCGATATTAACAATTGGTGTCATCGAATTGTTATTGTTATGAAAGAAAGGAGTAATGGTGTCAGTGTCACCCAAAACCGGCACAAGCGGTCCATTGGTAAGCGCCGTGCGTCTCGAATGGTGCGTCATTTTCGGTGTAATAGTTATTATGTAATCGGAAATGCTGTCTTGTTTACTTTATGCAACACGTTACAAAATTGGTGTAGTTAAACTTTATATTGTAGGTACTTGTTACTATTCTGCTAATATGCAAATTTCACTATTGTTATGCAGCTAATAACGAAAGATGGGTATCGCAGGTCTATTCTTTCGGCGCGACGGAGTGAATCGTAATAATAAAGCAGAAAGTATGAGAAAAGTTCCGTTTGTACAATTGGTTTCACATGGAAGAAAGTTTCTTAATTGACATTTATATTTCTCAATATTTTTTAAGTAAAGATGAATGCTTAATTTATGGAATCGTTATTGTGTTCTTCTTTCGGTTGATATGACTTGGATCAAACTTTTTTAATTTTATAGCTTAGTGTTAAGTGCCCGTAAAACCTTTATGCAAAATTGTGTCGAGTATGCAACATTTCCCCTTCGCATTTAATTTTCATGTTGTACTATTTTTTCTTATTAAGTAATAACAGTGTTTTATGCAATTAGTCCCTAGTGCTTTGGACTGTGTTAGTGAGAGCGCTGCTGGCACGTTCAAGTGGAAAGTGAAAGTCAAGTAAATCCCTGGAAAGGATTACGTTTTTTACAAGTTTCTTGGAGTTTTTCTAAACTTTTATATTAATGTAACTACTAAACTATTTTTTTTTATGAAAATGAAATGATATTCGTAGTACATTATTATCTCGTTTCTAAATTAAAGTTGGCAACAATTGCGACCAAAAGGAAAATTTTGGTTCAGGTCATAATATACTTGTGTCCTGAGTATTTAATTCCGAGTATGTAATTCAAAAATAAAACCATACGTTGATTTATATGCGATAGGAGCACAAAATAATGTCAATGATTCACTTCGATGCACTTTTGTTATCATAGCTAATCACTATCAAAACTTACTTTTGTGTCAGTGATCCTTTGTTTATAATTGGTAAATAAACTTATGCCGTTTTCACCACTTCACTGGCGCACTGTTTGCGTCCGAATGACTGTCAAATCTACCACCACGACGCTTTATACTTCGACCAACGCAAAGATGAACGCGCACCGATTTTGTAAGACAACTGACGCAGACTCGTACCATGTTACTCTCGTACCATTACGATAGCGGATTAAGTTTGTTATTTTTTTATGTTCGATAACGATATTGAAGTTGTTTCAGTTGTAACTTGGTACGGAGTAGTGACGTACAATCATTGATCAACCCCCAGTTGAGTTCATTCATAAATGTGTTCCGAGTACGCGTTAGGCAATAGAGTCAATCGAGGTCGTACAGACGGATCTTCCATCTTATGGTTTTTAATGCAAGGGCAGATATAAATACTCATACCACTCATAAAAGGAAAAGATGTTGAAAATAACAAAGAAACAATTGATTTTATCTTTCGAATTTTATCACTTTTATGCCTCTTTAAATAAACAGTAAATATATTTCTAATTAAACAATGTCTTTAGACAATTAGTTTAGTTGCGTTTGATTTCCTCTATAATATAACGCGCTATTTTCAACTCATTCAGATATAAAGTATCAAAATGATATCAAGTATCAAGAAAATATAATAACAATTTTACATAATGTATTAGGATCTGGATTACAACACAATGAAGTTATCTAACAGTGGCGCCGTCGGCAACACGTCCTGCCATATGTGGCTGAGACGCAACTTTCTCTGGACTTAAGGACATTTTGACCACATTTGACCTGATGTGACCTACTAATTTATTTTTATAAAAGTCCATTATTACCTAACTCATCGTTTAACTGTAGTGTCCTCAATATTTTTATGGTTAAAACGTTTTTTAGTTAAAGTAATCATCATTATAGCCTCGTTATGTGTGCTTGACGTTAGTTAGTCCATTTATTTTTAACTATTTATTTTCCAAAAGTCTCAATTATTTCAATTTCCTGAAATTCCCAATAAGAATATGGTTTATGAACACGCATTCGAATGCTCGTAAATTTTTGTGTAAATACATCGTTTACCAAAATATTCAAAACGATACCTCTATATTTTACCGCGACATTTTACATAGAGTGAAACCTCCAATACCGATCATACACTGATCTAAGTATTTAATATATTACTGGTATTGGTAGAAGTTAAGATAAAAGGAGGTTTTAATTACGAACGATGCTTATTTAAAAAAAAGACAACGATATTAAACATTTCTAGGTACAGATATATTGGCTTGAAAATATTAAAATAGGATAAGCTATTTTTTTTATTTTTTATCACGCTGCTAATATGGTGGTAGGTATGGGACACTGCTAACATTTATTTGGAACTTTTGTCAAATTATTTTAAGTCAAGTTTTATAACTTAATATTATTTCTATAAATTAAATGAAAAATTAGGTTAGGATTTTAATGCAAATAATACAAGCAAACGACACGTTTGCGTAGCATTTTGGTGTTCATACAAAAGATATCAACGCGTGACTTTACGTAGACGTCTACTGTCTACGGTAACCGCGAATGTTCGCGGCGCGCGTACGTAAATACCACAAGCCTTATGATATAATATAATACTATTATTCTTATTTTTATTTTAGTGCAATGGAGCATATTGTATTGTGTTGTAGTATAAACGAAAGTACACTGTTTTTGGTGAAGCTGAACCTCTTAAACGTAGTTTTAAATTGCGCAGTCAATTATTTCTCTTTCATCTCGTATGTCTACTTGAGAGTGTCAACAGTGGGTTAGATGATGTCACTGACCCAAGTCAGACAGTCAAGTTACGCCAACTTAATGACTGTCATCTACCTACAACCATAAAAGTAGGAAGGCCCGCGCCCCGCCGCCTCCTACTTCTATGCCTACAACAGTCAATTATATTTTCCGTAAACATACGAAAAGTTTTTGAACAGCATTTTAATTTTAATTCCACATTAAGTCTCAAGCTATCTCTTTTTTACTTCTTTAGTTTGACAGTGACAGCTATAATTTAAAACATCATTAAAGTTAAAAATGTTTTTCAGAAACTGGCGGACCACATACGTTTGTCATACTCGATGTTGAAAATGTCATTTAATATTCAGAACATGAGTAAAACCATTGTATTCGCACATTTAGGTCATCACAACCATCTGTCAAGGACTCGTCGAGTTTTGAGGACGATGTTCTTAAAACTGATAATATTTATAAGAATTTATGAGGAACAACTGTTCTGTCACTTTTACAGATTAAACATATAGGTATACCTATCATTTATGGCAATACTGCCAAAGTAAACATTCCTATGTGCTCCACATTCATCATATCAACCCATAATCATCCCACTGCTGGGATACGGGTCTCCCTTCAATCGAAGGTGATTAGAGCGTACTCTGCCACGCTGCTCCAATGCGGATTGGCAGAGGCCGGTGTTTTCAAGCCGCCAGAAGGTCACCGACTTGGCTTAACGAATGTCACCTACCGATAACAGCCGCTCCACATTATTTAATTAAAATTCATTGTTTAATTAACACTTAATAGTTTCGAGTTGTGTAGTGAACATACCTTTGAGGTTATCTAATTTGGAAAATACGGTCTACAAAATCGGGTCTACCTTCAATCGATGGGGATTAGAACTTACTCTGTCACGCTGCTCCATGCGGATTGGCAAATGTATAAAAAATGTTTATAAACATTACCCATATGTTACTATTATTTCTAACTTATACATCAATAATTGATTGACTATTGGCGAAAAAGAAATGAAATCCATTTTTCCATTCCAATTTGTTTGGTCTTTAAAGCTTACACAATGGAGCATATGCACGTTAATGTATTTAATATGTCTTACGTGTTATGTTTGGTTGAGTCACAGTTATTCAAGGTTAGTGAAATCTTTCGTACATAAAATTTTTTTTTGAGACACATATAGACTGAAGCTATCTCTCTTTTCATCCTTAATGTGATAGGGACGTTATTCACGATCCCGGAATATACTGGATAAAAACGGATCCTGTGGGTTAATCCATGTTATAGACTACCTGTGTGTTGTGTACCAAATTTCAAGCAAATGCATTAAAGATTACATCCATATCCTCATTACTAATAATTACTTTACTTTTACTGTAATTATCATGAGTATATCAACCCATAACCACCCCACTGCATGGATACGGGGTGTACCGTGTACCTGCAATCGTAGAGAATTAGATTTACTGTGTCACGGTGTTTTAATACGGATTGGCAGAGGCCAGTAACTATCACAACCATATTGGACTGTAATTATAACAAACAATAAAACTAGCAATGATTGTCCTAGTTTTTTTTACATTCGTAAATCAGGATTGCATTGCGTTGTGACTTACACAAGACGGGCTTTCCAGCGGCGCGAGCCGGACCTAGCATTGCATGCAGACGTCGCTGCTTGCACAACAGTTCGCTGAACCATTGTTGTTTACGAGTCCAAGTGGTCGACTCAGTGAACTTTATGTTATCTATGGAATTAGTACCAAAATTACTTTAGTCCAGTCTCTAATTCTTCCCCTCATTGATTACTGTGATGTGTGTTATCCTGATCTTAACGAAGATCTTCTCAATAAGCTTGACCGGCTTATAAACAATGCCATCCGGTTTATCTTCTGCCTGCGGAAATTTGATCATGTTTCTTCATTTCGTACGAAACTTGGATGGCTACCAATTCGCCAGCGTAGGCAACAGAGATTGTTGTGCACACTCTTCTCTATTCTTTTTAATCCTCACTCTCCAGAATACCTCAAATGTAAATTTCAGTACCTCTGTCATTCTCATGAACGTCAACTTCGCTCAGGCAACACTCTTAAACTTTTTACTCCCCTTTTTCATTCAGGATTTATGTCCAACTCCTTCACTCTTCAAGCTTCACGACTCTGGAATGCGCTGCCTGAACCCATAAAAGATACCCATAATAATTTTACTTTTAAAAAGAGAGTGCGTGCGCATTTGTTAGATAACTTGCGAAAATAAATCATCATTATACCTATTAGGTAATTTATATTTGTTTCACTTTTGAAGTTAGTTTATAAATCATCAGTATTTATATATATTAATACATACATATATATATTTATATAATGTTTATTATTATTTGTATTTATGTACGTCTATACAATAGTTTGTAATGTATGTATGTATATTTATCATAAAACCGCATTCGTGAATTTCTGCACTTCCCTATGGTTGACTGGTAGAGAATGCAACTTAGCATTAAGTCCGCCTATTGTATCAGTACTTTTGTATTGTGGTCAATAAAGTTAAATAAATAAATAAATAAATAAATTAGTGATATAGAAGATCTACATGTAAGATGAATGTTGAACTTATTGTAACGAGTTGCATAGCTTTTTTTTTCAATTTTTTTTCAAATTCAAAATTATTGTGGAGCATAGGTTACATCATAAGAGATAGGTGTTACATTTTAAAAATAGTTGCACTATGTCCTACCACTAGGGTTTACAATGTAGATATAATTACACAAAAAAAAAAAAAAAATAATAATAATTATGCACTGTTTTATTTGTTTAGTCAGACTTTCCAACTTATCACTAAAGTATTCTTCTAGTGTGTAATAACACTTACTGACAAGCAGCTTATGGAGGTGTCTTTTAAAAGATTTTGTATCTTCTGCTAGCCGGAGTTGTTTTGGCAATTTATTAAATATATGTGGAGCTTTACCAAAAAAGCTTTCTCTAAGTAATGTGGTCTTACATGTTATCGAGTACAGCTTGTCAGAATTTCGGGCACGGGCATGACGTGTGAACTTGTTCATATTATTTTTGATAAATAACGCGCATTCGAGGATGTAAATACATACAAGGCAATGTTAGTAGGCCAAATTTTTTGAAATAGGGTATGCATGAGTCTTTTTGTCTCAATCTACATATTGCTCGGATGCATCTTTTTTGGGACTTAAATGCAAGTTCTTTGTTGGTGGAGTTTCCCCAAAATATTACTCCATACCGTAAGATGGAGTTTACGTGTGCATGGTAGGCAATTAATAAAGCTTCCCGATTTGCAACTTTTTGAAGTTTGTTAAGCGCATAAGAATATTGATTTAATTTTTTGCACACATGGTCAATGTGCGATTTCCATTTCATTTTATCATCAATAACCAGGCCTAGAAATTTTGTTATATGAGTTTCTTCAATTGAATTACCTAGATAATTAATATTAATTTTATTTATTTCATTATTATTCTGCTTGAATGTCATTATTTTAGTTTTATCAATGTTCAATGTCAGATTATGTTGTTTTAACCATTCTATTATTTTCATTAATGATAAATTTGCATCGGCTTCCAGATCTTTGGGAGTTTCGTTTTTAAATAATATTGTACAATCGTCTGCGAACAATGTCATGCTATGATTTGTAACTTTATCAATGTTATTTATGTATATTATAAATAATAAAGGGGCCAAAACAGTTCCTTGCGGCACACCACATATCACCTTTCTAGTGTATGAGCTGTATGTTATTTCTTTCTTTGTTTTTGTGCAGATTCTGTTTATTTGCGTTTTTTGTACTCGCCCGGTGAGGTATGATTTCATCAAATCAAAGGCATTACCGCGAATGCCATAATTGTACATTTGATAAAATAGTATGTCATGTTTGACATGATCAAACGCTTTTGTCATGTCAATGTACAGGGCAGCATTAGGCTTTCTAATATCCACGCAAGTCAAAACCTCCCTAAGAAAATTAAAAATGGCCATATTTATTGACTTGTTTTTTCTAAATCCGTATTGGATTTCAGTAAATATGTTTTTGCTTTCTAAAAATGAATATAAGATTTGATGGATGATATTTTCAAAAATCTTAGCAAATACTGATACCAGTGCTATTGGTCTATAGCAGCTTACATCTAATTTGTCACCCTTCTTAAATAGAGGCTTTATAATAGATATTTTGAGCCGTTCAGGGAATATACCATGTTCCATGCATAGATTTATTATGTGGCTTAATACTGGAGATATGGTTTCTGATACGTCTTTAACTATTTTTGTTATTATGCCATCGTGCCCCGAGCTATTGGTGTTTTTTAACGATTTAATTACCTTTAGGATGTCGTACGGTGTTGTTGGTGCCAGAAAAATTGAATTTGGAATACTTTCTATTGTATTTCGAGATGATTCCTTATTTTGTTTTATTTCGTCTATGAAAAAATTATTAAACGTCTCTGCAATGCCTTGGGGATTCACAATTGTTTTATTTTCAAACTTCAATTCCAACAGGTTTTCTTTAAGATTATTTGCTTTATTTTGATTTATTATATTCCATGTTGCTTTGCTTTTATTATATGAGTTTTTAATGTAAAAATTGTTTTGTGACTTTTGAGTTAGTTTAAGTATATTTTTAAAACGTCTAGCATAGGTTTTAAATATTATTTGATTCTCTTTAGTAGGTTTATTTCTGTATGTCCAAAGTAATTCTCTTTGTCGTTTACTGCAGTTTTTTATTCCCTTGGATATCCGTTTAGGTCGTTTTTCCGCATATGATCTTTGTATTATTATTATTTTTTTTTTTTTTTAATATTAAGGGACAATTCATACAGATTGAGCTAGCCCCAAAGTAAGTTCGAAACTTGTGTTATGGGATACTAACTCAACGATATTATATTTTATAACAAATACATATATAGATAAACATCCAAGACCCGAGGCCAATCAGAAAAAGTTCGTTTTTCATCATGACCCGACCGGGGATCGAACCCGGGACCTCCTGGGTGGCGGTCTGGCGTGGTAACCATTACGCCACGGAGGTCGTCGTCATTTTTGGGAAGCACAGGTCATATATCATTTTAAATAGGTCATGGAACTTGTTAAACGCGTCATTTGGATCATCTGTTTCGTATGAGTCTGAAAAGAACAATTGTTTAATGTATTGTTTAAATTTTTCTCTGTCAGTTGGTATAGTATCTTGTACTAGTATTATATAGAGGTGAGTTTGTGATATTCCGATCTGACAAACCAAATACTATAGACGAGTAATACGCACAGCTTCGGAAGAATTCGGGCAAGATGCGACACTAGCGCCCCTACGGCATGAGGGCGGCATGAGGTGAACGATTTCAAAACTTTTGTATGCAAAATGTTATAGCGCCCCTAGCGGCATGAGGTGAACGGAGGTTGCCAAGTCATTGTATGAGAAACGTCAAGAGCTGTGCGTATTACTCGTCTATAGTATGTGGACAAACTTACCTCTTCATCCAGAGATTATTCTCAGGATCTATTGAACCGATTTTGAAAATTCTTTTAACAATGAAAAGCCATGTGAGTAGCCTATGAAGGCTACATAATATAATAACCCGAGAAAGCCTACACGAGCGAAGCCGCGGTCAACAGCTAGTCACAAATTACGTAGTATCCGACAAGCAGTTAATCTCTGATCTAAATTGTAATGATTGCGGATGCATCGGTTATTCATTTTATTGCACTATGAGTGCATCGAACTCAAGTGCACTACAGAACTGGTTCATCTCAAAAGGCAACGACAATCGGATGTGATCTCTGACGTCACTGTTAACATTTTTTTTGTGCCGACAACTTCATCTATTTCCAGTGCCGTTGCGTAACGTACGATCATTGACTTCTGGTTTGGACCATCGACTTGTTATTGAATAGTTTATTTTAGTATTAATAAAATTTTATGTTAAGTTTCTGTTTGCTTGGCTTAAGAATGAATTTTGATTATTTTGACTAAGTAGTTTTTAATTGAAAGCGCCTAAAATATAAAAAAATATGTTACTTCATGAAAATGAAAATGGCACCCAGGGTCGTAGATATGATACAAGTTTTTTAAATACTGCATGATTTATTCTAATTTTAATTTATCAGTAGTATTAATATTTTACGTGTTTATCAAAATTCATAAGGAATTGCTTGTTTGCACAATGAAAACAGCCTAAATTTTACAAAAGTGCAGTTCGATTTTTTGTCTATGTAGCCATGGCTTAGTGAATTTTCTGATTATTCTCGTAAGCTCTCCAAATCAATAATGGGAAAAAGGAATTAATTATACAAAAGTATCATCGTGTCAATGTCTCATACTGAGAACTAATGTTGCAACGTTGCAAGAATAAACAAATAGTTGGGTTTCCCGAACTGCGCCTATTGCAGCCATTTGCAGCGCCCGAAGGCCACACGCGACGCAGAACAAGAAACAAGTGGAGTCTTATTCGTATAAGAATTATTTTGTAAGGCATTGTCATTTGCCACGACATCGAAGCAATATTGACAACTATGAACACTAAAGCATTTATTAATAAAATTGTATCATTGATGTTAATAAAAAACACATAGCAAATAAAAAAAGTAAAATGCTAAACAACATTAAATAGATAGGTACTACAAAAGTAGCTGTTTTTTTTTACGTATCTCTAAATAATTGGAAATCATTTATGGTCTTGATGTAAGAGTACAGTCAGGTGCACGTGTACACTTGCAGTACGATATTGGCTCTTATGACATATTTAAAGGTCGACCTGCTCTTGACAGTGCGTTGGAATTAGAAATTTGCAAAGCGTGATGTACCTAGTTCTGCATTTGTGGTATGTTGTATGTAATTCGAATGGTTCTAACAATATTCAATGAACAAAATAAAACATTTTTCATAATACTACTCAATGGAATTTGTGTTTTAATTGACTCGATTCACTGGATGGCCTACTTTTATCGATTGTACGCTGCCACGTAACTCTGGGCTTCCCTACGGTTCCCGCCAAGGACTCCAGGCGAAATTGTAATCTCGGCAAATTGTGGGTTTTTACGTACGTTTAAAATTTATTAAGAATCTAATTATTACCAAGGTTACACTTAGATTTTGTAATTTTAACGTTTTTGTTATTTGCCTTATGTTAAGAATAAATTAAACTATGTTTATTCATAAACCTTCTACTCCTACCTCCTACTAACTTATTTTAATGCTTGTTGCGTGTGTAGATGCATTACAATTTTTTTAGCCACAAATTTCCCACAGCTGGGCAAAAGTCACTTCTTCTTTCTTCCACACGTGCCTATCCTAGGTCTTCGGAGACTTAATTTACTATACTCACAGCGACTTGCAGAAACGCATTTTATTTTTAATTTCACATCTTTTTTTCTCGTATTTAGTTTAATATTTAGTGCTTAAGACGATGAATTGTCGAGAAGCACTATGTAGACATTAGTAGTAGATATGGTATAAAAAATGCATTGTCTAAATATCTACTTAGTACGATACGAATAGTATTATTATGTTAGGCTTTCTCCGAACGGATGTGACGTCATGATGATCACCACGATTAACGGAGTCGCCGTCATGGTACCTTGTTACCGTTTTCCATTGTCTAAGAAATGCGATTTGTTTACATTATTTTACACATAATAAATGTAATGAAATTTTGAGTAATAGAGTAGGTAGTAGTGTAGAATTGTATTAAGAATAGACTACGAATTGTGTGAAAAACTGGAGTTATTTGATATTGGAGAACTAGTTTTATTTCTACTAATTATTAATGATGAGTTGCACAAAACCAGTTTAAATTTAAAGACTCATTAAATGTTGCTAATATGGCATCATTTATTTTATTCTGTGCTGTGACTATTAAATATAATTTACTAAATAAAAAATAAATAGCATGATAAGAGAAAATGTAAAACGGATGTAAAAAAAGTTACATAAATAATGTAAAAATATCTAAAAATAATAAGGATATAATATTTTTTCAGCTGTAGACTTTTTGTGATTTATAATTTAGATCCTTGTAGATGAACTTGGATGAAAATACCATTTTGAGGAGGAGTTCGACCAAGGTGAAAAACAACGAGTACCCAGCCCTGGGAAAAACAATCGAAAAAAAAGCTCATGTACGACATCTCTGTTGTCTATACTACAAATAATTATGTTGCGTACAGTTTGAATAGTTTCATCTAAGTTCTATTAAGCATTTCTAGATGGCGTGCGTTGGTATTGTACGCAAGAATTCAATGTTACGCTCTGTTGAATAAACCTTGCTTTTTAAACCCTTCTTGCTTGTATATTATTGATACGTCTTACATTTTAGTTCTGTTTACTTGTAATAGATGTCGTTTTATTGAACCCTTTAAAAAGTTGAATATTTTCCAAATTATTGAAAGTGTTGAAAGTATTCTTTTTTTCAGGTTTTCCATTTATCTGTACCATGGTTTACCGTGATCTTCACATCCAATATCCCATTATTTACATGAATTTACCACAAAATTTACGTAGTGTGTAGCGTGGTAGGTTATAGAAGGCAATTATGAACATATAAAATACTAGCGGACAGCCCCGGCTTCGCACGAGATTTAATAAGGACGGTAAAAAAGTATATTCCTGTGTTAATTGCGGGTAAAGAAAGATTTTTCGAAATCGGTTTAGTAGTTTTTGAGTTTATTCGTTACATACAAAAATACAAATCTTTCCTTTTTAGAATATTAGTGGAGACAAGTTATGGTCGAAAACAACAAAAACCAGCTATTAGGAAGTTCAGGCTGACGGTTAGGAAAATAACAAAATGTAGACTAAATTCAAATTTAATACTTACAGAGTAAAAGAATGGAGACAGAGAAAAAGATATTTAAACAAAAAACACTTGCAGTCTGCAACACAATTTTTATTGATAAATGTACCTAAACCTTTATTTTTTTGTGACCGTAAATTTATTGTTGAATTTTTTTTATGGTAAATGCAACTGCATTTTGTCGCCCATGAAGGCTTTCAAGTTCAGTTTTTTATAAATGGAATCTGGTTAAAGCGTGCAGTGTTGCATAATTTTTTATAATATTATTAAGTATTATCACCGTCTCTATAATTATGATAAATTTCACAAACAAACACAATAGATTGCTAATATTAATTATTATTCTTTTGAATGAAAGTGTAGGTATTTTTACAGTATGTATTGTGTAGAGTATACGGGGTTAGCACCCAATATATGGGTAAATTCCAGTGGGTTCTCGAGATATTTAGTTTTCTGATATTTACCAAGAATTTTAATTTAATTTAAAATGACAAAATATTTACTTGTTCCATGGCCTCTATTCAAATTTAATAATATAGGTACCGGACACTTTAAGCACTTTCCGAGTTTACGTCGAATTACAAATATCCCTTAGAAGTGTACGTTTTTTTATAATTTAACAAATAAATAATGATTTTGATTTCAATATAAAGTTTTCGATAACGTCCAACGCACGTTGCTCAGTAGGTGTTGATCATCAATTTTTTTCATAGAAAACATCTCGTCAAACCTGATACGCAAATTTTAATAAATATAATTACTGACATCCAAACTATCATAGTTATTAGATACTATTAACTATCTTGATAACTACTGACAATAAAATTTATAGCGGATGTTAAACGGACATGATTTGGCCTTGACGCCTAAGTGTGCTTTGATCACAATGAGTAATGAGCTTTTTGCCAACACGATGTTTGTCGCCAATACCACCTAATCAAATGTCATCTTGTCATTTGCAACCGTAAGTAGCATATCAAAATGACGACCTTTAAGTAGTTTTATCAGACAATGAGCAAGGACGACTTTTGTATTCCTAGACGCCCAAATGCTGTTGACAATTATGAATTGTCATCTGTATAAATACAAGAAGCTTAATACCATTTGCATCAGTCGACCGAAGCTCGGTACGAAGTGATCTTCCTTATTGGATCCCAACACAGACCTTCATCATGAGATCGTTGGTGGTGTTGTTAGCCGTGGCGTCTGTGGCTGTAGCTGCCCCTCAGTTTTTAATTCAACCATATTCTTATGGCCTAGATGTGTTTGGCCGTCCACTAGAACCAGCTGAACTGGTTGCGGCTAGAGCGCTGCATTACCAAGCGAAGGCTTTGAATGGTGTTCATATTCTGAAGAAGAGATCAATCGGCCATGCCGTTGCATATTCCGTTCCATCTGCTGTGTCTCACCAATCAAGGGTGGATGTTCGTACTTCTCCTGCTGTAGTGGCAACATCTCCCGTGTTAGCCCATGCAGTAGTATCTGAGCCTGTGGTAGCTCGAGCCTTCGCTCCTGCAGCTACTGTCTATGCCGGCGGATCAGCAGTCACACACCAGTCTCGTGTGGATGTCCACTCATCTCCTGCCGTCGTCTCCGAAGAAATTGTAGCACCCGCAGTTGTTGAAGCTCGCTCTGTATGGACTCCCACAGTATACTCTTCATTCTGGTAATATTGTCACAGCTAAAAGGATCCAATAGAATATGTTTCTTTATTATTAATAAAGGAATATTTAATCAAACGTCAATATTTTTTATTAATACCTTCATTTTCATGTAGAGTGGTTATAGTAAATGCTCGTTTCAACACCTATTTTGTTATTACCATTTAGGATTGGATCATAGTGCTATATGGATTGACATTCCGCGTTTAGTACTTAATTTCTGTATGTACCTGGATCTGTATTTAATAAAAAAATAATAATTTAAAATATGAAATGTGAAATATAACAAAATAGGCCGTAGCTGGTTTTCTTTCGCCATTTCTTTTACCAGTCGTCATTTTGCTTTTCTTTCCGAAATGATAGTAGTTTATAGAGTAGATTAATTACACAAAAAAAGTAATGTAATCTCTGATGAAAGAATGTGTCTGTGAAGTCTACTCTAAATAAAAGTTTTGAAATTTTAAATAACATTGATAAGAGATGGAAATCGAATTTCATAATTTATTTAACTATACAATAAATAGTATATTTATAAATATATGACATAATTAGTTTATTGGTAAAATACATAACTAAATAACATGAAATAAAATAAAATTAATTAAAACTTAACTAACAATAAAAATTAAAAACTAAACTAACAATAAAAACTAAAACTAAGCATTAAAAAGACATGGTCCCTGTGGCAGGGTGCACAAAATGCTAGCAGCGTTACCTCGCTGAACGGCGAAAGATATCCGTTGAGCGAAGTAACTGCCAGCCTTTGGGTCACCAGTGGTTTGTCGCAGCCTTTTTGCGATGTCCCTAAAAAAAGACAACGCACTGGAACCCTACAATAAATTAAATATTATACAAAAATACATCTGTGTTAAAGAAATATGATAGAATTATGCGTAAATGTGATAATTAATGCAGACATTTCGTACATCTAAGATTGAATGATTTATTGCCAATAGATAATAATTAAGAGGTTCGGAACTTGTTTTATATTGCTTGTATTTGTATCAAAAACGTGTCGTGTATCGCGTAAAAAAAGTTCAATCATTGAAATTATATAATTATGTTCATTGTTCGTAAATTTTAAGTTCTTCAGCTGATTGAGCTGAAATTTTACAAATAAATAAATATTCTTGGACGAATCACACAACGCCATCTAGTCCCAAACTAAGCAACTAAGCTTGTACCATGGGTACTAGATTGCTGATAAATATTTTTTTTTGTAAATAAATACTTATTATACATAGAAAACACCCAGACCAAGGCAAACAGATATGTTCATGCACACAAATGTTTGCCTTGCGCAGGATTCTAACCCGCGGCCCTTGGGATAAAGTGACCATTGCTTAGCCACTCGACCACCGGGCCTGTCAAGCATGATAATAATGTAATTGTTCTCCTATTAAAAATGTCAAAGCTTGTTTTATCATCATCATTTATCATATTGCGATGTCATCAATATCTGTATCGGATTTCCGACATTTGAAGGACAAAGTTGTAAAGTGATGCCATATTTACTCAGATTAAAAAGTGACATTAGAAGTTGCTAATAAGCTTTGTATGAAAGTTTATTAAATCATAATAACTTAGTTTAGTAGTTTATAAAGTTTTATTATGATTGACTAACATTAAAATACGGAATAACTTGATTCTACTAAACCAAAGGTGGCTTCAGTGAGGGCCTATTATGGGTTTAATACTGGTTTTCTATGGTATGTGGTCACACTAAGATGATACATTAAATAAATATAATTTACATTATAATTTGTGTCCAACCTGTTATAGGAAATGACTTTAATATACAACAATATGATACTACTATCATACCATACCCTAAGCTGTGTTCCAAAGGCAAAACATTGTTTGAAATCCACTTTTTAAAATTGTGGGAAAATATCACGTGGAGTCACATGCGTTTAACTGAGAATGAGAAAAGGAACGTGTTCATGAGATTCCCGGAAACATGATAGTCAACCACTTTTCCTTGTAATTACGTACATTCGTGTCTTAGCACCAGTAATAAGATAATTTATGATGTAAATTCGACCCTATGTGCAAGGTGGTTTGCTTTCATTATGACTCTTGACATTGCTACTTCAAAAATAATTTGGCTTGTAAAATAATAAGCTATTTATATATTTGTCGCTATAAGTATAAAAGGCATGTGTAGCAAGTTTGCAGTATCAGTCAACCGAAGTTCGGTTTGAAGTGATCTTGTAGTTTGTCGAATCACAACACAGACCACGTTCAGAATGAGATCGCTGGTGGTGTTGTTCGCTCTCGCCGCTGTGGCTTGCGGCTCCTACATCCCGTTAGCGCAGCCCGTACATCATCCAGCTATCGTGCTGGACCCTCATGGACGCCCTCTGGATACAGCTGAAGTCATCAACGCTCGTGCTCTACATCTTCAAGCTAAGGCATTGGAAGAACATGACATACCTCTGGTGCATGCTGCTCCTGTAGCCCACGCTGTGGTCGCTCCTATTGCCCACGAAGTCGTCGTCCCTGCTGTGGTCGCCGCACCTGCCGCTGTGTCTCACCAATCACGTGTTGATGTGCATACCAGCCCAGCTATTGTGTCTCACTCTATCGCTGCTCCTGTACACTCTGCCTACGCTCCACTCTTGGGATTGGGTCACTCTTTCGATGGACACGGACACTATCTGAAGAAACGATCCTTGTCTCACATCGCTTACATCGCGCCTTCTGCCGTTTCTCACCAATCTCGTGTGGATATTATTGAGAAACCAGCCGTAGTATCCCACGCTATTGCTGCCCCAATATACGGACATGCTATCGAGACGCCCGTCGTGGCTCTTGCTCATTCTGCTGTCGTTGCTCCCGTGTCTACTCACTCTTTCTGGGGTGCCTCTGCCTGGGGTTCTCATGCCCTTTCTCATGGACATCTATTGAAGAAGCGCTCTCTGGGAGAGTTTCTGGCCCCCGTATCCTATGCTCTGCCCTCTGCTGTTTCCCACCAATCTCGTGTGGACATTATTGAGAAACCCGCAGTAGTGTCTCATTCAATCGCTACTCCCTTAATTGCTCACGCTCACGCTGTTGAAACTCCCGTGATTGCCTACGATCACTCAGATTATGTTACTCCATTGTCTTCCCACTCAGTATGGGGCAACTCTCTTTGGGGTTCAAATGCTCTCTCTCATGGTCATTATTTGAAAAAGCGTTCATTGAGTGAATACTTGGCGCCAGTGTCAGTAGTTCTGCCTTCTGCTGTTTCCCACCAGTCCCGTGTAGACATCATTGAGAAGCCTGCTGTTATCTCATACGCCGTGGCTGCACCTGTTCTTGCCCACGCTGCTCCCGTGGCCTACGCACACGTCGCGCCCGCGGTGGTCGCTGCTCCTGCCGCCGTCTCTCACCAGTCTCGCGTGGGTGTGCTTTCATCCGACGAGCACTTGCTGCCGTATGCGCACTCCACCGCGTGGGCTTCTCCAGCCTCGCATTGGTCTCATGGAGATTTACTCGACGCCGGCCACTGGTAAAGCGAAGACTTGATTCGACATACGATGTAGTTTTTGTTTTAATAATTTATATTAAAATGAATAGACAAATTAATAAATTATTAACAAATTTAAAATTTCTGTATTTTATTACAAACATACCATAACCTTCATTTATAAGATTTCAAAAGAGACAAATTAATGTTAAATGTTTTATTATAGGCCGTCGGAACTGGACATTAAATTCGCAAAACTTAATAGTTTTGCATTTTTGTAAAATTGCCAATATTTCGCGAAAAAATATGTACACCTTAAAAAAGAGTACACCCGAAAAAAGGGTTTCTTGCTGAGAGAAATGAAATTAAACCCAAAAGATGTAGGTTTAGCACAGTGGGACAATTCACGTAACAAGAACCGATTCTAGTTCGATTCAACGACTTTCGCTGTCTCACTAATACGAAATAGGAATTGAACGGGACAGCGAGTGTCGTTGAATCGAACTAGAATCGGTTCTTGTTACGTGAATTGCCCCACTGGTGATGTTGGCAAAACCAAACTCGATTGTGGCAAAAAGTTTTTACGAATTAATTTCCTGTTGTCAGTCATAAGTCTCTTATTTAGGACACGATGAGGCTGACATAATTTGTGAAGCCCCTAAATAAAAAATAAATAAAAGAAAAACCAGATTTATATTTTCGAGAAAAATATGTATCTTCGAATCGAAGTGTCATAGCTTGGTTCCTATAGGGTCAATAGAGGAGCTGCGATTGGGCTGACATTGTATACATATATGTATATAAAAAAATATGTAAATCAAAAAGTTTATTTTTATTTTTTATGTCAAACAGTAGATAAACAAGCAAGCAGGCCACCTGATGGAAAACGGTCACCGCCGCCTATGGACATCAGTAACACCAGGGGCTCTACCAATGCGTTGTCCACCACGGAGGTTAGAGGAAAGGAAGGAGGAAGAGAAGGAAAAGAAGGAAGGGGAAAGTGGGGATATAGAAGGATTTGGGCTTCCAGATCTCTCACTCACCGAACGAAACGCATTGCTGCTTCACGTCAATATTCTGTGAGAGGGTGGTACTTCCCCGGTCGAGCTAGCCCATTTCATAATAATTGCTCTACCACTCCAAAATAACGTTGATGACTTTTATGGAACTTTATACTTATTTAATCGCAATATGGATTTGTAAAGTTTACAGGACCGCGACTGTGTCGCAAACCACCAAATGAAAACTTCGTTATCACAGAACACCGGTTATCGTGCGGCGATTCGCGCAAAGATTTAGTGATAGAGAACTATACTTTTTAAATTTTCTTACTGAGCTCAGTAGTAGTCGCTTGCTAGCACTTGATATTTCTTATACATCATTAAAAGAAAGAAAGAAAATATTGTTTATTTGGAACACAATTATTAAATACAATTACTTATAACTTAAAATTCTTAAAACTAAACAAAACAAACGTTTCCAAATAGGCATAATATCGCAGCACAAGTGCCACGACGCTGGTATTATGTGGACACCGCATTTTAAGAGAGGTGCCGGCAACGAGCAAACAATAACTTTTTTAATACAGTTGCCCAAAAAGTGGTGTATTGCAGGGACGTATAGCGTTCGAGATGTGGGCTATTACCAAATACTATAGAAGACTAATACGCACAGCTCTTGACGTTTCTCATACAATGACTTGGCAACCTCCGTTCACCTCATGCCGCTAGGGGCGCTATAACATTTTGCATACAAAAGTTTTGAAATCGTTCACCTCATGCCGCCCTCATGCCGTAGGCGCGCTAGTGTCGCGTCTTGCCCGAATTCTTCCGAAGCTGTGCGTATTAGTCTTCTATAGTATTTGCTATTACACACTCGTGCTTTTTCTTTACCTTTTCCGCACTCGTGCGTTTTCTTTCCCAACTGTCAAAATAATGTCTATTAAAAAGAAAAACTCAACCACGAAGTTTTTACAAAAAAAAATTCAAAGAAGTTTTTATGATTCATGCAAATATTTCTAAAAAGAAGCTACTAATTTGTTTCAATATCAGATTTAATGATTTGATTCAATGAGTTAGGTTAGGTTTCATTTCAATTCTTCTCATTAAATTTCATTTTCATTTCATATCAATAAAAAAATTCTACTGAAGACTTGGCTGTATGGGCATAGTTCCCTTTGCCTACCCAGAATGGGTGAAGAAAACAAAAAAAAATCTCTGCTTATATTATTTTACGGTTGGCGCTGCTTATATTATTTTCCAAAAATTTTCTTTGCGAGTTTAGTTGTTTGTCGCACAAAATGAGTAATTAAATTGCTTAATTTTTTCGCAACTGTATTAAAAATTGTTGTTCAGTACACTTGCGGAAACGTCATTGCAACTTGTTCCGACTGTCAACCCTCACCTTCGGCTGCGCCTCGGCTAGACATATTTTGTCGGAACTCTTTGCAATGACAGGCTTTCCGCACTCGTAATGAAATGTACTATTACAATGTTAGGTCTAAATCATGCTATGTAAAACATGTGTACAATTAAATTCAAATTTAAAAAACATCCATTATTAATCCTTATCCTTACTTCCTTACTAATAATATAAGTGAGAAAGTGAGTTTGTTTGTTTTTTATTCCTTCACGGCTTGACTAAGCAGCCGATCATTATAAAAATTTGCATACATATTGTTAGGGGTACAGAGCCCAACATAGGCTACTTTTTATCCCGTGAAAGTATGTCGTTCCAATGGGAAAATAACTTTTCTACTATAGAGAGCGCTGAATCGGCCAACAGATGGCGCACAAGTCGCGCTGTGGGTCGTTTTGTTGTCAAACGAGATTTATGTCATAAAATTAACGCGAGCGAAGCCGCAGGGAAAAGCTAGTTATTAATAATACATATTTATGAAAAAATATAATTATAATATCACTTGTCTTTATATTTTAGCTACATAGATGGTATATTCTTAGTTCGTCTGCCTAGTGAGTGTGCACTCCAAAAAGAAACTTTTTCATGTTTATTTTAAACAATGCAATCGAACCTGTGTTCCTTAACGGAGGTGGTAAAAATAGATAACCTATCGTTTGAGAAAAAGTAATAAACATTAATTTCAGAAATACATCATGTTAAACATAATGGATCATTATATCGGGCTGCTAAGCCAGTTTCTGAAACGTATTTTTAAAGTAAATGACAAATTAAAGTTCTCACTGTCAAACTAAAGAAGCAAAAAACCGATCAAGTGCGTGACGGACAGACGTCGGACATGGTGAAACTATAAGGGTTCTTTGCAGTTTACTACGGAGCCCTAAAAATATTTTCTGAAACGCCTTTTAATTTTAATTCAATTTTTAGTCTTATAAAATGTGTTTCGGAAACCGGCTGTTAGTTTCAATTATTTAAACAATTACTTTCAATAACATCGAGGATACAAGGATTAGAATCACAAAGTGGCATGATTTAAGTGTATGGTACTCGTACATACAAAACATGCAACTTCTGTGTTAGATTATTAAAGTGATTTAAGATATCAAATGTGGTTTTTAATACCGGATGTTTATTCACCAGTGTTTGATAGAGTTGTGTACAAGAGTGTAAAACATGTACTTATTAAATGCCAATAAAGTTATGTTAATAACGATTCAATTAGAGGTATTGACCTGAATTGAACTACTTGTACGAATACCACATATTGTTAGAGTGTACGTAGTATGTTTGTTTCTGTAAAAGGAAAGGAAATCACATAATATGGTATAAATTCACTTTATTTATAAATTACTTTTTTTTTTCATTTTTTATCTACACAATTACTCTTAGGTTCATCAGTTTCACTTCTTACCAACCATGGACAAGGGGGCTAGAATGGTAGTATCCGGAATGCGCAAGGGGAGCAGCGGCGACGTAGCTATGCGCCAGGGGGGCGGCAGCGACGTAGCTGTGCGCTACGGGGGCGACGTGAGCGGCAACCACTGCAGGGCTGTGACGCACATCGACACGGGACTGGTGAGATACGGCTGATGGGGCTACGGCGAGCACGGGGGCATGGACGGCGTGAGACAACACTGGGGCATGGACGGCGTGAGACACAACAGCAGGGCTAGAGATGACATCTACGCGGGATTGGTGGGACACAGCGGAGGGAGCGACGATTGGTGCGCTGTAGGCGTAGTGAGCCAGAGAACGCTTTTTCAGGAAGTGTCCGTGTCCGGCGAGTCCGTGTCCAGTGAGTCCGTAGGCAGCGTGTCCGTGTCCAGCGAGTCCGTAGGCAGCGTGTCCGTAGGCAGCATGTCCGAGGAGAGGAGCGGCGTATGCGGAGTGAGCGAGCACTGGGGCAGCGACGGCGTGAGACACCAGAGCGGGGCTGGAGTGCACATCCACACGGGATTGGTGAGACACGGCGGCGGGAGCGAGCACGGAGTGGGCGACTGGAGCCACAACGGAGTGGGCGATGGGTGCGACGACAGAGTGAGCAAGAGGGGCGTAATGTCCATGTTCCAAAGCCTTAGCTTGCAGGTGCACGGCGCGGTTGTTGATGACCTCAGCGGTGTCCAAAGGGCGGCCATGAGGATCCAGCAGGATGGCCGGGTGGTGCGCGGGTTGCGCCAGCGGGACGTAGGAGCCGCATGCCACAGCGGCGAGAGCGAAAAACACCACCATCGATTTCATTTTGAACGTGGTCTGTGTTTACTGACGAACTAGATCACTTCAAACCGCAGACGGTCGACTGATAATTTTGACTTGCCCTCCGCTCTATTTATACTGACCGGACATAATTAAAAGGTAAAGCAATTTTAGTAGGAACGTAATATTATTTGCTAGAACAATGTCAGTTGTCAATATAAGCAGTGACCTCGGTGCGTGTGTGGCGGTCACAGTGAAAGAATTTGGTGGTCGAAGTATGTAGTGCGCAACGCCGTTATAAGTGCCTTGTAGTTGCGTGTGGCCAGTCTTGTACATTAATAAATTTAATCATGATTCATATTCAAACTGGTATACGTAAACATTATAATCATCTCAAACATTTGTAAGGAGAGTTTCTGTAATTTTTCCTATATATGTTTATGTAAACATTAATGGGAGAAATACACAGAATCATAAAACTTTTCGTTATGCGTAGATACTACGCATCCAGCTAAATCTGGTCCAAAGATAAGTAAAAGATGACCAGCTTAAGTTATGGGAACTACCTATAGCCAACTATTATATTTTTTGTAAATCGTGTCATAGGAAATGAGAAAGCACACAGAGAAAAATATCCAAGAAAAATACAAATGTTTATGACATAAACAGTCGCCTAACTTGAATGGACCACCGTACCGGTTTGACAAATTAATTGAAGAGGAAAACATTACCTATTAAAGAAGAAATAAGGATAAGATTACATGAGAATAAAGCTCGAAAGTTAAAATAGTCTTCGGTTTATTTATTGAATTTTCGACGCTCACTGCATCCGCGAGAAATTTTTGCATTGTAAATTCCCAGGAACATTTTCCTCTTTATTGTAATTACCTCGCGGACGTTCACCGAATTACCTAGATTAATTGATGACAATATCATATTGATTCAAAACAATATAAAGGGCTTGAAAGTTCGAGTCTTCGCCTTCTTTGAGGACCCCAAAGATTTTGTTGAGCGTGTCAAAAGTTAATGAGCACCGACATTAAGCTCTTTGACAAATAGGACACTTTTTGTACCGACAAATACGTACATACCAACAAAATGACGAATAATAATAATACGGTATGAATGTGTGATTTTTGATTGCATATTATCTCAACTAAAATGATATTTCAAAGAAAAAAAAATGTACTTACCTACTTATTTAGAAACCACCAATTCTTTTGACGATTTAAAAAACATGATTCATCATAGTTTTCTTTATGTAAAGATAGATCAAAGATAACATTATCCAGAATTTTGTTTTAATTGGAAAATTACAATAGGTACTCTTTATTGCACCAAACAAAAATTACAATGTACACGGATATACAATCCAGAAGTACAATAGGTGGCCTTATCGCTACCCAATTTCTTCGAGACAATTAATTAACAATCGATTTGAAAAATATATATCTGTTATTTTATTCTTACACGTTTTGGTACAGGTGTTCTTTTGAAACCTAATTCATGCGCTAGCTTCTCAAATAGACTTTTTTTTTACTTTGGCATAGGTAATAATATCTTTTTTATGAGTATATGAGTTTAAACAAAAATATTATAATAAAGGAGACATAACCGGAATCACGTGATATTATGACCATTGTACCATTAATCCGATTAAATATAATCCTAACATCCCAAAATACACGGGACGGGCTTAAAAACTTATAGACTATTAGTAGCAGTCTAATTAGGGCAACATGGATCATTGTTTTCATTAAATAACCTACTTATGTCTATGTTTAAATATTGTTTGTTACATATTGATTGAGTAATAACACAGTCATATATTATTATATTCAGTTGTTCTATTATGCGAACGTTCGTAAACCCTGTTTCTTTTGACCTGACCAATGTATTAAACAATCTTAGCCTGTCTTTTTATTCAAATATCCATGTGTAAAATCGATAAATCGCCAGAATAATAAGAGTGTTGTGTTAAATGCCATTTCTAAGTATATCATTATTATTTGGGTATGAATGATAATTTTAATTGCCTATTTTCGTTAAAAAGACATGCTAAGATTGTGTACTACATTGGTCAAGTTAAAAGAAACAGGATTTAGGTAGTTTGCTCACGCTGTATTTTTTTTTGTTATTGTATACTTTTTCCACATTTTATTCAACTGTAGCTTTCACTGTCTAAATACTTTAGATGAATTTATATTCCTTTATACAACGCATGTCATCTTCATTAGTCACTTGAGACATTATAGTTAAAGTTTGTTAAAAATTCTATTGTAACGCTGTTGGTTTTAAAATATTTTTTACAGAATTGCACCGCATATTTACCCACTCAATTCCGTTCATCCATGCCGTGAATGATTTTCGGGATGAAAACTATGAAATTGGGGATGCTATTTGCTTCTCTGGGTCATATATTCATTTTATTAAAATCAGAAAACAAAAAAAAATGTATATTATGCCAGTCAACGAACGAAGTAAGTTCCTTCATATTTGTCAGTGAATGGTCCTTTAAGAAAGGTTCCAGGTACGCGACTAGTCAGGCATGTAGGTCACAAAGCCTCGACCCACGATCACCAGAAATTATTCGATTACTAATACTTCAGTTCCGCGTGTCCGAGAATATTGCACGTTCACTTATTTACAATGCGACGTTCTTACAATTTTATAACATAGCGAAAGTATCTCTGTCGGTATGTCAGTTACATTTTCACGTTAAAACAGCTGAAATGATTTGGATGTTTAAATTGGAGAAAGAAGAGACCCGAGATATACAATGATAGTTTTATTTTATCTCAAAATCACTCTTTTTTAAATTGTAATTGTAATCTTTATCAATACCATTTTAAAAGATCATGTTTCTTGCCAGTTTTTTTAGTACAAGTCTGCCGCCTGAACTGGTGGTAAGATAAAATATGAGGATTCGAAAGGACTTGTACCTAATTTGCCAATTTGAATAAAAAATAATTGACTTTGACTCCGCTAATATCGCGGTCCACTAGTAATATTATTACGCATTTATTAATTAAGAAAAAGGTAAACCAAAGATTAATTAAAACCTGTTTTATCAGTATCCTTCTTAATGAGAATCAAATGAAGTGTGATAGCGACAAAATAAGTTTTAGTCAAACCTTGGCTGATTTTTGCACACAAACAATAGTTGTATTGTGTGGATGTTTCATTTCACGAATTCTTTCCACAGTCCATAAATATAAAAAAAAAAACTTAAATATTTTAAGTAAATTTTTACTAAATAATATAATAAATGTGGTTGGTTCAGTATTGACTGATTATATATTGTTCACTATTATGTCTCACATTAAACAGTTGAATGTATTGTATCTTATGTACCTAACTGTATATACGTAGCGCACATACATTTTTTTATCAAGGTATAAAAGGCTACAATAACTCAGTAACTTGTTTATTCCGAACAAAGTTACTTATATTTGCCAATTTAAATTATTATATTTGTTTTTTTAATTCTAAATTACGTTTTCCAATTTAAAACCTTTTAGTTAGTTAACATGAGATATTAATTAGGTGTATTAGGCGTTATTTATAATAATTTATAGTGACACGAGCTATAAAATTTAACTACTATTGTTTCCGCTACAGAACATGTTTGATCTAAGTCGAGTTGACTCGTCATCAAATTGATTGTAAACATAAAAAAATAAATCGTAGACTTGACTTGAACTTTGTTTACGTTCCGCTGTCTCGTGGTAATTTATAAAAATCTCAATTTATTTTTAAAGTTAATACAAATAAAATTTTATATTTAAATTTCTTAAAAAAATTAAATTTTTTTTTTTACAAAATATTAAACTATACTAAAAATATAACTAATATAAAGAACTTAAGTCTTGTATATTTCATAAAGAGAACTTCTGAGCAAAATATTCTAGCTCTTCAAGTCCAAGGTAGAACACCTTACCACCTAGAATTTTGCTCAATTTATCAGTTAGTCACAGCCAGCTGTAGATATGAAATGTAAGAATGTCCAAAATTGAATATTTGAATATTTTATCCCTATAAAGCTGTTGCTTGCAGCTTTGCCCGTGTGGGCAAGGAGAAGAATCAATGAGAGTAGTATCAATATCCCATGGGAATTTAATTAGACCACGTCTTACCCAAAGTTACAGCGTCTTTGTGAAAAAATTCAGCTCCCTGGTTTCTATAATAACTGTCTTTCCCTTCTCTACGGAACATCTCGTTAATTTATTTTGACAAGGGGTAGCTTGGGCACACAGTCACTTGCGTATTCTAAATATTAATGGCCTTCCCATAGGTCAGCGACATTCAAATTAATTCATTTCTATTCTCAATCATTTTCTTGTATTACATACAACATTCACAAAATACTCGTTACAGCCGAAATCCGAAATCCTTGCAACTTCGATTGTTCGTTGCCCTGCGTGAAATTCTCCCGAGAGATTTTGAAAAATTTCCATTTTATCGCTTGTTTTGTGTGTCCTTTACGTATAATATTTTTTACACTAAATACATAAATAAATAAATTATAACAAACGTGTATGTGCATACAATAATTGATTCATAAATTCGTTCGTCGCTAGGACATGTGTAGCAATTTTAATTATGCTAACATTTTTTTTGTACGCATTGAGAACTAGGAAGGTTAAAGTTTGAGTTCCTATAAGAGTGTTTAATTGCCAGTAAAAATATTATTGACTGTCAGTCCAATATTTTAATTTATTCATAAATATTATAATTATGTAATAGTAAATTTGGCCTTCGGCTTCTCTTATGCGAATTTATGTGACTATATAAATTATAAACTTGTTCATTCACCAGACATTGTCTCATAGGCAAAGTCCAGGCGAACACAGATTAACAATAAACAGTCAAGTTTAATTTATCGTTACTGTTTTCATACGAATTTAATGTTGTTTTTTTATGTATACGACAGACAAACATGCAAGCGGGCCACCTGATGGAAAGTGGTCACCGCTGCCGTCCCATGTTATAGTCCGAAAGAAACATAGTGGCTGGGAGCTCTTTCCACATCCGTATAGTGCAAGCGAGAAACGTTCTCTGTAACCTTCGAGTGGACAACAACCAGAGGGTCAATGTAGTGGGGATATTTATTTGAAACCGGTTAAAAATACGCCCATGCATGATATATTTAAACTGTGATAATTTTATATTCGTTAGGTCACGCAAATACTTGATTTATAGTAGGAAAAAAAATCAACATTAAAGAGGTCGGTTGGTCATATTAAAAATGTTGTGAACATTCGTATCTGTCTTGGCTTTTGGTGTAATAGTATGCGGTAACTCTGTCCTGTCTGTCTAGTATCCATAACATAATTAAGTACACGTCCAGCTAACTGGGGACCAGGTGGCGTTTTGTGATTTGAGTACAATATATTATTAGACATATACTTGCCTCGACTACAGAACAATCTTCTATGATTGATAAAGATTGAGTGGGTGAAAAGACTTTGACGCCTTCAACGAATTGTAATAGAACATTGACCCATCCCTAAATATACAAGACACTTGATAAAATTGTTAAAATATATACTTCAATAATGCTTGACATAATTTAAACCCTTTTTATTACTGTTTGAGTTAGCATTGACTTTATCTTTGGAATTATGTTGAAACGATTAATTGAATGATGTAGGCGTCATGGTTAGGGCCGTTGACATTGCAATTTATTACAATTGTTTTACAGAAATATGACGCACTCGAGATGATTTATGTTAGACCGTGTAGGGCAAAGAGTATTACCTACTGAATTGTGTAACAGCCTAAGTCCGCTTTCCTCCGAGGTATGGTTTCAAAACGTCACGAATATTTTATTTGGAATTGGTATTGATAGAATTCGTCGCTGTTCGTACATCGACTAGGTACGGTGGCCTCGAAGATAGGAGGACCATTTTAGAAAAAAATCGCTTACACATCTTGTAAACGGATCTTTTGTCAGCTCCGTCCTTTTCTTTGTTACCAAACAGGGTTTTTGTTTATTAAAGCCACATGTGTCCACTAGGATGTTGGATGTTGCAACCAAAAATCATCCTAAAGATGGTCCTGCTATCCTCGAGACGACTGTACATACTGTCGACGCACGAACAGCGACCAATTCTTTATTTGAAGCTGTTCATGTTAATATCGTGCACGTTCGGAACATGCTTTATATAAAATGGACGTGGTACGATTTTTACCGCCACGGGTTTCTACCCCAATCATCTAATTAAAATTAATACTTATCATAAACTTAATATACCATAAACAAACATGGTATTCTGTTGAAGTACTACTTCCATCTATTGCCAAGATATATAAAGTCACGAACGGTAAAATAGACGTGGTCTCCCTCTCCCTACATCTCACTATGACGTGAAAGATTTGAGACAATCGTGGCGTTTAAAACGTTCTCAGTCAATTCCGTAGGTACTATTTGTTGAGATTTATAATTTCGCATGTACCGTACAAAGATTAGTAACAACATTAGTTTAATACGGCACTGTCAACGTGTTAATTGATTAATTTATTTTATGATTATGGTTTGCAAGAATCCATTTTAGCCCCTCATAGAAAGGAAGGACAAACAACATTTACAATCAAAGGGCATAAATACAAAATTTACGTCACCAGAGGAATTTGAACTATGCGGTCTAACTGCTGATTTAGTTATCCACAATATTATTAAATAGCTAAGGTCGACACTGCAAGGACTGCTAAGAAAATTCACGCATAATAATTATAGATTTGCAGAATTATCGTTGTTCGCAAAAGCATTTAATTATGCAGCTTCAATTATGGCTCAATTAGGTTATATTATATTGGCAGAAAATTATGATGAAATATTTACCATGGTTCTAAGACACAGCGTCTTTTCACTATCCTCATTTTATTTGCCATCTCTCTAGACCAATATTCCGTAAACTTTTTATCTTATATATAACCAACGTCATACACATAAATCCAGGAAATAAAAAAAAATAGGCTTTTTATAAATAAAATTTGATTCTACTTAACTAGTCCAGTCAAGAAAATCCAAAGAGCGGTTAACAATGCCCTATTTTGTTACTATCAATCTTGAAAATTGTATGAATAAAGTTGACTGCACACTCAACATCGCATCTGTCTCAGAGGATCTTCATATCCATTCCATACAGCGTTGTAACTCTTCCAGTCTTATGGGAACATTTACGCCTGATATTATGACAGAACCGTGTTAGATTTAATTATACGGTCGTAGGAATCCACAACCCACAATCATCTTGTTTATGATTGGTCTAACAATGACGATTATCTATTTCTCATTTCAGAGTGCAACAACGCCTGAATTAATGCTATTGGCAGGCTTATTTATTACGTCACACTCACACTAGATGTTCAGTAGAACCATTAATGAATAGCTTAAATTAAATATAAATTGGAGACAAAGTTCTATAACCTTATTACCCCCTCTAAACCATTCTGTAGAGGAGTCTAATTAGTTAAATTTAAAAAACAAAATGCGTCATTAATCGTATACAATTCATCGTAGAAGTGAAATTTTTCGTATATCGACTTTCAATTGTATCCTGCCACATTATTATATTCGAATATTTTAAAGTGATTTTAAAATATAAAAAAAGTGATGCATTTAAAACTTTTTGCAATAACAAAAATTTTAAATTCAAAATGAATCAATAAAGATAATTATTTGCAACATTTGAATTTGGAAGACAGAGTTCAATAAGACACATTAAGTTTCGTTTCTTTATTATTGGTTAAGAAATAATCGTACACTGTAGTAAATTTGATAGCAACAGTGCATACCCCCAGAGTACGGCCAGTAGTTAGGTTAAAAACCATGGGATTTTGAGTCCAAATCCCATGGTTTTTAAACAAATCTTGTTATAAAGTTGAAATGTTTTTTCGGAAATTGAACGCGATTTTCAGGAACCGGGTCGGATTACGTTCGTTCGTTTCGATAGACGTATTCGGGTATGATGGCATAATGTGTAAAAATATAACATTTTATAACTCTGAAGAAAGTTGAAACTAAGTCAGTATACAGGCGCTAAATTTGCAAAGTTTTGCAAAGTTAATTCGGTCATGCACCACTCAAGGCGTAAATTAGCCTGTTCCCAAAAGACCTTATTATTTATGAATGCTTTTTCGGCTCGATTTTTTTTAATATTTTTGTGTTCCTAACAATACTTTTTATGGCATATTGCAGGCAAACAAGCAAGCGTGTCCATGGTTATCCTCGCTTTTCCTTACCTTACGTTTTTACTTTTTTATTATAATTTTTCAGGGACACGTTTTACGACGCATTGTAACCTTTGCACACCCCGGACACTCCATACAAATGTCTCGTTATAATCACCTACTACTATTACATGAACAGAAGAACGTCTGCACCGTTTTGGTGCGGGGCGGGGAGTGGCCATTCTGTACGTTAGTACTATTATGAATTCTGTGACCTTTGGGACGCAAAGCCTACGACAGGTGAGATGTCGATAACATCATTATTGTCGTTTCTGTCTTAACTGAAGTAAACGTGTGTTGTTCCATTTGCGTCTGAATGTAGAATGCGCGGGGGCGTTCTTACCAGCTACAAAGGCAAAACTGGAGCGATCTGATAAAGGCTGTATGGCTTGCCTTTATTCAGACGACGACGACGTGAAATAGCTCACGTTTCTATAAATGTTGCCTCAATCACACCGTTGCGTATCAACAAACGTGGTGCAATGTGTGAATGTGCAGTGTGGAATGGTGCATGACCGAATAAACGGATTTTTGAGTAGCCGATTTTAGTTTTTAATAGTAAATTAATTAATAGGGTATTTTTTGTATAGAATTTAAATAAGGTTCAAACATTTTGAAATATATGGGTTTTTTTTTTTTTGTTTTAATATTTATTTATAATGTTTATTACGTCAGAATTATGGCCACTTAAATATTTTTAATTTAATTTAATTTTGTATTAGAAAATATTTTTTAAAATCTTCATCAGAAGGTTCGTCATACATTAGCCGATTGGTGTACAAACGGCAACATACTTAATGATACACATTTTCTCCTGTCATATATGCAGGAATGAGACTCGCATTGGACGTTGACAGTTATGAATCCTAGCCAGTGGCTAAGTAATCTATATATATAAAATGCTTTGTCCTGACTGACTGACTGACTGACTGACTGACTGACTGACTGACTGAGAATCAACGCACAGCCTAAACCGCTCATCGTAAAAATCTGAAACTTGGCAGGTGGAACTATTATAAGACGTAGGCGTCCGATAAGAAAGGATTTTTCGAAATTCTAACTCTAAGGGGGTAAAAAAGGGGTGCAAAGTTACTATGGGACAACTTGATTCCTTGGTCCAATCTACTTCAAATTTTGCATAAAAATTGTTTAAGAGAATTGATGGAAGACGTGATTCTTATTTTATTGAAATTCTTGAAAAATATGTATTTTGTGGGTAATTTTCTTCGATTTGATATCAATACTCATACTCCTTAGTGCTTTTGATTTCAATTACATTTCATTTTGACACATTCGTGAAGTGAAGATGTCATCTGTCATGTAATATTTTTATAAATTGTGAATATTCAAACAAAATGATTTCATAATGTCGTCGTAGGTCATCGTACTATTTATTCTGTTTGTGATCTCGGAAAAACAGCTAAAATTCTAACTATGTCTATAGCGGACTGAATTATATTCATCGATAATAAACAGTAAGTAATTAAATATCAAATTTTATAATATTTGACAGGGGTCAAGTTAAATTGGTCAATGGTTAAATGGCATATTGATATTGTCTCTTTCTTACTTATAGGAAATATCATTACGTCGACTCGCTCTATTATTTCGTAGTGTTGTTGTAGGGGCTGAGGTTGTAGGTATTGAAACACCCATATACTTGTACATTTTTTTTACGGAAGTGGTTGGAAAACAAGCTCAGGAATATGGATCATTTGATATTATGTGATTATCGTCGACTATGGAGCACATAGATTCTAGGGTCCCTGACCTGTTGCCGACCTATAATAGGAAAAGACAGGATATTTAGCGAGAAATAGTATAAGGAAGGAGATAGATATTTTTTTAATACCACAAAGGTGGCAAACAAGAATTTCGGATGTTTCACTCTCCGAACGAAACGCATTGCTGCTTCACGTCAATATTCTGTAAAAGGGTGGTACTTCACCGGTCGGGATAGCCTATTTCATAAACGCCCACTCCAAAGATTGTAATGAGAAGTATTTAAATAGAAAAATAATCATGTATACATATGAAAATGTTTGTTCTTGACCGTAGAGACCTGAAATTTGGGTGTGTGATGTAGGCAACCGATAAGAAAGAATTTTTTGAAATTCCCACGGGAAAGCGGGATAAACGCAAACAAAGTTGCGCGGGTTTCTCTAGTTTAACTTAATTTCGTTGGGTTTTCGAATCGGGAAAATTCGGTTAAGCTTCGGCCAAACCAACGCGTTTAGCTCGTGTCCGCGGTGGCGATCAGCAATACGCCCTCTGATTGGCCGCGGCGCGGCGTCCACTCACGTCCAATCAGAGTATGTATCGTTTTATATTTTACGACCTCCGTGGCGTAATGGTTACCACGCCGGACTACCACCCAGGAGGTCCCGGGTTCGAATCCCGGTCGGGTCATGGTGAAAAACGAACTTTTTCTGATTGGCCTCGGGTCTTGGATGTTTATCTATAAATGTATTTGTTATAAAATATAGTAGGTATCGTTGAGTTAGTATTCCATAACACAAGTTTCGAACTTACTTTGGGGCTAGCTCAATCTATGTGATTTGTTATTTATTAATATATCAGATATTTTCTTTGTTCAGTGAAAAAATCGGATCAGTAGTTCTTGATATACCTCCAAACACAAACAACTTGGATAAATAATATAGTGACATTTCTAGACTAACGAAATGACTTACAGATAAAATAAATATGGTCTAATATTATACAGGCTGCAAAATGAATACTATGGACACACACACTTAATAGGTCGGACACAACCACACATAAACGGCTAGACCAATTTTGATGAAATTTAGCACGGGCGGAAGCTAAGCTGGTGTCTATGTAGTCTATAGGCAGCGGTGATCACTTACTATCAGGTGACCCTCATGCTCGTTACTCCATGGGCGGCGGTGATCACTTACCATCAGGTCACCCGCATATAATAAAAAAAGCTAGTATGGAATGTGTCCTCCACTATTTTCCAGTATATAAGTTATCCTGAGCCTCATATCTTCTACCATGTTCCAGCATATTTCGCTGCCTCTCAATGATTCCCAAGTGGAATGCACCAGATCACGCAAGTTGGTGTTATTACGCACCTCAGTGGAATCCCAGTTGAGAATCATTTGTCCCTAAAGATTCTCAATCGGATTGAGATCGGGACTTTTTGCTGGCCATTGTATGATTTCATTGTCAAGATGACTTGAGGGTGATTCTTGGAAATGCGATTATTCGGTTGATTCCACTGGCTAGTTTTTTTTTTCAAAATATAATGAAACCTGGTACTACACGTAAAAATAGGCTAAACCTGAAGTATAAATTTCGAATAGGCACTCATTTTGAACCTATAAATTCCAAGATATTAGACATTAAAAAAATCATGACCAGGGGAATCAATTAATAGTTACAGGGGAATCAAAAATCAATAACTCTGTACTTTTTTTAAAGAAATTGTAAGTTTTTACATATCAAAAATTACAAAATTAATTCTCAGTTATACATATCTAAATAAAATTAACAAATGTGAACATGTATTCTTCAATTTTCAGATATTATTATCTACTTTTGTAAACAATCACATAAATATCTAATAATCTATTGGTGTCGTAATCACATTCGTGTTCCTTGAGAGCACCCCATTTGTACAACATTATTGTCATATTCCTGCAATAAAAAAAGGAATATTAGGAAAATTGCGAAATTTTAGAAATGTTTTACAAAAATAAAGTTTAAAAAATGTTACTTAATCCAGCTTAAGAACAACAAGGCGCCAGGCGAGGGCGGAATCACAGCAGAGCTTCTGATAACGGGTGGTACACCGGTGCTTAAAGTCCTGCAGAAGCTCTTTAATTCTTCTTTTAATTCGATAATTCTGTTGGTCGAGGGCAAAACGCTTGAGGCGTGGAACAGAAGCTTGCTGGTTCTGTTCTTTAAAAAGGGCGATAAAACCATCTTAAAGAATTATACCACATCCATACGCTGCGGCAGATTGTACAGAAGACCGAAGAGTACAATCTGCTATTATGCTTAGCGTTTGTGGACTATGAGAAAGCCTTCGATTCGATCGAGACATGGGCCGTGCTACAGTCTCTCCAGCGATGCCGCATAGACTGCAGGTATATCGAACCTTTGACGTACTTATACAAAAACGCTATCATGTCAGTCCAAGTACAGGAACAGAACACGAAAACAATCTCATTACACAGAGGCGTGAGACAGGGAGATGTCATATCTCTGAAACTGTTCACGACCGCTCTGGAAGATGCCTTCAACTTTTGGACGAGAAAGGATGCGGCATCAACGTTAACGGCGAGTATTTCACTCACCTTCGATTTGCCGATGACATCGTGGTCGCTGGAGGACCTCAGCACCATGCTCGAAGGCCTCAATTGAGTTTCCCAACAGGTGGGTCAAAAAATGATCATGGTCAAGACGAAAATCATGTCGAATATCCATGTCGCACCCGCCCCGGTCTCAGTTGGGAGCTCGATCCTCGAAGTTGTTGACGAGTACGTATACCTTGGACAAACCATCCAATTAGGTAGGTCCATCTTCGAGAAAGAGGTCAATCGACGGATCCGACTTGGCTGGGCAGCTTTCGGGAAATTACGGCATATCTTCTCGTCCAAAATTCCTCAGTGCTTGAAACGAAGAACCTTCGAGCAATGTGTGTTGCCAGTGATGACCTATGGATCGTAAACGTGGTCGCTCACTATGAGCCTCATAAGAAGGCTATGGGTCACTCAGCGAGCCATGGAAAGAGCTATGCTCGGGGAGATCGAATCAGAAATGAGGAGATCCGTAGCAGAACCAAAATAACTGACATAGCCACTGACATAGCCAAACACTGAAGTGACAGTGGGTAGATCACATAGCGCGCAGAACCGAAGGCTGATGGGGCAAAAGGGTTCTGGAATGGCGACCACGTACCGGCAAGCGCAGCGTAGGACACCCGCCTACAAGGTGGTCAGACGACCTAAGGAAACTCGCCGGAAGCCGCTGGATGCAGGCCGCTGCCAGCAGGTCGCACTGGAGACGTTTGGGGAGGCCTAGTTGACTTCTTGTGGCTGAGATGATGATGATGAAATAATTTTTCAGTCAAAAACTTTATCACATTTTGATTTCACTGACCTTAGAAACAGAGTAATCAATGTTAGGGAATCAAAAAATGTAGCAAAATTATCGATTGTCGCTAAATGACTGTATCTAGTACAATGACCTTTACACCCTAGGTAGTCATTAGAGTGGCGATAGTGCATAATTTTTTTTAGTCGTCTAATAAAATTAATTGATGGTAAAATTGAGGTCAAAGTAATCAACGATGTACCAAACCAAACCCAGTGGAATCAGATACTTACCTTTATATTTCTGGAATGCAGCAAGCAGCCGCGCATCTCTTCCCTCGACACTCAAAACATGACTGACGGTTAACGCTCGGGGGGTACACATTGCTTCCAAATTGTGTCACTAAGGACGTACGTACATTTTAGTGATGTACCAGTGGAATCACTGCTAAGGCCCGGACAACATTTAAAAAATTCATATAATTAAATGTACTATAAATACGTGGTTCATCTATTTTATTTATTAATTCTTATCAATTTGGGATCTAATATAAAATATTGAAATATCTATGAACTGAATGGAAAAAATGATATGGATGATATTGTGTACAAATTTGGAGTACGGACACGCCAGTGGAATCAATTTTAACACTTCAGATATTTTTTTTACTCACTTTGTTTTATATTTTTCTTAATTATCGTAGTGACTCAGTTAGATTACAGTTTAAATTTTAATAAAAAAAATACTTCATACGCTTATTTCAATTATACGTACACTTTTTACTTCCGGACAACGAAAATCCAGGTTTTCAAGAAACACCCTTGATAACCATTCTTGCACAACCTTGGATCTATGAATGGCACTATTGTCCTGGGCAAGATAAATAGTGCCTTCAGGATAAGCCGCGCGAACGGTCGGTAAAAAGACGTCCCTAAGGAGGTCCTTATACTGGACTCCATTCATCTGACCGCTCACCTCAACGACTTCCCCTGGACCCATGGAGCTCATCCAACCCCAAAAACCCAGACTTATTCTTCCACTTGACCTATTAGGCAAAGTGTTTGCTTCTACATAGCGTTCGTTTCTCCGCCTGTATAATATTTTCCGACCATCGTTATCCGACTTGAAAGTCTTTTCGTCTACAAATATGACTATATTATTGATCCAGTCAAAATTGAAGTATTGCAGGCAAAAAGCTATTCTGTCATCCTTGTGCGCTTGGGTGAGTAATATTTTTCGGGCCGATATGTGTCGCTGCAGGCCCCCTTCATTTAATCGACGACGCACTGTCTGCATTGAAATCTGTAACAAGCATTAGCTGTAAGCAAGCTGTAAGAAAAGAAAAGTACGATATATTTTTAAATGTCAAAAAAGGCCGTAACTGGTTTTCTTTCGCCATTTCTTATTACCAGTGGTCATTTTGCTTTTGTTTCCGAAATAGTAGTAGTTTATAGAGTAGATTAATTTATACAAATCATTTATTACGTATACTCTGACAAGAGAACGTGTTTGTGAAAACCTATTCTCTGAATAAAAGTTTTGAATTTGAATTATGACTCAGTAGGTATAATCTCAATTGAAAAAAGAGATAACTACAAGATACACAAAGATGTCATAATAACTTACATGATGTTGGATGGCAGTATCACGTGTGGGGTGGAAGGGGTGCAGTGAGTGGCTAGCGACTATGGCAGCATCTTCAGCCTCCGTTGTAACACGTCCTCGTGCTCCACGAGGACGGTCGCGTAGGGCTTCATCTCCGCCTTCCTCATGCCGTCGTAGCCACGTGTATACCGACCGTCTCTAAAAACACAATCAGTGCTGTTAAAAACCAGAACCAGGTGTGTCATCATCTAAACATATACTTACTTAGACAAACACGGAAAAACACTAGAAGTAAAATTTGATAAACTTACGTGCACATTTAGTTCCCGAGATATCTCGGCAACTCTCATTCCCATATCTTTAAAAACAACAATGCGTATTCTTTCAGCAAGGGTGAGGACGTGCGGGCATTTTGTTGAGCAATATTTTTTATTAAAATTATATTATTATATTATTTAAATTATCCTCCGGTGTCAGTTAGACAGGAAAAAGGACAGAATATAGATTTTTTTACGAGAAAATATACTTTTTCTGTTTTTTGTCTGAGATAACCATGAAGTCTTTATTTAAGTAAGAGTTCGAATAAAAGTCAAGATTGTATCGAACCATAGTTATATGGTTCTGTTTGAGTTTTCTTGTCGAGTGCATATAATTTTCTAGTGGAGAGTTTAAAATCAGACGACAGTTAAAGATATACGGTTTGATATAAATTAAGTATAAGTAGTGGAAAACTTTGTATAGTAAAGAGTTTTTAGGAACCAATAATGTTGTTATAGCCATTAAATACTTAATTAAACAAAAAAATCGTTAATTTGAATCTAGTAAACATGGTTTTTAAAGTTTATTGTTGAACCCTAAAACGGCTAAATAGAATAAATTGTTGCTTCGGCAATTCATGAATTTTTGAGGGTTTTCTGAAATAACACCCCATAAGGAGGCAGCACTGAGACATCAGGTCCAGAAACCTGTCAAAAGTGTCATAGCACCTACCTATATCGACATTGACATTTTGACTTTTGACGCTTTTGACAGCGCGGATTATTGGGATAGGACCTCTTGTCAAAGTGGCGCCAACTAGGGGCGTTTTCATGAAAACCCTCATCCCTATTATACGACCGAATTAAGAATCATTACTTTGGATAACTTGAAACTACATTGAAATTGACAGAAATATCTCTATCCCTTTCGAACAGTAATATTTTCTCTCAGTTGCGTCTTCAATGGATACACAGCCACAGTAAATAAACTAGTTTATTTACTCATGTGACACAGCTGTGTCCGCGTTTGTACGTCAAATTAAGTGCTTCAAATAAATTTAATGAACAAAAGAAATAAAAAATGTAAAAAACTATATACTTAATTGAACTATATATTTAACAATTATATTGAAAATGTCCCAAAAACCCATCGAAATAATATTACTACGTATAGAAATGACAGCGCCTTCAAATTTTGGCGCCGTGTTCGGCCGTGAGGGGCGCGCCCCTCCCTGGCCCCGCCCCCAACCGAGTCATAGAATATGACATTACTACGCAGGGGCGACACTTTGTTTATATTCTGCCTATTGGACATCCAACTGATTATTTTATTTTATTACAATATTTTATTTTACATAATAGATAAATTTAATAGAAAATAGGTATAATATTAGCTTTATAGGTAGGAAGCTACATTACATTTTTGTTCTTAACTTAATATTAGTCAAAAATAAACTGAGATTAAATCAAAACTAACTTTATAGTGAAGCTATTTATATATTGTAGTATTTTGTAATATATGCAATAACCAGGAGACGGTCGCCTGCCAGACAAGAGGAGTTGTGTTGAATTTCAAGAATGGTAACGTACCTTTACTCCGAAACTTGTTTGCCCGAATTTCATTTATTCGAAAATGGTTGGTCGAAATTTAAAATGCTGTTTCGTTTTCCATCTTTTTGTTTTCTAGAAACTTATTTTTTTACTTAGTTAGTAACGTTATCCACATTTACGTATTTTACCTAGTATATAAAATATTTTGGAAATATAGTTTAAAAAATCAATATTTAAATTACATATTATTTTTAAAAAAGAATGATTAAAATCGGTCCAAAATTGAAGGAGTAATCGGCGGACCTCCAAAAAAAAACATAGAACCTCCTCCTTTTTTGAAGTCGGTTAAAAAAAAAGCTACAAAAAATTCAGAAATACCTAAATTATATTATAAAATTGACTGTCGCTTAGTACCTACGTATTCCATCTGTACGATTAATTTTTGATAATCTATGATTTTCACATAGAAATGGCGGATGCAATCATGATGCATTAGAAAATAATGAAAAAAAATTGTTTTGGTTGGTTTTACTTAATTTTTTGTATACTTAGCGATGATAAGTTACGCCGCTATCTTTCTTCCTTACTGTTGAACGGTTTTTACAAGTTTTTATTGAACATGACGGCATTTTCCAATATTTTTTTTGACATAAATCCGAGGACCAATCACGATGAGCGTCGGCAAGTTTCTAAACGAGTTGATGTCTATTGGCCTCAACGTATGGGGACAAAAATTTTGTTCGCGGTGTCCGTTCTATACGTAGTAATATTATTTCGATGCAAAAACCATATATTTTTTGGAAATATAATTAATTTTATAGATATATTGATATGTCCTGCTGTTTATTGTGTTTTGCTAGCCCTGCCCACTCCATTACAGAATTTCGTTACCCTAAGGTTGAAAAGATTGCTTTGAGCAATAAGGCCGCCTTGTTGCATATACACTTGTCTTGTTTTAACTTTTACTGTTTACTGTATCACGTGTGTTTTGCAAATAAAGCTTATTCTATCTATCTAATTTCATTCATTGTTTGTTCATTTTTCAAATCATTCATACATTCAAATCTCTTCTAAATATTCAAAAAAAATATTTTTTATAAAAATATAGCGGTAAGTATAGGGATAATTATAGGGATAATTTACACAGATTGAGCTAGCCCCAAAGTAAGTTCGAAACTTGTGTTATGGGATACTAACTCAACGATATTATATTTTATGACAAATACATATATAGATAAACATCCAAGACCCGAGACCAATCAGAAAAAGTTCGTTTTTCATCATGACCCGACCGAGATTTGAACCCGGGACCTCCTGGGTGGCGGTCTGGCATGGTAACCATTACGCCACGGAGGTCGTCAAAAGTGGCTTTGGTTCGATTTCGTGTACCTAAACTTTATTTACTTTCAAACACACACTTGATTTTTTCCGGAAAGTAGGCTATGGTGTGTTAGTTAACTGCCCTTTCATCGAAGTCTCATTCATTACCTCTATTTTCTATCGTAATTTGACAATGACAGTGTGAGATTTAATGTGTCATTCATTACCATTATAATGTTTTAGTGCAACTCACGGTAAGTCAGAAATAGTAAACACAATTTATATAATTTAAAAGTTGTTTCTATAATATAAGTAAGAAAGTTATTTCTTTATTATTAATAGTATCATAAAATGTTACGGTGTAATTGAACACGAACTGCATTTCCTTATAAGGAACAACTGAGAACAGAATGACGCATAGTGTTCAACGTCATACTGGTTTCAAAGAAATTATTATGTTATTAAATTAATTTATAACACTATGAAAAACCTTTTTAAAGTTCCGTAATAAAGAAGGAAACTTTAAACCGGTAGAAAGAAACTCGTAGAGAATGCCCAAATGTACTTTTCTTTTGTGCAATAAAGAATAAATAAATAACCTTTCACCTTGTCCGTCTGTCTGCGATCTAGCGCCGAGATGCCTAATACTAGAAATCTGTAATGTAACGTATCTACGAGGAGGAACAAACATTTATTGGATTACAATAACTAAACATTTTACGCTAAATCAAATTAATTTACATACCTATAAGTGAGTTTTCCTCTGTGTCCCTATTAAACATAATTTTTCTTACCCGTAGATTACGTGAACTTTCATAGGTACTCGTACTTTCATATTAATTATTTCATTTCATGCCTATAAACACGCCTTGTATAAATTATAGTCAAAATTTTATTTAACCAAAAATTAATGCTTAGAAAGGCTGCCTGTCTTTCTTAAATTCTTGCGACGCTTATTCTCAACAAAATAGTTAAAAAATACTACTCTCATAAATCTGTTAAGTACTTAAATCATTTCTTTATTTATTTTTTATTTTGTTAGTGACAATAAGTTTATTGGTAAAATACATAATTAAATAACATGAAATTCAATAAAATTAATTAAAACCAAACTAACAATAAAAATTAAAAACTAAACTAACAATAAAAACTAAAACTAAGCATTAAAAAGACATGGTACATTTTGTTAGTTGTATTGGTTCAATAAATGTAATTAGACATTTCTTATATTTTCATCTGAGTAGGCCCAACCGCTGGCGACTCATACTAGATCAAGGTGACCTAGTCACAAGTAATACTTGTTACTTCCCCCGCAAACGGCATTGTACTTAAAATCTATAATCTTTTTTTAACTATTCTAGTACTTAACGATTTGTTTGTATTATTTAAATTTTAGATCTTCTCTATGTTGATATATTTAGAAATCGTATAGTTCAGCCAAGGTTTATTTAAAACTGTTTAGGACTTTGACACTTTATTCAAGAATGACAGTGACAGACTAGCATTTTAGTTAGGGCTTATTCAGACTAGCTAACAATAATTGAGACTAGCAAGGGTTCCGCATACATAAATGACGGTTTTCTGCATACATCATTTATTAATTTAATTAAGTAACAGCCAGTTTCCAAAAATCCTTTCTAAAGTTAATTGCACCTTAAATTATAGCTGTCACTTTATGTTTAATTATAATTAACTTTAAAAAAAAAAAAAACGACTTCAAATGCGTGAACACAAAAAAAACTTTTAAATGGTACCACCCTTGAGGTATTACCTATAAGCCGAAAAAAGATTTGTTCAAATCGGTTCATAATTGGCGGAGTTATCGCGTAACAAACATAGAAAAACATACGGGTCGAATTGAGAACCTCCTCCTTTTTTTGAAGTCGGTTGAAAACGAAACTGTTAGTATCTTAACACATAATGTCGAACGTAAAGTCCATATTTAACAAATCTTACAATTTATCGCGTTATAAGTACACTTAACTAGATTTGATGACAAGTTCCATAAAACGTTATAGATTTACATCTGTATTCAAAACATAATAATTGCATAATTTATAAGTATTTTAATGCGGTTAACTTAACCTTAAATAGTCGCATAAAGGCTTCATAAAATTATGGTTAAAAAGTGGGTCAACGGCATACTGATTACACAGTAACACAAATATGCGAATGTCACTATAAGTAACTAGATCATAACTATAATAATTTGCTTTTAAAACTGACAAATCCCTGCGTAACTTCGGTTATGTTTAACTATCCCGCGGAAATTTCGTAAATATCGTCTTATTTCACGTCTACTTCTCATAGAGAAAAAGTTATGAGCTGGATATTGAGTCAGTCACACGGTCAGATTTTTTTTTTACAAAGACACATAAACCCTTAAAAATATCAACTAAGAAATTACGAAGTAACTATTTATCAATCTGTGGCTTTATTCAGATTAGCTATTGTCGCAGCGTTCGGCGCTTTTGCCACTTTTGACAGCTAAATGCATCAAAAAACATGATAGAATTGCTTCAAAAAATACAAGATTAAAAGTAGCTAGTCTGAATAAGCCCTAACCAAAATGTTAGTGTGTCACCTGTGCCGTGGAGTCACTGTCATTCTTGAGGGAAAGACCCAGCAGTAGGACATAAATGACAAATATTTATTTATTTCTTAAGGTTTATTTTTAATTTATTCATAAGGTGACCCCGTGTTTTTAAACCCAAGATCAAGTCTTGGGTAATAACAGATTATTATTACGTTAGGATGAAGTTATAATATATTAAGGGACTTAATATAATATCTATGTATATTTCCTTATATTGTTTTTGTTAACAAATATGTATGAGGTTTTGCACGTATTTCATTGCAATCAATATTGCGTTCGAATAGGTACTTTATCTTTTAAATTAAGGAAGTATTTTTTTTTGTTAAATATTTTATTAGCACGCGCGATTCTGATCTTGAAGTACAAATATTATGCGTTTATAAACAGTTAATATACAAATCATTGAAATAATTCCAAAACGGAAATTGTTTAACTTTATATAATTTATTTAATACTTAAAAACGGGATGTAGGTAGGTAGTTATCTTAGGACATTACACATTTTGGAATTACGTGCTAAACAATTAAAATTTTATTTGACATATCTAACAGACAGTTTCAAATTCAAATTCAAATTAAATTTATTTTGCTTGAATACAGGTTACAGAAGAGGTTTTAAGTGGTATTGTACTTACATACATACATAGTTTCTATGCCATATTCTACCATTACGGTATGCAAAATTAAATAGGTAGCTAAATAGTTACAATAATTATAGTTACAGATAAATTACTAAACATTATTTGCTAATAAAATAAATTTTAAAATTAAATAATACTGAAATCGCCATAAATTCATAATAGTATAGTACACAATTTAGGGCTTGTCACATAAATATTCTTTAATTGTGTAATAGGATTTGTTGATTAGCATATTCTTAACCTTATTCTTAAAAATTACAATGTCATTAATTTCAATAATGTTCTTGGGTAGCTTATTGTACAATCTAGGTGCCATTATAAATATGCTGTTATTGTACATAGCAGTTCTGGACAGCGGAATACAAAGTTTGTGACTATTGCGGGTGCCTTTTATGTTATCAAACAAATTATAGTTTGATTTCACAAACATAATACAACTTAGTATGTACAAGCAAGGCAAAGTGAGTATTTTCAATTCTATAAAATGAGGCTTGCAACTGTCTCGCCGGTTCAAACGACATATTGAGCGAATACACCTTTTTTGAGCTTTGAACACTTTATCCTTGTCGGTGGAATTGCCCCAAAAAATTATACCATATTTCAGAATGGAGTTTATATACGCATGGTAGGAGGTAAGGACAGTCAGTCTGCTTGCTACCTTTGTGAGCATATGTAAGGCATAGGAGAACTTATTTAGCCTTGTACAGATATTCTCGATATGCATCTTCCAGTTAATACTGCAATCTATGTGAAGTCCAAGAAACTTTGTAACGTAAATTTCTTCAATTTTTTTGCCATTAAAACATATATTTAAAGGAGGTATACGATTAGTTCTATTTCTAAATGTCATGATTTTTGTTTTTTCTATATTTAACGTGAGGTTATTACATTTGAGCCATTCAATTATGTTATTTAATGTATTATTAATGTCTAGTTCAAATTGATTAATGTAATTTCCGATAAATGTAACAGTACTATCATCAGCATATAATGTCATGGTGTGGTTTGTAACACTTGGAAAGTCATTAAGGTATATTATAAATAACAGGGGACCCAATATGCTGCCCTGCGGGACTCCATATAATACTGACCGAGTCTTCGAACAATATTTTGTTTCTAATTTAGTTTCTGGGTTTATTTTCGTAATTTCTGTATATTGTTGTCTGTTACTTAAGTACGATTTTATGAGTTTTGATACAGTGCCTCTCACTCCATAGCGTTCTAGTTTTTCTATTAAAATATCATGGTCAACACAGTCGAATGCTTTGGACAGATCCATATACAGTGAGCTCACAGGTATACTTTTATCCACATTGATTAGTATTTCATGTAAAAAATTGTAGATAGCATTGTCAATACTTGTGGATTTTCTATAGCCATGTTGTTCATCAGCCAGAATATTGTGCATCTCGAGGAAATTATACAAAGCACTGTAAATCACCCTTTCAAATATTTTTGATAAGATAGGGATGAGTGCTATAGGTCTATAATTACTCAAACACTCTTTGTTCCCTGTTTTTAATATAGGTTTAATAACCGTTAGTTTAAGCTCGTCGGGGAATGTACCTGATTCGATACACAGATTGAAAATATGGCTTAGTATAGCAGCTATTTGAACAGCGACATGTTTAACTACTTTGGTGGAGATGCCGTCGTAGCCCGTACTACAAGTATTTTTTAGAGATTTTATATGCTTTATTATGTCATGCGATGTAGATGGTTCCATGAACATTGATCGCGCTATTGAGTTAATTTTTTTGCATTTTACTCCGTGTGCATTGGAATTTTGGTATGGTTTAATTGAATCTATAAAATGGTCATTAAAAGTACGCGCCAATTCTTCCGGGTCGGTTACTAATTTATTATTAATTCTTAGTTGTGTTATAGTTTCTTTGGGTAGTTTGATCTTGTTATTGTTGATGACACTCCATATTGCTTTTGTTTTGTTGTTAGCTGTATTCAAAAAGTGATTATTCTGAGCTTTTTTAGTACCGTTGATAATAAGTTTTAGCCTTCGCGAGTACATATTGAAAATGTTTTTATTATGGACATTGGGGTTCTTTCTATAAATCCACAACATTTTTCTTTTTCGTGACGAACACAGCTTTATTCCTTTCGTTAGCCATTTCGTTTTCACAGATTGAGATATTCTGATTTTTATAACAGGGAAGCACAAATTATAAAACAATTTAAAGGTATTGTAAAAACTTCTAAAAGCTTCATTAGAATCAGTGATGTCATAAATTTCCTTAAAAGTTAGTGCGTTCATGCATTCCTTGAACTTCTCCATGTTTTCTTTCCTAAAGTCACGTTTCTCTACGAACCAGTGTGTTATCGGATAAAAAGTTTTTACTGGTAACTTCAATATTTGGGCGGTATGGTCAGATAGGGCCAATTCTAATACCGTACTTTTTGTCGCGGTTATATTGTGGATAAAGTTATCTATACAGGTGCCACTGCTTATACGTGTTGGTTCTTTAATTTGCAATTTGAGGTTATAGCTGTGCAATAGTTGTTCAAAATCACAAGTTATATTATTTCGTTTCAGTATATCGATATTAAAATCACCACAGATCACTAGTTTTTTATTTTTATATGCAGATTTATCTAGGATTTCCTCCAACCTGGAAAAGAAGGTTTGACGCGATGTTACATCAGTTTTAGGTGGCCTATATATGCAGATAATCATTACGCTAAGATCTGTTAATTCCACAGCACTGCATTCTATAATGTTAGGTATACTTAGTTTCTCAATTTCATGGATTGGTTTGAAAGAATGGCATGTTCGCACCAGAACACAAGAGCCGCCATTTCGATTATGTCGTGAGAAGTTAGAACACAGCGAATAATTTGGTATTTTCAGTAAGTCTAGGTCATTTTTTATCATATTATGTTCAGTTATACATATGACATTGATTGTACCTATGCTAGATGATAGTTCTTCAACACCCAACACCAATAGATCAGATTTTGTGAGCAGGCCATTGATATTCTGATGTACAACATTGATATATTTATGAGCGAAAAAAGTTCAAGTGGTTACGTTTTTTATTTTTTAGTAGATCGGATTTTACATTACTAGATTCCAAATCATCACTGCAGCTATTATGGGGATTGAAATTATCGTTACAATATGCGCTTTCGGTCTGTGTGCTTTTTTCGACATATTTCGCGAGTTTATTGTTATAGGCACGAATTCTTATAGCATAGTCTATACGTAATATCTCTCGGAGAAGAATTCGACATAGCTGATTTGCAAAGTATTTAAGAGGAGGCACATATCTTGAATAATCCATATCAACAAATCTGGTATTTTCAAATTTATTACATATTAACTTTAACGTATAGTTAATCTTTTTTACATTTAAGTGATCATTATAAGGTACCTCACCTACAAGGATGTTCGTGTTGGTTAAAGATCGTAACAAATCATATACAATTAAGTTAAATTCAGACGGATTTTTGTCATTTGTTCCAGTTAAAAGTAAAATATAATCATTTTTTGTTAAGCTCGCCATTTGAGCTTTCTCGCAATCTAATACATGACATGACGCTGCCCCTGGTTTATAATAACATGTTACTACATATTTAGCACCCAATAACTCCTGCAATATTTTGCGCACTCGACGACCCTGGTTATCTGCAATAACTATAACTTTTGATTTCCTATTTTCTTTGCTGGTATCTTTATTTTTCGAATTCGTTTGATCACTGGGCAATAGGGTACAGATCTTCGGTGGTTGTTTTTGAATATCACCTGCCTTGGCTGATGGTGTTTCGGTCAATTGTTTTGGTTTCTCTTTGTAATTATTAATGTGTGTTATGTTCTCTGAAGTTCCACATGAAACAGCTTCTTTCTCGAACAAACGTTGCTTTTGTAGTCTGCCGCTTCCCAATGGAGTGGACATGTGTGGCCCAGTGGTTTTGAGACTTGTGTTAATGTTATCTATACCTACTGACTTGTATATTTTATAATTTTGTTTTGTTCTGCAATTTTATTTTGTAGTTGTCTATTTATGATGCTTAAGTTTTCTATTTCTTTGTGTGCTATGTCTAATTCTAGTTGGTTTCTATTATTTTTTTCATTCAATTCAGCTACCGTTGAGTTAATAGAAATGTCAGGTTGGCTATAGGACGTTTTCTCACAGCAATTGATTACTGATAAGTCAGGTAGCGATGACCGTTTGTTTCGCTTTCGTAATGTGACATATTCATAGACACTGTCAGTGTAAGCGTCTTCTGGCAAATGCTCGAATGAGTTTTGCGTTGGAACGTTGATTTGGTATTCCGAGTCTTCACCTGAGTTTGCCATGTTTTAATGTTTGACTTTTATGATTTTGGAGTTTGATAAAGCGCCCTCTAGAGTTGAAATATTTTTAGGCTGGTTGGTTTTTCTCTCTGAAGTATTGTTACAATTAAAGAAGTTTTGGAGATAAAAAATTCCTTATAAAAATCATGCACATGCTGAGGATCGAACTCGGGCACTCTGAGTGCACGGGTCGAAACGAGGCGTGTTAGCTATCAGTGCCAACAGTTCGTTAATGATAACCGATGAAAATCACAATCTTACTGCAGATCAAAAGAGAGTTGTTGTCCGTTAGTTTTTATTATAGCCAACTACCGCCAAAAACACTTTCACTTGTTAATATTTGCCACTTTATTTGAAATGTTATTGTTTAATTAAATTACGATTTATTTTGTTAAACTTCACTTTGTTTATAGGTATTCTTGCTGTTTATTTATTTATTTTTAATTGTTTATAGTCATTTGTTAGCACTGATTTTCACTTTTTATGAACCTTTATTTTGAAGTAACTTTTTTCTATTTCTTGTAGATAACACTTTCACTTATGTATTACGTTACTATCAACTTTAATTTAGAATTTTTATAATAGAAAACTATGTAGAAATAATTTTAAAATTTTTATTTATGCGGAGCTCAATGTTTACTTGGCGACAGCGCCATCTATAACAAAACAATCTTTCTGAAATGCATTTTAATTTTTAACCACATTAAATTTCAAACCATCTCTTTTTACCCGACTGCGCAAGGCAATGGATTATGTGTGTTTATTTTTTAGTTTGACAGTGACCCTATATATTAATGCGTCATTAAGTTTAAAAATATGTTTCTGAAACTCGCGGTAAGTCTAATTTATAGATTGTTACATACAGCCTCCTGACTACTTCTTTCTGGCGTTATACCGATTTCTAATTCATTAGGATTTACTGGGTCCGCTATCTAATCCTAAAGGATTGGTGAAGACTGATTGGAGAAAACCATTTTTTTTCTTGGGTTGTACATGTCCTTCCGCTTAGGGATACCGAGCCTCCCAGGTCTTTCGAGCTCTCCCTTCCTCCTAGAGACCCTTGGCGGCATAATGACTAAAAACCTAAGTGCTTAGTACAAGTTGTTTGGTCACATTCGAACGTGTTAACGTTTACAAGCCGACCAAATTGAAAAACAGTTTTCATATTGGGAACTTATCACGCGTGTTACATTTCTAAATTACCCGGGTTACTCACTTCAAAACGTGAGCAAGTAAGCCACATAATTTTGATATGTAACACGCGTCTTATAAATTCGCAACAAGAGAGTTCTTCTCTATTTGATCGGTTTGTTTACGTCGACATGAACGAACGTGAACAAAATCTCGTACTAAGCACTCTGAATGACTTAAAAAATAAGACAAATATTGCCGATTTTAATAAACGCAAAGATATTTAGGTAATTTGAGTCGGTTAATGGGCTGTTTCGTTATCGGCTAATCACAAAAGTAATAAAATAAAACACTAAATAACTGGCGCAAATGTGTGAAGATATTTTAATTGCCAGCGAGCAACAATGCATGTAATGTTTAATTAGGAAAGAAAGAGTTCCTATGACCTTTGTTTATGCTCTGTTAACGTAGTGCATCAATCAAACGTCACTAAGACGGCGAGGGCGACGACCTTCGCCTTGGAGGTGTATTACATGTGTTGTTGTGTGTAATATGCACGTTATGGTATGTATAATATATAAAGATAGATAGATAATATCGAAAGTGTGTCTGTTTGTCCTTCTTTCACGTAGAAAGTTACGAGCGGATTGACATGATATTTTTTTCTGGGGATAGGTTAAGATCTGGAGCGAGCGTGACATAGGCTACTTTTTATCTAAGAAAAACATTTTATTCCCACGAGAAATAATAATCAATGGGAGATCCTCTGGACCACGCGGGCGAAGCTGCGGTTAACAGCTGGTAATATATAAAGATAAAAAATAAAATAAATAAATAAATATAAAGGGACAAATCACACAGATTGAGCTAGCCCCAAAGTAAGTTCTAAACTTGTGTTATGGGATATTTTATAACAAATACATATACCTATATTACTATAGATAAACATCCAAAACCCGAGGCCAATCAGAAAAAATCGTTTTTCATCATGACCCGATCGGGATTCGAACCCGGGACCTCCTGGGTGGCGGTCAGGCGTGGTAACCATTACACCACGGAGGTCGTCAAAGAAAAATATAGAAAGATATATTTAAAGAGATCATAGCAGAACTACTACATCACTCCATCAGGATAATTCAATTTTTTTATCTTCAATCGATTTTAACAATACTGAAGTCCAAAGCGGATTGAAGGAAAAAAGAAGTTTATTTCGGAAAAAGGTGAGTAGCTTAATGTGCTATTATACTTATGTTTTTTTTACACTACGCCATCTAGTTCCATACTAAGCAAAGCTATTATTTTTTTTGTAAATAAATACTTATTATACATAGAGAACCACCAGAGCAAAGACAAATAGACAGGTTCATGCACACAACTGTTTGCCTTGCGCAGGATTCGAACCCGCGGCCGCCCCTTGGGACAAAGTGGCCATTTTTAGCCACTCGACCACCGGCCCTGTCTTTGAAACGAGAAACTTTTTCGTGTGTGTGTAAATTAAAAATATACTAATAGAGAAATCAAATTAATTTATAAATTGTTGTTGGAGTTGTTAACGCTTCTTCCGTTTTCCATTTCCTTGTTTTTGTTTCAAGTAGTAAACAAAATTGAAGACGTAAACATTGATCTTCGATAACATGATATTTTTATGAGAAAGGCAGTTTGTTTTTTCTATTATGTATTGTCAGGGGCTGACCCCTGACAATACATAATATAAAACGGGATAAAAAGTAGCTATGTTGGGCTGACCCAACATAGCTACTTTTTATCCCGTGAAAGTATCATTCCACATATTTTTTCTACTATAGATGGCGCTGTATGGGATGCTATCGGCCAACAGATGGCGCCACAAGTCGCGCTATGGATTGTTTTCGTTTTGTTGTCAAACTAGATCTATGTCATAAAATTAACCGCAAGCAAAGCCGCGGGGAACAGTTCTAAATATATTAATTGAAATAGGCCTTTATCAAGCGTTTTTGAATCCTTTTTATAAATTCCAACTCCATTCAATTCAGACGGCAGATTTGTATCAAGAAGAATTCCTGATAAGAAACTTAGTAAGTACTTATTATTTATATTATTATTTAGAGACCATGGCTTCAGGAGACAGTCAAACGGCCTCCTTACTCCTCTTCCAGTACTCCCGGTCTACTGCCTTTTAAATACGTTTGCAAAACAATCATCGTTAGAAAATGAAAAATCCTTACTAATATCATAAATATGAAAGTTTGTGAGGATGTATGTATGGATGTTTGTTAATTCTTCACGCAAAAACTGCTCGATATTTTTTTTTAAAATTTGGTACAGGGATAGTTTATAATCTGGTTTAACAGATAGGATAGTTTTATCTCGGATGTCAGTCCGGGAATTCCTAATTATTCGACAATAGTACGGAACCCTGTGTATGCGAGACCGACTCGCACTTGACTTGATCCCGTTTTGTAATTCCGTTACCATTGTCATTGAAAATATTGAACACGTCACATGTGTTGTGGTGCTTGTGTCATGTTCTGACGACAGTTGTGATTTGATCATTTTACATAAAAAGTGTAGTCTAGGAGCTCATGTTTAAATATTTTTTTTATACCGCTAAAGATTGAAGTTAGCCTAAGGACAATAGAAATCAATTTTCACTTCTTATGCTCTGAAATTGCTTCTTTGTGCAGGATATAGGCTGCACAAAATCTATTTTTGTAATTTTTTTATAAACGTATCTACTCATAAATGTATCTACTTATATTAAGGCAAAGAAAATGATCCATACAGCCAAATACAATAAAAAGTTCAGAGATAGAATTTGTTATTTTATAATATTTACTTTAATTTATTTGCCTTATGTGTTTTTTAAGACAAAAGATATTAAAATTTAAATTAAAGTACCTACGGTAGGTTATTTAATTAATTTAAAAAATTTATTATTACAAAATTTATTAAATAGTAGGCTGTATATGTTTGCTGCCCGAGCCCGAGCCTAATTTCAATGTCGTAAGATAAAAAAAAAAAGCGGCGGGAAACAGGTCTTGTTTTTTCGTGCGTTTATTAATTTATTTCTTCGCAATCGAAGTGAAAAGCAGAGTTTATAACTCGTCCACAAAACCATTTTTATCCGAGACTTCGGCTCGTGCTGATAGTAATGTCGAGGTTCGTTTTGTGCACTTGTTGTAAAATCTTCAATTTATTGTGTTAAAAACACTCAGTTTTGGACGATACCGGAATATTTTTTGTATAAAAATCTAATCCGAACTTCTGATTTTGGACACTTAAAACAGCCAGTTGCAGAGACATTAACTCTCAAAGCATCTCTTTTTTCTTCGTCACTTTGAGAATGAAAGCAATAGTTTAATGTATCATCGTATGATATAAGTAATGCCTAATAAGTTTAAGTATTGTTAAAATGATGATACTTATTTTAAGTTAAATATTGCGTCATACTAAACGTTTATGATTTAATAATATTTATTAATTTTTAATTTTGACCTTAATTTTAAAAGAACTAGAATTTATTTTGCATGATGTGATTAAATCGTAGCCCTTTTGGAATAAATAAATTCAGTGTTTCGTAATACACTTAATAAGTAAATTAATATCCTGTTGTAAACTATATCTCCTGAGCTATAAAAAGTGCGAGCATACTAAACATCAAGTTCCCTAAACTTATACACCTTGAACCGGTTATTTCTCTATTTACGCACGGAGGCAGCCTTTGAGTCAAGTTCATGTAAGCTTTATGCTTTTTGATATGAATCTAAAAGTTAAATTAAAACGGATTTTTTTGAAGTAGGAATCGTAACAAATATCTTGTTTTGGTTTCCTATGCTTGAAGTTTCTTAATTTCTATTTATTTCTGTTCTTTAATCCCTAGAAAATTAATTGTCAATGATATTACCTCCACACACCAAAACATCTTGTGCACCTACTAAGGCGACTCTACGAAGAGGGAACAGCATCAGTGCGAACAGATGACATCCTGTCTAGCAATTTCCACCCCAGTGCTGGAGTCCGCCAAGGGTGCATTGTATCGCCACTATTATTTAATGTTTACACCGAGCTCATAATGCGAATCGCTTTGGAGGACTGGACGGATGGAGTTACAGTTGGCGGATATAAAATTGTAAATCTACGCTACGCAGATGATACAACACTTTTTGCGACTAGTGCACGCCATATGGAAGATCTGCTTTATAGGATGGAGCGTGTCAGCCTCGAATTCGGATTAAGGATTAATCGCAGCAAAACCAAGATGATGATTGTAGACCGCATTAACAATAACTCGCCAGAAGTCACTGAAGTCGCGAACTGTGAAGTGGTCCAATCCTACATATACCTTGGAACCTTAATTTCGAACAATGGCGGATGTATGGACGAAATAAAAAGGCGCATGGCGATTACTAGGACAGCAATGGACAAAATGAAGAAAATATGGAGGAACAGAAATATCACGAAAGCCACTAAGACCAGGCTCGTGCGAACACTCATTTTACCCATATTTCTGTATGCTGCAGAGACGTGGACTTTGCGAGAGGTGGAAAAAAAGAAGATAGATGCTCTGGAAATGTGGTGCTGGAGACGAATGCTTGGAGTATCATGGACGGAATTTCGTACAAACGTAGTAGAACTCGGTATCAAGCAGCGTCTATCTGCCACAGTACAGTCTCGCATCCTCACTTTCTTTGGACACGTGTCAAGAAGGAACAGCACGTCCATAGAACGCCTCATCGTCCAGGGCAAGGTGGAAGGCACTAGACCGCGCGGAAGGTCACCCATGCGATGGACCGACCAAGTGAAATCTGCCGTGGGCGGTCCCGTGCATGAGTGCACCCGCATGACCTCTAATAGAGAGAAATGGCGAGATGTCGTGAGGCGCATTACATCTGCCCCAGGCCAAATCTCTACATGACGATCACGACCGTTCTGTCAAGAGCGTTACGACTAAGAAGAATTACCTCCATAGTATATAACTATTGATAAAGAAATTCTCTAGTAAATCCCTTCACGCAATATTTAGAAATATTTACTGTACGTATCGTTGTGTCAACATGTATTGGATGTTAAATTTAGATCACAATCATATTATGAACGAGTGAACTGCTTTCCCCTCGGCTTCGCTCGCGTTTAATTTTATGACATAGATCTCGTTTGACAGCAAAACAACCCATAGTGCGACTTGTGGCGCCATCTGTTGGCCGATAGCCCATCCCATACAGCGCCCTCTATAGTAGAAAAAATATTTTCCCATTGGAATGACATACTTTCACGGAATAAAAAGTAGCCTTTGTTGGACTCTGTACCCCTGACAATATATATACATACATATATACAATTTTTTATGATGATCGGCTGATTAGCCAAGCTGTGAAGGAATACTTAACAAACAAATAAACAAATAAACTCACTTTCTCATTTATATATAAATATATTTTTTTTCATGGGAATACACTACTTCTATTAGAAATAAAAAGTAAGTAAAGTACCTACCACGCTATTACAATGTATGCTTTGCTAAGTGGCTAAAGTCTCTAATTATTATTATTACCATTATCAAATTATTATTACTAATGAACCTTTGTCTAAATTAATAAAAACTTATTTATATTGATAACCAAATAAATAAACGATAGGCTCGAGGAAAATAAGACTTACGTTGTTCGATATAAATTTTATTTGAGTTCACGCCAGGTCGTTTAACTTTTAAGTATTTTACAACTTTGAAGTTATAAAGGATTTTCACCTAAATCAAGTTTCCTTCACATTTTAGACTTATCATCAAATTGTGTAATCCTATTAATAAAAGTTAGGAGAGTTTATTGACTTTATTATATTTTAATTTGTTTTGATTTAAACTTGTCTAACAAACATTTGGTACAATTTTTAAAGTTATTTTTAGTTGTTAGCAACAAATCAAGAGAGGTAGGGCACAGCGCATAATCCGCACAAATCGGAGCAGCCCGTCTGGGGAAGGACCTCCACCTTACAGAAGATCGTAGCCAAATAGCATTGGTCTCGGCCATGTTGTGTTCCTACGGTGAGTAAGGTCTCCAGAGCTCCACTTGGGTGGGTTGGGAGGGTTGGCAACGCGTGATACCCCCGGGTATTGCTAGCGTCTATTCGCTACGGTGATGCTTACCATCAGGCGGGATGCTTACCGTATGCTTGTTTGCCAACTTTGTGGTATAATATAATAAAAAATAAAAACATTAAAATATAACTGAGAAAATGATCGAAATGTAACTTCAGGATATATTCTGCTGATTTTGATATTCAAATTGCTATAAATCTATACATTATTATAAATATATAACTGAGAACAAAGATTTTTATACTAGACTAATAATATCGTTATGAAACTTTGTAATTGCACAAATGGATACTATTGGTAAATAAAAATTCAAGCTAATCCTTACATGCATTTATCATTAACGAGATAAAAAGTTTTCTACGTGTACAGTCAAGAGTGGGGCAATCCACGTAACAAGAACCGATTCTATTTCGCATCAACGACACTCGCTGTCTCACTCGTACGAAATTGGAAATGAACAGGACTGCGGAATTGCCCCCCAGGTCGACCTTTACACATGTGACTGTACACTGTAAGTGTAAAGCTCAACTGCTCCTCACTGTACGTAAACTTGTGGTGGTGTAATCGGGATTGCGCTGGTAAAACTGCTGTGGTTCACCTAGTTGACTATAAAGATGTAATACCTTGTGTGGTTTTAGGGGGCAATTTCTGGATCAATACTGAACCAATTTTTGAAATAACCCTCCTTCTATCGCAGTCGGGTAAAAATATTCTACTAATACAAAACCACGTTATTTGTAAGTGTCATTAACCCGAAAAAGCCCACGCGGGCGAAGCTGCAGGCAACAGCAAGCAGAGTATAAAATTAGAAAACCAAAATAATTTACCTAATTAGGCTCGTTTTATCCTTTAATTTAATCAAACAGAGAGGAAAAGTATGTGAAGTTATTGAAGCGTGATAACAAAGGATCAACGGACCCGCTTCGTTTCCCGCTATCGAAAATTAATTAAGTTTCTTTTAATTTACAAAAGTTTCCGTACACGCTTCTCTGATATGGAAAATGTTAAGGCCGTATCTTTCTTTCGAAAGTAAACATTTTTCCTATTATAGGTATTCATGTATTTTGTAACATGTGTATCCTGATACGAAGGTTATGGAAGCGAAGATTGTTTTCATTTATTTATATGATTTATTATTCCAATATCTTTTAGCACGTTTCTACACTATTTGCGAAGTTGAACGAGGTTAGACGAATACGTACAGTGTGGAGAGGGCACTCAGTCATTTCGTTCCTTTGGTTTTCTGTCGTTTTGGTCGATTTCCGTCCGGGGTGTAGTTTAGAGCTGGGGTTATTTTTGTTTTGTTATTGATTACGATTTCGATTATTTAAAAGACTTTGTTTATTTCATAGTTTACTTTAGTTAGGTACTAATACTAAATATAAAGTGGAAACTATTTTTATTTTTCGCGCCTACCCATGTTGTGTTGTGTGTGTCAACTGACCTTACTAATTATCGTGTAATAATACGAACTTATAAATTATAATTTCTTTTAAGAAAACGTACCATTTTTTGTGGAGTGATAGAGCAATTATTACGAAATGGGCTAGCTTGACTAGGGAAGTACCACCCTCTCACAGAATATCGACGTAAAGCAGCAATGCGTTTCGTTCGGTGAGTGAGAGATCCGGAAGCCCAACTCCTTCCCCATCCCCTCTTTTCCCCTCCTTTTCCTTCCCAATCTCCGTCCTTTCCTCCAACCTCCTAGGTGGACAACGCATTGGTAGCGCCCCTGGTGTTACTGATGTCCATAGGCGGCGGTGACCGCTTTCCATCAGGTGGCCCGCTTGCTTGTTTGTCTACTGAATGACATTAAAAAAAAACAAATGACATACAATATGACATTACTCTCATTTGCAAGCAAGTAAAGCATAGCGAGGCGATTACGGACCTGCACTGTGCGTGAATAAGACGCACTTTCCCGATTTGACCTTCCTATGATTCACTTCTAATTAAGCTGGTGACAGGAAATAAAGATTTATTTAATTTATTTATTCACTAATGAAAATGGAAAAGGGGTTTTCAGTTAAACTCACAAATGTTATGTAAAAACCAATGATGTAGTAGATCTATCAACAATAGACTGTACAAATTATTTGTACAAACGTTTTGATAGAAATATAGTATATCTATGCTAATTGTATGACATAAAAATAAATGAACAACGTAAACGGTCGTTGTGGAATAATGTTTTTGTTCAATCCATTGTATGACAATTAGTGTAATCATTACATAGTATAAAATTTAGACTGTCTGTCCGTCCCCAGGTATGCTTAGATCTTTAGAACTACGCAACGGATTTTAATGGCGTTTCTTTTAATAGATATAGTGATTCAAGAGGAAGATAATATATATATAAAAGACGCGAAAATTCTCACGGGAAAGCGGGATTCACGCAAACGAAGTTGCGCGGATTTCGCTAGTTATCCAACTAATATTATAAAGGCGAAAGTTATGTGTATGTTCGTTACTTCACGCTCAAATGGCTGGGCCAATATTTATGATATTTAGTATGTAGGTAGCTGATACCTTGGATTAACACATAGGGTACTAATTATTATTATCGATACTAATATTATAAAGAGGAACGATTTGATTGTTTGTTGGTTTGTTTGTTTGTTTGCATTGAATAGGCTCCTGGACCGATTTCAAAAATTATTTCACTAGTAGAAAGCTACATTATCAGGGAGTGACATAGGCTATAGCTTTTCCCGAAATTCAATGTGGTTCCTACGGGAACGGGTCCGGAACGTCACGCGGACGAAGTCGCGGGCAAAAAAGTTAGTTATTTGTAATTAAATACAGGCAAACAAGGTTGCGCGGGTTTCACTAGGAAGTAAATAAATTTAAAAAAAATTTACACAACGCCGTCCGGCTGGTCCCAAAGTAAGCTTGGCTTAAAACCTGCGTCTGTTATGAGTACCAGACAATGGATTTATTAAACAAAATAAATAAATAAATATATAGGGACAAATCACACAGATTGAGCTAGCCCCAAAGTAAGTTCGAAACTTGTGTTATGGGATACTAACTCAACGATACTATATTTTACAACAAATACATATATAGATAACCATCCTAGACCGTGGCCAATCAGAGAAAGTTCGTTTTTCATCATGACCCGACCGAGAATCGAGCCCGGGACCTCCTGGGTGGCGGTCCGGCGTGGTAACCATTACGCCACGGAGGTCGTCGTCGTTATTGTAAATATATTCTTATAATTGATAGAAAACAAACAGTCTTGAGAACAAACACAAGTGCCATCACATAAAATAATGCTTGTTTGGGAATACTTGTGGGGAAATAGCTGGAATCATTAATTAGGCACAGACACCAAACACAAGTCTACCTACTGCTAGGTACTTAATATATTGCACATATATACATTTATATATGTTAGTATATACACTGTTCACTTTTAGTTTTATTTTTTACACCTTAAAATGTATTTATGTATACCAGTATTTTGATACGCCTTTTTTATTATTAATTTTTGCTATTATTTTTAAAATTGCAGTTTTTTTAAAATAATGTTTCAATGTTTATTTTTAAAAAAAACATAATTGTTACTCTTATCATTACCATTTTAAAAGAGCAAGTGCTAAGTTTCTTGCCATTTCTTCTTAGCACAAATCTGCCGTCTGAATTGGTTGTAGGAAAAAAATGTGACGATTCGAAAGTGCTAGTAATATGCCTATTTGAATAAAATGATTTGATTTGAATCGAACCCGCGCCTTCTGATGCTAAAAAGATTACTACCAACGCAACGCATCCCCGGGCTGTTAATTAAGAGTGGTGTTGCAGGTCTTTCCGGATTATACGATCCTAAGTAACTACGGTAACATTAAAAATCCTTGGGAAGTCCTCGCTCCATTTATACGAGGACTTCTGTTTAGTTATGTATCAAAACGTAAAGTTTAATGGTCTAGAATTGAATAGATCAGGTGGGACACTTATCTCTGTTCATAAATTAAGCTTGCCCTGAATCAACGAACCGACTGTGATGAGTTTTGACTGCCGATAAAGTCAATGACATAAATATCTATATATGTTTAACTAGCTTTTCCCCGCGGCTTCGCAAGCGCGGCTTAATTTTATGACATAGATCTCGTTTGACAACAAAACAACCCATAGCGCGACTTGAGGCGCCATCTGTTGGCCGATACAGCGCCCTAAAAAAAAACCGCTCGCAAAATTATTTTCCCATTGGAACGACATACTTTCACGGGATAAAAAGTAGCCTATGTTGGGCTCTGTACCCCTAACAATACATTGGACATATTTGCCAAAAATGGATAGGGAACAATTTAAGAAAAGTAATAGAAGCAATTTTTTTTTGTCTGTCTGTTTGTACGTGCACATCGTAGTTACTGAACGGATTTTAATGTTATTTACACAGGAAGACTCTCTTTAAAGCTCTCTTTACTTGGAGCAAAATGTAGACTTTATTTCATAAATCGAATTTCAGGAAAAAAAGTCTTCATATTTAACTATGTGGAAAAATGGTCCGACGCCGACGTAATGACCACTAAGGTGGCAAACATGCATCCGCCTGATGGTAAGCATCACCGTAGCCTATAGACGCTTGCAATACCGGCAGTATGAATCACGCGTTGCGAACCCAAGTTTTTATTAGTAAAAGGATCTGGCAACACTGCCAAAGTAACACTTAATTAATTGTATCTCCTCAAATTAAAATTATAATTATTGTTTAAAGTATACCTATTAAGTTCAAAAGTGATAAAGTGAATTCTTTTGAGGTTATCTTATCGAAGAAAACTCTCATTCCTCAACATCTAAGCGAAAGAAAATACAGATTCCATCTCGGTGAGCCTCGTATATACCTACTTTTTTTCCAAAAATCCGTTGATACATTATAAAACTAGAGAGATTTTTGTAAACACCAATTTTACACCAGCTGATTGGATCACTGAGAAAGCTACTGTCAAAACGTATATCTAAATTGCCAACCTGACGGAAGCATAACGTACGAAAACGTCACCTCGTTATTGGCAACCACAAATAACAAACAGCCGAACAACTTCGCGAAAGTGTGAGGCCCCACTGCGTTATTGGCAACCACAAGGATTGTGGAAATTTTTTTCATTACCAGAGGGTCAGTGTCATCATCATTTTTAAAACAAACACGTTCCTTTGTACGCAAAATTTGCAACACTGTCCCAGAATCACAATACTAACTACATTACAACTACAAGTGGCGCCATCTACAAATTTTTTCCGGAGCTTTATATTATATTTCAAGGAAAATTATGTTTAGTACTGGTTGGGAATTTCATTGATTATAATGGCGTCCAGGTCGAGCTCGCAGAGTGGTCGGAAAGTAGCAACGAACACAATAACTTGTTATAAATGCAAAAAACCTGCGAATGTTAAAGATACATTAATATGTCAAGGGTGTAATAACAGATACGAATACGACTGCATCGGCTACTCCGAAAAGCTGTTTCAAGTAAAAGGAAACGAATCCAAAAAAAAATGGAGATGTCATGTTTGCCTAAAGGAACAAAAATCACAAAATAGTGGCCAATTAAATGTTAGAACTAGGCGACAAAAACAATCCTCTCCACTAAAAGGGTATTTGACAGAGGAAATAAATATAGTAATGGCACAGTCTACTCCACAAAGTGCCAGCGGATCACAGATCATAGACTCACATATTCTCACCGAACAAGACATTTCTACGGATCTTATTATTACACCGAATAAAACATCAAGGAGTTTGGATGGAATAATAACAGATAATACAACTTTGACGATGCATGAATTAAAAGCAACAATAAGAGAGGTGTGCCTCAGGGTAGCATACTGGGCCCAATTCTCTTTTTACTCTTTATCAATGACATAACTGAATTAACCAGCCACAAATTTACTTTGTTTGCAGATGATATCTCGATAGTTGTAACATCCGACATAAAATATAATTCAATACGTGACCACGAATTGAACATTAATAACACAATCAATAATGTAATTAAATGGATAAGTGATAATGACTTAAAAATTAACCTAGATAAATCAAATTACATACAATTTAATAAATCCAAGCACACAAAATACAATTTTAAACTAAATATTCCTAAATTAAAAGAAGTTAACCAGACTAAGTTTCTGGGTGTCATAATTGATCAGGATTTAAATTGGGTACCACACATGGACAGCGTTTGTAGCAGGATTAACCGATTCGTATATGCACTACGAAATATAAAAAACGTGACGAATATTGACACAGCCATCCTGTCGTATCGAGCATATATCGAGTCTATTTTGCGTTATGGGCTAATAATATGGGGTAATTGCACAGACCAAAATAGGGCATTTGTTGCTCAAAAAAAATGCATCAGGGCCATCTGCAAAATTTCACCACGCGAGTCCTGCAGGCCGCATTTTCGGGAGCTTGGTCTGCTTCCTTTACCATCGCTTTACATATTCGAAATTGCCAGTTTCGTGCATATTAATAAAAGTCTATTTGTGAAAGCTTGCGACATTGTTCCAAGATTAAGAAGAGAGCCATATAAATTAATAATAAATGATGTTCCTAGAGGTGACAAATATGCTAAAAGTTGCTTAACGATGTGTGTTCGCATATATAATAGGGTACCGAATGAACTCAAATCACTTAATGTATACTTGTTCAAGAAGAACTTACTCAAATGGCTTAATGAAAAGAATTTCTATAGCATTAAAGAATTGTTAGATCAATATAAAATTAATTGGACACAAAATAATACATAAGTTAAATGTGTAAGAATGTTTTAATATTTTAATGTTTAATTTAATGTAATATTATTATATAATTTATTTTAATGATTGAATTTAAATTGTTTCATCTATTAGACATTAATGTTTGCATGCTATTTTATGTAGCGGATTAAGGATACTTTGTAATATTTTATAAGACCATCTGTTCACCTTAATTTGAGCAAATAAAGATATATTCTATTCTATTCTATTCTATTCTATTCTATTAATTTTTCTTGGTTGGACCTATATTGACAGGACTGTCACTTGCAGATGTTATTAGTTAGTTTTTGTTTTAGTTTTGAACTAGCAATCTGATATAGTTTGTGTCAAACTTGGCCAATAGGTTTTTTGGGCCAATTATTTTAAGATGAGGCGTCACCGCAAGGTCCTGTCACTAATTTAGGAGTACCTAACTACTATTAAAATGATATCCAAGAAAGAGTATTGTCCAGCTGACCGATCAACGCTCTATGACCAGCGAATGCAAATACCTCGACGGACCACATAGTAGCCAGAAGTGACCATAGGGCCTGGGAAGTGGATATGATATATTTTACCGAAAATATTTTAAGTGATATAAAACAAATAACTGACAATAATCCATACTATACGTAAGACATTTTTCCCTAAGATCAGATCCAACGAGTACTCTTTACGTTATTAAATTTTATATATTTGGAGGCGTCAATACTCGTATAACGTAACTTTTAATAAAATAACATCACAATATAAGCGGAACAGGAAGCATTCCGTACTGTTTAGTACCATGGTATCATCTAAAAATATTTTTTACGTATAAACCGTACCTATTTCGTGGATGTACTTACTCAACCAGTTAATGTTGCGTTTGATTACTTTGTTTTGGAGAATCATAGTCTAGTTTGACTGGCATCTGTTCCTATATAAGCATCTGAGTGAAGATTACAGCATCAGTCATTAAGTTACCTGTAGTGGCGCATATTCGTCAGACGGGTACCTATCAAAATGTACAAACTGGTATGTTTTATATTTATTTAATTTATTTATCGATTTGTTTTGTTACTTTATACATCTAATACATATTACGGCTACGGTTCATGGCAATTTGTTTTGGTAATTTGATGATTGTGGATATCAATATCGCTCTTTCAGATTCGTAATTTTTTTGGTAAACAAAGATACGCCATCTTTGTTTAATCACTGTGGTTTTCAGTGATTTTTTGTTTAAATTAAATGTTATACACATTAGTATTTTATTACACATTTTGGAATCCATGGTCAACATGGTTGTTTTACAAAAAAATATGAAAAAATAAGTGTATATTTTATGAGGATACATTCACAAACACATACATTAACTCGTATAAAGTATTAAAGATTACTTCAAATCCACATGTAAATAACTTCAAGTCAACAAGTAGTTTCAAAATCATATAAGGATACAAAAATACTAAATTTGCTTGAGATATTTTGATCTATCTATTTTCATTGAAAGAGGGTATTTTGTGGTTTATTTTGGAAAGGTTCATTGCTCGCGGGTGAATATTAGACAATACATGTTTTCTACCGTATTAAAAAAAGGACACAGACCATACAATACCCGAAAATTCAGTTATGAAAAATAATTACTTAATGTGCAGTGAAATAAAATGTTAATTTAAAACGCACAAATATTATTGCAGCCCATAAAATTACCTGTAAACTCAGAAAAGGAATTACAGTACTTAATTTTTTTCACCATAACTGGAAAATTATTGTAATTTGTTAAAAAAGCCCTAAATAAAACATAACCTTTTTTTATTGGAATACTCGGTTTTTTCCAGCGGTTCTGGGCCCTGCTATGGTCTGAAAGGCGCTTAATGGCCCTAATTACCAAATGGGGTTCGTCGACCGACCCTGGGGTTATCTGTTACTTTACAGCAATAATTTTTAAGGGGAAATAAAATCTCGTTTATTCGGGGAAGGCTTCACACAAAATATAATAGGCCAATCGGGATAACAAAAGAATGATCTAAATATTTTCTGAACGTTTTTATGTACGCATAAGATATAAATAAATTCATTATGTTAAATTACGATTTCTAAAGATGATTCAATGAATGATCTTCATAATCTACCATATAACTTTGGAAGGAAAATATAAGGGAGCATAATACATCGTTAGACATAATCAAGTTTATGAGATGAAATTGTTAAGTTTGTTTGTATACATAATGATTGCTTTATAATCTATGCGATGGGAATATAGTAAAAAGAAATGGGCTTATATAAAATATTTTAGTAAGAATTTTAATTTTTAATTAACAATGCCATCTAATTCCAAATTAACCAATTGATACTAAATAGTCGATAAAAATACATAAATTACAACAAATTTTCTTTAATTTAATATTTGAGAGTTTCATACCGAATGAACCTGTGTGCTGTTTGTACTTAAATAAAATTGATATTTTTTTAACAATGATTTCAGGTTTGCTTGTTCGCTCTGGTGGCGCTGTCGGCTGCTGCCCCAAAACCAAGTGCCGTGCTGCTGTCAGCACCAGTAGTGGCACCACTGCCAGTACCACTGGTACACCGTGTGGTATCACCAGCGGTCACCAGTTACTCTAGCTACTCAAGCGGAGTCGTCCACGGATCACCAGTGGTTTCAGTACCATTGGTACATCAACCAGTCATCCACACAGTACCTTTAGCGAGAGTAGTCCACCCAGTGTACCTATAAGAATCTAGTTTATAATATTTTGTTTTGTAGATTTTTTTTATAAAATAATTGATTTCATTACTAAAATGTAATTAAATTCAAAGTGATATACCGATTGTTAGGAAAAGACAGAGGAAATATTTTTTAATTTTGCTGCAAAATGTGAATTTGTTGTGATTTTAAATGAAATACGAATATATATTTTAAACAACAGAAAAGTATATTTACTTAAAATAACTAACTTAAAATTTTGATTTAAGATTTTATCCGAATATACATGAGTACATTACAAAGTTATTAAAAAGCTCGTAAAAAATAGAGAACTCGATATTGACCTCAAAACCAATGCAATCTTTATAATTGTATTATGTACTATTTTAATTGTTAAATGTTTTGTATATTATGATTTACATAAAGAGTATGACGCAATTTTAACTATTATTTACTCACTTCCTAATATACCGTGTCCTAGATACTATATTGTGTAATATTTAGGAATTTTGAATAAGCAATTGATAAAAGCAGTGATAGCTCAGTAAATTAAGAACCAGTTTTTTAACCGACTGGTTCCTGGTTCAAATCCTGTATACAACAAGTCCAGGAAATTATATTTTCGATAGACTTGTTGTTTAACTTAGGAAGGGTAAGGTTGGATTGCGGATGTCTGATACAAAAATCAGTATCTTTGCCAAATAATGCGGACTCCATTACACTCTAAAAGTGGACAAAAGTGGAGTAAAGTGAAGTTCACAAAGTTAGAAGACAAAGTAGAATGAAAAGCCCGTCCACACTCTCGTGTTCGTTAAACTTTGCGTTTTTTTTGCATACGGCCCGCCTGATGGTAAGCATCACCATAGCCTATAGACGCTTGCACACTACACTCACGCGTTGCCAACCCTCCCAAGTGGAGCTCTGGAGACCTTACCGTAGGAACACAGCATGGCCGAGACCAATGCTATTTGGCTACAATCTTCTGTAAGGTGGAGGTACTTCCCCAGTCGGGCTGCTCCGATTTGAGCGGATTATCCGCTGTGCTGTGCCCTAGCTCTCTTTAAAAAAACTTGACTTCGTTAAAAAAAAATGGCAACAAAAATTAGATTGTGGCTTTTAATTTACATTATAAAAGTTATTTATGACTGAAATCAATATTTCGAAATATGGGACTACACTCTCTCATATCCTATGTAAATATCACTTACAATTTTCATCATTTCGCTAGTTGTACTGCAAACACAGGACTCATAATGTGAGATGGGTGCAGGGACGCCCCTACCTCTCTTAAAAGTCATGTAAGCCGGAATTATTCATTTACTCATCAAATTCAAGAGTTAGTGATCGTCAACTGGGGCCCGATTCTACTAAACAAATGCACCAATGGACTCTCAATGGTGTCTCAATAGAATAGAAACTGACACCAGAGACTATAACTTTCGTATTTACTGAATCCCTTTGTGCTCAATGGAGTTGTAAGCGATTTAAATATTTTAATTACAAACGTACAAAAAAATCTGCATAAACAAAGTGGAAAGCAGCAAGAATTTGATTATTTTTGGCTGAATATGACTTTCACGAAAACACGATTGGAAAGAAAAAACGATTTTGGATTTTGGTGTATTAATTACACAAATCAAAACGCCGACTGTCGCTCAACCATTTTTCGTTTACATTTATAAAACACTAGATAATATAAAAGATAGCAAAGTAATCAAAATGTATCTAGATAACGGATAATAACATGAACGTAGGTATAAATTAGCGACATTAAGATTCGTTCACAGGCACGAATTAAACACATTTCCTGTATAAAATAGCCGGATTTTATGGAACTATGGATATTTGTGTAACCGGTTTAATAACCCTTACATAGAATACTTATTAGATATTTATGATCGCTTATTAACTCCTTCATTGGCCAAATTAATATTGCAATTAAAAAATTAGGAAGGCCAAACGTGTCTATTTTATTGTAACCGGCAGACGATAAGTGTAAAATGCACTTGCTTTTAGCATGCAAAATGGTAGTTAATATTGCTTACTTAAAAGCTGATCTATGGATCCTCATGCAATTTTCAATGTCCAATTATTTACTTTACCGCAATGCACAATGATGACATCCCATGGATTTGTTTGACAATCAGCTGATCACCTAATCAGAAGTGAAGTGAATGGCCGTTTATCAATGTGTTCAAGGTAACCACGGAAATAATACTTATTCCTGCTGAAATATCTTTTAGAATTAATGCCTAACAACATAAGGTTTAAAATAGGTGTTGACGCTTATCAACAACAGTGCTTACTGAACGCGGACAAAGCATGCGGCGTTGCCCGCAGCCCTGTAGGTTTCTTTTCCAAACCGACTTGCATAGCCAACGCCCTGCTGCATATTTGCCAACGTCACAAAGGTATCTGGAATACGCCTACAAAACTAGTATATAAGCTAAAGTCAATGGGATATATTTAACAGTCACTCTCAAAGTACAAATCAACACAGACCACAATGTTCAAGCTGGTGGTGTTGTCAGTCGTCGTGGCCCTTGCCGCCGCCAACCCCAGTGCCCTGGCCCCTTATGGTCTCGGCTTAGGCTTAGGAGCTCCCTTCCTCGGAGCTGCATTAGCAGCACCATATGGAGCATACGGCGCCCATATTGCCGCTCCGCTCGCCGGACATCTCGCCGCTCCTATTGTCCATGCGCCTGCGATCGGAGCCTACAACTACAGAGGACCACTTTCGCTTGGACCCGGTCAGCCTGCTAACATCGTGGCTGCCGATGGCAGGCCACTCGACACCATCAGTGTGAACTTAGACCGCGCTGCTCACTTGACCGCAAGAGCTGTAGATCATGGTCATGGACTTCATTTGTTGAGAAAGCGTTCAGCTCCATTGTTGGCCCCTGCTGCTTGGTCTCACGCCGCCCGTTTAGATCTCCCCGTTGCCCGATTTGCAGCCCCTCTGGCGGCTCCTCTGGCAGCACCTCTTGCACCTCTAGGAGTGGGTCATTTAGGTTTGGGTTACGGCGGTGCGCTGGGCCATGTTGGAGTTTTGGGAGGTCATGGACTCGTAGGTCATGGTTATTGGTAAAATAGTTTGTCAACTTTTTTAGTGTATAAAATACTCAACAATGTACGTACCTACCTATAGTTTATAAAGAGAGTTACCTGTATTTTTATGTTTTAATTCAATCCCGGTCTGCTGGTACATTATTTTGTATCGTTAATTCTACATGTGATAACATGACTGTGTGTAAATCCAGTTAAATCCTCTTGTCTCTCCTCTAAATGTAAAGAAAGGAGTAAGACAATGAATTAGGTCAAAAAGCTTTTCAATATAATAACTTTATGTGCTAACAGAAAAAATATAAAGTTACTTAAATCGTATAAGTGTGTCGAACTCATATAAGGGTTCTGTATTTCTGTGTCACTGAGTTTCATGTACGCCATCCCTTTATCACATTTTATTTTATTTCATATTATTTACTATGTGAGCAAGAAATTTAAAAAAACATTTACGTTATTTTCTCGAACAATTGAACACAACGATTTCATTTTCTTTTGATGTTATACAATTATTTTTATATCAATACAATGTTTGTATTTCTTATTTTATAAATGTCACCATTTCGAGATTGTTTGAGCCAACTCTGTACTGATTACTGAGTTCAATCGACGGGTAAATTTTTCAGTAAGAGATGCTTCAGTTAACCTAACTGAAAAATGTCTTCAAAATACAAAGTAGGTTATGACGGGTCTTCGGACAACCGCCGGCGGGGTCACGGAAGTATCTTAGTTCCCGTGGCCCCGCCCATCTAGGCGGATGAGGTGGTAGTGAGTGAGAGTTTTAATCGGTATACCCTAAGTGGCATTAGAGGGGCCCGACATACCCCCGCCGCATACAGTAACGCATTTCTCTCACTATAATAAAAAAAAAATGAAAAATAAAAATTCAGTTAACTTTTTTAACAATAAAATAGTATAATATACAGTTGCGTAGACGGAAAGTAATGGCACAACCACGTTGATTGGGCTATTGATTTGTCCATGAATATTATATATGTGTTTTGCAAAGATTAAATTATTCCACATGTCAAATTAAAAAAATCAACCAAAATTTAAGTCTTTAATCATGGGATGTCTTTAATCACTCCAATGACGGAATTTTATGATATAGCCATGGAGGAGCATCTACGTGTGACTGACTCTAGCTTTTATGTTAATCACATAGGAAAGAGGTCATATGAATGTGACATTCTTTGACCGGGAAGGAAAAAAAAAAGAAAGATGATGAAAGAAAGAAATTGTTGTAATGCCGTTAGGTATTTAGTGATGTAATAAAGTGCCGACCACACTATAAGCAAAGCAAAGTTACATTATTAGCCACTTTTACAACATCTCTTACAATTCGCGGTGTAAACGGAAGTATGAAATACGTGGAAGCTAAAATTGGTGTCATTTTCGAGAAATAATTATTCCGACCGATATTCGAAACTCTTTGCTTCGAAAAATATGTATTACTGAGTTTCGAACTAATTGTCAAAGTTTAGAAATATTTATATTCTGTCGAAGTAAAGAGTAAAGTGTAAGTAAAGTGAAATTCAGAATAGCACCCGCTAAAATGATCTTAGTTTCACAAGATTTTTTTTTGCAGAGTAAGTAACTATCATCAAAGAAAAGATTGTGACCATAAAAAGCAATGCTTTCGTTATCATCTAGGACCAGTGGCCCTAGAGATCCGTTTTGCCCTTAATACTGTCTCTATGTTATGTGTTTCGGACATGTTCGCGATTATGTTCGGTGCTTATAGGTTGGTACGAGCTTTATCTAATAATGGTCGACTTATACTGACTTGATATCTTTTTATCAAACCACCATTACATAAAAATGTATCGAAACATTGAATATTGTGAAATGGTGAACTACGTGGAAAAAACGTAAATGTTTGTGGTTTTATTGACTTTCTGTAATGAAATGTAAAAAAATCATGGTGTTGGCGTTAGAAACAAAAGAGTCACACACGGTCATTTTTATCTAGCATAATTATTATCTTGAAGACTTGTTTTGTATGAAACCATGGAAAATCAATTGCAAACTGCAACCCTACACAACGTAATCTTTCGTATATGCGGAAGTACGGAATCGCAGCTTTTTTGTGTATCAAGCAGCTATAAAATAGACCCTTAAAATGTAATAAAACAAAGTAATAAAAAAATAAACACTCATTTATGTTTAATTGCAAATTTTTATATATTATTTATACCAGTTTTTCTAAGTACAGAGTTTACCAATGGGCCAGGGGAGCTGTGTAGGCAATGGGGGAGATATGGGGCAGAGTGGCGATGGGTGCGGAGTATACAGTGGGGGCGTAAAGTGGAGCATGGGCCAGTGGGATACGGGCGATGGGGGCCGCTAATAGGGGAGCAACGGAGCGCTTCTTCAACAGATGCACGCCCAGACCTTCATAAGCTTTTGCGGTGAGGTGAGCAGAGCGGTCCAAGTTAACATCCAATGTGTCCAAAGGTCTTCCGTCAGCGCCGAGGATATTAGCGGGTTGACCAGGAGCCAGCGAGAGAGGGCCACGGTAGTTGAAAGGCGCGATCAGCGGCGCCGAGTAAGCCAGAGGGAATCCAGCGAGCACGCTTGCAGACGCAGCGGCTAAAAGGCAGGACAACACCACCAGCTTCATCATTTTGTGGTCTGTGTTGTTTTCTGTACTGAAAAATACTGATGCACTTGTCATGTTGCACTCGTCTTTTATACTAGCATTATGAGACTAAGATAGGCGTCGCCGGAAGGTTCGGACGACCCTGACAGGACAACTTTTGCACGAGAAATATTACTTGAGCTATATTCATTGTTCTTTGTGAGTTAAACAAGAGTATTTACAGATGTTTACCTATTTAGATTCAATTATTGTTTCATGTCAATATCAGATAATTCATGCTCAGTTGCATATTGCGATATGTCACCAAATGACACCCCTTGGCTTTTCTATTTAAATCAACGAGGGAACATTTGGGTCGTAAAATGTTGGATATTACAGCAACATAATCAGATTGTGTCATTTATATTCGACTACTTATTTTATATTCATGTCAGTTTTAGGTCATATTATGTTTTTATTTTTATCTCGGCGATGCTAATGTTGTTCTAGAGACATTATTTAGTACAAAAGAGGCTAACGTAATGTACGTTAACCTCTTTACGCTTTTTATAAGGACAGTTAATTTTTATTTATGGACAGAAAGATGCCGTCGCGAAAATGTTGAAGAGTTTCAGTTTTTGGGCGAATGGTAATAATGGCTAAGGAAGCCCATTAATTAGCAGGCCCTTTATTCAAATCCTGGTGTGGCTGGTGGAGTGAAGGCATACATCTTGAATAACTCTCACGTCCAAGAAATTATATTTAAAAGACATGACATTATGACCCAAGCTAAAAATAAAAATAGTCTGGCGAAGTAGAGAACATTTATTTTTTACTAATTAGTAGCAAAAAAATCTTTTCACAAGTATTGTTTCTAAATTACAATATTATTTATCTTATTTGACTATTGTAACGTTTACGATATTTCTAAAATATTTACTTAACAGTCGTTTTTCTAAAAATAAATATCTTTAAGATTTAGTAGAGAGAACTTCTAATGAATTCGAAAACCGTTAGGATCATGGATGTTATTCAGTTTTGCCGTCTATCGAGCACTGTTTCCAACCTAAATAATTATCTAAAACCTGAAATACATGTTTTACCTAGTTTATCCACCTACCTACAATGTATTTCTTTAGTTTTATCTGTTTTTGTGAGAGAAAAATAAAGACAAAAAGAAAGAAAAATTGACGGCGCAAACTAGGTTAATAAATTCTCTAACTATTCATAATATGTTACTAATCGATGATTATTAATATTTCAATTATAGAGTCACTAAGTATTTCAATTGCTAATAAAACAGGTCCGTCTCCTAATAAGGTCGTTGTTGTATTAGAATAATTTATACAAAAATATTCTGTCATTTATTGCAATCATATAATTTCGCATTGTTTATTGAAAGGCCTATGTGGATTTTTTTACATGAATAAATAATTAGAGAAACCAGCGCAAATTCGTTTCTTATCGGATGCCTACGTCATATAAAGAATACATCCTCCAAGATTCAGATCTTCACGATGAGCGGTTTAGACAAATTGTATTATTAGACACAGTGTAATGACATAACGGTCTGTCAACACTCACTTATTGCCATAGATTACGAATTTCTGTGTACGAATAAAAATGAGACTATAATCATTTTTATTTTGTTAACTTCCTCAAAATAGAGACTTTAAATAGATAGAAGGATTAGACACTAAAATATTTAAAACCCATTCTCTTAATATTTATTACGCATACGCAAAGCGTCATCAATCAAAAAATCTGGAAAGTTCGTACGAAATCGAACTCAACGAGATCGAGTAATTAATATGGATATTATTCTTTAAAAGTTAAACTATAATGTTTTTCAGATAGCATGGATACGGTGACATTTGGGATTTGAAGGGAATTTACAGGGAATTTAAAATAAATGTATCAATAATGCAAATACTACTTTTTTGTAGTCGCTTATTCTTCACACTTTTTCTATTTCTTTTTGTACTTCGCGGTTTTTTGTTTCGAATAAAACATGCGTGAAATGAAATACGTGAAAATAACTCAAACCCATGCTATCTGAAAAACATTGTATACTTACTGACAATTCTCTACTAAAACTATATCTAACTACTAAAAACTCTAAATAATATAATAAACTTTCTCAAGAACAAAGCTGCTGACAATCAATTAATCGTAATATCACTCGTTCGATTCGTACTTGATATTTATGATGGAAGTGACGATTGGAGTGCAATAAGTGCATTTTAATGTCATGCAGGAGTAATAAATAATAAAACCGCTACCTACTTAAATTAAGGAATAAAACTTTTTAAAAAATATTTTTAAGAGCCGGTTTCGTGATTTTCTAAACTGACGCAAATATTAGACAGCCCGGTGGCTCTGTTCCTTCCAAACAAATTAGCTAGCGAATAATTCGCACATTTATGATCCCTAGCAACACTTAGGGTCACGCCCCCTTACGTTAATGAGCTTAGGCCTGTATTCAAAATCTGTCATACATAAATCATGTCCTTTTCAACCCAAATTCGGACTAGCAATTCCAATATTATTTTAAAGGAAGAGAGCATGTGTCCATTTGTTTAAAATTTCTCAGACTGACGTAATATGTAATATTGTATCTAAGGGTTTAAATTACAACGTTGTTGGCAACAACTAAGAGCCATTTGTTTCTTTTATGAAATGCAAAGTGGTCAAGACAGTGATGGACCTGTCTGTGCCTCTGGTCGGCCTCGTTGATTGTAAATATCAGCTTCCTGGACGACTTGCACCGGTTCGCAAAACGAGATCGCCCTTAGCTTTAACCATTATTCTATAAATACGGTTCTTTACAGTGAAAGAGCATCAGTCGTTTCTGAGAACAACATTCAACCATGTTCAAACTAGTGATTTGCGCTTTGTTCGTCGTGGCGGCCGCGGAGCCCGAACCAAGCAGTTTCATCGGACTACCTGGTTACATCAGCCCTTACTCTACATACGTGGCTCCAGTAACGACGACCATCACCAAGCAGGCCAGCAGTGTCTTGCACCCGTCGCCTTACTTCATTCCCGCTCCAGTGGCTTTCCCTCACTTCATCAAGAAGCGATCTGCAGTTTTGCCTCTGGGATACTACCCCCCAACGACCTACCTTGCGTCCGCACCGTTTGCCACAACATACTCTGCGCCCTTGATTCCCCACGCTCCCATTCTGTCTGCACCTGCCCTGCCATACATCGGAGCACCGCATTTGATTAAGAAGAGGTCAGCTCCCCTGCTGCCAATTTCTACATACATTGCTCCAACAACATATTCTTATGCTGCAACTTCACCTCTGCTGGCATCTCCCTACGCAGCAAGCGCGCCCTTCTACGCATCTGCTCCTCTGATCTCATCGCCGTACACTCATTTCATCAAGAAGTAAAACTCCACGGCCCTACCTATTCTAATTTTAGAACCGACTTCTGTGTACTCTCCTGATCAGCGAGTTCCTATAGAAATTTCTCACGTGTGTCAAGAAATAATATACATTCACAATTTTGTAAAAAAAAAAACAACTATTCAAATAGTTATTGACTATGTAAATATCAGCATTGAATAAATCACGTTTCACACAATTTTATTTCTTTTCCTTATTAAATTTTAGACTTTATTTTTCCTTTTAGTTTCATTTAAATTTTATGTTTTGGGAGTTTTGTAAGTACAATATGTACAACCACAAGTTTGTATATTGCGATATATGGTCCTTTTATGCTATATATAAATTTTAATACGGAAACAGCATAATACTTTGTAAATATCATAAAAAGATTGTAATCAGATAAATTATAACATGTAACAAAATGTTGTGGCAAAAAAGCCAATATGCAGTGATTTTAACTTTAATTTTATACATGACTAAGATTTGTGTCGAACTGAATATTCCAAAACATACACTGTGAACCAATTTCATACACGGTCTCACACTTATCAGAAAGCAGGCTTCTCATTTTGTTTCTGACGTATAATATTAGGTAATGAATGTTTCATCACAAAAATCAGGTTAAGGGGACTTGGCGTTAGCCTATTTACTCACTCGGGAAAAAGGATTTTGATATTACCTATGATATTACACAACATACACTTATGTCAACTTAGTTTAATTCTAAAAGATATTAACGTCATTTAAAATGTTAAAAGTTATTGAGATCTTGAAATTCACACAAATACATATAAGTATTATTTTTAAAATCTATAAGTGATGATAGACGATAAAATTAAAAATATTTGTGATAATTACATTAAAATTAATTGCACGTTTTTCACATTTCAAGAATATTTTTCTCTAACCCCGAACTGGTTAGATGTTATGGAATCAATGTCACCGCCAACGATGTGGCTGTCCCCAGTCGAGTCGTCAGCTTTTTGCTGTAATTGCACGTTTTGTATCACTACACTTTCTGCTTCTTTCTCCTTGTATAGTTTAATGTCATCAGCCACTTTAATTTCTTCATTTTCGTCGCAAGTTTCAGGTTGTCCAATCAAGACTGGGTGCTCTAGCGCCCTCGCCAGCGGGAGATTGTGGAAAAAACTTAAAGCGATCGGCGTCAATAAAGTGTTTGTTGTCAGTACCGGAGTAAGTATTGCCTCTTTATGTGCTTCTGCCTTCGGGTGACTTGCATATATCGTGGTTAGTGGAGTGTAAACCAAAGGCGCTGATATGAACCCCGGTGTATGTTTGATGTCGATACGTGATTGATGCGACACCGCGCTCGGTGCTGCGAATATTAACGGAAGGTTGCAATGCACGTTACTCAAAACACTTGTAATTAAAAATAAACGAATCATTTTGAAGGTTTGCATGGTACAGTTCGAAGGTACGAAGGGCAGTATAGTTTTATAGTCGAATAACGGTAGTTGATGCGCTCGCGACCGTCGACGCAGCGAGTTCAAGTTCTTGGTCGGCGAGGCAGGTCGTTGCGTCACCGGGGCATTGGCCGGATTGAGATGCATGCATTAACGTCATACGTAAACACATTGATTGATGACTTCGGTTTGTTTCCCAATGTGAGATGAACGATTTAGATTAGTAGAATTGCCTGTTATTACGAAACTGTTTATTAAAGCATGTTCATACTGGCGATTGTACTGCGTCGGCGTCGACGCTGCGTCAAGTGCAATCAATGATGTACAAAACAAAATAGCGATCGACGTCTCAAACAATTGATATGAATTTTGAGATGCTTCGGCGCGTGTGATGAACAGCGCTTGTCGCTCATCTACGCTTGACGAACGCCAGGGTGAAGAGATACGAAGGGCGCTTATAATGATTTTGGTGTATATGGGCAAATTAGTTGCCAGTAGGTTAGAAAAATAGGTATTATATTAAGTACGTATTTTTGCGGTTGTAATAAGAACTGACCTTGTACTTCAAATATAGTTCTTTACGCGTAATGAGTCGACTAAACTTATTTTTAAACACTAATAAAAACTACAAATTCTTTTTTATTATCAGTTCTACCACCAATCACACTCATAATAGCATGTCGAATCTATTATTAGTTTTTCATTCCTGTCACTTTACTTCATCAACGTATAAGAAGGTGGTATTTCATGCTCCAAATATCAGTTGTTTTCTTCAAGTTAGTTACTAACAAGTGACATAAAGATGTTCCGTGTAGCGTTGTTGCTCTGTTTCTTTGCTCTCTGCAACAGTCATGCTGTAATTCCATTAGTAGTGCCTGCAGTGCACTCGGTTCATACACCACTTCTGTCACCATATTCTTTGCATCATGGACATGGATATGGTCTTCTCGGTCACGGATTTGTGGCTAAACCTATTGGCCATCACCTTTATAAGAGATCTCCGCATTTGGTAGCTCCGTTTGGACATGTTGGCCACGTTGGGCATTTGACCCACGTAGCTCCCATAGTGGCACCTCTGGCTGTATCCCACCAATCTCGTGTGGATATTAAGACGTCACCTGCAGTGGTGGAAACAGTATTACCGGTAATAAAACCTGTGGTAGCTCCAGTGTTACATGCTCCACTTCTACATAAACCTATAATAGCTGGACCATTGGCTGGTTATGGGCACGTCCCATCTGTTTACTCGCATTTTGGACATTACTAGTGATGAAGTAACTATGTGAATATGTTAATGATTTAAAATGATATTAATTTCAAAAGGATTAAGATTCGATTCATTGTGACGTGATGGTATTTTTTTTCTTCAAAATAGTGCATGGTTAAACATAATAAAGATTTTAAAATTGAAAGCTTTTACCTTTTATCTAACCCACAATCATAAAAATATTCATATCATACCAATTTTCTAATTAATAGTCAATGAGGAGGCCGATGGCGTCGTTACGCATTTAAAAAAATTATAGAACACAAAAGTTAAGCAATGACAACCCCAGTCAGTATGTGATTGGATTCAATAATCAGTGGGGATTGACACTATGCGGGTAACACGAAATGAAGAAGTACTCTATCTATTAGAGATAATTATTTCATTAAGTATTTTGACAAACATTTTTTTTTTATTTCTAGCTATTTTGTAATGATATACATTACAAATCAATATTTATTGTAAACCTCTCATAAGCGTATTAACAAATATGTAGAATATATTAAAGTAGGTACCTAGTTTATATGCCACATTAAAAAAAATATTGTCTTATCTTTCATTGATTACCATTAGAAATATGTGTTACATTCATATTTAAAATTTTCTTCTATATAAAATGTATCACTTTCGCTAATAATGTAGGATAAGTACAAAGATTTTATATTTTATATTGTATATAGTCTCTGTGATGTAGGGTGAAATAATATGAGCATAATGTTTTTTACAATAAAATATTTATTTCGGCAGTGTACTTAATTATTTTCTATCATTGATCAGACTGAACGTAATCTATACAAATTCCATTATTTACCAAGGGTGAACACTGAGGGCCCTGGGAACCACAGAGGAGTAGGCAAGGGGGCTTACTACACCAGGAGCGGCGTAAGTGGAAACAAGGGGTGAGTGCAGACCAGAGTACGCAGACACCACCGGGGCAGAGTAAGCCGATACCACAGGTGCGGAATACGCGGACACTACAGGTGAAACTAGGGAGCTGTAGGCAACAGGTGCTACGGCGGCGAGCGATCGTTTGCGGAGATGATGGAGGGACAGCGCCTTAGCCTGGAAGTGAGCAGCGCGGGCAGCGACGACCTCAGGAGTATCCAGGGGCACACCGTGGACGGCATCGAGGACGACGGCAGGCGAGTGAGGAGCTTGAGACAGAGCGACGTGTGGCACAACGGCGGGCGCTACAGGAGCGACGACAGATGCACCATACAAGGGGGCACTGTACGCAGACACGACGGGAGCGGAGTATACAGCGGGGACCACAGCAGGGGCTCCATGCACCACGTTGGAACTGTATTGAGATACAGAACTGACGGCGGGCAATCCAGAGTAGGCAGAGTATGCCACTGGCGCCACTAAGCTAGGCTTGGCCGCTGCCAAAGCCACTACGGAGAACAACACCACCAGCTTGTACATTGTGGTCTGTGTTGAGCTTGTCTGATCGATGAGTTCGGATCGACTGATGTTCAGCTCAAAGAATTAGATGCTTTTATAGCAGCTTATCTAATTTAAATGTTCACTGACAAAAAATGCCACATAATCACCTTCAAACTACTATCTACACGCCTTGATATTCAAACTATGATTGTTAGTACAGTACATAATTTTTTTTCGATACGGAAGCTGCCGCCATATATTAGTTGTGTTGTGACGTAGGCATAAGCATAAAATTCAAGGTGTGCATTATCTTCATTGGAATCTTCTTTATTTCTGGACGTATCTTTGAGAAAATGAGTAATTGTTGGCATTGTGAAAAAAATAACATTAAAACAAATAGGTATCATACTTACTGTTATTATTGAAATAATAAAACAACTGTTAAATTGTCTTCGCACACACACGTAGTATAAGAAATTTTCCATGGTAAACTTGTGGTTTCCAGTCTCATGAGAACTTTAATAAATACGTTAAATATACCTTTCAACTATCTAAACTGCTGTTTTCATGTATAATTAGGGAGTAACAGCCAGTTACCGAAACGCATTTTTAAAGTTTATTACACATTAAATTATTGCTGTCAAACTAAAGAAGAACAAAAGAGAATATGGTTGTTTAGGAACTGGCTGTAACTGGACCTTTAAAAATTTATTTATTTAATATTTAAGAGTTTGTTACTATTTCACGTTAAAACGGCTGGAAAGATTTAGTTGAATTTGGTACACTGGTATTTAATTAGCGTTTAAAAAGAATGTACGAAATTAATTTGACAAACATCATAATTATTTGAGCACTGGTGTTATTCCTGGCCAGTGGTGTCTGTTGGTGGTGTTAACTCATTAATTAATTAATTATTTACATTAAGCAGAGTACTTTAAGTAGTCCGATAGCTTGTAAATCATTGGTTAATAATGATAATGAGAGCACAGGGAGATTAGTATCTTCTATATGAAAAAAGGCTATAGTTGAGAAAAAAAGGGCTATAGTTTCTTTGTATCTATAGTTTCTTGCGGCACTTCTTCTCAACAGGCCATTCCCGTCTGAAGTGCTAGTAGGATAAAAAAAATTGACGTGTAAAAGTATTTCTTGTAAATCTACTTGCAAAATAAATTATTTGATTTTATTTTTATTTTATACTAAAAGTGTAGCTTCTTAAGGATTAAAAGCGGTTTTGTCACTGTTATTTTTCAGGAGAATAAAATGATGTACGAAAGTGATAAAATTCTTTAGGAGAATATAATATATGTAAGAATGGAATTTGGACATGTCAATGGTCATGTCATGCATGTAACGCCAAATAATTTTAAATAATTAAAATACCTTTAATAAAAGTTATAAAAAAGAGGCAGGCTGTGAGGGCAGTACCCAGTGCAGTACCGGATAAAAAATTAAACATAATGGTCATGCGCGAGGCCTAAAGAATTGTGAAGTTTGGTAAAAAGCAAAAGTTTTAGTAGCGAAGGACGCCATCGCGTTGCCAAGCAATATATCAAAAAAATACCTATCGACCAATCCCGAGCCACCATCTTCGTCCCTTCAAAGCTGCCTCACCAATCGTCGCCTTCGTCGTCCCGTCCGTTGTGACAGTGGCTGTTGCTCAGAGAGAAAAATAAGACGTTGCTGTTGTTTATGTTGTTTATTATTATTTATAGTAAATTTTTTTTATTGTTTATTTTATAAGGTAAACTTTTTATTACATAAGTTTTTAAGTTTAAAAGAAGTGTAAAATGTGAATACAAACTTGGTAAGTACGCATGAATCCGAGTGATGTCACAGTATCGCAAGTCATTTCATGTTCCATTTGCAATAGAAATTTTAATACCGTAAGAGGTTTAAACATCCATCGAACCCGCATACATTCCCATCACGTTAATCCCGTTACCATTCCTAGCCAAACATGTACACAATCACACACACCATTCCATACACATTTAAGTGCTTTAAAAAAAAACATTCTTCTAGTGAAAAGGATTCCAAGAGGTGCCAGAATTGCTGTCGCTACAAAGCTATCTGAGATCGTGGAGCAGTGCGTAGACACCAATTCATTCGAATCTTGGCAAAGATTGATGACCTTTTCATACTCCACTCTCCACGCTCCCACCACCGACACAAACAGCCACTTATCTTTGACGCAAAAAATAAAAAACAACTGCATTACTGAGCCAGATTTATCATCACAACCTATTAGCAATCCTCAAGTCAAATCAAATGGCAAGTCAAAATTTAACTTATCCAGTAAAATCAACGAAAAAATTGGTGGTGGCGATCTCAGAGGCGCCGCTCGACTCCTTTTCAGCAATGATGTGATATCACCCGATTCCCCCGAAACCCTCGATACCCTTCAATCAAAACATCCCCCGGCTCCGACTATACCTCCTCCACCGGAACCTCTGACAGACACCCAGGCGTGTCTTCAAATTACAAACAAAGATATCGTTTTGGCTATCACTTCCTTTAAACCTGGCTCCGCTGCTGGTTTGGATGGACTTTCACCTCAGCATTTAAAAGACTTGATATCCATCCAAGCTGGTAATGCGAGCCAGATGCTAATATCTTCCCTCACAAAATTAACAAATCTTATGCTACTCGGAAATGTCGATCCTGACATTGCCCCTATCCTTTATGGTGCAAATCTCATCGCACTTACAAAAAAGGATGGGGGAATCAGACCAATTGCAGTTGGTTCCACTTTCCGGCGAATTGTATCAAAATTATGCGTAAAATATATTAGCAACAAATTACGGAACCAATTTGAACCTCACCAACTTGGTTTTTGCACCAAGGGTGGCTGCGAAGCAGCTGTACACGCAGTTCGTACCCTTTCTACCCAAAATTGGAGCGAGGTCATTTTAAAATTAGATGTTAAAAATGCGTTTAATTCAGTAAATAGGGATACCCTGCTGAAAGAAATCAAAAAATCCACACCAGAAATATTTAACTATTTAAACCAATGTTATTATTCACCATCCAAACTACTATACAAAAATCACGCGTTAGAATCTGCCGTCGGGTGTCAGCAGGGAGATCCCCTTGGGCCGGCCATTTTCAGTCTAGCCATTAATCCCATCATAAAAAACCTGGCTTCAAAATTTAATGTCTGGTATCTAGACGACGGAACCCTTGGAGATAATGCAGAAACCGTCGTTTCTGATCTCTCCGGCTTAATCCTTTCTTTTAAATCAATTGGCTTAGACCTAAATTTTAATAAATGTGAAATTTTTATCTCGGAAAATGTAACCTCCACCCGTCGTTCGGAAATTATTTCAAAATTTAATGCAATTGCACCAAACATCAAAATTCTTAGTGAAGAAAACTTTAATCTCTTGGGGTCTCCCGTATTCGAGAGCGCAATAACTCCACATGTGGAAAATTTGACAACACAATTTAATGATTGTTCAAACCGCCTTTTAGAAATAAATTCTCACTGCGCGCTCTTAATCCTAAAATTCTGCCTTTTTGTCCCAAAATTTACTTATCTCATGCGTTGTTGTCCTTTGTGGAAATCGCAAAATTTAACACACAAACTGGACAACATCGTAAAATGTCATCTTGAGAAAATTTTAAATATTCAACTTACTGAACAGTCATGGATTCAGGCATCCCTACCCATCCGCTACGGAGGTATTGGGATCCGTAAAATTTCTAGTGTAGCGCTACCGGCGTTCTTGTCCTCTATCCACAGCACAGCCACGCTTGTAAACAAAATATTGATGCGAATTCCCGCACCATTCGAGGTGGCGTGCTTAGTAGAGGCCAGTGACGCCTGGAAAATGGCCTACCCAACCAAAAACTTACCGGAAAACCCAAATTCACAACGGAGCTGGGATAAGATTTGTTGTGAAGAAATTCAAAATTTGTTACTTTTGAATAACAGCACTGACGCCGACCAAGCACGACTCAGAGCTGTGTCAAGGAAGGAGGCCGGTCACTGGTTGCATGCCTACCCATGTGCCAATGTGGGCACCCTCCTTGACTCCGAGACCCTCCGAGTCGCGATAGGCCTTCGCCTTGGTGCCCAGGTTTGTATTCCACATAGATGTCCTTGTGGCACAATGGTGAACGCTTTGGGACACCACGGGCTTTCTTGTACCAGAAGCGCCGGCCGCCTGTCGCGTTACGCTTCTATCAACGACATAATCTGTCGGTCTCTCGTCACTGTCAACGTGCCTGCTATTCTTGAGCCGAACGGCATCGCACGTAACGATGGTAAGAGGCCAGACGGAATGTCCCTCGTACCGTGGAGTATGGGACGGGCCTTGGTGTGGGACGCGACATGCGTTGACACACTTGCCCCGTCACATCTTCACGGTACGAGTAGGAGTGCGGGAGCGGCGGCGGAGTCCGCCGAGAAACTAAAAGCCACAAAATATCAGCAACTGACTGGTTCCTACGATTTTGTGGCTTTTGGTGTAGAAACATTAGGCCCGTGGGGTACCAGTGCGTTGTCCTTTTTTAGGGACATCGCAAAAAGGCTGCGACAAACCACTGGTGACCCAAAGGCTGGCAGTTACTTTGCTCAACGGATATCTATCGCCGTTCAGCGAGGTAACGCTGCTAGCATTTTGGGCACCCTGCCACAAGGACCATGTCTTTTTAATGCTTAGTTTTAGTTTTTATTGTTAGTTTAGTTTTTAATTTTTATTGTTAGTTTAGTTTTAATTAATTTTATTGAATTTCATATTATTTAATTATGTATTTTACCAATAAATCTTTTATAATTATTTCCTATTAAAATATATCTAATATATGTAAGTAATTTTATTAATAACGAGACTACATTTCCGTTTTCTAGTTTTTTTAAAGGACCGAGAGAAGGCTAAGAAAACTATATTTGACTGAGCTTTTCTCGACTTGGCTCCAGCCCTTTCGTGCCGCTTTTTAATATAATTAATCGTACGAATATAATAAAGGGTCGAACTGGTTTATATATAACAGGTTATGTACTAGTCTAATTCAATATAATCTTGTGCGATTTGTATTGTCGATAATTATTCAATACATGTACTTATGTTCATATAATTAGAACTTCCTGGTATGTACAACCAATAGTATACAAAAAATTACGATCAAGCGTGATCCGGATTCGAACAATGAGGATTCTGTTCAAACCTGGAGATGAGAAACTATTCAATTGCATATTATTATGAAACCATTTTGTTACTTTGCGATCTGTACGAAAAACGGAACTTTTCAAAATATGTTTTTGATTGAGTTTTGGGACATTTAAAAAAAATTTAAACTACATTTAATAAAAAACCAAAATATATTTTTTCATTGTCCAATGCTTCACCTGTTCCCGAGAAAAATAAAGTTAAAGTTCTTCACAGAAGGATACCTACCAAGGTCCGGTATAAAAAGTATCTTAACTAAATATATATAAGTTATAAACTGAATGTTTGCTTTCGAACCAAATCCACGTTCATTCTCTCATATTTTGTCATTATAAAGCCGGGTCCACAGTGCGTGTTTTTCTCTACAAACAAAACAAAAACATGTCAACATTCAACAAAATCGTCTATACAAAATTTTTGTGTACAAACGGCAACATACTTAATGATACACATTTTCTCCTGTCATATATGCAGGAATGAGACTCGCATTGGACGTTGACAGTTATGAATCCTAGCCAGTACAGGCTAAGTAATTTAACTTAATTTCGTCGGGTTTTCGAATCGGGAAAATTCGGTTAAACCTCGGCCAAACCAACGCGTTTAGCTCGTGTCCGCGGTGGCGATCAGCAATACGCCAACTGATTGGCCGCGGCGCGGCGTCCAATCAGAGTATGTATCAATTATATTTTACGACCTCCGTGGCGTAATGGTTACCACGCCGGACTACCACCCAGGAGGTCCCGGGTTCGAATCCCGGTCGGGTCATGGTGAAAAACGAACTTTTTCTGATTGGCCTCGGGTCTTGGATGTTTACCTATCTATAAATGTATTTGTTATAAAATATAGTAAGTATCGTTGAGTTAGTATTCCATAACACAAGTTTCGAACTTACTTTGGGGTTAGCTCAATCTGTGTGATTTGTCCCTATATATTTATTTATTTATATATCAGATATTTTCTTTGTTACCGTTTTATCGACTATCATAACATATTCTAAATAAAAACAATCATTTATCATTATTATTTTATTTACATTATTTTTATTTTATTTGCAACATTGTGTTGAATTATTTTACAATATTTTAAGTCAATACGCCCCATTCGGTAAAGCAGCCAATCTGCTAATTTGTCTTCGAATAATTCAACAACGTGGAACTCGCTGCCAGCTCACGTGTTTCCATCCTCTATTTCCCGGGTTTTTCAAACGGAGGATGAAAAATCTTTTACATAGCGCTCGTTTCTCCGCCTGTATAATATTTTCCGACCATCCTTATCCGACTTGAAAGTCTTTTCGTCTACAAATATGACTATATTATTGATCCAGTCATCTCAGATCCAGCTATTCTGTCGTCCTTGTGCGCTTGGGTGAGTAATATTTTTCGGGCCGGTATGTGTCGCTGCAGGCCCCCTTCATTTAAGCGACGACGCACTGTCTGCATTGAAATCTGTAACAAGCATTATGACTCAGTAGGTATAATCTCAATTGAAAAAAGAAACTACAAGATACACAAAGATGTCATAAGGGGTGCAGTGAGTGGCTAGCGAACATGGCAGCATCTTCAGCCTCCGTTGTAACACATCCTCGTGCTTCACGAGGACGGTCGCGTAGGGCTCCGCCTTCCTCATGCCGTCGTAGCCACGTGTATACCGACCGTCTCTAAAAACATTGTGCTGTTAAAAACCAGAACCAGGTGTGTAATCATCTAAACATATACTTACTTAGACGAACACGGAAACACACTAGAAGTAAAATTTGATAAACTTACGTGCACATTTAGTTCCCGGGATATTTCGGAAACTCTCATTCCCATTTCTTTAAGAATAACAATGCGTATTCTTTCAGCAAGCGTGAGACGTGCGGGCATTTTTTTGAGCAATATTTTTTATTAAATTTGTATTAAATTATGCTCCGGTGTCAGTTAGACAGGAAAAATGACAGAATATAGATTTTTGACTTTTTACGAGAAAATATACTTTTTCTGTTTTTTGTCTGAGATAACCATGAAGAATTTATTTAAATAAGAGTTCGAATAAAAGTCAAGATTGTATCGAACCATAGTTATATGGTTCTGTTTGAGTTTTCTTGTTGAGTGCATATAATTTTCTAGTGGAGAGTTTAAAGTCAGACGACAGTTAAAGATATACGAACTGTTTATTAAATTAAGTATAGGTAGTGGAAAACTTTTTATAGTGAAGAATTTTTAGAAACCAATAATCTTGTTATAGCCATTAAATACTTAAATAACAAAAAATCGTTAATGGTGTCCTTGCTAATTTGAATCTAGTAAACATGGTTTTTAAAATTTATTGTTGAACCCTAAAAAGGCTAAATAGAATAAATTGTTGCTTCGGCAATTCATGAATTTTTGAGGGTTTTCTGAAATGACACCCTCTTGTCAAAGTGGCGCCAACTAGGGGCGTTTTCATGAAAACCCTCATCCCTATTATACGACCGAATTAAGAATCATCGGAGCAGCCCGTCTGGGGAAGGACCTCCACCTTACAGAAGATCGTAGCCAAATAGCATTGGTCTCGGCCATGTTGTGTTCCTACGGTGAGTAAGGTCTCCAGAGCTCCACTTGGGGGGGTTGGGAGGGTTGGCAACGCGTGAGTGATACCCCCGGTATTGCTTACGTCTATAGGCTACGGTGACGGCTTGCCATCAGGCCGACCGTATGCTTGTTTGCCACCTGTGTGGTTTAAAAAAAAAAAAAAAAAAAAAAAAAAAAAAAAAAAAAAAAAAAAAAAAAAATCATTACTTTGAATAACTTGAAACTACATTGAAATTGACAGAAATATCTCTATCCCTTTCGAACAGTAATATTTTCTCTCAGTTGCGTCTTCAATGGATACACAGCTGTGTCCGCGTTTGTACATCAACAATGTTTTTGTTTTCCAAGCCCGATGGAAAACACGTAGGTACACAAAATATCCCCGCGCGGGTCGAGAAGCAGGGCTGCTATATTACAGGCAAGCTGTTATATTATTTACTCATGTGCTTATATCATCCGCCATTTTTGTCGTAATTTTGACAATTCTCTCGCCTCGCTACACAATACACAAGCTATATAGTATGGCATAGCTATATAGCTATGGACAGCGTGTGTAGAGAAACATGTTTCAAAAACCGGGCAAGTACGTGTCGGGCCACGCACAATGTAGGGTTCCATATTGGCTACGCATTTCTTGCTTGCAGATGAGTACAATTCCATATTCTATGACATTTGTACGTTTTCGTCTTCAAAATTTTATCCTCGATGTTTTTAAGAAACTTATCTAACGATACACCACAAGATGGAGTCGGTGCGCAAAAAATTTTTTATTACCACTTTACCTGTAGAGGAGGCACCCCAAAAAATAAAATTTTCAACATTTTTTCTGCCACTTTGATAGCATTGTTAATATGAGTATACATACCAAATTACAGATTTCTAGCATCAAGCGTCTAGGCGCTAGACCGCGGACGGACAGACGGACAGACGGACAGACGGACAGACGGACAGACGGACAGACGGACAGACGGACAGACGGACAGACGGACATGGCGAAACTATAAGGGTTCCTTGTAGTTTACTACGGAACTCAAAAACCAAGTTTTGTGTATGTGTTTTTATTGAATGTTTTCAAAAAACTTTCGCTGAGGACCCGGGGGTCCCTATAACAAACATGGTATTAAGCCGGGGCTTAATACCATGTTTGTTATACTTATTCAAACTTATCTGAATCTTTGCTAGTTCATTAACATCTGTTATTACCTCGGTGCAGAAATCGAAGCCGCGACATATTAGTGCCTCTAAGCAACCTAAACACCTGATCAGCAAAATAATTTATAGCACAATTTGTTGAACTCAATGCTGTCATTATTATGATTAAGAATTGTAACAACTTCAGTCTAGTGGAAATTCAATTACTAACATAATTATTACTAATATAATTATAATGAAATAAGAAAATCCCTGGTGATTTTCTGCAAATATGTATAAATTTAATTAAAAAATATGTAACAAATTATTAATTAAGAAAAATGATTATGTTTGACCATGTTTGTGTATCGTCTATCAAAAATATTTTGAGGGCCACTTATTAATAAGTAGGTATTTATTGATAGAATATAATTAATTAACCTACTTACTGTTTTTTTACTATCGTTGTAAATTTTGTTAGTTAATCAATATGCTAGATATTTACAAAGTTTCATAACGATGCTTACATCGCTTACATCGTACATCGTTAGGTTAAAAACCTTTGTTCTTAAGTCCTACATGATATAATAATATTTTGACAATTGTGAATTTTATCTAAGCGAAGAAATACATAGACACCTACACAGTTCATTTAAAATATTTATCGTTTATCTCATAATAATAGGGTATGATGAAATTAAACAATATATCATTATTTATCTTTTTACATTTATTTACAGTGCTTTCTATTCAGTCGTTCGTCAAATCTAAACCGAGAAATAAACTTTCTCATTACCATGGTGGTGCTCACCAGGGGTGCACGCTGTAGGTTTTGGTGATCAGAGGTGTTGATAGAGCGATGGGAGATGAGTACGCGGAAATCAGAGGAGAGGCAGCATAAGTAGAGAAAACAGGTGCAGCGCTGTATGTAGAAACAAAGGGAGCAGCGGCGAGCAGGGGCGCTGAACGTTTGTGGATGAAGTGTTGGCCGGCACGGGCCTTAGCTTCAAAGTGGGCAGCGCGGGCAGCAATCACTTCGGGTGTATCCAAAGGTACAGCAGGGCCGCTCAGAGCCGGCTCAACCCAACCGGGAGCAGGAACAACAGCAGGTTTGAGGAATCCAGGGGCGGCATACGCTGTAGTTTTCAACAATGCGGGTGCAGCAAACGCAGCGGATTTGAAAAAGGTGGGAGCAGCAACAACTGGTGCAGCAATAGCGGCGCTCTTGATCACTGCGGGTGCGCTGTACGCGATGGGTGCCACAGCGGGTGCGCTGTACGCGATGGGTGCAACGGCGGGTGCGTTGTACGCGATGGGTGCCACAGCGGGTGCGCTGTACGCGATGGGTGCAACGGCGGGTGCGCTGTACGCGATGGGTGCGCTGTATGCGGTGCTGATCACAGCAGGAGACGACTTGATGTCAATTCGGGACTGAGAAGACACTGCAGCGGGAGCAGCAATTGCAGCAGGAGCAACGTACGCTGGCTCAGCGATGTAAGTGCGGGCAACTGGTGCTACAGCAGCGGTGGCAACCACAGCCGGAGATGATTTGATATCAATTCGGGATTGGTGAGATACGGCGGCAGGGGCAATGAATGCGGCGGATTTCACAATCGTTGGTGCAGCGTAGACGGGAGCCGCAATAGCAGCGCTCTTGATCACAGCAGGTGCAATAGCGGCAGTGGCGATAGGCGCACTGTACGCCAAAGGTGCAGTAGCGACGACGGCGGGTGATGACTTGATGTCGATCCGGGATTGCGAAGACACGGCAGCAGGAGCTATGGCTGGGGCAGCTACAAATGCGGGCTCAGAGATGACAGTTCTCGCAATAGGTGCTACGGCAGCAGTAGAGATCACATCAGGAGATGACTTGATGTCGATACGAGATTGTTCAGAGAACGCAGCAGGTATTCCAGCGATGGCCGGCGCGGAGTAAGATAGAACACCCGCATTCAAAAGTCCGGAAGGCTTGGCAGAGGCCAGCGCCACCACAGATAACAACACCACCAGCGAATTCATCGTGGTCTGTGTTAGTTCAGATGCGAACGACGACTGAAGGAGATTGACTGATGCTTTCTCCCTATCCGCGAATATATTTATACTGATCTTGATACATACTGAGAAAAGTCAAGTTCAACTAGTCCGGTTTGTCATCGTACGATATAATGAACAACTTCGAAATAACCATATACAAAAAGTGAACAGGACCACGTCATATAATACATAATTTTAATATTATGTATTGTAATGATATTTAATTATATCTATGTATGCTTCCTAAAATTATTTTGTAGTAGCTAAGTTGAGGTTATCTGGGTGATGAAATCGAGTAAATCTTTTTCATCACCGAACTTATTGATATACGATTACCTACATACATAGGTACCTTTTTTTTAGTTACACATTAGTATTGTAATTTACGTTTTAAAAGCTTAATCGCGAGTTTATTGTTGTTTTTCAAATTATTTAAATGTACAATATGTATCACAAACAAGATGAGCGCTTTATTAAAACAATACAAACATAACACTTGTCTGTCTGTCTATTAGGAGCATACCAATCGGGTTTGAAAATACTTTTACTGGTAAAATTAGAATGGCTAAATAACAGATACCTATTAATAAGAGTATTTTTTATTTTTACTTCGAAATTCTCATGGGATCGGGGCAAGCCCACCACACATTTCCTCCAACGTGTCTCCTGTGTAGCCAGGATCAACAACAGCGACCTCAGATAGACAATAAGCTATCATATGAAGCTTAATGACGTCCCGGGGGAGAAACTACAGCTGTCTTGGAACTCACAACGAATTTAATCAGAAAGAAGATAGTCGAAGTAGGAAGTATTGAAAGGACTTATCCTTAACTCATGGGATCGGAAACAATAGTATTGTGCGTAGTATGCAAGTCTGTCAGACCACTGTTAGATAAAATATTTTTAACACAAATGAGTGAATACTATCCATCATGTAAGTAATACTAAAATCTATGTAAATACATAGAGATTTTCTGGGATATATTTTTACCGTTGAAACTGTCAACAAAGGGTGTTTATTTTTGCGACAGCGTGTACTCGATAAAACAAAATGTTAATTGAACGACCTTGGCAGCTTTCATACGAGTATTACTTGGAAGCGGAGCGAAGGCTTGATATCATATAGAGCTGTTTCTTTTGATATACGCCTGAAACTCATAAGGATGATTTGGGAGTGTGATCTTTGGCATGACGAACGCGTAATCATGTTGGATTCTTTACATGTCACTTCGGGCGTAGTTTATTATTTTGATCGAGTAGCAAGCAGAGAGAATTATCAGGCATTTAGAAGGTTTTGCAATACATATTATTGGAATCAAAATAGTAAACAACAGCTCATAGCATTAGGTCCCAATAGTAATGTAACAATAGACCGTGGTGCTCGGCAATCGAGCCTCATTTGATTTGCCATCTCTCTAGGGTATAATGCCTTTTGCTTCAAATTGCTGTTTTTCACGTAGTTGTTAAGGAGGGAGGTCCTTTCAATACTTCCTACTCCAACTATCTTCTTTCTGATTGAATTCGTTGTGAGTTCCAAGACAGCTGTAGTTTTCTTCCCCGGGACGTCAACAAGCTTCATTGCTTATTGTCTATCTGAGGTCGCCGTTGTTGATCCTGGCTAGACAGGAGACACAGTGGTGGGAATGTGTGGTGGGCTTGTCCCAAAAAGGATGATTTCCCCTATACGGCTCGAATCGTATCGGATCGGAGGGATCTGATAACACCGCCAATTATGTAGTTATTTGACACTTTCAAATGCAAATCAGCAAGAGTTATAAAATATGACGTTTAATATATACGACCTATGGACGGTCTCTATCTGAACGAAATAAAGGGTGAGAGATCCGAGACCCATCCAGTTCCCCTCCGTTGATCTATGAAAGTATGTTTGTTTCATTATTGATACATAAATTACTAAGTTTATTGGGGAGCTATATTCAAACAAAATTGGAAGTTATTTTACTGAGGTATATATAATATAATTGTACCAAATTTTAGATTAGAGTTTATTGTACTGTGTGTGTGTGTTATAAATAAAGGTTGTTTTTTGAGAAAAAATTGAAGCAGATTACTGTAAACAAAATCTTATAAAATAGGTATTATCATCTCCAGCTATATTCGTATCAGGCATTACGCATTGGCATACTACATAAGAGGCATGCGGAATCTGATACAAGGCGGCTGGTATCCACCGCCTATGGTAACTTACTTTTTTGTTTTCCAATTGCGATAAAAATAAAACATACGACTCTCACTAATTGAAGAAATTAATATTTAATTGTCATTAATAATTTAATTGATAAGATAACCAATTAATCTTTCTCTCTGCAGTCGGTCCCTCATATCTGAGGATCGTGGTCAGCTTCAGGGTTACATCTGGAGCGGATGATCTGCTTCCACCGGCTTCTGTCCAGCGCATCTCCTACGACCGTGTAGAATTTTGTCGACGACAAGTCTTTCACTTGATCGGTCCATCTTGTTGGTGAGCGACCGCGCGATCTTTTGCCTTCGGTATTCCCAACCACAATCAGCTTCTCCAGACTTTCGTCGCCTCTGCGCATTGTGTGTCCAAAATAGGAGAGGATGCGCTGTCGGCATATTGTGGACAAGCGCGTTCCTACTCGGAGCTGTTTTAGGATCGATGCATTGGTGCGCTTCGCAGTCCAAGGGATTCTCAGCATACGTCTCCAGCACCACATCTCGAATGCATCAATCCTTTGTCTTTCCCGGGCCAGTATAGTCCACGTCTCAACCCCATATAGGAAGATAGGAAATACCAAGGCTCGTATCAATCTGACCTTGGTTTTGATACCTATTCCTCTCCTCCTCCAGATGTTGTTCAAACGAGTCATAGCATCTTTTGCCATCCCGATGCGCCTTTTTATCTCGGGAACACAGCTGCCGTCATTGCAGATTCGGGAGCCCAGGTAAATGTAGTGGTTGACTGTGTCGATGCCAGGAATATTGTTAGTGATGTTTGCTAACTTTCCGACTCGATCCACTATCATTATCTTTGTTTTGGCTCTGTTTACTGCGAGACCAATATTGCCACTTTCTACTTCGAGTCTATGGAACAGCTCGCACATATCTTCCACAGATGTTGCTAGAAGAACGGTGTCGTCGGCATAACGGAGATTTGACAGTCTTTTTCCACCTATAGGAAAACCTTTCTCCCAATTGTCGATGGTCTTCCGAATGATGTATTCTCCATATATGTTAAAAAGTATAGGAGACAGGATGCATCCCTGTCTCACTCCCTTCCCAGTTCGGAACATATTGGAGTATTCAGTGCCTATCCGTATGAAAGATCGGTTTACAGTGTACAGACCTTGGATCAAAGCAACGAGGTGTTCGGGGGTTCCCATTTCAAGGAGTATGTTCCACAGTTTATCCCATTGCACGCAGTCAAAGGCTTTTTTGTAGTCAATAAAACACAGGATCACAGGGCTATTGAACTCCCTGCTCTTCTCTATGATTTGGCGGACGTTAAGTATTTGTTCCCGCGTTCCTTTGCCTTTGACGAAACCTGCTTGCTCTTCGGGGATCTGCCGGCTTAGATAGTGACTAAGACGGCGGTTAATAATATGGAGAAGGATTTTACTCGCATGAGGTATTAATGCTATAGTCCTATAATTTTCACAAGCCTTTGAAGAGCCTTTCTTATGCAAAGGTATAAACACCGAGTCTGTCCAGTCTTTCGGCCATATTCCAGTATTCCAGATAGTATTACATATTTCGGTTATAGCCTTTGTGCCTCGCTGGCCTAAGTTTTTGAGTATTTCGGCTGTAATACCATCACTTCCCGGTGATTTCTTGCATTTAAGAGCTTCGATGGCATGCTCGATTTCGGATGGTAGTATATCAGGCTCCTCAGTAGACCATGTGATATTAGCACCCATTGGCTCTCTTGAGTCATATAACTCCGTGCAGTAATTTTTCCAGCGCTCTAGCACTTGAGCCACATCTGTGAGTAGACGCCCGTCTTTATCATTAATGGCACACGTTTTTGGTTTACGTGTTCCGGTCAACTCCTTTACTTTTTTAAAAAGATACCTGGATTCGTTTTTCAAGGCGTGTTGTTCGAGTTCGAGGCAGATAGCGTTGATATGGTTTTCGTAATATTTCCGACAACGCCGTTGAACTAATAGGTACTTAATATTTCACCAATTAATAGGTACTTAATATTTCATTTTCACTTAAGTTTTATATTTATTTATTTTATACCACAAAGGTGGCAAACAAGCATACGGCCGGCCTGATGGTAAGCCGTCACCGCAGCCTATAGACGCTTGCAATACCGAGGGTATCACTCGCGCGTTGCTAACCCCCCCCCCCCCAAGTGGAGCTCTGGAGACCTTACTCACCGTAGGAACACAACATGGCCGAGGCCAATAAATGCTATTTGGCTACGATCTTCTGTAAGGTGGAGGTCCATCCCCAGACGGGCTGCTCCGATTTGAGGTTACCCGCTGGTCCCTACCTCTCTTAAATTACTTACTATCTCGATAAATAGAAGATCTAACAATAAAATATTTTTTCAATTCAAATCAGTATTTCCTGAGATTAGCGCATGCAACCTAGCAACCTCTTCAGTTTATACATATCTTTTGGAGTGATGATAGAACATTATGAATTTCGGAAAAATATGCATACTCATAATATCTTATTGATCTGTGTTGATTTATTTTGCCTAAATAGAACTAGCATTTCTCTCTTTTACTACATACATAAACAGTTAAATTTTTTCATAAAACGATTAAAAATATTTCATCTATTAAGTTTATTTTAGTAGTTTTTATAAATTACCTTTTGAAGTATTTATAAAAAAAAATATCCTGGCAATATAATTAGTGATACAATTTTATAAATTGCTCTCTGGAACCTGTATTAGTGAAGGTAGATAAGTTAGTGTAGTAGGTAGTGAATAAAACTTGATTTATAAAAGAATCAATCAATATTATGATTCAGGATAAATATAGCGACAATCTGGTCAACGCGTCGGCCAACATAATAAAAAATCGGAGACCTTGTCCTTTCACTACAATTATTATTAGTCCCACGTGACAATATTTCCTACTAAGTTCTTGTCTAACATTGTTGCATGGAGATATACAGCCAGTTGCAGAAACACATTTTAATCTTAATTCTAGATTAAATCTCAGGCTCTTGTTTGTTTGGACTTTGACTTTCAATTACTTTAACGCAAGATCGACTAATTATGCTACAGGGTGGTTCAAAAGGGATACGTACCTACTCTATGGTGTAACGTTTCTTTTACACACTATATAGATGTAAAGTAGTATGTAAAGGTTTATGGTAAACAAAAACATAAATTATTTTTATTGCATTTAATTTTTCAAACAAAACGGTACAACCATCTAACTCAAAAAGGAGCAAGATCTTTGTTCCAATTTGGCTTTCCGATTCACTTATTACTATAACATAAATATATATAAATATATATATTGACTGTTGCACATTCTTTTGCTAGGCGAAGTTGACAGTGCCTAGTGTTGAGGGCAGGATGTTTAGCCCTTCAGTCAGTTGTTCACCAGGCGTGGGCGTAGGGAGAAGCGACGATTGGTGCGTGGGCAGCTACGTAAGGCGCTGGTGCTGCCACCACGGCAGGAGAGGCAATCTGAGGATGTAAGATCAAGGTTAGAGTCTGTGAATCTCGGAAAATAATTATGAAATTATTTTAATAGTGTTCAGACTTTTTAGTTGCGTTAATGCTATATTGTTTTAATAGTCATGGTGAGATTATTCAACGTGCGAAATCCACATGAAATCTATTCTGCGCTTTCGAAGATTAGCATAATAACGAGACAGACAGACAGAAAAAAAAATCTTAGTTGTTTTGTATGCTATTACTGTTCCTTTATCAGTTTCTGTTAAATATTTCCAATGTACTATTCTCTTATTCCTATAAGAAAGTGAAATATATAAATAGAGTCTTTAATTTGGTTCCCTTACTCTGACAGTGTTGGCATAAGATGTGGCTACTGGTAGTGCGGTCTTCACAACACCAGCACTAACTAGGGGAGCATGGCCGTAGCCAGCGTATCCACCATAGCCCCAAGGAGCAGCTAGGGGAGCGGCTAAGGGTGCGCCGTAAAGACCGGGCGCAGCGGCGGCAACGGCCAGGAGGGCGGCGAATACAACCTGAAAATATGAAAGAGATTATTTAAAACATCTTATATAAATTAACTTAAATATTATCCACTTCTGATGGACAATCTCTACGAGAGAATCGCAACGAGTCCAAATCAAAATAGCCGCGATTAAATCGCCGTATGAAGACGCTCTAAGATAATGACAATGAATTAGGTGGCACGTCAATATTATCGTCGCGATTTTCTCGCTCGTGGAGATGGTCTTTATGGACCATCTGAAACTGATTTGTATTTATGTGTGTGTGTGTGTTTGTAATAAAAAATTAACTCAAAAACTATTGTGCCGATTCCAAAAATTCTTTCAACATTAGCCAGCTATATTCACCCTGAGTAATATAGGCTATATTATGTTTAAAAAAAATAGGGATCCTTAGTAAAACCGTGCAAATTACGATTATAATTTAATTCATTTTTAATCTATGTTTTTTCTGATTAGTAAGACATTTTTTATTATTTTATATTATTTTTTCACTTTATTTCCCATAGATAGTGGTAATTAGCTTTATACAGCCTGTAACACAGGATCATTAGAACCTAGCACAGGCACCCTATAAATTGTACCCCTTTTTAATTTTACTATACCTAAATTGTTTAAGTTTATGCAATAAGTAATCTGAATAAAGATTTTTTTATTTTATAAAGCCCGGACAGGGCGCTAGTATATCCTACTAATTTAATAAAGGCGAAAGTTTGTGTGTATGTTTGTTTCTTCTTCACGCTCAAATGGCTGGGCCAATTTTTATGATATTTGGTATGTAGGTAGTTGATACCTTGGATTTACACATAGGATACTCTTTATCCCGAAAAGTACGCGATTCCCGTTGGATTTGGTAAAAAATCTGATATAGATAGCGCTGCTGTGCATAAAATTAAACGCGGGTAACACCGCGGGCAGTATACTTATATGTATAATCAATTTTCTCAGTTTCCACAAACTTTTTTTAAAAATATCACAAAGGTGGCAAACAAGCTTACGGTCCGCCTGATGGTGAGCGGTCACCGTAGCCTATGGACGCTTGCAACAACGGGAGTATCACTCGCGCGTTGCCGACCCTGTAAAAATCTTTTAATGCCCCTTTTGAAGAACCCCATGTTATAATCTAAAGGAAAGACCTCGACGGGGATCTCATTCCACAGCATACACAATATGTCAAAAATGTAGAACTACATCACGCTTTGCAAATTTAATATCTAATTCCAACGTACTAAAAGTTATGCAGGGCAATATATGAAATAATACCACAAATCTTATGAATTGATCATTACTTGAAATAAAGATTTCACAATAGCTTTAAGTGATTTTGTACTCACTACAAACTATGCCTCTAGCTTAGAAGTTAAACAAATGTTTACTTTATTTGTATTAGCGAATGGGACTCAGTGTGTTTTTGTTTTTGTCTAATGCTCTTGGGACGGACATGTCTAGGGCATCAGTGCTATCTTGAGGTCTAAATTTAGACCAGTTCGTTGCTACCCGTATTGAAATATCCCAGGAAATATATACACAACGGACATTATTAGTTGTTCTTTGCTTTGACTAGTCTTATCAGTATAGATAAAAACAAAATAGTTTCACAAACCCAGTCACGACTGCTGTCAAGTGCTGTCTAGATTAAATGTTAAGTTCTAAATCTAATTCAATCGATTGATAAACCGAGAATTTGTTTGGAAACGAGAGTATGTTGTTGTAAACTTATAATATAATAAAGCCTTTATTTCAGACAGTACATAAATCATTTACAATATTTTAGTTTTTAACTTTTAAAACCGTCTGTATGCCACTTAGTGACATAGGCCTTCTCCAACCTTTTCCATTCCTCTCTATCCCTTGCAGTTCTCGTCCATGTGCCTCCTGCTACGGCATTGATATCGGCAACCCACCGTCTAAAGGGTCTACCCCGTTTACTTTTCTAGCCATTAGTGAACAATTTCATTATCACTTGTTGTAAACTTGATGATAATATAATTGGAAAGCTTTTGTGCAAAATGGTCTGTTTAAAAAAATTAAGTAATGATATAAAAAAATCAAAAATACTTCGACTCCATCTGTCTCTTTTGCCTTGTCTTATTCTAGACTGTGCTAGGCTTGAAACCGTAGCCGTTGGGACGGTATTAAATATTTTTCTATATTTATTCACATAAATAATGTTACATTGTATGTAAAACTAGTTTAAGGTAAGCTATATGGTTTTGATGTGAATAACTTTTTGAATGGATATATTTAACCATTTTTACCTTATTTTTAAGAATAGCCGTTGTTGTTTATATCTATTAAAAAAATAGTCATTTAATTTACACATGACATTTACGTATATGATGCTGTTAATGATATCGTACCGCGTCCGTGAGTTGCCTCATTTAAAAATGACTCGAATAAATCGCAGGATTTAAAATTGTTAGTGTTGTAGAAACTATAAACAAAATAAACAAAAGTCACGAAGTGGACTTTATATTTTCATAAATATAATAATCTCGAACAATTTGTATATTTTACTAAAACAATTGTCGTCCGTGGTACAGTCTGGTACCGCAGCAGTTACCACCCTCTCTATTCTTGTTTAAGGCTTTGGCATTTAATATCAGGTTCGACAACTGGTGCAAGTTTGTGCCCGATTTTACGAGACTTGAGTTATAGACAGTGCGACACAGCCATAGATAAACTACTATTATTATTTTTATTTAGCAATAATTTAGCTTTAGTACCTATATTGTGTTATTGCATCTTGTTGACCCTGCCCACTCCATTCAGAAATTCGTTAGCCTAAGGTTGCCTTGAAAAGATTGCTTTTAGCAATAAGATCGCCTTGTTGCACATATACTAGTCTATAAGCTTTCCGTATGTTGTATTATTTAAAGATGCATATTGCAAATAAAGTTTATTCTCTCTCTCTCTACTATAGACGGAGGTGGTAATTTTTCAGTTGTTCAACTATCACAAAGGTTTGATACGGTTTCGTACGTAATTCATTTATAGAATAAATAATTGTAAAATTAAATTTATCAATACACTATAATTACTTCTTGATTTAATTTAAGTAACTCCTCTTACCCGGTCTTAAGTATTATTAATGATAAACTTAAATAAATATGTTTTATTGTTTCTCACATTTGAGGTTAATTGTCAAAACAAGACAACAAACAAACTCAAAACCTTAGAATAATAAGAAAATGATGTAGAAGGAGTGTCTTCATACAAGCGTTACACGTTTGGCGCTCTTTGACTTTGATAACTACGTAGCGGTTCGGCAAGGTTCGTCATTTGGTGCCAGTTAAGGAGTATCAAAACGGGCGATATATTTTGTTATTCTATGGATGCATGTAATTTAAGGAAACAAACGTATATATTGCGGTAACCCAATTCTTCCTGGATGCATCAGGAAATACAATTTAGCAAAGGTATAGGATATCACAATAATGTATAGTTTTATTTTCACATCCATATTATTTAGGTAAGAGATTTTGAAGAAAAATTATACAGAATGTAAAAATGAATCACCGAACTGAACATAATTTGTCGAGCACGTTTTAAATCTACTACTAATATTTTAAAGAGGAAAGATTTGATTGTTTGTTTGCATTGAATAGGCTGCGAAACTACTGGACCGATTTCAAAAATGCTTTCACCAGTAGAAAGCTACATTATCAGGGAGTGACATAGGCTATATAGCTTTTTCCGAAATTCAATGGGTTCCCACGGGAACGGGTCCGGAACTTCACGCGGACGAAGTCGCGGGCAAAAAAGCTAGTATACAATAATTTATAACTTATGTTTTGACAAATGATTTTTTATGTTACCTTTTTTGATCTCTCACCAAATACATGGTCTAAATGTTTTTTTGTTTAAAAATATAAAATCAGATTTTCATGTTACCAAGGTGGTTGGTCAATAGCACCGCGGACAAAAAGCGTAACTTATTGCCGACCGGATGGCAACTTGTAGTTGCCCGACCTCGAGAGGTCGTTGTCGTTACGGAGAATGTCACATAATTATAAAAAAGCAGTAAAAATTAGTGCAAACTTGAAAATAGGCGAAAACTAGGTTTATTTTTAAACGATAAATATTTTATTGTTTGTGTACATTCGGAAAAATACTCTCTTTTTATATCATAGAGGGAACTTAACGCACGTTTGTTGAATGACAATGGTGCAAATGCAAAAAAAAAACTGAATAAAGTATAGTATGTACAATAATCTTCATTGCACTAAAATAGAATGTGATAGCTACAAAAAATATATAATGTAAGATACAAAAGTATGACTGGCGGTCTTATCGGTAAGCAATCTCTTTCGGATAACCTAGGGTAGGTAGATATAAATGAGAAAGAGACTAACAAGACAAATAAAAATATCGGCAATAAAAGTTCGATGCTAAGTCCACATAAACGCATCAGAACACCGACAATTGTGGATGCGAACCTATGACAAACACTTTTATTATGAACAGACGTTATACGTCTGTTCATAATAAAAGTGTTTGTCATAGGAAAAATACTCTCTTTTTATATCATAGAGGGAACTTAACGCACGTTTGTAGAATGACAATGGTGCAAATGCAAAAAAAAAACTGAATAAAGTATAGTATGTACAATAATCTTCATTGCACCAAAATAGAATGTGATAGCTACAAAAAATATATAATGTAAGATACAAAAGTATGACTGGCGGTCTTATCGGTAAGCAATCTCTTTCGGATAACCTAGGGTAGGTAGATATAAATGAGAAAGAGACTAACAAGACAAATAAAAATATCGGCAATAAAAGTTCGATGCTAAGTCCACATAAACGCATCAGAACACCGACAATTGTGGATGCGAACCTATGACAAACACTTTTATTATGAACAGACGTATAAGCACAGAATAATAAATAGTACTACGTAGTATAAATAAATAAATAAATATTTTTGGACGAATCACACAACGCCATCTAGTCCCAAACTAAGCAACTAAGCTGGGTACTAGATTGCTGATAAATATACTTAAATTTATATTTTTTTGTAAATAATTACTTATTATACATATAAAACACCCAGACCAAGGCAAACAGATATGTTCATGCACACAAATGTTTGCCTTGCGCAGGATTCGATCCCGCGGCCCTTGGGATAAAGTGACCATTGCTAGCCACTCGACCACAGGGCCTGTCAATGTATAAGTATTGGAAGCACCATCTATATATATAAAAGAGAAAATCACTGACTGATTCATCACGAAATCTCCGAAACTACAAGTGCCAGGAGTCTGAAATTTTGCATGGGGGTTCTTTTTGGGGCGTAGGTGCTCACTAAGAAAGGATTTTTGGAAATTCATTCCCCAAGGGGGAAAAGCGGGGGTGCAAAGTTAGTATGAAACTTTGCCGTTTTTGAAGTTATTCCAATGAAATTCAGCATAAAGGTTCTTTACTGAAAAGAATTAAAAATGAGTAAAATATTTTTTTCAAAATTCATCCCTTGGGGCGTTAAACGGGGGTGCAAAGATAGTATGAAACTTTGCCGTTTTTGAAGTTATTTGAATGAAATTCAGCATGAAGGTTCTTTATTTAAAGGCATGAAACACGAGTAAAATATTTTGCTCAAAAAACATCCCCTATGGGGTTAAACGGGGGCGCAAAGTTAGTATGAAACTTTGCCGTTTTTAAAGTTATTCAAATGAAATTCAGCATTAAGGTTCTTTACTGAAAAGCATGAAACATGAGTAAAATATTTTTTTTTAAATTTATCCCTTAGGGGGTTAAACGGGGGTGCAAATATAGTATGAAACATTGCCGGTTTTGAAGTTATTCGAACGAAATTCAGCATGAAGGTTCTTTATTGAAAGGCATGAAACACAAGTAAAATATTTTTCTCAAAAATCATCCCTTAGGGCGTTAAACGGGGGTGCAAAGTTAGTATGAAACTTTGCCGTTTTTGAAGTTATTCAAATGAAATTCAGCATGAAGGTTGTTTACTGAAAAGCATGAAACATGAGTAAAATATTTTTTTCTAAATTTATCCCTTAGGGGGTTAAACGGGGGTGCAAAAATAGTATGAAACTTTGCCGTTTTTGAAGTTATTCGAATGAAATTCAGCATGAAGGTTCTTTATTGAAAGGCATGAAACACGAGTAAAATATTTTTCACAAAAATCATCCATTAAATACAAAAGTAAAACGGGGATGCAAAGTTAGTATGAAACTTTCCGAGTCTAATCTTAATCTTAATATATAAAAGAGAAAATCACTGACTGATTCATCACGAAATCTCCAGGCGTAGATGGTCACTAAGAAAGGATTTTTTAAAATTCCCACGGGAAAGGGAGTAATAGGAAGTGTTTTTTGTATAAAGGTTCCCTTTATGATGTTGACAAGGATAAAGATGAGGTTTTATAGAATTCTCACGGGAAAGGAAGTAATAGGACTGTAAGTGTATTATCACAGTTGCTCGCTCGACATAGAAAGCAGAAATTTTGTATAGAGGTTTCCTTTATTATGTACAAGGATAAAGTCGTTTTTTTTTTATTCCCACGGGAAAGAGAAAAATAGGACTGCACGTGTATTATCGTGGGCGCTCAACCCAGAACGCCTTTACAAAGTAGACAAGGATAAAGACGGGATTTTTTAAAATTCCCACAGGATTAGGAATAATAAGACTACACGTGTATTATCGGGAGCGCTCAACCTAGAAAGCTGAATTTTTTTCCTGTATGATGTTGACAAGGATAAAGTTATTTTTTTTATTCCCACGGGAACGAACTTATTGGAATTTTCGCTTGACCACGCGGGCGGAGCCGCGGGTAACAGCTATTAAAATAATAAAACAACAGGATTTTGTACACAGTAGGTAGCCAAGATTAACAGCGGCGAGCAAAATTTGCTGTCTATTTAATAGACAATGAGCAATGAAGAACACTGACGTCCCGGGGAAAACTACAGTAATAGGAGACTGTTAAATCCGTCTATACTACTTAATTAATCACTTAAGTTCAATTCCACGCGGGCGAAGCCGCGGGCACAGCTAGTTGATTCTCATATATTAGTAGGAGTTATGTCATTGCGTTATTATATTTCTAATGGTGGGGCTATGTACCTAAGAAAAAATATTTTCTCTAGATTTCGGGGAAGGCGTTACTAAATCTTTTTCGGTGCTTTGCACGTTAAGCCGGGGGGGTCGGCGGCTGTTGCAGATGACAGTCGAACGAGATGACAGTCGTTAAGCCAAGTCGGTGGCTTCAATGGTGGCTTGAAAACACTTGACATCTGACAATCTGCATTGGCAGAGTATGTCAGAGTACTCAAATCCTCTTTGATTGAAGGGAGACTCGTATCTGTGCAGGGGTGTTATGATAATGGGTTGATATGGTGACTAAATCTTTTATTTTTGTTATTACAGATTCTACATAATTAATGAAAATTATGTTCACTTAAGTATGTACTTAATAAAAGTTTTATAGATTTTATGAAAAGAAAGTAATTCTTACCAGCTTATACATTTTGTTTAGTGTTTAAAGGGTGGCTTGAAGTGAAGAAGTGGAAGAATGTGAACGAATGTGTGTTGAGACCGTTAAGTGAGCCTTTTATAGTGCTTAGACACATGGCTCGGCCAAATCCGTCTAACCCTACCTACTGCCTGGGCCTAGGTCATTTGTATCAGCCTCCAGTTAAGTACAGTCATCAAAAAAGGGATATAACTAAAACAACAGAAAGAGTAGAATTTAAGATTTAATTCGCATTTCACCCTAACATACCAAAAAAGCAGAACTACAGCACGCTTTGCGAATTTTTTTTGCGAAAAAAGACACTCTTTTTTATTTTTTCTATATAATTTCTTCTGTAACAATCGGGGGAAAATCAGCCCCTTGATAATTAAATCAATTTCTCATAAACAAAAAGAATCTTTGTTGAAAGTTTCGTTACAAAAAGTTTCAGAGAAGTTTGACAGTATTGTGAACGTGAGACAATGATGAAGACTCATTGATAGGCTTTTATTTTTTTTGCATAAAAGCAGACAGAGGTTATTGTAGGACATTACTATCATCATATTCTCCAGCGGTGTTATCGAACAATATTGTGACTTAGGGCCCTTCAAGAAGCGAGCGTATGTCTAATTGCCTCGTGGTGTTACAGTGCTCCGTGCGTGAGATAATCGGAACTAAACCGTTTTGCTTATGAATGAAATGAAAAAAAAAATATGTGATTAACAAATCAAACGTACATTTTAAAATATTTTGTGATACCCTTATTAGAGTAATTTTCACAAAATGGACTGTGACTTGCTCAAAAATTATATATATAATTTTTTAATTACTATAGCAAATGACACATTAAGATGAAATCTTTGAATCGCTCGGTACCTTACCATCAAATTTCCTTTTTTTGGAATACGGCAGACAAAAGGCAAGCGGGCCACCTGATGGAAAGTGGTCACCGCCGCCTATGGACATCAGCAACAGCAGGGGCACTGCCAATGCGTTGTCTTATCGCTCGATACCGTAAGATTATGTAATATGAAAATATATTGTAGTAGTTCATACAAACTAAAACCGAGAGACATTTTATCTAAAAGGATTAAAGTATATTAGCTGTTTACGCTTAATACATGTTTATTCACTTGCCTCAGTAACTTGAAATATATGTTTTAACTAATAATGATATTAGTTATAGTTTTGTAGCCAACAGTACACAAAGTCATGTGTACATAGTTCTATGTAGTTTTAAATCTACACGCAAGTTACGTTGTTCATAGTATATTATTAATAAAGAGTGTTGATACTTTGATAACAAACAGTGCAAATTTTAGTTCGTTAATTAAGTTTTAAAAAATGCAAAATCTACTAATGGTACTGCGGATATGCCTAAATAAATAAATAAAAACTTTTATTAGATTTTATGTAACTTTTTTGCGTACCGCACTGCAATTCCGTTGACCGAGGAATCTCAGTAATTAACATTGACTAAAAAGTTAAATACGCAGAGGTCACGAATATTTGAAACATATCTCTATGGTAGACTAATTATTTTAGTTAAGTGTAGAATTTATATTTATATTTTAGGAACCCCTGTAAATAACATCTACTGCGAAGGGTACTCTTCAGATGATATGAAAATACTAACGCTGTCGCGTAGAGTTTTCAAGCTCGTGTGAAACGGTGGATAAATGATTAGATACACAGATTTACTATTGAAAATTATATATTTTGGTTACTAGTGTATAACGTTATAACAAAGTAAGGCGGAAACAAAATAGGTAACAAATACGAAAAGTACGTCATCCCATTCGGCATTTGAATATATGTATAATTTGAATTTTTGCGGAAGTCGCAGACCATAAATAGTAGAGGCACGTGGTGTTGCCAGTCTCGGCGCCACAACGCCAGCTAATTCGTGTTTGTCGGTAAAACACGAAAGAGAACTTTATAATAGAACTTCTTTTGAATATATTGCTACCAATTAAGAAAAAAACTCTTCTTCTGGAAAATGTTACCAATTTTAGATACGGTACGGTAGAGAAGTAAGTACTATGGCGACATGTTGTCTTTAACTCCAGTTTATTTCACCGTCGCCGTCGGTATACCATTGATTAACTTTTTTGCCTTTCGCTTACAATTCCTCTGTGCATAGTCCTCCTTTACCGCATTCTTTATATATTTCAAATCTAAGTTATTTCTGGGCAATTATTAATTGATATTTCAAACATCCATACTAACATTATAAATTTGTAACAGTAACTTTGTCCGTTAACTTCAGATTTGTATAAAATTTGGAATGGGATATGAGGTTCGGAAATGGGTCATTTTTTACCATAGAGATTGAACAACTGGGGTTCACTAGAGAAAAATAAATGTAGGGTAGTAGTATGATTATTGAAATTTTATAATCGTCGCCGACTTCATATAAAAGTATCAAAACGATTAATTTATATCAAGATCGTATTATATACAAGCTTAAATTTATCTCTCGTATCATGAAAATTGCCCAGCTGCTTGCAAAGGAGGGCAGGGCTCAATGACAGATTTCTATTATGCTTATAGCTCATACGCCAGCTGACTTGTTATCAATCCATATCACGACCATTTGTTAATTGATTTAGCCCTAGATTAAGGCGTGGTGTAGCCTAGAACGAGGTTCAATTGACATAGTTACAACAACTTACGTGTATTAAGTATTTTTTAATAAGCTGTATCATACTAAGACTTTTCGGATTTTTAACAATGTATAGAATTCATACCAAATTAAGTGTTCACCTAAATATTTGTACGTATGTCTCTATGCACTAAAACTAACATTATTGTTAACAACACACTGTGTTAAGGGCATCATATAAGTAAATATATAACTAGTATTTGAACGTAGGCGCAAACTTGTGCATATTAAAAAAATATTATGATCAGAAGTTTGCCGGAACGCTGCTGGTACCTATATGTCGTCAAAATTGTTTTGTCATATTTCAACTTGTGGCACTTTTTTTTGGAGATTACGTGACGTGTTTTTTACATGTAGTTCTTGTAAATCTACTTACAAAATAATAATTTTCTTCCCACTCGCACAATAGCCCGTGAATTTCCATTCTCTCTGGTTAATCAGGTGACATTTATGTTCCTTTTTCAGCCTCTTTCAAATATATTTTTTATGGTTACTTTATTTTATATTGACGAGCTGAGATGTACGCAGCGAACTAATAAATACTAATTGATTTAGTTTATATAAAATAAGTCAATGTTCGAAGGGATTATCCGATTATAAATTTAAATCAATTGAGTTCATTATACTATATTAACATTGCTTCTACTACAAAATGTTTTAAATTGACATTTATAGACTGATTTATTTATTTATTATAATTCTGTAGTTGATGAGCGGCAATCTATGTAGGTCAATGTAATCGATCTTTCCCCTGTAAGATTAATTGCATTCTACTGTGTCTGTCTCGAGTCTACGTGTTTTCTATGTATGTACAATATGTACTTATTATACGTATACACTGTATCCTTTTTAGGGTTCTATGTCTATATGTGTATGTCTGTCTGTCTGTCTGTCCGTCCATATGTCACAGCCACTTTTTTCCGAAACTATAAGAGCTATACTGTTGAAACTTGGTAAGTAGATGTATTCTGTGAACATTTTTTCTAAACTGAATAGTTTGCGCGAGAGACACTTCCAAAGTGATAAAATGAGTGCCCCCCCCCCCCCCCGTAACTTCTAAAATAAGAGAATGATAAAACAAAAAAAAAATGATGATGTACATACAATACCATACAAACTTCCAACGATAATTGGTTTGAACGAGATCTAGTCAGTAGTTTTTTTTTTAATACGTCATAAATCGTAAACCGCAATTGCTGCTACGGAACCCTTCATGGGCGAGTCCGGATCGCACTTGGCCGCTTTTTTAATTTTGATGTAGTTTTAATGTAATGTTTTTAGATTAGGTGTAGTGTCGAGTATAATATAAAAGTTGAATAGAAGCCATAAGATAAGTAGATTTTAAATCGAATATGAAATTCTGGGTAAATTGCAAAAAAACCCTTACCACAAACCGCTCGACCGCGCGGTCGGTGTCGCCAGAATCCCATAAGGTCTGGTTCAGACGACGCGAATACCACCGCGCGGCCAGCTTCGTTCATAGCAAATTAAACTTTATTGACTAGTACACAATACATGTACATACAATGTACATGGCGCGTAGCCGCCGCACGTTAGCCGCGCGGTGACATTCGCATCGTCTGAACGAGCCATAAATGACTTTTGTCCTGAAAAAAAAAAACATTTAAATTAATCTTATCAGTTATTGACCTATAGCCTTGTATAATTTGTCCAGGAGTATTATTTTATTTCTTTTTCATATTAATCCATCTCTTGGAGAGTAGGGTGGGTATTAATTTCCCTAAAATATAATATTACGTTGCGTCATCGCAACGACTGTATTTCGATTAGCTCGAATTCACTGCGCGTTATATTGTATTTTGTATAAAATTACAATATTAGGTATCTAATTCGATTATATTTTGTTGTACCTACTGAGAATCCTCCTCATGCTATATACCTTTGTGAAAGTTTGGATGTTTGTTATTCAATCACGCCTAAGTGGCAGTTAATAACCAGATCATTCGGTTAAAATAGCAGAAAATATAATTTCCCGCAGAATTGCTATTTTGCTATTTTGATAAATTTTTGGGAAAAACCAAGGGACCATACGAGACTTTGCTTTTATAATAAAAGCTGTCAATACAGATATTTTTGGGATAAAGAAAAAAAACAGTTTTATCATTTAAAATTTTCTAATACATTAACGTAAAAAATAACATTTGTCACAAATTGAGCAAGTCACTAGGCAATGATAACGCCAAATTCTTATAAAATGTATGGGGACGAGAGGTATCTTGCGGCAGCGACGAAGGGAGAGGCGTGAGCAAACAGGGGGGCAGCTGGGGCAACCAGGGGAGCAGCTGGGGCCGCTACGTATGGTGCAGCAGCAACTACTGGGGCTGGTGCGATGACTGGAGAAGCAACGGCGTGGTTGACTGCGTGTGCGGAGTAGGAACTAGCGTATGGGGCGACGTAGGCAGCTGGGGCCACTGCAGGAGCTACTAACGCTGCGGGTGCCACAGCTAGCGGTAAAGCTCCAGCATTTGCAGCGGCGATTGTTACAGCGATAACCTGTAAAATAAATAGGATTAAAACTCATACGTTTAACGAAATAGTATCAAATAATCGTGATAGACAGCAGTCTACAAGTAACAAATCGACTTATACACAACTTGAATCTCATGTAGATTTTCTATAGATTATGTATCTCCAATCTAGTTACAATATTGTTTAGAAACTTTGAAACAAAAGTAGTTCATTATTTCTATTAGTTTATTAGTGTTACCTGTAATGTTTCTATGCTCATTAACCAGCACAATGTTGTTTCATAACTTTAGTATATACTATCAAAACATAAGATCAATGAGATCAAAGTTGGTAGAAATTCATAAAGAAGTTTTAGGTAACGATTATGATATCATATGTCTCACTGAAACTTGGTTGGATGATGATATATTGTCTTCTGAACTGTTCGATGATAGATATGTCGTGTACAGGAGGGATCGCCCACTGGTATTTAGGGAAACATTTAATAAGTCTTTCGGGGGGGGTGTGCTCGTCGCGATATCAAAGAAATTTAAGGCGGAACATTGTCTCTCGTGGCAAACATTAGTAGAAGATATATGGATAAAAATATTCTTAAAAAATTATATAATTAACTTATGTATAGTTTATATACCATCATACATACCCGATGACCTATTGGCAAGTTTTTGCCAAAATATTGAATCGATCAGCTTATCGTCTTCGGAAAACGAGCACTTCTTAATTATCGGTGATTTCAATCTCCCAAATGTTAAATGGAATAACGCTAATAAACGGATACGCGACCCAACAGAAACTGTCTCTGCGCTTAGTACGAGATGCAATAATTTTGTTGATTTTGTTGATAGATCAGGGTTCTTACAATTGAATGATATTAAGAATATTAATGGAGTAACTCTTGATTTGGCACTAGTGGATCAGCGTCTGGAGTGTGCTCTGATTGAAGCGGAACCCATTAGTCGTGTCGATTCGCATCATCCACCCTTTTTGCTAACTGTGTCACTGTCTACGGGCTCTTACTTGGGCGATAATAAAACAGAGGAACGATATAATTTTAATAAAACTGATTACAACAAATGTATTGAAGAATTAAAAGTAGTAAATTGGGACGAATATTCACACCTGACCTGTAATGATTTTCTTCAAGAAATGTATAATATCATCTGGAAAAGAATAAAGAAATACACACCGAAACTTAAATATAAAAACACTAACAGCTACCCTCCTTGGTTTACGGAGCCCCTTATTAAAATGATAAAAGAAAAGAATAAGTATCGCAAAAAATATATAAAACATGGAAACCCCAGAGACAATGATACATTTCGAGTTTTACGAACCCGAGTAAAAAACGAAATTGACAAGTGTTTTCGCATGTATATATCTAATACTGAGAATAATCTCAACGCAAATATTAAAGCGTTCTGGAGATATACAAAAAGCAAGCGTATTACTAACAGTCTTCCCTCAAGATTACACTATAATGATAAAGTCGCAGATACTGGGGTTGATATTGCAAATCTATTCGCAGATTATTTTGCCTCTGTGTATGGTCCCGCCGGTAATTCGGATGGGTATGTGTCCAATGGCCTTCCGGGTAACACAATATTGTCCACGATCCATATAACCGAGAACGAGGTTTTAAAGACACTGAAATCTCTGGATGTGCAAAAAGGTGCTGGCCCGGATGGTCTTCCACCGCTGTTTGTTAATCGTTGTGCAAGCGTGTTGTGTAGACCGTTGACAATGCTGTTCAATGAGTCCTTGAATGTTGGTATCTTCCCGAGTCTATGGAAAATTGCACGCATAGTGCCGATACATAAATCTGGTGATAAATGCAATGTGACAAATTATAGGCCTATCAGTATTTTGAGTTGTTTTTCAAAGGTTTTTGAAAGTCTGATATACAACTATATGTACAGTCATATCTCTACCGTTATCAGCAGTAGACAGCATGGATTTATGAGAAATCGTTCAACCGCATCTAACTTGCTTGTATACAGTAGCTTTATCAGTGCTGCTTTCGATACAGGAGATCAAGTTGACTCAGTTTACACGGATTTTGCTAAGGCATTTGATCGTGTAAACCATGGCGTGCTACTGAAGAAGATCTCTTGCCTTGGGGTACAGGGCAAGCTTCTGAGGTGGATTGAGAGCTACTTGAATAATCGCACGCAACTAGTCTCAATAAATGGCTTTCAGTCTACTCCCGTTTTACCAACTAGCGGGGTGCCGCAGGGCTCGAACTTGGGACCTTTACTGTTCCTTGCATTTGTCAACGACTTATTGGACAGCCTAAAGTGTGATTGCTTGGCCTATGCTGACGATGTTAAAATATATAAGAAAATTTCTTCTGTCAGGGATTGTTTGGAGCTGCAGGAGGATCTGGACACATTGAACGCGTGGTGTGATACTAACCAAATGTCGTTGAATGTTGGCAAGTGTGCAATCATATCCTTTACAAAAAACAAAAAGATAATCCGCTTTAACTATAATGTTGACGGTCACGCGCTGAAGAGAGATGAAGTTGTAAAGGATCTGGGTGTCCTCTTTGATAGCAAGCTGACATTTCGCGATCATTATGACTCCATTATTGCAAGAGCTAATAAACTGCTTGGATTTATTTATAGAACTACAAAGCCATTTAAAAATGCAAGAACACTGCTTAAACTATACACAACATTAGTTCGGAGTGTACTTGAGTACTGTGCGCTTGTATGGTCCCCGTTCTACTCTATTCATATAAATCGTATAGAGGCAATACAGGCAAGTTTCTTAAGGCACGTGACAAAGAGATGGGGTCTAAAGCGAGATTTGCAGTGCTATGAGGACCGACTTGAATATTTTAAACTGAAAAGCCTAGAGACAAGACGTAAGATTATTGACTTGACGATACTGTACAAAATTTTCAACGGTAAATTGGACTGTGGCATGATAAATCATATCAGCCTGAGGGCCGGTGGGCGTTCTATCCGTATACAAAGGCTCTTCTCTATTCCATTAGCCAGAAATAATGTGTCCCAAAATAGTCCTCTGATTAGAATGTGTAAATTGTACAATGAGATCTGTAACTTAGATAATGTTGATATTTTCCACCAAAAGTTGGGTCCTTACAGGAATGCACTTTATAGTGTATTGTAAATAGCATTCCTGTAAGTTTCTCAGTTTCTCAGTTTTTTTCTTCACTTTCTTTGTTAATTAAAATAGCACTATTACGACGTGCATAAATTAATATTATAGCATAAGATGTGTACAACTTTAATTGGATTATAGACTGGCCATGATAATGTTTGTATAATACATATAAATGTTTAAGTTTGTAATCTGTTGATGTACCATAATAAACAAAATAAAAATAAATAAATAAAAATAAATATCTTTGTTTTTATAGTGACATTTTTCTGTATATGATAGAAATATGATAAAACAAAAAAAAAAAACTCACGAAGAATTTGGCGATCATTTTGCTTGGGAATTTGTGACTGCTCACGTGTGAGACTGTACTGTGAAATACAATGGACTATACCGTCTCCAGGGTATCATCACGTTTTATACTAACTGTCCATTTCGTTGAGCAATATTGTGGACAACGCATGCGTACAGTTGAATAATGCGCAGGACATCGCTGGCTCAACGATTTTTGACCCAGACTATACGGACGATCTATGCATTCTAAATTAGACTCTGTGCACACCAATTTCACTGTACGTTATGTAAGTACCTAACGAGTAAGGAAACTATGTAAGATATTTGTTACACTCCTAAAGCTTATTTCTAAATGGGTGCAATGACGTTAATTACAGCCTTTTAAAAATTAATGAATGATTCTTTGAATGAACTTTACTTACTTCAAAAATTAAGAATAGCGAAATACTCAGAGATTATGGTAATGAGATAAAATTTGATCTTCTCACTTTTATTCCCTCCATTAAATTCTCCGCGAATTATGTAATTCTGTTGCGATTAAATACTTTAATAACCCTTCTTTGCAGTCGGGTAAAAAGTACAATGAAATTAATTTTGATATTGAATGCGTATGTATATTTATGTAGACGTGTTTAGAAATAATTGACACAAAATGCTCTACACATCATGAATAAGTATAAAGTGTTGAAAAAGACTTGGCAAGAAACCAGACTGATAAGATCCATGTTCGGATTTATTTAATGGTTGGACGTGCTGTATTATTATATGGGATTTTCACCATGTATTCATTTTTGTTATCTAGTATGTTATTATACTCAGGCAAACCCACAAATGTTTGTCCTCCGCGCTCTCTGGTACAGGAGGTAGAGTTAGGGTCGCTAGTCGCTACCAACCGGAGCGGGGCGGCGTGCTTCCTGAGTACGCTGCTGTCCAGTCGTACCCAAAATGGCTGCACTTCCACCAGTCCTTGAGGTTGCCGAAGTATTACCAGTTCCCGTAACTCCCCAAGACCCGGGCGCTTCCCAAAGCTGCGACACATACATTAATGCATTTTCCTGAAGCAAAAAAGATCATTACCAAGGCGCCACCTGATGATGACAGCATGAGATTTAATGTGTTCTTATCTTTGAAACTAACAGAATGAATATACTTACCTATTAAAGGATTTCTGTAAAAACATGAAGCCAAGTTCTTTTTCGATATCCACATCTCCATTAATGCATGTCTCATTGTAATTATTGCCGTGTATCAACGATTTCTACTTGAAAGTTTAATCTGACTTGTAAATGGTAATCTAACTTGTAAATAAAAAAATATAACACAGGAGTTTTTAAATGTCCTAATATGGTCCCTTTAGTCTATTTGACAGATAAATTGTTACAAAATGAATAGGTACATAACTGATAAATTGACAGGAGTCACAGGAGAGAGTTCAACTTTGTATCCCGAAAAAACACAAACATTTGCATGAACTGTTTGTATTGGTCTGGGCGTTTTTCACAAAAAATAATCATTCTAAAACCATTTCAAAAACTTAAATTAAATAAAATCTTATTAAGACCTAGTTATAATATTCCTGGTTAACATACACATTGTAAAACCATGCCTAAATCTAAATTAAATTAAAAAAGTTTCATCAATCAAGATACCACTGTGTTCTGATAAAATTTATGTATGCAGTTCCAAAAAAAGACATTAAGAATTGCAAATGTGTAGGATGTGATCGAAAATATTCAGAGTGCATTCATCGAATTGCACTCTAAAACGATATATTTCACAACGAAAATCGTTTCCCAATCTGCTCCATTTCTCTTCTAGCACACAGCGCGAATCCCAAATGACCAACGCAATACGTCAAATGTTTATTTCGTTGTACGCCACTTGAATCACAATAAACAAGGTATAAAAGACTTTACTCTTTCTACTATGAACACACATCACAACTTCTTTTCGATAAGGAAGGTCCACTACAAACCAAGCAAAATGTTCTCTTTCAAATCTGTAAGCTAATCATTTAATTGAATATAATTTGACATAATTTGACACTTAAAATATTTATAAATTTTAAAAATATTTTGTAATTTTAGATCGTGCTCATCGCTGCTGCTTTCACCGTTGGAGCTGAATCTAGTGCAGTTGCAGCTATCCCAGCGGTAGCTGCAGCCCCACTGGTAGCTCCTGCTCACGTTGGTTATGCTCACGCAGTCCCTCAAAACATACCGCCCTATGCTGCTCAAGTCAACGTTGTCAGCAAAGCACTTAACCCTGTGCTAGCTGGACCAGCAGTAGCCGCGCCACTAGCTGCGGCACCTTTGGCTGCTCCGCTTGGTGCTCCGTTTGCAGCTCCTTTCGCTGCTCCATACGCCGCGGCACCCTACGCCGCCGCAGCACCCTACGCCGCAGCACCCTACGCCGCAGCACCCTTCGCCGCAGCACCCTACGCCGCAGCACCCTTCGCCGCAGCACCCTACGCAGCCGCTCCTTACGCTGCCCCATTCTTATCTGCTCCAGCTCCTTACGCATACCCAGCTCCGTATGGTGTACCCGCTCCATATGCCGCCGCTCCGTTCCCATACTCCGCTCCGTTAGTACGTGCTCCACTTGGTCTTGCCCCAGCGTTCGTTCGATAGACTGAATAGAGTAACAGAGAAGGACAAATTCCTTAAACGAAGACTTAAATTAAATACTTGTTATATTATTTTGTTATTTTTAAATGAAAATAAAAAAAAATCTCCTAAAAATATTATATTGTTTGTAATTTCCATTGTGTTGGTAAAGCCATTTATTTATCATTTATTACGAGTAATCATCGTTCACTTAATAATAATAGTAAATCATGCATTTATTATTGAAACTTTAATAAACCTATCGATAATCTAGATAATTCGTATAATTATGTTTCCTAAATCTATTTTCATTTTATTTTATGAAAACTACAAAAAAAATCAGAAGCAGTGATTGCTATATTATGCCATGAAATAGCAGTTCTCATAAGAACTGCTATTATTGGGGTAAAATGTATCCTGTATAAATCTAAGTTACCCATACTATATTCGTGCCAAAATTATGTATAAAATTTGGTAAGATGATGAAAACTTTTAATTTTTTAATAAAAATAAAGTTCCAAACAACACCAGTTTAATCAATCATCAAGATTATCTTAGAATACGGTGACGCATCGTATTCTATTAGTTTGCTTTAAATAATCTTTTCAACAGAGGAAATCATTAACCACATGAAGACGAAGACATGTGAGGACCCATTTCAATTCGAGCGTTCAACCCGACCCGTCTAAAGGCCTGGTTTAATTTTACACGGAATAGTTTATCCAGCATTAATTTTCTTGGCCTAATATCTCTCACTTGTTTTATGTAACCAATCTCAGCTATTAATTAAAGTGGTATGAATACGTTTGAAGTAAATGAACTCAATTAAATTATGTTTTTTATTCACAAAATTGTATAAAAACTTAACATATTCTTATTAGCTATTAAAATTAACAAAAGACTAGATCACTTCCACGCAAATTGTTTAAAGGCGGCTGCGGGCGCTAAGTGTGCATGAGGTAGAAAGGGTCGTACAATTTGACCGGCATACGGGGATATTGCCAAAGGTGCTCTAGCTAGCGCAATGGGAGAGGGTGCAAATACTGGTGCTGCCGGTGCAAACGCTGCAAACGCTGGCGCTAAGGGTACGGCTGGCGCCACCGCCCTTATAATAGGTGAGAATGGTGCCGTAGGAAGAGTTGGTACAGCACGAATGACGGGTGCCGGGAACAGACCTGGCGAAAATGCTGCTACTCTTGGTACAGCTGGAGTGAATAGTGGAGCTGGTGCAGGAGGAGCAAAAGCAGGCGCTGGTAAGAAGGGCGCAGGGGCTGCGCCCGTGAAAACGGCTGGACCTGGTCCTAGTGCTGGGGCTGGTAAAAAAGGCGCAGGTACTGAAAATACCGGCGCTGGTGCTGGTAACAGTGGCGCAGGCGCTGGAAAGACAGGCGCAGGCGCTGGAAACACTGGCGCAGGCGCTGGAAACACTGGCGCAGGCCCTGGAAACACTGGCGCAGGCGCTGGAAACACTGGCGCAGGCGCCGGTAACAGTGGAGCGGGTGCTGACAGTACTGGTGGTACTACTGCATGTATTGATCTTACACTTCCAGGGAAATTGTAGAATGGAGCATATCGAACCACTGATGGAGCAAATGTTTTCACTGCTGGTAATATGTGACCTATCCCGCTAGCTTGGCAGCTAGATATGATGGCAATAGATGAAATAACCTGGAAAGAGAAATGCGAAATTAGAACAGAATCCGAATTTTTGACACATTCATAGAGAGAAGGTCAGAGATTTAATTTTGTGTTGTAACTACGTAATTAAATATTACTCACTAATCTTAACAATGACATTGTGATTTGTTACTACGACTTGATTAGTCGAGTGTCGACGTGGAAGTGTCCTGATGGACGTGTCATAAGTCGTTATATAGTTCAAAACTGTTGCAAGCATGACTAGTATAAGGCAACAATTGTTTTCACTTTCCTTCGGCAGGACCCGTGCATGCTCAATTAGGTGTCAACAGACACCATTGATTACCGAACTCGATACTGATGCCCATCGATAGAGGTGTTATATAATAGAAGGTTAACAGGGAATGTTTGGTAATCCGCCGAGGAAAACCATTCGTTAGAAATTATGTCATTACCCAAATGAACAGATAAAATTCAAGTGTAAATCATGTCAATACAGTTTATGATTTGCATTCAATTCAACAAAAACAACCACAAGAAAACAAGCAAGCGTGGTCACCTGATGGAAAGTGGTTACCGCCGCCGCCTATGAACATCAGTAATATCAGAGGTGCTATCAATACGTTGCTACAAAGGAAGGGAGTAGGGAGAGAATAAATAATTGAAAGAAGAAGGAAAATGACCGACTGCCACCACGGCCTTATTCTCGTAACAAAAATAATTCTTATATCGTGTCAATTCCAATCGTAGTCTCACTCATACAAAACAGGAATTTAGCGGAATGGCAATTGAGATTGATAAACAGTCATACATTTTTCGAAATTTTCTTGAACGTACAGGTTTCATCACGTTTGTTTTCTGCCGTCAAAAAAGTACATACATCTAAAAACTCGATTTTTTTGTGTTGGATTTGAATCAGTGACCAGTCACTTATAAGCTGATTCATTATCCACTGGGTTATCATAGCTCTATAGCAATGAACAGATTAAAAACATAATAATTAAGATTAATAATATAACAATATAACTATGTAACGAGGCTCGAAATCACACATAAACTTGCTTGTTTTTAGTACCCGACGACGTATCGACAGAGTTGCATCTGCCGTGGTCATAGAGAGTATCAATGTGTTCAAAACTCGATAATTTAAAATATACAATAGTGAAACTCATTAACGAATTTGACATAACAAAGATAAAATAAAGTTTTGAATGGTACAGTGCCATACCATCTGTGCGGATGGCGGGGGCGCTAGGTTCAAAGCTATTGAAGGTAATTTTCAAGGCGTATTCATTAGTACTAGTTTTGGCCACCGGCACAGTTACGTTTGTGGTACTGTATGAATGGCATTTTCGTAAAATCTTTGATGATGTAACGTAAGTAGAAATGCTAATACAGTACACGTTTCAAGGACGTCCTCAATATGATCTAGAGTAAGTCAGAACAATGTTCTGCATGGAATTCTAATTGGTCACATCATAGAGTTTTAATATTTAGTATTCAAAAGGTGTTTGCAGTTTAGTGAAATGACTTAAGGTTCTACACTCTCAATGAGCTTTTGTGACAATTTTCCTGTGACCGGATCTTGAAGACTTGTTATTTCCTGTTTCAAATCAATTAAAAAGTATGTGTTTGATTTTTTTAAAGTGGTTACGGTGCAAATAACTATTCTCGTGGGGGGGAGGTGAAATTTCCCCCCTAAAGGTGGCGAGCTGAAAATTTTCTTTCAAAAACATTTTTATTTGTGTAACATAATTTTAATAAAATAGGACTCTAAGACTGACTCTTAGATTTAGTTGTCGTCTTAGAGTTAGAGTTAGGATATCCCTACAAAAATGATTCACATATTTATTTCAGCTCATCATTTTGTCTAAATATTAGGTATGTCAGGTGAGTTGACTTGTGATTCTTTCTAATAAAATTCTGATGATAATGAAGATTGGACTCTTCTCTGCACACAGACGATGTCGCAGGAACAATTTGTGAAGTAGGTATAATTTATAAACGACTAAATACGTTACCTACGTGTATTCAAATAACATCTTTAGAGCCAAATTGAAAACTTCCCTTTTAATTACTATGGTTTCTTACGTAATGAGACCCAAAATGCTTTGTTCAAGTAAACACTGATTTTCCAAGGCCTCATGGAAACTTCCTCGAAACTTAGCCATACAAAGAAACAAGAAAGTACCACTTCTATTTAACTACAATATGTGTACGTAATTATTTGTTATGATTTTCTAAATACATCTAAGTACTTATTAATAAACATGTTTTCCAATAACCAAGGCGAATTAAAATGACAATGAATTATATAATTTGTATATTTTTTTAATAAAATGTAACTAGTTATCAGTCTTTGTTTTTTACTTCAGGGCGACGAATGGGGCAGAAGGGGCATAGTAGGGTGATGGAGCGACGAATGGCTCAGCGAAACGTGTGTATGCTGCTGAGAGGAATGGCGCTGGCGCTGCGAGCCTAGCCGCTGGCGCAAAATAGGGAGCAGGTGCAGCTGCATAAGGTGCTGCAAAAGGTGCTGGTGCGGCTACCAGAGGTGCAGCAGCTGGAGCGATGAACTTTGCAGCTACTGGTGCTATAGCAGGTGCAGCCACTAATGGAGCAGCATAAGCAACACCATTGTAGTTCCTCGCTATGTACTGTGAGCTGGATGCGGTCACGAATGGGGCAGGAGCGGCAACCACTGGGGCAGGTGCTGCTAAAAGAGGAGCGGCAGCTGGTAATACTGGCGCCCCAAAAGCAGCTGAGGCAGCACCCGACTTGATGGTCACGGCAATGATGGAGAGGATGGATACCTGAAAAATAGACCACATTTTCTTCAGTGAACATTCCAGAAAACTCGTGGCCAGCTTTATTTAGACAACAATTAAAATTAGTCAGTGTTATACCAAAAGCATTCAATTACACATATTTTATGTAACGCTAAAATTATTAATATTACTGGAATGCAACTAAACTAAGCGAGGAAACTGTTCTTAGAAAAGTTGTGCACAAAAACTTTTTCTAGGTAAAGTTTCTTTAAGAAAAGTCTTTTTCCTTACGTTTTCTTTTGGAGTAATGTATACTTACAATTTTGAACATTTTGCTTTGTTTGTTGTGTCTGTCTGTAAGGCAGAAGATGCAAGTGATGTCTGCAGTTTGGTGACATTACCTTTTATACAATAGCCGTAGTAAGATTCACCTTGTGTTGCATTTCGTCACAGTATTGCGGCGACTCGTTAGACTCTGGGCACGCACTGAGACATTACGACAACAAAGCTGGACCGTGTGTCAACGTAATATTCGTCCAGTCAGTCCATTTTGTATATAATCAAATCCTCTAATCAAAATGTCGAGGTTTTCGACAGATGCGATTAGATCCAGTTGTGCAATAGCAGACAATGCGTGCCTATCTGTCAACGCATAGCTCGTGGCCAGCGATTGTCATGCTAATTAGTTTTCACTTGACTTCTCATTAAAAGGGAAATTGTCATTGACATATAATTTTATATATTTTAAAGATTGCTTATCATTTATTGTGGATATTATAGATGAAATTAATGAATTATGTGTATTCACAGATATTAAAACTTTACATATATGTGTCCAAAAATATATTTTAATTATATTTATTTAAGGCAAATGTTACATATTTTTAAAAAGATAAAATAGTTATTTGTTATGCAAGGCTGCAAAGTAGTTTTTTGGCGCGACTACTTATATTGAAACCTGAGCTAGCGAAAGATTCTAGGATTTGAAATATAGAATCCTGAGCGTAGCGAGGGTTTCAATTGTACGAAACGCAGAATAACTTTGCTGACGCAGAATAAATTTACAGAAATAAAATAAGATTCTTTTAAAATCAATTTACAAGTTTTGTTCTGATAAATCTGCGCGGTCTTTGGTTTCCGTTCCTTTTGTGATTTCTAGGACAAAAATTTTCCTTTATCCTGGGTAAGAATTACAGGATATTTAATTGGTTCATTTAATGATAATAGCTAATTACGTATTATCATTAACTTCAGGTAAACTAATTCGATACGCTTCGCTGTTAACACATCAACAATTCAGTAGGTATATGCCGGAATTCGGAAAGGTCAGTTTGTTATGTAAACTTACATAATAGTTTGTTGAAGAAGGGTAAATTAAAAAAACAGTTTTATCGTTCTTTTAATTTCAATTAGTCAGTGTCGAGTGCACTATACAATATTACTCTATGGTCGAGTGTGTCAGGTCGCGTAAAGATAGGGCTCTTGAAGGGCGCGGAAAGATAACTTTTGTGTAGGAAGCTCAAAATTTAAATTTTGTAAATATTTGGAAATGAAATATAAAAGAAAAACCCAAAGCGTCTTTTGGAAAGACACCATGTCAAATTATTCATACAATCATAGATTTTCCTTATTTTCATACCTAATCTGAATAATAATATGAAATCTCACAGGTTTATACATTAACACAAAAAAACACCCAGAACTTAAAAAAAAAAAAATTTTTTAACTTCCCAAAAAATGCTTTACTTAACACAGAAAAGGTTGAAACAGATCACTTAATACAAAATGCCACTACTAAAAAAAGATACCAATTTTAAAATATTTTTCTAATTTCCGAAAATGGTTTGTTAAGTCACAAAACTCAATTTTTTTGTTAAGCGAGTTTGAATGCATAGCGTAATAATATTTTCACCTCTCATGCTCTGAAATTGCTTATTTGTGCAGGATATGCCTATATACTTGTGCACAAAATCGTTTTTTGTGCACAAGTGCATAAACGTATCTTCTCATAAATGTATCTATATTAAGGCAAAGAAAATAAGCCATACAGGCAAACACAATAAAAAGTAGAGAGTTTATAATATTTACTCTAATTTACTTGCCTTAAGTGTTTTTAAGACAGAAAAGATATTAAAATTTAAATGAAAATAACATAAAATCCCAAGCAAAACTGCGAAATAAGTCTCGTTTCTTGTCAGGACATTTCATTTCTGTGTGAATTTGTTAGATTACTTCTAAAACTAAAACTAAAGTACAATAGGTTATTTAATTAATTTAAGAAAATTATTATTACAAAATTAATTTAATAGTAGGCTGTATAGGTCTGCAGCCCAAGCCTAATTTCAATGTCGTAAGGTCTAAAAAAAAAAGCGGCGGGAAACAGGTCTTGTTTTTTCGTGCGTTTATTTATTTATTTCCTCGCAATCGAAGTGAAAAGCAGAGTTTATAACTCGTCCACAAAACCATTTTTATCCTCGACATCTATCATCGGATAAATGGTTCGTTTTGTGCACTTGTTGTAAAATTTACTATTTTTGCATTCATAGCAATAAATAGTTTAACGTTAACTGTAAATACATTTATCGGTAACATTATCCTTACTTCTTTATGCTTACATACGTCACATACGTGCAGTGTGCAGGTAGTTTTTCTGAATGTGATGGTTATGTGGTGGTAAATTATGGTCAAATTATGTGGTGCTACCGTCGCATGCTCCGTATTAGCTGGACACAGAAAGTCAGCAACAAGAAAGTCCTTCATCGCGTTTCTATGCCGCGCAAGTTATTACAAACCGTCAAAACGTGCAAAGTTGAATATGGGAGTGGACTGGGATCACAAGTGCTGAGAAGCTGTTTCGAATGGCAAAAGACCGGGATTTGTTTGCAAAACTGTCGGCCAAACTCCAGTAGTGGAGAAGCACAGAAAGAAGAAGAAGTAATTATGGTCATAGATTTTCACAAGTTTATATATCGTTAATAAAAAAGTAAGAATGTTCTAAACGACGCCATCTAGTGACACGGGTTCGAATCGTGCCGCATTCAGAAAATTATTTTATTTTTGAAAAATGTACCGTTTACACTTTATAGTATTGGTTCAAATATTATACATTAAGGTGGTACGTTTCGCGGGAAATTCAAATTTTTTGAGGGTTTTTACAAATTGCATCTCAATCATTGATAGAATTTTTGATGAATGATTGAGATGCAATTTGTAAAAAACCCCCAAAAATATGAATTTCCCGCGCGGACCGAAACGTACCACCTTAAACGTTGCTTGTTAAAAATGATTGATTACCTACACGTTGCTCGTGCTTTCGTATCTAATCAAGTACTATTTTTACAATTTAGCATATGTATTGTAGTCAATAAAGTTAATTAAATAAATAAATAAATGGCCAAAGATTTATGTAACCTATTGATATAAATTTCTTTGAAAACATTCGTTTCATTCGAAGAATTCGTCACGTGCACTGCTGCATGAATTGAACATACTCGTGCATGAATAGATAGTGCCGTCTATAAATATTCTTATTCTTAAATGCAACTACATATTATGTTACGTACATTATAGTTGTTAAAATTGTTTTATATAGAATCATAACATTGCAATTTTGGATGGAGACGGTTATTATTAGTAAACGCGTTACGCTAGGGACATTAGTAAAATATGCCTATTCCTATTTACATATATTGTGTTCAAGGTTTTGTTGCCATAAGTACACCAGCTTTAGAACAACGGTTTTTTAAGTTTTTTTTAAGAAGTTTTCTTATCAATTAATTATTGAATAAAAATGCTTTAATCTATATAAAATATAAATAACTTTATTTACATGAGGTAAGGCATCAAATATGTACATAACTGTGCAAAATTTTTAACAAGTGTTTCCACCAAATTATCTATTTACATCAACATTATATCCTAGGTGGTTTCGTGGTCGGTCTGAGAAAAGGACCAAAAGTTGTCGGTTCAATATCTCTAGAAACTGGCCTTCCGTTCTGAGGTAGATTCCCGATTCTTGCTAAAGCTGGTCTTCGATATGCTACAATACGCACTGGTCTCCTCACTTTTCTTACTATAAGAGGTGCTGGACGTATAATTATCTTAGCAGGTACAAAAGTATGTAAATGCTTTATAGCTTTGATCGGTGCGTGATGAATTAAAGGAGGTGGTGAAATGTACTGTAAAGGCACTGGCACCACTTCCACTGACGTCTTCAACTTCTGCGGTTTCGGTCGTGAAGGCTCAAGGGGAAGCTGAACAGGTGGAGCGTAGTATTGTTTGAAATTAATATTTTCGTTCGAAGGAAACGCTTGGGCGAAGCTGTTATCCGAATTAGATGGCAAAGGAGTCGTTGGTTCTGGTTCTCTTGGAGTTGTATCAATTTTCGTTGTTGGTTGGGTTGTAAATTCCTTTCGTTCTTCATCAGGTACGTTGATTGGATCCACTGGTGGTACAAATCCAATAGATGGTGGTAATCCGAATGGATAAGGCGGCAGAAGTATAGTTGCGACTGGTGCGGCAGCGTGGGCAGTTGCTATAGCGATAGCAATGTTTGGTTGTATAGGAGCGCTTATAGTTGGTTCGACTGGTACTACACTTGGTGTTGGTTGGACAAAAACAGGTGGAGGGGGCGCAACGGGGATAACAGGCTCCAGAACAGGCGGAACAACTATACGGTTAAACGTTCTTTCGAAATATTGGGAACTTGATGCAAGAACAGGCCCTCCTTCCACAGCGGCAACAGATACGGCTCCATGATTGTGTGTGATTCCAGAACATTGCGCCAAAGTGTGGAGGAGCGATGTTATCAGGAACTGAAATGAAAAATACATTAATTAAATATAATATTTTGGTATAAGTTAAATTGATCAGGATATTGTTAAACGTTGAATAGAATGTAACCTACCGTTCGTAGAACTGCAAAGTCCCCTCTCATGGTGTCTCTATAATAATAATGCGGGACAAGAATATGGAGTCTTCGCTTTTATATAGGTGTAACAAATTTTGCATCGTGGTGAAGCAATGGTGCGGGTGTCTCTGAATACCTAATGGTACAATGGGTAAGGACACGGACCTTGATGGCTACAAAAATCGTATTGAAAACGTCCAAGGAATAACAATTTACATGAGCGACAGTTGGGAAAGTACAAACTCGAACCGATTATTGTCAATTTGCCTAATTAATAGTCACAGACATGTGTCATTGCCATTAGGAGCCCTACTGCATTGTTAGATAACCGCTTTTGTTGGTGTATCAACATGCTATTACTTAATAGTTCAGTATATTCTATTGACAAGAACTTGACAATAGTGTGAATGGGTGTATGTTGTCAATGAACTAATCATACAAAATGGATACATCATAGACATTAATTGTTATGAACGAGCAGGCGAGGTAAGTTATAATTGCTACCAAAATAGACTTGGGCGTTATCTGTAGCGTCACTGAGTATTTGATGGCATTTGAAATAGACGCACGCTCTTTTTTTGATAGATTCATTATCTTTAGGGTGAAACTTCAGTGAAAAACATCGGAAAAGATAATTACTCTACCATTCCACGTGCCGTCGGGTTCAGGTGTGTTTTTCGCTTTGTTAAATGTACCTAGTTCCTGAGTGATAGAATATAATAGAGAATTCTAGAAAATTTTAGAATAAGAAACAATAAAAACATAATACTACAAAGATTTGTCATAGAAATTTACTGTTTATTTGCAAACAAACTTTAAGTGGCATGAAGATAATAAGGAGCTCGATGGCTTCGTGCCGTTGATTGTCGATTGCAGAAAGAACACGACAGTTAAGCAACACGAATCCCAGTCTGTATTTGGGTGTGTATAAAATTTCGAGCTTCTCTGTATTTGTGTTTGTGTTTTAAGCTGGTATCCAAGTTAGTGACACCAATTACGAGGGGCACACGAAATGAATGAATTAAAACGCCTGTTGTAAACATAGTACCAGAATAGTGGTGATAAAACTTAACTATTTTTTTTTCATAGGAACGATATTTTTCAGTCTGCTGTTGTGCCTTACATGGGTAAAGAAAGATCCCCTTTTGTTTCCACTTGATACTTAAAAAGGTGACCCATTTTGCGCATTCTCTCTGTCCATGATTACATAATTTTGAGAAAATGTTCCAAAAAGGTCTTGTGATGAATCAGATAGAAAAATCAGGATACAAACAATGCACGCTAACCATTTAAATAAATTTTAATATTGTGTTAAGATTTATTGAATAAGTGCAATTATAATTAAACCTAAGCGTAATAACCAAAATAAAAACGCCCGAAACCGTAAATTAGATAGTTTTTGAGATTTTCTGGTTTGGATTTTAAAGACAATTTAGAGTCTTGTTAAAATTTTATTTAAACTGTCTGCCTAACAAGTTTTTCCTGTGCTTATTAGATATTTGCTTAAACAATGCCATTAGGCGCGTTAGAATTTTTTATATGGTAGGTACCTACTGAATTGTCTAATGGTACCTCCTACTGTATAAACTTACCAATAAGTACCTGCTTTATTTATTGTTATATTAGTATATTGTTATATTAGTATAAAGGGTTGTTATATTAGTGTATACACCAGTGGCGAGGGGTCCTAATAACACGATTCCTGTCGGCTTCCCTTTTAAAAATAGTGAATTATCTAACAGCATCGACTCTGCTAATAACATGATTTCGATTCATACATAATAATGATATCCAAACGCCTATACAATAATAAATAGCAACACATCGCGTAGCTGTAATTACCGGCTTTCGACGAACAGGCGTTCGTCGAAAGCCGGTAATTCTCGAGTTGTAGCCGCATACAGTTTTAGGAGCGGCTGTCTCTTTCTTACGCGTATATTTTGTTCCTAGCGCGGTCTCTTTCTCACGCCGATCATATGAACATATTAAAGCCGGTAGTCGCCGAGTTACGACAAGGATGGCATATATCAGGTTACGTTAGTGCGACAAAGATAAACAGAGGTATTAACCTGAGAAGTAAAAAATATAGTTAATTATGTGTTTAGTGCTTGAATAATAAAACAACTATAATTTTGTCGCGTTGTAATTGTCAAACATATGACTTTTTTTTTCAATTCACTTATTGTTGTTAGTTTTTTTTAATTTGTTTGTTGTTTATTTAGTAAATTTGAATAGATTAGAGTGAATTGGACAGGGGTCGGTGTGAATTGTGTTATAGTTATAGAATTTATCGGATTCAGGTGTAAGTAGTTAATTATTTATTTTGGTTTAGTCTGTTTTGTTTACATTCGTAATGGCTGCAATTTTAGACGTGGGTTGTTGTCTCACAGACTTTTTATTAGATAATAACTTTCAAACACACAGTTTTGAAAATAAAAAAGATATTATACAGCGCGGCCGTGCTTGCCCTTCTATGAAAATAGATTATAGACGGAAAGATGGCTTTACAAAACATTTTCATTGTAATTTGTACGAAAAGTATTCGTGGCTCACAGGTAGTTGTAAACTTAAAACGCTGTTTTGGTTTTCCATATTATATCAGTGCTTTTATGTATGGTGTAAAGGATAGGGGAGAGAAGTGGAAACAGAGCTCAGAGTAAAATAAAATATAATAGCAAAAATTAAGTAACAGAGCAAACTAAACCAAGGGCCGACAGAGAGACGACAAGACAAACGTCATAGCAAACAAAAAAGAATAAAAAATAAAAAGTATTTAAAAAAGTATTTACACCTCCAGCCTGACGGCTAGTCCGCAACATATGGTAATGGATAATTTGCAACTTAGATTCAAGACTTGATATGGTATTCGGAATTCTCCATCCCTGTGGTAAGATAACACTGTTTTTTTTTTGCTCCGGCTTCCCCTGAGTAAAATTTCACCCTTCGCCACTGGTATACACTACATAAAACTAAAGACATGAAATAAAAATAGAATAATTTTTCTGTGCTTATTATATCGCTGTACAGTCAACTACAGAGATACCTGACTCCCCAAACGAAGTTTTTTTAGGTAACTCTATCTGATTTCAATGTAGTTTTGTCCAATACTAGACGTAATCAAAATGTACATTTTTTATTAATTTTCGTTTAAATACATTGAGAGTTAGGCAGTTTGTCCACCTATACCGTCAACGGGCCGTCACCGAGAACGAGATGACGGCGCCGATTTGGCGATACATACATTTAATATGGCCGTGTGTCCACCGCACGCCCGTCACCCGAGCGTCGTCATCCCGGCCGCCGATTTATCGCTTAGTTCGGCACTTCCGCTAGAACTCGGTCCGATATTGTGACGTGAAGTGGCAGCAATACAAAACACTTGGCTGTTTGTCCACCGCGACCGTCACCGGGACGTCACCGAGAACGATATTATTTCTGGCCGAGATGAAGTTGAGAAATTGACTGAACCACCGAGATCGTCGCGTTGGACAAACTTCAATCTCGGCGGAAATAATCTCGTTCTCGGTCACGTCCCGTTGACGGTGTAGGTACGGTGACGGTGGGGGACAAACTGCCTTACACGAGAAAACTTAATTCTTACTTCTAATTTTGGGGGTTTAGGTTTCTCTACAGCTGACTGTACAACGACAATCGCCGCGACTAAAAGTAGGTAGTCTGAACAAGCCCTTTTATGATTATACTGTCAAGTAACGTAGTAAGTAGAGTAAGAGCCGACATACGCGGACTGCCCGAAGCAATTAGGATGAACTGCTTCCGACTGCGACTGCACAATGAACTACAATCTTCTCCCATACAGGGATCGCTCGAACAGTTGCTCGCAGAGTTTCACTCTGATGTTTGTAATGGTAATAACTATTGTTTTATTCAATACTAGCGACGTCGTCCGCGCGAAGTTCCGGAGCCGTTCCCGTGGGAACCACATTGAATTTCGGAAAAAGCTATAGCCTATGTCACTTCCTGATAATGTAGCTTTCTATTGGTGAAAGAATTTTTGAAATCGGTCCAGTAGTTTCGGAGCCTATTCAATGCAAACAAATAAACAAACAAACAATCAAATCGTATCTCTTTATAATATTAGTTTAGAATATATCATTATAATCCTTATCCTTACTAATATTATAAATGAGAAAGTGAGTTTGTTTGTTTGTTTGTTTGTTTGTTATTCCATCACGGCTTGACTAAGCAGCCAATCATTATGAAAATTTGCATACATATTGTTAGGGGTACAGAGCCCAACATAGGCTATTTTTTATTCCGTGAAAGTATGTTTTTTCCAATGGGAAAATAATATTTCTACTATAGAGGGCGCTGTATCAGCCAACAGATGGCGCCACAAGTCGCGCTATGGGTTGTTTTGTTGTCAAACGAGATCTGTCTATACAGTCATAAAATTAATGCGAGCGAAGCCGCGGGTAAAAGCTAGTATAATATATTAGCTTCAAGCTGTTGACTATTACAGCAAGAGCGATGTATGTTGATAAATGACTAACTGCTCGAGCAGTCCGTCTAAGTCGGCTCTAAGAGTGTATTTTGTTAAGATGTCTTTATAAAAAACACTCTAGACCTTAAAAAGTATATAGGTACTTGTTGTTAAAATATCTATTCAATGTTGCGGGCACGTCCTACAGACATTTATATCGTACGAAAAATAATAGTCTCTAAACAATAGGTGAGCCCTTATGCGGTTGTAATAGTGTTTGTTTTTGCCACGCAATAATACTCGCACTTGATGTTAGGTAGGTATGTCATGTATATGCGTAAATATATCATAAAATTCACAAGTACGTAGGTAGTATATTATTATTCTTATTTCAAGGCTACTAAGTTCCGTAACACAAGAAATGATTCATAAGGCTTTATGCGTTTGAAATTAGAGAGTAATACTATAATAACAACATAATTTAATAGTTTTTGGCTACTAAGTAATGCAGCTTCTTTTAACTGCCAACCTCGTCCGCTAACATATTTACAGAAAGTTTCTGAAACACATTTTTTAATGTAAATGACACATTAAATTATCGTCGTCACTGTCAAAGTAAAGAAGAAGGAAAAAGATAGCCTGAGACTTGGGTTCAAATTAAAATGTGTTTCAGAAACTGGCCAGTTGTCTAATGTAAGTAAATAGGTTAAAACATATTATATCATATTATATTTCTAACCATGCCGATTTGTTGTATTTAATTCCGCATCTAATGTCTATCTACACATATAATTGGGGTCTAGATTGCTTTTGCACGCCTTTCTTCCTCGTGGTCAAACTTAGTGGTCAAACTGATTTGACCACAAGGAATGTTAACATTCTTCGTGGACAAACTATCTAATTTATTTAAAAATTACACCCTGTGTAATAGTCTTGAAATAAAGTTAAAGTTGTACAGTTATATATAACTAATTTTGAGATGGATTAGGATTGACTTTTGGAATGTTTTTCTCGGCTGTCGACGATCACACGTTAACATAAACTAATCTGACTTTATTTAATGTACTTAGTTGTTTTTTAATGTGTTTCACTTTCTTTTTTGAGTTTTGTGTATCGCCCGATGCTCCATGATCACCGCCGATTATTAAACAGGAAGAATGGTAGGGGAAAAGCGATAAGGGAGGTGTTGGGCTTCCTAACTCTCATTCACTGTACAAAACGCCTTGCTACTTCACGTCGAAATCACTCAATTATACTCACTTCTTCGGTCGATGTAAAATGATGTTATCGTTGTAAAAATAATTACACATAACCAATCTAATTTATTTATACTTTCTGTTATATTAGGATGGGATTTACTGTGTCTGAGCAACATTAGGTTAATTATATTATCGTTCGTCCAAAAATAGAGCTAAATTGCGTGGGATTTAATTCTATTATTCTGTTAGTGATAAATAATACGACAAACTGTTCCTGACCACGTTTATTTCTTATAAGCTCTGCACAAGACAAGATGGCGAGCCGCGGCAACTCCACTCGGTGTTGCCACCACTCCACAATAATAGGGCGCTCCTACACTATCACTTTACTAACATCCCTCCACCCCTAGTTCACAAAATCGTCGTTGAAAATTAACACATTTCGAAGACGATTCCGAGGTTGGCGCGTGCTTGAGGTCTCGCCACGAGCAGTGTCTCCTGGGTCATCAGTATCCACAGGCTGAGATGGTGAAATGATAATTGGGGGTAATTGTGTAGGTGTGTCGCTGATTCCCACTGCTAAACCCTCATCATGATCGTCCTTTGCTGCTGCTGTAGAAGATAGCTCCTCCTCCCCCTTATACTTTAAGAGTTGGTTGACATGCCTCTTGATCAACTGGTCCGACACACGCACTATATAGATTGAGTTCCCCATTTTCTGCTGAATGACTCCTTTCATCCAATATGTTTTTTGTTGTCTGTATATCTTAACTAATACTATTTCGTTTTTATTGAATTCTATTACCCGTTTTCCACTATAGAAACTTTATTAAAAATGCATCATGTGTCCTCGATCCCTTACATAAGTTGCTACAAAAAAATGTTCCGTGGCAGTGGAGTAAAGAGCATGACCTAGCAGTGTCGCATATAAAAAAGGACTTAATTGCTGATGTGACACTAGCCCACTACGATCCCACGGCAAAATTAATATTAACCGTAGACGCGTCCACGAGTGGGCTCGGTGCGATTTTGTCGCAAATAGGGGCGGATAGTGTCGAGCGACCAGTGTCGTACGCGTCACGCTCGCTGTCTAAAGCCGAGCGTGCCTATAGCCAAATACAGAAAGAGGCAACCGCTATTGTATTCGGTGTAAAAAAATATCATCAGTTTCTGTATGGTCGTTCCATCCCATTCACGTTAAAAACAGATCATAAACCCCTGTTATCTATTTTCAGTCCAAATAAAGGAATTCCTGAAGTCACAGCAAATCGCTTGCAACGTTATGCGATATACCTAGCTTCGTATAACTTTGTGATTGAATATGTGAGAAGTAACCACAATGCGGCCGATTTCCTTAGTCGTTCAGTAGAATGTAACAAAGACAAACAAAGCGAAAATAGTGAATCGTTACAGATAGATAAAGCCACATACATAAATTTCATACATAATGACAAATTCCTAAACATTTCTGACATTGCAAGGGAAACCAAGGAGACAGATTCCTGGAACAGTTTGCACTTTTGTTTTTGCAAGACTAATCCAGACTTCTCAAGTCTACTGAAAACAGTATGAAGCCTTGTCATATGTTCTTCTTCGTTGGAGCCAGTCACTAATATGTCGTCTTGAAAAACTAAAACCCCGTCAATACCTGACAACAGCTGTTCCACTGTTCTTTGGAAGATTGCAGCGGAACTTGATAGTCCGAAAACAAGCCTTGCAAACTTAAATAGTCCCTTTTGCGTATTAATACAAGTCAGCATCTGTGAATCATTATCTAAAACTAACTGGTTGTATGCCTGCGATAAATCCAGTTTTGAAAACTTTTTACCACCATGAAGTTTTGAGAAAAGCTCCTCAATCCGTGGTAACGGGTACTTATCAATAATCAGCTGTTTATTCAATGACACAGAGTAGTCAGCACAAAGTCGGATGTCACCGTTGTTTTTCAAAACTGGTACTATGGGGCTAGCATATTCCGAACTGCTGACTGGTACCAATATGCCTATACTAACTAATCTATTCAACTCCATTTCAACTTTATCCCGTAATGCAAATGGGACCTGCCGGGCTTTAAAAAAAACTGGTTTTGAATCAGATTTGACTTGTAATTTTATTGTTTTTCCTTTATAACAGCCTAGTTCGTTAGAGAATAACTTGGGATATTTAATTACCATTTGTTCCATGCAATCTGAACAATTATTCACACTTGTAATTTGCAAGTTGAATGTAGAAATGAAATCCCTACCTAATAGGCACGGGCCTGCACCTCTGACAACAACCACCTGTATATTCATTGTTTTTGATTTGTATGTAAATGGCAAGGATATCATACCTAAAGTAGCAATGCTGCTACCATTATAACCAAGCAGTACGATTTTACAAGGTGATAATGAAATGGATTTAAAATATAAATTGTATATTCTCTCTGGAATAATCGTTACTGCAGAACCAGTATCTATTTCAAAATCAATTCTAATCTGATTGACCAGTACAGACTCCCGCATCGGTTCACCCTCCGTTGAAGAGATATTGAAAATGAGCTTACTCTTACCATTGTCGTCCTCGGATTCATCTACCTCGACCTCAACAAAGTGTTGCTGCACTTTATTTTTGGTGCACACGCGACGTAGGTGTCCGCGCTCTCCACACCGGGTGCACTTAAAACGCTTATACCGACACGCCTCCGATCGGTGGTTCGGGTAACCGCACACCGAGCACGCGACACCTCCATCGTTGGGGCGGCCGGGCGCGCCGCCGCCGCCGCGGGCCTGTGCGGCGCGACCACCGGCCGCCGCCCGCACCGCCATCTTGAACACGGGCGCCTCGACGTAGGGCTGCTGGGTCCCGGGCGCCGCCTGCGCTGCTCCAAGCCGCGCGCTCTGAATGGCCTGAGCGGTGTCTAACGCTTTGCTGAGCGTCAGCTCCGCCATATCCATGGTGAACAGTTTGTCCCGCTCGGGTCCTGGTTGCATGCCTAGGACGAAACGATCTCGGAGCAATTCGTTGATGCCGGTCGCGGGGAAGCTGCAATTCACGGCGAGGCCGCGCACGCGGGCCGCCCATTCCGCAAGCCTCTCCAACCCTCCTTGGGTCGATGTGTAGAAACGATTACGATCGGCGAAACCACATTTAGACGGTTCAAAATGCGAGTCCAGAAGCTGTACGATCGCGTCATATTCCAAAGTGTTTATCTTCTGAGGTAACGCAAGATCCCGTACTAATTTGTAAGTGTTCTCCGCCAAGCCACTGAGTAGCACTGCCCGCCGCTTTGTTGTTGTTTTTTCCTCCGATTCCAATTCATTTGCCAAGAACCATTGTTCTAATCTTTCCTTATAGATTGACCAGTCTTGGTTTTCGTGGTTAAAACTACATAAGGCACCAACTGATACTTTCGCCATGACTTTAATCAACGAACATTTACTAATTACACGCGTAATAGTTCGACTCGTCGCCACTGTTAGTGATAAATAATACGACAAACTGTTCCTGACCACGTTTATTTCTTATAAGCTCTGCACAAGACAAGATGGCGAGCCGCGGCAACTCCACTCGGTGTTGCCACCACTCCACAATAATAGGGCGCTCCTACACTATCACTTTACTAACATATTCAATATGATGAGATGTTAAAAATAGCTCTCATTAATTAAATTAAACTTGGTAAGTCTAAAAAGTTTATTTGTAACAAATAAAATTTTAGTATAGCTTATTAAAAATGTTATTCTCGTAACAAAATTAAAACTAATTTCGATTCAAGCTCAATCGCTGTCACGCTCAATTCCTATCATTCCTATTACAAATATGAGAAAGTGAGTTTGTTTGTATGTTTGTTTGTTATTCCTTCACGGTTTGACTAATCAGCCGATTATTATGAAAATTTGTATACATAATGTCAGGGGTATACAGGGGGGTTTTATTCCGTGAAAGTATGTCATTCTAATGGAAAAATATTTTATCTACTATAGATGGCGTTGCATTTGCGATGTCGGCCGACAGATGGCGCCACAAGTCGCGCCATGGGTTGATTTGTTGTCAAACGAGATCTATGTCATAAAATTAGCTGCGAGCGAAGCTATAGTATTGGATAAGTGAGACAGCGATTGAGTCTGAATCGAGATTGAATCTGTTTTTGTTACGAGAATAGGGCTGGTCTAAATAGTGTTGTGACATAATGGTTACAGAAAATAAACAAAGATTTTCCAATAGAAACATTTAATTTATATCATTTTGTCTGAAGTCGTTTTATATGGCAACAATTGGAGCAGAAGCAGCTGCAACGTATGGGGCGGCAAATGGGGATGCGACGTACGCAGCCGAAGGGGCAACATATGCGGCAGAAGGGGCAACATATGCAGCAGAAGGGGCAACATATGCGGCAGGGGCGGCAACATACGCTGCTAATCCATTGTTTATGCGATGATAGTATTGTGAGCTGGTGGCGGTGACAATAGGCGCTGGAGCGGCGACTAGGGGTGCGCTTACCACTAAGGGTTTGGCTGCTGACAGAGCCACCAGGGCGGACAAGACAACGATCTGAAATTATTAAAAAAACTTATAACCAATTTGCAATGAGTTCCGGTCAATATTATGAGGGCCTGTTTCACCATTTTTTAAGATTCAATTCACTTATATATGTTAAAAAAAAACTATTTAAATCATATGATGAAAAAAAAACTTGTCAATTTATTCTGATGAATAGGTTATTGTAAATGAAACAGCATATTATTAGTACGATTATGACGTATGAGTATGACGATTTGAAACACTTTGTCAAAAGGATATTTGAATAAAAAAGTTTGGTTCGTTAAAAAAAATGGTGACAAAAATAAGATTGTGGCTTTTGATTTACATTATTAAAGTTAATCAAGACAGAAATCAATATTTCGATATTATGGGACTACACTATCTCATATCAGTAAATATCACTTACAATTTTCATCATTTCGCTAGTTGTACTGCAAACACAGGACTCATAATGTGAGATGGGTGCAGGGACGTTATATACTATTGCATGCCCATGCGTAGTGTTGCAATGTGTCCGTACGTGGCCACCTCTCTGTCATTGGTGGGTGCGTGATGTGAATCTTTTGTACCACCACAGGAATCCTGACAGGCACTTGAAGGTTGGCTATTGAAAGTTCAATAAAATGTGAAACACGTTCTTTTTGTATTTTATACATAAATTCTCTATTTATTGCGACCCCTTACTAATAAACAAAGATGAGCTCAGGTTTAAGTAAAACTCGAATAAACACCACAAAAATGACAGTGACAAAACCAGTTTTAGTTAACTTCAGTTTATCCTTCATAATAAACGGGATTAAAATATAACATAATAAGTATATTATGTGAGCACATAACTTCAAAAATAATTTACTTATTTGTTATTATATATTATATACTACACAATAAAATTATAATATATTAATAATAGCTGCTACTGTTGCCCGCGTAAGGGGGGGGGGGGGTATTTTGTAAATAATAAATAATAATAGGATAGTTAAGTAATACTCTAAGTACATAAAATTAGTTTGTAAGAGTGCTCTATTCGCCAACAAACTGTCTAAACAGTTTGGCGATAAATTGTGTATCGTATAATTGTGTACTTTTTGGATAATAAATAATAATATTGTGTAATTCTTTTTGAATATTCCCAATCTAACGAAAAAACTGAACCCCTATCGCTTTTGATTTCATTTTTAATGTTACGGTTTAACTAGCCATTAACACTATCATTTTACTTTTAATTTGTTTGTCTTTTTGTATGTTGTATGACGTATTATCGATGAATGAAAGATAACACACTTCATCTGATAATCAGATGATTCTCAGCCACAAGAAGTTCACTGCTGGACATAGGCCGCTCCCAAACGTTTCCAGCACGACCGATTGGCAGCGGTCTGAATCCAGCGGCTTCCTGCGACTTTCCTTAGGTCGAAAGATACTCGTAACACCTTTTAATAGATTTATATCTAAAATCAAACCGGAACATGGTTATACAAGCTGTGCTTTACAAAAGGTGTATTTATGTTTACCATTTTGACTTTGGACAAAGTCTGCGTTATTGTTTTGTACCTTTATATTTATTATGTAAAATGTACAAAGAAACATAATGGAATCTTTGCTTAGGTAATGATAAAAACAATACATTTGGCATACAATAGACTTAATTGGATGTGTTTTCAGCAACTTTGGATAAGCCATTATTGTCCATTGTCCATATATTAAAACAATAGATTATTCATCAATGAAAACACCATAAACTTATTAATACAAAGTCTTATTTAACATATAAAATAAGGTTTCATATGAACAAGACAAAAAAAGGCAAATCTTCCGAATGAAGTTAAGAATTATACGATGTTAGATTAAAATGCTCCGATGTAACTTAAACCTGACTGTATAACTTGTAGTTCTAGTAATTTTTAAAATTGTAGGAACTTTAATTTAGAATTTATTAATTTCTATTTAGTTCCTGAGATGTCAGTCAACCTAACTGTATGTTATATATGTAATAGATTTTTATGTTTTAGACAATTTATCATGTTCGTAATTTTATTGATATCTATATATATAAAAGAGAAAATCACTGACTGATTCATCACGAAATCTCCGAAACTACAAGTGCTAGGAGTCTCAATCTTTGCATGGGGGTTCCTTTCAGGGCGTAGGTGCTCACTAAGAAAGGATTTTTGGAAATTCATCCCCTAAGGGGGTAAAACGGGGGTGCAAAGTTAGTATGAAACTTTGCCGTTTTTGAAGTTATTCGAATGAAATTCAGCATGAAGTTTCTTTATTGAAAGGCATGACACAGGAGTAAAATATTTTTCTCAAAAAACATCCCTTAGGGGGTTAAACGGGGGTGCAAAGATAGTACGAAACTTTGCCGTTTTTGAAGTTATTCGAATGAAATTCAGCATGAAGTTTCTTTATTGAAAGGCATGAAACACGAGTAAAATATTTTTCTCAAAAAACATCCCCTATAGGGTTAAACGGGGGCGCAAAGTTAGTATGAAACTTTGCCGTTTTTAAAGTTATTCAAATGAAATTCAGCATTAAGGTTCTTTACTGAAAAGCATGAAACATGAGTAAAATATTTTTTTCAAAATTCATCCCTTAGGGGGTTAAACGGGGGTGCATAGTTAGTATGAAACTTTGCCGTTTTTGAAGTTATTCGAATGAAATTCCAGCATAAAAGTTCTTTATTGAAATGCATGAAACACGAGTAAAATATTTTTCTCAAAAATCATCCCTTAGGGGGTTAAACGGGGGTGCAAATTTAGTATGAAACTTTGCCGTTTTTGTAGTTATTCGAATGAAATTCAGCATGAAGGTTCTTTATTGAAAGGTATGAAACACGAGTAAAATATTTTTCTCAAAAATCATCCCTTAGGGGGTTAAACGGAGGCGCAAAGTTAGTAAGAAACTTTGCCGTTTTTGAAGTTATTCCAATGAAATTCAGCATTAAGGTTCTTTATTCAAAGACATGAAACACGAGTAAAATATTTTTCTCAAAAATCATCCCTTAGGGGGTTAAACGGGGGTGCAAAGTTAGTATGTAACTTTGCCGTTTTTGAAGTTATTCGAATGAAATTCAGCATTAAGATTCTTTATTGAAAGACATAAAACACGAGTAAAATATTTTTCTCAAAAATCATCCCTTAGGGGGTTAAACGGGGGTGCAAAGTTAGTATGTAGAAACTAGATTAGTTAGACCATTTTATTTGAAACTTCGCAGGAATTCTCCTTCAAAATTCAACCCCTAGACTAGAGAGATGAAATGGGGTAAACTCTACACGTGTATTATAGAGGGCGCTCGACCTAGAAAGCTGAAATTTTGTATAGAGGTTCTCTTTATGATGTTGACAAGGATAAAGATGGGGTTCTACGACATTCCCACGGGAAAGGGAGTAATAGGACTGCAAGTGTATTATCGCAGGCGCTCAACCTAGAAAGCTGAAATTTTGTATAGAGGTTCTCTTTATGATGTTGACAAGGATAAAGATGGGATTTTATGAAATTTTCACGGGAAAGCGAGTAAAGGGTATTATCGCAGGCGCTCAACCTAGAAAGCTGAAATTTCGTATAGAGGTTCCTTTTATGATGTTGACAAGGATGATAACGGGATTTTTTTAATTCCCACGGAACGGGACAAATAGGACTGCACGTGTGTTATTGTGGGCGCTCAACCTAGAACGCCTAGATTTTGTATTAAGCTTCCCTTTATAAAGTAGACAATAAAGATGGGAATTTTTTAAAATTCCCACAGGATTCGGAATAATTAGACTACGCGTGTATTATTGGAAGCGTTTAACCTGAAAAGCTGATTTTTTTTTAGAGATTCCCTTTATGATGTTGACAAGGATAAAGTCGGGGTTTTTTTTAATTCCCACGGGAACGAAATTATTGGCATTTTCGCTTGACACGCGGGCGGAGCCGCGGGTAACAGCTATTAAAATAATGAAACAACAGGATTTTGTACACAGTAGGTAGCCAAGATTAACAGCGGCGAGCAAATAGACAATGAGCAATGAAGAACACTGACGTCTCGGGGAAAATTACAGTAATAGGAGACTGTTAAATCCGTCTATACTACTTAGTTAGTCACAAATCCAATTCCACGCGGGCGAAGCCGCGGGCACAGCTAGTTATACCATATTACGTATTTATTTAATAATGACATCGAGGGAGCATACATTCACAGCACAGCCCACGCTCTCGTAGGAGTCTCTTATGCAATCAGTCGAAGAAACGGCTCCTGTCGTGCATCGGACACCTCCCATTACCACCTGCAGTCCTGGTACGTCCGTTCGATACAAACATATAAATTTATGTAACATTTTCTTATTTTATTTAAACAAAGGTAATCTATATAATAATCTATATAATTATAATATATTGATTACCTTTGTATAATATGTTACATCGAATCTCTTCTATTCTTCTTGTCTTGCTAGCCATGCCCATCCCAATTCGTATTTCTTTTTACTCGACGGCCTCAGGTTGCATTAAAAAGATTTCTGTGACAAATCCTACAGACCTACAGATTACGTTTATTGTAAAGCCTACCGACCACTAACACTGCATGGCGTAGGACTTTATTTAAATATTTTAACACTTTTCTACAGGAACAATTCAGTCATTTCATTGTTTTCGCCAAACATTAACAACTAATCTCTGTTACAACTAATTTATGAAAAGGCCAGATCAATTTTGAAGGGACAGGAGGAGGAGGAGGCGGCTTTTATATGTTACGAATAATTATTAGGCTATTTTTATTTTTGAAAATATAATTGAAAGAAAAATTTCACTTTTTCACGAACCCCTTTCGATATCCGGCCGGAAATTTTTCATTTTTAAGGGCGGAGCACACCGCAAGCAGCGCAGCACAGCGCGTTGCAGAGTATGGCGTTGTAATCTATGCAATATTATGAAAAAGGGCACACCAAACGCGGTGGCGGAGCACACCGCATGCAGCGCTGTGCTGCGCTGCATGCGGTGTGCTCCGCCCTTTATAAGTTGTGGCGTAGCGTGACGCGGCGTTATCTGCCAGATTTAGACAATTTTTGTCCAGATTTTATGCGCGTCATATTCGTTACTGCATACATAAGTCCCATTTTCAGACAAAAAGTGCGTCATGGATAGTCCGCGTCGTTCGCATTGCCCGTAAAGAAAAACATCGCGATGACAAGCCGATTAACACGTGACTGTTTCTATAAATTTCATTTTAATGAAAATATGTTCACGGGTTCGAAACACGATAACTTAAAAGGTTTCTTTGTAATAAGTACAATAGTTCTCGCCAAATACTCCACGTGTTTGCCGATCACATGCCATAGATATGTATATGCAAAAAAAATAGAAACTTAAGATTATACAATATGTTGTTTTGTACAATTGAAATATTTTTGGATGCGAATGTACTGCTGATACTGTACACATATATGTGAAAAACTTAAATTTTTTAATGTTTTTGACGAAAATGTAAATCCGCCCATATGGGCAGATATGCCACACCATACATTTTATGTTATGAAATCACCTCGTGTGAGGGCCGACGATACCTGCCTCTCAGTTGTCACAGCCGCTTCAAAGAAATGCCGCAAAAAAATTAGGAAAATTCTTCAATCACATGGTAAATTGTAATTTTCCATAAAAAACACAACGTAGGTCCAGATTACATTTACTGACAGCAGATTCGCGTCAAGCCGTCAAACAGTTACATAAAAGTGACCATCGACTTATAACAAACTCTTTGCTCATAATTACGAATATTGTTGAGGTCCATTCTGCGCACTGATAGAGGCTATTCAAAAACCTCTCAAATCTTTGTAAGAAAAAAATATTACAGGAATCTGTTTACGGCTTTTAAAATAGAACCGACGAATTATTTACGCCTTTTACGATTTTCAATTCAAATATTGCAGCTGACTAAATCAATACCTTGTATTTGATGTCATAAAATAATATTGTATTCTCGAGTGTTATTCTTTTTTCAGTTCGTTCTAGGTTTAGTTGTAATGTTTTTAAACATGCGGGTCGAACGTGGCTTTTGTTTTTATGAACCAAAACATACAGAACGTGTGTGCATAACTGTCGCAGGTTCCCTGACTTTCATATAAATTGTAGATACGTTATTAAAAAATTGTCGGGAACTGGGTTTTAAACTCTTTGTACTTTTTACGAAATAAAATAATTTTCCGAATGCGAAAATCACGATGTAGTCAGTCGCAATGCTGTCAGGGGAATTCATTCACCAAAATTATCTCAAATCTAAAATTAGATCACATTCATTTACCAAAATTAAAACATTATTAGTAAATTATTAATAAAGAGAGGAAGGGCACAACGGATGATCCGCTCAAATCGGAGCAGCCCATCTGGGGAAGGACCTCTACCTTGCAGAAGATCGCAGCTAAATAGCATTGGTCTCGGCCCTCGGCCATGTTGTGTTCCTACGGTGAGTAAGGTGTCTAGAGCTCCAGGGTTGGGAGGGTTGGCAATGCGTGAGTGATTATTGCTGACCGTCGAATCAAATGACAAATGTGACTTGCAAATTCAAACTGATGTTTACATGAGGTATCTAATCCGAATTCTACTATTTACTATTAAAAAGTATTTAACGAGAGCTGTTATTATATAAAAATTGTATCTGAATATTATGCTTAGTCTATATTTCAACCTTCGACGTAGGTATAATACTTGGGGAGTAAGGTACCGTCTAATGACGCATTAGGGTTGTTCTCGCGCGTTTACACTTTTCCAAGTAATGAAAATTTATGATAAACAAAAATATTTAATGGCAACAAACAGTTTCAATTAGGTACCACAAAGGTACCACAAATAGTTAAAGTTACTTTGTTATATATTAGCTACTAGAAAAATCTGCAGAACATCGTTTGCGTGATTCTCGCTATTCTGCTTGAAACATCTTTTCTAATTTCTTTTCTGTTTTATAAACAGAACCTCTGTGAAAAATTTCAGCACTCAGAACTCGGAAGGGTTTGCAGCTGGTGCGACCGCAGTGGTAGAGGGTAATAGTCCTCGGGGCGACGAGTTCATCGTGTCCTGTCAAAAATCCCCAATATCGGAGTTCACCTGGGTGCGGTGTGCTGTTAATGGAGAGAATCAGTGAGGGGAATGTCCGGCCAGCATCCTGATTGGACAACCCAACCTGGCGGATTGCGTATGTATCATTCTACAAAACTGAGTGCCTGTGAGTCACTGAATAAAGATTTTGATTTTCATTTAATATAGATACTTCACTTTTTTTATATTCCCTGTATGTACGCGGAGGTGTTTTTTATCCGCTATCAGTATCTACGTCAATAGATCTTGCTCAATCCTTTTATCAACTAAGTTATTACTATATTTTGTTTCAAATATCGTTAAACAACATCTATATCATTTTATTATGATCACTTTAGTTAATGCGAGATGGTTTTGTTAGAATTATGCGTAGGAATGTGAGACATGTGATACACAGAAAATAATAAACGTAATAAGGAAAAATTATGTCGTAGAAGAAAACGATAGCTTGAAGAATAACCAACTGATAAAATGACAACATGGTAGAGTCTCAGTAGAGACGGCTATGTGAAAAGATAAAATACCATCGGTCCAAAATACATTATCTAATATGATATCATTTATTCAGGGAAAAGGAATTTTCTCTAGACTTTATTGGTATTTAAACTAATCAAACATATTTATTCTGGCAATATAAACAATCGTTTCGGAAACAAAGATATTAGACCAATACATGGCAAACAGCTTACAACTTTAATTTAACGTGCTTAAATAATAGAACAAAACATCCTTTAGGTAATAGTGACGCATACATTTCGGCAACAATTATGAATTTCAATTGTCCTGTTATTCAATACTTGTATTACGCTTTATTTACTTAATAATGGCATAATACCGAAACACCACAATATCATTCATTGTTAATTAGGCATAAGTGCATGTCGTATAGTTTTGGGAACGTGCTCCATTGTATATAAAATGAAGAATTTTATGCCCTTTAATATTCTGCTTATTATTATAAGCAGAATATTAAAGGGCATTATATGCACAACTTTATTTATTTATGCAGTGATGTGTATTAAATGCATTTGAAAAGTAACATTTTTTTTATTTTTGCTGTCTTGCGGTATCATACCATCTCAGCCACAAAACGTCCACTGCTAGACATACACCTCCCCCTCAAAAGTTTTACAGTATTGAATGTGGTATTATAGTCGTTCTAAAAAGTTCCCGTCAACATTCCTCCCTCTTATATATATTATTTATTATTTATTGGCACACTACCTACTAATGTTTCTACCGCTTTGTCATCTGTAAAACCAGCATAAAACACAGTTATATAGCTAAAGAAACCTTGTAATTACATCAATACACAATGTTGACGTCACGAAAATTATATTAGTTGTAATATCATCATCTCAACCCATGATCATCCCTCTGCAAGGATACGGGACTGCCTTCAATCGAAGGGGACTAGAGCGTACTCTGCCACGCTGCTCCAATGCGGATTGGCAGAGGCCAGTGTTTTCAAGCCGCCCAAAGGCCACCGGCGTGGCTTAACGTCATCTATCGATAACAGCCGGGACCAACGCGACGGCTTAACGTGCCCTCCGAAGCACGGAGAAGCTCGAGATAACGAAACCAATCCAAACACTGGCTAGGGTCAACTTCGCTTGACTTGCGTGTTCAAAAACACAGCGAAGCTATGGAGCTCGTCCCAGTTGTGTATGCAAGCATGTATTGCACAAACACGTTGTTTACGTATAGAACAACGTCACGTTGTTTACGTGACGTTGTTCTATTGAACAAAACAGTAAATTTAGAAACGATTAATTATTTGTATTAATTACTTGCCTATTTTGTTAATGATATTGTGTTATCAGACCATAATAAACGTTTAAGCACACATGTTATTTTTCAAAGGGATATGATTTTAATTTATACACTCAAATCAAATTCATATACTTGCTTTTAAATAGTGTTTGTGCAATACATGCTTGCATACACAACTGGGACGAGCTCCATAGCTTCGCTGTGTTTTTGAACACGCAAGTCAAGCGAAGTTGACCCTAGCCAGTGTTTGGATTGGTTTCGTTATCTCGAGCTTCTCCGTGCTTCGGAGGGCACGTTAAGCCGTCGCGTTGGTCCCGGCTGTTATCGATAGATGACGTTAAGCCACGCCGGTGGCCTTTGGGCGGCTTGAAAACACTGGCCTCTGCCAATCCGCATTGGAGCAGCGTGGCAGAGTACGCTCTAGTCCCCTTCGATTGAAGGCAGTCCCGTATCCTTGCAGAGGGATGATCATGGGTTGAGATGATGATATTACAACTAATATAATTTTCGTGACGTCAACATTGTGTATTGATGTAATTACAAGGTTTCTTTAGCTATATAACTGTGTTTTATGCTGGTTTTACAGATGACAAAGCGGTAGAAACATTAGTAGGTAGTGTGCCAATAAATAATAAATAATATATATAAGAGGGAGGAATGTTGACGGGAACTTTTTAGAACGACTATAATACCACATTCAATACTGTAAAACTTTTGAGGGGGAGGTGTATGTCTAGCAGTGGACGTTTTGTGGCTGAGATGGTATGATACCGCAAGACAGCAAAAATAAAAAAAATGTTACTTTTCAAATGCATTTAATACACATCACTGCATAAATAAATAAAGTTGTGCATATACAGTCCAAAATCACTTTTTAAAATTGTCAAAATAGAAGGCGTAGTTTAAATCAGCGTACGTAGTAAGTGTATGGCGAGGCGTAGCTGTATGGAGAGTACGCTAGGGGTGAAGAGTACGCGCTGTATGCAGAGTACGCTACTGGTGCAGTGTACGCAGCGTATGGGGCGGCATAGTCATAAGCTGCTACTTCTGGGTATACAACCAAAGGCTTTGCCGAGGCGAAAGCCAGGAGAGCGGCAAATAATACCTGAAATACAAAGTATTTTTGTTTCATTTAATTGAATTAATCTAAAAAAACGTGTGAAAATAAAAATTAATGATAATTGTCTATTAGTTAATTTATATTAATAAAAAATTTAAAAAAATGTACTTTTTAAAAAAGGCAAAAAGAAATGGGCATAACCTTAGGAGAAAGTGAAGCAATAGCAAAACTATAGAAAAAAAAACTATCAAGTAACAGTCGATAAATTAAGTAGAATTTGTATAAGCTTCGATGATCATTTTACTTTGAATTTACTAGTTCAAGAATGATAAAAATAACTGAAAATATCATGTTAACTTCCTATCATAATATAAGTGTAGTAAAATACTGAAAGAAATAGTATACTATACGATTTAATTATAAAAAAATATATTACTTTATTACTTACGTATTTGAACATGATGTATTGTTGTTTGTTTGAACCGTAGTGACACGCAACTCAAAATATTATGATGTCCGTAAGAGAAAAACAGTTTTTATATGGCTCAAAGTGCCATTGGTTTAAGTTATGTATGGTCTTCTAACCGGATAACTAGTCAAATATCCTCTGTCCAGTCAATTAGTATTATGATCACGCGCGGCCTTGCCTGGACAGACCGACCTATTATGAGATCAAGGACTCAAGTAGATTTTGGATTAGAAGATCTAGTTTTGTGAACTAAAATCACTTGCGACGTCGGCGTAATAACATCCTGTATACATTAGAAGTGCTTAGATAAAGGAAATTATTATTGGTTACTGCCTGCCTGGTTCCTGTTAACAACAAAGTAGTTTATCTTGAATTTTTTGTTAAAGTATCTTGTAAATATTGATTTAGCCTAGAATAGCCTAGCCTAGATAGAAGTCCATCGACAAAGTTTAAAATAAAACACATCGATTTTTGTCTTGCACGTGTATTTCACCAATAAAATATAATTATACCAATATTGTGATGAAACATTTTTTATAAACGTCTAATTACATTATTGGTAAAATTGACTATTACGATTTTTTGTGTGTTTTTATCGTTTGAGTAAAATTCTTGGCATCGGAATGTATTTTGGTACCAACATTCTTGGACGAAGAATATGCACCAGACGCTGGACTCCCATGGCAGACGATAAAGCTAACACAACTAATGTCAGCAATAGAAACCACTGAAACAAATAAATAGTATTTAAAAAATATTAGAGTCAATTTCATAATTTTACAAAAGGAAATCTAGCTCATTATGTTAATTGAGTTGTCTAATAGGTACTTAAGCTTTGCTTTAGTCCTAATTGGAATAAGCAATAAGCGATTCTCTTGAAAATCTCTGTTGCATTGTCAGAGAGCAGTGCACATAGAGTCATGGTATGAAGGTTGTAAAAAGTTACCAGGAACCTTTTGAGGTAAGACCTCTGTTAATATCCCAGTCCCACCTAACCGAAACGGAAGGACTGTTTCGGTTGACAGGAAAAATATCACTTTGTTTTTCAATAGAAGAGGTTGGCAAATGAGCATTTGGTTACCTGATGGTAAACGCGGCCAACCGCTTTTCTAGTTTAATATGCAACCGCTTATGAATGTCGCCACAAAATTGCATATTAAACTAGAACCTCGCGGTTAACCGCTAATGTGTAAGAATCCAATAATATGGATGTCGGCGATAAGCGGGGCGAAGACGTCACGCTTTTAACAGTTCTAAGGATTAGGGTTGAGCGTTGATCAGCCAAGACTTTTATTTGTTACTAAATTGATTTTGGCTATGTGATTGGAGTAACAAAAGGAAAATTACACTCAGCCATCTTCTCAAGATTTACTAGGACTTACCGATTTCAACATCTTGAAAAGGCTATCAACAAGTCGACCTGCCTGCCATGCCTTGTTTAATATACCTATATCGCTAATTAATCGTAATTACAATTGTACCATAACTTTTATGATAACGTTCTTAGACAGTACTCCAATTAAAGTCTATTTTACCTACAACTACGTGACTTCTCTGAGAGTCACGCAAATGCCTTTTGTTAAGAAATCGACACGGGTGATGTTCTCTATTTTGACACAGGTGGAAGACGGGTGATTTGAGAGTCAATTGAGTGATTGGAATTACGTGCAGTTGTGCAAATAATATTTGTATCCGTAAACAATAAAAACACCTAAATGTGTAATGTGATTTCTACAAGTTTTTCTTGGGTATTGATTCTTCATCAAATGAATGTAGCTTCTTTAAAAAAGTATTTAGGTACTTATTCTGTGTTCTAATACGTCGTTAATTAAAAGATCAAGCATGTTGATTAAGTTCACTAATGAAAAGTTACCACTCACCACGCGATTATGATTCTCGAATGCGAATATTTGTTACTTTTTCTCATTCATAGTAAATTTCTGAGTATTACAAAATTACATACCTACCATGTAAACTATCAAACTGCTACTTATATGTACAATATAATTTTCCCTAGCAATAGGTCTTTTAAGTCCAGAACACAGTTCAAAGCATATCTTCCGCTTACCATCAGGGGCCGTAAGCTTGTTTGCCACCTTAGTGGTACAAAAAAAATCTCAAAGTTATTGTTAGTATAAAATAAATATTGTTAGTATAGACATATCAAAATTATTCTCGTGTTTGTATTATCTTTTCCCAATAAGCAGGCATTGCAACGATCATGCGTTTTGTAGGAATCAAACAGTCTTGTCTTCAATTACACGGCCTTCCCGTGCGACCAAGCCGCTTGATATTCATAGCAGACCCGCAAAGATATTTCTTCACACTGAGTGCTCTGCTAACGTTTAGTATAAAATAAACCAAAACCCGCAGAGACGTATCAGACAAGCAGTAGCTCCTCTTGTTTATTTTAACAGTACCATACCAAATTAACATCACCAAAATGTTCAAACTGGTAATTAATTACTTTTTTTATTAAACTCATAATTTTAATTAGGTACTATGTCGAAGGCATATCGTATTTTCGCAATATATCGTAACTCCCATAAATCATTCACTTATTTTTTTCAATTTTCTAATTACTATAGTTATTTTATATGCATATGTTATGTATGTAATGCAGATTTTGTAAAATTGAAATGATTATAATTTTTAATTAAGATCTAAATGTATGAAGTCTCAAAATCAAAATTATGTCTTTTTACTGTAAAACTATAATAAAATTTTATTCATCTTTATTAAATTTTCAGATCGTCCTCGCTTGCTTCTTGGCCGTCGCCGCGGCCAAACCTGGTGTTGTCGCCCCTCTGGCGTACACTGCAGCATACACCGCTCCGGTAGCCGCAGCGTACACCGCCCCATATGCAGCGTACACTGCACCCCTGGCGTACTCTGCATACACTGCTCCCGTCGCTGCGTACTCGGCATACAGCTACGCGTCTCCATACTCAGCTTATTACCTGCGCCGTTAATTTAAACATGATTTAATGATAAATATATCGAAGTAATAAAAAATATTTATGCCAAAAACTTCCTTTTTTTAAAATTATTAAAATACACCATAAAAAAACCATTAAAACAACCTTTTTGTTTTACACATTTTATTTTATCATGAACACAGATAACATTTTCCTTGATTTACGAGTAAATCTTCCGAATATAAGAGATTATCAAAAATATTTTATTATCATACGTTTCATGATTATTTTACACTTTTTTTTTCAAGTTGTTCACCTGGAGAAACTAACCAACATAATACCATATGAAAATAGGTAATAGGATCCCTCGTCATATTCTAGTCTTACATCCCCTCTTAAAATTTAAGTTAGTATGTTTGAGTTAGTAATTGAATGAAAATTTTCTCACAAATGTAACATGGAACAATTTATTAAGATTATGTTATTTATATCATATGCAACTGCAAATGCCATCAGATGGCGTTCGGTACCTACTTATTAGGGTTCCGTAGCCAAATGGCAAAAAACGGAACCCTTATAAAGTTATGAATTCGTCATGTCGGTCAGTATGTCTGTTCGTCCGTATGCACAGCCACTTATTTCCGAAACTATAAGAACTATACTGTTGAAACTTGGTAAGTAGATGTATTCCGTGAACCGCATTAAGATTTTCACACAAAAATAGGAAAAAAAAACAATTAATTCAATCATTAAAATGATAAAAAAAAACGTTTTTTCTACATTGAAATTTGCGCGAGAGACACTTCCAGAGTGGTAAAATGTGTAACTTCTAAAATACGAGAATGATAAAACTAAAAAAAAATATATGATGTTCAATACCATGCAAAATTCCACCTAAAATTGGTTTGAATGTTTTTTTTTAATATGTCATAATCGTAAACCGCAATTGCTGCTACGGAAGCCTTCATGGGCGAGTCCGACTCGCACTTGGTCGCTTTTTTATGCATCATTTCACCGTTATGTTTTGAACTCATAGTTATTACTATTATTAGAGTTGTTTATTAACAACACATAAAAGCATAAATCAGACTGTTTTCTATATGATTGTAGAAATTATATTTAATACATTTCTACTATCTACGGGCAGCTTTATGTATCAGTAACCAAACCCATCAGCAGCACTGCGAGGGCCCCAAGAGCCACGCTAACCCGACACTACACCAAAGAGATCCCGAACATCAGCTTGTACGAGATTAGGATGGCTCTTAAACAGCTTAAGAACAACAAGGCGCCGGGTGAGGACGGAATCACAGCAGAGCTTCTGACAGCAGTGGTACGCCGTCAGAAGCTCTGCTGTGATTCCGTGCTTAAGGTCCTGCAGAAGCTCTTTAATTCTGTGTTGTTCGAGGGTAAAACGCCTGAGGCGTGGAACAGAAGCGTGGTGGTTCTTTAAAAAGGGCGATAAAACCCTTCTGAGCCACGTCTACAAGCTGTTCTCAAGGGTCATCACGAATAGTTTCGCTCGCAAGTTCGATGACTTCCAGCCTTGCGAGCAAGCCGGATTCCGAAAAGGCTACAGTACCATAGACCACATCCATACGCTGCGGCAGATTGTACAGAAGACCGAGGAATACGATCTGTCACTATGCTTAGCGTTTGTGGACTATGAGAAAGCCTTCGATTCGATCGAGACATGGGTCGTGCTACAATCTCTCCAGCGGTGCCGCATAGACTACAGGTAGATCGAAGCGTTGACGTGCTTATACAAAAGACACTATGTCAGTCCGACTACAGGAATAGAACACAAAGGCAATTTTATTGCACAGAGGCGTGAGACAGATAGACGTCATATCTCCGAAACTGTTCACGACCGCTCTGGAAGATGCCATCAAGCTTCTGTAATGGAAAGGATTGAATAACAATTTTATTTACGATAGACAGAGAGTTCGTTTCAAATACAATAGGTACTACAGATAAATTATGTTTCTTTTAATTATTGCTCAAAAAACTGCGATAAAGAACTATCTATGTAACATGCAACGAGCTCTCATAAAACACGTACTGAGGAGTATAAATATCTAGCAATCACTTGTGATTCCTATCAAAAAACATCGAACTATAATACGACTAACTCACTCTCAAAGTAGTAAATCAATCGTTCGATAGCTAGTTAGATAAAAAATCTCAAAACACTAGACCTTATCCACGCAGAGTTCTCAAAAAATGGTAGGACGTTTGATTTGGAAGCCCGGACGCTTAGCTAGTACTGAAAAATACTTAGATGTGTTTTATATTTACCTACCTATTAAAAATTTGAATCATGCAAATTCACAAAACATTTTTGTATGAATTAACGCATAATGGCCTCAAAGGGTTTTAATACAATAGACTTAGATAAGAAATAAATTATTTCATGTGGTGCATATGAGCGTTGTCTATTTATAGCGTTCTAAAAGGAAGAGTCCTGATAAACCCTTTTACTAACCGTCATCTGTTCATTTTATCTGTCACTTATAAAGACTTCACTTTGATGCTAAAAATAATTTTGGAAATAATTTTGTTAAAATACAAAATCATACTTAACTTACGTTTATTTGGATTTCATAGGTTTTTGTTAAATTTTTCAAGTAAGCCACATAAGTAAGTATTTATGTTCGAAAAATTACCTGACTTTTAGAATGAAGAATTATAACTAACACAAAAAAAAAATCATAGATTTTAACAAAGCATCTGAATGTACAAATTACTTTAAACATTTTTAGGGAGTTAGGAGACCGTATACTGTGAGTATCCTTCTCAGTTTGTTGAAGCACTTGATATTCTATCCACGAGTTACAAGGTTGTTTCTACATACGGATTCTTGATACAAACTTTTGGTATAAATGGAGCCTTAACTAAACATTCAGCATCACATTCACACCAGCAGTGTTGGTTGTCCTCTTGTTTCTTTTCAAAACATTAAAACAACCCTCAACAAAATGTTCAAGCTGGTGAGTTCTTGTTTTAAAAGGAAAATTCACTAAATTGATATTAGCGCATATAAATTAAGTAATGTGTTAAAAATGTACTTAACAAAAGATCAAGTTCCATATTAAATTATTTCTTATATTTAATTTTTAGTTGCCCAGCAGTGATACAAAAACTGGCTGGAGAGACCAAAAAAACAATAATGACATTTTATAATAAATTTTTTTTTACAGTTCATCTTCGCTTGCTTCCTGGCTCTCGCCGCTGCCAAGCCTGGTGTATTTGCACCAGTGGCGTACACCGCTCCAGTAGCTGCAGCGTACACCGCTCCAGTAGCTGCAGCGTACACCGCCCCCGTAGCTGCCGCGTACACTGCACCCCTCGCGTACTCCGCCTACACTGCTCCCGTTGCGGCATACTCTGCCTACAGCTATGCGTCTCCCTATTCTGCCTACTATCTGCGCCGTTAAATTTACCAAATGAAATATTGAATTTTAAAGAAACCAATGCAAATAAAACATATTTGACACAGTAATCTGTCTTTATTTTGTGTGTAAATCATACTAATATTATAAATGAGAAAGTGAGTTTGTTTGTTTGTTATTCCTTCACGGCTTGACTAATCAGCAGATCATTATGAAAATTTGTATATATATTGTCAGGGGTACAGACAGAGGCCAACATAGGCTACTTTTTATCCCGTGAAAGTAAGTCATTCCAATGGGAAAATATTTTTTCTACTATAGAGGGCGCTGTATGGGATGGCTATCGGCCAACAGATGGCGCCACAAGTTGCGATGATATAAAATTAACCGCGAGCGAAGCCGCGAGGAAAAGCTAGTATAGTATAAGAGAATACCAGTTCTTTTGATAAAAATCTGGTAGGAAAAAAAGATGATTGATAAAGAATATTTCTACTGCAAAAATCAGCGTATCGTAACGTTCATACCTCGTGTCAATTTCAATCGTTGTGTCACTTCGTCGAAATTGACAAGAGATTAGAACGATTTTTGTTACAAGTATAGAGGCGCAGATTATTGTGAATAGCATTATATAAAATGAAGGACCTATAGATAATTATTTTGGTATCACCTAAACAGGAAGGCTCATTCCTGTCTCTAACAGTATGTGTAAAAGCACTTGGTTGCTTTTTATTTCATGATTTCGGTACGGGGTCATCAGTATATATACTTATAAGGTTATCATTATAACATTGTGTAGTGCTGACCAGGTGACCACTACAATGTAATAGCTATATTTTTCTTCTTACGTGCATAGTATCTACATGAAGGCTTTAGACACATCCATACAAAATGAGCAAATAACCTCTGACAACTGCTTTCTTCGTATTAGATATTATAAAATTAGAAAGTGTGAGTTTGTTTTTTGTTTGTTATTCCTTCACGGCTCGACTAATCAACCGATCATTATGAAAATTTGAATACCATATTGTCAGGGGTACAGAGCCCAATATAGGCTACTCTTTATCCCGTGAAAGTATGTCATTCCAATGGGAAAATATTCTTCTACTATAGATGGCGCTGCAATTGTGATGTCGGCACAAGTCGCGCTATGGGTTGTTTTGTTGTCAAACGAGATCTGTGATAAAATAACCGCGAGCGAAGCCGCGGGGAAAAGCTAGTACTTTAAATTTTGTAAAGAAAAACTACCAAAAAGTCCAGGCCATACCGCCAGCGAGTGAATGAGCGAGTAAGGTGGGCGACCGCGAGCCTCTTTACTCCGGGTTTACTACTATGTCAACATATAAAATATCAACAATAAAAATGTCAACACCGTATAATTAACAATTTAATATCTCAACGGTTCAAAATGTCAACAGTACATTTATTTTTTTATTTTTAATATACCACTAAGATGGCAGACAAACATACGGCCCGCCTGATGGTAAGCATCACCGTAGCCTATAGACGCTTGCAATACCGTGGGTATCACTCGCGCGTTGCCAACCCTCCCAACCCCCCCAAGTGGAGCTCTGGAGACCTTACTCACCGTAGGAACACAACATGGCCGAGACCAATGCTATTTGGCTACGATCTTCTGTAAGGTAGAGGTCCTTCCCCAGACGGGCTGCTCCGATTTGAGCGGCTTATCCGCTGTGCCCTACCTCTCAAAAAATTGGCAACAAATCACATAATCTTTTCTACTCTTACTCTTCTACACTTTTCATACTTGCTTTTACACCGCGAACTAGCGAGATAAGCTTATCTCGATAGTTAGCTACACGTTACGTAGCTACGTCAGCGATACAAACGATACCAATATGGTTAACTCGCTAGCTCGTTCGCTAGCTGGCGGTGTGTGGTCTGTGTCATGTGGAATATGCGGGAGAAAAAAATGTATAAAATCCATCACTTTGCCCAGATGGGAAAAAATGTATGAAATTTCATTTGCTCCGTTTTTTTTATTTTGGGAAATATCAGTCCGTCAAAGACAAAATACAGAAACAAATGAATATCGCGTTGAATCTTCTTTTTTCGATTTTTGTCGCCACGGCGAGTAATTGACGTCGTTGCTTGTGCCGAAACCGTATGAGTCTCGTGCATCGTCTTTCCTCTCGTGCAATCCACCATGTAGTTGTATTTATAAGATTTTTTTTTTTAGGATTTGCCGTACCTTAAAAGAAAAAACGGAACCCTTATAAGATCACTTTGTTGTCTGTCTGTCTGTCTGTTTGTCAAGTCCCTTTATTTTATTTAAATTTTTAAGGAACTGTTTTATTCACCAAGGATACGTTCTCGATGTATTCACCCAATAAAAATTACATCAAAGGAATAAAATTTGTCTTTAATTTCCGTTTTCACGTTGCAATGTTGAAAAACACTTTGTCAATTCTTAGAATTCTTAGAAGAACAATATTATAAATTGTTATTATGTACTTTATACCAATTATGTATACTTACTAATGTTATTATTAAAATGCTTTTTAGATCATACGGCAAACAAGAAACGGACCCTGCCAATGCGCTACCCGCTATAATAACGTCGGGAATAGAAATATAAAAAAATAGGGGAGGAGTTTAACATCCGGATCTCGCACTGACCGAACAAAACACATTTCGGCTTCACGTAGTTATTCTCTGAGAGGAATAGTTCCCTGGTTGAACTAGCCCAAGTTATAAATGCTCTACAACGCCAAAACGCACTGCTGGCACTCTACTACAAGTTGCCAGCTAGTTATTAATAATACTTACTTAATTATTTTGTAAATACGAGTACCTACTGCAAATTAAGTCTGCATTTACCTCTGCAATCAATTGATATTCCTGGCATACATCACAAGGCTATTTCTTCATACGGAGTCAATACGTTTAGTATATATTGACCAGAAATCTGTTACACTGCACCACATTCCCATTTGTCTTTGCTCTTGATTGTTCTTTTAGATAACAACAAAATGTTCAAGCTGGTAAGTCAAGTATTGATATTTATTCCTAACTAGCTGCCCGGCCCGGCTTCGCCCGGGTACTGTTTCGTTTTTTTTTCAATCTTTCTGAGAGATTTTCTTAATATTTTTTTCCGTAAGAACCTTGTACAGAGTATTAGAAAACTACAAAAAAAATATCAGCCAAATCGGTCAAGCCGTTTTCATGTTATGTCGTGACAACGGAAAACGGGTTTCATTTTATATATATAGATTAAAGTGTAATCAACCTTTTCTTTTTATATCATTTCCTCTATGATGGATATCTAAGAAATTCAAAATAATCAACTCTCTCCACATAAAATTCGCACAGTAGCTGCATATCTTTAATGATCCACTTATGGAGTTATTAGTTTATGGAATTTTATTCTGAAAATAAATTTATGAAAAAATAACGTGTAAAATTAGTTTCATGTTATGATATCGATTTTTAAATTATTATCTGTGAAAGTACTAACAATTACAATACTTTTAAATAGATATTAAAATGTTATAACATCTTTTCAGTTCATCTTCGCCTGCTTCCTGGCACTCGCTGCCGCCAAGCCCGGTATTGTCGCTCCTTTAGCGTATACCGCAGCATACTCTGCTCCCGTAGCTGCAGCGTACACTGCCCCCGTAGCTGCCGCGTACACTGCACCCCTGGCGTACTCTGCATACACTGCTCCCGTTGCTGCATACTCAGCGTACGGTTACGCATCTCCTTACTCTGCCTACTACTTGCGCCGTTGATGACGAGCACGACAAAATGTTAAATAAAAAAATATGTACATAAAATCTATTTTTTTTATTTTCAAATACCTATTTGCATAATCGTTTAAAACCATGACTATTACAGGTTTATTCGGAACTTTTTATCACTTACGACAAACGGTGACGGCAATCCAACATGCTTGTATTTTATCTTTATTAAATGGTACTTGCTGCAACAAATTGTCTGTTACTGATATAATTATACAAAATTTACAATTTTTCGGATTGTTACGTTTTGGTACCCTTTCCGTGGAGCGCACACATCCATCTGGGTGATTTATAATTCATTATCTACTCAGTAATCGTTTTTCTTAGTCATTACATCAATGATGTATCCGGTTCGAACGATTTACATAATTAACGCATTAATATTAGACTAGAACCATACCTAAGTCGTAATTTTTAATATATTTTTTTTATTAATTATTCCAATATGCAATAATATAGAGATTTCTATAATCTATGCATAATAATTTAAAACTTATCACATAAATTCTAGATAGGTACATATTGTCGTAGTATAAGAATATTTTTTCGAAAAATTTAAACTTTTGTATAATGGTAAAACTTAGGTTAGGTACTTATGAAGATGAAGACTAGTACCATAACTGGTACTGGTATTAGGATAACTTCTATAAAATATATTATCAATTGATGGAAAGTGGGAATGTATGTCGTTTTCTACTCAATTTTTCTTGGAACGGGAACGGGTCACTAGTTAATAAATAAAAGACATTAACAATTTAATTAGATATCCTTTTATTTGTGAATTTTGTGTAAATATTTGAATTTTACAAATTTTGTTTTATTTTTCATACTTTGGTTTTGTAATGATTGTTATTAACCATGATATGGTAGACCATATCCAGCAGCTCCAAGACCACCTAGGCCACCTAGGCCACCTAGTGAATAACCCATACGTGAATAACCTAGTCCTCCGCCCAGACCTCCCATGCCACCTAGAGATCCATAACCTAGCCCTGGATGAAGACCTCCCAGTCCTCCCATTTGTAGAACGGCTGCTGAGGCTTCGCCCATGATAAAGAGTGCTAAGAGAAATACCTGGAAAATACAATAACTATATTAAGGAGTTGTTTCATCACGCGCATAAGTTCCAATTAACCTATCCGATAAAAACTGTCAAAATCTTGGAAGAACTGTGAAAAATGTCAGTTTATGCGTCAGATTGGCTATCAACAAGTAAATAAATAAATTATAAATAGTATGGCCTACTTCCCGGAATTTAGTGTAAAGGACTTTGAAGGTAAGAAGCCTAGTCTGCCTACCCACTTTTTTTGAAAAAAATATCCGGAAAAAAAATCAAAAAATTTTCAAACATGAATATGCAAAAAGGAGGCACAAAAATATATTTATTTTATACAATACAGTCATCAGTATACCATCATAAAACAAAAAGTGTCTTAAGTTTAGGTTAATGTACGAGCATAATACTTAATTGGAACAAGGACATACACGACAATGGAGACATAATATGACAGTTTTTTATAATTATGATTTTGAAGATAAGCCAAAAGTAAAGCTAAAAGTAGAGAAATCCGCGCAATTTTGTACGCAACCAGTGGATAACACTTTCAGGAATTTTAGCTTTGTGCCTTACTTACATCAAGGATACAAAATATATCATCAATACAAATTTTAGCTCGCCAGGTAGAAAGATTTGTGAAATCAAGAAGTCGTCGACAAAACTCTCGTAATGTCTCCCCAGTATGGGGGGAGAGTCTTGACCGCCCTCTCCGGCAACGTAACAACCTCTTCAAAATATTTTCATATTCTGTAGATATTTTGAGATAAAATTTTATATTGACGACCTCCGTGGCGTAATCCAGGAGGTTCCGGGTTCGAATCCCGGTCGGGTCATGATGAAAAACTAACTTTTTCTGATTGGCCTCGGATCTTGGATGTTTATCTATTATGTATGTTATAAAATATAGTATCGTTAACTTAGTATCCCATAACACAAGTTTCGAACTTACTTTGGGGCTAGCTCAATCTGTGTGATTTGTCCCTATATATTTATTTATATAGAAATTACTCACCAAACAAGACATGTTTATGTTTTCAGTTATCGTAGCACCAAACCAAACGTATGAAGGCAATGCAATGGTTTTATGAAAATATTTAGCTTTTATATGGAGTTTTATTGCAACCAGAACGAAACGCCAATTTGTTTCAGCTTCGGTGAAAACTTCTTCCGTGTTAATGATAAAAGTTGATTAATAATCCCACAAGTGTTATCATGTTATGCTTAGTTAATATGAATTAATTAGGTGACATGAATATTGACTGGGCCTCGTGATAAAAGTGAAATAGCGTGAAAAGTAATATTGAAATTAGTTTCCTTAATGAAAGTATTTTTAAGAAAGTAGGGTAAATACCTAGTCGTGGAACCTAGTGGTGGGACATTTCATATCCGAATTTTAAAATGACTAAGATGCAATTTTGTGATTATATTATTTAACGATAATAATCTTAGATATATCCAAATTCCATAACTAATAATATTAGTTGTAGTTGTATGTAAAACTCTACCATCTAATATATACTCCAATAAATTAATAATTCAATGGCTGATTACAATACTGCAACAACTTTTCTTTAGAAATACAAAATTTTATTGATTTAGAACTCAAAAAGATGTCTATAGATTTAAAAAGTAAATAATATACTTATTTGTATTTCCATTCATAAAAAAAGCAAATACGTATATACGCAGCAATCGCGTTGTTAAAAATCCACCTAATCGTGATTCAAAGTGCGTGGAGCTTTGAACAAGTGTCTTAACTGTGCCTATCTGGCCTTCAAGACTTACTATAAAGTATGGTATGGACCGTACTAGAGCATCATTTAGCTTTGCAGTAGCTTAGTGAACAAAACAAACAAAATGTTCAAACTTGTGAGTATCAAACATCTGTAACTTTGTGAGAAGTTGGAGGAGTCTAGTAGGATACCAACAATTTAATACCACATACGACAACTTCGCCCTTAATTGTGCTATCCAACTTTGAATAAGTTTCAAGTATCATCTAACAGATTATGCTGTAATTGTTAATTCTGTCCGTTTTAACTAATTACGTAAATAAGTTCACTTTTAGTTTTTAATAGTTCAAGAAATGTCGCGTTCTGCGAAATATTTTGGTTGCTTACTTTATATATTTCGAAATAACAAAAACTTGTTGTATATAAAATACCATTTTATTTGATTTTTTTCGTAATATTTCCAAAAATATATACTTACTTTTAAGTAGATTCTACCTAGAATAATTATTATAACTAATAAGCTATTATTATTTTTATTTCAGTTCATTTTCGCCTGCTTCCTTGCCCTGGCTGCCGCCAAACCTGGCGTGTTTGCACCAGTGGCGTACTCTGCAGCATACACCGCCCCGGTAGCCGCAGCGTACACCGCCCCCTATGCAGCGTACACTGCACCACTAGCGTACTCCGCATACACTGCTCCAGTAGCTGCCTACTCGGCGTACAGCTATGCGTCTCCTTACTCTGCCTACTATCTGCGTCGTTAAATTTACCAAAGCTGTGATATAATTTTTATAAAGACACAAATGCAAATGATTTATAAATCTACTTTTGGTACACCAGAGTATATTTTTTAAAAAGCTTCTTTATACCCTGTGTTATATGAGAGAATTATATACCTATAATGGAAAAATATGTCTCCTGAGTTTATTTAAAAAAATATCTACTTAATAGATATCTTAAATATAATATAATATATATGTAATACCAGGGTATAATACCTTGCGTAATAAGAGAGATAAGCAAAAAAGTATTTTTCTGACTACAATCTGCACAAAAAATTATATGAATACAACTAATTGCCATACAATAAAAATGTGAATTTAAGACTATTTTTATTTTTTATTTATCGAATAAATATTTTCTTTCCTTTCTAATCTATCAAAGTTCCAAAAATTATGTTTCATTTGCGTATGCAAAAAGGTTGCTTCCTATTCGATATATCTTAAGAACAACGCTTCATAACCTTATCATAACGAAAAATTTACCCAGGGTGTGGGTACTGTGGGTGGCTGTTACTTGCCGGCAGCGCAGTGTTTTCTCTTTTACTTTCCACAGTTTAAATTCAAGCAAACAGGAACTATTTCAAATAGATCTTACATATATACATTTTACACTTAAATTTTTACACGTGTAAAGTACAATTACCAAACCCATAAAAGTGTGGACATATTGCATTGAATTCTTTTTCCTTATTTATTATGTTAACCTCAAAAGAAGACGATATTATGTTAGCGATATCATCATATCAACCCACTAGCTTTCTCCCGCGGCTTCGCCAGCGTGGCCTGCTAACAATTAGCATATTTTTCTTCAAAAAAAAATTCTGGTCCGGTCCGGTCCGGTCGGTCCGGTTTTTATAACGAACTTATATACCAATTAGCATATTTTTCTTCAGAAACAAATTCCGATCCGTTCCGATCCGGTCCGGTCGGTCCGTTGCCGGTCCTTATAAGGAATTAATTTGGAATCTCTAGACCCAGCGGTTTGGGCTGTGCGTCCCCTCGCAACTTTGTTTGCGCATATCTCGCTTTCCCGTGGGAATTTTGAAAAATCATTTGTTAGTACATCCCTAGACGTCGTAAGGAACCTACATGCCAAATTTGGAATCTCTAGACCCAGCGGTTTGGGCTGTGCGTTGATATACCCTCGCAACTTCGTTTGCGTATATCTCGGTTTCCCGTAGGAATTTTGAAAAATCCTTTCTTAGTACACCCCTAGACGTCGTAAGGAACCTACAGTCCAAATTTGGAATCTCTAGACCCACCGGTTTGGGCTGTGCGTTGATATATAGTTAAGTCAGTCAGGACTTTGAATTTTATATATATAGATGAAGAAAAAAAAAACGGTCCGGTCCGGTTCGATCCGGTCCGGTACGGCCCGGTACGGTGCGGTTCCTTCCAGACCGATCAGGTCTGATCTGTTCCGGTCCGGTCCGGTCCGTTCCGGTCCGGTCCGGTCCGGTCGGTCTGGACCTTATAAGGATCCTACATGTCAAATTTGGCATCTCTAGACCCAGCGGTTTGGGCTGTGCGTCCCCTCGCAACTTCGTATGCGTATATCTTGCTTTCCCGTGGGATTTTTGAAAAATCCTTTTTTAGTACATCCCTAGACGTCGTAAGGAACCTACTTGCCAAATTTGGAATCTCTAGACCCAGCGGTTTGGGCTGTGCGTTGATATACCCTCGCAACTTCGTTTGCGTATATCTCGGTTTCCCGTAGGAATTTTGAAAAATCCTTTCTTAGTACACCCCTAGACGTCGTAAGGAACCTACAGTCCAAATTTGGAATCTCTAGACCCACCGGTTTGGGCTGTGCGTTGATATATAGTTAAGTCAGTCAGGACTTTGAATTTTATATATATAGATGAAGAAAAAAAAAACGGTCCGGTCCGGTTCGATCCGGTCCGGTACGGCCCGGTACGGTGCGGTTCCTTCCAGACCGATCAGGTCTGATCTGTTCCGGTCCGGTCCGGTCCGTTCCGGTCCGGTCCGGTCCGGTCGGTCTGGACCTTATAAGGATCCTACATGTCAAATTTGGCATCTCTAGACCCAGCGGTTTGGGCTGTGCGTCCCCTCGCAACTTCGTATGCGTATATCTTGCTTTCCCGTGGGATTTTTGAAAAATCCTTTTTTAGTACATCCCTAGACGTCGTAAGGAACCTACATGCCAAATTTGGAATCTCTAGACCCAGCGGTTTGGGCTGTGCGTTGATATACCCTCGCAACTTCGTTTGCGTATATCTCGGTTTCCCGTAGGAATTTTGAAAAATCCTTTCTTAGTACACCCCTAGACGTCGTAAGGAACCTACAGTCCAAATTTGGAATCTCTAGACCCACCGGTTTGGGCTGTGCGTTGATATATAGTTAAGTCAGTCAGGACTTTGAATTTTATATATATAGATGATCATCCACTGGGATACGGGTCTCCCTTCAATCGAAGGTGATTAGAGCATACTCTGCCACGCTGCTCCAAGATTGTCAGAGGCCGGTGTTTTCAAACCGCCCTAAGGCCACCGACTTGGCTTAACGACTGTCATCCATCGACAACAGCCGTGACCGAAAGCTTAACGTGCCTTCCGAAGCACGGAGAAGCTCGAGATAATGAAACCCATCCAAACACTAGCTAGGGTCGACGTCGCTTAACTTGCGTGTTCATATTAGAGTGCGACACACATCGACGCTATCAAGCTACTGTTAGCGATAAGTTTAAAAGTATTTACTATCATTGTTATCTGACTTTGCTGTGCATAAATACATTCGTTAGTATATCATCGAGTATATGGGCTACGTAGCTACGTACTCAATGTATACATTATAATAGTTTTCAGAACAAGTAGTACACTTCATGAATCTGTTCCAATCGCTCATTACGAGGGGCAGTGATTGATTGATTGAAAACAATTCGATTCTCAAGGAGTTCAAAATCGAACAGAAACCAAGGCTCGCCAATACGTGCTTACGGAGGGTACTTGAGTTCTTTGGACACATAGCCCGCAAGTCCGGTGACAACCTCCATAAACTGATCGTCACAGGAAAAATAGAGGGCAAACGATCGAGAGGGAGGAGCCCGATGCGTTAGACCGATCTGATCCGCACCACACTCGACACTGGCATTGCTGAAGCGGTACACGCGGCAGAAGATAGGAAGAGATGGCGGAACATCGTCCGTGACAAGCTGATGCCTTGATGGGTCACGACCCCCAGCATTGGGGAATCGACGCAAGAAGAAGAAGATTGATTGATTTTGACGACATCCGTGGCGTAATGGTTACCATGCCGGCCCGAACCAGGAGGTCCCGGGTTGGAATCCCGATCGGGTCATGTTGAAAAACGATCTTTTTCTGATTGGCTTCGGGTCTTGGATGTCTTATAGATTATGTATATGTTGTAAAATATAGTATCGTTGAGTTAATATTCCATAACACAAGTTTCGAACTTACTTTGGGGCTAGCTCAATCTGTGTGATTTGTCCCTATATACGTATTTATTATGCCTGACGCCTTGTTACACCTCTCTCTGATCTACTAAACTATATCCTCGCTTCATTCGCTCGATATCACAACTTTCTGTAATATAGAAATAAAGAATCTGTTTGTGACAGTTCATACAAACTGAAGGCGAGCGATATTATATTTCTTTATTCGTTTTTTTACGGAAATTACGAAACTTTCTTCTTCGATCTACAGTTCTGTGGAATCAGTTGGCATCGGCAATATTTCTAGACCGGTACCTACGACTTAGGGACTTTCAAAAACTAGCTTACTCCTTCCCATCTCCTTCCTCAAAAGGCCAGCAAGGCATCTGCAATTTATTTTTATTTTTATAAAGGGACAATTCATACAGATTGAGCTAGCCGCAAAGTAAGTTCGAAACTTGTGTTATGGGATACTAACTCAACGATATTATATTTTATAACAAATACATATATAGATAAACATCCAAGACCCGAGGCCAATCAGAAAAAGTTCGTTTTTCATCATGACCCGACCGGGGATCGAACCCGGGACCTCCTGGGTGGCGATCTGGCGTGGTAACCATTACGCCACGGAGGTCGTCAAATTCTTTCGGTATTGCGCATTTTTATGGATATAGCAGTGATTGCTTTAAATCAGGTGCTTTTTGGCCACCTTTAACATAAAATAACTTAATTTAGACATTATATTAATACTAGCGAAACCTCCGCAACTTCGTTTGCTTGTATTTATGCACAGCGAGCGCTATGTTCTTTATAAAGAGCCATGCATTGACTTTTGACCAATTCCTACGGGAATCGCGTACTTTTCGGAATAAAAGTCTGCTATGTGTTAATTCAGGGTATCAGCTACCTACATAAGTTCCAAATATCATAAAAATTGGCCCACGCATTTAAGCAAACTCTTGCCTTTTATAATATTAGTAGGATACGTATTTATATCATTTTCAAATAACTGGCAAAATTAATATATCTTTTATTTGCTACCTTGAAAAAAAAATTGCTACCAAAGCCTAAGAGATTGGCATAATTTACTAATTTTTTGTCGAACGACTACCATCAGACTTCCACATCTTTTTTACAGGAAATATAATAAATTTTATTCAATTACTGTATTATAAAGGTAACTTATGTCAATAAATTGCATCTTAACGCATGATACATGTGATATACTTCGTCCAGTTTAAATAGGCGCATTGACCTCCAGAGCTGGCGCAACGCGACTTGTTACTAGAGGCACGCACGCACTGACCTCTGACGCAATATTATGCACGCATCCTGAATCTTTATTTTCTAATGGGTTATGCAGAAGTAAAACAATCATTTTTTTACGAAATTAATGCCCATTTTCACCAACAACGTTTCCTAGCTATCAAATGTCATACAAAGTCTAGTTAGGTTATTTCTAACGCTAGGACGCGTTGGTGAAAATAGGATATTTTTTAAAAGGGACTATGTTCTTTATGAGTGAGGTGACATACGAGCTTACGGGTCACATGATAGGTAAGCAATCTGGCCATGGACACAATGACTACATGAATCTTGTATGGATTGATCCTACCTACGAAGTAATGAAACGGTTACATTTTTTATGAATATAAAATAAAATAGACAATAAAAAAATCAAATATTTGATATTTAAAGTAAAAAAAATAACAACAAGACCCACCCGTATACGTTAAATCTTAAATTATCTTTAAAATATTCTGTATAGTAAGTTATAATAAATCTATGGTTATAGATAGATTTATTATAACTTACTAGCGTAAGAAGATTGGCAATGCAAAAGAGATAGATCATAGCATACGCGTTTGTTAGAGCGAGATAGATAGACGAGACCATTTTTCCTATACACGCTATGGGCTTGTATCGCCCTAACGTCAGTCATGTTATAACAAATCCCACTTATTTTTACAAAATTTATGTTTTTTAAGTGTAGTTTTGGTGTTAATTCGACGTGATTAAATATGGTTAACTGTGCAGTGCCTGGATGTAACTCAAACTAAAAGGAAAATCTATCTTGCTTGCACACATGTACATTCCACGCACACTAGTGTATTTTGTTTTTTGGTCTCGCTTCAATGAAACAAAGCCGATCTATAGGTACGCTAGTATATACTAAATCTATGACTATAAGTTAAAGTTAAATAAAGTAGAGTCATCGACAAAATTATTCCATAGTTCTTAGATTATTATCTCCAAACACATACGCATTCTTGGACAACAGCAGTAGTTGTTTTATACTTTGTATAAGTTTATATTTTTTACTTGAATTTTCAAGTTTAATACTCTGTATAGACTTATTTTGGACTTGAATTTTATCTTCTTATTCGAAACTTTATTTTACTGTTTCACTCTTGCATACAATGAATGCAGATGTGTATCTTGAATTCGGAGCAAGAGTCAAACGTAAGAAACAGTCCTTCGTATTGTATCGAAACACTGTAGTGGCTGTACAAATAACTAGGTATTTAAGCTTACTACATTCCTCCTAGTGATATCAGTTCTTTCCTGACTTAGAACAAGCAATCAACATGTACAAACTGGTGGGAATAAATACTTAATTGATAGCATCAATTTATCTGATCATTAAAAGGACTATTAATCTGTGTAAAATCTAAACATCACTTCAGTTTTACATATTTTATGTTGTGTGCGCTATATGTCACTATTTATGTGTAGCTTGTCCTTGACTGTATGTACATACTAATGTTCACATTACTTCACATTTAATTTTTTTTTTACGCATTTATGCGCCTAATACTGAATAGTTTACTATTCAGTATTTGGCGTTCAATAAACAGTTAACAGTAGAGCATTGTCTTAGGATAGAGCAAAACATATATTATTTTATTAATAAGATAATTTGTTGAGGTCTTACTTTCGGTTTTATTAACAATTTGATTTACACGTAGTAACAAAATTATAATTTCACAGGTAATTTTCGCTACTCTCCTCGCCATTGCCGCTGGCAAGCCTGGCATCCACTCAGTGGCATATCCAGCAGCTGCGGCATACACACCCATCGCTGCGGCATATACCGCACCCGTCGCTGCGGCATATACCGCACCGGTTTCCGCTGCATATACCGCACCGGTTGCTGCTGCGTATACCGCACCATTTGCCGCGGCATATACCGCACCGGTCGCTGCGTCATATACCGCACCGGTTGCCGCGGCATATTCAGCACCCGTTGCCGCCGCTTACACCGCACCAATATCTGCTGCCTATACAGCTGCCTATGGCGGACCCGTTGCGGCTGCTTACACTGCCCCCATTGCCGCGGCATATACTGCTCCATTTGCAACAACCTTCTTGAAATAATTATAAGACTGACGAAGAACTGATATTTAAATATGAGATTAATAAACTAAAGTTAAACTATATTACTTCTTTTTATTTACAAAGTACTATTTCACATACACTTCATCCGTAAGATATTGAGTCAGCTCATGTTATGAGTTTGACCTAAACTATTGAGCTGTATGATTTACCTACTTAAAACTAAATATATGTCTTGAATTTATCCGAAATCCGCACAACTTAGTTTGCATGTATCACGCTGTTCCGTGGGAATTTCAGTAAAAAAACGTTTTTTCTTTGTATACTTCGTAAAGGGAACCTATGTGTCAGTACCTATCATAGGTGCAAGGGTTATCCAGACTTTGATCAGTCAGTTACTTAGTCAATACTTTTATGCTATAGTTATAGTCATAAGAGCACTAACATTCGTTTTGTTAGCTAACTATTGTACAAGCAACAGAATAAATATTTAAATATATTATATTAATTTCGTTATTTTATTATTATTTTTGCAATCATTTGTTATGTTGATACGGATATACTCCCACGAGATATTAAAATTAGATCAATAGCTATTAAAAACTAGAGCAATTTATTATTATAATTTTATGGTCGTTTTTATTATCAAATCATCATACGATCTTGTATCATGATATATCGTTGATTATGTAACCTTCATTGATTCAACAGATTGCATTGGAATAAAATCAAAAATGTTGTTACTTTATTGAACTAAAAAAGAAAAACAACTACAATTTTCTTTCTGTTTTCTTTCGTCATTACCGGTGATCATTTTGCTTTGTTACCGATATGGTTTTAGTTTATATAAATAGAGTAAATACAATATTAGTTATATAGCTTAAAAAGATTTCATTTTAGGAATTCTCACAGTCATAAAAATACAAATAACAAAAAAAACGGGCAAGTACGTGTCGGTCCACGCATTATACAGGGTGTTCCGTATAGGCTAGGTACGCATTTCTTGCTTGCAGATGAGTACAATGCCATATTCTATGACTTTTGTACGTTTTTGTCAAATAAATTTTAATTCATAAGTTCGTCGGCTACTACTCGGTAACTAGTAGAGCCTACATAACCGTTATAGTTTTCCTTGTAGGTTTACTATATGAAATATTACTAAGATTTTTTTCAAATTTCTTAACACAAGACTTTCGGAGATAGAAGGGGGGGGGGGGACTACCGTGCAAAACGAAAATTGGCACGTTAAATGTAAATAATTCGCAAACGGATCATTGCATCCGAAAATGAACTTCCCACACCTTCAATGTTTTTAAGAGACCTATGTAATGATACCCCACAACATGGGGTCGGCGCGAAAAGAAAATTATCCCCACTCTACACGTAGAGGCACAACACCAAAAAAAAATTTTTTTAATTTTTATTCTACCACTTTGTTAGCATTGTCAATAAATATGCGTGTCAAATTACAGCTTTCTAGCATCAAGCGTCTAGACGCGGATATGGCGAAACTATAAGGGTTCCTTGTAGTTTACTACGGAACCCTAAAATTTGGGTAAATATTGTTACTGGTTAACAGCTAATAAATTATAGACATTTGAAGATATAAGTTAGAGAATAGACCCAGCTGAATATTAAGTAGGTAAACAACATACCTAAACACATTAAAAATTTATTTCACACAAATATGGCATTGTGTTAAATGTCGAAAAAACTAGTCCTCATCAAAATATCTGTAACAGACAAGAGGCCTCCAAGAAGCCGGATGTCAGTTTATTTTCAAATAAATTAGGGTTATATGGAAAAATAGTTAAAATACTTCAACTTATAGGTATACTGATGAAAACCATGTTTTATTTCATTTAATTACTTTAAGAAACTAAATAAGTCATTTACAGGTCGCAAATAGAACCATATTAAACCATTCCTACCCAAACAACCCACAACGGGTAATTCAGCGACTGACACCACGAAGGATTGGAACCATGGTGTCAATCGCGGAAGGACTCTTTTTGAATTGACACCATGGTGTCAGTCGCTGAATTACCCTATTAAACATTACCGTTGTGAGCATGTAATTAATATATTATGCTGTTAAGCAGTCGATTCCTTGTGGCTGAGATGATGATATTGGTGTGGAATCTGTTTAAGGGACGAGTGCGTGAACTTTTGGACCAGAAAATCAATTGCATGTATTTTTAGGAGAGAACTTACTTTTTGCCCTTAATTTTCCGCGAATAAAAGTCCTTTGTCTGTAAAGGCTTAAAAATTAAAGAAATGAAATAAAACTAATTTGGAAATCGTAATACATATTATTAAAATGGAGGGTTGTCTAAATGAATCGGATAGGCTTATCGACGGAACCCGTAACATTGAAAAAAATAAATAAACCAACTGAACTTGTTTGACGTAACATCGTCATACGTAGAATCTGTAAATGAATATTTTTTTCACAGCATGAAGGTTAACTACACTTTATTTGATGCATTTTATTTGAAACGAAGTCAGTGCTCATTTAAATCTCGTTAGCGAAGCTTATTAAGAAAATTAAGAATTGGACTTTACTATGCAGTTATTTAAAAACCGTATGATTATTTTAATTGTAAAAAGTGAAGGTAACATAGGTACTAAGGTTGCAATCATTTCAGAAAGGACCTATAAATGCGATTGTATGTAATGTGTGTGAATATCTCGACAAAATGTGAAAAAGAAACAAAACAGACACTACTGCCGCCCAGAGACGTAATGTTAATACAAAATTATATTTCTTTGGATTCGTTCACATCATTTCAATGGTAAAATAAGAGGTTGCACCTACATACAGTCTACGCCCTACACGCGCATGACATCGTCAAACAGTGAGTTTGAACATTTTAAAAAGTGAGCAATCTGTCTCTTTTTTCTTCTGTAATTACACAATGATAGCATGAATATTAATGTGTCATTAACTAAAATGTTTATGCAACTCACTGTAAGAGACACAGCCATAACATCTTCAATACTGTTCTGTAAGACGTTACAAGAACACCACCCACACATTTCAATAACTACTTATCGCATTTTGTTTTCTACGTGTTATTGACATACCTATCAAAAACCTTGTAACATCGAGTATCAAACAATGCTATATAACATTATGAGTTGACGTCAGAGTCCTCTTTGCAAGCGTACGACGGGCATGACGTACCTAAATATTTTGTTACATGTGCAATATCAATGATCAATAATGTTTAGGACTATTCAACCAGTTTTTGAAATGCATTTTAATTAATAATAATTCCACAGTTTCAAGCTGTGTTTTTAACTGACTATCAAAAAAGGAGGAAGTTCTTAATTCGATTGTTTTTTTTTTTTGTTTTTCTTTTTCATCTTTATTTTGACAGTGACAGCTTGACAGCGTGATCAGTAGGTTGAAATTCAACGTGCCATTAACTTTAAAAATGCATTTCAGTAAGTGGCTATTAAAAAATTATAATGTTCTAGCGGAGTTTTTACTAAGGATCACTAATTATTTTAAAAATAGCCTATGTTAACCGGCGGTAATGTACCTTTTCAACAGTGAAAGAATTTTGAAATAGGTCCAGGGGTCGTACCACGACCTTTTATTACTACCCTTAAACGATTGTGAAAACGAGACGTCGCCTTACATCATGTATTGCGCTGTCTCCCTCACTCAGCCGTTCTTCTTTTGTTTTAATCTGTCATAGTATGGCCCCAGTACTTTTTGAGTTTATTCGTTACAAATATACACACAAATATACAAACCTTTCCTCTTTATAATATTAGTGCCGATTCATATGACGCGAATTTTTACGTACGAGCGTCGCATAAGCAAGCATTGTAACTTTTTGTAGGGGCTTAAAGAAATTTTAACTTTAATTATTTTCTATTAATGTATATTTTATATCGATCAAAAGCAAACGACGCGGGCACTTTGCGATCGCGATGCGAGTGCTGAGCGCGTACTACGCGTAAAAATTCGTGGCGTGTGAATTCGGCCTTAGTGTAGGTTTACTGGTAGGAGATAGATTATAATGGTAATAAGGGAAGGTTTTTCTATAAAATCTGCAGTACACACACTGAAGAATAATTTATTATAATTCTAGCAATCATTTCAAAACATAGTTTTTTTATAGTGAAACGTATTTAAAACAGATTCCAAAATAAGCCCAACGATATTATATATCTGTATAAATTATATATTTACGGTGTATTCATAAATATTTACTTTATGCAAACTTAGCTACGGATATAGTAATTTTACCATGTCTAAATCTATTTGTGTTGTATAGAACATAGTCTTTAATTCTAATAATAACTACAAATACGAAATATTTTATTAAAATAGCCTATAACAACCAGTTCAGACGGCAGATTTTTACTAAGAAATGGTAAGAAATCTGTATTTAAAATGGTACTTGGAAAGAATAAAATGGACTTAGAAGATGAAAACTAGTAGGACATCTTATACAAGTTTATCGGAAACATCTTGGAGGGGAAGAAAGAGGTAGAAGAGGGAGGGGAAGGCCGAGAAGGCTTACTTGAATCTTGATCAAGGACTGGTGTCGTATCTTATAGAGAAGTGAATTAGCTGGCACGGGAAAGAGAAAAATGGAGACTGCACCGACAAGAGCGCGGCCCTTAAATTTAAAGAAAGAACATCATAAACGTTTTTTTATAGTTTTTTTTTTTTTTAAGACTCCTATAATGTATCTACATTCTATTTTATTATGGAAAAGGTTTGCAAACGAACATTTGATACACCTGGTAAGTGATAACCACCTTTTATAGACTCCGTTCACAAGTTACTTAAACGGTTACACTAAAAAGCTGAGTTTATATATTAGACACAAGATTAGTGTTATACCTAAACATTTTATTATTTCTTTTTTATGAAATGATAGTACTTACCTATTCTAGATTTTTTAATTTATTCACATTTTTTTACAATTAATAGTAAAAAAAAAAACATCTCAAAAGGATATAGGTAGATATTTTAAATACCTGACGTGTATTCAAATAAGCTTGCCATTAAAAGGATGCAGACCGGCTCTATAATTTAATTACTGACATAACTGGATCTATCTAGTTATCAATCTTAATTTATGCATCGAATCCTTTGTTTGTTTATACATAGTTAATATCCATATAAAATAGAATGTTACCTTATAGGTAATCCCTTAGGTCCAAGGCAAACATAAGAATTTATAAAATTGAATTTAAACTACTGGTGACGTTGAAATTATTCACGTTAAAACGGAATGGTAATAAAAAACGATCATAGAATTAAAAAAATTAAAAAACAAAATTGCGATCTATGATAAAATCAGAGATTATATAAACGATATTTATTTTATGAGTAAGGCATCGTCCTAATGGAACGCGAATGCGCGATCATCGCGCGAGTAAGCGATGTGACCATCGCGTGTTCGACAAACATTTATACAACTTAAACATTGTTTTTAATTTCGCTACAAACATTTGAGTCGCGCGACCGAGTCGTGCGATTGTCAGTTAGGACACCTATTCGCGTTCAATATGTTTGATCGCGCGTTCGTACGAGTAAAATTCGCTCGAACCAGCGAATGCCATCGCGTCGTCGCAAGCGTGCGCCTAAGCGTCGTCGTGCGATTGTCACAATCGAGTTCAATGTGTTCGATCGCGCGTTCGAGTGAAATTCGCGTGAAACTACGATGATCGCGCATTCGCGTTCTATTAGAACGATGCCTTAGGACGATGCCTTCCACTTGAACTAGGCTGGTAGTAAATCCAGCCTGATTGAACTGGTTCTTTGACATCCAACGGTCACGGCCGGCCGCATCATCTCTATGCACGGCACACGGATGGCAGCTTAATTTTTTACTTTTTATCATGTTTTAAATTAATACGAATCCTTGTTCTATTGTCACTATAGCAGATTGTATTAAACATGAAAATCCAGGAAGCATATAAAACAAAATATTTTTGATATTGTGAAGCAGCACTTCTTCTCAACAGGCCATTCCCGTCGGCAGTGCTAGTAGGATAAAAATATTTACGTGCTAAAGTAATTCCTGTATATCACTTGCAAAATAAATGATTTTATTTTTAATTATTTTTTATTTTCATAGTTAAGGTACTACCTTTTTCCCCACGGCTTCGCTCGCGTTAATTTTATGACATAGATCTCGTTTGACATCAAAACAACCCATAGCGCGACTTGTGGCGCCATCTGTTGGCCGAAACAGCGCCCTCTATAGTTGAAAAATTATGTGAAATTACTAGCCTATGTTGGGCTCTGTACCCCTAAAAATATGTATGCAAATTTTCATAATGATCGGCTGCTTAGTCAAGCCGTGAAGGAATAACAAACAAACAAACAAACTCACTTTCTCATTTATAATATTAGTAAGGAGTAAGGAAGTAAGGATAAGGATAAAGCTAGTAAGGATAAGTTTGAACCACCATAAAGGCACCATACAGCATTATCACCAGCCATCGGCTCGTGATGTTCTCGAATGACGGTAACATTAGAAAAGCTGACAACAGGTAGAAAAGACGATATGTGTATACACCATAGAAGCCTTTACGTAGAAAGCAGGTTTTGCCATGCTAATCTCTAATCTAACATCGCTTATCGGGGCTAACGCAGACAGACGGCGCTCACTGTACTTCTGCCGCAAAACAAATAATATCTGATTAGATAACTTTTTTTATATTTTTTATAGGGACAAATCACACAGATTGAACTAGTCTCAAAGTAAGTTCGAAACTTGTGTTATGGGATACTAACTCAACGATACTATATGTTATAACAAATACATAGATAATAAACATCCAAGACCCGAGGCCAATCAGAAAAAGTTAGTTTTTCATCATGACCCGACCGGGATTCGAACCCGGGACCTTCTGGGTGGCAGTCCGGCGTGGTAACCATTACGCCACGGAGGTCGTCAACTCTATTAAAAGACTGCAGACTATGTAGACATGCGCGGCACAGCAGCACTGATAAACGTTTTTAGATCGATGTAGCTAGCAAACATTATATGTATACATGATTACACTACACTAAAGTGTTTTTCAGATAGCATGGGTACGGTGACGTTTGAGTTATTTTCACGTACCTATTTCATTTCACGCATGTTTTTTTCGAAACAAAAACCGCGAAGTACAAAAAGAAATAGAAAAAGAGTGAAGAATAAGCGACTACAAAAAAGTAGTAAATTCAAATTTGCATTATTAATTAGATTAATGATACATTTATTTTTAATTCCCTGTAAATTCCCTTCAAATCCCAAATGTCACCGTACCCATGCTATCTGAAAAACATTTTACATGGATACGCCTGGGTCACTTAAGATCCAACTTATTGATAACATTATTTTATTAATTTATTCCCATAAAAGAATTTAAAATTCACTTATAAGAACATAACAATTAATCAAATACATTACATATTTTAATCGATTTTATGAAATTAAATTTGTATGTAAATATGTACGATAATATTAAAATAAAAGGTACCTCCGAATCGAGATTGCGAGGTACCTTTTTTTGTCGTCCAATTTTATAATACTTAGAGTCCATGTTTATATCTAAATACTAAATAAATATAACATAATTGCTGTGCCCATAAATAAGCTATCTTGACGCGACCTTTAGAATAACCTATAACAATATACCTTGCGTTCATAAACCAAAGAGTTTTAAACAGTAGCTATACTTAGTTCAACAACTATTGTTATGCATGGTAAAAATTATTTCGGCATGCCTCGCCATCTACAGTAAAAAAAAATGCTTTATTCGATATCCCGTGGGAATTAGATAACCTTAAACTATTCCCAAAAATCATGTCAATCCGTTCATCACTTTTGACGTGAAAAGGACAAACTCACTAACATTTATAATATTAACATGGATATGTAAAACGAGATAAGAATATTTAGGCCAGGTTTTCTGAGAAAAAAATCCTAAAAATAAGCCTTAAAGTGACATTGAATTATATTTACGTAAGTAGAACTAGAAACTCGTTGATCTGTGGGAATAAAGTTATATCTATTTATGCTAATTATTGTCCGTGGCTCGCTCTGTTAATTATTTGTTTAGTATTTCAATCGTGACAAAATAATACATTTATAAGTACAATACACAGCGGAAAACAAAGTTGCTTCCATATCTGTTTGTTTTTTAAATTAGTCCTCTTAGACATTATACAATTCGTAGCGAATTCTTACGCGCGTTGAAGACATTACGTCTTCAAAAAATTGTCCACAACTCCACAAGCATCGCGTGAATTCACGCCTTTTCTAGACAATGTTTAAAACATTGGTTTTGCACTCTTATATGTATAGATGTTTATTCGCGTAAGCTTATCAAGCAAAAAATTAAGCTCTCCATTAGGTAACCAGCTCTTGTTGGACATAATCTTATAACATAAGTAAAGTACTGACTGATTGAAGCCTAGCCCAAGAAGCCTAGCACTAGATTGTAATCCTGTAAATTGCAATGCCCAACAGGGTTTATATTAAGTAAGTACTTATTGTTTGTTAAATTTACTATGATGCAATAAAGTATTGAGTATTGAATTGCAATATTACGACTTCATGATGTCGAGTAGGCTCTAAAAAGATTATTGGATAAGACGGGATTTTTGGGAGCTCCAATGGGATAGCGGGATACATGCAAGTATGAAGTAGCTGTGCGAACGGAAATAACTAGAATGCGGAATTATTAACTTCTCTGTTGTAGCCACACACAGGTTATATTTTATTTAAACATGCTATATAATAACATTTAGGCATTAAAAACAAGAGAAAGTACGTGTCGCAATTATAAGTAACTGTGAGGTTTTGTGAAAAAATAATTGAATCGTCAACATAGGTTTATTTTCGGAGTTTCATATAATGATTTTCCTGTAGAAAAAATTGTTCCATGTAATGGAGCAATGACCCCGAAAAAATATGTTTAGAATTGAAGAACAATTTCTGATTGTGATGTGTCAGCCTGTATGTGACGATTTAATATGTTTTATTTGAACAAAAAATGACACAGTATACTTGGACAGCTTACAGACCAATGTAAGCAACAGGGCAGCCTAGTTTCTAAGAGCTTTTTAAAGAAACAGTGTTAATTGTAACGCTTATAAGGATGGTTGGAATATAATAGTAAATAAAGGTTTTGTAAAAAAAGAAAAGAATGTTTTCATGTGTATAATTTCTACGATTACAAATAATAATACCTATTATTTGTAATTTTCATTTTCATACTTTTAGTGAGTAGTTAAGTGAGTCCTGAAATTAACCTCACACTTCTTCTAGGGGACAGTGTGCGACAGACTAACATCATATGGAGTTCAAATCTATAAACTAACCATGGAAACACAATTTTTTGTTCAAATCCGTTTTCTAATATTTAATGTACAGATTAGGGAACTACCTAGCACCTCGAAACGATGGCCGGTCACGATGGCCCACTATGTAATGAAATGAAATGATAATATTTACTCAGAGAGAAGGCATTCACAGGCACATTCTCTTATTATGTTGTACGTATTATATAATTCATATTATTAGTAAATAAACGACTCTACAAACTACCACCATTTCGGAAACAAAGCAAAATGACCACTTGGAAAAAAAATACGTGTAAAAACATTATATGGAAGAGCGATAAGGTAAGAGCTTTCAACTCTGCAGTTTTTCTTCAGCTATGTAAATATTACTCCAATAAAATAAAGAATTAAAATTATTATGATGTTCAAGTTCATGGTATGTTTTTATAGTGACCTTGATCGTCCGCCGCTCAAGGATATTGGATGGATGATGTCGCAACCGAATGATCTATACGTGTCGCGAGTCATCCTCGCGCCTTCATTAGGCACCTTATAGACTGAATACAGGATGTACACTTTTTCTAATCTTTGAACAGCGCAAAAATACTCTTTTCTTCTTTCTGTATTTCAGATTACTCTTCCTAAATCTCGATGTCTAAATATGAACGATCATCTATATCGATCAACTTCCATCAATCATCCTATTCAATCGAAGGGGGATTAGAGCGTACTTCGCCACGCTGCTCCAATGCGGATTGGCAGAGGCCAGTCTTTTCAAACCACCTGAAGGCCCGCGACAACGACGACTTAACGTGCCCTCCGAAGCACGGAGACTTTAGTTATTTGAAATAAATAAACAGAAGGTTTAACTGAAAGTATCAGACATTTCTCTGGTGCATACGTGAATTGGTCGCTGTTCATGCGTCGACAAAGTCTGATACAAACTTGCCTGACAAATTCGACGACCTCCGTGGCGCAATGGTTACCATGCCTGCTCGCCACCCAGGAGGTCCCGGGTTCGAATCCCGGTCGGGTCATGATGAAAAACGAACTTTTTCTGATTGGCCTCGGGTCTTGGATGTTTATCTATATATGTACTTGTTATTAAATATAGTATCGTTGAGTTAGTATCCCATAACACAAGTTTCGAACTTACTTTGGGGCTAGCTCAATCTGTGCGATTTGTCCCTATATTATTTATTTATTTATTATTTAAATTGGGTTGTGTGAAAATATCACAAATAATTTATTGACGTTAGTGCAAAAATTTTCTTTAAATATTTAGCAACACTGTAAATTTTAACTAACAATAATTATTGATATTTTACAATCCACTTACCACCTGGCGTGCGGATTATTTAATTAAAATATCTTGTATATCTTGCTACCTATTAATAAATATTAAAATTGATTTCTATATCAATAAAACCATATCAGTTTCGCCACGTTTAAGACATCTTCAAATGTCAAACGTACAATTAAAATTGTAATGATTAATGAAAATTCTTAGCAACGGCCTTAGTCCTATTATACTCATATTATAAAATAATTTACACACATTTGTGAATATCAAATGTCTCTTTAAACAAACACTGAATTTATGATATTTAAAACTGTATTATCTAAAATTAACATTATAATAAGTCTATTTATAAAGTTCGTATGATATAATCTTGCTTAAATGATGGGTAAAGTTGTTTGTAGGATGACAACTTTGATATTTTTAAACAAAGCCTTGTATTTAGATTATGTTAGATCGTTTTCATGATACGTAAAGAGGTCAAAAAACCCCTGAGATAATTAAATAAATAAAGTGTTCAAATATCTGTTATATCTGTAAAATAAATGTTCTTCAATACTTATTTATCATTATTTGGTCACGGTTGTTAATCCCGGCTTTTCATTAAACACAGCATTGGAAATATGTGGTGAGCTTGTGACGTATTGACGATGACAACTGTATGGAAAATAAATTAGATAAATGCCATAATAGCCCCCTACCCTAATGGAACAAGGTAAACGAGACATTACAAAGTAACGTAAAAACTAGTACAATTATGTAATTTACATACAATTAAATTATTAGCTCACATTCTCAAGTTACACTTGATTTAAAATAAGTTGTTTGCAGGCGAAATAAGTTGTTTGACTTCAAACTTCGATCTCACACATTTTATCTCACTCATACAATATATCATATAAGCGAGATAGAGAACATTAGAGCTTGATTTTAAACAAAGGGAGTTTTTTAATACAGCAAGTTGCATGTTAATCTTAACTCCGCATTTCTTTAGTTTGACAGTGGTGCTAATTCTGTTGTACATTTAACTAGACTAAACTAATTTTGACAGGACTAGAAGTGTTGCTATCCTTGTCACTAATTGTAAACCAAGGAAGGACAACAACACCTTTGGTCCTGTCAAAATTAGGTTAGACTAGTTAAATGTACAACAGAATTAACAATAGTGATAGCCATAATTTAATACATACTTCCGTATTTTAACTGTTTTTAATAGGATATACTGACTCCGGTAAAGATGCTTTTTTTTTTTTTTTTTTTTTATTAATTGAAAAGTTCAGTTCGGGTGTACTAACACCCTCTTCTGAGACACCGGACTGTTGCGGGAGCGTAGGGCTCTCACCGCCAAAAATTTACAGCGTCTGCCTAGGGGCGCCCCAGAGGGGGGCTCGAACCTCGGCCTATGGCGACACTGGGGGAAGGCGAACGGATTGGAGAGAAGCGGCCGGGCACGTGCCGGTACCGCGAAAACCGAGTCCCTACAGGAAGGTGGCGCGACGCGCGGCCCCGCCGGCGGGGCCGATATGACGGACGTGTGTGTCTAGTTTGTGTCGCGGAATCTAATTGTTTATACGCCTCGATGGCGACTGTAATGGAGTCGTCCGGGTCGTTGAGGACGTGCCGCGGACGACGTTTGGACCTGCTGGTGCCAGCCGGAGCGGAATAATCCCCTGCGGCTTTCACCAACGGATTTGGGTGATGATTGAGCGAGTCGAAGTATTTGACAGAGCATTGCTTTAGGTGGTGCGAGATGGTCGGCACACCTAAGTCAATGTGGAGGTTTTTGTTCCTAACGAACCAAAGCCCACCGATGGCTTTGCGCAAAAACCTATTCTGAATGGTTTGCAGCCTGTGGATATGAGAGGGCGCGGCGTGAGCGAAAACTGGACTTGCGTATGTCATTATCGGCCTAATGCACGTTGTGTAAACTCTCACCTTATTTCTAAGAGAGAGTTTACTGCGCCCATTGAGCAGACAATGTAAGCGGCCTAGCGCGAAAGCAGCGCGGTCGCGGACAATCTTTATATGATGTTCGAAGGTGAGTCCCGAGTATCGAGTGTATCGAGTGTGACACCTAAATAACGGACTTTCTTTTCCCAAGGGATCGGTTGTCCGAACATCTTGACTTTAGTGGAGGGATTTGGCGTAGTACCTCTGGAGAAGAGGATAGCGGCGCTTTTATCTGGATTTACTTCTATGCGCCATTTCCTAAACCAGTCGCCAAGGGAGTTGGCGGCGGCTTGGAGGGACTTTACTATGGCGGGTGTACTAGAAGCCGAACAATAGATGGCTGTATCATCTGCGAAAAGGGCAGTATGAGTCACAAGTGGACTGGGTCTAAATTGAGGGAAGTCGCTTGTGTAAAGCGTGTATAGGAGGGGGGAGAGCACGGATCCTTGTGGTACTCCGGCTCTAATGGTGTGAGGGGGGGATAGTGCCCCATCCACCCTATAGCGGAAAGAGCGATTCGACAAGTAGTCTCGTATGATGAGCACGAGACGGTTTGGCACATTAAGTTTGTAGAGCTTATAGATAAGCCCGTTGTGCCATACTTTGTCGAACGCCTTTGCCACGTCGAAAAAGAGAGCGCCCGTTTTGTGCGGGCGGGATCTGTTCGCTCTCCGGTCCAACACGTGTTCGACTATGCGATGCACTTGTTGGACACAAGAGTGTTTGGCTCTAAAACCAAACTGTGCGTCAGGTAAAAGATTATTAGTAAGGGAAAAATCTTTGAGACGAGCGAGAATAATGCGCTCATAGATCTTTCCTATCGAACTAAGGAGACTGATTGGGCGATAGCTCGAGGGCTGATCCTTGGGCTTGCCGGGTTTTGGAATGCCAATGACGGTGGCTTCCTTCCAAGATTTGGGGAAAATACTGTTTTTTAATGCCGCATTGAAAATGGCGGTCAGAAGAAGAATAAGGTGCGCGGGGAAGAGCTTGATGACTCTATTAGAAATCCCGTCAGGCCCCGGGGCCTTCCTATTATGTAAATCTCTGATAAGGGACTCTACCTCATCGGGGGTTACCGGCTCTATCGGCGGGTCGGCATCTGTGAGAGGGCTCGCGAGATTGTTGAAAACCTCAGTATCGACCTCGAGTAGGTGATCTGGATCAACGGGGAGTGTGCTAGGTGCACATTGTGCCTCAAGACTGGATGCTAAGCATTCAGCTTTTTCCTCGTCCTCGAAGGCGAGAGGGAGGGAGGGATCTGACTGTACTAACGGGGGGGTGGCAGCCACTGTATCTGCCTTAAGGGCTCTGGTGAGGTTCCAGAAGGCTTGTTGAGAGGGGACCATATTTGTAAGTGTCTCGTCCCACTGATCGTTCCTAAGCTGTCTAATGCGACGCTTAACCGCCGATTGGGCAGCGCGCATGCGGACACGGTTCTGCTCAGAGGGAAAAGAGAAGTAAGCCCTTTGAGCTGCGTTTTTCTCAGTTAACAGAGCACGGGCATCTGGCGGCAGTTCCCAGCGACGATGAGCGTTCACTGGGACGCGGCGCGAGCAATCGCTAACCACCTTCTGCACGTGCGCTGTTAATGAGTCAATTGCACCTATTGCGTCGGGAATTGAGACTATCTCGTCTGGAATCGGGTCTAACAAAGGAGATGAGATAGACTTAAGGCCTTCTCCTAGGCTGAACCAGTCAGTCTTGACTCTTGTGGGGTCTGAGGCTGCCACGTTAGGAATGCTCACTCTGGGCGAGAGGGCAATAATGACAGGCCTATGATCTGAAGTGAGTGCAGAGTGCACTTCTATAGAACTCAATCTAAGATTGATGTTCTTTAGGAGGGCTACGTCTAGGACGTCCGGACGATGATTAACATTGTCTGGATAGTGAGTAGGTGACATAGGTGCTACTACGTCGAAGTTGAGGCTCTCTGAGAGTCGCTCGAGTTGTCTACCACGTTGGTTTGTGGTTTGGCTACACCAAGCAAGGTGCTTGGCATTTAGATCGCCCGCTATGATAACAGACGGACCAAGATCTAGAAGGTTTTGTATATCACTGTCAAGTAGTGATCTAGGGCTTGAGGAGCTATTGTTAGTGGGAGCTAGATAGGCTGACACTAAATATATGGATTGATGACCTGTCATTCCTAATCTACAGACAGAGGCTTCGATGTGCACGAGATTTGGTGTATCCACAGGCGTGCAGTGTAATGTCGCTTTGTAGTAAATGAGAGTGCCACCGAAGGCAGAGACTGTGCGATCATTACGAATGATTTTGTAATTCGCGATTTTGGGATCGCGAATTGACGGCTTTAGGAACGTCTCCTGGATGAGGAGAACGTCCAATTGATGGGTGTAGAGAAAATCGGCTACCTCAGACCTCTGGGTACGAAGCCCATTGGCGTTGAAGTAGCCGATTTTTAGGGAGGTCGGTTTGACTCTACTCGTGTTATGGTGTAGATCCATAACTAAAACCTAAAATTTTTGAGGATAGTGAGTACATCACTATATTGGCAGAAGGCCATTAAGAGAGCATTTGCGTTGCCCTCGTGTTGTTTGACCAAGGCGGCCATACTTAAAATTCTATCGATGTCTATTACGGCTGCGAGTTTAAAAAGACCTTCGATCTCAGCATTCACGAATGGGGTTGGTGGCAGCGGTGCCACTTTTGGAGAAGGTGGAGGGGTCGCAATCACCACCGCGGGTGCAGGTTGGCCTGAGGGGCTGCCCTGCGGGGGGGGAACCTTATTAGTTCTGTATCGCCACGAATGCGACACAACTGGTGGAGGCACCGGAGCCTTTGTTGATGCCGGGGCGGCCTCGGCAGTCTGAGGCTGGGGGGGGCTAACATTGGCCGTCTTAGGGGCGGCTTGAGTTTTAGGTGGGGAGGGAGCGGGCCTCCGGCTCTTCACCTTAGGTGCTTTTGGGCACCCTCGGTAGTTCGCTGGGTGCCCCACCTCCCCGCAGTTTACGCAGCTCGGAGGTTCCGAGCATAGCGCGCGGTCTTTGGGGCGCGGACATTCTAGTGTCGAGTGTGCACCTGGGCATTTCACACAACGCGGTGTATTATGGCAATTTCTTGCCGAGTGCCCGTACAACTGACATCTGTGGCATTGACCCACAGTGCCTTTGTGGTGTGGGGCCTCGACGACGATCCCAGACAGTCCACAAACTTTAGATATATTAAAAATGGCTTTGGCCTCTTTTAAGTTGGTCCTGTCCAGAATGGCCAGGACCATGTTGAATGGGGCGGAAGGCCCACGGTGCATACGGTGCACCTCTATGACGGGAAGTTTTTGGGCCTTTAGGTCCTCGAGTACGTCTTCGCACCCGATCTCCTTTGGGACCCCCCGAATGACGACGCGGAGGCGCCGGTCTTCCTCGACACTCCACGTGTGGAATGATATCGACATACCGTCGAGAAGTCGCGTTAAATTGCGATAGTCGGAGATAGTCTCCGTTTTGAGCCTGATACCCTCAGTGCGGGTTTCAGCAATGAAAAAGATGCCATTTGCATCACATCGGGCCTTGATGGCCATCCACCTATGGCGGTTCGTGATGACGACCGCCGGTGGGCGCTGAGAGCGCTTTGGAGGGGTGGGGAGAGAAGCTCCCTCGGCACCCTGTTCAGCCGCGGGGGGCGAAGCAGGGGAATCAGAAGCCGCGGCGGGAGAAATGCCGTCGGCTAATTTAGCGGCCTTCTTGGCGGCGCCTTTGTTGCGCCTAGTGCGCTTTCGGCCTGAGGCCATTACAAATTCGTCAGAATCGGACGTGGGCTCGGAAGAGGATTCCGAGGAGGACTCGGAAACAACCTCCATTTCATCGTTTAGGGCCAGAAGGGCCGGAGACGAATCAGCGGAGGGCGCAGAGGGCGCGGGGGGCGCGGAGGGTGCGTCGCGCGCGGCGGTCGCAGGGGCCGCGGCGGACGCAGCGGGCGCGTCGCGCGCGTCGGTTTCGGAGGATGCGGTGGAGCGCGCGGTATTCGCAAGAGGCGAGGAGGTCGCGGCGGGGGCGGCGCGCGCAGCGGATACGTCGCGCGCGGCGGTTTCGGAGGGTGCGGCGGGGCGCGCGGTGTTCGCAATTGGCGGGGGGGTCGGGGCGGGGGTGGCGCGCGCAGCGCGCGCAGTGCGCGCGGCGATCTCGGAGGGCGCGGCAGGGCGCGAGGCGTTTGCAAGGGGCGCGGGGAGCGCGGCGCGCTCGGAGGCCTGAGGGGCTGAGAGGGTATCGGCCAGAGGGGCCGAGGGGGGAGAGACGCTTCTTCTAATTAATTCTATCTCAGATCGCTCAGACTGAGACAGGTCGGGGCATCGCCTAACTAAAAAAGAGATCATGGCATCTAGTGCCGCAAGCGGGTCGGTCGCCATGGCGACCGGCCTAACTTTAAGAAACCTAGCAACTAACGATTTTATCGCAGTTCGCTCCCGTCACGTTCCGCAAGGAAGAGTCTGCGAAGAAACCTTGCGGCGGTCGTGCCTAATAAAACGCGCTCGGGGGGAACACCCGAGGTGTGTATGCCTAGTCCCCCACGCCGGGTGAGGCGGGGGGGGTGTAACTGGGTGAGCCCTAAGCTTGTTATCCTCTGACCAATCTCAATGTGTCAGAGGGCCCTGGCTGCTTAGTGATCGGAGGGTAGCTGTAAGCCGAAGCCCTAGGCGCCCAAACCGTTCACTAAGAATAGGAAGAGGAATAGGTAGGTGGGAGGGGGCGACAGCTAGCGTCGGTCAGGGGAGCCCCCTAGGCCGGTGGTCCTAGCCCCGTCCGGGTAACTTGCTTCACCCAGAAGGGGATCAGCGAGTGCCCGGGTCGCACTCCTGGTGTTTGCGCGCGGTTGGCACCGTTAGGTTACGCGCAAAACCAGACCACGAAACTGTGGTTTTAATCAAAAATCGCGCGAAAGTTAAAAAGAAACTTCTAAAAACCTGATAATGTTTCTTTGTTTTCAAAAAAAACAAAGAAACACGTAATTCGGAGTGGCAGTTACGTAATACGTAAACGGCCGTTGGGAGCGGGGCGTGCAGCGTGGCGCGGAGACACCGGGAACGTGTGGCTCGGGGCGCGTCGCGAGCACGACTCGGTTCGTTGCTTGCGGTAAAGATGCAATGGAACAACCAAATTTATATAGTAATACTAGTGAAACCCGTGCAACTTCTGTGTATTTATTTATGCAAAGCAGCGCCATCTATATAAGACTTATGACCAAATCCTACGGGAATCGCGTACTTTTCGCGATAAAAAGCACCCTATGTGTTAATCCGAGGTATCAGCTACCTACAATGACCTACATACCAAATATCACAAAAATTTACGCAGCCATTTGAACGTGAAGAAGTAACAAACATACACATAACTTATAAATTATTAGGATAATTTAATAGTATGAAAGAGCTTGTAATTAGGCTTAGTTATTTGAATAAAAATATTTGTCATTTTCGTTCACTGAAGCAGAAATAAGCGAAGAGAAGATAACCTATTGGAATTGACTTGGAATGACGATATTCAATATGCTACTTTAACTATACAGAATCTGCGCTTTATCCAACTGCCCATTGGTCTAATCTAGCTAATAGATAGTAGAAATAAAGTTGTGTTATTTTATATAAAATATATTTATAAAAAAGGAATGTATATTTCTAAAATAAAGACCACTTTTTTTACAATCCGGATCTACGATAATATATTCATGAGAAATCGGACGAACGATAACAAAATTAATTGTAATTCAATAAAGTGTTTGTTTTATTTTTATGTACAATATTTTTCTTTATTGTGATAGCAAATGATAGATCCGTATATTTTAAATTAGCTGTTGCCCATGGCTTTACTCTACCTTGATTTATTTTTTCAGCGAAGGGTAAGTTGTACACTACTGTATAGTGTTGTTTAAACTTCGTCAAGAATACTATATTATAAACTACTATTATATGTATAGATTAAAGTTAGGGAAGTTTTATTTTTTTATTGTAGTGATCTCACAGACCGATAGGTTAAATGGTCTGTGAGTGATCTGTAATCAATCGCCAGATTATAGTCAAATGTGTTGGGTACCATGTTTTTAAAGATTACGTACCTTATAACAATAAAAACAGAAACTTGATCACTTTGTAGTCCGTCTCTCTGTCTAATGCCTCTGACTAATCAAGTAACGTAGAGTCGTTGCAAAATCTTTCTACTAAAAAAATCGACAAAACGAATAGACATCATACTGTATGTAAGTGCAATAGCAATTATTCAAGACGCGTGCGAGTCCTGATCGCGCAGTCTCGCCAAGGTGCGTAAGCGCCGAATAGAACCGATGCCAACACAATGCGGGTCATGTTGCGATCCTTATATATTTACCGGGACTTACGTCTATAAGTCAGTATTAGTCAGTGACAGACGGATACACACTTATCAATCAATATGTTCAAGCTTGTAAGTAATATTATTGTTATTTAACATTTTAAAAAAGAAAATCTTAGTATAAATTTAATTTGTTACATTTTCACGCTTTAAACTTTACGTTTGAGAAAGTTAAATCTGTATGAGACCCAGAGAAGGACATAGTTTTTATCCCGGGAACTTGAAATTGTGGAGATATCGCCTAGTTAAAATTATAAAAGTAATTATATTTAAGGTTTTGCATTTTGGTTTGTAATGGAAAGAAACTTATTAATCGATTTCCGAATTCAACAATTATTGCATCCTAGAGATTACGTTAATTGCAAAAATTGTGCATAATTAGGGTTAATTCATTATTAATAATAATTATTTTCTTGCGTGGACGAAGACGCTCTACTACTTTGAAATATTTTTTTTTGTAAAAAATATAAATTAATATAAAATTAGAACTCCAACTTTCCAGATTTCTATGCATCGTCATAAATTTGAAATCAATGTTCAATCAAAAATAGTAGATTATTTAATATCCCGCAAGGTCTTTGGTATAATTAAATATAATTAGCGAAAATTTTAAATTCTAGAGCAAAAATCACGTGGAATTGAAATACTGCTGGCTTTTAATCCGTAAAACACAACTTAATAAAAATAAAGTAACTCGCACGAGTTTTTCTGTCCCAGAATTTTAGTCACCAAATCTTATATTTATTTTATTACCGTGTATTTCTTTTTAATTTGCATATTATTAATTAAGATAAGTACCCTATTTTGTTTGAAGTAGATGTCGATCGCCAATAACAAAAAAAAACTTTTTAATAAAAGTAGTGACTTATTTTATTACATAGGTACGGTGGCCTCGAAGATAGGAGAACCATTTTAGAAAAAAAATCGCTTGCACATCTTGTAAGCGGATTTTTGTCAGCTCCGTTCTTTTCTTTGTTACCAAATAGGATTTTTGTTTATTAGAGCCACATGTGTCCACTATGATGTTGGATGTTGCAACCAAAAATCATCCTAAAGATGGTTCTGCTATCCTCGAGGCGACTGTACAAGAGAAAAAAACGGTCTAGTAGAATGCTGATCTATTTTATTGCAAAATAAATTTTATAATGAATAGAGATAAAAATGTTATTAACTGATTACTAACGAGCAGGATCTTTAGTGTCTTAGACACTAGCATGTGCCATGCTAGACTAGACCCCTTATTAAAAACAAAGATCCGTCTAAAACTTGTTTTGTCACTTTCGCACATAATTTAATTAATAATAAAAGTATAACTTTGATAATGACAGGGACAAAATAGATTTTAGTTAAAACTTGACTGATCTTTGTTTCAAACTAAATTAAAATTTTAAAACTATAGATAATTTTAATCAAAATCAATATTATCTCTTACAAATTAAGTTGACTCGAGTTAAGCACAACTCGAGTAGGCAACCCGAATTGACCATCTCTAGATTTAATATTATTTACACCGTTTCACTGCTGCCATTATTTTAATCAACGAAACAGATACAACCAAATCCAAATCGTAAATAACAGCATTTTTTTACAGCTCCTATTCGTCGCCTTCCTGGCTTTCGCTACTGCCAAGCCGTTGGTGTACACCGCGCCATACGCAGCGTACACTTCGCCGTTTGCTGCAGCGTACACTGCACCAGTGGCATACTCTGCATACTCTGCGTATTCCCCATATGCATACTCGGCGTATAATTATGCTGCTCCCTACTCTTATTACTACTGAACAATGAACAATCGATGACTTAATTTATTTCTATGAACTATTCCAAAATGTATATATTTATGTTACAATACAAGAATTGATATTTGTCTAAGTCAAGATATTTGTTTCTTTTTTATTTTACATATTCCTTAATCCATCCTTAAATCACATTCTTTCCTTTTCCTTTGTCCAATAGGTAATAATTCTTTCTGAAATTTTATTTAAAAAAAACATAATTGTACGACTCCGAAACGTTTAACAAATTGGTAGGTAGACGAGGAGAGACCGACAGACTTTGCTTTCATTTGTCAGCTGAGCAGATGATAAAAAACAAATAAAAATAGAATTTTTGGACGGTTCATAAGAATTTTGGATAAAAAATATACCTATACGTTATGAATACAAAATCAACCTATGACTCAGTATCCGTTTTGAAAAAGGTCAGTGTAAAAAACGTCACTTAATATAATATTGCTTTTTGAAATTGCAAAAAAAAATACATCATGTGATTTTTCACGACAAACACTGTGAAAGCTGATTGGTCTGTAGAAATAAATGGAATGAGTATTTTATTTATTAATTTTATTAAATAAGGTATACCAACAGTATCTACATAATACGCTTAAAAATAACAATTTACACCTAAGAACTAATGCAAACACCAATAATTTGAATACACAACATTTTTTTAAAATATATCAAAGAACGTTACTCTATAAAAAGGAGGTTAAGTATTGCTGACTAACTTCAGCACTTTATTCCTGAAGATATTGAGGCTGTTACCAAATATGTCCAAGTCCTAGAGTCATTTGATTGAATTATTATCTTACAAATTACAATAATCACTTATTAAATCTTGGCTTTATTTAAGCGCATGTGTCAGCACAACTACAACCATTCTGCCTTTTCAAAATAAGAAATAAGTTCCTAGCATGTCCGTAGAGTTGTTCGACTGATTATTATATTTCTTAACTTACAATACTTAAACTATATTTAGGTACGCATGTTCCTACACAACCTTTAGAACTGATGTCGCCTTAGAAAAATAAATTTGATAAAATAGTTAATACTGAAAGTTAGGTCCTCGTAAATAAAGTTTTCTTAGAGGTTGATTGGTTACGTAAGTTGGACATTTTTTTCCAAAATAAGCCAGTTTCGAAAACAACATTTTTACACTTATTTTTAATATCAAATACTTGTACCGGACAAGTTTTTGGCTCACAGCCTTGCTTTGAATACATTTGGCATATGCCAAATTCTCAATTTGTTTTTTTTTCTCATTTTCCAGTCCCGACTTGTAATAAAATTGAACCTTGATTCCTTCACATAGAGGATATTCTATTTAGTAGTAAAATGTCAATTTCTGGTAGTCCGGTTTTAGATTCGCCTATAAAATCGGTGCAGGGCAGAAACGTATCATCATTCAGCTTCCAAAGCCTGGAATAATCAACAAACATGTTCAAACTGGTAAGTTAATAAATCTAATTTGTAATTTAATTATTGTAATTAAGTAATTATATTATATTCACAAACAGTACCTTGGAATTTTTATCAAAATCAAACAAATAAATGACCTATTTAAAAAATATATTTTTTCAAATGATTACGATTATGTATTTAAAATGTCAATTATCATAACTATTAAATTAATTATTGTTCATATAACAAATTTTGCACATGTTCTTTTCAATATCACAGATACCTATCAAATGCGAATTATAATTATCTTTGGAGACACCGACGATTGAAAATTGAAAAAAGATACAAAATATCTGACCCCCGAGCCTACCAACCGAATAGAGTAGAATCTATAACTTTTCATAAAAAATATCGCGACTTTTCTACGAAAATTTTCGATATACTTGGACATGGGAAACCTTTTGCAAATTGCGAAGTAATTTTTTATTGCAATTTTGAGAAAATATAATTTAAATATCATGTGAATACCTATTTCGTTTAACATAACATAAATTATTTACAGATCGTCGTCGCTTTAGCCGCTTTCCTGGGCTTTGTAGCCAGTGAACCCGCTTTCGGAGTAGCCTACCCTGCGCACGTCGCGTACTCCGCTCCGTTCGGATATCATGCTCCCATAGCTTACTCCGGTTACTCCGCATACCCCTACTCCGGATTCTCAACCTATGCTGCTCCCTACGCATACAGCGGCTACCCCTACCTCTGGAAGAAACGTTAAGAACTGGCTTATGAATAAAAACGGACTGTTAAATGATGATTGAAAAATAAAGTTGCTCACTAGTTAATTTGTTTTTGATTGAATTTGTATATTGCAATTAAAAATAATTCCTGGTTATTATCTAAATGGCCTGGCTGTGTCCAGCAGCAGTGGACTTCTTGTGGTTGAGAATAGTTGAGATGATGATGAGGTAGAACGGATAAAAAATATCATAGAAAACAGATATCAGTTTTTGTTTGACAATTAAACTTTGAAATCTTAACTATGCCCGGAGGTTATTAAATGAAATGTGGAAGGAGGGTTCAATTCCCTTAATAGATAAAGAATTAAGACTATATTGTACTGCTGTCTGAATTGAAACAATGAGAAAACATTATTCTACATGCATACGTAATAACCGTTGATTGTATGTATGTATAATAGGAATTAAACTAATTATGTGCTAAATTTAAAAAAAAAAAGTAAATTTTTATAGTTTGGGCTGTGCGTTGATTTAGAGTTAAGTCAGTCAGGACTATGAATTTTATATATATAGATTATATTTAATACATAATACACTTGCACTGCCGCCGAATGAGATATTTAATTAAATTTTAATTCCGCTCATAGTGGCATGTTCGTCCAGCGGGCCTAACATGTTTACACTCGAGATAGTTTCTCGCACGCGACAAAGTTTCTTAGCGCTGTTTTGTCTACTGTAGACTTAACCGAGATACGCTATTGGCTGAGCGCACGGAGCGAGAAAATTTTGTCGCGTTTGTCATGTTAGCTCGGCTGGCCGTAGCAGTTTCTATCAGGCAGATATATTATCTGCCATAGTAACAGATTCTGAGCCAATTTTGACGAGTTAATTTGAAGTTTTATCTTTAAGAATATAATAATGTCCTTTGCGCATATGAAATGGGTGCAACAGACAGATAGCTTTCAATTTTATTGCAATGCTCATGAGGGAGATATTTTTATAAATAGATCTTTAATTGATATCTACCTTAATATATACACACAACACAAGTGATGTAATGTACCAAGGTTTGAGTAAAATTGTAAATTCAAATAGCAACCTTGATGAAATATCGGTTTTATCTAATATAATATATGAAATATCATTTGCACATAATCTATATCCATTAATAATTAAGGCCACTTCTTTTAAAATGCCTACTTTGAAACATAACAAAATGTTACTCCTTAAGGAATCTGAAGATTTTGGATTTAGGCTCGTTCTCCAAATAATACAATGGTAGAATATACAAGCAATAATTTTTGGAGTGGTTTCTTCGAGTCTGCCAAGACCTGCCAAGCCATAAACCATCATTTTCATCATTTAGAATACTATTGGCTAAGCCTTATAAAATGCTTTTTACCGAATGAGATTCTATTACAGTCGTGCTCGCGACGCGCCCCGAGCCACACGTTCCCGGTGTTTCCGCGCCACGCTGCACGCCCCGCTCCCAACGGCCGTTTACGTATTACGTAACTGCCACTTCGAATTACGTGTTTCTTTGTTTTTTTTGAAAACAAAGAAACATTATCAGATTTTTAGAAGTTTCTTTTTAACTTTCGCGCGATTTTTGATTAAAACCACAGTTTCGTGGTCTGGTTTTGCGCGTAACCTAACGGTGCCAACCGCGCGCAAACACCAGGAGTGCGACCCGGGCACTCGCTGATCCCCTTCTGGGTGAAGCAAGTTACCCGGACGGGGCTAGCACCACCGGCCTAGGGGGCTCCCCTGACCGACGCTAGCTGTCGCCCCCTCCCACCTACCTATTCCCCTTCCTATTCTTAGTGAACGGTTTGGGCGCATAGGGCTTCGGCTCACAGCTACCCTCCGAGCACTAAGCAGCCAGGGTCCTCTGACACATTGAGATTGGTCAGAGGATAACAAGCTTAGGGCTCACCCAGCTACACCCCCCCCCGCCTCACCCGGCGCGGGGGACTAGGCATACACACCTCGGGTGTTCCCCCCGAGCGCGTTTTATTAGGCACGACTGCCGCAAGGTTTGTTCGCAGAGTCTTCCTTGCGGAACGTGACGGGAGCGAACTGCGATAAATTCGTTAGTTGATAGGTCCCTTAAAGTTAGGCCGGTCGCCATGGCGACCGACCCGCGCGAAAACGCCATTATAAACGGCCTCATCGCTCTAATTTTAGAGCAAGATCCCCGATTGTTGCCTCGTATTGAGGAAATTAAGAGAGTTGCCTCTCTCTCCCCGGCCCCTCAGGCCACCGAACCCTGCGCCGCCGTCGCGCCCCCTGAAAAAGCCGCGCGCGACGCGCCCGCCTCGCGCCCCGCAGCGCCCTCCGAGATCGCCGCGCGCGCCGCCGCGCGCGACGCGCCCGCCTCGCGCCCCGCAGCGCCCTCCGAGATTGCCGCGCGCGCAGCCGCGCGCGACGCATCCGCTGCGCGCGCCGCCCCCGCCGCGACCTCCTCGCCTCTTGCGAACTCCGCGCGCTCCGCCGCATCCTCCGAAACCGACGCGCGCGCCGCCGCGCGCGACGCGCCCGCTGCGTCCGCCGCGGCCCCTGCGACCGCCGCGCGCAACGCACCCTCCGCGCCCCCCGCGCCCTCTGCGCCCTCCGCTGATTCGTCTCCGGCCCTTCTGGCCCTAAACGATGAAATGGAGGTTGTTTCCGAGTCCTCCTCGGAATCCTCTTCCGAGCCCACGTCCGACTCGGACGAATTTGTAATGGCCTCAGGCCGAAAGCGCACCAGGCGCAACAAAGGCGCCGCCAAGAAGGCCGCTAAATTAGCCGACGGCATTTCTCCCGCCGCGGCTTCTGATTCCCCTGCTTCGCCCCCCGCGGCTGAACAGGGTGCCGAGGGAGCTTCTCTCCCCACCCCACCCAAGCGCTCCCAGCGCCCACCGGCGGTCGTTATCACGAACCGCCATAGGTGGATGGCCATCAAGGCCCGATGTGATGCCAATGGCATCTTTTTCATTGCTGAAACCCGCACTGAGGGTATCAGGCTCAAAACGGAGACTATCTCCGATTATCGCAACTTAACGCGACTTCTCGACGGTATGTCGATATCATTCCACACGTGGAGTGTCGAGGAAGACCGGCGCCTCCGCGTCGTCATTCGGGGGGTCCCAAAGGAGATCGGGTGCGAAGACGTACTCGAGGACCTAAAGGCCCAAAAACTTCCCGTCATAGAGGTGCACCGTATGCACCGTGGGCCTTCCGCCCCATTCAATATGGTCCTGGCCATTCTGGACAGGACCAACTTAAAAGAGGCCAAAGCCATTTTTAACCTATCTAAAGTTTGTGGACTGTCTGGGATCGTCGTCGAGGCCCCACACCACAAAGGCACTGTGGGTCAATGCCACAGATGTCAGTTATACGGGCACTCGGCAAGAAATTGCCATAATACACCGCGTTGTGTGAAATGCCCAGGTGCACACTCGACACTAGAATGTCCGCGCCCCAAAGACCGCGCGCTATGCTCGGAACCTCCGAGCTGCGTTAACTGCGGGGAGGTGGGGCACCCAGCGAACTACCGAGGGTGCCCAAAAGCACCTAAGGTGAAGAGCCGGAGGCCCGCTCCCTCCCCACCTAAAACTCAAGCCGCCCCTAAGACGGCCAATGTTAGCCCCCCCCAGCCTCAGACTGCCGAGGCCGCCCCGGCATCAACAAAGGCTCCGGTGCCTCCACCAGTTGTGTCGCATTCGTGGCGATACAGAACTAATAAGGTTCCCCCCCCGCAGGGCAGCCCCTCAGGCCAACCTGCACCCGCGGTGGTGATTGCGACCCCTCCACCTTCTCCAAAAGTGGCACCGCTGCCACAAACCCCATTCGTAAATGCTGAGATCGAAGGTCTTTTTAAACTCGCAGCCGTAATAGATCGATAGGATTTTAAGTATGGCCGCCTTGGTCAAACAACACGAGGGCAACGCAAATGCTCTCTTAATGGCCTTCTGCCAATATAGTGATGTACTCACTATCCTCAAAAATTTTAGGTTTTAGTTATGGATCTACACCATAACACGAGTAGAGTCAAACCGACCTCCCTAAAAATCGGCTACTTCAACGCCAATGGGCTTCGTACCCAGAGGTCTGAGGTAGCCGATTTTCTCTACACCCATCAATTGGACGTTCTCCTCATCCAGGAGACGTTCCTCAAGCCGTCAATTCGCGATCCCAAAATCGCGAATTACAAAATCATTCGTAATGATCGCACAGTCTCTGCCTTCGGTGGCACTCTCATTTACTACAAAGCGACATTACACTGCACGCCTGTGGATACACCAAATCTCGTGCACATCGAAGCCTCTGTCTGTAGATTAGGAATGACAGGTCATCAATCCATATATTTAGTGTCAGCCTATCTAGCTCCCACTAACAATAGCTCCTTAAGCCCTAGATCACTACTTGACAGTGATATACGAAACCTTCTAGATCTTGGTCCGTCTGTTATCATAGCGGGCGATCTAAATGCCAAGCACCTTGCTTGGTGTAGCCAAACCACAAACCAACGTGGTAGACAACTCGAGCGACTCTCAGAGAGCCTCAACTTCGACGTAGTAGCACCTATGTCACCTACTCACTATCCAGACAATGTTAATCATCGTCCGGACGTCCTAGACGTAGCCCTCCTAAAGAACATCAATCTTAGATTGAGTTCTATAGAAGTGCACTCTGCACTCACTTCAGACCATAGGCCTGTCATTATTGCCCTCTCGCCCAGAGTGAGCATTCCTAACGTGGCAGCCTCAGACCCCACAAGAGTCAAGACTGACTGGTTCAGCCTAGGAGAAGGCCTTAAGTCTATCTCATCTCCTTTGTTAGACCCGATTCCAGACGAGATAGTCTCAATTTCCGACACAATAGGTGCAATTGACTCATTAACAGCGCACGTGCAGAAGGTGGTTAGCGATTGCTCGCGCCGCGTCCCAGTGAACGCTCATCGTCGCTGGGAACTGCCGCCAGATGCCCGTGCTCTGTTAACTGAGAAAAACGCAGCTCAAAGGGCTTACTTCTCTTTTCCCTCTGAGCAGAACCGTGTCCGCATGCGCGCTGCCCAATCAGCGGTTAAGCGTCGCATTAGACAGCTTAGGAACGATCAGTGGGACGAGACACTTACAAATATGGTCCCCTCTCAACAAGCCTTCTGGAACCTCACCAGAGCCCTTAAGGCAGATACAGTGGCTGCCACCCCCCCGTTAGTACAGTCAGATCCCTCCCTCCCTCTCGCCTTCGAGGACGAGGAAAAAGCTGAATGCTTAGCATCCAGTCTTGAGGCACAATGTGCACCTAGCACACTCCCCGTTGATCCAGATCACCTACTCGAGGTCGATACTGAGGTTTTCAACAATCTCGCGAGCCCTCTCACAGATGCCGATCCGCCGATAGAGCCGGTAACCCCCGATGAGGTAGAGTCCCTTATCAGAGATTTACATAATAGGAAGGCCCCGGGGCCTGACGGGATTTCTAATAGAGTCGTCAAGCTCTTCCCCGCGCACCTTATTCTTCTTCTGACCGCCATTTTCAATGCGGCATTAAAAAACAGTATTTTCCCCAAATCTTGGAAGGAAGCCACCGTCATTGGCATTCCAAAACCCGGCAAGCCCAAGGATCAGCCCTCGAGCTATCGCCCAATCAGTCTCCTTAGTTCGATAGGAAAGATCTATGAGCGCATTATTCTCGCTCGTCTCAAAGATTTTTCCCTTGCTAATAATCTTTTACCTGACGCACAGTTTGGTTTTAGAGCCAAACACTCTTGTGTCCAACAAGTGCATCGCATAGTCGAACACGTGTTGGACCGGAGAGCGAACAGATCCCGCCCGCACAAAACGGGCGCTCTCTTTTTCGACGTGGCAAAGGCGTTCGACAAAGTATGGCACAACGGGCTTATCTATAAGCTCTACAAACTTGATGTGCCAAACCGTCTCGTGCTCATCATACGAGACTACTTGTCGAATCGCTCTTTCCGCTATAGGGTGGATGGGGCACTATCCCCCCCTCACACCATTAGAGCCGGAGTACCACAAGGATCCGTGCTCTCCCCCCTCCTATACACGCTTTACACAAGCGACTTCCCTCAATTTAGACCCAGTCCACTTGTGACTCATACTGCCCTTTTCGCAGATGATACAGCCATCTATTGTTCGGCTTCTAGTACACCCGCCATAGTAAAGTCCCTCCAAGCCGCCGCCAACTCCCTTGGCGACTGGTTTAGGAAATGGCGCATAGAAGTTAATCCAGATAAAAGCGCCGCTATCCTCTTCTCCAGAGGTACTACGCCAAATCCCTCCACTAAAGTCAAGATGTTCGGACAACCGATCCCTTGGGAAAAGAAAGTCCGTTATTTAGGTGTCACACTCGATAGGGGACTCACCTTCGAACATCATATAAAGATTGTCCGCGACCGCGCTGCTTTCGCGCTAGGCCGCTTACATTGTCTGCTTAATGGGCGCAGTAAACTCTCTCTTAGAAATAAGGTGAGAGTTTACACAACGTGCATTAGGCCGATAATGACATACGCAAGTCCAGTTTTCGCTCACGCCGCGCCCTCTCATATCCACAGGCTGCAAACCATTCAGAATAGGTTTTTGCGCAAAGCCATCGGTGGGCTTTGGTTCGTTAGGAACAAAAACCTCCACATTGACTTAGGTGTGCCGACCATCTCGCACCACCTAAAGCAATGCTCTGTCAAATACTTCGACTCACTCAATCATCACCCAAATCCGTTGGTGAAAGCCGCAGGGGATTATTCCGCTCCGGCTGACACCAGCAGGTCCAAACGTCGTCCGCGGCACGTCCTCAACGACCCGGATGACTCCATTACAGTCGCCATCGAGGCGTATAAACAATTAGATTCCGCGACACAAACTAGACACACACGTCCGTCATATCGGCCCCGCCGGCGGGGCCGCGCGTCGCGCCACCTTCCTGTAGGGACTCGGTTTTCGCGGTACCGGCACGTGCCCGGCCGCTTCTCTCCAATCCGTTCGCCTTCCCCCAGTGTCGCCATAGGCCGAGGTTCGAGCCCCCCTCTGGGGCGCCCCTAGGCAGACGCTGTAAATTTTTGGCGGTGAGAGCCCTACGCTCCCGCAACAGTCCGGTGTCTCAGAAGAGGGTGTTAGTAAACCCGAACTGAACTTTTCAATTAATAAAAAAATAAAAAAAATAAAAAAAGAGATTCTATTATCTGCATATCAACCCATAATCATCCCACTGCAGGAATACGGGTCTCCCTTCAGTCGGAGGGGATTAGAGCACCATATCTGCAGAAAATAAAATTGAATCACTTGAGTCAGACTTAAATTTACTTAAAACCAAAATATCTACATCAAGCGCAGCCACGAGCACACCACTGTCTTTTAATCAAAGAAATTCAAGACAGAAATCTACGAGCTAGAAATCTTGTAATAACTGGTATGCCAGAATCTGAATTAGAAAGTCCAACAAAAAGACAAGACGACGATGAACAAAAGGTCGTAAAACTATTAAAATCCATTGACCACACATCTACAGAGCCAAACAAAATTGTGCGCCTAGGAAAATTTAAATCGGGAGTAAATAGACCCATAAAAGCTTGTTTTCCATCAGAAAATACACCTAAAACTATTCTTCGTGCTAAACATACCAAAGGAAGTGTCAAAATTTACTCTGACCAAACGGTACAGCAACGTAATTACCTGAAAGAGTTAAAAAATGACTTGGAGGCTCGAAATGCCAATGGAGAAACTAATCTACGCATAAAATACATAAAAGGAGTTCCTACAATAGTAAAAGCTACTGAAGGAAACATGAATAAGGATACACAAAACACTACATCACAGCAAAATTTTTTATAAGTGAAAGGGTTACATACGAACTTGCTGATACATATGAAGATATTAACCAAGACAAAAAAGTCACCGTGTTTTTATGCTAACGCACGCAGTATTGTCAAGCCGGGAAAACTAGATGAGCTAAAGTGCATAATCAAAGAAAGAAAGAAAGAAAGAAAGAAAAAATATTTATTTGGAACACTTACATAAAAAAAAACATATAACTTAAAATTACATACTTATAAACTAATTGTGTCCCAAATGGGTATCCACTCAGCATGTGTCGTGGCACGAGTACCACGACGCTGGTTTTCTGTGGAAACCGGTGATGGCCGGGATCATCGTCCTACTTCGTATACACACACATTTATTTCTTAATATTACTACTACTATTAAACTATATTATTCATTCATATAACACTCATTTATTATTATTAGGTCCATTGATGGAATAAGCTATGATCACATAAGTAATTGTGCAATAACGCTATGATTTCTGAACATTCAAAATATGCTTCTTATAATTATTCTTAAAAGTATCAACCGTACATGAATTACGAATAGGGGGTGGGATGTTGTTCCAGCATCTTGTCGCAGCGTATTTGAAACTGCCACGGAATGCAGCTGTCCTGTATGCAGGACACATTAGACGATCGGGTATTCGTGAAAGTTGGGTAAACTGCAACTTTTCGAATAAGTATTGTGGGGTACGATTTTTTATGACGCCGAAGAGTAAGACCGCAAAGTGCAGGGTACGACGGGACTCCATATTCAACAAATCACTTTTATTTAGGTAGGGTGTTACATGTGCTCGACGCGGGATGTTAAAACAATATCTTGCACAAGAGTTCTGAACACGCTGTATGCATTTTTTAGTTCGAGCCAATAAACATTCTCCAATAACAACATCTGCGTAGTTTAATTTGGACAAAATAAGTGATTCGCATAAATAGATACGGGATTCCACACTTAAAAATTCACGTATTTGATACAAGACTTTCAGCCGATAATAACAACCCTTCACAGTCTCGAGCACATGCTTTTCGAAATTTAAATTACTGTCTATCACAACGCCGAGATTTCTAGCTTCAGTGACCTGTTGTATTTGGGTATTTCTTATTTTTATATCTGGAGTGTGACTATTTATATTTCTGTGTTGCGTCTTAGTGCCTATCACAAGATATTTAATTTTTTTTGGATTTAAGACTAGACAATTAGCATCAGACCAAAGAGCCACTTTTTCCAGATCCTCGTTAATACGCATCACCGCAAGATCTGTTTCAGTCGGGTTAAACTTTTGGTAGATTTGTAAATCGTCAGCGTACAAATGATAGTTACTGTTAGGAATACTTTTAGGCAAATCAGCAGTATAAAGGATAAACAATATGGGTCCAAGGATCGATCCCTGCGGCACACCTTTAGATATAGGTAAACTTTTTGATTTTCTCTTGCTTCCATCACTGCATAAGACCTCTACTGATTGTGATCGATTGGTTAGGTAACTTGAAAACCATTTTATGGAAGGGCCGTCGAAGCCGTAATATGCTAGTTTTGCCATAAGCAAAGTTGTATTTATTGTGTCAAATGCTCGTGAATAGTCCAGCAAAACTAGGATCGATCCTTCGCCCATATCTCTTCCCGCCAACAGATCGTCAACCACGTTCAAAAGAGCAGTGGCCGTGCTCATACCCGCTCTGAAACCGGATTGCCTGGAGGGCAAAATACTGTTGACGTTCAAATATTCCGTTAATTGCTTGCAGACAACTTTTTCGACAATTTTCGACAACACGGGTAAAATGCTAATAGGACGTAGGTCTGTAAAATCTTTAGGAGTGCTAGATTTTGGAATAGGTCGTACTATAGCATTCTTCCATAGTTCCGGGAAAATACCGTTCAGAATAGACATATTTACTAGGGCTGTAATAATAGGCAGAGTGCGTGGAAGAGTTAATAGAATCATATCTAGGGTGATACCGTCAACACCTTGAGCATTGGTAGTAATACCTTTAATAATATGAAATACCGCTGTGTCATCAATTGGTTTCAAATTGAATATTGAATCATTAAACCTATTAAACCAGAAAAAAGGGAGCTGCGAAATATCTAAATCTGCATTGCTGGGGACATTTAAGAAATGATTATTAATGGCGTCGGGGTTGTTTAAATTATAGGGCAAATCAGTTTGATGATTGTTGAAATTAATATTCTGATTAATATTCTTCCAAAGAGCCTTAGAGTTCATTAAATTTTGATTTATTTTAGATCGAAAAAAAGCAGTTTTCTCCTCATGTATGGCCGTTTTTACTATCTTCTTTAAATCTTTGTAAGAGTTCTTATCACGCTCTAAATTAGTTTTCCGACTTTTAGTATGTGCCTCATTACGCAAACACATCATGACCTTGACTGTATCGGTTATCCAAGGAGGACTCTGCTTCCTAACATAAGACGTTTTTATAGGTGCATGGAGATCAAATAACAGAGTTATCTGTTCATTGAAAGCCGTGAGTGAACAATTTAGGTCTTCGGATATGATATTCTCCCACGGAAAGGAGTTTAGGTCGGCATTAAAAAGATCTAGATTGATGTCTCTAAGAGGTCTGTATATCAACCATCGGGGCTTTGGCTTTGGCTTTTTTAAATTCAATTCGAAAGAGATAAACGCATGACTACTCAACTCAGGTATGTAATCTACTGATACATTGGTAACTCCTACATTACTACAAACAACATCAATCAATGTTTCAGAATGGTCGGTAAAATGTGTTGCCACCTTTACAAATTGCTGAAGGCTTACACAGTTAATGAAATCAACAAATTTTTTTGTATTTGTATCAGTAACCTTAAGTAAGTCAATGTTGAAATCACCGAGTAAAACTATATAGTCAAACGCAGAGAAAGAGCTAACAGATTCGGTCATAGCATCCATAAATGCATCTACATTCATCCACGGTGGACGGTAAGCTGTTCCAATGGCGAGGCTACTGCCTCCAACTTTCAAACTGAGCCACATTTGCTCGACAGAGGGCGCTGGCGGGTGCTCAAGGCGACGCGTATATATCCCTTGGCGTAAATAGAAGCCGACTCCGCCGCAACCCGCTCTAAAAGAAGTTATCCATATCATTGTTCTGTCTGAAACATGGATAAAAAGCCACGACGAGGCTCAAAGATTACAGATTCCAAACTACACACACTATTAGAACATAATTAGCATTCCTAATTTATCATATTATGCATTTTTTATCATAAAAAAATAATAATAAAAAATAAAAAAAATACTTTAAATAAATACTTAAAATATAATACATACAACTTAAATATAAAAAGAGTAAATAAAATAAAATGAATTAAAAATAGAAATTAACTCAATAAATAACAATACCTAGGTACATATTGCTATTTAATTTTAATAACTAAAGGGTAAATAAAATCAAAATCAGAGTTAACTCAATAAATTACTATTATTGATATTTTACTTGTATACTATGATACTTATTGAAACAACTATCAAAATTATACTAACACTATCAGTGTAACTACGAACTGTTATAATTATTTTATTAATATTATTATGTACTTCAATGCATTACATTATTGCTTCATCTTTTAAATTCATGCAAACTCAGCTCGCCTAATTTTATAAAAACCTTTGCAATGCCTAGCGCGAGTTGAGTCATAACATAACCGCCATAGACAGAAAATTATTAATTATAATTATATTTTTTTATTTTGGGAATTAATAAAGCAGTTTAAAGTGAAAAGTGTTTTAGTTGAAAGGACCCACGGAGCCATCCTAACAATTTTGGTGTCAGAAGTGGCATGATCTTGGGAATCCGTAGTACCGAGATCATATAGGTGTTAGGCCCGTCGCGAAAGACGCCTGCCTGACTACCCTTGCGCCTCCGTGGTATCCTTTTAACTGTGGTGTTAGCCGAGGTCGACGCTAAGTCTCCGTTGCTAAACGTGAGCCCGCATCTCTACATTGCTATCACCCGAGGTCGACGCTGAGCCTCCGCTATAGAGCGTGAGCCCGCACCTCCTCTCTACACTACCGAGGTCGACGCTGAGCCTCCGCTATAGAGCGTGAGCCCGCACCTTTAGGAGAGAACACTACTGCTGCCCTGATCGACTGTGAGTCTCCACTCTCGAGTGTGAGCCAGCATCACATTCCTGCACCACCTTCATCTCATCAGACGGTTGACTCCCTCTTCAACTACTCGCCACGTAATTCCTGCGAGAAACCACATCACGGACAACGCAACGTGATTTTTGGTGTTTCGCAATACGACTTTCTGGGTCGCCGATCACGCGACGCGACGACGTTTCCATTGACGTCAATCGCCGCGTTGTTGCACCGAAAACTTCGTGCCACATAATCTTCGAAGGTCCAGGTTTTCTCCAAAATGTTCCTGATTTACGTTCTGTGAGTTATCTTAAAATTTTTAAAGTTGAAGAGTGAAAGTGTTTTTCGTAATAAAAAAAAAAATAATAATAAAAAAACATTTATTCACGTTTTACACAAAGTTTATTAATTATCTACTAAATTTTACATACTAAATTCTACTTTTGTTGTTAGTTTTTGATGTTCTGTACTGTTTCCTAATTTTAATGTCGAAACTGAACACAGTAAAGGCAGAGGAAGTCGAACAACTTACAAGTGACGACTCCTCCTCTTCAGAAGAAAGCCCCGAAAAACCCAAATTAAAAATTAACATGGCTGATAAAATCACCCTTTCAGTCCTAACGAAATTTATAAAATCATACAGTGGGGATCGCGAGTCTTTGCCTGCGTTTTTAACCAATTGCGACAATGCTATGTCACTAGCAAGTACAGAACAACAAAAATTTATGTGTAAATATATTGTTTCACAACTCGAAGGGAAGGCTCAGTTAGCTTGCTGTTTAAAGAAATTCGAAACTTGGCCCGATATAAAACAATTCCTCAAAACTACTTTTGGTGAAAAAAAACATTCAACTCATCTTTTAGTTGACCTCCAAGGTTGTAAACAATTGCCCTTCGAGGATGTGACCCAATATTCTCTAAGATTAGAAGCTTGTCTTACGCGAATATTATCTGATATCCATTACAGCTGCGAGGATGAAAAAGAGCTTGTAGGTAGATTAGCAGCTATGGAAGATTTGGCCCTGAATACTTTTATGTTAGGTATGAACTCAAATTTTTCTCACATAGTGCGTTGCCGTAATCCTAAAAATCTGTCGGATGCTATCACCCATGCAATTGAAGAGGAAAAGCTCTATGTAGCTTCTAAAATAGCACAGCGTTCATCTAAACATTGCACTATGTCAAAAAATTGGGCACATAGCTTCTGATTGCTTTAAAAATAAATCAAAACATTCAGGCCCCAATCTTCATAATGTAAGTTCTCACAATAATAATTCGCAAAATAATTCAAATCAGTCGCGATTCAATTTTAATAATAAATCTTGCGCTTATTGTAAAAAAAATGGTCATTTAATAAATGAATGTCGCAAATTAAAATATAAAAACAATCAGTCGCGACCTGATTCTAACAACGCTGCACTATTCGGTGCCAATGCACCCGGTCCAAGTAACTTGACACACAATAATCGCTCTAATGTGCATGTCGTAACTTCTGAAGATTCTAATAATAATTTAAACTAAGTTGTGTTTCGGTGTCGTGTCTCCCGGAACATTTTATTAATTTAAATGACACGATAATTTCTAAACCTCCTAACTTTTCTAAATCCCGCGTTCCAAAATTTTTCTCAGCGCGGAAGGATAAAGATCTTAATAAAAGGCCTTTATCTCTTCAGGGTCGTACCTGTGGTCAATTCACGGTTGCACAGGATTCTTTTACACCCTCTACTCAGTTTCAAGCCAAGTTAGGTAGTATTAATAATTCAATTCCCAAAGAGGATTTTCAACGCAATCTACTATCTCGTGAAAACTCGAGTTCTTTTTCTGGGGATTGCTCACGTGAGAAGGTTAACATTATGAACAATGTTAATTACAAAATTTCCTTGCCTCACGTTGTACTAAAAACTCATTTAAACGAGAAGCCTCTGTGTTTCCTCGTCGACACTGGTTCTTCAATCTCAATTATTAAATCTTCCAGTATAGGAAATCCAGTGCTAGGATCAGAGATAGTCACCCTAAAAGGTTTAAGTGACAACAATTCTTATTGTGAATCTCTTGGTTCCATTGATATTAATTTTGAACATCGTATTTCACCTAAGAGTAAAATTGTATTTAGGTTCATGTTTCACGCGATAAGTGACAATATTAATTTACCTTATGACGGCATAGTAGGTAGTGATTTTATCCAACATTTTAAGATAGATGTTCAGTATTCAACGAATACCTTGAGCCTTCAAGGCCATTCCCTGCCTATTTGTTTTAGTGAACCATCTTATACTATACCTCCAAGTTCAGAAATGGTCATTGAATGTCCAGTTTCAAATTTTTCAGAATTTTCAGGCCAAAGTGAAGCCCTAATTCTGGACCAAAAAATTAGTGATGGTGTATTTTTAGCTAATTGTATTGTGACAATAAAGCCTAACAGCCGAGTTAACTCGAATGCTGATGCCCTATCTCGTAATCCAGTCAACGCCATTACTCATTCTAAATTAAATGAAACAACATACGAGATATTTTCCAAAAAACAATCTACGACTAATACTATCTCTAATGATACCCAAATAGAAGAGCATAATCAGAGCTTAACTCAGGCAAAACAGAAGTCGATTGCATGTCCAGTGTCTTTAGATTTTGATAATTCAATGCCGCACTGCGAACAGCTGTTATCTATTGTACCTAACTCTGACGAGCTGTTGTCAGCAGAACGCGAACCCGACACCGTGCAGTCAATAGATGCAAACAATAAGAAGCTCTATTTCTTATACACTAAAGTCCATCATTTTGATGAAACCAGCTACAAGGCAATTTATAACTTATTACTAAAATTACGTTACCTAATATTATCTACAGATGATTATGACAAGGATTTAGCTATTTCGGATTTTACAGAGCCTTTTACTAAACTAGCTTATGTTAAAATATATAACATAATATCTTACATTTTTCACGGCACGGGTATTAAAATTCATATTTACAAAAATCAAATTAAATACCCAACCCTTGCTGAAATTCCAAATATTTTGAAAGAAAACCACGGGACCACTATTGCAGGTCACCCGGGTATCAGTCGCATGTACAGTAGAATCAAAAAATCATATTACTGGAAAAATATGCGCGCCGACATAGAAGTTTTTGTTAAAGACTGCAAATTATGTCAAATAAATAAACCTTTAAGAGCTTCAAATAAAGCCCCTATGGTCATCACATCATCGAGTACCAAACCTTTTGAAAGATTAGCCCTTGACATTGTAGGCGTTCTTCCCGAAGCTGGTAATCAAAACTTCAGGTACATTTTAACTCTTCAAGATGACCTAACAAAGTTTTCTTGTGCCTACCCTATGATTACGTCAACAACAGACGAAATCGCTAGGAATCTCATACACTTTTTCTCATTATTCGGTTTTCCTAAAATGATCCTTACGGATCAAGGCACTTGTTTTACATCCGAATTATTTAAGCAATTAACAGGAATTTTAAAAATTAAAAACCTTCTCTCTACGCCTTATCATCCCCAGACAAATGGAGCACTGGAGCGTAGTCATGCAACCCTTAAAGAATATTTAAAATCATTTGTAAATGACAACCAAGACGATTGGCATTGTTATCTAGCCACTGCAATCCTCTCTTATAATACAACTCCACATAGTACCACCAATTATACTCCTTACGAATTATTATACGGTTATAAACCTACTATCCCTAGCAGCTTATACGGCTCTAGTGACAATACCACTTATCAAGAATACATAAGAGCATTACAGTATCGAATGAGATACTCCCGCGAAAAAGCCCTAGAGAACATAAACAATAGTAAAGAAACATCTAAACGTTACTATGATAAGTCTTCTAAAACAAAAACTTATAAAACTGATGATCTAGTTTATGTAAAACAGCACCATAGGTCACGCAAAGCCTTATCCCCGATTTGGAAAGGACCTTATACAATTATTAAAGTAAATAGTAAAAATAATGTAACCTTACGCATAAATAGAAGACACGTAAAATACCATATAAATGAAATTAAACCAGCTTGAACATCGTTACAGATTATCCCTGTTTCATTATCTTTAGAAAATATACATTACATTATAGACTTACCTAAGTTAGCTTCCTATTACTATAATAATAAAATAATATTAGTATTACAAATTCCCCTAATTACTCCAATTAAGTTTAACATATATAAAATTTTACCTTTACCTACAACTAAGACTGAATATAATTTGCAAACATATGTCCTTATTCATCCTTCGAAGCTGTATTTAGCGATAACAGATGATAGATTAAATTACGCAATGTTTAATTATTTAAATGAGTGTAAAGATGTAAACCATAATTATATTATATGTCCACTACCTTCTGTATTGTCTACGAATAGTAATCCTACTTGTGAAACTAAATTAATTACCTACGGAAGTAACTCAATCGCTTCCAGAAACATGTGAGTCTAAAATTATTTATGGAAATGTCAACATATGGCAAAAGCTTAATGATGGTAGATTTTTATATGTTCAATCAAAAGCTAATAAACTAACTATTAAATGTTTAAATAATGTAATTAAGGATTATACCATACAAGGGACCGGAATATTATCATTAAAAAATGATTGTATTGCATTTTTCCAAACTTTACAATTCCGCCCTTCTCATAGTTATAAGACAGAGCTACCTAGCCAATTATTAATAGATTTTAATATAATAGAAGATAACTGCTGTAAATACGATCTTATCAATAATACTGTTCAACCTTTATCTCCTATTTCTATAACCGATGTTAATTTAGAATCTTTAAAACTAGCGTCTCATAAGCTAGACCATTTAGAAAGTCAAATCAATCAAGCTGAAAACCAATCTCATATTGTTAAATACGGTCATTACTATTCAGCTCTAACTTGTTTCATATTTACCGTTATTATTATATTCATAACTAGCTTCTGCCCGCGGCTTCGCCCGCGTGGCCTAGTAACAATTAGCATATTTTTCTTCAGAAACCAATTCCGGTCCTGCACGACCCGGTACGGTACGGTTCCATCCGGTCCGGTCGGTCCGGTCAGTCCGGGCCGGTTCGGTCGGTCCGGTCCTTGTATGGAACCTACGTGCCAATTAGCATATTTTTCTACAGAAAAAAAAACCGGTCCGGTCCGGCACGGCCCGGTACGGTGCGGTTCCTTCCGGACCGATCAGGTCTGATCCGTTCCGGTCCGGTCCGGTCCTTATATGGACCCTACATGACAAATTTGGCATCTCTAGACCCAGCGGTTTGGGCTGTGCGTCCTCTCGCAACCTCGTTTGCGTATATCTCGCTTTCCCGTGGGATTTTGAAAAATCCTTTCTTAGTACATCCCTAGACGTCGCCGTCGTAAGGAACCTACAGTCCAAATTTGGAATCTCTAGACCCACCGGTTTGGGCTGTGCGTTGATATATGTATAGTTAAGTTAGTCAGGACTTTGAATTTTATATATATATATAGTCCGGTCCGATCAGGTCCAGTCGGTCTGCTCCGGTCCGGTCGGTCCGGTCCTGATAAGGTACCTACATACCAATTAACATATATTTCTTCAGAAAAAAAAACCGGTCCGATCCGGCACGGCCCGGTACGGTACGGTTCCTTCCGGACCGATCAGGTCTGATCCGTTCCGGTCCGGTCCGGTCCTTATATGGACCCTACATGACAAATTTGGCATCTCTAGACCCAGCGGTTTGGGCTGTGCGTCCTCTCGCAACCTCGTTTGCGTATATCTCGCTTTCCCGTGGGAATTTTGAAAAATCCTTTCTTAGTACATCCCAAGACGTCGTAAGGAACCTACATGCCAAATTTGGAATCTCTAGACCCAGCGGTTTGGGCTGCGCGTTGATATACCCTCGCAACTTCGTTTGCGTATATCTCGGATTCCCGTGGGAATTTTGAAAAGAAACATACACTAAATGTTAAGTTGAGCAAATCGCCACATATTAGTGAAAACCGCATCCAAATCGGTTCAGCCGTTTCTGAGATTAACGCTAATCTATGTGTAAATGCAAACTTACATACAAACATATAAACATACAAACAGACGGACAAAAAAAAAACGGTCCGGTCCGGTTCGGTCCGGTCCGGCACGGACTCGGTACGGTGCGGTTCCTTCCGGACCGATCAGGTCTGATCCGTTCCGGTCCGGTCCGGTCCGTTCCGGTCCGTTCCGGTCCGGTCCGGTCCGGTCCGGTCGGTCCGGACCATATAAGGACCCTACATGCCAAATTTGGCATCTCTAGACCCAACGGTTTGGTCTGTGCGTCCTCTTGCAACTTCGTTTGCGTATATCTTGCTTTCCCGTGGGAATTTTGAAAAATCCTTTCTTTGTGTATCCCTAGACGTCGTAAGTAACCTACATGCCAAATTTGGAATCTCTAGACCCAGCGGTTTGGGCTGTGCGTTGATATACCCTCGCAACTTCGTTTGCGTATATCTCGGATTCCCGTGGGAATTTTGAAAAGAAACATACACTAAATGTTAAGTTGAGCAAATCGCCACATATTAGTGAAAACCGCATCCAAATCGGTTCAGCCGTTTCCGAGATTAGCGTGTACAAACATACATACAAACATCCAAACATACAAACATCCAAACATACAAACATACAAACAGACGGACAAAATTTTACGAAATTCTTGTTCTATTGCTTATTCTTCATCGCCCTAAACAATTTTTTTGGAAATATATTAAATGTACAGACAAACTTTTTTTACACTTTTATTATATTATAGATGTACAAAATATATAAGAGATGTTTTCAACCCTATTGTAAAAATACGCCTTGTTGCATTCAAATATATAATCGATGTTACAGAAAAAAAGAATGATAATGTAAACACTCCAATTGAATCATGCGAATTGGACGAGTGTGACAACAAATTTACCTGAAATACAAATAGACAAAAATAATAAAACTGTAGCATTCCGAAAGTCTCATTCCGAGAGAAATTTAACCAACCATTAAATTCAAATTTCTATTTTTGTTTCAGGACACTTTATTAGTATTAAGTATGGTTAAAAATATAAATTCTAATTTGTCTTATTTATAAAAAAAAAAATCGTTCAATACTTCTGTATCATAACGTAGAATTATTATTGCATTTGTTTATTTTTAGTATTTTAACCCCTCACTTATTTTTGTTATAATAAGCTCAGTCTTTGGGGGGAGATGTTATAATTATTTTATTAATATTATTATGTACTTCAATGCATTACATTATTGCTTCATCTTTTAAATTCATGCAAACTCAGCTCGCCTAATTTTATAAAAACCTTTGCAATGCCTAGCGCGAGTTGAGTCATAACATAACCGCCATAGACAGAAAATTATTAATTATAATTATATTTTTTTATTTTGGGAATTAATAAAGCAGTTTAAAGTGAAAAGTGTTTTAGTTGAAAGGACCCACGGAGCCATCCTAACAGAACGCACGATTGTCAATGCCGCATCCAGTGAACAGATGCTTTTTGTATCGATGTTTTGTCTGCATTAACGCCGGTATTCATATAGTGCTTAATATTTTGTCTACCCTAACTACAAATTGTTATTTATACAAGTATTACTTACAGTGCAATTATTTACTGTTTTATTGGTTATTTTTTGTTTTCGAAATTATTGTATAGTGTGCTAAAATGTGTTTGTATAATGTGAACATTATTTAAGTGCGCCCCAATGTAATGTAAGTAATAAGCTAGTTTCTCAGTAAGTGAATTTGTAATTCTTTTGAGAAATAAATATTCTTTAACCATAGAAAGTACTCTGCCACGCTGCTCCAATGCGGATGGGCAGAGCTTCTATTAATTGATCATTAGTAGTAGTTCAATGAAAGTTGAATGTCTTTAGTAATATTGTGGAGAATCTCAGAATAACTTAACGCGTTATACAAGACACATAATTATAATCTGTTTAAAATTTCTAGGTCATATCGTAAATATGCAAAATATCTAAACTAGTAACAAGACATTGAAAAGTCGTACAAGTTTAATGAAATCATCCAATTTGGTTTTCGGTTTTTTTCATTCAAGATTATTTTAATCTCATCTTTTATATAATCAAAATAATTATATAAAGGTGAGAAGTGACATAAGCGCCTAATAATATTTTTTTTCAAGGACTATTAAAAATGTAAAAAGGTGGATTTACAGCGTCCATTTTATCATAGCCCATTTATAAGTAGTAAAATTCAAAGAAATATGTTACATATTTTAGAACATATTAATAATACATATTATTCGAATTTGTGAATCTACTGTTTAAATAGAAACGAACCCGTTTGACTTAAATCAGAAAAATAATAGCTATTTACACTTTTAATATTACGTGTACATATGCACTTACTTTTTGTATGTAGTTTCTATTTCCAATTATAATTATATCGAAAATTATAATATTATTAAGGATATAATTTTTGAAAAATATTAAAATGGAATGCGGTACTAAGACTATATAGGTAAAGTGCAAATCCAGTGATCGAATAAGTATATCGTTTACCGAATTAATTCGCAAAATTAGCCTTGAATATTATATTATATGTATGACAAAACTCATATATTTGCATTATTAAAAGTCAATACAAATTATCATCAAGATGAATCTTATGTAGAAAACATAAAGTGTATTTTAAATCAATTTTTGTTGCATAATTCGGTAAACGGTCCGGTTTTAGATTTTACTATAAAATCACCGTTGGGGATGTGTCTGCATCATTCAGATTAAGTGCTCTGAAACCAAAACAACCATGTTCAAGTTGGTAAGTGAAGTACATACATCAAATTGTAACAATATTTTAATAAAGTGATGGAGAGTGATAAGAAATTACATAATTATTTTCGTTAAAAAATTACCATAAACAAAAGATTATATATTTGCAAAGTGTAAAAAGAACAGTGATTCTGCTTCGTAAAGTGAAAGAAATTATTGGCAAGCAATCTGAAGGAATAATTTGGAAAGCATCCGTTTATTTGGTTGATCAAAGTGACATTGTAAATTGCAATGTTTGTTCGAGCAAATGCAACGGATTTTTAAATATTATGTTTGAACAATGGTCCCTTTCTTTAACTTACGGGTTATTTACAACTATTCTCTAAATTTATTTTAAAGTAAACAATTTTTATTTATTTTTAGTTGGTTCTCGTCGCCGTGTTGGGGCTCTCAGCCGCCAAACCTAGCCTTGTTGGCCCCGTGGCGTACTCAGCACCCGCTGTAGCGCACGTCGGTGCCCCAGTTGCTTACTCCGCCCCCGCCGTCGCCTACTCCGCTCCCGCTGTCGCCTACTCCGCACCCGCCGTCGCCTACTCCGCACCCGCCTTTGGATACTCCGGATACTCCTCGCCCGCTTGGGGATACTCCGGATACTCCTCGCCCGCCTTGGGATACTCTGGATACTCCTCGCCCGCCTTGGGATACTCTGGATACCCTGGATACTCTGGAGTCGCACCTCTGGCATACTCTGGCTATGGAGGACATGCTGGATATGGAAGCTACGGCTATGGTGGTCTTGGATACTCTGCCTACCCCTACTCTGGACTCGCCACCTACGGTGCAGGCTATGGATACGGTGCCTACCCATACCTCTGGAAAAAGAAGTAAATAAGTTAAATCGACTATTTATTTGATATAGGTACATGCAATTACTAATACGAGTCTGAAATAAATGTTATTTTTCTGATATATATTTTTTATTCCCTGATCCGAGAAAAAAGTTTGTACATATGTCATTATCTACTCAATATTTTGACAGTATTTTAAACAAGTAAACTATGTGCTCTCCCAAAACTAACTCACTTTTATAGTTTTTCAGCATTAGATATGTAATGAACTATTTTAAATAAAATATGGACGAATTTATTATCTGGAAATGTGTACTTATTTTGTTTTATGTAGGTACCTATTATTTTCTTAATCTATTCAACATTATGATGTTCACACTTAAAAATCAAAGTGACCTCGTAAACACATAATATAAGTTGCCGCACAGTATTCCGATACGGATCGAACCCAGCAACTATCTTATTCTAATTAGAGCCTTAATTTAATATTGACATTATGACATCTTTACATAATAAAATAGTAGACCCCGGTATGTCTGTGCATTGAACATACTCGGCAAAAATGGATAGGGAAAAATAAAATATAAGTAATAAAAGCGAAAATTTTTATTTTTTCTGTTTTTTTTTTATACCGCAAAGTTGTCTGTAGGTCTGTCTGTTTGTACGCGTATCTTTGTAGTTACTGTTTACACAGAAAGATAGAGCTTGACTTGAAGCAAAATATAGGCTTTATTTAATTTGAACCGGATATCAGGAAAAAAAAATATCTTCTTTTACATTTATATATTGGTCTATCTTGCATGCTTTTGTTCTTTATGTTCTTGGCATAATGATAAGAGCAATATTTCTTTTTGGGTTAATATGTAATTTTAATTTAATTGTAGTGCCTACACTATTTAGGACTTATGTCTGAGAATAAATGTTTTTATTTGTATGTACAAAGTGTAATGAAAATTTAGGTCCTCAAAATTTTCACTAGATGGCACTGACTCGGTCCAGGACAGAATGATAATTAAATTTCTCAGAACTTCACTAGATGTCACCGACTCCGATTTATCCGTCGATACTTTTTTAACCACAAATCCAATTCCACGCGGGCGAAGCTGTGGGCACAGCTTGTTCACACACAGTTTCTGAAACATATTTTAATAATAATTTCGCATTAAGTCTCGAGTAATTTTTTTCCTTCACAATTTAACAGAAACGATCATAATAAATATGTAGTCAAATTTAAAAATGGTTTTGAATAATTCACCGTTAGTGCTCTAATTTTAATGACAAATTAATTGCTGGATTGGAGCTGTGCGGAAATACTGTGCAACCACCATTCAGAAACATCTTTTCACAATATTATTTTTTTACCTACCTGCATTTCGAAATGATCATTGACGAGTAATTGAGACTCATGCCCGTTTTGACCGATCAGCTACGTTAACTCTGCAACGAAATCGCGGTTTTAATTTCAATTGTGTATAATTTCAATTTTAATTTAACAGTAAATCCTACTAATCCAGTAGACCTAAAGAAAGTCGCAGGAAGCCGCTGGATGCAGGCCAGCAGGTCGCTTTGGAGACTTTTGGGGGAGGCCTATGAGCAGCAGTGGACTTCTTGTGGCTGAGATGAAATCCTAATTCGTTCTCTAGAAACTATACTAACTTTGTTAGTGCACAATATTATTATGTGAAATAGCGATGATATGCCGCTTAGTTTCGTACAATGAGTGAGAGAGCTGGAAGCCTAATATCCCTCCTCCTTCCTACTTCTTTTCTTATATTCGGAATAGACGGACTTTATGCTACATTCTCTACCAAAATACTGTGAGGTAGAAAATAAGAAAGGACTATCTCGATCGGGGACTTACCCACTAAACCACCACCTGATAATTCCCCGAACGAGCCCATTTCATAAAAAAAAATTCTATCAATCATATTAAAAAAACAGGAAGTGTGTGTCGTGGCGCGGACAGTATAAGGTTCCGTATTTACTACGCTTTGCTTATTTTCACATAAGTACAATGACATATTCCATGACATTTCAAATAAATATATTATTAGTTTGTCGGCTATTACTCGGTAACTTGTAGAGACGAATAGTCAGTTCTTCTTGTAAGTTAACTAGATAGACTACTATTTTTTTATTTTTTTCTAAACAACACTTTCGGAGATAGAGGACCCGGGTCTCTTTTACCGTGGTTAATAAAAGATAAGTACAGTGCAAAAATGAGATAAGTAACCATTTTTGCAATGTACATACAGTGCAAAATTAAATAATTCTCAAATGGATCTTTATGCCGCAAAATAATCTTTTCACACCTAAGATGTTTTATGAGCGAGCGTTAACCCATCTATCGACACCACAAACAAGTGAAAAAAAATCGTTCCTACTGTACATAAAGGGGAGGCACCTTAAAAAAATTGTTTTATTTTGTTCTACTACTTTGCTAGCATAGGTAATATGTATTGTATAGAGTATAGACATGGCAAATTTCCGGGTTCTCTAGACGCTAGGCCGTATACAGACGGTCATGGTGAAACTAGGGTTCTTTGTTAGTTTAAAAACGAGTTACAGAAACTCATGTCAAAACTTAGGCGAATTCTCTTGCAACCAACTCTCCCGTTCGTTGCTTCCTTGGCGATTTTTTTTCTGTTGTATTTTTATTATACGTGTTCTTTATTTCCTGTTATAATTATTTTGAGATAAAAATTTATTTTTTTATTTTTTATAGAAGCGTGATTTGCACACTTAAATATTACAATCTAGCTTTTGGGCTAATAAGTAATTTAAATTTAACGTAAACTTCTAAAATGTTTTAGTCTAAGAATAATGTCCATTGACTTTTCTTAGTGTCTGTTAAGGCGAAACACTTTGTTCTTGTGTTTTAAGTTAATACACTAATATTATTCATTTCACTTATCACTACACTAACTCAAAAGGTTTTATTCTTTTCAGTCTTCTCACTAAATCTGTTGAATCGAGCAGTTGGACTGCTTCGAGATTCACATGATGATGAAGTCTATTATCATGAGCTTCTGCATACTTTTGTATAACATTGTCCACAAACTCCACTTTAAGGTCCCGATGGAGGCAATAATTTGTGAAGTACCAGGGTGCATTTGCGATGCCTCTGAGTACTTTATTCTGAAAACGCTGAATAATCTGTCTATTGCTCTGTTTGGTACAGCCCCATAACTGTATGCCATAGGTCCACACAGGCATGAGCACTTGTTTATACAGAAGCAATTTATTATGTATTGATAGGTAAGAATTTCTCCCAAGCAGCCAATACATGTTTTTATAACGTAATTCTAACTCTTCTCGTTTTTTCTTGACATGAGCTTTCCAGCGCAGTTTAGCGTCTAGAGTCATGCCTAGGTACTTAGCTGTATTAGAATACGGGATTGGCTTGTTATTTAGGAACACTGGATGGTAGTGCTGATTTTTGTTCGTGAAGTCAATATGAACTGATTTTGACTCATTTAGTTTAATTCGCCATTTTTTAGTCCAATTATGTACTTTTGTTATGGCAACTTGTACTTTCTCTACTGATTCTGCATGTGAGTTTCCAGTTGCCATTATAGCAGTATCATCGGCAAAGGTTGCAATGGTGTTATTTTCTAGTTCTGGAATATCACAAGTGTATAATAAGTACAGGACCGGACCTAATACACTTCCCTGTGGTACTCCAGCTTTTATTTCCTTTAGGTCAGAATAAGCCTCCTCTTGTCTGATCCTAAAGATTCTGTTAGAGATATATGATTCCAGTATTGCAGTAAATTGTTTCGGTAACATTGTCCTAAGTTTATATAATAGACCTTTGTGCCAAACTTTATCAAAAGCTTGTGCTACATCCAAGAATACGGTAGCGCATACTTTCTTTAATTATGAGATAAAAATGAAAATCATTCCAATCATGATAAAACACAACTATAAATAAAAAACTCCTGACTAACTACCAACGTACGAATTGGTTACAAAAATTCTTGAATCTAAATTCTAGAAAACTGAAATTAACATACCTTATAGAGATTGCAATTTTCAATTTGTGACTGCCAGTTCATTGGCATGCGTTTAGAAAATTAATATATATTTCATAACATTGTTAGGAAATATTTCTATATTTGCAAAGTTGGTCTACTTCACATGCGTCAATCAATCGTTGGCAGATCTTCTGCTGTAATAAATTCATTTGTAAATTAGAGCCGATATGTCAAATTAACCTTGAGCTTGGGCATTTATGTTTGATAAAATTGATAATTATACGTTTTTAACCTAAATTTGTTTTATAGAAAAACGGACCTTCTGTTCGTAGGACGAAGCTTGATTTAATTTAAATTTTGTGTCTAATATTAGGAAATACGCACATGCGTATTAATATAGTATATAATGCGTGTCTGAGATGGGTCCATCATCATTCAGGTTTCGACTGTTGACACAAATCGTTAAGATGTACAAACTTGTAAGTTTAAGTTTTATTTTTATATATATTTTCTCGTAACAATATAATAATGTGTATTTTTTGAGAGGATTTAAGAAAAATATTAAAACTTTAATTCAAATGAAAAAAACAAAATTAAATTAATTTTGATTAAGAAATAGTGGAGTATTTAAAAATAGTGAAGATATATCTAAAATTATATGTTTACATACACATACATTTTTTTTTGATTAGTTACTTCTTATTAACCTACAAAAATTACCTACCTTTTGTTTGAATTATATTTTTCTATGTTAACTTTATAAAATTGTAATTAATTATTTATTATAACATTCTTAATATTATTATTTTCAGTTGATTCTGGCTACTGTGTTGGGGCTTGCTGCAGCCAAGCCTAACCAAGTCCTCGCGACATATTCCTACAACAATCCGGCCATCGGATACTCTGCTCCGTCAGTGGCGTACTCCGCACCCGCCGTGCCCTACTCCGCAGCCGCCGTGTCCTACTCCGCACCCGCCGTGTCCTACTCCGCACCCGCCGTGTCTTACTCCGCACCCGCCGTGTCATACTCTGCTCCCCAGTATGCCGCTCCGGGTGTATCATACTCCCCAGTCTCCTATCAAGCCCCAGTAACTTATTCTTCTCCAGTCTACTCTAAACCTGTAGTAAGCTACTCCGCTCCTGTATCATATTCCCCTGCCTACTCCCCAGCTCCTGTCTACTCAGCTCCTTTCGCGTACTCTGGATACCCTGCCCCGATCTCTTACGGATATGGATACGGACTTGGATACAATGGATATCCTTTCTTCTACAAAAAGAAGTAATTTATAAATGAAACTTTTATTCAATGCAACGATATCCAAAGAGAGATAAATATATTTTGTTTTATTTTATTTTATTTAAACATATTATTATTTTATCTTTACTGAATAGCAATCAGCAATAAACGTTTTAAAAACGATTATGTATTTTATTCTTCACCTCCTTCAAAAATGATTCTTTTAATTGCTATTGTATACTTAGTATTAAACATTTTAAAGGGTATTTCTCTGATTTCGGTGAATTCGCATGTTTTTAGCAATAAAAAATAAAAAACAGTTAATAGAAAAATATCCATTTACCCATTCGATCTAACGTTTAATTAGCTAAAAATGCCCCAAATATGATAAATACAAATCAAACGATAACAAAGATATAACCATATAATAAGCCAAAAAATCACTACCTTCAGTGTCTTCAGCACGAGTGTTTGTAAAGACCATACAAAATTTTAAGGATTCCATTGATCCTAACTCTATTAAATTTTATATAATATCACATACGTTCCGACGACTAGTTATATTGTATTTTAGTACTTAAACATTCGCTCAATTTTTTAAAAAAAAATATCAATCTTTTGTCACATAAAAAAATTCATTACCTTCATCCATTATTGAAATAGGTTTTTTGATACCTGTATATTCCTTGACTATATCGCCCGTTGGCTCCCCGCTAACGCGCCCCTAAGTCGACCCGATAGTGCCAAGCCAGGAGGACCCACGTTTGAGTTACGGAAAAAAGATCTAAAATAGTAGGTGGATTTGTTGTTTGTCACGTGTTTGCGATCTTTACCAACACTTTAATTGTCGGGTAAGTACTATGAATTTTCTATTGATTTAATTATATTTATAAAGCTTGTAAGGATATGTTGTGATAATGAGTTGTTGATACTTCTATGTCCTTTTAAATAAAACATTAAAAATGAAAAAGTGCAAAAAAATCATTACCATCAGTCTCATTACCTTCAATTACCTTCAGCTTAGAATTGGAAGGTAATGATAGTAAAATGCTGGAGGTGATATTTTTTTAATTATTTTAAATTATTACTAAATAGGAGAATACGTGTGATAATTATTATTTCATATAGTGATGTATGTAGTTATCCCTAAATAAAATACAGTCTTTCCAGTTACCTGTTGCTGCTTTAGAAACAAGTAAATGAAAAAAAACAAGTAAATGAAGAAAAATATGTTAAACTGGTAGAAGACAAAGAAAATGGACGAAAATTATAGCGATGATGATGAATGGAACATATTATTATTTTGAATTAATTTTATTTTGAAACTTTTGCACTATATCTCATATTTGTGGCGCAAAAGGGTATCTTCGGGATGATTTATTATATGGCAAATTTTTTATTTCTTATAAATGCAGCTAAATTCTAGTCTAATTCAAGCACTAACTCAAAATTATTTTTAATGTGCCTTTTTGTTTGGAATGACATATTTTTTTGTTTATTGTCGGTATACTATTTAATGCTATTGTAACCAAAGCTTTTAGTCAAAATATCAATCATAATTAATTGCAATACTAGTAAGTAATTCATTAAGCTTGACCAAAATCTTTAGTTTAAATTTGATCTCCAAGGTTATAGAAAAACAATTTTTTTAAAGTTATTAGGAAAGACTGAAGACTTTTTTATGAGTTTGGAGAAATTTTATGTTTTTTTAAGTTTTAAGCCAAAACTTCTGTTTTGTTATTTCTGTTGGGATTAATATTAATTATTAAAGACTGATAATTATTTAAGAAGAATAGTGAGAACGTCCAAGAAATCTAAACATAAAACTTTTAATTAAGTAGTTTATAAAACGATTGTTAAAGTGTTAAAAAGATTTTCGTTGTTTTTAGAGAGTATAATAGTAATATAATTAAACATAGGATGTAATTGACATTATGAAACAAATGATACTTAGTATGAAAATGGTTGTGTTTATTATAATATTTTCATAGTTTATTTCCTATTATAACATATATAGATTATATTATGGTATTTTGTCTAATTTGTTACAAGTGGAAGATTCCACATAATTATAATGATCATTACCAGTAAAATATATTTCATTACCATAACCAGCAATCATCACCATCAGGCGACTAATCATTACCTTCACCGTCTTGAATTTTAAAAGCCTGTAACTTCGTAATTTTTGAGTGCAATTATGTATAATTTTGTCACATTAAATAATTATAGCTATTTAATCGTTTCATTAAAGATTTTTCACCTTTTAAAAGTTTCTCTAACTTTGTCTCGATTTCCTCGTAATCAGAGAACCACCCTAAAAGAGAAAGTGCTTGTTTGATATTTGATTTGATCTAGAATATGCTATAATTTAAGATAATCTGATCAAAAATGCTCTCCTCTAGCTGTCTAGTTGATGATTAAAATAAATTATTTTGGTCAGGTGTTTTTTTTTTTTAATTCAATTATAAGTAATCGTGGGTCCATTTACGCCCGATATTATCAAAGAAATCCTTTGATTTCTAAAAAAACTAAACTGAACCCTAGATTTTTTAGAGAATGCTTTGTTTGTTTCATAAAAAAACTCATAAAATAAATTGATGGTATGATTTTTCGAAATTTTATTTGTCAGGCAGGCCAAGTGTGCAACCTCTGAAACCAGCACACTAATGGTATTGATAAGTATGATTATGATATGGTTTTTTGTAAAAGTATGATTGTTCATTAAAAAACTGATATGTGAGGAACATAATTCAACTATTGAAACATGGCACAAAATTATGTAGTTCCAATGACATTACAACTACACAGACTTGACATTGATCTGATGATGGAGACGGAAAAGAACCGCGGCAACTCCTCATAAGAATTACAACAACTATATCGTATTCGTATTATTAATTTCAATTTAAGAGGATTTATAATTTTATACTTACTTATGCTGCGGATACATTAGCGGGCGAAGATTCGTGTCGCGTTGGCGGGTCAAAATATATCGTGTAATGGCTTGGTGATGTTCTTGTCTAGAACCTCAAGTGTTGCAAAAGTTCGAGCGAGTAAGCAATTCTACACGTTGCATTTATAATCTGTGACGTTGCAACGACCTCTACAGCCAAGCCCTTACTGAATGATTGACTGATATTCGCCGAACAGTTGAAAGTCGAATTAAATGTTAGCTGAATATTCTCATGAAAACGAGAATAATGGAATAAAATAGAAATCTCGAAAACGAATCGAGAAAATAGGTATGGGTCCACAAGGACATGACAACCCCATCGAAATCGCAAAACAAGGATACATAATTATCTTAAACCTATATAATGTCCGCTTTACAATGGACTGTCCTTCAGACTGTCCATTGTAAATCGGAGTAGTTCCCGACAAGCATCACTTGTCGGATTAGACAACACATACAAACAAACCTATTTGAATAAAAATATTTTGAATTTGAATTTGAATTTGAATTTTAATTTGAATTGAATTTGAAACACCTACCCTACTTTAACGCACTCAACTTCAAGATTACGTTTCAACAGATTGAACAAGAATTTGATAGGTTTAATGGATATTATTGAAAATGTTAGGTAATTTCTTTATAATGCTTGCACATTTTTTACATGATAAGGATCCGCTAAGGTGTTAGTGGTCCTATCTCCTGTGACAAAGCGCGTGTGATTGTGGGTTCGATTCCGGCACGGATGAAATATTTATATGACATTTTATGTTTTTCTTGAGTCTAGCGTTGGGTGTTTAATTAAAATGGGCAGTGCAGTTAAAAATCTTAATAAGAATCTTTTTATGATAGCCAAACTTGGGAAACGACATTGAAACATTTTTTTTTTAATGTCATACAATAGACAAACAAGCAAGCGGGCCACCCGATGGAAAGTGGTCACCGCCGACTATGGACATCAGTAACACCAGCGGCGCTACCAATGCGTTGTCTACCAAGCAGGTTGGAGGAAGAAGGAGGAAGGGAAGGGATAGAAGAAGGGGAAAGAGGGGATAGGGAAGGAGTGGGCTTCCGGATCTCTCACTCACCGAACGAAATGCATGAACAAAAATACGAATTCTGCCAATATCATATCAGAAAAAAACAATTTATGTCTCAAAGATTAGTCTAAACAACAAAAAGCAGCTCTCGATATCCGTCTCTGTAAATGCCCTTTGTGATGACTAAAATATGAATTAGTAAACACGACTAGTTTTACAAATCAAGCCTCTCGGCGGCAAATTAGAGCAGATTTTGTTAATTTATGCGTTTCTCAGCCCACGTGAGTTTTAAGGAATTTTGAAATTTACGACCAAATCTTAGAGTTTATTTTAATATTTTTATTATGCCATTAAGAAGGATGAGCTCCGGTTTTAACGCAGTCCTATAAAATAGGCGGCCAGGATGAGCTTTCATCATTCAACTACGACACTGCCTGAAAATAACCACAACATGTACAAGCTGGTGAGTTAAGAATACTTCGCTTAGGTCATATAAAGACACAATATATATTTTTTTTTCAAATAAAAAAGCAAGCTCACTCCACCTCGCTGATGCTGCTGAGGTCAAATCCAAAAATGAGAGCAGTTGACATGGCATACAGCAAATGCTGATCAATAAACTGCAAAAAGCTTTCTTTCCTGGTTTACGGTATATTTTCTTTTATCAAAATCCCCAAGCAATTTTTTACCCAGCACTTCGCAAATCTATTTAAGGGTTGGTACAATTTTCAATTTAGACGGAAAATCCGCCGCGTGTCGCGTAACGCTAGAACAGACGAATACCTACATAATAAAACACTTTGCACACTAAACCAATGGTGCATTGTGCATCAAGTGTGTATGATCAAGTTTGGCCGTTAGATACCGACCTTAAAAGGTAATATTTGTTAAGCATAATATTAACCTTTTTTTTAAATTATTATTTCAGATCATTGTTGCTGCCGTTTTGGGGCTTAGTGCCGCCAAACCAGACATCTATGCCCCATTGTCGTACACATCGCCAGTGGTTGCTTCAGCGGTGCCTTTCGCAGGCGCTGCTGTACCCGTTGCATCCGCCATCGCCACACCTGCCGTTTCCGCTGTCGCCTCAATTGCTCCAGTCGCCCCCTTCGCACCTGTCGCCGCAGTTGCCCGCGTTGCGACACCAGTAGCCTACTCTGCCTACACAGCCCCCGCTCTCGCCTACTCTGCCCCAGCGGTGGCCTACTCTGCGCCAGCGTACCCCGCCTATACAGCCCCCGTCTACTCCCCTTACGCAGCGTCCTACGGCTATGACTACAGTTATGACTACCCTTCTTACTACTATAAGAAGTAAATTAATTTAAAACAAGTAGAAAACTCAATCGGATAAAATAGTTATCACACAAGTACAATTAGATTTAATAAATTAAGTTCATGAAAATATAAAATGTATTTTTACTGGTACCTTTTTGTTTTTCTTTGCATATACCTCCCTCATCCCTGCTATATATATAATATATGAATTATAGTTGTTGTAAGTTTCATCGGAGCTGGATTCCCCTCCTGATATATATTTTTCACACGTTTAAATAGTGCTAATTTACACTTGAATATATTTTTAATTCTATACCTTGATCCTAAATCCTAATTCATGACCTTGACAGTACTAGATTACTACTCTTGAGTAGACTAGAGAGTAGACTTTACTAATTTATGTCATCATCGTCCAGTCACAAAAAGTCGTTAGACATTTCTGAAATAAACGATTTCATTTCATTGCAACACAAGCATATGGAACCACCAGCTCCTATAATACTCTGTTACATTTTTGCTGAATAAAGTTATTTATTATTTATTTATTTTTATTGGTTAGCCTAAAATCCGATATAATTTAGTATAAGTAGTATTTAATTAGCGCTAGTGTAGAATGTCAAGATTATGAAATGTGAAATGCCAATAGGATGAGTAACCCAGCTAAACCAGTAACTATTTAGTAATCTGTGCCTAAACTCAAGCTACGTAAGGCTTGAACCGGCTGAAATGATTGTCCTGCACCCGGCTAAATGAACCAGTGGGATTTCAATACTGTTTCACCATTTGAGGATTAAGAACTGTTTTTTCATGATATGAACACAGTTTGTAAAATGTTTCAAAAATTCATTTTAACATTTCTTTCTTAGTTTATTTCATTATCATCTAGTCACAAGAAGTCGTTAGACATTATTTGGTTAGTAACTAATTTATTATTACGATATGTATGTGTAAATTGTAATTAATTACTTGACAAATGGAGCGACTATCCTGGATCCATATTGAATGACAAAATTTACACATATTAGCCATCATAGCATAGCCTTGACAATAAGAATTTTTACGACCGAGATTGAAAAATCAATACCATTTTGCATTTTCTAAGTTCAACTATATTATGCAAAATTTGAATCCATATAGAGCTGTTTCTATTTAAAAAAAGATGGAAGTCCGGTTTTTGCTTATCATATATAAAAGGTGTTCCAGATTAATAACATGTCATTCTGCTACGACACTTTGTAATAAAGCATCATGTATAAACTGGTAAGTAACAAATATATTTTTTTTTTATAAAAGGTAAAATTAATATTCCAGATATTAAATGAAAATTTAAAAACAATAATTTTAATTAGGTGTTACTTTAGTATAATAAAAGTATACTTGCTGAAAATATTCACAAAATGTTTTTAAATTAATGACACATTAAGTGCCTATACGCACTAGCGGTTGCATATGTGGCCCAGTCGCCTAACACGGTTATGGGCGGACGCTATGGGCGGCTAACTAAACTAAACCGCGATCAGGAGCTCGTCACCCGTCAAACCGCTAGTGATATAAGAGCTGAGAAAGAAGTTATGTTGACCATAGACGCGTAGACGTCAGCGAAATATAAACATGGAGAATATTTTTTTAAATAAGTAAATGTATTTGTTACAGCTCTTCGTCGCGGCCGTTCTCGGCCTAGCTGCTGCTAAGCCTAACCATGGCGTAGTAGGCTACTCATCACCAGCGGTTGCCTACTCTGCTCCTGTATCATACGCCGCCTCCTACGCCACTCCAGCAGTCTCTTACGCCGCACCATCATACCGTTATGCCGCTCCCGCCGTATCTTACGCCGCTCCCGGCGTATCTTACGCCGCTCCCGGCGTATCTTACGCCGCCGCTCCCGCTGTATCTTACGCTGCTGCTCCCGCCGTATCTTACGCTGCCCCAGCAGTATCTTACGCCGCACCAGCAGTATCTTATGCTCACACTCCGGCTGTTCGTTATGCTGCTCCCGTTGCTGCGCCAGTTGCCGCACCCGTTGCTGCACCCGTTGCGTACTCTACTCCAGCCGTCTATGCTAAACCAGTTGTAGCAGCACCCGTTGCTTCCGTCGGTTACTCCAGCTACGCTCCCGTTGCGTACTCTGGTTATGGTGGGTATGCTGCTCCCTACGCCTACTCAGGATATGGAGGCTATGGACCTGCTTACGGTTACTCTGCCTACTCTGGTGGATACGGTACCGGTTTCGGTTACGGACACGGCTACCCATATGGCTACTGGAAGAAACGTTAAAATCTAGTTTATTGTTATGATTTTCATTGCAACTTTTTTTTTGTTTTCTTTTATTTCAAATAAATGTGAAAGTTTTATTTATTAAAATAAATAGGATTTCTATTTATATAGATAAATAGAATTTATGGCATGTTGATTTTTTATCATTGAATATTGTAAATATTGTGAATACAATAAATAGTCTAGTCCAACAGTTTATTACTTCTTTATTTATTTTAACCCAGAAATAATAAATTCTTTATGTTAACTAGCGTTTCCCAGACAGAACAAATAATCTATAAACACTTAATGTCAAAAAAAACATATTAATGAGCTAAATATACTTGGACGAATCCCAAACTAAGACAAGCCTGTACAATGTACAAGCTTATCTTAGCTTTCCAGGTACCTGATACATAATTATAAATACCTACTTTTTTCATGTAAATAAATGCTTATTATACATACCTACATAGAAAATATACAGACCAAGACATATATATTTATGCACACTTACAGGTCAGTCGCCGCCGGCTCGTTTGCCTTGAGCGGGACTCGAATCTGCAACCCTAAAGTAACATTGCTAGCCACTTAGACCACCGCCTGTAATTTTTACACAATTTAATAGTTTATTAATAAAACATATGAATAATTTAATAATTCATATAATTATGATGGACAAGTGTTAATTAATAATGTAATGTATGCACATGTATATTTGTCAGTCATCGGGTGTCAAATTATAAAACTAGTTTTTTTTCGTAGAGATGCTAATATATTTAAATAAATATCAGAATACTATTAGTCACAAACTTTAAATGTGATATTTTTAAATTGTGGAATCTTTTTTTCTATAATTAACATAGACATAAAAATGTTCAGATTGATAAAACGAACTTACCTATAAGTAAAGTTCTATCCTAATTATACAAAGTCTTCATCGGAAAAGACTAGCATAATACTCGTAATTTCGCCTAGTAGTACTTTCATGTGAAATAGATAGTACGTAGAAGTCACTATTCCGCAATAAAAACAGTTGATTTAAGACAATATTGTTTGATTTAAAGATTAAAATAATAGAAATAAGAATTTCATAATATTTTATTTTCGATTATGTCTCAAAATGTTTTTTTACGCAAACAGGCTGACGGTAAGCGCCTGATGGTAAACGGTCACCGTAGCATATAGACGCTTGCAACACCGGGGGTATCACTCGCGCGTTGCCGACCCTAATTTTATAACCCTGATTTTCGATTAAATCTTAAAACATCTAAAGAGTATGTAAATAAAGATTTTTTTTTTTGAAACTTTTGTAGTTTCTGTAGAAGGGGGGGAGATGTAAATAAAGACCTCATTCTTTATTTTTAGTTTATACTCTAGTTTCAGAGCAACGCAAATTGAGCGTTATTTTATTCTGTCACCACACTTATTATAATCTAATCTTGAGGACGAAGACTGACATATAATTTAGTGATCAAATGAACTTATCTACTTATAAGTGAAGTTCTAATTATACGAAGTATTCGTCCAAAAACCCTCCTCCCTCGATAACATTACCATGTTTCGTAAAATACGTAGATTAATTAATATGGCTATACTCTAAAATACTCTAAATGAAGAGAAACGCAGGCGCATGGGGCAGGAACCCCCCCCCCCCCCCCCCCTCACATAAAAAATGTAAAATCAATATAGCGTGGAATGGTAACTTCTAGGAGCAGCATAGTGGTAAAAGCCACGCTCCTGCAATTGTCCAGTGTCGTAGGTGTCGTAGCATTGGGTAATCGAAACACAGGTTTTCAGTCCATTAAAAAAACCGGTCATATGTGTGTCCGGCCACGTACAGTGTAGGGTTCCGTATTTGCTGTGCTTTGCTTGCTTGCAAACGAGTCCAATATCATATTCTATGATATCAATACATTTATAAGTTTTCATCAAAGAAATTTCATTTTATAAATTTGTCGGCTGTTACTCGGTAACTGCCTACTTAACCGTAATAATTTTCATTGAAGGTTCAGCATATGGACTAGTACCATGATTTTTTTTCAATTTCTAAACACGAGACTTTCGGAGATAGAGCTGCGACTACCGTGCAAAACGAAAATTGACACGATAAATATAATAAATAATCCGAAACGGATCATTGTCTCGAAAAATAATCTTCACACACCCTCAATGTTTTAAAAAGACCTATCTAACGATACCTCACAACATGAGCGTCAAAAAATGTAAGGGGAGGCGTTAAAAAAATATTATTAATTCAAAATTTTGTTCCAGCACCTTGTTAGCATTGTTAATATGTATACATACCAAATTACAGCTTTCTAGCATTAAGCATCCAGGCGCTAGACCGCGGACGGACAGATGGACATGGCGAAACTATAAGGATTCCTTGTAGTACTACGGAACCCTGAAAAGTAGGCAAAACAACGAGTACCTATATGTCAATCTTAAGTAAAAAGACTTGATACGATTATGTACACTGTATTTACTAAAGTCTACAGATGAGCAACAAATCTGCGAAAATTAGTTGTCTTTTGCTGATTTTATAAAATGAAATGAAATCGTTTATTTCAGAAATTAGACCTTCACAGGCACTTTTTCTAGTCATTTACAATTTGTATATATGTATAGATATATATTTTTTTTTTTTTTTTTTTTTATTAATTGAAAATTTCAGTTTGGGTGTACTAACACCCTCTTCTGAGACACCGGACTGTTGCGGGAGCGTAGGGCTCTCACCGCCAAAAATTTTACAGTGTCTGCCTAGGGGCGCCCCAGAGGGGGGCTCGAACCTCGGCCTATGGCGACACTGGGGGATATATATGTATAAAGAAAATAAACTACGTTATATACTACCACCTACTACCACCATTTCGGACACAAGCAAAATGGCCACCGGTAAAAGAAATGGCGAAAGAAACCCGGTTACGGCCTTTTTTGTCATTTAGCAATTTTTTTTCTTTCACTCTTTTGTTACAATGTATAAGTAAGTACATTTATAAGAATAAATAAAATACAGATCCAGGTACATACAGAAATCAAGCTCTAAACGCGGGATGTCGATCCAAATAGCGCTATGGTCAAATCCTAAGTATGTCGAATATGTAGATGTTAATAAAGCGAGCAGACCAATCCCCCAAGATGACAACCACAACTGAGAGTATGTACTTATTTACATATATTTTTTTTAAATTAGATGTATCACGTATCGAACAAAGGTTTGTTTTTCTATCCGCAAAATTCCACTTAGTGGCTTAAAGATCGGGCACGCGCTCTATCTGTCCTCTAAAGGCAAAAGTTATGTGTGTGTATGATTGTTACTTCTTAACGCTCAAATGGCTGGGCCAATATTTAAGATATTTTGTATGTAGGTAGTAGTGATGTAACGAATATCAATTTTTAAGCATTCGCAAATGCGAATGCGGATGCGAATATCTGCCGTCGATATTCGCGAATGCGAATATCCAATTTCGAATTTGGCGCCATTCATCTATGGTAGCGTGCGCGGGCGAGTGGCGAGTCCGAGCATTGTCGAAGGGTTGCCAGAAGATAGCTTTGTTACCTTTTAGGTAACTTTTTGCCCCTTGAACGTTTAATTATTTTTAATTAGACTTTGAAATTTAAAGAAAATTTATTAAGTACATATTGAGTAGGTTAGGGACATTATAAGTACGTAATAATAATAAATTGATACATAATAATAATAAATTGATATAAATATTATAAGAAATTAATATTTTCTTTGTGTACCTTACCTTACGTTTACCTTTTGTCATTTACATTTTATAAAATTTTCGAACATTCATATTCGCAAAATATTCGCATAAAATTTTGCGAATGCGAATGCGAATACGAATGTCAAGAAATATGCGAATATTCGCGAATGCGAATGCGAATATTCGTAGGTAGGTGATACCTTGGATTAACACATAGGGTACTTTTTATCCCCAAAAATTACGCGATTCCCGTAGGATTTTATTACAAGTTTGATATAGATGGCGCTACTGTGCATAAATAAATACACGCAAACGAAGTTGCTTGGGTTTCACTAGTAATATGTAAAAGTACAACAGATGGTCTACATTTCCTCTCCGCTAGTGGGAGTAGGGTCCTATGCGATGTAAAAAGATCTTCAAATATCCTTTCAGTTTTAAAAATTTAATTTGAACTTACCAACTTATACATGATTGTGTTGGTTTTTCAGGGCATCACAGATGAATGGTATGGGGCTTATCCCGGTCGTGTGTTTTATAGGACTGATCAAAAACCGGACTTCCTTCTAACCTGTGAATTTTAAATCCACAAAATAGATTTTAGTGCTTTGCAATATGATTCATCATTTAGTTTTACACATCAGAAATTAAACCTGGGATTAGTTCCTTCCTAATCTCTTTCCTTATCAATGATTAGTTTATTCACAGTTGTTTGTTTATCAAAATACAACTTCTTGGTTGCGAGTTTTCTCAATATACTGCAATGCTGAGCAGTGATAATAATATAAATATGTAAATCTGAAATTACACAATGTAAAGCTATGTGTATACTTAGTCAGTTAAATATTTTTTTAAAATACATTGCGCTAACTCCTATACAGAGAAAGAAAACACGATACACACAATTTTGTTTTACACATCAGAAATTAAACTTGGGATTAGTTCCTTCCTAATCTCTTTCCTTATCGACTGAGCTATCACCGTGCTTGTAATTTAATTTTTATTTATTAAAATGCATAGAAAAAACTCTCATTTATAAATTGTCTTCATTAATAATATGTCAACTGACCAGGTGTTTAATATGCCCTTTGATTAATAATGTCTCAAACATGAACTAGTTCTGTCTATTTAGCCTTGAAAATAGCAAATAATACCTCAATACTAATATTTCACGGATGTCTGCTTATTTGATGAATCATATTGCAAAGCACTAAAGTCTATTTTGTGGATATAAAATTCACAGGTTAGAAGGAAGTCCGGTTTTTGATCAGTCCTATAAAACACACGACCGGGATGAGCCCCATACCATTCATCTGTGACGCCCTGAAAAACCAACACAATCATGTATAAGTTGGTAAGTTCAAATGAAATTTTAAAAAATGATTACGTGTATCAAGTATATTATAAAAAGAAAAGTCTAAAGTATCGGTTAGTCAAAGTTATAAACTAACAAAATTATTAATCTAGATAATAGTAAATAATATAAAATTTCTTTGAAGCTTAGCTGATATGAAATAAACATAATTTTAAACTACACTTCTTATAAGAGTTTAAAATATTTAATTAGTTTTATGATAACATTACAAATCAAAGTTACTGTATGTTAATCCCTCTACAATTTTTCTTAAAAACAATATTATCTGTGTGACATATATATATATTTATATATTAATTATAATTGTTTATTTTTTCAGCTGGTTATCGCTGCCGTGCTGGGGCTTTCAGCCGCCAAACCTAACTACCCATACGCAGCACCAGTGGCTTATCCAGCTACCCATGCCTACGCCCCCGCTGTTGCTGCGCCGGCGTATACTGGACCTGCATTTGCCGCAACGCCGTATGCCGCACCCGCATATACCGCGCCCGCGTACACTGCACCAGCCTACCCAGCGCCCGCGTATACCGCACCAGCGTACCCAGCGCCCGCGTATACCGCACCAGCGTATCCCGCTCCCGCTGTTGTACCTAGGTCTTTCGCCCCACCCGCCGTATACCCTGCGGTAACCGCACCCCATTTTCCTGCCCCTGCCGTAAGAGTAGCCCCTGCAGTTGGTTACCCCGCACCTGTTGCGTACTCTGCCCCTGCTGTCGCCCCTATGACATACCCTGGATACGCTCCCCAAGTATACTCTGGTTATGGATACAACGGATACATCAAAAAGTAAATAGATAAATAAATGCTGGTTTTATAAATAAAATTATTAATGAAATCTAAATGAATGCCGTTTTATTTTCCTCTACAAAAAATTAGGCACACATACAGTTGCATACATGAATACTAGAAATTATAACATTAATTCAATGATTAAACCCAAACAACAATGGTATTTCTTGTTATATAAATATAATTTAAAAAAAAACTATAAAATTATTTATGTAAAAGTCAAAATTATTTAGTCAAAAAAAGATTTATTTATATGAAATAAATATTTAGAATAAAAAGTATATAATCGTATTAAGTACCTTACGAAAACATTATATTATTGTGTAGTGAAGTTCTCAATTTTAATTAAAATTTGCTGTAGGTACTTAAATATTTTTAATCTGTATCAGTACGAAGTGATGAGTAATATCTATCATAACAGACATCAATGTAGTAGTATGTAATAGTAACGGATTTAAATGCTGTTTAAATCAATTATGAAATCACTAATATTCTAAGTGAATCTGAATAAAAAGTATTTACGTAAATAACGATATTATTACGAAAATGCATAAAAAACGCTGTAAATTTATTTGGCAGATAGTCTATCCTCAACTTAAGGATGCTATTAAACTGACAAGAAAAAAAGATTTTGTTACTAAGAGGAGGTTTCCAGCACATCCAATTCAAGTGTTCATAAAAATATAATCTCTTTAAATTTGCATATCCAAGATATTCCGGATATAAGATCAACGACTGGAATAATTTTCGTCCATTTCTATAGGATTCTAATAGATTATGTAATATATAAAAAAACTGTCCCAACCTGTCCAGATAATGTGTTATGATGTAATCAGTATACCTACTAATATTTTAAATTAGGCCCGGTTTCACTATGTCCTGATTTCATTTATTCATATTTCATTTATTTGTTCATCCATGATTACATCATTACAGGTCACAGAACAGACTACACAGTAATATTATTAGATAGAAGTACAATTTAAATTATTATTAAAATTAAAATTATTATTAGTAAAGAAACATTAAATACGCAAATAATATACAAAAAAAACTTATCTATCATATAAATTAGCAGTTAGCGTATGTTTTTTAAAATTCTATCACCTCTCTGCAATTTATGAAAGATAATAAAAATAATAATAAGACCCGCGCAACTTTGTTTTTATCCCGCTTTCCCGTCTTTCTAGAATTTCGAAAAATATTTTCTTTTCGGATGCCTACATCATACAACGAACACACCCTCTGAGTTTACTGTTTTGGCTGTGAGTTGATCCCTCAGTCAGATGTCTGAATAATCAGTTATGATATTATGAGTAAACGTCTTCAAATCCGGTATTATTGAAAGTGTGATATTGCCTCAGTACCTATATGCTGACTACTTCCTGGCCCGGTTTGCCTCTCCTTAGTTAACCTGCATCCCTCAGACTCCTCCAAGGGCCCCATATCACAGAATAAATAATAGTACTCGCATACCGGGCTTAGTGTGGTCGGCCAGTCAACATGGGCCACTCAGTACCAGAACTCCCGACCTCAAACCATCCTCCGTTTCCGACCTCCGAGTAGCCGGATTACAGGAGACGCCAAACTTCCAGTCAGTCACTGACTACTTCATTACTTTACAACAGATATTATAATCGGATAGAGCTAATACACTTGAGAATTAACTGGTAATGGGCATTCTAACAGCGTTACATTAAAAAAAAACAAGTTTTAGCGAGCTTTACCGAAAGCGAAAGGATAGTAAAGCTTCGAGCTTCTTGCAAGAACTAAAGCGTTCGGTATAACGATGTTCAAAACGATCCAAGCGAGGTATGGCTATATTGTTTTTTGATACTATTCATTATTTACATTCAATAGCAAGGGCGCTAGCATTCCGTTACTAAAATTATAAAAAAGGAGTTGGGGCTTCCGGATCTTTTACTCATCGAACGAAATGTTTTCTGCAAGTTTTTTTGTACCCATAACACTTTATTGAATGACTGTTCATTCAATAAAGTGCAATGGGTGCAAAAAAAACAGATTAGCACGATGACCTTAATATGTCAATTTTATCACTAATTCACGAAATATGGTTTTTCACACATCTTCAAACTATAAAATCATGTTTGAAGCATAAAAATGTAAATTTATAATGGTGTAAATTGTATTGTAACTTTGCCAATGTCATATCAAGTTTAACAAACTATAACATAAGATGTCCTAATAAAGGTCAAGCTACTCATGTGACAGTGGTGATAGCTGTGGATATTATCATAATGATCAATGGGTAACATCATCATCAACATTGGACGTCATAATGATCAATGGATAACACAATCATCATTATTGGACGTCATCTCATCGTTGTTTTTTATACCACTAAGATGGCAAACAAGCATACGGCCGCCTGATGGTAAGCAAGCATTCACCACAGCCTATGGACGTTTGCAATACCAGGAGCATTACTAACGCGTTGCCGACTCTATAAGAACCTCTTCACACCCTTTTTGAAGTACCCCATGCTGTAATCGACAGGGAAAGCATCGGCAGGGAGTTTTGGTATTGTATCTTCCCTTAGGTATGAGTTTTACGAATACACTCAGCTTACTTTAAAAAATATAATAATACCTATGTAAGTACATTGTACACTCAATCAATAATGGAGGTAACCAGGTCCGTAAACATGATTTAAGTTTTCTCGAAGTTTTATTTATCAATCGTTTTAGTAGTGGCAGAGTAGGCCGTCATCATCATATCATCATCATATCAACCCATAATCATCCCTGCAGTTAGATGATTATGGGTTGATATGATGATGATGATTTATATTGTTTTTGTTCCATGTAATTATAAAATTTCTTAACGATTCTAACATTTTTAGCATAAAAATCTTGGTTAATAGATCTCTACTCTGGTTAACTCTTTTATTGTACTAATAAAACACAATATTTTTCGTTATCAAAATCAATAAATTGTAACTATAATCATGACAATCACCTTTAGTGCCCTTTATGTCTAACGATTATTAAGGAGTTATATATGTATATAAATGAACTCGTTTTGTCAACTACAGCCTTGATTATGTAAAATTTATAACATAAAACTGATATATTTTACATTTTTTCACCACCCACGTGTCTTATGGGAAATGAACCTTAGCACCTTAGAATAAAGCGTGTTTTTTAATTAATACAGTATCAAATAGGATAGCGTCCGGTTTTAGTGTGATCCTATAAAATAGGCGTATGGGATGAACCAAATGTCATTCAGCTGCGACAGTTGTTAACAAGACACAATCATGTATAAACTGGTGAGTTCTTAATCTTTATTATTATTTTTGTGATATTTTCTGAAGATAGTTAAGTTCTTTTTAATAATTTAAAGGTCTTGTTCTTTCTTTACCTACGCCTTCAGTGGCATGATCAAAGGCAAAGGCAATTAAGAAGTTTTTTTTTTGACAAAACTTTTTATCCCAAAATTTAGTGTATGAAAAAATCATGTCAACCCATTGGTTTCTTTCTGGACAAACAAACACACTATTACATTTATAATATTACTAGCTGTTACCCGCGGCTCCGCCCGCGTAGTCAAGGGAAAAAGTAAATTTTTCCCATTGGAATCTCTTTATCCCGTGGGGAAAAAAGTAGCCTTATGTCACTCTCCAGACCTTAAATTGTCAACGTTAAAAAATTATGAAAAAATAATGTTATACTTTTTTCCCGTGGGAATGAGATTTTTTTCCGGGATAAAAAGTAGCCGATGTCACTTTCCAGACCTTAATCTATCCCCAATAAGAAATTCATATCAATCCGTTCATTACTTTCGATGTGAAGGAGGACAAGCAAACAAACGATCAAACAAACACACTTTCACATTTATAATATGAGTATGGATTCTGGATTTTTTCAACAATTATGTTATCCTCTACCTTCTGTTCAGGCAATGAAATTTGTGACATTATGGTGTTCCATGTTTATTTTCACAAAGTCCGCACCAAGTTACTCTAAGTAAATAAATTATAACAATATTTATGCAGAAAGAATTTTAACGCTCAAATCAGATATTTTTGTTAGACTAGCCGAATAGTATTCGGCAAAATCTCTATTCGTGGCTTCTTTACTAAAATCCATAATAATTGTTATATTTTTGTTACAGTTCCTCGTCGCCGCCGTGCTGGGGCTCGCTGCCGCCAAGCCACAAGTATTTGTGTCGGGCCCATCAGTAGCCGGTGTCGGACCTGCAGTGTCGGCTGTAGCACCTGCAGTGTCTGCTGTCGCATCTGTGTCCGCTGTTGCCCCAGCAGCTGTTGCCTACAGCGCTCCCGCTGCCGCCGTCGCTTACTCTTCCCCAGTGGCCTACGCTAAGCCCGTTGTATCCGTACCCACGGCTGCCGTCGCCTACTCCGCCCCAGCGGTCACCTACGCCAAACCTGTGGTGCCCGTGTCACCCGCTGCCTACACCTACGCCGCACCCGCCGTCTCATACGCTAAGCCCGTTGTGTCACCTGTAGCATACTCCGCTCCAGTCGCCTACTCCGCTCCTCTCACCTACTCTGCTCCGGCCGTCACCTACGCCAAGCCTTTCGTGCCCGCCGTAGCTCCAGTGCCCTCCTTCGCCCCTGTAGCGTACTCTGCCCCAGTAGCCTATTCCGCTCCCACTTTCACCTACGCCAAACCCATCGTCCCAGCTGTCACTCCCTACACTTACTCCTCATACGCTGCTCCCGTTGCCTACTCCGGTTACAGCGCTACTCCCTACACTTACCCTACTTTCTCTAACTACGAATACGCTGCCGGTTACGACTACCCATCTTACTTGTGGAAGAAGAAGTAAATATATCTAAGTCAGTAAATACGCTTTCGAATGGTTATTGTTATAAATAGATTTTAGTGTAAGATATTCAAATTTAAAATAAATGTTTTCTGGCTGATCAACATTATATTTCATTTAATACTTATACCTATTAAATCTTTATTCTTATTTAGAAAAAGGTATAGCTACTATTTAGATACAATAGATTGTTAGGACATAATGCGTTGTAGTTTTGCCTCTACTATAACAAAAACTTTACAGGAAAATTATGTAGCACTTTCGTTCAAAACGTTCGCGGATTTACACTACTCTGGTCGTATTATGAAAGACATCTATGATGATTGTATAGTTGCAAGAGCTATGAATTAGAATGGTGAATTTATAATATCTACCCGGATACTCTTCAGTCCAATGAGCCTGAAGCAGGTTTGATATAATTAATATACTTACGATTAATTGAATTTGTATTTATGGTACCTATTAATTGTTTCCAAAATTCGTATTTTGTAGCAATCGCATCTGCTTGGCTATTAAAATATTCTTATTCGCATTTGATGTATTTCTAAATATCGTCTTCTACCGAAAGAAACAGAAAATGTCTCCAATAAATTCAACACCAACCAACGACCTCAACGAGCGACCACATCAGCGAAGCGAGACGTTTACTTGCTCCAGATTCGGGATTCCTGGCAGCGCTCCTTGATGAATTTACAAATATCGTCTCCCTTTATAGTTAATTGTTCTGTCAGCACTGGAATGGACCGGGCTGGATTGTCTACATGTTTTCTGTACAAATCACTGGAATGTCACTGGATTGGCCGTGTATGGACATACTATTATCTATTCTGTGGTATGGATTCAAAAGTAGACCGCCAATGCAGTTTACATAATTCCAGTAGTAGTATTAATCCAGCGCTGGATTCTATCGCTGGACTGAAATAATGTAAAATTGGCAGTCCTACATGAGCATCTTCTACCTAACAAACGTGAAAATGGGGTATTACATTTTTTTTGGAAATTTAAGCACTTACAACGAAAACTACTTTGAAACTTGAGAACTTGATTTTTAAATAATATTCGTCACCTACTCATTCGGTTGTACTCAGCATGCATTCGAATCGGTCGCTGTTCGTGCGACGAGAGTTTTTGGTAAACAACATGTTTCATAGCATTCGTCGCTTCACATAGCGACCAATTCATGCATGACTCAATATTGAAATGTAAATTTAATATTGAAATGCATATTCTGAAGTTCTTTTATGCTAATATTTATTTAATTAGTAATTTTATATTCCTTCTTCTTCCATAATTCCATTCCATAATTCCTTTACTTTGTCGCGGTTGAATGGATTTATCTATATTTATGTAGAAGAATAAATAAATAAAAATTATAATTTGAGAAGCGACAATTTATGGTTAGGTCCCAAAATAAAGTGTATGTACAATCAACAAATTCCTTTGTTGACTGTACCTGATATGAACCTATTTTTTAATCACCTCAATAAGGAATGTCTAAAGAATAAAAGACTACGAGTATCAATATGTTTAAAGTATGTTAGATGTGGTGTGGTAGGATTTTGTACAATTTTGACTAGGAAATGTTATATAAGTCCGTTCAGACATAATGGCTCGGAGAGGAAAGCCAATTTTGATCGAGTTCAAAAAAGAATTTGAATTGTATTAATAACGTAATTTTAAAACCAAAATGACGATTCGAAAGAGCTTGTAATAGTCCTATTTTAAAAAAAAATGATTTGACTTCGTTAGGTCGCTTCTTGAGCATTCTCAACTCAAAAATTCAACAAAAGACGTAAAAATTTCAATGAAACAAAATCAAATAAATACATAATAATCTCCTCTCTATTAACCGAACATACATTTAAACGAATATGAAAAAGCCTATTCTAATCTTTATAAAATATACAATTAAATAACACGGGAAATTTTAATGACAAGTTAACAAACTGCGTTTGAGACGTGCCGGAATACTGTCCTTATAGCCCACCATTCACACGCAGATTGGTCCGGCGGATTGGTCGGCCATCGGACTAATCCGCCTGTGTATGGAAGCGACGAACCGGTACGCCAGACTGTCAAATGGGTTCGCGTCGGGCTCGCAGGTCTGCGGTTGCGAGCCGCGAGCGCCTGTCGAACTCCACATGCCATACTTCGAGTGGAGGGTTCGTGGAGGGTTCGCGCAGTGTATGGACAACGCCGGATTGGTCCGCGGTTGGGTCCGGGTTGCGAGTCGGGTCCGGGTTCGTGTAGTGAATACGGCACGGCACGGCATTCTTTTTTTTTTATTGATCTTTTTATATGTATAATTCAGCAAGTCATTTATTCATACTGAATCAAGGCCCCACGATCTAATATTTCTTATTTTAAACAATTTGAAGGCACATCTACCAAATTTAGATCAGTATAGGTATTAACATTTAGCATATTTTATTATAATCATTGACATAAAACGCACATTTTGGCAAATGCCAAAGTTTAGCGTGAACAACTAGGTAGTGGAAGTTCAGTTCAGAGTAGGAAGTTTATAATGTTTCGAACATTATAAACACACAATAAAACTTTATTTAAATGCATGAACACGGAAAACAATGAAAACACATATAATTTATTCGTTGAAAGAGTAAAATAATTTTTTCACTAGCTTTTCCCCGCGGCTTCGCTCGCGTTAATTTTATGACAGATCTCATCCCATAGCGCGACTTGTGGCGCCATCTGTTGGCCGATACAGCGCCCTCTATAGCAGAAAAATATTTTTCCCATTGGAACGACATACTTTCACGGGATAAAAAGTAGCCTATGTTGGGCTCTGTACCCCTAAAAATATGTATGCAAATTTTCATAATGATCGGCTGCTTAGTCAAGCCGTGAAGGAATAACAAACAAACAAACTCACTTTCTCATTTATAATATTATTAGTAAAGATAACAAGGATAGCATAAAACTGTATTTTTAAAAATTGAAAACAGAAAATAGTAAATGATATCTCTATATCATCTAAGTGAAGAAAAATGGACAAGTTAATTTTTGTCGTAAATGGAAAGCAGGGTTTAAAAACGATAACGTTGCCAACATCGCATCCAACCCTTTTATAAACTCGATGCTTTTATCCTCTGCTAATTATAGCACAAAGGTTATTTAAAAACACATGTGTCATCCCATCTTATTTCTCGTCATCAACATTATGAATTTGCAAAACCTCCTTACCTCTCTGGGTCCAACGGTTTAGTCTGGGCATTCATCGTTAGCCAATCTACTCAATCTGAACATCAGGATATTTCGTTTATTCAGAAAATTTATGTTACAAATAACTGACAAAACCACCATAGACTTCGCACAAAATTTGTTTTATTTAACTGTGGCGTTTTATTTAAATTTTTATAGCGTCGTCATGTTAAATAGAGTTTTACCTTAGTTTTATAGACAACTTGATTAATTACATGGTAATGTAGTCGAAGATTTATTAGACAGATCGATGTCATACCCTGATGCCTCCCAAATTGATTTAAGTTTTATTCTCGTTTTGTTAACTCGATCAGCCTTGGACATTAGGTTGATCTAAAAAAATATTTGCTCCTAATCGTATCAAATTTTATCGCAATATGAATCTTATGTAAATATGATAAAACATGAATTTTCATAAGGATGTATTCTGTAGGTCAGAAAATAGTCCGGTTCTTGTAAAGATGTATAAAATAGCCGGTAATGTCCATGTTGTCATCATTCAACTTTATCAGCCTGAAAACCAAGCACAATCATGTACAAATTGGTGAGTGTTGTGTTTATATGAAAAAATTTTTGAGATTCGGTGAACGCAAAAATTTTAATTTTGTTGAAAAAGTATGTACCCTACCTTATAATCACGCATTTTAAAAAGATTTCATTATTTTGCAACCCTGGACAGAAATTTTTGATTCCTTTCCACCGACCAACTTAAAGTATTACAAAAAGTAACAAAAATATAAATATATATTTTTATTACAGTTGTTTTTCGCCGCCGTCCTCGGCCTCGCTGCTGCTAAACCCAACGGTTTGTTGAGCTACGCTGCACCCTACGGTGCACCATACGCTGCACCCTACGCTTCACCCTACGCTGCATCTTACGCTGCACCAGCAGCAGTAGCGTACAGTGCACCCGCAGTCGCAACCTCAGTCGCCTACAGCGCTCCCGCCTATGCCGCTGCACCAGTCGCCTACAGCGCTCCCGCTGTTGCTGCTGCCCCAGTCGCCTACAGCGCTCCCGCCATAGCCGCCCCAGTCGCCTACCCTGCCCCTGCAGTTGCTGCTGCCCCCGTTGCCGTTGCCCCAGCCGTATCCGTCGCTAGGCCTGTAGCCTACGCTGCTCCAGCAGTCGCTGCTGCCCCAGCAATCGCTGTCGCCCCAGCCGTGTCTGTCGCTAGACCTATCGTTGCCGCTCCTGCCGTCGCCGCCGCTCCAGTGGCCTACGCCACCTCATACGCCGCTACCCCCGTAGCTTACTCCGGTTACGGATATGGTGGTTATGCTGCAGCCACTCCTGTAGCTTACTCTGGATACGGCAGCTATGGTCCTGGACTCGGATATGGTGGTTACTGGAAGAGGCGTTAAACAACCAATAAGACATTTTATATAAGTACATGCCCATATAGTCTAGTAACAAAAATACATCGCAAATAAAAGTTTTCTCGCTGTAAAAATAATTTTCATTCATGATAATTTTATTACCAAGTATAAATACAATGTGTTTGTACAGTTGCAATATTTCAATAGAAAATCGTAAGAGGCATTAATAATTCGTTGGCTATATTTTAAAAGCCGTAAACAGATTCCTGTATTTTTTTTACTTTCCAAGATTTGGGAGGTTTTCAGAGTAACCTCTATCAGTGCGCAGAATAGATCACTCGTTAAACATGATTTATTTATGAAAAGGTTTAATAGTATCGTTGAGTTAGTATTCCATAACACAAGTTTCGAACTTTGGAGCCAGCTCAATCTGTGTGATTTGTCCCTAATTTATTTATTTATATACAGAGGAAAGATTCATTGTTTGTGTGTTTACATTGAATAAGTTCCGAAAATACTGCACCGATTTGAAAAATCTTTCACCGTTGAAAGCTATGCTATCTTCGGTTAACATAGGCTATTGTGATATTTTCCAAAAATTTGGAATCCTTACTAAAACTCGCGCTTCGCCCCTGAGCGCTAATAAATTATACAATACGTCATTAGATTAGTTTTACTAGACATTAGACCACGTATTATCTTATGCAATCAATGATACGTATATTCTTCACTTCCTGACACAGGGGAAACTAATTTGGTCTTTATGTTACAAGAAAGTGACGAGACGGCAAGGCCAATGGGAAAACATAAAGTAATTTTCGGTACACACACTGTTTAGCTGTGATTATACATTCTTTTGTTTTCGTCACAACTATTTAACGAGACCTTGGCAATATTATTCAAAGTATCTATTCTCTTTCACAGTGTCCATTTTGTTACTGTTTCCATTTTAAGTGGTACTAATATATAAGGTAAGCCATTTTTATGACAGCCAGTACATATTCTACAGAGTCATACTCAACAACTAAACGACAAATATTTGTAAATATTTAAAAAATGATGAACATTGTTTTGGTAAGTTTTAAAATATAAATTTCACACTTATTTTTCATGTGATAGGTACCTATACAAAGATATAACACCGTTTTACTAGGAGTTATTATAAATGAAAAAAAAAACATACATCAAGTCTTAAAGTAATAGATCTACGAGTAACAAACTAGGCATATAAACCTGTGTCCAGTAGCGCAATGACAATATTTGTACCTACTATATAGCTTTGCCCTTTACGTATCAAATTCTAAATGTTTTTAGTTTTACTTTCCTTTCTGCTAATTATGACAAACGATTATTAGGATAAAAACTGGAAAGTTGAATTTGTAAAGTTTATTTTGTTCATTTTCACCAACCAACCATAACGTAGGTATCCCATTAGAGCTAGAGGATACCTACGTTAGGGCTGGTTGATAATAACTTTTTTTTTAAATAAAACCGACTTCAAATGTTTTTTTTATTATTAAATTTATATGGGACCACCCTTGAGGTATTACCTATAAGCCGAAAAAAGATTTGTTCAAATCGGTTCATAATTGGCGGAGTTATCGCGTAACAAACATAGAAAAAAAAAAAAAAAAAAAAAAAAAAAAAAAACATACGGGTCGAATTGAGAACCTCCTCCTTTTTTGAAGTCGGTTGAAAAGGTCTATTAGAATCTTTCTTCGCCTCTTAAAATGGTTTGATCTAGAAAACATGTGCTGATTCAAGCACAGAAACATAGGACAGATATAGACTAATAGGAATTGAATTTACATAGTATCGCAGTAATCGTAATCGAACAAAAGTCTTTTTAAATAATAATCGTTCATACTTTTTATTTACAGGTTACCTTTCTGGCTGTAGTCGTGTCAGTAACAGCTGATCCACTGTTATACAGTACGCCTTATGTCTCCTCTCCGTACGCGCCTTTGACATCTGCCGCATACGTCGGCTCACCTTATTATGCTGGTCCTTCTGCGGCATTACTAGCAGCACCCTCTGCGGCAGTAGTGGCTCAACAACAGTGGCCTGCAACAGTTCCTGCTGCCGTACCAGCAGCGTTACCCGCTGCAATCCCAGCGACTGTTCCGTACTCCTCAGTATCAGCGTACACATATGGATCGTCGTACAGCGTACAGGATTATTTACCTACTCTAGTCAATACAGCGGCACAGTTGACAGCGGCTCCGTTGGCTGCGGCACCACTGGCGTATAGTCTGCCATACGCATATGCAGCTGATTATTTCTACCGTCGATAAATCTGTGAGTGCTCATCCTGTAATGTTATTTTACTATTATAAGTTATCGTTGCATTGTATGTGATATTTATTTAAAGAATCAAAATATATTGATGTGGTAATTGTTTCTTTTTCTTTTTTGTTATCTCCTCTCTTCACTATACTAGTTATTGCATGTAGTTATTCTAACATAATAATTAAATTAAATTCCACTAATAAATATTAATTTCTATTGTTCATAAAAAATATTTTGCATGTATTAAGTATGTTGAATTATGATGATATTCGTCAATAAAGTCTTAAAGGGTGGATACTGCTGTTCTTAAGGAATACGCATCAATGGTATATATGAAAACGGCACTCAAATTATGTAAAATAATGTAAAATTTTGAACTTTAAAGGAATAGGCATAACGTGTAGGCATAGAATTTCAAATTCATATACTTAACTTCGTGAAGTCGACTCAAATGTCAAAATTAACATCAAATATTACTTAAAATGGAAAAAAGACACAAATAAAAATAAAGGAAATTAATGTCTGAATATAATGAAAATTGATAATCATCTAATTTAAACTCACAAAAAAAAGGTAGAAAACAAAAGAAGTCGTAGCAAATGGTAACAATTTTTTTTGACAAATACGTGACTCACACTGAGGACGAATGAGGGTCGTCTGCAAGTTGAGCGTATGTGTCTGTCAGCCATTCAATCGTTGAATGGCGTAAAATCTTAACAAATATCAAAATACAAGTTCTCGATTAAACTAATTATTATTTTAGCTTAGGTATAACATAAAAAAGGATTTATTTAGAAGTAAGGTAAGATTTTTACAAACATTTACGAGTCTCTAGACAGAGTGACACCATGTTGATGTCATAGTATTCATCGTATGCCAAAAAATATAAAACCAGTTCACTTTAGTAAATCAAGTTTCTGCATGGCAACATTAACAGCCTGACATTCAAAATAGTGTTAGGTCATTAGTATGTATTCAAAAAAAAATAAGTTTCAAACGAGATCTATCTATAATCGTGTAAAAGGTTTATCTGTATAATTATGTAGACGAGCTATTACCCGCGGCTTTGCAGCGAATTACCTATGAGTTTTTTTTATTATAGTGAGTCTAAGTTTAATAGTTTTCCACAGAAAAAAGGTATGGTTAGAATTACATAATATGAAACCGATACCATGTGACACTGCACACGCTTTAACTTTAAAATTCTCCTTTATACTTATGGGATTAGGTTGATAAACTTGCATGATTTAACATGTAGTAAACAGATAAATAAATATCTATTACTTGCCTCGGTATACAAATACAACCTTAAGAAAATCATTTGATCCATAAATAACTGCTTAATATCGTTCTGAAAATATTATTTTAAACTTTTTGTAGTTCATAGAATAAAGTAATTAAATTTGGATGATAGGCATGATAGGCTGCTGACAACTTGTTATGAATTCTTTACAGTCAAAAATAACCAAGTGATCTAGTAACTTTAACTTATAACCTTCAAGAAGTCAACTACTCAAAAGTATATTCACCTTCTACGAAGAACTCTATTTAATAAGAATATTCCTATTAAAATTATTCAATGTACGAAAAAATATTTAACGCGTGGACGATTAATTTCGTTGTAAAAATAAATATTTATATTTACTATGTAATATTTTGAAACCTAGAAGACGACCTCTATATTCTTAGAAGGTGTGCAAGTTAGTAAAATTTTAGTAAATTCAAAACACTGTAACATTAAACACTTTGCATCAGAAATGATTTAGATAAGATATACCTATGTCCACATTACAGTATCTTATGATATATTTCATATCAAGTTCAAGCGATATGGAATGTTAAGACACCTTCACCGTTTATGACACTATTGTCTTTTATGTCATCATAATCTCAGCTACAAGAAGTCCACTGCTGGACATAGACCTTCCAGTTAAGTCTTTTATGTTTAAAATAAAATCTTTTTTTTTTCTAAACATAAAATATTTTAGATATAAATATTCATTTACTTTTTTGAAAATTTATGCTTATGCTTAATAACATTAAAAAGAATCGCATGTTTCAGCATATATTCTCATTTTTTTGTCTTCAGCAGGGATCACATCCATATCTTTCGGTTACGGGTTCGCTACTAATTGTCAGTCATAGATAGCACTAGTCATAGTGGAGAATAGTTTTTAAGAGGGGAAAAGAAGAAGAGCAAGAAGGCTCAACGTAAGGCTGTGCCACAACAACCACCTAGTCGGCATTGCGACGAGGAAGGCTTCATCAAGGTGGAGAGGAAGAAGAGAAAGCCAACCAGCCGCAACCAACGCGGCACAGCACTGACCGGAGCGAATCACCTTTTGCGTTCAGAGACACCATCGACGCAGGTGTACGTCTCCCGACTTCATTGGTCTACAACGGTCGAGGAGGTTGTAGACTACATCAGGAAGAAGACCAACTTCACGCTGAGGGTCGAAAGGTTGGAATCCCGCCACAGAACGAACTTCAATTCTTTTGTGGTGAGGGTGCCGACCCACCATCTTGAGACCTTCATGAAGGAGGACTTCTGGCCGCAGAGAGTCGTATTCCGGAGATTCCGAGGACGACTGCCAGCGGAGACCACGCGCTACACGTCGCCGACACTACGTGTTAATAGTTAATTTTATATTAATAAATTATATGATATATGTATGTTAGTCTGTAAGGTATTTATAATATGAGCCCGTGTGAACTTAGTTGTACCTGTTGCTCGAAATAAAGATTTATTATTATTATTATTATATTATTATTATTAACCAGAACCAGGTATAAAAAAAAACAAAACGTACATGCAATAACTATATTAAATCAAAACATTTGGCATATCAGTGTCATTATTCAGGGCATTTTGTCTAATTTTTAACGGACATAGTATCCGGAGTAAGCGTATGGTACGCCAGCGTAGGGAGAAGAGTACGCGATGGGGTTGTACGCGTTGTATCCTAGGGCAGGCAGTACGCCGGGAGAGCTGTATGCCAACACCTGGGGCTCTGGTTTGGGGCTGGCGAAAGCCACAGCCAGGACGGCGAAGAGGGCGAACTAAAAAAAAAGAAAACGGATTATTAAACATAACAAAAACTGCACTTTCTTATTCTATCCTTTTCCGTCCGTTCCGATTAGAGCGAGTGAAATTAATGAATCATATGCAGGTCATCTAAATCTTCAAAATCTCGGTGCAGAGATAAGGCTTATTATAAAGTTCTTTACCAACTAACTTAAACCATTGTGACCAATCAAAAAGTGAGTTTATTAAAACAACAATGCCTTTTGCAGCTTTAAATTGCCAATTTCTGCTTTCTTAACAAACTTAATGGGTGTAATTTTATTTGATCACTATAATGTAAATTATGAAATCTATTTACAAACAACACGTACACATTTTAAGCAAATTAAAATACCTAGGTATATCTAAATGAAAAGAGAATAAATTAAGCAATATTTAGAACACAAAGAATTTTATGATTTAATAAAATTTATAGATAAATCACACACCAGTGATAATTACACTACAGAGTGGTATTTTTTTATGAAGAAATATTTGTAGTAGCCAGTAGGCTCAATGCCAGGAAACTGGTCTAGCAGTCGGGTCATGATAGTCATGACCCTCAGTCAAGTGGATTGCAGAAGAACATTTTAAAGTTAATGAGACATTAAATATCAGACAGTCATTGTCTTAACAAAGGAAGAAATTAACAATGCGTTTGTTCAACCAAACATAAGGCAACAACATATTTTAAGTATTAATATTTCAAAAATTTATAATTTGAATGTAAACTGAATAATTAATTATTATTTTTAAAGAGTTTTAGAACAATATATTCACAGAAAAAATTGTTAAAACTAAAAAGTAATCTCGCTAAGTTCTTCGCTGCAAGCATTGATTCTCAAGTACAAAAAATATTAGAACTTGATAGCTAGGCGTAATGGATTTTGAAGTGGAGATAATTTTATCCATTAGCAATAGTTTTTACATATTTTTTTTTTAACAAAATACATATAAAATTAAAAACTACAACATTTAAAAAAAAATGCGTACTTTTTAATAATTTTTTTATGTAATAAAAGAAAGTTTACTTACGATTCTGAAGAACATTTTTGAGGTTGTACTTTGAGGAGTTACCACAAGTAATAAATCTGTCTTGCCTCCAAGCACTTATATACATGGGTCCGACCACGCCCGATCTACTTTGTCTTGTCGTTTGTGACAAAAAGCGCCCTTGATCTTCAAAATAATAATGAATTCAATGTACATACGAGTACCTGAGACTATCAGTGGACAATCAACATCCGTGTCGGCACCCATCACTTATCCACGCATAATTTATATGTAGCCCATTAACGTTGCTGCTGATGCCAAACTTCAGAAATTTAAATATTTTGAGCTACTTCTGTGCTTCATAGGATATTTATATGTAATTCAGTCAGTGCCAAATGTTGTCGACTTATGGCAATCTGGTAAGGTTAAGTCCGTAAGGTGGTCTATATTTAATTTGTCTATGAAAATGTCTATGATATGTATACTTATGAAAAAGTTTTTGACTAGAGTGAGTCTCAAACGAATGACAAATACTTGAAAGAGTTTGAATGGAAGAACATATTGAAAAATATGCAGTAATAAATGTTACTCTGATTATTTGTTTGCTTCCTTCCAAGACTTGATAGTAATAAAACACATTTAGCGAAACTTAATACCAATATAATTACACAAAAACTAACATACAATTTAGGCAGAGTACATTCATCAGAAATAATCTAACTAAAAAAACTTATTAGTTTTCAAATTAAAATATATAAAAAAAACACTTCACAACTTTTCAATGAATGAGTAAAATCTGCTAAAGCAGCGACGGATACAGCTTTATTAATTTTTTGTACCATTAAGGTGTCGAACAAGCATACGGCCTGATGGTAACCAGCGTATGGACATTACTAATTAATTACAGTCCGCCCATTAAAAAAAGACTCTTCACACCTTTTTTAATTCACCGTTTTCGATTTGCTTGCTTTTCGGCATAGAACAAACTTTGAACCAAACTTTTCACTTTTCCATCTCGCATCGAAAATTCTTCTTTTTTTTTTTAACAAGGTCCCGTCCATACAGTTTCCAAATATGTGTTCTCTAAGCTTATATCTAGCGCCGGCTATACATTTTTTTTTTCAATATTGCCAATGAACTTATAAACTATATGTTTGACAGGTATATGTCTCACTCAAGAAACTATATTTAAATATACAATACAACAACCAATCATACGTTAATAACTTTTAAACTTTCGCGTTGCATTATTATAAACTAATAATAAACCGAACTCTGTTCGCCAGTGACCACGGCCGGTGCCGAAAACGTCAGGCAAAATCAAGGTTTGATCGCCTTAATTCCCGGTTTATTATTTGTTTACAATCATACGTTGTCTATAGATACAAAGGGCAATTAAGAGATCGGCATGTTAATAGTATCCATATCCATAGTTGTACGGCGATCCGTACGATCCGTATCCTGAGTAACCAATCGGATTAGAGTAACCAGAGTATCCATAGTAACCTGGATAGCTAGAACTGTAGCCTCCGTATCCACCATAGCCATAATATTGCGGCAGGCCGAATGCCACCGCGAAGATTGCAAACAACAATACCTGAAATACAAAAAATTGGATTGATGTTTTGTTTTTTTACAGCATTACACGTAAGTTGGATGCATTTAACTTACTTTTGTCACAAATATAAAAGAAGCGCTACTATTTATAACTTATATCATGATTATTCAGTAGATATATTGTGTTTATACTCGGGAATCGCATTCTTATGAATGTGCAATGAAAGATTGAGTTACAATTTATTAAAAAAACAGAAAATTTGAGTGTCGTGGGCCATGCGGGAGCATCCTTAAATGTGTTTCATTGCAACATAACACTTTATTATCAAATCTTAATTAGTACTAAATCAATAACTATCTGTTTATTTGTTATTGATTTATTTATTTATCCATAAAATAACAAGTCATTTCTACACAAGTATGAATTGCCGAAATTCCAATACCGATCGATGGGGATTTTATGTAGACATAATACAACCCCAATACTGTGCTCCATGTGGTAATTAATTACTATAATAATATAACGTCAGATATTCGCCGGTTTCATTCTGCCATATTATTTTTGTATAACCCGCAAATAGTATTAGTAGATTTTACAACAAGTGCACAAAACGAATCATTTCTATCCGAGACTTTTAGCAGCCCGAGCCGAAGGCGAGGGCTGATAGTAATGTCGAGGATAGAAATGGTTTTGTGGACGAGTTATAAACTCTGCTTTTCACTTCGATTGCGAGGAAATAAATAAATAAACGCAAGAAAAACAAGACCCTGTTTCCCATTTCCCGCCGCTTTTTTTTTTTAAATCTTACGACTTTGAAATTAGGCTTGGGCTGCAGACCTATACAGCCTACTATTAAATTAATTTTGTAATAAAATAATTTTCTTAAATTAATTAAATAACCTACCGTACTTTAATTTAAATTTTAATATCTTTTATGATGACTTAAAAACACATAAGGCAAATAAATTAAAGTAAATATTATAAAATAACAAATTCTATCTCTGAACTTTTTGTTGTGTTTGGCTGTATGACTTATTTCCTTTGTCTTAATATTGATACATTTATGAGTTTACTTTTCTGCCCTTGTGCACAAAATTCGATTTTGTGCAGCCTATATCCTGCGCAAATAAGCACTTTCTGAGCATGAGAAGTGAAAAATATATTTCTGACGTGAGTTTGGCCTAATTAATTACTTTTCTGGGCCAAAATAATACAATGTTTCCAAACAATGTTCTAAATTTCTAATTATTATTACTTATTTGATATCAAAAATTTAAATGATTTCACAATTTAATAAGAAATATTAGTTATGGTGCAGTGGAAAATTTATTAAACCAAATTGTAAATCTCTTAATTAGTTTAACTTTATAGACGGGAGCAATGACTAAATAGAGCTGTGAATGGAAAAAAAGTTTTTATTTTAAATAATTAATATAGTACTTACCAATTTAGCAATCATTTCTACTGTTTAAAGTAGTCCTAGGGATTTCTGTCACACTCGCTTTAGTTTAAAATGAGACTGTTCCTATTTTTATTACTCCCTCAATATTTATATGTGGCCTGTGTCCTTGGGATCTCTCGAACAATAATGGAATAACTATACATACAAATGTCAGTTGGGAATCAATGTAAATTATGAGTACGAACACACACGAATGGCTAGTACGCGTACGAAATCTTCAATTAGATCGCCTTTGTGTATCTGAGTTGTAAATATAAAAGGCATAACTTTTAAAACACAAACATTAAACGAAAACTATAATAGAACCCCATATTTGATTACAAACAAAACTTTGTTACGTAACCATAGGCTTTGAACTGTTATTCGAAATAACCCACGTAGTTTATTTAGGAGTCGTACATAATAAACCGCAAGGGGTAAGGGCCTATTACGTACGCAGGTACGCACTAGCAGCTAACCATTCAGGCAACAAACCACCCGGTTTTAGTTTAATATGAAATGTTGTGGCTGTTAAATGCGTAAATCACAAGAAGTTTCATGAACTGGAAAAGATCATACAAGTGACGATCACTCTCAGAAGTGAAGATCATTATCACAAAAATAAGATCAATTTTTGACAATTATTTAATTTTTAGGTCACAGCTAAGGGAAGATACTTACATGGCATAATGGGTCATGGTCCGTATAGCGCCATCATTATGTTAATAAATTGCAATTCGGTGCTACAGTGTTAACAATCTATTTATACAGTTTACTGATTTTTTTTTTAAAGTTAAAGAACCCTAAGAGAATTTTGGAAAAAAAAAAGTGTCTTAAGATAATTTCCTTGCCAGAAAATGTGCCTATGTTCGTCATCTACCGTGATTTTAAGTTTTTACTTCGTATTCAAACTAGTTTTTCTTCAAGGTTTCTATTACATTTTTTATCATTTTAGTGTTCCGTGAACAAATTATAGAATAACTTTGACTAAATGAGTTACATTAATACATAAAAATCTTGTATAACCTCTACTAACCGAATTTCTTTCCGACCCAAAAACAGCTGTGTTATAATCGTCTGCCTGTATGTTTGGGTATCGTGACTCGGTAAATTTTAATTAACAGATTAGTGATTTTTTAAAATTTAAGCCGATCGAATACATATAGTCGATAATGATTTGAATTTTCTGAGTCGTACATAAAACGAAAACAAACTACCTAAGTAACAAAGAACTTTGGCACGCAAATTCGACTAAGCGATCGTCGATTTTTTATTTATTATTTAATATATTCATAACACATCGTATCCAATTACGTGTTGGCTTATAGTCAATTCATAAAAAAAGTGTATCATACTTTAGCCATAATAAGCCATTGAAGCAAGAATTAAAAAAAAGGACTCACAAATCGTGGACAATATTAGTACAGATACCATAAAAGGTAAGTCAGGATGTATTAAGATTAGAGGCCATTAACCTTAATATTCCTGAACAATATGGAGTATGTACTTTTGGCAAAGATCAAGGTTGTTGTTTAGTTATATAAAGCTCTGTTTACTGAAGAGGGCTGTGATTCAACAAGTACACAACCATATAACATGTTCGCTAAAGTTGTAAGTTGAGAATAATTACACAATTGTTTCTTTTTAAAATGTTTATTGATTTCGAAAAACACATTATAGCGTAAAAAAATACTATTTTACTGACAAATATAGTAAATAAGTATTACTTTGTAATGACTTTTAAACGATTTTTAACGTACCCCCGATCCCCGTTAAAACCAAAAAATATTCTTTTTTGACAATAAAAGTTGTGAAATGCAAATAAATCTAATGTAATATGAGTAATATAATAATTACAAATTGATAACAAGTAACTGAATTGGTATTGTAAAAAAAATAACAGCGAGTTTCTGAAACACATTTTAATTTTAATTTAAGTCTCAAGCTTAGAATAATATACCTAGTTTAAGGTCTCAAGCTATCTCTTTTTTCATTCTTTAGTTTGACAGTGACAGCTATAATTTTAAGTCATTAACACGAGTGTATTTGTTTTGCAGTTCGCTCTCTTTGCATTGATGGCAGTGGCGTTCGCCGCTCCAAGTCCCAAGGCGGCGCCCGAACCATCTCCCCAAGTGCTCACATACTCAGCGGGACTTGACTACCTCTACCCTGGAGCAGCTGGATACCCATCTGTGGTCTCACCCTACGCGTCCCCACTAGCCTACTCTGCCTACCCTGCTGGAGCTGTCTACCTTCGTTAAAAACCTTCAAATCTACCACTACCACCAATATTGTACAAAATGAATTTCTAGCAAAAATAAATCAATTTATAAAATATTTTCTTTATCATTTTTCATGTCATAGTGGCCATTGAGAACAAAATATTAATAAATAAATTAGAACGGCTCCTTGTGTGTCTGATAGTAAGCAATCGCCGTTGCTCATGGACGTTCGCGACTACGAGAATTCTGAATGCGCCATCTACAAAAGAATGAAGAGGGGGAGGAAACAGTAAATATAGGAAGCAGGACATATATAAGATTGAGTTGATAAAGATAAAAAGTTGGTTGACGGTGGTAATCGCTTTCCATCATGTGGAGCTTGTTTCCCGGGTATGTCTGGGGTAGGGTTGTCTGGGGTACGTTGGGTGGGACATACAAAAAATTTGGCTTCCGGCTCTCTCACTCGTCGTACGAAACACTGCGGCATAAAACCTCCCTACTTCTCACTGAAATGAAATGAGACGAAAGTTGTCCCCGAAAAATATTTAATACGTTGCTGATACAGGACTAAAGGTATTGTTGTCCTTCCTTGGTTTACAATTAGTGACAAGGATAGCAACACTTCTAGTCCTGTCAAAATTAGTATAGTCTAGTTACCACCCCTTCCACACGGCCCAATCTAATTGGCCAATTTGTATACCTGTCCTTTTCTTTAGATATCACCAAGAAAAGGACAATAGATCAAATTGGCCCAAAAATTGGGTGTGTGTGGACGGGGTGTAAATGTTCGACAGAATTAGGACCACTGAACGCCAGTGGTCCTAATTCTGCAAGCGCTTAGGCACTGGTGCGTAAGTTGTAAAATCAGGAGACGGAGCTGGGACTATTCTGTGCCGATATTCGTGTCACCGAAATGGCGGAACTTTCTGGGACACATGCATTTTCTTTCACTCTTACCAGTTATTTACAAGTAGTACATATATGTACATCAATGGGCAGATATCACTATAACATACTCTGTGATAATACTGTCACTATTTATATAAAAACAGATACAGTTGAAATAAAAATATCCTTGAACCTATGTAATTTTAACAGACGCGCGTTGCCGACACTGTAGAAAGTGGAGCTTGAAGACCTTACTTACCGTTGGAACACAACACAGCCGTGGCCAATGTTATTTGGCTACGATCTTCTGTAAGGTGGAGGTCCTTCCCCAGACGGGCTGCTCCGATTCTAGCGGTTTATCAAAGCTTTTTTTTTGCGAAACACAACAGTAGGACACAGTATACAGAAACAGCTTACAGACTTGTGAAATTGCAACAAGGCGACCTTATTGCTAATAAAAATGTTTTCAATATCATTTTTTTTTCAATTCACTAATGAATTCACAAAGTAGGAAGGGTAGGTAGGTACCATGAAACGAAATTCCAAAATACGGACTGATATTTTGAACTTTAATCTAACTAGTAATGTCTTGACACTGTCTTGACTACGTGTTTCGTTGTTTCGGATGGACATTTTCATGGTTGCCTTGCAAACTGGGGAGTTATAGATATCGCCCGTTGTATATCTGTAACAACGTAACAACCCATGAAAAGGACTGTTCCACACTGAACCGGCGATATTTCTACCGGTGAATATTTTTTCAATTTTTTATCGGTTTATTTTCCATTCTGTACCGACATTTTACTTTTCATTCCACTCCATTATAAATGTTAACTAAAAAAACTTGAAGTATTTCTTATAATTATTTCATACAATCTTCAATCTGTTTCATCTCTATTTAGGTAGATAGGTACCATACGAACTAATTAAAAACTCAAAAGGGAACATGACATTAAAACATATAAATACATTTTATAATTCATTTATTTATTTACATGATCATTGAGACAAAATTAAAAGGTTTTCAGTGTGGAAAATTGATATTGATGGTGACTTCAACGATAGTATACGTGGCCAGCAGGGTAACCAGAGTAGGCGAGAGGTGCGTTGTATGGGGAGACGACAGACGGCACACCAGCGTAACCATAGTCGAATCCACCGGTGTATGCCAGTAGTTGGGGTTCAGGCTTGGGGTTGGGTGCGGCCATGGCCACTGCCACCAGAGCGAAGAGGGCGAACTGAAATAGTAAATAAAAAAAATATAGTTTTGGTTCCCAAATAATGGCTAAATCTTAATGCTTAATCATGTGGATAAGCAAAATAATCAGAGTTCAGAAAAAATATGGAATAAACGGGGAGCTCGATAGCGTCGCTGTATGTGGTGGAGCTCTCTAAAACGATCACGCAAGTTAGACACCGTCGACCCTAGCCAGGGTCAGGGTCAACCTTTCAGGCGGTGGCTTAAAAACACAGGCCTCTGCCAATTCACATTGGAGCAGCGTGGCAGAGTACGCTCTAATCCCCTTCGATTGAAGGGAGATCCGTTTCTCTGCAGTAGGATGATATGGGTTGAATTTTCATTGATTAGAAATAGTCCCAGTATACATTACGGAATTAATGACATGAAATGAAATCGTTTATTTCAGAAATAAGTTCTTCACAGGCACTTTGTCTTGTCATTTACAACTTGTATATTTATGTACAAAGAAAATAAACTACGTTATAAACTACCACCATTTCGGACACAAGCAAAATGGCCACCGGTAAAAGAAACGGCGAAAGAAACCCGGTTACAGCCTTTTTTGTCATTTAGCAATTTTTTTCTTATAAAACATAGTAACATTTTATAAATATAATAATCTTACCAATTTGAAGAACATTGTGATTGATTTGGCTACTGTAAGTAACTTAATGAAATCTAGAATACAGCACTATTATATACCTAAAAATCGTACCTTGAACTTCAAGATACAATGAGTACTTAGACGTTGACATTACGAAGTACTATACGGAAGAATATTGTACTGTCACACTATGATGTCACACGTTACCAAAACAGGTGATCTTTAAAACACCTACTCAATCATGTAATAATGGTCATAGCAAAAAACTGTCTTTATAAAACCGACAAATAATTCTAAAAATAGAACATACTTATTCATCTAGTTAATGCGTCATTATTTTCTTCACAATAAGGTTGTCGTTTATCGGTTATACTGAAAGCATTTGGGAGAAGCCTATGTCCAACAGGACTTCTTGTGGCTTGATGATGACGAAAGTCTCATTGAGACCGTTCTTTCTGGACCAATGAAGTATTGTACTCGAATTTATCAATAATGAACTCCCTAGCCAAGTGCCAACCGTCACTTATCGAATGCCTTTTCATGAAAAATAGGCGTTTAAAGCTGCTTCGATCACAAAGCTGTCGACAATTTCATACAGCAATTAATGCAGATGTGAACGAGGCTTTAGTGTGTAACAATAGGTCACATTTTATATAAATGCTTCATTCGCCTATAATGGTCGACCTCTGTGGCGTAATGGTTACCACGCCAGACCGCCCAGCAGGTCCCGGGTTCGAATCCCGGTCGACGCTTGATGAAAAACGAAATTTTTCTGATTGGCCTCAGCTCTTGAATGTTTATCTATAAATGTATTTGTTATAAAAATATAGTATTGTTGAACTAGTATCCCATAACACAAGTTTCGAACTTACTTTGGGGCTAGCTCAATCTGTGTGATTTGTCCCTATATTCGCTATCGCTAGACAGGTATAGCAAAATAAAATATACAAAATACTTATACGAATTTATTAAACTTTGGTATCTTTAAATTCAATTAACATTGGACTATGTAATCCTTACTAATATTATGAAATGAGAAAGTGAGTTTGTTTGTTTGTTATTCCTACACGGCTTGACTAAGCAGCCGATCATTATGAAAATTTGCATACATATTGTAAGGGGTACAGAGCCCAACATAGGCTACTTTTTATCCCGTGAAAGTATGTCGTTCCAATGGGAAAATATTTTTTCTACCATAGAGCTGCTTTGCTAGAGCTTTGATATTCTATATCGGCCAACAGATGGCACCACAAGTCTCACGCGCTATGGGTTGTTTTGTTGTCAAACGGGATCTATGTCATAAAATTAACACGAGCAAAGCCGCGGGAAAAAGCTAGTTACTTCATAAAGATGCTTACAATATCAAATTGGCGTTAAAAAAAAAACTTAATTCTCTGCTCTACATTTTTCTCTACGCTGCGTATCTAGTAAAACAATTAGATAGGTACTTGTTCATTTTTATAACTTCATAATTTAAATTAATTGAAAACTTAATAAAATTCAATGATCAAAGATATTCTTCATTGAGTATAGTGTATTTGATTAATGGATGTTTTTTAATTAAGTCGAAACTCAGTAATTAAATATTTTAGTTCATTAACTTATCACATTGAAAATGGGGCATGTCGAGTGTGTTGACATCATAAAATCAATTATATTATCCAAATACACTAAAAATAAACAATTCTAAATCAGTCAACGCCGTTGAAATAAAATATGATAAAATAACAATTTAAAAACATTTTGATATTTAAAAAAAATAAGGCGTTTTAGTTTATAGTAACGCCGTACAGTCATCAAAGGCTCAAAATATTGTAAAGTTACCAGCCACTAACGACTGAAACTGTTTTCATTAATGTCACACGTTCTAATTGTTCCTCAATTAATCAACTCAACAAATCAAAAGTTAAGTCACTCAATTAATATTATTGCATCAAATCATCGGTATCGTATCCAAATCCCTCTCAGGGGCGGCCAGTATGCACCTACATTACCTTGGTACAGGAACAGCCTCCACTACTGCGCATGTGCCAAATAACCCAAGCACCTTTAAAAGCCGCGCGTCGCCCACCCGCTCCCAGTTCTCGGCACACATCTCTGAGAGATTCTTGCGCCTTTGAGAGCACGCCAGCACTCGATCAGCGAAAAAGTTTCCAAATATTTACTTCAGTTTTATTATCATAACAAAATATCTCCACTGAGTTCTCCAGTGTTTTGAGGAAGAAAAGTAGTTCAATTAAATCAAAATGAAAAGTAAACTAGGAGTTCTCTTCGTAGCCAGTGAGAAGTTTGACGGTGACCTGCCGGTATCTGTAACCGAACAACGGTCTAGCTCAAAACCACGTCGTGAATCCATTGCACCTAAGATTGTGGTTTGTCCGCCAGTGGAAGAGATGTCGAAACCAGTTGCGGCACCTCGTGAAGGAAGATTACTGAAGGCCCTCAGCAAGAGATTATCAAGACGCAGCGGGACCGATGCAGACTCGGTTGGAAGTTCAAGCAGCAATGATAGTATTTCGTGTGAACGGGCAAAGTCGGAAGATGGCTCATCATGCTCTGCGAGTGACTCCAGTAGTAGTTCCGAGCCACCGCACCGCCGTCGCTCTACAGTTTCCTTAAGACGTGTTTTCCAAAGTTTGAACTTGACGGGCCGTTCACATTCCTGCTCGCTGTCGGAACGCTCCCGCCAAGGGAAGAAGCAACCACAACCAAAACGCATCCTACGACCTCCCGTCACCTACACCTATGTACGCGGTCTCTCCGGCCTGCCGACCCAAAGAGTACCGAGGCACTCAGTAGGCCTCAACCGATAAACTGTTCCGTTACTTCCGTTTGCCCTTAGAACGGTCACGGGTAGAGTCCAAGACTGGTTAAGAATATACGAGTAGTGCTAGAGAGACGAGTTCTTATCATATCAGATAATCGACGAATCTAGGGCGATTTGCCTACGAAACGATGTCTTCATCGAGGACCAAGACGGGAGAAGCCCGGACGCGCCCCTAGCTACTGGGAGCCCCACACGCAGAGCTGTGAATCATCTAATTGTACGAGTATTTAAGGGACAATATATAAGACTGGTGTAAGCCGATAGGAGTTTGTTGAGAGTCTGTTGACAGTATTAATAGGACACTTCACCTAGAAATTACTGATATCATAATTTAAATCAAATTGCACCTAGAACACCAACTTACTTTTAGTCTTCAAGTCACGACATATTGTATAATATTTTAATCACAATAAAATGTGCATGCATTCTATTGATACTATGATTGATAGTGTAAATACTATGTTCTTTAGTATTGAACTGGGAAAAGAAACGGTGTAACATAGGTACATATACAATGTAATTTATTATTTTAGTTATTCAAGAATAGTGCCTTTCCAAATTTTCATATTAAGTAGTACTAGTTATGTATACTTGTTATAAATATAAGATTTCAAAAAGTACCTAATTGAATAAAATCTTTCAATTACTTTGCGACATTTCGAATTTGATATACTACCTACTACGAAGGACTATGTTGTCTGTGTAAGTGATTATTATTCAATATAATTAATCAGTTGATATTGCTGTATACCGTAGATAGTCTAAATATAAAATTAATAGATATAAGTCATTTTTATTGACCAATATGGACATTTTCGTATATAATAAAAGTATGAAATAAAACAAAATCTATTATTTATTAATTAATTCAGATTCCTAAGCTACCTGCTCATTTCCTCTGAAAATTTGACATCTTTTTTTCTCACAAAAAGAAATTAAGATGCTATTAAGAATAATTTGCATCTCTCATCGTCTGTAATATTTTTCTGTGAAAATATTTTAAGTTTTGTCACTTATGACCTTATTATTTCGGGGATATTAAACATTTGAAACCCGCATTCTGATTGAAAATAATAAAAGTGAGATATACAATTAATTCTATCGAAAACAGAAAATTATGAATTCATCAACTTTTTAGCGTTAGACGAAGTTATATTTTATCTTCTATTAACCCAGATAACAAAAACCGGGCAAGTACGTGTCGGGCCACGCACAATGCAGGGTTCCGTATTGGCTACGCATTTCTTGCTTGCAGATAAGTACAATGCCATATTCTATGACACGTGTATGTTTTCGTCAAAGAAATTTTACTTCATAAGTTCGTTGCCTGTTACTCAGTAACTAGTAGAGCCTATATAACCGATACAGTTTTCCTTGTAGGTTCACTGTATGGACTACTACCATTATTTTTTTCAAATTTCTAAACACAAGATTTTCGGAGATAAGGGACCACCACGCAAAACGAAAATTGACACGTTAAATGTAAATAATCCGCAGAAAATGATCTTTCCACACCATCGATGTTTTTAAGAATTATCTAACGACAAACCACAAAATGGGGTCGGCGCGAAAAAAAAATTCATTCCCACTTTACATGTAGGGGAGGCACCCCAAAAAAATATATTTTTCAAAACTTTATTCTATCACTTTCTTATCATTGTTAATATGCGTATACATACCAAATTACAGCTTTCTAGCATCAAGCGTCTAGGCACTAGACCGAGGACGGACAGACGGACATGGCGAAACCTTGTAGTTACGGAACCCTAAAAGTTACTGCAATAAGAAACTAACCCATATTTTAATCTTCGCAATCCATGCAGTCTACTTTATTTTTTCAGACCATAGAAAACAAATAATGCTAGGGTTACACCAGTTAAGAGATGTAGTGTGTTGTTTCGCGACATAAAGAATCGTGATTTCATACATTTAATATGGCAAGAATTACATTGTGGAATAATGGAAAGTGTGTTATTCCACCACAGCGCAATGTAGTTCATGACTGTAGTCCATAATAGTGAATTTATAGAAAAACTATCACGGCACGGCTAAGTAGGCTCTACTAGTTACCGAGTAATGGTAATAGCTGACTAACGTTTGAATTTTTATGATAACGTACAAATATGACGGGATAATGTGACACTATTATACTGAGTAGGTACTCAAATTCAAAATGTTTATTTTAAAGAGCTCATCTGCAAGCAAGCACACCGTAGCAAATATAACCCTACACTGTAGGTAAGCGATACGCACTTGTTGTTTTTATTTTATGTTCCCTAAACCAGTTAACAATTTCATATTTGGCTGAATTTACTGTAAACAAATTAAACTGACGACGATTTATACAAATAAACAAACGCCCACATATCAAAAAATATTCCGAGTAATTTTTTATTTTGTTTTGTTAATAATATTCGCTTACATTTTTCACAACTTTATCGTAATAATTTTAAAGTAAGTATTATGTGTAAAGATAAAATGCCAAGACCTAGAGAGCACAATTTTGCACAGAACCATTATTCATACCACACAACCACGTTATTATTCATACTAGGAATAATTTGGAATTTTACAAAATTCCCACAGGTTAGCAATTTGCATGCCAACATGTTTACCTGATAGTTTAAGTACCAACAATATCACCCAAGTCATGTTAGGTTTTGTCATTAGATTCTTCCAATTTACAAATATTAAAATAATAAAGGTTCTATTGTCGTCGTATGTACGTAGTATCTTCGAATATTGTTCAGGTATATGGAATCCACAATACGACATTCATATCAACAGATTAGAGTCGGTTCAACGCAATTTTACAATATAAGTGCAAGCATTTTGAGAGTAGTTACGAGATGTATAAAAGGCAACACATACTTCCTCTTCAGAAGAGACGAAAAATTGCGGACATTGTCTCAGCAAGTTTTCTACATGATACTCTTAGATTTAGAGTTCCAAACAGGTCTAACATAAGACGTCCTACTATTCTATCTGTTCCGTTTAGTGCAACTAATTATAAAAACAATTCCTTTTTTATTTGATCTGCCAATTTTTACAACATGATGGTTGGCGTTCCTGAGTTAGATTTATTCACAACAAAATCTCACACCTTTAAGAATGTCTTATCGAAGACGTGGTTTGATTTGGCTCCTTGAACTGCACCTAGGTGTATATCATATAAAAAGCATGAAAATACATATTTTTAGCAGTTATATTGTTTATAGTTTTTATTCTAGAATTATTCTTGTTCACTAGGTTTTTTACCTACCTCTTCTTAAGAAACAAACAAGTTTTTTAGAATCTATATGCGAAAACTTTGTTAAAACTTTGCTACTGTATGTTTTCCAAATAAAATAAAATAATAAGGTGTACTTGACGACAACGTAGGCGATTCGCTCCAGGAAGGTATCAACCGTATTCGACGCTACTATACAGAGAGTGGTAGCGCCGGGAAAGGGCGTCACACAAAACGCTACTAGGGTTTCGTGGCATGGCCGCCATCGCTCCGCTTGCGAACCCAGCTGTGACCTTCCTATAGAGGAAGCTAGAAGTCATACATTTATCCTATGGGTACACATTAAAAAATAAATTTGTATCTGATCTCCAAAAGACCTGCAAGTCTTTTTTGACGTCATGTTTTCCAGAAGTTATAATAGCCAAATATTTTGTGCACAAAACCTTTCATATATATTTAAGTACTCTGTCGAGGCTTAAATACGAGAATTAGTTTACAACACAAATACCACAATATACACATTTAAAGAGCACTTTACGACTTTTTTGACTATGACTTGGGAACCTTCAAGAAGCGAGCATACATGCACTTAAAAGGCCGACAGCGGCTCAGGAACTCCCCGGGTGTCTCTGTGCTCCATGAGTGGCGGTGATCACTTAACATCAGGTGAACCGCATGCTCGTCTGCCAACCCCTTACATAAAAAAAACGAGCAAACTACATGGATAAAATATTCTGAATACAAAACTATCACTATAGAAACAAATAATGAACAACATGCAGCTTAATTAAGCTGTTAATAAATTATTTTTAGTTAGTAAACATTGAAACAAAAGTTTTAAAACATATTTCAGTTGTCAGGAAAATCTGTCAGGTGCCGTTTCCACGCGACGAACACAAACGCCTACATACAGTCACGTGAGGCAAAGCACAAATGAAGCTTTTGAAAACTATAATAATATGAAAAATGTTGTAGCATTGAATTTTGAGAACTGCATTTTTATACAATACAATATAGTTTACAAGTTACATTATCAACTCATAGGAATCAAATGAGAACTTTGAGAAAAGAATTTCTAGGTAGTAGGTAAGTACCTACCTAAAAACACTTTCCATGCATTCTCGTTTTATAAAACGAAACACAAATAATATTTTAGAAATATTTCGATTTAATTAACAACAGACATTTTAAATTTTAAGTATTTTTATTAGGTATGTACATGTACTGATTTCAATTTAATTAACAACGCCATTTTAATTTTGATGTTTTACACCCGAAAAAGAATTACCAAGGCCCCAGAGATTGTGAGAGATACGATTAGCGGCATCTGCAATGCCGCAATGTGAGTGCGGCAATAGACCCCGGACGGGAGCCCGCGAGATTTCTCTAAAGTTGGACAAGGAGCGCAGTAGGGTGAACGACCTCGATGCACCTATTGATCTGGATTCTGTATGCAGCCTATGAAAACAGACGACCTATCCCACTATTAGCTCATAAAATCTGTCTGACTATAAATAAACTGTTGAAGTAACCGTTAAATTTTATGGACTCTCTTTGTTTTATATCTTCCAAAAAAGACAAAAAATTGTTAAATGAAGACAGTGTTTGAATTCGTACGAAGAATGAAAGAAAAACAGTTAATTGAAGCTACTTTTTCTTCAATCTCATTAAAATGATTATGATATTCAGTTGAAATTGGTTAAAATGTATAATTGATAGAAAAAATACCGTGACATTATTTTATTTTTCCCTACGGCACTTTGCATGAAAAAAATATTGCCTATCAAGTTTGAATCCTTCAGTGTTGTACTGTACCATATTTTATTTTGACATTGGAAATGTTTTTTCGTTCGCTCCAGTGTAGGCTCCAATTTCACGAAAAAGTGCGATCCCCTTATATCTCGGAGAGTTGTGAAGATATGATATTCAGAAAAGGCTCAAAAGACGCGTATTCACGAGAGCTGTAAGGTGTAAAACGAATTATTTGAGAAAGTCAAAAACGAAAAAAGTTATAAACGAAATTGTGAAATTAAAAATCATTTTCTTTCCGAATTTTTGATTTTGGCGCTCGATATTTTAGAAACAAAGATGATCGGGTTAGGGATTTGCCCTGTAGCCTAACCTTTTTGAAAAAAGTCAAAAACGTTGTAGTTTTATTTTGTAACATTTTCCTTATCCCGACTTTATCGTCGCTCAGCAACAATATTTTTTTTAATTCCGTAGATTCATTTCCAATGTGCTCGATAGTCGTGTTCGTGTGAGGTACGAAATCTGTGATTTTTTTTTTATTACTTAATATCAATACAGTTTGTCTGCAAACTAACTACCCCATTATTTATGTCAAAGCCGCTAGGAGAACGTGTTACGTGTTACGGGACATGTCTTTAGGTACTTACATATAGAAACAATGTTAATGATATGAAAATAAGGAGGATGATCGGTTCGTCGGCCGAGGAAGGTCTCACGGAGTATGTTTTCAATGTTATCTTTATAACTAGCTGATCCCCGCGGCTTTGCCCGCGAAATCTCGTTGTTTCTGGATCCCGATAGTTACATAGCCTTCCTCAATAAATGGGCTAGAAAAAGGCAAACACTAAAATGTATTTCCAATTCGAACTAGTAGATCCTGAAGCGCGTTCAACCGACAAACTTGTAAGCTTTATAAAATTAAAAGTACCTGTATTAATAATAAAATGCCACAAAACTGTTTAACAATGATGGCTTATCTGGTATTTCATGTAAATTTACTAGTATTTACTACTAGGCTGACTCGACCGAAGAAATACCACCCAAATAATAATAATAAATTTTCTGCTACTCATAAAAAGGTGAATTTAGAAATGTTGTGAATTGGCAAAACAGTGAACAACAACAAAAATCTCAGTTGGAAAGAGCACTCGGCCAGATTTCGAGAGGACGTGGCTTCGAATCCCAGCTGGGGGTGAAGTGCAATTTTTCTTAAAAAAATATTTTCAATAACAAAAATCTATAAATTCACGGAAGACGGATAGATAAGACTTTCATGCGTTTAATCTTATGGAAACGAGTTCATTTTGCTCATACTGAACTCGGCTTAGGTGACGTGTCGATGATAAATTATCATAATGTTATACCGTTCAAGTTGCCTTTAATCAACGTCATATAACACGAGCCACGGTTCAAGGAAGTACACTTTCTTTACATATGATTAATCTACATTACAGAACCGTCAGCGCCAACTCGCGCTCAAGCTTCCGTACAAAATTGTCAAGTATGTAAATAGTTCGTCCATCGCGAGTCTCGTGTTTTGAAAATAGCTATCTCTTCTTACCAACTGCATTAATAATATGTAATAGTAATTAAAAAATGAACTACATAAGATGGCTGAGCAATGGAGAGAGAAATGGTTGATTTTTATCTACGAGATCGAATAAAAAATGATGAGATTCGTAGCAGAACGAAAGTTCCCGATGTAGTCCAACTGAACTGCAGGTGGCAGAGCACATAGAGCGCAGAACCAATGGTCGTTGGGGCTAGAAGGTTCTGGAGTGGCGTAAAGAAAGCGTAGCATAGGACTGCCGTCCACAAGGCGATAGGAGGACGTAAGTAAATTTACACGAAGACTGAATGCAGACTGCCTCCAACCGGTCCATACTAGAAATATTTGGGGCATGTCCAGTTGTGAACTTCTTGTGGCTAAGAAGATGACGAAAAATAAAAATACTTGCGCTAAATCACAACCATACGTCATCTCGATGCGTACTCGTTATTATACGATGCATGCTACCAAATTCCTACTAGCGAGACGCCTCTTCGTGCATTTTTGAACTCTATTATTAAAAAACATCAATGTAAACCTACTACTTTCAAATAACGTACTAAAAGTGTCCATAAACCTACATGTTTATGCGGAAACAATTCTAAAAATAACAGCTATTTTAACTATTCGTTTGATCGAAAATACCTATAACAAACGGCTAACCCATACGAAAGCCTTGGTGGTGCACATAAAGGCGACGAAGGCCGAATCGGTTAAAATTCTACAGTACCATACATACAAGCCCATTTAACCCTCAAACACACACACCGAAAGGTATCCACATTCGTTAGCGTAGAACCTTCCATTGAAAACGTAACTTGGAGTCGACCACTAAGGTTTTGCCGACTTCACATACAAACTCCAAGCTTGTACAGCGCAACGTGTTGGAGGAACTGTACAATTGCCTACGTCATTGGGATCCCATTTTGGGTCAGTAGGTCACGAGAAAGGACTGCAGCTGGATTATGCTGAGGTGCGGGGGGGAAATTTTTAAACCAGCAGTGACGTCATAGCGTAGCAGTCCCCTCCTGCATACCCCGCGTGAATGATGAATGAATAGGTCGATTGGTGTTAACTAACGCTAACTAGGTCAACCATAATATAGTCCTAAATTATGTTTAACATGCATTACTAAATATAGAAATAATCTTCTTAATTCCTTTTTAATTAATATTTAGTATTTTACTATAATAACTCAAAAAATGTTTTTAGAACACTAGCAGTCAATATAAACCTAATAAAAAATTAAGAATATACATAGGATGGGGATTGAAATAACCTATATTATGTACGTGGATTTTTTAAAAGGTTTTCTTTATCTTTACCTGTTCTAGTATTCGTCTTTATTATATCGTGTATATTTTATAATTAAAATAAAATTTTAAATTTGGCACGCATTGCAAAAGTTTGTACCAAAAATTGTGTGTTAAAACTTGTTCCTTTAGAAGTCGGGTTAGTCAGATCATCACCGGGTGTGTCATCATGATTGATTTTAATTTGATTCCCCTTATTGCATTCAGCACTAATTATAAATTATTCTAACTGGTATTGCAAACGTCCATTGGCTGGCTGTTACCATCAGACGGCCGTATGCTTGTTTGTTGTCATGTTGTCAGTTGTGGTTGTCATCTTGGAGGACTGGTCTGCTCGCTTTATTAACATCTACATATTCGACATATTTAGGATTTAACCATAGCACTATTTGGATCGACTTCCCGCGTTTAGTGCTTGATTTCTGTATGTACCTGGATCTGTATTTTATTTATTCTTAAAAATGTACTCATACATTGTAACAAACGAGTGAAAGAAAAAAATTGCTAAATGACAAAAAAGGCCATAACCGGGTTTCTTTCGCCATTCCTTTTACCGGTGGCCATTTTGCTTGTGTCCGAAATGGTGGTAGTATATAACGTCGTTTATTTTCTTTATACATATTTACAAATTGTAAATGACAAGAAAAAGTGCCTGTGAAGGTCTAATTTCTGAAATAAACGATTTCATTTCATTTCATTTCATTGTCAAAGAAAAAATGTTTTAAAAGAATATGGTCAATAAAGTCAGTAAACAAATGTATAAAAATAATTATAGGTTATAGTTGCGTATTTGCGTCGTTAAAATCCTGGCCGACGACGACGTGACCCGATTCACGAGTCCACGGCTCCGCCTCCCTAGACGTCCTTCTAACATCCCCTGCAAAACGCATAGGTACATATCGACATTATTCCCTTTACGTACACAAACGTTCGATAGCGTCGCTGTGTGTCACAGTCTAATATGAACATGCAAGTTAAGCGACGTCGACCTTAGCCAGTGTTTGGATGGGTTTCGTTATCTCGAGCTTCTCCGTGCTTCGAAGGGCAAATTAAGTCGTCGTTCCCAGTTGTTGTCGATTGATGACAATTGTTAAGCCAAATCGGTGGCCGGCCTTAGGGCGGTTTGAAAACACCGGCCTCTGCCAATCCGCATTGGAGCAGCGTGGCAGAGTACGCTCTAATCACCTTCGATTGAAGGGAGACAAGTATCCATGCAGTTGATGATTATGGATTGATATGAAGACACAAATATAATGTAAATTTAACAAAACTATTTTTAAAATGTAATTTGTTTTTTTGTATTCATTTTTATGAATATTACATTTTATTAATATTACATCCCGTTCCCGGACTGATAAAAACTATCATATTTATAACTACTTGAGGATTGAGGTCTCTTCTCGCGTTACCACTCTCTTATAGAGACCTAGCTTCACAAGTTACTGATAAGTATCTTTATCTGTTGGATGAATTGACAACTCTATGAATTTTAGACAGTATGACAAATTACAACTTTGGAGTAGTATTAGCATTTAGTTCGACTGATAAAGTACTAACCTCTCGAATATCGGCAGGTAGTAGTGACTTGTATCGTTCAGTAAATTAAAGATCAGCCCCACTTCTTTCCTATCCATTTTCTCCCGATTTTCTTTAACGGACAACGCATTAGCAGCACCCTTGGTGTGGCTGATGCCGGTAACCACTTTTTATTAGGTAGGCGGCTCGCTTGTTTTTTTTTTTTGTCAGTCGTGTATCTTTAAAAAAAATTTCTATCAGTTTCTTCTTAGTTTTGATGGCTAATTCTTCACTATTATAAATCAATAATATGTCATCCACATATACAGTAAGAAATAAAATACTACGTTCATCATTGCGAGCATAATAGACACACGGATCCAACTCAGATTTTATGAATCCTATTTTATACAAATAACTATCCAGTTTCTTATTCCATGTTCTACTTGCTTGTTTCAAACCATAAATAGACTTGTTCAACTTACATACGAGATCTGATCCATCCTCATAATTTGGTGGTTGTGACATGTATAGTTCAACGTCAATGTCGCCCTGAAGGAAGGCTGACACAGCATCAAGCTGCTCTATTCTTAGGTCAAATTTTGAGGCTAGACCCAGTATGTATCTAACGGAAGTTGAGCGTACAACTGGTGCATATATATCAGTGTAATCTAAACCATATATTTGTGCACAGCCTTTAATAACCAACCTGGCTTTATATTTATTGATGTTTCCATCAGCATCTAATTTCGTTTTAAATACCCATTTGCATGGTATAATGTTTTTTCCACATGGGAGTGCACCAAGTGTCCACGTGTTATTTTTTATAAGGGAAGAGTACTCGCAGTCCATTGCCTTCTCCCACTCCAGTTTGTTGTCACTCTCCAAGGCTTGCTGTACAGTCTGAGGGTCTTGTAATAATGTACTTTGATCTGTAGGACTCTGACATAGGTAGGTAGGTACATTTCTTTCCTGTCTCAGCCTCATACTCCTAGTGACAGGTGGCTGGGTGCTCGGAGTGCTCAGTGTTCGCTCTGGAACAAACTCTTCATCATCAGTACTCTGTGGTGCTTCAGATTCCTTCAATGTACTCACAGTATCATATGAACTCACACTATCATCTAGACTATCATTTCTATCTTCTCGCTGTGTGCAGCTCATCGGTAATAAAGTGAAATTTTTTCCTACATTTTCCTCAAGAAACACAACATCCCTGCTACTTATAATTTTACCTTCTTTCTTATCATATAATCTGTAACCTTTGGACTCTGGGCAATATCCAACAAATATGAATTCCTTAGCTTTGCTATCCCATTTTAACCTCTTTTCTTTGGGTATGTGTGCCATTGCTCGGCAACCAAATACTCGCATATTTTGAATGTTTGGTTTCTTACCTGTCCACATCTCTTCTGGAGTTTTATAATTTATGGACTTTGTGGGCGAGCAATTAATCACATAAGCAGCGGTGGACACAGCTTCTGCCCAGAACTTCTTTGGCAGCTGGGCATCAATCAACATGCATTTAGCACGTTCAACTAGTGTTCTGTTCATTCTCTCGCTCATACCATTCTGTTCTGGAGAATATGGTACAGTAAACTGTCGCTTGATACCAGACTCTTTACATAATTTGTCAAAATTTTCATTAACATATTCCTTACCGTTATCAGATCTTAAAGCTTTTATTTTGAGGTTCAGCTGATTCTCAACAAAATTCTTGTATTCCTTAAACTTTTCATATACTTGAGACTTTGAGTGAATAAAGTAAACAAATACCTTTCGAGAATAATCATCTATAAATGTGACATAATATCTGGCACCACCGAGGGACCTCTCTTCCATAGGGCCACACACGTCAGAGTGTATCACTTCAAGTAGCCTGGACGCCCTTGTGCCGTCATTGCTGAAAGGTTGTCTGGTTTGTTTACCCTGTAGGCAAGTATCACATGTTAATTTATCATTTAATTTTATAACCTCCATGTCCACACCATCAGCTGATTCACAGAGTTTCTGAAGATTCTGATAATTAAGGTGGCCTAACCTTTGATGCCATAAATGAGCTGAAGTCAACAATGCATATGTTTCATTGTATATAACATATAAGTTATTGTGTGTATAAGCGGTCATGACCAGCTTTGAATCACAATATATCTGACAACAATCTTTATCAAACTGAACTTTACAGTTATTCTTAGTAATCTGGTGTATTGATAATAAATTAGCAGCCAAATCCGGAACATATAATACATCTTTTACCTGTATGACGCCAATTAACTGTTTGCTTACTCCATCATAGCTTTTTAAGTTGACTTTTCCACATCCTTTCACTGTTAATGTTCTGTTGTCTGCAACCTTGATGGCAGTTATCGGAGCAGGGCCATAGTCATACATCCAGTCTCTGTTGTTGGTCATGTGCATTGCCGCTCCAGAGTCCAGGTACCAGCATCCTCGGTTCAGGTCTGGGGATGCAGCAAAAGCGGCAACAAAACTAGAAGAAGGTTTACTATTAGTAGAATCTTTGGAGTCATTATTAGTTTTGTTGTTTTTACTCGGATACTGACTTGAGCGGCAGTTCTTTGAAATGTGACCATACTTATTACACTTAAAACAGCGGGGGCCTTTCCCTGGAGGCTTATTGTACTTGCCTTTATGATAGTTAGAATAAAAGGCCGCTGTGTCACCAACATTTTTGACATCTTGCAGAATTTTAGTCTTTACAAGATCGGTACTTATTACTACACCTGAGCTTTCCATTGCCATAATCATAGGCCTATATGTTTCCGGTAGTCCCGCGAGCAACAGAGTGCCCAGCCACTCATCATCGACTATGAATCCTATGTTACGCAGCTTGTGTGCACAAGTTATTACCTTATTTACGTAGGTTTCAACATTTCCACAACCTTCTAGGTCTGTGGTGATAAGTTCCCTTAATAACCCTACCTTCCTTGTCAAACCTGAGTCATCAAAAGCCTTACGCAGATTAGACCATACTTCATGTGCCGTTTTTGCCTCTTGTATGTGGACGTAATTTACTGAATCCACCAGCAGTACGATCTTCGATCTGGCTTTCGTGTCTTCACTTTTACTGAACTCCTCGTCGCTATCTTCCACGCATTTCCACAGCTCCTCGTGTTCAAGATATGTTCGAACAGCAAAACTCCACGTGGCATAATTTTCACGACCAAGCAATTTTTCTATGCCAACCATGTGTGTATTTGACGTCATTGTGTGGATGCCAATATTTATGCTGAAAAAATCGCTGAAACGAATACCTAACACCTATTCTGTGTACCGGAGTGAAAATTAACTGAGTTGCAGCCGGCCGGCAACTTAACCTCACTTGTACAATTGAGCGTGCAACAATATTTACTTTAAACTTTTCCCTATAAACTAACTAACGGGACATCTGGGCCCATAACCTGATGAAAACTATTATTTATTGGAATATGATAATTAATTTGTAGGAAAATGAAAAAAGGCGTGTGTCTTACGAGATGTATTAAAGCGGAAGGAAATAACAATTTCAATTTGACACTTGACGTTACACAGATTATGTTTTGGGTTGCGTTCATTCTTCATTCAATTCCATCATGACTAAAAGCCGTAACTGGATTTCTGATGGCTGGAATAAACACTTGGACCTCTCCAAAAAACGGTTGTTATTCAAACAAAAAGAAAGTTGTAGTTTGTCGAGTACATTAATTAAACATGATTATTGTATGTAAACTTCGAATAGAGAAAGTGCTTGTGAAAGCCTACACTCTGAATAAACGAACAAAGTTCAGTCAAGGATTAGCTAAACGTGTTTTGCCAAATTCTCATTTGATTTCTATAGTATAAGAGTCACAAAACAGGTTTTTAGTTCATCCTTAGATTGTTTTTGTAGTATGTAGTAATAGTAACGGTAAATAAGCACCAACATAATTATTAATGATGATCGCGCAATTGCTAATTAAGACGTAAGTAATTTGTTTACACACAGACATCTAAGTACATGTAATTTATATCGGCACTCCGTCGAATAATCCAGAAAACATAATTACACGCGTAACTTATTATATCAAACAAAATGTTTATCATATTACGTAGAGGTGCTACGGCGTAGTAAACGCTACAACGTAGACGATACGGAGGCGTGACAAGATCCATTTTGATTTAACTCGTGTTTAGATGACGTCATGTCGTCAACAATTGCGTTTTACCCTAAATAAAACTGGTGGTATCCTTTTTATTGGAATAATAAAAGCTCCCACGCATCGTTAACTAAGGATCTGGAGATCACTAGCTTTAGATGCAAAGTTATAAAGACAAAACACCCACAAAGGATAAATTAACAATATTATTTACACAACACGTAACAAAGTCGAACTTTTACAATTTTAATACAAGAGAAATTTAAGACAGACCCATCCTGCTTCCTGTTTCCTCATTTTTCATCATTTCATAGCTGGGAAAGCATCCAAGAATCTTATAGTCGTGGATGTCCATGAGCAGTGGTGATTGCTTACCATCAGGTCACCCGCTAGTGTGTTTATTCTCTTCTGTCATACATAACACTTAGACTTCATAAATTACCAAAAACTGCGCATTTTTTGTGATAAAAAACTTGAAATGCATGTTATTTTACAAGTTTTGTTATGTGGATTAAAAAGCCACTTGTGTTACCTTAGCCGATAAAGTAGCGACAATTCGGCACAATTATCTCTATTAATTTGTAATTGTATTTTGAGTATAAATAAAAAATCTTACGGCGGCACATTTTTGCCATTTCTTTTACCAGTGCTCACTTTGCTCTAGTTTCCGAAATGGTGGTAGCTTGTAGAATAGATTAATTTCACATTATTATTGTATGTAAACTTTGACAAGAGATTATGCCTGTGAAAGCCTACTCTCTAAATAAACGAAGTGAAAAACGTTTTTCCACCCACTGTTACATTTTGTTCTTATATTATTCGTTCTCTTCCATAAAAATGGTCAGTTTTACAGGTTTTTGATATTTTCTAGTTGGCCTATCAGAAAGCACTATGTTTTACCAAAAAAGCAACTATTTTAGTCAGAGTGAAATGAAAAAGTTGGCTTTCTAGACAAAGAAAGCATATTGTTTTACAAAAAAAATTGATAGAGCGAGATGAAAACAATAGTGTTAACACCTGCGGTTTTTTTCCATTACGGGCGCACGTTCTGCTTCCAGTTTTCTCCCACGAGGCCAGCCGAGTACCTACAGCCTTTCGTCGACGGTAACTCGTGACTTGTCAACGCTTTTCAAACTGTAAAAGTTTTAGATTTTATTAATATTTCTTCGTGGTTAAATGTGATGTGATGTTACTTTCGGTAGTAACTGAAAGAATACTTTAAAAATATACCTATTTTTATATGTGGAACTTGTTTTCTGGAATAAATTATTGTTATTTCATACTGTAATGATTAGATTTACAAGATTTATTGAAATGAAATGAAATGAAATCGTTTATTTCAGAAATTAGACCTTCACAGGCACTTTTTCTTGTCATTTACAATTTGTATATACACTTCCGGACACTTGAATCGAGCCACCCAGCAGTTTCAACTTTGATTGCTGGTAACTTAACAAAAGTATATGATCAACGAAAAAGTTTTTATGCAATTTGGAAGCTGGTACACTTTACATTATTATGGTATACTTAATTCCAAATTTAAATTTCAATAACTTGATAAAATTACAATTTTAAGTGAAACTTGTCCTGTATAACCTTTCTTAAAGACAAGACTCGGGTTGAATTTTTGAAAAAAAAAAGGAATTATTGGAAAAAAAAATTATTCAGTAACTTGTATTGCCTCTGAGAGCGTTTATGATTGCAGTCATGCGATTTGGCATGGAGTTAATCAACGTCATTATGAAGTGTTGTGGAATGTTCTCCCATTCCTCCTCGATGGCAACTCTCAGCTCTTCCAAAGTTTGTGGTGCTGGTTGGTGAGCTCGAACACGCCTCTTTAATTCGTCCCATAGACGTTCGATGGGATTCATATCAGGGCTCCTTGCTGGCCATTCCATTGTCGTGATTCCAACATCATGAAGGTATGCCCTGACGATTCCTGAAGTGTGCGCTCTTGCATTATCATGCATAAAGGTGAAGCCTTGGCCTACAAATCCAGCATATGGCATCACATGAGTCTCTGGGCATTGGTTAATGTATCGACGGGCATTTAGTGTTGATAGACGTGGTCCTGTCACAACCTCTAGCCCAGTTTTACCATCGGCAGATATTCCTCCCCAGACTATCCACGAGCTCCCGCCATAACTCACTCTCTCTTCAATACAACACTGAACAAAGCGCTCTCCCCGCCTTCGGTAGACCTTCCTCCTTCCATCATTACCATAAAGCATAATCTTAGTCTCATCAGTAAAGAGTACCTTGCTCCATTGGCGTTGAGTCCAATGCAAATGTTCGCGTGCAAACTGTAAGCGCGCCATTCGGTGAGCTCTTGTCAGTTTCGGCCCGTTGGCTGGCTTATGTGGGCTCAGACCACGTTCTTTAAGTCTTCGTCTAATTGTTCGCGCGGAAACAGCCACTCCATGAAAGTCTCGAAGCTGTTCTTGGATCTGTACAGAGGTGAGGTGACGATTTTGTAAACTGGTTGTCGCGATAAATCGATCCTATATTTCTGAAGTTACCCGAAATCGCGGTCTTCCTGGACGGCGCACGTATACACCAGTGTCGAGGTATCGATGGTTTACCCTTTGCACAGCAGAACGGCTTAAAGCAAGCTGTGATGCTACATCGCGCTGACTTCGGCCCGACTGTAGAAGCGCCACAGCTTGCGCGGCTAGAAGAGGCGGTGTATCCATAATTTTAACGTTTAAATGGCTCAAATTAAAAAAACGACAATTTTACGATGTCTTAATTTCAAAACAATTACGGTGAATTCAAAATTATGGAGTTAAATAAAAAAATTATGTTAATTTAGATCAACTTTTCTTTTCAAAAGAATGCACTGTACTGAAAAGAATGCAATTTGTTTCGTTTTTCCATTTGATAAATTCAAAATTGGAACAACAGCACTTCAAAATCATTATGAATATACCAGCATCAAAACTGCATAAAAACTTTTTGATTAACTTAAGAATATTTTATGTTCTATGTCATTACACATAAAAATGTAGGGTGGCTCGATTCATGTGTCCGGAAGTGTATGTATTAAGAAAATAAACTACGTTATATACTACCACCATTTCGGACACAAGCAAAATGGCCACCGGTAAAAGAAACGGCGAAAGAAACCCGGTTACGGCCTTTTTTTGTCATTTAGCAATTTTTTTCTTTCACTCGTTTGTTACAATGTATGAGTACATTTATAAGAATAAATAAAATACAGATCCAGGTACATACAGAAATCAAGCACTAAACGCGGGAAGTCGATCCAAATAGCGCTATGGTCAAATCCTAAATATGTCGAATATGTAGATGTTAATAAAGCGAGCAGACCAGTCCTCCAAGATAACAACCACAACTTGAGAGTCGGCCCGCCAGCCTCCATCACTGAGCTCACCATCAACAATATTATGAACAATATTGGAGGGAACACAGCGACCCGACTCCCGATGCGACCGTAATCCCGGACGACCCCATTCACAAAAACAACCCCGTCAAAAGGAATTAAATGTAGTATAATGAAAATGCAGCACTATTTAAATGACACCACGACGTGTGTCCATTGAGATTATGAGAAAAATATGATAACGAACATTTATTATTTATGAAGTTTATCGAACATTGAGTGGCTTTTAATGACAAGTTTAAGCATTTCATTTTCGCATGGAGACTTTTCATTTAAATACTCATTGATAGTGTAATAGGCTTTACTGATTAAGAATTTTTTAACATTTAATTTGAAGCTATTATTGGAGAGGTTTTTAATGTAATCGGGAATTTTATTATACACACGCAAGCCTTGAATAATAAAAGACTTTCCCGCTTTTCTCAGCCAAAATTTAGGAACAGCAACGGTACAGCGTATTAAAACTATGAACATCGCATATCTGGTTATAATCATGAATGTTTTTACGAACAAACATGATGCTGTCAAAAATGCACTGTGACGCCACCGTGAGGATATTGATTGGTGCCTTTAAAAAACTCGCGTAGAAACTCCCGGTAACCAAGTTTATAAATAGAACGCACTGCACGTTTCTGCATCACGAAAATCGTATCGATTTCCGCTGCTTTACCCCAGAGTAGAATGCCGTATATTGTTGATGATATATTCAGATTGTCACTGTTAAGTAGTGTTGCTTTTTATCAACAGAAATTATCCTTAAAAACCTATTCATAAAAACTATACAGAGTTTATATAGCTATAACTTACTTTTTTATTTTTAAAATTCATACCTTACAAATAAAGTGGCATTGACGCGCTGTAATGCTGTAATAATTTGTATCATTATTACACATAACAATTTGAAAGTAAAAATTTATATTATGGTAAATTAGTTATTTATATGTAAGTTTAATTTGTAAGCAAATTTGTAAGTACAAAAACACTTGACACAATACTTAAACAAGTTAGTAAAATACAAAATTATCGGAATATCGGATATCATGTTTAGTAAAGTTTGAGAAGAATCATGAATTTAAACGTCGTAAATGCGAACGGCTTCCGTCGATCACGTGTCGCTTTACCGTTTCACTTACTGACGTCTGTTTATGAAAAATGTTGTGGTAACAAGCATCTAAAGGTGAAGTCGAACGTAAATGAGAATCGAACACAAACCGAACCATCGCAAACATGCCGCAAATGCAAACCCAAAGAATGCAAATATCCTAAAAATAGTTAAAAGTTACTATTACCTTTCTCATATTATTATAGATTTCAAATTCTGGGTAAAAACTATCCTTTGTGTCTAGGTTATTAATTATTTGGTGTAGAAACATTAGGCCCGTTTTAGGGACACCGCAAAAAGGCTGCGACAAACCACTGGTGACCCAAAGGCGTGCAGTTGCTTCGCTCAACGGATATCTATCCGTTCAGCGAGGTAACGCTGCTAGCATTTTGGGCACCCTGCCACAGGGATCATGTCTTTTTAATGCTTAATTTTAGTTTTTTTTGTTAGTTTATATTTTATTTAGTTTTTAATTTTTATTGTTAGTTTAGTTTTAATTTATTTTATTTTATTTCATGTTATTTAGTTATGTATTTTACCAATAAATGATTCTTTATATCCTATTTGTTTAACAATTTCTAGTCGTTTTTGCATGAAAGAGTAACAAACGTCCACACACTCATTCATGCCTTCGCGTTTATAACAAGGCGGATGAAGGCAAAGTAATCTGACTGATCATCGCCCAGAACCTACAGAGATGATGTGCCGAGACGAGATTAGATTTCCTTTATGGTACAAGCAATCTTTTCAAGGCACCCTTAATATTATGTATATATGTATGTTACGCTCAAAGACCGAAAACGCTCAGTGAGATAATTTTTCTTACGATTTCGCGTTGTTACCTATTTTTCCGCTCACTGAGAGTTTTCGGTCTTTGAGCGTAACATATATATGTAATATTATATCTATTTGTGTATATATATAGTAGGTACATAAAGAATAATACCTAATTTTCATACTTAAATAATATCGATATGTCCTGCTATTTATTGTGGTTTTGGAAACGTGGTTTAAAATACTGTAGATAAAAGGATTACTTTCTTATTACCTACGCTTGGCTTTTATATAAATAAATATAAATGTTTACAAAAAATATATTACATACCTACAATTTTTGTTGCTAGACCGATTATGATCAATTAACAAAATATATATTTTTAAAATTCCTATGAAAACGGAAACGGTGAGAATATGTAAAGAACAAGAAAATACAAATTATATAACCCTAGCGAAACCCGCGCAACTTCGTCTGCGTCGCTTCACTTCCCGTGGTAATTTATTTCGGAAAATCGTTATATATGGTGGTAGTATATAACGTAGTTTATTTTTTTTATTTAAACAAGTTGTAAATGACAAGAAAAAGTGCCTGTGAAGGTCTAATTTCTGAAATAAACGATTTCATTTCATTTCATTATGTATTATGCGTATTTACACATATAAAGAGACAAAAAAACGGGCACATTAAAAATGACAAAAACAAAAACTCCGTGCACTTTACGTAATCGTTTGCATTTCAAATCCGTTCAAATATCAAACGCGTAATACTCAAATTATATATTTCTGCTGAGTGTGTATTTATAAACACTGTCCCCCGACGTGCCATGTAACGTGATGTACCCCCACCCTTTCTCTTAAAGTATTATAAAATAAACAACCCTGCCGCATTTAAAAAATTTCATTCAAGTTTTCTGTCAAGTTAGTCAAGTTCACGCTCCAGCTCCAAGTAAGGTTATATTGTTGCGTGCTGAAACACGTGACTGTCGCTGTTTGTAAGACCACTGGTTTTACCCACGCGCGTTCAATAGAAAAGATGAAAAAAAAAAAAATTTATTAGTAATCGCGCTATACAGACGACCTCCGTGGCGTAATGGTTTCCATGCTGGTCCGCTACCCATTAGGTCCCAGGTTCTAAACTCGGTTGGGTCATGTTTAAAAACTATCGTTGAGTACTAACTCAATGTCATGTATAACATAACACAAGTCTAGAACTTACTTTGGGGCTAGTTCAATCTGAATGATATGCAGGATAATAAAAAATTTGGGACCAGATGGCCTTGTACTCGTTATTCGCCAGTTTTTTTTTAATGTCAGGTACACATGGATGAATGTTAATGTCTATCTGATACCATCAGTAGGTAGTAAGTACTACATTATCACCGTAACCGTTAACAAATATAATGAATCATACATTATTATTATGTTCTATCTCAGTGCGTTGTTGAGTTAAGCAACGAAGATCCTGATCAACATTTGGAAGGCTTTATTTCACCGTGTGATGCACAAGTTAATCTGTTTGTCGATAACACTGTGGACTGGTGTAGTTAAATTTCATACGTCACTAACATGCGTAGAAGCATAGCAGCAATATAAGTATGCTCTACCTAGTCTGATTAAAGTCCTCTATACATACTTGACGTTCGAAGTTTATTTAAATATCGTTCCATACAAAATTCAATACAAGGTGATTTTTTAGTCACCAGCCATATTGAAGGAGGTCAGAGTGCCTATGATGGCGAAAAAAAATCAGCTGTGTCGCAAAATGTTCATACCTATTCGATCAAAATGCGACGCGATTTGACATGGGTCCCCATCCCCATAGTAAAAGTTGATGATTATCATGGACACTCTGACCTCCTTCAATATGGGCTGGTGACTAAAAAATCATCTATATATATAAAATGCTTTGTCCTGACTGACTGACTGACTGACTGACTGACTGACTGACTGAGAATCAACGCACAGCCTAAACCGCTCATCGTAAAAATCTGAAACTTGGCAAGTGGACCTATTATATGACGTAGGCGTCCGATAAGAAAGGATTTTTCGAAATTCGAACTCTAAGGGGGTGAAAAAAGGGGGTAAAGTTACTATGGGACAACTTGATTCCTTGGTCCAATCTACTTCAAATTTTGCAAAAAAATTGTTTAAGAGAATTGATAGAAGACGTGATTCTTATTTTATTGAAATTCTTGAAAAATATGTATTTTGTGGGTAATTTTCTTCGATTTGATATCAATACTCATACTCCTTAGTGCTTTTGATTTCAATTACATTTCATTTTGACATATTCGTGAAGTGAAGGATGTCATCTGTCATGTAATATTTTTATAACTTGTGATTAATCAAACCAAATGATTTCATAATGTCGTACTATTTATTCTGTTTGTGATCTCGGAAAAACAGCTAAAATTCTAACTATGTATAAAGCGGACTGAATCATATTCATCGATAATAAACAGTAAGTAATTAAATATTAAATTTTATAATATTTGACAGGGGTCAAGTCAATGGTTAAATGGCATATTGATATTGTCTCTTTCTCACTTATAGGAAATATCATTACGTCGACTCGCTCTATTATTTCGTAGTGTTGTTGTAGGGATGGTTGTAGGCTGAGGTTGTAGGTATTGAAATACCCATATACTTATACATTTTTTTTACGGAAGTGGTTGGAAAACAAGCTCAGGAATATGGATCATTTGATATTAGGTGATTACCGTCGACTATGGAGCACATAGATTTTAGGGTCCCTGACCCGTTGCCGACCTATAACAGGAAAAGACAGGATATATAACGAGAAATAGTATAAGGAAGGAGTTAGATTTTTCTTATACCACAAAGGTGGCAAACAAGAATTTCGGATATTTCACTCTCCGAACGAAACGCATTGCTGCTTCACATCAATATTCTGTGAAAGGGTGGTACTTCACCGGTCGGGCTAGTCTATTTCATAAACGCCCACTCCAAAGATTTTAATGAGAAGTATTTAAATATAAAAATAATCATGTATACATATGAAAATGTTTTGTCTTGACCTTAAAGACCTGAAATTTGGGTGTGTGATGTAGGCAACCGATAAGAAAGGATTTTTTGAAATTCCCACGGGAAAGCGGGATAAATGCAAACGAAGTTGCGCGGGTTTCTCTAGTCTATATATATAAAATGCTTTGTCCTGACTGACTGACTGACTGACTGACTGAGAATCAACGCACAGCCTAAACCGCTCATCGTAAAAATCTGAAATTTGGCAGGTGGAACTATTATAAGACGTAGGCGTCCGATAAGAAAGGATTTTTCGAAATTCGAACTCTAAGGGGGTAAAAAAGGGGGGTAAAGTTACTATGGGACAACTTGATTCCTTGGTCCAATCTACTTCAAATTTTGCATAAAAATTGTTTAAGAGAATGATGGAGGATGTGATTCTTATTTTATTGAAATTCTTGAAAAAAATGTATTTTGTGGGTAATTTTCTTCGAGTTGATATCAATACTCATACTCCTTTATGCTTTTGATTTCAATTATATTTCATTTTGACACATCCATGAAGTGAAGTGTCATGTCTGTCATGTAATTATAAATTGTGAATATTCAATCATAATGTCGTCTATTTATTCTGTTTGTGATATCGGAAAAACAGCTAAAATTCTAACTATGTATAAAGCGGACTGAATCATATTCGTCGATAATAAATAGTAAGTAATTAAATATTAAATTTTATAATATTTGACAGGGTTCAAGTTAAATTGGTCAATGGTTAAATGGTTTCTATATGTCTTATTTTTCTCTCTGTTATATGGCATACATTTTGATATTGTCTCTTTCTCACTTATAGGAAATCTCATTACGTCGACTCGCTCTAATATTTCGTAGTGTTGTTGTAGGGATGGTTGTAGATAATAAAATACCAATATATACATTTTTTTACGGAAGTGGTTGGAAAACAAGCTCAGGAATATGGATCATTTGATGTTAGGTAATTACCGTCGAGTCGACGATGTATGGAGCACATAGATTCTAGGGTCCCAGACCCGTTGCCGACCTATAACAGGAAAAAACAGGATATGTATAGCGAGAAATAGTATAAGTAAGGAGTACGAATTTCGGATATTTCACTCAGCGAACGAAATGCATTGCTGCTTCACGTCAATATTCTGTAAAAAGGTGGCACTTCACCGGTCGGCCTAGCCTATTTCATAAACGCTCACTCCAAAGATTGTAATGAGAAGTTTAAAAATAGAAAAATAATCATCTATACATATGAAAATGTTTTGTCTTGACTGTAGAGACCTGAAACATGGTGGGTGGAATAAGAAAGGATTTTTTGGGATTCCCACGGTAAAGCGGGATAAACGCAAACGAAGTTGCGCGGGTTTCTCTAGTCTTGTATAAGAAGGCTAGTCTAGTTAGCTAGTTGCTAAAGTCAGTCAGTAGTCGCTGAGATGAGACACGAACACGGGAACGTGATCATTTAGAACAAGACATTCACGCCCCCGTTTCGTCCGAGATAGCCCGTTACGTCTGCTGAATGTTTTGTTTTGTAAAATAAATAAAACATTAATATTTTTAGCGTTTATTATGTTAAAAAGTAATGAATAAGCCCAAAACGCCGCCAGCAATATTTACCAACTAGGGAAAACAAGTTTATTTATATCCCGACAAAGGAACAACTTCGCAGTAACTTTTATGGGTAGGTATAGTATATTTAAATGTTTACAATGAGTTTAACATTATTTATATATTATTTTGTACCAGCTTTTGCCTACGAATTAACCTATAAGTGTAAGTACTTTTTCGAAATCGTTCAATAATAAATAATGATATATAAATAGTAATTACTTAATTGACTCTACCTTGCTTTATTGATAATAAAATAACCGGAAAAGTGCGTGTTGCGTATTTGCTACGGTTTGCTTGCAAATGAGTGCAATGTTTATATTTTAAGACATTTGTAAGTTTTCATCAAATAAATTTTATTTTATCAGTTCGTCGGATATTTTATAACCCTAAAAAGGCTTAACAAAGAGACTTATTAACGTCACTATCACAAAATAAGTTTTAGTTAACCCTTCGCTTTATATTAAAAAGGAATTAGAGGTCATAGCGCAATTTTATAAGCCCTTAATTTTTCTCAAAAGTTATTAAAAAATACATGCTAAAAAGATCTTCTAGTAGTTCCCAGAAGACAATATCCAACAATAATGATATTCTATCGAATTTGTTTTGTAAGATATAATTATTATTTTATAAAAGTAAGTCTATTTTTAGTTAAGGACCGCCCCGTCTCAGATGTGAGTCGCATTAGAAACGCCCACGGTCATGGGGATTATATTATTTTTAGAATTTTTTATGTTTAATCATTAAGCTCTTTACACGAGTTCACGAGTAATTACATATATAAAACATGTGCTTGTGTTTATTTAAGATTTAATACTTTTTTGGAGTGGTAGAGCAATTATTATGAAATGGACTAGCTCAACCGGGGAAGTACCTCTCATAGAATATCGACGTGAAACAGCCATGCATTTCGTTCGGTGAGTAAGAGATCCGGAAGCCCTCCGGAAGCCGACCTTCCCTATCCTCTCTTTCCATTCCCTTCCTCCTTTTTTCTCCAACCTCCTTGGTGGACAACGCATTAGTAGCGCCCCTGGTGTTACTGATGTCCATGGGCGGCGGTGACCGCTTTCCATCAGGTGGCCCGCGTCTACTGCATGACATAAAACAAAAATTAAAAAAAACTCAGGATCAGGAGTACTACTTCAAGCTCATGATCACGTAGGCATCGCCATACAATACGTTTACAATTAGTGTAAGACACTGTAGTAACTATTAACTAGTAGAAGTAAGCACTCACTGTGGTGAAAATACGCCAACGAAATTCTGTAGTGTGGAGCTCTGGAGACTCACCGTAGGAACACAACACGGCCGAGACCAATGCTATTTGGCTACGAACTTCTGTAAGTGGAGGTCCTTCCCCAGACGGGCTGCTCTGATTTGAGCGGATTATCCGCTGTGCCCTACCTTTTTTAAAAAGGTGTTTTCTATATATATTGTAAGTTTTTTTTCAGCCACTGAAGTCCAGAACTGGACATAGGCCTCCCCCAAAGTACGAGTATGTATTTACAATAATAAATAATCCATTGTCCGGTAACCATAACACACGCAGGTTAAGGCCAGCTCACCTTGGGATCATGTGGTATTGTGTGATAGGGTTGTTTCCAGGGTCAAAATAATTACGTTATATTTAGTCCGTATTTTAGATTATATAAAAATATTGGACATGTATTTTTTCTTTTTTCGATTTAACAAAAAATAACAAAAGAAAAAAGGCATAAAAATTTAGGGAGGCCTTTGACGTCACCCCATGCGAAAAAATGACATGAAAAGATGAAATGAAAAAATGAAAATGGGCTATATCTTCATTTTTGATCTAATTTACAAATGAAAAAATGAGTTGCCCTTATTTTTAAAAGCTTTTATTTAACTTGCACTGTATGTATGTATGAAAGGGTGGAATCTTGGAACGAAAATTTGAACCACTTCCCGAAGACCGATTGAGCTGAAATTTTGCATAAAACTGTAGATCAGATGACAATACAATAATATAATAAAAAAAATATGATACAACCGTTTGTGTTCCGTTTTTCGTACAAAACTGTTCCGACCGAAAACCTATAGGGTACTTCCGGTTGTCCTAGAATCATGACATTTGGCAATAAGCAAGATCATTTAGCACAGTACAGGAATAAATATGAAAACCGTAAATTTGTATTTACTTCTTCTTCTTTAAACAACCAATATAATGTGACCCTACCCTTGGTACATTTTACATTGGTACATGGCTCTTTTTATACCGGTTTTTTAATTAAAGTGTATTTTTCTAATACTAGCTTTTCCTCGCGGCTTCGCTCGCGTTAATTTTATGACATATATCTCGTTTGACAACAAAACAACCCATAGCGCGACTTGTGGCACTATCTGTTGGCCGATAGCATCCCATATAGCGTATCTATAGTAGAAAAAATAGTTTCCCTTTGGAATGACATACTTTCACGGGTAAAAAAGTAGCCTATGTTAGGGCTCTGTACCCCTGATAATTTATTTACAAATTTACATATTGATGAACTGATTAGTCAAGCCGTGAAGGAATGACAAACAAACTCACTTTCTCATTTATAATATTAGTATGAAGTATGATTAATATGATTAGTATGATAGTAGGACTAGTATGATTATGGTACGGAACCCTCATGCGCGAGTTCTATTTGCCCTTGGTCGGTATTTTATTTTTGAAGGGTACATAAACCCGTTTAGTTTGTCGCAGGATGACTGTAGTAAAATCAGAAAATTATATAGGTATTCAAATTGCTGGTGCTAGTTAGATTACAAAAAAAAACAAATAAATTCATTAGACTAGTACCGCCTCTCGACAATAGGTGGCACTGCGAAACCTGTCCAGTGATAACTAAAAATTAAAAAATAAATTAAAAGTAAAAAAAATATATTTAAAAACAAGCTTTTATTTAATGGCGCTAAAAAGAATAAAATAAACTTTTCTTTTAAAACTTTTACTATCAACTTAAAACGTCACTACACGATTTATATGACATATAAGCTTGTCGCGAGATTTAATTACTAATTTTGATAATTATGTTTTCTAATACAGGTAAATCTCGCGCCAAGCTTTTATGTCATAAAAATGTTAGTAAAAGTTTTAAAAGAAAAGTTTATTTTATTCTTTTTAGCCCAATTAAATAAAAGCTTGTTTTTAAATATATTTTTTTTTACTTTTAATTTATTTAATAATCTAAAAGACGGACTAATTACATTTTTTACGGCAACAAACCCGGCCAATAAAATAAAAAAATAAAAATATTATTAAAGAAATGTTGTTACCTATTCGTTAAAAGATTTTTAGGTTCTTAGATTAAAGCATGATTGATTAGCAATGTAGATATAAGTTTTAATTTAGGTTAGATTAGGTTAGATTGTTTGTTAATGAATAAATAAATACAAATTCAAATAAAACACGTGCTCTGGGGGCACTGTTGTTGGCAAAAAGACTCTTTTTAGGCTTACATTTATTTTATTTGCTTATTTTCGTTTATTTTTAAATTAATTAAAAAAAGAAGCTACTTGACTAGGGAATCATTAATATCAATTCTACGCGATAATGACCTTTTAAGAAATAATTAAGGGGTATTTCGGTCAAAGTCGAGTCAACGTATGGGATAAGAAGCATTGACATGTCAGTGGCCGTCCGAATTATAGAGATTGGGGGTTAACCACCGATACTACGAATTGATCAGATCAAAATAATGGGTCTAGACATAAATTAAAGACAAAGGGATAATAATTGTATGTTATTTTGACTGAAGTCAACTTAGAGATTTGCATTCTAATTCAGTTTTAAGTTACAATCTATTATGCCCAAGTGTTTGAGAGTGACAGCTATAATGAAATGTGTAATTAACTTTAAAATGTTTTTTCGTAACTCACCATGCGTTAGCATTGTTCTGTAGATTTATTTATTTAAATACTTTACACAAATATTCACTCAATTGGCATCATTACGCAAAGCTTATGTACATTTAATCTGATAGCAAAATATATCTATTTGTGGAGGGCCGAATGTGCATAATAATTCCTCTAAAGGCAGCGACTGACAAAATATATTATTCGTTCGATATAAATTAATTACACAAATCATTTATTATTGTACGTACTCTCTGACATGAGAACGTGTTGTGTTGTATATACTTGTTTAGTTAAGTCAGTTAGTAAGAGCTGTTCGATACACTAAATGTAAAAAAAACGAATAAAAGATAAAAAAGTCTTCAAAATAATAAATAGGTTCGGTTACGGTAAAATGCTCGACTGTGGACCCATCTATCTCTACAAATCGAATATTCGGCATTTAATTAGGAACTCGCTCGTAATTAATGTAATCTCAACCAAAATTTTTGCATGCTAAAAATGTAGCCGAATTTTAGATCCAATATTTGATTGATCTTCAATCAAATATTAGATCTAACACCTTTGTTCCTTATTTATGAGCAAATAAAATATATTCGTTCATTTGCAAAGATTTCTCAAAGAGCGTTTTCGATTCGTGATCTATCAGTCCTGGAGGGCTACTACGAAACGTTAATCCGATATTTCGGCCGAAGTATCGGAAGAATTTTAACCGTGAAATACAAGGTATTTCATGGTTATTTTAGTAATTCCTTGAATTCTATCCATGAAATACCTTGTACTTTATGGTTATTTTAGTAGTTCATTGAATTATAATCATGAAATAACTTGTATTTCACGGTTAAAATTCGATTTACGTTTCGTAGTAGCCCTCCTGTGTCCGTCCGTAGCTCAATTACGCGTTACAAAAATATTAAATATCAGTGTAAATATTTCCCGAACCGAATAGCATCCAAGTGACATTCGCATGACAAATATCCGGTCCACACTAGCGAAAAGACGCGCGTGTTTGTCACGGATATCTATTTCGGTGTATTGACTATGTGGGCCCACTTTAAAATTACCATATTCATAACAGTCGCAGCTTAATGCAGACTTAAATACTATAATCTGTCCTAAACCATCAGTACCTGCTAATTATTTATTAGCGCATAATTTTCTTCAAATTTTATTTTAGTTCGCTGCATCGAGTTGCACTACTGCTATTTCTCACGTGTCTCAGTCGCGTGACGAGTGAGAATATTACCTAATCGACATCTCGAGCTCAATAGTATGTACCTATTTATTTACTTATATAATAAGCAAGTGGGAAACATTGATCATTAACATTTATTTAAGAGAGGTAGGGCACAGCGGATAATCCGCTCAAATCGGAGCAGCCTGTCAGGTAAGGACCTCCACCTTACAGAAGATAGTAGCCAAATAGCATTGATCGCGGCCATGTTATGTTCCTATGGTGAGTAAGGTCTCCAGACCAGAGCTCCAAACATAATTTCTGTTTTCATTTTTTATTTACTTAATGATGATGACACGAAGCTTTATTTACTTAATGTTGGAGCTCGATGGCGTCGCACTCCAGTATGTTAAGCAACGTCGACCCAATCCAGTGTTTGGATGGGTTTCGTTTGGAGCTTCTCCGTGCTTCGGAGGGCACGTTAAGCCGTCGGTCCCGGCTGTTGTCGATGGATGACAGTCGTTAAGCCAAGTCGGTGGCCTTCGGGCGGCTGTAAATACCGGCCTCTGCCAATCCGCATTGGAGCAGCGTGGCAGAGTACGCTCTGATCACCTCACCTTCGATTGAAGGGAGACCCGTATCCCGTATCCCTTCAGTGGGATGTATATTGGTTGATATGAAATGAAAGTGAGAAATGATGACACGAAAAGGCTTTCACCAACCTATGACGTAGAAATATTCACTAACTCTTCATAAATAGTATCAGTAAAGAGATATCTACGTCGGAGCTATTTGTTAGAAACGACCATTGGGTAAGCAAACATAACATATCAGTATTTATCTGATAGCCTTGGGTTGCGTTATAACTTAAATAACATTAATAATAAGAGTCCATAACGAACACAGCTTGGAATGTCACGCAGGAAAAACGATGGGCAGTTAAACTTTTATGATGCAATGTTACTCAGGAACTAGGACTAGGTCGTGTCGCAGCCTTAAGTTTTTTTTTTAAATCTGGGATTAAGCTTCACACATGACCCATATACGGCTATAGGGAAATGAATAATTTCTCACAGATCTCTTTGTCATCTATATCTGATAGGTACAAGGGAATATCGATGACCCCAATGAATAAAAGAGCTCTAACAAAAAAAACAAAATGAATGTGTACCTGGTATCGAGTATAGAATACCGAGTATATAGTACGCGCCAAAATTTGGGCTCACTGTTTCTAAAACAATCGAATATCGATTGTCGCTAAGCACTGGGTAATAAGTATGAGTTTCGAACTTCGTTTTACGTCTGCGTGAGCCAGCCGTGTTGGCGACTAGTATTTTACTTACATCCTCTTGATTTTCATGATAAGAACTATCACGTTCGCTGTGTCATCAATATGATATTAATTGTTTCATATTTTAATTTTCACTGACACCTAATATTTATCACATGAACTGTTTTTCTTAAGGTATCAGTCAATATCTATGAATACTGTAATAATAAAAAACTATTTTTTAAGATTATGGTTTTTATTTATAATGATTTAAAGATCTATTATAGGTTTAAATTATTAAATTATTATGACGTGTTTGTTTGCCGTTGAATACTATAAATACCTAGTAACAGTAACTTTTATTATAAGACTAGCTTCTGCCCGCGGCTTCGCCCGCGTGGCCTAGTAACAATTAGCATATTTTTCTTCAGAAACAAATTCCGGTCCTGCACGGCCGGTACAGTACGGTTCCATCCGGTCCGGTCGGTCCGGTCAGTCCGGGCCGGTCTGGTCGGTCCGGTCCTGATATGGAACCTACATGCCAATTAGCATATTTTTCTACAGAAAAAAAAACCGGTCCGGTCCGGCACGCCCCGGTACGGTGCGGTTCCTTCCGGACCGATCAGGTCTGATCCGTTCCGGTCCGGTCCGGTCCTTATATGGACCCTACATGACAAATTTGGCATCTCTAGACCCAGCGGTTTCGGCTGTGCGTCCTCTCGCAACTACGTTTGCGCATATCTCGGTTTCCCGTGGGATTTTGAAAAATCCTTTCTTTGTACACCCCTAGACGTCGCCGTCGTAAGGAACCTACAGTCCAAATTTGGAATCTCTAGACCCACCGGTTTGGGCTGTGCGTTGATATATGTATAGTTATGTCAGTCAGGACTTTGAATTTTATATATATATATATATATATATATATATATATATATATATAGTCCGGTCCGATCAGGTCCAGTCGGTCCGCTCCAGTCCGGTCGGTTCGGTCCTGATAAGGTACCTACATACCAATTAACATATTTCTTCAGAAAAAAAAATCGGTGCGATCCGGTTCGGTCCGGTCCGGCACGGACTCGGTACGGTGCGGTTCCTTCCGGACCGATCAGGTCTGATCCGTTCCGGTCCGGTCCGGTCCGATCCGGTCCGGTCCGGTCGGTCCGGACCTTGTAATGACCCTACATGCCAAATTTGGCATCTCTAGACCCAACAGTTTGGGCTGTGCGTCCTCTCGCAATTTCGTTTGCGTATATCTCGCTTTCCCGTGGGAATTTTGAAAAATCCTTTCTTAGTACATCCCTAGACATCGTAAGGAACCTACATGCCAAATTTGGAATCTCTAGACCCAGCGGTTTGGGCTGTGCGTTGATATACCCTCGCAACTTCGTTTGCGTATATCTCAGATTCACGTGAGAATTTTGAAAAGAAAGATACACTAAATGTTAAGTTGAGCAAATCGCCACATATTAGTGAAAACCGCATCCAAATCGGTTCAGCCGTTTCTGAGATTAGCGTGTGCAAACATACATACAAACATACAAACAGACGGACAAAAAAAACGGTCCGGTCCGGTTCGGTCCGGTCCAGCACGGACTCGGTATGGTGCGGTTCCTTCCGGACCGATCAGGTCTGATCCGTTCCGGTCCGGTCCGGTCCGGTCCGGTCCGGTCCGGTCCGGTCCGGTCCGGTCCGGTCCGGTCCGGTCCGGTCTGGTCGGTCCGGACCATATAAGGACCCTACATGCCAAATTTGGCATCTCTAGACCCAACGGTTTGGTTTGTGCGTCCTCTTGCAACTTCGTTTGCGTATATCTCGCTTTTCCGTGGGAATTTTGAAAAATCCTTTCTTTGTATATCCCTAGACGTCGTAAGTAACCTACATGCCAAATTTGGAATCTCTAGACCCAGCGGTTTGGGCTGTGCGTTGATATACCCTCGCAACTTCGTTTGCGTATATCTCGGATTCCCGTGGGAATTTTAAAAAGAAACATACACTAAATGTTAAGTTAAGCAAATCGCCACATATTAGTGAAAACCGCATCCAAATCGGTTCAGCCGTTTCTGAGATTAGCGTGTGCAAACATACATACAAACATACAAACAGACGGACAAAAAAACCGGTCTGGTCCGGTTCGGTCCGGTCCGGCACGGACTCGGAACGGTGCGGTTCCTTCCGGATCGATCAGGTCTGATCCATTCCGGTGCGGTCCGGTCCGGTCCGTTCCGGTCCGGTCCGGTCCGGTCCGTCGGTCCGGACCTTATAAGCACCCTACATGTCAAATTTCGCATCTCTAGACCCAGCGGTTTGGGCTGTGCGTCCCCTCGCAACTTTGTATGCGTATATCTCGCTTTCCCGTGGGAATTTTGAAAAATCCTTTCTTAGTACATCCCTAGATGTCGTAAGGAACCTACATGCCAAATTTGGAATCTCTAGACCCAGCGGTTTGGGCTGTGCGTTGATATACCATCGCAACTTCGTTTGCGTATATCTCGGATTCCCGTGGGAATTTTGAAAAGAAACATACACTAAATGTTAAGTTGAGCAAATCGCCACATATTAGTGAAAACCGCATCCAAATCGGTTCAGCCGTTTCCGAGATTAGCGTGTACAAACATACATACAAACATCCAAACATACAAACATACAAACAGACGGACAAAATTTTACGAAATTCTTGTTCTATTGCTTATTCTTCATCGCCCTAAACAATTTTTTTGGAAATATATTCAATGTACAGACAAACTTTTTTTACACTTTTATTATATTATAGAAGATGTCGAACAAAGTTCTTTCGGAATGCATATGCATTAAACAGACATTTAAATCAGTTTTTTTGTTTTTATTTTTTTTATTTTTTTATTTATTATAAAAATATTACAAGATACAATTTACATTTTTAACAAACCAAAAACCACAAGGGTTTCTCCAGTTTGCACACATTTGTTTTTGCATAATATAAGTACTAAATAAGTAAGTATTTAAATATATATTTTTAAATACGACAGATTACCCCTTTTCATGCAAGGCATATTGGTAGGATGCACTTGGTTATTTTAAAATTGATAGATACTAACGTAAAAGGATATTATATATAAGTATCTACCTACATAGAATTTATTATTTTCGAAAATTAGAAAATTTTGAAATCTATTTTTTTATAAATGTTTATCAAATAAAGTTCATAATAAATAAGAAATAGTTGTTAATTTTTTTTTTATTGCGAATTGTTTCATATTGCTGGCCTATGTGTGTATAACAACGGAATGAATTTTTTCATTGAATAAACCTTCGAAGTTACGCTTGCAAGCCGCGCTCTCTAAAGGGCATGACCCCGATGGAACCATGTCAAGGATGCTTCTATAAATGGATATTTTGAATTTGATGCTTGTAAACCCGCCAAATGTCATCTGCCATGCCTGTATCAGTATTTCTCTCATTCTGTAATAAGACATCATCTATACAAATAAATTACCTTTTCATGAATGACTAACAGATAAGCCCATGGGTTAAACTGACCGTAGAGGTCTGAAACTTGGATGGTGTGTTAATTATAAGACGTAGGCATTCGTTAGGAAAGCATTTTTCGAATTCTCAATGTAAAGTGGGACACTCAAACTAAGTTACGCGGGTTTTGCTGGTAACAAATAAGTAATATTCTCATTAAAATATGGGTTTGATGTGCTATATTTTTATAAAACTTATAAAATTAACGATGTAACAAATAAGCTGATAATTTATTTTAATATTAGTTTATGTTTAATTTACTTTAAAAAAATTAAGTTTGTCATAATTCTTGTAATGCCTATCTGTTAAATACTATAAATAAAATATATATTCATTTATTTTAAAATTAAATTGGGAAATGTTTATATTTTGTTTTTTTATTCTCCTTCCTCCTTTCCTTTATTCGAGTTGTTTTTCATGAAGTGGAAAGACTTTTTTCTGTCATCTTTTCTTAAAGTAATTCCAGGAGTCAGTCTGCTCAAGAAGAGATTTAGTGATCTTGAACTATACTGCAGCCTATTCAAACATTCCATTATAATGAGCTTCAGGTACTTATACTGATCATCACTTATCTTTTATATAGAAGAAAATTAAAAGTTACCTAAATTAAAAATACTCACACAGCTAATTTTTTCAGTACAATTTCATTTTATTGTATGACGTCTTTATCGACCTTATCCCACGTATAAATAGAAAAAAGACAAATGACCTCCGTCCGGCGCGGTTTGTTTGAGTACATACATAATGTTATGTATGTAGGTACCTGCTTCGATAAATGTATATGGCGGTATGAAGGTGAGGGGTTGGTGCAGGGTGCGAGGCTGTGATCCACTTTTGAATGGGCTCGCGGAGGCTTGCGTGTGACGTCATGGAGGCGTACCCTGTGACGTCAACCCTTGAAACTAGGTCGCCCGGTCGTAGACCTCGCTGCAGTCGTAGCAAGCAGCGTCCTTGTACGCTCAGTAAACGGGTGTAACTCCGAAATTGGCGATTTATATTGTCTTTTATTTTTAACATTTATAAAATTAGGCCTGTCACAAAAAGTTATGTTAAAAAAATGTTATGTTTTCATATGTCGTTACATTTTGAGACTACAAGATCAAAACACAAACATGAGTGACGTTTTATGAATTTCGATTATTTTTTTAATTTCTGTTTATTTAATACTCGTTAACTTGTAACTTTACAAAACAATATACATTATTATAAGTTATTATTATGAGTTATAAAATATACAACATTTTCAGTTATTATCAGTGCACGCCGAGCCCGCTCACCCCCCACTTCCATTGAGCGTGCGAACTAGGTCACAGCTTGGTGCAGCCCGGGCCTGCTGGATCGATGGGCCCGCGTCAATGAGACAGCCCTGGTGTCTAAACAAGTGCCCGCCCCTAAAAATAGAACGGAGGCTCGGCTCTCAGGTAGAGTGCCCATTGAATATTTCATCAACCTACATGCTAAAATTAGAATTATCTTGATCTTGCTAGTTTCACTAATGGCATAGCTTTCAGAACATGTTTTATAAAAATAAAGTTATAATTTGCAATTATTTTGATAGATTTAGTAGGTAATTCATGCCCGTTTTCACCAACAATTCATAAGATTTAAAAGTCTCCTAGCTTTCTCTATGTTCAAATCCTTGTTTTTGTATGACATAATTGTATAAAATTATCGATTATATAAAACCGTATTTTTATCTAATATTTTATATGTCCATGTGTATGATTGATATTATATATATGATTTAAACATAGAGAACCCTTGCCTAAAGAGACTCCTTTTAATAATATATTTTAGTTATTTTATTAAATTTTTTAAGGTTTGTAGTTTTAGGTTCATTATGATTTGTTTATAATAATATGTTTAGTTTAGTTTTAATAATGCTTAAATTAAGTTAAATCATGAAAGCTGTTAGGTGACCTTATATTTTCGAAATTGTTGGTGAAATTGGGCATCAGTTTATTTCTATCTTTTAAGAGAAAGTATTTATTTATTTATTTATTTTGACACATTAAATTCAAAGTCAAAGTAAATAATAAGAAAGAGATCTATGACAATAACAGTACAGCAGCGTCAAATTTAATTTTAGCAACTCACCGAAAGTCCGACAATTAAATCAGTACAGTGCTACAATGATATTTGTGAACGTGACGTTGGTAGGAGGGCGTTACTGTGGCATATTTTCATACATTTTGTCAAAGGCAAACAGTCGAAAAGTGACATACAATATGAACGAGTTGTAGTTCCAATTTCGGCCACGTTCATAAATAGCATTGTAGCACTGTACAGTAGTTCTGAATTAGCAAAATTTGTTTTCTGAATAAACAAAATACAATTTGTTATTTTTTTTTCAAAATTAAAATAATTATTAAATATTTATTCTTATTAGTTGGCTCCTGTTTCCCTAAAATGCTATTTGTCAAATCTGTAAGTAATCAATGTGATTCAACATAAAATAATAAAACAAAAACCCATCAACTGCCGAAGGTAAAATATTACATAATATAGCAATAAATATGGAATAGTATGAAAAAATATGAACATCGTCGATCCGATATCCAGAACCTTCGATTTGTCAAGTACATACGTAGCAGCGTCCTCTACAACTTCCAAGGTTTGCATTGGAGGGTGAGGTTTCACCGAACTGAAATCAATCGTTTATTATTGATACGCGACTGAACATTTCCAAAGGTGATTGGATGTATTATCACAGATGGCTTAATAGTTTCTTGGTAAATGTTACTTATTCTATTTCAAATATACATTTATACTATAAAGACATACATGTAAAGTGGTATGTCGTTAGATAAGTCTGTTAAAAAGTTTGAGGGTAAAAAAGTTCAATTTTCGAAACAATGCTCCGTCAGCGAACACACGTCAGAATTTACTTAAAAAAATAACACGTAACTAGCTAAAAAGTTAAAATTAATCTAGCTCGTATTTACGCAGGATAACGTACGATTTTAAAGGACACCAACCTCATAATAGGTACAATGCAATATCACATTTCATCAAATTGCGTCATTCATTATTGTCTCGATTTTGATACAAAACCAGTGACATTTTATAATATCCATATAATGTACCTACTTATGACGTATTATGGACACCTTTTTATTCGTACGCTAAAGCCCTTTATCACAGAATTCACAGCCAATGCACTCTTCAGGGTGAGTGACTTTGCGTCAGCATGGATACATTAATAGAATCCTGTGATCATGAACCTAATGTAGGTCTATGTAGGACCTAAACCTAAGATCTTATACATGGGCTTGTAAATAATGTAGGTACTTATCATATCGCTTTATGTAATTAGGTAATAGTTTTGGCACCATTTTACAATTTGAAACATATTGTATTTAATCAGTGTTCCATTTTGTGTTGTCACCTGGTAAGCAGGTGCAGATAGGTTTAGGTAATAAAAGAAAATCTAAGATGTTCAAGTAGGTTCTTTATTATCCAGGTTCCTACCGCTTGGCTCACAACGAGATAGTAATCGGTATGTACTACAAGAGACACTGGCCTGACGAGTTGGCGGGTGAAGCTGCCGTAGTCTATGGCTGGATCTGGATGGATGATGGATCGATCCTGTGTCGGTCGGATTCTCTTGTAGTCAGTGTGGCCACAGCTGCCACGTAGTAGGGTAGTGGTAGTAGTGTAGACCGGCTAGTCCGTAGGAGGTAGGAGATCCTGGAACCGCAGACCGAGCATAGGCATCAGGATAGCGCACACAACTAATAGCCCTAGACCAGCGCAAACCCTTATAGCACTTAACCCACGCTAAGCAATTTCCCACAGAACATAAACTAATGAGAAATACATAATTAGAACAGCTGTATAAAATATATGAATAAATAGTAACTCACCCCAGCGGGACAAAAACACTATGTATTTTTAGTTAAGTAATTGTTTAACAATAACTCTTAGGACTTCCAATTCCTTTTAAATGTAGAAGTATTAATAATGAGGTTAGCCTGGTGGATTCTAATACGATTTCTCTACTCCAAAGTCTCCAACGGCCAAGTGATCAAAATTTGCATTTCATCGCTCAGAACGAATGTCCAGTAGTCACGAACGACTCAGCCGTGAACGAATGGACCCTAGATCAGATTCGTTCATGTAATATTTTTATTTGCTTTATTTATAAAAATTAAAGATATGTAATGTGTAATTTAAATTATTAATAACTTAGAATTCCTTTTCTTTTTAATTAGATGTAGAATATTTTTATTTTTATTTAATACTAATTACTTATTTAATTTTTACTTCCCATTATTGGTAACATTACAGGCACAACATTAGATGTGCTCTATTTATTTTGTCAGGCGCAACTAAGTGCGACGTGACAGTACCCCGCGGCAAGGAAGAGGGTTTTACGTACGCTGGAAAGTAAAATCCGTCTCGCTACCTATCGAACAACTATTGACTAGTCCTTATAGTTAATAAGCTTTAAATCCTTAATGTGCCAGCAACCTAGTGAGTTACCTGTCATATCGGATAGTTCATAAACTAGCGGAGACTTTTTAGTAATAACCTTACATTTTACGAATTTTGGAGCTAACTTTTTATTAAAATATTTGTCTTTATCACTTTGATAAAACGTTCTCTTCCACACTGTATCACCGACATTGAATTCAGATACTCGACGACGTAAGTTATAAGTTTGACAATTCTTAGCATGTGCTTGTAATAGGTTAAATTGCACTTTGTCAAATATTTTAGCCAAATATCCCAAATTCTCGGCATAAGAGTCCCGAGGTTGATAGATAATGTCCTCGGACTCAGCATCAGTGTAATGCGAACCACACGCTACCAACTCACGCCCGTACACTAGAAAGGATGGAGTATAACCCGTTACTTCGTTGACTGCACTATTAATTGCAAACTGTATTTGCGGCAATAATTTATCCCATACCCGATGATCATTTTCAATAAAAGTTGATACAGCCGTCATTATCGTTTTGTTGTAACGTTCAACTGTATTAACGTGCGGTGAATATTTTGGCGTGTAATGTAAGTTAGGAACTTTATATTTCGAAAGCATATTCTTTAAAGTTGTACTAATAAATTGCTTGCCGTTATCTAGAATAACAGTGGATGGTATTCCATGTATCAGAAACACTTTTTCCTCGAGTATACTGGTAATCACTTCAGCGGTAGCCCGCCTAATAGGAAACAAAAGACAATATTTGCTAAAACAACATGTAATCACGAATATGTAGCAGTTCTGTGATCTCGAAGGCGGTAGCGGTCCAACAAGGTCTATACTAATAGCCTGGAATGGCCTAGAACATATCTTAGGGCGACCCATATGACCTAACGGCGCGTGATTTTGGTGTTTATGCGCTACACAGTTGTCACATGCTGAGATGAATTTAACAACATCCCCGTGCATCCCAGGCCAATAGTAGTGAAGCGCTAATCGCTTATAAGTTTTAAAAACTCCTAAGTGCCCTGCAATAGGTTCTGAGTGGTTAGTTTTAATAATTTCTTCCCGGAATTCAGCGGGAATAACTTCTTTCCACTCAAATTCTTTTCGCAATGAACATTTAGCCTTCATAAGTCTATATAGTTTCTCATTTTTTATAAAATAATTAGGAAAAGATGAAGCAGAAGTTTGACAACCACTGTAAATATTTAAGTACCACTGGTCAGTAGTTTTAATAGTTGTATTTATGGCCGAAATAGGACACGCTCGGGAGAGTGCGTCAGGAATGACATTGTCAGCGCCGCGGCGATGCTTTACCTCAAAGTTAAATGCCGATAAACGTACCCCCCATCGAGCCAAACGACCGGTAGGGTTACTAAGAGGAACCACTTTAAAGCTGAATGGTCTGTATATACTGTGAATTTTAAACCATTATCAAGGTAACAACGCCAGTGTTCGACTGCCACCAGAACAGCTAAAGCTTCCCGTTCAGTAATGCTATAATTACGTTCCTGTGCAGATAGAGATTTACTCATATAAGCTATAGGCCGTTCGACACCATCAATAGTTTGAGTGAGAAGGCCACCTATCCCGTAATCACTCGCATCTGTGTGTATCTCAAAGGCCTTATTATAATTTGGGCAAGATAGAATTGGAGCAGATATAAGACAATCTTTTAATTTATTAAAAGCAACATTGGCCTCTGTAGACCAAGTGAATGTAGCTTTTTTGCTAGATGATGTTAGTTTATTAAGCGGACCGGCGATAGAACTAAAATTAGGTACAAACCTTCGGTACCATGAAGCTGTACCGAGAAATCGTTTAACTTCCTTTTTGTTAGTTGGCGTAGGGAAATTTAGAATTGCATCTACTTTACTGGAATCTACCTGTAGACCTTTAGAGTTGACAACGTAGCCTAAATATTTTAGTTCGTTACGAAAAAAGCTGGACTTTTCCAAATTTATTGTTAAATTAGCAAATTTTAATTTGTCATATACTTTGTTAAGCAAAGACATATGACTCTCAAAGTTAGGAGATATTAAAATTATGTCGTCCAGAAAGACAAAAACAGAATTCTCAAATTCAGGACCATTGAACATGTGGTCTACCAATCTTTGCTGCGTAGCAGGTGCGTTAGTCAAGCCCATTGACATGGTAACAAACCTATAAGTGCCGCGAGTTGGCACATAGAAGGCGGTCTTGTCACGGTCTTTTTCCGTGATGGGTATCTGCCAGAAGGCTTTAGATAAATCGATGCTACTCAGATATTTCGCGTTCTTAAGGTTGTCTAATATTTCAGATACATAGGGTAGCTTGTAGGCATCTTTGCGAGTCACTGAATTTAATTTACGACTATCTAGACAAAATCTTAGACTACCATCTTTTTTAGGGGTAAGTAGTATGGGTGAAGACCATGGACTCTCGCAAGGTTCAACTACCCCGAGCTTAAGCATGCTATCGAGCTCTTCAACAATTATACGTATTTTCTCAGGAGGTAACCTGTAATACCGTTGTCGAATAGGCGGTGAGTCCTCAGTATCAATCCGATGTTCTACTAGATGAGTGCGACCTAGTCCCACTTTTTCGCAGGATATAAGTTCAAATTTGTTAATTATATCGTTCGCGGCCTTCCTTTGTACCACATCTAATTCACTATAAGAGTGTAAAGCAGTGGGAGCTTCGCGAACAGAGAATATTTTCTGGTCTTCAAGCGAACTCCATGAAATAGACCCGCAAAATTTCGGCATTAGCTGGAACTTTTTCCAGAAATCTATACCCAAGATTAACGAAGATGTAACTGCAGGTACAACATAAGCTTTTAAAATATGGCATTGATTCTCAAAAGTTATAGGTAAATTTATATAGCCTATGGGCGATAACCTGTTACCACCAGCTGAAATAAATGATGGTAAAGAATCATACTGATTTAATTCTAAATGGGACGAAGAAATTAGGCTTAAGTGTGAATTATTTCCCAGTATGGTAACAGCAGAACCTGAGTCCAACAATCCGCATAATGAGAGGTCTCCTATATTTATAGAAACATAAGGTCTAACATCATCATCGGGTTTCTTATCGAAGATTGTTGCAATAGAATAAGAAGAAAAATATGTTTTTATAGTACTAAGCCAATTCTGCCAATCCTTTTCATCAAAGTTATTAGAATTTTTAGAATCTTTTGTAAGTACGGCTTGTTTGCAACAATCTTCGCCTACTAGTTTTTTTGACCCGGAACGGATTGACACTTTGGACATTCAGGGTAAATTACGTTTTTAAGCCCGCATTTAAAACATACCGGATAGCGATCTTGTTTACATTGCTTAAGCGAGTGTTCATTAGTGCGACAGCGCGGACAAAAAACATTCTTATTTGTAGTACAATTAGGTTGAGAATCGATAGCTGCTATGGGGTCGCCAGAACCATATTTATAATTCCTGTCATAGGTATAATTCGTATGCGTATTAGCTACTGAGTTATTATTTTTTCTAGAATTAAAATAATTGTTTTTATAAAACGTAGGCTTCGACTCCTGTAAATAGGCTAAATCGGGGGCTAAAGTACTAGTAGAAGGTTTGGGAGGTTCATGAAATTGTGAAGAAAGGCATTGAATTTTCTCATAACTAATACACAAATTACGCAGTGTCTCAATTGTATTCACGCCAGAAACACAAGATGCCAATACAGTCATATAGCACGGACGTATATTATGCATAAGAATGCTCAACCTTTCTTCTTCGGAGATGCTAGTGGATAAACGCGAAAATAATTCTGACATTATAGACAAATAAATTATAATGTTTTCCGATTCCCCCTGCGTCCTATTACGTATCTCCGACATTAATTTATAGTCGTAATCGAAAGGACTAAAATCTTCTTTCAGTTTTTTAATAAGTGCGTCCCAAGAAGTGACCATTCCCCTAACGCTGCGGTACCAATGAAGTGCATTACCAGTAAATATTTCCGATGCGCTCATTAATAATCTCTCGGAAGGTATGTTGCGAGCCATGCGATACTCATCAATGCGCTGAATGAACGCGCGCACACAGCCCGTACCATCATATCTAACCGTACACAATTCCTTGGTATGCGTGTGTTCGCACTGCACCGATAAGACGGGTGCGCCCTCGAGTAACGAAGATGACCGTGCACTTTCCGAACGCTCGAATGCGGTATTTTGAATAGATTCAGGTTTTTTAATAGCCGATAATCTCGCCGATAGTTGCTCGAATTCCTTAATTAACTTATCAATCTTAACAAGAAGGGTATTATCAGATTTGTCGATTCGTCTTAAACGGTGATAAATATGATTATGTAATGCCGTAGCTCTTCGCAATTGATCATAATCATGTTTCTCACATAGTAAGGCAATGCGTGTAGCTAGTTCAGTCATAGAATTTAAAATCCCATTACAATCAACAGAAGGCTCGAGGCCCGATTCGAAAAGATCGTCATCAGACACTAACGATATAATTTTAGGTATTTGTTTACGTAGTTCTATCGTAGTAGTAGCCGGCTCATAACCTCTAATTAGTACCTCGTATGTCAATTCATTTTTATTAAGTAGATAATATTTAATGGGGTGAGTTCCCATCTTTAGAAATGAAAATGAACAATAGAATGAGTTAATCAAATAATAACAACAATATACCGCATCCACAAAGTAAACATACAAGCAAGCAAGTACTAACACAGTCTGTTCTTACAAACGCTTCAACTTAACTACGATTCGGTGATAATATTATGTAATATGAACTAATTAATGAGTACCTAATTAATAAATAATTAATGAAGTAAATTATAGACACAATGAAACAGTAACTACGCGTTTACCATGGTTTACTATTACCAGCAAAATCAACTGCGATATTTTGATCAATAAATGTAACTACTAGTTTATGATATTATGCGAACTGTTACGTACTTCATACACATAATTTTATTATTGGAAAGGTAGACTAATTTATATAATACAAACTATGAACAAGTGATTAGTTATTCTCTAAAATACGTAACAATCAACACTTGATTTATTACTTTGCATTTAAGTAGGTAGGTATAACAAAAGTAGGTAAGCGTAAAAAACAAAAAAAACGTACCAGTTCGCTGATGTTCAAAGGCACCTCCTCGTTTACAAAACTTGTGTCTGTGAGCTGCAAAGCGAGAAGTATGAGCTACGAAGCGGATGGAACCAAGACCAAAAACGTTGAGCGCCACTGTCACCTGGTAAGCAGGTGCAGATAGGTTTAGGTAATAAAAGAAAATCTAAGATGTTCAAGTAGGTTCTTTATTATCCAGGTTCCTACCGCTTGGCTCACAACGAGATAGTAATCGGTATGTACTACAAGAGACACTGGCCTGACGAGTTGGCGGGTGAAGCTGCCGTAGTCTATGGCTGGATCTGGATGGATGATGGATCGATCCTGTGTCGGTCGGATTCTCTTGTAGTCAGTGTGGCCACAGCTGCCACGTAGTAGGGTAGTGGTAGTAGTGTAGACCGGCTAGTCCGTAGGAGGTAGGAGATCCTGGAACCGCAGACCGAGCATAGGCATCAGGATAGCGCACACAACTAATAGCCCTAGACCAGCGCAAACCCTTATAGCACTTAACCCACGCTAAGCAATTTCCCACAGAACATAAACTAATGAGAAATACATAATTAGAACAGCTGTATAAAATATATGAATAAATAGTAACTCACCCCAGCGGGACAAAAACACTATGTATTTTTAGTTAAGTAATTGTTTAACAATAACTCTTAGGACTTCCAATTCCTTTTAAATGTAGAAGTATTAATAATGAGGTTAGCCTGGTGGATTCTAATACGATTTCTCTACTCCAAAGTCTCCAACGGCCAAGTGATCAAAATTTGCATTTCATCGCTCAGAACGAATGTCCAGTAGTCACGAACGACTCAGCCGTGAACGAATGGACCCTAGATCAGATTCGTTCATGTAATATTTTTATTTGCTTTATTTATAAAAATTAAAGATATGTAATGTGTAATTTAAATTATTAATAACTTAGAATTCCTTTTCTTTTTAATTAGATGTAGAATATTTTTATTTTTATTTAATACTAATTACTTATTTAATTTTTACTTCCCATTATTGGTAACATTACAGGCACAACATTAGATGTGCTCTATTTATTTTGTCAGGCGCAACTAAGTGCGACGTGACAGTGTATCTTTCACGTTTTACTGGTACATTTTTTGGACAGACTATAATTTGTAGAACATAAGAACTCGAAGGTTGTTTTGAAAAATATATTGTCTGTAATAAGACTACTTTATTCCAAGTCCACAATATGAATATTATCTATACATATATATATATAAAATTCAAAGTCCTGACTGACTGACTTAACTATATATCAACGCACAGCCCAAACCGGTGGGTCTAGAGATTCCAAATTTGAACTTACGACGTCTAGGGGTGTACTAAGAAAGCATTTTTTAAAATTCCCACGGGAAACCGAGATATACGCGAGGGTATATCAACGCTCAGCCCAAACTGCTGGGTATAGGTCTAGGAACCGCACCGTACCGGGCCGTGCCGGACCGACCGAACCGGACCGGACCGGAATTTGTTTCTAAAGAAAAATATGCTAATTGTTAGCAGGTCACGCGGGCGAAGCCGCGGGCAGAAGCTAGTGATATGATAATTTATAAATAAAAATAATAAAAATTCGTGTAAACCCTCTCATGCGGTACCTATACAGAAAACTTGAAACGTAATCCACGCCCTTCATACTTATGGTAGTTGACTGTGCCTACTTCGTGTGAAACTGAGACTGATAAGATACCTATTTATGCGCCCACTTGGAAATGCCCATGGGAAAATGTGTACCAGTTAGCAGCAGTAACTTAATAAGAGGCTATCTGATCCTGGAATTTCCCCGAAATGTTCCAGTTTTAAGACAGTTTTGTTTTGTCAATATATCGTGTTTCTTAGTACCTACAAATAGATCCAATTTACGGAAGTACAGACAGATATAACATACCGAAAATTTCCTGGCAGTTTTTTTTTTCATTTAAGTTTCCCGGCTACGGCGAATTGGACCAAATGCCGTTATTCTCGTATTCAGAAGGAAATTAATACGAAAATTTGCTCTTGTACTACTTAAGGCTACCTGTCTCTGATTATAAAGTTCGAATCCACGTCCTCCATGCTGAAATTCGTTACCCTAAGGCCTAAGGTCGCCTTAAAAGATTGCTTTCAGCAATAAGGCCGCCTTGTTAGCTTATAGCGTAGTTGTTTGTGTTTAGCAAATAAAGCGTACCTATCCATCTTTCTAAATTTAATTTAAGTACATATATAAGTGAGTTTTTAATGATAATTTTGCTATAATAATATGTTTTTGTCATTAGCCTAGATTTGCTTAAAAGGAATAGGTACTCAAATAATTTTTTTTTCTACAAAAAAATGCAGTTCTATGTATTACTTTTTTCAAAAGTTCGTGGCTACTAGTTTATTTATGAACGGAATTACATAAGTAAACCTACACAAAAGGTCCTTCTAATCTTTTAGCCTATTTCGGGCCTGAAAAATTCAGTAATGTATAATGCAAAGATTTGATTTCATGCCTTAAAGTGCTTTAGGTAACTCAGGATTACGTTAGAGAGTGGGACATAAGCCAGTTATCTCTTTTCAGAGCTTTATCAATGCAAATTACATAATATAAAGTTTTTTTTTGGCGTACATACTAACATTATTTTCAGTAAAATTACTATTACTACATAACACTAATAATTTATCCATTTTTATACAGGGTGACCGGTAATATTTTGATTAAAATCCCTAAAACTCGAATTACTCAGAAATGACCAAGGTTCGGACATAGTGTCATATGACTAAATAAGTTGGAAATGAGCTCTTCTTTAACCCCTTGCAAGGAATGCAACATATTACCGGTCACCCTGTATATTACAAGCTGTGTCCGCGTGGAATTGATCCGATTTATCTGTCGATACTCTTTTAACTCCTTAGCTGATGACATCTAGTGAAATTTTGAGGAACTTCATTTTAAACGAATATAACTTTTTCATCTGATATCCGATTTAAAATGAAATAAGTCTATATTTTGCTCCAAGTCAAGCTCTATCCATTAGGTAACTACGAAGATGTGCAGACAGACATTTTTCTTTTATTAAGTACTTTTATTTATTGTTCCTTATCCATTTTTGCCAAATATGTTCAATGTACAGACATACCAGGTCTACTGTTTTATTATATGTATAAATAGTTTTTTTTTTTTTTCGTTTTTACTATGTCCGCTAAAAGATCATTTGCAGGAGCTTCCCCATTTCCAAAACGCACCCCTGGCCCTGGCTAATTGCATCGCGATCACATCGCGATGCTTGGTGTCGTTAATCTCCAGCGACTGAACTGAAGATCCTGGAAGAGGAAGGTCAAGCTGACATCGAAAATACTATTCACAATAGAGCAATACTTCAACTCGCGGCAAAGATTAAATTTGGAAATAAGCATACAGGATATTTAGTCAAAATCTAAGTTTTTATGGTAATATTGCTCGCTATGAAATTAAAAGAATATTGGTAGATAAAGTTGTGTAAACCCTTTACGCAGTATTTACAAAACTTGAATCGTAACTTACGATCCTTGACACTTATTTCGTTTGTATACAATACAGTCCTATAAAAATAACTATTCTATTAAGTTGTACTAATATGATATTATATTAGTTTGCTGCAATATTCGATGTAAGTTATTTTTGCCGGTGTCATTGGCCGCCTCAAGCCGATGCCAGCCAATAAACAAAACTAGGCCAGCTAAATTTTTCTCTTCACCAACTTTTGTATGGTATCACAGAGCTCACAGTTTCAGAACTTTTATTCAGTAAAAAGACCTTAGCTGACCCCTACTATGCCCGAAATATACGTTAAAACCGTAAATAACCAATACTAACCATAAATCGCGCCACATGTTCTTTTTTTCTGGTAAACCATTGTAACTGTTGTTATCTATGGTTGGGTGATCTATTAATTAATTGTTGTTATTTATAGTGAAGCTACACCAGGGGAGTGGCCATTATTCGATACAATGATCCTTTTGCGAATTTATTTACATTTAACGTGCTAATTCTTGTAAAACACGGTGCCTCTTTTTTGTTTTAATTCAGGAAAATGCATTACTGCATGTCCCGCACGGTGCACGGCGCCCTCCCCCATCTATCTTCGAAAAAAATCGTGGTAGTAGCCCATATAGTGAGCCTACAAGGACGTTTAAGTAGGCTTTACCAGGTACCCATTAATAGCCGACGAACTTATGAAATAAAATTGGATGAAAATGTACAAATGACACAGAATATGGCATTGGATACATCTGGAAGCAAACAAAGCGTAGCAAATACGGAACCCTGTGCATGGCCCGACACACACTTGCCCGGTTTTTTGTACATAGTGCACAGAAAGAAAGAAAATTTAAACGAATATCTTGTAGGTATGATAAACAAAAAGTCCACAATCTAAATATTCTAAATTTAGATTTTAAAAGTACAAATATAAAATAAGTACTCGCTCCTTATTAATAACCATATTGTTTCCGCTGATGATGAGGTAGCTGATGCTTTTCAGGACTTTTTTGCAGGTATTCCTATACAAACGACTAAATTCTTGAACTCTTCCCACACACTTGCGGATGAAATTCTTAGGTCGAACGTTCCCGAGCCTACAACAAGTTTTTCGTTTAATTTTATAAATGCTGATACAATCCTCAAAACTTTTAAATCTCTGAACATCAAAAAGTCAGAGGATATATGGGGAATATCTGTAGCTATCTTAAGTAATATTATAGATATCATAGCACCACATTTGGCTTTAATTTTCAATGAATGTATTTCAGCTGGCATTTTTCCTGATTTAATGAAAGTTAGTAAAATCATACCACTTTTCAAGAAAGGGTGTAGTAAGGATCCTAATAATTTTAGGCCAATATCTATTTTGCCAGCCCTCAGTAAAATTTTTGAAAAAATAATACTTGACCAACTACTACCCTATTTTCAAAATAATCGGTTGCTTCACCCGCGTCAGTATGGTTTCACTAAAGGTAAATCCACAACGGATGCAGCTGCCATGTTATTTAAGGTTATCGTGGAAGCTTGGGAGGAAAGCATGAACGCTGTTGGTGTTTTCTGCGATCTTTCCAAGGCTTTTGACTGCGTTGATCACAAGACCTTAGTTAAGAAGTTAAAATTCTATGGCTTGGACAGTTATTCAATCAGTGTCATGTCCTCCTACCTTAACGCCAGAATTCAGAAAGTGAGAGTAAATGAAGCGACCTCTGCAGGCTGTCCTACTAGTATAGGCGTTCCCCAGGGCTCAATTCTGGGCCCTTTTCTCTTTTTAGTCTATATTAATGACTTGCCTTATGTAACTCATAATTTATGCGACACTATTTTATTTGCAGACGACACTTCTTTGATTTTTAAAGTAGACAGAAAAAATTTTTTTTTTTTTTTTTTTTTTTTTTTTTTTTTTTTTTTTTTTTTTTTTTTTGGACAATTCATACAGATTGAGCTAGCCCCAAAGTAAGTTCGAAACTTGTGTTATGGGATACTAACTCAACGATATTATATTTTATAACAAATACATATATAGATAAACATCCAAGACCCGAGGTCAATCAGAAAAAGTTCGTTTTTCATCATGACCCGACCGGGGATCGAACCCGGGACCTCCTGGGTGGCGGTCTAGCGTGGTAACCATTACGCCACGGAGGTCGTCGACAGAAAAAATTCTAATGTCGATAACATTAACAAGACGCTGTCTCTTCTACTACAATGGTTCACTGTAAATAATCTGGTACTGAACGCCAATAAAACCAAATGCATAGCCTTTACACTCCCGAATGCAACCCAAGCTATTAGTCAGTCATCAGTCGTTATTAACGATGAAAAGTTAGAAATGGTTGAAACGACTACTTTTCTGGGCATTGTACTTGACAGTAAACTACAATGGCATCATCATATAAAAACCCTAGCAGGTAAACTTAGTGCGGCTGCTTTCGCTGTTAGGAAAATTCGACTGTTCACCAATGTCGACACGGCACGACTAGTTTATTTTAGTTATTTTCATAGTTTGCTGTCGTACGGCATTCTACTCTGGGGTAAAGCAGCGGAAATCGATACGATTTTCGTGCTGCAGAAACGTGCAGTGCGTTCTATTTATAAACTTGGTTACCGGGTGTCTCTACGCGAGTTTTTTAAAGCCACCAATATCCTCACGGTGGCATCACAGTGCATTTTTGACAGCATCATGTTTGTTCGTAAAAACATTCATGATTATAACCAGGTGTGCGATGTTCATAGTTTTAATACGCGTAATAAGAACAAATTAGCTGTTCCTAAATTTAGGCTGAGAAAAGCGGGAAAGTCTTTTATTATTCAAGGCTTGCGTATGTATAATAAAATTTCCGATTACATTAAAAACCTCTCCAATAATAGCTTCAAATTAAATGTTAAAAAATTCTTAATCAGCAAAGCCTATTACACTATTAATGAGTATTTAAATGAAAAGTCTCCATGGCCCCTATGCGAAAATGAAATGCTCAAACTTGTCATTAAAAGCCAGTCAATGTTCGATAAACTCCATAAATAATAAATGTTCGTTATCATATTTTTTCTCATAATATCAATGGACACACGTCGTGGTGTCATCTAAATAGTGCTGCATTTTCATTATACGACTTTTAATTCTTTTTGACGGAGTTGTTTTTGTGAATGGGCTCTTCCGGGATTACGGTCGCATCGGGAGTCGGGTCGCTGTGTTCCCTCCAATATTGTTCATAATATTGTTGATTGTGAGCTCAGTGATGGAGGCTGGCGGGCCGACTCTCAGTTGTGGTTGTCATCTTGGGGGACTGGTCTGCTCGCTTTATTAACATCTACATATTCGACATATTTAGGATTTGACCATAGCGCTATTTGGATCGACATCCCGCGTTTTTAGCTTGATTTCTGTATGTACCTGGATCTGTATTTTATTTATTCTTATAAATGTACTTATACATTGTAACAAAAGAGTGAAAGGAAAAAAAATATTGCTAAATGACAAAAAAGGCCGTAACCGGGTTTCTTTCGCCATTTCTTTTACCGGTGGCCATTTTGCTTGTGTCCGAAATGGTGGTAGTATATAACGTAGTATATTCTCTTTATACATATATACAAATTGTAAATGACAAGAAAAAGTGCCTGTGAAGGTCTAATTTCTGAAATAAACGATTTCATTTCATTTCATTTCATTTCATTTCGATTTCATTTCATTTCATTTCGATTTCATTTCATTTCATTTCAACAATCTTTACAAATGATAAGGAACAACATTGATAATAAATAAATGAAAAAGGGTCAGTCTTTGTAAGCCCTCGGAGTCTAATATGCATTATAACGAGGAATAAGTTATAGGATCAATGACCCTTTAGTTGTACCTAAGACGTAAAAACTTGTCACAATAAAAGGGCTATTTGTCCTTTTCTTCCAATGGTAATAAATATTTTTGTCATTCTTTCCCATTTTCTCATATCGGGGTTACGTGAACATTCCTGATTTATTAACTACTATGATTTTTTTTTATTGTGTATCACTATTTGGCATTCGGGCTTATAGTATTTTATTTAGGATGGTAACACATCTGACGGAAGATAGGTACTTTGCGTATTTTCGCATAACGTCAGAACAAACACATTCTACTAATTAATACGAAAGTTTGTGTAGACGTTTGTTTACTCTTTCACGCAGAAACGGCTTGACATTTGATACATTGGTAGTTTAAAACTTAGATTAACCGTTCATGCATTAGGGCATACACGGACTGCAGAGCAATTAGCCATTGAAAGTGAAGCAGTTGCAACTGCTCGAGCGGTATTTGTGTGCATGCATACGGTACATACGGTGGCCTCGAAAATAGGAGGACCATTTTAGAAAAAAATCGCTTGCACATCTTGTTAGCGGATTTTTTGTCAGCTCCGTCCTTTTCTTTGTTACCACACAGGGTTTTTGTTTATTAGAGCCACATGTATCCACTAGGATGTTGGATGTTGCAACCAAAAATCATCCTAAAGATGGTCCTGCTATCCTCGAGGCTACCTAGACTGTAGTTCACTGTGCAGTCGCAGCATGAAGCAATTCATTCTGACTGCTTCAAGCAATCCGTGTATATTGTGTAAGTTATCTGTTCTCGCGACACGACCGAGAATAAGCAACTCTCTCGAAAACCCTTAGAATCTGTTTCTGTGGGTAATGTTGTGATATAGGGTGACTCCATCTCATGCCGCCATTCGCCAATAAATCTGAACTCTTAAGGTCACGAGCGACAAGTCTCCAAAGAAAAATTCTGAAAAAAAAAAAACAGTCTCAAAATTACTTACAAACTCGAAGATCAACGACCGATTACAATACATTAATTTGCTTACTTAGTACTTTTCACTGGTAAATTATTTCGTGTGAATACATTTATCATCGTTTAATGGCGTTTATAAAACATTCAAGCTGTCAGGAGCAGAATGCTGCTTTTGCGAAGTATCCGACGCATTACGCTAGCTTGACCCAGCCAACGAACTTATGATGACGGAGGTCATTTTTCTTGAATCAAAAAACGATAAAGAAATATAAATAAGCTACATTTTCATATAATTTTAATGGTAGGTATATGGTATAAAAAGGGAATTTCTTACATCTAGCAGAACTTGTAAACAAACATTACGAATTCATAAATTACAATATCTGCATACCATTGAATTGAAGTGATATTATGCATTTATCCATTGTTTGGACTCGTAAAAAAGTTTAACCCAAACTAGTAAAACATTAGCAAAAAAAAATTTGATAAAATAGAAACCACGTAAAAAAAATTCAAAAAAAAAAATTCAAAATTCTTTATTATAACTGAAAGTGTTTTTTTACAAGGGTTGGGAGCTCTTTTGTTAAGTTAATAGTAACCTGTAGTAAAAGAGTCCCCTCTTTACTGTAGTGAAATTTTATATAAGCCAAAGTAAACCTATGCAGAGTATCAATGAGTAATGTTATTTTATTTTAGTTACAGTTAGTTTTTTTATTTTTTTATTTTTACTTTTATAACAAGAAAAGATGAGGCTTGGTTTGGGTATATATATATATTAAACATATTAACAAAAACAATATATTAAACATATTACACAATTATGTAAATAAATGAATGTATATACATACATATATAGGGTGTTCTGAAATTATATGTTGCATAATGAAGTGGGACATAGTATCCGTTTCATAGATTTTATTTATCCAGCAATTATCAATTTTTAAGCTCATACAATTTTCCATACACACAAAAATAATATTCATGTTCTGCCTTTGTAACAAATCCGGGGTGCCGCGTGGGGGCACCGCGTTCATCTATATATATAAAATGCTTTGTCCTGACTGACTGACTGACTGACTGACTGACTGACTGACTGACTGACTGAGAATCAACGCACAGCCTAAACCACTCATCGTAAAAATCTGAAACTTGGCAGGTGGACCTATTATATGACGTAGGCGTCCGATAAGAAAGGATTTTTCGAAATTCGAACTCTAAGGGGGTGAAAAAGGGGGGTAAAGTTACTATGGGACAACTTGATTCCTTGGTCCAATCTACTTCAAATTTTGCATAAAAATTGTTTAAGAGAATTGAAGGAAGACATGATTCTTATTTTATTGAAATTCTTGAACAATATGTATTTTGTGGGTAATTTTCTTCGATTTGATATCAATACTCATACTCCTTAGTGCTTTTGATTCAATCACATTTCATTTTGACACATGTGAAGTGAAGTGTGTCATCTGTCATATTTTTATAAATTGTGAATAATCAAACAAAATGATTTCTTAATGTCGTCGTGCTATTTATTTTGTTTGTGATCTCGGAAAAACAGCTAAAATTCTAAATATGTTTAAAGCGGACTGAATCATATTCATCGATTCATCGATAATAACAGTCAGTAATTAAATATATTAAATTTTATAATATTTGACAGGGTTCAAGTTAAATTGGTCAATGGTTAAATGGCATATTGATATTGTCTCTTTCTCACATAAACGAAATTTCATTATGTCGACTCGCTCTATTATTTCGTAGTGTTGTTGTAGGGATGGATGGTTGTAGGCTGAGGTTGTAGGTAGGTTGTTGAAATACCGACATTCTTAAACATTTTTTTACGGAAGTGGTTGGAAAACAAGTTCAGGAATATGGATCATTTGCTATAAGGTGATTACCGTCGACTATTGGAGCACATAGATTCTAGGGTGCCTGACCCGTTGCCGACCCATAACAGAAAAAACAGGATATAGCGAGAAATAGTATAAGGAAGGAGTTAGATTTTTGTTATACCACAAAGGTGGCAAACAAGAATTTCGGATATTTCACTCTCCGAACGCTACGCATTGCTGCTTCACGTCAATATTCTGTAAAAGGGTGGCACTTCACCGGTCGGACTAGCCTATTTCATAAACGCCCACTCCAAAGATTGTAATGAGAAGTATAAAAATAGAAAAAAATATAACTATACAAATGACAATTTTTTGGGTGTGTTCTGAAAAGTGTGGTGTATGATGTAGGCAACCGATATGAAAGAATTTTTTGAAATTCCCACGGGAAAGGATAAACGCACACGAAGTTGCGCGGGTTTCTCTAGTTCATTATAACAGCTGTTACTACGCGAGCTATACGCCCCGTCCTTGTCTGTGTCGGCGTCGAGGGCGGCCGGCGGGCGGCGGCGGCGGCGTTCCCGCGCCTGATACTCCGCACCGCGCCGCCCGCGCCCGCGCACCCGCGATGACGTATATCAAACACGGTCACTGACCTCTGCCAATCCGTAGTGAAAGGGCGTGGCAGAGTAAGCTCTTATTCTATTGAAGGAAGACCCATATCCATGCAGTGGGATGATGGTTGATTTGATAGATGATTTTACAACTGCGTACGTACGTAGCCTGTATTTGATGCCGTCACCACGGTCGGGTCGCGTTTTTACTCTTTGATCAGACTCGACAAATAAATGCATAGATTTTTATTTTATTCATTCAGACATACCAATAAACAGTGTACGTACACATCACAATTACGTACATTAAATTAATGATACAGTATTATTCTCACGTGTACACCAATTACAGGTATTACAAATTTCACTATTACATTATCAAAACAATCTCTTATTGTGAGTTGCACGAACACATTTTAAAGTAATAATGGCACCTTAAAACAGGGCTCCCAACGTCTAACTAAAAGAGAAAAAGAGGCCCGTTCTTCACCTCTATTTTTTACCTAGTTACATTGTAGTTACCATGTAGTTACATTGATGTAACTAGTTGGACATAAACACTGCTTGCCTCGTAGTGCAGGTACTGATTTGTGTATCGAAATAGCATTATTAAAAGCTTTTATTTAACTTGTATTTTAACCGAACCGAATCACGGAAAGGGGCTGCGCGGGGGTTGCAGGGCGCGGCACGGGCGGCCGCCCCGGCTGCCGGACGGCGGCGGCGCTGCGCGGGCGTCGCGGGCAGCACGCGGGGTCGCGGGCGGGACGAGGGCGGTGGCGGCGTGGTCAAACTCAACTCAACTCAAACGAGCGGCACCTTTGACCGCGGCGACAACGATTTTTCGCAAAAAATATTATTTCATTCTTTTTGCTTTTTTCTCTCGTTCTTACTTACGTCAGACAGAGTAAACGGTTGTGTTGTGTTGTGTTGTGGTCATTTATCATCTTGCCGTACGTAAACAAATGAATGATGAGTGTTTGAACATAGTGTCAATGTTGTGTACAGAGAGTATTCTTGGAGCGGCATTGGGTCACTGGAGACGCGGAGAACTCCCGCTTTCGAATACCTACAGTTGGATTTAGGATTTGCTGGATTTCTTTGAGAGAATGCGAGCACTGAGGATGGAGTGATAAAGGCTTTGCGTGACGAGTGTAGTCGATGGACTGATGGGCGCTCTTGACTTGACAGCAGTGGTCATAGTGAGTGCAGTGAGTGCTTGTTGGCACGTTAAGTCGGCGTGTTCGGTGAAGAACAACGGAGGAAGATACTTTTTTTTGTAAGTAACCTTGACATTTTATGCCTAGGTACCATTTTGTAAATGTATCTAATGAACTTTTAAACGCCAAATTACTGTACGATAGTTATTTGAAATCTAATATGTACTTATCTATCTACTAATACTATCAGCTGTGAACATTTCGATTTATTTTTTGTTAAATTTAGCTTGATTGATAGTAATTAGTAGGTAAAGGTAAGTAAATGCATATGATAGGTAAGTCGTTTCCCCGCTTCATTCATAACTTTACATTTTATTGAATGAAAGACAGAGATCGAATGAGTGACAGAGAAAGATAGATGTGGCTATGCCGTAAAGATGCATCTACATATGACGCTGTTTGTCGGCGGAAATCCGCCCGTTTTTAGCCTGTTTTAATGCCAGATTTAGTACCTGCAGCCATGTTTTCTACCACTTAAAGTTAAATTTACAAGCGAAGCGAACTTTTGTCTGTATTCAAAAGCCACGCGAGCCTAATAATGCTAAACAGTACAACGGTTCTCGCGCGGTTTTTGAATTACGGCTAAGACGCGGCGTGCTCCGGTCATAATGTGAATGCCGCCTTAAAGTTATGTTCTTTAGAGGCAGAACACGAATATTATTTTTGTGTGTATGGAAAATTGTATGAGCTTAAAAATTGATAATTGCTGGATAAATAAAATCTATGAAACGGATACTATGTCCCACTTCATTATGCAACATATAATTTCAGAACACCCTATATACAATATACTATTTTATTTTATAAATATTAAATTATATATTTTAATACATACACACACTATACTAGTCTATAAATAATGAATATTTAAACATAAACTATTAATGACATAATTTTATGTTAGGGTAAGCTTTATTAACATATTAAATTAATTATTTATCCAGGAAATCTGATCAAATTTAGTTTCACTAGTTATTTTTATATTGGAAATTATGTAACTTTTTAGTATTTTATTATATAACATTCGTGCTCGCGACGCCGTCCGAGTCACACGTCCGGTGCCCGGTGCCTCCGCGCTACGCTGCTCCCGCGTGCTACGCACGCCCCCCGCCGCCCGCGCTACGCTACCGCCGCTCCGACACACGTGTCTCCTTGCCTTTTTTAAGACAAGGAGGCATTATCGTGATTTTTAGAGTTTCTCGACTTTTCGCGCGTTTTGCCGAATAAAACCACAGTTTCGTGGTCTGGCTGTGTGATACCTCACGGTGCCAACTTTGCACAGCCAGGAGTGCGACCCGGGCACTCGCCGATCCCCTTCAGGGTGAAGCAGTTACCCGGACGGGGCTAGAACCACCGGCCTAGGGGGCTCCCCTGACCGACACTAGCTATCGCCCCCTCCCGCCCACCCCTTCCTCCTTCCTATCCTTAGGGAACGGCTTGGGCGCCTAGGGCTCCGGCCCGAAGCTACCCTCCGAACCCTAAGCAGTTAGGGACCCTCTGACACATTAAGATTGGTCAGAGGCATACAAGCTTAGGGCACACCCTAGAAGCACCCCCCTCGCCTCACCCGGCGCGGGGGACTAGGACTACACACCTCGGGTTCTCCCCCCGAGCGCTCCCAAATTAGGCACGACTGCCGCAAGGTTTCTTCGCAGCTCTTCCTTGCGGAACGTGACGCGACGAACTGCGATAATTTCGTTTTAGCTGTAGGTTCCCTTACTAGGCCGGTCGCCATGGCGACCGACCCAAAAAATCGCGCCCTCGAAGCAGGTCTTGTCGCCCCTAGTCAACTTTGCTAGGGAAAATCCGGACCTCGTGCCCGCAATTGGCCTTCACCTGAAGGCAATTTTCTTCCCCACGGCCCCTCAGGCCGCAGCCCCATCGGCCCCTCAGGCCGCAGCCCCATCGGCCCCTCAGGCCACCTCCCGCCCGGCCCCTCAGGCCACCAAGCCCTCCGCCGCCGCGACTTCCATCGCCGCGCCCTCCGCCACCGTTGCGCCCGCCGTCGCGTCCCCCGTTGCCGCGCCCCCCGCCACCGTGCACCCCGCCGTAGCGACTTCCGCCGCCGCGCCCTCCGCCACCGCACCCTCCTCCTCGATCTCCGATGACGAGATAGAGGTCATCTCCGAATCTTCGGATTCGAGTTCCGCCCCCTCGTCCGACTCGGACGATTTCATTGTGGCCTCAGGCCGCAAGCGCACAAGGCGCAACAAGGGCGCTGCCAACAAGGCCGCCAAATTAGCCGCCGAGTCAAATCCGGCCGCCCCTCTCTCCGACTCGCCCGCTTCGCCCCCCGCGGCTGAACAGGGTGCCGAGGGAGCTTCTCTCCCCACCCCTCCCAAGCGCTCCCAGCGCCCACCGGCGGTCGTTATCACGAACCGCCATAGGTGGATGGCCATCAAGGCCCGATGTGATGCCAATGGCATCTTCTTCATTGCGGAGACCCGAACTGAGGGTATCCGCCTAAAAACGGAGTCCATCACGGACTACCGTAACCTCACCCGCCTTCTCGACGCTATGTCGATAACTTTTCATACTTGGAGTCTAGAGGAGGACCGGCGCCTTCGCGCGGTCATCCGCGGAATCCCGAAAGAACTCGAGTGCAATGACGTACTCGAGGACCTTCGGGCTCAAAAACTGCCCATCCTCGAAGTGCACCGCATGCACCGTGGGCCTTCCGCCCCCTTCAACATGGTCCTTGTCATTTTGGACAGGACTAACCTTATGGTTAAAGAATATTTATTTCTCAAAAGAATTACAAATTCACTTACTGAGAAACTAGCTTATTACTTACATTACATTGGGGCGCACTTAAATAATGTTCACATTACACAAACACATTTTAGCACACTATACAATAATTTCGAAAACAAAAAATAACCAATAAAACAGTAAATAATTGCACTGTAAGTAATACATACTTGTATAAATAACAATTTGTAGTTAGGGTAGACAAAATATTAAGCACTATATGAATACCGGCGTTAATGCAGACAAAACATCGATACAAAAAGCATCTGTTCACTGGATGCGGCACCTTAAAGAGGCGAAAGCCATCTTTAATATCAAAAAAGTCTGCGGACTGTCCGGGGTCGTAGTAGAGCCCCCACACAAAAAAGGCACTGTGGGTCAATGCCACAGATGCCAACTATACGGGCATTCCTCCCGCAACTGCCACAACACACCTCGTTGTGTCAAATGCTTAGAGTCCCACGCGACACCGGAATGTCAGCGACCCAAAGACCGCGCGCTATGCTCGGAACCTCCGAGCTGCGTAAACTGCGGGGAGGTGGGGCACCCGGCGAACTACAGAGGGTGCTCAAAAGCGCCCAAAGTAAAGAGTCGGAGGCCTACTCCCTCCTCATCTAGGACCCAAGTCCGCGCTTCTCCCCCTCAGTCCCAAACTGCCGAGGCCGCCCCGGCAACAGCTAAGGCACCGGTGCCACCACTCAATCTGTCGCCCTCGTGGCGCTACAAGACCAACAAGGTCCCACCCCCACAGGCCAGCCCCTCAGGCACGCCTGCACCCGCGGCGGTGGAAGCCGCAACACCTCCACCCCCCCCAGTAAAGGCATCGCTGCCACCTTCCAACGGGACCGAAGGGCTCTACAAGCTCGCAGCCGTCCTAGATATAGATAGGGTTCTTGCCATGGCCGCGTTGGTCAATGAACACGCGAATAGTCCCAACGCTCTCCTAATGGCCGTCTGTCAATTCACAGACGTGTTCGTTGCCCTTAAAAATTTCAACAAATAATTATGGACTTACACCATACGAGTAGAGTCAAACCGACCTCCCTTAAAATCGGCTACTTCAACGCAAATGGGCTTCGCACCCAGAGGTCTGAGGTAGCCGACTTCCTCTACACCCATCAGTTGGACGTCCTCCTCATCCAGGAGACGTTCCTTAAACCATCAATTCGCGATCCCAAAATCGCGAATTATAAAATCATACGTAATGATCGCACAGTCTCTGCCCTCGGTGGCACTCTCATCTACTACAAAGCGACATTACACTGCACGCCTGTGGATACACCCAATCTCGTGCACATTGAGGCCTCTGTCTGTAGATTAGGAATGACAGGTCACCAATCCATATTTTTAGTGTCAGCTTATCTAGCTCCCACTAACTCCAACTCCTCAAACCCCAGATCACTACTCGATAGTGACATACAAAACCTTCTAGATCTTGGCCCGTCTGTTATCATAGCGGGTGATCTAAACGCCAAGCACCCTGCCTGGTGTAGCCTAACCACAAACCAACGTGGTAGACAGCTCGAGCGACTCTCAGAGAGTCTCAATTTCGACATTATAGCACCCATGTCCCCTACTCATTACCCGGACAATGTTGATCATCGTCCGGACGTCCTAGACGTAGCCCTCCTAAAGAACATCAATCTTAGATTGAGTTCAATAGAAGTGCACTCCGAACTCACCTCAGACCATAGGCCTGTCATCATTTCTCTCTCTCCCAGAGTGAGTATTCCCAATGTGGCAGCCACAGATCCCACTATGATCAAGACCGACTGGGTCAGGTTAGGCGAAAGCCTCAAATCCATTTCGTCCCCCTTGTTAGATCCAATTCCAGACGAAATTGTCTCAATTCCCGATGCAGTAGGTGCTATTGACTCGTTAACAGCGCACGTGCAGAAAGTCGTTAGCGACTGCTCGCGGCGTGTCCCAGTGAACGCTCATCGTCGCTGGACACTTCCGCCGGATGCGCGCGCTCTGTTAACAGAGAAAAACCGAGCCCAAAGGGCCTACTTCTCCGCTCCCACTGAGCCTAACCGCGTCCGCATGCGCGCTGCTCAATCAGCGGTTAAGCGTCGTATCAGACAGCTTAGAAACGACCAGTGGGACGAGACTCTCTCCAATTTGGTCCCATCTCACCAAGCCTTCTGGAAACTTGCCAGAGCCCTTAAGGCAGATACAGTGGCTGCCACCCCTCCGTTAGTACAGTCAGATCCCTCCCTCCCCCTCGCCTTCGAGGACGAGGAAAAAGCTGAATGCTTAGCATCCAGTCTTGAGGCACAATGTGCACCTAGCACACTCCCCGTTGATCCAGATCACCTACTCGAGGTCGATACTGTGGTAGCAAATAGACTCGCGAGCCCACTTACAGATGCCGACCCCCCGTTAGAGCCGGTAACCCCTGATGAGGTAGAGTCCCTTATCAAAGACCTACATAATAGGAAGGCCCCGGGGCCTGACGGGATTTCTAACAGAGTCATCAAGCTCTTTCCCGCCCATCTTATACTACTCCTGACTGCTATCTTTAACGCAGCCCTCAAAAATAGCATTTTCCCCCAAACTTGGAAGGAAGCCACCGTCATCGGCATTCCAAAACCCGGCAAGCCCAAGGATCAGCCCTCGAGCTATCGCCCTATCAGTCTTCTTAGTTCAATAGGAAAAATCTATGAGCGCATAGTTCTCGCACGTCTCAAAGATTTTTCCCTTGCCAACAATCTCTTGCCTAACGCGCAGTTTGGTTTTAGAGCCAAACACTCTTGTGTCCAACAAGTGCATCGCATAGTCGAACACGTGTTGGACCGGAGAGCGAACAGATCCCGCCCGCATAAAACGGGCGCTCTCTTCTTTGACGTGGCAAAGGCGTTCGACAAAGTTTGGCACAACGGGCTTATTTATAAGCTCTACAAACTCAATACGCCAAATCGTCTTGTGCTCATCATTCAAGACTACTTGTCGAACCGCTCTTTCCGCTATAGGGTGGATGGGGCACTATCCCCCCCTCACACCATTAGAGCCGGAGTACCACAAGGGTCCGTGCTCTCGCCTCTCCTTTACACGCTTTACACAAGCGACTTCCCCGAATTCAGACCCAGTCCACTAGCGACCCATACCGCTCTCTTCGCAGATGATACTGCCATCTACTGTTCAGCCCGTAGTATTCCCCCAATTATAGACTCACTCCAAACTGCCGCCAATACTCTTGGCGACTGGTTTAGAAAATGGCGCATCGAAGTCAATCCTCAAAAAAGCGCCGCTATCCTCTTTGCTAGAGGTAGCACCCCAAGTCCCTCCTCCAGAGTCGAAATGTTCGGACAACCGATCCCTTGGGAAAGGAAAGTCCGCTACCTAGGCGTCACACTCGATAGGGGACTCACCTTCCGCGATCATATTAAGATTGTCCGCAACCGCGCCGCTTTCGCGCTAGGCCGACTATATTATCTGCTCAATGGGCGTAGTAAACTCTCTCTTAGAAATAAGGTGAGAATTTACACAACGTGCATTAGGCCGATAATGACTTACGCGAGTCCAGTTTTCGCCCACGCCGCGCCCTCTCATATCCACAGGCTGCAAACCATCCAGAATAGGTTTTTGCTCAAAGCCATCGGTGGGCTTTGGTTCATTCGGAACAAAAACCTCCACATTGACTTAGGTGTGCCGACCATCTCGCACCACCTAAAGCAATGCTCAGTCAGATTTTTCGACTCTCTCGACCATCACCCCAATCCATTGGTGAAAGCCGCAGGGGATTATCCCGCTCCGGCTGACACCATTAGGTCCAAACGTCGTCCGCGGCACGTCCTCAACGACCCGGACGACGCCATTACAGTCGCCATCGAGGCGTACAAACAATTAGATTCCGCGACACAAAGTAGACACACACGTCCGTCATATCGGCCCCGCCGGCGGGGCCGCGCGTCGCGCCACCCTGTAGGGACTCGGTTTTCGCGGTACCGACACGTGCCCGGCCGCTTCTCTCCAATCCGTTCGCCTTCCCCCAGTGTCGCCATAGGCCGAGGTTCGAGCCCCCCTCTGGGGCGCCCCTAGGCAGACACTGTAAATTTTAGGCGGTGAGAGCCCTACGCTCCCGCAACAGTCCGGTGTCTCAGTAAAGGGTGTCAGAACACCCAAACTGATTAGTCCATCCAAAAAAAAAAAAAAAGTATTTTATTATATTACGTTACGACTAAATAAATCTTCAGTTTGTTCATAATTTAATGTTTTTAGCCAATCGATAAGTTTCTTCTTACATTCATTGATTGACACGGAATATATTGACAGTTTTCTATTTATTTTATTATACAGCATTATAGACTGGGCCTGAAACTGCTTGGATGCAATCACTGTATTTGTTTTAATATTATTTAAGACCGATCGTGGATTTCTTTTATGTAACAAGTTTGGATTGACTTTATTATTTTTATGTGTTTTTAGAGTACACAGTAGGATATAAAGCTGTCTCACAGTCAGAACTCCAGCTTCGCTATATAATTGGTCTGTGGGGAAGATTCTTCTTTTTTTTTTTTTTTTTTTTAAACCGTAAGACATATTCATCAAATTATCTTGGATGGAAGCCACTCATTCCAAACGCTCAATATATTAATAACCATTTTTAAATCATAAAAACGTCTCAACATTGATATAAAGAACAGGAAATGCAGAATAAGAAAAAAAATTGTTAACAAACGAAATTCTCATTATAATCTTGTCACGTCCGATCTTTTCAGAGGATAATTCTTTCCAATAAACACAACCGTCGTTTACCTAACTGAAATAAATAAAGCTTTATGAAAAGATTCAAGGCTAATCGGTCATTCAACTTTCCTATTTTTAGGATAGACTCTTCCTTATCAAAATAAAGTAGAATCTACTTTACGAGTATCTGATACTTGTTGCGCTGAGTAACTTGAGCTAATGTGACCAATTAAGTAATAAACGGTATAATTATTTATTAACGAATATACCATATAATCCATATATCTTTCAACACCTAACAATTTTAAGGTGTTCACTGGTTTTTTATGGTTCATTAAAAATATGTGATGAGTTAAAACTTAAATCGCACAAAAGTTTTTGTAAGAAGATGCATTTTTGTTAAAGAAGGATCTGGCGGATCTATGTATATTTATAGGAGTAACTTTAATTTGGGGGGGGGGGAGTAAATTTACATACTCTATATATTGTAGACAATAAATAAATAAAATAAATATTTTTGGAAAAATCTCACAACGGCATCTAGTTCCAAACTAATCAAAACTTGTATTATGGATACTAGATTGCTGATAAATATACATAAATACTTTTTTTTTGTAAATAAATACTTATTATACATAGAAAACAACCAGACCAAGACAAACAGACATGTTCATGCACACAACTGTTTGCCTTGCGTAGGATTCGAACCCGCGACCCTTGGGACAAAGTGGCCATTGTTAGCCACTCGAACACCGGATCTGTCAGTGTGTGACAATAACGATATAACGTGACAATTTTTAAGGAAATAGCAAATATTAGTCAACACCATAGGAGACCGAAGTGCTGGCAGCTACCGCGGACAAAGAATTAGTCTAGCTATTCAAAGGTCCGGGAACGCTGCCAATATCTTCGGAACCTTGCATAAAGGGACTCCTTTTAATAATATATTTTAGTTATTTTATTATATTTTTAAAAGTTTTTAGTTATAGATTCATTATAATTTATGTTTATAATAATATGTCTAGTTTAGTTTAAATGTGTATGTTTGTAATAAACGTGACAATAACATTGTAATGTTACAAGTAAAAGAAAAAAAATGTGTCTGTAATGTTTATTGTGTGAAATTGGTTCAAAAGAATCCATTAAAAATTTATTAAAATATTCACGACTCAATTCAGGTTTCTTTTTGACTACTTGATGTGATCATATACCATTGTTTCTAACCAACTATAGTTACGAAAATCAAATTATGCCAATAAGTGATGATTTTTTCTTTAAACTCAATACTGTCTGGGAAGCAGGTGCAAATTGACCGCTCTGTTTACAATCTTACATAACAGAGTGTTCACCTTAAAACGACCCAAGATAATCAGAAAGAGATTAACCTTGCGGGTTCACAACCACCCACACGTCTTCGACTAGTAAGTAAGTAGCAACAACAAAAATTAATCATTCTCATCCCCAATTAAATTAGGTGTTAGCGAGAAAAAATATGTGCTTATAATACCGGGATCGAATTATCACACAAATATTCCAGTATATACGTAGATTATACATCTACTACTAAATGTCGTTGACATGGGTGTCGTAGAAGACGACTATAGGGAATATAATGTAGTAAAGAATGGACATTTACGAAAATGAACGTTTCCTTTGGGTCGCTGAGCCATCGGAGTAAGTAAGTAAGTGAAGAATGGACAGCAGCATTCTTATACTCTACAAAAGGTACTTTTTTAATCATGACCCGCCCGGGATTTACCTGGAGCTCCTGGATGACGGACCGGCATGGTAACCATTATGCCACGGAGGTCGTCAAATAATGTTCATAAATATCCATAAACACCTAATGGTAAGTGGTTATTTTGATAAAAATGTAATTCATTCACTGAACAAAGCCACCAAATACTTCAATCAGAAAATTTAAAGCTATTTTACTACTTACTAATGTTGATGTTCATCCATATAATTTCCTTTACAACACATTTAACGCTCGGTTCAGCAATTTATCTATCGGATAAATGGCAGATAAATGCGTCGTTACGTTGTTATAGCCCATGAACGTGGACACCATCCATCAGGGAGGGTACATGTGCCAATGACCTAATCAGAGGCTTGGGGCGTTAGTTCCTTCTCGTGCGACGCAAAGAGAATACATTACACATTCTATACGTGACTAATAATACACTCGATTGAAAAAACGTTCCAATGGCACTATTTTTTTTATACTTTTGCGGGTAGTAGAGCTTTTAAGAAATGGACCAGCTCTACCGAGATGGTTGTCACAGACTATAGGCGTCAAACACAGAATATTTATCTTCGTACGTACTTCGGTACCAATTACGACATTTTGAAGCATCGTGCTCATATCGTAAAAAAAAACTATAATATTTAAGTTACCAGGCACATAATTCAATTCAAGAGCCTGATATTAGATATCCTGTATACACCGCAATTTACATTTATTATGAGAGTTTATTTGAACAAAAATGACTCGAATATAAAATTTCTGAAGAAAACAGGTCAAAATAAATTGTTTTTATGTTTGAAAAAATCTTGAGCACCCAAGATTTGCCGATCGTTGACTTCTGAAATAATATTCTCGTTTCCTGTATAGGTGAACACCGAACAGATACTCGGAGATATTCATCTCGAAGTTTATTGGATAAATCAAATTGTAAGTATTCACTCAATTTACTGGTTCGTGCCCCAAGACAATTGATATTTACATATCTTTGTACTGAGGAGGAATTATGGGCTTTTTTCATCAAAGATTTATATGTGTGTGAATAACATCGAAAAAGTTTATTACCCTTCGATTCAATCGCTTGACAACCACGTCTCGGGGTCTCAAGTATAAATCTGAAGCTACAATTTTTTCAACTTTAGTTTTCAGATTTAATATATCATTAATTTTAATATGTATTTCTGCAACTCATCATTTGACTGATGACGTCAGACTTCAGATATTTGCATCATAAATTACATCAATATAAAGTTTGTTAACAGGTAATTCAGTTCTCAATCAGTTACAACAAACAAATGAACACTAAACAAAATACAGTTGTAATTTGTTTGATGCCGTTTGTTTATCAACAGTTTGTGGAGTTATATGGGAAAACTTTGCTCCCAGAGGCGATCGGACAGGTAGATTAGAGCCAGGATCTCCATATTGTCCACGACGCACGGTGCCAATAACCGTCGGATAACATTTAAATTTACAATTTAACTTTTCCCATCAACATCCTACCACGCAACATTTTTGAACTGTCAAAACAAATTTGTATCCAAAATTTACTAGTTTGGAAGTCGGATTCAAGACTTGTACTACTTTTCGAAACTCCTATGGAAATGATAAAAGTTTTTCTTGTATTTATTACAAATATGACTTAAATGTTGCATCAAAATCATATATAATATACATAAATTTAAGGCCTAGAGACTAACTACACAGGGTTACAATTGAGAGAAAAAAGAAAATCAAACGAAATTTCATAATCAGGAAAATAGTTTTACTGTATCATTGGGTTGCTGTTAAACGCCTTTCAACATTTTTATTTGCTAACAACGCCTCTTGGTTCGAAAAAGTAAATCTGGTGATGTTGGCTTCCTATAACACCGGTAAATTTAGGTTCATAGTTATAAATGGCATAATCATTCTCCTCATTCGCATTGGCGAAAGTATGGTGACTCATCCTACATTCTCTTACAAAGAAGTCCATGAAATATCTGTTCGATTTCACCGCGTTGATTGACGAAGGGTAGTTCTTCGACAATTTCCATTCAAACGAACTCTTTTCCGGGTGGAATTGTACGCCGTAGAATGGATACCTGAAGAAAAAATAAATCCTGGGTCATTAGGAAATATTACACCTAGAAACACAAAGGACGGGAGCGAATGGGACGCGGTTTGTAAGCATCAATTAAGGTGGTACGATTCGAACAAGAAACACTTCAATTGAATATTCATACCTCGTGTGTTCAATTGATGCAATAAATTGTACTCCGTTTTCGTCGTCAGAGTAAGATGTCACATGCCAATCATCGGTTAAGTCGTATGCTTTTAGATTCTGTGAAAACGAAAAGTTTAAATAGTGTTCATTGTAATTAAAATTATATGGTAAGACAAAAATCATGATAATTTTATATCGATATTATCGATATATAAAATTTCATTTCCACAATCTCACCTCATCGACAATACAAAATTGATGGGCGTTAACCGTCACGTCTTCATGCGCCAAGATATCAATAACGTCAGCAGGTGCATTTCTGAACATTTTACTGTCAGCAAAATCTGTAATGAAATTAAATATAGAGAATGAAATGCCTATGATAGAATTGATTAGCGATTATAGATATAGGTTGCCTGCGCTTTTAAAACGTAGCAAACTATTTGTTATTTTTAATATCCATTCATTCTTACTTGCAAATTTATACAAAAAAACCGGGCAAGTACGTGTCGGGCCACGCACAATGTAGGGTTCCGTATTGGCCACGCATTTCTTCCTCGCAGATGAGTACAATGCCATATTCTATGACATTTGTACGTTTTCGTCAAAGAAATTTTACTTTATAAGTTCGTCAGCTATTACTCGGTAACTAGTAGTGCCTACTTAACCGTTATAGTTTTCCTTGTAGGTTCACTATATGGACTACTTCCATGATTTTTTTCAAATTTCTAAACACAGGACTTTCGGAGATAGAGGGGGGTACCACCGTGCAAAACGAAAATTGACACGTAAAATGTAAATAATTCGCAAACGGATAATTGTATCGGAAAACGATCTTCCCATACCCTCGATGTTTTTAAGAGATCTATTTAACGACACGCCAAAACATGGGGTCGATGCGAAAAAAAAATTTCACTTCTACTTTACCTGTAGGGAAGGCACCCCAAAAAAATATTTTTCAAAATTTTATTCTACCACTTTATTAGCATTGTTAATATGAGTATACATACCAAATTACAGCTTTCTAGCATCGCGGACGGACGGACAGACGGACATGGCGAAACTAAAAGGTTCCTTGTAAGTTTACTACGGAACCCTAAAAACATTATATTTTCACAAATAACGTACAACGCATTCTGTACAAGTACTCCGCTAAAGCTCAGGTGTACATTCGTAGAGTATATTGCTTGCTTACCATCAAACTAATGCAAATCGAATGAATTCATATTAGTTCGATTGCCAAACTGTTACTTACCGGGTGTGAAATCTAAAGGAATATTTTCATAAGAATAACATCTAATCCTATTCTCTTCCTCCCCTCGTCCAGAAGCGAGGATGATTAGCAGCTCAAAGCCAAGACACGTTCCGAATATTGGGAAGTAGTCGCCAGCATCGTTTAACTCTTGAGCTATCTCGTAAATGTGCTGGCCGGCGTCTGCGTAGCCATCCGACTGGTTGAAGTAAGTAGCGCCACCAGGCATGAGAACTCTAAGTCACATGTAAATAAAAGGTTACCACAGATATTCTATTTCACGAAGAGCATTTGCCTATGTATGTTGTAACGTTCATATGCACATTATTGTAGTGTGCGTAACCTCGGAAACGCTCATAAAAACGCTCACGCACACATAAACCATGTGCATGCGTACACCTTCCAATAGTAGTTGTACAACATTCCAAATGCTCCTCGTGAAATAGAATATCCTGTAAAGGTACTAAAGCGTTGGCACACACCAGGCCGCCAGTGAAGCCAAAAGTTTTAGAAGACATTTTTCATTATTATATCGATGCAAATTGAGCATTCGAATGACTGCTTTCAAGCCACAAGTTTCTATCCATGGCCATGCTCGCTTCGCTTCCGTTTTATCATCCGTGGACTACCACTCGACTAAGTCACTCGTGAATATTACGTTAATAGCTACTAGTGTTCTTAGTTCTCTAAGCTTGTCACCGTTGTCACCCTTTTGGTTGTCTGTACCAAGAATTTGGGAACTTGGACAAACATGCTTGTATTACGTACTAAGCTTGTTAATATCAAATATATTTTTGTTCGATACGTTATAAGCCCTTTCATTGGCATTAAAATTGACCTTTTTCGCTTTGCGTACCAAGTCTTGCAGATATTTTATCAAAATGTCAAGGCCAGGGTACCCTTTTATGTGGTTAAAATTAATAAAGATTTTAACATTATCCCCTTTTAAATTATCTTACGGTAAACGCTTTTATCTATACATATATTGATTATTTAATAGAAATAAAAAAATTAATAAAATCTCGTACCCATTTATTTTCATCATAATATCTCTGTAGTATTGACGTTCTTTGCCGATCCTGAAAAAGAATTACTGATAATGATAATTAAAATCAAACCTATCATTATATAAGAGGTGTTTCATAGTGTCCTGACTGAATTACCATTATCTTGTCTGTCAGATTGGTAATTATTGTATTTCGTATCTGTCGGTTTCTGAATATCTATTATTGGTACCCGTGAGGTACCGGACCCTAGTGAAACGAACTCAAACACACTAGCGACTAACCGCGAGATGCCGCGAAGGCGGTCAACCGCATGGTCTTAGTTTATTATTATTATATTGTAATTGTAACATTTATTAAGTACCATTTTAAAAGAGCGAGTCCTAATCTTCTTGTCAGTTCTTCTTATTTTAGTACAAATCTACAGTCTGAACCGGTGGTAGAAAAAAAATGGGACGATTCGAAAGAGCATAATTTGTATAAAAAATTGACTTCGACTTTACCTTGGTAAGTGGTGGGGTTGTGTAGAATTTATTTATTTATGTAATAAAACACTTACATAATAGGCACAACTCTCGCACCAGCAGCTTCCACATCTTTGACATACGATGTTGCAATATAACTTGTGTAGTTCTCTTCAGGGTACTTGCCGTGTAGATAGAACGACTGTTCTTGGGCCAACACACCAATAATTGGTCGATCATTGACTATTGGTAACTCATCAGTACGATGTAAAGATGCACCCTGACAGTGCATAAAATACGCTACGAGAAACACTAAAACTACCTTCATTTTCACCACCGAAATATTCTTCCAAGCCATTGTTGTTCTAATAAATATAAACTTTTATCATTATGGTATGATTTTATCTTATAATCATGCGACAATTAATCATGTTTACGTGTGATTATAATCGTTGATTGTTATCTTTATATTTATCTTAATTTTCCTTTAATCATTGCCGAACAATTAAGTGAATTTATGAATGAGCTAATTATAAAGTTTATGTCAAATTGAGTAATGGATTTGTAATTATGTATTTCTTCCTGTTAGTAACTAAAATTAAGTCTAATCATCCAGACATATAAGTAACAGAAAAATACATAATCGACTTAATTTAAGTGTTTCACCATAGATACAAATTATGAAAAATGTTAGTTACGGAAGATTTTTATACTTACCTACTTAGAAACATACTCTGTCATAGCTAGAAGCATGCTAGAAGCACAAACCGTGCAAATATAAAAGGGCAAAAAAAAAGATTCTTATGATTTTCAACTATGTTCAGCTAACTCTGTGCTTGTATTTTTGGCGACAACTACGACAGCGTCCATTTGGGCTCGTGATTAAAAATTTGATTTCTGTGTGTTTCAACGTTTGATTCCATAGTATTGATAGTGTAATGTGACGCAAACATTGGTTAAAATGAATAATAATTTAAGTTTATGATCTGGAACTATTAAAAGTGCATTATCGTGTTTACTTCAAAATCCGCCTTCACTGAACTCGAGATAGCATGAAAACGCTGCTTTAAATTTACGTATACAATCATAACTTGAAGATGGCACAAATGGCACAATGGAATCTTCGTCTGAAGTCCGATTGCAAAACCAAAGAAAAAAAACTCTGAGCTTTCAGGCTATTATATAAACAAAAAACAATCGAATTAAAAAGTATTTCGTCACTGTCACCCTTTCGCTTGACTGCCACCAAATACTATAGAAGACTCACCCGTATTTATAAAGAAGTAAACGTGGTTACTTGAGTAAAAGTAATTACTCAAGTAGCGATTTTCATTCTATAGTTTAGTAATTGCGTGAAGTTAGAACTGTCAAAAGTTAGAATTCTCAGCCAAGTAATAGTCACCATTTCCTTTACTTAAGACTTGAGAACACGTTAGAATACGTCAATTTTACGTTTATTGTGAGGTTATTTTGTTAGTTATACAGGGTGTTTGGTAGAGGATTGAACATGGGATAATGGCAGAAAGGTGAGATGGCCTGCTACATGCTGAGCGAAAAATAGTAGTTATAGTTTTTTTTTAAATTATTTTTTTAAAATTTTCACCAAACTTTCTTCCTTCGTGAATTTGAAGTACTATAACTTTTTTTTTATTGGATCAATCGTCCAGCTTATTTTTTAATTCTTATCTTAACTGAATGTAGCTTACTTTTAAATTGATATTTGTTGGTTAGAGTTACCAGGAAAAAAATTATGAGCCCTCAAACATTAAAAAGGCGAGAAGTCCATGCCGAGCGTTCAACTTTGGACTGCAGTTAAAAAAAAACTAAAAGTGGTACAGCAGTTCTAATTATAGGAAAACAGCTCTAGTTCATGCCCTTTCGAATGGTATGTAATTTGTATAGTATAAACTATAAAAAAATAATTTTTTCTAAGTAGTCTTTCTCGTACTTTCTACATGAAATTGACCATTTCTGACAAAAATACTTTAATGAAAATAAATAAAAAAAATGTTACGAAACATAGAGCGGGATGGTTACGGTTCATCATTATCAGTCCGTTCTTCCTTTTTCACTCTTCATAGGTGGGCAATGCATCCAAGACCTTGTAGTGGTGAAGAGTAGTAGAGCGTAGCCACTACTATGAACTAGTAGTAGCTCGTAAATGGGGCAGGCTCGACCAGGGCAGTACCTCGTATGTCCCCCGTGTTTCGTAGGATGAGTGAGAGAGCCGGAAGCCTGATACACCTCCTGTTTCCTACTCCCTTATTAACTTTCCTTCCTCGGTCCTTCCTTTTTCATTGTAGTCGGTGATTGCTTACCATAAGGTGACTTGCTAGCTAGTTTGTCCTCTTCGTGTCATAAAAAAATCGTAGATGTCAATAGGGAGCGGTGATTGCTTACCACTTACCACTCTTCACCACTACAAGGTCTTGGATGCATTGCCCACCTATGAAGAGTGAAAAAGAAAGAACGGATGCTGATATTGATTAAGAGAAACGTTAACGTTTCTACCTGCCTTGTGTAACCATCCCGCTCTATGTTTCGTAACATTATTTTGATTTATTTTCTTTAAAGGATTTTTGTCAGAAATGGTCTTGGATGCATTGCTAACCTATGAAGAGTGAAAAAGGAAGAACGAACTGATAATGATGAACTGTAACCATCCCGCTCTATGTTTCGTAACATTTTTTTGATTTATTTCCATTAAAGTATTTTTGTCAGAAATGGTTAATTTCATGTAGAAAGTACGAGAAAGACTACTTAGAAAGAAATAAACTATACAAATTACATACCATTCGAAAGGGCATGAACTAGAGCTGTTTTCCTATAATTAGAACTGCTGTACCACTTTTAGTTTTTTTTTAACTGCAGTCCAAAGTTGAACGCTCGGCATGGACTTCTCGCCTTTTTAATGTTTGAGGGCTCATAATTTTTTTCCTGGTAACTCTAACCAACAAATATCAATTTAAAAGTAAGCTACATTCAGTTAAGATAAGAATAAAAAAATAAGCTGGACGATTGATTCAATAAAAAAAAAGTTATAGTACTTCAAATTCACGAAAGAAGAAAGTTTGGTGAAAATTTTAAAAAAATCATTAAAAAAAAACTATGGGCCCTAGGTCAAATTTTTTTCGCTCAGCATGTAGCAGACCATCTCACCTTTCTGCCATTATCCCATGTTCAATCCTCTACCAAACACCCTGTATTATTATGCAAAACATCGAAGCGACTTTTGCTATTGTAGACGATGTCGATACATTAGGGGAGATCGAAGTTGCTGAGCCTAGAAATCCCAAAGTTTACTTTCGTGATGTGGATCCATATTATGATTATTCGGAAAATAATTTTAAAAAGAGATTTCGCTTCTCCAAATGTGTTGTGATGGACGTGATTTTACCAAGAATTACTGATTCATTACAAGCAGAGACTCAAAGAGGGCTTCCTATCAGTCCACTGTGCCAGATGCTAATTGCTTTACGTTTTTATGCAACTGGTAGTTTCCAAATTGTATGTGGAGACATCAATGCACATTAAGAAAATTAGTTTTTCTTATAGTTTTAAAAAAATAGTTAAATTAGTTTGTATAACGATAATCTTATCAGAATTATATTGTAAAATATGATTAATGTAATATTAACTTAATCTATGCAATTCTATGTGGAAACAATCTAGACCTGACGTTTGCCTTCTCATGAAACGATACGCAGCAACGGAGTGTTGCCAGTGAGAAACAACTATCAAGCGTCGACTTTTACTTAAGCAATTGCTTATATAAGTAACGTACATTACTTGACTATAGAATAAGATTTGGTACTTAAGAATTCTAGCCTCAAGTAATGACTTAATTAAGTAATTACTTAGTAACAAGTAATTACTTCTTTATAAATACGGGTGAAATTAATACGCACAGCTTCGGAAGAATTCGGGCAAGACGCGACACTAGCGCCCCTACGTCATGAGGGCGGCATGAGGTGAACGATTTCAAAACTTTTGTGCGTTTTGTATGCAAAATGTTACAGCGCCCCTAGCGGCATGAGGTGAACGGAGGTTGCCAAGTCATTGTATGAGAAACGTCAAGAGCTGTACGTATTAGTCTTCTATAGTATTTGCTGCCACCATCTTCTGTCTGCCCAGAATGCAAATTGCAAAGTGTGTATCTTAGATACAAATCACTGCGCACTCAAAATTATTATTTCCAAATTATTCAATGAAAGTATAATATAAATTATATATCGTTACAAATATATTTAGAAAAAACACCCAATTTCTAAGAAATAAAATAAAAAATTAATTAATTAGTAATAAAAATATATTTATTTAATTGTTTTTCGATAACAGTAATAATTGTGTATATACCTATTTCATGCTCATTGTAAATTTTACTATTTTGTATTAAAATTATTGTGCGTTATTCAAGTCACATTCCGAACGAAAGATGTTTGTTCATTTAAATTTCACTACATATTTTTTTCACCTGACTAGAAAACGATACAAAGATTTTTCCATTCGAAAAGCGTTTCTTTTTGTGACACACTGACATAAAATATATATTTAATTATAGACAGCTTAATTTTAAAATATAAATACCTACTTATTATATCTGTACATTATTAATTAGAGATTGAGGCATGTAATTTGGATAACAATTAATTCATGTGGGTGTATAGGTGTACTTAATTGATAAAGTAGTTTACAGTTCAGTCATTAACTAACTCTATAAAATTTCAAAACTTAATTTCACTTCCTTACGAATATCACAATGAATAAGACCACTGTACAAATACTCTCGTACGGAAAAATGTAACAAATAAATTTTTTTTTTGAGAATTATTCGACATTGGTCGAAACATAATTTACTTCTTTAAAAAATTCACCATATACATAGTTGGTCAATGACAGTCTCATTTAATGATTCTGAATACTGAAAATTAAATTGACTTTAGAAATAACTACATTAATCAATATAATATGTAAGTATATTACGTGTTTGTAAAACATATTCGAATAGTATATGTATACTTTAATAATCTTTACATAACAACTTGAAATGTCATTTATTTAATGGAAAACATACAGTTACAGAATACTTATTATCTAGTTACAAATTATATATAACACACAATTCAATAAAACAATTAAAATAAAATAATAAAAAGAAACACAATAAGAATAAAAAAAGAAAGAAAAAAGAAAACTTAAAATAAATAAAAATAACCATCAATTCGATCTATGAATCGAATAGGCCACCCCTAAGCGCACCCGACTCGAATGTCCCCATCACGCCGGCAGCATTACCACGTTGAATGGCCAGCGATATGTGCTGAATAAGGTATGATCCGGAACGGGGGTCACAACAACGCTCCTGCAGACGTCGGCCAATGTCCCGAATGATTTTTTTTGCCTCCTCGCACCATGGTCCTCCCGTTTCCACCGCAAAGGGCACGAAAGTGTAGTTGTTCAGCTCCGCGTATTTGATAGTTTTTTGTCTTGCGGCGTATTCTGCCGCGGAGCCCGCCTGTACGAGACGCATGAGATGCCGAAAATGTGCTAACGCACGTAGCATCCCACAAGAGACTTCTGCCCTTTTCCCACGGCACCAGAGTAAGGCCATCTGGGCGTTTACCATCCGTCCTGCTAAGCCCGGGTGGCTCCAAGACACAAGGGACGTGTGCCGACACCAGTGCTCTGCGGATGATCTCATTCAGTGCGTGGTGTCTGGGAAATCTTCCCGCACATCTTGAGCAACTGAGTCCGTGGTGGCCATTTGATTCCACTGTCGCTCCGCAGGGACAGCGATGGGGTTCGCATACTTTACAACCCAACCTAATGGCTACTGCCACTCGTAGGCTGTTGTCATCCAGGTGTGTGCAGAGATGTGGCGAAGGCAGAGCGTGAAGCGAAGCACCTGACTCTGATCTCTTTACTTATTATAAAATAATACATAATAAATGAATGTTTATGTTATGACCATTTCGGATCTATTTCGATTCAATATAAATATGCGACATCACATTAATCGCATAATGGAAAATTAAGAGCTATGTTCAACATTTGCTGATTACTTATAGGTACCAAATTTGTTTTTATGGAAAATAATGCTAACTGGAATTTATCAGGATCAATAATAAAAAAGATAAATTAGGGAACTGGAGAATTATGTGAAGTGACAAAAAAGGTTAAGTCAAACCTAGACTGATCTTTATTTATATGAAGGTGAGTATAATACGAGTGTACTATTTACAATTAGTATAAATAGCAGCTCTAGGTTCAAAGAAATAGCACTGCTCATATGCGCTCTCGTGCAACCCCGTGAACCTAGGTTCGTAATTGTAGATCAAGTATGTTTTTGCTTCATTTTCATTGGCGAATGAATGATTGTTTTTTCTACATTCATTAACAAAGAAATCCATAAAATATCTGTTCGCTTTCAACGCATCAAATGAGTGTGGGTGTGAATTCGACCATTCGAATGGTACCTTCTCAGGGTGGAACTGTACTCCATAGAATGGGTATCTGAAATTAAAAAAAAATATAATTTTAATTTATCTACAAATATTTCTTATTTCACATAAACTTAAAACTTAGTAACAATAATAAAAATATTTTACAAAGGTGAGCTTATATCTTTAAGAGATATCTTCCAGCCAATTATGGTCGTAGACGCTGGTAATTTACTTTTTATCAAGGCGGCCCCATGTTTGTGTCTTCCAAATTATATTGATACAGTAGTATGTTAGTTAATAGATAATTAATTTAATTTACCTTCTATGTTCAATTGAAGCAATAAACGTTTGCCCATCATCATCATTGGAATGAGAAGACACTCGCCAATCTTTATCGAGATTATGAGACTTGAGATTCTGAAAACAGAAAACAAAATAAACTTATCTATATACTTATATAAAATTCAAAGTCCTGACTGACTGACTGACTGACTAACTATATATCAACGCACAGCCCAAACCGGTGGGTTTAGAGATTCCAAATTTGGACTGTAGGTTCCTTACGACGTCTAGGAATGTACTAAGAAAGGATTTTTCAAAATTCCCACGGGAAAGCGAGATATACGCATACGAAGTTGCGAGGGGACCCACAGCCCAAACCGCTGGGTCTAGAGATGCCAAATTTGACATGTAGGGTCCTTATAAGGTCCAGACCGACCGGACCGGACCGGACCGGAACGGACCGGACCGGACCGGAACGGATCAGACCTGATCGGTCTGGAAGGAACCGCATCGTACCGGGCCGTGCCGGACCGGATCGAACCGGACCGGACCGGATTTTTTTTCATGGATAAAATTCAAAGTACTGACTGACTGACTGACTTAACTATATATCAACGCACAGCCCAAACCAATGGGTCTAGAGATTTCAAATTTGAACTGTACGTTCCTTACGACGTCTAGGAGTGTACTAAGAAAGGATTTTTCAAAATTCCTACGGGAAACCGAGATATAAGCAAACGAAGTTGCGAGGTTATATCAAATTTAGCATGTAGGTTCCTTACGACGTCTAGGGATGTACTAAAAAACGATTTTTCAAAATTCCCACGGGAAAGCGAGATATGGCATGCAGGGTCCTTATAAGGTCCGGACCGACCGAACCGGACCGGAACGGATCAGATCTGATCGGTCCGGAAGGAACCGCACCGTACCGGACCGTGTCGGATTTTTTTTCTGAAGAAATATATTTATGCTAATTGGTATGTAGGTTCCTTATCAGGACCGGACCGATTGGACCGGACCGGACCGACTGGACCTGATCGTAGGGTATAGAACCGGGAAATCTCGGTACCGAAAATCCCGGGAATTCCCGGTTCTTTTATAGCTGTAAAAGAACCGGGAATTGAAATACAAGAACCGGGATTTTCGGTACTTTCGGGATTTTTTTATTTATTCAATTATATGGCAATTGGCAACACTGACGCTAGTGACGCTACGTGCGATCGAATATATTTTGATGGTCAACAAACGATCGAGTATGTTTTCAAGAAAAAGTAAAAAAAATATCTAAACTATGCCTTTTTTGCAATTTTGCCAAAGAAAATGTTGTCTTTAAAAACACCTATGTTTACAATGGTTCTGAAACGGTTTTTATGCTTCGAATCAAGATCACGAAGTCTCAATGTTTGTGAAGGAAGCATGTTCTATGCGTTCTTTTTGAGATTTTGGTCTGGTGATTGCGCAGGTCAGTCTAAGACCGAAACGTCGTGCGTGCTCTTGAAGCCAGTTGGTCACTACTCGCGCTGTCTGCGTACGGACATTAACACCACAACCCTTCAGTCAGTTGCGAGAGAGCGACAGAAGCAGTGGTGTCCAATTGACAATTTTTATTTAACACAAACAACTGGTGCTCTGACGAGAGCATTTGAAGAAACAGCATTGCCGTAACATTTGGCTTTTTTTTCGCATCAGTTAGCAAAAGTCGGTCTTCGTGCGTATGGTCCTTGCGCTTCTGGCCATGGCATTCTTTCACTTACTTCCCCAGTAGCATGATAACGTTACTTTAACCTTGATTGCCGCAAGCCTTGCGACAAGTGCAACTTTTAGCATCATACCGCGGCGGCATACAAGATGACCGTCGAATCGCGAGAGGGCGGAAACCCGTTCCCAGATGGGGTCCTACGCTGGAGAGAGAGTGCCCAAAGGTCCCTTATCCGGGAATGGGCGGCAAGGCTGGAGGACACGGACCGGAGAGCTGGAGCGCCACGTCAGCGCATCGTGGACGCCATTCAGCCGGTGTTGAGCAATTGGTTAGGGAGGCACCACGGTGCGCTGTCGTACCACGTTGTGCAGGTGTTATCCGGCCACGGGTGTTTCGCCTGGTACCTGCACAACCGTGGCGAGGAGAGAGAATACAGCGGAGTGTCACGAGTGTGGCTGCGCGGAAGATACGGCGCAGCACACACTAGAGGAGTGTCCCGAGTGGTCTGCGCCTCGCGCCGCACTCCCGGCTGTTGTCAAACAGATGTCCGAGAGCGAGAGGTCGTGGGACGCGGTAGCCTCCTTCTGCGACGAAGTACTGACGCAGAAGGAGGCAGCGGAGCGGGTGAGGGAAGCGGATCCAGCAACCCCCCGCTCCGCCGAAAAAGACCGGGCGGCAGGCGTTTGGCCCATGCCCGGCGACTTAACGGGGGGTTCCGGGCGGCGGTTTGGGGAAACCGTCGCCCATCGGATCGTAAGTCCCCGAGCGGTGCGGCGCACCAATTCTAACTGTGCGCGCCGCCAATAGTACCGAGCCCAAGAGGACGGGTCTTCAGACAACCGCCGGCGGGGTCACGGAAGTATCTTAGTTCCCGTGGCCCCGCCCATCTAGGCGGATAAGGTGGCAGTGAGTGAGAGTTTTAGTCGGTATACCCTAAGTGGCTTAGAGGGGCCCGACATACTCCCGCCGCTTTCCCAAGCGACGGGGCATGCAGCATTTCTCTCACTATAATAAAAAAAATAAAAAAAGGACTTGTCGCCCAAAAAATTTGATTTTTACATGAAAAATCGATGCAGAACCATTGTATGAATCATGGGATATTTTATTGATAACTGATTTTTCGCATAATTGCAAAAAACTGCATAATTTTTTAATTTTCTTTGTTACGACCGTATTAAACAAATACGGTCGTTACTTGTATCATTATTTTACTTTAAAAAAATATTTACGCAATAAATATAATATTATTTTCCTTTTACATGTACCTAGTCCAATAAATGAGCTTTCTAAAAATAAGTTTGTATGTCTAACAAAAAATGTATAAATTGAGCAAAATCTAAACATCCCATGGCGGTGTTGATGTTTTTTTTTATACCACACAGGTGGCAAACAAGCATACGGTCGGCGTGATGGTAAGCCGTCACCGTAGCCTATAGTAAGCAATACCGGGGGTATCACTCACGCGTTGTCAACCGTGCCAACCCCCCCAAGTGGAGCTCTGGAGACCTTACTCACCATAGGAACACAACATGGCCGAGACCAATGCTATTTGGCTACGATCTTCTATAAGGTGAAGGTCCTTCCGCAGACGGGCTGCTCCGATTTGAGCGGATTATCCGCTGTGCCCTACCTCTCTAGAAAAAAAATCCCGAAAGTACCGAAATTCCCGGGAAATCCCGGTTCCAGCATAGTCCGGTACCGAAAATCCCGGTTCCTTAAGATAGTACCGGTTCTCTATACCCTACCTGATCGGACCGGACTATATATAAAATTCAAAGTCCTGACTGACTTAACTATATATCAACGCACAGCCCAAACCGGTGGGTCTAGAGATTTTAAATTTGGACTGTAGGTTCCTTACGACGGCAACGTCTAGGGGTGCACTAAGAAAGGATATTTCAAAATTCCCACGGGAAACCGAGATATACGCAAACGAAGTTGCGAGGGTATATCAAATTTGGCATGTAGATTCCTTACGACGTCTAGGTATATACTAAGAAACGATTTTTCAAAATTTCCACGGGAAAGCGAGATATACGCAAACGAAGTTGAGAGGGGACGCACAGCCTAAACCGCTGGGTCTAGAGATGCCAAATTTGTCATGTAGGGTCCTTATAAGGACCGGACCGACCGGACCGGACCGGACCGGACCGGATCGACCGGACCTGATCGGACCGGTTGGAACCGTACCGTACCGGGCCGTGCCGGACCGGAATTTGTTTCTGAAGAAAGATATGCTAATTGTTACTAGGCCACGCGGGCGAAGCCGCGGGCGGAAGCTAGTTACAAAATATAATAGGAATCATGTTAAAAATAAAACACATGAGCGAAACTTTCAACTTTCAAGGAAAAAAATCTGAATGAAATATTAGTGATTCTTTTTTCGAATATCTATTTGTAAGAACACCTCCTCTATCCCTTTTCTTCTTATTTCCACCTACTTAAGTGTTAAAAGACGGCAACTGCTATGATGACTCTATACTTCATGAGCGACGGTAATCAAATTGCCATCAAGGAAACCGCATGCTCGTTTACTAATCTCTTCTATGGAAATAAGGCCAAATGCAAGTTGAGCCTTTACTCGGTAGTTCTACGGTAGCTCGGTATATGACATGACTTATCATAAAACTTAGTATATCGAAAATGTTGTAGTAGTAGTAAAATTTTCATTATTTGTGTCATTAAGCCCGTTTTCACCAACAATTCCTAAAAAAAGTATCAGTTTTCTGTATGTCCAAATCCTTGTTTTTGGTTTGTGTATGACATATAAAATTATCGATTTTTAAAATATGTCGTACATGTACCAAAAGCAAGGATTTGGACATAGAGAAACAAAGCTGTTAGGAGCATAGATTAATAGATAACTTACTAGCGTAAGGAGATTGGCAATGCAAAAGAGATAGATCATAACATATATGCGTTTGTTAGAGCGAGATAGATAGACGAGACCATTTTTCCTATACACGCTATGGGCTTGTATCGCCCTAACGTCAGTCATGTTAAAACAAATCCCACTTATTTTTACAAAATTTATGGTTTTTAAGTGTAGTTTTGGTTTTGATTGGACGTGATTAAATATGGTTACCTGTGTAGTGCCTGGATGTAAGTCAAACTAAAAGGAAAATCTACAAAATTAAATATTTTGCTTGCACACATGTACATTCCACGCACACTAGTGTATTTTGTTTTTGGTCTCGCGTCAATCAAACAAAGCCGATCCATAGATACGCTAGTATAATATTAAATCTATGGTTAGGAGACTTATTTTTAGGAATTGTTGGTGAAACGGGCAAAGCAATAGCAGCACCAACCTCATCCAGTATGCAGAATTGATGATAGTTCACTGTTATATTCTCAGTGGCCAATAGTTTGGTGACCTCCTGAGATGCGTTTCTGAACAATTTGCTTTCTCTAAAATCTATAAATTTAAATAAAAAATATTTTACCATTGTTTAATCATTTTATATAAAAAATACGTTGCTGTTTCTTGCTTGAACCTGGCTAATTGCAATGAACAAGAAAGCCGAAAGCTATTACATTAAAAAAATAGTAATTTATAATGATATGTTACTGATATCGCAATAACTTCCGTGAGTTCTTCCGCGAGAAATTACATATTTACCACAGCCAGTTCTAGATTTTAGACCTCAGTTAGAACTTTTCTTTTTATAACAATGATACTTTAATTAATTATCTAATGGTTATTAGAATCAGGTGCAATAAAACGGATAGTACAAAAAAAACTAAACCTTTTACATAGGTATTAAAATATCACCTTCAGTAAAATGTAGCGGCATATTCTTATAAGAACGACAGGTAACTCTGTTCTCTTTTTCCCCTCTTCCAGAAGCGAGGATGATGAGCAGCTCGAAGCCTAGACACGTTCCGAATATTGGGAAGTAGTCGCCAACATCGTTCAGCTCTTGAGCTATCTCGTAAATATGCTGGCCAGCGTCCGCGTAACCGTCCGACTGGTTGAAATATGTAGCACCTCCGGGAAATAGAACCCTGAAATTGTGGTTACTTTATGAAATATGTGCTTTGACAAATTATTTTCGAAACAGGAAAAAAATTGTCTACGATAAAATGTAGATGATTTTTTTCAAAAATGTAACTTCAGCTTTTGCAAACTAGCTGTTGACGGTGACTTCCCCCGCGCGTATCGTTAATATTCATAATGTGTTTCAACAACATGATTTTCTATTAGTATAAACATGTTAAATGAACTAGCACTTACCCATTTATTTGGCCAATTATCTTTTTGTAATAATTCCGATCTTTACCTATCCTGAAACATAAAAAAAACTATATTGAAGGATAAACAAGACAGCAAACTGAAACTTATCGCGAACCTGTGATATAGTTACATAATCAGGATATGCGTCCGGATCCAGAGCGCTGCACTGTGAGTCATAATGTATGACGGGGCGAATGAATACTGTATGTAGTATTATTTATAGTGTAATATACTTAATACGTGGGTGTTAAGTCTGACGACCTGCTAGGTTACCCTGCAACGCGATTTTAATTTCAAATCTGTACAATTTCAATTGAAAATTAACAGCAAATCCTAATTCGTTCTCTTGAAACTTTATACTTTACCCTCGGGTTATAACATAATCTATGACTACTAATTTTGTTTTTTTTGGTTACAATCCAATTTCATTTAAAGCTAGTTTAGACTCTCAAGAGTACCTAAATATAACAATCCAATACAGATCGCTCAGGATTAGTTTCAAGAGTAGCCAAGCTGAACTGCAGGCGCCCAACCAATTGTCAAATGGCAAAGGTAGCGGCTATGGCGCTTCCTCCTCCAGTGACTTTATTACGGCAAGTTTGCGCTTTTATTTATCATCTAATTTCCACGAAGGAGTCGCGACGATTGACAGAATAATATTACTCACGTAACCTACACCAGGGGCGGCGCTACCATAAGGTAGCGCCCCTGGTGTAGGTTACGTGTTTTGGCATCGCAGCGACGGACGGTAACTGCCTACATTCTTTCAGTTGGACCTCATGTCACTCCAAAAACACAACTCAAAAAATTATTGCAACTAAAAAAGTCATACACCGATAAATGATCATGGCGCATACTTACATAATAGGTACTACTCTTGCGCCGGAAGCTTCCACATCTTTAACATATGAAGCTGCAATGTAGCTTGTGTAGTCCTCAGGATATTTGTCTTTCAGTTTATACGATTGTTCTTGAGAGAGGATTCCTATTACAGGTCGGTTGTTGACTACCTTGCAATCTGATTCAACCACGACAGTACCTTGGCAGTGAACAAAATACACCACAGTGAGCAGTAAGACCTTCATTGTAGTCATTTCTATCCAACCTTCAATCTGTCTTCCCAACGCCCTATAATTAACCATAATAAATAAATATTATAATACCTATACAATCTGGTGACTTATTTGGTAGATAGTGACTTAGTGACTACTCCAAGCGCTAGAGGACCCAGTTGTCAAACAAACACATATTGTTATGTGTTTGTCTTGACTTGAGTCTATATACTCTGATTGTTTTCAATGTATAACATGTGCTTATATGCTTACAATAAAAATCTCTTGTATGACGACAAAATAGAACCAGGTAATTATTGATATTTTACTAGCTTTTACCCGCGGCTTCGCTCGCGTTAATTTTATGACTGTATAGACAGATCTCGTTCGACAACAAAACAACCCATAGCGCGACTTGTGGCGCCATCTGTTAGCCGATACAGCGCCCTCTATAGTAGAAATATTATTTTCCCATTGGAACGACATACTTTCACGGGATAAAAAGTAGCCTATGTTGGGCTCTGTACCCCTAACAATATGTATGCAAATTTTCATAATGATTGGCTTAGTCAAGCCGTGAAGGAATAACAAACAAACAAACTCACTTTCTCATTTATAATATTAGTAAGGAGTAAGGAAGTAAGGATTTTATACTTAGTTTTAGAGAAACAGTTACAGCGCGTGAGATAGCATAGGATCGCATTCATGAAAGGAGATTAAGATCAAAATATATGATACTGTAATCAGATCATAATGCTTTGTATATTCAAGACTGGTCCCCTAACGATTTCTATGGAAAGGTGTATTGAGTGAGATGTATCGTGATATAATATAGGTACGTGTTTACATTACAGCTGCTGTGTAATGAGCTTAAATTCTCGAGGACTAACTAACTACAGCAAAATATGAACAAAAAGATAAAAGTATGCAATTAATAACTCGCTGCTTATTACGTAATTATAGTGTAATTAATTAGTAATTAAGTTAAAATTATACGTTTAAAGATAGCCACAAATTAATATATATATATAAACTAAAATGCATCATTGATTTACGTTAAATATTTCACTTATCTATTCTCTGTGATTCACTTTACATTGTTTCACATAATACATATAATTTTAAGTCTAAAACACACAATGCGTCATTAATAATGCAATTTTACACTGACCAAAGCAATATAGTGTTAACAACATCACTAGAAACACAAATAATGATCACGTTTTGTACTATTTTCGTTGTGAAGTTCGGTCTCATGTCAAGCTCTCCTAAAATAAACTCGTGTAGTTGGTTACGAAACCACAGTTAAAATATTGTTTGATTGCAAATCTTCTTTGAACTAGATATTGATTGTTTAGGTACTGATAACATTGTGATAAACATAATCTATGTCACAGACAGGTGCAGATTAATAAGCCAGTATAGTTTTGGTAAACATTTGCCAAAATTCTGAAAACAGTTCTTTTTTAACGAATATTCTAAAATTGGTATTGTAAAATGAAATGAAATTGCAAATTCAGAGAATAGGCCATCAGCTACAACTATTGCGGAAGGAAATGCAGAATGACCACGATTATAAGAAAATAGTGAAAGAAAATTAGTTACGGCCTGTTATGTTATCATTATTTATCAAATTATGTAATACGTATCTGTGTTTTTTAGTATATTAAAATCCTTACTAATATTATAAATGAGAAAGTGAGTTTGTTTGTTTGTTATTCCTTCACGGCTTGACTAAGCCGCCGATCATTATGAAAATTTGCGTACATATTGTTAGGGGTACAGAGCCCAACATAGGCTACTTTTTATCCCGTGAAAGTATGTCGTTCCAATGAGAAAATAACTTTAGTACTATAGAGGGCGCTGTATCGGCCAACAGATGGCGCCACAAGTCACGCTATGGGTTGTTATGTTGTCAAACGAGGTCTATAAAAATTAACGCGAGCGAAGCCGCGGGGAAAAGCTAGTAAAACATAAAACTACTTAGACATACAATATTAAGTAACAAAACGAGGAATTTAAATTAAAATATCGCTGGACACATAAAATTGTAATTACTAAATTTAAATCTAAAGTTATTGACAGTAATGTCACAGAAATGTTTCGCCGTGGATAATTTCTTACCTCGGCTCTACAGTCTACACTTGCGAAGTTGACTTGACCGAGGACAAGTTGAACGAAGTAAGATGAAAACCACTGACCTCTGTCAACTTCGCCAGTAGACAGCCGGGATAAGAATGTTAGGATAGGAACATTTTTGACAACGCGTTGCTATGTGACAGATTGAAGGTTGTGTAGGTCCACAAATGAAATACGTATCCAGGGTAAAGAAATAAAAACAAAGATTTTAAATACTAAAATATAAACTTTGTAGTAGGTACAATATGAATAAAAACTTGGTAGGAAATTATCATTATTTTATTCAAATAAATACTTAAATGCAATATAGGTAAATCATACATATCTACAACCCTGGCTGGACAACTCATTTATTTGTTAACTAACTGTAATAACTAAAGAAAATCACGTAAGAACTCAATGACTACATTGTAATCCTTTTTTGTAATCAATAACTGACATAGGTGTAAATGATAGTGACCAGTACAGTTACATTTAAATATGCACTTTGTTTTCACAGGCCGTTTGCCAAGAATCAAGAACAATGCAATATACTTAACTGAATTGTTGGCTCACTTTTTGTATACATCAAATTATAATGTAAAACTTCGTAAATATTGACTACCAATAGTCATTATCGAGACTAGTCAACCACACGATTCCCAAGTTCCCAACGCCATGTTAATAAGTTCGGTTAATTTAGATTTTATTTAAGGTTATATAAAAAGTTATTATGCAAAACCATTATCATTATTATTTTAATAGTAGTCAAAGGAGAGCATTTTGAAATGGGTTAGCTACACCGATGGTAGGTAGCGCGAAGTAGCACCTGGTGATGGGATGGATGATGTTTATAGGCGGCAATAACCGCTTTCTATCCGGTGTGTCATCTGTCTGCCGTATGTTCTAAAAAATCTAAATATCTTTCTTTCTGAATTAATGTGACAAAGTTGATATTTGTATTGAAACCCTAATTTCAGATTTTTTTACGCAATTTTCGAAAAATGCATGCATTCGAAAGAAATTCAATTGATAAAATTTTATGAATAAAACACTAGGAAGGCTACTGGCAGGCTACACCTTTTATCACTCAACGATTGTTCCCAATCATATAAAAGATTGAAAAAAACTTTTCACATAACATTTTACAACGCAGGTATGAGACAATGAAATCAGTAACAATTTTTGATTTTGCACCTAATAAAATAAAATGACCATGGATAGAGTACAAGTACCTAATTCTAGTGCTCAATCCATTCAATTTTATTAAATAAACGCAATATGTAATTAAATAAATAGGAATTGATTGAATCTTAAACAAATAAATTAAAACTGAAAATGCTCCGAATTAGTACATGTATTGCACATATCTTACCAAATAATAAAATTAATAAAATTTAAACTACTTCAGCCTAACATTTTAGTTTCTTTTTACTCACGTGAATGTCAAAAACAAAACTTCTAATGAAACTTATCGAAAATATAATTGGCAAACAATTAAACTGTAATAGCTTACCTCCACCGCCGATAATTTCTTTCCAATACAACATCTTTAACATTTTATAACTAAATAATAATAATATAACAGTTAAATCCAACATGTTACAATATAATTTAATTTCACTAAAATTCACTGACAGAAAAACAAATCGATTGCTTCCACGCGCCGGCCGTCTTTAACACTGACGACATACACAATGTTAAGTACCTTTGCATTTACTCCATATTGTATGTTACTGTGTGATTTTTAGATGGCTAATATTAAAATAAGGTCAGGAGGTATTGTAAGATTGACATACTTTATTGTGAATTTACTAAATCGGGTTTTATGCAGAAATTGTTTAACCTAGAGTTAAGTTAAATATACAGGGATCTAAAATATAAATAAAACTTTATAATATTATGAGTTTTAGTGGTATTTACAGTACTTGTAGTAGTTAAAGTCAACGCCTTTTAATTACAATTAGGCCAGGTTTTCCGACCGCTTTTTGTATAAAACTTGTATAATCAACCAATGAAAGAGATATTCAGGGAGCAGAATCACAGAATAGATAGACTAGTACTACGTAACAGATTAAATAACAATCATTTTTGTATTATTGAAAACGCGTGTCAACTATTTTCTTTGAAATCGAGTTTTATTTAAAACTCATGCAATGAAATCGAAATGTTAAACGACAAAACTTTTTAAAAATATATACTTCACGTCCATTCATATATTTTTTTAATATAAGTAAAAATCTAGAGACTTCAAATTTGGCATATAGGTTCCTTATGAGATCTAGGAGTGCACTAAGAAAGGATTTTTCAAAAAACTCACTCACCAAGAAGGGGTTGAATCGGGGGTCCAAAGTTTGTTTGGAGAAACAAGATTAGTCAGACCATTTTATTTGAAACTTCGTAGGAATACTCCTGGCGGTAAATGAGCAAAACACCTGTTATTCTTTTTTTACTTTGTTGTTTAGAAATTCTGTTCGCAGGACATAAAACATGGTTTTATTAAACATCTAGAATCTGTTAAGAAAAACAGTTTGTACTGCTCGTATTTGAAATTTACATCTGTGTACTTGTGCAAATACTTTGTTGCAACTAAACTTATATGTATGAGTAGGACCATGAATTTTTATTAAAGGATGTTTTATTAAAGATTGTTTGTTGTATGGAAGCCCTTCTTAAATATTAGTTTTTAGTAGTAAAACTACAAGGAAACCTTATAGTTTCGTCATGTCTGTCTGTCTGTGTGTCCACGGTCTAGAAACTGTAATTTGGTATGTATACACATATTACTAACAAAGTCTTGGAACAAAATTTAAAAAAAAAAATTTTTGGATTGCCACCCCTGTATGTAAATTGGGAATGAAATTATTGGGTATCGTTAGATAAGTCTCTTCAAAACATTGAGAGTGGGGAAAGATCATTTTTCGATACAATGATCCGTTTCGAAATTATTTACATTTATCGTGTCAGTTTTCGTTTTGCACGGTGGTCCCCGCCCACCTCTTATCTCCCTGTGTTTAGAAATTTGAAAAAAATCATTATAGTAGTCCATATGCTGAACCTTCAATGAAAACTATTACGGTTATGTAGGTTCTACTAGTTACCGAGTAAATAAATAAATAAATATATAGGGACAATTCATACAGATTGAGCTAGCCCCAAAGTAAGTTCGAAACTTGTGTTATGGGATACTAACTCAACGATATTATATTTTATAACAAATGCATATATAGATAAACATCCAAGACACGAGGCCAATCAGAAAAAGTTCGTTTTTCATCATGACCCGACCGGGGATCGAACCCGGGACCTCCTGGGTGGCGGTTTGGCGTGGTAACCATTACGCCACGGAGGTCGTCAAAAATAAAAAGTAATAGTCGACGAACTTATAAAATAAAATTTCTTTGATGAAAATATACAAACGTCATAGAATAGGCATTGTACTCATCTGCAAGAAAGCAAAGCGTAGCTAATACGGAACCCTACATTGTGCGTGCCCGGTTTTTTTTAATTGAGTTATTTAATATTAAAGTAAATATAAAACTAAATTATGTTGTTAATACAGACCAAAAAATGGCAAAAAAATCACGTTTAATGTATGGGAGCCCCCCTTAAACAGTTTTTTTATTTTTAGCATTTGTTGTTATAGCGGTAACAGAAATACATCATCTGTGAAAATTTCGACGGTCTAGCTATCACGGTAGGTACACGAACGTACCTAGCTGAAATTATCATGCATGAGCATGGCATGAGCTCATACATCTAACATGAAGAACGAACTTGTAAAGCCGATCTGGCATGCATGACTCTGGTCAAGTTTTAATATGAAAGACTCGTGAAACTCATGAAGGGTATACACGACAAATATGCTGCCATAAATATTTTTCTTAGGTTCTATGTCATTTTATCGTCAAAATTCACATCTTCAGATCAGTCTTTCGAGCTGATCGGTCAAGCTGAGGGGAAAAAGATTAACGGTTTCTTTACTTACTGATGGATGATGTACTATCGTATAAAAAACAATTATCCTTATGTTCTGTTCATCCTTTCTATACAAAAAATTACCACCTGTTAAGCTCAATAAATAAAAATGGTCAAGTTTTGACTAGAAAGACTGACAGTTTACTATTTTACTAATACTCAGGAACTCGAAAAATATACTTTGGTCCTTATGTTATGTTTAGATTTAGACCGTATTTTGCAGCCGGCGCTTAGTTAGACTATTAGCAACACATCGAATAGTGAACTATGAGTACCGGAGCCGACTGCGTTCGGTCGGTTCCCATTACTTCCGATCGCTCGTCGTCGTCTCGTCTCGTAGTGACGTCACGCGCACCCGCGCACGTTGACTATACGGCTGAAGCGGCATAATGTTTATTACTTGTCCGATTTTGATAATTCAAAAAGATATATCATTCTTAAGTCATAGATAATAACGTGGATACTAGTTCTATTGATTTATTATAACTATACTGATGTTCATTATGCAACAGCATTATCATATTTTTTTTAATAGTCATATGCAATGGGTTAGCTACACCGATGTAGTGTAGGTAGCGCGAAGTAGCGCCTGGTGATGGATGATGTTAAGTTTAGAGGCGGCAGTAACTACCTACTTTCTATCCAGTGGGTCATTTTCATTTGTCTGCCGTATGTCATAAAAATTCTAAAAATCTTTTTTTCTGAATTAATATGATAAAGTTGATATTTGTATTAAAAAACTTTCTTCAGAATTTTTTACGCAATTTTAGAAAAATGCATGCATTCGAAAGAAAATTTTAACCTGTGAATATTAACACTAGGAAGGCTATAGATAGCTGAGCTACAGCTTTCATCACTCAACGATTGTTCCCAATTACATAAAAGATTGAGAAAAATCTTTTCAAATAATACTCTACTTATTGACAATGCAGCAAGTAAAACAGTGAAGTCATGTAACAATTATTTGACTTTGTAATAAAAACAAAATGATAATGGATAGAGCATGACAAGCATCGATCGCAGATGACAAGTACCTAATTCTAGTGCTAAATCCATTCAGTTTTATTAAATAAACACAATATGTAATTAAATAAATAGGAATTGATTGAATCATAAACACAAAAATAAACTATAGAATACTCCGATTTACTACACATCTAACCAAATAATTATATTAATAAAATTTAAACTACTTCAGCCTAACATTTTAGTTTCTTTTTACTCAAGTAGTTTTGTTGTTGAATGTCAAAAACAAAACTTCTAATGAAACTTATCGAAAATATAATTGACAAACAATTAAACTGTAATAGCTTACCTCGATCGCTGATAACTTGTTTCGAATACATCTTTAATAACATTTTATAACTAAATAATACTATAACAGTTAAATCCAACATGTTACAATATTATTTAATTTCATGAAAATTCACTGACAGAAAAACAAATCGATTACTTCCACGCATGCGCCGGCCGTCTTTAACGTCATACAACTAACTTGAAATTTTCAAACTGCATATTGTATGTTAGAGTGTGGTTTTTAGATAACTAATATTTAAAATGTACTTATGGTTAAAGCCAACGTCTTTAATTTACAATCATTAAGTCCAGGTTTTGGCGATTTTTGTATCAAACATATAAATAATACACAAAATATTTTTTAACCTAACCCAACTGTTATAGCAAAACACCTGTGGTTATTCTTGTTTTACTTTACTGTATAAATCTGTTCGCAGCACATAAAACATGTTATAATAAACATCTAGAATCTGTTAAGAAAAACAGTTTATATGTACTGCTTGTATTTGCAATTTACATCTGTGTACATTGCTAATATGAGCATAAGCAAATGCTTGTTGCAGCTAATAGATTTTTGTTATACCACTAATGTGGCAAATAAGCGTTCGGCCCGCCTGATGGTAAGCGGTCACCGTAAGCGTCCTTAGTAAGGACGCTTGCTACACCGAGAGTATGTAAAAATCTTTTAATGCCCCTTTTGAAGAACACCGTCTAAAAAATACCTCGGCGGGGATCTCATTCCAACAAGCTTCAGCGTTCGCGTTTAATAGGTAGGTAGGACAACAAATTATACAAATTTGTTCATAGAAAACACACAGATTTAATGCAACCACACAAGTTCATATCATAGCGCACGCGTGGGAATCATCCATAAGCAATTCATGGTTGGATTAAAAACAAAATATAAATATCCTGGGATCCACATACATGGTACATATGGGTAGAGCTAAATGATGGATTCTTGTGGAAGAGTTGTGATTCTTTGAAATTTCGTAATATGACATGAATCTTTTTGTGATAATAGTTGGCAAACGAGCATGGTGGCCACATGATGGTATATAATCACCGCTACCCAATACCCATGTAGCGGTGAAGAGGCTTCTGGATTTCCGGATTCACAGAACGAAATGCAATCACGCCGATATTCTGTGTGTACTAACTACCCGATTTGCTCAACCACTCCAAAAAAAGCAAAGCAAGTTTACTATCATAAAGTCATACAATACATGCCGCTTTCTAAACCCTGTTTCTTTTAACTTGACCAATGTAGTAAACAATCTTAGCGTGTCTTTTTAACGAAAATAGGCAATTAAAATTATCATTCACACGCAAATAATAATAATATAGTTAGAAATAGCATTTAGCACAACACTCTTATTCTTATTCTGGCGATTTATCGATTTTACACATGGATATTTGAATAAAAAGACACGCTAAGATTGTTTACTACATTGGTCAAGTTAAAAGAAACAGGGTTTACGTAATTTTACGACGTGTAACATCAAGCATCAAGAAAACAAAATGTTCTTGCACTATGAAGTTTGTTGTGGTGCCCGCCCCTATTTATTTAGTATAGAAAAACAAATGTGACTGTTTATATTATGTCCACTTACAGTCAAAAATATAAATTACGTACGGAACACAGAAATTCATCATTATATCAACCCATATATACTTCAATCGAAGGGGACTAGAGCGTACTCTGCCACGCTGCTCCAATGCGGATTGACAGAGGCCTGTGTTTTCAGATAACAGCCGGGACCGACGGCTTAATGTGCCCTCAAAAGCACGGAGAAGCTCTAGATAACCAAACCCATCCAAACACTGGCTAAGGTCGACGTCGCTTGACTTGTGTGTTCATATTAGAGTGCGACACACAGCAACACCATCGAGCTTTTCATTAGAAAATTAAAACAAAGATTTCTATCTTCTATCTAGATTCTATCTTGTATCACCACAACCAGGATGACCGTAACTCATAGGTAGGTACATAGAGTCAGCCAATGAAAGAGGTGAGCAAAAAATATAATTCAAGTTACCTAAATATTACGTGAAGGGGTTTACTTGAATTTATTTAGTACTGTTACAAACCGAACTCTTGATAAATATCTATTTATGTATTTCCTTTTTCTATAAGGTTTTTATGTCTTTTTCAATGTCACTTCCTTAGAATAATTTTGTTCTAACAAACCGAACTCTTGATAAATATCAATTTTTATATTTCCTTTTTTTTATGGTTTTAATACGTCTTTTTCAATGTCACTTAACTTTTCACCTTCACATTTTTATCTCGCCTTAGTACAATATTCATATAATATAGGTTTCTCCATTTCCTCACACTCTTTTTCTAACCTCTCCTTCCTTAATAAGTAGGTACGATCATATTCTAATATGTTATTACAAAATTTCATAATAATGCTTACTGTATAGGCCCAAAAATCTTTGTTCCTAGTTCTCAACCGTGCATGCTCATTATTGCTCATCTCTTTCATTGGTTGACGGTACTACAAAATGATGACACAAATAAAATTAAACACTCACCATTAAATATCTACGTACTCAAATGTCTTATTCTTATCACTACACTTGAATTTGTGTAGGTACTAACTAGCTCTATTATAAACTTCGTACTGGAGCACCACAATCTCGAATTTTCGATTGACGGAATAAACAGTACCTACATTATCTCAGACATGTCCCGTTTATATTAAATTTGAAGAGATTGTTTGTTTGAACGCCCTAAATTTCTAAAAGAATCATCATACTAACAAAAAAAAAGTTCAGGTATTTACATTTAGAAGCTAAATTTTTGAGAATTGCTCAATATTCTTAGGTGCATATGATGACATATAAATAACTCCTAGTCTCAGCTCCTAGTATTATTCAATGAAATTGTACTTGTGTTAATTTATTTTTGTTACCGACCATACTATAATAATAATCCTACTAATATTAAAGGCGACAGATATGTGTATGTTTGTTACTTCGTTTCACCTCTTTACATAGTTCTCTTCACACTGCGAGCTACCGACTAACCTACTCGCGGTGTGAAATCGTTTCATCTCTTTACGCTCTTTACATACTTCGGTAAAGAGCATAAAGAGATGAAACTATTTATACGGGCGATATCTTTAGAAAGCTGAAAATAAGAAAATAAATAGTATAGTAGGTAGGTACCTACAAACCTACATGAATACTGTAAATTTTTTTTTTATAAAAGTTAACTGTCTGACATAGACTTATCATTTTTTTTTTCTCTTTATTTTTTAAGGGGTATGGGTCCACAAGGACATGACAACCCCATCGAAATCACAAAACAAGGATACATAATTATCTTAAACCTATATAATGTCCGCTTTACAATGGACTGTCCTTCAGACTGTCCATTGTAAATCGAAGTAGTTCCCGACAAGCATCACTTGTCGGGTTAGACAGCACATAAAAACAAACACCTACGTCAACGCACTCAACTTCAAGATTACGTTTCAACAGATTGAACAAGATGTTTCGACGGGCCTGGTTCGTTGCACATTCCATTAAAATATGATAGGTATCATCCACCTTATTACACGTGACACAGTTTGGAGAGTCTTTCTTGCCCATCAGATGTGTAAAGCAATTCAATGGAATGTGACCAGATCTCAGTCTATGGACAGTTACCAATTCCTCTCTGTTGAGACCTTTACTATCAGTCCAGGGTATGCAAGGAGGCTGGCTCTGTATGATCTTATACACACAAAATCTCAACTTCTCAAGTCCACTCATCCACTCCACTCACAACACAACACAATAAGGTCAGTTGGGGTAAGGCCGCTACCAAGGCAAGACTGCCAGTGCCTGATAACTCGAGAAGTACACCTTCCTATTCTATTTTGAAATACTAGTTATATAAAGCGGACACGGTTAATAGCTCCATCTAAAACACAGAAGTCGCTACTGCCACAAATATGACCACCACATCGAAAATAAAAACGGACATTTGAAAAGTTAAGAATGCTAGGTGTAAGACAGTTTTATTTTTGTATTTTTTTGTTAAAAAGAACGTTTCTATCGAGTTGTCCCGGACACAAGTAGCATCATAAAGATATGGGCTTTAAAATAATGTAACTCGTAGATCATTATGAAAATTGGCATACATATTGTTAGGGGTACAGAGCCCAATATTTTTATCCCGTGAAAGTATGTCGTTCCAATGGGAAAATATTTTTTCTACTATAGAGGGCGCTGTATCGGCCAACAGATGGCGCCACAAGTCGCGCTATGGGTTGTTTTGTTGTCAAACGAGACCTGTCACAAAATTAACGCGAGCGAAGCAGCGGGCAAAAGCTAGTTCTTAAATAGTTTTTTAAATCCGTTGGTTTCAGAACATTGAGTATCCGCATATTTGAGTGCTTTCATGGATGTAGTAAGTGCCAAAGTCACCGCTAAAGCAACTTTTTGATGTTTCGATAAAGCCGGCGCCATAGCGACAGACGTGCACAGTTATTCACGTTCACGTTCAAACCATAGATTTATTATAACTTATATACACGTATACGCGTTTTTTAGAGAGAGATAGATAGACGAGACCATTTTTCCTATACACGCTATGGGCTTGTATCGCCCTAACGTCAGTCATGTTAAAACAAATCTCACTTATTTTTACAAAATTTATGTTTTTTTAAGTGTAGTTTTGGTGTTATTCAAATTCAAATTCAAATTCAAAATATTTTTATTCAAATAGGCCTAATATAAGCTCTTTCGAATCGTCACAATTTTTTCCTACCACCAGTTCAGACGGCAGATTTGTGCTAAGAAGAAGCTGGCAAGAAACTTCGACGCGATAAAATTTTGCAGTGCCTGGATATAACTCAAACTAAAAGGAAAATCCACAAAATTAAATATCTTTCTTGCACACATGTACATTTCACGCACATTAGTTTATTTTGTTTTTGGTCTCGCCTTTAATCAAACAAAGCCGATCTATAGGTACGCTAGTATAAAGGTACTAAATCTATGGTTCAAACTGGGAGAAAATCACACAGGGCGCGGTTTCCAGCGTAGTGTAATAAGCGGCACCCTAACTGGTAGGCAGGACACCCGAGAGACAGGGCCCGAGAAATCGTGTAGTGTATTAAGCGCTTAAGCTATGTTATTGTTACTTATTACTATATTTTTTATGCCACAATAATTTGAATATTTATTTAATTATTCAATTTTGTATTGTATTGTAGGTAGGTAAGAAAGAAATACTGTGAGAAATACGACCCTCCGTCATCGTGTAGTTAGTTCTATTCGATTACTTTACTGGGCAGCCAAAAGTTCCTGTTTGGGCTACTGACTACTGTACGACTCTTTCTCTTTTATAATCCATGTGATGTTTCGTAATTATATTTTTCGTGGAGAAAAAGTCCAGTAATTGTTAGTACTTGAAGGACTTAATATGATTTTAACCCAGAATTTAATAAATTTATACTCATTCCATTCATTTATACATTTCATGAGTTTGGCTGTATGACTAGTTTCCTTTTCCTCACAGTTGAAATCCAAACATTAAAAAAAAAAGTCGTCAAAAGAAAAATGCCGCTGCCAAAAAGAAACGTAATGATAAAGGTATTTTGATAATAATTGCTGGTGTAACGATCATCTTAAGACTTATTTTAAATGTGTGAGTTTCTAATTAAAGTTCAGTAAGCTATCTAGTGGGAGAAGTCATAAAGAAAAGATAAACTGATAAATTACTTTGTTATAGGTTGGTTTATTTAAGTCAACCAAACTGGATAAAATGTTCGAAATGGTGAGTATTTTAGTATATACACTTAATACACATTGCTGCTACTTTGTAAATTCACTTCTAGAAAGTGTTAATTCAGTGAACAGAACAATGTCAAAAATCTACTCATTGTTTTTCAGAACACAGCGGAACCCATGCAGGTGGATGTTCCATTAGAAGACAATGAAAACAATGAGACAGAATGCTACGTCGTCGAGAATCCCACGTTGGATCTGGAGACGTACGCCGCCTCTTACACTGGCTTCGCCAAGTTGTACAGGCTAATGTTTGTAGCAGACCATTGCCCACCTCTTAGGCTGGAAGCCCTCAAAATGGCTATATCTTATGTCATGACAACATATAATGTGAGCCTCTACCAAACACTACACAAAAAGCTTGCTGAAGCTGTGGCTTCCTCAGGTTTACCCGATGTAGCAGTACAAATGGGGTCACAAGACATCCCTGTTCTTGACACCATGTGGGTAGAGTCAAAAACCAAAAAAGCTGCTATAAAATTGGAAAAGTTAGATACAGACCTCAAAAATTACAAAACAAATTCAATAAAAGAAAGCATCAGAAGAGGGCATGATGACTTAGGTGATCACTACCTAGACTGCGGCGATCTGACCAGTGCTCTGAAGTGCTACTCGAGAGCCAGGGACTACTGCACCAGTGGCAAGCACATCATCATGATGTGCCTTAATGTAGTTAAGGTGTCAGTGTATTTGCAAAATTGGGCACACGTTCTTAATTATGTGTCTAAAGCTGAGGGCACGCCAGATTTTAATGAGGTACCAGGGAAGGACTCCAATCAGTCTATACTGACCCGCTTAAAATGTGCCGCTGGTCTAGCAGAATTAGCTACAAAGAAATACAAATCTGCCGCTAAACATTTTCTTGCGGCAAGTATTGATCATTGTGATTATTCGGAGCTTCTGAGCAGCAATAATGTAGCAGTGTATGGAGGCTTGTGTGCACTGGCGACCTTTGACCGCTCGGAGCTTCAGAAGCAAGTCATAGTTAGCAGTTCTTTTAAATTATTTCTAGAACTAGAGCCACAGTTACGTGACATAATTTTTAAATTCTATGAATCTAAGTATGCTTCCTGCCTAAGGTTACTGGATGAAATAAGAGACAATCTTCTATTAGATATGTATTTAGCACCACACTTAAATTCTCTTTATATGCAAATACGCAACAGGGCACTGATTCAATATTTCAGTCCATACCTATCAGCAGACATGCGCTTGATGGCAGCAGCTTTCAACCGCACTGTTAATGCTCTTGAAGATGAGCTTATGCAGTTAATACTCGATGGTCAAATTCAGGCCAGAATTGATTCACATAATAAGATTTTGTATGCTAAAGATGCGGATCAGAGAAGCACCACATTTGAGAGAAGTTTGGCCATGGGCAAAGAATATCAGCGGCGGACGTCCATGTTGATTTTACGTGCTGCTATGCTCAAAAATCAAATTCATGTTAAGGTAAGTTATTTTCCTTTTATGTCACACCATAGAAAAACACGCAAGCAGAACACCTGATGGAATGTGGTTACCACTGCCTGTTGACATCAGTATTTCCAGAGGAGTGATCAATGCATCGTCTGCTCCAAGGAGAACGGAAAGGAATTTGGCTTCCATATTTGTCACTTACCAATTGATCACATCTATTTAGTTTTGTCATTATTTTCTCTGCATTATGCGAAATGTCGTTGGTCCCAACATTACAAATAGATGTAGGTTGATAATAAAATTTACTCAAAATAAAATATTGCAGCACTTAATATAAAAAAAATCGTAGCTTTTTAAAGTAGGTTCTTGATAGTAGATAATAAAATTTCCTCAAAAGAAAATATTGCAGCACTTAATATAAAAAAATTTTAGCTTTTTAAAGTAGGTTCTTGATGGTAGATAATAAAATTTCCTCAAAAGAAAATATTGCAGCACTTAATATAAAAAAATCGTAGCTTTTTAAAGTAGGTTCTTGATGGTAGATAATAAAATTTCCGCAAAAGAAAATATTGCAGCACTTAATATAAAAAAATCGTAGCTTTTTAAAGTAGGTTCTTGAAGTGAGTTCCAATTAGTTTATAAATCTGTCAGATAAATAATTGAAAATAACTAAAACTTATCAGGGACCAGTGAAACTGGCCCTTTGTGAACTCTTTTAATTAATTTGACAATGGCAGCAGCAGATTTAACTTTAAACTGTGTTTCAGCAACTCGCTGTAATTCTGTTAGCTTCATCACCATCCTTAAAATTATATTTATGTGAGCCAGTAATAACAAGGCAATTTATTTTGCAGAATATCGGCCGCGACACCGGTCCACAGAGCGGCGAAGCACCCGGTTCGAGCACCAGCCTCACTCCCCGTACCTTCGACACTGTGCCCTTGTGATGAATTACTCATTAACATAGCGAACACACTACTTTTGCATGACAATTTAAACTAAGTATAAATACTTCTAGAACATAAAAATCCGATTAATGAACAATTACATGTAAGCAATGAGTTATTTTGTAATTATCTCAGTTTAGCAACATAATGGTATGTAAATTGTCATGTGAAAATGTTCTGTGTACCTAAAACGACCCGCTTTTCTTTTTGTTCAGAGAGAATGCAGAAGTAGGTTCACCGACATTGTTGTTGCTAACTGATAGCATTTATCACAAATGTTGATCAGCAATCACGTACATTAAAAACGGCTGGTGCAAACTTCTTAACATTGTTTATACTGAATTATTCTATGTAACCACAAAATATTATGTCTACGTAATTTTTAATTAAAAAGTAAAGGCATATCTACTGGTTTTTATTTGTTTCTATGCAGTATTAAATTATTGTTTGGAATTCGCCGATCGAATATGTTATTTTTTTCATCATAATTTTATTTCAGCCTGTACAATCCACTGCTGAGCTTAGGCATCGCTATGTATGTTATATGAATGTTGAAAATATGGTAGACATTATATTCAAAAACATGATTGCAATTCATGTTCAAACATTAATCGCCCGTCAATCCCTCTATTATTATAAAGGCGAAAGGTTTTCAGTATGTTTTTGACGCTCAAATGGATGGTCCAATTTTATGATATTTCGTATGTAGGTAGCCGATACCTTGTACACACATAGGGTACTTTTTATCCCGAAATGTACGCGATTTTAGTAGGATTTGATCAAGTCTAATAGTCAATTGGCGCTTTATAACGTAGATCGCGCTGCTGTGCAAAAAGCCAAAAATACACGCAAACGAAGTTGCGTGGGTTAGCCTTAAGAGTAAATAACAATGTAATTTTAGCTTAATATGATATGATGAGCATTGAGCGAGTTAGTGCAAACTATCGTAAATTATTATATCAAGTATATTCCGGTCCTTATTCTGCCATTCATCCCAGAACGTCTCTTTCAAAAATAAAAGTGCGTTATTTTACCGAGATGTGGTGCGGTACATAAATATTTATTCAATTAAATTTATTTTCATTTAAAACCTACTTACTATTAAATATTCTTATCACAATGTTAATCACAAATAAAACCCTTTCAGCATCGACTTTAAATATGTTTTGAATCATACGGTCAGCAAAGGGTTAAATTTTACATCGGCAATAATAATAAAAAATACAATCTATTTATTAATCATGCATCCTTTTCGCTACAAGAAATCGGCTGAAAACATGTTGGACAGCTGCCACTGGCAACACCGAATGCTGGCGGGCGACCTCCTGAACATGCCACTAGCCACTGAAATGAAAAAAATAAACATCAGAGAGCCTCGCTCAGCACAATTCATAAAACATTGAAAGTACTGGATTTTCCGAAGGGTCGCGTTACAGCGATGTTTGTAGCCAATTCGGGAATGCTCAATATATTTACTGCACCAAAGTTACATAATCTTAATGGTAACATGCTAAGGTCTTACAGCTAAGGTAGTAAAATTGGACCCTGTTGGCACTACACATGTGTGCAATAGTGTGCGCTATTTACATAAAAGTACAATTATTAACTTTAAAAAGTTGAGGTAATTTTTTTAATAATTATTTTATTATACTAGCTTTTCCGCGCGGCTTCGCTCGCGATTAAATTTATGTCATAGATCTCGTTTGACAACAAAATCCATGGCGCGACTTGTGGCGCCATCTGTTGGCCGATACAGCGCTCTCTAAGAAGAAAAAATATTTTCCTATTGGAATGACATACTTTCACGGGATAAAAAGCCTATGTTGGGCTCTGTACCCCTGACAATATATTATATGCAAATTTTCATAATGATCGGTTGATTAGTTAAGCCGTGAAGGAATAACAAACAAACAAACTCACTTTCTCAAAGTTAAAAATGCTTTTCTTCCATGAATTTTTAATTTTTCAAATTCAAATTCAAAATATTTTTATTCAAATAGGCCTAATATAAGCTCTTTCGAATCGTCACAATTTTTTCCTACCACCAGTTCAGACGGCAGATTTGTGCTAAGAAGAAACTGGCAAGAAACTTAGCACTTGCTCTTTATATCTATATATTTAAAAGAAAGTCGTGTTTGTTACAACACATATAACTCGAGAACGGCTGGACCGATTGCCATGGTTTTTGATTTGTTGGATTTGTTTCCGTCCCGAATAGCAGAATACATCTTAAAAACAATGAAAACTCGATTAGGGGTAGAGTAGGGGTGGGGTAGGGTGGGGTAGGGTAGGGTAGGGGTAGGGTATGGTAGGGGTAGGGGTAGGGTAGGAGTAGATTAGGGGTAGGGGTGGGGTAGGGTAGGGGTGGGGTGGGGTAGGGGTAGGGTAGGGTAGTGTAGTGCCTCTAAGGCGGAACAAAGTTTGCCGGGTCAGCTAGTATATATATATTTATATATACATATATACCTACATTTATAGGTGTAAAAAATTAAATACAGGTAGAAAGTGTTATACAATATATGCGCAATATATATGTGCAATGCATATATATAATAATTTTTATAATTATTAAAAACAATAAAAAGTCTTCTAATCAGGTAGTCACCGGATTTCCTTTATTTGTACTTGTGTATTTTGTTTGGTATTTTATTATATATTTTAATGGCCATTACAAAGGGACTTGAAGAGTGTGATGTGAGTTGGGCATTAAGAGTTTGTTTTTATGGCGCAGTGAATATTTAGTGGGTGTGGTTTCGCGGGTTTAAAAAAAAAATTGGGGGCACGGCAGTGCCCCCGCCAAGACGAGCCAAGCGGAGCGCAAGGGCACTACCTACCTTTTCTCGAAACGTTTCGACGTTTTTTTGAACTCTTATAACTTTGGTTTGGATGATGCTAAATAGTAAAAAATTTCAAGATATAATGACACCAGTACAATCATTGAACATTCAAAGTTTGAATGTCGTAGCTATTATACTGTAGATTTTATTAATGTCTACAAACCCCCCATTTCGTTCGTCACTGATTCACTCACTGACTCACTGATCATCAAAATTCTTAAGGTACTTCCTGAAGTCCTAGAACGCCAAAATTTGGTATGTAAGCTAATATTACTACAAAGACAACAAAAAAATCATAAAACTTGGAACTTTCGTCCCCCAACCCATTAACTTAGGGGATGGAAGTTTGTATGAGATTTCCGCTTCCTAATATCCTAGAAAGCTGAAATTTGGTATGTATGCTAGTATTAGTACACAAACAACAAAAATATCATAAAACTTGGAACTTCACCCTAAAAGAAAAAAAAAGAAAAAATATAAGCAACTTACAAAAAGAAATGAAATCCCACCAAAAACATTTTCATGTAAAATGTTGCCAAGACGAGACCATATGACTCGCACGGTCAAAAAGTTATCAGATCTTATATAGAGCCAAGCTTCTACACGCCCTACCTCTACACCTTAATCAAAATATGTGGCTTGGCCATTTCGCTAATGCTAGTATTTGGATGGGTTTAAAATTCCGTACTTCCAAATCCACGTTAAGCAATCAGTTCCGTCTGATTGTTATAATAAGGACAATCGTTAAAACAAGTCAGTAGCCATCAGGACCATCAGGTAGCCCGAAAACACATAGGCACCAGCTAGTCCATAGTTGACACCAACTGCGGGTAACACGAAAAAAATAAAGGCTCGTCAATAATGACTTATGTACGATTCACACCTGAAGAGTCGGATCGGAGCGCGTTGTCGCAGAGGATGCGTGCGGAAGGTCGCGGACGCGCCGTAGTGCATTCTCAAACTTTGATGAGCCAATCAGATGCCCACCACGTACGCGCATACGTCGGCGCGGATCCGCGCGCATACGCAAGCACAATGCGGCTTCAAAACTGCTTAATATGCATGCTAATATGACACTTAACTATTCTGTGGATGTTTTAATTTCCTTAGGCAAATTGTAAAATACGCTCCGACGCGACTCTGTAGGTGTGAATCGTACATTATTCACTGTAGGTATTTCATACAAACCTGGTACAAACAATTTCTATGGAAATAAACTCCACAAGAAGGATTCTGACAGAGGGGTTGAGGTACACCTGACTGGTCTGGCAACTCTGCACAAAGGCATATACTACATTCTTGGACTTCAACCACTGGGGTATCATTCGTGATTACTCTATTTATGTTTGTTGATGGTGGTGTTGGAAAGCTTTCTAATTCTGAAAGATGAACAAGATATTTATTTTTCTAAATAAATAAATAAATAAAAACTCCTCCCTTCTTTATTTCGATTATACAATTTAAAAAAAAATTGTGTTAAATATTATATGACTGCTTTAAGACTGCCTCATGAAAAAAAGATGAAACTTTTCGATTGACAAGACATCTATTCCCACATTAGGCAAAGCTTCTATAATTGGTATGGGGATAGACACATTAGACATTTGAAACATCCAGCTAGTCCAAGACAAATACATGTTCACCACACAAATGCAAATTTCGAACTCTTGGGTTGATATTTCTATTAATTCCTGAACAAATTTTTTGAAGGGAGACCCATTACAGTGGAGTGGATTGATGTGTGCATATAATTACCAAAAACAGTCATAATGTTTTCAACAATTTCTTTATCATAGTCCCAGTGTACCAGTCTTGACTGCAGCTTATTCTTCCACAGCTCACACTGTCCAATGAGATGCATGTTGACTGCGGAACCTTCTGGTGTCACTTCAATATGCAACCAGGCTCGATCGGCTGTAATGTTTTCAGAAACGCAAAATCATTTAGAGTCAATTTCACCATGTAATTAAATTCTAAATAAAAATAGGCTGTCTGAAAAATTTTGGGTTAGTCATTTCTTAAAATTACTCAAATTTTTTTGTAGTATAGGTATATTCGTTTTAATAATGTTGATAGCATAAACAAAAGCGTATAATCTGAAAGCTTCAAATTATTTATTCAAATGGAAATAAAGTATGTTTTCTGGAATCTTCAAATACATAGCTACTTACTTGATAGGTCAGAGATTCAACTTTAAAAAATTTAATGGTTATACACACTTACCAAGATATATTTTCCTATAATCATCTTTAAAGTTTGGCTTCACAGGTTCCATGATGGCAAAAACTCTATCTATCTGTTCCAATTCATAAAAATAGGAAATTAATCCATCCAAATGTCTTTTGAATGTTATTATAATTTCCTCAATAGAATTATATTCTAGGTCTTGTAGAGGGGTGTGTGGGGCAGATAAAGAAGTAACAGTAAGTTTTTTATTATCATTATACCGAAAACAAACCTCATGTTCCCTGTAACTTCCATCCTGAATAATTAATTTAAGATCTCTCAATGTTTTTCCAAAATATATAGACACATTCTGAGATACAGATCTTACTTGTTCAAGAAACTCTAAATCTATCAATTTATCTAAAACAGAATCAGTTGTCTTAATATTACAATGTAGTAAAGAATTTAATGTATCCAATAATACAGGCAATGACCAATGATTATCATTTGTAAATATTTGCTTTAAAACATCCCTAGATTCCATTTTCAATTCTTAAAAATTGTATCTTTTCTTATTTGTCACTAAATATTTATGACATGAACAGTGAAGGTGAACGAACATCGAACACAGATCGAACACCATTGAATTAAAAACAAATTGAAAAATAATGATTGTTAGTTCTTTGATTATTCAAAATTTTTGATTTAAATTGAATTTATCATTGACACTTGACATGACAGACATGATTCATGAATTTGGCAATGAAAATGAATGACAATTTGAAGCAGGGTTGCCAGATTCAATTTTATGATTTTCCCCAAACTGACTTTTATTTTTCCCCAAAATGATACGTTTTCAACAGAAAACCCCCAAAAGTTTTGTTACAAATAAAAGGGGTTAAAAACTGCTTTTTCCTCACTTCAGATGTCGCTTTTGTCTATTTTTCTACACATTTGACAGCTATCAGTCATTTTCCGAACTATTTTTGTAAATATAATTTTCCTCAAAGGCAACTCGGACGGTTCTTAAAATTCTACTTTCATACAGTAATCTTAGTCTCCCTTTGAGGGGGGCTTGAAGCCTGAACCAACATGTAGTATGTCATTAAATGACATATTCTATCTAAAACATTATTAAATAAGAAGGGAAAATGAGGAAATCATGAATGTGTGGTTTGTTACCTTTTTGGCAAACTCTTGAATGTGTAGTTTAAGCCGCGTCCATAGCGCGTGTTTTGCCCTACTCAACAAAAACACGAAACATTCAACAAAATCGCTTACCACAAAACTTTGTTTCAATACACATTTTTGTGTACATCAAAAATGTTTTTATTTTCCATTCCCGATGGAAAAAACGTACACAAAACACCGGGCGCGGGTCGAGGGGCAGGGTACTGTTATGGAGAGAGATTTGGGTTGATGAGTAAAACTCTTAGTCAGAAGGTGAAGTTGGAATGAATATTTATTACACAGTTTGCAAGGTTTATATACAAAATTTTCTAACAAGGAAATCGTGTTTGACGAATGAGGACATCGCTTATGTCCTGGTCACTGATTAAAAGGGTCCTGTTGTGTCGCCGTCTCGCTCCCACATGTCGCTCTTTCTCTGTCGCACGGTTCGTGCAACAAAACTGTTTGCCCTTGTGGCGCACGGTCATATTCGGCGGCGACGCGAGCGGAGTACGACTGGCAGAGAAGAAGACGCGGCGAGCGGCGATCGGAACACGATGTACTTGCATGGCGATGCTGCTTCTGTCTGCTTGGCGGAAAACTGGTGTCTGCTGCTTACTGGAAGTGCTTGAGCTTGATGTTGAGTGCTGTGCGTCGCGTCGTGTGTGAAGAACATTGCGTGCTGTGCGTGAAGTGTAAAAAGCTCTTTTCAGAGCTAATTAGGTTCTCAGATAACAACAGTTCTTTTCAGGGCTACTTGTTCCGTATTTTTAACTGTTTCTAATATGATAAAAAGTTCTTATTAGAACTGGTAAGGTAATCTTGGTTGGTTTTGGATATTGAGGTATGATATGGTAATAGGTAAGTAGGTATGGTAATTGTGAGTATTCTGTAGCGTAGCCACACTGTCATATCATCCGCCATTTTTATTTCGCCTCGCTACACAAAACAAGCTAAGCGACCGCGAGCCGCTATGGACAGCGTATGTAGAGAAACATGTTTCAAAAACAAAGTTTTATGCATACATGTGTTTTTGTTGAATGTTTTAAGAAAAAATCGCTATGGACCGGCTTTAGATAGTGATGGAAGATTAGTGCTGGAATTAGTATCTCTAAACTTATCCATGGTAGGAATGAGGTTAAAAACTCAAAGCTCATCGTAGGTGGCGTCACTGTTGACTGTTCCAAGACCCGCCATATTGGTTCATTGTTTAAGTTTGATGTGAGAGTAATTGCTAAAAATCATAGAAATGTAAGCGACCTGGAGTGTAATTACGATTGAAGGAGGAACTGCGGAAACGGAAAGCCAAGACCACTAGCAAAAAAGCCTTATAAATCGAAAGGTAAATAATTTACAGGCATTATTGTGAATTGTAGGTTTTGCTGTGTTCTTTTTATTTATTTCAATTTCTTTTTGTAGACTGGAGGCGTACGATGGAAATTACCTCATCGAAGTTGAAGACGAACTTGAGGATGATATTCCTGAAATTTCTACCATGGATAAGTTCAGAGATATTAATTCCAGCAATAATCTTCCACCACTCTATAAACTACACATTCAAGAGTTTGCAGACAGGTAACAAACCATACATTCATGATTTCCTTATTGTTCCTTGTTATTTTAATGTTTCAGATAGAATTAGACATTTAATGACATACATGTTGTTTCAGATTTCAAGCAACACTGAACGGGAGATACACTACTGTATGAAAGTAGAAGCTTAATAACCGTGAGCGTTGCCTTTGAGGAAAGTTATATTTATTTCCATGCGCAATGCAAAGCCCAAATGAAGAAGCTTCTTTAAATATCATTCTGTTAAAAATGGATAATAGTGGCATGATAGTGGAGTCACTGCGAATGTGCAACTGGAAAAGGAGTAGAAGCACACTGTAAGCATGTTTTTACAGTTCTCCATGGCATAGAAGATATAGTGCCTACTAAAACTATAATTTTGTACAAAATGTGCACAGAACAATTGATGACATTTAAAAAACCGAATAAAGTATTCTATAATTCCCCGATGCAATCCCGTTTTACCAGGAAAATATAATGGACAATTATGAAGGATATGTCAAAATCCTAGCAGTTTCTCCTGTACTACTAGTAGTAAAATGGCTTATCTCCAAGTAATCAAAGCTGCCAATCCATATGCTATTGAAATGGACCATGATTACTTGGAAATATTTTCTTATACTTATGAGTATTACCTTTGTAAAGTTTTTGTTTAACCTATTTTTAAACCACTACTTTTAACAAATATCTGTATAAAAATTATGATTTTTGATTATGACAGTGTAATAAAACAAAATTAATACCTATTAAATAGTTTTATTTTCTTATACCTATGAGTATTACATAATACACTCTAAAATTACAGCATATATTTACAGCATATATGGACCCCGCTAGACCCAGGAGGATCAGTAAAAGAAGTTTCATTAGCATCACATTCATTTTGAGTTTGGATCCGGTTAGGTCCTGGAATTGGATCACCACGAGACGTTTCAATACACCGTTTCATGCAACTTCTTTTTAGCAATCGATCTGAGCGTTCTTGTGCTAGTAGGTTAACAGATTTGATATAGAGGGCACAGCACTTTTCTTTAATGTTCGGTATAAATTTTCATTGTCTGTTAATTACTTTTAATATTATAATCTTCAGATCTAAATTGGGCAGCACATAACCTCGACCATTTCCTGGATTTCCAATTTTTCCTTCGAAGAGCCTTTTCCCACAGTTTTCTTCGTTTTATTTCTTTGGAAAATAAATAGATTGGAACATTTTTACAATCGATAGCTGCACAATGAGTCATATTTCGGAATTATTTAGAAAACAAATATGATGTTTACAAAAATAGTATGGAAAATGACAGCTAGCTGTCAAATGTTTGGAACAGTCAACAAAGCGACATCTGAAGTGAGCAAAAGGCAGTTTTTAACCTCATTTCAGGAATATCATCCTCAAGTTCATCTTCAACTCCGATAAGGTTTTTTCCTCTTTGGTTCAAAACGTTCTGAAAAACAAAAGAGTCATAGACTAGATAGCTAGACTTTATAGAATAGTAGAGAGAGAGAGACCACTGCTTTTTAAATGGCTCTGGATTAATGGCGTAGACAGAGAAAACTATAGACTACTGGATGTTTTTTATTTCACTTACAATAGATAAGGATGGTCATATACGCATGGCTGATAAAAAAAAGAGACAAAGAGAATATTTTTTTGTCCCTCACTGCGTGGCCGGTTTTTTCAAGGCCAGCAACTTTAATTGCTAAACAAACTTTGACGTTTGCTGCAGGTGATAACTAATTATAAAGTTTTTGTTTTGTTTATTCAATTACGAATAACTGTTTTGTGTTAATTAAGTTCCTGGAGGTGATTGCATCTGTAGAAAATGGTGCGGTGCAGTATAATGGGATGTAAAAGTGATAGTGAGAGAAAAATTTGTGGGTTGTCGTTTCATTCGTAAGTAGACATTATTCCCGACTATTTTACTATTTATCATAGTTAAATATACTAATTTTGGTTAATTTTCGACGAATCGGCAGTCGGCACTCGGCAGTCCGTGGCTATTTATTGACAAATGTCCAACAGTCCCTGGCTATATATTGACATTGCAAAAATGGCGCGGTTTGTCTATGCATTTTATTTTTTTAAATAAAAATGGTACGGCTCTCGCGTACGAGTATTTTTGGTGTTGCCCGGAATAAAATGAGAAGTAGCGTAGCGTTCTTAGTTTGTACCACACCAGTAGCAAAAAATTAAGAAAAAAAATGCCAAAGTCAAAAGTCATCAGTCAGTCGTCCAGTACTCGGACTGTTGAGACTATTTTATTCTAAAATGTGGACATTTCTTATAATTTATACATGCAAACTGCATACAAACGATCGTTATTAAATAAGCTTTCATATTTACAAATAAATAATGAGAAATAAATTTCTTTAGACCGAAATATTAACATGTGAAAAAGTGAAGTTACGAAAATAAATTATTACGTTCCGGGGTTCGGGGTAATGGTTTTACAATAAATCTGTGTAGAAATATATATTAAACAACGCCTTACGTTAATTATAAACATATTTTGACGCTTTTTAGTAGAAAAACCATTAATTTCTAATAGATTTCAAGGTAATTGACCTCTTTGCAAAATACCTACCCGCGGGCAAAATGATACTGGCCATTTTGAATTTAGAATGTCAGACGATCTGACAATATTTTATTAAATGAGTGAACTGTTGTTATCATTTATACATGCAAACGTTATAAAAACAATCATTATTAAACAAAGTGTCATATTTACAAATAATTGACTGAAGATAAAGTATTTAATTTGATATATTATCAAGTGAAAAGTGCTGTCAAAAAAAGTGATCGATTCGTGTGCCGAAGTAACAAGTAAGTGTTTTTATAATAAATCTGTGTAGATATATATATAAAATAACGTCTTACGTTCATTATAAACATATTTTGAAGCTGTTTTAGCAGAAATACCATTAATTTCTAACATACTTCGAAGTTCTTGACTCACTGGAAAACTACCTGCGGCTCGCCAAAAAGTGAAAGTAAGAAAGTGGAGAAAGTAAGAGAAAAGATTTATGCTTTTCTTGGCAAAACTATTTGGATATTAGTATACAATACGTATATTTCCAGAAAGGTAAGTACATTTGCAATAAGATTCTAATAACAAAAATTCTAATAAGAATACGAAAGTGGAATAATAGGCCCGTAAATCTCAAAGTCGTAAAAAAAAACCTCTCATGTTGAAATTATACGCTAAAAATTTTATCTAGCTAAACAGTACTAGTTTTCTTATTAGAATAGGGGTAATAATTTACGAGATATATATTTTTTTATGTCTCGGGAGGTGTAGGACGCCATCTGTCGCTCAAATTTGGGACCTGGGGTATTTTTTTGGGGTAAGCTGGACTGCTGAGTGGACAAGTCTCATCATGATTTTGAAAAATGCGTGAGATTTTTAACATTTTTGTTAACATAACCTTTCAAGTCAGTGTTGCTATTTTTATTTGGTGGAAATTTTCCCTAAAATAGGAAATTTTCTGTCAGAGTCGCGTTAAGGGCAAGGAAGTAGAGTTGGAGTATAGGCTTAGGGGCACTATGAGACGCCAAGAAAACATGAAAAAAAAGTTTTTGAGATAATTTATTTTTTAACAAAAATTTAAGTTTTTTTTACTTCCTTCTTTTTTGGGTTCCATTGAGAGTGGAGGATTTCCTTGTGATCCTGAGCTGCGTAGTTTGTGGATTGCGGCTACCAGAAGAACAGGTTGGATCCCAAAACTTAGCTCAAAAATATGTAAAAAAAAATACACCGAAAGAAATAATCCGTAATGTTCACACGAAATTAGTACTTTTCCAAGGCCATTAGATGAGAACTTTAGTTGTTATTAAAAACTAATTTTAAAAAAACACGACTGCATGAAATTACCACTCAAAAGGGAAAAACAAACTCCATGATTTAGTGTAAAGTGTATGCACCGTGTATTATATTTAATTTGATACCTACTCCAATACTTTATATGTTTTAAATCACAGAAGTTTTTATATTTTTATGTACTCAATGTCACTCGCGGTATCAAGACGAATTAGTGAATAATATAATAAAAATAAAATATCCTATTATGTTTTAGATTGTTTTCATTTTATTTCCTACAAACTACTTTAATAAACGGGCAGTTTTCAAGAGACAGTCTTCGCATTATTTTTTTACATATAATTCATGAGTGAGAATTTGAAAAATGCCTGTTATCTTGAAGTGTACATACATATAATATAATAACTACCTACCAATACTTATCTAAAGATTTAATTATTGGCATCCGCACGCATTCATTTTTATGATTTGTCCCCGATGTTTTGAAACTAATAGGTAAGTATTCGTTAGTTCTATTAATGGATTAGAAACTTTAAAAAGTACTAAGTATCAGCATGTCAATTTTATACATACAAAAAGGAAATCGAGAGTTTGGGGTAAATTTATCCTTACCTGGCAACTCTAAATCTAGTATGTACTTTTTTTCTGTCCCTTTCAGCGGCACGCTTAGTAGCTGTCTATAGTTTTCTCTGTCCTTTAGCCAGGATGTTAGTCCAAAAAAGAGGGAAGTGCGTTTCATTCTATTGTATGTCTTAGCAAATACTATAGAAGACTAATACCCACAGCTTCGGAAGAATCCAGGCAAGACGCGACACTAGCGCCCCTACGGCATGAGGGCGGAATGAGGTGCACGATTTCAAAACTTTTGTATGCAAAATGTTATAGCGTCCCTAGCGGCATGAGGTGAACGGAGGTTGCCAAGTCATTGTATGAGAAACGTCAAGAGCTGTGGGTATTAGTCTTCTATAGTATTTGGTCTTAGTTTAAAGTGCAAAAAAATCCCTAAAATTCCCCATTACGTATTTTATTTCCCCAAAAGTTTCCCCAAAGATTCTATTTCCCCAGTTTTTCGCCGAGAGTCAAATTTTTCCCCAAAATCGCGAAAAAAAACCACAATCTGGCAAGCCTAATTTGAAGAACCCATGAAGAACCCAATGACCACAGAACACAGAAAGGAGGAGAAATGTAATAAGACGGTTTTTGTACCGGAACCGATGTCGCTACTTACACACACAGTTACATTTTAACACATTCATAGAATAATCTCCGACAGTCACACTCGCACAAATCGTAAGCCCGTGATTTGCAGTTCGATTACGAACACAGAAGTAAGAAGTGTATTATAGTGACGGGCACCTAACGAAAAAGGGCGACAAGCATTATCGATAACTTTACCTCTAGATATTTTACAATACCTAACAATTTATTACGGACTACAACTATGAATTATAATACCTATTTAATTTTAAATAATAAAAAATAAAAAATCTCAAAGTTTTTAGTTTTTATTTATTTTATTTTTGGAAAATAGTAATTTTTAGTTTCAAACCAATTAAAAGAAAGAACTTTAAAAAAAATTGTACATAATAACAAGTGATTTTTTAAAACTAATCAAATGAATTTTTAGGTGAGCTACTTTCCCCTTGAGTTTGATCCAATACTTATGGGACTGGGACACCCTGTACAAGGAATGCACTGTAGTAAAAGTTTCAAATTATTATACTTTCAAAAATTAGAAATACAAAATTATCGATACTAAAATATTCTACTTTTGGCAGCACTACATGGCTTGTGCGACGGCCATTATTACTTTGACAGATCGCGGAAGCTACAAGCGGCGGTACCACGATATTTTCACAACATTGTAATTATCGTTACGTTTGCATTCCATTGTACGTGCATACCGCAAAACATTGAAAAACGCGTTTTCAAAACAAGCAATGGACAATATTTTTAACGGAAGTATCGACTATGCCGTATATTGTTTAATGATTTCTATGCCTCAAAAATATTTCGTTAATTTGTCATTTATATAGAAAAATATTAAATAATTATACTTACCTATGATAAGTAACACCACTATTACTTGAATTTACCGTATCACTGCGATTTTTGCACGTAATTATAGCACAAGCCGGCATTTTTGTTGACATTGTCGTTGCAAGCGTTGTTTTGTGAATGACTTAGAACAATCAAGTTCCTGCACATTTGTGCAGAAAATGTGCAGTGTGCAGAAAATGGCGACATGCGCCCCGCCCACAAACCATATCTCTTGTATTCTGATATCTGTGCCAATGACTGACTGACAGTGACTTTTTTTGTTTGTTTTTTCGCCTACGGCAGGCAAAGAAGCTTTGAGTCGCAGAAAAAGAGAGATGGGTAACTGTGTGGGTGGGTAGGATTTTGGCGCCAACTACGATAGCGTCGATAGTGATTAGAAATTTAATTTGTGTGTTTCAGCGTTTGATTCTTAGTAGGTATAGATAGTGTAATGTAAAGCAAACATTAGTTAAAGTGCATAGTGTATTATTGATTGAAGTTTGTGATTAAAGTGCATTTTATCATGTTGACTTCAAAATCCGCCTTTTCTGAAGAAATTTTGCTTACATCTTTCTCAGAGCGTCTTGACTCAGAGACTGTATACTGAGTCAAGATAGCATAAATTTACACTTTGCTTTGAATTACATATGTACACAAGTATAACTTGAAGATGGCACAATCTTCGTCTGAAGTCTGATTGCCAAAACAAAAAAAAACAAAAAACAAATAGGAATAAAGCCAGAAACACACTAACCGTGTCGGGGCGTGTCGTGTCGCGCCAGAAGCATATCGCGTTCATACATTTTATATGGTTAGGAGCACATTTGTAGGGCGTGTCGTGTCGTGACTCGCTCTGTCGTGGCGCGGCCTGCTGGCCGCCGATTGCGCCACGGCGGTGGGTTATGACGCGACACGACACGCCCTGCAAATGTGTTTCTATACCCGCGTGCGGCTCGTGTCGCGAACAAGTGGACGCTTTTTTTTAAATTTGTTTTTGCAGCGTGATAATGAGTTACTAGGTAGTAGATTCCTGATAAATATACTTAAATACATTTTTTTGTAAATAAATACCATTATACATTATAGAAAACACCCAGACAAAGGTAAACACTGCGAGCGAGAGATTCTGTTCAGAAATGAAAGAAATAAACGTCTGGCGTTTATTTCGTTCATTTCTGAACAGAAGCGCGCCCCGACACGACACGTAATGGCGGAAACACACTACCGTTTCGGGGCGTGTCGTGTCGCGCCAGAAGCATATCGCGTTCATACATTTTATATGGTTAGGAGCACATTTGTAGGGCGTGTCGTGTCGTGACTCGCTCTGTCGTGACGCGGACTGCTGGCCGCCGATTGCGCCACTGCGGTGGTGGGGGTTATGACGCGACACGACACGCCCTGCAAATGTGTTTCTATACCCGCGCGTGGTTCGTGGCGCGAGCAAGTGGACGCTTTTTTATAAATTTGTTTTTGCAGCGTGATAATGAGTTACTAGGTACTAGATTCCTGATAAATATACTTAAATACTTTTTTTTTGTAAATAAATACCATTACATTATAGAAAACACCCAGACAAAGGCAAACACTGCGAGCTTCTGTTCAGAAATGAAAGAAATAAACGTCTGGCGTTTATTTCGTTCATTTCTGAACAGAAGCGCGCCCCGACACGACACGTAAGTGTGCACACCCACCGTCACGACAGAGCGCGACACGACACGCCCCGACACGGTAGTGTGTTTCCGCCATAAGTGTGCACTGCACACCCACCGTCACGACAGAGCGCGACACGACACGCCCCGACACGGTAGTGTGTTTCCGCCATAAAGGTAAGATCGCACTAGCTAGGCGTCCGCGACACGACAGCGGCGGCGGCGCGGCAGCGCGTCAAAATATGATTTCTTAGAAATTGTATGAACATGAGCTAAACCGCACTACAGCAGCGCAGCGGCGCGTCGCTTAGTTACGCCTAGTGCGTATCGACCTTAATAGGTGTAAAATAGGTAAGCTTCTTGGTGTAAGTATTAGGTATAGTACCTATGTATGTACGTACAATGTTACTACGTAGGTATATAAATAATCTATGTATGCAAAGTCTTTGTATTGCTCATTGTATTGGAATAAGATATTTTTTTTGTATGTACATGATGCAATGCAACAGGCTACTTGTTTCCACCATGCTTTGCTATGAAAGTTATGATTATAAATAAATAATCATAAAATTTTGATAGGATGAAATAGTAAGAGAGGTAGAGGCACAGCGGATAATCAGCTCAAATTGGAGCAGCCCGTCTGGGGACCTCTACCTTACAGAAGATCGTAGCCAAATAGCATTGGTCTCGGCCATGTAGTGTTCTTACGGTGAGTAAGGTCTCCAGAGCTCCACAGGGGTTGGGAGGGTTAGCAACGCGCGAATGATACCCCAGATACTACTAGCGTCTTTAGGCTACGGTTATGCTTACCATCAGGCGGGCCGTATGCTTGTTTGCCACCTTTGTGGTAAAGTATATGTACCTATAGGCTACAAAAACAAAATTACTGAACACAGCCATATCGAACATTTCAAATCTCTTGCACAATATTAGACAAGACAAAGGTATTACAAACAAAGGGTATTACAATAAAGCCAGGGTATTGTTTTGTCAAAGTTTGTCATATTTTATTCGCCAATGGCTGGCGTTTGTAAAATGATTGAGCTTTTGACCTTAAACTAAGTTGCTACTTGTACTACATAGTAGTAATACATTCATCGAACATTGAATACCATCAAGCAATAAAAACTAGTCTATTATACAATAAAAATCATTAAAATGTTACATTAGGTATAGAAAAATATTAGTCTGCACATACTACCCATTTCATAGGTGGTATTACATACCTACTAACTAGTGCAACCTTTATTTAGGTATTGTCTACATAGAATAGGTATAATATCAATTGCAAAAAATTAGGAAACGGCGTGGAAAGAAAGTAAAATTAATATTTTTTTTAAATTTACAGCATCCTATTATATACAATACATTTTTCTCTATTATTTTTAGTACACATTCATAAATTTACACCAATAAAATTGTCGATCATAGAAGAACAAAATTTAAAAAATCATTCCAACATATTTGAATTTCTTGTCTAGACTAGAATGCATCCTTTCTTTCCACTACAATACATCCTATACAATTCAGAAATGCTTAAATTACGTACACTAATAAAGAAAAATCAAGGATAAAATTCCTAACATTGCAAAACAGTCTTGTACAAATTTATTTTATCTATTCATTGTCAATCTATAAAATATTAAAAACATTTTATTTCATCAGCATAATTTTATAAAAATATTTACCTAGAAAAACATAATCATTAATTATTTTATCAAAATAAAATGACTAGTAAACATTATTATTTTGGTCGTACAAGATTAGTTGCAACTTTAGTCATGTCGTCATCCCTATACAACTCAATTTGTATAACGGAAAATACCTCTATAACTTGTTTTTTTTCCGGCAGACTATCTGTTCCATTCCAAAGCACCTCCATTTTAGTTAATTTCACCCCAAGATCATTCTTGATACATTTGAATTTACCTGGAAAATCCTGTAAAAATAATTTGGTTATGTTAATGCCAAGTTTTTTTTTCAATCCGCGCCACGAGAGAAGAGACCTGCTGACAACTTACATACTTACCATTTTAGTAGAAATAGTCTACTGCGCAAGTCAAATCACGTACTCGTCAGGTCCCTTCTCTCGTGGCGCGGATTGTAAATCATTAATCAAACAGAAAAAGAACAATAACTATGGACAGACTTTAGTGCTTACTCAGAATGAAAGTGGCCTAACCAAAAAAAACTAAAGCTAATTTTGAATAAAACTAAAATATTTAAACACCGCACCGGCGTCAACTTAATCATGGCAGTATAAAAAATGAATAAATAAATTAAGTCTTACATTGTTAAAGAATATTCTTCTGTTCAAGCCCATAGTCACTACAATAACATCAATGTACTTTTCTCTAACTTCAACTACAACAGCCTCTGTGACTACTGGTGAATTCATTTCTATGTACTTCAATGTGTATAGTTCTGTGGACATCTCCCCAGCTCTCTTTGCATTATATTTCTGCTTGTTACACTGTGCTGCAATAGCACGAACTTTGTCTACATCCCATTTGGGTACTTCCCTGTAGTTCAAACTGGCGGCCAATAATCTAAAAAAATATGAAACATTGATTAAAACAACTGGTACAATTGAGTATAAATAGATATTTTTTAAAGATCATAGAAATTGTTACCTGTGAACCATTATATCTGCATATCTTCGAATAGGACTTGTGAAATGTGTATAGAGTGGAACATTGAGAGCATAATGTTGAAAATCATCATCATCACACCCAGATGCACAGAAATACTTTGCTCTTGTCATGGGTTTTGCACACAACATGTTCAGAACCATTGCTTTCCCTTGGTCACTTTCTGGACCTACATAAGGAAGCAAAGAACGATGGAGTGCTCCTGCAGAGGAAATGTCTATCTCAATATCCATAGGTTTAAGAACTTTAGCCAGCTGCTTCATCATGTATTCATTGGGCGGCGGATGGCATCTCAGAAATGCTAATGTTGGATGATCTTCATTTATGCGTGTCGCAACAGTCATGTTTGCAAGTAACATGAATTCTTCAATGAGCTGATGACTTTGTTTACTTTCATAAATCCAAAATGAGTCGGGCAAACCATTTGAAGAGTTTAAATGAAAAGCTACTTTGGGTTGATCAATTCTTAAGGCTCCACCTTCAAATCTATTCTTTCGCATAATTGCTGAAATATTACCTAAAATTTTAATAGATTTCTGAATATCCTCATATTTAAACCCATTATATGTTTCAGGAAATGCCTCTTTAGCATCCTCTCTGTCTTCTAATATAGCTTGTGCATGTTCATAGGCTAATTGACAGCAGGAATTAATAACTGTTTTTGTGATTCTGTTATTAATAATTCTTGCATCTTTAGTAATTTCCCAAAACACTGAAAATGCCAATTTGTCTACTCCAGGAAACAGTGAACAAAGCATGCAAAGCTCATCAGGTAACATATGATATGCCCTTTCTACCAAATAAATTGTAGTAGCTTTACTTGCAACCTTTTCATCAAGAATAGTATTTTCAGTTAAATAATGAGCTACATCTGAAATATGAACCCCGATTTCATAATTTCCATTTTCTAGTTCTCTACATGATACTGCATCATCAATATCACGGCAATTAGACGGGTCAATACTAAAAGCACAAAGGGAACGACAATCTTGTCTGATTTTAATTTCTTCTTCAGGAATTACATAGTCTAGTCGTGGAAACAAATCTCTCATTTCTTTCTCAAAAGGAGAGATATTTAAATCATTTTGTGCTAATATTGCCAAAGTTTCTGCCTTCATATCACCCGATTGACCAATCTGACTTGTAATTATTCCCATTGCAAATTTAGTGTTTGACCACTCAACTATTTTTGCTAAAAATAGAGTGTTTTCATAACTCTTAGCATCTTTATAGAAATTATCAGGCCAGCTTGTAAATGGTATGTTAAGCCTTGGAATTCTATGATCTCGAGGGACAAATAAAGCTTTTTGACGATTTTTATCAGGCATTAACTTTAGAGTTCCAATGCATTTCCTAGTATGTACTTCTTCCTTAATATAAATTACTTTTCCTCTTTTCTGATTATTGATTTCGGCATTTGCTTGTTTTGCTGCTTTAGTCTCTTCATTACTTGCTGTGTCACCCTCTAGAGGTGATTTGCATTCATTATTACTTGGTATTTTGTCCTCTCCATTACTTGCTGTGTCACCCTCAACATTGTCATCTGTATTATCTTCAACATTTGCCTCGTTTTCACTGTCAAGTATCAATTGCACAACTACAATATCACCTTCTAAGGAACGGTTACGATTTTTTATTCCATAGATGAAAACATCTTGCTCACTGCGATCACTATTTGAAATATAAGCATGTTGAAATTGTTTTGGATTTATCCTCAATACACCTTCAATATATAAATTATTTTGCAGCCCTAATTCCACTTCTTCTTTTGATAAATATGGTTCAAATCTAAGGTCGTCATTATTTTGATGATCTGTCTTTTTTCCATTTCCCTTATTCTTATTTGCTCTTCTGGGAGATTGCTTTGTGGCGCTTTCTTCTGATCTACCCATATTATGCTGTCCATCTACATTTCTGAACATCTGGGCTTTAACATGCCTTGCCACATTACCTTTGCCAACTATTGGGAAAGATTGCTTCAAGAGAGGATGCTGCATTGAATTTTGAATAAACTTGTTAGTTGAAGAATCAATCATAATTTGTGGCGAATTGGGTAAACTACTAGGTATATTTCTTTGTACTTCAGGAACCAAAGGTGTATTAGGAACACTAACCACATATCCCAGTGGATGTAGTCCAACTGGGCTGACCATTCCGGGAGGAGGGCTCATGTATTGAAATTGAGGGTGATAGCTCATATTTTCTAGATACCTTGTACTATTAGAAGCATACATTGGGGATATTTGTTTGTTGAAAAAATCTTGCACAGAATTTGTTAGAATAGGTGCAGATGCCACATACGCATTCCCATTTGGCATTTTTAATTGTTTTAACTTCTCTTTTTTCTTGAAGTTTCTCCTTCTTGGTGTTTTAGATTTGCCTCGTGTATTTTCTGTGTCATTTAGGTTTATATTTTGACACTGAGCGGCTAAATTGCCTATAGGTGTAGGATTTACGTTGGCGGTAGATGTATTACCCTGTGGATTTCTGGAATAATTGTCACAAAGAGTTTCAGTAGTTTCTGAGCAAGCATTTTGTAAAGATTGCAACGTGGAAGATGAACTTGGTATGCTTTCTTTCACCTCTGTGTGGACATTACATTCTTCGACATTCTTGTCCGATCGTTCGTCTTGTGTCTGAGACATAATGCCAAGGTATTCAAACCGAATCAGAATTCAAATGCCTATTCTGTTTCACCCTTGATAACGTCGTTGTACTGATCACTGGCAAATTTCACAATATATTTCATTCTAATTTCAATGTCAATGAAATCCAGTTAAATAAGTTTACAAACTTAATATTCCACAATAGAGTTTCCCGGGAATTAATCCTATCGAAGTCACGGCACGGTGACCGTACAGTGCAGTTTTCAATTAGGTTGATAGCAGCGGCGGTCTATTGTGTTTTAATAACTTTAAGTGGATTTCTTACTCTATTATGTTAGTTGGCATTATTTTTCTCTCTGGCATAGACTCACTATTGTCGTAGTAGGTAGGTTTTTAGTAGTTTTTAACAATGACATTTGATTTGATCATTCATTTGATTGACATGTTGACAAAGCAAATCAGTCGATGAAATAGAATGAAATGACCGAATGAAAAATCCCGTATTATTTTTCATTTTTACTGGCCTGGATATAAATTCTTTAAGCCAATGCGTATTCTATTCTTGGCGTAAATAGTCTTGTCTTATTATGTCTCAACTCAGTACACAGTCTTTGAGTCAAAACATCCCGAAGAATTGCAAAATTTCTTCAGAGAAGGCGGATTTTGAAGTCATCACGTTAATTGGGCATTTCCACCTAGAATGACCTACGTGAACCATGCGTGTAATTTTTTTTTATTTTCAGAGTTTTAGTACTTCTACTTTACAAGAAGATACCCAGTATATTGAATTTTAATAAATCTATAAAAGATTTCGACTTTAACTGAAATTTCCTGAAAAAAATTATTAAACAAGAGATAGTGCTCATGAGTAGGTCAGTTTCGTTACGAAGTAAATTGGTTTGTTATTGAATAAACTCACTATTTTACTTTCAAAAACGACTTTCGTTACGTAGATTAATAACTAAAGAAATTAAATTCGACCAAAAACATACTCTTTCGAGAACAGCAGAATGCCAAATTTAACAAAATATGGAGTTTCGTTACTTTTGGGGTATAGCGGAACTAATTAGTTTAAATTCCCGGGTTTGCTTTTTACTCTTTATTAAAAAAAGGAAAAATTACTAAACCTTTCACATTAATCTATTGTTGTCATGAATAAAACAAAACTATTTCATATAAAAAATTTAATAAAATTTAAATTGTACAGCAAATAATTTCAGGGACGAAAAGGACATATTAAATATGTGGGTACACTAAGCCCTAAACATGATTATCTGGTATTCATTTTACCTCAAGTTTAGCCAATGTAATTTCTAACTTTATATTAATAGAGATCGCTAGCTTATAAAATAAATATGTATTTCTTTTTTATTTACTTAATTCATTGCCTTTTTTATATAAAAAAATTACTATTTTTTATAATTTTTATTTAAAAAAAATATCGCAAGGAGTGTCTAAAGATAAATTCGGAAGTTTTTACACTTATTTATTATTTTTCCCTTTTTACTTTCAGGGAACCATTATCTATTATCACTTTTGCAGCTGAGTGTGTTCACAACTTTTATGGGTCAGGTTCGTTACATTTTATGTCAGGTTATATGTTACGAAGCAAAATGTAACGAAACGGACGTAACGTTTAGGCTTCACAAGTCAAATTTATGTTATTAATTCGTTTAGAGAACGTTGACAATTAACTTTATCATCATTACGTAAATCAGAAGAAACAGTTTGTTATTTATTTGGCTACATCTATAATAAAACACCAAAGCTTTTTATAAAACTCGGTAGCAACAGCTGACAAAAAATGTGGAAACCTTGCCTTACCACGAACGTGTCCACTTCTTTCGCAGATTATTTAAAAAATAACAGCTGTAAGGCGTCGAAGTAGATTTCTCTATGATTCAAATATTGCCAGATTACGAAAAATACTCACAACTCCGGGGAAATTTTAAAAAATATGCTATAATTACCGTAACTAAGTGTGACATGTTAGGATTTGTGATTTTGCTGGGACAGACTTTATAATTAAATATCGACTTAATTTTATATGAAACAAGGTAGGTTTTACAAATACAACATAAGCAGCACATATTTTATAGTAGAATTTACGCTCCTAATACCATAGATTACAGAAAAGTTTGGTGTTTTCGGTCATCAAAAACCGTAACCTCTGTCGGGGACAGTATGCAGAATTAAATTCAACGATTTTTATTTTATTTTTTTTATGTATATTACGATTATTTTATAGAAATATTCGATGCTAGTTAAGGCATAAATATCTAGAAAACAAAAAAAAAAAAAAAAACAATGTTCCTGTAAGTGGTTCACAGAGTTAGTAATAAAATTAAATGTGTCGGGGACATAAGAAATGACCTACATTGCCACTTTACGTGGAAATGCCCATAATCAACCTGCCGTTCATATTGCATATGTCACTTTTCAACAGTGCGCCTTTGACAAAATGTATGGCGCGACGCCCACATTAGAGTCGAGTCGAGGCGCGGGCGCCTTAAAAATCTTTTTTCGGGACTTATTGACTCAAAGACTAGGTGAACTGCATTGAGACTACACAAGGCCACAATGGATATGCCTTGGCTTAAAAAAAAATTATATCCAGGCCTTAGAGAAAGGATAAATAGAGGCGACACGGTAGGAGTGAGCGAGATGAGTAAATACAATATTCCCAAGGCCAAAAAGAGCTAGAGAAACATTTTTTGTCCTTATCGACGTATACTATTTTTTTGCTGGGCACAGTCGCTAACTGTGCCCAGCTAACGAGAGCGGTTTTCTATAATTCTCAAAATCTGAATTTTCAGGGTGAAAACAAGGTGAAAACTGTGTTCTGTGATTGACTTTATGTGTTTTTGCGTTCATAGACTATGGTGCATTGTAGTGTTTTAGGCTGCAATAGCCGCAGTGAACGTAAAATCGACAACATAACCTTTCATTCGTAAGTACACTATTTAGACTTTATTTCGGCCCTAATTGATAAAAATGAATACAGATTATATTTATTAAGGCTCAAATGACGGCTTCAATGTACAGAAATAACGAAATAAAACGTAAATGTTCAAGAAAATAATCGTATTTTGTAGTATTATACACCCAAATTAAGTAGGTAAGTAAAATGAAGCCAGGCGGCCACTTTCCTGTGTCTCCTAAATTTAGTCGGGTACCAAGCGTATTGGGGATACCAGCAATTTACTTGAATTTACCCATGCAATATTACCCACAATTGAGGTAAAATAGTGACAACTTAAATAAAAAATAAAATATAATCAGGGGTTCTAAACTCATTATAAAATGCGGCCCGCTAGTTATTCTTGTCGATATATAATAAAGAAGTTAAATGGAATAACAATGTTTTTGTTTGTATATTATCATTAGGTATACAGTATGCGATAATTAAGCGACAGTCGCTATTCCAAGACATTTCATAATATTTATCAACGCTCAGCGAACAGACTTTAATTTATATGTATATACCATAGTTCACCAGCCACTCTGGAGTCTAGTACGGGTTCGTAGACATCTCACAATCTCAGAGGTTCTGGTCTCATCACGATAAAAAAATATATTTGAAAACAATCAGTAAAGTTTAAAACAAACATGCAAGCCATTCCACTGTCTTCTTTAACAAAAAAGCTTACAAATTTTTTATTTTTATTTTACCCAACCGATACGAATCGGTTGTATGGAGAGAGATCTGTAGTCACACCAACCTTCCCATACTACTATAGTAGACAATAGGAGTTAGCAAAGATACAGTAAAACAGGCGTGGACAGCGACTTTGATTTATTTATACAAGTATAAATCGAAGTCTCAATATATTGATGATTATAAGAAAAAATACATCGCAAATCATCAATAGTCCTATTAGTTTATCGTATATAAAAATATATAAAAAACATGGGGTAATATTCTCTTTTCTGGTAACACTACGTAATCAATGTACTTTGTTTCTCTCCCTTACGGGTATACGCCTGATGACAACTCTATTCATCCTTAGAGAAAGGATGAATAGAGGCGACACGGTAGGAGTGAGCGAGATGAGTAAATACAATATTCCCAAGGCCAAAAAGAGCTAGAGAAACATTTTTTGTCCTTATCGACGTATACTATTTTTTTGCTGGGCACAGTCGCTAACTGTGCCCAGCAAACGAAAGCAGTTTTCTTTATTTCTCAAAATCTGAACTTTCAGGGTGAAAACAAGGCGAAAACTGTGTTCTGTGGTTGAGTTGATGTGTTTTTGCGTTCATAGACTATAGTGCATTGTAGTGTTTTAGGCTGCAATAGCCGCAGTGAACGTAAAATCGACAACATAACCTTTCATTCGTAAGTACACTATTTAGACTTTATTTCGGCCATAATTGATAAAAACGAATACAGATTATTTTTATTAAGACTCAAATGACGGCTTCAATGTACAGAAATAAAGAAATAAAACGTAAATGGTCAAGAAAATAATCGTGTTTTGTAGTATTATGCACCCAAATTAAGTAGGTAAGTAAAATGAAGCCAGGCGGCCCGTTCCTGTGTCTCCTGAATTTAGTCGGGTACCACGCGTATTGGGGATACCAGCAATTTACTTGAATTTACCCATGCAATATTACCCACAATTGAGGTAAAATAGTGACAACCTAAATTAAAAATAATATCTATTTTATACAAGCTGAGAGAGATCTGTAGTCACACCAACCTTCCCATACTAATAGGAGACAATAGGACTTAGCGGAGATACAGACAAACAGGCGCGGACAGCGACTTCGATTTATTTATACAAGTATAAATCGATCCCAATATATTGATGATTATTATATGAAAAAATACATCGCAAATCATCAATAGTCGTATTAGTTTATCGTATATAAAAATATAAAAAAAACATGGGGTAAATCATGGGGTAATATTCTCTTTTCTGGTCACACTGCGTAATCAATGTACTTTGTTTCTCTCCCTTACGGGTATATACGCCAAATGACAACTCTATTCATCCTTTCTCTAAGTATTCATCCTTTCTCTAAGATCCAGGCCTCAATCCAGGCTGTCAAAAAAGGAAAAAAACAATTGGCTGTCACTGTCAGCAAATACTATAGAAATATAATACGCACAGCTCTTGACGTTTCTCATACAATGACTTGGCAACCTCCTGTTCACCTCATGCCGCTAGGGGCGCTAGTGTCGCGTTAACATTTTGCATACAAAACGTTTGAAATCGTTCACCTCATGCCGCCCTATTTCTATAGTAGCGCTAGTGTCGCGCGTCTTGCCCGAATAAAATTCTTCCGAAGCTGTGCGTAATAACTCGGTAGAGTTTCGATAGTATTTGCTGTCAGTCAATTGTCATTGTGAGTCTGTCATATTTTATCTGTGGATAGGAATCGGATCTGTTGAACTTGTCATGTCACTGTCAGTCACTTGCTTTTCAGTCAATTTTTGCCTGCCTTCACCCTGCCTTGCTCTTTGCCGTTTTCCGCGGTGCAGTGTCGCTGGGAATTATTTAACTCCTGAAAATGGCATCGAAAGCTCTTCCTAATCTTTTTATTCGTCACGTTGCTGTAAATATTATTTTAGATATTATTATTTTACAATCTAAAGAGTCAAAAACACCTGAAAGATTAACCTTCTCATCTGTCAAACGCCTGTTATGTAAAGCCTGTGATAGAGAAATAGGTAGATATCAGATTATTCGGTCGTTTTTATTCATTTTAGAAAAGGGGTTATGCCCAAGCGGCTCCAGCGGCCCCGGCGGCCAGTAAAGATGGAGGCATTCAAGCATCTGCCCTACCCAGCAAGACCTTCATTGCAGCGGTCAATAACAACTCGCCAGTGACTAGAGTCACGGTTGCCTTCAAGTGAGTCTCTCAAAATAAGGTATAAGAGAATATTCAGAAATATGGAGTGGTTTTATTGCAAATTAAAGTGTCCATTATTGACCTATACAATATGAGACACATTTATGTCTTTTTATTCATTTTTTATTTCATTAAATGAAATTGCTTGAGCTAGATCCTGATATTCATCATTAATGTGTTTATTTCGTTGTACTAAACTTTTTTAATATAGGGCTGGATCAAGATACGAACCACTAAGCGAGTTGGGAGTTTCTCATGTGTTGCGCGCGTCTGCTGGTCTCACCACCAAATGCATCAGTAATTATATGATTGCACGTAAATTGGCACAAATTGGTGCGTCTGTAACTGCCTCTGGTGACCGTGAGCTCATCTATTACACCTTAGAAGTAAGTAAACTATTTGATAAGTCTAATCTGCCCTCATTAGTGTTTATAAAATTATTAGTATCTTATTATTATAGTTAGTCTTTTATTGTTTGAATGCTGTTTTGTAATTATAATATAAATGGGGAAAGGGGTGACTCATTTTTCTTTCAGCAAAAGTTCATGGGCTCAGTTTTGTAGTTAATAAATAACGTCTTATCTAATGAATATTACTAGAACTTCAAAATATCTTCAGATATTACTATACATTATTCATATTATTGAATAAAAATAATAAAACTGATCACATTAAGTAAAAATATCGAAATATCTCTGTGTATATGTCTCACATTTCCTTATTTAGTATTGCGTCATGCTAGCCCTGCCTACTCCATACAGAAATTGGGTGCCATAAAAAAATACTTTCAGTAATAAGGCCGTCTTGTTGCCTATACTAGTAGTCTGTAATAATGTGAAGATTGTATGTTTCAAATAAAGCATATTCTCTTAATATTTCAGGCAACTCAGGAGAATCTGAACTGTGCTGTGGAGATACTGAATGACTTGATATCCAACCAAGAGTTCAGGCCTTGGGAGCTAAGCGACAATGTTCCACGTCTGCAGTATGAGGTTGCTTCGCTGTCACCCCAGGTAGACATTTATTTTATTAGTACTTACATAGATACTACCATCTTATTCTCATCTTATTTAACTCTAGCGGACCGCCCCGGCTTCGCCCGGGGGTTACTAAGGAATCCAAACATTTTTGAAAATATATTATAGCCTGGCTAGCCCGGGGTTAAAGTTCATGTTCAAATCGGTTCAGTAGTTTTGGTTTAAAGAACTTCATTAATTTCTTAAAAAAGAATTACATTATTAGTATTCACTTGCTGAAAAAACTAAAGTTATGTACAAAAACAAGTACTTAAATTAAACAATTTTACATGCGGTATGGATAATAAAATAAAAATTAAAACATTGTAGGGTAGGTATCGTAACAAAACTTGTCTTGGTTGTTTGAACGTGCATCAGTTTTTGAGTTTATTCAATACAAACTTAAACACACAAAAATACAAATTGTTCCTCTTTATAATATCAGTGTAAATAATACACATCCTAAGAGTATTCAAAATTTAACTGTATTTAGAATAAAGTAAAATTAATTCTGATCACATTCACAATAAAGCAATTTTCAATTATTTATGAAAAATGATAATTCTTGCCAATGTGTCATAAATAATCCCACTAATATTTTAGAGGCGAAAGTTTGTATGTTTGTTACTTTTTATGCTTAAATGGCTAAACCAACTTTTGTGATATTTGGTATGTAGGTAGCTATGATACCTTGGATTAACACTTTTTATCACGAAAAGTACGCGATTCCCGTAGGATTTTGTCAAAAGTTGTGATAGTCAATTGCGCTTTAATATGTAGATGGCGCTGCTGAGCTGTGAGCATAAATACACGCAAACGAAGTTGTGTGGCTTTCGCTTGTATTACTATATTATCACTACAACTAACAATAACAGTACTCCATAAACATGGTTATTTAGTAACAGGAAGTATTAGTTCCTAAAATACCTATTACTATTATTAATTTCCTTCTATTCCCATTAAAAAAAAACATGGCCACATCTTTTATTTCGTATATTCCAAATAGCTTCCTGATATTAAATAATGCCACTTTATTAATAAAATTGCCTTCCTAAGCATACAACAGCGGTACATAAAAATATAGGTGTGTGTATAACTATTAAAATCAAACGAATAGGATGTTTAAGCATGTTTTATCAAACCTTCCATAATGTTGGCTATGATAATACTATTCTATATTTAGGTCCGTGCTGTGGATCTCCTGCACAAAGCAGCTTTCCGACGAGGTCTTGGAAATTCCCTTTTCGTCTCTCCAAAGAGAATTGGTAAAATATCTTCGGAGTGCATACAGCACTTTGCTGGAACTACTCTGACACCTACCCGTTGCGCTGTTGTCGTTGTTGGAGACAGCCAGGTATGAAATATTTTAATAATTAAAATTTTCTTTAATTTACATACCTTCATTATAATTTATAATCCCAAAGTTGACACAAATAAGATAACAAAATTTGTTTCCAATTGTCTTGAAAATATTGCCTAATGCTACGGCCACATTATATTCCCGTTGTCGCGATACATCTGGTCAAGTACTTCGTCCTGTGGTGAATGGCATCGCGACCACGGTAAATTACCGCAGATCAAAGAGTTTTATTGCGACAAAGTTCGTGCTATTTCGCTTCCATTGTGTTCTAGCTAGACTCTAGAGTTATCGCGATGGTGCGACCAAACACTTCGCGCTAAAGTGAACACGAAGTTTTATTGCGATCGCGACAACGCGAACACGAATCTTCATGCTCAATGTAGCCGTAGCATAAAAAGGAGGCTTTTTGCTAATGGTATTATTTTATCAGAATAAATTTGAAATTCGGCATTGAAATTGAAATTTTTTTTTGAATTTTAATATTCAATAAATATTTTGCTATTATGTGATGATAAATTATATGATGTTCAGTAAAATTGTAATGTCCAAAGTTTTTTATTAGTTTTATATTATTCTAGGATAAGGCCTCTTTGGTAGCCCAGGCCCTGCAACTGCCATCTAGCGGTGATGCTCAAACTGCACCATCTACTTATTATGGCGGTGAACTCAGGTATGCTGTGATCTGTTTTGTATGTACTTTAATTACAGTTTACTTCCCCAGTTGAGCTAGCCAATTTCGTAAATAAATAATAATAATAATAAATAATAATAAATAAATAAATATATAGGGACAATTCATATAGATTGAGCTAGCCCCAAAGTAAGTTCGAAACTTGTGTTATGGGATACTAACTCAACGATATTATATTTTATAACAAATACATATATAGATAAACATCCAAGACCCGAGGCCAATCAGAAAAAGATCGTTTTTCATCATGACCCGACCGGGGATCGAACCCGGGACCTCCTGGGTGGCGGTCTGGCGTGGTAACCATTACGCCACGGAGGTGAAATGCTCTACTACTCCAATGATCATCTACTGATATTTCTTGTTGTCAATGTTAAAGTCAGTCGTACGGTGATGGGAGCAGTGAGTCTTGTTTGAGAGTTCCGAAATGCTGGTAGATTAAAAAAATAAGTGCTAATGCTTTATGAAACAGGAAAGAGATGGGTGGAGACCTGGCTCACGTAGCGCTGGCTTTACAAGGTGCCCCAGCTGGCACACCACAATCGCTTGCGCTGGCCATTGCCGCTAAAGGTGAGCAAACCAAACACAACTAGTGTTTCCATACTTTTATTGTAATTTATTTCAAGTAATGGTGTTAAGCAAATACGGGACATAAGTCGATGTTGGTGGATTACGTAACGTTCTCGCTCGTAAATCGCTCGATCTCACTAAATCCCTGTGGGGTTTCACATTCACATCATGTTAATGAAGTGATGGAGTGGAGCGAAATAACCGCGAATAGAAAACAAAAACCATTCGTAAAAATAAATTACAAAATGACATAATTTCGTTTAAATATATCCGGCCAAAAAGTTGTTCACAGCAAGATAATACAGCAGTTCACAATTAAAATTACTAAACTAATTGCTTGAAATAGCCACAGTATCGTATAAATAAATATTATGTATGAATGAAGAAATGAAGTTTTGAATTTTATGGCTTTATAAAATACATGTGGTTGCTTCCTGTTTTACCAGTGTTATCCCTTCATTCATGTTTTGATACAAGTGTCAAAATAACTTGTAATAAAAAAACCGGGCAAGTACGTATCGGGCCACGCACAATGTAGGGTTCCGTATTGGCTACGCATTTCTTACTTGCAGATGAGTACAATGCCATATTCTATGACATTGTACGTTTTCGTCAGATAAATTTTACTTCATAAGTTCGTCGGCTATTACCCGGTAACTAGTAGTGCCTACTTAACCGTTATAGTTTTCCTTGTAGGTTCACTATATGGACTACTTCCATGAAATTTCTAAACACAAGACTTTCGGAGATAGAGGAGGGGGGGGGGGGACCACCGTACAAAACGAAATTTGACATGTTAAATGTAAATAATTCGCAAACGGATCATCGTTTTGGAAAATGATCTTCCCACACCCTCGATGTTTTTAAGAGACCTATCTAACGATACGCCACAACTAGGGGACGGTGCGAAAAAAAATTCACTTCCATTTTACCTGTAGGGAAGGCAACCTAACAACAACCTTGGTAGCCTCTTTTGTTCGACACCATGTTCTTGTTCGGTCGTGAGTGGTTGCGCGCGAACACAAGTAGAACTATGTTTGTAGGTGTTCATGTTCGTTTTGCTAATTTACGTCCACACGTGCGAACCACATGTTCCGTGTTCGATGTTCTGACAGCTTTCTAGCATCAAGCGTTTAGGCGCTAGACCGCGGACGGACAGACGGACATGGCGAAACTATAAGGGTTCCTTGTAGTTTACTACGGAACCCTAAAAATAAACTTTATATAATTTTTACTATGGGACATCTGTCTTCCCATTCGTGTTCTTATTTTGCATAGGAATGCTTATTGATTTAATAATATGATTTTAGCTCTTGGCAATGGACCCGTTACCAAATGGGGTGCAGACAACTCTCCGTTAGCGAAGTGCATTGGAAACATTGGTCCTTTCGCTGCTGCCGGCTTCAACGTGTCGTATTCTGACAGCGGCCTCTACGGCATTGTACTCTCTGTGCCTAAGGATGAAGCTTGTATTGTAAGTACTGATTCATAGAAATTTATATTTTCAGTACTGTATAAAGTTTATCAACATGCGAAAGTGAAGAGTGAATCAGGACCGAAATTGGTTATATTCATTATGTTCCTGATTTGTTCCAGTTAGCCCATCCATCAGGTAAATTGTAATTTTTTTTTTGTGTGATTTTCAGTATATTTACCTGACAGACTAACTGGAACCCGTGTAAATGGCCCTTAATGTAACTTCAGATTTTTTTTTCAACTCATTGATAATTTATTTGTTCTAACTAAAGGGTATTTAAGAGTACGGGACAAGCCCACCACACATTCCCACCGATGTCTTCTGTGTAGCCAGGATCAACAACGGCGACCTCAGATTGACAATAAGCGATGAAGCTTATTGACGTCCCGGGGGAGAAACTACATCTGTCTTGGAACTCACAACGAATTTAGTCAGAAATACCTTAGAGAGATGGCAAATCAAGTGAGGCTCGATTGCTGAGCACCACAGTCTATTGTTACACTATTGGGACCTAATACTGTTGTTTTTGATTCTAATAATATACATTGCAAAACCTTCTAAATGCCTGATAGTTCTCTTTGCTCGCTACGAGATCAGGATAATAAACTACGCCCGAAGTTATATGTAAGGAATCCAATATGATTACGTGTTCGTCATGCCAAAGATCACACTTCCACAGAACGTGATGAGCCATTTGTTTTACTCTGTTATTCGTGGTAGAACACTCACATAAAGGAGAGGGAACAACCTTGAAAGAAAATAACTTTTTTTGTACCTATTTAAGAGTAGTTCGAATTATTGCATTTGTTTATATTGTTACTGTCTGATATGGAGATACAAAGTAATGCAATATTTTCAATGCTTTTTTTATATTTCCAGGCAGTAAAAGCTGCAGCTACTATGTTGAGAAACCCATCATTGTCAGCTGGCGCCATAGCGGCTGGCAAAAATCAGTTGAAGCTGCAAATCCTTAGTGAGGCGGAAGCAGGCACTTCCCTAGCAGAATCGCTTGCGGCCCAGGGATTATACACTGGAAATGTCCTATCTCCACTACAGCTTGCTGGTCAAATCGATCAAATTAGTGAAGCGACCGTTCAACAGGTAAGAACAAGTAAAACATTAGTAACTGGTCAAGTGCGAGTCAGACTCACACACATTATCTCTATGTATTAAAATACATCATAAACTAATAAAACTTTTATTGTTTTTTAAAATTCAAATTCAAAATATTTTTATTCAAATAGGCCTTATACATATAAGCTCTTTCGAATCGTCACATTAATTAGTTGCAATAAAACGCTGCACGTATTTTAGCTGCATTAAAAAACTAAATTTTTTTAGACTTCTTTAATTTGGAAAACCATAGTTTTCGATGAAATTTTGCATGTTTCAATGCTTTGTCCTGAATGACTGACTGAGAATCAGCGCACAGCCTAAACGCTTGGAGGGTGTGTTCTTTGTATGACGTTGGTATCCGATAAGAAAAGGAGTTTCTGAAATTGCCATGGGAAAGCAGGATACACGTAAACAAAGTTGCGCCGGTTTCACTAGTTAGGAATATATTATTACTAGCGTTACCCGCGGCTCCGCCCGCGTGGTCAAGGGAAAATGTCAATAATTTTTCCCATGGGAGTCTCTTTATTCCGTGAGTTTTTCCCACGTAGTAGCCTATGTCACTCTCCAGACCTTAAACTATCCCCAATAAAGAATTCATATCAATCTGTTAATTACTTTCGACGTGAAGGGAGGACAAACAAACAAACACACTTTCACATTTATAATATTAGTTAGTATGGATTTGTGTGTATCATAGAACCTGTACTAATTTTGCGAAGTCTCGCACAAATTTCCATCCCCTATTTTAGGGGATGGGGGAAGATTTCCAAAAAATAAAAATAAGGCAGGTATTTTTCGTTCATAACAAAGGGTCTGTGTACTGATTTTTAGCTTCCTACCTTGAAAACTGCGAGAAGTCCCAATACAATTTCACCCCCTCTTTTAAGGGGTTGGGGGCAGATTAAAAAAAAAGATGCAAGATTTTTTATTTGTCACAAATAGTCCGCATATCATTTTTTAGCTTTCTACCTTGAAAATTGCGGAATGCTCCATACAAACTTCCACCCCCCATTTTAGGAAAGTGGGAGGGTTAGAAAGAGACAAAAAGTAGTCTGTCACTCTCCATCCCTTCAACTATCTCCACCTATAGAATCACGTAAATTCGTCCCTCCATTTTGCCGTGAAAGACGGACAAACAAACAGACACACACTTTCACATTTATAATATTAAGTATGGATATTGTTATAAATAAAAAGACAAATCTAAATAAATTAAAATTTGAGCTGGTTGTCTATTATTGCCCTCTAACTTATTAAAAGGTTGATAACTACTTCTAATCTTCAATAATTGTTATTTCCTTATTTGCAGGTGATTTGCAGTAACAAAACTAAGTTATCCATGGGTGCAGCTGGAAACCTAGCGTGCTGCCCATACGCTGATGAAGTTTAATCAATTTATTGGCAACCTAGAATATTTTGTTCCAAAACATGGAAATTACCAGTACTTGAAATAGTAAATAAAACATTTATAATTTATTGTTTATTGAAATAAAATGACCATTATTGTTTTGATGGAATGGTTTTATTGTTAAAATTTTATCTGAATTTTCTTATTATTGACTCTGCTACTAAGAAATCCAACTGTTGTAAAGCAATTGAACAGCCCATAGACACCTGCAAGACTAGAGGAATAATGCATTGTCGGTGTTTTAGGAAATTGTCTTTTCGATACCTAATTTTATATTCTTTGGGTTCTGTAGCTATAACCTATAAAAAATAAAATCATTTTGATAGAATCATAGGTATCTTGAGATATGTCTTCTGTTGATAGAATGGTATGGCAAACTGTAGATTAGACCAAAAACATCAAACTGTAGATTAGACCAAAAACATAAAGATGTATTATGCCACAAGACCTTTTTGAAACCTCTATAAGATACAAAAAAAACACTGACATTTATTTACAAAAACCCTAATGCGATTCTGACCACATGTCTTATTTGATATACTGCATTTGGTGTGAATGGCTGGCAGGTTAGTTAGTGTCAACGTTTTCAAGTTACCCGACGATGGTCACTGTTTGTTAGATAAATAAACGGGATTCAAACACACTTGCTGTCCCGTTCAATTCCTATTTTGTATGAGTGAGACAGAGATTGAATTTGAATCGAAATAGAATCGGGCTTTGTTACGAGAAGGGGTCAGGATTATGATATTATGTGACAATCTAACCTTACATTATTATAATAGAAAAATCGTTTTTATATTTAGGTATCTATTTATTGTACTTCAGCTTCTGTTAATAACATATTCGGTATGCCCTTTGAGATCGGAAACTGTCTGCCGGATTCCGGGCATGTGAGATAACCTTCTTCTACTTCCACTTCCAATAATATTTTGTGTGCCTTCTTGAGAAAATCTTCATTTTCTTCAAATTTAGGTTCAATCGTTTTAGGAAGTCCGTCACTATGTCCAATACTGTTAGCAGCACTCCACAACACTTCCCAATCCAATTTTGGTATTATTCTAGTAATAAATTCTGGGTTAAAATCAACTTCAGTCACTTTCACATTTGTAGCGTTTATAGATAAAGGATAACCGGTCATAACACCTTTTAAGCATTTTGATGTGAGCATATTGTGCGTTATAAGTTTCATTTTTTAAGTTTCAATTTGATAAAAATTTTTAGAACATTGTAATTTGGTTATCGAAAAGTATAACCTCTCAATTTATTTTATATCTGTCAAATCAATCTTTTTTTTTTTTTTTTGTTTTCTTCGCTCTAGGGCAGGCAAAGGGCTTTGAGCCCATACAGCCAAGTCATAAGTAAATTTATAAGTAATTCAAAGCAGCGAGTTCATGCTATCCTGACATTCTTGACTCAGTATACAGTCTCTGAGTCAAGACGCCCCGAAGAAAGATGATAGCAAAATTTCTTCAGAAAATACGGATTTTGAAGTCAACACGATAATGCACTTTTAATAGGTTCCTGATCACAAACTTCAATCAATATGTACTATAACCAATGTTTGCTTCACATTACACTATCAATACTATGAATCAAACGCAGAAACACACAAAAATTAAATTTCTAATCACGAGCCCAAGTGGACGCTATTGTAGTTGGCGCCAAAATCCTGTCAAATCAATCAAATTATATTCATAATTTGACAATCGCATCCAATGTTGTCATTCCATAAAATATTGTGTACCAACTTTCATAAAAAAATAAAGGGAAACAAAAACAAAACAAATGATGATTAAAATATTGGTATAGAGTGGCAACTCCGGGGTGATGGATAAAGTGAAATCGGCATCTATGGAAGGTGCTGCCACCGCAGTAACTGGTTTGCTTTATTTTCTGAATGTTTTTCTTTGTAGCGCCCCAAAGAAGTTCCCCATCTGCGCTGAACCAGAGACCAGCCAGCACTTCCTGGCTGAGTGCATACACTACAGCAGGCTCAGGTGGGAGACTTTTAAAGTCGCTAGGATCGAAGAAGGAAAACTATGTGACCTGAACACTGGTCGCATAGCGGAGTTCTGCAGAAGGAGTCTAAGGTTTTCTGGTGGGAGGTCATCGGGGCCACAGTACCAACCGTATCCACACGGGAATAGGGTGTAGTGAGTCCAAATAGCGACTTGAACACCCGCCTGTGCCCCGCAGGCGTCCCACCCTAAAATAATAATAATATAAGTTCCCCGTCCGACGGATTATATCAAATTTTGAGTATTCAATTTGTATTTTAAGTAAACTGCCTAACTAAAATAAAGTGGGACCCGCCTGATGGCAAGCGGTCCCGCAGCCATAAGTTAAATAATAAGGTATGCATACCTACTAACCACCTACTAACTAAGCAAAAAGTATTCAAATCACGTTTAGAGACCTATAGTTCATTACCCAATTGAATATTCCTCAGACTGCACATAGGATGACTCATTGTGAAATAGTTTTCTTGCCAAATAATTATTTAGTTTATATTATAATAAATAACTAATAAAATGAATAACGTCAATGATATCGAATGGTCCGTCAGACGTTATCAACGTTATGTGAAGTCACAGTATATTACTTGTAAACCATATACAAACATATTTGTAATGCCTTGTTTTTGTGGAGAAAATAAACTTTATTATTATTATTATTATTATGGGGCCTTCACACGCTCGCTGTTCGCCACAAACACCAAACACCGAACACCATATTATTATGCTAAACACCGATCACAATCACCGAACACAAACGCGGTATCCACACGCTTGGCGAACGTGCCAGTCTATGCCGGTTTAGCAAACATGGCGGACGACGAACTTGTGGTGGCAGCGATCACTTTTGGCATGACTTATTTTTATTCAAAAAAAAGGAAAGTGAAATTAAACGAAAAAGAAGGAGAGCACTCGGCCGGATATCGAATCAAACCTGGGGGTGAAATTTTTCTTTCAAAAAATCAATTTCAAAATATGAACGGTAACGGCAGTTGCCTAAAAACATCTGTGGAAAAAAGCCCAAAAAAAAAGATAAAAAAATCTGAAACAATAAATAAAATTATTCCTAATTTATTAAAAAAACTAGGATTAGATACCCTAATTGAAAAAATTAAATTAAATAATTTGACAATTACTTATAAATAATAATCAGAAAAAGAAGGAAACAAAACTTTCGTTTCCCAATTAATTACTACTGACTGCTTCACAAGCGTGTGGAATACATCTCAGAATAACGAACTCGAAAAAAACTTCTTTATATCAAAAAAAAGAAAGAAAAAGAACTGTCATGATGATGGAACCAAAATGGAATGGAACTGACTGACTGACATTGACATTACTGACGTTTACGGCCTTTGCGTTGCGGCTCAGAATTTGTTTTTGGTGGGAATGCCGCCAATTTAATAAATATACGGTTGTTTCAGATTTTAGGCGACTAATTCTATTTTTTATCATTAGCTGTTGGTTAATTAATGAATGAAAATACTTTATATACTCTGGTTACTAGCTAGCATCGGTATTGTTTCTTATTAATATGAATTTGGAGCCGTTGACGTAGACTCGAATGCAAGGTTAGTATTCATCCTCTAAAGCTTATTTATTTACTTTGAATCGTGATTAAATTAAATGTAGTTTCATAAATTGAATATGTCACTTTAGTAGAATTTAATAAAATTCATTTATACCTATCAGTTTCTAATATGTTTATTTTTGTTTTAAATCAAAATTACTTGTCATTGAATTCTACTCAAATTTTAGATTAGCATCCTTATAGAACACTAATAATATTTTCACTACTATTTAATGATGCTATTGCTTCTAAGGAGACTCTGACCGTTTTCCTGCATATCTTTTTGCATTCAATCATATTAAACTAATTAGGTATCAATGGAAGAGAGATCAATATGTACATAATATAATAAATCTATGTTTAAGTTTCATAACAAAAACTATAAAATTTTGCAATAGGTTTTGGTTAATCCATGTTGTCTTCTTTTTTGTTTTATGTAACCTACACACAGGTTTAAGTTAACTTTTCAAACTTTATAAAGGGTACCAACAAAATTGAACGATTTTGTTCTGGAAAACCATAGACCTGGAATATTGTATACTACCTCTATTACTGTAGTTATTTTTTTTAGGTAATGTCAAGTTTATTAGAAGAAGCTCCTACAATCAATGAAAAATCATCTACTTCAGTTATTGTGCACCACATTCACAAAAGACATGTCCCAAGAAATGTCTTAAAATCGAAAGATAACACTATTAGACATAGATGCAACAAAACTCTCCGGAGAAAGTTGAAAAAGTATAAATTGAGACATGACGGCAAGGAAGACCAAGATGTGTTGGACGTGTCTCAAACATTAATATCATTGCTAAAGATTAAATCACCTCAGAATCAAACCCAACAAAACAATAACGATATTGTTGATGAAAATCTGCCAAGAAACTATCTTTTTAAAATGGGTAGAAAAAAGCAAATTATGAAAACGAATGATTCTGTAGAATCAAATATCACTATGAACAATTCCCACTATGATAAAATTGATAATAATGGTACTTCTTCATCAATTAAAAACAAAGATAAACATCAAACAAATGCTTTTAGACTTATGATGGATTCTAGAAATAAAAGTATTGGCAGCAATTCCCCTGGGAAAGAAAAATGTGTAGATGAAACCCAGGAACAAGAAACAATTGTTAAGAAGGCTATTAAAGCTAAGAGAAATTTAGTCCTTCAGAAAATGGCTGAAGCTAAAGGGTCTACAAAAAAGAAAGAATTAGAAGAGTACCAAGAACAATGTATTAAAATTAAAATGGAAAAAAGAGCAGAAAGGTTAAAAAATATGATTGCAAATAATGAAACCAAAGTTATTAAAATAGAACACAAAGTTAAAACAAAAACTATAAAAGACTCGTCAAATGTAATAAATTGTGTTACCAGTAAAGATAAAACTGATACAAACAAGCAAAAAACATTATCCCTAATAAACATTTTTAGCGATCCTGATAAACCTAAAAGCCCAAAAAGTAAAATAAACAAACAATCAAAAGAAGATGAAGATTTCTTAAAAAAATTATCTCCCTCTATAAAAAAGAAAGAAAGTATGCTATGTTATTTTAAAAAAGTTGAAAAAGAACAACCTTCCTCCCCTGATATTGAGAATGAAGACTGTGAGATAAATAATGATACTATTATCAAAGTAAAACTGTCTACTAAATCTAAAAAGAAAGTGAAAAAGAAAAAGTTGAGCTTAAATAAAGCTGATTTAGATGACAAGCAAACACTTGATATTGAACAGAAAGAAAATAATGTAATAGACAAAGAAACTACAAAGCACGAAGAAACTAAAGCTGACAGAAGAAAACGAAAGCGGAAAAGTATCATTACAAACGATAATGGTGCCAGCACCAATAACGAAAATAGTCAAATTGCAAGACCAAAACGAAATGTTAAAAAGCCAATCAAGTATATTAACGATGGGGACTTTTTAAGTTCCGATGATGATATGCAAATATTTACACCAAAAAAGAAGAAACACGATGTTAATAAATCAAATTCAAAGGTTACTAAATTAAGAAATATTGAAGAAGTTGTTGAAGAAAACGGGCATCAGAAAATTGACCACAAGTTAAAGAAGATAGACAAACATTCCAGCGAAAGAAGAAAAGAGATAACTAATCCAACATCTAAAGCAGTCAAACAAACCAAATTACAGAAAAAGGATATAAAGTTAGCTCCAATATTTGCTGCTAAACCACAAGTAGATCCTGCTGTGCTTGAAGCAAAAAATAAATTTCTTCATAGTGGAGTTCCAGAGAAACTTAAAAAAGTAAAAGCCGAACAAAACAATAAAACAATGCAATTATCATTGTTCCCCACAGTGGTTCATGTCTTACAAAAGAACACCAATGAAACTTTACAAACTTTATCAAATATTTACTTAGATGATAATGACTCTGATACTGAGTTTACAATGACTTATGAAAATAAGTTTTTCTCATCTCTTGTTGATGTGTCTAAAAATGATGCTACGTTTTTAAATCAAAACATTTTAAAAAGTGACACCCAATCTGTTTTACAAAATATTAAACAAATGTATATAAAATTTCCTGTTTTTAGAACATATCGCTGTTTAAAAGACAAGAGCAGGGGAGAGTTCAAGGATTACAGTTATGCTGAATTGGACAATAGTATAGAGGTAATGAATGGAATGATAGATTTAAATAATCAAAATCCTGACAATCTTAAATGGACTGACAAGTATAAACCAATGTCTACTAAACAAATAATAGGGAATTTTGAAACAATCAAAGAATTAAGAAAGTGGCTAGTGAACTGGACAGAAAATGATACAAGAACAAAAAATAGAGGTGGTACACACTCTGATTCATCCGATTTTTACCAATCTGATACAGATAGTAAAGACAGCATGAAAACAATGAACAATCTTTTAGTAATAACAGGACCTGTTGGCAGTGGCAAAACATCATCTGTTTATGCAGTTGCAGCTGAATTAGCTGTAAAAGTGCTTGAAGTTAATGTGAGCAGTAAAAGAACAGGGAAAATTATGTTACAAGACTTGCAAGAAGCTACACAGTCTCATAAAGTTGACAGAGGAAAGAGTAGCACAGAAAATTCACAAAAATCTCAAGAAATGAAAAGCACTATACCAGCACCTGTAGAATTAATAAAAAAGAAAGGTAGACCCAAGAAAGATATTTCAAGTAAACATGTAGCTGCAAAAAATGAATGTTTAAGTCAAAGTCAACCTGGTAGTCAAGATAGTTTGAGAACACTAATGTCTCTTATTCTAATTGATGATGCTGATGTCGTGTTTGAACAGGATGATGGGTTTTGTTCAGCTATTCTGCAGCTAATACAGTGCTCAAAGCGCCCTGTAATCTTAATCACATCTTCAACTACATGTCAGCATTTACAAAGATTTTTACAAACTGCAAAAATTATCAGTATGCGTCCTCTTTTACCTCGAATACTTGGTACTTGGTTAGATATAATGTGTTTAGCTGATAATGGTCTATGCCTGCCTGGATTGGGATCAAAATTTTTAGATTATTTCCAAGGTGATATCAGAAAAGCAATCAATTCTTTAGAATTTTATATGTCTACGCAATCAGTACATTCTAAAGTGAAAGATATTGAAATTGAAAGTAGTAAATATCCATTAATTGTTGATGATGAAAACTCATGCATGTCTTGGGGAGATCACGAAAGTGCAGAAGTAAAATTTAATTTAGAAAATGAAGTTTGGAATCAGCTTTTTAAGCAAGAATTAAATATTTCAAGAAATAAATATCCATTAAAGCTGTACTCAATTTGGTGGAGCATACCTAAGTTTCTTAATCTAAAGTCTAATTGTGATTTGGAGCACGGAAATGAGAGTGATAAGGATAAGCATACAGAGAGAACTGTTCCTAAATTAAATAGCATTGCAAAAGTATTTGATTCAGTATCATTAGCTGACTATTTTAGCATGTCCGAGTCTTCAATGGATATGACATCCCAGCCTTGGTGCTCAGTTGAGAGTGACAGTGTTTCAGAAAATGAGAATTTATATAATTATAACAATAGTCAGGAAATTATGGATGAGATATCTCATAGCCTTATATCAAGATCAATAGTTGAAGCTCAAAGAATGTTAGATTTGGAAAGTAATGTTTATTTGAGTTATCCCTGTATGGCTGAGCGAAGGTAAGTGATCGTATTTATTATTTTGACCATAGTCTCATTGTTTTTATATCTTATTGGAGGATTTTATTTAGGGGATGGAATGCCATTCTTGCCATATTCATATTTAAACTTACCTAATATTTTGTAAATAAATAAATAAACCAGCATGAATTACACAATGTCATCTAGTCTACCCAATACTTGTACTGTGGGGTGATAAATAATTACTTTTTTAAAATGAATAGGTACATGTTTATACTCAAAATATCCAGACCAACACACAGAAATACTTAATTCTCACAAATTTCTGTTTTGTGTGGGACTGGGAACTGACGCCCTTTGGAATAAAAAAAACGTGTTAAGAACCATTGCTGTCCAATCGACCTAATGTGTATACTTTTTTTTTTTTCAGGGAACGAGATAAAATCATAGCAAGACACAAAAATTTAACAGATTACTTAAATCCCTTAGCGATATTGGATCGGAAATCCCTCGCTTTGGATTTCTGGCCATCCTGCCGCGCAATATGTAGAACGGAGAAACAGAAAACTGACAATAATTCCAAAAGAAATAATCGTTTTTGCCATTATCTAAAATCTATAAACGTTTTGTGCAAGTCCGATACTTTCGACCGGTTAAGTGATAGTTTGCATAGTGACAATTTAACATGAACTTTTTGAAAGTCATAGTGCAGGAACGTTTTGTTTTAGCAAACGTAAGTCAAAAGATACCTCATGGTATGCTTTTAATAAATGATATTCTTTTAATACAGGGCTACCAGCATGGCGAACCATTGGCACACATTCAATCAGAAACAGATAATACAATTTCAATCACACCTGTTGCTTTTGCAAATAGACAACTGCTCTTAAGCTACCTCTGGTGCTGACCGTTCCACAAATGGCTCCTGTCATAAAATCTTGGCTAGCCAATAAATAAATGAAAGAATCGATGTTTATTAACAATAATGTAAAGTTAAAAATAAATAAAAATAAAAAAGTTGGCACGTTCATCAAAAGTTCATCAAAAGTAGTAAAGCAGGGATGGCAAGGATTCGCCATCCCTGCTTTACTACACCTACTTACATTAATATTATATAAGGATGACGGCCGAGCGCACCTTTTCGCGTCGTCTAAATACGCCTTAGAGTTGGTGGTAGGTATGCATATATTAAATGTTATTGAAATCTGTTTGTCTGTTTATCAAATTTATTTATTCTGCCAATTAATTGTATGCAGATATGCATTAATTTAATAAGATGATTAAATCATCATTTATTTACTCTAAAACTTAAAGAAATAGTTAAAATAATTAATTCATATGGGTTAACTGCACAAAACCATTAAAGTTAATGATACATTATATCATGGCTGTCATTTTGAAGCTGAAGATTATTGCTCGAGTTTGAACTGGCTGTTTGTCTATAATTAGTCATATTTAATAGTAGTAGATTTAAAGTTTGGTTACGACTATTATCACTATTCTATTAATTCGTCTATCTATACTATTTTTTCTATCTAATTTAATATTATTTCGTTTCTTTAAATTTGTAGTAATAAGTTGTAGACTGTAGTTATAATTTACTGTATAAAATATTGTTGTATATTTCAATAAACGACATATCTGTACTTGAAACTGTTTATTCGATCTATTATATTAGCGTGATGTTTTATAGCCCAAGGCTACGTCCCCGTAGGCAAACTTCGCCGCCGACTGAGTTAGCGGCGTATTGGTTTAGTAAGCCTTACCCTTCCATATACTTGAGTACAGTTTGAAAGTTCCAGTAAACTGAAGATTCAGTCGGCAGCGGCAGCTCGGAACAGTTTGCTTGCCACGCGGACGCCGGCAAATTGATCTCAGTGTGCCGCTGACTCAAATTTCAGTTGGCCACGAATTTGCGGCTCACTCAGTCGGCGGTGAACAGTTTTCCTACTGGGCAGCCTAAGTCTTCATCGATGAATGGGCGATATAACTAAGGGCCGGTTTCACAGTTGCTAAATAGGTCCGTATCCGTAATAAACTAGGTACACATACATACTTAACTTTTTATTTTATTTAAAAAACAGGTTGAGCTAGCCCCAAAGTAAACTTGTGTTATAGGATACTATGATACTAACTCAACGATACTATATTTTATAACAAACTAGAGAAACCCGCGCAACTTCGTTTGCGTTTATCCCGCTTTCCCGTAAGAATTTCAAAAAATCCTTTCTTATCGGTTGCCTACATCACACACCCAAATTTCAGTCAAAACATTTTCATTTGTATACATGATTATTTTTCTATTTAAATACTTCTCATTACAATCTTCGGAGTGGGCGTTTATGAAATAGGCTAGCCCGACCGGTGAAGTACCACCCTTATACAGAATATTGATGTGAAGCAGCAATGCGTTTCGTTCGGAGAGTGAAATATCCGAAATTCTTGTTTGCCACCTTTGTGGTATAAAAAAAATCTAACTCCTTCCTTATACTATTTTTCGCTATATATCCTGTCTTTTCATGTTATAGGTCGGCAACGGGTCAGGGACCCTAGAATCTATGTGCTCCATAGTCGACGGTAATCACCTAATATCAAATGATCCATATTCCTGAGCTTGTTTTCCAACCACTTCCGTAAAAAAAATGTATAAGTATATATGGGTATTTCAACCTCAGCCTACAACCATCCCTACAACAACACTACGAAATATTAGAGCGAGTCGACGGAATGAGATTTCCTATAAGTGAGAAAGAGACAATATCAATATGCCATTTAACCATTGACCAATTTAACTTGAACCCTGTCAAATATTATAAATTTAATATTTAATTACTTACTGTTTATTATCGATGAATATGATTCAGTCCGCTTTAACATAGTTAGAATTTTAGCTGTTTTCCGAGATCACAAACAGAATAAATAGTACGTCGACATTATGAAATCATTTTGTTTGAATATTCACAATTTATAAAAATATTACATGACAGATATATGACACACTTCACTTCACGGATGTGTCAAAATGAAATGTAATTGAATCAAAAGCACTAAGGAGTATGAGTATTGATATCAAATCGAAGAAAATTACCCGCAAAATACATATTTTTCAAGAATTTCAATAAAATAAGAATCACGTCTTCCATCAATTCTCTTAAACAATTTTTATGCAAAATTTGAAGTAGATTGGACCAAGGGATCAAGTTGTCCCATAGTAACTTTACCTCCCTTTTTCACCCCCTTCGAGTTCGAATTTCGAAAAATCCTTTCTTATCGGACGTCTACGTCATACAAACAATCCACCTTCCAAGTTTCAGATTTTTACGATGAGCGGTTTAGGCTGTGCGTTGATTCTCAGTCAGTCAGTCAGTCAGGACAAAGCATTTTATATATATAGATACTATGACTATACTTCCTTCCTCTAACAATTTTGTTATCAAAGCCCACATATGCCAAAACCCCACCCCAAACTGCACTTGCACTGTGATCACCCAAGTTACAAATGTTAAATATCTCGGAATTATTCTAGATCACAAATTAAACTGGTTTCTACAAATTAAATCTCTAACTTCTCGAGTCCGGAAACTGATATTTATTTTAAAAAATCTCAGAAGTGTTGCGAATTTTGATACACTAAAGAGTACCTATTTCGCGCTGTGTCAGTCCGTCCTGATGTATGGTGTCGGGGTCTGGGGATCAGCAGCAAAAACCAACCTGTTACCATTGGAAAGGGCACAGAGGGCTGTACTTAAAGTGATGACTCGTAAGCCATACCGGTACCCAACCTCCCAACTTTATACGGACGTAGAAGTGTTATCAGTGAGACAGCTCTTTGTGCTACAAACAGTACTTAAAAAACACACCCTACTAAAGTTTGACCCAAACCTCAACTCTAACCGACGACGAAATCTTCGCTATAAGGTTTGCACAATACAGCAGCATAGAACCTCACTTGCAAAACGTAACTTTCGTGTATTAGGCTCAAAACTTTATAATAAATTAAACAAAGAAAATAATATTTATTCATGCACAAAATTCGTCTGCAAAGTACTTCTTTTGAAGAAGTACTTATATACTTATATTTTCTACGCACATTAAATTACACTGAGACCGAAAACCTACTTCTTTAACTGTCTACCATGCACGCATACAAATACACAGACACACACACACACACACACACACACACACACACACACACACTGGCGCAAATATTATTTTCAAAAATCATCCCCTAGGGGGTTAAACGGGGGTGCAAAGTTAGTATGAAACTTTGACGTTTTTGAAATTACTCAAATGAAATTCAGCATGAAGGTTCTTTACTGAAAAGCATGAAACATGAGTAAAATTTTTTTTTCATAATTCATCCCTTAGGGGGTTAAACGGGGGTGCAAAGATAGTATGAAACTTTGCCATTTTTGAAGTTATTCGAATGAAATTCAGCATGAAGGTTCTTTATTGAAAGGCATGAAACACGAGTAAAATATTTTTTTCAAAAATCATCCCTTAGGGGGTTAAACGGGGGTGCAAAGTTAATATGAAACTTTTCAGTTTTTGAAGGGTTTCGAATGAAATTCAGCATGAAGGTTCTTTATTGAAAGGCATGAAACACGAGTAAAATATTTTTCTCAAAAATCATCCCTTATGGGGTTAAACGGGAGCACAAAGTTAGTATGAAAGTTATCCGTTTTTGAAGTTATTCGAATGAAATTCAGTATTAAGGTTCTTTATTGAAAGGCATGAAACACGAGTAAAATATTTTTCTCAGAAATCATCCCTTAGGGGGGTGAAACTGGGGTGCAAAGGTAGTATGAAACTACAGTTTTTGAAGTTATTCAAATGAAATTCAGCATTAAGGTTCTTTATTGAAAGGTATGAAGCACGAGTAAAATATTTTTCTCAAAAATCATCCCTTAGGGGGTTAAACGGGGGTGCAAAGGTAGTATGAAACTTTTCCGTTTTCGTAGTTATTCGAATGAAATTAATCATGAAGGTTCTTTATTGAAAGACATGAAACACGAGTAAAATATTTTTCTCAAAAATCATCTTAGAAACTGACTGATTGGCGACTGACATATCAACGCACAGCCCAAACCGCTGGGTCTAGAGACTCCAAATTTGGCACATAGGTTCCCCATAAAGTCTAGGGGTGCACTAAGAAAGGATTTTTCAAAACTCACATCCTAAGGGGGTGAAACGGGGGTCCAAAGTTTGTATGAAGAAACTAGATTAGTTAGACATTTTATTTGAAACTTCGCAAGAATTCTCCTGGCGGTAAATGAGTAAGTACGTGTTTCAGGATTTTTCAAAATTCAACCACTAGACTAGAGGGATGAAATGAGGTGACCTACTACCTAAGCGTTTACACGTAATATTATCGAGGGAGCTCGACCTAGAATGCTGAAATTTGTATAGAGGTTCCCTTTATGATGTTGACAAGGATAAAGAAGGGGTTTTACGACATTCCCACGGGAAAGGGAGTAATAGGACTGCAAGTGTATTATCGCAGGCGCTCAACCTAGAAAGCTGAAATTTTGTTTAAAGGTTCTCTTTATGATGTCGGATATTTTTTATTCCTACGGGAACGAAAAATAGGACTGCACGTGTACTATCGTGGGCGCTCAACAGCTTCCCTTTGTAAAGTAGACAAGGATAAAGATGTAATTTTTTTTAATTCCCACAGGATTAATAATAAGGAGGAATAATTAGACAACGCGTGTATTATCGGAAGCGCTTAACCTGAAAAGCTTTCCACGCGGGCGAAGCTGCGGGCACAGCTAGTCTATATATATAAAAGAGAAAATCACTGACTGATTCATCACGAAATCTCCGAAACCACAAGTGCCAGGAGTCTCAAATTTTGCATGGCGGTTCCTTTTGGGGCGTAGGTGCTCACTAAGAAAGGATTTTTGGAAATTCATCCCCTATGGGGGTTAAACGGGGGTGCAAAGATAGTATGAAACTTTGCCGTTTTTGTAGTTATTCGAATGAAATTCAGCATGAAGGTTCTTTATTGAAAGGCATGAAACACGAGTAAAATATTTTTCTCAAAAATCATCCCTTAGGGGGTTAAACGGGGGTGCAAAGATAGTATGAAACTTTGCCGTTTTTGTAGTTATTCGAATGAAATTCAGCATGAAGGTTCTTTACTGAAAAGCATGAAGCATGAGTAATTTTTTTTTTAAAAAACATCCCCTATGGGGTTAAACGGGGGCGCAAAGTTAGTATGAAACTTTGCCGTTTTTAAAGTTATTCAAACGAAATTCAGCATTAAGGTTCTTTACTGAAAAGCATGAAACATGAGTAAAATATTTTTTTCAAAATTCATCCCTTAGGGGGTTAAACGGGGGTGCAAAGTTAGTATGAAACTTTGCTGTTTTTGAAGTTATTCGAATGAAATTCAGCATGAAGGTTCTATATTAAAAGACATGAAACACGAGTAAAATATTTTTCTCAAAAATCATCCCTTATGGGGTTAAACGGGGGCGCAAATTTCGTATGAAACTTTGCCGTTTTTGAAGTTATTTAAATGAAATTCAGCATTAAGGTTCTTTATTGAAAGGCATGAAACACGAGTAAAATATTTTTCTCAAAAATTATCCCTAAGGGGGTTAAACGGGGGTGCAAAGTTAGTATGAAACTTTGCCGTTTTGAAGTTATTCGAATGAAATTCAGCATGAAGGTTCTTTAGGCGATACGAAGTTCGCCGGGTCAGCTAGTAATTATATAAATACTTAATTGCCATATTAGTCATACGCGCTACAAACTGTTAGTCCACTACCATCCGGCTACAACAGTCTCTGAGATACAGACTAACGTCTAGTTCAGAGATGAGTTGTCGCCGGTTGGAACAGGGGACTTAAATATTAATATAACACAATCTTGATACAAACCTGTATCGCTTGTATGTACCACTTTGTTATTTTTAAGTTTTTATGGCTAAATAAAGAGTTATTATTATTATTATGAATAGGAAAGATTTGTATTTGTGTGTGTAGTGTGGGTGTGTGTGTAGTGTGGGTGTGTGTGTGTTTGTAATAAATAAGCTCAAAACTACGGATTGATTTCAAAAATTCTTTCACCGTTGGGAAAGTAGGTACATTACCCCCGAGTAAATATGTTATAAGTACTTATTATATTTAAAAAAAAATTGGGATCCTTAGTAAAATCCGTGCGAAGCTGGGGCGGCGCGGCGGTCCGCTAGTAATACATATATAGAAAAACATCCAAGACCCGAGGCCAATAAGAAAAGTTAGTTTTTGTCGAGGCGACTGTACCTACCTATTTTGTTTAGTTTCCATTAAACCTACTTTACTTACCTACTGGTCCACAAGGACATGACAACCCCATCGAAATCGCAAAACAAGGATACATAATTATCTTAAACCTATATAATACTTACCTACTTCGTTTATGTGCTAAAAATATTTATTTACTTAATAGTAATCTGTGGTATTTGCCTATTATGATAATATCACTATTCATATAAGTATATAATATATATATGCTATTCAATTCATTGATGAGTTCCTAGTTCCTGTGTGCGTAATCTGTTGGTATCTAACAGACTGATGTCTGTTTTGACTTACGACAATGATTAATTGGCTTATGTAAGTAACTGATACCAATTGTTTTTGTATAAAACAACCAATTTGTCGAAAAAAAATGTTATTTTTAAATCCAATTGTCGTACTTACTGATTGTATTAGTTGTAAACACTTCATTTGTATGTTAGTTGTATCTTCTTTACGTAGTATAAAATGAAGTCGCGCTGTGTGTCTGTCTGTCCCTATGTATGTTTAGATCTTTAACTACGCAACTGATTTTGATGCGGTTTTATTAAAATAGAGTGATTCAAGACGAATGTTTATATTATGTATAATACATTCGGAAATTAAGAGAGGTAGGGCACAACGGATAATCCGCTCAAATCGGAGCAGCCCGTCTGGGGAAGGACCTCCACCTTACAGAAGATCGTAGCCAAATACCATTGGTCTCGGCCATGTTGTGTTCCTACGGTGAGTAAGGTCTCCAGAGCTCCACTTGGGGGGGTTGGGAGGGTTGGCAACGCGTGAGTGATACCCCCGGTAGGTATTGCTTACGTCTCTAGGCTACGGTGACGGCTTACCATCAGGCCGACCGTATGCTTGTTTGCCACCTGTGTGGTATAAAAAAAGAAAACCGCGGGAAAGCGGGATACACGCAAACGAAGTTGTGAGGGTTTCGTAAGCCTATCTTCTAATAATAACCCATAGATTAAAGTTGTTTACTACTTAGATGCGAAGTTTTTATATTTTATCTACGTTTGTAACTATGCGATTAATCGCGGATGCGGTTCATCGTGCGGCTCTATACAATTTGGCGTTTGCGACGCTGTAGTGTAGCGCTAACGCGTACAGTCAAAAGCACGTCGAACTTTACATGTCGGGCTTTGTAGCATTCTTAAGTTCTATGTCAAAAGAGCCAAAATTGTACTGCAAGTGAAAAGCTCAACTAACGTACTCCTGTCTGTACAATTGAAATAGAAAGCTATTAACCCCTAGTGCGTTCGTACCTGAGTACCTGAGGTGTCAAGTGCGCAAAGGTTTTACAGGTTTCCATCTTTCACATCTATCTATATATATAAAAGAGAAAATCACTGACTGATTCATCACGAAATCTCCGATACCACAAGTGCCAGGAGTCTCAAATTTTGCATGGCGGTTCCTTTTGGGGCGTAGGTGCTCACTAAGAAAGGATTTTTGGAAATTCATCCCCTATGGGGGTTAAACGGGGGTGCAAAGATAGTATGAAACTTTGCCGTTTTTGTAGTTATTCGAATGAAATTCAGCATGAAGGTTCTTTATTGAAAGGCATGAAACACGAGTAAAATATTTTTCTCAAAAATCATCCCTTAGGGGGTTAAACGGGGGTGCAAAGATAGTATGAAACTTTGCCGTTTTTGTAGTTATTCGAATGAAATTCAGCATGAAGGTTCTTTACTGAAAAGCATGAAGCATGAGTAATTTTTTTTTAAAAAAACATCCCCTATGGGGTTAAACGGGGGCGCAAAGTTAGTATGAAACTTTGCCGTTTTTAAAGTTATTCAAACGAAATTCAGCATTAAGGTTCTTTACTGAAAAGCATGAAACATGAGTAAAATATTTTTTTCAAAATTCATCCCTTAGGGGGTTAAACGGGGGTGCAAAGTTAGTATGAAACTTTGCTGTTTTTGAAGTTATTCGAATGAAATTCAGCATGAAGGTTCTATATTAAAAGACATGAAACACGAGTAAAATATTTTTCTCAAAAATCATCCCTTATGGGGTTAAACGGGGGCGCAAATTTCGTATGAAACTTTGCCGTTTTTGAAGTTATTTAAATGAAATTCAGCATTAAGGTTCTTTATTGAAAGGCATGAAACACGAGTAAAATATTTTTCTCAAAAATTATCCCTAAGGGGGTTAAACGGGGGTGCAAAGTTAGTATGAAACTTTGCCGTTTTGAAGTTATTCGAATGAAATTCAGCATGAAGGTTCTTTAGGCGATACGAAGTTCGCCGGGTCAGCTAGTCTAGACCATAAAGTTACAGAAAATTGACGAAAAATTATACGAGCTCTATCATTTTTATCTGACAGGCTAACATACCAAAAAAATGTGAAAGAAAATCATGATATGCATATCATAACACAAAATAAGGGTTGAGAATTTACATGTTAGCAATATTTCATAGGTAGGTACTTACTACTTACCTACTTAAGTTAATGAATGACAACCTCATCATAGCTCTCATTTTCGAAAATGCGTATTCGATAAGAACGGAAAGATAAATGGTCAAGTTATTTCGAGAACATTATTAATAGTCTACTTGTTTACACCATATCTGTTGATAAGAGGCTACTTGTCAACTTCGAGTTTCTTCTAGAAAGTACTACTGTAGTATCTACTTGTAGTAGTAGAGGCCCGTACACACATTGGTTGACGTCGCTCGTCGCGCGCCGCTTCGTTTGTCGAGCATGCGAAGCTCAGACGCCGTGGCACGCACAGACGCACAGATTACCTATTAAATAGTTTACTTCATCCTCACACGCTGGAACCAAACCGGTCCCGTACTACGCGATTCCAGAGGGGTTTTCTTCACCGAACCCTCAGGTTGTGGAATGAACTATGTCCATGCTTTCCCTGTTGATTACAACATGGGGTACTTCAAAAAGGATGTGAAGAGGTTCTTTCAGGGTCCGCAACGCGGGGTGGGGAGTTGGGATACCTCCACGCGGTCCACCCTGGTAACGTCGGCGAGTAATTCCTTAGTTTCTGGACCCAACTCTGGAATTACTTGCCGACGGCCAAATTCCCGACGCGGTGGGTCTGCTCCCCGTGCTCCTACCTTGGATGGAGTACGTGGGATGCGGACAAATCCGCTCCCCCTTGCATCCGTACTGGTGCTGGGGGTGGAGCGACTGAGGAGACAACCTCGTTAAAAAACAAGAGGTGGAGCCGGCCGCGCTTGGCTCGGCCGGCTGTATGATGAGCGGTGGTGGACTCGTTCGCTCGCTGATCCTCCCCAAAAGCGTCTTCGCCCCGACTGGTGTCCGGGCCTACTCCACCCGTTGATACCGGGGGCGACCTCCGTATGGTGGAACGCGGAGGCCCTGCAGACACTGGGTCTCGCCAACCCAGACACTGCGGGGGGCGTTAAGGGTTGGGTCACATGGGCGAATGAGACCACCCTGGAAGAGGGAGTGCGCGGTGGCGCAAAGTGTCACAGAGTCCACTAAGTACGTAGTGGACGCTGTGGCACTTGGAGTGGCGCAGGAGGCGCGGTGGAGGAAGAAAACCTCGTTAAAAAATTGAAGAAGAGGGGCCGGCGGCTCGCTGAGCCCGGCCAGCGGTCGCACGTTGTTGCGACCGCAGAGATGGAGGGGACCCTTGCCCAGCCGAGACGGCGAGCCGGGGAAGGCCCGTCGTCTTGAGGGGGCAATGGTCCTCGGTGTCGGCAGTGCACCTGGATGCGGTGTGCTGCTGACGGGGCGTTCCGGGGAGAGCGGGTCCGGCCAGTTTAACTTTGGCCGGACGGCCCTGGCGGGGTCGCGGATGTATCACAGTACCCGTGGCCCCGTCACTTAGGGGGCGAGTGGCATCCCGTCAGTTTTTTAGTGGTAAGTCCCACAGTCCCCACCGCATATTCCCCGGGCGGTGGGGCTGCTGCAAAGCATTTTTCTGACGATAATATAAAAAAAAAAAAAAAAAAAAAAAAAAAAAAAAAAAAAAAAAAAAAGGGTCCGCAACGCGTTAGTAATGCTCCTGGTATTGCAAACGTCCATAGGCTGCGGTGATTATTTACCATCAGGCAGCCGTATGCTTTTGCCACCTTAGTGGTATAAAAAAATAAAATAAAACTTCGTGCCGTGGTTCGAATGTCACGATTATGTAAAGTCAACAAAGGAAAGCGTTGACCCTGGCTGTAAATATGAGAAAATTTGTAATTAAATAGCACAATATGAATACTTATTATTGATAAATAAATTCCATTTACGCAATGTTTAGAAATCTTTAGTCATATTTATGGCCCGGGTCAACCCTTTCCTATGTTGTCTGTAAGCTGTACGTTGCTGTTATTCAAAATTAAGAAGATAATAATTTATAAATTTAAAAGACCACTCCAATGTATAGACGAAATTCAGATGTTTTCGAGATATTTTGGTTTTAAGGTTTTTTACTCCAAACTTAATAATTATACTTTTGCACTATACTTATCTCTAAAACTTTTATTACACGAAAAGCATGAAAGAAAATGAGAAGAAAGAGAATGAGAAGAAGCATACAAGAAATGTCGCAAATAGTCTAAATATGTTATTACTAGCTGTTTCCTGCGGCTTTGCTCGCGTAAAAATTAGCCTACGTTGTTAGGCTCTGTACCTGTACCCCTGACAATATGTTTACGCTCAAATTTTCATAATGATCGGCTGCTTAGTCAAGCCACAAGCTGTGAAGGAATAACAAACAAACAAACTCATTTTCTATGATAATCCTCTGCACGACTACTCGCAGGAACTGTCTGGCAAGTTGTAGGTACGTAGGTAGCATAAATTTGGTCTCTATTTGGCACTAAAAAGGTCTTCAGATCGATCGGCACCATCGTCAAAAGAACTACATACCTATTTGGAATTAACCCACCACATCACCACACTACCTCCTGGATTGAACGAAGAAAACTCTTATTCTACCTACATTAATATATTTACACTATACTACCTAATAATACCAACAGGCATTGCAATACTTAATTATTATTAGTATTGTTAACAATGATTAGGCTATTATGCAGCGGGACAAATGAGATTGTGGAACCGGTCGTTACTGGTAATAAGATCTAGAGCAACTTAGTTGACATTATCTAGTAAATACTAGAAGTTATTATTTGTTTATACAAAATGTTAATATTTGACAACGGAATTGCGTCGCATGTGCTAAGTAGATTTACGGATTAAGGTGTTCCCACACCGAAGTTTAAAACTGTTCCAAACAGTTTTGTTCTATTGTGCAAATATTTTACATAAAGTTTCGTTGAAGTATATTTCGTAAACGGCTTATAATATCGAAAAATGTTTTTCGTAAGAGTTGTAGTGCAGTTAATTCTGCATAGAAGAGACACAGTCTTATACTTTTTGGACTACCCGTTCTCACACAAATGCTCATCAAAGTTGAATATTTCTTTCGTGTAAAATATATAATTTTTTGATATGAACGAACTTGCTGTTTAGTTTACTCAATACTCAATTTATTTATTGCACCAAAGTTACATAAACTTAATGCTAAGGTCTTAGAGCTAACATTGGACCCTATTGGGCACTACAACGCTTAATACTAGAAAGCTGTAATTTGGTAAGTATACGCATAATAACAATGCTAACAAAGTAGTAGAACAAAATTTTGTTAATATTTTTTTTTGGGTGCCTCCCTAACTTACATATAAAGTAAGAATCATATATTTTTTTCTCGCCGACACCCCATGTTGTCGCCCCATAAGTGTCGTTAATAAGTCTCTTAAAAACATCGTGTGTAGGAAGATAATTTTTCGATACAATGATTGGTTTGCGAATTATTTACATTTGTCGTGATTATTTTCGTTTTGCACAGTGGTCCCGTCCCTTCTATCTCGAACTTATAAAATAAAATTTCTTCGATGATGAAAACTTACAAATGTGATAGAATTTTATATTAAACTCGTCTGCAGGCAAGCAAAGCGTAGCAAATACGGAACCCAGGGAACCCTACATTGTGCGTGGCCCGACAGGTAAGATACCTACTTGCCCGGTTTAAAAAAAAAATTACGTAGCAACAGCAACTGATAATTTTAAAAAGTACTTGGGTATAAATTTTTCGAAATCTTGAAACAATAAGTTCATTACTACTTAGGTAGGTATCTTTAGAAGCGTTCACTTGACGACAATTTAAAAGGCAGCGTGAAAAATGTTCTTAATATGTAACAGAGCGTAGTTTTCATAACCTTTGCCTTACGATATTTAATATCTAAGTACGAGTAGTAACGAGACGATCTATTTCTCACTCAGATTAAGTATAAAGGCGGCCGGGAACTGGCGCCGCCGGACTTGAGGTTATCAAGAGGCGCGTGCGCGACGCCACTCTAGCGCACACATAAATATCCTGCTCGGAAACCATTCGCATTTATTGCTCATAAAATAGCTGAACCACGCGGTACGTTTCATAATATTAAAATGGTTAAGAGTGATATTTACGGTGAGATATGCGGTTATTGCAACGCTTGCGTACGTATTCGTTTGTGCACAGCAAGAGGACGCTGTCCCGAGCCTTTGGAGTGTGCTTACAAACATATATTGGAGTCGTATGGGGGTGAAGAAATATCCAGTAAGCCACGAGAAACATCAGCAAAGCCGGGGTGTGTTTCCTGCCGTTGGACGTCTGACGCTCAGTTTCCTGAAACGCCGCCTTCGCTGAGCGACCTCAGCTTGGAGTGGAGTTCCAGATCTTCTCAGCGGTCACGCACGCGACGTCGCAAGAGATAGGAATCTGTTCATAGGTGTACGGAGTACACTGGGTTTGGAAAATACGTCAATTTTTGAGATGATGATGGCGCTTATGGTCACCAGTCAAGAATCTAGATAATGCGGCGTAAGAGGACTCAATCTATAACCAAATGATTGAATTGCAATATTACCTAATCAATTTCTCAATTATGAATGAATGTAACTAAGTACATTTTATTTAAATTCAATAAACTTTTTGCAATTGAATTCTGCGCAGTCTTTAATCAGTCTTCTATATCCTGTTATCTATTTCTATAATTTAGGACAAAATACCTAATCATTTGTTTTGGTATTGTAACTAAGGTTATCAATAATACATCATTTAATTTGTGTGAATTACTATAAGTACTAGAAAAAAGATAAATTATGTCTTACAGTTAAAAATGTGCGATGAATATTTAATATCTTGTAAATAGGAACCTACAAAATCACCATTTACATAGATACTTGTATAGTCCTACTTTCACTGATAAATGGATAACTCAGTTGGAACATGATAATTAAATACTATTGATTTAGATCGAAAAGAAACGCCATAGACTATAGGTACTTATTACCTCTAGATATTAAAGTTACAAGTAAAGAGTACGTAAATTTAGGTAGTACTTAAATATATAAAGTAAATTGCACTGTCATGACATGAATTTACTATAGTATTAAGTCGGAACATGAAAACGAAACTCAACGAATACAAATTAACTAAGTAGAAAATCTTCTACTTTTTGCAATGTGGCAGTAGCAACAGAATTACGGTACCTAGTTTTTTTAAGAGAAAAGGATAGAAAAAAGCCAGTGACTTTGGCGAACACCGTTGTCCTCGAATTCTACGTGGTCTGTAGGTAGATACTTCTAATCACATCTCCAAATGTATTCCGATTCTTATAAGTTAGCTTATCTTTCAAATTAATTGACGGTTTTACAACCTGTAATTAACGGGCGTAGCCAGAATTCTGTGGAGGGAGTGTAGAAGGTAAGGGTGAGCAGGTGATGTTATGATTCTCTTGGGATGGGGTCTGTACCTGTTACGCCCAGGGTTCCAAAAGTCAAAACTGAACCACGAATAAAAGTCTTTCTGCGCTTTTGCTACCAAGTATCTTTTTTATTATTCACAGACGTCAAACGTGATATTAGATTTGGACATATGTAGACTTCATCTACTTATGTTGAAGTCATTTATCGCAAAAAACATTTTAACCTTTTGATCCCAATTTCATCAAAGTACCTACTTATTATACTGTAACGAATAGTATTTCTTTTAATTTCAGTTTGGGAACATAATGATATAGCAGAGTTTTGAACACGATGAAGGGTCTACGGGTACGGGGCGGCGGCGTCGTGGAAGTATGACCAGATCCCGCATCCTCGCCTCCTAGCTAAGTAGGAGAAAATGTCTATCAGTCAGGTTTGGTAGTACCTGATTTAAAAAAAGTCCTGTTAGTTGCAGGGTGTAAGGTCCCCAGAGCTCCACTTTAGTTGGTTGGTTGGGAGGGTTGGCAACGCGTGAGTTATACTGATACCACCGGTATTGCAAGCAGGCTGCGGTGACGGCTTACCATCAGACCTGCCGTATGCTTGTTTGCCACCTTAGTGGTATAAAAAATAAAATGTTGTATTGTAGGTAGATATTAATTACCTACCGTTGCTAACCAAAGTCAAAAGATACATTTAGAAACTCCGAAGACAAAACCGATATTTAAAGCATCATAATTAGGGAATGCAATCTCGTTAACGTCTCGAGAACGAGATCTCGCGAGATCTTGGCCTTTTTTTAGCGAGATTGATCTCGGACGATGAAAGGGCGAGATCTCGCAAGTTTAACGAGATTGCACTCGGGCATAAAAACGTCTTCGAAGCGCGAAGTGGCGGCGCGGACTGACACGGACGAAGTTGCGATCTGTCGGTTTCGTTCGGTGCGCATGAGTTTACAAAGTTTACTACTTAGAAGTTTATTAAAAAATTATAGACAGGTAGGTACGTCAAACAATGTTTGATGCATAAAAGTCTACTTATTGAAAAAAATCGTGAAAATAAATGTTGATCTTATAATACCTACTTATTATTTTTATTATATTTTTCCTAATCTATTCAAATATTGTGATTATTTGCAAAAAAACACACGAAACTGCCAATCTCGCGAGATCTTGGAATTGGCGAGATCTCACAGTATTGTTATTCATAAACTCGCGGGATCTCGCTCGAGCCCCAATCTCGCGAGATTTGCATTCCTTAACCATAATAGGGGCATCTCCCCCATTATGCTTAATTCTAGCTAACACAGAGTCGAAATGTCGCGTCAATTTATGTTTTTCGCATAAGTATAATAGTATTTTAATCAGGCTAAAATTAATTAAGGTGTAAAATCTTAAATTTGTTAAAATAAAATAGTATGCAATATTATATTTTTGATTGATATGAATTGACGCGAAGCTTCGACTATATATTATACCAGAGCCAGTTAAGCCTTATATATAGTTTTGCCTATATGTATTTCGTTATGGCATTTAAAAGAAAACTTGTATGTAAGTACCTCTTCAGTCACTTTATGTCATTCCTCCAAATTCCTTAGCACTGATGATTTATCCAACCAGGACCCCTCCGCTGGACCGAATTTCGATGTGGGACGAATGTTCGCTGCAGCGAAAAGATCTTGGTTGGATTATTCTTCATTCCTCTTTCCAATGTGCGATCTTCGGTCGGGGTAATTTCCTAAGATAATAATAAAGAATTTCTGTTATTATTCACTTGGACGTTTTGTTCTATCCTAGTGAATATAAAGGCGATAGTCAAATATATCGCACACCTAGATCTAAACTCGGATAATTGTAAAAAGGAAAAAAAAACAGGTAATTTGCAAAAGTATTACTTTTTTGAGTTAAACGAGTTTTAAAATCTCAAAATAACAATTTTACAGGAAGAGAATAACGTTTTTCCTGCGTTTTTTGCATTTTCACGGTTTTTTGTTGTCCGATAGATATTATTTATTTCATTCTTCTATATTCTTTATGATGTGATGCGTCGATCATGAAATTAATACAAGGAATCCATTTTTTTTATTTACATCACAGTAACAAAAAAAGTGAACCCCGAGTAAGTACATCTTTATTAATACTGTAAAATATAATTAAGTAATACAAATAATTATGCCTAAAGCATAAAATAAATTCGTTTGTCTTATTTGACCTATCAACGTCATGGAATTAACAACTAGGTCACAGAACTTTTTTTGTCTGGCGTGTAAAGAGCAAAAATACACCACTTGTTAAAACACTACGCGACAGCATGTGATTGCGTCGAATCAAATAAAAAACATTTGTGAGATAAGTACATACTCGATGATTTTGTTCACGGTGATACATTGTGATTGTAATACATTGTGTGGTGGTATCGCTTCGCTTTTCAATTAGTCGATCCGTCTGAGGCGGGTTCTCTCTACTTATTAGAGTATGCGGATTCATAAGAAAGCCTGTTTCGATATTTTTGGTATACGACTGTGCATATGCGTAATATTATTATAGTACATTATGTAAATCTCGCACACCGCGTGTAATGTAGGTTAAAAATTCAAAATATGTAGAAATTATTATGACAAAGTTGGCAAGCAAGCATACGGCCCACCTGATGTTAAGCATCATCGTAGCCTATAGACGTTTGCAATACCAGGGATATTACTCACGCGTTGCCAACCCTCCCAACCCCCCCAAGTGGAGCTCGATTTGAGTGGAGTGGATTTGGCTACGATCTTCTGTAAGGTGGAGGTCCTTCCCCAAACGGGCTGCTCCGATTTGAGCGGATTATCCGCTGTGCTCTACCTACCTCTCAAAAAACTTGCGGACAACAGTTATTTAGATAGGTATAATTATATTATTTATAGTAAGCATATAAGATGACTGGACAATGTGGCTACACTATCAGCTCTTTCCTGATAACACAGTAGGTAGTAGTTGTAAACTTGCTAGTTCCTTACAGCTATTTCTGAATGACAATGGGGACCTTTAATAATGTCAAGGGTCGTACATTGAACTTCGTTCAATTTCCTTCTAAAATGTTGTTTAAACAAATGCATTGGTATGTATGTGTGGTATAGAAATACACCCAAATATTTTATATTAATTATTTTCATTGCGCAGGAAGTGAACCCGCGATAATTTACAGATGGCAAACATAGGGGGAAATAAATTTAATAAGCTCGAATTAATAATAGTTATAAAACATCAACCAAATTGTATAATTTTCATTATTATATAAAGTAATTAATTCTAGGAATGTATTTGAATTGTTATTATTAAATCCGGATATGTAGTTATCATTACACAACTATATTTACATTGTTATACATGCACAAAATAATAAATTATAACATTATGTATGTACGTAGCACGGCGTAGCGCAAATAACATGGCCGCTTGTAGCGCTTGTCGCCTCAGTGCTGCCCTCTCTACAAATGGTGACGTTTTAAAAGAGAAGAGTTTGCACTATCTTTTACAAAAGACGCAATTAATTTCCAAGTTTAGAAAATCTATTTTCATACCTTAGATTAGAGCAATTGTTCGATGCTAGGTAATACATGGTTAAATATAAATAATGAATGAATAGTTCATACAGTGCCACCTGCTTGTGTTATGATCCGACTAAGACAATGGATAATATATTATAAGTTAAACTAATAGTATATGTAAAACATCCAGATTCAAGGCGAACAAAAATATTCATCGCATAATTGTTGGTTTTGTCCTGGAATCAAAGCCGCGCCTCATTTGCAAATAGGGCAAATAAGGACTGAAACTGAGGTGTTACACGTAACACAGAAAGGAAACGCTCACAAAATAAAATCTTAATTAATGTTACAAAATAGTTCGTTTGTTGAACATAGTAATATTGGAGAAAACATTGGTTTGCTGAAGAAAAAACAGTGAAAACCTCAGTAATTATTATGATTTCTTTCAACATCAGTTCTTTGTCATAAAATTAACATAAAATACATTGTGCTGGTCAAAATTAGGATTTCTATTAAACGCTGTGCTATTGTGACCACGCACAACGATGGCGTTAAACAAAAACAAAATACACATTTTTCAAGACAAACAGATATTCGCCCCGATGCGAGAATTAAACCGAGACACTGATAATAAAGTCAACATTCTAACGACTCGTATACCGAGTTTGTTGGTAACTATTTAATGTGATTGGACTATTTAACGCACTAATTAAAGTTAATCATATGCCTACACTCATTCAAGTAAACGGATGACTTATTCATGTTTCTCTACAAATTAATATAATATAATAATTTTAAATATATACCTTTTAAATTCTGTTAATGTAAGTAAGTTAAGATTTCATGTCAATACTTTTAGTTCTTTTATATTTTACCATTATTGATTGATCAGAGTGAAGAAAAGTGAAACTAACACAAAGTTAGAAGACAAAGGAAACGTGAAAACGAAGTAGGACGAAAAGATGGTCGAGAGTGTAGATCAAGGATTTAAAATGCCATGATTCTTCCATTCACACGCTTGATAGACACTTGATGTGTGTAGGCATATTAGAATTCTTTAAATTACTAGTTTACTACCTACACTTTTCAGTCTCACTCGTGAAAATAGTATTAACGCATGTTTAATTCCATTCTATAGTTGGTTCATTCGTCAAGTCATTTAGTTTTAACTACATACAAGTTTATTTATATTTATTCTATCCCCCCATACATTTATGTTTAACCTTTTTCACTTCGACATTGTATAAAGATCATCAGTGTAGCCTGCGTAGACGATGGACTTTTTTGTACGTCATGATTGAAGCGTACGATTGCATATGATTGCACACGAGGGACTAAATCTGAGTCGGAGAACAACGGAATTTCAAACGTAATATTATGTGCATCAGATTGTTATGTCAACACTATACACTCTCAGGAAATTGAACGAAGAGAAGTGAAGTTAGTCACGAGTTAGAAGACAATGGATAAGTAAAGATAAAAGTGGAGGTTGTCCACAGTCCACATTTTCGTTATCGCTTAACTTAGCGAGACTGTAGAGCTAGCGTAGCGTTCTTTACGGCACATTTATAAACAATCTATTTTACCGAAACAAGTCTGCAAAAAATCTCCTTCGTCTAAGCAGGCCTTAAATTGAGATGAAAATTTGCTAGAAAGTAGAAAATATATGTATATATTTAAATCGAAATGAATATGTAACATCACATACACAACATAACTTATGTAGACCTTAATGTAATTAAATATAACGACAATAACTTTTTTATTTATACAAGAGTATTTTTATAAAAGTAAATAATAAAACGAGGTTAAAAATATGTGCTATCGACTCTTTGTCCATGTAGGTAAGCAAATAAATACATAACATTGAAAAGCATTTACGATGATATGTTTATAAGTTTTATAACTTTAAACACTTTTTTTTTTGCTTTTTTTTATTTTTAAATTAGTACAGTAAACAAATGAAAGAGATAATTAGGACAGAGCTAAGAACAATGATGCTAATAATGTAAGCATCGTTGTAAAATTACACAATTGAAAAATAAAAATTTGATTAAATCCCTTCATGCAATACTTATTTAGAAAACTTGATTCATATTTACAGTTCTTGGATACCTTCATGTGTTGACTATACTAACACTGCGCTATTTATCAAAATCTCCGAGAAAATCATCGACATAAAAGTGTAGACAGGCTCCGGTAGTGTACGGTACTGAGATTTTGCGGCATTCAGATGGTGCACATGCATACCACCACCTTTCAGTCAGTTGCGAGCGAGCGACAGAAGCAGTGGACTCCAATTGTCAATTTTTATTTAACAGATCGTTTTTTGTCTTCTTTTTAACAGATCGTTTTTTGTTGAAAGGTGGTGGTGTGTATGTGCACCATTTCAATGCCGCAAAATCTCATTACCCGACAGCTTGTCTAAACTTTTATGTAGATGGAGAAAATAAGTAAAATCAGGAAGCTGTGAGATGTTGGTGAATCCTGACAGAAAACTCTAGAAAATACATTTAATGAGAAACTGTAAGTAAATAGGTGATGTTGTTTGTTGTGGTCGTGGTAGTCACAGTTGGCAGAGGAGGAGTAGGGTAGTGACGGCAGGGAGTCCCAGCCGGAGCTCCCAACATACTCAGTAGTAAATATGACACCAGCGAACCCGATAATAAACCACCGTTATAGGACAATGTCATCATATTGCCTGAAATTTAAATAGTAACGTCAAGTTATTATTCGTGAGTGAAGCAGTCCTTTAAAGTTAAAAATTAACTGAAAAAATTTTGATCTGTAATGTAAAAAGTATTTTAGTTTTTGTTTAGGTTGAACTGAAGTTCTATTTCACTTGTCCAAGAAAAAATTATGTAAGAAGAAAATAAGATACTTACCAGCAATTTCTCGATGCTCTCGTCCCACACGAGAGGGTGCTAATATCATAGGCACAGATCCGAACAGGCCGTTACTGAAACCCAGGACGACTGAAAACATTATGGGGTATATCTGAAAAGGATAAGTTATATTTTAATAAGGTATTTAATCTTGGTAGTTTATTTATTAAGAAACTAGTTTATTATCCGTTAATAACAAGTTGAAATCCAGATCTGGGCATGTAGTACTTGGTTCTAAATTGACAATTAGAGATTTCGGATTTATGTACCGACAAACTTACTTATTTTTAATTAGATATTAATTTTTGCTAAGTGTTGAAAGAATACGTCTAAAAAATTATATATTTTGAAAGAAGTCTGACAGGTACAGCTGATAATCCGCTCGGATCGGAGCAGCCCGTCTAGGGAAGGACCTCCACCTTCCAGAAGATAATAGCCAAATAGCATTGGTCTCGTCCATGCTGTGTTCCTACGGTGAGAGAGGTCTCCAGAGCTCCACTTTTTACAGGGTCTGCAACCCCCGGTATTGCAAGCGTCCATAGACTGCGGTGAATGCGGTGACTGTTCGTTTGCCACCTTAGTAGTATAAAAGAAATAAAGAGTTTAAAATAAAAAAATTGACTATGTTTTTAGACTTACATCTCCGACGATATGTGGTGAGTGCCTTGGCGCAGCACACAATAACAACAATGGTACAAGCAGTAACCGCAGACCACTTGCCATCAGTAGTTGACTGCGACTCCATTCGTAAGGCCACGCCGCTGCTATCTTTCATGGACACAGAATAAGGTTATATAACATACACCCTTATTATTAAAGAAACGAATGAACCTTTTCGTCTAAGAAAAATTTCATAATAGAGTTTGTAAATATACTAACTTTTCCGATGAAGTCAAAGCAGTTGAACGCCGATATAAGGACGATTGGCATCCAACCGGAGTCGAATTGGCAGGACGGAATCTCAGATGCGATGCCGGGATACAAGCTGAGGGTCGTGAAGTATACCAGCCCGATACATACCATGTAGGGGTAGATGGCTCGGGCGACCACCCATCGCGCCAATACACCCCCTGAAATATTTTTGAACGAACTGTACAATCTGGGGCTTTTTTAATAATATAATAATTTGATTTAAATTAAAGAATATCCTGTCAAGTGTTAAATAAAAAAAATATTTATGCAAATAGATTTACAGGAAAAAGTTTATCTCACCTACCTACATCATAAATTTATTAAATTGTCAATACATTATAAGTTCAGACAGATTTAGATACTTCTTATTTATTTATGATCAACAAAAGGAACTTATCAGAAACCTATGAAACTGGCTATTAAAGTTTACTTTAATAGCCAGTTTACTTTGTCGTGCGTAACACAGTTTTATAAATCATAGGTTTTTTAGTACAGTAGAAAACGAATTCTGTGAAACATTTGGATGAAATATCGAATATGTGTTGTATCGTGATACTCAACTGGCAAGATTGCTTTCACCAAAAAGGCCGTCTTTTCCGATTTGTTAGTCTTTATGTTGACCATGTTTGTTGTACAAATTCTTATGTGTGTATTGCAAATAAATAATATTCTATCTATGAACTTACGTTTAAATGCCCTCCAAGATGTTGGCCTCTCAGGTGATTCAAAAACCACATCCTCGACTTTGTACGAGGGTCGTGGTGTGCGTAGAGCTGCAGTTGGTGGCAATACTTCGCCTGTGCCGGACGGAGGCGATGTCAGCGGCACGGGTGCACTCGCCGTCGGTGAGTAAACAGGGTTAGCGAAACTGAACGCACTTGTTTCAGTCTCCACTGAAAATGTTAATATAACATTTAGTACATACATATATAATAAATAAACATTCATGGACGAATTTACTTTTATTCAAATAAAATGTACTACATGTAGTTTTTAAGAAACGGAATAATTGAATGAGTAGATTTTTTTATTTTTATTTCATGTCGGAATGTTTTATACTGTTTAAATAATAGAGCCGCCAAGACAATCAATTTTTATTACTATGTCACAATTCAAAAAAATTGTGAATACATAGTGAAAATTTAGAAAACTATGTGAGAGTTTCTGCATTACAACATCAATTTCTAAAAAGCGATAAGTTTGTACGATTTGTTCAATGAAAATAATGTATCAATATTGGAAAACTTATGTACAATACTTTTCCACTTTCTTTATTTATTGAGTCAAGTATGAATGTTAATTTGCTTGTGATAAATAGGTAATAAAATATGTATTAGGTGATATTTATAACCTACTCAAATTATGCATTATGCAAGCCTTGAAATGATCAGCAGTGAACAAAGCTTAAAAGAATCAATCGAAAAATTAGAGCTTGTGTTAAACCATTTAAAATGTGATGAAAATTATGAATTGCAAAATTCATAATTTGCTGATTGCAAAAAACAGTACTCACGATTATAAAACGTTACGTTAACTGCTAAATAAAAATTGTGCAAAATACCTTGTGCTGTCCCGGATAGTGCTGGGCTTTGTAATTTCAACACGCCGAAATTTCCCTCACCTGCTTCACTTTCCATCTGTAATTTTAACATTATAATAAATATAACACACTATCGATTAAAATAACGATTTAACGATACAAGCTTAAAGAGACCTACAAAATATTTTTCTAAAACATATTTTTTAAGCAGGTTAGCTGCTTCTAGATGAACTCAAATAAGAAAAGTACCGCACGCAAGAAGAAAAAACATTTTTGGGGTAGATCTACACTTCATTATGTCGGCCACACTGGAGATGCGTTTTTCTCCTCCCCCGAACGTTTTTATTCGTAGCGGGAATTTTGCTAATCTTGGCCACACTAAGCAGGCGGGCTGGCAAGTAGTTTCAAGTACAAGAACGCTGCATGCCAATTATACTCAATGGAGTATTTATAGTAAAGAATGGACAGTAGCGTTCTTATAAAGGAGGCTACCTCGACAGTCGACACCCGCGGGTAGAGATTGAGTAGTAATATTCTAATCTGCCGTCACCGCACGGCACAAGTCTACTCTACAATTAGAAATGGGTAATGATGATGACTTTTTACGTACTAAGGTTGCGTCCTCATTGGGGTTCAAGTGCAGTTGGATCCTCCGGCGGTGACGTGATTCTTGAGTTAGTCGGAGGTAGTGCTGCACTAATGGATGACGCATCATCACTTGGTGCAGCATGGAGTGAAACAGCAGAATCAGGATGGAGAACACGAAGAACATTAATGTGCTGCGCTGCGCTGTACGGAATCCATATTTCGTCAAAATGCGATCGAGTGACACCCAGAAACCAGCTGCGCCTATTAAACAGCACAAAGCAAACACGTAAGTACCCTTATTTGTTGAATATTTTTCGCACATTTAAATCCTTGTACAAACGTACTCTTTATTAGAGCGCGCAGACGACGCGCGTTTCAGGAACGCGCGTTTTCTGCGCCGTAGATGCCTCGATTGAAGTGCGATCTGCGCGTCGTCTGCGCGTTTAAAATACGCCGTGTGCTAGGGGCCTTAGATATTATCAGTCGTTAATCCTCGACTGATAATATATAAAAAAGCGTACGTGTAGCTTTTCCCCGCGGCTTCGCTCGCGGTTAATTTTATGACATAGACTCGTTTGAGAAAAATAACCCATAGCGCGACTTGTGGCGCCATCTGTTATAGTTTTGCAGCGCCATCTATAGTAGAACAAATATTTTCCCATTGGAATGGCATACTTTCACGGGATGAAAAGTAGCCTATGTTGGGCTCTGTACCCCTGACAATATGTATTACAAATTTTCATAATGATCGGCTGCTTAGTCAAGCCGTGAAGGAATAGCAAACAAACAAAACAATCTCACTTTCTCATTTATAATATTAGTAAGTAAAGTATGATTAGACAATCACCAAAGGAATTAAAAAAATATATACATTTTTAAAATTTGTTAGTAATATAAAAAATGTTTTAGCTTACTTTCGCCTGCCATAACGGCTTGTGTGTATCGAGGTGGTAGACAACCGGTGAAGCCATAATATGAAGCTTGCTGGACGGTACAACCGAACGCTACCACTCCTATCGCGACCAGATTGATAGTGTAGGAGACCCCATTAGAGAATCCGTCCCATCCAATGTTGCAAATGGCCACGAACAACATCGTTGCCAGCGATATCAGGATACCTAAATGAAAACGATAAATATTTTTTTTTTAAATAGACATTTGCTTTTTACACATTCAAAAAAATGACCCTGGAATGCTTTGCAATAAACAATGATGGTAATAGGTATTGAGCGAAAACGGTGAGTATTACAATTATTTAAGTAGGTACTTATATGTGACGTTAGGGAGAGGAATAAAAAAAAAACATTAACCCGATTCTACTAACACAAATGCACCAATGGACTCTCAATGGTGTCTCAATCGTGTCTCACAAGAATGCCAATAGTGTATCAGTGGAATAGTTTTTGACATGTGTTGTGGACTTAAACAATAAGTTAAACATTATGTTATTGTTTAAGTCCATAACAAATGTCAAAAACTATTCCACAGATACACTATCAGCATTCTTTTGAGACACGATTGAGACACCATTGAGAGTCCATTGGAGCATTTGTGTTAGTAGAATCGGGCCCCTGGTTATTTGTATTGTTACAAATATAATTACTTATTTGATTTAACAAAAAAGCATGGGTTGCACTCCGGGAGTGCCGGCAGAAGGGTGTCGGATCCTAATGCCAACTTCATCTTTTCGCCAAAATGGCGCGATTCGCCAACTTACGCTTTTCACCATCCGCACTCGTTTTGCCTACTTGAGCTATTCACCAACAGCGCGATTAATATACTGTCATAGGGTACTGTTAACATGTAAACTTTTTTGGTCACTATAAAAAAATATTATCATTACAGTTAGTGAAAACTTAAACATCAACGCGTTGTGCATTTTTGAAAATTTCTTACGCTTTTTTGATCAGGCTACGGATCTGACGCGAGTTTAAATTTTTATACCCATCTAAAAAAAGTGCCAAGCGCCGCTAAAGAATTTTTCACTTTACAAAATAAATTTAACTTACCAACATCATGCCATACATTTCTCAGGCGCAATATCTCATTCCACAAAAATGGAATTTCGAAACGTTTTCGAGTGTTTCTTTTTATGTAAATTACGTGCTAACATTCCTAAATGCACATTATAATTAAACAGTTCAATTTAATTTACCTACTTAATTGTAGTTAGGTTTTTTTTGCGAATGTTCTCACCAAATGTAATCCTGGTGTTATAAGTGAAGAGATCGAGTAGTAAATTGTTGGCGACGACTGCGACACACGCAGAGGCGATATACACCGTCGACATGTCGAACATAATAGTTGACCCGGGGTAATGGTGCTGGAAGTAATCCACAGCCATTATGAAACTGAAACGTTTAAAACAAAATCCTCTTTAATTTTAATATTATTAACACGATTATAATAAAATTGAGGAAAGAATTTTATTTTTGTATATTTGTAACAAACTCAAAAACTAGGTACTGGACCGATTTCAAAAAATATGTTATGATTCTATACTTGTTATTTATAAGTAAGAAGATATTAAAAGAATAAGTTTATTTAAGTAGTACTTATTTAGGCTGCTAGTAAGTGCCCGTTTTTACCATCAATTAAAAAAAAACATTCGAGTTGTGGCTTCTGCATTTTTGTTCGTTGCCTGCGTCATGTAATATATATCATTCAAAGCAGCATATTCATGCTATCACAACTCAGTATATAGTCTCTGAGTCAAGACTGTACACAATAGGTGATTTTTAAATAAATTTTACATTAACCTTTATTAAATTAAAATTAAATTATGATTGTAAATTATGAAATGCCACATATATTTAATAGAATGGAAATTATGTACACAATATTGACTATTTTATGTTATGTATTCAACACAATGCAAATTGTTATGAATGAATAAATGAATTGAATTGAATTGAATTGAGACGCCCCGAAGTAAGATGATAGCAAAATTTCTTTAGAAAAGGCGAATTTTGAAGTCAACACGATAATGCACTTTTAAATGTTCCAGATTATAAACTCCGATCACTGTGCACTTTAACCAATGTTTGCTTCACGTTACACTATCAATACTATGAATAAAACGTTAAACCACACAGAAATTCAATTTTAGTTTAGTTAGTTTATCTTAATTAATGGCTTCTATCGCGTCTTAGCGACACATAGACAATTTCGCCAATGTCGAGTATTACAAATGAACACTTTTTAGCAAAAAAGTACACTTTATAAAGGCAACGTGGTACAGTGAGGATCCAAGGTCGCCATCTTGACGACCTTCGTTGACAAGGCGGCGATCTCGAATCAATTCAATTTTAATTACGAGCTCAAGTTGACGTTGACGCTATCACCTCAAGTTGACTCAAATCGCTGCTGTGATAGTACCGACATCCACTTCAACAACCAACCACTAAACAATTTCGAAAAGAGGTTGCTAAAGTTGTGTGTGCCTAAAATCACCTCCAATTTTCTGTTTTGTTTGTTATATTATATACTACCTGTTACCCGCGCCTCCGCCCGCGTGGTCAAGGGAAAATGTTAATAAGTTTTCCCACGGGAATCTCTTTATCCTGTGGGAAAAAAAGTAGCCTATGTCAGTCTTCAGACTTTAAACTATCCCCAATAAAAAAATCATATCAAACCGCTCATTACTTTCGACGTGAAGGAAGGACAAACAAACAAACAAACACACTTTCACATTTATAATATTAGTATGGAAGTATGGATATGTTACCGGAAATGTATGAAATCCGGAAATATATAAATTTCTAGAAAATTTGTTATAAATAATGAGGGTCTCGCTCCCTTGGCTTTTGATGGTCACAAGCTAACCCAAATCTTACCCAGCACCTAAAAGTGTGGAAGAGCACCCTTAGACACACATTGAACGTTCGCAAAAAAAATTGTTTTTTCATTTATAAAAAATGGCCAATATCATTTGTGTTGTGTTCTCCACGTCAACAATGAATTCAATCATTTATATTCACATATTTTTACGATTACAATGACGGAGGTTGGTAAGGTATACCTTTCTTCTAAAGAAAATATTTTAAAAAGTAAGGTAATAAAAGTATTAAGTACTTATCAAGATTTCTCTGCACACAGGTTGTTGGTAGTAAACAAAATAATTTAATAAGGGAAAATAACAGAAGAAACGCAGCTGGTACACACACTACCTTTGGTTACAAAGGATACGGGTTCGAAACCCAAACATTATGTGATGGCATTTCTGTTTTTCTCGTCGTCGGATTGTTTTCTATTTATACGTGTAGTAATTTGCTACGAATGCTACGCCATACGTAGTTTATGCCTACACGTATTCTACGTAAAACGCTATAGATCGCTACGTAAGGTATAAGCTACGCCTTGCGTAACGCCACAGGTAACGCTACGCATGCTACGTTGCGTATACTACGAATACGTAGTAGCCGCTACGTTAGTTACGTAGAAGGCATATGTTATAATATGATGTAAATTATTATGGGCTGTGATTTATCTTATTAATTATTCACAACTACACTAATTGCAAAATAACTACAATGTATTCTTTTTTTCCCTCTTTTATTACCATAAGTTAAGTCGTAGCATACGTCGTAGCGTATGTAGTAAAATTACCATAATATTATATTACGAAAAAAAGAATACATTGTAGTTATTTTGCAATTAGTGTAGTTGTGAATAATTAATAAGATAAATCACAGCCCATAATAATTTACATCATATTATAACATATGCCTTCTACGTAACTAACGTAGCGGCTACTACGTATTCGTAGTATACGCAACGTAGCATGCGTAGCGTTACCTGTGGCGTTACGCAAGGCGTAGCTTATACCTTACGTAGCGATCTATAGCGTTTTACGTAGAATACGTGTAGGCATAAACTACGTATGGCGTAGCATTCGTAGCAAATTACTACACGTATAAATAGAAAACAATCCGACGACGAGAAAAACAGAAATGCCATCACATAATGTTTGGGTTTCGAACCCGTATCCTTTGTAACCATATGTGAAATATCATAGAATTTGTTTTAATTGCTTCAATTACTAAGTAATAAGTTTTCTATCAAATCGTATGTTGTAATAAATTATGTAAACGACATGTGACACGTACAAAACTGCTTCGTTCTAATAATAAGAATCTAATAAGTTCTTTGTCACCTGGTAAGCAGGTGCAGATAGGTTTAGGTAATAAAAGAAAATCTAAGATGTTCAAGTAGGTTCTTTATTATCCAGGTTCCTACCGCTTGGCTCACAACGAGATAGTAATCGGTATGTACTACAAGAGACACTGGCCTGACGAGTTGGCGGGTGAAGCTGCCGTAGTCTATGGCTGGATCTGGATGGATGATGGATCGATCCTGTGTCGGTCGGATTCTCTTGTAGTCAGTGTGGCCACAGCTGCCACGTAGTAGGGTAGTGGTAGTAGTGTAGACCGGCTAGTCCGTAGGAGGTAGGAGATCCTGGAACCGCAGACCGAGCATAGGCATCAGGATAGCGCACACAACTAATAGCCCTAGACCAGCGCAAACCCTTATAGCACTTAACCCACGCTAAGCAATTTCCCACAGAACATAAACTAATGAGAAATACATAATTAGAACAGCTGTATGAAATATATGAATAAATAGTAACTCACCCCAGCGGGACAAAAACACTATGTATTTTTAGTTAAGTAATTGTTTAACAATAACTCTTAGGACTTCCAATTTCTTTTAAATGTAGAAGTATTAATAATGAGGTTAGCCTGGTGGATTCTAATACGATTTCTCTACTCCAAAGTCTCCAACGGCCAAGTGATCAAAATTTGCATTTCATCGCTCAGAACGAATGTCCAGTAGTCACGAACGACTCAGCCGTGAACGAATGGACCATAGATCAGATTCGTTCATGTAATATTTTTATTTGCTTTATTTATAAAAATTAAAGATATGTAATGTGTAATTTAAATAATTAATAACTTAGAATTCCTTTTCTTTTTAATTAGATGTAGAATATTTTTATTTTTATTTAATACTAATTACTTATTTAATTTTTACTTCCCATTATTGGTAACATTACAGGCACAACATTAGATGTGCTCTATTTATTTTGTCAGGCGCAACTAAGTGCGACGTGACAGTACCCCGCGGCAAGGAAGAGGGTTTTACGTACGCTGGAAAGTAAAATCCGTCTCGCTATCGAACAACTATTGACTAGTCCTTATAGTTAATAAGCTTTAAATCCTTAATATGCCAGCAACCTAGTGAATTACCTGTCATATCGGATAGTTCATAAACTAGCGGAGACTTTTTAGTAATAACCTTACATTTTACGAATTTTGGAGCTAACTTTTTATTAAAATATTTGTCTTTATCACTTTGATAAAACGTTCTCTTCCACACTGTATCACCGACATTGAATTCAGATACTCGACGACGTAAGTTATAAGTTTGACAATTCTTAGCATGTGCTTGTAATAGGTTAAATTGCACTTTGTCAAATATTTTAGCCAAATATCCCAAATTCTCGGCATAAGAGTCCCGAGGTTGATAGATAATGTCCTCGGACTCAGCATCAGTGTAATGCGAACCACACGCTACCAACTCACGCCCGTACACTAGAAAGGATGGAGTATAACCTGTTACTTCGTTGACTGCACTATTAATTGCAAACTGTATTTGCGGCAACAATTTATCCCATACCCGATGATCATTTTCAATAAAAGTTGATACAGCCGTCATTATCGTTTTGTTGTAACGTTCAACTGTATTAACGTGCGGTGAATATTTTGGCGTGTAATGTAAATTAGGAACTTTATATTTCGAAAGCATATTCTTTAAAGTTGTACTAATAAATTGCTTGCCGTTATCTAGAATAACAGTGGATGGTATTCCATGTATCAGAAACACTTTTTCCTCGAGTATACTGGTAATCACTTCAGCGGTAGCCCGCCTAATAGGAAACAAAAGACAATATTTGCTAAAACAACATGTAATCACGAATATGTAGCAGTTCTGTGACCTCGAAGGCGGTAGCGGTCCAACAAGGTCTATACTAATAGCCTGGAATGGCCTAGAACATATCTTAGGGCGACCCATATGACCTAACGGCGCGTGATTTTGGTGTTTATGCGCTACACAGTTGTCACATGCTGAAATGAATTTAACAACATCCCCGTGCATCCCAGGCCAATAGTAGTGAAGCGCTAATCGCTTATAAGTTTTAAAAACTCCTAAGTGCCCTGCAATAGGTTCTGAGTGGTTAGTTTTAATAATTTCTTCCCGGAATTCAGCGGGAATAACTTCTTTCCACTCAAATTCTTTTCGCAATGAACATTTAGCCTTCATAAGTCTATATAGTTTCTCATTTTTTACAAAATAATTAGGAAAAGATGAAGCAGAAGTTTGACAACCACTGTAAATATTTAAGTACCACTGGTCAGTAGTTTTAATAGTTGTATTTATGGCCGAAATAGGACACGCTCGGGAGAGTGCGTCAGGAATGACATTGTCAGCGCCGCGGCGATGCTTTACCTCAAAGTTAAATGCCGATAAACGTACCCCCCATCGAGCCAAACGACCGGTAGGGTTACTAAGATTAAGGAACCACTTTAAAGCTGAATGGTCTGTATATACTGTGAATTTTAAACCATTATCAAGGTAACAACGCCAGTGTTCGACTGCCACCAGAACAGCTAAAGCTTCCCGTTCAGTAATGCTATAATTACGTTCCTGTGCAGATAGAGATTTACTCATATAAGCTATAGGCCGTTCGACACCATCAATAGTTTGAGTGAGAAGGCCACCTATCCCGTAATCACTCGCATCTGTGTGTATCTCAAAGGCCTTATTATAATTTGGGCAAGATAGAATTGGAGCAGATATAAGACAATCTTTTAATTTATTAAAAGCAACATTAGCCTCTGTAGACCAAGTGAATGTAGCTTTTTTGCTAGATGATGTTAGTTTATTAAGCGGACCGGCGATAGAACTAAAATTAGGTACAAACCTTCGGTACCATGAAGCTGTACCGAGAAATCGTTTAACTTCCTTTTTGTTAGTTGGCGTAGGGAAATTTAGAATTGCATCTACTTTACTGGAATCTACCTGTAGACCTTTAGAGTTGACAACGTAGCCTAAATATTTTAGTTCGTTACGAAAAAAGCTGGACTTTTCCAAATTTATTGTTAAATTAGCAAATTTTAATTTGTCATATACTTTGTTAAGCAAGGACATATGACTCTCAAAGTTAGGGGATATTAAAATTATGTCGTCCAGAAAGACAAAAACAGAATTCTCAAATTCAGGACCATTGAACATGTGGTCTACCAATCTTTGCTGCGTAGCAGGTGCGTTAGTCAAGCCCATTGACATGGTAACAAACCTATAAGTGCCGCGAGTTGGCACATAGAAGGCGGTCTTGTCACGGTCTTTTTCCGTGATGGGTATCTGCCAGAAGGCTTTAGATAAATCGATGCTACTCAGATATTTCGCGTCCTTAAGGTTGTCTAATATTTCAGATACATAGGGTAGCTTGTAGGCATCTTTGCGAGTCACTGAATTTAATTTACGACTATCTAGACAAAATCTTAGACTACCATCTTTTTTAGGAGTAAGTAGTATGGGTGAAGACCATGGACTCTCGCAAGGTTCAACTACCCCGAGCTTAAGCATGCTATCGAGCTCTTCAACAATTATACGTATTTTCTCAGGAGGTAACCTGTAATACCGTTGTCGAATAGGCGGTGAGTCCTCAGTATCAATCCGATGTTCTACTAGATGAGTGCGACCTAGTCCCACTTTTTCGCAGGATATAAGTTCAAATTTGTTAATTATATCGTTCGCGGCCTTCCTTTGTACCACATCTAATTCACTATAAGAGTGTAAAGCAGTGGGAGCTTCGCGAACAGAGAATATTTTCTGGTCTTCAAGCGAACTCCATGAAATAGACCCGCAAAATTTCGGCAGTAGCTGGAACTTTTTCCAGAAATCTATACCCAAGATTAACGAAGATGTAACTGCAGGTACAACATAAGCTTTTAAAATATGGCATTGATTCTCAAAAGTTATAGGTAAATTTATATAGCCTATGGGCGATAACCTGTTACCACCAGCTGAAATAAATGATGGTAAAGAATCACACTGATTTAATTCTAAATGGGACGAAGAAATTAGGCTTAAGTGTGAATTATTTCCCAGTATGGTAACAGCAGAACCTGAGTCCAACAATCCGCATAATGAGAGGTCTCCTATATTTATAGAAACATAAGGTCTAACATCATCATCGGGTTTCTTATCGAAGATTGTTGCAATAGAATAAGAAGAAAAATATGTTTTTATAGTACTAAGCCAATTCTGCCAATCCTTTTCATCAAAGTTATTAGAATTTTTAGAATCTTTTGTAAGTACGGCTTGTTTGCAACAATCTTCGCCTACTAGTTTTTTTGACCCGGAACGGATTGACACTTTGGACATTCAGGGTAAATTACGTTTTTAAGCCCGCATTTAAAACATACCGGATAGCGATCTTGTTTACATTGCTTAAGCGAGTGTTCATTAGTGCGACAGCGCGGACAAAAAACATTCTTATTTGTAGTAGAATTAGGTTGAGAATCGATAGCTGCTATGGGCTCGCCAGAACCATATTTATAATTCCTGTCATAGGTATAATTCGTATGCGTATTAGCTACTGAGTTATTATTTTTTCTAGAATTAAAATAATTGTTTTTATAAAACGTAGGCTTCGACTCCTGTAAATAGGCTAAATCGGGGGCTAAAGTACTAGTAGAAGGTTTGGGAGGTTCATGAAATTGTGAAGAAAGGCATTGAATTTTCTCATAACTAATACACAAATTACGCAGTGTCTCAATTGTATTCACGCCAGAAACACAAGATGCCAATACAGTCATATAGCACGGACGTATATTATGCATAAGAATGCTCAACCTTTCTTCTTCGGAGATGCTAGTGGATAAACGCGAAAATAATTCTGACATTATAGATAAATAAATTATAATGTTTTCCGATTCCCCCTGCGTCCTATTACGTATCTCCGACATTAATTTATAGTCGTAATCGAAAGGACTAAAATCTTCTTTCAGTTTTTTAATAAGTGCGTCCCAAGAAGTGACCATTCCCCTAACGCTGCGGTACCAATGAAGTGCATTACCAGTAAATATTTCCGATGCGCTCATTAATAATCTCTCGGAAGGTATGTTGCGAGCCATGCGATACTCATCAATGCGCTGAATGAACGCGCGCACACAGCCCGTACCATCATATCTAACCGTACACAATTCCTTGGTATGCGTGTGTTCGCACTGCACCGATAAGACGGGTGCGCCCTCGAGTAACGAAGATGACCGTGCACTTTCCGAACGCTCGAATGCGGTATTTTGAATAGATTCAGGTTTTTTAATAGCCGATAATCTCGCCGATAGTTGCTCGAATTCCTTAATTAACTTATCAATCTTAACAAGAAGGGTATTATCAGATTTGTCGATTCGTCTTAAACGGTGATAAATATGATTATGTAATGCCGTAGCTCTTCGCAATTGATCATAATCATGTTTCTCACATAGTAAAGCAATGCGTGTAGCTAGTTCAGTCATAGAATTTAAAATCCCATTACAATCAACAGAAGGCTCGAGGCCCGATTCGAAAAGATCGTCATCAGACACTAACGATATAATTTTAGGTATTTGTTTACGAAGTTCTATCGTAGTAGTAGCCGGCTCATAACCTCTAATTAGTACCTCGTATGTCAATTCATTTTTATTAAGTAGATAATATTTAATGGGGTGAGTTCCCATCTTTAGAAATGAAAATGAACAATAGAATGAGTTAATCAAATAATAACAACAATATACCGCATCCACAAAGTAAACATACAAGCAAGCAAGTACTAACACAGTCTGTTCTTACAAACGCTTCAACTTAACTACGATTCGGTGATAATATTATGTAATATGAACTAATTAATGAGTACCTAATTAATAAATAATTAATGAAGTAAATTATAGACACAATGAAACAGTAACTACGCGTTTACCATGGTTTACTATTAACAGCAAAATCAACTGCGATATTTTGATCAATAAATGTAACTACTAGTTTATGATATTATGCGAACTGTTACGTACTTCATACACATAATTGTATTATTGGAAAGGTAGACTAATTTATACAATACAAACTATGAACAAGTGATTAGTTATTATCTAAAATACGTAACAATCAACACTTGATTTATTACTTTGCATTTAAGTAGGTAGGTATAACAAAAGTAGGTAAGCGTAAAAAACAAAAAAAACGTACCAGTTCGCTGATGTTCAAAGGCACCTCCTCGTTTACAAAACTTGTGTCTGTGAGCTGCAAAGCGAGAAGTATGAGCTACGAAGCGGATGGAACCAAGACCAAAAACGTTGAGCGCCACTGAACATCAGCGAACTGGTGCAGATAGGTTTAGGTAATAAAAGAAAATCTAAGATGTTCAAGTAGGTTCTTTATTATCCAGGTTCCTACCGCTTGGCTCACAACGAGATAGTAATCGGTATGTACTACAAGAGACACTGGCCTGACGAGTTGGCGGGTGAAGCTGCCGTAGTCTATGGCTGGATCTGGATGGATGATGGATCGATCCTGTGTCGGTCGGATTCTCTTGTAGTCAGTGTGGCCACAGCTGCCACGTAGTAGGGTAGTGGTAGTAGTGTAGACCGGCTAGTCCGTAGGAGGTAGGAGATCCTGGAACCGCAGACCGAGCATAGGCATCAGGATAGCGCACACAACTAATAGCCCTAGACCAGCGCAAACCCTTATAGCACTTAACCCACGCTAAGCAATTTCCCACAGAACATAAACTAATGAGAAATACATAATTAGAACAGCTGTATGAAATATATGAATAAATAGTAACTCACCCCAGCGGGACAAAAACACTATGTATTTTTAGTTAAGTAATTGTTTAACAATAACTCTTAGGACTTCCAATTTCTTTTAAATGTAGAAGTATTAATAATGAGGTTAGCCTGGTGGATTCTAATACGATTTCTCTACTCCAAAGTCTCCAACGGCCAAGTGATCAAAATTTGCATTTCATCGCTCAGAACGAATGTCCAGTAGTCACGAACGACTCAGCCGTGAACGAATGGACCATAGATCAGATTCGTTCATGTAATATTTTTATTTGCTTTATTTATAAAAATTAAAGATATGTAATGTGTAATTTAAATAATTAATAACTTAGAATTCCTTTTCTTTTTAATTAGATGTAGAATATTTTTATTTTTATTTAATACTAATTACTTATTTAATTTTTACTTCCCATTATTGGTAACATTACAGGCACAACATTAGATGTGCTCTATTTATTTTGTCAGGCGCAACTAAGTGCGACGTGACATCTTGTTCGTTATAAAAAATTTGATTGGTTGTATGAGCATAGTTACAGCGAAAACGATAAATATTTTCCTATCTAAAGTAAGTCATTTGTTAGAAATTCAGTGAGTATATAATTTTCCGTTATTTTTTTTTCAGAAGCTGTTTAGTTCCGTGGATGTTTAGCAAATTGCTTCATTACGACTTACTACACATCTCTTCAGTTTTGGCACAGCTCTGCATTGCTGAAACCTGTGTTTAAGAACTTTCAGATCAAACATTTTGTTAAAAAGAATGGAAAGTAATATTTTTTCATAAATAAATACTAGAGAAATACCTTACATAAGCAACTTTGCTCAGAGAAATTTGCGTTTAAAAATAACTCACCTATTAAAAGGAAGTAGGAAGGCTGCGCCGGCAACAAAGAGTGTTATGTAAACAGAATTGAATCTATCGAGGGGCGGAGCGCCGGGCTCCTGTACCGTCCCAAGAGGCTCGCCTCGCGCTGCGCGTATCGCTTCGATGCGCGCATACCCTCGGCCCAACGTCTCATTCATTGTACACTATTTTCTATCTATTCCAGTTTAACATGATTAGATACTTTAACAGGCAATTGTTCATATATACTTCATCTTTTAGAAGAATAAATAGTAAACCGAAAAGTCATACACTGCGTTGAAACTCACATATTGTAAATAAAACTACTTGAGATTCTTAGTAAAAAAACGTTCGTTAGGATCGTGTTTTCACATTGTATAGACCAGCATTTATTTAATTTCAATCACATTTAATTACACTTTTCCTTATTAATGTTATTATAAAAAGTCTCGTATTTTTGTCACAACTGTGTTTAGCGTGTTGGACATACGACAAAGTCGCACGTTTTGTCGGCGCATGCGCGTCTTACATTGATTTTATAGTGCCGATTTCATTTGAGAGATAAATACGACATTTCCTACCTATAGATGATATGCGTCGCGTCAGTAAATTAAGAACGCATCATACGGATTAGTTTGTTGTTATAAGTAACATGTCACACATGAAAATATTTAGTTTTCATTGAGTTATTTATGATCACCAACTTATAGATGAGATGCAATCCTTGCAAACTAGAGTTCGATTCCCGCATAGGAATAAATATTTGTACGCCTTACTCTCTTTCCAGCCTAGGCGTAATAATTTTGTGGTCCAAAATTGTCATCACAGTGTCCAATTTTGCCATTACAGTAAGTATGATCAAATGAAACTTAGGACCAGAACAATATACGTACCTATACGAGATAAAAATAATTAAAAAACATTTATTGTTGCTTCTTTTTAAATATCTACATTAATGTGTGTAACTGTGTATTAACCTACGTTAATTGAAAATTTTTATCACTTAAACATGCATCCATCGGGCGGGGTTCAATGACCCGTCGTCATTGCATCGACTAGGTATAAGTCTGTGTGCCCTGTGTCTCTCTCCCACATAGGTCTCATCTTAACATTTATAGTGTTATTAATCTTTAATTATTCGTATAATTTTTTTTCGTCATCAGAAATTACAGATTTTTTGTGTTAATTTTATATTTTCTGTCATTGTAATTTGTATCTTATTAATACTATTTTAAAAGAGCAAGTGATAAGTTTCTTGCCAGTTTCTTCTTAGCACAAATCTGCCGTCTGAACTGGTGGTAAGAAAAAATTGTGACTATTCGAATGAGCTTATATTAGGCCTATTTGAATAAAAATATTTTTAATTTGAATTTGAATATGACGTACAGTTGTAAATATTTATTTAAGTTATGTGGCTCGGAAAAATAATTTAATGAACAACAGAAACCATTTATTGTTATGAAAATGCGCTTTTTTCTTTTACAACAAACTGTACAAACTAAATTGTTATGAGGACTTTTATCAACCAGTTTCTGAAACGCGTTTTTAAAGTTAATGATACAATAAATTGAAACAAAAGAAGAAAAAGAAGATTTATGAAATTAAAATGCGTTTTACAAACTGGCTGAATGTAAAGTGGGCTTGTGTCGAGACAGAAAGTTCTGCTCTTTCTACATAGGTAGGTTACATGTGTAAGTTAAATAGTTTATACCGAATATCTTGGCTCAAATACTATATTAAAAGGTTTTGCTGAGAGTGTAATGCCATCAACGGGTTCCACAGATGGTTGTAGCTCACCATCGGGAATCTTGAGGTTAAAGTTCTGAAGAATATGGGTCATAAACATGAATAGTTCAGATCTGGCCAGACCTTCTCCAATGCAACGTCTTCTACCTGTAAAAAATCATTTCATGTCAACTGAATTGCCGAAAAATCAAAAGCCACGAAAAATGGCTAATTCCACCGGTTAATTTGATCCCTCGAACGAAACGTAACGGTGAGCGATTTATTTTGGGAACCTTTGTCTAAAATTAGATGCTATTAACTCGTTGAATCTAGAAGCCTGTGATTTTAAACGCTCCTAAAATAACGTATGTGGTAATATGTTATTAATCTTTTCGTATTCTGTCCAATAGCTACCAGTGATTTTATAAAATCTTTGTGTTCTTAACTTAGTTGGTTGCCAGTAATTATTTCCCGATTGGTGCGTATTTGATACCATTATACGACATATAATTATAATACTAAATATTTTCTGAGTGTTTTCTATACATATTATAAGAACAAAGTACATAATAATATTTGTCATTGTTTAGTTTATATTAAAGAAAAGCAGGTTGAAGTCTGGCTTAATTTGGGATCAGTTTACCAATATTATACGACCATTATATGTGATGTTGTAAAAATAAGGAACCTTAAAAGCACGAATAAAAATATATTATGAGACAAAATAGTGTGAACCATGATAATAACTTTGATAAAACTTAATTTTCTGGGTTCAAGGATTTACATTGAACGTTTTTTTTTATAATAATTAAATTTACCATATCCAAAAGCAAGTAGCCGATCGTCCTGGATTAGTTGTCCATCTTTTAAAAAACGTTCTGGTTGGAATACGTCGGGCTGCGACCAGTGACTTCCATTGTGAAGATCATGGTTTGCTAATAAAATGAATGTTCCCTGTAATGATACATAAGAAACAATCGGGATTCGTCCACATATTCCTACTGTGGTGTCTCCAGCCAGGATTATCAACGGGGAACACAGATTGACAACAAGCAGTGAGACTTGACGACCGACGAGACGCCGCCGCCCGGGAATTATGGCTATCTTTGGAACTCACAACGAATTTATTCAGAAATATAATTATTAAATCAACTGTAGCCTGTAATGCCACGTTGTCATTTTTTTTTCACTTAATTTACTTATTTTTTTATGAAAAAGGTTGGCAACGAGCGTGTCACCTAATGGTAAGTAATCGCCGCACATGAAGTTTACACATGGGAGTCTTTGATTCGTTGCGAAACTTTAACAAAAGAAAGTAGGAAATAAGGAGAAAAAAGATAGGGGAAGAGGATCTTCAGGATCTTTTACTCACCGAATGAAACGCATTGCTACTACGCGCCGATGATCTGTTAGTAGCACAGATATTATAATACTTACTTAACAGTAGTTAGTAGGGTGATACTTTCCCGGTCGAGTTAGCTCATTTAAGATTATTATAAGAGTACGTATGTTAAATAACTGGCCTCTACGATTTTTAAAACAAAACGTACCTTTGGTATTACATAGTGGCTTAGCTGTGCATCATCCAATGCCATGTGTGGGACGCCTACAGCCGCGACGGTTGACATACGCAGTGTCTCCAGTAATACTGCCTCCGTGTACATCATCCTTTAAAAATAGAATTGTTATTCATCATCGTCTCAGTCACAAGAAGTCCACTGCTGGACATAGGCTTCCCCCAACCACTTCCAGTATAACAGGCTGGCCGCGGCCTGTATTTAGCAGCTTTTTGTTAGCTCGTCTGACCACCTTGTAGGCGGCCGTTCTCCGCTGAGTTTGCCGGTACATGATCGTCATCCCAGAACTTTCCTGCCCCAGCGGCCATCATCGGTTCTATGCGCTATCAGTTATAGTTCACATTTGACGTTTAATTTAATTGGCAAGTAGTCTATTCGGGAGTTTATTAGCAAGTGATAAAACACTAAAAGTACTAAGCTTTCATATCATTCCTATTTCCTAGTATCAAACTGTGTGTTGATACTAGGAATGTCAAAACTTGGAGAAAACAATGCATGGTTCCACAAAACGTTCTTTATTCTAAACTCAATTGTTTATAATCACAAGACGTAGATATACCTACCTAAGACCTATAATGTAATACTTTTTTGTTCTCATTCAAAGAACTTATGTATTAGTTCCTTGTTCTCCTCTCTAATCAATCTAAGATTAATCAGAAAAATAATCCCTGCAAATTTACAGTGTTAATTACTTACATTGTATGTAAGTACCTAATATACGCAACGCTCGATAATGTGTACTACAGATCTTAATGGCTAGTAAGAATAGTAATTTTGACCGACCGGCACTCAATACAAACATTGTTTTGTCAAGTTGCATATTTTCTAAGTTAAACATAAAATAAACGATAAGTAGGTACTTTCCGATATTAGCTTTCTATTTGTAAATCACGGATTTTGTTGTGGTACCTTAAATTAGTAATTATGTTTTAATGAAAGCTTTTATAAAATTTTAAGGTTCTTTTTTTAAACTTATGTTATGTATGGTAATGCTGCTATAAATACCTAGATCTGTGGTTTATGGATGGCGTTGAATGACCAATGACGTCATCGATCTCTTTTTGCACACGACGTTGAATTCCCTCATCTCGTACCAAGTAAAGTAGCATGAACACTGCTGTGTTGGCAACCGTTTCCATTCCCGCCTCAAGCATATCCAAACAGACAACCTGCAGTTCTTCCTCTGAAACTGTTTTATAATTTTAGAAAATTAATTTTAAATAATAAAAAATTACGATCATTTAAATAAAAGAAAAACAACTGGCCAGTCCGCGTTGCGTTTCACCTCCTTCGAGTTTAAACGTCGAACTCTATCGAAAACACGGATTTTGGCGCCAACTACAATAGCGTCCACTTGGGCTCGTGATTAGAAATTTAATTTTTGTGTGTTTCTGCGTTTGATTCATAGTATTGATAGTGTAATGTGAAGCAAACATTGGTTATAGTACATATTGATTGAGGTTTGTGATCAGGAACCTATTAAAAGTGCATTATCGTGTTGACTTCAAAATCCGTATTTTCTGAAGAAATTTTGCTATCATCTTTCTTCGGGGCGTCTTGACTCAGAGACTGTATACTGAGTCAAGAATGTCAGGATAGCATGAACTCGCTGCTTTGAATTACTTATAAATTTACTTATGACTTGGCTGTATGGGCTCAAAGCCCTTTGCCTGCCCTAGAGCGAAGAAAACAAAAAAAAAAAAATATCGAAAACACAACTTCTTGTCGATAAAACAAATGATGTAGAAGTACAAAGTCAATTTGTGGAATAAAATTAAGTCTTCCCAAGATAGTTCTTCAAGAAGAGTATGAAGAGGTTATATTTCAGGGTCATCAGAATACAGATAAATTAATGACGCTATGATGTAAAGTGTCCATAGCCAGAGGAATTGTATTTTAGTACTACATTTGTATGTTAGTACCTACCCTTACTATAAAATATACGTAATGTAAACCTTACATGCATTATCTTTTTGCTCCAACATCTCGATAAGGAACGCATCAATTACATCTCGGGGGTTTGTGACGTCAACACTCTCACGATGTTCTTTGATGGTATCCTGTGAGGAAACGTGATATTTTCCACATATTAATCTATACTAATATTATAAAGAGGAAAGACTTGTATTTTTGTTTGTTACAAAATAAATTCAGAAACTACTGGACCGATTTCAATAAGTACATTAACCTCGGGTAACATTAAGCTATATTATATTTTCAAAAAAATAAGCGGTCCTTATATATAATTGTATTACTCAGTGACATTGCGAATTTACGTTTTTGGTTGTATTATTATGAGTAAATGATAAGAAAAAATTATCTACAACTAATACTACAACGAGTAATTAAATGTCAATGTTACATTCTTCATAATCTTTACTAAATACTCTTTAAAAGATCTGAAGAAAAAAAACACTTAGGTCCTAATGGCAGCACTATGTACCAAAGGGATAATGCTTACTAATAATATTTACTAATCTGCCAAGCTGTTTAGGAAGTATTGAGTAAGTATAATAATTAATAACATACACAGCATACACACAGAAGTATTGTACTTATATAAATATTTATGTAGGTTAAATACCGAGCAGCACTAAAGGAAATAACTATGTAGGGATCGAAGGTTTTTATGCATAACAAAATATAAAGATTGATTAATTTAAAGAACACCAGTATTTAGAAAAATTTAATTGTTTATACGACCCGAGATATTTATTTCCTGTACAATATAAGTATGTAATAATTATATTTTTAACATAAGGTTGTAAAATTCACGGCTTTGACGTAATATATTTGCCCCTGAACTAAATGACAACTGATAAAATAATAATTATTTGCTAAAACTTCTCGAACAGATTACTGTAAACATGATCTTGAACAATACTCTTGAAGCCTTGAATAGGGAAATAAATAAAATAAATATAGCAGTGTTCTTCATGTTGTGTTTAATAAGTGTAACGGAGTTGCAACGCGCAAGCGCAATGTGAATGCTTTTAAATTATATTTACATTTTCTGTCAATCAGATTGTAAATAAGTAATTTAAAATATGTATCCACATAACAAAACTTTCTGTTTGTTTAAATCTTTTAAATTACTCAACGGATTTTCGTTTTCGAACGGAAAACTTTGTTCCAATAATTAGGCGTTAAAATAGTTTGTCTCAATATAATTTTCGAGTGGCCTAAATGCGAAATGCCGAAGTCCACATTTTGAGACATGCACATGCATCAAATCTTACTAGGTCCAAAGGTTTGACTTATGATTCAATCACTTAGTTGTTCAGCTTCACTTTTAATTATGACATTTATGACTATAACTGCCTACACATAAAAGAAGAGAGGTAGGGCACAGCGAATAATCCGCTCAAATCGGAGCAGCCCGTCTGGGGAAGGACCTCCACCTTACAGAAGATAGTAGCCAAATAGCATTGCTCTCGCTCGGCCATGTTGTGTTCCTACGGTGAGTAAGGTCTCCAGAACTCCACTTGGAGGGGTTGGGAGGGTTGGCAACGCGTGAGAGATACCCCCGGTAATCCCGGTATTGCAAACGTCCATAGGCTACGGTGATGCTTACCATCAGGCGGGCCGTATGCATGTTTGCCAACTTTGTGGTATGAAAAAATACATATAAAATGCTTTGTCCTAAATGAGCACAGCCCAAACCGCTGATCATAGAGAACCTTGGAAGGTGTGATCTTTGTATGACATAGGCATCCGATAAGAAACGACTTCCCGAAATTCCCACGGGAAAGCGGGATACACGCTAACGAAGTTGCGCAGGTTTCGCTAGTAAGAATATAATTAGAATTAAAACAGGATAAAATCTGATTACCTTAATAAATTTTTGTAGATTTGCATGTATGGATTTGATCTCAGTGTATCCGATAAGGTTAGGTATAACATGTCTTAGAAAAGGCATGAAGTTAAGAATACCTCCGCTCATATCGACCAATCTGAACAATCGCATTACTAGGTCGCACAGTCTCTTGAGATTTTTGTCATTTAAATCATATCTGTAATTAATATTGGTCATTAGTTACCTCCAGGTGTTATTTAGTTTCTTAATCTACTAACAGCCAGTTTCTGAAACACATTTTAATTTTAATTCCACAATGAGTCTCAATTTAATTCTTTTCGCGACTGGCCTTGTATTGGGTTGCAACTGAAAACTACAGTGTTTTGTTCACTATGAGCAATTTTTATACACTGAGGTGCGACCTTTTCGTATTGCTACGTAGTAATATTTATTATTCTGTGGTATTGCTAGGGATGTGCCAATATTTATAGTTTCACTCTGTATTTTTGTGTTGTTTATTGTAAGTTAGTTAATTATTTTGTAAAATGTAAATTGTAATCCATGTCCGTAACATACGAATACTATGATTTATCTAAGTATCTATCTTTTTCTATTTCATTAACTTTAAAATGCATTTCAGAAACGGCCTGTAAGAATCTGTTATGTAAGCCTTAAGGAATAGGTGAAGATACACACTTCTTTATTTTAACTAATTAGTTTTTCGACAATACTTGGAAATATGGGTTTTCTCACATATTTTCCTTTAGCAGCGCCAAGAAAGTAAATGATCTACGAATGAATTTAGTAATACTAAATTCTTAATGTCTAAACAAGAACTTGAACCGGACTCAAGTTGGTTCTTTATCCACAGAGGTACCTATCATCATTACTAATTATTATATCATTTAGTTCTTACCTTTTACCAGCTATTACACGCCACAGAATATTAACAACAGATATATTAAACATTTGGTTAACAGGAATAGGGGTGCCAGCATCAGCTCTGCGCAACTTTATCAAGTCTTTACACTCCTCAACGATTATAGCCTCCATAGAACGAGTGCCATATCCGAAGGTCTTCATATATTTCAGAGCCACCCTCTTTGTGTTGCTCCATGATCGACCATCGGCAAACACTATACCTGTAATCATTTCTCTGATAAAACAACTCTATGTCACATTACGTAAACCCATGCTTTAATTAAATATTGACGACCTCCGTGGCGTAATGGTTACCACGCCAGACCGGAACCCAGGAGGTCCCGGGTTCGATCCCCGGTCGGGTCATGATGAAAAACGAACTTTTTCTGATTGGCCTCGGGTCTTGGATGTTTATCTATATATGTATTTGTTATAAAATATAATATCGTTGAGTTAGTATCCCATAACACAAGTTTCAAACTTACTTTGGGGCTAGCTCAATCTGTATGAATTGTCCCTATATATTTATATTATATATTTATAAACATATAAAACCTTTAATAAAATAGAATTGTTTGAAAATTGAACACTATCCTTTGTGTTTCTCGGGGTGTCTTCGGAATAATTAGAGCTACCTGTGCACCAAGTTTCAGTGCTGTTTTTTGCATGAAACTGGAATAAAGATCCATATATTTACACATCTACACTACACATCCACCCACATAAATATATCCACACATATCCACACATACAAACTTTCGCATTGTAGGATAAAGACTTACTTACCTAGTTTTTTGCCAAAAGACCTCATTGTATACATAAATCCATCTGGCCGGCCATCAAAAACTTCTTTTGACGAAACTTCCTTTATTAAATCCTTACCAAACACTATGACAATATTAACAAAACCAAGCCGCAAGCCAACCAGATACCCGTATTTTTTAGACCACGCCTGCCACACTTTGTGGTGATATTTATATTCCTTTAAGGCCCACCAAACTGATAATACGCTCCCTAAAATTGGTAATCGATAAGGACCTGAAAATAAAATAAAATCCTTGAGTACTGATTATCTGTTTCAACATCTGTCTCTATACGCCTGCTTTACTGTAAAATATATTGGATGTCGAGTTGCCTTTCAGTTTTAAATGTAGGTACTTTAATAATTTATTTAAAAAATACTTGAATTCTCTATTCAGTAAGTACTAAAAAAATCTTTCAAGTTCAAGAGTTTTTTCAAATTGACTTTATTGAAATCGACCTAACATCAGTTCAGACGGCAGAAGAACTATGGTGCCAAGAACAACTTTACATAAGTTATATGTACAGTGGACATATTCGCAAAGCTTTTAAGTTAATCGATACACTGGATCACTCATCCACTTTATATACTTAATGCATAAATTAATATTGTTAATTTCACAACCTGGAGGATAGAGCGGTGGTTTGGATAATTTTCCGATGAAAAAATAATAAAGTAACAGCACACTAAAAACAAAATACCACATGTCTATTCACTGTAATGAACACAACTGAAAATATTTACACTGCACAACTTTTTTTAAAACTGATCATATCATTAAATATATGAATAAGTATAAAAATATTCTTACCTAATGTTATTTAAATTCATAAGGCACAAAACTATCTTTTAGTTAGATCTGAATATAAAAAACTTCCTGTAAGTATTATGTTCATTTCGTCTCATTGTCTACCCAACACGACAAAGATAATAACTACAATTTAAAAACGTTATGTTATTTTATTTCTTCCCAATTTTTCTTCATACTAAAAATAACTAAAAAAAATTATAATACTCTCAAGACATTCAGTGTTCACCGCACTCTGTGAAGCAGCTCAGATTTTCAGTTTTTTAAAATGAAATTTTACAGATGCTAAGAATATCATCCTATGCAAGCAATAAAACAAATACGGAACCCTGCACTGTGCGTAGCTCGTCACGTACTTGCCCGGTTTTATTAAATACTAGCTTTTACCCTACCCTTTTTAGCTAGGCTTTGCCCGCGTGCTTTTATTATTTCCCGTGTCAATGTTTTCCGGGATAAAAAGTAACCTATGTAGCTCCAAACCTAAATCTATCCCCAAAAAAAAAACATGTCAATCCGTTCGTTACTTTCAACGTGAATAGAAAATATCATTGTCATTATAAAAAAATTACCTAATGGAAATAGAAAAATGAAATGGCTGATGTAATGGGAATATTTTTAACAAATTAATATTTGATCGTATTTATTTGATAAATAAACGTTTGGATCTAGGTACGTATTATGACGTTATAATTTTAATTGATGTCAATATCAAACAAATATATTTACTCAATAAACATTAATGAAACTATTAATTAGATAAACATCATAATATTTACCAGCAATAGTATAAATAAGAGATTATTTTAATTCGATTTTTTTATTTCATCGTTAAAAAATACTGAATCGTGGGGCATACTGAAAGTTTCTGGATCTGGCCATTCACAATAAAAGAATGAAAATTCGAAAATGGCACTCTTTTATAACATGTTACTTTTTAATTTGTAAGACTGTCATATGTTTTTTCATTGTAGAGAAAATGAATTTAACTCGTGAACATTTTCGTTCAATGATTTTTTATGATTTTCGCTGTGGCTTTAGTCAGCAAGAGAGTTGCCAAAGACTTCAATTGGCATTTGGTGATGAAGCACCATGTTGCAGCTAGTGTGTATTCGTAGTTTGGAGAATTTAGACGTGGACGTGAACATCTCCATGACGAGGTACGTGAAGGTCGGCCGGCGACTGCGGTTACAGAATCTAATATTGACACCACATTCAATAAGTTGTCGTACAACTTATTGAAACTGACAAAAAAAATACTTGTCAGCAAATTCGTGCTTCGTTAGGCATTGGAATGAGCCAAGTGCAAAACATTTTACATGTGCATCCTTTGTACTCGATGGATACCGCATGACATAAAGGAGGGCCAGAAACGACTGCGTGTCCAGTGGTGCCGAAAAATGATAAAAAAGTTTAACTGAGGACAGTCATTGGCTGTCTATAATATCGTGACAGGTGACGAAAGCTGGGTGTACTGCTTTGAACCCGAAAGAAAAAGCCAGTCGGCAGAGTGGGTCTTTCCTTTTGAAGATTTGCCGACGAAAGTTAAGAAAAGTCGAAGCGTTGGTAAAAAAAATGGTTGCTTCTTTTTTCGGCAAATCAGGACATTACACAACAGTGTCGCTTGAAGATCAAAGGACAGTAACTACAGATTGGTATGTCAACACTTGCTTGCCCAGAGTTTTAGAAAAAGTTCGAGAAATACGTCCTCGAAGCAATGTCCTCCTTCACCACAATAACGCATCCTCACATTCCGCTAAGGTAACGGAAGCGTCTTTGAAGGCTTCAAATGTGGAACTGAGGACGCATTCGCCTTACAGCCCAGACCTTGCACCCTGCGACTTCTTTTTATTTCCAAAAATTAAAGACAGACATAGAGGCACACGTTTTACGTGCCCTGAATCGGCGGTGACTGCGTATCATGAAGCCATTGAAGAGGTCCCTAAAGAAGATTGGTCCAACTGCTTTGTACAATGGTTTCAGCGAATGGAAAAATACATTAATTGCGAGGGAATATACTTTGAAAAACAATAAATGTCATATAAATAAAGTCTTATAGCTAGCTTTATTTATCTGAATCCAGAAACTTTCAGTATGCCCTAAGTATTTAACTTAAAAACTTTATTTTTATACTTATTCATTATTCCTATTCCAATTTAAAAATGGGCTATTAGTGCGCTACCTACCTTTTCTAAGTCAAATCCACAGGTTGCTTGGAAGAAATTGATTAGCGTTAAAGCTACAAGAAGGGTACTTTTAATATTATGTATTTTTAATCGACTTCAAAAGGACGTTTTATGTTCCAATGTATGTTTTTTGTGTATGTTCATCGATTTTTCCGTAAATTGTAGATCGATTCTCAAAATTATTTTTTAGTTTATTGGTGCAATAAAACGTTGAGTTCTATTATAATGTTTATCCTGAGAACTTCTGTAAAATAAATAAATTAGATGCACAACTGCACTGCACATTCGCTCTACACGACAATGATCCGTACAATATTTTTAAAATACAATGTTTTAATTTATTACAAGAATAAATTATGGTGATAAGAAATGGAAAATAAAAACAATACTGGGACCGCAAAAACAAATGAAAAAGATTATCAGTGGCGTCGAATGAGTCCGCTTATAAGATAGAGAGAGGTCCCAATCGAGGCATTGCACGTTCGTCAACCGGACATTATACATCATAAATTTATTTTATCTTGACTTGTAAGTAATACGTAGTGCAGTGATGGCTCCAGTAAACGTAAACGACGTTGGCGTAAAGAGTTATGTGCCAAAACAGACTCTACCAGAGGTAGAAGACAATAATGGCAATGGAAATACAACGAACGGGTATGTAAGGAATATTTTGTTTTATGTGTAGATTGTTCTAGAAATAATTTCTATTATGAACTTAAGGACATTGTCATCTTCTGAAAAAGGAGCGATAAATTAAAATGCACTGTTTTACATATTGATTTCAAAAATAAAGAATAACTAGTATGTTTTGATTAACCAGAATTATATTATTGTCAAGCTTAGGTTTTTTTTGTGTAGTTCAGATGTGTTTTTATTATGAGTTGAGCTTCAGTATACCCCTTTATATCTTTTGACAAAGTCAAATTACTAAAAGAATACAGTTTTGTAAAATAGATTTGTTACTAAATTGAGATTTAAGTAATATCATTATTATTGTGTCTATCTATCCTTGAATTCTGAACTGTTTTATTAACAACACACGAACCAATCAGTGAATATAAATTGATCGTCCACTTCTGTCAATAAGTACAAGTACGGAATAATGTTCAATTAGTAAATAATGATACAAACCACAGAGATTTTATTATAAAACCTCTGTGATACAACCAATTATCTCTAGTTCTTAACAATATATTATGTAAATTTTCCAAACCATGTATTTAGGAATACAACTTAGAACATTATTTTAGATGCCCAACATGTATATGTTGCATATACTCGTGCATTTGTTGCAATCTATTTTGTGTGAATAAGTATATAAATAAAATAAAACATTGAATGTTAGCTTTGATAGCATACTATAATGCTATCAAAGCTAACTTTAGTAGCAGTGTTTTCATTAAAATACCTTCATTTATACCACAATTACGTGTAATGCATAGTTTTGTAATGACGCGCAAAACTGCATCAAAGATTGTTCCATTGCACTCTAGTGAGTTGCATCAGATTCCTACGTCAATGGCCTATGAAGAAGAATTATCCGATGTTAATGACGGTCGACGACATTCTTTCCAATAACTACCGATACCGATTCATTCAAACCGGTCAGGTGCAGTTTTTATCGTGCATTTCCGTACACTGCAAATTTGCGTAAATAATTTATTGTGACTACATCGACTGGCATCAATTCGTTGACGTAGTCAGTTATATTAATCAGTGACCCGAAAATGATGAAATATTTTTTGGGGTCAAAAGTAATTTATTTTAATTACAATATAAACAAACTTCCACTCTTTATAGATTCTTTAATTTCGACAGTAAATCTTCATGACAAAACCATGCCGGGGAATTAGAGGGACGACTACGGGGAGACTTTACATTTCATTTTTCATACACGCATAAAGTAGGACGCGTATGTTTTTTTTTTCAGATATAATGTCAATATCGATCCTTAACTCCCATGATTTTCGTAATTACTTTTTTATGTGAAATCCTGCGAAATCTTAAATAAGTAATACACTAATACAGTTTTAAATTGAATGCGTTCACCATCCCGTCTAAGTAACACAAACACGTCTACTCAATTACCATTCGAGACTTTATTTTAGCTGTTATTAACGTTAATAATAGTGGAGAACAGGTTTCTTGCAGGGTCGGCAATGTACCTATATTGCGACTGCCATGTTAATAGATATGATGCATTTCTTTACTTATTAAACTGTAGCGTTTCGAAATCTTTTACCTTTCCGTATCAGTATAAGCAAGGATCATATGTTATTTTTTTTATTTTTTATATTACAGAAATTACCTGTGCATTTTCAAAAATAGTTTTAAAATTGTGTAGTACACATAAAGCAATAAGAAATATAATTTTGAAATGATCTCACTGCATCATACATAGTTACTTTATTAAAAGCATGTTTCACTTTACCAAAAACCATAGAACAACACACTTTCTGAAAGATAAACTATTTGAAACTTATCAACGTGATATGAAAAAGACCCCGAACTGTTCATCTAAGGCTGCGTTTAAAACAGCAATTTTTGGTGGCAGAACTCGCCAAAAAATTAAAATTCAATCCAAAAGGGATGTTGTAAGGTTGACGTCAATATGTGTGTGTCTCTCTGTAGCATCTTAGCTTCCAAAGTGATGAGTCCATTTTGATGCAGTTTGTATTTTGTTTGAAAGGTGATTTAATATAGGAGAGTGTTCTTAAATTCAAGAAAATCGATTCAGTCGACTTAATATTTAAATTTAATTATTTACAGATATTCCTATGAAACTCTGCTGGAGACAGCCAACTTCCTGTTGTCGCGCATCTCTGTGAGGCCCACCATTGGCGTCATTTGCGGCTCAGGGATGGGTTCGTATTGGAAAGATGGTATTTATTACTCTATATTATAAATATTTTAATATTTATAATTGCACCAACAAAATATTTTTTTTATGAACGCAATTCCACAAAAAGTATTCCGCAAACAATTTTGAAACTTATTATTATAGATTTTTCAATTAGTTATTTAGTACATATTATGTTCCATACATATATTATATTAATAAATCCACGTCTTTGTAGCTTTTAAAGTAGATTCATTTATTATTGTCTGTAAAGACCAACTACTCTATGAATAAACGTTTTTAATCTTTAAATTTTCAATATAATATCGATATAAGTAATAATAAACATAAGTTGTAACACAGCTCATTAGGAAATTAATAGTAACGTATTCTGTTACTATACCTTTCATAACCAGAAAGTAAATATTAATATTATGCTGGTATTGTATAAATGTATAAAAGATATGCGAGAAGGTCATTAATTTTTAATTATAGTATAACTGACTTATTTATCATACTGTCAATGACACACTCTTTATATCTACTTTCTTCGATAATGTTCAGTTTAATGACAGATGTTTTTTTAATACAACTTAAGAGCGCGCACCCAAATCAACGCAACTCAAAATCGAAGCGTGTTATTTTACGAAACTACTGAGCCACGAACATGAGCGTGCGCCGGCGAAGACAAATGATTTTGATACTTTTATGATAAGACTTCACTATTTAATATAATAGTAGACTCGAAGTTCATGTGATTTTAGCTACAGACCTATTTCTATGTAGAACATAAGTATTGTTATTATGTAATTAAAAATTTTTTTCGGCATTCTTCATGTCTCGTTTGGAAATAAATACAAATAATGTATCTTTACTCGTGTATTAATACCTATGGATTATGGAGAAGTATAACAATAAAGTACTCGTAATAGATATAGGTACATATAAATAATCTCATCTATAATTAATCCCATTAATCTCGAAAACTGCAATTTTTAGGTTTTACTTACGTATTTCGCAAAATATTTGCAAAACTATTTGCCCTATGAAGAAAGGTCACTAAATATTCTGTAGTACATTTATTTAGCTTTTATTTGAACTCAAAACGAAGTCTGTGAGATCTAATAGTTTACTTACAATCTCAAATAAACAAAATGAAGGTATAATCTATATATATAAAAGAGAAAATCACTGACTGATTCATCACGAAATCTCCGAAACCACAAGTGCCAGGAGTCTCAAATTTTGCAAGGGGGTTCCTTTTGGGGCGTAGGTGCTCACTAAGAAAGGATTTTTGGAAATTCATCCCCTAAGGGGGTAAAACGGGAGTGCAAAGTTAGTATGAAACTTTGCCGTTTTTGAAGTTATTCAAATGAAATTCAGCATGAAGGTTCTTTACTAAAAAACATGAAGCATGAGTAAAATTTTTTTTTTAAATTCATCCCTTAGGGAGTTAAACGGGGGTGCAAAGATAGTATGAAACTTTGCCGTTTTTTAAAGTTATTCGAATGAAATTCAGCATGAAGGTTCTTTATTGAAAGGCATGAAACATGAGTAAAATATTTTTCTCAAAAAACATCCCCTATGGGGTTAAACGGGGGCGCAAAGTTAGTATGAAACTTTGCCGTTTTTAAAGTTATTCAAATGAAATTCAGCATTAAGGTTCTTTACTGAAAAGCATGAAACATGAGTAAAATATTTTTTTCAAAATTCATCCCTTAGGGGGATAAACGGGGGTGCAAAGATAGTATGCAACATTGCCGTTTTTGAAGTTATTTAAATGAAATTCAGCATTAAGGTTCTTTATTGAAAGGCATGAAACACGAGTAAAATATTTTTCTCAAAAATCATCCCTTAGGGGGTTAAACGGGGGTGCAAAGTTAGTATGAAACTTTGCCGGTTTTTAAGTTATTCGATTGAAATTCAGCATGAAGGTTCTTTATTGAAAGGCATGAAACACGAGTAAAATATTTTTCTCAAAAATCATCCCTTAGGGGGTTAAACGGGGGTGCAAAGTTAGTATGAAACATTGCCGTTTTTGAAGTTATTCGAATGAAATTCAGCATGAAGGTTCTGTATTAAAAGGCATGAAACACGAATAAAATATTTTTCTCAAAAATCATCCCTTAGGGGGTTAAACGGGGGCGCAAATTTCGTATGAAACTTTGCCGTTTTTGAAGTTATTTAAATGAAATTCAGCATTAAGGTTCTTTATTGAAAGGCATGATACACAAGTAAAATATTTTTCTCAAAAATCATCCCTTAGGGGGTTAAACGGGGGTGCAAAGTTAGTATGAAACTTTGCCGTTTTTGAAGTTATTCGAATGAAATTCAGCATGAAGGTTCTTTATTGAAAGGCATGAAACACGAGTAAATATTTTTCTCAAAAATCATCCCTTAGGGGTTCAACGGGGGTGCAAAGTTAGTATGAAACTTTGCCGTTTTGAAGTTATTCGAATGAAATTAAGCATGAAGGTTCTTTAGGCGATACGAAGTTCGCCGGGTCGGCTAGTGGGTAATATAGGCAAAAGATTCAATGTATACAGACTCAATGTATATTAGAAATTAGACCGGAATGTCATATGGAGTGATGGGGGAGATTATTTACAACATTATTGACGCAAATAGTGTAATGCAAAAGTGAACCATTTTCAAGAAATTTTAAAATATAAAATATTTTTGAATAATTACCTCAATCATTCATTCAAAATTTTATTTAAAAAAACCTTGTAATTCGATTTTTTTTTGCCATATTTGGAGAGTTATGATATTGGTCTGTAATGCACAGTACAAAATCGTGTTATTTTTTAACCATACGGAAATAAAAGCAAAAATTTTAGAAAACAAATTTTGATTTTGTGAAATTTTCAACAAAAATTAAATTAAAATATTTAAAAAGGCCTTGCTAATTTCGTAAATACTTAATTTGAGTAAGATCTACAATTGTTTTCTATCCAAAAAAGGAAAAATAATTGCTCTAAGTTACTCCATTGCAGAAAAAAGCCATAATTAAAACCATCAGCAGGTAGCAGTTTCTGAAAAAATTGCGAAATTTTAGAAATTTTTGCTCCAGGACTAAAACTATGCATTTTTCACAATGTTTTCTACATCTATATGTATTAAATTACATACATTACCTACAACGTGAGACCAATCGCAGCTCTATTGATACCATAGGAGCCAAGCTGTGGCTTTTCATATATGACCTAATTTTACCAAACATTGAAATTTTCAAGTTTTACGTACTTCGCGAAATATTGGAAAAAACCACGTAACCTACGAAGAACCGTCACTGAAAATACTTTGTAGTAGATTTAACTAGCTTTTATTAGACCTCATAGCCAAGTTTGTGAGACTAGCGGTTCACCCACAATCTCAAAAAGACGAAAAGATGAACAAATGGGTTATAAAGAGAAATGATTCTTTGGTTGGGATTGGGATTCAATTCCATCACCAGGATGGTTTTCATTTTGAAGAAGATGAAAAAGTACGGGCTCTTGTTTTTCTTCCTCTTCGTGTCCTCCTTCATCATACGGACTGAAACATATGAAACAGCAATTTTTTTTACGATTTCGCAATAATCGACCTCCTTAGTAGAACTTGTCATATATTATAATTTATAACCATTATATTAATTATAGGTACCACCAGCCTTTTAGGCCTTGCTTTATTTAAATTTTCAACATTTCGTCTTTTTCTTTTTTTCGATAAAAACTGCTTTTTTTTGTTCCCCATACTCTGAAACATATTATGTTGTTGTCACTAAAAAAGTAAATACACTTCCGGACACTTGAATCGAGCCACCCAGCAGTTTCAACTTTGATTGCTGGTAACTTAACAAAAATATATGATCAACGAAAAAGTTTTTATGCAATTTGGAAGCTGCTACACTTTACATTAATAAGGTATACTTAATTCCAAATTTAAATTTCAATAACTTGATAAAATTACAATTTTAAGTGAAACTTGTCCTGTATAACCTTTCTCAAAGACAAGACTCAGGTTGAATTTTTGCAAAAAAAAAAGGAATTATTGGAAAAAAAAAATATTCAGTAACTTGTATTGCCTCCGAGAGCGTTTATGATTGCAGTCATGCGATTTGGCATGGAGTTAATCAACGTCATTATGAAGTGTTGTGGAATGTTCTCCCATTCCTCCTCGATGGCAACTCTCAGCTCTTCCAAAGTTTGTGGTGCTGGTTGGTGAGCTCGAACACGCCTCTTTAATTCGTCCCATAGACGTTCGATGGGATTCATATCAGGGCTCCTTGCTGGCCATTCCATTGTCGTGATTCCAACATCATGAAGGTATGCCCTGACGATTCCTGCAGTGTGCGCTCTTGCATTATCATGCATAAAGATGAAGCCTTGGCCTACAAATCCAGCATATGGCATCACATGAGTCTCTAGGCAATGGTTAATGTATCGACGGGCATTTAGTGTTGGTAGAAGTGGTCCTGTCACAACCTCTAGCCCAGTTTTACCATCGGCAGATATTCCTCCACAGACTACCCACGAGCTCCCGCCATAACTCACTCTCTCTTCAATACAACACTGAACAAAGCGCTCTCCCCGCCTTCGGTAGACCTTCCTCCTTCCATCATTACCATAAAGCATAATCTTAGTCTCATCAGTAAAGAGTACCTTGCTCCATTGGCGTTGAGTCCAATGCAAATGTTCGCGTGCAAACTGTAAGCGCGCCATTCGGTGAGCTCTTGTCAGTTTCGGCCCGTTGGCTGGCTTATTTGAGCTCAGACCACGTTCTTTAAGTCTTCGTCTAATTGTTCGCGCGGAAACAGCCACTCCATGAAAGTCTCGAAGCTGTTCTTGGATCTGTACAGAGGTGAGGTGACGATTTCGTAAACTGGTTGTCGCGATAAATCGATCCTGTCTTTCTGAAGTTACCCGAAATCGCGGTCTTCCTGGACGGCGCACGTATCCACCAGTGTTGAGGTATCGATGGTATACCCTTTGCACAGCAGAACGGCTTAAAGCAAGCTGTGATGCTACATCGCGCTGACTTCGGCCCGACTGTAGAAGCGCCACAGTTTGCGCGGCTAGAAGAGGCGGTGTATCCATAATTTTAACGTTTAAATGGCTCAAATTAAAAAAACAACAATTTTACGATGTCTTAATTTCAAAACAATTACGGTGAATTCAAAATTATGGAGTTAAATAAAAAAATTATGTTAATTTAGATCAACTTTTATTTTCAAAAGAATGCACTAATTTGGATTTTGTTTCGTTTTTCCATTTGATAAATTCAAAATTGGAACAACAGCACTTCAAACTCATTATGAATATACCAGCATCAAAACTGCATAAAAACTTTTTGATTAACTTAAGAATATTTTTATGTTTTATGTCATTACACATAAAAATGTAGGGTGGCTCGATTCATGTGTCCGGAAGTGTAGTTCGTCGTCATTATCAACAAAAAGTCATATTTTACTTACCAAAGTATCTAGATTGTCGGTCGCGCTACACGGTTTGCACTGCGTATGGGCACAAAGGTTACGTGCGGTCAGGTCCTGCGCCGGAGCGACGTGACCACTCTCCGCAGAGCCGGCGGCTCGACTGAGTCGTAACAAAAGACGCGCGCGGTTTTATAGTGGTTTTATGGCTATATTCAAAAATTGGTAGAAAAATAATGGTAAACATTTTACATAAATTTTGGCGCCTAGATTTTAGGGAATACGTTTATCTCTTAGATGATGATAATATTGACACAAAATAACTAAGATTTAATGGTGAAAACAAACATAACAACGACTTGACTTTCTTCGTAATTTCACTTAGTTTGGATGTTAATATCTTATTTATGTAACAAAAAATTACAAAAATGTTCTACTAACTATATGCTTAAGTATATTTGCCGTTAGATTTTATAATTTATTTCTTACAATTGGCAGCATTACGGGGATATTTTGACATCCGAAGTTGGCACTGAACGTGAAATCGAGAAAACACTATTCGGTTATCACGATAGCATTCATAAATATTCCATTACATGACAAAATGTTTTCTACTAACTATTTAGGCAACAATATTGTCTAACATTTTGTGTAATTCATAAGTCTGTTAGAAAAGTTTTTTATAGATATTAAGAGCTTCGAAAAGTTCAGTTTTCGCTAAACTGGGCTAACGCCTGTGTGCGCCCTCTTAAGTAAACATTCAAACAATTCATACAACTATAAAACTCCAGACCTCCGTTAGTTTTTTAATATTTATACATACATATTTTGACACGTGCTTATGTATTTAGGTGTGGGGCTGAAATTTATCAACACCCTACAAAAATTATTTAATTGATAAAAACGCGTGTAGCCTTTGTAGATAATAAATAACTTATCATAAATTTCTAAGTAACACTGTGGTAACACCGGGTGTGTTTCACATCGGTAAACTAATTTCAAAAGAGCGTCGTACGAGTAGTAGAATATTGGGCTTCCTATCCCACTTACTGATAGGAAGTATTCAGACGCACAAACCCATCTCGTTCTGTCGGCGTTATATAACACCCGTCCAACGAAAAAAATACAAATTGTTACGAGACCGAATCGGACTTCAAAACCCACTTTGGGTTCACGCGCCAACCTAATGTGTAAGTCACTTCTGTGTAAGACATGAGTATATCTGATCTGAATTTTTGCTTTCAACCATCTGCAACCGTCGATTCAATAGGGTAGGTTAATTTCTAGGATATTGGGTTTCCGATCCCACTTGCCGATAGTAAGTGTTCAGATGCACTAACCCATCGTGATGGAGGCGAACGCCGACAGAACGAGATGGGTTTGTGCGTCTGAATACTTCCTATCGGTAAGTGGGATAGGAAGCCCAATATCCTACTACTCGTACGAGTTTTTTCATCTCACGTTCGAATACGATGCCGTTTAGAGTTTTATATGGGGACTAGCGATACCCGCGCAAATTCGTTTGCGTGTATCCCACTTTCCCGTGGGAATTTTGAAATGCGTTACATATAAAACTTCCTCTTGAAGCTCTCTATCTATTTTAAAAAAACCGCATGAAAATCCCTTGCGTAGTTTTAAAGATTCATTTTATACCATGTAAAGAAGATAAAGCGCGCCTACTTGTTATCAAATACAAAACTCTAATGCGCTCGTATTCGAACGTAAGGTGACAAAACTCCTACTAAGCACACATGATTCTGTATAAAGGCCTGAACAGACGCTACTTTTAGCCACGCCGATTGGCTTTTCGACGACTATCTTGTTTAGTCTCGGCAATTGGCTTCTAACGCAGCTAAATCAACGACTAAAAGTCAGTTGCATTAAAGCATTTAATTTAAATCTTATATATTTAATACTTTCCGCGGGCATTCCGCTAGTAGGAAAAAAAACTTAAAATTTTGTAAAACTGAACTCGATTATTAATAGAAGACTTTTTTTCCAGGATCCCTTGCAGAGAACATAACAGACGCAGAACGTATTCCATACGAAGATATACCTAATTTCCCTGTGAGCACAGTAGAGGGTCATCATGGTCAGTTAGTGTTTGGTAGGATCAACGGAGTTCCAGTAGTCGCCATGCAAGGAAGATTCCATTACTATGAGGGTTATCCCCTTTGGAAGGTAAGGAAAACATAATATTAACGATGAATAAATAAATAAGTTCACACAGAGCCACCTGGTCCCAAAGTATGCTAGGTTTTATCTGGTTGTTTTATGGATACCAGACAATGGAAATATTATTGTAAATATGTATACAGCCAAAGTGATAAAATTGCTAATATACATAATGACTGGTCATTATATATAATTACCAAATGTCAAGACAATGTGATAAATTAATCACTTAGTCCGGACATTATTCATAACTGCGGGTCAAAGTTAGCCAAAGTAATAAAACGCGGAATCGTAAGAAAAATTCGCTCGCTCGGCTATGATCACAAGATAACCCTTTTTTTTTTTTTATATTATCGTCAGAAAAATGCTTTGCAGCAGCCCCACCGCCCGGGGAATATGCGGTGGGGACTGTGGGACTTACCACTAAAAAACTGACGGGATGCCACTCGCCCCCTAAGTGACGGGGCCACGGGTACTGTGATACATCCGCGACCCCGCCAGGGCCGTCCGGCCAAAGTTAAACTGGCCGGACCCGCTCTCCCCGGAACGCCCCGTCAGCAGCACACCGCATCCAGGTGCACTGCCGACACCGAGGACCATTGCCCCCTCAAGACGACGGGCCTTCCCCGGCTCGCCGTCTCGGCTGGGCAAGGGTCCCCTCCATCTCTGATCACAAGATAACCCTAACCTAACCCACCAATGTCTGTCTGAATACCAACACTTTGGCTTTATATTTACTTATAGTACATAGAAATTACTCAAACTCGAGAACACAAACTGTTATCACATAAAATGTTTGCCTCGGGCCTCGGGCAGGAGTCGACCACGCGGCGCGCCCTCTGGTGCCATCGACGGTAGCACCACGTCACGTAGCATTACTCTACAACCTCACTGGGCTGTCAAAATGAAGGTTTAATTCTGTCATCAATTCCGTTACCGATTTGTTAATTATAACCAGAAAATGATAGAAATAACGAGAAACATTTACGTACTCTAAAAGGTTAAGTCAATCCTTATTATTAATGGAAAAAAAATACAATGATAATGTAAATAAGTTATTATATAACGATTGTGTACAAATATATCAATTATCTGCCCCACATGTTGTGACCAAGTTTATATAAACAGCCGTGCATGATGCAATATTCCCAAACTTCTTACTATCGTTTACGTTATTGTGTGTCGTGGCCCCAAAGTTGATATGAGCTATATCACGAAATTACTAGTTTTTTTTAATGTGTCTGTTTGAGATTGATTGTTAATAGCGGTCCTTAACTTAAACAAAATAATAATATATTATACTTTTTTTATTTTAGAATCAATTTATACGAACAGTAAAAGAATTTTTAGTTCTGAATTTCTATTACAACATAGCATACATTGTATTGTATGGTAAAACAATAATACAAGTGGACCCCAATTCGTTTATTTTTTCAGAATTACGTATGTTATATATGTATAGATAGTTTATTAAAATAAAATAATAATAACATTAAAATATTTGCAAAAATAAGGAAAACAATCATATTCTAAGCCGAACTCCTTGATGTTGTTGTATGATATGACCATATGAATGATCGGTTCGTGAGAAATTATGTAAGTAAGTAAATAATATATTTGTTTTCGTATAATCTCGCTTATCGTTGCGTTTGTTCCATGGACTGCGATTAGGAATTATCATAGATATAATAATGAAGAGGCGACGGAGCATAATATTATCTCGGCGGCCTATCGTCGGGTATGCGACCCCCAATGGCGAGGTTATCTATTGTTTTGAATAACTATCACAATGAGGGTATACCGGCTAATACGCCTTATCCCAATATGCATGTAATTTAAAAAATGCATTTCTAAATATTAATAACTAGCTTTTTTGCCCGCGACTTCGTCCGCGTGAAGTTCCGGACCCGTTCCCGTGGGAACATGGAGTACTATAACCCGCGCCGCGTGGGAACCACATTGAATTTCGGGAAAAACCTATGTCGCCTATGTCACTCCCTGATAATGTAGCTTTCTACTGGTGAAATAATTTTTGAAATGGGTCCAGTAGTTTCGGAGCCTATTCAATGCAAACAAACAATCAAATCTTTCCTGTATAAAATATTAGTATAGATACCTACATACATACACATAATAGGAATATTCCCTTGCCATTGACATTGTCGTTCCCCATGGTTACCATTAGGTAGCGTGGAGCTCTTAGGTTTTTTGAAAACAAAAAAATGACAGAAATAATTCACATAATCAGATAGATAAATAGAATAAGCTTTATTTTCAATACACAAACATTAAGTGATACAGTAAAAATTACGAACTAGTGTACAGCAGGACATATCAATATATTTATAGATAAATAATTTATGTATACACGGTATTTATATATTACATAATATACTTACCTATACAATACCAATTAACCAGGGGTTTTTGTTACCTGACCAGGCCTGTAGGAAACATACCAAGAGGACGTACCTATCATTTTATTTTTAATTTAATTTCAGTGTTGCCTACCAGTTCGTGTGATGAAACTGATCGGAATAAAAACTCTTATAGCAACGAATGCTGCGGGTGGATTGAACCCTAATTATAAAATAGGGGACCTGATGATAGTCAAAGACCACATCAACATGATGGGCTTCGCTGGTAACAATCCGCTGCACGGACCAAACGACGAGAGATTCGGCCCAAGATTCCCACCAATGAGCAAGGCATATGACGTAAAATATATAAAAATTGCAAAGGAGGTAAGACCCAAGATTGTTTATTTACTATGTACTAGCGAAATCCGCTTGCGTGTATTTATGCACGGCAGCGCCATCTACTTTAGAAAGCGCCAGTGACTATCAGAGTTTTGCCCAGCCATATAAGCGTGAAGAAGTAACAAACATGTACTCACAAATTTTCGCCTATAGAATATTAGTGGGATGGGATGCCCTAAGCCAGGGGCCAAAGAATGGCTAAAGATTAACAATAATTTTATTTTGATAGGTAGACCAAGGTCACGTGTATCTATTGAAGATAAAAAACTTAAATTTAAAATTTAAAAAACCCCCGACTACCGCTAAAAAGTAAAATGTTCCTATGGCCACCTTCCAACTCCATCATCAGATCCTGGTTACCAACTAGCACCAAAGTACACAGATACGCACGCCAAACTTATAACACCCCTCTTTTTGGCTCGGGGATAAATATGCAGCGCGATAGCAATAAACATTAAGTATGACGAGCGAAGCCGCAAGCCCAGTTAGTGAATTATACCGATAAATGAACTATTAAATGAGACCATTCCAATGAGCCCAAACACGAAACATTTGCTGTAATTTGACCAAGAGTTGAGTATACTGCAGGTTCCAGATGATGCTGCAGCATCAGATCAAGTTTACCATATTCTTGCAATATCATGACAGTAACAGTATACCAAATTTCAAATCGATCTAACCAGTGGAAGTTGCTCATTTCCCTTCATCAAATAGAAAAGAGCTGGTGATCTTCAAACGGCTGAACAGATTTTTATGAATCATAGCTAAGAACACGCCCGCACCGGTCACCTTTCAAACAAAAAAAACTGCATCAAAATCGGACCATCCGTTTGGTTGCTACGATGCCACAGACAGATACACAAATACACAGATACACACGTCAAACTTATAACACCCCTCTTTTTGCGTCGGGGGTTAAAAAATAAGTGTTTCAATCTGCGACTATTTTTTGTTCGAGTGTTTTTATGTGGCTTAACTACCTAGTACATAATTTGCATAATTTTCATCATAAGTGAATTTATATTAATGTGAATGAATAACAATACTTTCTCGCTTTTGATTTAAAATTTGTGTGCACGACGACTTTGTGTGAACCAACACGTGTGTAGGTATATAGATTTTTTCTTTATTTTTATATTTATTCGCCGACGGCGACGGTCGTGCAGTACACTACACCTGCACGTACGTTTCATTTTTGGTCCTCAATGTGCCGGACGTTGCGGATAAATGCTCATTAATAGTTCACAGATCTTTTATTTGTTTGACCCCTAAATTAAATATGCAATTTGCAATCTAAATACCTACTTCTATATCATGTTTTTCACCTACATGTTTTTCGATTAATATTCGCTTTGTTTATGCTATCATAAAAAAATTATTGCGTGGTCTTGACAGCTTGTTATTAACACTAGCAAATAAAGGGTTATCTTAGGTCGTAATACGTTCATTATTCGCCGATAACTTGAGATCAATCATGTTGAGAGAATGATGAAAATAAAATGGTTTAAAAAAACAGTTTAAAGTGTTCATGCTTTTTTAACTTGACTAATAAACTAGACTAGTATTAATACTTAGGTACAAGTAGCTTTCAAAAATAGGTAGGTACAATTTCTTTGATGCACTACATAGGATGCGCTTGTTTCCTCACGATGTTTTCCTTTCTTCACTAGAAAGCGATTTTATTGTTACATACCTACTTTGATTTTGTTACTCTAAATAATCCATATTATTTTTAAGGTTGCCAAGGAACTCAATATCGACAATATGGTCAAAGAAGGAGTGTACACCTGTTTGGGAGGACCGAACTTTGAAACAGTCGCGGAACTGAATATGCTGAAAATGGTTGGAGTCGACGCTGTTGGCATGTCTACTGTACATGAGGTACTCATCTTCAAAAAAACGTTAGTTTATCATAAAAAATCAACTTTTTATACTCTACGTAAAGAGGATAGTAATATTGGTAACTCTACTGTAAAAAAAGTTCTCTTTAAGTGAGGGTAATGCAAACAACAAATTATTTCTAATACGAGGAGAGATATTGTAATATTCGACAAATTGAAAGACGAATGTTTCAAAACAATTACGTTTTTTTCTTCTTCACTAATAAATTGATTTCTACCTATTGGAAAAAATCAATTGTGAAGTCTAAAATAATTGTTTTTAGCAGTTCCTACTCTCATACGATTTGCTCTGTCTTCTAATGAGTTAGCCATTAACTTTATAAAATAAAAGAAAAATAGGTAGCCATTTTTTAACGAGATAAGAAATTTTCTCGACGAAAATCTAGACTGAGTCAAAAACATAAGGACATTAATTAAAATAACAACTTTTTGTCCGTGTATCCTTGTATCCTCCTCTTAGGTGTAAGACTGTAGCATTTTACTACAATAACTTCCTTCTTTAATAAAACAGTATAACTTTAATTGAGTTATAACTAGATATCTTTTTTAACCTCCGATCTCGTCCATGTCAAAGGTGATGGCCCAATATTTGATTATATCTTATGCGTAGTAAGTAGGTAGCATGTTCGAACTAGTGGAGACGACTATTTTATGTGCTTGCCGATTGCCGAAAGTGGTGGCAATTCATGGTTAGTTGCTGTCAGTGTTTTCAGGCCACCTTGATGTTCAGAAATCACGAAAACTGTTGGTGCTGCGGACAGCTTAACGTGTCCCCCAAACTCCGAAGCACGAAAAACCCAATTCTAGTTACATAATCGTTACGTCTATTTTTTTTTTTAAATCATTGTCGAATTATACACAAATAGAGTTAAACAAAAGCTTTTTATAGTTAACTAGCTTTTCCCCGCGGCTTCACTCGCAATTAATTTTATGACATAGATCTAGATCTGGTTTGACAACCAAACAACCCATACATAGCGCGACTTGTGGCGCCATCTGTTGGCCGACATCGCAATTGCAGCGCCACATAAAGTAGAAAAAATATTTTCCCATTGGAATGACATACTTTCACGGGATAAAGATGTAGATAGCCTATGTTGAGCTCCTGACAATATGTACACAATTTTTCATAATGATCGGCTGCTTAGTCAAGCCATGAAGGAAAAACAAACAAACACACTTTCTCATATAAAATATTAGATTAAAGAAAAAAAGAGTTAGCGATTTAACGTGGAATTAAGGTTAAAATGCTTTACTGCAACTGTCTGAAAAACTGTCCATTTCTCGGACAGTAGATAATATTAGCAAGAGCTGAAACAGGTCATTAGATAGTGTCATGCCAGGCTGGTTTAAAATAATGAATTTCTGATTGCAGGTTATTACAGCGAGACATTGCGATATGAAGGTGTTTGGTCTCTCTCTCATCACAAACGAGTGTGTCACATGCTATGACAATAATGACGAAGCCAACCACGAAGAAGTACTGGACGTAGGACGCATGCGACAGGATATTCTAGCCAAGTTTGTTACTAAACTCGTTACTAGGTTCAACCAAGTGCAAACCTCGAAATAGGCTTTAAATTATACAATAGGCCAGTCTAGTTACTAGACCCCTTCACGTGAACGTTTCAATAAACCATATAGACCGTAGACGCAGTGGTAACGTAACAAAATCACTGCAAACAATACTCCTATAAGAATCGCAATTTTACCTACTAAGTTTAGACTATGGGCACTCCATCGGCTTAATTAAAAATATACTTGTCAGTATATTTTTCAGATCCCAGGGATGGGCAAAAGCTCTCCTTTTTCTTCAAATCATCACTAGCGTATCGTATCGTACGTAGGTACCTAAGTTCATAACGTTCGGCAACAGCGCTTCGAATACAATCTAAACCAGGTTTCTTTTAACTTGACCAATGTAGTAAACAATCTTAGCATGTTTTTTTAACGAAAATAGGGAATTATCATTCACACTCAAATAATAATAATATAGTTGGCATTTAACACAACACTCTTATTATTCTGACGATTTATCGATTTTACACATGGATAATTGAATAAAAAGACACGTTAAGATTGTTTACTACATTGGTCAAGTTAAAAGACACAGGTTTTAAAAAACAAATGTTAGCAACGTTTGCGTGAAGGGGTTTTAAGAAATTTATAGAAATGCGTTTATTAATTGATAATGAAGGAATGTTAATGTAACTTGGTGTTAATCATCGTTTAAATGCTATTTAGAACTCATAGTCTTCCATTCTCTCTACCTGAAGTTAATGTAGGTATACCGATTAGAAAGTAGGCGGCTATTTTGATTAATTTGTAATCGGTAATCCAAATTACAATTTTATAATGTAAACTCAACTTAAATAAGGACATTAAATTATTAAAAATAACTTGGGTACTTAAACGCCTATAATTACTTAAAAATGAGTTTGCCATATTCATTTAAAGACTTCCAATCAATCTCAGTTTGTCAATGGTTTGGTAAGAGTTGACCCTTTTAACGTAGACAAGAGACTTGTCTGTCAAAATAAATCGCTTACAAAAAAATGCTTTTACTGCCGGTAAGTACTTTCCCTTGTGTGTGATAATTAACACAATTAGTGGTCGATCTATTTTGGCGGACAAAAAAACGAGACATAAGTCTTTATTCGCCGAAAGTAGTAAATAAAAAGCAAATTCATTGAAATTTTATATTTTTGCTTTTAGTGTTGTATTGGGTGTGTATGTTCAAATGTAATATGAATGAAAGTATTTATAATTGAAAGTTGTTGTCTTGGATATTCGATTAAGATTAACGTCCGAAACACACAGGTCGGGGGCGGGTCGGACATGTGTTTGGAGTACAGATTTTATTCAGTGGATTTTATATTGTCTGGAGTGCCAATTTACGTGAACACGTGCCCGGCCGTCTCACGCGTCTGTTGACGTGCATAAAAAAATATTTACCTTACTATGGAATAGACCCTCGCTCGCCCCGCTTCCGTCCTCTGTGTTTCAAGCATAAAATGACAAAATAGAAATAAATCTAAGAATTAAAATTGTTTTCATTTGGTTCTCAATTATAATTTCATTCCTATAATAGTGTAATATTCTTTTTTTATTAGTCTTTAGGCAACATGTTGACTAATTGTAAGCACTAATTTTAAAAATATTTCTAGTATACAGTGATAATTTAATTTTTTAAAGATTTTCTGAGATCGTTTTACAATAAGTAATCTATTTTATTGTCATAATTTATGTATTATCCTCAAATAAAATTACATTATATTTTTAAGCTTAAAATACTGAAATAAAATAAATGTGACTCTCTAAAAATTTAAAACTTTTCATAATATCTTTGAATTATCCTTACCCTCTCCCATATTATTACTTTTTTCTTTTCCATATCCTATTCCATAATACCCTAAGAAACAAACAACGTGTGAGACAATAGAACTTGACCACAAGTTATGTTGTCCGAGAAAAAAATAATTTCATTTGTAATTAAATTTATTTTAACAATACATAAGCGTAATCCCATGTTTTTATCCAATAATAACGATAATAAATAACAGTCTCTACATTTTAAGACAATAACTACATAAACTACCTACAATTTTAACTTTTAAGTCCTGTAAAACTCAGTCAATAATAGTATAATCGGCTAAAAAGTGATTTTCTATTTAATTACATCATGTTTGGGCATACGTAACAACATCGCCCGTTGAGCAATCGCCGCTTGCCTCTCATACAGAGATCTGTTGCAAATTTTTGCTTCTTTTAGTGACGTTTTGAATTGATGGCGATATTCGAAATAAAAATAATTAAAAATTGATATTTACGCAAATCATCAATATTGCTTTCTGAAAATGATTTTATTTGGTAAAAAATATGTATATTTAATTTCAAAACCAGCCTACTGCAAAGCGGTGTTTATACATATCCCGTATGTACTATCATGCCGAAGTCGGCTTTACGCGTATGTGTGCCTGTTTGTGTACAATACCCGTAAAACAATATCGTGTCTATCACTTTGCTATTTGAAGATTATCACTATAAAAAACTGACAACCTTAGTAATATTTTAAAGTGTTAAATGAAATCACTTTTATAACCGACCATACTTAACTTATATTATTACACAACACTACACTGTAGGTAACTCACTTCAATGGGTGATTTTTAGGGAACAGATGGGCAAATTCTTGACATGCCTTATCAATGGTATCATATTGGTATTTGAAGCCGTATTCTATGACTCTTTTTGGTATCACATGTTGTCCTTTTGTCATAATCATGGCTCTTTCAGGGTGCAGCATAAAATCCAAAATGAATTCTGGTACTGGAAACATTGCGGGCCGTCGCAACGCCTTTGCAAATGACTGAAAAATATTTAAATGTCTTAGTATAATTATTTTTACAATAGAACCATTTTCCATGATAAACTAACTGTGCTGTTGACGTATATCAGCTTAAAGAGCGAATTAATACAAATCTATATGTATATATCCCACCATAGATAGAAAATAAACTTTATTATTATTATTATACACTACCATGGGCATTTCGAAAAATTAAATCTTTTCTTATATACTTACATAATAAACTTTGCACAAAGGTTTTCTAGTCTTATTAGACTAGAAAGGTAGATAGGGCTCGTTTAGACGAAGCAAAAACATGCGCCGTTTCGTTCATAGCAAATTAAACTTTATTGACTAATCCACAAGGTACATGCCGCGTGTCCGCCGTGCGGCGGCCGTACGTCAATTGTACGGCGACCGCGCGACCATCTAAACGAGCCCTTATAGTTGGCTGTTGGATTTTTTCTTTACATCCTACTGAGGTATGCGAGTGGAATTAGTCAAGACTATTTATTGGTTAACATTCTGTACTTACTTTTGTGAATTCTTCATTAGTTATTATTTGTGGGGATACACCATTTAAAATGCCAGTGACATTTTCATTCTCCACAGCAAATAGTATGAGTCTTGTGAGATCATTTATATGTATCCAAGGCAGGTATTGCTTTCCTGTGCCTATGCGACCACCAACACCAAAGAAAAATGGCAGAAACAAATTTTTTATCATACCACCCCAGCGTCCTAACACCGCTCCAGATCTTATGATAACCTAGAATAAAATAAAACAACATGTTAATTTTCTTTTTCAATTGATGTTAACTCTATGCAGGGTAGTTGTGGGCATTGTTGCCAGGCAGGTTGATGGATGGCCACTGTCTTATATTCATGACTGTCAAGCAACAAGTCATAACTGACTTAATACACTCTACAAAGCACAGAGCTTGAGATTCTTGTGAGTGTGTTGTGTTGCTTTACTTGCATGCACCTTATTCTATTCTTTACACAAGCAGTGTAACAATGTTCCTATATTTACATACACTTACTTATCTACTAATATTTATGGTATAACATTGAACAGGTTTCTATCATACCACAGGGAAACAGTACATTTTTTCAATTGTGCTCAAGTGGCAATACAAAACCTAGAAAACTGGATCTTAATATCAAGATAAAATAATAAATACTCACGAGCCTAACAGGAGGATCGACATAAGCTGCTTTTTCCCATTCAACAACCAGTCTTGAAAAGAAATCAATACTTGTAGTGGGACTGGTCTCATCATATCGATCGCTAGACGACGGTCTGTATGCACCAACACCCGTGACTAGTACAAACACTTTTGGTTTGTCCTGACACTTGTTTATAGCATTAGCTAGAGCTTGAGTTGTAAATACTCTTGAATTCTGTACATTCTGTTTAAATCTGTAATAAAAAATATTTAAAACATTTTATAAAATATTTTGAACTAAGCATTTGTTTTTCTTAAAAAAAACAGCCAATAGTGTGCATGTTATACAATATTAACAAGTATGTACAATACTTATTTACTTTATTTATTGTCCTAAATTTTATATTCTGGCCTTCCTTTAGCAGGATCTGGCTTGGATGGGGCTGTCCATCTCCCCCCTGATAATCCTGTCTATGCTGAAGTATTATTATGTATGTGTTCAAATCTAGTTTAAAACACACACTATCTTGCACATTTCATATTTTGTTTGAATGAGAGAGACCTGCTGATCTTCATATGATAGACATGGCCTTTGTAAATATCCATGTTTTTTTTTCTGTCAGATCACAGACGCCAAATACACACCAAATACTGAACTAACCCTGGTGTCCAGGATTTTGTGAAGTCCATGAATTGCTGACCGGCACAATTGACCACAGCACAAGTTCTTTTTGGCAGTCCGGTGTGATCGAGTTGAGACCAAGACATGTTATTGGTGCCAGGCATTCTAGCTATATTTGTGACATTATATCCATTCGCTAGCATTAGTTCGCCCAAATGTCTTCCTATAAAACCGGTACCTCCACCTGAAATTTTTTTAAACACAAGTTTGTTAACCTAATTGTTTTCATTTGAATGGTAATTGGTAGCCCATTAATGGGGAATCCAAGGCGATTTTCCGACCGAAAAGAAAGCGTCAGATATCATTCTTTAATTAAAAATATGCTAAATCTCTATAAATAGTAGGTACCTATTGGATATAGTTATGACAGTTATGTGTTGGTAAACGCTGTTTCGCATTGACAGAATAATTTTTTCTGAGTTTATATTACTAATAAACATAATAAGGCCGGTAGGCAAGTTATTGCAATTTTTATTAATTATGAAATTATTAGGAATGATTAGCCAAACATACCAATTAAAACATTTCGTGCTGCCATTGTCTAGTTATATAACTTTAGAACTAAGTTAGCTCTGTGCACTATATATTTGATTGTAAAAGTATCTTTCAGGTTTAAAAATAATGTTCATTAACGTAAAATTTTATTTTGGTCAACAAATTTTGTAAATTTGGAGTTTGAAATTACTTGTTTGTTTGATTTAGCAAATTCTATCAGAAAAAAACTGTCAGTTTCTGGCAGATGGCAGAAGATTTTTTTATTCTTCTTGTTTATATATGATGGCAATGACTTGATTTGTCGACTATTTCTGCCATTGATGCTAATTCTGTTGTACATTTAATTAGACTAAACTAATTTTGATAGGACTAAAAGTATTGCTATCCTTGTCATTAAGTGTAAAGCAAGGAAGGACAACAACACCTTTGGTCCTGTCAAAATTAGTTTAGTCTAGATAAATGTACAACAGAATTAGCACCATTATAATTTATTTTACACTTGTCGAGTGGACAAACGTGAAAACGGCCATCATAGCGTGCCGCTACTTTATATATAAATCGATCGATTTGTTTACTTGATAATGAATGTCGTTGCTACACAGCAAAAACAAGAAGAATTGCAATTAAAATTTTTGACATTGACATAGCTGGTGACTTTTTTAAAATTGACATTGACATTTTAAATTGTTTATTTTGTAATTTTCTTGGGTTTGGATAGAAAAAGCAAAGATATTGTAGGTACCTATACATAATATCTTTGATAAAAAGTAATAAGAAATATTATTATTACCGAATGGACTTTATATCACAGAGTCGCCTTAGGTTAAAATATAATTGGTTATTTTTTGTTTTGAAGTATGAAGATCTCTCTGTTTGTAGAAGATGGAGTAGCCTACTGTTGGAACGCTGATGGTAAACAAATTCTTTTCAAAGTAAATTTATACAATCAAAATAAAGTGAATACCTACCTATTTAATTTTTTAAATCTTAACCCACAAATATTATATAGGCGAAAGTTTGTGACTTCTTCACGCTTAAATGGCTGGCCCAATTTTTATGATATTTGGTATGTAGGTACCTGATACCTTGGATGAACACAGAGGTTACTTATTATCCCGGAAAGTACGCTATTCTCCTAGGATTTGGTCAAGTCTGATATAGATGGTGCTGCTGTGCATATATTCACAAAGTTTGCGTCGCAAACGAAGTTGCGCGGGTTACGCTAGTGTTCTATAATTCTTTATTTTAATATTATTGTTTTGCTTTTTTAGACTGGTATAATCTACGATCAAAGCACCGTATATGTGGTTCCCTAATTGGTTCAATAGCTTCTCATCCACGGCAAAATGATTTTATGGGTATGTATTTACTATTGGTTATTTACCATATTCTTAGATCAGAGAGCCGCATTATATGCGCATCGTACGTACGTACGTCATACGCATTATATTATGGCTCTCGCCCACAACAACTTTTTGTAGCGATGCTGCGCTGTGGTGTGTTTTCAAAATGCACCACAGAGTGCCACCTGGTCTCTAAGTAAGCTAGGCTTAAACGGTTTATACCTGCTTATGTTCTAGGTACCCACTGATCCTACATTTATAATAAGTTGTCTGTTGCATTATTCATGTTATCTACAGGTTTACCAATGGCGTTGATGTCAGAGGAAGCAGCTCTGCTGGTGGATATGGGTTTCTGTGAATTGTATGAATTACCCGACATTACTGAAAAGGCCAATGAACAACAAAAGGATCAATATAAGGATTTCGAACAAATGTAAGTTAGCTTTCAGATTGACCTATTTTCATCATTTCAAAATTATTTGTATTAATTTACTATATTATTTCCAAAACTATTCCTTTTTGTTTTATATGCTTATTTATTTATCTAATCAATAAAAAAAATATATACTGTTTTAATTCTGTTCTTGACAGTTGTAACAATAAAATATGAAATATGTGGAATATGGTACTTTCAGTGTGCTACAGCAACAAAAGGAAGTTTTAAAAAAGAAGAAAATAGAAGAGTTGTCACAGAAAATTGATATTATAATGACAGGAAAGAAAAAGAAACTTATGTCTAAAGGAAATATGGGTTAGTTATAAAATAATAAATATTCTTGGACGAATCACACAACGCCATCTAGTCTCAAACTAAGCAACTAAGCTTGTGCTATGGGTACTAAGATTGCTGATAAATATACTTAAATACTTTTTTTTGTAAATAAATACTTATTATACATAGAAAACACCCAGACCAAGGCAAACAGACCTGTTCATGCACACAAATGTTTGCCTTGCGCAGGATTCGAACCCGGGGCCCTTGAGATAAAGTGACCATTGCTAGCCACTTGACTACCATCAAAAGTTATATTGTGGAATAATTAATCAAATTATGTTAAAATCTGATCCAAAAGTAGCCTGCCTGAGTATACTTATTCCTATTTCTTTGAATTTGTTGAAAGAAGACATTTTAACATTATGTGTGCACTTGCTTTGTCATCATGTTTCATCAGGGTTTGATAAATCCACATAAATCTAGAAAATATGAAAAATAATTTGCATCATGAGTAAATCTTCTCATCTTGGGTAATGGTAATTGTTATACTCTCCAGGCGCCATAGAGGCAATTAGGTATATTTAAAAAAAAATACAAAAAAAAAATATGATTTTTCTCAGATGTGAATTTGGATAAAGAGACATTACTACAAGAAGAGATAAATAAACTACCTAGTTTATCAGAAGCACATGTGCTGGTACATTTGCCCACAGAACATTATTTCCAAACAGGTAAATGGTAAATAAGACATTACAATGCATGATGTATGCCAATCCAAAGCTTTTCAAAACTTATTACTATTTGACAAATGGAGTAAATTATTACTCTAAAAGATATTGTTTCTATCTACTTTTTTTAAAATTGTATCATCAAAAAAAAAATGAAATGAATTAAGAAATAAAAAAGGTGATATTTACCAACTAAGGATTAGTAGATTTATGCAAGCAAAGATCTAAAAAAAAACATTATTTTCCAGACATGACAAAATGTGAATTAAATAAATTAAAACCAAGTATAATAGACAAAGAAGGTGCTATTAAATACTCAATTTTCAAGGACTTGTGGGAAAAAGGTCATCATGTTACTAGTGGCGCGAAATTTGGTTCAGACTATCTTGTGTATCCAGGTAAACTATTATTTAAAATAATACTTTTGTTAAATACTTAAAAAATCAAGAAGTTAATATCATCACTAAAATGTCGCAGCGTTTTTTTATTTAACGCCATAATAGAAAATTCTATTAAGAGCCATAATAGACTTAAATTTTTATTTTTTTTATCAAACTTTTTAATCAAGAAAAAAGGAATTCGAATTACAAAACTGTACTGGAAATAATATGTTTGCCAGTAACATCAATAATTTCAATCCTCCAATGTTTCACTATTTGTGTAATATTTTTATTTATGTTTCAGGAGACCCTGTCAGATTTCATGGTGCATATATGGTTAGATGTATTTATGATCAAGCCAAGCTGATACGGTCAGCAAGCCTGGTTGCCTATGGTCGATTATCAGTGTCTGTGAACAAATTATCTGTATTCGCGTTTTGCAATAGTTATGGAAAAGTGAACTACCAAACATTGCAATGGCATGACAATATTAATGGTTAAGTATAAAAGGTTCGTCAGTTTAAATGCATCGCCCGTTACAAGGAAAAGAAGTGAAAAGGGACAAGACAAAGGAGTTGGGCTTCCGAATCTCTCATTCACCGAACGATAGACAGCTGCATTACGCCGATATTCTGTGAGAAATAAGAAATAAAATTATGTTGAATGTTGATCTAATTTTTTCATTAAATTGCAAGAACACCAAACTACTGTGCAAGAACAATAACTTTAAAAATAAAATAAATAATATCTGTTTTATGCTACGGCCACATTGAGCACCATGTATCGCCTTTACGATGTCGAGAAAAAACTTGGTTTTCGCTCTGGCGCGACAGTGTTTGACTACATTGCATCGCGCCACAGTGTGGCCGTAGCATTACAAAGTTCTTAAAAACGGCCTTTACACTTGGCTAAATTTAGTGCACTAAATTCAGACAGTGAGCGTGGGCGAAAAAGAGCTTGTTCTTTACACTTTGATCTAATTAGCTAGCTAACCACAGTATAACAGTGAATTCCAAGCGGGTCGTAGTTATACGTAGCGGAGCTTGTCGCCAAATTTCATGATTTTAGGGCAATCGGAAGTACCTACCCTATAGCTTTTCAAGGGGGTTTCATTTGTATGTACAAATCTTTTGATTGTGTTGAATTAGATATTTTATTTATTTAATGTGCCAAGGGACCTCTGAGTATATAAACAGCTTAATAACTCCAGCCGTTTCTGAGAAAAAAAAGTTTGACAGACATACAGACAGATAGACATTTCTTGCCTAAATTGCTTTACACTTGGCTAAATTCAGCATGCTAATTGATTTAGATCGGTACTGACGACTCTGATTGTCTAATTAGTGTGTATAACAGTCTGAATGCCTTTACACTTGTCTAAATTTAGAGTCTAACTCATTTAGTGCACCAAATGTAAAGGCCGCTTTATTTAGTTTGTTTCTAGATCCACATAACTAATATGAAAAAATCCTTGGCAAATTTGCTAAAATATTAGTTTACTAGCTTTTCCCCGCGGCTTCGCTCGCGGTTAATTTTATGACATTGAATGTCGTTTGATAACAAAAATAACCCATAGCGCGACTTGTGGCGTCATCTGTTGGCCGAAATCGTAATTGCAGCGCTACCTTTATTAGACAAAATATAGGAATATATTATATTCCCTGAATGACATACTTTCACGGGATAAAAAGTACTAAAAGTAGCCTATGTTGGGCTCTGTACTCCTGACAATATGTATATAGTACAAATTTTCGTAATGATCGGCTGATTGGATTAGTGAAGCCGTGAAGGAATAACAAACAAACTCACTTTTTCATTTATAATATTATTTATGAGTTTTTATTGATTATTGCTTAGATAAAATAAAATATTACCTTTACCTGAGATTAACGCGATACAAGATAATACTTTTTTTGTTGCCACAATAAAAAAGAAGACGAAGAAAACTTAAGAAAAGTGAAAACAAAAAAAACGTCACAAAAAATAATCAAAAAATCAACCATCTGCGGATAAAAGTAAAAATAATCTATAATTTATCTTTACTAAAATTTATCAATAATGGATGATCCAGAACTAGAAAAAATAAGGCAACAACGTATGGCTCAGTTACAAGCTCAACATGGCGTGAGTGATTCATTATATTTTTTTTGGTTATTTATGTTGTTACTGGATGTTAAATTATATTGACTTTTTTCTTTATATAATCCTAAATCTTCTCTTAAAATATTTCTAGATTATTGTCGTACCAAATTCCAGTCAGAAATTTGGTCGAGAGTGTCGCCTCCGGGGCTTCTCGTATTACTAATGTTTATGGATATTTTCAGGGAACTGGGGACCCTAGTCATGCAAAAGCACAAGAAGAAAGAATGCGTGCCATGGAAGAAACAAAACACGCAATACTCGCACAAGCACTGGACCAAAACGGGAGAGCTCGATGTAATTATAATTTTTGTAATAAAATGTTAATTAAAAAATTCAAGAGCTAGAATGATATCACTGCTGCCTGTGAGTCATATAGAATCAAACTTTCGTTCATAAATCTAATTACTGTTTTAAGATATTTTATATAATTAATTAGAAATATTATATTGATTGACCTCTGGTAATGTTCAACATTACATTACATAAATATATTTAAATTTTTAAATATTTTTCAGTGAACACAATTAAAATAAGTAAGCCGGAAAAAGCTGCTATGGTGGAAAATATGATCTGTAGGATGGCACAAATGGGACAAATTCAAACAAAAATATCAGAGCAAGAACTTATACAGATTCTGGAGTCGGTGAACCAGCAGATGCCGAAATCTTCGAGTACTGTGAAATTTGACCGAAGGAGGGCTGCTATTGATTCCGATGATGACATATAGCAGACTGACTAATTTTACTTATTATTTCTAAAACCCATTTTACTAAATTATGCCTTAATTAAAATGCTAACATTAATATACTTTTACATTGTGTTTTACTTATACTTATAAGTACCATACCACCTTTTATCTCTTTATAAACCTACTAAGTAGGTAGTTATCCTTACTAATATTATAAATGAGAAAGTGAGTTTGTTTGTTTGTTATTCCTTCACGGCTTGACTAAGCAGCTGATCATTATGAAAATTTGCATAGATATTGTTAGGGGTTCTGACCCTGAACATAGGCTACTTTTTATCCTGTGAAAGTATGTTGTTCCAATGGGAAAATATTTTTTCTACTATAGAGGGCGCTGTATCGGCCAACAGATGGACACGCCACAAGTCGCGCTATGGATTGTTTTGTTGTCAAACGAGATCTATGTCATAAAATTAACGCGAGCGAAGCCGCGGGGAAAAGCTAGTATAGTATAAAAGACACAATTTTCTAAAGATTGGGTCTACCTTGACATTACGTTTGTTCATAATCTAAATCGGCTATTTTTTTTATCTACCTATGTCTAAAGTGTGATTGTGAAAATAACTAAACATGAATATACCTAATTAATAGTAATCAGATCATTTTAATGAATGATTAGAATGTTGAAATCAGTAAGTGAGCGCCTATACGTAAACTCTATTCATTTTTGCTTAGCAAAGTTTTACATAACCCAAATGACCACAAGTTATGAAATTATTTCAGTTGCCATTTTATTTTTAGGTAGGTTGACGTTGACAAGTCTTCTCTTCGCATGCTTCCCGCAATAAATTGATGTCAACTGATAGATAGAATATTTTACGAAAAAAGTATGTAGCTACGAAGAAAAATAGAAATACAAAATAAAATGAACCAAGACTGCATAGTGATTCATCCCATTAGCCTGTCTCTTGGACAGAAAAGCACTCGTAAAAAGGCCTTTAGTAAAGCACAGAATAATAAATATGTAGTACTTTAGGGTAGGTTACGTAGTACTAGTAGTTATTCTGTGGGTAGGTATAGCTTCTTCCATTTGAATAGAATTGCAGTTGATTGCCATACAGCCAGTTTCTAAAAACCATTTTTAAAGTTAATGACACATTATATTATTTTAAACTTAAAAAGAAAACGAGATAACACTAATGACGAATTAAAATTAAAATGCGTTTCAGAAACTGGCCGTTCGTGGCCTAGAATCAGTTCTAAGTTAATCGTCCACTAGACTGACGGGTCTACTTTCCTTGGCCATATTTTGATCTACTTACTTACTAATATAGAAATAATCACCTGTAGGTACTGTAAACACTTGCCTACAGTCTACACCTGTAAAGATAGGTAAGTAAGTACATAAGTTATTTTTTATCAGCTGAAATCTGCTACCGTATTCTGTGATTGTACGTAAATGAGTTGTAATTAAAGTTTATCTTCAACTTTGATTATTATCTTTTAATTTATAAAGGCGTATCGTTTTTATTTTGCAAGTGTTTCATCGAATATACAGTTTATTAGACTGCAACGATGTTGCGTGAAATTGTTTTTTGCGTTGTTGTGCTGCTTGCCTTGGCGTCTGGGGAACATTCCCCGCACGCGGACTTGATTGAGAAGCTGTACAAAGCAGATCGTGCTAACAGGATATCGGATAACGTCTATGAAGATGCTAGGTTGGACGTGGTGAGTTTTCATCAATGATGATGTTCGGTGTGTTAATTTAAGTGAGGGCTTATTCTAGAAGTGCTGATCACATACAGAGTGTAACACAATAAAAATAAAGAAAATCTCAGTTTCCGGATGTAAAAACGACAGGTGTGTTTGAAAGCGACGAAATTGACAGAGGTGGTGGCTAAGAATGGCAACTTAATACATTATGATATTAAACGGTGTTCGAATCCCGTCTAAGAAAAAATAAATATTTGTATGCATGATTAAGACACACAGATTTTATTTTAGTATGAAAGTGTTCAATAAGTATACTAGAAATTTATAGCATTTAGGTATTTTCCTAAAAGGCATTTATTTGTGTATCTTTCCATAGTACAAACTTTGCTTAGTACCTATTGTATTTAAGAATTCTGTAGGCAATTCATCCATATTTGTTTATATCTATTAATATATTTAAGTACGTAGATAGTTATTTATATTGCTAGTCGAATTTCTCTTTTTAGCCAGAATTAGTGAGGAAATATGGCTACCCCTTGGAGGAGTACACTTTATCCACTTCAGATGGGTATATTCTGGGCTTGCACCGTATTCCACACGGTCGGGATAACCATAATACCCCAGGAGACAAGCCTATTGTTTTTCTCATGCACGGTCTATTGTCATCTTCCGCAGATTGGGTCCTAATGGGTCCAGGTTGTGGTTTGGGTAAGTACTGTAGACATAGTTTAAGATAGTAGTAACGGTAGTAGACCTTCGGGACGTCTATGAATTTTAATTATTGTCAATCTGTAGTCGCCTTGCTTATGGCTGTATAGGTACTGTATCTACAGGAAACATTTCGGTGGAAACTTGTGGAGGGCAAGTTCCAAAGTGCTTTTTACAGATTTTCTTGTGAAGTAACTACATTCATATTACTCCTAATAAAATCATGAAAAATTTGTGACAAGTATCAAATGTCTCATAATTATCATTTTGTATAAAAAATGGTATATCAGAACATGATTTGATTCTTTGTTACTATAACAGATAGGACATACTTAAAGAAAATAAATCATGTTTTTTTTTCAGCTTACTTATTAGCCGAAGAAGGCTTTGATGTTTGGATGGGTAACGGCCGTGGAAACTACTACTCACGCCGACATATTTCACTGAATCCTGATGCCATCTTAAGCACAGCCTTCTGGCAGTTCTCTTGGGATGAAATAGGCAACATTGATGTACCAGCTATGATTGACTTTGCTCTTGGAAGTACTGGCCGTCCCAGGCTCCACTACGTAGGACATTCGCAAGGAACTACGTCATTCTTCGTCATGGGAGCACTACGCCCTGACTACAATCAGAAAATTATTTCTATGCACGCACTTGCACCTGTTGCTTACATGGCAAATAACAGGAATCCTCTTCTGCTTGTAATATCGCAATTCGCCAATCAAGTCGAGGTACGTACCTAATTGTTTTCTTATGGTGCATTAATACATGCCGTTGATTTTGCTACCAAAATGTTCTATAGCCAACTGACGGTGCATTCAGAAGCCGTTATCGCAGGGCATTCGCTGGTCGATGTGTGGATTGTGTGGTAGGTAGTGAGTCAGGTTTTAGAGGGTATGCCCTGGATTGCCCCTCAAGTGGCTTTAGGTAACGAGAGCCTGAGATACCCTTACTGTTGCACCACTCCTCCAAACAGTGGGGCATGCAGTAATGCATTTTCCTGATTATAAACAAAAACAGTATAAGTAGTTAGTTAACAATTTTTTTATTATTACTTAGGAGAGACTTTACACAGCACAGGAAGGCGCGTGAAAGTAATGTGACCGGATATTACTTAATTGTTTTGAACTTTTTTCCACCTCCTAGCAGATGTTTTACGTAGTTGTGTTCCGTGAAATTTCAACGGAGGTTCTACGCCCTCTCTCTAGAACGAAAATATCCGTAATTTTATGAATTCAACTAGCTGAGATTTCGAACACTCAATAATAACTATTTCACAGGTTTCTAAAAGAGCCTCCCGTAGCATAACTTGTATGATAACTAAACAATAACACAAAATCTGTAAAATCTCACGATAGGCTGACAAAAACTTATGAAAAACTTAATAAGTACAATTATTACTTATAGGTGTATGCATGAATTAATACTGTTTTGATCTTTAAAAACTATTTCAAATCATTAGATTATTTCATTAATTTTAGACGGCACTGTCTATGCTGGGTCTTGGAGAGTTTTTGCCCAACAACAACGTCATGACGTGGGCAGGACAGGCTTTATGCCGAGATGAGGTTATGATGCAGTCAATCTGCAGCAACATTCTTTTCCTGGTTGGAGGATGGAATGAAGAACAACACAATGCCGTAAGTACCTATATAACAACAAAACAATTATGGTGGAAACTATATTGATTGTCAAAAAAACTTGCGCCAAACGGAGTTAATTTGTTGTGCCAATTAAAGTTACACTTTTAATCTAATGCCGTCATCGTCTAATTAAGAAAGACAAAGAGAAATATCTTCAGACCCATAGGTATTTATGGTTTGATAAAACGATACAGGATTATTTATTAACTTTTAAATAATAATATTAACAATAATCCATAATGTCTTATTTTCAGACCATGTTGCCCGTGAAATTGGGTCACACTCCTGCTGGTTCTTCAGCCAGACAGTTCGTACATTATGGCCAAAGTGTTGCTGGAAGGGAATTCCGCAGATACAATTACGGCAACATCTTTACCAATAGACGAGTTTATGGTAGTTGGAACCCACCAAGATACGACCTCTCCCGGATCACTATTCCGGTCTTCTTACATTACTCCGCTAGTGACCCGTTGGCTCATGTAAATGACGTCGACAGGCTGTTTAGAGAACTTGGCAGACCTATTGGCAAGTTCAGGGTTCCTCTGGCATCATTCAGCCATCTGGACTTCATGTGGGCCATCGACGCAAAGGATTTATTGTACAACCGCGTAATAAATCTTATCAAATCGATGGATGTGAACGGCGCCGACGACGCTGACTTCGACCCGAGTTCCCTCCCTCATTATGAAGATATGGAAGTGTGATAACACTGTCATTATAATTAATGGTGTAAACTACATATTTTATCGATAAATCGATCAGCTAAACAATTAAAGAAGTTTGATTACCCACACTGATTTTGAATGTTTTGCGGATGGATTTATGAAAAAAAAAACATGTTGTTTGCGTTCAAAAGAGCTACGTACCTACTCGATACTCGTCTGCGTTATACTTAATAATAATTTATAGTAACAAAACTTTAAATAGTGTATTATTTTATGGGTTAGTGAACTTCTAAATTTAAATAATACTTGAATTTTAATAAATAAATTAATTAGAAAAACTTTCAGAAAGGTCTGTGTATGGGATGAATAATATTGAAGTTATAATAAATAGAAGTTGCACGACATCAACTTTTCATTGAAATTGCAATGCAATAGCACGCAATACTGAGCTTGTTTAATTAAAAACTTTGAATAACCTAAGGTCTGAGTAGGTGGACTAACCAGCAAAGTTAGTTTCACTTTTATTATCATGATAATAAAATGTTTTGTTTACATTCTTTAAATTATGTTGAATAATTTATGACATTAATCACAAAACGGTTCGCAAGAAGACGCTGAATGCGAGAGCTACTACGAAACGTAAATCAGATACTTCGGCTGAAGTATCGGAAGAATAATTCAACGAACTACTAAAATAACTATAAAGTACAAGGTATTTCAATGTTAGAATTCAACGAATTAGGTAGGTACTTACTAAAATAAACAATGAAATACCATCGATCTATATGTAAGTACTAATGTGAAATACCTTGTACCTATTTCATAGTTCAATTTCTCCGATTTACGTTTCGTAGTGATTGCGTAGCCTGGTTGCGTTCGGTCGGTCATGGATCCATGGTCGTATTGGGCGTACTGGGGATATTAGGTTACCTTTGGTTTTGACATACACGATGGAAATAGTGAAAAAACGGTTAGGAAATAAGTTGGACATCCGCATCTCTCACTCACTGAACGAAACTAGGCTAATACTTAATTTAATAATAATCGTCTCAAATACAAAAGAAAAGTAAAATATTTTTTAGGTCTTGCAAATTTCGCCACGGAACTCTAAAAGTACCTGTTAATCGGATTATATACGTAAATATTATATAGATATTACATACATAATCACTAATAATCCTTTCGCTCCATCACTCGGGCGGAACTAATCGCAATGAGATTAGGTATCAATGAGCAAATGATCATCAGAGGCTGAATTGATTGCAAGGTAACTCAACTGGGGGGTCGTGAGTTCGTTTTCATATTGGGAGAAGATAATAGTTTTACAATAGGTACAATCAGTGACATAAATATATAATTAGTCATTTTAGTATCTTGCCACTTTTGAATATCAATTTATTGAAGACTTGAGTCTACATGCTACTAAAGTGACAATGTATTAAAGACTTATTTTAACTACCTGTAAAACTCTTGATAAATTAAAGATAAATATTTTTGTGTGTATTTTTATCTACTATAAATACACCCGAGAGCAATGAATGCGGGGACACCTAAAGAAACCTATAAATTTCGGAAACTAAAATTGCTAGCTTAATAAAATAAACAATGGTGCTAATTCTGTTGTACATTTAACTAGACTAAACTAATTTTGACAGGACCAAAGGTGTTGTTGTCCTTCCCTGGCTTACAATTAGTGACAGGGCTATCCCTGTCACTAATTGTGTAGAAGTGTTGCTATAACACTTCTAGTCCTGTCAAAATTAGTTTAGTCTAGTTAAATGTACAACAGAATTAGCACCAGTGTTTAATAGGCAAAAAAATACCCCTTAAATGAAAGTAATAAAATTTATAACTCACTACATTTATTTATTAAAAATTACATAAAAGGGTAAAAACTGCTGATCTCGCCATAAAACAAAAATGGAAAACATGACATTTTTGTACATCAATTTGATTTTCTTGAAGCTTCAATTCATTTTATTTCATAGGTTTCTTTAGGTGATCCGATTTCATTGCTCTCGCGTGTATGTGATTTTACTTGAAAGGTGGTAATTGATGGCGTGAGGCGTACGTAGGTGTGTCAACTCGTATAACGAGGACTTGGGTTTTCTGAAATATATAAGACTTTCTCATATATTTTTCTCATAATAAGTCTATAGGTACTTATTCATAAAAAACCTTATTCATTTTCACTGAATTGAATGGAATACTTTTAGAGATTTATTTTTTAATGAGCATCATAAAAACTTTATGATTACCTATTTATACTGTGGAGGGAGTAGAATATCACCTTCTTCAGTTGGTAGAAAGTGACGAAGTTCGAAGAAAGGAAGGTAAGGAGGTGTTGAAGGGTCAAGAATAGTGTCCGATTCAATGCTGCTTCGCAATTTATGTATCAGGGTTTAGTGGAGGAGAGAATTGACGTAGGAAAGTGACCGCAGTATTTAAATAAGTACTTAAAAAACAGTAAAAAACATTGTTATCTTAGAATATCTATAGCACAAACTACCATCTTATGGCAAATAAAGATAATTGATTCAATTGATAGTATCAACCCAATTAATTCTTGTTTTATAACTTCTCATAAGTCCATCGAGAAGGCTTTGTTCAACGTTTTCATTGAAAGCTTTCTTTAGTAACAAAATGCACATTTTCTTTAATGCTAATTGAAATGCTTTGAAGAGAACTTCATGGTAATAATACGATTTATTCATAATGGGAATTCTATTAATAACTATTGAACAATTTATGCTATTTTTGAAGATATTTATACAAAAGGAATTAATATTTTGTAAATAAAGTTATTAAGTATTAAATATTTTTTTGTTGGAGAATGATAAAGGTGCAAACGAATCATTTGATTGTAATTTGGTCTACTCTCAAGTTCTTAAAAAATAGAATGTTGAAGTTAGGCAATATAATATGAAAATTGCTCATCAAAGTGAGAATAGTTTTGTACGCTTCATGTCCTCAAACTTAAAATTGCAATCTGTGAAGCTAGCCTTGCCGAGTATTCCGCTCGGCGGAGTCAAAAACCGATCTGCCATCGAGTCACGTTTTGCGGTAAGTCTCGGTTCCTCCAGTTGCCTTTGGCTATTTCATCGAGGCTTCAATAATTACGAAAATGATCCAATAGAATTTCACCTTTAAGCACCTCGGTGATTATCAATGGGCAATAGAACGAAGTATTCTAGGAGTAATACTAACGAAATCAAAACTCGACTTTGCACTCCAAAACAAATATCAATGACGTGCTACCTATGGCTGTCCAGGATAAGGTGGAATTTAGCTAGGTACGTCGAAAAAACGTCGTTGATCGAAGGTTCCGATGGGTAGCTCATTGCAATGTATTAAAATTTCTCAAACTATAAAATCTTGTCGCGTAAGACCACAAAGCACAACACAACAAGCATCTGCTTATTTCAGGGACTGACCAGCGACCTATCTCAAATGAGAGAGAGAGAGTTGGAAAAGTCTTTACTTTGCTGTGGAAAACAACGGGCTGCAAAAAATATATGTAATCGGCTAAAAATATACTTAGTTGATTCCGCACAATACAAGATTTGTGTATTGGCACATGTTAATATTGCTCTGGGATATAATCTGTATTACATATTTATTTACAAAAATGTATTTGAACATGTTTATCAGTTGTTTCTTTTATTACAAGCAGTTTGTGACTAAATGACGGTGTGCAATAAATCGTCTTAGAACATGTGAAGCTATAATGTTTAAGTATTTCCAGTAATTGCACGTAATTCCGTTGATCGGTTTCCAAACTACTTTCGAACTATATAAGACTTTTACGTGGGCGTAGTAAGGTATTGAGTGTTACTAAGATAGTTGTATGTTCTAATACTTTGTGTGCTTTGCGCAATCGCCCTGTATGGTATTCAGTTTAAATGACGGTCAGTCATCGAACTCTTCCAACTGTCACCTATAGGCGACCTCTGTCGTCTCTGTTGGCCTCTGGCAACAGCATAACGTGTCATGTAGAGTCGTTATAGATAAAGAAATAGACTAATAGATTCTATTTCTACTTTTAGTATCCATTTTTAGAAATTGATTTGAGACAATAACATCTCTATAGTATAAAAGTACTACTTAAGACTGTAATATGCAATCTATAGCTTTCTACGAGGTACTTGTAACACAATTGTCGGTACTTGAGAATCCATTTGAAAAGTACAATAAGGAACCTTCAATACATCTCAGAAAATATCGTCGTTGGTTTTGTACAAATATTTGCGTACTTACACCAATACGCTGAAATATGGTAATTATACAATGTGTTGATTTGTACAGTTGCAATATTTTTGGAGGTGAGTCTACTTCTGATACTGAACGAAATATGTGAAAAAAAAAACATTATAATAAACTTACATTTAATTTTATATTTTTGAAGAAAATCATAATTCGGCCTTGTCGCTCACAGTACATTTTATGCTATGAAATCACCTCTTGTGAAAGGGCACAGACACCCGCCATGCGACGGTCACTGCCGCTCCAAAGAATCACTGCAGAAAATTACAAAAATTCTTCGATCACACGGTGAATTGTAATTTTCTATAAAAACACAACTTAGGTCGAGATTTCATTTGTTAACTGATAGCAGATTCGCGTCAACCTGTCAAGCAGTTTCATTAAAGTTGCCAGCGACTTTATAAGAAACTCTTTGCACAAACATCTCGCATACATGTATCTGTCGGAAAAAGAATGTGTTTCCATATATTTCTTTTATAAATAAAACCATACAATTTAGTAACATTATGGGCATTATAAATAAAAAACGTCCAGCTGCGAATACGGAAAAAGCCTCATTGCTACTAAAATGTGAGGTGACATAAATGAAAATAAATGAATCTTTCCCCACAGCGAACAAATTCGATAAAGCGTAAAATAAAAATAACGTAGTAAGGAGTATGCGTCGTAGAGACGCCTACAGGGTTACGTTCTTTCACGTTCCTCTTGTTTTTGTTTTCTTTATTTAAACATATATGTAATTTTGACGGGTTGTGTTTAATTGTGCGGTTAAATTTAATGTGACATATTTTTCATTTTATATATTAAGTATAAAAATAAAATAGTATTGCAAAGATTTACACATCAAAACTAGTTAATTACCACACTATTTTAATTTTAGGTAGGTATCCCCAAAAAATCCAAAAGTGATAAAGATTATTTAAGTAATTAAATAAAACTATTTAGTATAATCAGTAAAAAGGAAAGGAAACAATTATACTTAAGTACCTACCTACGTAACTTAGCAATCTCAAGTTAATTATTATGTAACTATGCTCATAACTCTCTATTTCTAAAGTTTGAAAGAGCCGTATTTTCTCGAATAAAATTGTCTTGTGTTAATTTAAGTAATGTTTTATATGTGTTCCAAATTTCACATTTATTAATATAAGTTGGTTTATATGAACTGGATGCATGTATGTAACTATATACATAGTATTATAGTCCAATCTACAATAAAGCTGTGTTTTCTATGAAACGGTCGCTTATCGTGTTCGTGAAATTCAGCTGAAGGCTGTCATGGCGATAGAATAAAGCCGGAATTTATGTTACTACGAGTAGTTTGTAATAACTTTCTACTTTATCCCTTCATAAAATATTTGATATCAAAGTTTAATAAAATTATAATGTTAAGTGGGGCGGCCATCAGGAAAGTTGGATTTGGATAAAATACCCATTTATTCTTTAGGAAGTTAGGAATAGAGGTCATAAATTCTATCAAACATAGTGTGCAATTTATGTTTAAAACGGGAAGCTACGGCGTAGTACGCATAGATGGTCTACGGAGGTCTACGGTGAAACTTAGTTTCGAAATATGAGCCTTGAGCTAATTGATTACAAAAAATAAAAGTAGGTCATATAATTTAGTTCATATTGTAAATACGTTTTTAGTCAAATTATGAAGAAATGTCTAGTTTGAAATAAAGGTTTCCCTTTTGGTTGATTGATCAAGATTGTCTAAAGACTTTAACAACATAACAAACCAGTTAAACGAAAATTTCAACAACAAAGGCTTCAGAATTTTACAAAGCTTTTATTCAGCGGAAATGTAGTAAGGGTGTTTGCCGAGAGAATCCCTCTAAGCGGAGCGAATGAATGGACGCCGTGGGTACTAAGCTTACATATAAGTATCGCTAGTAATATGTCCTACGAATTTCTTTGAAACAATGAACAATTTCGTTTAGAGACTCGGGGCTTCGAATAACTATATTATTGTACACTCGAACTTCGATTTAAGAATAGAGTTGATAATTGTATTCGTGAGAGTGTAATATACCTATTTTTAGACATATGAACATGAAACGTAAGTTCCTCAGCTTTATAGATATGGACTTTTTTTAAACAAGGTACTTGGACAACTTAGAAAAAGTACCTAAGCAGTAACTCCGAAAACTACTTGAAAGTTTTCTCATGGAGGGAGTCCACCACCAAAATTTTTAAGTACGGAACCAAACTTGACAATAACTGAAATTACGCGGTTCGATGGTCACATTCTGGAAAACATTGAGAAAAGAATTTTGAATGGTCCAATTTATATTTCTGCTTTCAGGTTAGTATAAAGTTAGTTGTTTGGGGTGAGGGCGCGGGCGCCTCATTAGAATTCAAGCCAGGCCCCTGCGACCCGACTCACGCTCGTGCCTCTCGCTTCTTTTAACGCCCAGGACTTAGCTCTTGTCTATGAGATGACGAATTTATTAATTATGTAAATTTATTAAGATTATTTTTATTATTTGTAGTCTTAAATTAACGGAAAATTCTGTGTTGGCCATAGAGCAAGTATGCTGAAGTAATTTGTTCAGAGTTCTATCAAGAAAAAAACCAATGACTTTTAGGTGCGATTTCTTGATGTTCATTATTGACATGTTTTTCTAATTCTAAAATAAGTATATAAGCAAGTAATTTATATGTGAAAGAATTGGAAACCGCCGAAAAATTCTCTCCACGAAACGTATCAACTCGTGCTCAAGGGAAATTTACAACTTCCTCTGCCTTTTCAATTGAACTGTTTCAAATAAAACTGCAGGTTGGTATGCTAAGGGTTCTTTTACAAGACTTATTTTACTGCAGTACGGGAAACTAAACGGACAACTAGTTGGAAATTCTAAAAGACAGTTTTATAACTTTTAAACGACACCATTTGACATAAATTCAAATTGTCTTTTTATATTAGAGACGACCAAACACTACTATTTTATTTATTATGCAGGGAAACCAGGTGTCTTCCGTGAGGGAAATCTTACGTAAATTTCCCTTCTTTTCCTTGCTTTGCTTGTGTGGTCTTGCTGTGTCTGCTTTATTTGTCTGTATCCCTAAGGGCTAGCGGGGGCGCTTGCCCTTAGAAAATTCGAAAAATCCCATCTTATCCTTTGTACTCATAAAGGGAAACTGTCCAAAATTTCCGCTCTTTAAGTTTTGGGCTAGGTCAGGCAGGACTTTTATTATCTTAGAAAATTATTAATACGTTTGTTACGTGTGGAATAAATAGGAATGTTTAATGTTACCTTACTATATTTTATTTTATTTGAGCTCGCCTTTGCTGACACTCGGACTGTGCAATTTAGATAACGCTTCCCACACGCCTGAGGTTTCTTGAAATGGCCGTTCGCAACTACCCCGCAAAGAGAGCTACTCTTAAATACAAATTGAAATAAAAGTTGGCTTACCAATTTTTATTACAATTCCCCCGAGTGCTTTTTCGCTTTACAACCGTTACTGAAACTGCTAGAGCGGGCTTTTGTGTTCATTCTTTTATTCTGTGTCAGTGCATTGAATTTTCTTTCATTCAATTTGAATAGCGTGTTTTAAAGACTGATTTCGAGTTATCGATATGTAATTATATTTAATTTTCATACCGTGAATGTTTATTGAAGTGTGTTTGGTCGTATGAGGTTTCGGAAGGCTCTTTTAGGTATGAAAGAAGAGGATTCTTGTAAGGAATCTACTTTTGTCCTATGAATATATTATTAGAAATGTTTTAATAAAATGCTGCGTTATTTCGTAGAGTTTATTAAAGCCAGGAACACAAATGTCACAATAAACATTAAATACCTATCGCTGTAAATTATCCAGACACTGATTCCCTTACTACAAAACATGTTATGAAGATTGAGGTCGTGGTTTTATAAGTTTAATTTCATATTTTAACTCAAAATTAAACTGGTGACTAGTTTTTCACTAGTTTTGTAGTAAGAGGTTGACATTTATAATATTTTATCTATTACAGTTATGTGGGCAATCTAAGGGTACAGTTTGATTATTCTTATCATGGAATCCGACACAAAGAGACACACATACAATATGTAATTTAACCATAATTCAATATGCAGTACATAATATTTGACTACTTAATTAATATTTGATTCAAGAGCTGCTCGCTTTGATGCTTAAAAGTGACTGACTTTCATTTTATTATAACTAGGTAAGTATATAAATTTCCGAATCATTCCATTAGCCATTAACATCTGTCCATTAGTGAGCGGCGTCACTGTAAGTACTTTAACCCCGATTCGAATTACAGTAAGATCGTGTATAAAATAGTTTTTTTTTGTATAAAACAATATTATGATAAGCAATACAATATATATCCAATCCAAAATATATTATTAAAATTGTATTTTGAAAAGAATTTTCTTCATAAAGCCTATTCATTAAATAATTGACTTTTGGAATGCTTGGTATAGATTTTTATTTTGATACGATGGACTTGTTAATGATATGAAGGATTTTAGAACTATCGCTGTGTCCAACAGGAAACAGGGTCATAAAACTTGACTGGGATTCGACTTTGATCATTATATACGCGTACATAGAGCATATCCGAAGTCGAGCCCCAGTTGAGGCGACACGCGTGAATAAAGTTCGTCTGCCAAATGTGTCAAATAAAATTTTTTTTATTATTTGTCGCCCCTATAGAATCTCTTACAAAACTAGAAATCAACTATATAGTGTGGGAACTTCGGTTGATCCATGCTCTTTCTGAGTAAATAAATCTTGAGAATTAAAGGTTAATCAGTCGAATATGTATAATATTATGAAATTTTAAATTCGAACTGTAGTAAAAAGTAATGATATGATTTCAACCATTCGAAAATATGTTTGTATAGATTATGTAACGTACCCTTCAGTTATCTTAAATAAATAAATAAATAATATTTTATTTTAAATGACTGCTGTAAAATAGAATTTACGGGAGAGTCAGTTTTTAATTTGTATAAATGTAAGTAGATATGTCCGGGGAATTCTGAAATAGTCCGAATTTCCGCCTTATTTGTTCTCGTTAGTATAACAGCGTTCCTCGTTCTGGTAACTACGTAAAATTGAGTCATATTTTTTAACACTTAATAGACTCTGACGTCATTGTATATAAATGTTTATTTAATAAACTTTAATCAGCCAAAGATGGTAATGACAGTAAATAAATCGCATCGATCTTTTTCATATATCTTAATTATACTATTTTTATTTTAGTTTCTATATTTAAATACAATATATAATCACTTGCTAATTTATTACAAACATCAATACAATTCTCTATAATAATACAGTTGTATACACAGTGAACATTTTTTCACATAAAGTTATAAATTTTTATTAAACTAACAATGAAAATCAGTCGTTAAAGACAATATATAATATAAATGTGACGGATAGATGATTAATAGCAAGCTCGTTGGAAGCGGTATAGGGATCACAAAAGCGTGTGGGCCGAAAATAAAGTTAGCTGCAAGATTATGTACACATAATTATATAGGCAAAAGTACATCATCACCATATCAATCCCATCCCTCTGCAGGGATACGAGTCTCCCTTCAATCGAAGGAGATTACAGCGTACTCTGCCACGATGCTCCAATGCCAAGCTAAGGCAAAAGTACTTGTTTACATTTAATTGCAGCTGACTGAAATGAACGTACATGCATTTATAAACACTTTGAATAAAATTACAAAACTGCCTAATAACATTTACTCGTAAAACAGATTTTTCACCCTTTCTTAGAACTCATTGTCATTTTAGAAGCATATTATAGCGTTCCTGCGTATATTACATGACAATAAAAATACAAGTATTTTATAAATAAGTTGCATATAAGTTCCTTTTAATAGTATTATAATAGTGATGAAATATATGTGTTTATTAGATTTGTCTGTTTCAAATAGATCGATAAAAATCTTTCAATATTGAAAAAAGGTAGATAAGCTAACTAAAATTTATGACGAACCTCGTCATAAATTTTAGTTAGCTTATCTATCAGATAAATTGTAGGACATAATAATATGTATAGCATGTAGGAGTTTCTTTCTATGACCACTTTCAGTTTCGCTACCAACTCTATGAAATCATGCGTTGTCAAAATTTTCGAATGAGAACAAAAACAGGGTACCTAGTTATTTAACTGTAATAATATAATTAAAAAAAATCTTACGTAAGTTTTTATTCAAAATAATTTCAATAAAATTATACTTTCGTACCTACAGATGCTTATATGTTATGAAATAAGTATATTCTAATGCGAAGCTTTTGTGAAGACGGTATAATGCGGAATCTTTCATGGGAGTTTTGAAAGATTTTTATAAAAATAAATTGGAAGGTTTGCAAGTTGATTACGTATTACGCCTCCCTTTATATTATAAATACCATTTAAAGGAGCTTATATTATGTATTTTTTTTATTTGGCATGATATACAGGGTCACAATGAGACTTAAAGTACTTGGTCGGGAATATCTAAGAGAGACTATTCACTAAGGACATAAGCTCCGAGGGTGCGTACTAATTATACACATATAAAACACTTTGAAAGTTGACATACACAATATTATAATATTCTCTCATATAAATAGAAGAATTACACAGTCTTTGTAGTACAGCGTACTTTATACATTAATACTGACGTGTCTATACATCTTAATGATACAAATAGGTACATATATAATAATAATATTAATAAAATAACATAAGTTGATTTCAAAAATATTAAATTCATTTGTTTTTATATTCTTTTTAAAGTATATTGTCGATATTTAATGGACGTTGTGCGTAATAAAATAATGAAACTTAACATGAAGTAACAGTAGTACAGAATATGTTTCTGTGCGTACAGTGTATGAAATTACTGCTCGGCAAATCGCAATTTTTGTTTTTTGATGAATTCCATCGCCAGCTTGTCGGTAGTTCGGGATTCCAAAATTTGCAAGATGGGGTGATCTGTAAAAAACAGTTGGACTATTTTTGCCATCGAAGAAAAAAAACGGAACCTATTTCAAACAAACTTACAACAATAGTAATGATAAAAATATAAAATAGATAATCCGAAGATAAAAAAGGGTAAACAAAAACACATTCCACACTGTCGTATTCGCCTAACCTAACCTAAGTCATTTTCATGTAATGCAGGTACTGGGTTTGTGTGCTGCTTCATGTTTTGGATGGCACATTATTCAATATGCCCAGATTGGTTGTCGATAGACAATTTGTCAAGCCATATCTACAACTAACGCGCATACCAATAGGGTTGTTTCCGGGGTCCAAATAATTACATTATATTTAGTCCGTATTTTAGATTATAAAAAAATATTGAATACGTATTTTTAATTATTTCGATTAAACAAAAAATAACAAAGATACAAAGCATAAAAATTTAGGAGTGGGGGCCTTTGACGTCACCCCGTGCGAAAAAATGCCACACGGCGTGACGTCACACGTAACTTTAATGGGCTATATCTTTGTCATTTTTGGTCTAATTTACAAATGAAAAAATTAGTGTCCCTTATTTTTGAATAATCTAAAACACGGACTAATTACATTTTTTACGGCAACAAGCCTATTGTAGGAATAAACAAAAAAATAAAACTAATGAGCTTACTTCGATCATGTAGCTGCATCAACGGCAGTTCCAACGGGCGCAGTGGGTCTGGTGGCGCGTGGCTGTTGACGCCGGGAACTCGTGTGAGAGAAACGAAAGCCTCGCCAGCGAAGTCGTCTGCGGTGAGAACATCACGGTCCCACACCGACAACGACAATGCCGCCTGCGTAGATCGGCACGACTCCAGCGACACAGCAAATTCGAAACACTCGTCCCATATCGGATTCAGCGTTTTCTGTTCATAAAGTTTGTTCTTTAAAATGTCATAGATGTAAGTATATTGAAATCCTAGCAATTTAAGTTGGCGTCTACATTTACACGCGTTACCGTGATGAACACACGATACAAAATCTATACTTATAGATGAACTTAGATGCTTATAGAAGATTAAATATTCATTTTGTATTAGCATTAATAAATCTAAATTAATAAAACAGGGTTAATTTGAACGTTTCGATCGAATATGTCGTTGGTACCTTACCTGTGACGTGATAACTTTACTTTTGTGGCAACTTTTAGTCATAATAACGATAAAAAATGTTAAAATACATTATTGTATATGAAAATCGATTAATACGATAAAGATACAAGCGACTAAACGGCATTTCGTTTAATAATCAACAATAATCCGGTAATAACGACTTATGACAAGTAATGAAACAAATAAAAAAACAACTCAAAAAACTGATCTTCAAACTAATCAGGTTTTTTATAACAAGAACTCAAGATATATTTTTTTATAACATAGTCAAAAACGATACATCCTTATAGCAGCTACGATGCTAACGCTATGATAAAATATCCGTCTTTTTGAGGTGAAAAATACGGAATAAAAAATCTGATTACCTTTTGAACATTTGTAGTCTGCTCATGGGCTTTCGGGAAGAGTCGTTTAGGTAATAGTTCAAGCACTACAAACGGGTCGCTCAGCCCATTGGGATCGAGAGGAATCACGTCGCGGGCTGAGAGCACTTCCACGCACAACGAGTCATGGTTGAAATACACTCTGTGAAGAAAAAAAACGTATATTACGGCTGAATCAATCAAAAACAATATAGTTTACGTATTTCTAAATGAAAATGTATGTGCTATAAATTTTTATGTTGGATAACTTCATTCAAAGATTTTTTTTTTAAATTAAGTTATTATTTTGAATAGAGCTTCCCAAGTGAATTTAAAAAGATCCTTACATTTCCCATTTTACAAAAATCGTTGCAAAATTTCAACTTTCCACAATAGGTCTTATGATTTGGACGAGGATTTTAAATGAGAATCTAGCGGACATCCGTGGTTTTACTTGTCTATGGTTTCCGTAACGGGGAATATATCCGGGATGAAACAATAACATACGTTCTCGCAAGCCTTCAACTTCATAATATTAATAAAAATAAGAATATTCCTTAATAAGTATTAAAAAAAATTGTAAAAGAAAATTTCATGCACATACGCACACCATGTGACTACTTAGTAAAGCCGTTAGAGGCTTTTCACAATGTTCCTACAAGTTCATTAAATTTTCTGCCGCTTAAGCACGATCATTATGGATCCTAATGGTTACTTAATTATTCACCATTATTACACATCACAAGTTAACGATATTATAAAAAAGAACGTTTCCCTTTACTGTTTCCGTCGAGAAAATTAATTTTACAACAAAGTAAATGGTTTTTTTTTGTGATGAAATAAATACAAGCGGCTTATTTAAATTCCAAAAAACTCAACAGAATTGTAACCGCTTTATAATGGCGTCTTTATTTTGTATTTTCGAGAGTTGTAGAGAGTATACTATACAGTATACCTACACCAATCGGTGAACGAATCACCGACACCAATACACAACATATTATCACCTCTTGTTTAATCTCGTCTGTAGGTTATATCGTACATGGTCTGTTCTAACCCGTCGTCGTTCAAACTAATTCAAGGTTCAAAAAAATACTTTAACGACAACGATACAGCAATTTATTTGACTTCATTCACGTTTTTTCTGGCACATCACTCATAAAACAAAATATGCGATTGTGAATTGTATAATAAAAACCTTTCTTCAGACGTGAAAATAGCACAATTTTTTTATTCAATAATTTAACAATCAAGCAGACTGTATGCTTATTGGAGATTGACACATAAAAAACTCAGCGCACGTAATAAAACTGTTTATTTTTCCCCTCTTTGTTGCATTGTAAAACAATTGTGTTGTTTATTTATGACTTTACAAAAAAGGTGTTATTGGGCGAAGACTTTTAAATAAATAATTGTTTTCGACTCCATTTGTCCCGTATGTTTCGTTGCCTATTTTATGGGTTTTTTATGTTACCTTATCTGTCAGAAAAAATGTCAATTTTTTTTAAAAAACAATGCCAATTTAAAAACAAAGAATTAGATAATGGCCACAACAGTAACAAACACTGAACAAGTGCCAGACCGAAAATTCCTTACCTAACAAGTATAGATCCATATGGCGATGGCAATGGTGTCCGTACTTGCTCTACTAGACGATCCGCTAACCACAGTTCAAGTAACTCCTCTGTTGGGGCTTGATGATATTGCATTCTTTGTTCCACACGTATCCATTCGCTGTTGTGTACTTCTGACATTGGTAAACCTTTATCAAACAAAAACACGCAAACAGATATACTTACATATTTAAAACTTAGTATTTTTTCTACAAAAACACAGGTATAAAATACATAATAGGAATTTTAGAATGTATCTACAGTTGTTTTCTTAAACGAATCATCGCTCTATTCCAAGATTTTTTGCTTATACCAATTTTCACAAACTTTAAAAGATTATGTTGCCAGTTGCCTTACCTTTTCCTTCGGCATGGAAAAACTCGGCAAGTAAATCGAGAGCTTCCCTCAGTCGGTGGTGGTATACCCTTGGTCTTTCGGCTCCCCCAGCGTCAGCCTGAGCTGACACCTCTTTGAGAACTGCACTCCAACAACCAGCTAAGGCGCGTGTGAACGCACGTGGTAACAACCATGTATTCAATGACGATAAATGTTGATCCAAGAATTCTAAGAGCGGAGTTATAGCCTGTGAAAATTAGAACTGAGTTTCATACGGTGTATCGGGCCGCAAGAATAAAGAAAGATAATTTAATTCCTTTCTGCATTAACTAAACTTACAAGGGAAGGCTAAACCAACGAGATCATCAAAGTCTTAGAAAAGTGGTTGTGGATTTTACTTCTGAACAATGGCTTCCCGAACGACTATTCAATCAATTGTATCCGTATTTTCCTCATTACTTATTTTTGTAAATAGTCTATTGTACATTTTATGCTTACATTCGTTACTAACATCAACCAAGATATTATGTTTCTTAATGATATTAGTACATAGGAGAATTTTATAAATATTTAAACGAAGAAAAAAACACAAAACATCAGATATTTACATTTTGATATTAATATCTAAATCCGTAGATTAAAGTATGACGTGTTCATTTTGATTTCTACATTGTTCTGATATAGGTGGAATAATAGGATTAAAAATAAATATCAGACAATTAGTTGAGATTTTTTCAGTGATAAGTATACTTTCAAAGGTCTTTTATCATTATGAATATTATATTGAATTAGTCTTTTTAGGATTAACGACTACTGTTGTTAAAACTAAATAAATATAAGTCTATAAAAGTTTCAGAGTAAATTTAAAAAAATACTGTTGATAAATATTAGCTATTATATTAAAGGAAAGGAAAAAACTAGCCATCCAAAAATACAACAATTTCTTCACTTTACCTGTTGGTAGTTAGATGAAACCTTATAACAAATAAAGGAATATAAATTACCTGTGGGGTAGGTAGGGTATCTGGAGACCATGCCAGATGGAAGACAGCTTTTCGGAGTGGTGGACGAGCTCGAGCGGCCAGTGGTGCTGCGGCGCGCGTTGACCGTGCGTCCAGGGTTCCCAGGGCCCCGCGTACCAGTTGACGTGCGTTGTCATCATTTGCGCTAATTACAATTGTATTTTAGGGCCAATAACGGGGTAATATTACGCGAAATATACATAGGACTGGAACGTATACGGTAAAAAAAAAACAACAAAAGAAATTAATACTCGTTTTCACCAAGGTTTATAGCAATGAGATTTACATATCGTCACAAAATAAAGGAACGGATAAGTACAAGAAACTTAGACGCTTCGTACGAGCTGATTAAGAAATTCTTTTAAGTTCTTGAGCATTAAGTCCTTGCACTCTACTAAGAGTTCGTTAAACAAAGATAAGAAATTACTTACAGTTATCATGGAATTTAGTCTTTAGTAGCCTCCTTTATGCTCCATATGCTCTTTAGTATAATTCCATGTGAAACACCGATTTCATTAGTGAGATTAGCAATGCACAGTTATTGCCACTGACCATTAAATGTTTACGTTGCCTCGAATTAGGTACGTGACTAGACTGGCTGCGGTAAACAACCGAATCATAGACAAAAACTACATAATGTATATGTTTTGTTTTAGATAAACTAAGGGCCGGTTTCAACACTTCCGAATTACTTGTACTACTTCGTAATGCGGACTTTATACTCTGACAGAAGTGAAGTGAAGCGAAGTTAGGCACGAATCTAGACGACAAAACAAAGGTGAAGATGAAGTAAAAGGAAGAGTCCTTAATTCTCATCTTCAATCAACTTCTTCGCGAGAGTATAAAACATAGGGCCGCGGACTCGAAGTCGGCGATAATAAAACGGTGCGCATTGCGATGCTGCTTCATTCAGCATTAACGGTCAGTCCGATAAAAATCTTTATTGAATCTCGACCTCGGTTTAAGTTAAGTTCTGACTGTATGAGAGACAGAATGGTGGAAAATGTGAAAACGTGCCTTGGGCTTCTCCGAATTAGTAAGTACCTAATTCATGGTTTGAACAAAGTAATGAGAATAGAACAGGCATTAAAAAAAGAAATAGTGAAATTTATAAAAAAATACCTATTCATTTCCTTGCATCGTCTTTAAATGTTAGTAATAAAACAATAATGGATCCATTTGCTTCTAAGTGGAAATATAATGGTTTTCACTCATGAACACATTTTATATTTACATTAATGTGAAACAGATGTTATGAACTACTTTTCTCAGTTGATTTTCTATAAATCATACTTTCTCCGCATAAATATTTATGCGGAGAAAGAGCAAGGGAGAGAAAGTGAAAAATGGTGAGAGAGCGAGGGGAGAGCAAAGAGAAAAGTAGGAGTTAGGGGCGAGTGAGAGAAGGAAGCGGTAGATGAACCGAAAGGAGAATCTCTTTCTGGTTATTTCGGTGACGGAGACGGAGTCAGGGGCACAACTAGTTTACAAATGAACCTAACGATTGTTAGGTATAATAAACGAACATAAAGCACACGAAACCATTAATTACGTCGTAGCCATAAAAATATGGATACCTAATCGAAATACATTAAGCTTTTAGCCATGTACGACCATTACCGTCACCATTACACATATCATTTTTTTTATAAATTTTCAGATATTTATAAATTTATAAACCATTAGGTATATTTTTCTTTTCTTGTTTTCGACATAAAATCGATACAGCCCCTGCCGCACACCAGTCCACTAGGAGGGGCGCCACGTGACCACAAGATGTAGAAGAGATTTTTCAAGTAGTTTGATGCAAACTGTCTAAATCATGTGTCAAAATAACATTTGACTATTCAACAAGTCACAATGTTTAGACGTCACCAGTTTGAAAGATAAGCCAAACACCAAACAATAGTGCTCTAACTAAATATTGATGCCTCAAAATTAGTCATTACCTACACAATAATAAAAAATAATAAACAAAAGAGAAACTGTGACAAAACAGTTTATTACTATGAGTCCATTTGCCCAATTTTGTCGACAAACTGTACGAACAATGTAGAAAAGTTAGAAATTCTTGATAAAACCGGCCTTTATTTTTACACTTCAGAGGTATTCTCAAAGTGTATTCGACCAGTATTTTCTATCGATTCATTCAATATTATCTGTGATTACATTTACGCATCATTGGACTTTATATTCAAGTAATACGAATTATTTTGGCGTGTGCACGAACTGAATAAACAGGGATAATTTGTCAGTTGAGCGGAATTTTTGCGATTTACGGACAGGAAAAGCTACCACTTACATGTGTTCGTCGTCATATTCGGAAAGCGAGCGACGCACGTACTCCAAGTTGTTCACAATTGTGCAAATCTCTTCCGTTGTTTTGTTCTGACCTGTTAAAAAATATATTTGGTTGTTACACAAAAAGCACAAAAAATAAGGCAGCAATACACGGTCAACCCAGATTGAAAACCTCGGACGCTATCATCCAGATTGACTGTGATGTACATAATATTGCTCAATCCGTCAATCCCAGACGTTACATACACTACCGATCGTGAATAATCATGATCACGGATCATGGATCTCGATTTATTAAGCGTGTAATAACTACCAATGGGTTTCCACTTGCATAAAAATGACGGCAGGGTAAATTGCAAAGAATAAAAATACAGAAGTCTAATAAAAATAAAGGTACAGCTCTAAAATTAAAACTGTAAATACTCAAAATTCTGTCAAAGCTGTTCATTTCTCTGACGGTTAGTCAAATAACAAGAGTGGTAAGTGGTTCTAAGATAATTTTTATTTCGTTTATATTGCATTTATGAGATTTAATAAATGCTCGGAAAATTTATGACAAATCGGTCAGTAAGTAAACTTGCATTATAAAAAAATGTTTTTCTTGAAAGTGAGTGATTAGTGATCATAGACACGTGGATTAATGTTGGTGATTGCTAAATTATTAGACTTTGGCAACTCTTATATTCCTCTCTGACAAAAAAGGTACCTATAAATTTCTACGTAGCTTAAATGCACAGCCTATTAATCGATCAACGTTAACTTGCAGCGGTAATGAGCTGTCGGGGTGCCCTTATCAGAGTCAAATATCACAGTGACCTGTGACCCTTCTTTGTATACGCTTAATTAATCAATCCGCTTGAAACTGGTTCAACAAAATTAGTCTTCGAAAAATAAAATTTGTTTTGATCATGATGACGTATGTTCAAATACACGTGAAGGAAATCTAAAATATTACTTAAAAGTTTAGGCTAAATATTCCTTGTAATTTTTTGTACACATTTATCATTTTTCCTCTAGAAAATAAAGGGGGGGGGGGGGGGGACAAAATTTTATTGCACAAACCATGGTTTTCATAGTAGCCTTGGTCAGCTAAAGCACCGTGCACGAGGTCAGCGTAGTGCAATGCTGTAGCGCAAGCTGCTTCGAGAAGACGAAGGCCGCCGCCGCCAGAGCCTTCCTCGGAGCCTCCGATTGCGCGCCACACGAGTCGCATGTGATACAGACTATAAAATATATTATTTTATTAAAATAAGTTTACGATAGGTCCCAGTTAACTTCCAGTTAGCCTATCTGTCATATAAATTAATTTCTTTTAAACAACTTTTTCCGAAAACTTATCTGGCAGACAGAACAACTGGAACTTAAAAGGAAAAATTTGCCCATTTTATCATTTATCACGCCTTTTTGCTAGTACCTACAGCAGACAGGAGACCATTAATCTCCACTTCATTTGACACATTTTAAGTTTTTTCAATCACACTATTTATTACCCTTAATCCAGAATAAACTTTGTGTTGTTCGCCTACTTACAAATAAAATCTTGGATATGAAATAATAAAAAGCAAATTGGAATAATTTAAAAAGCTTATTTGAATTACAAAAATATTTGCTCGTGGGAATTTATTCATTTCTTGATACTTTTTAAATATTGAAAAAAGTAAGTAATACTTTCGAAGTGGACAGGATTTTAAACACCTAGTACATTTTTATCAATGGAGAAAATAAAAAGAAATAAAAACTAGTGCGCGATTTTCTGTTTCTTTATTTATTGAATAGCAAATGGACAGTACTCCTGTTGAGGACAGAGAGATAAAAAATTACACAGTAAAGTGTTCACAGGCACTTTTTCTTGTCATTTACAATTTGTATATATGAATAAAGAAAATAAACACGTTATATACTACCACCATTTCGGACGCAAGCAAAATGGCCACCGGTAAAAGAAATGGCGAAAGAAACCCGGTTACGGCCTTTTTTGTCATTTAGCAATTTTTTTCTTTCACTCGTTTGATAGATAGATAGATAGAATATACTTTATTTGCAATACACATCCAACAGCACAAAGAAATATTACATTAAAAATTTTGTTTGTTACAATGTATAAGTACATTTATAAGAATAAATAAAATACAGATCCAGGTACATACAGAAATCAAGCACTAAACGCGGGATGTAGGTATATAAATATAAACATTTATAAAAATATTCTTCATTGATAAAAAGTCAGAGTATCAAATTTTTATATATGTGTACCAAATCACAACACAGATTTAATGGAAACCTTTCATTACAGTCGATAGTGTACAACATTTATAAGACAAACTTACCAAGCAGCGGTGTCCACTGAAGATGTGCTGTGTTTCACAAGATGTTCGCCTTCCACTGCCCGATCTGAATAACAAATTAAACTATTAAAAGTGGCTAAGTCACTGGACTTAGACCACGAAAAGATTTTTGGATGGGAGAAAAATGTGACATACGTGTTGCTTAATGTCCAAACGAGACAGATTGCATTAAACATTAATATTTCTGAACACAACAAGGTTACCCTAACTCATTGGGTTACTCTTGAAAGCCATCCCGCTTGATTAAGCATTAGACTTTTACTTTTAGGAATCTTGAGAGACTACACTAGCACTAAAAAAATACTAAATGAAATAGCAAAGTTTGAAGTTTGCAAGACGAACGACGTACGAATTAAGACTTGCCATTAATTATTAATTTTAAATTAAAATTATACAGAATTGAAATTAAAATTTCTATTTTTTTTCAAGAAAAACCAGTCAAATGCGTGTCGAGCCATGCACAGTGTAGGGTTCCGTGCTGTGCTTTCCTTGTTTACAAATGAGTCTAATATCATATTCTATTCTACATTTGAAAGTATTCATTAAATAAAAATTAAACTACTCGGTAACTAGTAGAGACTACTTAACATTAATCGTTTTCATTGAAAGTTCAGCATATGGACTACTAGGTACCATGATTTTTTCAAATTTCTACACGCAAGACTTTCGAAGATAGAGTGGGGGGGACCACCGTGCAAAACGAAAATTGACACGATAAATGTAAATAATTCCGGAACGGATCATTGAATCGGAAACTGATCTTCTCACACCCACGATGTTTTTAAGAGACTTATCTAACAACACACACACCACAACATGGGGTCGCGTCGCGTCGGAGTGAAACAAATTTTTTATTCCCAATTTAGGTATAGGGGAGGCACCCCAAAAAAAAAATTTTTCTATTTTTTGTTCTACCACTTTGTTATCCTACTTTCTATCCTACTTCCTATCCTACTTCCTATCCTACCTCCTATCCTACTAATTCCTACTAATATTATAAAGGCGAAGTTTGTGAGGATGGATGTATGGATGTTCTTTCTCTTTCAAGCAAAAACTACTGGACTTTAATGAAATTTGGTACACGGGTAGACTATAACCTGGAATAACACATAGGGTACTTTTTATCCCGAAATTCCTACGGGAATATTAGGACTGTTGTGTATAAATAAATTCACGCAAACCCAGTTGCGCGGGATTCACTAGTCATTGATATTATGTGTATATGTCACCGTAAAATTGTAAAAACCGTTAGATTGTGAATCGCAACATCCTGCTAACCTGCAGCCGTAACATTATAGTGTGACAGTGGTTCGTTAGGTTTACCTTGTGGCCCCAATCGATCGCAGAAATAGGAGCCCCGGAGAAGCGGGGCTTCATCGACTTAGTGTAATTACAATTTTACGCTGTAAATTTTTCGATAAATTAACTACTAACGGTTTTTACCATTTTATGGTGACATATACTAGCATTAAGCGTCTAGGCGCTAGACCGCGGAGAGACGAAACGGATATGGCGAAACTATAAGGGTTCCTTGTTGTGTACTATGGAACCCTAAAAATCAGGTAAAATATATCCAAAACTGTTAAGTACTTTTTTAAACATTATATTTACTAATGATATAAATAAATAGAACATTCAGATTCAAGACAAACAATTAAATATTGATCACATAAAATGTCATGATCGGGATAGAAACCGCGCCTTCTTGCCTTCGATCCCATGGGACCAACTGGTCCACCCAACTGTCAAAATCTTTACCTAGAATACCAGAGGCCTTCGACAAATGGCATGTGTATCGAAAATGTCAGTGGAAATTAGATAGATATAATTTATGTCATTTAAACGGAATGCCAATTTTGTATGGAAAGGGTTTAAGGTTATTTAGATCCTTCCTACTAACATTATAAAGGCGAAACTTTGTAAGGATGTATATACATACATCCTTACTCCTTCCTTCCTTTTGGATGGTTGTTGCTCTTTCACGCAAAACTACTGAACGGATTTTAATGAAATTTGGTACACGGGTAGTCTATAACTCGGAATAGGGTACTTTTTATTCCGAAATTCGCACGGGAACGGGAATAATATGACTACTGTGTATAAATAAATTCACGCAAACGAAGTTCCGCGGGTTTCACTAGTTCTAATGTCGTTGGCCATTTGTATAAGGCCTCTGACTCTTGACTGAATACCCAAAAGCTTTTAGTATCAATACTAATTTGCCGAGTACTTTTGTCATTTTGTCAAAAAAAATATTCATTTTTATCAGTATTTCGACGACAAGTTAAAATGATGGATTCGTAGTGTAAAATACAGCACGTGAAAGTTTTTTGATGCTGCCTGTCATTGATTTCCTGAGGGATTATTCCTATTTTCAGAATGGAAATGGTTGCCATTTTCATTTTTTTAATATTTCCGTTGCTTTGTATGTAAACAGTAAACTTATAAAAACGAAAAATCTGAGTCACTGGTTAATCAACGCTCCGCCCCAAGGTTCCATTTAGACAAGCAAAGGCTGGTGTATTATCAAAATCATTAAAAAATGTATAATGTTTATCTATATTTTTAGTAAGTTGATAAGAATATATATCAATATGCGCCATGACATAGTAAATATCAAAACAATCAAATCAATTTCCTACGGTTGGAAAGGTCTCCAGAGCTCCAGCTTGGGGGGGATTGGGAGGGTTGGCAACGCGTGAATGATACGCGGTATTGCAAGCGTCTATAGGCTACGGTGATGCTTACCATCAGGCGGGCCGTATGCTTGTTTGCCACCTTTGTGGCATAAAAAACAAATGTTTCAACACATTGCGTGTGTCATAGGTTTTTGAAGTTTAAAAAAGTGTTAATGAGCATTAATTCATGTTATTAAATGTTTCATCAAGGATGAAAACAAGAGATATCATGAGAATTAAATAAATAAATAAATATTCTTGGACGAAACACACACCGCCATCTAGTCCCAAACTAAGCAACTAAGCTTGTACTATGGGTACTAGATTGCTGATAAATATACTTAAATACTTTTTTTTGTAAAAAAAATACTTATTATACATTGAAAACATCCAGACCAAGGCAAACAGACATGTTCATGCACACAAATGTTTGCCTTGCGCAGGATTCGAACCCACGGTTCTTGGGATAAAGTGACCATTGCTAGCCGCTCGACCACCGGACCTGTCAAAATTAATGTGTCATTAACTTTGTTAGTGATCTCTTTGAGATAAATTAATATCAATGCATAACTTAAGCCATTGAACTTTGAAATTTGATATTATGGAGGTGCCTTTGGGGGTACAAAATAATAGAGCAGGGTGATATCATTTAGCTTATCTTTAGAAATAATAATGTAAGGCCATATCTTCTCATAATAGTGAGAGGGTAGGTATCGCCGCGCATATTAATTGATTAAATCAATGAGTCAACGTCCTTAGACATCAGAGAAATCAAACATTCCGTGAAGCTATATACGGCTTCACTTAATTAAACAATTTGAACTCAGTTTGTAACATTTTGTTTGAGTACTTTTCCGTACAGTTTTTCATATTCTTCGAAAAAGTATTCAAACATAAGTAACAAGGTTGGTTGGTTTATACTTGGTATAAGAAGTACCAACCAAGATGAGGTAAAATTTGCTTGTGTACCAACACTACTCTTACAAGATACTCTTCTTTTTCACCAACACTACTTTTAAATTTTAGGAATTATTGGTGAAAACGGGCATGGCATCATACATAATTTGACTGGTGAAACTCATTATTGCTGTAATTTTCTATACTACGATGTTGGCAAACAAGCTCACGGCTCGGTTGATGGTGAGCGGTTACTTCAGGGGTATTGCAAGTAAAAAGTATTATAAATATATCTGTGCCATTATTTTCAAGTACACGGTCCGTGCGGCCTCTCATTACACAAACAAAATTAATTTTACACCTGATCCTACTCCATCACGCACTAGATCGAAACAAGGTATGATTAATGTTTCTATTATAATATTTCGATAACAACGATAAGATTAAATGGCCGATTTATATTCACAGTCACTATAACATTGTTATTTTGCTATTCGTACATGTATACTACGATGATTTGATGTTGTTTCATAGTAATCGAAATAGCACCAAGCTGATCTAAGAAACCTCAGTTAGAAATATTCTAAAACAAATATTCTGCACTGTACTCATAGTTGACAAATAAATCACAATCAGCTCATGATCATCTAAGCAAGTTTTTGCTCACTGCTAAGCATAGACCTCTCTTTTTGTACGCCAGACTATTCGGACCTGTGCCATTCTCATTTCACATTTCGTAAGAGGGGGGAGATAGCGTGTAATATCGAATGATTTGGACAATTTTAGTTAGGAGAACATAATATTCATGTCAGAATATGTATGACTAATTTAATAACCTACTAAACGTGAATATGAAATTGGAATTTCAGAGAACAATTCACAGGCAATCTTATAATTGTCTGAAACCAATAAAAGCTTTCGTGTCGCGGCACAGTTTAGATTTCGATACTTATCTAAATGGGCGGCCGCCGAACGCGGGTGTGAACCTTAGCCTTTTGCCCTCTCCGCAAATTATATTCAATTATTTCAAAAGTGTTTCTTATTTTAATCACAATACGTCATATATTCCTTTGACTTTTTAGAAATTTTCTTTTATAGTTTCACCCTCCGCGAGGATTGAGTCGGAAATGGTGGAACCGGAATTTCGATGGTTGTCAGAAATAGTGTGGCGTGTGAGATTTATACAGCGATACTATGAGTTCGGATACTTGATATTGATAGCGTACAATGTGTTAATTTGTTTCTTAACAATCTAAAGAAGCATAAACATTTTTGTAAAGGTGTGTATAAACTAGAGTATTTTTGTATTAACAAAACATTGCTCTGTCGTAAAAAGTAGAAAGTCAAGAATATTTTCGTGCATATGGTACATGCTAGGCTATAGGGTACATGTTATACCTATGAATAATACGATTTTTCGATTAGTGTGCTTATTTAGATACTTAAGATCCTTTAACACATTTTTTGCAACACTAATTTGATTTAAAACTCTTTACAAAGTTTCATAGTCAATGTTGTGTACAAAATCTGTTGTGTTAAGCGGTTTGTTTGATAGGGTTTTGCATTTCCGATTTGGATAGCCTGCGGTATCCTGGGAATTTGCAGGTGCCAGCAAAGCCGCACATATGATTACAATTTGCTTTGATAACGGCGATCCTATATTTTTTCAAATTACTGAGGTTCTTCATTACAATTATTTATTTTCCAGAAAGAAATACTTTAATATCAGTGAAAAGTAAAATTATATTTTTTTACACATAAAGTTAACGGTAGATTAAGTTTAAAACTAACTCTTTTTCCTATCTAAATAGGCATAAAATTTTGTATATCATTAATTTTAAAAGTATTCCTGCAACTCATCGTTAACATAGAACTATCTAAGTTTTAATGCGTATTCACTGATTGACTAACATCGAGTTCAACAAAAACATTGTAAGGTATGTTAACACATTAGGTATCATTTTACTTCCATAATTTGTAAAAGCTCAAGCTATGATTTTTGTACCTTATTTTGACAATGCAGCGTAAGATTTAATGCGGCATTCATTTTGAAATGTATTTCTGCAATTCACCGTATTAGTCTATACTAATATTATAAAGAGGAACGGTTTGTTTGTTGGTTTGTTTGTTTGAATTGACTAGGCTCCGAAACAACTGGACCGATTTCAAAAATTCTTTCAACAGTAGAAAGCTACATCATCAGGGAGTGACATAGGCTATAGCTTTTCCCGAAATTCAATGTGGTTCCCACGGGAGCTTCACGCGGACGAAGTCGCGGGCATAAAAGCTAGTGTAAATTAAAGACTTACCGAGTTCGACTGCAGCGCGTACTCTCTGCAAAGCCATAGTCTTGGTGACGGCCAGCCATCGATCGATCAGCGGCTCGAACCACCTGCGAGCAATAAGCTGGAATCAGTTGGCTCATTTCCATAACACGAATTAATAGTCTGCTCAGTTTTCTGTAAAATCTGTTACCTGTATAGTGGAAGATAGGAAATTATTTTCGGAACATAATAGCTTTGAATCCCTGTAAGTAGAGTTTAATGAACAGTTTCTAAAATAGTAGAGGCTTTTAGTTGGCTAGTGGTTGTTATAAAATAATGTAGAGCTAAGAGTAAAATAAGACTTAATATAGAGTAATACATTCTAAATTCTCGTGAGAACAGGAATAATGGTATTGATCGAGCCTTCTTTTAAAGTTTCCTGAAGTTTCAATTAGTGTATCTGTCAGATATATAATATTGTTTTATGTTTTTTAAACAATTTACATGACGGATAGACAAACTGGAACTTACCAGAAACCTGGGTAAACAGTAAACATACTTACAAGTAAGCTTCAAGTAGTTGTGGTGGCGGATCGTGGGCAAGATGCGGCGGTGGAGCCGGGGCCGCTGCTGCACACAGTTCTCTCACAGCAGACAGAACTTCGAAAGGCAAGGTCTTGGCTGATACCACGCATACTAGGAAATATGTTAATTTTCAGTATTAAGGACCCTGCTTATTTGCTATCTACATTGAATACCCCCCTTCAGGTAACAAAAGCAGTTTGAGATTCAATCAAGATTCAAACTCTTATTATTTTTGAGTGAGACAGCGATTGAGTTTAAATCGAAATTGAATCTGTTTTTGTCACCTGTCAGATAAATGTTTAACTTTAAAAACCGCCAAAATGTATATCAGTTGACGGCACGTAAAAACCTACAGCATCCCACTAATGTCATAAAGGCGAAAATTTGTATGTATGATTGTTACTCTCCACGCTCAAATGGCTGGGCCAATTGTTTTGATATTTGGTATTTAGGTAGCTGATACTTCGGATTAATACATAAGTTACTTTTATCCTGAAAAGTACGCGATTCCCGTAAGATTTGGTCAACAGTCTGACAGTCAATGGCGTTTTATAAAGTAGATGGCGCTGCTGTGCATAAATACACGCAAACGAAGTTGCGCGGGCTTCGCTAGTTATTCATATAGTGCAGTGTAATTGAAATAAAACAAAACAGACTATACTTATGGTGGTATTTGGTTGTAAATATGCGGCACGGACACGAAAACATTTGTCGGATTAATCCGCTTAGGCGGTTTAAAGATTAAAAACTCATCATCATACAACTGTTGTATTAAAATACAGAATTATTTTTACTCTGCTTTCGTATTTTTTAGTTTGTTTGTTTCAAGCAATCTTACTTCCGTTTCCTTGTTCGTCATACACCTCTTCTTCGGCGACTCCACACCAGCCTTCTGCGACCCAATGTTCTACGCATTGCCTCACGTCTTCAGATACCTGTATACGTTGAAATAGGTACCGTCATAATTAGGTACATTCCTCTTCCTTCTCTCAGTTCTATCGTATTTCCTAACTATAGTTTTCGGCTAAGATTTGGAATGATATCGTAAATATAAAATGGCACATTTCACCATAAATTGCTTTGTTATTTACTTTGAAACTATATTCAGGTAAATTTAATATTTATTTATATTAAACTCGTTTACTTAATCAAGTCTTTTAAGATTCCGCTTAAAAATATTGACTTCTATCAACCTTAAAACCTTGTTTGAAGGGAGAACAATTAGCAGTTCAAAAGTAGTTGTCAATTATAATTATGTATTACAATTTGTGCTCGAACCTTGTAACACTTGTAAATTACAAAAACCTTGTAAATAAGGAAAAACACATTATAACTTACCATTTTATCTATTTGGTTGAACACGACACTGAAGTATGGAACATTGTTGGTCCTAAAACATACAAGGTTAATATAATCTCACTGTTTTATTCGGAGAAAACGAATTCGAAGACACGAAATCACATCTGAAATCTCCAAGGACCCGAACATTTCCCGCCCTTAAAATGTACACGAGTGGTCGCGGTTTATATATTGTTTGCTTATATGTTTAAACTTATGTAGACCGTCGTCCAAAACTAGATACATAATCATATCTTCTCGAGAGACTCTATTATTACAGAATAGTAATCGTGATTGATACATGTAAATAACTTCTACCGAGAGAAACAGAGAGAGAGAGAGAGAGAGATTTAGAAGAGGAGATTTATCTAATTCAACAATTGCAGTACTAACTGCTCTTGTTGATATCTTTTGTAGATAAGATTTAGTTTCCTGTGTTGCTCGGCAGAAGTCGGTATTTAGATATATTTATCAAATGCGAATACGAAGTCTGCTATGAAAATACGGTATGAAAATGTAGTTCGGACGACGACAATATTTCTTCGCTCGGTTGCTCGCCACTGATCCCATTCTAAACAACTCAAATATTATGTATTTTCCAATATAGTAAGTGCAAAGGGTTAGGGTGTAATACCCAGGGGGAAGGAGAGTCCAAAGAACAATGAGCTCCTCAAACTTGGACTAACAAAATATGAATTTATAGATGGAAAATCATGAAAGTAGTGAATAGTCGGTAACTTGTAATTGGAAGACATCGAAATTGTCCGGAATTTTATGAAATAAGGAAGTGTTAAGAAATAATTTTCCAAAAGTAGTAACATTGATAACTTTTGGAGTCCTAAAGCACTTTTCAAAGTCCCCCGTTTGATTTGATAGACGCCGAAATATAGAGACATCAATCAAGTTCTAATCTCCGAATACTAATATTACGATCTCCCGAGAAAGTACGTAGGTACCTAATAAAAAAGAGGTTGGGAAGAAAATCTAAATGAAGCAACACTTGGTTCATTATTTGTTACAAGCCCCAGACCAACACGGGACTGTTTAGTAAGATCGATAATTAATTTTACATATTGTGTTCGGCGGCTATAAATTTTTCGTCAATAGCTCTAATATGCGTTATTTATAGATGGGTCAAATTTCCATGCTTCAGAAGGCACGATGAGTTGTCAGACTTGTTGGCACCGGCTGTTTTGTACCGTTTAAAACTGTCGTTAAATCGGCCTTTGGAAACTCTTCCAACTATTAGAATTGTAAATATGAACGGAACATTTACCAAGACTTTTTGTGATATGATTGTTGAGTATTACTCTGACTTAGGCCTTTTAATGGTACTTTTAAGTTTAAAGTTTCAAACATAGCTCGTTTACTAATCCCTAATCCAGCTATAAACTCTTTCAAGGACAGGTTGGTATACGGTTGTTAGTAGTTTGATGTTTGCTCAGGCGAAGGACGTCTAGACTTCAGTTAATACTGTAGTTCATCAGGATCTGTTTTACCACTTGCTAATAAGTTTCTGTTACTATATTTGTCAGATAAAAACTGTTAAAATCATACATAAGTTGTCAAAAAGCGATCAATTTACATATATGTATGTATATATAACTCACGTTTCAAACAGCGGATGATAGTAAGTGAGTCCCTGTTGCAAGTCTATTTGCACCAATGTGATTAGGTTGACCAGATCTTCTCCTCGTTCTGACTCCGTATCCTGGGCACACAGCGCCTCGTACCACTCAGCAGTACCTTTGCGTAGCGACCCCACTATTTCTGTCCTAAAGAGTGTTATTTTTATAGTATTTTTTAAAATCTAATCTGAACAATTTCAGTAGTTTGTCATAATGTTCCTTCCTGTTTGGACTTCCAAGAATGACTAAATTTGAAAAGGAAAGGGTCTGTTGGACCAATCACTCCATGGATCATTTAGCTTGCCTATCTGTTGCCTAATTTGCTAAAGTAAGATTTTCGGCCCTTCAGTACCTTATTACTTATTCAGTTTAATTTAAAACCACCTTCAAACGGTATTGATTTGGAGACCAAATTCATCATGTGAAAATGTATTGCATTAAACAAAGAGCTGGATGTGTGCTATCAAGGCACCTTCATAAAATACATAGATTTCTACGGATCTCAACCCAACTTTGGAAGATTGCTAATAGATCATAAATTAAATGGCTAAATCTTCCGTCCTAATTCAGACAGTCTATTAGCAAATGAATATATCTCACTAATTTCGGAGATTGAGGCACGAGGCACACAAACAGGTATATAGCGGATTTGAATATAGGGAAACCTCATTATCTTGTCCTTAAATGGTGTAGCAATTTTGTGGGGATCAGATTTTTTAGTGGAATTTTATTTCACCTATCAAAGGATTTATGTAGTTTATCTTAATCGGAAAAACTAATTAGGTACTATTATTGTTTAGACGCTAATATACTTATAAGTACCTACTTGTTTTTTTTTCGACATGTCCTTTTTTTGTATAACCACAATTGTTCATAATAATATCAATAATAACACGCGTTACCGCAATTAATAAAAAAAAGTATCAAATTAATGTCTCATTAACATTATTTTAAACACGTAGAATATAATTTCACTGATAACCACAGTGAGTACGCTTTCGTAACACGAGGCACAGAAATTTTATGATTCTACCATCTCTGAATCCTTATACAAACAATGATAAATTTCTACAAACACTTTGGAACTAATTAATAAAGCATTTAATTTAAAATTTAGGGAGTTCTTTATTGGAAGGAACTTTCCACTTAGAATACTTGCCTGATTTCCTTGTTGAAGGGGCAGCATCTCCAGAAGGCTTTCATTTGGGACAGTTGACTCAGACATCGCAAAAGAAACTCTAGCCTGCAAAATTAAAGATAAGCAAATGGAAAAGTTAATAGGACAATTTCAGAAAAGTTACAGCAATTCGTTACAGTGATAATTAGTTGCTAAATCGCTTAGCTTACGCAATAAATTAGAAATGCTCTAGGTGGGTCTACGCTAGACGAGCCGAGCACAAGCTGAGCGCAAGCCGAGCCGCTCTGCTCGCGGTGACAAGCATGGTTCGAGGCTCGTGAGTCGGTCCACACTACACGAATTTTGGCTCGGCTCGTGCTCCGCTCGTGCTCGGCTCGTCTAGCTTAGAACCACCTTAACATTTAAAATAATAACTTTCTTGACGCAATAGAAGTCGCAATTGAGATCTGACGTAGACAACGGGATATTTACACTATGAAGAAGAAGAAAAAGCATATTATGCATTTTTATGTCATACGGAAGGCAAACAACCTGATGAAAAACCTGATGGAAAACAATTTAAACAAATATTCGTGGTCATAATTTTAGATACATATCACCTCCATCCATTTATGTCTCAGTGTAACATGAGGAAAGGAAAAACCCTCCGAAAACTATTTTAATATAGATAGCATAATAAGTCTCGCGGTCGTAATACGCGTAGGTACCTAATCAATTATTCAAAATCAGTGAAGTTGCAAAAAGATTATCTCTGTAGGTAACTGGAGTTTGGTCCGCTCGAACTTTTTCCGCTGGAAGTAAGATTTCATTATATTAAACCTGAATAATGGGTATTGGAATTTCTGCGAGGCTGGTATTAAATTCATGATTAAACACCTGTTTCATGTTCGTTCGGGATGTCGCCATAATAAAGTTTTTCCCCTTTTTACATCCAAAGCGTTTTAGATGAAAATCAGGAAAAATATAGCGTTGGAATTATCGGGAAGTTGACCGGAGTGAAGTTAGGCACGATGTTAGAAGATAAAGGAAACGTGAAGTTGAAGGAGAAAGAAGAGCGCGTCCACACTATCGTTTTTGCTTAATTTCGCGAGTGTAGAGGCGGCATCAATCAGTCAACGGTATAAAGTTGTCGTGTAGGTACTTTGATAAATAAGGTAATAATAATAATAAATTTTTATTTTCAGAAAAACATGTTACAATCAATGTTGATCAGACACTGATCTTCGAAATAGATCAGACCTGTGGGTCGAAGATGATGCTCTTATCACCTTTACTTTTAAGTATGTAAGTCTACATCTATAAATGAAAAAAGATTTACGTGTTTGTTCATCGTCCGTTAGTGTGTGTGTAAATATATGTGTAGATCACAGAGTAAGGAATTCTCAAGACGCTCGCGCCCCACTAGACTGGAGGCGCCTATCTCAACACATTTCATACAAAACAACGTGTCAGCGGGGGTCACCGTTTACTCACACTATCACACTAAACACTACAGATGTGATGTGATGCATCTGTACAGTCTTTAACTATTTAGCCCCGCCCATTTGTTGAGGTTTTGTGTTTCAAGCTAACAACAATTAAATGCAAAAATCTGCTATTTTTTAACTTACCTGTGGTATGTTACACCAGAATTTTGTTTATTAACCTTTTTACTATAGTTATGACACCCATATTGGGGCATTTTTATGCTTTTACGGACGAAATGCAACTGACACGCCGCGTATGCGACTTTCGCCTACAGCCGGCGCGGCTTGGCACGCGGTAGAATTATTGTTTTCGCCTCTAGTGGGGCGCGAGCGACTTGAGAATTCCTTGCTCTGTGGGTAGATGAATGAGAAGTGAGGTGTAAAGTTGTGTTGTGTTTGAGTGTAATCCTCATCATCATCATCATATCAACCCATAATCATCCCACTGCAGAGATACGGATCTCCCTTCAATCGAAAGTGATTGGAGCGTACTCTGCCACGCTGCTTCAATGCGAATTAACAGAGGTCGGTGTTTTCAAGCGCCCAAAGGCCACCAACTTGACTTAACGACTGTAATCTATCAATAACAGCCGGGACCGACGGCTTAACGTGCCCTCCGAAGCACGGAGAAGCTCGAGATAACGAAACCCATCCAAACGCTGGCTGGGGTCGACGTCGCTTAACTTGCGTGTTCATATTAGAGTGCGACACACAGCGACGCCATCGAGCTCCTCAGTAATATCCTATCTTAACGAAATAAGATCGTAGGCTAACGTACGAAGTTATAAATAGAGCGATTTAAATTTCACATTGGCGGTATCAAGTTATCTCGATAAATTATATTTAGTTAAACTTCCTCCACTCATAAGTTATTTTGAATTTAATGTTCTTGGAGTATTTATTTCATGAAATGCTATCTCGATCAGGGATTTCGGGGTGACCCGCTAGCTTGTTCGCCTGCTGTATAAAGGCCCATTTAGACCATGCCAGTTTATTGCCTGTGGCATACAATAATGTCAAAGCAATCATTGACATGCATTGTCTACACGACAGTTGCTTACAATTTTTGAAGGACAAATTATTGCTCCCGCTAGATTGCTCTTGAATGTGCAAGAAACTGGGGTCGTCTAAATGAGGTCTAACATAAAAAATTACGCATTAAATCTCATGCTGTTATTGTTATTATGGGAGAAGAAATGGCTAACTTGAGTTGAGCCTACTAAATGTGCAAATCCTTAAGCATAAAACTAGTTTGTATAACTGTAAGCATTTACAGGTACTTACATCCGCCAGTCAAAGTATAGATAATAACTATAACTTTTGAATAATCTACTCAATAAGTAACTGAACTAGAAAGTCTAACTTTAAATAAACAGGAAGACAATCAAAACCTTAATATAAGAAGAGAAACATACTTGTTGAGGCTAAGGTGGTGCAGAACAGGGTACAGGTCCCTATGTAGTCGCATTTGGTGTAATGCTCTGTCGACAAATTCACAAAAGCAGTCCGCCAGCCATCTCTCCTCATCGCGGGATACGTTACTGCAGGCCTCTCCTCTATGCATGTTCTCGCTTATACACCACGCACGCTCCAATTCAGTCAATAGTTTGCACATATACCTGTGTAATATAAATTTCAGTTGTTAGATTCATGTCCCTGCTGACACTGTAAATTTTTGGCGGTGAGAGCCCTACGCTCCCGCAACAGTCCGGTGTCTCAGAAAAGGGTGTTAGTACACCCGAACTGAACTTTTCAATAAAAATAAAAAAAAAACATGTCCCTGCTCCCACTAGAAAAATTTGGCTCGAGACTGTTCTGTTCTGACGAAGCACCAATAATGTCATGGAAATGCATCGATTTATTGGTAGCGGATTAATACGGATTGTCGGAGGTCAGTGTTTTCCGACCATCAACTTGGTTTAATGACTGTCATTCATCGACAACAACCGGGACTGACGGCCCAACGCGCCCTCCGAAGCACGGAGAAGTTCGAGATAACTTGACCCATCCAAATACTGGCTAGGGTCAACGACGACGTTGCTTAACTTGCGATCCATTAATCTCTCAACTAAACGATTTTATTATTTTTGAACTGTGTAATGAGAACATTAATTAAAACAGAATATAATAAAGATTTAACAACGAATTTAATACGAAAGGTGAAAAGTCATAAAATTAATAATACATTTTACAATATATTGTGTTCCTTTTAATGGGTTTAAAAATAGAATAATGACTGTAAATAAGCTTTATACTTAATAATTATGTATAAAACAGCCGGTAGGCCATTACCGAATTTAATAACTATACTCAAACAATCAATTATTATTATTATAAAAACTTAAATGTAAAATATTTATTATATGTTTAATTACGTACAATTTCATTGTTTTTTTTTAACAATAAACTCGAAACTTCTCTCGAAAACTAAACAAAATAGATTATTTAAATATGGAGGTCCTTCAAATATTCAAAACGTTTATTCAGAAAGTGTCTTTACAGGCACTATCTCTAGTCAAAGATCTTCTTTCAAAGACTACATACTATAATAAATTATTGTGTGTAATTAATCTACTCTATAAGTTACTACCATTTCGGAAACACTGACCACTGTTAAAAGAAATAGCCCTCAGACTTACTTGGGATCCAAAGGGGCATCGCCATTTAGCCTGCAAGCTGCAGCGAATCTAGCTATGGCTGCTTGAAGAGTACTAAGGTCGCCTTGTATAGCATGTTGGTGCAGTAAAGTTTGTGCAGCACCACACAACTCCCCCTCCCAGGAGTTACTACTACAGGTCTCTCCTTCAGCGCTATTCGGGGCACACGCCGCCATATCCACTTCATTAGCCAACAATACCCCAAACAACCGCTCATGTTGTCGTACCTATATGGATGCAAAAACAAATGTCAACGTTCATGTTGTCGTACTTTTATGGATCCAAAAACAAATGACAAAGTATATGTTGCCGTACTTTTATGGATGGAAAAAAAATTCAATGTTCATGTTGTCGTACTTTTATGGTTGCAAAACTAAATGACAAAGTACCTATATGAAAGTTTTTTCCTGATGAAAATCTATAAAACATCTACATGTTATTGAATAAATTAGCTTACAAATGAATAAAACATCGGTAAGAAAACCAAATGTTTATGAAAAATTGGTTTGTAGGAAATTGAAAATTAGAATGCTATTGCGCCGAGTCGCAATGAAAGAGAAATCGCAGATATGTTCCACAAAGGGCACCAATTAGGAGAGCACTAACGCGAATAGCACGAAAGCTCTACACCAAAGCTATTGCCATAAAGGGATACATTTTCGTGGTTTATGTTAGGGTTGTAACACAATAGAAAAAAAACTTTCAATAAAATTGTTATTTCACTACAAACATGATTATCTATTGTATTTTTAAGTACTAATTAGCATTATTTTGATGCTTAATTGCGTAGAATTTTAGTTACTCCTAGAAGTGCTGGAGCGAACATGATTGATGTATCCAAACGCACTAAAGGTAAAAGGAAAAGATTTAGTGTTATTTGCGAGGGTGCCGGCACGAAATACCTTCCTATGAGGAATGAATTGGATTTATCGTGTAATCGCAATTTTACTTCACTCGCTCACTTGATTACGCGGGACTAAAGAGAGTTTTACTCACTGAATATGCGATCGAGATATTGAAGTACTTTTGAATACTTCAATAAAGAGTATAGTAGAGTGATTTAGGTATTCGTTTCGGAACGACGGAAATGATGACATTATCACTTATACCATTCCGCCCTGTTGAATGCGGAGTCGACGGTGGAGATTCCAGATAGTTAAATTGAAAAAAAATAATATTGAAAATAGTTTTTAAACCAGTATTTTAGGGATGGACTGAAAGGTTTTTTTAAGATTTGGTAACGCATAAGTAATGGTCGTGGTGTGCAAGCGTCCATGGGCTACGGTGACCACTTACCATCAGGCCGTTCGTATCATTAGTATTTACTCAATTATAGTATGGTAACATAATATATTAGCGTAGTAATAAATTCAGGGGAGCAAAAAGTTCTGGGTTTTCATTAGTGTGATAATAATTACGGTTCTAATTTGATCTAATTATTTAATTTACGAGGTAGATTATATTTTTCCATGAAATTGGAATGTTTATGACTTATATTATTAATATTTATTACTAAATAATAATGATGAATTACATTTCAAAAGTGCTGCTTCAACTGAAACTGTGTTATTGTTAATCTGACGTAATAGTTTACCCACAAGGATATCTAGTTTGTCAGTGTTTCCTCTACTCTAAAATAATGCAAATGAGGACAAACTTGAAACATAATCTCGACTTAAAATTATAGTTTTCCAACATGTGATATGTTGTATTACGTCTGAATAGTTTTAAGCTTCTATCAACTATAATTCTTATGTTTAAAAATACACAACGAGGCAACGCTGCATACTTTTCGTGTATCATGCCACAGGGACCTAGTTTAGTTTCGTTAAGTATATAAAAAAGTCTTTGTTGTGTGATACAGAGTTAGAACATAAAGTAATTAGAATTTGTTTTTTTTTTCTATTAGCTGAAAATCCATAAACAAGACTAGTGTGAAATAAATCTTTAACATACTAATATTATACCCCAATATTGAATGAACCGATAATGGAGATGATAATAACGTTGATATTACCTCGCCTCAGAGAAACCTATCCTAACATGAGATAATACTGTCAGCTTATAATAAACTGATAACATTAATAACATTTTGGTTAAAGGCTGATAAACAAATAAATGAGGCAGTGCGCGCAAAAATAACAAAAGAGCGGTGGAGCGTGCGCGACAAGCGAGCCGTTCGCGCCGATAGCGGCAGATCCTGACAACAAAGCGGCCACTCCCTACCTAACTATAGCGAATGGCGACTAATGGCTCGCTGCAAAAAGCCAATAAAACCTTTTATGTACGGTGCAGTGGCTCGTCAGATTACCAATATTGGACTGATATGCTATAATCCGCGTTATTGTAGCATAAGCACGTAGGACGAAGATGATTACAGTTATGTCCGAGGTCGTTATCAGAACACGTTACTGCGCTATTGTCAGACCTTCGCGCTATTAATATCGGAGGGATTCAAGTGTAAAATTAAACTAATGGACCAAGAGGAAAATCACGTACCGCCGAATTTAGTCTTCGAACAGAGTTTGGTTGGGTTTCCGATTACACATCCGTATAAATTCAGAGTTCCTGATAATTTTTTCCTCCATTCAATTTTCAACCATTCAAACTCATTCGAGGCTGGACATGCATTTTACTATAATTTACCAAGAGTTTTCTAAGTACCATAGCTAGAGCTCTATAGTTTATGTCATAGAGATTTGTCGTAAGACAAGTTTATAATGTAGTTTAAATTAAATGATGTCATATCTAACCTGCTGCCAATTATCATCGTCATGTCGTCCAGCTTCGCGGGCTGACAGCCAAAGTCGAAGTCGTATGCGGCCCTGAACCGACGACCTCTGTGAGCGCGCCTCCAACTTGTACCAGGCTTCTACTCCCGTTGAAGGAATCTCGCGCAGAGGGATGTTAACACAACCTATGTGAATAATATACTTGTTAAAATTTACACACATATCTTCAATTAACACTATACATACTCATACTTAAAACAAATAGTCAAATATTAGGCTGCGTTTCCACTGACGGGTAACTGCGCGGAGCGGATCATGATATGACCAATAACAATGCTGGAAATTACATGAAATGGAGATTTGGAGCACTATGGTCAATTCACGACCCACTCCACTCCACTCCGCTCAGCTCCGCGTCAGTAGAAACTCACCCTTAATGTCACAGTTTAAAAAGGAAAAGTCAAGACCAAGTAGGACAAAGAGTCCGTCCACACTATTTCGTTCAACTTCCGTCTACTCTTTCGTTTAACTTCTTTCGTTTTCGTTCAACTTCCCGAGAGTGAATATATAGCATTAAATTATAATAATTCATGTTTTACTCTTCAGCAGTCAATGCGAAACGAGAACCCTTCACATCACTTTGCAAGTCGTTGTGTCAAAAAACTTTGCGGCGCAAATGATACTTCACAGCCAGTTCAATGATACCAAACAAAGTTGAAGTAAAAGGCAATTTTCTTAACTGTATCGCAATATAAATCTTATAATGATTAGTTCAACACAAAGTTAAGGGTTTCAGTAACTTTTATTCCCAGTCCTTACAAAGTCCCTAAAAGTTGCTAATGAAGCTTACAATTGGTATTCTTTTTAAATTAAAATAAGTACGCCTAAGTAAAATATTAGCAAGGCTTTTTTATGTAGGTATGTTCTACATTTTCATTACTCTACAAAAAAAATATATACGTAGATTACCAAAACTATGTTAAGGAAATTATATCAGTTTGGTCCAAGATATTGTATAGAAAAATATATATATGTATATTGTTAAAGAGGAAAGAAAATTTCGTCATTAGGGATCTTAACATCATTTAAAATCAAATCAGCGTCTATTCTCGTATCAAAAACCGTTAAATTCTCATGTCAATCTCAAGAGTTGTCTCACTCTAACAAAATAGTAATTGAGCGAGATAGTGCGTGGGTTTCAGATGAGATTGAAACTATTTTTGTTACGAGAATAGACCCTCTGGTGACATCATTGTCAGAAATAGGATTGAACGATTTTGTCAACGTTTGTCACATTTATTCCTACTAGGCAAGTGAAATGTCATTTCCTTCCTGGCCCTTTGACTTTATAAAGTACTAGCTTCCGCCCGCGGCTTCGCCCGCGTGGCCTAGTAACCATTAGCATATCTTTCTTCAGAAACAAATTCCGGTCCGGCACGGCCTGGTACGGTACGGTTCCATCCGGTCCGATCAGGTCCGGTCGATCCGGTCCGGTCCGGTCCGGTCGATCCGGTCCGGTCCGGTCCGGTCGATCCGGTCCGGTCCGGTCCGGTCGGTCCGAACCTTATAAGGACCCTGCATGCCAAATTTGGAATCTCTAGACCCAGCGGTTTGGGCTGTGCGTCCCCTCGCAACTTCGTTTGCGTATATCTCGCTTTCCCGTGGGAATTTTGAATAATCCTTTCTTAGTACAGTCGCCTCGAGGATAGCAGGACCATCTTTAGGATGATTTTTGGTTGCAACATCCAACATCCTAATGGACACATGTGGCTCTAATGAACAAAAACCCTGTTTGGTACGGTTTGGTAACAAAGAAAAGGACGGAGCTGACAAAAGATCCGCTTTAAAGTGCAAGCGATTTTTTTCTAAAATGGTCCTCCTATCTTCGAGGCCACCGTACATCCCTAGACGTCGGCAGGAACCTACATGCCAAATTTGATATACCCTCGCAACTTCGTTTGCTTATATCTCGGTTTTCCGTGGAAATTTTGAAAAATCCTTTCTTAGTACGCCCCTAGACGTCGTAAGGAACCTACAGTCCAAATTTGGAATCTCTAGACCCATTGGTTTGGGCTGTGCGTTGATATATAGTTAAGTCAGTCAGTCAGGACTTTGAATTTTATCTAAGAAAAAAATCCGGTCCGGTCCGGTTCGATCCAGTCCGGCACGGCCCGGTACGGTGCGGTTCTTTCCAGACCGATCAGGTCTGATCCGTTCCGGTCCGGTCCGATCCGGTCCGTTCCGGTCCGGTCCGGTCCGATCGGTCTGGACCTTATAAGGACCCTACATGTCAAATTTGGCATCTCTAGACCCTGCGGTTTGGGCTGTGCGTCTCGCAACGTCGTATACGTATATCTCGCTTTCCCGTGGGAATTTTGAAAAATCCTTTCTTAGTACATCCCTAGACGTCGTAAGGAACCTACATGCCAAATTTGGAATCTTTAGACCCAGCGGTTTGGGCTGTGCGTTGATATACCCTCGCAACTTCGTTTGCGTATATCTCGGTTTCCCGTAGGAATTTTGAAAAATCCTTTCTTAGTACACCCCTAGACGTCGTAAGGAACCTACAGTCCAAATTTGGAATCTCTAGACCCATTGGTTTGGGCTGTGCGTTGATATATAGTTAAGTCAGTCAGTCAGTCAGTCAGGACTTTGAATTTTATCTATGAAAAAAAATCCGGTCCGGTCCGGTTCGATCCGGTCCGGCACGGTCTGGTACGGTGCGGTTCCTTCCAGACCGATCAGGTCTGATCCGTTCCGGTCCGGTCCGGTCCTGTCCGGTCGGTCTGGACCTTATAAGGACCCTGCATGTCAAATTTGGCATCTCTAGACCCAGCGGTTTGGGCTGTGCGTCCCCTCGCAACTTCGTATGTGTATATCTCGCTTTCCCGTGGGAATTTTGAAAGATCCTTTCTTAGTACATCCCTAGACGTCGTAAGGAACCTACAGTCCAAATTTGGAATCTCTAGACCCACCGGTTTGGGCTGTGCGTTGATATATACACTGGGCGTCAAAAATAAGTAGTACAGTTTTAAAATTGCAATTACTCTTAAACTATAGAAGTTAGAGTTTTGAAATAAAAGTCATTTTATAGCAAATTTAACAAAGTTTTCTAAAAATAATACTTTATTTAGCATTAGTAAAGTTTTACACTGAAAATTAGGAAAAAACTAAAAAGCTAACCATTTTGAAGGAACTATCAAGAACTTAATTTTTACGTTTTGGGCCTTGTTCCACTTTAGTAACTTGTGTTGCCGCCTCGGGCTCTGATGACAGCTTGGAGCCGGTTTGGCATGCTGAACACTAAGTTTCGGAGGCGGTGTTGGGGAATATTCATCCATTCTTCTATCAGGGCCTGTTTTAGAGCCCTGAGGGTGGCGGGGGGTGGTCTGAGTCTTCTGACTAGCCTCCCAAGCTCATCCCAGGCGTGTTCAATCGGGTTAAGATCTGGGCTTCTTGATGGCCAAGCCATCAAGCTGATGCCATCCTGAATGTACTCTTGTACGAGATGAGCGGTGTGTGGCCGGGCGTTATCATGCATTAGTATAGCTCCATCACCCATATTTGCTAAATATGGCCCTGCATACTCGTTAAGGATCTCTAATGCATATCTTTCACCAGTCAGAGTGCCATTTTCTATGACCACTAGCTCTGTGCGACCCTCTGAAGAGATGCCAGCCCATACGTGTACAGAGCCCCCGCCGTATTGAACTCTTTCCGAGATGCAACCTTGAATGTATCGCTCACCAGGTCGCCTGTATACTCTCCGCCTTCCATCGGAAGTGAATAAAGAAAACCGAGACTCATCTGTGAACAAAACTCTTGTCCATTCTTCTTCGCCCCATTGTACGTGTTGACGCGCGTAGCGTAGTCTTACTACTCGATGCCCTGTCCCAAGTTTGGGGCCATTTGCTGGCCTGTACGACTTCAGGTTGGCTTCAGCAAGTCTTCTCTCACTAACGTAGTCTCTTCGGGTCTGAAGAAGCTGTTGCTGGACCTCAACTGCATTAAGGTGACGATTTCTTAACACAGTAGAGACAATTAAGCGGTCTTCTCGGGTACTAGTGCACCTGGGTCTGCCATTACTTGGTCTCCTTAGATGGTTTCCAGTCTCTTCGTATCTTCGCTTCACTTGCTGGATCGTTCTTAGAGTTACACCCACCGTTCTTGCAGTACGACGCATACTGATGCCTACTTCGAGAAAAGTTATGATTCTTGCACATTCTTCTGGTGAAAGAGGCATGATTAGTAAAGTTTACTCGCTGAAGACACATTTGCTTTTGAATTGCAATTGATTTATCAGCAATAAAGAAAACAATAAAAAACAAAAGTACAAAGCCAACAGTTTAAAAAAATAGTGTTTTTGTTTATTAAGTTTTTTTTCAGTTAATCTTTAAAAAATGATATTATGCATGAAGTTTTTATTAAATGAAATGAAATTGTCTTTTAACTTTTTTTTATTTCAAAGGTCTAGCTTCTGCAGTTTAGGAGATATTGCAATTTTAAAACTGTACTACTTATTTTTGACGCCCAGTGTAGTTAAGTCAGTCAGTCAGTCAGTCAGGACTTTGAATTTTATATATATAGACTATGTTTCTCATGTTCGTATATGATTATGTATATTATATTTATGTATAATATGTTTTATATATACCGATATATTATACTATATATGTGTACGTATTTATGTATTTTTATTTTTATTATGATATTCGTTATTCGTAGTTTTTATGTCATATTTGTATGTTATTTCTTATTCATAAGTACATATATTACTAGTCCTGCCCAGTCCATAAAATATCTTTATTTGTTTATGTATAGGTACTGTGTCCTACCTAACTGTTGTGAATTGCAAATAAAGTATATTCTATCTATCTAGTCCCTTTGGTAGTTAGTTCCTTTAAAGGGACTAGTGGACTTTTTATTCCCACTAGTCCCTTTGAAAATTGTAAAGGAATTAGTGACATTGCCTTTCCTTCACACAGCAGCGGCGCGCTCCACATATTTCCCCAGGTGCGCGACACGCCTCGTCCGAGTGGCCGAGGCCGAGGCCAAATCATTCCCACTTAAGGTTAAACCAAATACTTATGTCGCTGACGCCACTGGCAAATAAATATTGAATCTACGCTTTCGCCGATCAATCTTGTTATATCCAATTTTTCGACTCGCGTTCCATCCTATTGCCGTGAAGACATTTCAAAATGTCAACCCCGTAAAAGAGGCTTTTGGGACTTAGATGGATTAATTCAACGGAAGGGACTCGCAAAGGGTCTCGGGGTGGATGCCCCGTGAAATAGTGATGGAAAATGACTTTAGTTTCAAGTCACTGCTTTCAGAAACAAAAATATTCTTACATGTTGTTTATTAGGAGAATGTTTTTTATGCAATACATAGACATCATCAGTCATCATCACATCATGATTCAAACGCGTGTAACAAATTATTTCTGAAATTGATAAACATAGTCTTTGGTACAGTATTCAAGGTATTTGGTACAGTATTAACAATCAATTGATTTAAAGGCAATAGAGATACATTAAAGATGAAACGCCAACTTGTGTAAAAAAAAAATTAATTGAAATTTTTGCATTTGACTATTTGCGCAGATTTCTCTATCAACATTTCGTTTTATCTGGTAACTGATAGCAAAAAATTCATGCCACCCAAATAAAATGAACGTGCAAATATTCGAATATTTTTATGTAAATTCCAAAAAGTTTTCGTGTCGTTGTTATGTAACTGTTACGATGTAATAACAAGTTTTTTACGTACTACATGTTGTATGTTACTAGCTTTGTTATGTTAAATACTAAATAATACCATATCGTAAATAAAAGTTGTGCTATATCGATATAACCCACCATGCTCTTTTTTCTTACTTATGTATCTTTTTGTGTTGATACTAATGAAATAAGTATTTTTGTGACTATTTGTGTCATATCATCACCAAACTATACATCCCCTGTCCTCCATCCCATTGTCCCATGCCATGTCCCATTCCCATGTCCCATACCACTGCTGGGATATGGTTCTCACTCTTCCATTGAAGAAAAGCCACCGCACTACTCAGCTGCATGGCGGCGGAATTAAGTTATAATAATAATAAATATGTTTATTCATTTCAATACAATAATTAAATACGAATTCCTTAATGAGATGTCAGTCTTGTTAAATTTGTGTTTGGTTAGATAGATCAATCACAATTAATCTTCCTTGGTCTGTTGTTGTTTTCCATTGTGCAAAAGTTAACTTGTTTTATGTATCTTGCTAAATATATTGTCATTTGAATAAGTAAATAATATATTGTAGATGTTACCAGCCATCTGTATAATTCAGGTATTCCGTACAATTCCTAGGATATGTATAAATATGATTATACTTATAATTCCATTATACATATAACGGAATGGAAAATATTCAATATACTTCTTACAACAATTTTTTTTAGTTATAAGTTTACTTTGATATAAACGTTACAAAAACCAAAGACTATCAATTTTTCTAAGGTTTATTTTGTTCTGTTTGTCTTTTGTACTTCTACGATCTACGACCAGTGGTTTTATTTCGCTCCCTACAAAAATACAAGTGTAAAAGCCAGCAAGTTTCAAACGAATACATTCGAAATTTATTCAAAATTGACTGATTTTTAACTCAACCATTTTCAGAGATACGAATCAGCAAACTGAAATTAGATATTTAATCAAACGCTGCTTACGAGCCGGAAACTCCCCATTGCGGTACGTCGCGATTGTAAATAATATAAGCACATGTAGCGTGTATGGGTCCCTACGATTCTCTGGGGACCGTTTAGTTAGTCGGTCCTTGTAGACATCGCTCAAACAAAGCCCGCATTATATGTATATTTTACTTGAAAACGTTCACTTTTGAACATCAATTTAAACAAAGCCTCTCCCTCCTCTCATATTTGCCTTACAAAACAGGTAACATGATGAAATTGTAAATAAATCAGCTAAGAATATAATTTTAATACTTTATTGATGTTTTCCGAAACAGGTACATACAAGTGTTACGCTTCTTATTTAAGGCTTGCTATGCTATACACACTAATCACATCCGGTGTTTCAGTATAGGGTGTCAGTACACACGAAGCTAATAGGTCCGACAAAAAAAAACCACACTAATCACACTATACATTCGGGTCAGCATTAATCAACACAGCCGGGTAGTAAAATAATTTAATCTAGATGAATATTCGGGAAAAAAAAAGTCGCTCATCGAGTGTTACTCGTCACTTTCACAAACGGCGGGACAAGCAATTCCCTCATGCATTTTAAATTAAAATAAAATATTGAACGTTAAAGGATGCAATATTTCTGCCTAATCCCGCACAGTTTGTGTCAATATTCATTCAATCAATACAATACTCGGACCCGTGTGGCCAATCAGGAAAATGATTTACAGAACCGATGTTTGTTGTTTCAATTCAATTGAGTGATGCTACATACACAACTGATATTACTTTGTATCGATACCGACCATCGGAACCAGTCTGCAGGCTTATATTGATGTATTTGATGCGATTGTGGAACATTTTTACGAATTAGTAGAAACAAACATTATATTTAGAATCAAGTTTCCGTACAACCTTCCTAGCATTATTGCTAATTTATTAGAGTTGGTGGGATCTGCTACCTAAACCTAAGGCTGAAACTGAATTTTACGTCAAGCAATTACCATCAGACGTGTCTAACCCAGAGTGGAAACCAGATCTATCGATGGGTAGGTTACAAGTTTTTTTGAAATACATTTTTTGGATGTGCTAGTTATTTCATCATAGAAACATTAAACTAGAATACATAACCAGAATTATGTATTCAAGTTTAATGTTCTTACCTAACCAGGATAGGAATCATGGACCAGTCGGTTATATCTGGTTCAAAAGTGATACGTACTCGATTCTAGTCCCTTACCGACTGAGCTAGTAAAACCACGAAGCTAATACAACAAATACCTTACTATCTCTAATATTCACATATTTCTCAAAACGAAAAGTGTTACTTTATATTATGTTTAATGAGGCGACAACGGAGAAAAGCACAAGTATGCTAAATTATGGTAAAACTTTACTTTTTATGATAATTCTACCTTCCCCGTAACTTCAAACGCGTACCTAATAAGAATCGAGTTGAGAGATGTTCTATAGTATGTTACATTTAAGGGCAAAACACACTGCCAGAGGAACAGGTTGGGAGCAGCGCGGGTGAATCTTGCTACTAAACTGCTGCCGCGTGTAATGTATTTTGTCCAGCGAGCAGCAGCCTGCTCAGTGAGGGTTTAATCATTGTATAGCCTATACATATGTAATATATCTGGGGGCACGCACGGCAGTGCCCCCGCCAAGACGAGCCAAGCGAAGCGCAAGGCCACTACCTACCTTTTCTCGAAGCGCTTCGTTGTTTTTTTGAACCTTCATAACTTGGGTTTGGATTATAGACACATATTTTGATTAAGGTATAGAGTTTGTGAAGTAAGGCTTTGTAGGGGTAGGGCGTGTAGAGTTAGAAGCTTGGCTTTACATGAGATCTGATAACTTTTTGACAGTGCGAGTCATACGGTCTTGTCTTGGAAACATTTTACATGAAAATGTTTTCGGTGGGAAGTGCTTATACTGCTTGTACAGACTGGTAAAGTGTCTTTTTGTTGTTTATTCGTGTTTTTTTTTTGTAATAATTATTTGATTAGGTTTCAGTGAATACAAAACAAAGACAAACGATTGTGGTATTAGAGGAAGATTCACCCACTCTCGTATTCAAGGTATGATTTTATTAAAGTGAGCGTGCGATATCAGGCATATCAACGCAGCATAAAGTTTGTGATACACTTTAATTATGCATCGATTACTCAAGTATGGATTAGGAATGTTAACTTTATGGAAATGCCATGAAACTATATTATTAGACTAGTAAAACCCGCGCAACTTCGTTTGCGTGTATCCCGCTTTCCCGTGGGAATTTCGAAAAATCCTTTCTTATCGGATGCTTACGTCATACAAAGAACACACCTTCCAAGTTTCAGGTCTCTACGATCAGCGGTTTAGGTTGTGCGTTGATTCTCAGTCAGTCAGGACAAAGCATTTTATATATATAGATAATACACAAACTGGAGTATATATTTCTTCCATTGGGATAACAGTTTGGCAAATTTGTTGATCTGGTACTAAGCCCAAATCAAGTTAGTTTTACCGACAGAATTTTCAAGCAATTTTTAGCGCGGAATTATAAAAATAGAGTAGTTTTTTAAAAATTATATTTTTCTACACTATTTTTTGTTTAAATTGCCAGCTCAGTGTTATGAAGTTGTAACACTAGCTAAGAGCTGAAGAGGTCTCCACTCAGCAGCTGATTTGGTGTAGTGATTTATTGTACCTAAATATTTATTTAAATATAATTTATTAATAACTGAAAAATTGTTGTTAGGTTGTCCAAATACTTTCCTTCTATATGTTCAATAACAAAAATCATGATAACCGAATATCTACTTAATACATTCAGTAAAATAAAGATATAAAAGGTTTACCGAAGATAATTTTTCATTAAGACAATATGTAACATGAAAAACTTACCAAGAAAATCGTCCTGGCTTCCTTGTCGTGCGCTCTGGCAGACTTGCTTGAAGAATCTGCCGAGACCGCGCACCCCCCGTACTTCATTCAGCCGAGACACCGCGTCCAGTACAGAACTCTCGTCATCGTGATCCCAGATGTCCAGGTGTAGAACGTCCGAAGATATGTCGTCTATGTCACTATACAAAATAAACGTAAAAAATTGAGCGTGAAAAAGTTTGTCTAACATGAGACTGAGTGATAATGTCCAATTTGAAGATTCCATTACCGCTAAACATCAGAATAAAAAGTAGAAAGATTTTCGAAGATAAGTGAAAACTTTCAAAAATAGAAAAAATTTTATGCCCTCAGGCAGACACTGTAAAGTCTTTAGCGGTGAGAAGAAGTCTACAGTCGGGACTTCAGTACAAAAAATGTATCCATGAAACTATAGTTTGTTAATTTTATTCAGGCATTGATACAAAACTTTTTCTAAATATTATATTAATTTAATCAAAACGATGATTAAAATATTTAACAAAGCTGAACGGTAATTTATTGTTCATTCATTTGAAGTTTGAATATGCAACGGACGAGGAAATGAATGAATATGTTGTAAACGTACCCACATTTTAATATGATCGCCTACCCAATACTGCGTGAAGTGGCCTTATGAATATTTTATACACCCTAAATTAACAAATTTATTTGATAGGAAACATGGATGAGATTTAATTCATGTGTACTATGATATGATATGAAAATGTTCATGAATTATTCTTGTCTATGGTTGCTATGCCATAATTGTCTGCTTGATTATTACATGTACAGTCAGCCAATGAAAAAGGTAACCAGGGCCTTAAATATGGTTCAACTTTTCTTAATATTACAAGATAGTATTTACCTACTCGAATTTTAATTTACCATGTAATTACAAAGTTTAATTTCGATGCAGATTATTGACTTATAAGTCTTTGTTGTTAGTTCTCTATCTTGGGTACCTCTTTTATTTGATGACTATAAAGTAATAATTATTTGACAATAATTATGTTTGTGCCATATCTACTCAAATGGCATGGCGCGAAGGACACGAGCTGATTGCTTATATTGAAGAGGTTAATAACAAGGGAATGTGATTCTATGACATGTATAATCACTTAGTATTCATATCATTTGGAGGTCGATATATCCTACTCATCTCATATGATTGTGGTTACGAATTTATCATATGGTACAGTTAATATTGTGTAAGTATGTATAGTTTACATTAAGATATAACTTGAATTAGAAAAGTGCTCTTTAATAAAACAGTTACATTTAACAGATTATAACAAAAATTAGATCTGTTTCAAACGAACAACAGGGATACTAGGAGGCGTAAAGGGGAGATTTTTGCCCAGCAGTGGTACCTAAATAGCGAGAAAAAAAACAACCAGAATATTATATAATTTTAAAAATTATGCTTTTGACTGACGCGATCTTCGTATAATTTTTATGCAGTTTTGTCGCTTCGAAAGTTATTTCTGAGTATTCCTCTGTGTATAGATTACTTACAATTTAAAAGTTTCATTCCATTTAGGTGAGAGGGTGTGTGGTCGAACGCTCGTAGCGCGAATGTATCGTGCAGGTAGCCGTCCCAGACTGTCGCGTTGTTGACGCCCGTCGCGCCTCTTGAAACTCAACCTGAAGCCGTGTTTCCGACCCTCATCTTCTGATGCTCGGGGAGACGCTGGTAGAGATGCAGGTTGGATGCCCAGCATGCAGTACGGATCGCTGAACCCTATAGAAAAAATGAAGTAAAGAAATAGAGTGGTACTGAGATGAGAGAAATGATATAACGAACATAATATATGGTGTGTGTTAACTCACATTTCACTTTTCTCCATTTTATGGGGATAATTGGAGATTCGAGAAAGGACCTAGGATAGATAGTTTTTATCCCAGAAATCACCGCATAAAGGTAAGAAAAGTGGAATGTAAGTTTGTATGGGGTATTTTATATTTTTGTTTGGACGGAGTCGCAGGCACAACTAGTTTCGTAATAAAAGGTTTGTAACAAAATAAATGGTTCTCATGTATTCAACATAACTCACTCTGAGTTACGTTACATTGATAAAGTAACTATTCCACATCTAAGATCGGGTGAAAGCAAACAAAATAACATTAACAGGAGCAAACAAGATGCGAAGACAAAGCAAGTCATGAGTTTAATATACGAGGTTAATTTAATATTGTCTCTTCAAGCCTCAAATTGTCGTCCACGTTATTAGAATACTATAATTAGTAATACCAGGAGATTTTGAAAAAAATATGATTATATCTTTGTCCTGAATCATTGGCTGACGGATCAATGCACAGCCTAAGCCGCTGATCGTTAAGACCTGAATCTTGTACGACGTAGGCATTCGATAAAAAAGTTTTTTTTTTATACAGATGGCAAACAAGCAAATTCGCACGAGAAAGCAGCATACATGCAAACGAAGTTGCGCAGGTCTCGCTAGTTACTTATATTAAAACATCAATGTTACACACAAACAAAATCATCAAGTTTAGTACATTATAGCTTCATTTATTCATTTGAGTAGGTAGATACCTACACAGTCCTGTAAATATCTCAGCTGTCTATACACATTTATGTATAGTATTCTCTGTAACCCTCGAGAGGGAAATAATCCAAAGAGCTGTAAGCTCCTCGAACTTCGTTTTAGCTAACAGATAAAAGAGTTTATTCTGTGTTAGCTCATAAATCGTACCATTGCACAGGCAGCTACCATAAAAACGGTAGATTAGGATATAAATTCTGCACAGCGTTGTGTGTGTAAGCATTTATTTAGGTCAATTATGTCAATTAAGACAAACATCACTCGACGCTCAAGTTCTCTGCAAACGTAATAATAGGTTAAAGATACGTTCGTACAGTGAACATTAAAATTCAGGCGGAGTTGTTTTATTACGCCACCCGCTAGGTATATGGTTTGTAAAACTCGGCGAAACGTACTTAATTGAATACCGTTCAACTCTGTAAACATTTGCAAAGCTGTCGAAACAAAGTTTTTCTTGGAAGGGAAATTGATTTTAACTTTTGCTCATTGCATTTAGTTTGCAACATTAGGAACTTTGATTTTGTTTTCGTTATAAAATTGATACAGTATAACATTAGGTCTTTTGATTTTTACTTAATTTTATTAACATACATACACTGACATAATTTATTGATATTCTGATGTAATAGACAAACTGGCAACCAATTTTTTTTGTAAGTAGTTTAAATGCTTGTTTTCCTCCTTTCGCCTGTGTTTTTTTCAGTTGATTATTCTAATTAATGTACCTAACTCATTAAAAGTGACTTAATTCCCAACGCATACAATGTGTCTGCTATATACAGTTTTCCTTGATTAAGAAGTATGGGGATCCTGGAATGCTCCGTTGCTGTTCTTTAAAATTAACATCAAGTTGAATGAAAGAAACAATGTCGGGGTCGAATTCTGAATCCATTTAGTCCATTAGGATTAAATAGAGATTTCGATTGAAATTGTGATGTCACTTTGTGATTTTACGAGTAAGTATAGGTATCGAATGGCAGCTGTATTTTGTCATCGACTATCAGTCGTACATGTAATGAATTGAACGAGTAAATTCATGTTACAAAATCGAGTGATGTCTCCCTCACTCGACGTTCGCCCGGGCTCCGTAATTCAATACACCAAGCTGCCTGCCTATCACCGCTCTCAGCCCCGATGGAATGCGCCACAGACATTCTTTTTAACACAATTTTATCTTGTACATAACAATATACGTCGTACATAATTATTAACGGAAAAATATTAATTTTCTCAACGTTCTTGGAACAGTGTTTTGTCCGCACAATTTTATAATTAAACTATAGCTGTCTTTTAACTTGGTTGGTTATGATTTTGATATCATTTTAATTTTAAATTGTGAAAAGTAATTTTCAACACTTATTGATATTCAATTCATTTTATGTAAATGAATTCAAATCGACTGTTTTAAAATATGAAAAGGTTGAATTAGGTATATCATGCACTGCCGGTTATTTTACTATGGTTTTTTAACCTTAACTTCTCAGTTGAAATTTAAAACTCTTAAAAATTACTCTAACCAAAATAACATTACTTATATTAAAAATATCTTATTTATAAATGCTACGTTATTATGAATAAACACCCACCTCCTCGTCTTATGTAAAGACACCTTACAGAAGATCGTAGCCAAATAGCATTGGTCACGCACGGCCATGTTGTGTTCCTACGGTGAGCAAGGTCTCCAGAGCTCCACTTCGGGGTTGGGAGGATTGGCAACGCGTGAGTGATACCCCCGGTATTGCAAGCGTCTATAGGCTACGGTGATGCTTACCATCAGGCGGGACATATGCTTGTTTGCCAACTTTATGGTATTAAAAAAAACATACAACAATAACAATGGCAAGATAACGTATTCTAACATTAAAAGATATAAAAGCTAATAAAAATATAAATGTCCTAAATATACCTACTCGTACTTAAACAAAGGTGATATTGCTATTAAAAAAAATAAAACATTAATAATACCTTGATGTCGTATTCTTTTTTTACTATGTCAGACGTGACCCTTTTAAAAACAGATATATAAGGGAATTAGCCCGTCTTTTTTTGTAAGAAGATTGTTTAAGCATTGCGTGGTAGGCATCACATCTCATGGGACACCATGTTTTTGTTATTCTATGATTCTATGCTATACGTATATAGTGACCGAAAAGGCAATCCTACTAATATTATAAAGTTTGTATGGATGAATGTGTTTGTAACTGTTTCATGCAAACATGACAGAATTGCTTATAATTCGTAAACTATCTTTCCTTAACAAGATTCTTAGGAGTTTTTATCCCGAATTACATAAAAGGGAATTTCCACCAAATACTTGGGCCTAGCTAGAAGACACCTAAATTCTTATCGGATATTGCTAGATATTTTATTTTTAAAGATAATCCCCGGATTAAATACGCCCTAGGAGCTTATTGGTGTTTGCCTAAGCGTCAAATATTCTGGCAAAAACAATGAACACCGAATAACCGCTACGCAACGTCATGTGAACATGAAGTATAAAAATATTTTATTTACCATTGGCATCCTTGGCTTCTAGACCATCAGCTTCAATAACTGTGCATCCAAGGACAACGGTCGGCGGTCGTTCGCTGCCGGCATTTCGAAGTGCCCGTGAGTGCATCTCTGGTGACGCCCTGAAAGCGCGGCGTGCATACTCTATCACTTCCTCTTTGTATGAACCGAACTGACCGTCTGGTGCAGGCGCTCCTACTGCGTTCTCGATGCAGTATAATACCTAAAGTAAAAAAAAAAGTTAAAATAAACTCAGATATGTACGGTATATGTGTATCGGTTACCGACAGTGGTTCGGTATCAGTAAGAACCAAATTTTCATATAAAAGTTCGCGAGATGCAATGTGATTAATATGCATAATAATATTGTATATGCAAGAGTTGGGATTTTTTCTTCTATGCAAGATGGATAATTTGACTTTAAAACGAAAAATGAGATGTAAATATAAAACGTACTAAAGGAGGCCGTCGAGAATGAAGCGGTGAAAGAAATAGGTAAATTATTCAAGAATCCGGTCTGAAAAACGCTGACGTGTAGGAGTTCAGGTTAAACGAAAAGGCGGACTACGTGTCCCGCGATCTTTTCTAATTAAATAATTGTATTGCAATGTAGCGTTAACATAACGCTCAGTCCAATAAAATTGGCAAATGATTCCCACTACTTGCCTATTTGTCAGATAACAGTCAGTTTAACAGACGGATAGGAAATAGTGAAAAGTCCTAAATGGCTCTACAAATGGAGAGTCACTTGTATCGCTGCTGTTCATAGGCGTCAGTAAACACTTTCAATTAGGTGACCTGCATGCTTGTTTGACTGCCGTATGATATTGTAACAAACGAGTGAAAGAAAAAAATTGCTAAATGACAAAAAAGGCCGTAACCGGGTTTCTTTCGCCATTTATTTAACCGGTAGCCATTATGCTTGTGTCCGAAATGGTGGTAGTATATAACGTAGTTTATTTTCTTTATACATATATACAAATTGTAAATGACAAGAAAAAGTGCCTGCGTGAAGGTCTAATTTCTGAAATAAACGATTTCATTTCATTTCATTTGATTTTCTTCGCCTTCCTGATACTATCAATAACAGTAGTTTAATATTTTAATACAAATTCTATCCAACTTTTGCATTCGTGCCGATAGTTACTATCAATTGATAATTTTAAATTTGTGGCATTGGCGTTGCCCGCCACAGGGAAGGTGCGAATAGTGAGAAAAAGAATAGGAAAAGAGTTCCGGATCTCTTATTCACAGAACGACACGTTTGTGGTACTTCTCCGGTCGAGGTAGACCATTTTTTTTAAATTCTTGCTTGTCTAATTAGAGGATAAAGATCATTTACCTCCGTATCGGGACAAGCCCACCACACATTCCCACCAATGTGTCTCCTGTGTAGCCAGGATCAACAACGGCGACCTCAGATAGACAATAAGCAATGAAGCTTATTGACGTCCCGGGGAAGAAAACTACAGCTGTCTTGGAACTCACAACGAATTTAATCAGAAAGAAGATAGTCGGAGTAGGAAGTATTGAAAGGACTTCCCTCCTTAACAACTACGTGAGAAACAGCAATTTGAAGCAAAAGGCATTATACCCTAGAGAGATGGCAAATCAAGTGAGGCTCGATTGCCGAGCACCACGGTCTATTGTTACATTACTATTGGGACCTAATGCTATGAGCTGTTGTTTACCTCCGTATACAAGTGTTCATGTTCTTTGTGAGAAAGATGTGCAGACACACTTGGTAGACCCAAGTCGTTCGGCGCTGGCGGTGGACGCTCAGCCCTGGCCTCTGCCAACCGCAGGGCAGCCAGTCGTCGATTCTCTTGCCTCCACGATAGCGCCGTAAAACTCTCGAAGTAGGACCCATCAGTTTCTTGTACCCTTATAATAAAATATTTAATTGGCAATTAAAACATAATATTATTATATCGCTAGATACCTACATTATAAAGAGTTGTGTAAATATTTCAAGAATTTCATAATTTAAACCTGTATATCTTTAAAAAAAACAAGATCCTTCTATAACTCCAAAGAAGCCTATTTATTTTTTTACGTTACATTATAATAACCTCTATGTCTATGGAAGTAATGTTATGACAATGTTTGTATATAAATTGTTCATTTTCCTTAAATGCTACGATGGCGTAAAATATTATACATGGTGATAATAACAATCTAACATTTTATCACCACCCATATCAACAAGTCAATAACAACGGCGGCGCAGACCGGGAACAATATGTAGTGTGTCTATTGAAACCTTTCCACGACAGAATGAACTCTATTATCTATCGGGAATGATTCGCCAACATAGTTCATTTAGAAATAGTGGTGAAAGCCGATAGTACCTGAAGTGGTTTAGTATACTAAAACAGTGTGCATGTTAGGATAATGACGTACAATATTGTATTTTGACATTGGAAATGTCTTTTCGTTCGCTTCAGTATAGGCTTCGATTTCACGAAAAAGTGCGATCCCCTTATATCTCGGAGAGTTGTGAAGATATGATATTCATAAAAGGCTCAAAAGACGCGTGTTCACGAGAGCTGTAAGGTGCAAAAAGAATTATTTGAGAAAGTCAAAAACGAAAAAAGTTATGGCCGAAATTGTGAAAATAAATATCATTTCTTTCCGAATTTTTGATTTTGGCGCTCGATATTTTGGAAACGAAGAATGATATCAAAAATTTGAGAAAAACACGTCTGGACAATTTAGTCAGCTATAATTTGAGCCTAAAACAAAGATGATCGGGTTAAGAGTTTGCCCTGTAGCTTAACCTTTTTGAACAAAGTCAAAAACGTTGTAGTTTTATTTTGTAACCTTTTCCTTATCCCGACTTTATCGTCGCTCATCATCATCATCATATCAACTCATAATCATCCCATTGCTGGGATACGGGTCTCCCTTCAGTCGAAGGTGATTAGAGCGTACTCTGCCACGCTGCTCCAATGATGGATTGGCAGAGGTCGGTGTTTTCAAACCGCCCTAAGGCCACCGACTTGGCCTAACGACTGTCATCCATCGATAACAGCCGGGACCGACGGCTTAACCCTTTATAGGACATAAGCATCTAGGGTAGATAAAAAAAACTATGTATTTAGATTTTTTTTAATGTTTTATGTAATGTAAACACGGTGGTAAAAATATTCCCTCTGCCCGTGTGGCTTGAGGTTCTGAGGTCTGCTGAGTACCAGATATATTGGGTAAAATTTCAAATCTTGCTGCCCGCCTAGAACGATCGCGTTGGGATGGGACGACGGAGGACGGAGGGATAGATGAAAAATCAACAGATGAACTGCTAGGTTCGACTTTCGAGAGGTATTATGCTGCTAGGTGGATCAGGTGTCGGTGCCATAGGCCTGTCATTAGGCTCGTCATAGTTTTTTTAGGATCGTTCAATACTGTATCAAAACCATCATCAGATACATCGGGAAGACAAAATATGTCTTCCAATTCGTTGACTATTTGCAAATCTATATACATATAATAAAACAGTAGACCCCGATATGTCTGAACATATTTAGCACATCTTCTAAATTACTGAATGGATTTTAATGCTGTTTTAACTAAAGAAAGATAGAGCTCGGCTTGGAGCAGAATATAGGTTTTGTCGCATTTAAATCGGATGTCAGGAAAATAAGTTATGGTCATTTAAAGGTCTCTACCCTGACTATGTAAGAAAAAAATATTTTTCGCACTTACAAACTTGAGACTTGGTACACCGTAACTACCGACAACAGACTAAACCGGACCTGATCGAACCGGACCGAACCGAACCGAACCGGACCGAACCGAATCGAACCGGATATCAGGAATAGAAGTTACCCTCATTTAAATTTTCAACAGCCTAAGAATTTTAAAATTGTCACTCACTGCAGAGTCGGAATCGCCCGATATCTCATAACGACCATTTTTAAATTCAGTAGCACTGTGTATGAAAGTTTTTTTTTACTTGAGTTAACCATTTAAAATTTTGTTCCTTTCAAATTCACTAGATGGCACTGTTAGATTCTGAATCGCACTATGAAAGTTTTTTAGTATAACTGAGCTGACGATTTCAATTTTAATATAATTTTAATTTTTCATAATTATTTTACATTAGGTATTTTGATTAGGTACGATAAAATTAAATAAAACACAGCGGCGAGCAAATAGACAATGAGCAATAAAGAACACTGATGTCTCGGGGAAAAACTATAGCAGTAGTAATAGGAGACTGTTAAATCCGTCTATACTATTATAGTCATAAGTCCAATTCCACACGAGCGAAGCCGCGGGCATAGCTAGTCGTTAAGTATTCTCTATTCCTACTCATTTGCCAGATAGTCTGTAATAAGCAAAAAAGGAAATAGGATTAACGTGGTCCGAGAGTCCCTTCGCGAGTTTTTCAAAAGCACTAATATTCTCACGGTGGCATCTCAGTGCATTCTTGACAGCATCATGTTTGTTCGTAAAAACATTCATCCAGGTATGGATATTCATAATTTCAATACGCGTCACAGAAATAAATTAGCTGCTCCTAAATTCAGGCTTAGGAAAGCGGGCAAGTTATTTATGATTCAAAGTTTGCATTATGTATAATAAAATTCCAGAATATATAAAAAAAATTGCCCAATAATCGATTTAAATAAAATGTCAAAAATTCTTAACCAGTAAAGCGTACTATACTATCAACGAGTATCTAAATGAAAGGTCTCCCTGGCCCCCTTGCAAAGGTGAAATGCTAAAACTTGTCGTGAAAAGCCAGTAAATGTTCAATAAATTACCTAAATAAAAAATTGTGTTCAATATTGTAATATGTACACGCGTCGTAGTGTTACCCAAATGGGGCTGTTTTTTATATTATTTAGATTTTAATATAATTTAGATTAAATAATTGGTGACAAGGATGTTAATGTGTACCGACCTCTGCCAATCCATCATTGAAGCGTCGTAGTGTTACCCAAATGGGGCTGTTTTTTATATTATTTACATTTTAATATAATTTAGATTAAATAATTGGTGACAAGGATGTTAATGTGTACGGGCACGTCATACTCGCAAATTGTCCAAACTGGCGGTGGCGTTGTGGGTCGGGTTACTGTTGTTCCCTTCAATATTGTTCATAATATTGTTGATGGTGAGCCCAGTAATGGGGGCTGGCAGGCTGACTCTCACGTCAACTCGAAAATACACGAGAACGGTTGCTGCCTTGCGGGCCTGGTCTGCTCCTATCTCCGATTTAGCATTTTATATTTTAGATTTAATTTTATGAATGGCACTATTTATTGACGTAATGTTGCATGTACCTAGTTTTAAATTTTATGGTAAAAAAAAACACGATATATTTATAAATGCCAAAAAAGACCGTAACAGGTTTTCTTTCACCATTTATTTTACCAGTGGTCATTTTGCTTTTGTTTCCGAAATAGACGTAGTAGTATATAGAGTAGATTAATCCCACCAAAAACATTTTCATGTAAAATGTTGCCAAGACGAGACCATAATGACTCGCATAGTCAAAAAGTTATCAGATCTCATGTAGAGCCAAGCTTCTAACTCTACACGCCCTACCTCTACAAGGCCTAAACTTCACAAACTCTACACTTGCAAGTGACGAAATCGGGGGTTTTAAGACATTAATAAAATCTAAAGTATAATAGCTACGACATTTAAACTTTATGTTTAATGATTGTACTGGTGTCATTATATCTTGAAATTTTTAACTATTTAGCATCATCCAAAACAAAGTTATGAGAGTTCAAAAAAACGACGAAACGTTTCGAGAAAAGGTAGGTAGTGCTCGTCTAGTGCGAGATTTATACAAATCATTTATTACAGCTGTATACTCTGACAAGAGAACGTGTTTGTGAAAGCTTATTCTCTAAATAAAGTTTTGAATTTGAATTTGGTCACCCCACGGGCAAAGGGAATATTTTTACACCACAAAAAAAGAGTGTAAGAAAGGCCTCGAAAAACTTATTCCAAATGCAATATACATAAGACATTAAGTTTAATAACAACTTATCTTTCGAAAGTCGCAAAATTTTAAGATGCATAAAGATTTAACAGCAGGTGTCGAAATTCAGTTGTTTCTAAACTTGTAACTGTCACAGATAAAAAAAATATTATGACGTCCGTTCTTAACTCCTAGATAAAAAATAATAATTATAAAATCCACAATTTGTTGCCATAGGAATAAATTCGATCACTAGTTTTGTTTTCATAAAAAATCCTAAAAAATATGATGGGAAATAATATATTCCCCCTGCCTTATAAAGAAAGGGTCGTGCCCACGGGTCGTGCCCTCCGAAGCACGGAGAAGCTCAAGATAACAAAACCTATCCAGACGCTGGCTAGGGTCGATGTTGCTTAACTTGCGTGTTCATATTAGAGTGCGACACACTACACAGCAACGCCATCGAGCTCCTCCGAAGCCATCGAGCTCCTCGTCGCTCAGCGACAATATTTTTTCGAATTCCGTAGATTCATTTCCAATGTGCACGATAGTCGTGTGAAGCACGAAATCTGTGAATTTTTTTAAGGTTTTTAGTTTTAGGTTCATTATAATTTATTTATATTAATATGTTTAGTTATGATAAAATAAAATAGTAGATATTGTAACAATAGCTGGTAAAATTGTCACAAAAACGCACAATACACGCTCTAAATTTTCATATGAGTTTCAACATACTCAGATGACTACAGAAGTGTATCATTAGTTGCGTTCAAGAAACTGCGTTGCGTTAGTGTAAGCCTATGTGGATAAAGAGCGTCACAAATGGCAAAAATATGATATATTTCCATATTACAGTATCTTACGATATTAAGCGATATGGAAATATGTTAAGATACCGAGCGATGCAAAGATATCATCTTAAGATGTGAAATATGTCGTACAATCTCTGAAATATTTCGAAAGAATGATTCGGTGAGTATATTTCCGTATCTTAACCATTTGCGATACCATAAGATGCTTTTATACATATACAGATATCTTAACATATAATATGAATTTTCGCTTCGCCCTTTGGGACGCGCTTTATGTCCACGAGCACGAGAGACATGGCTCTCGTCTATCCTTATGCCATTATTAAAGTTTCCTCACTGTTATTAACTTCAGTATGTTACCGTTGACAAGGGCGTGTCGTATTACAGCTGGGTCTCGACAGTAGCATGTTCGTGACGGTTCGTTTGTTCTTTCTTATGAGATTTGCAAGCTCACGTTGTCTGCGTAAATTATATCCTAGTTGGTTACAGACAATGACATGACCAATAACCATTACAATATCATATAATTTTTCCTGATATTTTTTGCTATTGTTTTTACGAGGATAAGAGCTAGCGCGTCATCTGATGGTAGGTATTATGTTACAAATTAAATTTTATACGGTTTTGATCAGTTTATCTTACAATGTTTATATTTCACTGTATGTAATTGCGAGAAACATTATACCTACATACCTTCTACATACATATTAAAAAGAAAAAATAATCTTTTGCTTTATTTTCAGTTAAATAATTATTTACCTAGTTCCTCTGGCATCGGTAGGGACATACTCAATTTGAACTTTTATTTTTACAAAATTATACAATGTCAACATTCAGTATTTCGAAATCCCCTCCAAATCAATTCCGAACCTTATTGGGGAGTAAACAATAAGCCGTGACCATTTGAGCCTATTTGAATATTTTTAATGGATCTGTCCAATAAAGGAATTAAATTGTCATAGATTATTCAGACAATTTAACCAAAATTTACGCAGTCCAACTGTTGTCCATTTATTATGTACTGGATATTAATATTTTCCTTTTAACCATAGGTGGCTTGGAAGAAATCTATTAGTAGGAGCTTTAAGCACTGTACGGCAAATGTCAAAATGTACGAAAACGCAATTTTTGTACGCACTGTGTACGCGCACCGTATCGCTTACAGTTTAAACATAACATTATATACCTAAGTAGGTACTTAAGTAAAGTTATTTTGTGACATAATGCAATACAGAGATGAGCACTAAGAAATTCAACACTTGGAAATTCTTATAACAGAACCGCGAGAGAATTGACAGCAAGAAAGGTAGAGTTAAAATGTAAACGTTGAAATGTTTGTACAGAACGGTACCCTGATCGCCACCAATATAATAGGAAGAATACGGGCTGCTAGTATTTACGTTCGATATTAAAATAAATAAAATGTCTTGGTATGAATATTCAGAGTACTTGTTTGCTGAATACGGCCATTGCTGCCTGCAGTCACGTACCAGGCTATTTTTCATAAAAGCTCTTTCCTCGCTCACTCCATCATTCTACTAAAATACATAAAGTAAGATGCTATTTTTGCAGGTTATGTTTTGAACATAGCCTACATTTAGGAAGGTGATGTAAGACTCATATTGACAGAACTCTATTATAATATTGCAAATCTATACTAATATTATGAAGAGGAAAGATTTGATTGTTTGTTTGTTTGAATTGAATAGGTTCCGAAACTACTGGACCGATTTCAAAAATTATTTCACAAGTAGAAAGCTACATTATCAGGGAGTGACATAGGCTATAGCTTTTCCCGAAATTCAATGTGGTTCCCACTAGGGTATAGAGCACCGGTACTATCTCAAGGAACCGGGATTTTCGGTACCGGACTATGCTGGAACCGGGATTTCCCGGGAATTTCGGTACCGTCGGGTTTTTTTTTAAATACATCAATACCGCCTAGGGATGTTTTGATTTTGCTCAATTTACACATTTTTTGTTAGACATACTTATTTTTAGAAAGCTCATTTATTGGACTAGGTACATACATGTAAAAGTAAAATAATATTATATTTATTGCGTAAATATTAAAAAAAAAAAGTAAAATAATGATACAAGTAACGACCGTATTTGTTTAATACGGTCGTTACAAAGAAAAAAAAAATACTTATGCAGTTTTTTGCAATTATGCGAAAAATCAGTTATCAATAAAATATCCCATGATTCATACAATGGTTCTGCATCGATTTTTCATGTCATAAATAAAAATTTTTTGGGCGTCATTACCCAAGTCCTGGTATGATGCTAAAAAGTTGCTCTTGTCGAAAGGCTTGCGGCAATCAAGGTTAAAGTAACGTTATCATGCTACTGGGGAAGTAAGTGAAAGAATGCCATGGCCAGAAGCGCAAGGACCATATGCACGAAGACCGATTTTTGCTAACTGATGCGAAAAAACAGCCAAATGTTACGGCAATGCTGTTTCTTCAAATGCTCTCGTCAGAGCACCAGTTGTTTGTGTTAAATAAAAATTGTCAATTGGACACCACTGCTTCTGTCGCTCGCTCGCAACTGACTGAAGGGTTGTGGTGTTAATGTCCGTACGCAGACAGCGCGAGTGGTGACCAGCTGGCTTCAGGAGCACGCATGACATTTCGGTCTTAGACTGACCTGCGCAATCACCAGACCAAAATCCCAAAAAGAACGCATAGAACATGCTTCCTCCACAAACATTGAGACTGAAGAGCAATTTTTTTGCATCTTAACAGGACTTGAGACAATTCTTGGGAAAATTGAGACTTCGTGATCTTGATTCGAAGCATAAAAACCGTTTCAGAACCATTGTAAACATAGGTGTTTTTAAAGACAACATTTTCTTTGGCAAAATTGCAAAAAAGGCATAGTTTAGATATTTTTTTTACTTTTTCTTGAAAACATACTCGATCGTTTGTTGACCATCAAAATATATTCGATCGCACGTAGCGTCACTAGCGTCAGTGGGGCCAATTGCCATATAATTGAATAAATAAAAAAATCCCGAAAGTACCGAAAATCCCGGTTCTTGTACAAACGCGGACACAGCTGTGTATCCATTGAAGACGCAACTGAGAGAAAATATTACTGTTCGAAAGGGATAGAGATATTTCTGTCAATTTCAATGTAGTTTCAAGTTATCCAAAGTAATGATTCTTAATTCGGTCGTATAATAGGGATGAGGGCTTTCATGAAAACGCCCCTAGTTGGCGCCACTTTGACAAGAGGGTGTCATTTCAGAAAACCCTCAAAAATTCATGAATTGCCGAAGCAACAATTTATTCTATTTAGCCTTTTTAGGGTTCAACAATAATTTTTTAAAACCATGTTTACTAGATTCAAATTAGCAACGGACACCATTAACGATTTTTTTGTTTAATTAAGTATTTAATGGCTATAACAAGATTATTGGTTTCTAAAAATTCTTCACTATAAAAAGTTTTCCACAACCTATACTTAATTTATATCAAACAGTTCGTATATCTTTAACTGTCGTCTGACTTTAAACTCTCCACTAGAAAATTATATGCACTCAACAAGAAAACTCAAACAGAACCATATAACTATGGTTCGATATGTTGTAGGTTTTATTGAATTGTATTTGTAATGTTACTGGCCGGTTGTAAAATGTTGAGATGAGGAAAGATTTAAAATTGGAGTTGTTTTGAAATTGAACTGTATGATGGTGTCTAATTTTAATGTCAGTCTGTTTTGTGATATCCTATAGATAAAGTTTACGTTTTAGAAAATATGTATTTATAGAGGAATCAATTATGTTTTAATATGTAACTTGTTTAGGAAATGATAAACTATTAGTAATGGGGAACTAAATTGTTTGGAAATGTTTAAAAGTGAAATGTAAAATGAATATATAATTACTATGTGGAGATGTGTTTCTATTCCAACATTCACCCACTATAACAGGTTATGGGCCCAGTAAGCATAACAATTATGATGTTGGAATAGTATGGTAGAGAAATAATTACATAACAATGTGTGAATCACAAGGAAGAATTCCCAGATTGGAATATGAAGGTGAGTTCTCGTTATGGAGGAGGAAAACAATAGAAATTACAAAATGGAGGAGGAAAACAAAAGAAATTACAAAATGGAGGAGGAAAACGAAATTTTAAATCGATACACATCAAGAGGGGAAAGGGAAATTTTAGAAATGAAATGATGCGTATCGATAGAGGAAGTTGGAGTAACGTGCAGAGAGAGATTTTTTGTTACTTTCATTAGACAATGGAGAGCAAATAGTGAGATGGAAGACATGAAGGTCATGATGATTATTGAGGATAATAATGGGGATTGAGGATTTATTAATGAGTTGGTTAGAAATTGTGAAGATATTTAGAAGAGGAGAGTTTTTTTTTTCGGAAAATGGAATGGAGAATTTGCAATAATTGTGGAAGTAGTCGATGGTCTAGTGAAAGTACAAGCAGTTGAAAGTACAAGCAGTTGAAAGTACAAGCAGTTGAAAGTACAAGCAGTTGGAAGTACAAGGAGTCGATGTATAGGTAAGGAGTGGAAGTAGAAGAGTTGAAGAAGAAATTAGGAATTTGATGAAGAATATTTGGTTGTTGATTAGTAATTTATGAATTAGTAATTTATGATTGGGTGGATTTAATTGTTTATTTGAAGTTGATATACAATTCAGAGGGGATGTTGTAGGTTTTATTTGAGGAATTGTATTAGTAACTTATTAGAACTGGCCGGTTGTAAAATGTTGAGATGAGGAAAGATTTAAAATTGGAGTCGTTTTGAAATTGAACTGTATGATGGTGTCTAATTTTAATGACAGTCTGTTTTGTGATATCCTATAGATAAAGTTTACGTTTTAGAAAATATGTATTTATAGAAGAATCAATTATGTTTTAATATGTAACTTGTTTAGGAAATGATAAACTATTAGTAATGGGGAACAAAATTGTTTGGAAATGTTTATAAGTGAAATGTAAAATGAATATATAATTACTACGTGAAAAAGATGTGTTTCTATTCCAACATTCACCCACTATAACACGATACAATCTTGACTTTTATTCGAACTCTTATTTAAATAAATTCTTCATGGTTATCTCAGACAAAAAACAGAAAAAGTATATTTTCTCGTAAAAAGTCAAAAATCTATATTCTGTCATTTTTCCTGTCTAACTGACACCGGAGCATAATTTTAATACAAATTTAATAAAAAATATTGCTCAAAAAAATGCCCGCACGTCTCACGCTTGCTGAAAGAATACGCATTGTTATTCTTAAAGAGATGGGAATGAGAGTTGCCAAAATATCCCGGGAACTAAATGTGCACGTAAGTTTATCAAATTTTACTTCTAGTGTTTTTCCGTGTTCGTCTAAGTAAGTATATGTTTAGATGATTACACACCTGGTTCTGGTTTTTAACAGCACTGATAGTGTTTTTAGAGACGGTCGGTATACACGAGGCTACGACGGCATGAGGAAGGCGGAGATGAAGCCCTACGCGACCGTCCTCGTGGAGCACGAGGACGTTACAACGGAGGCTGAAGATGCTGCCATGCCCTTATGACATCTTTGTGTATCTTGTAGTTTCTTTTTTCAATTGAGATTATACCTACTGAGTCATAATGCTTGTTACAGATTTCAATGCAGACAGTGCGTCGTCGCTTAAATGAAGGGGGCCTGCAGCGACACATACCGGCCCGAAAAATATTAATCACCCAAGCGCACAAGGACGACAGAATAGCTGGATCTGAGATGACTGGATCAATAATATATTTGTAGACGAAAAGAATTTCAAGTCGGATAAGGATGGTCGGAAAATATATATATATACAGGCGGAGAAACGAACGCTATGTAAAAGATTTTTCATCCTCCGTTTGAAAAACCCGGGATCATGATAGAGGATGGAAACACGTGAGCTGGCAGCGAGTTCCACGTTGTTGAATTATTCGAAGACAAATTAGCAGATTGGCTGCTTTACCGAATGGGGCGTATTGACTTAAAATATTGTAAAATAATTGAACACAATGTTGCACATAAAATAAAAATAATGTAAATAAAATAATAATGATAAACGATTGTTTTTATTTAGAAATATGTTATGATAGTCGATAAAACGGTAACAAAGAAAATATCTGATATATAAATAAATAAACAAATCACACAGATTGAGCTAGCCCCAAAGTAAGTTCGAAACTTGTGTTATGGAATACTAACTCAACGATACCTACTATATTTTATAACAAATACATTTATAGATAAACATCCAAGACCCGAGGCCAATCAGAAAAAGTTCGTTTTTCACCATGACCCGACCGGGATTCGAACCCGGGACCTCCTGGGTGGTAGTCCGGCGTGGTAACAATTACGCCACGGAGGTCGTAAAATATAAAACGATACATACTCTGATTGGACGTGAGTGGACGGCCAATCAGAGGGCGTATTGCTGATCGCCACCGCGGACACGAGCTAAACGCGTTGGTTTGGCCGAGGTTTAACCGAATTTTCCCGATTCGAAAACCCGACGAAATTAAGTTAAATTACTTAGCCACTGGCTAGGATTCATAACTGTCAACGTCCAATGCGAGTCTCATTCCTGCTTATATGACAGAAGAAAATGTGTATCATTAAGTATGTTGCCGTTTGTACTTCAATTCCCGGTTCTTTTACAGCTATAAAAGAACCGGGAATTCCCGGGATTTTCGGTACCGGGATTTCCCGGTTCTATACCCTAGTTCCCACGGGAACGGGTCCGCAACTTCACGCGGACGAAGTCGCGGGCAAAAAGCTAGTTTCAAATATTTTTAAGGGCTTGAAAACTCTGGACTTAGCCTTCAAAAATATTTCTAATACCTACTCTTATTCATACGGTGGGATGATAATAAGCTGATAATAATATAATATTATAAATCATCAATATTAAACAGTTTCACATTATTTAAGATGATTTTTCACAACATTTTTATTCAAATATGAAAATGTAAAATAAAATCTTCACACTCAAAACTGCGCGACTTCGGTGTGAATTAAAATGTAGAACACATTGCGGAGTTCATTCGTGGTTTGCCTTCTTTTTACCTCGTCGTGGTTGTATGTACCCTTTTATCTCGAGAACTCGTGTGTGTAAATTTCCTAGTAGACATAAATCTAAATGGATGGCGCAAGTATTGTTATTTGGTATGTAGTAAGTGAAAGGAAATAAATCATAATCTTCCCACACTATGTAAAAATAGACTTTGTGTTTGTTTGCATCTAGTGGCTTAAACCTTTCTGCCAATCGATTGCTGTAATAATAAAGCATATAGCGTTAAGACGATAACGAAATAGTTTGTACTGTGGTTTGTATCTTAAGTATAAAATTTCAAGGGTACGAATTATATTTTTAACATTAATTATAAATTTAAATTGTGATATAGTGCGATGAAATGAGCAGTTTTCTTTTAGGTATAATCAGTTGGTTTTTAAAATCATCAAAAGATGGCGTTAGCATTATTTTTTGGTATTGTTGAGGCCAAATATTTAGTCTGTGGCAAGAAAGAACTGACCGAATGTCAATTTGATTAATTTCTGTTTCTGTCATGTGTCATTTCTGAAGCATTGATTGAAGTTTTTTTGTATTGTATGAACATTGTAACCTCAAAAAGTTGTTACTTACATAATTAAATTAATAATACATTGTAGTAATACTTTCTTCAAACTTTATTAAAATGTTAAAATAAATCACGACTTTGTAGCAAAAAGGTCACTCCATACCCACCCACTCTTTTATTACCAAAAGTGCCAGGCTGCGCCATCTATCGAGTGTTTAGGAAAGCTATAAAATACCTAAAAGAAAACTGCTCATTGAAATACTCGACAATGTCACAGATTACATGATACAATGTGTAAAAAACTTTTGATTTCAAAATGTGACATGCTTTGTATTCACAAGATATGAAAGTGCGTTATCTATTCTATTTATATCTTTGTTTCGCATACAATGTCGGTCGGTACCTATGTCTGTTGTGGTACCTACCTCAAGTACCTACTCCCTTCTTTTATGTTAACTTATTGAAACGTGTGACACCGAGTACAATTTGTGTAGTCCGAATCAACTTCTATGGCAATTTTTTAACAATGTTCTGTATGTACAAATTGGAATAGGTATATATCTTACTAGCAATGCCCGCAACTTCGTCCAAGATGGATATTCGGTATGGGCAGAATAGAGAGAGAAAGGTGGGGGGGGGGGGGGGGCTTTCGCTCTCTCATGTCTCCCCCAGTTCATCGATCCATCCATGATATAATGTTGGGAAAAATATTTTATTGATTTACTACGGTCCGTTAGCATATTTTTCTACAGAAAAAAAACCGGTCCGGCACGGACTCGGTACGGTGCGGTTCCTTCCGGACCGATCAGGTCTGATCCGTTCCGGTCCGGTCCGGTCGGTCCGGACCTTATAAGGACCCTACATGCCAAATTTGGAATCTCTAGACCCAGCGGTTTGGGCTGTGCGTTGATATACCCTCGCAACTTCGTTTGCGTATATCTCGGATTCCCGTGGGAATTTTGAAAAGAAACATACACTAAATGTTAAGTTAAGCAAATCGCCACATATTAGTGAAAACCGCATCCAAATCGGTTCAGCCGTTTCTAAGATTAGCGTGTGCAAACATACATACAAACATACAAACATACGAACAAAATTTTACGAAATTCTTGTTCTATTGCTTATTCTTCATCGCCCTAAACAATTTTTTTGGAAATATATTCAATGTACAGACCAACTTTTTTTACACTTTTATTATATTATAGCTGTTACCCGCGGCTCCGCCCGCGTGGTCAAGCGAAAATGCCAATATGTTCGTTCCCGTGGGATATAAAAAAAAAACTACTTTATCCTTATTATTCCGAATCCTGTTGGAATTTTAAAAAATCCCGTTTATCCTTGTCTACTTTATAAAGGGAAGCTTAATACAAAATCTAGGCGTTTTAGGTTGAGCGCCCACAATAACACACGTGCAATCCTAATTATCCCATTCCCGTGGGAATTAAAACATCACGTCTTTATACTTGTTTACATCATAAAAGGAACCTCTATACAAAATCTCTGCTTTCTATGTTGAGCGCCTGCGATAATACACTTACAGTCCTATTACTCCCTTTCCCGTGGGAATTATATAAAACCGCATCTTTGTCCTTGTTAACATCATAAAGAGAACCTCTATACAAAATTTCAGCTTTCTAGGTTGAGCGCCTGCGATAATACACTTACAGTCCTATTACTCCCTTTCCCGTGGGAATTTCGTAAAACCCCATCTTTATCCTTGTCAACATCATAAAGGGAACGTCTATACAAAATTTCAGCTTTCTAGGTTGAGCGCCTGCGATAAAACACTTACAGTCCTATTACTCCCTTTCCCGTAGGAATTATATAAAACCGCATCTTTGTCCTTGTTAACATCATAAAGAGAACCTCTATACAAAATTTCAGCTTTCTAGGTTGAGCGCCTGCGATAATACACTTACAGTCCTATTACTCCCTTTCCCGTGGGAATTTCGTAAAACCCCATCTTTATCCTTGTCAACATCATAAAGGGAACGTCTATACAAAATTTCAGCTTTCTAGGTTGAGCGCCTGCGATAAAACACTTACAGTCCTATTACTCCCTTTCCCGTGGGAATTATATAAAACCGCATCTTTGTCCTTGTTAACATCATAAAGAGAACCTCTATACAAAATTTCAGCTTTCTAGGTTGAGCGCCTGCGATAATACACTTACAGTCCTATTACTCCCTTTCCCGTGGGAATTTCGTAAAACCCCATCTTTATCCTTGTCAACATCATAAAGGGAACGTCTATACAAAATTTCAGCTTTCTAGGTTGAGCGCCTGCGATAAAACACTTACAGTCCTATTACTCCCTTTCCCGTGGGAATTATATAAAACCGCATCTTTGTCCTTGTTAACATCATAAAGAGAACCTCTATACAAAATTTCAGCTTTCTAGGTTGAGCGCCTGCGATAATACACTTACAGTCCTATTACTCCCTTTCCCGTGGGAATTTCGTAAAACCCCATCTTTATCCTTGTCAACATCATAAAGGGAACGTCTATACAAAATTTCAGCTTTCTAGGTTGAGCGCCTGCGATAAAACACTTACAGTCCTATTACTCCCTTTCCCGTGGGAATTATATAAAACCGCATCTTTGTCCTTGTTAACATCATAAAGAGAACCTCTATACAAAATTTCAGCTTTCTAGGTTGAGCGCCTGCGATAATATACTTACAGTAGTATTACTCCCTTTCCCGTGGGAATTTTAAAAGTTTCTAATACTTATAGTTTAGGCCCTGCGTTGATATGCCAGTGTGTCAGTCAGCTTCTCCTTTTATGTTTATAGATGATAGAATCTTTCAGCTAGATTGAGCTTCTCGGGTATTACACGTGCAGTGCCATTATTCCCGTTCCCATGGGAATTTCGCAAAATATAGAAAGGAACCTCCATGAAACATTGCTAACTTCACTTGCAGTTTCATAACACTTAATGATTCAGTGATTTACACGTTCAGTCCCATTATTCCCGTTCCTGTGGGAATTTCGGGATAAAAATACCCTATGTGTTACTCCAGATTAAATTCTACACGTGAACCAAATTTCATTATAATCCCTACAGAAGTCAGTGATTTATACGTTCAGTCCCATTATTCCCGTTCCCGTAGGAATTTTTAAAAGAAACATACACTAAATGTTAAGTTGAGCCAATCGCTACATATTAGTGAAAACCGCATCCAAATCGGTTCAGCCGTTTCTGAGATTAGCGTGTACAAACATACATACAAACAGACGGACAATATTTTTCGAAATTCTTGTTCTATTGCTTATTCTTCATCGCCCTAATAGTAGAAGACGGTAGCGCGATGATTGTGCACTTTGGTATAGAAGCATGAAATTTCTACCATGGATAGCCATACATATTTCTGAAATTGATTTTTTGAAAGAAAAATTTCACCTCCTCCCCCCAGGTGGGATTCGAACCCACGACCCCTCGATATCCGGCCGTGGGTTCATCCCACCTGGATCTGAATCCCACCTGGGGGGGAGGAGGTGAAATTTTTCTTTCAAAAAATCAATTTCAGAAATATGAATGGCTAGTTGCCTAACAACTATAAATAAAAAATCATAAAATGATGTTTAACCAGCAGTCACCCGTACAAAAGCAAAGTGCTGTACATTTGAGTGCAGCTTTGTTACATTTGCATCTTCCAGTACACCCTTTTTTAACGCTGCACCTAATTAACTCAGCACATAAAGTTGCTACTTCAAGTAGCGTTGTCCAGACTGGCTGCCATTCGTTCGAATCTTTAATCCAACCCCAGTTAGATGGTTCAGGAATATATGGAACTTTTGTTAAAGATTGCATCCAAATGTAAGCCTGATAAGAAGCGCGTTTTATATATTGCTAGAGTGCCTTTTTTGTGGGGGGTATGTTCTCTATGGCTCGGGATTTTTGGGTAAAGAGTTTTTTTTCTGGCTTCATTTATAGTCAGCATTTCACTAATGAGGTCATACATTAAAACCACAAATCTGCAATGAGTCGTCGCTTATTTATTGTGGCATTGTTGTCATTTCTTCAAAGGCGCTATTTACTTCTGGAAAAGATCGCCATGTTTCCCATGCTGTTTTTTCCCTATAACAACAAAAGTGAACTCCGTATCACACCCTGTGAACGCATGAAAGACGGGAACGTACTCACATTGTGACAAACTCATTGACGCTACCAGGTCGTGTAGCGGAAACTTGAGCCAACACCAAATGCAACCTGTAGTTCAGATAAATATAGAAGAATGCCACAGCCAGTACTAATACATTTGTGTCTACGGTGCGTATTGTCACTCTGCTAAATCCTTTCTTTACTGCACCAGCTAAATGCAAAAACATTCGGGTGTCAGCTTCATCGTGAAAACATGGGGCTATGTCACGTATATCTGAGATATTGATAGAACAGAGAACTTCGATTCAATGTGTCGCGTATATTTCTTTTTCTCCTGCCTGTAAAGAACAAGTTGTTGTGATAAAAATAAAAACAATTCGGTCTTGTTCTTATTCACTGAAAGGAAACTCTTCCAGTTCTTAGGCATCGCATGCGTGGGAAGCCACTCTTTTCCTTGTGCCTTTTTTCGTAAAGCAGCTTTAAAGCTCAACTCAAACAACTTGCGCCGATAGCTAGATAGATAGATGTTTTCACGATGAAGCTGACTGAATGTTTTTACATTTAGCTGATGCAGTAAAGAAAGGATTTAGCAGAGTGACAATACGCACCGTCTGTAGACACAGATGTATTAGTACTGGCTGTGGCATTCTTCAGAAAGTTATCTTTATCTGAACTATGGGTTGCATTTGGCGTTGCCTCCAGTTTCCGCAAGACCTGGTAGCGTCAATGAGTTTGTCACAATGTGAGTACGTTCCCGTCTTTCATGCGTTCGCAGTAGGGTGTGATACGGAGTTCTTTGCTGGTAGAGGGAAAAAACAGCATGGGAAATATGGCGATCTTTTCCAGAAGTAAACAGCGCCTTTGAAGAAATGATGACAATGCCACAACAAATAAGCGACGACTCATTGCAGCTCATTGAAAGATTTGTGGTTTTAATGTATGACCACAATAGTGAAATGCTGACTGTAAATGAAGCCAGAAAAAAACTCTTTACCCAAAAATCCTGAGCCATAGACGACAAAAGCGGCACTTCAGCAATATATAAAACGCGCTTCCTATCAGGCTTACATTTGGATGCAATCTTTAACAAAAGTTCCAGATATTCCTGAACCATCTAACTGGGGTTGGATTAAAAATTCGAACGAATGGCAGCCAGTCTGGACAACACTATCCCCACTATCACTATGTTAATTACGTGCAGTGCAGCGTTAAAAAAGGGTGTACTGGAAGATGCAAATGTAACAAAGCTGCACTCAAATGTACAGCACTTTGCTTTTGTACTGGTGACTGCTGGTTAAACGTCATTTTACTTTTATTTCTGATGTTTTATTAGTAACCTTCTCTAAGTCAAAATTATTAAATGTTTTTCTCCATGGAAGCAATAAAAACGCATTTCTTTCGTTTGTTTACATTAAAACTATGTCGCAAAATGGCTAGTAGCATTGCTATAAAATATTAATAACAAATGACTATAGTACATTATGAAAATTTGTCGCTACGCGTACCTACATCTCACCGAATCACCGTGCGCATCTTCTGGAATTTGCACGTTCTTCTTTTTTTTTAAATAGTTTTTGTATGACAAGTATACTACAATTATATATATTTGTAAACTACAATAAATAAGCTTTATCACTGTATTTTTTTATATCATAATAATTAAGATTTGAAAGTAAAAATAACGTGCTAACAAAAAAAAAGTAGCGGCACTTTTCACTTTTTGGCAGTATTTTTATTTTTTTTGTATGGGACCATACATTTTTATTGTTAAAAATGAATTCCTTGTATTCGGTTTATATAAAAACGACACCATACAAGCCCTAGTAACATTAACGGATCAGTAAAAAAATAATCATCAAGACGTGGAATTCACCCCCTTTGCCCCCCTCCCCCCACTCACAGAGGAAGAATCTGACTTCCCTCCACATCTTAAAACGATCATTGTGAGACACTCTATCCATGGTAGAAATTTCATGCTTCTATACCAAAGTGCACAATAAGGCTCAAATATGGCACTACCGTCTTCTACTATAAACAATTTTTTTGGAAATATATTCAATGTACAGACAAACTTTTTTTACACTATTAATAAATTATAGATTTAGTCGGGTAAAAATAGAACTTAAGTAGATACTTAAGTATTTTTTAAAATAACCCTCATTCCACTTAATTCCATTATTTGATCCATCAATGGATCCTTTATAACATTAAATATCTGCATTAGTCAAGAAAAGTCTAATATAAAACTACAATTCTTACTATTGACGGCCAAGTTTGCTATTGGAAAAATTATCAGCCAGATATGCTAATCGGAACTACCGAAATCTGTGAAACCTTAATTAATTTGAAATCCACATTTATTCACTTTACGTCGATTTAATTGCTATAAAAAGCTTTCTGTTTCGGTTTCACAACAAAAGGTTGTCGCAAACCAATTTGATGGAGAGATTGAACGACGATGTCGGTACGCCCATATCGTACCTATTTGATGTTTTCGTGTTTATGATGATTAATTTATAGTAAGTAGGTCATCGGGCGACCTGTTGCACGTCCTTGCACGTACCCCTACGAGGTGTTGCCACCCTCAACCACCCACACGCAGCCACTCTCGCACTTTTATTAGCAATCATCGGGGAGTATTGTGTACGATTTGGAAGTAATAGCAACAACTAAAACTTGTGAGGAAGCTATGAAATTATGTTGATAAATGTAGTTAGGTTGACTCATGTTATCTCTCTTCTTAATCGTTCCCCTAATGCTGAGGATCGTGGTTTCTGGAGTTTTTATTTTATTTCCAATGTCACTTCTTGTTACTTAGAAGGAAACCCAAACCTACCGAAAATTTACGACCGACCTTTTACATTTTATAACATTAGGATTACGGTGTCAGATATTTGATGACAAAATGGTTTAAGAAGATTAACGAGTTAGTCCGCTTCTGTTTTGTGAAGTCTAAGTATAGGTACTTTTAGAGTACGTTTCCACTGACCCGTAGCTGGGCGGAGAGGAGAAGAAAAGTTACAATGAAAAGTGTTTTTTCTGAAGCGGATCTGAGTTGAATGGACAGAGCGAAGCGAAGAGGGGAGTACCACCGCGCTCTCTGCTCAACACCACAGTCGTGTTCGCATTTAGTGGGGCAATTCACGTAACAAGAACCGATTCTAGTTCGATTCAACGACATTCGCAGTCACTCATACAAAATAGGAATTGAACGGGACAGCGAGTGTCGTTGAATTGAACTAGAATCGGTTCTTGTTACGTGAATTGCCCCACAGCTCATGAAATAATTAAAATAACTAATCGAGATAACAGTACTCGAAATTACGCGGAGGAGTGGAGCTTTCGAGCAGTCAATTCATTATCCGTTCCATTCCGCTTCAGTAAAAACGTACTCCTTTTGACCACACGGCAAAAATGTTTCGCTGTGTTCTATACGCCAAATCCTCTATAGTTTTTTATTAAGTGGCGATTTAGACTCTTCACGTCAACCTTTACACATTTACGGACAATTACGGAATTTGTACCATTCTTAAGTTCTATGTCATGAAAGACAAAATGGTACTGCAAGTGTAAAGCTCAACATGCACCCGACTGTACGTGTTCAGTGAATAGATGACTCTCTCTGATAGTTAAAACGTGGACAAGAGTGACCTAATCTAATTTTCCTCATCAAAGTGGCATTCTGGATATTGAGTGTTGGCTACCTCCAATAAATGGATAAACTTTATCAAGAGCGTAACAAATTGAATTTCCCTTGTGTAGGATATGGGCTCGTCGTAGTCCTTAATTGCTCCCATTAGGGATATGAGCCAATTATGCGGACTGTCTCGTAAAGGAAGCGAATGAACAGCGTCACCCCATACTGAACGATCTCTTGGATAGGTCCCGTGTTTATGAGGTTATGAGCAAGAGTAATATAATTATTAGCAAACAAAGTTACAATGCATTGAGCGGAGTTTCTTAGCAAATTTATTTACTTCTAACTGAAGAATTTTAAAATAGGCCTAATCACTACATAGTATAAAACAAAGTCGCTTTTTCTGTCCCTATGTCCCTTTGTATGCTTAAATCTTTAAAACTACGCAACGGATTTTGATGCGGTTTTTTTTAATTGATAGAGTGATTCAAGGGGAAGGTTTTTAAGTACCAACATTCCAAAATTCCCACGGGAAAGCGGGATACACGCAAACGAAGTTGCGCGGGTTTCGCTAGTCTCTTATAATTAATAGATACTAGATAGATTACCCTAAGATTTCTATTTCATTTTATTATTCATAATTGTATTATTTCCGTACACAGGAACAGTGGCGCAAATATACTTACAAAAGTACATACTTACTAAATATACTTGATGTCGTTTTGATGTCAATAAGATGTTAATCACAATTGACATGGTTTTTAAATGGTATTATGCAATATCTATTCAGTATTTCATTTTTGACATTTGCGTGATACTGTTTTATGACAAAAAGTGGAGTGTAATACGCGTTTAAGTTGATGTCAAGTTCATATCATTTTGATATCGCATATTTCGGAGAGAATAATACGATAGTCTGTAATGTCAAGTTAACATCCAAACGACATCATAATTTGTAAGCATAATTGCACGACTGTGCTGTTTTCGAATAAATGTTGCTTCATTCGTATTTAACAAAATTCTATTAAATCTGTTAAGAAGATTTAACATGATTGAGTTCAAAAACTATTACATTTATAGGTAATATTAGCCAGAAAGGTGCTTTAAAATATTACCTAAAAATATTTACCCCAATCAACTTCATAACAGTAAGCCAAAAAAGCTTGATTACATTTAAAGTGGCAGAATAAAATAGGAGGGAATGGGCTCCTGAGGTTTAATCAAATTTTCTATTTTACCAAATGCGGCTCCAGCTGATAAATCGACTCATCTAGCGATGGGAGACCGCCCGCTATTCGCATTTCGCCCACTTTTTGTTTATCGTCACCCATTACACAAATTAAATACTGGCCTCCGACTGATACAAGCTAATACTCAACTCGACAAAAATAAATACCCTTTTTTTTTTTTGTTCATAGTCAGACGGCGACGGGGGTCTGTCGGGCTCCCCCTTTAAGCCACTTGGGTATACCGACTAAAAACCTGACTGACTGCCACCTCACCCGCCTAGATGGGCGGGACCACGGGAACTAAGATACTTTCGTGAAATTATTTTTCACCTCACAAGCTCGGAAATAATCTGTTTGTCATTCGAAATCTGAGCGCAAAAGTGCATTTTGTGCCCTAGCGTGGACAGAATTTTTAAAATTCGAACCTTTCTATTCTATAATTTTTTATACCGCCGCCAGTCCTCTGAAAATGCATTAATACTTATTTCATGCCAGTGCGCCAACCTTATTTTTAGAATAATCAAACTGGCCCGCACGACACCGCATGAAAAAAAAACATTTAATATTTATTTGCGTTTTCCTTGCACCTAGCATTTTCCTCGTTGTAGTGAGGTGAATAGTTGTGTGTTTCGCTCGGCAGCAAAGTTATTTTGCGTCTCGTACCTTTGAAACGCCTACCTCGCTACGCTCAGAATTCAATATAAGTACTCGCACCAAAAAACAACTTTGCAGCCTTGCAAAACAAATAACTATTTATAGATATTGGCTCAATTTTACATTATGTAAGTAGTTAGCAGTGGCACAGTTTGTAGTGCCCGACCCTACATATGGTGCAAAAAGAAACTATTTCGATCTCCGAACAAGACAAACATTTAGTTATGAACATTTGTTTGTCTTGACTCTGGATGTTTATATGGGTTTGAATTATAATGTTTAAAAAAATAACGATTAAGCACAAGCATTTCGTGTCGAAGTGGGGTCAAGTGTAAGGCGGCCAACCGTTCTGCATTCAGCGGGACAGTCCCGCAATGACTATTGTAATCCCGCACTGAAATATTGAATAAAATTGTCCCGCAATTCGTCTCTTCCATCCCGCATGTCCCGCATCCATCAGTAAATTAATATTTTTACAGTGCGACACAAAAGAGTTGTCAATTTTTTTTTTGAGATTCTAAACGTAGTAATATATAGGGACAATATATATAGGGACAATTCATACAGATTGAGCTAGCCCCAAAGTAAGTTCGAAACTTGTGTTATGGGATACTAACTCAACGATATTATATTTTTATAACAAATACATATATAGATAAACATCCAAGACCCGAGGCCAATCAGAAAAAGTTCGTTTTTCATCATGACCCGACCAGGGATCGAACCCGGGACCTCCTGGGTGGCGGTCTGGCGTGGTAACCATTACGCCACGGAGGTCGTCGAAATATTGTGTAACATTCATGCATTTTATGCATTCCACAGTGGACTCTCGACACGGCAGGCGCTAGGCGACTCGCCGGCACTTGAATGAAAACGAGTCACTGGCATTAAATGATTGTGTTAGTTTACTTATACGTGTCATTTAAATATATATTGTCCAAAAACGTCGCGTAAAAACAGTTTATTGGGTCTCAAACTGTAGACAGTTTCTTATTTGGGAATTTGGGGTCGACTCATCTCTATTCCTGACATGTTTCGTCTCGGGGCCGCAAGGAGTTGCCACTAATTTGCAATTCCCCTTTCCGTGGAAACACGTTAATATCCTTCGAGAGTCTGTGATTTCCCCAATATCATTATTTGTCTTGATGGTCTTTGTTGTGGCGATAGGGTTCAAAGTTCGGAAATGGTTGGACCTTTTGTTTTGTGAGCGTCATTGCTTTTAGTTTTACCCCTCTTTTCCCGCGACCGACTGGATGGAAGTAGTTAGCACTGGTTTTATTCATCACGTTATTTTGAAAAATGCCTCATACATATTCTTAAATTCATTAAGTATTGTATTAGTCAGTTTAACATAAAGCACAACCTAACGTATAAAAATGTCTTTCAATCAGGCTATAAGGATGCTGCACACAATAGTATCATAATTAGTCTGTAAACCTCTAGTACTAAAAGATTACTAACAATTAACATCATGGTATATTAGGAATCCCATCGAAATAACACATGTATTTCAATTACTTATTTAGAGAAATAAGAGTTATGTCATGAAAATATTTCAAATATTCTTACCCAGAATTGACAGAATTATCCACTTCGGGCCAGGATAGTCGTCTTTTACAAAACGCCATGGCAGGTTTCTCGGGTGGCTGTTGATGTCTGGGTACTCGAAGGGAGCCTCCTCTACGCGGTGGTGCGGCTGGCGCAAGGCAGTCTAGGGTGCGTCGTCTAGCACTCAAAGCTGACGCTCCTTCTGTAGGCACTACGCGAGGAAACCCTGTACAACATAAATACAAAGTTATATCTTAGGATATACCACCAATGACTTAGGGCTTAGCGGTAGAGTTGTTAGTCGCATTTTCGAGTCGCAAAATATTAACTCAAACGAAATGCAAATACATTTTGCCGCAGGCTTTAGTTAGGCCTTATTCAGTCAAGCTGCGTTTAATTGCGTCGATCGCTTTTGCCAGTTTTGACAGAACGAAACGCAATTTACCAGTATTCTGTGAGAGAGTGATAACTGCCTATTTCCCCAGTCCACTTTTCAACCCATTTCATAAGAAGAACCCAGGTCACGTCTCTAATATTGAGTTTAATCGAAATTCTAAGAAATATTGATATCCACGGAATATCATATTTGACGATTCCTCGATTTACTAAGTTTCATTGAACTATGAAATTTATTTTATTTATTTTATTTTCTTAGAAAAACCAACAGCTTTATACAAAGAATAAAACAGTTTTAAAAACATTTAATTCAATTAAAAACATTTAGAGCCAATTAAAGGTTTCTGCATGTAGTAACATTTTATACAATGTGAACATGTGAACATTGAGAGGAGTCGTAGAAAAATAACAAAATTAGAGTCCGCAAACTGCACTACTTAACAACATATTTACTTATTAAATTGCTTAGTCAACATCCGCCTCATCGACGCCTCATTGTTATTCAACAATGAGGCGTTTCAAATCGAGTTGAGCACCAAATGCATTGAAACGCCCACTCGCACGATACACTATCACCGAGCAAGCGATGGCCAATTAGTACGGCGGCGCTTATGGCGAAGTGTTAGTGGTCCCATTGCCATATCTGATTTAAGAGTAATCCATACTAATATTACCTATAATTTGCGAAAGTATTTGTTTGTCCTTTCATGTCGAAAGTAACGAAGGGATTGACATGATTGTTAGGGTTCCGTAGACAAATGGCAAAAAACGGAACCCCTTATAGATTCGTCATGTCTGTCTGTCTGTCCGTCCGTAGGTCACAGCCACTTTTTCCGAAATTATAAGAACTATACAGTCTATACAGTTGAAACTTGGTAAGTAGATGTATTCTGTGACACAGCCACTTTTTTCCGAAATTATAAGAACTATACAGTTGAAACTTGGTAAGTAGATGTATTCTGTGAACCGCATTAAGATTTTCACAAAAAAAAAAAAAAACAATAAATTTTGGGGGTTCCCCTACTTAGGACTTAGGACTGAAAATCAAAAAATTTTTTTTCATCATACCCATACGTGTATCTATGGATAGGTCTTCGAAAATGATATTGAGGTTTCTAAAATCTTTGTTTTTTCTAAACTGAGTAGTTTGCGCGAGAGACACTTCCAAAGTGATAAAATGAGTGTCATCGTCCCCCCCCCGCCTGTAACTTCTAAAAAAAGAGAATGATAAAACTAAAAAATAAATATGAAAAATATTCAGAATTTTAAACAAGTACCTAGTTATATTTAGGTAGTTAGGAATCAGGTAAGCTATTAAAATGTAAATTACGGATCTCACTTACATTTTGTATTAAGGAAAAAGCTTGCTTAGTATTGCTTTACGTATCTACCTTATGTTATTTATTAATCTTGTTTTAATATTTAGATAAATATATAAATATAAGTATAGGGACAAATCACACAGATTGAGCTAGCCCCAAAGTAAGTTCGAAACTTGTGTTATGGGATACTAACTCAACGATACTATATTTTATAACAAATACATATATAGATAAACATCCAAGACCCGAGGCCAATCAGAAAAACTTCGTTTTTCATCATGACCCGACCGGGATTAGAACCCGGGACCTCCGGTGGCGGTCTGACGTGGTAACCATTACGCCACGGAGGTCGTCCACGGAGAGATGTCCAGTATCATTTTCTTGTATAGGTTTTTATTTTCTTGACTTGCTAGCCCTGCCCACTCCATACAGAAATTCGTTGCCTTAAGGTTGCCTTGAAAAGATTGCTTTGTAGCAATAAGGCCGCCTTGTTGCTTTTACACTAGTTTGTAAGATTGTTTATTTGTACTTTTTCTTGTGTGTAATGTAATGCAAATAAAGATAATTCTATGTTCTATCTACTTACCTAAATTAATAACGCAGAAAACAAAGAACGAACCTTAATAAATGAGTAAAGAAAAATACAATATCTATTAAATAAATACTATTAGATTTGATTGAATTACAAATCGTAAATTCGACGTTTAATATAAAATATAAATACAATCATTTTAATGATTTATATTTCTTCGAAATTAAATTGTTATTTTTCAAGTTCTTAAAGAGCTGCGACGAGCTTTTATTTAATTTTAGATTCGTTTTACCGGCCATCTGAACCAATTTTTATTAGTGAAAGGTATTTTGGAGATTCAATACCTACCATAAAATCTATTTTCTCCCTAATTTGATAAAAATAGAACTTTGATCTGCCTTCTTTTAAAATCTGATAGATTAAAGCTGAATCGAGACTCTTTGTAGATAACATCAAAAGATAAATGAACCTGAAAACGAGTAGAATTTTTAATGGTTTTGGATTTTGTTAATTTTAATTGAAAACATTTTATTCCTATTGTATATATGTATATAGTAGACATTTACATATAGCAGACAAACGACCCACGTGATACACTCCTAAAACAGAGGAGCTATAACAACTTTTGAGACGTTTATCAGCTCTGCGTGCAAAAGTATTTCCTGTAAATCTACTTGCTAAATATTTTATTATTTTATTTTATTCTGGATTTAAAGGCTCCGCTATGGATGGTACTCATTACCAGATTGATGATGAATCATCATCGTCATCAATCCGAGGACAGTCTTACCTCGCATTGTGGCCGTAGAAGGTTGCGGCGGCGGGGGCTGCGTCTCCTCGGCGGAGCGGTGTCGGGCGGGTGGCACGCGGCGCGGCGACAACGCCAGCCCTGCCACGCTATCGGCCACGCCCGCCACATACTGACCCAACGAAGTCAGGAAACTCATTGTTATACACTTACAACACTTTCACACACATTTGTATCTCCATTCGAGGAAATTTTCACTTGAAATACAGTTCAGTTTACCGCTAATCTAGTTCACATGATAAAAAATTGTCATGTCTTCATCTTCAGCAGTACCTGCAAAGAAATATAATTATATTATTGTTAGTAACATTAGACTCTCTTATAAGAATTATCTATTTTAGTTAGGTAGCGGAAAGTATGTAGAAAGAAATATATTATGTGCGTGTTATTAAAGAATTAAGCTTGGACTTGAAATGGCTCTAATATTTCGTATTCGTAAGACCGAGTAGTAAACATTATACGTGCTCGGCAATCTTTTTCATACAATAAATCTTCATTATAATAGATCAGATATTAATCTTGTCATAAGTATAGAGTTTCATAATGGTTTCATAATATTTTAATATTATTCAGAAATAAGGAATTTGTATCATATCGGTGCATTTGTAACTCGCCTTTGTTGTAGCTCGCGTATGTAGCAACTGGTCTGAGTGAGTACCCTATTACAAAAATCTTTAAAATGGTCAAATCAATAAAATTAGACAAATAATATTTACAACTTTCGAATTTGGAATACCGGGTTCAATGCGCCGACATCATTTTATAAAGTAAAGGCGTTAATAAATCTAACCGATGCGATACTTTGATTACCTGGAGAGTGGAATTACCCTGACCGTAATTAAGCGAGTCAATGATATATCACAGAACCACAGAAGTAGCAGAATTGTAATTAAATTACTTCTATAGTTCCAATTCTGGGGTTAATGTTTTAACTGTTCAGTTCATGATAAACATGTTGAGGTGTTAATTAAATGGCCGTTTTAATAATTATCTTGTCAGCTGTGGACGTAAACAAAAGGGTTCCTTATGTGGACGGCACTAGCAGTAAATCCATTAACCGTTGAGCCTGATGTACCCGCCTAATCCCCTCTCCTGACTAGTTACAATATTGGAATTGACCCTTAGACGACCGTGGGTCTAGCCTAAGGTTTGATTAGGGCGGCTTTGTGTCGGGTGCACCCTACCACCTAACGTTATTGCACATAACTTGCCTACATATACTTGATAATCCTGAGAGTAATTGCTTAGTCAGGCGGTCTTATGTTTTGTATTTAAAACGAAATTATAATGACTTTATTATAGGGAACCCCAAGTGTCCGATACTGTGGTAGGTACTAGTGACACTTTGTAATGTTTACTTTTGGTTACGATGCGTTAGGACACAAAATTTTATAGCTTGACGCATGAAGTGAACATGTTCTGTATATAAAAAGGCTTTTTGGCTTTTTCATTACGGACGTTTGATAAATCGGAAGCAATTGTATAAAACGTTTTTGTAAAAGTAGCTACCCTACCCAGGGAGAACAACAAATTCTTCCTGAACTTGAGAACAAATGGATCTTCAGTCTCTCGTGTCCCATTCGTGTTAAATAGAAGGTACAGCGACTACCTATGAATCTAATTTTTTTACTCGATAATGTACACAAGTAATCTGAATTCTCTCAAGATTTTTTTCATAATGACATAGGTACCGAAGTATTTTATAAACGCCAGTTTTCACCTGCAAAGTAGGAGTACGTAATTAATTTTAAGTAATAGTTATTTGTTATGCAAGGCTGTAAAAGTCGTTTTTTGGCGCGAGTACTTATATTGAAACCAGAGCTAGCGAACGATTCTTTCGCTCGTGGTTCAAATATAGAATCCTGAGCGTAGCGAGGGTTTCAAAGGTACGAGACGCAGAATAACTTTGCTGCCGAGCGAAACACATAACTTTTCACCTCACTACAGCGAGGAAAATGCTAGGTGCAAGAAAAACGCAAATGAGTGTTTATTTTTTTTCATGCGGTGTCGTGCTGGCCAGTTCGATTATTCTAAAAATAACGTTGGCGCACTGGCATGAAATAAGTATTAATGCATTTTCAGAGGACTGGCGGTATAAAAAATTATAGAATAGAAAGGTTCGAATTTTAAAAATTCTTTCCAGGCTAGGGCACAAAATGCACTTTTGCGGTCAGATTTCGAATGACAAACAGATTCTTTCCGAGCTTGTGAGGTGAAAAAGTATTTTATTACTGTCTATTTCACTATATAATATAATAGGTGAAGGAAGAAAATAAATCACTCAAAGTTATAAGTGGACGTTTTATTGTTCCACTTTAAGCCATTAAGTATTCTGTTTTATACGACAAAACTAAATATTTATGTTTTGGAAAGGAAAGAACTGATTACCTACGAGAGTACTCGGGTGTATCTACCCGAGTTGAGAATCACACTTCTTTTCCGTGTGCTTTTAATTACACCTACGAGGAAAGAAAAGAGATGAGAGTGAATATACAAAATATAAGTAAAGCATGTAACCGCAAATGTGTTACTTGGACCACCCCGACTTATTGGTGATTTTTATATATATTTAACTTCGAGATGTAAGTGAATATTAATTTGTGTCTGAATGAGAAATAAAACTCTTTCAAACGTTTGACAAAATAAATAATAATAAAACTAATATAATAATAATAAACTTTATTAGCAAAAAATTGTAACAATAAACAATACATGTCCCTGACCTCTGAGGTAGATTTTATAAAATCTGTGTTTCAGAGATCAGTATCCTCTTACATTCCCAGCTCTTACATTATCGTTGCAAAAAATAACAAAACAAGTATCAAAAAGTTAAAACAATAGCTAAGTTAATAATGTCTTGTTCCATTCTATATAATATATATATATATATATATACATTTACATATACAGATTACGTTAAATTAATTTAATGGTACTACAAGTAAGGAAGATAATCTAAAGAAATTAAATGAAACAAATAAAATTAATCAAAACCGAACTAAAGTTTGTGACAGGATTTTTAAATTTTATAGCCAGATACCCACTCATACTGCAGCATTTATTTTAAAAGGTTCAGTTGTTAGTAACGACTCAGTGTCTTTATAGTTTAAAGAAAGAAGCCAGTTTTTCAACCTTAGCTTAGCAACGCGATTGGTTAAAGGATGTATATTAATTAATTTGTTTACCCTATTATAAAGATGAATAGACATCGAGGAGAACTGTTTTCCTGCCCATATCGTGCGAGTTTGGAGAGGTTGACAGACATTAATAATGGTGCGTTTTGAGGTATAAGTTTTTTCATCATAAGGTGTTGCTCTGTGTTTCCTTAAGGTAGTTTGGAAAATGTAAAGTTGCCTTACAGTTAAAACTTGACAATTTTTATATAAGGATTCAGTACAAAACATATACGGGCTAAAAGTCATAGTTTTCAATAGTGACCTCTGTGCTCTTTCCAGTTTTAGCATTTGAGTCTTGTACGTACCTCCCCAAACTGTGACACAGTATCTCAAAATAGACTGGACCAAGGCATAATACACTTGTCGCAACGTATCAAAGTTAGCACAGAATCGCAGTCGTTTAAATACCCAGATAAGTTTCCTGACACGTGAGACCGTGAGGTCAATGTGTGAACCCCAGTTTATTTGATCATCCAGTACAATCCCAAGATATACCATGCTGGAAGTTTTAACTAAAGAAACACAAGAACAAAGCATACCAGGTGTGAAATAGCAAGTATGAATTTTTAAATCAATACTTGCCGGCGAAATCTTTGCAATATTAAACTGCAATTGCAATATTTGCAATATAAATGTTAAAGTGTGACGAACGAGCGAGCCGTGCCGGTACTAGTCAGCGAAGACCGAGGTGGAAGCTACAAAACTTCTAAATTAACTCCCGTTCTGCAAATACAAACTTTCAGTAAGTATCGACTTGTTAAAGTTGGCTTTTCTTTTCCTAAGAACAGACAAGTGTAGATAAATGTTTAATAAATGATTATATAACGGTCTGCACCGAAAACTATGTCTTCTTATTTGTCGTATCCTCATGACTGAGGGACGCGGTCATGGTGCCCCAGCCACCAGTTCTCGCCATGCGCTCCTATCCTATGCCATCTGTATCGTTAGACTTAAATCTGCTAGTGCAGGCAAACGGCAATGGATACCACTAAATTATATAAGCTACCACTTATTATGGCTATGGTAAGAGAAATAATGAAGGGAATTAAATGAAAAATTAAGAGCTAACTACTTCCATTTCATCGGACAACAGACTTTCACTCCCAGGGGAAAAGTCTAACAAAAAAGTCTGTTAAGAAAATTAAAATTCCTTTTTTAGGGTTCCGTAGTAAACTACAAGGAACCCTTATAGTTTCGCCATGTCCGTCTGCCCGTCCGCGGTCTAGCGCCTAGACGCTTGATGCTAGAATATCAACAATGCTAACAAAGTGGTAGAACAAAATTTTGAAAAATATTTTTTTATGCGGTGCCCCCCTACAGGTAAAGTGCGCATGAATTTTTTTTTTCGCATGACCCTATGTGTGGTTGTCTCGTTAGATAAGTCTCTTAAAAACACGGAGGTTATGGGAAGATCATTTTTCGATACAATGATCCGTTTGCGAATTATTTACATTTAACGTGTCAATTTTCGATTTGCACGGTGGTCCCCCCCTCCCCCCCCCCCCCTCTATCTCTGAAAGTCTTGTGTTTAGAAATTTGAAAAAAATAATGGTAGTAGTCCATATAGTGAACCTACAAGGAAAACTATAAGGGTTAAGTAGGCACTACTAGTTATCGAGTAATAGCCGAGCCGACGAACTTATGAAGTAAAATTTCTTTGACGAAAACGTACAAATGTCATAGAATACGCATTGTACTCATCTGCAAGCAAGAAATGCATAGCCAATACGGAACCCTATATTGTGCGTGGCCCGACACGTACTTGCCCGGTTTTTTATTATTTTACCCGGACTTTAACGCTAACTTATTATTAAGTTTTACATAAGTCTTGTTTATTGAGCACGTCGTTAACAGAGAACTGTTGCATCTGACGTGGGCTGTAGCATTCTTAGTCCGGACTATTTATTGATTTTTATATAACAATTACAAAAAGGTTATAAAAATTATTTCAGAGAAATACATGTACTTAATTATAAATTCAGACTATAAACTAATGTCTACCTGGGCATTAGTAAAATTTAAGTCGATGGATATTCATTTTGGAAATAACCTTTTTTTCACCAATAAGCTAGTTTGCTACTTTGTTACTTAGGTCAACTATGATACCCATTTTGACTATATCGTTATGACAAGAAAGAATATACAAGTCATTCGAAAAACAAATTTTTCAAGATATTTTCCACGTGGTTATCTTACCATGGTGGTTTACTTCACAACCAAATAGGTTGAACTGTCCAGATTTTTTTTGCCACAAAAACGATAGTTGTTAACATTATTACTAATTGAATTAAAAGCCTTTTTCGTTAACTAAATGGTGCTATTAAATTAATGAACTAAATAATGCTCGGACATTTTATCAAATGACTAGACTAACCAGCCGAAGTTAACTGAGAAATGAAAGGGAAAATGTTTACGGAGTAATTTTTTTTAGGAAGTTTATATTTTACTAGCGCCGCCCCGGCTTCGCACGAGTTTTAGAGGGATGCCAACTTTTTTTAAAAATAAATTTAAGTCGGCCGGTGGATAATGTAGCTGCCCAACGTGAGAGAATTTTTGAAATTGGCCCAGTAGTTTTGAGTTTATTCAAAAATTATCGAGTTACAAACAAAAAAGCATTGAAACTTGGCCAATTACAGTTTCCTTCGTCTATACCTTTATTTTTCTACTGTTCAGCAGACTTTCTTTTATCGTTTCAGAGAAGATTAATACTAATTAAGTGGTTACAATACAATGTAATTTAACGTCCCAACAGTTATTAAACTAGTACCGCCCTCTATTCGAAGGGATTAAATATTTGACTACAGTGGCGTTTGGGAATCCTATTTAATGTCCTTTAATAGTTTCAAAATATTAGCATTAATATTATTAATTTAGTTTACGTAAACTTTGTCATTTTCTACCTACTGCCGTCTTCCACAGTACTGTGGTACTTGCATTTACTTTTGTTATTTTTTATTTATTTAAGGACATACGTAGGATGTTCCGAAGGTTCTGGTATCTGGTAAATCCCTGAATCATGAAAGCTATTTAATTTAAAAGCTCAAAATCTCATATAATGACTATAAGACTATTTTACGCAAACGCTTTTCAATTGATTTTTATCACAAGTTGAAACAGACCGTCCGGAGTGAAAATCGAACAGACGCGATAAATTTTTAGGGAGATAATTTTTGACGATTTTAAAAGATCACGTACTCCGTAAAATTTCACAGTTTACAGTAAAAATGCTTTTGGAAAGGAAGCACCTCTTTTGAATATTAAGATGTGTTGGTTTGATGAAATTCATCGTGATGGTATTTTTCTGTATGATCAGCCCCTACCATGAAACCAAATTCCGAAAATACTGACTGACGTTTCGTTGAATTTTAATCAGTTTTGAACCTTATTCTAACTGGTAATGTCTTTTTTGACAGGACTACGTATTTCGTTGTTTCGGATGGACACTTTCATGGTTCAGGGGGGTTACCATCATCTTTTACCTAACTACTCACGTTTTGAAATGGTTCCGTTTAGGTACCTAAACGTAATCGCATTATTTCGTACCACCATCTATCATAAACAGGATCTCATTTCGTCGGATGAACAAATGAAAATTGTCGCTGATTAGTTGCCGCGGTACGTTCAAAACAAACCATTAATTCTTTTTGGTCATTACCGGTTTTTTTAAAACGACTTACTTTTATTATTTATCTATTTTAAAATTCTTTAAGATGTAAATTGATCTATATTCAAACGAAAAACACACATTTTTTATAGATTATAGATAGACAGATTTAACGGGGTATACTTTCTTTACTTTCGTAAAAAAAGAATTTAAGGAAAATTAAATATTACACGTTTAAAACGCACCCTGTCGGATCGGACTGACATCTAGGACTGACACAACACAAGTGTCAAGTCAATCTTGTGAAGTGAAATCGTGTTTTACGAATTTAAATAAATTTACGCCTCATCATTTTCCATCTGCGACCGTAGCAGCTACGCCTCAGCATCTAACTCCAAGACGCAGAACAACGCGTGACAGACGGAGATTAATGTTAATAAAAAAAAACTGTTTGTTTAGCCTTAACCTCCTATGAATGCTTTCATTAAATTATGTGCTGACTCAATAGAAAAAGCCCATTTATCGAGGGAGAAATTGGTCTTTTTTAGGAATTTAGTAGAGGAGATTAAGAGATATAAAAAATATATTAATTTCTATAATTTAATATTTACTACTATTGTTAGGTAGCATAACATTATTGATGAATATCATATCACATCATAATTTTTTTTTATAACATTAAATGTAATTTAAATAAATGTTGCAACAATACATTTTGTGTGGTCTTTTTCTTTACTTTCTTATTTATTTATTAGTTTCTTATAATTATTAAATTATATAAAACAATTCGCACCAAGTAGCCATATTTAGATAGTTTGATAGATATTACCAATGAGGTTTTATATATTCTTCTTATTACCGTCAATTTTCATAGGCAACAGCGACATTTGGCGGCTGGCGGGTAACCTAAAATTAAAAAAAAAGCGGTGGCCATTTTCCAACTTTACATGGCGTCTGATGGACCGCGGACCATTTGATACCATTGACGTTATTTATTTTATTAGTTATTTGTTTACTTAAAATGTAAATAAAATACAAATTGGATACTTAAATACTCAAAATTTTATATATTCCGTCGGTTGGGGGATGTTTTTGGGGCGCTAACAAAGAAATATATTCAGAAAATAAAGGGTAGCGTTTACATACTATGTTTAAAGGTATATAGTAGAAATTTTAGTTCATATCTCAGCCAGTGCATGGCAGCACCTTCCATACATAACGATTTCACCCCGGAGTTGCCATTCTATCCTCCTTGACAGTCCTTGAGTCAGTTTAGGTTGACAGCTCTTTTGACAGATAAATCCTTTCAATTTAGGTCGTGGAAAGACATAGTGGTACGAAAGTTCATACAAAATGAATGAATAATATCTGATGAATCGCTGTCACCTAAACAGAGTCGTTTAGAATACATGGTGGTACGAAATAACGATTCTATTCTGTTTAGGTCCTGAATTGAATGGGAATAAGAGATGGTGGTGTGGCGACACCTATCGCCATACAGAATATATTGATCGCTTGTTGCAGTAGTACACTTTCATTTACTCCCTTGCCTTGTCTTTTAGATAAGTAAGTGTCAGTATTGTTAGGTATTTTAGGTGAACCAAATACCTACCATCAACCACTTCACTGGTGACCCCGGAAAAAAAATGGAGGAGACAAACAAGGGACAGTTACCGACACCCGGTCTTGCTGCAGCACCAGAAACATACAGGGTTTCGGTAAGGAGTCCTGCATTCAACCCTAGCGACCCGGAATTGTGGTTTGCCCAGCTGGAAGGCCAATTTATTCTTTCCAGTATTACCACGGATAGTACAAAATATTACTACGTGCTATCACAACTGGAGTCACAGCACACGGCAGAAGTTCGGGATATTGTGGTATCCCCGCCAGCTACGGGGAAATATGAAAAATTGAAGACAGAGCTGATTAGACGACTATCTGCATCCCAGGAACGCAAGACGAAGCAACTGCTGATGCATGAAGAACTCGGAGACAGAAAGCCGTCACAATTTCTTCGGCACCTTCAATTTTTGGCAGGAACAAATGTACCCGCAGACTTCATCCGCACAATTTGGTCCAGCAGACTACCAACCCACATGCAAACTATTGTGGCATCACAAGCGGCTATGGGACTCGACGAGGTTGCACAATTAGCCGACCAAATTAGCGACATCGTTCCAACCGGGCAAGTAGCTTGCACCAGTACTAATCACTTACCTGCAAGTACTGGTACATCGACGTCGGCTATCGACATTTTGACGAAGCGGGTAGAACAACTGACCCAGAAGATAGAAGCGATGGAGATACGTGGCAGGCAAACCGCAAGAGGAAGAGGATCGCGGTCAAATAGCCGTTCCAGATCACGCCAACGACCGTACGACCACCCCCACTGCTGGTATCATTACCGTTTCGGCGATAAGGCAAAGAAGTGCACGCACCCATGCAGCTACAAGAAGTCGGGAAACCACCAGGGCAGCCAATAGTGGCGGAGAACGACTGCCCAGGTCAGACTAGCCGCCTGTTTGTCACGGATCGGAAGACCAGAATACAATACCTCATTGACACAGGTTCAGACTTGTGCGTATTTCCTCGTTCTGCCGTCCGATCGCAACTTACCAAGTCGAAGTACGAACTATTTGCAGCAAACGGCACAGTCATATCCACTTACGGGTACTTAGGCCTCACACTGGACTTGGGACTTCGCCGCGCATTCTCCTGGCGTTTCGTTGTTGCTGACGTCAGCAAGCCCATTATCGGCGTCGATTTTTTAGGTTACTATAACCTGCTGGTCGACTGCCGTAACCAGCGTCTCGTGGACGGGATCACATCGTTAGCCATTAATGCACCATATCGGGATTCTGCACAGAACATTTCTTCCGTGCGCACTATTACCGAGGATTCCACATTCCACAATCTTCTGCGAGAGTACAGCGCAATCACACGACCCGCTGGAAAGCCGAGCACTCCGCGACACTCGACAGTACACCATATCCGGACTACTCCTGGACCCCCCGTATTCAGCCGCCCCCGCAGGTTGGACCCCGAAAGGCTGAGCATTGCGAAGAGGGAGTTCGAGGAAATGTTGCAGAACGGTACCGCACGAACATCGGAGAGCGCTTGGTCTTCACCGCTTCACTTGGCTCGCAAGAAGAACGATGGTTGGCGTCCGTGCGGAGACTACAGGGCACTGAATGCACGCACGATCCCTGACAGATACCCCGTGAAGCATATCCAGGACTTCACCCATCAGCTGACTGGCACTTCCATCTATTCTACAATTGATTTGGTGAAGGCTTATAACCAGATACCGGTCTATGAACAGGACATACAAAAAACGGCAATCACGACGCCGTTCGGATTATTTGAATTCCCGTTCATGACATTCGGGCTACGGAATGCCGCGCAGACCTTTCAGCGGTTCATAGATGAAGTTCTCAGAGGCTTGGATTTCTGCTACGGTTACATAGATGACATACTGGTCTTCAGCAACAGCAGAGAACAGCACCAACAACATCTCAAGCACTTATTTGAGAGGTTGGCAGAATTTGGTGTTTTGATAAACACTAGCAAGTGTGTGTTTGGCCAGTCGGGGGTGACTTTCTTGGGCTATAAGGTAGCAGCAACAGGCATCCAACCACTGAGCTCCAAGGTCCAAGCCATACAGGAATACCCAGTCCCCAAAACCGTAAAGGAGTTACGGCGATTTTTAGGTATGATTAACTTTTATCGCCGTTTCATACCTAATGCAGCTCAGACACAGGCGCCCCTGAACAGCATTCTAGCCGGCCCAAAGATCAAAGGCTCACATCCTGTACACATGACGGAGGAGTTGTTGGAAGCCTTTGAAACCTGCAAGCAGAATTTGAGCAAGGCAGTCTTGTTGACGCACCCAGACCCACACGCCGAAGTAGCCATTCAGACGGATGCTTCAGACACCGCAATCGGGGCAGTCTTGCAGCAGCGGAACGGAGAAGAATGGCAGCCGCTAGGATTTTTCTCCAGAAAACTAAGTCCATCTCAGCGAAAATATAGCCCGTACGACAGGGAGCTCTTAGCCATTTACGAGGCAATACGATACTTTCGTCATATGGTGGAGGCAAAGAATTTCGCTGTCATGACTGACCATAAACCGCTCACATATGCGTTTGCCACACAACGGGAGAGTTGTTCACCGCGCCAGTTCCGATACCTCGACTACATAAGTCAATTTACAACGGACATTAGGTACATAGCAGGGAAGGACAACACAGTCGCTGATGCATTGTCACGAATCAGCGAAATAGCAATGCCCGTAGAATACCAGAGCCTTGCCCAAAGCCAAGAAGGTGATGAAGAACTTCTTACGCTGCTGAAGGTAGGGTCAAGCCTCAAACTGGAGAAGCGCAGGATGGCAGATTCAGATATTGAGGTGTACTGCGACACATCTGGATGCCCTCGGCCATTCATCACCAAACCATTTCGCAGGAAAGTATTCGACACTATCCACAACCTGAGCCACCCTGGCGCTCAAGCAACCGTGCGACTAGTTACACAACGGTATGTCTGGCCAGGCGTACGCAAGGACTGTCGGCAATGGGCACGGCAGTGTCCGGAGTGTCAGCGCAGCAAGGTGACGAGACACACAGCAGCACCTACGACAGCCTTCCAAACACCATCGGGTCGTTTCCAGCACATTCACTGCGACATTGTTGGTCCGTTGCCATTGTCATCTGGTAACAGGTACTGCCTCACGATCGTCGATCGTGTCACGCGATGGCCTGAGGCGCTACCACTGCAAGACATCACCGCCGAAAGCTGTGCAGCAGCCTTGACAGCCGGATGGATCGCACGGTTTGGGTGCCCCGAAAGAATCACAACCGACCGCGGAACCCAATTCGAGTCAAAGATATTTAATGACTTGGCTGCGCTCATCGGTGCAATTCACCACCACACAACAGCTTACCACCCAGCAGCCAACGGCCTCGTCGAGAGACTCCACCGCCAGCTCAAAGCCGCCATCACCTGTCACACCGACTCCAGCTGGACGGAAGCTCTGCCATGGGTTCTCTTGGGAATTCGCAGCGCATGCAAAGAGGATCTCCAAACATCAGCAGCAGAGATTGTCTACGGTGAACCGTTACGCTTGCCTGGACAGTTCCTCACATCACAACTTCACGAGCCTGTAGACACGACTGACGTCATCAGCAGACTCCGCTCGCACATGAGTAAGTTGACACCCCAACCTACCACCTGGCACACAAGTTCCAGCAAAACTTTCTTCGTGCCTAAGGACATCACTCATCCCGATTCACTGGGATACATCAAGCACGCACGCTCACGCCCGACTCACTGGGACACTTGGAGCACGCACACTCAAGCCCGACTCACTGGGCAAGCTAACGAGAAGCACAGACTGCTGATCATCATCTCATCGGACCTTCGATCCTGGAGGGGAGTACTGTGGCGACACCTATCGCCATACAGAATATATTGATCGCTTGTTGCAGTAGTACACTTTCATTTACTCCCTTGCCTTGTCTTTTAGATAAGTAAGTGTCAGTATTGTTAGGTATTTTAGGTGAACCAAATACCTACCATCAACCACTTCAGTGGTAACCCTGCTGATTCGTGATGGTCGTATTTCAACGGCGAACGGTCCGAACCGGACCGGGTCGGACTAGATATCATAATCCTAACTAATATTATAAATGAGAATGTGAGTTTGTTTATTTGTTATTCCTTCACGGCTTCACTAATCATCCGATCATTATGAAAATTTGTATACATATTATCAGGGGTACAGAGCCCAACATAGGCAAATTTTTACGCGGGCGAAGCCGCGGACAACAGCTAGTAATTAATAATTTTATTGTCAACGGCGGTTACGTTATGACTCAGCTTGCGCTAGGCATTGCATAGGGTTTTATAAAACTAGGCGAGCTGAGTATGCATGAATTAAAAGGTAAAGTATGTAATAATATAGCATTAATAAAATAAATACAAAATGAAGAAGGACTACGGAAACAAGTAAAAAAAAAACCGGGCAAATACGTGTCGGGCCACGCACAATGTAGGGTTCGTATTTGCGTGGCTTTGCTTGCCTTCAGTTGAGTCCAATATCGAATTCTATCACATTTGTAAGTTTTCATCAAAGAAATTTTATTTTATAAGTTCGTCGGCTATTACTCGGTAACTAGTAGAGCCTATAGCCGTTATAGTTTTCATTGAAGGTTCCACATATGGACTACTACCATGATTTTGTTCAAATTTCTAAACATAAGACTTTCGTAGATAGACGGGACCACCGTGCAAAACCAAAAAATTGACACGATAAACGTAAATAACTCCGAAACTGATCATTGTTTCCTAAAATGATCTTTTCACACCCTCAATGTTTTGAAGAGACCTATCTAACCACATCTCACATGGGGTGGGCGCGAAAAAAAAAATTTCCACTTTACATGGGGAGGCACCACAAAAAATTTAAAAAAAAAATTGGTTTCAGTCTTTGTTAGCATTGTTAATATGTGTATACATACCAAATTACAGCTTTCTAGCAGGCGCTAGACCGCGGACAGATAGGCAGACAGACAGACGGACATGGCGAATCGATAAGGGTTCCTTGTACTACTACGGAACCCTAAAAAGCCATATAAAATAAAATAAATATATTTAAAAGCATAATGCGCAATGACAAACACACAGTAGACTAGACATGGCTACAACTGTCGTGACGAATTGTTAACTATGATAACAAATAGCGTGCCGCCATTCCACCAACAATGCAGCTTTATCAACACCACGAGCCCAACCACTGACCTGATTGTGTGTTTAACTCCATTTATTTAGTCCTCCGAAACTCAGACAACGTACAAAGTACAAACAGAATGGTTAACTATATAAACGCATCCAATGACAACAATTTAAATTAGTTTGTCATTATTGATACAAGCTTTACATCTCATCATCTTATAGAATGATTTATTTTAAAGTTCTTATAGAAAACCTTCTGCTCCCGTAACTGCCCGGTAAGTATATATTTTCAATTTAGTGGTATTATATACGTAAATTAGTATTTTTTTCTATCGCTTGCATTGCTAGCCCTGCCCATTCCATAGCGTGATCTATTTTACCGTTAAGGTTGCCTTGAAAAGATGCTGTCAGCAATAAGGCCGCCTTGTCGCAAAAACACTAGTCCGTAAGTTTTCTGTACATACCTACTGTATTGTTTTATTTTTCTCTGTGTTTTGCAAATAAAGCATATCCCACCAAAAAAAATCTGTAAAAAACTAGCCTAGTCTCGATTTAGCTGCTTTTTTATCTCTAAAAAGTATTCTTTTTGTAGAAACGTGGCATATTGATTTATTTTATTTTATTTTTGCAATGACAGTCGATTTTCGTCGTCGAGCGGCCCACCAAGTTGAATATTTTTTGTAAAGGCGGTATGTCAATCTCTAATAGTTTGGTTGGGCTCTTGTGTTTTCTAATCAGGGTCACCCCGGTACTCCAGATCTTCGATTATCCTAGTTTTTATAGTTTTCCCTTTATGTGGCCTTTAAACCCTAACTCTGTACCAAATTTCAGCTCTCTGAGTTTATGGGAAGTACTAGTTCTATTCTGATGATCATGAGTGAGTGAGTGAATATCATAAATGCGAAACTTTGCTTTCGCTTAACTTCGGAACTAAATGACCTACAGACTTGAAATTTTGGATTTTAAGTATGTGAAGCTTACTGGTTGACGAAAATTTCTGCGTTCTGGTCTTATCCAGAGGTTCTCAAATAGGGGCCTGAAAATGCGGCGAAATGGTTACAGTAAAGGTACAGCAGTGTTTGCTTCATGCTCGTTTTGGCAGAGGCACTGCCGTGCCCCCCGATTCATTCATTCATTCATTCAGGCTATACAATCTTAATCTTATCTTGCTAGCCCTGCCCAGTCCATTAAATAAAAGATTGATGTTAGCAATAAGGCTGCCTTGTTGCAATTTCACTAGTCTGTAAGTTATCTATGTATACTATGTCCTGTTTTTGTGATTTGCAAATAAAGCATTTTCTATCTATCTATCTATCTACAAATGTCGATTTTAAAAAAAATATAGTTTTCCTCTGGAACTTTAATGAGCCTTGCTTATTATAACATCCGTTTTTAATCTTGGCTACATAGACGTCTCAGCGGTGTGACTATCTGGAGAGTCAGTCCTCCTCCTCTGTCGTTTACTCTTGACAGAGTGGTTGTAGTTTCATGACGATGTGTCTTTGGATAACACAACCTTCGCGATGCACCTCCGCTTGTTGCGGTCTTCAGCGTTACGGGAACATTAGTTTTGTGTGGCAGCTTTTATTGAGTCTGTCCAACGCGTAGGTGATCGAGGAGAGCCAGTAACAAATAATAATAGTAGCTCTTAGATAGTGAATCAATGTAACAACCAAAAAGTCCCTGATTTGAATACTAATGCGGGTAATGTACAATTATAATTTGATTTATGTTTCAATTAAGGAAACCTATACGTCCAATTAATTATATTTCCAATGACGTTTATGTCTTACCCTGGTGGTAGAGTTAGAGAATTATTTGTTAACTGATACACACCACGGTACAAGTTTAACAATAATAATAGAGAAGATCACTTTTAATCAAGCTCACATTACTTCATACTTTTACATATATTATATTTGAAATAGAACCAAATTCAATGTCGAATGTTAAAATAGGTCAACTGGGCTTTAAAGTTAATGAGCGAATTAAGAAAGGCTCCCAGATGGCAACGCGCCGCCTGTCCGTTCTGTGGCTTCACAAGTTCAAAGTTCTTGAAGTACTTAAATGTTAATTATTATTATAAAAAGTCCTTTTACTATGTTACTATTGCAAAGTCGACTTTGTTAATGACTTTGACGCCAATAACCATAAGTTTTACAGAGGTATTAAACAACATTCGCAATACCTCATAATATTCCTTTTTAAGGTTCCATAGTAGTAAATATGGAACCCTTTAAGTTTCGACATGTCCGTCTGTCCTCGGTCTAGCTCAAAAAGCCTAATTTGGCATATTTACACACATTAATTGGAAGCATAGCTAACAAAGTGGTAGAACAAAATCTTTATTAATATTTTTTGAAGGTGTCATCGGTGTGTGGTCCGATACGAAAAATCGGGTGGTTTTTTATTTAATACAATAGGTGTTCATCATGAATGTTTTTTCGGGAATTACTTGTATAAAAACGTCAGGTAAATTATGACGAAAATTCATCTCATTTTTTCGTGTCTTTCAGGTTTTAGTTGAAATTCATGCAAATAGTATAATTCTGTAAGTGCGTTAAATTCTAATTTAAAATAAGTATAAAAGTAAAGACTAAAGCTTGAAAGTGAAATAATATTATGTCGCAAAAAATATCCAAACATTTGAGCGACGAACTTTCCCTTCAATTAATTTTTTGCCGTCCAATTTTCATTCAGTTCATAATACAATTTCATTTTGATACAAAATGGAGATGAACAAGGTATTATTTGATTTTTGCTGTGGAACAAAAACGTTCAAAATAAACATCGAACTTAATTATAACAATTCGAGTAGGCGACAGCAGTGTATTACTTTGTAATTATCTTATCTCGAGATCCATTTAACATTATAATTTTTTTTATTGTTATTAATATTTAATTTATTTTTGCTTCTGACATACCATACTGTGTGGTTCAGACAAACGTCAGACAAACTTTAAAAAAATATACTTACAAACAAAATTAAACATTTCTAAATGCAAGTCTGGGTGTTTTCTTATATGACTGTGTATATTATCGTATCAAACACTTAAAAGTGTCCATTGTCTGGTACCCATAACAGAAGCAGGTTTAAATCTATCTTGGGACCAGATGGCGCTTTATGTAAATTATGTACAATTTATTGATTATATTACAAATTTGGAAAAGGTAATTTAAATGTTATTGAAATGTGAATTTCAGATTTATTTATATTTAATTTCAATATTTATGTTATCTAGAAACAAAATAAATTTTAAACAAATAATAATAATAATAATAATAATTTGTAAATACAGGGGTCTAGGCTCCGAATATGATTTTGTCCCATTCGGTGTTGAGACCCTTGGTCCGTGGGGTCCTTGTGCTATAAGACTTTTTAAGGAAATTGCAAAAAGGTTAGTCGACATCACAGGAGACCGAAGAGCTGGCAGCTACCTCGGACAAAGAATTAGTCTAGCTATTCAAAGGGGGAACGCTGCCAGCATCTTCGGAACCTTGCCTAAAGGGACTCCTTTTAATAATATATTTTAGTTATTTTATTTTATTTTTTAAGGTTTTTAGTTTTAGGTTCATTATAATTTGTTTATATTAATATGTTTAGTTTAGTTTTAGTGTACATATATAGATTTGTTTCTTATTTGAATAAAAGTTAATGATTAACTCAAAGAAAAATTTTAAACATAGGTATTTAAATACAACGTCACAATAAATTGATTGAACGAATATGATTAATTTATTAACTCACGGTTTGAATAACTACGTAGGAACAACAATTAAAATGTTTTATAAAACACGAAGAAATAAAAATTACCGTGGCCTCAGCTGTAATTTTAATGGTTTCATAGTATATTTATAAATAAAATAAATAAATAGATAGACAATTCATACAGATTGAGCTAGCCCCAAAGTAAGTTCGAAACTTGTGTTATGTGATACTAACTCAACGATATTATATTTTATAACAATACATATATAGATAAACATCCAAGACCCGAGGTCAATCAGAAAAAGTTCGTTTTTCATCATGACCCGACCGGGGATCGAACCCGGGACCTCCTGGGTGGCGGTCTGGCGTGGTAACCATTACGCCACGGAGGTAGTCAATATATTTGTACATAATTTCTTTTAAATTATGTAAACTCAAATCACTGGGCAGATATTCAAAGAGCCTTCCTTCACAGGCATTTACAATTTGTTTAATAAGACTAATATAAAATAAAATATATAACTGCTACAAAAAAACAGGCTACCACCATTTCGGAAACAAGCAATAATATGGTCAATGGTAAACGATATGTTCAAAGAATTCAGCGGGGGTCTTTTCTCGTACTTAATAAAACCTGTTAAAATGTAGTAGTCTCACAAGCGCTAACTTGCTCATAAAAAAAACCGGCCAAGTGCGAGTCGGACTCGCGCACCGAGATACTCCGTACAAACCTATAGGTATATTGTTCATGAGTAATCAAGAGGAAAGGAGTAAGTAGGTAGTTATTTATTATTATAAGACGTTGCTTTGTGCCTTTCAAGATTCTGAGTTCACGGGAATTACCCTGTAGGTTTTGATTCCCTTGTGAGTGTCGAAAATGCGGCATAAACGTTTGTATCTTTTGATTGCGTTGGCTGAGACTTTGATTTTTTCACAGCTCCTAGGGACAGTAGACCCTATAAAATAGATAAATACTCATATTTTAATATGAATTTCAGCTTGATACCTCCATGCGTTCCAGAAAATAAATCAAAAGTAAAAAAAAATATTTAAAAACAAGCTTTTATTTAATTGCGCTAAAAAGAATAAAATAAACATTTTTATTTTAAAATTTTAACTATCAACTTATAACGTCATTACACAATTTATCTATATTTATAAAAGAGAAAATCACTGACTGATTCATCACGAAATCTCCGAAACTACAAGTGCCAGGAATCTCAAATTTTGCATGGGGGTTCCTTTTGGGGCGTAGGTGCTCACTAAGAAAGGATTTTTGGAAATTCATCCCCTAAAGGGGTAAAACGGGGGTGCAAAGTTAGTATGAAACTTTGCCGTTTTTGAAGTTATTCGAATGAAATTCAGCATGAAGGTTCTTTACTGAAAAGCATGAAACATGAGTAAAATTTTTTTTCAAAATTCATCCCTTCGGGGCTTAAACAGGGGTGCAAAGATAGTATGAAACTTTCCCGTTTTTGAAGTTATTCAAATGAAATTCAGCATGAAGGTTCTTTGTTGAAAGGCATGAAACACGAGCAAAATATTTTTCTCAAAAATCATCCCTTGGGGGGTTAAACGGGGGTGCAAAGTTAGTATGAAACTTTGCCGTTTTTGAAGTTATTTGAATGAAGTTCAGTATGAAGGTTCTTTACTGAAAGATATGAAACACGAGTAAAATATTTTTCTCAAAAATCATCCCTTATGGGGTTAAACGGGGGCGCAAAATTAGTATGAAACTTTGCCGTTTTTAAAGTTATTCAAATGAAATTCGACATTAAGGTTCTTTATTGAAAGGCATGAAACACGAGTAAAATATTTTTCTCAACAATCATCCCTTAGGGGGTTAAACGGGGGTGCAAAGTTAGTATGAAACTTTGCCGTTTTTGAAGTTATTTGAATGAAGTTCAGTATGAAGGTTCTTTACTGAAAGATATGAAACACGAGTAAAATATTTTTCTCAAAAATCATCCCTTATGGGGTTAAACGGGGGCGCAAAATTAGTATGAAACTTTGCCGTTTTTGAAGTTATTCGAATGAAATTCAGCATGAAGGTTCTTTATTGAAAGGCATGAAACACGATCAAAATATTTTTCTCAAAAATCATCCCTTAAGGGGTTAAACGGGGGTGCAAAGTTAGTATGAAACTTTGCCGTTTTTGAAGTTATTTGTATGAAGTTCAGTGTGAAGGTTCTTTACTGAAAGGCATGAAACACTATCAAAATATTTTTCTCAAAAATCATCGCTTAGGGGGTTAAACGGGGGTGCAAAGTTAGTATGAACCTTTGCCGTTTTTGAAGTTATTCAAATGAAATTCAGCATGAAGGTTCTTTATTGAAAGTCATGAAACACGCGTAAAATATTTTTTTTTTAAATCATCCCTTATGGGGTTAAACGGGGGCGAAAAGTTAGTATGAAACTTTGCCGTTTTTGAAGTTTTTCGAATGAAATTCAGCATGAAGGTTCTTTATCGAAAGGCATGAAACACGAGTAAAATATTTTTCACAAAAATCATCCATTAAGGGCGGTAAAATGGGGATGTAAAGTTAGTATGAAACTTTCCGAGTCTAATTAAAGAAGAAACTGATTGATTGGTGACTGACATATCAACGCACAGCCCAAACCGCTAGGTCTAGAGACTCCAAATTTGGCACATAGGTTCCCTATGAAGTCTAGGGGTGCACTAAGAAAGGATTTTTCAAAACTCACATCCTAAGGGGGTGAAACGGGGGCCCAAAGTTTGTATGAAGAAACTAGATAAGTTAGACCATTTCATTTACTTCGCAGGAATACTCCTGGCGGTAAATGAGTAAGTACGTGGTTCAGGATTTTTCAAAATTCAACCCCTAGAGGGATGAAATGAGGTGACCTACTACCTAGGCGACTACACGTGTATTATCAGGGCGCTCAACCTAGAAAGCTGAAATTTTGTATAAAGATTCCCTTTATGATGTATACAAGGATAGAGACGTGACTTTTTTTAAATTCCCACGAGAACAGGAATAATAAGACTACACGTGTTTTATAGGGTGCGCTCAACCTTGAACGCTGAGATTTTGTATAGAGGTTCCTTTTATGATGTAGACAAGGATGAAGACGGGATTTTTTAATTTCCACGGGAACGGGACAAATTGGACTGCACGTCTAAAGTAGAGAAGGACAAAGACGGGATTTTTTTTAATTCCCACAGTATCAGGAATAATAAATAAGACTACATGTGTTTAATCGGAGGCGCTCAACTTAGAAAGCTGAGATTTTGTATTGAAGATCCCTTTATGATATTGACAAGGATAAAGATGGGATTTTATGAAATTCCCACGGGAAAGGGAGTAATAGGACTGTAAGTGTATTATCGCAGACGCTCAACCTAGAAAGCTGAATTTTGTATAGAAGTTCTCTTTAAGATGTTGACAAGAATAAAGATGATATAATTCTCACGAGAAAGGGAGTAATAGCACTGTAAGTGTATTATCGCAGGCGCTCAACATAGAAAGCTGAAATTTTGTATAGAGGTTCCCTTTATTATGCTGACAAAGATAAAGTTGTTTTTTTTTAATTCCCACGGGAACGAACTTATTGGCATTTTCGCTTGACCACGCGGGCGGAGCCGCGGGTAACAGCTAGTATGACATAAAAGCTTGTCGCGAGATTTAATTACTAACATTTACTCGTAGTACGAATAAATGTTAGTTCGATAATTATGTTATAGTATTGTAACCTGTGGAGAGAAAAAAAAAAAAAAAAAAATAACTATTCTATTCTATTCTATGTTTTCCTAAACAGGTAAATCTCGCGACAAGCTTTTATGTCATATAAATTGTGTAATGACGTTATAAGTTGATAGTTAAAATTTTAAAATAAAAATGTTTATTTTATTCTTTTTAGCGCAATTAAATAAAAGCTTGTTTTTAAATATATTTTTTTACTTTTGATTTATTTTTTACTTTTTAGTTATCAGTGGACAGGTTGCGCAGTGCCATCTATTGCTTTGCATCATATCCCACTGCTGGTCTCAGGTCTCCCTTCAATCGAAGGTACCTTAGAGCGTACCTACTCTGCCACGCTCCTCCAATGCGGATTGGCAGAGGTCGGTGGTCGGACTTGGCTTAACGACTGTCATCTATCGACAACAGCCGGGACCGATGACTTAACGTGCCCTCCGAAGCACGAAGAAGCTCGAGATAACGAAACCCATCTAAACGCTACTACTAATACTAGTCATACTATCATACTAATATTATAAATGAGAAAGTGAGTTTGTTTGTTTGTTATTCCTTCACGGCTTGACTAATCAGTTGATCATTATGAAAATTTGTAAATGTCAGAGCCCAACATAGGCTACCTTTTTACCCGTGAAAGTATGTCAATCCAAAGGGAAAATATGTTTTCTACTATAAAGGGCGCTGTATGGGATGCTATCGGCCAACAGATGGCGCCACAAGTCGCGCTATGGGTTGTTTTGTTGTCAAACGAGATCTATGTCATAAAATTAACGCGAGCGAAGCCGCGAGGAAAAGCTAGTAATAGATAAAATACATTTTAATTCATAACCGGTATAAAAAGAGCCATGTACCAATGTAAAATGTACCAAGGGTAGGGTCACATTATATTGGTTATTTAAAGAAGAAGAAGTAACTACAAATTTACGATTTTCAGATTTATTCCTGTACTTGTACTACATCATCTTGCTTCTCGCCAAATTTCATGATTCTAGAACAACCGGAAGTACCCTATAGGTTTTTGGTCGGAACTGTTTTGTACGAAAAACGGAACACAAACGGCTGTATCGTAATTTTGTTATCATAATATTGTATTGTCATCTGATCTACAGTTTTAAGCAAAATTTCAGCTCAATCGGTCTTCTGGAAGTGGTTCAAATTATCGTTCCAAGATTCCACCCTTACATACATACATACATACATACAGGTCAAGTTAAATAAAAGCTTTTAAAAAGGGTCTTGCTTGACAAACAGACGGACAACAAAGTGCTCTTTTAAGGGTTCCGTTTTTCCTTTTGTGGTACGGAACCCTAAAAAACGAGCGTGATAGCGGTTGAGGTTAAGACTAGATCTAAACTGTATTTATTACGAGAATAACCCGCAGTTCTTTCAGTGAATATTTATAAAATTTAGTTTACAAACAACAATAAAATTTTAAGAGAATTACAGTGAATAAAATCTGTGTTGTCGTTTCAGATAGGGTGATAAACAATGGAAATAATTATTCGTCAAAATTGCCGTCGTGCGAACCGGCAAGCAGTACCCTCGCAATGAAATTCAAGCCTCTTGTTACGACCGCTTCTAAACGAACTCTAAGCGGATATCGTTTAACAGTCGTATCTAAGTACGTACTAAGTATTTTACGAGAGATACATAAGTATCTAAAATTAATACATGTTAATATTGTGTATCGCAATTATGAACATATTTCGAATCGGATATATATCATGTTAACAAACAGGATTCTCGTGGTTTCGCCTGCCATATCTATTGTATCCGTTCCTATCGGAAGTCTGAAAATTTGTACTTAATCAGTATTTTATATACTTATTGTAACATTTATAAGCCAATTGTGACGATGATGGTTAAATCGTATTAAAAATATACCTCGATAAACGTAATTCGGGAGATCGAGAAAAAATTGATATTTTTTGGCACAAATAAAATAACAGTAAATTTTCAAATATTTTAGTTTGACAGGACTGGTGGTCGAGTAGCTAGACTACTTTATCCCAAGAGCCGGGGTTCGAATCCCACCAGATTGTTGACTGAAAATTACTGAAATGACACAAATGACTGAAAAAGATCTGCCCAAACCCAGACTGAAAGTCAAAACAAACAAACTGAAAGTCATATAGATAGAGTCCATTATAGCGTAGACATAGTACATTTTCCAATACCAATGAAATGGCGTGAATTTCGGTAAGAAAAAGAAGATTGTTTGTTTTTGTTGTACATAAAAAAAATGGTTAAATTGTGTGAATGATGGTAATGGCCAAAGTAATTTGAGATAGCTCTAAGTGTAAATTAGTTGTGTAAAATAAATTGTATAATGTTGTAGCGACAGGCGGGCTTTCGGACGTGGTTTAATTATAGTCCCAATTCCGTGCCCGTCGCAGCTTTGTAAATAAAGTTTCATGCAAATCTCAGTGCCTGCCGCCAAAGCTTCGCCAACGTTCTTAGTAATATTGTACACATAGAGTTACAAGATTCCTTTTTTAATGTTATCAAGACTTGATGTAAATATATAAATTATACCTATCTATACTAATATTATAAAGAGGAAATATTTGATTGTTTGTTTGTTTGAATTGAATAGGCTCCGAAACTACTGGACCGATTTCAAAAATCCTTTCACCAATAGAAAGTTACATTATTAGGGAGTGACATAGGGTATAGCTTTTCCCGAAATTCAATGGTTCCCACGGGAACGGGTCCGGAACTTCACGCGGATAAAGTCGCGGGCAAAAAAGATTGTGTGAGAATAAATTGCGCGGACAAAGTCAGCGTTTGCTAGTTTCATATATATTTTCAGTAGAAGAATCTGCCGTCTGAACTGGTGGTAGTAAGAAAAAATTGTGACGATTTGATGGAGCTTGAAATAGGCCCATTTGAATAAAAAATATTTCACTTTGAAAAAGAAGAAGAAAATGTATTCAATATAATTTCTAGCTTAAATACAAAACATTCAGCACATAGAATTATAAAGTCAACACAAAAATCCATTTCAGTTTGATATGTGCACAGCGACATACTCGTACGATGATTAATTGGCTCACTCTTAAGGTTCATACACACCGTGTTATTTACGAGCTGTTTCATGCAACTGAAACGCGAGCTAACCAATGAAAAACGCCTGTATGAAACCTATATGAAATTAAATATTATAATAAAATAGAACCTGTGTACTTTTAGAGTCGTTTTTGTTTTCAAAATGTTGTTAGTCTTTACAATAAAACACTTCAAAACTTTTTAATATCCAGTGAATTATTAATAATTTAATAATGAGTTATGAAATACAACCGATGGAATTTAAATTAATTAGAAAATTGATTTAATTTGGTTTTAATCTCAATAAAATAAAGTAAATACAATAAAGAATTCAAATTTTAGAAAGAGAAATTAGGGAATTTTCTCATTGTGATCGGGCAAGTTATTCCAACGGAATCTCGTGATGGGAACAAAGTGGCAGAATTTGAAACATTTTTAATCAAATATTTTTAAAGTTGTTTGACATTTTTTTATTTAAGTGGATTCTGTCACCCGAGGGAGGTACACCTGTGTGGCAGATATTATTAAAATCTGGTGTTCGTGTTGCTTTTGTGCATTTTTTAAATGAAAAGTACTAAGATGTCGGACAACAGTCGTTTACGAAACTCGTAGAAGACATCTGCTACACTGAACGGACCTGTGTGTACTCTGTAATTTGATTACAAAAATTCGGTTGATTCTGAAAATTCCTCCCCCAAACGCCAATGCGACCTGCTGGCTGGTTTACTTTACAAAAAAAAATACATTTAAACGCTTGTGTATTTCTATAAAACAATTATATCAATGTGTGAAATTATTAAACTTATATTAAGTATATTATAAAATCAATTATTTTAGGAAATAGATTCAGTAACAGCACATCACTAATTGAGCTGTAATCGATCTGTCAAATATAATTTTCAAAATAACGGCTCCATTATGATAGTTAAAGCTATAATGAATAACAAACAAATAAAGAAAACTAAAATAATATAATCACGCAAAAAAATTATGAAAACCAAGCTCTATTTTCACGAAATTATTCGCATGACAGAATTTTCTATGAATTCCACATATTATTTGGTTAGTACTGAAGGCTGCACTTTAATGAAAACTTTCTATTACACATTTTAGTATCATTTGAATTTATTATTTATCTTAGGTAGACTTTTGCTCAGTAGTGGGTTAAATATAATAATAAATTTAAAACAAAGTCACAACATCAAATATTTCCTTACATCATTTTTCTTTTACAGATGGATACATATTTTTAGATAGAGTACTACTTAATGGTGGAAGTTTGTTATTTCGGAGGGCCCTTAATGCTCTAGGACTCTTGTTCTCCACGCTTGTAATCAGTCTTTATTATGCTGAGACGTTGCGGCGAGACTTGAAAGATACGATATTCAAATCAACTCGCCTGCAAGTAATGAACTAGGTCAAATTTAGAAGAAACTTAATTTTATTCTTGTGACACTTTTAATTTCAAAATTATTTTGAACATTCTCAAGTTTACAATTTTATCAGACAGCCTTTCGATTAATTTTAATTGAATCCCAACAAAAAATAATTGAAATTATAATTTAATGCTCACTCAATACAACATGCCTATTTTTGCAGAGAATGGCTGATTTACACTTTCTAAAACGGTAATATTTTAACTGCCCTTGATTTACAACAATGACTAAAGTTATGTAATTAAATACCTAAGTAATTCCATCCAAATCATTATAATTGGAAACGGGAAACCTCTATACCTCTATACTTCACCTATACCTATATAAATTTAACGAAAATGCTAATAAAATTTTAACAAAGGCTAACTGTTTATCCATCCGTCCATCGCTTTTTGCTATGACTATATTTTTAAGATAAACCCTGCGGCCAATGCGGCCACGCTACGACTTTTGGTGCGGCGAATTTGAGCAGCGGCGGCGGCGGCGGCGGCGGCCGCACGGCACAGCATCGAGTCGCGCGTACATTTGTTCCCTCTCCGCGCCCTGCGCCGTGCACCCCTCACGTCACATCGCACTTGTATTTTTTAATGTATTTACTAGCGAAACGCGCACAACTTCTTTTCCGTGTATTTATGCACAACAGCATTATCTAAATCAGACTCTTGAACAAATCCTACGGGAATCGCGTACTTTTCGGGATAAAAAGTAGCCTATGTGTTAAACCAAGGTATCAGCTACCTACATACCAAAAATCATAAAAATTGTCCCAGCCATTTGAGCGTGAAGAAGTGACAAACATACTCACAAACTTTCTCCTTTATAATATTAGTGGGATTTGAGAATCTACCCCTTGAAGGACGACTTTAATGAGCTACGCTACGCAACACGCAACCACTCAAAATCTAGTGTTACATAAACAAAACTGAGAGTAACTAACATATAAAACTCTTCCATCTCCCCAGTAAATATGTGACACCAAAATGGCACAAATAGCTGGCTTACGACGAGAACCGACTAGTAACAACAAATTAAAGTGGCCGCCCGTATGGGTCGACCGGCACGAATAGAAACGAACTGCAGTTAAGCAGCTTACTAAGTTTTTAGTTCGGATTTTGTATGATGGCACTTCCAATATTAGAGAAGCCGGGGATGTAGCGAATATGGTGGATATCTATAAAATTTGTGATGCTAAATGCGGGGTAGGTAGGCAAAGATATAAATGGGATATGACACAGTTATTACACAACTTAATTATTTCTGTGAAAGTTTAAGTGATGGGTTATTGTGGTCAATTCTATTTTTGATATAGGTAAACAAACACACTATTCTTAGCTTTTCTAATACCATCCACAAACCTAATGACATAATTTTCATTTGGTCAACTTCTGTCAACTGAACTGAAGATGTGTTAATTTGTAAACTAGGACAAGTTCTGAGAAACTCATTGCATTTTGGAGATTCCCTACTCACTTAGAATTAACTATGTAAGCGTGTAACTACGACTGGTAAAGTTAAATAAGAGGAACCGGATGAGGTGCTTGATGGCCTCGTTGTTCGTGTCAAAGTGGAACGATCACCCAAGTTAAGCAACTACAACCGCAGTCATAACTTGGGTGGGTTTATAAAATGCTTCGGAGCTGTCTGCTTCAACAGTTGTAGAAACCAAGTCTGGAACCGCTGGGTGACTGGAAATTACTGATGCCAGCTAGCACACGAAAAGAGGATGAACTATGTTAAATTCAATATCATAATTTGAAACAAAACCTTCCCGAGGGAGGAAGTTGTCACTGGTCTCATTGTTATAAGAGCGAAGTTCTATTGCAGTTTTGTAACAATGAAAATGTTTGTTACATTGTTACCTATAACGTTTCATATTTTTTTTAAATAAAATGTTTTTAAAAAAAATCCTTTACCATTTTCATGACATATATATTTTTTTATACCACAAAGGTGGCAAACAAGCATACGGCCGGCCTGATGGTAAGCCGTCACCGCAGCCTATAAGATGAAAAAAAATGAAAAATGTTTATTCAATCAAGATAGATAGACACTTGCAATACCGGGGGTATCACTCACGCGTTGCCAACCCTCCTAAGTGGAGCTCTGGAGATCTTACTCACCGTAGGAACTCGAGACCAATGCACACTCACTACAATCTTCTGTAAGGTGGAGGTCCTTCCCCAGACGGGCTGTTCCGATTTGAGCGGATTGTCTGCTGCGCCCTTTTTTTTAAAGTCAGGAATATGCATTACTGCATGTCCCACCACTTCGGGAAGCGACGCGGGTCTGTCGGGCTCACCTCTCTAGCCAATGAGGGATACCGACTAAAAACTTGACTGCCTGCCACCTTCTCCGCCTTCACGTGGCGGGGTTGCGGCCACTGGTGATACTTCCGCAACCCCGCCGGCGGGTGTCCGTGGAATCTGCTGCGCCCTACCTCGATAAAATATTCTATTTTTAGTATCTTTTGATTATAGTTCCAAAACAAATCTTAACACCTAGGTGTAACCTAAAGAAGTAGATTTTTCGAAATTCCCGTGGGAAAGTGGAGAACACAGAAACCTCCTCTGTTTCCGCAGAATAAAATGTATATGTACTTACTTGTTCAATTATTTAAAATTCTATTTTCGGCGCTTTTCTCACAGCGTTACATCGTCAACAATTAACATTTTTGCTTTTTGAAGATCTCTGACAATGGCAATTTCAAGATAGATACATGTTCTAAACAAAATCCATTTAACATTGTCTATTTTTCCTCGTATTCAGGTAAAGTCATTGTTATTTATTACCAAAATACTTATAACTTTGACCTATTGAGTGAATATGAGCCAAATTTAGAAGAACTACTACAAGAGATTACTATTCTAATTCAATAGATTACCATTGTAGTAGAATTCTTCTAAATAAATTTGGCTCATTATCAAATGTCTCCTAGCAAAACCTTCAAGTTCGACAGTTGTCTTAAAAAACCTTTTTCCTGGCTTTTTTTCTATGACCTCTCAGTATCGTCAATACATGTTAAATATAATAACATGATATTACGTGTAGCTGCTAGTAGATTAATTTATTTTCCATGTTGAACGTCTTGAAAATTTACCATTTTCTGAATTCATCAAAATTTCACACTATGTACCTACAGATTTTCCTCTTCAACTCTAAAACCTGAGACCATTATAAGATATATGATTTAATTACTAGTAATAATACTTGTGGATGAGATATTGAATTTCTCCAAAATCTTTAAAGAAACCTGTACTCTGAATACAGATGAATAAAAAGTTTATCTTAACTTGATGTTAGAAATCAATCTTTGAAGTCTTAATATTATCAGAGTAAAATGAAATCTAAGGAGACTTTAATTAAGTAATATTTTACACAAAAAGTTTTAAAGTTTTCTATTATAGGTTGCAAACTGAATTACTAAATACCATTCCGAAGAAGTGTAACTAAAGTCTAACATTCAGTAGTAATTGTGATATCGTTCACTCTGAAGCACGAAAAATTTTGAAATGTTTTTACGCATCCAAATACTGGATGGGGTAACAAGTTCATTAAACTACGGCATATCAGAAGTTATTTAATACATATGTATAGTGATTTTCATCCGATTAAAAATTATGCTTAGTCGTGTTGAAATATTACGAATTATTTTATGAGTCATTAACATTAGTGTACTTTAGTGTAGTACAGTCTGTACAGTAGTAAAAAGTTTTACATTTTTAATTTAAGATTGAACGAACCATTTTAATTTAGATCTAACGAAAACACAAAAAAGAGACAGTGGTTTATTCTTTTAAAAGACACAATACAAACCTGTTTGTACCTTTAATAACATTGTTCATTAATCTAATAGCCACAACTTGTGGTAGTAAGTAACTTCTTAATATAATAATGCCCAGGATGTCCGCAGTCCGCACGTCGAACGTGTAGTTTCTAACCTAGACATATTAACAGATTCGTAGACTATCGATGCTTCAAACATTTAAAATAAATATTAAATAGCACAACTGAAAATTATCTTATAGTAATGCTAAATCTATGCCCAGTTAAGGTCATCATATTATTATATCAACTCTTAATCATCCGACTGCACGTACATTTCATTATGTGTTTGTAATTGTTTATTACAAAATTGTTTGTTCTTTTGACCACATTTGTGTTTTTCTACTTTGAAGTTTTCTGACAGTGATGATTCACTTAGAAATATATAATAATGGTATGGTAATGGCCTAATGAGTAATTTAAATAAATAACTAAGGTACTTAATTAAAAGCCTGCTGGTCTATAATATCGAATGTCTTAGTTTTAACAGTAACTTCGAGCTAGAATTCTCAAAGGTTTATTTTATTCTCTTAGTAGTTTAAGAGGTAAAGACTTGCTTGGTTTTTATTCAACATTTTATTTTCAACGAAACTTTCCAAGCAAAGCCTTTATAAAAATACTCAAAAAGTCTGCAAGGTAATGAAAGCCTTTGAAAACTTTTATTTTGCGCGGCCAATAAATAAAATATTAAATTAGTTGTCAATTTTGTTAATTAACTTTTGACTTTGAGTAATATTAAATTAATACACTTACTGAGTACGCTTATTAATACAGTTCTTTTTTTGCAAATAAAATTAATTTAAAAATAGATATTGCTCATTGACTTAGCGATGTGGCACTTTACATAGCTTTATTTGAGGTATTTGGCAAACATTAACCATGTACGGAAAATATATTTGACACAGTATTTGATTATTTGACATAATAGCAAATACACAAATACGTGTAAGATGCCCTTAATTTGTACCTTGGAGGTTTTCGGCTGAAGATCCATCATACTAATATTATAAATGAGAAAGTGAGTTTGTTTGTTTGTTTTTTCACGGCTTGACAAAGCAGCCGATCATTATAAAATTTGTATACATATTGCCCAACATAGGCTACTTTTTATTCTGTGAAAGTATGGCATTCCAATGGGAAAATATTTTTTCATTTTTTCTACTATAGAGGGCGCTGTATGGGATGGGCTATCGGCCAACAGATGACGCCATGAGTCAAGTCGTTATGGGTTATTTTGTTGTCAATTTGTCAAACGAGATCTATGTCATTAAATTAACTGCGAGCGAAGCCGCGGGGAAAAGCTAGTATTTGATATTTGTGTAAGCGTCAATACACCAAAAATATGGATTTACCAAAAACAACGAATGCCAAATATCCAATACGCATATCAGTATACATAGTAGGGTAAATGCACATGTACACATCTCAATTTCAATTTCATAGTATGAACATGATCGGCACTAGTCGGGATTTTTAGCTTTTAGATGCAATATCATACTGGATATGCGATGAGAAAGTGCCTGTTGTAAAGAGGAAGGCCATGAAAAATAAGTATTTTATGTTATTCATATTATTTGTGTACTTTTCTTAATTCGTTTCTTTTTCTGCAAATCGGAAATGATAATGAAAGCTGCAAAAGATCTTGTCACCAACATTAAGTATAGTATAGATAAAAAGCAAGTAGCTGTAAGAGTTTTCATAGATCTCAGGAAAGCATTTGATGTATCACACTCTGCTGTTGGAATAACTAAAAAGTGCCGGTGTCACTGAAAAAGCTTACAAAATGTTAGAGTCATATCTCGCTGACAGGTATCAAGTGGTCAGAATTGGAAATTATGAAAGTCAACCTAAAATGCTGCGTGGCGTACCGCAGGGTTCTGTCTTGAGTCCAATGCTTTTTTTAATTTACATAAACGGTAGAAACGGTATAAGTGAAGGCGGTTTGACGGAGTATGTGTCATTATACGTAGACGACACCTTTTATTCTACTTTGGTCATACGATTCAAAATGTTATCGCTAACGCTCAAAAAGACTTAGATTTATTAAATGTACACATACAGAGAAAAAACGTCATATCTTATTTTCTCAGCAAAAAACAAAAAGATTCAAAATTTTCCTCCACGTATATTTAATAATCAAGTTTTAAGAAAGTCTAATCAAGAGAAATACTTGGGTTTAGTAATGGACAGCAGACTAACTTTCACACCGCACATTGAATTCATAAGAAAAAGATAAATTCCATTAACTGGAGTATTAAGAAGTGTTGCAAGATATGTACCACAAAAACTACGTCGCAACGTTTATAATACTCTTGTAAAACTACACCTAGACTACCTTATTCAGGTATGGGGTCAAGCTACGAAGACAAACATACGACCACTTCAAATAACACAAAACAAATTGATCAAAGTATTATTCAATGATGATTTTCGTGAATTGACTAAAGTAATCTTCGAACAAACAAAACTTTTCGACACACAACAACTTTACACTTATAATACCTGTATGTATATTAATAAGGAAAATATTGACGACAAACGATGTACACACAGCATATTTTCATTAAAACAGAAAACACACAAACACTGCACAAGAAATAAAGCTAATTTGGAACTACCTAAAATAAGAACTTATTACGTAAAGAGTAATTTACAATTTGAAGGTGTACAACTTTATAATAAGCTACCGAACGAAATTAAAAATTGTATACACGGATTCAAAAACAAGTTAAATAGTAATGTTTATGTATAGAGTCTAAACGTCTTATTTTGTTACAATAAGTTGTTCTACTATTAATTGTTAAGTGAGCATAAAATTGTAATGTTCTTTGAAATAAAAATTCTTTAAACCGAAATCTTTTATTAGTTGAAATCCAGTATCAAGATAAAAGGAGCTAACTTTCTAGTAAATGTAACGCCAAATTTGACTCTTTCTGATTTTAGGCCGATTACCGTAATCCTGCCGTCTCCCGGAAGTATTTTACTTTGCTTTGAGTGTTATTTATTTGAAAGACTTTTTTCCAAGGAGCCCTTTGGGTGACGGATCTCTCGGGCCGGAAAAGAATTGTTGACCGAATGATCTCGGTACTTTATTGTCTACAAAGGTATACTCATAAATATGAATCGCAGTTTACCATCTTATTGTTATTCAACTATCGATATTGTGGATCGGTTCCAGATGAAATTTATACCTATCAAAATTTGCACCTTTGCCCATTTATCACTAATAATTTATTAAATATATTTATTTGTTTGTAAAATTTTGAGAAATATCAAATAGCATTTCTATCAGAGAAAAAGACAAATTTTCGAAAATTAGGAGAATTTATGCTGATGAAGCATATTTCTATAGTATTGATTTAAAAATTAAACTACCTCATTGTAATCGTGTTATTATTTTCATTTGTTTAATACAATATTTATAAATATAAAAATACACTCGGCAGAATATATTTTATCGCTTTAGTAACTTGTCACTATAACATTGTTGACATGTTCACTCAAAAGTAATTGAAATGATTTACTATACAAAAGCTACTGTAATAACATGTTTAATGTCAGGGACTGTACAGTTAACCAAAGAAACAGGTGACCAGGGAACTAAGAACAAGATTTTGACGCTAATAATGTAGGTAGGCGTTGTTATGAAACATTTATTATATTTTTATACCGCAATTTGCAAATTAGGTAGCTGAGATTTATTGTAAAATAATATAATATTGTTATATTTTCAAATATTCGAGATAAGTATCTAATTTATACAATTCTCGGAAGTATGTGCAATTTAATTTCATTCAAAATGGATGGAATTCCCCATATTTATATTTAGGTATAAACTGAAATTCATTTTTATTGAAAATAATAATTATTTCTACTCTATTCATGATTTTCTTTTTAATAAAATAACTTTCCATATGTTCATCTTTACGTTAAATAAATAAATCATCACTGAAATAACGATTTTATAACGAAAATAAATCTCTCTAATTACAATAAAAGATGTAAAACTAGAACAAATAAACATTTTAAAGAAAACAGATAACTCACCTCGCCTAAAGCAAAATGCGTTGAAAGGGCAGAGAATCCTTCGACATCAGTCAGCACTTAGTAAACTTCCAGCGTTCTTTTTCAATAAAACGTTAAGTTGTACGGGAGGAATGTTTATATTTAGTGATGTTTATGTATAGGTCGGTAAAACGTCGACGCGTTTGGGCGGTCGAGCGTTCGGGCGGGCGGTGTGTGCGGACACGCGTCAGGGCGGCGGCTCTCGCGTAGGGCGGCTGGGCGGCGACTGGCGTCCTCGCCGCGTCCTCCTGCTCCGAGAAGCCTCGCCCGGACCCGCTTCCTGTTGATCGTGGTACGCGACAGGTGATCTCCACCCGCTTTTACATAGCATGTACGACAACATTTTAACAATCTCTAGCTTTTATAATACCCATTTCTATTTTTATTTAATACTTTAAAATTAACTCACGGTACAGCGAATACAAAATTGTTTTATTTTATGTTTTGTAACTAGTTATTAAATTAATATCGTGCTGGATATCATAACAACATATCATTGTATAAACTACGGCCAAAAACACCAATGATTGAGAAAATCAACAGTCCGGAACTATCGCCCTTCATTATGACTACGGAAAAGGGATACCAAGTTTCTCCCTGTTTCCAACGTGTCAAAAGATCCCATTGGGTCGACGTACTTCCGGTGTGCAATAACACTGGACCCACATACTAATATAGGATAACGAGTAAGCACGTTTTCACAACTAATTTGTTTTGAAAATAGTTTCTTTTTGTTCTATACTCAATTTGACCAAAACGCAAAGTAAATTCGACAAAAAAAAAAAAATTACTAGCTAGCTGTGCCTCGGGGATGTGACTATCCCGCGACAACCGCAGTCATTTCCGGGATTTAAAGTATACCTTGTGTAAAGGTAGGTAATACGGTTCCTGTGTACCAAATTTCAAATCAAGCTATTTTTACGTTAAAGAATGACATAAATCACCATATTCATTCATACAAACTTATTGTAATAATAGCGGGATGATAGCGCCGTCGTCGTCGCACCCTATCCAAAGGACTTACGTAAAAAGAGAGGGTATCAAAAGCTCGTGGAATTTTATTGCAACCATTGAAACTAGGGCTTCGACAGAAATGATTGGTCTTGAAAATGAACGTAAACTATTTATTTATACAAACCAATTAACTCCAAATTAAGACGTCAAGTGTTTTTTATCTTTTAGGATTTTTAAAATTATTTCAATTTCCTGTTATCCATATTCATACTTACTTTTAGGAGTGGTAGAGCAATTATTACGAAATGGACTGGCTCGACCGGGGAAGTACCACATATATATCTCACAGAATATCGACGTGAAGCAGCAATGCGTTTCGTCCGGTGAGGGAGAGATCCGGAAGCCCAACTCCTTCCCTATCCCCTCTTTCCCCCTCCTTCTTTCCCTTCCCTTCCTCCAACCTCCTTGGTGGAGAACGCATTGGTAGCGACCAGGTGTTACTGATGTCCATAGGCGGCGGTGACCGCTTTCCATCAGGTGGCCCGCTTGCTTGTTTTTCTACTGTATGACATAAAAAAAAACTATAAATGCGAAAGTATCTCTATCTATTACCGTTTCACGCTTAAACCGCTGAACCGATTTCGATGATGAGAACGGAGATAGTTTGAGACCATGGAAAGACATGGGATCGAACCGTGGATCGAACCCGTTGTTATGGGAGCGAAAAGTGATTAAATACTAAAAATTCTTACTATGAAGCTGTAAATAGTCAAATCTTTCTTCAAAACTTATCTCCTTTACTTACAATTATCTACGTTACTACATTTTTTTTCGTTGTTTTTTATTGTTTACTGTTATTAAATATTTATATTTTACTCCAAGTTGTTGTACGTAACTTGTACATATTTGTTCTTGTTATTTTATCTCATCTTAAGGCGCCCGGTTAGAAGAGATTTCTTTGAAGATAAGCTTTCCTTTGTATACTTTTCTATTTAACACTGTTTTCCATCTAAAATAATAATAAAATTGAAGTTACTTTTTCTGTTTAAACATGAAAACAAATTCTTCTTACTGAGACATAAGATAGACATTTTTATCCTGGAAGTTATATCATAAACGAGAACAATGTTTATTGTAAACTAAATACATATAAAACTCTGTAACAAGAAAGGTTGATTAATTTTGTGTTTTGGTTATTTTGAAGTGTGTGCTGCTTACATTATGATAAACATTGTGATACAACCTATCATAATGATAAGAGAATGAATATCAAGTATCGACCCAACCAGATTTCATTTAAAAGCTGATACCACAAGTAAAAATTAATAAAACAATATTCTAGTTAATACTTAGAGAACAACGTTCGTATTAGCAGATATACGAACTTTTAGTTTTTTTACACACTACAAACAGCGCTACTTGGTCTCAAAATAAGCTAGGCTGAACCTGCTTGTATTACATGTAATGTACATATGTACAAGCAGCAGACTACGTAAATAATAGGTTTTGTAAATTTAAAATAAAATCTTTATTTCCTCTCACAAGCTAATTCTAGAAATAAACATTTATTTTCATAACTAAAAATACAATTTAAGCTATATAAAGTAAAAGGCTGGCGCCTGTTACAAAAGAACCAGGTTGCTAGCCCCCCCCCTCCCTTCTGCTTTTTCTGAATCCTTACTAATACTAATATATAAATAAATAATAATAAATAATAAATAAATATAATATAATAATAAATGAGAAAGTGAGTTTGTTTGTTTGTTATTCCTTCACGGCTTGACTAAGCAGCCGATCATTATGAAAATTTGCATACATATTGTTAGGGGTACAGAGCCCAACATAGGCTACTTTCTATCCCGTGAAAGTATGTCGTTCCCACGGGAAAATAATTTTACTACTATAGAGGGCGATGTATCGACCAACAGATGGCGCCTCAAGTCGCGCTATGGGTTGTTTTGTTGTCATCAACGAGATCTATGTCATAAAATTAAAGCGAGCGAAGCCGCGGGGAAAAGCTAGTTGTTTATACATGGCGAATAGATACTAGGGTTCAGAAATTCAGAACTGAATTGTGTAGTGTGTGGGTTTGGTGAGTATGTATGTTGGTCTGTCTGTGTGAGTGTGAGTGAGTATGTATATTGGGTATAGAGTGTGAGTGGGGTGTTTGTGCGTGTGGACGATAGCAAAAGTGTGTTATGCGTATAAGTTAATATAGTCTTACAATACATAGAAAATACTCAGACTCGAGACAAACACTAATGCCATCAGTGCCATCACATAAACATTTACCCCGTGCTCGATTCGGTGATCGAGCACGCGCCGCCGCGCCATCGTCTGGTACCGAAAGAAGGTAGGGTTAGTACCAGTGCGTCACCGGGCTGTTTATTAGTTAGACCAGTTTTGAGGAATTACACACCAAACGTCACATACGCTTTTCGTCATTTACCCTATTCGTCACCTATGATTTCATTCGTCATTTTAGTATGAGCACGAAGACTACGGAATCACATTATCGACGTTACATTCATTGACCCGCGCGTAAACTATTAAAATGCCTAGTTTTGAAACCACGTTAAAACATATAATTCGCGAACAAATTATTCTGCTTTGCCGAGTGTTAAATTCATGATTATGCTTGTTATTAGCAGTGAGTTTAGGTACAAGACGACTTGATAACGTAATTACTTGTAAAAGTTTCAGTTGGCAATTTATTCTTAAACAAGGTGTCGGTGATTAAGAAAGTTTTACTTATCTGGCATCGGGATTCCGGATCCATCGATAAAATAATCTTAAATTTTTACTCCACAAGAAGTAAAAGTTATCTTAATCTATAAATAAAAGTCTACTAATGTGTATTATAATGCTGAGGTTGCTTTAAAATAGAGCTAGGAAAATAAATAGACATTAGTTCAAATTAAATTATTGTTTGTCAATTAGGATAATAATAAAGATTTTTTGACACAAGAAAACTGGCTGGTATAGGGTTTCGTCTGTTAAGTAGGTATTATAATATCTGTGGTTTCGTTTTATTTTTGGAACAATCAGAAAAAGCATAGACACAAAAGAAAAATTACTGATAGCAAATCAGTAGCATATATGGTGAAATTTTGGCGACAACTCTTTACTCTTATGTCTTTACTCTAATTAGGAATTTAATCTCTGCGTGTAAGGTTTAATTCATAGTATTGATAGTTTTATGTGAAGTAAACATTGGTTAAAGTGCATATTGATTGGAGTTTATGGTCAGGAACTAAGTGCATTATCGTGTTGATTTCAAAATGCACCTTTTCTAAGGAAATTTTACTATCTTCCTTCGGGACGTCTTCGGAGACTGTATATATATGTACCTACTGTGCCGAGCCGAGACGACATTAATGATGTGAATGATATATTATCATTTCATATTACGGTCATTCTCGACATTAGGCGTTCTTCGCCTAATTACCGTACCCTTTTTTATTTTTCTCTAGTTTGTTTTAAAAGGATTGAAATATGTAACTCATGAAACATGCGAATGTAACAATTAAAATGGCATTCGTTTATTAAGAGCGGTTTCCGAGTTAATGAGACTTAAACATTTCATGGGTACGGTAATTAGATAAATCTATTACTTAATGTAATGGTAATTAGAAAAGATCATTATGTCTATTTAAAATAATAATAAAAATGACATGTATAACATGCATAGACACAACTACACGATAAGAGGTATGAATGTTGATGCTAATTGGAAGGAAATGGCTAAAGCAATAAGAACTGCTGCAAAAGAAGTCCTTGGGGAAACACGAGGTGGGCGAAAATTGAAAAGGAAACGTGGTGGTGGAACGAAAGTGTCCAAAAAGCATTAAAAATCAAAAAGAGTGCATTCAAGGAATGGCAGAGTTACGTGACATGATCATAGGAAACCTGAATTGAGGGAGAGGTATAACGAGGCGAGGAGACGGGCAAAGGTGGTGGTTGCGAGTTCCAAATCCGGGGTAGAAGAAAAAGTATATAATGAATTAGATAATGAACTAGGTCAGAAAAAACTATACAGAATGGCTAAACAGCGCAATCAAAGATCGAAAGACATTTGTCACGTAAAATGTGTGAAAGACGAATGCGGTAAAACATTGGTAAAAGATAGTGACATTAGAGACCGATGGAAGGGATATTTTGAAAATTACTTAATGTTGAGAATGATTATGATGGAAAAGAAAACTTAATGACATAGATATAGGCATGATAGCTAAGGTAGATGAATTAGAGGTAAAGAACGCCTTGAGGAAAATGAAAAATGGAAAAGCAGTTGGCCCGGACACAATACCAATAGAAGTCTGGAAGGTTCTAGGGGATTATGGATGCAAGTGGCTCACTTTGTTTTTCACACACAGTTCCTTGGTACCTATTTTTAAAAGAAAGGGGGATGTCCAGGAGTGCAATAGCTACAGGGGGATTAACTTGATGTCACACACATTAAAGCTGTGGGAGAAAATAATGGAGGCACAACAAAGTACAAAAGAGCACACAAAAAACTACATATGGTATTCGTGGACCTCGAAAAGGCCTACGACCGGGTCCCGCGTCAGTACAACAGAATGCTTTTCTGTTGATGTAGGTGTGCATCAGGGTTCAACGCTCAGTCCATACTTATTCCTTCGGGTTATGTTGCTGGAGGATGCTGAGGTGGATGGATGTGTGGAGTGACGAGAAGGGACAAAGTCAGGAATGTACACATAAGGGGGAGTTTAAAGGTGGCGCCTGTAACCGATAAGAGAGGTCAGAGACTGAGATGGTTTGGCCATATGATGCGCAGGGTGGACAGTCTGGACAGTCATGTGACCCAGAGGGTGCCAAGAATGAATGTGGTTGGATGGAAGGGCAGGGGTAGGCCAAAAAAGAGATGGAGTGATGGCGTGAGAAATGTCATGAAAGTAGCTGGAGTAACTGAGGAAATGGAAGGAGTTTGGAACTAAATCGGCACAGCAAAAGTTTAATAATTTCATACAACGGTAGTTAGAAATACATGGTAATTGGTATACGGTAATTAGAAAACGCCGATTTTTCATAAAATTTTCGAAAACCTACAGAGTATTGAAATACTGCATTACAACACTGTACTGAGACCAAAGCACTGTCTCTATTTATATAAGCAATTAGAGTCTACCTTAACCAATCAAGTATAAAATTAAGTACACGGTAATTAGAAAAGTTTTGAACGAAGGATACGGTAATTATATACTAACGTGCTTCATTGACTTATACACTAACGTAAAAGACCTGCACCTGCTGCAAGACCGCGGCAGAAACTGAGGGCTTGAGACGTGTACAAGTAGTTATGTGCCAAATATCGTAATTAGGAATGTGCACCCTCGAAAAGAAAACGTCACGGCAATTATAACTTTAGTTCGGACATGCGGTTACTCAATGATAATTATTTACAGACTGATTTTATTGAGTGGATATTTTTTCATGTGATACCCGTTGCCTAATACTCTTTAAAATGTTGAATGGAAAAAATAAAATCCGTACATCATAAAAGTTACAAGCAAGTTTTAACCACATTTTGGGGTGCGGACAGGGCACGGTGCTTAGAGAACAGAGGTTTGTGAAATTAATTTAGCCAGATAACTATGTAATTGGGGCTTATGTTTTTGTTACCAGCTAGACATGGATGCTAACTAACATATAAAAATATTTCCCTTTTTGAATTTGATAATAATACGAATATACAAGCCCGGACGCACAAAATCTAGCTAATCGAAGAATGGCCGATTACGTGATACTGCACAAAAATGCATAACAAATATATAAAATACTAAATAAATTGTCTATACTTGATGCCCTTCCCACTGGCGGCGTTAGTGTGTCGGCATTGAATTGACGTTGACCAGCTGATTCTGCTGTGTTATTTACAGTTAAGTTGAACAAAGTAATAATTACCTTACCTGAATTTTGAAATATATACCTATGTATAAATGTGAAGGAACTCCTAAGAAACGTCAAGGATTGTGTTCATTTAAACTAAATGCCTAAATGCTTACAATGCTCCCATAGTTAAAAATAATGTACAGTGGAATGTATAAAGAATTTGCTCACCGAATAAGATGAGCATTCCTAACCTGTTTAATTACATTTTAACTTCAATGAAGTGAATCCTCCGTTATGCTTTCATACTTGAAAGTAAATGATGAGATATGCCACCGACTTGGCTTAACTAACTGTCACCTATCGACAACAGCCGAGAAGACGGCTTAATGTGCCCTCAGACGGTACCGGACGGACAGACGGTACACGGAGTAGCTGGATAAAACGAAACCCATCCAAACACTGGCTAGGGTCGACGTAGCTTAACTTGCGTGTTCGTTTAGAGCGCGACACACAGCGATGCCATCGAGCTCTAACTTATAGTTAGAACAGTCAGGTCTAACTAAGTTAAAATTATCATTGTTAGTAGTCTCATTTGACCCTACGCTTACACCTTATTGAACTTTAACAGTTTCTAAATCAAAGATGCAATTAGATAACTAATCGATCCGAAACTATGACGTGCACGACGTACGTTAATTTCACCTTTCTACTGAACTTAATTGAAACTTGCTAAATCGGTATTCAATAGAGCCTTGTTGGCTTCATCTAGACTATCTAGAGAATGGGGAGCCCGCCGACGTAGGTTGCTCGTGTCAAAACTGAAAACATGATAGTTAAGGAATCTAACTCGATGCAGTATTTGTATAGATTTTAACATCTATAGAGCTCCTCTTATTGCTCGCTTCGAAGGACACCTCAAGCTGTTGATCCTGACTGTTGTCATTAAGTAGCAATTGTTAAGTCTACAACTGTTACTGTGTGTGTGTGTTATGTGGCTACATTACACTGACAATAGCTAGCCAACTATTAATACCAACGGCTGGAAGTACACATGAACTATCGGAAGCGAGGAAATCTTCAAAAAAGTAAAAATTTCGAACAATTTGTCACTTTTTCAAAGGAAGAAAATAAGACGTCTAAACTATGAAAGTATATAATTCTTCTTTAGTTTAGACTTCTATTCACTCGACCTACTTTTTTTTGGGATTGTCATAATTATGATCATCCTAATATTGTATAAATTGTATTCCTTTTTATATGTTTATTTCTTTATGATGTGGAATGAAAAATTGTCTCGATTTTCCTCATGGTCTCAAAAGCGAATTTTAGGTAGGTATATTTTATGAATTATTATCATCTCACATAGGCACTTCCCCAAACGTTTCCAGTATGACGTTTTTATTACATTTTTATAAATATTTGCTTTAAATAAAAAAATATAGTGCTACTTTTATCACAAATAGAAACAAATTATGTTGTTAATCGAACCTAAGACCATTAGGACAGAAGGCAGGTAGATGCCAGATCGGTCGTCAAATAAAATTCTGGAGTGTGTTAAAAAGGTCACAAAAGGCCCTTGAAGGGGCACAGTGTCGTTAGCATGGCGACCTGCTGCTTTGCCCTCTATGTTGTCGACGTGATTATTCTTAACCTTTTACAGGGTCAACTGTACGCTTCTTGACTTCACAGTATCTATACATAAAATGCTTTGTGCTGTATGACTGACTGACTGACGTATCAACGCACAGCCTAAACCGCAGATTGTAGAGACCTGAAAATCGGAGAATGTGTTCTATGTTTGACGAGCATGAAATACGAGTATGAACTGTAAATTTCACTGAATGTATATTTATTATATCATTGTCACTAATAACAAATTAAAAAACTTGCACTATATAAGAAAACTGATGATAAACGTTGGGAACCCTTTATCCTTAGGGCATTTTTCCACTACTCCGGCATCCGATTTTTATCGGTCCGGTAATTGCCGGTCCGATGTAGAAATTCATACTTTAGTATACGCGCTTCTCCACTACTCCGGCATCCGGTTTTATGTCTAAAGTATGAATTTCTACATCGGACCGGCAATTACCGGACCGATAAAAATCGGATGCCTGAGTAGTGGAAAAACGCCCTTACCCTTTACCAGTCCGGCTCCTACTTTAATATCTAATGATGATTTACTTTTAAAAGTCTGTAATGTGTTTCAAAATGCACATAATGAAAATGAAATCGTTTATTCAGAGGCCTTCACAAGCACGTTCTCTATTCATGTTGTACTATTATTCTATATTAAATAAATAAGCAACTCTATAAATTACTACCATTTCGAAAATAAAACATACATAACATAGACCGCAATAACTTATCTGTCAGGTGCTCATTACACGCGTATCTTTGTTAGCCGTACATATTAAAAATAACATTGTAGTACATGTTCGAATCTCTTTTTTGTTGAAAATACTCGTAAAGCTCAAAGCTCGCCCACATCAAGCTATTTTCGTCAGCTTTGTACGGCGGTACAACATGAAAAATGATTTTGTGTTACATCATTTTTCATTTCTCCACGTTCCGATAATCATTCTTTGTTTTTCTCACTTGTTAATCGACTTTCTACGTACAAAACCAGTCACACGTAATCCCAACAACCTTCAATTCATATTTTATTTTGATATTTTATTTAGGTTATGTGCATAAGTAATATAATAAATTTCTAAATGATCTCCTTTTCGCGTGCTTCCCGCAAGTAGTGTCATCTGCGTGTAGTGGTGTCAATGCTTTTAAGACACCTAACGGTCACTCACTTGACTTGACGACTGTTACTTATCGACAACGTCGGGAACGACAGCTTAGTGTGCTCCAAAACACGGGAACTCGAGATTTTTTTTAACCCATCAAAGTATTGACTTCGGCTAACGTTGCTTAACTGGCGTGATACTCCGAAATACATTTTGACTTACATATATTGTTTTTAAAATAAAGATACATAATGTGAAGCCGACGCAAGATACAGCTTTACTTAATTGAACACTTTTTTGTGCCCATTCGACTTACTGCGTTTATTTACTCGTGTGCTGCGAGTTCTTCCTCGAGAAATTGCAAATGTACATTTTGTATATTTATAATTACTACTATTGCACATTATGCATAATCTACACAACTCGAAAATAATGAGTATCTTTTTTCTCTGTTTTATAGTTATTTGTTTCTACAAATGAACTTAATATAACCCTGTTAACATAAACTAAATTGCATCTAAACAAATAATGAAGGTCGCATGAGAAATGTATGTCATTATTGAATGATACGCGCCATTACACATAAGCTTTCAGGGTGTGATTAATGTAAAAACGTAAAAGGAAATGTCTATCTAGACAGTAGTAAATCGTGTCAGTCTTTGTTTGAATACGGGCGAAATTTTGTGTTAAATTCCTGTGTGAATGGTATGTCACACCCTTACCTGTGTCCTTACATATTTAGGCATAGGCATGTTATATTTATAAATAACAATAACTTAAGTTATGCTGGATAGAAATTAAATAGGAATCCTACACATTCCCTAAGTTACATTGCCCGGACGTAAATATGCAGAAAATATTGCATTTCTGCAATCATCACATCTTCAAATAAAAACGAATGTTCACAAATTACCTAATAGATTTATAGGTTAATAAAATTCAGAATTAAGTATTTCATTGTTGATTTGTTTTTATTCCCGCCGCATAAATATTCATTAAGATGTAAAACTAAATTTGCCGACTGTGTCTTTGAAATATTTCCTATGTCGAGGTCAGCTTTTTTCTTTTGAGGTACTTGAACCCTAAAAGAACCCAACATTAAATCTGGGAGATTCTGGAATTTCCTTGAAAACACGAAACAATAATAATTAATAATAATGTTATCAAAAAGGTACCGATAGATACGTTACGATACGGTGAGATATCCGAGGTAGGTTTTTCTATGAAAACTGTTTTGTTATGAGTACCACAGTGAAAACGCGTGACTAAAATTCACTTCCTATTGCGATTTATATCTTACGTGAGAAAAATTTTAGATGGCGGCTTGGCAGCGGTAACCATTTTCTATGAAACGGTCCGCTTGTTTATCTACGGTGACATAAAAAAGATGTGTACTCACATGGACGCAGGAGTTGTAGTACAACCAGCCCAAGTACAGGGCTCGGGGTACAGGGCTTCAATCAATGAATGAGGTGACCGGTAGCGAACTAAGAACAAAAAGTTTTATGCTAATAATGTAAGCATAGTTATGAAACTTTGTAATAACATACAATACTACAACTTCGTTTGCGTATATCTCGCTTTACCGTGGGAATTTTGAAAAATCTTTTCTTAGTACGCCCCTAGACGTCGTAAGGAACCTACATTCCAAATTTGGAATCTCCAGACCCAGCGGTTTGGGCTGTGCGTTGATATATAGTTAAGTCAGTCAGGACTTTGAATTTTATATATCGGATAGCCTAGCGGTAATTCGATTTGCAATTCAACATCACAAGGGCGTATCGAGGGTAGTCGTGATATGAGAGAAACAACAGTTTTAGTTTTACTTAAAGAATGTTTATTGAATTTACTAGCACTTCGGAATGACCACTGATGGAAAAGAAATGCCGCAAGAAAAACCTCAGTCTAGGTCTTTTTCTCAATCGCTGTTACAACACACATTTTATTAGGTACAGTTTCTTAATATAACTCAATACAAAATAGACACTAGGTAAAACGCGACAGTTCCGTGACTACGAGTACTACTCTCGGTGGCGCTCCATAACGAAGTGTTCAGTCGAGCCCGCCGGAGCGCGCCAAAAGCAACGTTTTCTCAACACGCCGCTAGATGGCGCACCCTCGTTTTTCTTAGTGTTCGTGTCCATACTCATGACCGTATGCGACATATATATATATATATCGGATAGCCTAGCGGTAATTCGATGTGCAATTCAACATCACAAGGGCGTAACGAGGGTAGTCGTGATATGAGAGAAACAACAGTTCGTTCTACATTAAAACATTTAATTAATCTTAGTCTAGGTCTTTATCAATCGTCGTTATAACACAGTTTAATTAGGTACAGTTTCTCAATATAACCCAACACAAAATAGACACTAGGCAAAACGCGACAGTTCCGTGACTACGAGTACAACTCTCGGTGGCGCCCGATAACGAAGTATCCAGTCGAGCCCGCCTTCCGTATCACGACTCTGCCGGAGCGCGCCAAAAGCAACGTTTCCTCAACACGCCGCTAGATGGCGCACCCTCGTTTTGCTTAGTGTTCATGTCCATACTCATGACCGTATGCGACACGGCCATCCTGCGAGACACGCGTCCTCGCGTGTAACTGAAACAATCAATACTCACACAGTATCACAACGTTCGGTCACTCCTGACCCATAGACACATAGGACTTGCTCTCTAACTCAAATCCAAAGTTTCAATATCAAATCCAAGTTTCAATATCAAGTCTAATTTACTTCTATTCTAAGAACTTTCTCTCCAACTCAAATCCAAAGTTTCAATATAAAGTCCAATTTATTCTAAGTCACACTTAGCTTAACAAATCAAGCACCTAACCATTAAGTAACAATATAACAGAGTTCGTCAAAAGCAAGGTGCCATAACCATCCCCGTGGTTACAGCTGATCAGCCCTGTGACCCCACTCTTGGTCAGCCCTGTGACCACTCTCTGGTCATCCCTGTGACCGCACTCTAGTCATCCCTGTGACCGCACGCTGGTCATCCCTGTGACCGCACTCTTGGTCATCTTTGTGACCGCACTCTTAGTCATCCCTGTGACCTCACTCTTGTCATCCTTGTGACCTCACTCTTGTCATCCTTGTGACCTCACTCTGGTTATCCTTGTAACCAACCACCATGCCATCTCTGTGACCTTTATCACGACACGTATCATCCCTGTGACACTGTCTAATCAAACAAAAGTGACCATCCCTGTGGACACCCACATGATCATCCCTGTGACCATGTTCGGCAATCATCCCTGTGACTACCACAAAATCACACACGTGGTCCCTTGCTGTTGAGTATACTCTGTTACACATCAAACGTTTAATCGATCAACACTAAACATTTTGAACAATTACAAAATTCGTTATTACTCAAGTCAATAAAATTTGTACATAGTCTTCACGATTGTATTTTGCCAATACTGTCCACTCAGGTCTCTTGGCCTTATCACCAAAGAGTTCGCATAGAGTTATGAGAAAACTTTACTCAAAGAAACTTAATTTAACATAGATACTACATACAATGCATTGCACTGCACCACTCTTCATACCAACAAACAAACTCAAGCCTATCCATCAGTCACTGTGGTAATGAGAATTGTAAACAGACACTAATTTTAATTAGATCAAACTAAATATGACAAAAGCGGACACATAAAATTTACTATACTATAGCCAGAGCCACGCACGAGAGTCGATCGTATCTGATCTCAAAACAAGTCAGTAGACAGCTTACTACTAGCAAGGTACCATAAACGAGTAAAACATCTATCGCCATGGCTTACCAGCCGACCAGCAATCGCATTGCTCTCTCAAACACATCCACCATGTGGATTTCTGTATGCTTATTCATCGAATGGATCGCCTGTGTGTCACCCACTGACCACAGCACAGGATATAGTCTCTGCAAACAGCGACCTCCGCCAGAGTCAAACGCGCATCGCCCACCCACGGACTACTTGAATTACCCGAAGAGACACCGATTTCTACCGGGCTACGGCTACGTAATAACTACTGGTACGGTCGAACTACTGCGGCCGATAGAATCCTCTTACTCGATTTTCCATCACAAATTAAACTGGCAATTTCTCATTATCATTACTGTTTACTTTATCATCATCATTACCGACTCTTACGCGATTCGGTGGCATCTTTCTTAATTTATCGTGTGGGTATTTGTAAGTACGCTTCGAATTTAAAGCTTTCAATACGTAACGATCGTCACTCAATACCTCTACTACTTTAAATATTAAATAGTCCTTTAAACTTAGGATCTAATTTTGTCTGAATACGCTCTTACACAACCAACCGAAAGTGTTAAATTTTCGTCTTCGTTTATTAAAACTCTTTTAAATAAAAATAACTCTATTTTGAATAACTCTACCTCGTACAGCTCTACCTTGTATAGCTCTACTTCGTACAGCTCTACCTCGAATGGCTCTATGGCTCTATCCTGAATGGCTCTACTTTGAATGGCTCTACTCAAATGGCTCTATCTCAAATGGATCTATCTCAAATGGCTCTGTCTCAAATACCTCTGTCTCAAATGGCTCTATCTCAAATAGCTCTGTCTCAAACAGCTCTGTCTCAAATTGCTCTATCTAAAATATGACTCTACTCAATTATGGCTCTACCTAGCCACATTATAATTTCAAATTATAACTTCAAATAAAACTGAAATTTTAATATGAAGTATTATGAGAGTTATAAGGTCAACCAGAGAGAATCATGTACCATCACAGTTCCAACAGACGGTGTTTAATTACTTGAAAAATAACTAGTTGAGTAAGTTCTCTATCTCCACGGCAACACCAGCCGACCGGCAAAATCACCATTGCCAACTCAACATTGACCAACAACTCTGTGTGGTATCTCACAGACCCACTGGTCTCTCGCTACATAGATTACTTACTCTACTCAACATTATAAAATGGTACGTTAACTTAAACTGGTACATTACTTTTTGAGCACAATTCGAACTAAGTATACTTTAAATTATACTCCACCATCGAAACCATTGAGCAATTATTTCTCAACATTTCATTTAAAATGTCTCTCAATTTACATGAAAACAGAACTTTTAAAATTCTAAACAACATTATTGCTCAGTAGTCACTCCAGTATCATCAAACAATAATCTCCTGAAGATATCCCGGACACCTCGACTGCGCCGGTGGTCCCGCGAAGAGCAGTAACCTCGACAGCAAGCGCGATCACTGCTGTCCGCACTATGCCGCGCAGGTGGTCACATCTGCCTCGCCAGCTCACCACCAACACGAGCAGACCTGGTCCACTTCAGAGTCCGCACACCGCTGACCCGCTGATTCTCGTCTCGTTCCATTGTCCGGAAATCGAAAATAAAACAACTGTTAGAGTTCATTGAAGTTACTAAGTAAAAATAATTTAAACAAAACGTTTATCTCGAAAACGGTGCGTCCTAGCGATAAAAGGATGAAAATTTTGAACCCCTTTTAAGAACCCCACTCTCCACGTGATACATTTGATTTTGACCTCCAAAGTCAAAAATCTCAAAGTCAAAGTTGAAGTCGAAAATACTTAATTCTATGTGTGCATTAACATTTAAATGACCTTGTCCTCTAAACCATTGTGTGCATTAACCTTTTAATGACCTTGAACTCGCATTGACCTTTAATGACCTTGACCTCTAAATCATTAATTTCAATGAATAGTGCTAAATGACCAATGAGCTTAACTTCATACACAGTTTCAGCTTAAACTTACACAGTTTCAGCTTAAACTTACACAGTTTCAGTTTAAACTTACAATTTCAGCTTAAACTTGCACAGTTTCAGCTTAACTTAACACTTTATGCTTAAACTTAGCATCATACGTAATCAACACTGACCTTTTTTTTTTTTTTTTTATAATATCGGAGGGTACACTTTACCAGTCCGCCACGGGCACACACACCCGTGTTTACTCGTGTCGTGGCACGTCTCTGCCTCAATTGCACTGCGACTCGGGGCACGTCGCCACCACGCCGCCGCCGCTGCACCGCCAGTACCGCCACCGCCTGGTGCGCGTCGCGTCTCAGCCTCAGCTACCCGTCACACATCGTCGAGTATCGCACGGTCATACACCTGAAATTACACTATTTTAGAATTTGGATTCGTTTTGAGGTTAAGTACCCACCATACGATACACTTTGCGCTACTAAATGCCGGTACTCGGTAGTCCGCAAAACTCCGCTACTCGTAGTCAACAACAGTAGACTGTCCGTCGTGCATCGAACACGCATTTTCTTAATTTGTCACGTTAGTTTGTCACGTTTTACATTAGTGAGACCAGACTGATCTGTTAAACTCTCAATACCACGACTTACATCCCAATTCTGATATCGGATAGCCTAGCGGTAATTCGATGTGCAATTCAACATCACAAGGGCGTAACGAGGGTAGTCGTGATATGAGAGAAACAACAGTTCGTTCTACATTAAAACATTTAATTAATCTTAGTCTAGGTCTTTATCAATCGTCGTTATAACACAGTTTAATTAGGTACAGTTTCTCAATATAACCCAACACAAAATAGACACTAGGCAAAACGCGACAGTTCCGTGACTACGAGTACAACTCTCGGTGGCGCCCGATAACGAAGTATCCAGTCGAGCCCGCCTTCCGTATCACGACTCTGCCGGAGCGCGCCAAAAGCAACGTTTCCTCAACACGCCGCTAGATGGCGCACCCTCGTTTTGCTTAGTGTTCATGTCCATACTCATGACCGTATGCGACATATATATATAGATGAACGAACACAATTAATAAATAAAAATTCGAGTAAATCTGAATTCTCGCAAAGGAATATTTTTAGTGCCAAAATTAGTTGTGCGTAGCAGTTGGTCTAACAGGAAACGATGGTAACTTGAATCATATTTACGATCCTGCTCATCACTTTTATTGGTTAAATGTAATAGTAATAAGTTTGATTACTTTCATCCTCTTATGAATAAACAGATATTTAGTCTCCTTTTTTGATTGATAAAACATGAAACATCCGAGATATTTTCCACTTAGATATAAATATTGACAAGGGTATGCGTTTACAAACGAAAAAATGATATAGGTATGGTACAAAGAAATTTGCGTCATCACGGCACTCAGGCTTTTGTCCGGGTTTAGGAATGTATGGTTTTGTTTATTGTATCACTTTGAAACAGCTGGGCAAAAAAGCCAATTACAAAATGTAGAGGCATTATTTTCTATACCTATATAAAACAAGACATCAACATCGCACGCGCAACGTTTTTTGCGAACAATTTTTATTTTTTTATTTTACGTCAGACAACAAGCGTGCCACCTGATGGAAAGTAGTCATCGCCGCCTATAGACATCAGCAACACCAGGGGCATTACCAATGCGTTGCCCGCCTCTGACGAGCCTTTAAAATGTACCTCTTAATAGTCCCATGTCATAGTCCGACGGACACACAGAGGCTGGGAGCTCAACCATGTGATCGTGCTTTCGAAAAATCAAGCACTAGCGTCACTACGACGACGGCACGTGAACGTCCCGTAAACCAGACAAGACCCAAGACCCCAAGCCTACTGCTAGAACTTAAGTGTAATTAACACACTCGTATCAATAATGTAAAATTCATTCAAAAAATCAAATTCAAAATTCAAAACTTTTATTCAGAGAATAGGTTTTCACAAACACGCTCTCTTGTCAGAGTATGCAGTAATGATTTGTAAAAATTAATCTACTCTATAAACTACTACCATTTCGGAACAAAAGCAAATGTTATTATTACTATTTCCTCCAATCATAGGTACTGTAGGGACTATTAAGCAGCCATTAACTCTGAGAGTTTCGTTAATTTAACATAAAATGTTGACGTCAGAAGTACGACAAAAGCGATTATTGCTGGTAATAAAGCTTAATCGAGAAAACGCGTAAACAAGGCGTCTCGGGGATGGTACCTACTCTAAATCAAATGTACTCTCAGATGTTATACATTTCAGCCGTCGCCGCCTATTATCATTATCACTACAATGTAAAAAACTACAAGTAAGTTTCCCTCGATGTCTGTTTGAACCTGTGGTTTGAACCTACCGCCCGGATTTTCATACGATTTTCTTTCATATGAAAAGGAAATTCCTTTAGCAAAACTGAAACTATGAGATTGAATGGTAAACAAACATACAAACTATAGGAATGATTAAAGCTATTTTCTGTCACTTTTTGACAGCTATTTTTGAATTAATGGAAAACTAACACGCTTTGAAACTGGGTTAATTTTTACATACTTACAGGGTCGGCAACGGCAAGGCATAAAATACAATTTAACAGAAAATCGAGTGTCCAAAAAAAACATAACATTCCAATTTATAATGTTTTTCTCAAAAGGGTAATGCCCTCTGCTGTCAAGGTTGCCAACATAGTAAACAAAGGCTCCGTAACATGCAATTAGTGTAATTGGCATAATCCGTTCTAATTGCTCAAAATAAATAAGTGGATTACAGTAACTCAATACTACTGGAGTTGGTTGTAAAGTATTAAACACGCGCCCTAAACGTTTAAAATCCATAAAATATTTTTATTCTCAATCGCCATAAAGGAAAAACAACAATTTCACGTAATCCTCGATAAAGAACATAATATTGAATGTTATCATTATTCGTGGAAATCGATAACTGGAGCCAATAACACCGACGCGATATAATCATTGCCGAACCGAGGAGGAATGAGAATCGCATAACCTCCCTTCTCAGAGATATGCCAGTCTCGCACCCGCTTGCTCCGTCACCTCTCACACATTCGTAGACAAAAGAAATTGGAGTGGTAAATATAATGATTTAGCTCGACCGAGAAAGTACCACCCTCTCACAGAATATCGGTTTGTCAAGTAGCAAACCATTTCGTTCGAGAATTGAGAGATCTGGAATTCTATTTCCCTTGTATCCCTATTTCCACCACCCTGATAGTGAGCCAGGCGATAGCTCCCACGGCGTTACCCGTGGTGTTACCGGTGTAACTAGTGGTTTTTATTTATTTATAAATTACATACAATACAACTTATTTGTTTCCTAGCAGCATCAAAAAACCCGAGTGGATTTGTCTGAATGCTAGAACTCGTATCGTTCGCTTGACATACAATCGCCTGGGATCGCTTGCTTGTTTTCCGTATGACATAAAAAAGTTTTGGGCACCATTGCCCTGCGAAAAATACGGGTTAAACGGATACGAGGCTGATATTCTCATATTATATATTATGCGAATACTTTTACCGTGCACTCGAAGCTTGAATCGTTTACGAGAATAAAATACTCCAAGTTGAAAACTTGCGAAGTGGAAGATATACTTTATATTGTTTGAAAAAGAATATGAAGTAAAATACTTTTACATAATGTGTTTCCATGATTAAAAACTTTTGAAATTGTTCGTGCGTCGTACAATTTGAAATATTTCCTATATTTTTTTATTATGTGCCTTGATAAAACGCAGTGTTCTGTGAGAGAGCAGTTTGTCTTCTTTGCCTAAATAGTCTCTGAATTTAAAAACTTACCGAGTTTGTTTATGGTCCAATCAAGTTTTTACCTGTTGACATCAGCTTAGCTCGTCCTCGTGTGACATCTGTCAGTCTAATGTCATAGCGTTTGTTGTTTTTGCCGCTAAAACAACGCATTATTTTACTCGCTTAAAATAAAATCATTTTTTGTGGTAATTAGTGATAAAACGTAAATGTCTAACGTAAAAAAGGACGGCGAGAGGTCGGAGTCGCCACAGTGTGGGACAGTGCCGAGCTGATTACCTTTTGGGAATCAAACTTTTCTTTATCCTCGGAGGATGAATGAAGGCTCGCCTTTCCGCCAATCTCGCGTCCCAATAAATAAAGGAAGCCACCTTTCCTCGTGTCGTGAGTACACTCAAAATCATATTACGATACCATAATGACGCAAATATCGTCTTTCATTAAAATCAGTAAATTGTTATGCACACAAAGTTCTTGTAAAAGCCCAGCAACGAAGCTATAATAGCAGGCAAGATACAGTTTAAAAGTTGCTTTAGGTCTGTGTACATAATGTATTGTTGTTAATAATCTTTACCTCTATACCTACTGTTGTAAGTTGAGGTTATAAAAGTTGATAACAGTAAAGGATAGCTACTAATCCAGAGCATCACAAAAAGCTAAACAGGAATAATTCCATTAGAAATCAATGAAAAAATTCTGTCAATTTAATAAGATCAATGATATATTACAATATATTTCGGTTTTCAATTAGAACTTTGTAGTTTATCTAACACTTTGTTAGAACAAGAACAAATTTATAGCAGGTATAGCTGCAGAATATTTTTGTATGTGTGCACAGACTCCGCAAATAATAGTTGGTTCTAATTAATAAGTTAATATTAGATTCCAACACGGTTTTATGACATTTTTTAAAATAAAAAAAATAAAAAAATAAAAAAATAAAAAAACTGTCGGCATTTGGGAACAGTTGCAGTTGAAAATTAGTTTATTCTCAAAATTTCTGTTTTTTACAAATTGCAACATCTCATGATGTAATTTATTCATAATTTTATTAAGCCCTCATTGCCGCGGTTCCCTTTCAAAAGATATATAATATGTTCTTAACCTAAGTATCTTGGTTTACAATAACGTGTAATAGACTTCCTAAAATTTAATGACTGGCTAGTAAAGGTAGAATCAATCAATATTCATATACCAATAGCCATAGGTCACAAACGGTTCCTGAAAATTATTAGACCTCCTTCAAGTCAATGATTGGCTAGTAAAGGTAGAATCAATATTTATAACATAGCAAATAGCCGGAGGAGGTCTCATACGGTTCCTGAGAATTATTTAAAGACAGTCGGTGTCGCCAAGATGTGTTGTAGAAACAACCTCTGTGCTAAAGGTGTTAGTGTGTCGGATGGCAGCTTCCTACCTGTTCGCATATCAGGACCGTTTAATTCTAGACACTCAGATTGCGGAAATGCTGAGATTGCTAGATTTTCTTGGGTACCCCAGATTTCTCGGTGGTAACAAGGTGGGTTGCGGAAACCCACACTGTGCGAGAGGTGTTAGTGTGTCGGATGACAACTGCCTGCCTGCTCGTGCATCAGGACCGTTCAATTCTAGTCACAGGTTGCGGAAACCTGAGTTTGCCAGCTTCTTTAACATGGCACAAACTAGAGACTTTAGCATGGCACATCAACCATGTAAAGTCAGACACTGCACAGTGGTATCATGACGGGCTGCATAAACCCTCTGAACCCAGGTGTCTTCTTAGATGGCTACCTGCATCAGGACCATTCAATTCTGGACACTCAGGTTAAGGAACGCTGAGATGCTAGAGACTTTAGGAAGACACATGAAAATCCAAAGTCAGACACCGCACAAGCCCTTTAGTGTTATTTTGGGCATTCAATTCTAGTCACTCAGGTTAAGGAACGCTGAGATGCTAGAGACTTTAGGAGGATACATGAAAATCCAAAGTCAGACACCGCACAAGCCCTTTAGTGTTATTTTGGGCATTCAATTCTAGTCACTCGGTTTGTCAGAACACTGATATGCTAGAGGCAACCATCTAAAGTCAGGTTCAGACCGTCTTCAGATTTGTATTTTGTTTCATTTTAACTGGTACAATATTTCCAGTAAAATTCATTTTACTTTATCATGCCTTTTTATGGTAATATAATGTTGTGTGCTTTATCGCAACAAAGTGAATTATAAGTGATCATTTTGAGCTTTTTTCCAAGAATGTTGGAACATAGTATGAGGATGGTGTTGGACTCTCTTAAACTTGACTTGTATATTGTAAGAAACTCCTGGCATTATAACCTTGTGACAGTTGTTCCCAGAATACATCTGTACTAAGTACTATACTCGGATGTATCTGTTACTGATAGAGATCTGTGAGGGATAATTTATACAGCGAATACCTCTATCTCATGTGACTCACCAAAACCTGGTTACGGTTTCAAAATACATATTTATTTCTCAAAAGATTAGAACTAATTACTTACAGAGAAACAAAACAATTATTTAAATACATTTATGTAAGTGAGCGTACAATTATTGAAATTATAATTTGGTGTTTAAAAGTCTGTCTGTAGATTCAGGTCGCTTTACTGACACACTTTTTTTACTACCAACGCGCCGGTTGGGGGGCGAAGTTATACAAATTATACCTGGCAGGAAGTTCACCATTCGTCTAATTATTTGGCATTCCAATGCAAAACATAATGTTGCAGTATATAGCTCAATTCTTAGCCAGAGGATTATCTAGCGCACAAATCGTGGTTATTTTAGACCAGCTGCACTTATAATTATAGGTTAACCACAGCATGTGGTAGCTTTTTAATTTACAAAATTTAATTTAAAGTTCAGTTAGAAATCAGAGTACTAAATAATAAAATGGGAACTCTAGTAGTTATATACTGTGGATCATGGTAATTGATTTTCTAAACTTGACCACCAACTTTTGGTTAATTGGATTTCAGTTGGTTTACCAATAAGAAGTTAACTGAACGGCTCGGTTAGAGCGTTTGGCTAGTTACTGCTAAGGAAACTAGGATTGACGGCCGCCTGGTAAAGGAGCCGGCTTTTCCCGTGTGGCGCCTGTCTGGGGCTTCCCAAACGTAGATTTGTAGGTCTCTAGCGCCACAGTTAAAGTCTAAGTTATTAATTGCGTGAAATCACGTGAAATGCATGCAATGCACACTGCCACACACGGCGTGTAATATTGACTCCAATTTAAAATTTTGCATTGGAGCAGCGTAGCAGAGACGCTCTAATCACCTTCGATTGAAGGGTATCCCAGCTGTGGGATGATTATGGGTTGATATGATGATGTCAAACTGAACTCAATAGTTGTCCCTTATCCTTGGGACTGTCAACTGGAGTGACTATAATTACCTTCCAGCCTGATCCTACAAATACTGCCACACTCAACACCTACATTGTGAAATATAGGGGTGGCACTAAAGAACCATGACAATGGTAGTGGCATTGAATTTGTTTAATCGTTCGAGAGGAACATTCATTCTGATAACCCTCAGTGGGTTCCATGCTTTTGGCTCCCAGTCCTCTGGGCCAGAGCTCTGGAGGCTCCATACTCCATAGTGATAAAGGATCTGCAGAACCTAAATGATCGCATAACAGGGCGATGTCCTTCATAAGACCACAAGTAGATAAACTATCTTTGGGGGAGGGGTGGGCAGTCTAGGCAGCCCACTGGCCCAGGTAAGAAAATTACTGCAACATAGCTGGCATGTATGAACCTTATCCACATATAGAATTCCAATCAGGAAATGTATCTAGTAGTAGTGCATTTCATATAATATAGAACCTAAGTTACCTACAGGTAATAATTTATTTTTAACAAATATTTAGTGGAAGGTTTGCCTACAGCATAATATTAATACATAAGTCAACTTTCTATGCTAAGCAGAAAGTTCGTCAAGCCTCTTTTTGGGTCAGCAGACCCATCTCTTTCGCCAAGCTTCAGATAAGTAAACATCAATCTAATTGGTTACAATACAATGTACATTTGATTGTTCTTGGGAACTCTATTTGATATTTCCCGGGTCGCAGAATACACAATCTTAACAAAATTATCATAAACATCCTAGGACAAAATTCAAAGATTGATCTTCCTCTGGCAGCATTCGGTCTAGTACCATCTTGAAGATGGCTAAAAAAAAAAAAAAATAGTGTAAAAGCATTTGAAATTTAGATCAATTTTTCCAAAATTATTATTGCTGCAGTGTCAGGTTGTGTGATACTGATGCTGATTTATTATTTAGATATTTTGAAAATCAAATAAATTATTAGAGAAATAGAACTACTAATTTCAAAGAAATTCATTAAGTTTTAATAGAATAAATAAAACTAATAATTCAGGGTAATCTCAAAGAGATAATCTCAGGAAATTCAGAATAAAGTTCTGTTGTACTAACTACTAAGAAGTTGAATTAATGTAATTACTTTTATAACTATTACATTTAGAACAAAAATCATGAGTTAATTACTAACTCATGATTTTTGTTCTCAGTCTCATTCTCCTTAAATCACATAGCGTTTATACTTGACACCAGCAGATAACAAACAGGTCTCTCACAGAACACTGCGTTTTATCAAGGCACATAATATAACTGTTTTGCATTACAACAAAACAATTATTATGTGTAGGATAAAACGCAGTGTTCCGGCAAGGTCTTGCTGGTGAGGGACACTATGACATTAGACTGACAGATGTCACACGAGGACGAGCTAAGCTGATGTCAACAGGTAAAAACTTGATTGGACCATAAACAAACTCGGTAAGTTTTTAAATTCAGAGACTATTTAGGCAAAGAAGACAAACTGCTCTCTCACAGAACACTGCGTTTTATCCTACACATAATAATTGTTTTGTTGTAATGCAAAACAGTTATATTATTATTCATTTTACTCTACAACACTTATATACTAGACTACGTCCGATAGTCGATTTTTTATTTCTATCCTTGCTTCTTTCAAGAGTATTTATGACTTTATAATAATCGGTCGGAAAGCCGAGTATGGAATAAATAACGGTCGAAAAGTCGGACGTGAACGGAGTAACCTTTGGAGGCGAAAGCCGGACAGGCTGCTTTGCCATTCGATCAAAAAGTAACAAAATAAGTAAACTAATAAAAGATATCTCAGTTTGTTAATGAATCAAATTGTGTAATAAAATATATACTATTGTAATACTTATGCAAAATCCGTTGTTTCCAATTGGAAAAGAGTGCGGCCACAATTTTCTCGTTGATCGGAATCCCCTCGTAGTGTTACCGACCTCGTAAAGTTCCCTGACAACAACCAAAACTATCAGGGGTAGTAAACGCCGCCATTAAAATTGAACAGCACTTTATACTTAATGTGAAGCCGTAAAAGTTGTTATTATTACAAATTATTGTAGAGTAAAAATTGATATTGCAAATCGAACACGAGTATTTTTACTTGTATAATTATAAATGTTGCTTCGCTCTTTGTTGAAGGTCAACCTTAGGGACTCTTCTTTCCCATTGTCCTTTATTTCTGGACATTTTACCTCTTTTGTTATTGCGTAAACCCACCCTCGGAAATATCAAGCTCTTCCATGCTTGCAGTTCCTACTGTTGCCAGTGTATATAGGATAAAATGTTATAGTTTATAGTACTTATTATAAATAAATAGGTTTACTAAAGCGAATCTTATCAAACTTGCTTAGAAGTCAGTATCGATTTTATATAACGGAAATTAGCATGACAGCCGTTGTTGACGAGAACCAACTTCCTGAGAATGCTGTGTACCGAACTAATACTGAACGTATATTAGGAATCATATATTGTGTATAAGGTCTTAAAAAACCGGGTAAATACGTGTCGAGACACGTAGTGTAGTATTTCGTATTTGCTATGCTTTGCTTGGTAGCAGATGAGTGCAAAGACCCACTGTGATGGAGAGTCACTGTGGACCACTGACCCATTTAGGCGACCGAGGATCTTAAAGTCAGTTGAAAAAACCGCTTTCTAAATACAAACTCTATAGACATTTAAACAAACTTAATAGCCATTCCGGTATCTAATGAACCTAGTACTATTTTCAGCAAAGAAAAATGAAAATAATCAATTCCATAGCTCCAGCTGCCCGGTCAATTGATCCTTTGACGAGTATCCTTGATATCCTCCATAAATAATAGCAAATTTTGTATCGGTATAAGGTTTTATTTATCGCTTGCGCCCCTAAGGTACAATAACTCAAACGGTAAAGCTTGACCCATATTTTAAATCTATCGATCCTAAGGTAAAAGACGTTCTAGATATCATTGGGACTAACCCAACACATATTCGCATCGCATAGGTTGACCTCCTGTAAATCTACAGAAGCTCATAGACATTCCTGCGGTTTAACAAGGACGAATATCTTGGAACCGAATTTAATTAAATGGAGGAAACATTGAAACGACTTCTTAGAAAAGTGAGAGATAACAACGAGAATTTCATTACAATTTATTGAAAGGTGTATGGTCGATAAAACACGTATGAGCAATCTATAAGATTAATGAATATGAATATGGTATTAGTCGAAACGTAATTATATCCTCTCTGATTCCCTGAAGTCACCAAAGTTTTTATCAAATTGCGTTCTTAAAGAAAGTTTAATGAGCAAAATATAAAGTTACAAGAATAATCTTTTGGGAAGGAATTGATTTGCTGCGAAGGTAAGATAAATTTTAAGGCTCACGATGATTTGATGAGATAACTTAAGACGAACTAAAATGTTTACTGGTTTGATCGACATCTAAGAAATGCCCTTATTAATAACAAGTAATTAATTATCTTTTAATTAATTATAGAAGAGCTCGATAGCGTCGCTGTGTGTTGCACTCTAATATGAACGCGCAAGTTAAGCAACCCTAGCCAGTGTTTGGATGGGTTCCATTATCTCGAGCTTCTCCGTGCTTCGGAGGGCACGTTAAGCCGTCGGTCCCGGCTGTTGTCTATAGATGACAGTCGTTAAGCCAAGTCGTTGGTCTTAGGGCAGTTTGAAATCACCGACCTCTGCCAATCCGCATTGGAGCAGCGTGGCAGAGTACGCTCTAATCATCTTCGATGGAAGGGAGACCCGTATCCCTGTAGTGGGATAATTATGGGTTGATATCCTTACTTTAATATTATAAATGAGAAAGTGAGTTTGTTTGTTTGTTTGTTATTCCTTCACGGCTTAACTAAGCAGCCGATCATTATGAAAATTTGCATACATATTGTTAGGGGTACAGAGCCCAACATAGGCTCTATATACTTTTTATCCCGTGAAAGTATGTCGTTCCAATGGGAAAATATTTTTTCTACTATAGAGGGCGCTGTATCGGCCAACAGATGGCGCCACAAGTCGCGCTATGGGTTGTTTTGTTGTCAAACAAGATCTATGTCATAAAATTAACGCGAGCGAAGCCGCGGGGAATAGCTAGTGATGAAATAATTGCCTTTTATATGTATATGTTATCCATCATCCAGACTCCGAGTAGAGAAACTTACACAGTGCTCAAAGAAAATAGAAATTCTGACTGATTTTTTATTACTTAATAGTTGTAGAATTCAGATACATAATTATATAACATTACTAGTGAAACCCGCGCAACTTCGTTTGCGTCAATTTATTTATGCACAGCGGTCTTATTATTCCCGTTGCCGTGGGAATTTCGGGATAAAAAGTACCCTATGTTTTATTCCAGGTTATAGTCTACCCGTGTACCAATTTCATTACAATCCGTTCAGTAGTTTTTGCGTGAAATAGCAACAAACATCCATACTCACAAACTTTCGCCTTTATAATATTAGTAGGAAGGATAAGTCAACTGCAATGATATTCGTGTATTTAACACTAGCTGCTGCCCGCGGTATTACTCGCGTTTATTTTTCTGCACAGTAGCGACACCTATTTTGCGCGCCATTTCTATCAGGCTTTTGATCAAATCCTACGGGAATCGCGTACTTTTCGGGATAAATAGTACCCTATGTGTTAATCCTAGATATCAGCCACCTACATACCAAATATGTAATGTGTATGAAAATTAGCCTAGCCATTTGAGCGTCAAGAAGTAACAAACACAAACATTCGCCTTTATAATATTATAGTAGGATAGGATGGATAGGATGGGATTAGTTAAGATAAAGATTTCATATCAATTAGTCAACACAATGTATGTATCTTCGGCCTTAGATTTTGATGTTATAAGCGCTATAAGAGGCGTATTGAAAATATGGAGAAATTATATCTTTCATTATTCCTTTCAATTGGAGTCGTTCACAAAAGATTTGCTCAAGTCGCCAGACTAAGACTTTCAGTACCAAGAAAGGGAGCCCATTATATACCAATCTCTCAAAGTTATTCAAGAATCTTTGTAAAATGTGCACAATAGAATGTTAACATCTTGTTTGAAAATTATAATATTAATTACGTACCTACCTACACATAAAATATTTTAAGTACTTATTAATTATTACAGAATTAATTACAGTCTGCAGAAAGACGAAGTAAGAAATAAGTTGTTTTTAGGTAACTGTACCTAATCAGCGGGGCAACTATGAAAGTGTCCATCCGAAATCAGATTTATATGTACAGTTACTTGTTAAAAACAGTTTTATGTATAAAAGAACTTGGTAATTCCTGGCGCAACAATGCCCTAAAAACGAGAAGCAATTTTCTAGTATTGACCATTGGAAATTGGGTATTTTACAGACGATGACGTCTTTCGACGGCAATTCTAATAAACGACTACGTTGTGAATAATATTTCCGTATTGTTTCCTGTAGAGGTAAAGCGCTAAGCACCAGTCAGTCTCTCTTTACCGTCGAACGGGACGTGATTTATTTTATTTTCAAGTCAAACTAATGTTGTTAAAATGTCGGTAATAAGTTCGACAGATTTTGTGAATTCGGAAGGCGATAAGTTCACGACGGAATCCATCACAACCCTATCAACATGGTTTAACGAGAGTGAGAGCACTCCGCCAACCCCAGGGGAAGAAATGTCGATCGCAGGAAGTGTTCCTAACACGATTGACGTCAAGCATCAATTTTACACTGAATCTCTAGATACTTTGTCAGTGTTCCAGGCTTTTATTATGATTGAAATTGTTATGACAGCTCTGGAATTAATAATATCGATCGCGGCGGTCGTTCGTATTCCGCGATGGAGGAAAAATTACAGAAACCAAATGTTAATGCAGCTAAGTGTGGTGCGATTCTTGAAAAGACTGGTATTCCTATTCGTATATTTGAAAGACAACAAAGTTATAACCGACTCGTTTGCGCTCGATACAACGTTAATCAGCTGTGAATTTTACGTTGACTTTGTTATTGTTATGCTAGTGTTTTTCTTCATCAGACATATGTATCATACTTTGATACTAGTTCTTGTGAAAGTCAATCAAAACAATTTATATAAAGTGCTCGCATTAGCTTGGATATTGCCACTTCCTATAACAGTTGTTTGTTCGGCAATTATCGCAACCGAAGCGATGGACGTTTGGACCGTGTACTTACTCATGTGCAGCATATTCCGATGGCCGCTTATATTGATTGGAACGCTTTTGTACTTAACAATAGTCTATAGAGTTTTAAAAGATAAGATAAGAAAATTCGCTAGAAGCTTAGCCATTATTACTTTTTTGTTATGTTTGGTTATCAACTTTTATTTATTTTCTAGAGACGTCATTGAACTTTGGTGTTTGAAGTCTTTCGCGACTATGCTAACCAGTTCTATATTAGGCTTCTTATTGAATTTTCTTATTCTTTGTCTTTATATAACTCTGATTACTTTAAATTTTAAGTATAATTCAAAAAGTTCTGATAAATTTCCCAATAATGTCAGCATTGGTATGGAGTGTCATATGTAAATGAAAATTGAAAATATTTTCGTTTGATGTCTTATATTTACTAAGTAAATTTTGGGTAAACATTATTTTTGTTATTACTAGTACCTAAGAGATAATTGTGATTTATAGAATAAAATTTTACGGAATCAATAAATGTTATGATTCACATCCACATTTATTACTAACAAACTATCTTATCATTATCTGAATCAGAATAGATGAACAACTTAATAGTAAACGTAGATCAGCGAACGCTTAGTACAATGTTTTGTCACTGTTATTCTTGGGGAGAATTAAAGGAAGTGCGAAAGTGACAACACAGTACATATCTAAGCACTGGCTTACGACAGTCTATTAAATTAGCAACTTATTTTCACATATTATTCATAATTAAATCACTACTATAAACTCCTTTATTAGGATTAGAACGGGAATCCAACCCGCGTTCACTGCTGCCGAAGGTAGATTTCTGGCCGCTGCCGGTCATATATTGTGCTAAGTAAAGTGAAATTAGGCATGATGTTAGAAGACAAAGATTTTTCTTTAAAGTAAAGCTGAAGTAGAACGGAGAGCCTGTCCATACTTCGCTCAACTTCACGAGAATCTACAAGCCCTGCATTATGATTTCCACTTCCACCAAATGCGGTCCTCAACTTTCAGCATCCATCCGCCGCCGGCTGCTTTTCTTAATTCATATTTCTGATCTTATAAATGTACTTCTATATTATTCTTATAAAATGTACTTATACATTGTAACTAAAGAGTGGAAGAAAAAATTGCTTTAAAAAAAATGACAAAAAAGGCCGTAACCGACTTTCTTTCGCCATTTCTTTTACCGGCCATTTTGCTTGTTTCCGAAATGGTAGTATTTTATAACGTAGTTTATTTTCTTTATATATACAAGTTGTAAATTACAAGAAAAAGTGCCGCTAAAGTAGATTTTCAAAATTATTATTGTCATAATCGAACCCGTAATCCAACTTAACACACAGTAACGATGTTTAGTACAGTCTGCGGCAGAGAAACCTGACCCCCCAACGAAGTAAGAATCAAGTTTATTATGTAACCGAAATTTCATCGAATAATAAACTTATTCAAAATGTATTTTTTTAATTTTCGTAAGTACGTTGAAAATTACATGAGAAATCTTAATTCATACTACGTTGGGTCAGGTTTCTCTGCGGCTTACTGTACATCATAAAGATTGACTCATGAAAACTGACCGCACTCATACAGCAGTCATAATCACTTGTATAGCGCTCTTATGTCATTCTAATAGGGATGCTTTTTCAGTACATCTGTAATTGCACTTGTGACCAAACAAATCTTATGCTACACGAGGATATTCCTATTCAATATGCCTTGACGTTCGCATTTGTTTACATGGCCCTGGATGGTGCACTGACTCAGATATCCTTTCGTTTAACAAAACTACTCAATAATATTGTCAAACGGAAAAACCAATAAAATTCATAACATAGGTAAGTTCCTAGAATATGGGTCACGGAATAATTAAATGAAAACAAGATGAATAAAACTAATAAAAATTTAATTTAGGATCACAATAGAAAGTATTCCATTTTAGATTATAACAAAGATTATCACTTTTATCTACTCGTGGTCCACAAATAAACCTTAAATGCAAGTTATCCACGTCACAGTAATCGCTTCTAAGCTCTCCTTAAAATACTGATTTGTTAAAGTACAAAGGTATATAGTATAGGGAGCGTATGGGGTGCGTCGTGTGATCTGTGTGGATAAATGCGCCTCCAACCCGTGTACCTACATTTAATGTTAATACTAATAGTTACACCTACGTATCTCTGATACCAATGGCGCTAATCACAATAAGATGTTCCAAGTGAAATATGTATGATTTAAAAGTATGAATTATATAACAAAAAGTAAATTTTCATAAATTAAATTCTAACTTTGATAGGTAATGAAAACGACTTTTCGAAGCGGGGGTAGTAACAAGTTTATTTACAGAGATTCTGTTAGCGATGAGTCTGTGTGTTGTAGTTATCCTAATTTGTTACAAAAATGAGATGTAAATGTAATGGACGGAATGTGTCACTGTTTGCGCGAAGCGTTTCAGCGGCTGCTGCGCTTGTAATTCAGCAAGCTGATTAGGCGCAGTTGCAAGCGCAGCGCTTGACTCGCTTGTCGCGGTGCAGTACGGCATCTACGCTACGCACCGAGCGTGGTTGCATATCTGGTAAAAAAAAATAGAAATGTAAATAATAACACCCAATTAAATATTTTAATTAAATAAAATATCTTTTCTTTGAGCATTGCGATGTCTTTGACATAGGTCGCTTTTTACTTCGTAAAGGTAGAAAAATCTTAAAAGCAAATAAATAATACCATCAAAGAGTTGCCTGGAGTATTTTTGTTGAAATAGGTACTTTAAGATAATCTTATTGTATATCTGACGATTTCTGTTCTCTCACTAATGATGAAGTAGGCTTTCACCCTTAATCTTCTTAAAAGAAAATAGCTCAGGGCTACGTTCTTGTATTAATTTTAGATTTAATTACAGAAACAATTAATTAATTTATACTTAAATATCGAGATAAATTTTATTAGAAATCCTTAAAGCGTAAATAGGTAATTTAATACACAAAAATCAATTTGATATCAACAACGTAGGTACTTGGAAAAATCAAGAGGAAAAATTATAAGCCGCATTTACTCAACTCAGCAGATTGTATTTTAAACGGAGGTGTCGAGGTAAAATCTTGAATTTGGAGATCTTTGATTTTGGAGAAAATAAATTGACGATAGTGAATAACATATTAAGTATGTCTTTCTTTATTGTATTAGTTTGAAAATAAATTAAGATTCCGGTGAAGAGGATAAGGTCTTCATTGTATTGTATTGTATGTGGTAACGTCTCTGTACTGTTCCGATCAAGTCACCCTATAAATTAATAAATATATAGGGACAGATCACTCAGATTGAGCGAGCCCAAAGTAAGTTCGAAACTTGTGTTATAGGGATACTAACTCAACGATACTATATTTTATAACAATTACATATATAGATAAACATCTAAAACTCGAGGCCAATTAGAAAAAGTTCTTTTTTCATCATGACTATTCATGACCCGACTGGGATTCGAACCCGGAACCTCCTGGGTGGCGGTCTGGCGTGGTAACCATTACGCCACGGAGGTCGTCATATTCCATATTGTCGTCATGTCCCTATTTACCATAAATCGTTTATTAGGGCCTTTAACTGGGTTAAAGATAAATCAAATAAATGCATTCGAAAATCGAGCACACATAAAAATTACGTAAAATGGCGTTTACGTTAGCGTGACGTATGGGCACAGTGATATGCCCGAATAATAAGTTATCTATACTCACAATGCGGCCTCTCATCCATGGCCATATCCTGTGGGAGGAGGAGCGTGCGAGGAGCCCTCGGTGCCTGTGCTGGGGCGTCTTGAGCTGGCGCGGTCTGTTCCTGTTGAGCCTCAGCCTGGCGACGTTGTTCCTCGACCTGACGCTGTTGCTCCTCGGCGTGAGCCTGAGCTTGGGCCTCAGCTTCGGCTTCGGCCTCGGCAGCAGCAGCCAAAGAATTCATAATGGTCTTGACCTGTAAATTAAATGCCATAAGTTAAAAACGTCTTTGGAATAGACAAAAATATCAGAGTCAAATGTTCTGATAAAATCTAGATAACCTATCCATTGGACAAATTGCTATTTGTATGCTATCTATATTTATACTACAGTTCTAATACTAATATTATAAAGAGGAAAGATTTGATTGTTTGTTTGTTTGAATTGAATAGGGTCCGAAACTACTGGATCGATTTCAAAAATTCTTTCACCAGTAGAAAGCTACATTATCAGGGAGTGACATAGGCTATAGCTTTCCACGAAATTCAATGTGGTTTCCACGGGAACGGGTCCGGAACTTCTCGCGGACGAAATCGCGGGCAAAAAAGCTAGTATCTGATAAACTTATTCCAAAATTATCGGTATTTGTGGAATCCTTAGTAGCATATGAGCTCGGTAGACACTTAATTGCTGAAATTCCATTATCCGACCATACGCCGCTTTCTTACCCCAGGGATACATATTTCTTTATGATAAAATAATATGGTCTATAATGAAATTGGTTATTCGATAAAAGAATTTTTAATAAACGAGAGCGACTGAGGTTAACCTTTCGATAAAAGAACAGCTAATACGAAAACGTAAACGAGTCGTGTAAATGAAAGGAGATTCATAAATTAAAAATTTCATTTTCAGCGTATGTTTGACTATAAGCGGTTACGTATAGTTTTATAAAAAATTGATTTGATTCCCAATTTCGCCAGTTATGTTCTTTGAATCTGTCATTTTATGCTATTCTAATGACATGATTAGCTGTGCTCGACTGGTCAGGAATCGGTTTAGGATCGACCGTATCTCAGGTGACCTGCATGCTCGTTTGCCAACCTTTTACATAAGAAAGACAAATAGTGCAAAATAGTGACTATCATGAGTACAATAAATAGTCATTTTGTGTTAGAAATAGTAGCCTTTATAATCAAGTGTATAAATCAATCAATCAAGTGTAAATAGAATTCAAAATGGTCTTTCGCAATGAAATTTTGGAATGTCTCCAATTATGACGATCCTCGTCTAGTGAAGTATGAGCGATGATAGCATGGCCTATACAAGTGGAATGTAGTACCTGTACCTCTTGCATGTCGTTATCAATCTGCTGGTCCCGACGTTGGGAGGCAGCCGCTTCCTCCACGTTTTGTCTGATGGCGAACAGATCCTCAGGACTCAAACCCCATGGAAGGTTCATCTGTACCGGGGATCCTTCCAATGGAACCTTCTTCATCTATAATATAAATATTTAGTAAAGTTATTAATTATAAATAGACCAGCCTATTCTCGAAATAAAAACAGATTCAATCTCGATTCAAAATCAATCGCTCTCTTACTCGAACAAAATAGGAAATGCACGGGACAGCGTGTGCGTTCGAATCGAGATTGAATCTGTTTTTGTTACGAGAATGGGAGGCTGATATTCGTTTTTGGTAAAAAAGATTTTGAGAATATATTTTTTTCATCTGATACGTAAGCTACTTATGATTTCAACAAAAGCTTATTTCCCTTAAACCTCAAAAATGCAATGCAGTTTCCGCCTTTTAAAATAAACAAACAGGGAAATCGTGTATCTGCTTATTTAAATATTGTCAGATCAAAGCCCCAGAAGAGTTCGTACCTACTCTGAATTAATTTGAGTATTTCGCATAAATGTAAATGAGCATAAAATAAATATTCATTTCATTCGACTTGTCTTTAAGGCCTCCTATTATGTCGCCCTATTATATTTTCATTTTTCTTAAGAAATAAGTGAAATTTATTTATTTTTTCCATAAAATGTTTTTATCTGAAAATCTTGACTTTAAAGGACGCGATACCTCTGATAAAATATAAATTCAATAGCTCTGAGCTCTAGAAAATTGCCATGGGAACGTTGAAGTGAGGTTACCACGGAAATAGATCGCATAATATTTATAATGTAATGAAAAATTCTATTCATTATAAGATGTTATTTTGCAATAAATACTCAATAATAAAGCCATGCGGTTTTCTTTTGGAACAACATATTAATTTTTAATTAAAACTCACTTCAGGTTGTTCTAATTCTTGTGTGGGGGCGGGCTGTGGCACGAACTGGTGAAGAACGGCGGGTTGCTGGAATAAAAACAATCATTTTATTATGTACCTCCTTACGTAGTATTATTCCTTTTATTTATCACTAGCTTTTTTCCCGCGACTTCGTCCGCATGAAGTTACGGACCCGTTCCCGTGGGAACCACATTGAATTTCTAATGATAATGTAGCTTTCTACTGGTGAAAGAATTTTTGAAATCGGTCCAGTAGTTTCGGAGCCTATTCAATGTAAACAAACAAACAATCAAATCTTTCCCCTTTATAATATTAGTATGGATATAGATTATTTTCTTTCATAAAATGTAAGTGCTTGCCGGAAACACACTTCTGTTTTATGTCCTTTTATATTAGGCTGCAATACAACACACTGAAATGTGTTTCTAAAAGGTTTCGAACTATAATAAGTGCCGGTTTTACCGCTTGCTAATATGTATCTATTATGAAACGTCAAATACATACTAGAACTGTCAAAATACATACTAGAGCTGTCAGTTTGATGAATTAAGTTATTCGGAACTGGTGAAACCGGACCTAAATGTATAAAAGCGTTAAAAATGTTATGACGTATTACAACACAACACGATACAGGAGGGTAATTCTTTGAGGATGCGCATATTAGCCTAATAAAAGAGATTGATAAATTTTGTTCGAAGAACGGTTCTTTAAAGTGTTAGTCGCGTTCTTTGGTATGAGTTATATAAATTTTTTTGAACCGGACCCAGAAAAGTCTTTTAGTATTAAAGATATGAGCCATTCTTTTTTTTGAAAACGGTAATGAGTAATTTACATAAATGGTAAAGAGGTTCACAAACGGTAAAGAGAAGAATTTCAAATGGTGAGTAGATAACAGAGAAAAATAAAAGAAATAATTAAAAATCAACGTTTATTAACTTCACACTTTCGCACTTAGCTGTCAATCAACGACAACTATAAATATAAAAAATATACTTAGTTATTAATTTCTTTCATAAACACTAATAACAATCATAGTTTGAACTTTATAAAACACTGCATGTGATTTCACAAACAAAAAAAAACAAATGCTTTAAATAATCGATCCTTGAGGGACACCGGCATTAAAAGCCTTTCGTTTAGACGAGCAGCCATCAATGACCACCCGAATAGATCAATCCCCCAAAAAGTCAGAAATCCACGCACAGAAATTAGAGGTCAGGCCGTAAAAAGGAAGCTTGCTAATAAGACTACCGTGCCATACCGTCAAATGCTTTGGAAATATCGAGGGAAACCGCAAGCTTCCAACCGCGGGCTTCTCCGAATTCCTCAATAGCCTCATTCCAGACGTGGGTGACGTACACTAGAAGATCCCCAGTGGACCGATTCTAGCGAAAGCCATATTGTCGGTCACTGAGGAGGTCATTCGATTCTAGGTACGCTAGGAGCCTGCGGTTCAAAAACACGTTCCATATTCTTACAGAGTATGGACGTGATCGAAATGGGCCTGTAGTTGGCAGGGTCGGCACGGCTGCCCTTTTTGGGCACGTTAGCGAGCTTCCAGGAACTCGGTTCTTTCCCAGATTTTAGACAGAGCCTAAAGAGCCGGGTCAATACAGGTGTCAATTCGGGTGCACATGTCCTCAGTACAATAGCGGATACCGTCTCGATCACTGGCCTTGTTCACGTCAAGATTGCGCAGCGTTTTGCGAACCTCAGCCTGGCGCAACCGGATTTCCGGCATTACCACCGTGCTGCCAGGTAAACTGGAGGTATCGCGCTACCAGCATCAAGACGTGAAGATTCCGCGAACAGAGACGCCAACAGGTTTGCTTTCTCTTCAGCGGTGTGAGCAAGTGATCCGTCAGGTTTCTGCAGTGGAGAGGGGGGCGGCAGAAGTTCGATTCGACCGCCTTCGCTAGATTCCAAAGCGCTTTACTTCCCGCTGGGAAAGAATCCAATTTGTTCCCTATTCGGCCAATGTGATCAAATCGAGCCTTCTGTAAAACCATCTTGCAGGACTTGGCAGCCTTGTTAAAGGCCTTCTTCTTTTCGCGAACATCAGACGCCTTGTGCTGTCGAGCTGCAACCCAGTCCAGGTATGCCTGATGCTTATGCGCCTCAGCACGGCTGCACTCAGGCCCAAACCATGGGCGAGCTTTACTAGTAGATGGCACGTTGGAGAAGGAAATGAAGTATTCCATCCCTTGACGAAGCACATCAGTAACGGCATCTTCACAGACGCTGGGGTCACTAGAAGAGAAGCAGACAGACTGCCAAGGGAAGGATGCATAGAAAGACCGCATCTCATCCCAGTCTGCTGATCTGTATCGCCATAACCGCCGCCGGTTGCCTTTCAGGCTGGGATCGGGCGGGTGGTAGGCTGATACCGATTTCATCAGACATTGATCAGAGCGCCCCAATGGCGAAGAAATTGTCACCGAGTACCTGTCTGGATCTGTTGTCAGCAAGAGGTCCACGCAATAGGCTGTATAGGAGTCCCCTACTACCTGCGGTCGGCCAGCGGTGAACCGTGCCTCGGATCCCGCTACCCTCCGCGACTAGTCACCCGATGCCGTACTCCTTGCACTTCATATTCGGAATGGTAAAAACTGGTAATTAGAAAAATGGTAATTAGAAATTCATAGTTTTATACATTTTGAACAATTTTCATGTCATTTACCATTTTGAAACAAGTAAATACTTAAAATAAGCCCTTTTATGAAGATGATAAGACCCTAAATGATTAAATAACACACGTCTACTTACCATTAAATACAAAAACTGTATGGAGAACTTTGACGAAACAAAAACCGTTCGGAGCACTAAATACCGATATTTCCGTAGAAAAAATACTCGCTCGCTACGTGTCCTCCGTGCAACGGACGAGCGACGACTGAACTGTCCCGCACAGTTAAGGCGAACGCACAAGGCCAACTAGGAGCAAAGATATTAAGGCGACAATACTCTCGAACGGTAATGAGGGTGTAGCGCCGGAACATTTGTTGATTCACTTTTTTAACATTGTAAAATAGTCTTTTAAGTATTTATATTGTATTATAAACTAATAACAACATTCTATTTATGGAATTTATTGCTTATATTACGTTCTTCTTAGTACAAGTCGAGAAATAAAATATTTTGTGTTAAAATCTGGGGAGAGGGACACGAATGGTAATGTGAATTTCGACACAAGATTGAATTCATATCAGATTGTATTGAATTTAACATTAATCTGATAACTGCTCCTGTTAGAACAGATACTGGTCCATCTCCATACTGGCCAAAAGTTAAAAAAATATGTAATGTAATAAATTCTTTTTAACTGGAACAGCGATTTGCACATTTTCAAAGAAATACTCGATTGTGTTTTCAGATACTATGAAAGAAATTAATTACGTGCATCTTTTAATAATTTTCAAGTTACATTACAAGTAAACGCATGTAGTACAACAGATTGAACATCTTAACTTTATTTTTCTCTAATTAACAAATTGCAAGTGAGCTAACATCTGCTGTGTGCACTGCACTCAATGCAAAAACATTGCGATGCACATTGTAGCGCGCTCGTTTTCTGGCATTTGCAAAGGAATGACAAATTAACCACATTCGTATAGTAAATGTTCTCAGACAGTTCTTTAACCTTTAGAGATTTATAATTATAAAGTTTTAATAATATCAAATTAATAAACGTTCTAAATATTTTGACATAAGGTTGTTTCACCTCTTGAAAAAAAATTTCTAAAGTAAACTAAACAAAAACAATAGATACATTCTGACTTTAGTGTTTGACAGTTTTTTTAAAATAAGTTTAATATAAGTAGCTGTCAAACTATTAGCGCGATACCGATTTCTTCGAACTATTGTGTATCAACTCTAAATGAGTGTTTGACGTTTTTGACAACAGTTTCGTATCGTTATTATAGGCTGTCAAACCATACCATCCGTCTATTTTTATTTTGTGTTTGACAGTTCTTATAATATAACTTTAATATAAGAAGCTGTCAAAATATTAGCGCGATACCGAATACACCAAACAATCGTCTATCAGCCATGTATCAGCAAACATCCGTCGGATTTTATTTAGCGCGATTGCCCTGCAGGTAAAGAAAGTCAAAATTATAATTGAACTATCAAAATACTGTCAGTTTATTAAACAAATGAGTTATCCACAGGTGTCGAAAGAAGCTACTTGTTTGGTCTGGGCATTGGTCGCTGTCCGTACGTTGACAGTTTTTGGTAAACAACACGTTTAATAGAATTCGTCGCTGTTCGTGCGTGGACTACGTTCTGTCGACGCATAAACAGCGTTCAATTAGTTTTTTGCATACAGCGTGCTTAGTGTTTTTAGGGCTCTTTTTAAAATAACCTTTAGGATGAAAACAGTTAAAACTGAAAAGCGGAACACATTTACTTGAACCTCACGTCATGTTACAGAAATTAAATTAAAAAATAATGAAAAAATGAAGTCGTTCTGCCCAAATTCTCATGATGGTGTAAACTAAAGTTAACGTAAACAATGTTTACGAATATTATATTGTATTAATAACATTCGTGATATACTAGTTGAATTGATGTATGGATATGTATGTTAAGCATTAGCAACTAATGTCATTAAGCCCGGGCTTCCGTGTAGCAAGCATCATCCATTTGTACAATCACTCGTTACCACTGTTGTAAATTACAGAGTAACGGAATCTTTTTTATTGTGTAGGTACTCGTTCATTTTTTGCATTATTAACAAATTGACGGCCCCAAATATAGACATCTGGCGCGTCTACGCTCCGCTAAGAATGTAAATTTTTCGTACGATTTAATAAAACTTTTAGAGAACAAAAATAATTTTTTTTTTTCATAAAAGCGCTAATCTCTAGCAAACTACCTCAGTATTGTTCTTCATTCACATAATTATGCACAAAACAAAATAAGGCGTAGTAGGAAAGATAAACAACTTTCCTTAGTAAATGTGAACACCTGACAGTCTTTAATTACCTCATTCTGGTCACGAGCCTGAGGCATAGCTGGTGGGGTTACGAAGCGGGGCATGCCTTCGGGTTGAGGTGGCATGTTGGGGAGTCCAAAGCGTGGCATGCCTTCGGGTTGCGGTGGCATACCCTGAGGTCCGGGGATGGCGAACACTCTCTGGACATGGATGCGCATTTCGCGAGGTCCGCTTATCTGCTCGTCGGACGAGTCCCATGGTAACTAATAAATAACAAACAAAATATTTGATTAAAATATTGATCATCATCTTAATATTGAAAACAAACACAAAATCATGTACCTATAGATATACTATCCGAATATGATGAAACAAAGCTCATTATTATTTTGGACACTTCACATTTCCTACTCTTCGATTTTAAAGAAATATGTAGGAATAATATAATCTATGTGATCGTAGAAACCTGAAACTTGGATGGTGTATTATTTGTATGTCGTAGGCTTCTGATAAGAAAGGATTTTTAGAAAGTCCCACTGGAAAGCGGGATACACGTAACCGAAGTTACACGGGTTTCACTAGTCATACAACAATTACTGTATTACAAAACATTAAATTACCTTCAGTTGAAATATCAATATACATAAATGAAACCACGATTAATTAGTAAATATAAGCCATCAGATTTTACGGTAAAAACGTAATTAAACTGATTACAGGCGAACAAAGGATAATAGCGTGTCAATGGCGACGTTCATGAATAATGAATATATACGTGTTGCGCAAACATAGCGGGAGTCAAATCACGGCAAGAAGATCAGGAAGCAATGACCGCAGCAGGCTAGGACGCGTAGCACCAACAATGCCCGAACGACGAACTCGCCGCTGCGTCATGCCGTCAAACCCAAATAAAAACTCACACCAAATATACTGAGCTTAAAACGACAATCGACATATAAAGATCTCTAGTACCTTAATTCTTTAACAATATCTGCCATAATTTGTACATCAGCTAAAGACAAATTCATCAAATTTTTGTTAATGAATAACATAATGTGACCTGTGATGCGAACCAGACACGCAACTTTAACAACTGATTGACAGAATTGAAAGAATCATTATAATGTAACAAAAACTCCCTCAAATATAAACAAAGACTGTGTAGTATAGGAATATTAATATTCTAGCGATGGCACCGTGATTAATACGGTACGAGACAAAAACACGGAAGAAGTGATGCTTCTCGCATTGTCCAGGGTCCTTGGACGAATGTCGTTTGGTAGGCATTGTGAAGAAAATATTATGATGGGAGACTAAACACGTTACGCTGTCCGGTGTAAGGCTTTGTCAAGCTGTAATTGCAAGTATTTAATCTCTCAGAACCGGCCTCGACGACTTTTTCATGAAGAGTAATTGAATTAATTACGGGTATGATTGGATTTGCTCACGGATTTATCTATGATTGTTAGTGTCTATGTTACACCAGATGTTTATTCTTTCATTCAGATAAAATATATCCATAATCAATGCCTTATGTTTCAAATTCCTTACAAACCTTTATACTCCGTTTAACTCTCTCAATAAATTCGTTGTAAGTTCAACAACAATGGTCAATAAGTAAGACAATTGTAATAATTCCCCCGTATGAGATTCACTGTATACCTCAGTTTGACGTCAGCGCTATTAGTGCTGGCTTTACAAGAGACACAGCAGCGATGGGAACGTGTGTAATAAGACCATGCTGCTAAGCAGTCTAGTATCACTTGCCATATTAATCAAAAGTTTATGACCTCTCAGTAAACAAGGTGGTGTGAATGTGCGGTGAACTATATACTGTGTACGTTTTTAAAATTGCGAATTAATTCACTCAATAAAAATTCCATCTCCACCAATTATCTGTATAATGTGAATTTGCGGGTCCATCATTATTATTTATTCTGTACTTCAGTTCAATTGATCGTTTTCGAATGTAATTACTCGGTTCCAGGGAAGAATCCAAGCTCGTTTACAAATCAAATACCGTTGAGATGTCACGGAGTATTTTCGATCGGCACTAATGAAATTCGGCAAGGGCCTCGAGGTGGTTTCAAACTCACGGCTTCACTTTAGTATTTTTTTATGTGAGAATGGGATAAACAATCTATGTCATCTAATGATAATTACACTTAATAAAAAAATTGCTGTGGATTGCATTGTTTGCTGTGGATCCAGAGTAGTCTAGGATTAATAAATTAATTGATTAACTTTGAAATAGAATTGGAAGAATTATAGAATATCCACTGAACTCAAACATTTTTTTAGACCAGCATCCACTCTATATTCGAATATAATGTATGTCACTCAAGTACGCTTAATTTTACGACTACTACCCGATAACTTCCGTTAATTTTAACTCGTTTCCGTAGACACTATTTCTGTTCACAAACTTGATTGTTCATTACCATTCAAATATAAATACGGTCTTGAAGTATCAAAGGTATTCCGGTTATAAAATTATTCAAATAAATCCCACTTGATATTAATAATTACGGAATTAATGTTGATTCAATTCATGCATAGATATAGTTATTGTTATGGTTTATTATCATTTTCACTTTTATATCAACTAGTTTTAAACAGCTATAAATACACGATATTCACTTTCATCGCATAGACCTTGACTTAAAGCTAATATTTTTTATTCTTTATCTAAAATACAACACAGGTTTACAAAATATATTCATGTCATTTTATTAAAACAATAATTAATCTTATTATACGACAAAAGAATATATTAATAGGTCTTGACTGACTGACTAATCAACTGACATGGACAAGAAATATGATGGGATTTTTGAACTTTCCACCAAGGAAACAAAGTTGCGCTTCGCATAGTTAAATAGCCATGCCTAATGTTGTTGAGATATTTTAAATTATAATATTTACTTCCGAAAGTATTGTTTACAAATTTAATAAATATTCAGCGGTGTTAGTACGCTTGTAATCACCGGAGCAAGTATTATTTTGGAAGGTCGGCAGCTTATAGTGCTTCCTGCATTTTGGTTTTCTATCTATATTTTGGAGATGGCCTCGGATTTTCAGTTCCGGATATCAATTCGAAACTTCAACTTTCTATTTAAAATTGACGATGTCTATCGAACAACCTACCGAGTTTGACTGTGGTGGGAGTGAGTGAGATTCCTTTACGGGAGTGAGTGTGATTGTCATGCTATCGTTCGATAAAAAATCACAAGTGCATAATAGCTCATAACGTCTATTAGTTCTGTAAAAACATTGTCAAAACCATACAAAAAGTGTTAAAAAACTGACAGTTTATTTATCAGTGAAGTGGTGAATGAAGCCATGACCCTGGAACGACCCAGGTTATCACCAGTTATCACCCTTGCAAAATATTCTCAATTATTAGCGGAAATAAACAATACCACTTTTCATTACATTAATGTCATTTTAATATTTAAATGAACAGTGCACTAACGTGTTGCAGTGGTAATATTGTTCTTCTGCAGTTGTTTTAATATTATCCTTGAAGAAAACGTGTTCTATGCTCATATAAATGCGCAATTTAAGACAGTTATGCATTGCGCACAAATTGAAGTCAAGCCTTCAACTTTAAACGAGTAATGAATACTCTACCGATGTTCTCGACCGGCGTCGTACAAAATGCATCTAAATACCATTTACCCATAGTTTTATGTACATTAAATTAAATAAAACTGATAATTTTATGTTTCTTAAACTGCATTGAAATTTAAAAAATAAATAATAAAAGATACGAGTCTGAGATAAAATATGCTTATTAGGTGCATAGTATTATCACTTAGTTTACCTGCTATAAGAGTATGTAAATGTGTAAAATGTAATATACGTATAATACTTAATATCACATTAGACACGAGGCGTTACATGCACTTGATGATAAATGCCCACCACAGCTGTATGATAATCACCTTGCAGTTTCAAGAGTAAAGTGGTTAATGTCGGTTAATGTAAGTGGAACAAGGTTCATAAGCGCACATAGCCACCGGTGCATCAAATAATATATGATATTGTGATTGCAGTACGATAAACGACGGGCACGAATAGAACTCGGGCTGCGTCGGGCCCGCAAAACAACGCGCGCTCGTCGCCCGCGTAGAGACACGATACATTATCAAGATCAAGATCGCACGGTACGCATCGAATATACGATTATACAAAAAAATATACTCAAATTGGGAACGAATGGTATCGATCGCTCGCATATATAAAATGTGTGTTGGACCCGCGCGGCTCAAACACTCGACACAGACCGCAACATGCACGCGTATTTCGCGCTCGCCTTCGCGCTCGCAGCGCCCGCGCTCAGTGCCACCGTCTCCCGCGACAGAGCCGGCTACGAGAGGGAGATAGACACCACTAACTACAACCAGGTGCCCAAGCTGCTGGACTCCTACGTGCTGAGCGATGCGTACCTGGCCTCACAGAAAAACAGGGGGAAGTTAATAACAAGATTCAGACCCGCGGACGAAGCGGTCGCATCGGATAATGTGATATTAGAATCAAATATAGTGACCATTTTGAGGCCGGAAAAGAAACGCACCGAGAGTGCCACCGGCACAGAGCTGGTGAGGCGACGAAGAGGATACAATCTGGAGAACGTGAGGGTGCCTGCGCGGTACCCGTACCTGCCCGTGCCTAGGTTCAACCGATTCCGCCGATGGGGCTAGTGGCCGCACCGCGCTGCGCCACCGCGCGCCTCCTTCAAATGTCAAGGCTGCGCAGCCACCACCAGCGGGACCCACCGCGCCTCGAGCGCATTACATCCCGCGTATGTGCGTGTGTCGCTCACAGACTCCTAGTTGTTATGGTTATTTATGTGATGTGGCTGTGATCGAACGCTTAAGTTATGCCGTCATTCAAACGGTTTGAAGGCAACGATTGACAGAATATAATACGATAATTATAATTAATTTTTAAGAAGTGAAGAGCTATGTTGTAGTATTTTATTATAATACTTTAAGACACCATTTAAGATTTTCATTATTTTTCCATCTGTAACGTCTTGTCACATCGAAATTATCGTCAAGCTCCGCAGTTTACAAAACTCTGGTGATCAACTATGTTTACGTGTGTTAAAATTACAAATATTAAATAGACTAGGTATAGTAAATCTGAATTGCGTCTAAAATCGATACAATAATCATATTTCATCTACAAGTTCTATTGTCTTTATAGATTGTTGAATTAATAAAAGGTTTTGCCCAGAACCACGATATTACCGACTAGTACGTAGATATTGCAGTAATTAGACCCTATCATGTTGTAACAGAACAATGAGGCATAATACATGCATGCAACTTTAAAATGCAGTCGACACAATCGGTGTCACGGGGTTCTATTGATAGTTTAGCATGCAAGGTGAAAATTAGCCGTTAATTGTTTTAGAAACACGATCGAATTGCCCATTTAAACATTATGTAACAATTCTAGTAAATGTAAGTACAATAAATCAAATACAGGTAGTGCAAAGGTAATAAACATAGGCAATTACGATTTCACTAACCAAGGTAATCGTTCAAAGCCAAACGGTAGAAATGATTGTTAACAAAAACTTAACTAATATTTAAATTGTAAATAATCACTTTAAAATTAAATAAAGTCGGGCTCGTATTTACGTCGACCGACTTTACATATTATATAGTCAAAGAAAAAAAACAGAGATGTCTAGAATGATTAAGTATAGGTAAGGTTTAAGTATTCAATTGTAATCTCACCAAAACATCAAAATATAATAATATGAACATAATTCATAAGAAAATTACATATTGACAAAATTTACTTATATTTTTTGTGTGATAGTAAACTATAATAAATACTGAAGGTAATAATACAATTTAAACAGTGTTGTCATTAATAATGTTGGATGTGGACCTAATGGAACATCAGTCAAAATGTGGGACAATAAAAAGAAATGTCATCCGTTGTTACGAAAAATGATCTAACCACAAAAAAAATGTAATTGTTGTCAGTAATAAAGTGACAGGCGTGGTTCTTCATAGACAAACAGTCTACCGAAACGAATCACTGTGCCACGGGCCACGGCGCAACGGCCATTTACCCTCCGCCCTTCAACTCCACACAATTACACTAAGATGCTCGAGAGATCATGCTACGCTCGATCTCTGACGAGAGCTTTTAAAGTATTAACTAGAATTAAAATATCAGAGTAATTTATATCTACTTGTTTATCTGAAAACTAAATATATCAACACATAACATTTAACACTTATGATTTTAGTGACTCATGTTATAGCAATATTTGCTTTTTTTCAAAACACTGGAGTTCACACGTAACCAAATAAAGAAATATTTACAAAAAAATCCACGTCAAAACTTTTTGCAATACTACAATGTCCTCCAAAAACCGTATTCACAGTTGACAAACGAATAATTTTTACTATTCTAATTGCGACGAAGCTAATAAATATGGATTTCGGGTTATATTTCCTGACGGCAACGAACTCGTATACTTAGTAATGGCATTGATGAATTATTATTTAATATTTTTTTATATCAATATGCGCGTTCTGCGTCATAGGTAATCAATGACATTTCCACTACATATAGGAAAATAATGGAAATATGGTACACTTAAATTTTCTTACCCGAAAAATGTCACCGATGCGACGACAGACTGGTTATCGGAACCGGCCACAATCTGACTGCTCTCAAACAAACGGCAATGGACAGGTTTTTTCAAACCGGCCACAAATAACAAATCTCTTCCTGTATACATCTAATGTTGCTAAATATGTCACAAACACTATTTGCAAAGAACTTCACGAAACGACTTCAGTAAACTAATAATAGATAATGGATATACATACAGGGTGTTCCGTACGAAATGAACCAACGAATTTTGGTGATAGCACAGAATAATAAATAGTACTGCGTAGTGATAGAGGAGTACCCGTAATGTTAGAGTGGCTTATTACACATATAGAATGGATACTCTATTAGTCAGATAAAAAAACTTTAAAAAGATAAGCTTTCAACTGGTGTTTAAAACAGGCTCATAGAGCAAAAAATTTCAAAATTTTGTTGAAAAATCACTAAGGAATTATTTTATAGGACTACGTACTAAATATTGTAGTGTTGTTTTTGTGTAATCTGTTTAATTATGAACAGCGGCAATCATAATTAAATATGCTGTGAAACATATGGCAATTCCAAGAAAAATGGTACTGCCATCTGCCATGACAGGTCCTATGATCGAGTAGCTAGCAATGGTCACCTTATCCCAAGGGCCGCGGGTTCGAATCTTGCGCAAGGCAAACATTTGTGTACATGAACATGTCTGTTTGCCTTGTTCTGGGTGTTTTTTATGTATAATAAGTATTTATTACAAAAAAAGCATTTAAGTATATTTATCAGCAATCTAGTACCCATAGTACAAGCTTAATTGCTTAGTTTGGGACCAGATGGCGTTGTGCAAAAAACAATTCCTCCAAAAAAAACTCAACAAATTTAACCAGAAAAAGAAATTAGAACAGGGGCGTGGTAAGATTGCCTACTTTTTAAAGTGATCAATAGCAAATATAAACATAAAACTAAAGAGACAAATTACACAAAACTTTCCACACCACGAAATATTTATACATTATTTTTGAGATCAAAAGCAGTAAAATCTTTATTACAATATATATTTAGTACAGAAATGACGTGAGAGATATTTTAATCCCACAAAATCTTGCTAGCATAACAGAATTTAGATATTTTCGCTAAAATGAATCAGTCTAATGGAAAACGACGGAAATTTCTAACATAACATATGTCTGCTGCTATGTTATAGCTGAAATTCTAAATTCTAGTCTAGTAATTCCATCTAACTAAGCCCCAGTTTCAAAATAAAATTTTAGATGCAAGCGAACTTTATGTGACATACGAAAACTCTACGGTGAATTTCTTTGATACCCAGACCAAAGAAAAATCTTTCGAACGCTTATTGCCAAACGTTTAATTTTTTCTTAAACATACTAATGTTACAAATACGCAGGGTGTATTTATTTACTAGACCTTTCAAGCATTTACTGGAATCAAAAGTATTCATATTGTACTATGAAATTACAAAATTTAACTGCTTATAATGTTAACATAAATATGTTTGGTCATAATTATGTACTAAAACGTCAAGAAATAGAGAGTCATGCGAGTTGAAAAGATTATAGGTATCGTCGTATCTACAGTTAGTTTTTGAATAAGATGAGTGGTCGTTTGCAGACTGGCCCACTGACACCCAATTGTCTTATATGCCCTCGCAATACCGCTATGTCAAATAACTGCAAAAGAAAGCTAAATTTTATTTATAAATGTCTACACTTAAAAAAAGTCGCCAAAGTATCGACATTTTTTTACACAAAGGTGTACGTAAATCCAGGACATCAATATTGGCGCCCCGAATTCGCGACTGTTCAAACTATGTTTTATATATTTTTAACATACTGGATTTTATGAGTTTTAGTCACCAGTTGGTTCAATAGGTCACAGACTAGGTGCATAATTAAAAAGAAAGAGAATCACTTTTATAAATATAATAATCTCATTATAACAAATCATAGTCTGTTTTCACCAACCAGCCTTAACGTAGGTAATCCCTTACTTGTACTAATTAGTAAGAGTTTCCCATTAACTCTTCTCTCATTCTACGAACTTATACAAACTTCCTAGTATGAAGTACGAGTAAGGAATAGAGACCTACATTGCCCTAATGAAAAAAGGCCCCCGAAATTTCACAGACATTGAAAATGTTCGCTCAATATTAATATCATCCTTTTGTTACACATAGTTTGTGTACCTTATTCGAATCGACTTTAACACCAATAATAATATTTAATAAACTGAAACTCCGGTAAACAAAAAAACTCTATTAATGGTACAAAAACTTAATCCTGAACAAAATGGAATTACCATTCGATAAAATAACTCGTAATTGTCCTAATTAAAACCTATATTCAACACTCGATAAAAACGTCATTGTACAATTCGGCTATTGAGGCGTTGTTGAAATACCGAATTAATTTTTTCGTAAAAAAATCTTATTGATACCTCTAGACGGAGGCCAGTTAACGCTAACGTGGACTGAGCATGCAATAAAAACATATCGGTCGAAATAACGTACGTGATCTCGTTACAGAGCGCTGCCAGAGAGAACTAATATTTATTTCTGCTTCAAGCGTGCCTACGCTCGTCACAGCTGATTTTGGTAAATTCATGTTTCAAATAAATCCAAGTGCGTGTCGAATATAGTTTCATAATAATGTAGCAATAATTAAATGTTTTTATGTTCATATACATTTAGTGTCTACAATTTTTTGATGACTCACACTTTCTCATCAAATATTTTTATAAAAAGTCACCTATAACTTTATCGACACATTTTGTTTTTATCTCACCTTAGACGCCGACTACAAAGCAAAGCTCATGTTTTTTGTGAAATACTTTAGTTTATTTTAAGTGGTAATTATTTATTCTCAAATCAAAATCATTCTATTAGTAATTACAAGGTCGGTTTACAATGATTTGGAATTTGGAACCTCTTCGGTTGTTAAGTTATAGAAATCTTCCTTTGTGGAAATGTTACTCATGACAAAAAGATCATATTCTTCTACAATGTTACTGATGATTAAGGCGGGCTTGCTTTTTCGAACCTATGTGAATCTTGAGAAAAGAAAGTATTGAACAGAAAAAAAAACATTTTACTTGAATCTAATTGCCTTGAGTAAAACTCTTCTAGAAGAACGCCTTACCGTTACTCTTTATCACTAAAGTGGTTAGTACTAATTATATTAGGGAGATACTGAATACAATAAGGACAATACAAACAAGTGTATCATTTTATCTAGTAATTAGATTTATGCCTTAAATTAGTAACAGAGTAAATTAACTCATTTACACTTTGACTTTCTTCAAATTAGCGAAGTCAAATTAGTGCCTATTTAAACGTGAACATACCAAAATTATTTCATAAAATAACTTCTGTTATATTTTACCACTGATATTTATCAAACAATTAATCATTAGGTGAAAAGGAGTTAAACTTTTGTTAAAATATTTATTCAAAACCGAGCATTTAAGTCAGTAATGGCATTAAGTACTTCCATCTATCAAGAAATATTCAAGCTACTTTTCTTTGAAATGTTGTATGACTTTACGCTACGGACGTGCCCTGCCATATAAAAGGTGTTTTAGCAGAATTGCTTACTGAATTTTCGCGCTAAGTAAATCTACGCATCATTTGCATTATAAATAAATATCTATCAATGGTCACATAGTTTTATGATTATCCCCCTAACGAATCCAACACATCTTTGTTTTGTGTATCCTTCTATGAATGTCTAAACAGCCAATCTTATTCCCATATCTACGTTATTAGGGGAAAGCTTATGAAAATGTCAGGTTTCTACCTCCAAGCGATTTGGGCTGGACGTTAAACAGTCAGTCAGTTGGGACTGTTACTTTAATTTTTAATTAGCGAAACACGCGCAACTTGTTTGCGTGTAATCCGTTTTCCCGTGAGAATTTTAGAAAATCCTTGTATGTATTGTATTATGCATATGAACCTTATTCTTGAATCACTCAATCTATACTGCACTAAAATCCTTTGAGTAGTTCAAAAGGTCAAAGCGCACAGACAGCGGGAACAGCTTCATTTTATACTACATTTCGTTTCACAAGTGAGCCGAAAGTTGAATACGGATGTAGGTACAGTCAGGTGCACGTCGACGCTTTACACTTGCAAAACAATTTTGGCTCTTATGACATAGTACTTAGAATGGTACAAAGTCCAATGTGTAAAAGTCGACCTGCTCTTGACTGTACATATTTTTATTTATAACCAGCTGACCCGGCGATCTTTGTTCCGCCTTAGAGGCACTAACCTACCCTACCCCACTCTACCCTACCCTATCCTATGTTCTTCTCCTGGTTCTAAGCTACCTCTCCACCAATTTTCAGTCAAATCGCTTCAGCCATTTTTGAGTTATAAATAGTGTAACTAACACGACTTTCTTTTATATATATAGATAGATAATAAATTCACCTACTTCACAAACTCTCCGATACGAGTGAAAGTTCTATACAATATCCCAAATGTCGATGTTTTGTTAATAATGCGAAACACTTATGTACATATTCGATGCATTAATGAGCATACTTACACTGCTTTAATGGAATAGAAAGTAGTTTCAATCAGTAGTGAAATTGGAAAAGGAACTATTGGGCGTTTGGGAAAAGTTTAATTATGTTTAATCAACAGAGAATAGATATTATATTACACAGATGAGCCACCACGTATTACTTTAAATTATATTATTAACCTTTACCTTTCTAGTAAAGTCTGTTGGAGAAAACTAAATGAACTCTTATTATATCTTCTACGGATACGATGTAAAAGTAAAGGAGGTATACTATGAAATGAAACCGGCCAACAAAATCGAAAAATACAAAATTTTGGAAAAAGAACATTCGAAATAGTTTATTTCTGATAATATTAACTAGCACAATGATAGACCGTTATTTTTATAGGTCGTGACTTTGAACATATAGCATTTAAGTCGTGATCATGATTCACAATTATAATTAAAATAATTGGAGGAAAATAGTATTCTAGTAATAACTCTATTCTTCAACTCAGATTTTATATTAGATAAAACGGCTGGGTAATGACATACTACCATAAAATTAACTTGGCGGCCACTTCCAAGGCGGGGTAAGTCTTCCGATTATGATAAATGTGCTTGTTTTCAAAACTGATTAATTACTTTATTAATTCAATGTTAAATCAAACTTAACGTGTGATTACAAGATGTTTTAAAAAAGAAATTCAAAACATACGTTACATACTTAATACCATTTAAATATATGACGTCTTGAGAAAAATTGCACACAGAAAGTAAAACTCGAAGGAAAATGCAAACAGCATTGCCTATTCGATAAGTATATTTTTATCCAGCATTTTTCAATATACAAAATATTACAGTGATTAAAATTGCTTAAACCATCTACTGAAATCTATTTTTTATGCTATCAAAAATAATCTGCCTACTAACAATGAACCACTCGATTAACAGACTAGTTCATTATCCCTGGGCTATTAACTACTCTTTAATTTTCTGTCTTTTAGAATAATCGTATCATCCAAATCCAATCCATCTCTAATGGGAATTGCTACAATGATCTCAACCACAATGTTCTACATAAAACCTAAGGGATTACTATCACAAGACAACATAATATATTCTAATAGTTTACCTCTATAAATTCATAACGAAGGCACGTAGGTCTTAATTAATCATCTTAGATATAAACACATTGTTTCTATACAATATGTACGTAATTTGATCTAGCGTCGACTGGGATTGAAATGTCAATAACATAACTCTAATTATATGAGGTCAATAAACGATCATTCCGATATGATTTTTCTTGTTATGAATACTATTTACATTTAGGGTTCCTTAACAAAAAGGGTAAAAACAAAGTCACTTTGTTGTCCGTTATTCATTTAGGCATTACGATCTCCGAAACAGCTGAACTGGCAAAATATAAAAATAATTTTTTCACCTCACAAGCTCGGAAAGAATCTGTTTGTCATTCGAAATCTGAGCGCAAAAGTGCATTTTGTGCCCTAGCGTGGAAAGAATTTTTAAAATTCGAACCTTTCTATTCTATAATTTTTTATACCGCCAATCCTCTGAAAATGCATTAATACTTATTTCATGCCAGTGTGCCAACCTTATTTTTAAAATAATAGAACTGGCCAGCACGACACCGCATAAAAAAAATAAACACTTATCTATCTATATATATACTAGGGGTGCATGGCGTAACGCGATGCAAAGTTGAGCTGAGCGAATGTTGAAAGTTTTGGCGCCAAAAATCAGCTTTATTGGTTTTGTCACATTTTGGCACATTTTGGCACATTTTATTTTCATTTTTATTTTTTTAAAACCTTGCCACAAACTGTCTCTTAAGATGTGCCAAGTTTGGTTCTAATTGGTGGAGTAGTTTGGGAGGAGAAGACGAACAACCAAATGAGGAGAGTCTGGTATGGAGAGCTTCGCTCGCCTTCGGCTCGCTCAGCTCAAAAAATGAAACGCGTTTTCCGTTGTCACGACATAACATGAAAACGGCTTGACCGATTTGGCTGATTTTTTTTTTAGAATATTCCTTGAAGTACGAGGATGGTTCTTACGGAGAGAAAAATTTAAAAATTCCCACGGGAAAGCGGGATACACGCAAACGAAGTTGCGCGGGTTTCGCTAGTTTAATATATTATTTGCGTTTTTCTTGTACCAAGCATTTTCCAAAGTTATTCTGCGTCTCGTACCTTTGAAACCCTCGCTACGCTCAGGATTCTATATTTGAACCACTCGCTTCGCTCGTGGTTCAATCCTAGAATCCTTCGCTAGCTCGGGTTTCAATATAAGTACTCGCGCCAAAAAACAACTTTGCAGCCTTGCATAACAAATAACTATTTCATGGTTTTTATTATTCACTGACTTATTCCGCAATGTACTGCTGTAAGCTCAAAAATAATTTATAAGCTTTAAAAATGTAATGCGTCAACCGCACCACATAAACAGTCAGAGAGTAAATCCTAAATTATAAATAACATACTACGTGTATCAGTATTATCAGAAATTATATCGTTTGCACTTACGAAGTCCCGCATGTAGACATTTGTAGCATCTGAGTCACGAAGACGACATAAATTGGAACTGGATAATATAATCAACTATGTATACAGACGTTCTAGGCGTGGTCGTCACTCCCGAGGCCCGAGGCCTGTTTATTAGGTCTGTTTGCCGTGATCGGAACGTTTACATTTATTAGCGTTAGCGAGCTAAACCTCCGTGTCCAAACTCCTGAAGACTTCAATTTTGCCGCAATACCAACACCCACCCCCACCTCTCCCTTCGCTTAAGGGCTGAGATGTTTTCTTAATAAATATTACAGCTGATGAGAAATTTTTAAAATACGTTCCTTCTTATTTTGTTGTAAAGTTTTGCAACTGTCCATACATAGAGAAGTCTTTCTTGATGTTTAGTAATAAAATGAATTTGATGCAGGCCGGCTCTATAGAATTCAGATCTTATACAATATTTTATATATATAAAATGCTTTGCCCTGTATGACTGACGGATCAATGCACAACCAAAGCCGCTGATCCTAGAGAGCTGTAACCTGGAGGGTATGTTTTTTATGACGTAAGGCATCCGATTAAAAAGCATTTTTCGAAATTCCTACGAGGAAAGCGGGATACACTCGAACGCAGTTGCGCGGATTTCGCTAGTGATACAAAAAAGGTTAAGTATAATAAGTAAACATTGACCAAAACCGGAACCTTCATGATTGCATAAGCCCATGCGGACTCGTTGCAGAATGCAGGGGCAACGACCCATCGACCCTGATTCAGCAAATTTCGCACCCAACTTTTTCTTATTGTAAAGTCGAAGATGCATTAACGGGTTGCTTATTTTTTTTTTTTTTTTCAAATGAAATATCATATTTTTTATTTGCATTCTTCGCTGTTGCATGTATTGTTCACGTACAAGTTTTTTCAATCCATGCTGTTTTATTTGCATTTAAGTAGTAACTTTAACTTGTTCCTTTATAAATTCAAGCAGTTATTTCAAATCCGTGAAAGAATATAAAAATAAAATTCTGGTTGACTGGATCAAGGCCCAGCCAAACCCTTGGACCCGGAGAGTTGAAATTTTGCACTAAAACCTCTGTGCTGACGTAATCAAGAAAAGAGAAGTGATTTTTCGAAATTCCTATAGTAATTTGGGTCAATTTCTAGATGCTACCTACCCTTCAATGCCCTTTATCATTTTCACGGCTATCCTGTTTGTCTACTAAATTGACAAAAAAAACTGTAGTCTGAGTAGGCTTTAGATCTTTGAGGAACAAGTACACAAAACATTATACGTTCATTATAATGGATTATAATTGGTGTAATAAAATGAAAATGTAAATGAATATTGTAGAATGTATCTGATCGTTTTTCTGAGAATACTTAATAAAACAATGTATACAATTTTTTAATGAGATTTTGCTTTGAACAGATAAAATAATGATAACGTACTGGTGAGCAAAGTCACGGCAAAATATTAGCTAGTTTGCCGTGACATTGCTCAAGGGACATACACATTGTAAAGTTAAACACATTAAAATATGGCGGTCACTGTTAAACTAAACGAGACAAAAAGAGATAGATTGAAATTTAGGATAGTTTTTATCCCGAAAACTACCACGAGAACGGGATCACGTGAGTCAAACGAGCGAGCGTCCGCGCTAATTGTAAAGTAGCAATTATATTTTACATTTGTAACTTGTAAGAGGGTAACATACAATTTAAACACAGCTGAATTACTTCCTTAAGATGCTGTGATGTCACAATAGGAAGTAATAACGAAGGTAATAAAATAAAATATGATTGATTAAAACTATAGTAAATATTCGTTTTATATTTATAGTTGGTTTATAGAAAATTAGAGACTTACACTATGATAGCGCGGAAACGTCTTCTTACAACAAATAAAACTTGTTATCAAAAGTTGTCATGTAGTTTTTAAATTTCATGTAACGTAGTAATGTTTATATATACTGGGCAAGTACGTGTCGGGCCGCGCGCAATGCAGGATTGCAGATGAGTACAATGCCATATTCAATGGCATTTGTAAGTTTTCATCAAAGAAATTTTATTTTATAAGTTCATCGGATATTACTCGGTAACTAGATTTCATGTTTCTCAATCGTGAGACTAATGATACAAAACAATTTATCTAAATATAGTAATAAAATTTGACTAATTAGATGTAAATTATAATGTAGTGGTTATTCGTAATTTGTACTTGTTTGACCCATGTTACGCGGTTTCCGACATCACGCCTAACAGTATACATTTTGCTTAATTAACTTGCGAATGATTTTAATTTATAAATATTCGGAATATGAAACGATCTAAAAATACTTATTTTGTTATTTACCACCCGTATTATCAATAAATAAAGTATCAGGTCGTCAATAATGCCCTTTCAAATAATTTGTTTTTAATTTTGATCTTTTTTCCTTCCTAATTTGATAGTGGCAGGGCCAAATTTAATGTGTCATTTGAAAATATATTTCTGCAACTTACCGTAAATTATTGCCAAGGCACCACTATCTTTTTGAATTATAGAGGTTTTCAGCTAGGGGTGCAATATGTAGATAGCGAAATCACAGAAACAGGACCATAAACATAATAATAATATTATTATGTTTATGGTCCTGTTTCTGTGATTTCATATTATGATGTAATCTACAAATGGGTATGCTTATATAAAATGATAGAACGTAGAGCAATCCATTAAATATACACGATTTTAAGAATGTGAGGCAACAAATAACAGGAAGCTGAGTCGCCTCCCCTTGTCTAACTTTTCTAATATACGTATTTACGAGTATACAAACAATATTACGATACCATAAAGAAACACATGAATGATTATGATTTATGCTAAAATAACGAAATGGTATAAAAAAGAAGTCTGAGAGCCAGCTGTAAAAACGCATTTTATTTAATTTTTATATATTACTAGCGAAATTTGCGTGTATCCCGCTTTCCTGTGGGAATTTTGGAATGTATTATACGTTAAAAACCTTCCTCTTGAAATAGGTACACTATCTATTTTTAAACAAACGCTTCAAAATCCGTTGCGTAATTTTAAAGATCGAAGCATACATAGCGACAGACAGACAGAGTGATTTCATTTATAGTATGTAATGCTATGTAAAGATGACGGGTTAACAAGCAAGCGATCCACCTCATGGTAAGTGGTTACCACCGCTTATGAACAGGGGTCACAGGGGCTACCAATGCGTTGCCTGCTACAAAGATGGGAATTGGAAGAAAAGGGAAAGGTAATTAGAACTTCTGGATCTCGCACGAAACGCATTTCTGCTTCACACCGATATTCTGTAACAGGGTGGTACTTCCCCACATCGTGGTAGGTCGATACTGGCCCATTTCATAAATGCTCTACCATTCCATATAAAGTCTATAAATACTTACTCGTAGAGATAACTCTAGGAAGTAGAAGAACAAATTGCTAGTAAATCATAGTAATATTACCTATAAATGAGAAAGTGAGATTGTTTCTTTGTTATTCCTTCACGGCTCGACTAAGCAGCCGATCATTATGAAAATTTGCATATATTGTTAGAGGTACAGATCTCACCATAGGCTAATTTTTACGCGGGCGAAGCCGCGGCGCGGGTAACAGCTAGTAATGTAATATTTTATCTAAACAGACATAACACGTGCTAGTCAAAAAAATATAATAAGTAGTTAAATGTTAGAAAGAAATTACTTTGTTCTGCGACCCTCGTTTCCCATTTCACAGGTCTAATTAAATTACGAAAATGCTTTTTAGCATCCCATGTAATAATATTACAATAACGCTAGCTTTTTATATATATAGAGTAAAGAAAATAAGTTGTTAAGAAATTCTGACAAATGTTTTCAACATAATGTATTGTACGTGTACATTGTCAATCTGTAGTAGAGTAGCGTCGAGTAGTAAGTTTTTTTTAAACTTAAGGTGGCAGGGAAACAGACATGGCCGCCTGCTGATAAGCAGTCAACACAGTCTATAGACGTTTGCAATAGCAAGATCATTATAATGATAAAGAGATATAACGTAAGTTTTAAATATGTATACGAAATTAAAACTAAGTTTTGGTCGTAGTATATCAACAATATATTTATCTATACTTGTGTTTGTTTGCAGGTTTTTTTATAAATACCAAAGTATTCATTTAAAATTTCATTTGCCAAAAACAAACAGAAAGTAATTATTTTAAAATCATTTCAACAATAGTTTTGAATTTAATCTCGATTTCTATCTGTGAGATAATCGGATTTATGAAAAGCTTTGTAACTTCATAATGGTTTTCAGGTGTTTTTATCTTCATACGAGTATAAATGATCTCTACGTGTGTGAGTCGCCGAAATGCTACGGCTGGATCGACATTAATATATTTTACGCGTTTGTGTTGAACTGTCGATGGTATAAATTCAATTGAAAATGTAATCGTTTATTCAGCTTCACAGGCACGTTCTCTATTCATATTTTACATATTGTTTCAGTGTTATTCAATAAATCTATATATATAAAAATGAAACCCGTTTTCCGTTGTCACGACATAACATGAAAACGGCTTGACCGATTTGGCTGATTTTTTTTTTAGAATATTCCTTGAAGTACGAGGATGGTTCTTACGGAGAGAAAAATTTAAAAATTCCCACGGGAAAGCGGGATACACGCAAACGAAGTTGCGCGGGTTTCGCTAGTATTTAATAAATAAGCTCTATAAACTACCACAAACAAAACAAAATGTACACTGGGAAATAAAACGTGGTAGAAACTGCACTTCAGTGCAAGGCATTGCATTTTTTTATTTAAGTATTTTTTTTATTTTCAGGGCAAAATAGTCGCCTAAGCACTTTTCAAGTTGCGACTATCACATATAGGTCAAAACTGAGTAAGGAAGACTGGATAAAACGGCAACAAAAGAGAACAGAGCTAAATAGCCCATCTCTATTTCGTGGTCATAACACTTCTTCTTGGTAGAGCTGGGCCATTTCATGTTCTACCTTTCCATACAGCGTATCTAGTCAAATGCCGGATTTTAATACTTCGTCACGCTGTATCGGTTGCCTTGAAAAGATTGCTTTCAGTAACAAGGCCGCCTTGTTGCATATACACTAGTTTGTATCTTCTACTGTTCACTGTATCCCTTGTTTGTGTATTGCAAATAAAGGTTACTCTATCTATGTATCACTAATAATATGTAGACTTATAATATAGTACCAAATACTATAGACGAGTAATACGCACAGCTCTTGACGTTTCTCATACAATGACTTGGCAACCTCCGTTCACCTCATGCCGCTAGGGGCGCTATAACATTTTGCATACAAAACGCACAGTTCACCTCATGCCGCTAGGGGCGCTATAACATTTTGCATACAAAAGTTTTGAAATCGTTCACCTCATGCCGCCCTAATGCCGTAGGGGCGCTAGTGTCGCGTCTTGCCCGAATTCTTCCGAAGCTGTGCGTATTAGTCTTCTATAGTATTTGATAATATGTAGACTTATAATATAGTACTCACAGGTAGTGGGAACGGTGCTGGGCGGTGGGACATGGGCGCGAAGGGCGGCATACGGGGTTCATTGGCCGCTGGCGGCGGTGGCATACGTTCACCCTGTGGCCTCAACGGTAACCTCACTGGTCCGGACAGCGGGAACGCAAACACTTGCGATTGGGGCTCAGGGAACATGTTCACAGGCCTATGGACAAAAAAATAGATTAGTTCGAAAATGCTTTAAAACTATTTTCAGGAACTGCCTATATTAATTGGATATTTTTAATAGATATAACAGTACGATTATAGAATCATAAACATTTTAATTTGTGACTAGTTTAATTTAATCGTTGTACGAATGGAGCTTGAAACTGAAAAGCATCCAAAGTTTATAAAACAGTTGCCGTTGCAAATGGTTTGATGGATCCATCTGTTATTTATATTCAGGTGTGTACAAGACTTCAAGTGCTAATGAAACTACAATTGACTCTGTGCAACGTGAGAAAATGTTACGGCAATTTCTTAAGTTTTATCTATTATCTCGTCTAGACATCTTTGGAAGTTCGAATACCTGGCGTTATTCGCATGCGACTATTAACTCCAGCATTCAAAGGTGAAAGTATATTTTAGTTTTAGGAAAAAAAATCTAAAGGATTACATCAGTTTTAGATACTGTACAAAATATTTAAGACTAGGCTTTCCATAGCTTTACTTTGTGTGATAATACCAGATAAATAACGCCTTCAATTCGTATAATAATTGGAAATGTTGATAAAAACGAAGTCAAATGACAAAGTCATTTTTATATACAGTTTTTATTTTGATCAAACCTTTAATTTCCAAAAGTATAGACTTGAGTGGTGTGCCTGATTAGGATATAGAATTGTCCATATGAAATCAGAGTCAGAGCTTTTGCAAGCTTTTTCCAAAAGTCTGTTTGCAAAAGTAGGTACGAGGGTCTTCACATTTCTTTTTATAAATGACTAGTGGACCGCTCCGGCTTCGCACGGGTTTTACTAAGGATCCCTAATTATTTTAAAAATATAATATAGCCTATGTTACCCGGGGGTAACGTGCCTTCCTAACGGTGTAAGAATTAATGAAATCGGTCCAGTACTTTTGAATTTATTCATTACAAACATACACACAAAAATGCAAATCTTTCCTCTTTATAATATAAGTACTTATACATAGAAATGTTTATTTATTTTTATAATATATCCTTTTAGACATCAACAAAGTCATGAAACTAATATCAAGAACCGTGTAATATTGTTTTTCTGCGTTCACCCGCATCAAAGTTCATATAACTTGCCAAGTTGGTATTCCATAGTGTTCGCACACATGTCATCGTCTTTACGACTATGAGTTATCGCCTACAACTTTCGAACGAGAATCATTACTAGAAAGTTATTACGTAGATACAACTTACGGGGCCAAACAGTGTTACCAGAAAATATCCTTTTCAGTAACGGAACATTTTTGTATAGTACATTACAAACGATACGCGCGGGTATCGTAACTTCGTTTGAGTGTTTCCCGCTTTCCCGTGGCAATTTCGGAAAAACTATTCTTATCGGATGATTACATAATACAAAGAACACACCCCCTAAGTTTCAGGTGGTTTCAGGTCTCTAAGATCAGCGGTTTAGGCTGTCAGCTATTCATGACAAAAAAAATGCACTTTAGGTTACTGTCTTCATCAAATCATAATAAATTCTGTGACAAGTATACATAGCAAATACTACGAAGTAAGTAGCTATTAAGTAATATGTGACGCTACTCCGAAAACTTTAAAAATTTGTAAGTAAGTAATTTCTTTTTGTTGTAAATGGATTTACATTGTAAAATATTAAACGAATATTTTTTTTAAAGAAAATAACATAAAACTCACAATTCACGAACTAATATAAGCAGATTGTACATAATATAACAATTACGTAAACTGGTTGGCACTAATCTGCTAAACTACGCTATGTAGCGTTTCAAAATATCACTCTCTATTCTCATCATTTGTGTGATATTATATTTGTATTGTTCACTAAAGGTCGAAGGTAATCCGACATTTTGGTTTGTATGTTACACGATATCTTCGTCAATTTGTTGCAAACTGATTTAATTATATTTATCCTAGAAGACCTTGACGGTCCTATCAAATTTTGAATACAATATAAGTATTATGTGTTTGTTGTGTTTAGTAAGTATATGTAATTATTAGTATTACAGAAAAACTAGTTTTACATTTATAAGTATTATTTATTGTATGTCATATAATTTAAAACCGCATTCATGGCACTTCCCAAAGGTTGACTGGCAGATAATGCATTTAGCGTTAAGTCCGCCTTTTGTACCCATATATTGTGGTCAATAAAGTTAAAATAAATAAATATGTGGTATCATTTTGACATTAAACTGATTTGTATATTTATCAGAATATCTAGTATTGACTTCCCAAAATTTGGAAGTAGCGCTGTAACATTTTTTTGGCCATAAATAGCGCTTTTCATTAACAGTGTAACTTTTCTCCTAGCATGCTGGCAACATTGTCAACAATATACGGGCAACGTACTTTAGCCAGTTAACTCTCAGGTGGCAGGATTATAGTCTGTTAAGTTTAGTTTAGCTGCTGTACTCCCAGTAGAAATAATTTTCTTAGTTAAATAACTAATGCAACTTTCATTTGTTAGCACATCGGTTTATGCCTTATTTATGCCGTTTCTAAGCTATAGTAATTTATTCATCAAATCAGCTAATGATAAAATGTAATTTTTAAACTTGTCTAATTCTTGCTTGGCAAACTATTTACTAGTTTTACCCGCTGATTGAGGGACTCAATATCAACTAATTGGATTTCTCATTCATTTGTGTGTAATTAAATAGTTTACGAAATATTCAACTTTTTTACATGTACACATTAATTCCGATTGCTTTTCAATTCAATTACTTACGCCAAATAAATGTAAATAATAATAGCAATATAATGGATAGAAACATCAGGTACAAAAGTTCGCATTACATTTTCATTGCAATATACCCAAGTAAATATAAGTAACGCTTTTACAAATGAAATAATCCAAATGGAGTCTACATTAGCCGTGTAATATCACTAGGCCAGTACTTTATTTACGTTACGTGAAATTTGCCGCTCCAACGGCGGAACGACACCTACGTAAATTCCGCGAATGCTTGCACTAAACCGGATAAAACCGGATAAAATGAAAAAATACCGGGGACATCGGATGGGGAGTGGCGACTCGCTTCACACGGCGGGGGTTAAATAACGCTATGACATACCGGAGGGTTATGGTTCATAAAAATGTTAGTGTCATCATAATACGTCTGTTCTTTTAATAAAACCACATGTTCTTGTCAGTCACGAACATATAACTACAAATATAAGAAACTAGTTTACAGAAAATATTATGTATAGTACACGATTAACAGAGTCCGTTACACTTGTTGAACCTTTCTCAAAAGATACGTTGTTGACCTCTTGACCTGCAAGCTACTTCATGATCTGTTTATCTATATACTAATATTATAAAGAGGAAAGATTTGATTGTTTGTTTGTTTGCATTGAATAGGCTCCGAATCTACTGAACCGATTTCAAAAATTCTTTCGCCAGTAGAAAGCTACATTATCAGGGAGTGACATAGGCATAGCATATATAGCTTTTCCCGAAATTCCCACGGGACTTCACGCGGACGAAGTCGCGGGCAAAAAAGCTAGTATAGTATAATTACCTGGACTCATCGCCACCGTGGCAGATGATGGCGATGCGTTCGGCTTGAGCGGCACGCGGGGCAAAGGCGCCGAGGATGTTGAAGGGGAATCGCTTCTCCATAGGATCGTCACGACGTCTCTCCACCACGCAGTTCATACGTCCCCTGCAAAAAACGGAATGAATTCCATAAAATAAAATCCTTTATTCAAAGACTATGGACATGGACTTTTACGGACATAGGACATTTTAGGACCCTATATTATATCTATCTACAAACTAAGTCTAAAAACAGATAGCCCAGTGCTGCGATAGTACCAGAAGGCGCGGGTTTTGTGATGGCATTTTAGTTTTATTTATAAGTTTACAATAATGTATCCGATGTCTGGTACAGGCAAGTTTGAGTCTAACTTACTTTGGTATCGTAGAGCTATATCAATTTGTTAATAATATAAAATAATACTGGCGATCACAGTGTGTATCATTAATTACATCAGGATAATAAAATCTCGACGCTTATAGCGGGTGTTCCAAATTCCGAACGTGCATTCAATGTAACGGTTGTCATTCACGCATAGCTTGCATGCGTGGCGTTATACGATCTGTGAATGGACCAATCTAGGTGGCTTTAAATGCACCATTACATTTACATACAACTACCTGTATTACTATAAATATAGACTAGCCAGGTAGAAAAAATATGTAGTGGATAGTAGACGTATATGAAGGGATTTGCCACTTTTAGATATAGAAGAAACAGATAGGCTTGGGAGACTTCTCAAACTCTCGACAAGTTATATATAGTCTCGACAATATCAGTGTTTAAAATATATTAAATATATAATATGTGTTTAATATATATATATATGTATAAATTTTTTATCATATCACAAACAACTATCAAATTCTGTTTCAGAGGTAGGTCAACCTTTTTTTCTATAAATTCAACTTCTTCATTCTTGTAACCGGTGACAATTACGAAAAAGTTAACATATTACACAGTATTTTATATTAAAATATAATATTTTAAATAGAAAACGCAATATACATTGTTAACGAGTAATTTATCCTATCAGGCGAGTAGAGGAATTATATCATTAAGCTCGAGTCGAGTTCACTAACAACCTCGTTCGCGCTGCATGCTTCAACGTCAATAAATGCAAGACGGAGAACTGAAATTAGTCATCCGTAACTCTTATTGCTACGAACGACATTGAGTTCAACAGTTGTTTCTTTTTTATCGGTGGCCATTTTGTTTTTTCAAATATTTTTTTAAATAGTCAATAGGTAAATAAATTCTACACGATTCACACAACCTGGTCCCAAACTAAGCTTAGGCTGCTTGGTACCAGACAACGGACATAATATTGCATAGAGTATGTATCCCTTTGGCCTTTGTATGTATTGTATTATACTTATAATACATAAGAGACTTAGACTTGAGACATACACAAATGTCATTAGGTTTATGCTCACAAAAAGCTTCACGTGAAAATTTCCGTAGGTAGTGTCCAATAGAGTTAGAGAATTAGCAAAAATGTGAAGGCCAAAAGAATGAATCTTACTTCTGACTGTTAGCTAGGAAGGCACCGGCGAGCTCGTCCAGGTCGAACTGAATGGGCAGCTTCAGCATGGGCCTGCCTTCGAACTCGTCTTCCTCCTCAGCTGAGCTGTCTGACTCGGAACTTTCGTCGCTACTGTTCGGCGAGTCATGCTTGGAATTGTTGTCGTCTATTTTCTGAAATTTATAAATAATAATTTAATCATTAAATAAATAAATATAGGACAAATCACACAGATTGAGCTAGCCCTAAAGGAATACTATATTTTAAAACAAATATACCTATAGATAAACATCCAAGACCCAGGCCAATCAGAAAAAGTTTGTTTTTCATCATGACCCGATTCGAACCGGGGTATCATTTGATCTGAGTTTAAGATTTGGCCTATTTAAGACCGTTGTTTAATGATCAGACCATAATAATCCTAACCGGAAAGATTTCATTTGAAATATCGAGATTCTGAAATTTTGCATAGTATATTTCTTCAGGTTCGGATTAGAGGCTATAGCAAGGAAATAATATTTCAGTAAAAACTTGTACAAAACATGCGAGTTCGCTATTCAATTATAAAAACAAAAATATACGAATTTATCGTGTAAAAATCTCCAAACATTCAACTTTGTATAAGTAAGTATATATCTTATACGGAGTTTGTGAAATTCTAAAGGAAACTACATAATACTGATCTTCTTTAAAATACACCGGAGTAAGCTCCTTTGGGTGTTGCGAACTTGCATTGATCTCTAGAATAGAGCCAAGAATATTATGTAACCATGACAACGCTCTATCTATGCTTAACCCGCGTGGTAAAGAGGAATTGACAACGATACATATAGCAGATGTTACTCCAATTTGAGCTGTCTAAACATGTGAAAACCGAATGAAAATCCGTCAAGTACCTTCGAAAATTATCCATAACAACGGGTCAGACAAACAGAAAAATATATATTTTTGGTCGTTTTGCGTTCTATAACAATTCCTTTATCGCCCCCTATCTGTTTCTGTTAAATATAATGAATGTACAGATGCGTATCTGTACATTGGTTATATTTAACAGAAACAATAATAAGAAAGATAGAATCCCCGTGGGTTCTACTCTTTCTTATTATAATAGATACAGTATCCTTAGAATAACGTTGTTTTTGGACCAAAGATGTTCAAGGTGGAGCAAGGAAGAAAATCCACTATAGTATCACGAATCACATCATTTTTCTAGTTACGTGATAAGTATACTTCGTTTATTTATTTATGGTATTGGCCACAATACATAAATTAACTAAATTGCTTTATCTACAGTCTAATATTGAGACAGCAGAAATTTACGAATGCTGCATAAATTAAACTAAAATAATCTAAATTGTTAAAACCGCGCAATTTCCGCTACTGACTTATGAAAATAGATACCGAGTAACAAAAACGGTAATTTAAAATAACTGTACTACACATACATAATAGTTCGTTCGTTGTATAGATAGATAATCAACAATAGGCGACAATAACCTGATGTCACAGTCTACATTATAATAAGTTATACATAGAATGTTATGTTAGTTATGCAAGGTCCAGTGCATCGAGTGCTTCACGTACGGATGCACCTGAGCGGTCTCACACCCACTCATATCTAGAGTTTTATGTAGCTTGGGTAATACCTTCAGTTTGTAGGTTATGAAAATATCGGTTATATGTGAACGGGTGCGAGACCCCAGCCGACCTAACCTCGACCCGACCGGAAAGGATGCTCTGAAGATCCCGGTTCAAACGTTTTATAAATCTAATATAATATCATAACAGATAATAACAATTTTACAATTTATATTTTTACGACATATAGAAGTTATATTGAAATTTATGGTAAATCTATTTTTGTGTCAATAAGTACATTTATATCTGTCTCAAGAGACTATTCTATTCTATTCTACATTTAAGTAAGACAATATTGCCTAAAATAAATCTTAGAGACTGATGACAATTTTCATCCATCAAGTATGTATCTGGATCTCCTGATACACACATATAATTTTTTTCTCTCTTTATTATGACACATATTATATCGAACAACATACATCGAAGAACATACAAAAAAGGAAAGCTTTTTATTAATAAAATATACAGATCTAGAAGTGTAATTTACTAACAAGAATGACAATAAATATCTCTCATTTTACTTATATGTATATTATTACTCGGAATCTGCGGCTGTAAATGCATCACTATCTCAGATCTATGTGGGTAGACAGATGTTGGGCAGATAACGGTTATTGTACCCACTTTCCACTGTCATTGATTGTATCTATACTAATATTTTAAAGAGGAAAGATTTGGATTTTTGTTTGTGACGAATAAACACCTATTTCAAAAACTATTTTACTGTTAGGAAGGTACATTACCCCCGTGTAACATAGGCTATATTATATTTTTTTTAAATATTATATCTACTTAGAGTAAGAAAGGATTTCGATTAACCTATATAATAATAAATTATTGTTAAATTTGAGGTATAAGTAAGTAATATTAATGTAAAAGTCAATTAAATACATCATTATTTTCAAAGATAAAAATAATGACGGCGATTAAATAGAAACTGGACATTCTGAGAAAATAGTGATAATAAAATCCACCTTTATATTTATTACTTACTAGTAAAATACTCGTAACTTCGTTTGCGTATATCTCGCTTTCCCGTGGAAATTTTGAAAAATCCTTTCTTAGTACACCCCTAGACGTCGTAAGGAACCTATATTCCAAATTTGGAATCTCTAGACCCAGCGGTTTGGGCTGTGCGTTGATATATAGTTAAGTCAGTCAGGACTTTGAATTTTATATATATAGATTTGTATTTGTTTAATGTTCTGGAAAAGTTTTAATGTTATGGTGGATCCAGCCAGCCCGGTGTGGTATGAGCTAGCGGTCGATTGGGCGGAGCCGACGCGGCCGAGTCGGCAACAACGACACGGGCCGAGTCCGCGACGGCCGAGCTGCCGGCGCTCGGATCAACATAACATAATAACAATAAATCCTTGACCATGTAGCATATGCGAAACCACGGGTAAAAACCTTTTAAAGCTTTTAAACTAAAAATAGTAATAGAGTTACTTTCGCATTAAAACATTAGTATGGATTTTTATATTTATATTGTCCATAACCCGTATCAATTGATTACATTGTATCAAACGGTATTTAGCACTATAAATGAGTGAAACAAGAACATTTTCATCTGAACATCTCGTTCTGTGCTGTTTGTCAAGCACAATCGCTCGGACATCCTGCGCGAGACAATGTGCACTTGGCCATTGTTCGGTCGCCCTCCGTTTGTAAATATTTATTAGAATTTTGATAGCTCATCGACGAATCGACCTCTAACTATGCAAATCTTTTAAAAGTTCAAGAAAACATAACATGTTTATTAACTGAAAGTGAATGTCAGAGCATCACGGCTGTAGAGATAGCTTGATTTGATTCTTTGAACAGGACGGAGTACGGTCTACTAAATCGGTTTAAAGTAATAATTTGAAAGTAATGATAATAGCTGCCCTATCGCTTACACGATCCACTATCACACAATCCAGGATGCAAAATGCTTATAAATTTAATAATAATGGTCCGGATCATTATAATTTTCTAACTGCAAATGGTGGACCAACATCAAATTATACAAACAAATAGTACGAAATTTCGAAGTAAGGCTAAATAATCCTGCTATAAAAGTTGGTAGTATTATGTACCCTCCACGAATCTAAGAATGGATTAGGACAATTTAGAATAAAAAAACCGGGCAAGTACGTATCGGGCCACGCACATTGTAGGGTTCCGTAACGGCTACGCATTTCTTGCTTGCAATTGAGTACATATTCTATGATATTTATACGTTTTCGTCAAAGAAATTTTACTTCATAAGTTCGTCGGCTATTACTCGGTAACTGTAGTGCCTACTTAACCGTTATAGTTTTCCTTGTAGGTTCACTATAAATGGACTACTACCATGATTTTTTCCAAATTTCTAAATACAAGACTTTCGGAGATAGAGGGGGGGGACCACCGTGCAAAACGAAAATTGACACGTTAAATGTAAATAATTCGCGAATGGATCATTGTATCGGAAAATGATCTTCCCACACCTTCGATGTTTTTAAGAGACCTATCTAACGATATATGCAACATGGGGTCGATGCGAATAAAAAAAATTATTCCCACTTTACATGTAGGGGAGGCACCCTAAAAAAATATTTTTCTGAATTTTATTCTACCACTTTGTTAGCATTGTTAATATAAGTATACATACCAAATTACAGCTTTCTAGCATCAAGCGTCTAGGCGCTAGACCGCGGACGGACAGACGGAGGACGGACGGACGGACAGACGGACAAGGCGAAACTATAAGGGTTCCTTGTAGTTTATTACGGAACCCTAAAAGGCCGCCTTCGGTTATAACTATTTCACTAAATGACCCTGTCGTTTTCCATAAAAGGTCTAGTATCATTTTGTCTGTCCGCACTTGAAACGATTATGATTATGAGCTCAACAACACTATAGCTGCCCACACGCATGACGGAGGTCACATAATTCAATCTATTTGGAGTTTTGGAGTCTTTACAAAGTTGAACTAATCGTTCAAATGCATGTCAAAATAATTTACCGCTAATTGTTATACAATTGAAAAAAACTATACCTACGTGTCACATGTACTGAAAGGTGTAACAAAAAAAATGAAATTTCATTTCCAATCTAAGTATCCAAAATAATTCATAAATATTATAAATGAGAAAGTGAGTTTGTTTGTTTGTTTGTTATTCCTTTACGGCTTGACTAAGCAGCCGATCATTATGAAAAGCATACATATTGTTAGGGGTACAGAACCCATAGGCTACTTTTATCCCGTGAAAGTATGTCGTTCCAATGGGAAAATAATTTTTCTATTATAGAGGGCGCTGTATCGGCCAACAGATGGCGCCACAAGTCGCGCTATGGGTTGTTTTGTTGTCACAAAATTAACGCGAGCGAAGCCGCGGGGAGCTAGTAATTCATAATTCTGACGTAATCTCGAGATCTTGCTTTTGAAGCTTGCGTTCTAGTTTGAACATATTATACAGACTTTTCACTACTATCAAGATATATACAACCAAGGCAAACTCAAAAAAAGCAAAAGCCTGAATGCCTGTGTAATGTCCAGTCCTGACTGTGTGACTGAGAATGTAATCAACACCCAGCCTAAACCTAGAAAGCTAGAATTTTGTACAGAGATTCTCTTTATCGTGTAGACAAGGAAAAAACCGACCAAGTGCGAGTCGGACTCGCGCACCGAGGGTTCCGTGCAAACCTGTATATAAGTAAAAACCAAAAATTTATGCTTCTCGCAATTTTTCCTTTATCTGTACTATAAGACGTTGCTTTGTACCAAATTTCAAGATTCTGAGTTTACGGGATGTACACGGCAAATACTGCTGTAAGTATATTTTGATTGCGTTGACAGTAGACCTGAGTATTTGATATGAATTTCAGCTTGATACCTCCATGCGTTCCAGAGAAAAAGTTCAATTTTTTCCGCTTTGAGGTACGAAACCCTGAAAACCGTGGAAAATTCGTCTGAACAACAAATTCTTATTGTAAATTTTACGAAATTTCTAAAGGATAGCGGGATTTTCACAAACTAAATTATTATTTTTTTTGTTTAGACTCCACTCCACCTGATGTAGAGCAGCAGTGGAGACCAAAAGTGAGAATATAAAACGCCGACACCTATCAGCCTCCTTCTCGGCCTGAAAACCGTTTTCATTTCAATGAAGCACATCGATTTAACTAGAAAAAAGTAACAAATTGCGTGTCGAAGCAAACAATACGCGGCGACATCCTTGCAGACATTGTTTCACACTTGGCACCTTTACATTTAAACCGTTACAATCAATATTATAATTTCCGTTGTTTTTAACCGACTGACCGAAAGAATTCATTGTTGAACATAAATTTAAATATTGTAATGTACTGTAGCTGATTTGTTATAATATGTTTAATTTACATTCATTGTTTTATACGAGTTTGCTAAAATATATATCAGTACTAATATTTTTGCAGGCCTATCTTAATCAAATAGTTGAATGGAACGGAGAGAGTTTTCTAAGGGCGTGAAGCGCGAACTAACAAATTAGTTTGAGTCGTCATTATAAAGATTCTTGATGAGTTGCATAAACACATTTTGAACTTAATGACACATTCAATTATAGCTGCCACTGTCATACTAAAATACTACAAAAAGCCATGACTATCTGCCACTGAGAGCGCCTTCAAAATTTATTTTAATTTCATAAATTCAGTAAAAAGACTTTGATACTAAATACTTTTTACACAATTTTATCAGTAGGTAAGTATGTCAATATCACAAAAAAAATATTTTACAAGAAATTCTTAGAATAAAACAAAAACAATCGACAATACCTACTGCGTAATTCCGTAATATTTTGCACAAATTTACATAAATTAGACAACAATATTGATTACTAGGTATATAAATAATAACTATTTAAATTACATACACCATACGTATGTACCTACACGTATATATACATAAAAATCACAATATGAAAATTCAATTTAGTATTATACGTTAAGTAAATACCTAAAAGATTTTAATGGAAATTGCCTGTTTGGCCTTGGGTTTTCTACTAAAATATATTAATTATATTCCATTCATTGTACAAAGATGAATCGTACCTATTTCAAAACATTCTATAACCATTCAACAAGTTCAATTAAAGACAGTCAACAAATAAAAGACGTATCTGTAGGGAGGGACGCAAATATGATTTAAAATTTCTAAATATTGTATGAAAATTTACTCGAATTTTTACTTATGAATAGTATTAAAATTGCACTAAACGTACTTAATTAGGATTTTCACGAAAATAGTTCTAATATAGTTGGCGCCACTTTGGCAAGAGGTCCCATCCCAATAATCCGCGCTGTCAAACAAAAGCGTCAACGTCAAAAAAAAAGGACGGGTTGCACTCCGGGAGAGCCGGCAGAAGTGAAAACTCGTTGTGCATTTTTGAATATTTTGGTTATGGAATCTTACGCTTTTTCGATCGGGCTACGGATCTGAGGCGAGTTCAACATTTTTTACCCATCTAAAAAAAGTGCCAAGCGGCGTTAAATAAGTTTTCACTTCAAAATGAGACACACGTTAAAAAAATCAGACACGAAAGGCGCTATGACACTTTTGACAGGTTTCTGGACCTCATGTCTCAGTGCTTCCGCCTAGTGGGTGCTGTTTCATAACAATTTCACTCACCAAACGAAACGATACTCGGTACCTAACTACTTCCCTGATTGTGCGAGCCCATTTCATAAGTACTCTACCACTCGGGAACGTTAACTTTTTTTTTATATACCACAAAGTTGGCAAACAAACATACGGCCCGCCTGAAGGTAAGAATCACCGTAGCCTAAGACGCTTGCAATACCGAGGGGTATCACTCACGCGTTGCCAACCCTCCCAACCCCTCAAATAGAGCTCTGGACCAATGCTATTTGGCTACGATCTTCTGTAAGGTGGAGGTCCTTCCCCACGGGGTGCTCCGATTTGAGCGGATTATCCGCTGTGCCTTTCTTAAAACTTTTATATCCTAATCCGACTATGAACTTTACTATGAGTGACTGTTAGGAATCTCTAGATTTGTTTGGATACTATACCTACTCAAACATGTCCCATATGTTTGAAATGAATTAATACTATAAGTAAGTACGCTCTTGTTTCTGAGGAGCGAAATAATTGTGATTATGTTTTCCATTTTGATAAATTTTTCGTATGTTACGGATGTACAAAAAATATATTCATAGTTATGTGACTGGTCACGTAACTTCGAAAATAATAAAACTGTTTATGTAATGTAGATAACAACGGAATGGAAAACATGTCATTATTATTTACGTACATACATAATTTACTGTCCATAATTTGAAGTTGTATCTACATACACGTACTTACATATCCACGTGCCGCTAGAATTTACATATCTTAGGAAAATTGGTGCGAGAGACATTCTGTCTGTCTGTTCGCAACGTAAAACTCAGTATTAGCTAGGGCTAATTCACAAATAAATCAAATGTTTCTAAAGACGCAAATAACATCTTTTTAAGTAAGTAATGCATAATAAGGAAACTTAAGATTACTTAATTTTCGAAATTCTCAGGAGAATGGAAATAATGTATTTGCATCACCGAACCGCCTGTGTCCTCTTTAATATCACTATTCTCTCTCTTAATAACTATTGGTTTAATTAGTCTCTTTTTGAGCGACCCGATACTCTTCTAATATTGCAATAATTACGACAGCAATAAACGTGTTACATAAGTCGATATGCCTTTATCAGTGTTGAGAATTGTTAATAAAACAATAGCTTAATCAATGTTGGTCATAAAAATTGACACTTAAGTTAACAACGCTTTCACGCGCTTACTCAGACCGATTTGTAAATAGTTACCAGGTTTACCATTGTAAACAGTAATCTACCAAGTGCCAACCACTCTATAGTCGACGAGTGAAAGCTATGACATCACCACTTGCACCGGTTGCGCTCCATCGCACACGTAAAGCATCTAGGGAATATTGTGCAACTACTCGCATCAAACTTTACCGTCGTCCAAACGTCGTTTTTGGTACCAACCAACTAATATTATAAGAGCGAAAGTGTTTGTTTGTTTGTCCTTTCGCGTCGAAAGTAACTAACGGATTGACATGGTTCATTTTTTGGGGTTAAGGTCTGGAGAGTTGCATAGGCTACATACTTTATCCCGGAAAAACTTCTTATTCCCACGGGAAAAAATTACCAATGGCGGATCCTTTGGACCACGCGGGTGATACCGCGGGTAACACCTTCGTCATCAGAGGCCGCGGGTTCGATTTTCGCTCGGGGCAAACATTTATGTAATGGAATTTGTTTGTTCTCAAGTCTTTTCCAATAACTATTGAGACCATCCCCCCTACCATGAAACGAAATTCCGAAAATCTGACGTTTCGTTGAATTCTAGCCAATGTTGAATCTTATTCTAACTACACCTTTTTTGACAGGACTACGTGTTTCATTGTTTCGGATGGACACTTTCATGGTTGCCCCTCAGATGTCGTTCTGTGTGAATTGTGTAGAATTTATATTAAAATTATATTTAGTAAATACATCAAAATTAGTACAGGATATTATAGATAGTGTCAACTATTGGTATGTATAACGTAGTATGGGCGACAATCTATACCCGCATGAGCCAATATCACTCCCACAAATAGAAACTAAGAAATTAGGTGGAATCAATTTTGTAATTGATATGTACAAAGTTACTAAAGTTGCGTTGTTTTCACGATTCCTGAGAATTGATGCTAATATTAGCGCCCTGAATTGGAGGCAAAACCTTCACAAGTTTGTTATGAAATCCTATCTATAAGACTAAGGATGTTTTTATTAGACTCATTTTTCTTAATAGAATATATAGCCTAGAGGCTATATATTCTATTAACACAGAGACAGTATATAGTTACCAACTTCTAGAATATGTTGTTTGTCTTGAAGTATCGTATCTCTACCTCTATCGATACCTATCGACACCTCTTTTTCAGTAACTAACGAAGCAAATACGATAATATTATGTCTATTTAATTATTAGTCATTTGTATAATCGACTATTATCTTTACTTGAAAAATATCTAATTCCCAAGGTCGTTTTTGCATCATAATAAGACGAGTCAAAATAAATTGACCTCGCCAATCGTGGGAGCACAATTACCTGTAGTTTATCTTCATCAATCTTAGACTCGGCGCGGCTAAGCGCGTCGTCTTTGACCTGACTGTCGGGCTGTGGGCTCGGTTGCGCGGGCGTCGACGACGAAGACACCACTGACGGAGGTGGAACTCCGTGCAGAGCGTGTGCATTCGCCACTGGCAACGGCTCGTCCTGAAAAAAATATTTTATTAATTCATTACTTTTATTTATTTTTTCTCTTAATCTACATATCTTGGTCTTGTATATTTTAAAATCCAAAAACAATAATAAATAAAGTCCTCCAATACTGAAATATCTGAACAATCACAGTGTGTCAGAACTTAGGTAAACGAATTGCGATAGTAAGATGTAATGACCAGTAATCGTTTTTGCGGATTGCATTTTCCAAAACTTTGTTATATCCACGAAATATTACAAAGCGAAAAGGTTGCCGACATCGCCGCTCACTTTGGCGCAAAAACCATCAATGTCCATCGCAAAATGGCGGATGGTTTGCATGTAGACTCTTACGTAACTCATAGGTACACAGGTTACACAGGTGCCTAACATGCGTTGACGCTCATCATTGTTTATGCCAATTGCCGCGTTCTCACTGGATAATCACTAGAGTTGACGACTGACACAGTCATGCAAAGTATTTAAAAAAACATCCTAGCAATCGTACAAGGTTATTATCTCGATGTAGCGCACTCTATAAGTGACTTTCAGATTTATTAATGATCACTTAAGGTTACTGCATTAGTACATTAATAAATCTGAAATTATCTTATAATTGAGCGTGACAGACAAAATAAAAAGGTAAAAAAAATGCATAAATCCGCAACAGTTAATTTTCTGTTTTCATGCAAAATATGCGATAAGCAAAATTGTGTGAGAAAGAATAGACTCTAGCCAAGCGAATCTCTATTCAAGGTCCGTCTGTATCCATACACGCTATATACGCTGAGAAATGTTCATTGCCTTGAGTTTGCTTTCTCACCCTACCAATATTGAGGCTATAGTCGAGTATTTTTATACAAAGGTCGATAGCTAAAGCGTGAAAATGATGTAGAGCAAGCAGCCGAGCGCGAAGTATTCGCGACCGCAACTGATAGAAAACGGCGATTACGTGGTGCTATTGTCGCATTGTGCACTACACCCACAATACTTTTACTGGATTTGCGAAACGATGAAACGTTTAGATGTTGTCGGTGGAGAAATAAAGAGAAAATTGCTGAAAGAATGAAATCATCTACGCCGATTTTGTCATAATACTGTAAATGTACCAAACACTATTTCAATGAATATTCGTAATATTTATAATCTTTAGTTAGTATTTTTTTTTTGTAAAATATTCGTTTAGAATACATAAAGTGTATTTGTTGCAAATACAGATGAAAAACGACCAAGAAAAAAATATTAGGGGGACCTAATAATTTTTGCAATTTTAACCTTTTAAAAATACAGTTAGGCTGAGGTGCTATCGTATTTGTTATAATACAAAACTTATTTAAGTACTTAATTAAAAATATTACTATTTTAAATAACAGTTAACATGTGTCTCAAATTTATTTTGAGAACAGTGTAGATTAAGTACCGATGTCATTGTAACTGGGCATTAAACTACAGATTAAACATACAGATAAGTATAAAAAGATTTATTTGTGTGCTTCCAGCAGTAAATGTCAACTGCGGGTTAGTCAATACCTGACCTGACGATCACATACCGACAAAAATCCGGAACGGCAGCTTACTGAGCACACGGTTGATGATTGATTTAAGATATCCAAATACTGGCTTGATTGGTCGTTGCTTAAGTTGATAATTTAATTTTGACTGCAGTTGTTACGAGTTAGCAACGTCATCAAGTTCCAAAAAAAAATGAAATAAAACTACTTGATAAAGATATCAAATGAGACGAAGCAGAAAGCTGTCTTGTGGTATAAGAAAGTATAATCTTTGTAACATTGTATCCATTCTGTGGCAAAAGTTTGTATTCAGTGAACTTCAAGTATTATACAAAGAGCGAGTTGAATGCGAGTATTTCTGAAAGACCTTGCCCGTTTCAACTCCACTCACTTTTACATTTTAGCGAAATATTACTTAAACTCCATAAAACCCTTCTTATATACGTACCTACATACAATACCTTTTATTCGGGCCCTACTCATCCTATTCTTTATAAACTTTTGTATCACAATTGTATTAACAATGGCTACCCGAGGCAAAGACTATGAAATTATTGCTTCGAAACAGATACGGCACTGATAAGAGTGTCCCCACGATAGAGCCTTCTTTAAAGCGTTGTCGTCGTGCTAGTGCGGACGCAGCGTTGCCGTTGGCGTGAAATTCACGCTATGTGTCATCACAACACAAACGCTACGTTTTTTGCGAACGCTAGCAAAACGACGTTGACACTTCTTTTTAACAAATTCATTTCATTAAAACAAAATTAAACTGCAGTTAGAAACTACACATATTAATGTACAGACAATAAATGTGAAGAGATATAATACCCACAACAAACATTTCAACTAAGAAGAAAGATTTCTATCATCTAAGGCTATAATGTTAGCATCGCGACATCGTTATAAAACTTTGTAAATATATAAATATACAAAGGTTTGTACACTACTTTTGAAAAATAAAATTGTGAATTCCTTCATGCAATATAACTTCATGCTATATAACTTGAATGCAAATATTCAGTGCCACATTTTTAATTTCAATCATTTGTAAAGGTATGCTGGTAGCCTTATAGTCGGAAAGTCCCAATGCCATCGTGCATCCGTGTGCATCGTGCTCGTCGTGTTGAGCTAGGATTTCGACCCGTGTTCAGTTGTTTACAATTTCATATAAAATTAAAGAGGTAGACGATAACTAGACAGTGTTTCGTATCAATAAGATCAAATATCAAAGTAGTCTGTGATATCGCCTTTACTTTTATTTGATTAAAATCAATTCACAACCACTTCAGCAGTTATGGTCATTGATATAATTTGTATACTAAAACTAATAGATGGTTTCGTCTTACAAATAAAATGACAAATTTCGCATTGTCGCGGTAAACATGGATACCCATATTTCGAAATTCCTAATCTTTGAAATATTTCACTTTGCGGATGATCCATAAAACAGAAATAAAATTGGCATACAAGGAAGGTTTTGTGAAATGACCAGAACTAAGTAACAGTACAATAATGCCTAATGAGTAAGGGCTGACTCTATAAACATTAAAATTCGTTAAATCGATTGTTTATATACTTATTCGTTTCATTGATGACTAACTAGTAACCTCATTGTTATCGTAATCATGAAGTAGAGTTGTCAAATCGCACTGGAAGACCTCATGCGTGCCAAAAATTCTTAATATCCTTATTTGAAAGCAAATGTGAAGCGAACAGACGGTGCTTTTTATGACAAAGGCGGTGATCACTTGCATCAGTTAACCCCCATGTTCGTTTGCCAACCTTCCATAGGAAACAGGAAGAAAGAAACGGGACCATGTAGCAATTTGCTTCTTGAATGGGACAGACATTATGATACCTCTAGCTCTTTCACTCAACGATTCATCGTATAAATCTTAATTCATATAAAACTCAGCTAGAAAATGGTACTGCCCCATTAGAGCCAAACCATTTACAAGCAAAATACGTATCAAACTTCTGTTAATGAGGTTATAATGTCATAATAAATTATTAAATAACACGACGCAAAGGCTGGTACGGATGCAGCAGAACGCGCGAGATCAGCGAAGCGCGCGTGCGCGGAAAATCGACGGTTTCCGTTTGCATACAATGTACATTGTTATTTACACGTGAGTTCCACGACAAAATAACTTAAGTATAAACATGCATTTTTCGAAAATACAGGTTGCTAGTACGTTATTACATAGCATGAATGTAAAGAATAAGATTTGATATTGACTTGCAAATTGAATTCTAGTAAAAACCTACTTAGCATACACCAACATCATGTTCACCTACAAAATTATTTGAATTTGTTACCTACTAATGTCCCATCCAGCATTACTTTTGTAACAATTATGATTATTACAAGGTAAGGTGTGTACTTTCGGACATTTGAAGGCATTTTATCAAAATAATATACAAAGAATGACAAATTAAGCTCAAGGATGTTATATTTTTGGATACACTTAAGAATCGCCTAATATAAAAACGATTGTACTCACACCACACCATTTTGACGAGAAAATACTTTCTTTTTATTAAATGCACTAAACGTAACCATAGACTGTTTTTACCTGTAAAACTTACTTTCTGAGATTAGGCTGATCAAACATAGAGCCACTAAAACAAACATTAATTTATATATGTAGTTTAAAGTCAGTGTATGAGTTATTTAATACATTCGTTGTAATCCGCTTTTCTCACAGATTGAGCTATAACAATAGTTATTATTAATGATTATGACACGACCGATGCGGGATAACCAAGGACTTCACGCATCTCAAGTGTTTGCATTCCGTTTCGACGGCCACGCAAAATATTATGATTACGAATTATTGGAGCATTTTTTAACGGTTTAGACCTAATGTTCCAAGCTCACCACGCTTATAATATTATATCAATATTGAATAAGAAACTTAATGAAGTCTTTTTAGCAGGCTGGCAGTCTGCTAGCTCAGTTGACAACTCTACCACTGATTCCAAAAGATCAGTTTCGATCCCTGATAAGAATAAACATTTGGTTTGTGGTTTCGTGTTTTCTATGTGCTTATCATATTTACAAAAACAAACTAAGTACTTATAGTAAATTTTGGGGTCCATTTACGTAGACAAGTGCCCGTCCCTAGTCTGGTAATTAAATATACTTAAATAGGAGAATTGAGTAGACAAAACAGTGGTAGCAAAGGAAGAATATATTAGTTAGAAATGTGTAAACTTATAAATTAGTAGAGAGAACAGTACAGACTATAAAGTATATACAAGTGTCAATTTCGAATATCGAAAGCTATGTTTTTATTACCTGCCGGTATACGCTTTGACACCCCCCCGTAATAAAAACACCCTGTATGTATATACAAATGTACAACAAACAAACACCACACTAAAAATATACCTAAACACTACAACACCTACCTACTAAGAACATGTACACATCTAACCTAACGTAAGCCTAGGGAATTTGTACACTTACAGTGTTTTAATTTGGCCAAAGATTTGGTTAGAATGTCGGCAACCATGTCATTTGTAGGAATGAACTTGATGATAAAATGGTGCTGTGTAAGTGCGTCACGAATGAAATGATGTCTGACATCGATGTGTTTGGTACGCGAGTGATACGTGTTATTATGAGCGAGTTTTATGGAACTTTGATTATCAGAGTGGATGACAATGGAATGTGTGACAGCGAAGACTTCAGCGATGAGAGTTTTGAGGTACATTGCTTCTTTGCAAGCTTCTGCTAAGGCCATGTACTCTGCCTCCGTGGTAGACAGGGCTACTGTGCGCTGTTTACGCGCTTCCCACGAGACAGGAGCTCCGCTCATCATAAATACATATCCCGTAAAGGAACGTCTGTCCACTATATTATTCCCATAATCAGCATCACAGTAACCAACAACAGATTGGTTGTCACCTTTACAAAAACGAAGACTGAGATCCTTAGTACCTTTTAGGTATCTAAGAACTCTTTTAGCCGCCTTCCAGTGTACTCCCCCGTAATGTGCATTGAATTGGGACAGAACTGAGACTGCGTGTGCAATGTCAGGCCTCGTTCCAATGCAAATGTACATTAGAGAGACAATGAGTTCCCTGTAAGGTACATCAATTTCGTCTTCTTTTTCGGGTAAACTAAGTTTAAGTCCAGGTTCCATAGGAGTTGTGACAGAAATCGCATCGCTCATGTTGTATTTGTCGATTATTTTTTGAATATAATTTGTTTGGTCGAGTGTTATGCAGTTTTGAGTTTGCGTAACTCTCATACCAAGGCAATCTTTGACAGGGCCTAAATCTTTTATTGTGAACATTTTCTTAAGGTCCTCTTTGAATTGCATTTTGAGATTGTCACTATTTGAAAGGATAAAGAAATCATCAACGAATACTGCAACGATTATGAAATCGTTACCGACCCTTTTATAATATATACAATGCTCTGTTGTGGCTTGTTTGAGCGAGAGGCCAGCCATAGCTTGGCAAACCTTCTTGTTCCACTGGCGTGGAGCTTGTTTCAAGCCATAAAGTGCCTTTTTGAGTAGACACACTTTATTCTTAGGGTCATTGGAGAAGCCTTCAGGTTGCTCCATGTATATTTCTTCATCTAAATCGCCATTTAAAAATGCTGTTTCCACATCTAGGTGGTCGATTTTGCAATTTAAATCAGCAGCAAATGCCATAAGTAGTCGAACCGAGGAAAGTCGAGCAACGGGCGAAAAAGTTTCGCCGTAATCTACTCCTGCAACTTGGGTAAACCCCTTGGCTACTAATCGAGCTTTGTATTTCACAACATTTCCACTTGTGTCCTTTTTGAGTTTATATACCCATTTGCACTTTGTTGTTTTTCTATCTTTAGGTCTGTCAACTAGTGTCCAAGTTCCGTGCTTCAGCAATGAGTGAAATTCAGCATGCATGGCTTCGTGCCATTCTTCCTTTTGAGGATGATCTGTAACCTCCTTGTATGTTTCAGGTTCCATATCACCACTTATACCTATATTTACATTACATGCGTATCTGTCAGGGGCACGCCTGTCCCTGGCAGGATACCTCCGTTCGGGTATGGGTTCTCCTGTAGCTTCAGGTTGTGAAGATTCTGGTGAAGGAGCCTGTAAAGGAATATCATCACATACAGTGTTAGGAGCAGGATCGTCCAACTCTGTGGATGTCACTGGTTGAAGGTCACTAGAATCAGTATTCGGTTGTATTTGTGGAACTTCTTCAAAAATGGGTACTAGGACTTCTGTCGATATGGGGGTTGGAACTGAGGCGGATTCAGAAACCGACGGCGTTTTGTCCTCAATAAAGACAACGTCTCTTGCGACTATTAACGCTCGTGGATTCTGTGAATCTACTAGCCGATACCCTTTGCTGTCTGTGGCATACCCTACAAAGATGCATTTTTGCGTCTTGGCATCAAGTTTCGTACGTTTTTCTTTTGGTACGAGAACATGAGCTTCACATCCAAAAACTTTCAAATGAGAAAGATTAACTTTCTTTCCAGACCATAATACTTCTGGGATTTGATTGTTTAGGGCCTGTGTAGGTGTATGGTTTTTTAGGTATATGGCAGTATTAACCGCTTCTCCCCAGTACGCTTTCGAAAGTTGCGAATCTTGGAGCATACATCTAGCTTTTTCGATAATAGTTCGATTAGCGCGCTCTGAAACACCATTTTGTTGGGGTGTGTATGGAATCGTAGTCTGGTGGATAATTCCGTTTTCTTTTAAAAACGTAGAAAATTTGCAGTTTACAAACTCTCCACCATTATCGGTACGCAGGACTTTGATTTTTCGATTGGTTTGGTTTTCGACTAAATGTTTAAATTCTACAAACTTACTAAAAACTTCGGCTTTTGTTTTTAAAAGATATCCGAAAGTTTTACGACTGAAGTCGTCAGTGAAAGTTAGGAGGTATAGGGCTCCGCCCCACGAGTGTGTACTCATAGGACCACAAAGATCCGAATGTATGAGTTGTAGCACACAACTCGACCTACTGGTAGAATTGGGAAAAGGCTTTCTCGAAAGTTTACCTTGTAAACAAGAAATACAAGGTGTGCTAAGATTTCCCGTAAAGTTAATACCAATATTTTTATTTTTTAAAATATTTAAGGTATTGGCATTCAAATGCCCAAGACGTCTATGCCATAATATTCCAGACTCTCTGGTTGAAATCTGCATGGCATGCGGGTTATCGGAACTTACGTCCCCGTATTGGTCGTGGTCCACCTGCGTGGTACACCTGGGTGGACCACGGGCATTTTTTCTTGCCCGTGGTCCACCTCTGTCCACCTAGGTGGACCACGGGCATTTTTACTTGCCCGTGGTCCACCTTTTTAATAATATATGAAATACTATTGCAAACCTTTTTGAACTTTTTAGGGTTCAGTAGTAAAATACAAGGAACCATTATAGTTTCAGAGGTAATGCTAGAAAGCTGTAATTCGGTATGTATTGTTTCCGGAAATGTATACTAGCTATGTAATTCTGTCATTGTATATGTTACGCTCAAAGACCGACAACGCTCAGTGAACGGCAAAATAGCCCACAGGGCGTTGATTGAACCGTAAGAAAAATTCGCGCCTCACTCGCTTCGCTCGCTCGGCGGTGTTATGATCACAAGATAACCCTAACCTAACCCACCAATGTCTGTCTGAATACTAACCTAACCCACCAATGTTTGTTTGAATACCAACAGACATTGGTGGGTTAGGTTAGGGTTATCTTGTGATTATAACACCGCCGAGCGAGCGAAGCGAGTGAGGCGTGAATTTTTCTTACGGTTCAATCAACGCGTTGTGAGCTATTTTTCCGCTCACTGGGCGTTGTCGGTCTTTGAGCGTAACATATACAATTTTTAGAAAATGTGTTATTATAAAGCGCAATGCAATGGTCACACACAAGCTAACCCTAACCTAACCCAGTTTGTCTGATGAACAACATGTTTCAATTATTTTATTTACAGACACATACATTTCCGGTAACATATACTGATACACATATTATCAATGCTAAAAAGTAGATTTTTTTTTTGAAAATCATTTTTTTGGGATTGCCTACCCTATATGTAAAGTGGGAATAATTTTTTTTTCGAGTCGACTCCATTTTATGGTCTCTTAAAAAAATGTGGTATGATGATATATGGTTATGGTACTATAATGTTACGGTTTGCGTATGATTTTACATTTCAAAATCATCTTAGAACCATCCGAAAATCGTATGAAAATTATTTCTGAATCACCATAAAAGCATTCTAAAATAAGACTGAAAATTATTCATAACTAAATCTAAAGTCAATCTTAGTCCATCACAAAACTATTTTAATAACATAACAAAAATATCGTCAAAATTACCTATAATAATCCTAAACCATATCAAAAGTTTCGAAAATAATCATTCCTAATCCATCCTAAAAACATTTCTTAATAATCCTAAAGGCATTCCTAATCCATCCTAAAAACATTGCTAAATAATCCTAAAAGCATTCCTAATCTATCCTAAAAACATTGCTAAATAACCCTAAAAGCATTTCTAATCCATCCTAAAAACATTTCTTAATAATCCTAAAGGCATTCCTAATCCATCCCAAAAACATTGCTAAATAATCCTAAAAGCATTCCTAATCCATCCTAAAAACATTTCTTAATAATCCTAAAGGCATTCCTAATCCATCCTAAAAACATTGCAAAATAATCTTAAAACCATTTCTAATCCATCCTAAAACATTGCAAAATAATCCTAATAGAATTCCTAATCCATCCAAAAAGCATTCCTAAACTACACCAAAAACATTCCAAAATAATCCTAGAAATAAACACTAACTCGGATGGAGGTGGACCATGGCCCATTGAATATTTGAATTTCTTATTACAAATCATTTAGGTGGACCACGGGCAAGAAAAAATGCCCGTGGTCCACCCAGGTGTACCACGCAGGTGGACCACGACCAATACGCGCTTACGTCTAATTTATACAAACCTCTATGTACAGAGCCAGTGGCGATGACAGAACTTGTCACCTGACAGCCACCCTTCGGAAATATTTTGACTCCGTCAGATGTAAACAAAACATCCAAACCGTTTTGGTTTATTTTATTTACAGATAGTAGATTTGTAGCTAACCCAGGAATATACAAGACGTCGCTTATTTTATTTACACTATTAGATATATTCATATGTACAGTACCTTTACCTTGGCTCAACAGTTCATTGTTGTTGGCAACTGTAATAGGAATGATGTGTGGGGATATAGTGGAAAAACATTCTTTCCTATTACACATATGGGAAGTTGCACCAGAATCAATGTACCAGTTTTGAGAATGAGAACCTGTGGAAGAAATATTAGCAAAACAAGATGAAAGTGTGAATTCGGATGTATTAATAAATGAAATGTTTGCCGAATTTTTCTTGTTCTTTAAATTTCTACACTGTGAGACTACATGCCCTAACTTTTTACAGTATTTACAAAATAGTTTTTTAGTTTGGGTATTATACACAGTGTTACTAAGTCCTGGTAGCGGTACTCTCTGTTCTTTGCTATTTTCCTTTAAGAGTGCAGATACTACATTTTCCGAAGTTAAGAGCATGCTGGAGTGTTCTAGAGTCATGACGAGCGGTTTGAAAGAATCCGGTAGTCCAGCCAGGATGATGATAGCCAGAAACTCGTCATCAACTCCAGAATTAATAGCCATAAGTTCTTGTTGGGTATTCAACATGCTGGTGATGTACTGCTGCATGTTGTTTTCCGTATATTGGATGGCCAGCAGTTTCTTCATAAGAGACAGTCGTCTCGTGAGGCCACTGTCAGCGTACGCCTTCTTCAAGCAGTTGAACGTCTCAAAAGCATTTTTGGCTGACCTTATTACAGGATATATGCTTTCATCACAAGCCAGGCATATCTTAGCTCTCGCCTTAATGTCTTTTCTGACTTCGGCCTGGTTTTCTGGATTATAAGGATGCTCAACGACATCCCATAGGTCGAGGTCTTGTAAAAGACATTGAATACTGAAGGCCCACATATTAAAATTGGTACCTATTAGTTTCTTGAAACTGCAGGGTCGTTCACTGGACGAGCAGGCGTCTGAAGAATTTGTCGTAGACATTTCACTTTTTAACTTCGTCGTATCAAATGTTTGCACTTATATGTTCTGGGCCCATAACCACTTAAATAGGAGAATTGAGTAGACAAAACAGTGGTAGCAAAGGAAGAATATATTAGTTAGAAATGTGTAAACTTATAAATTAGTAGAGAGAACAGTACAGACTATAAAGTATATACAAGTGTCAATTTCGAATATCGAAAGCTATGTTTTTATTACCTGCCGGTATACGCTTTGACAAATATAAATAATAGTCTGAGTTAAATTGTATTAAAAAGGTAGCGATGTGTGAATTAAGTATAAATAATTGTTTTATGATAGAGTTAGTATATATGTTTGCTTGCGTATGCGTTGCGTTCGTTGCGTTTGATTGCGTATTTTTTGTGTCAATCACTTTAATCACAGAAATGACTGCATTTTTCAATCAAAGAATATATAGACATACATTTTATATGTGAAGATAAACACCTTGTGTAACAAAATGGCTTGAAATACGTTTGTATTACTTACTTATATTGAATGTTATTTAACCATACACAAACCTATACCCCGTTATTTCTATATTAATAGACACATTGTATTCTATCTATCCGATACATCTATGCTCATAGTTAGCGTGCATGTAAAAGAAAGTCTAAAGCAATTACTGCACAAATAAGTAGACAGCAATACCGTTTAGAGCTTAGACCTTTCTTTTTAAAGACTATGGACAGTGTCGAACAATAATAATACGACTGAATACATATTTAACATAACAATACCACACACTTACGGGTAAAGGCGAGAGAAATGTGTGATGTGAATGACTAATACACACAATCACTGAAAGAAAGTTTTGTGGACATTGAAATGTTAAAATTATTATTTTTTCGACAAATATGAATTACTTTTTTTTTAAATGTGGCATCTCAATTAGCTGTATTAAGTACCTAAATAAGAACTGACTATAGACAACGTAGTTATTTAGTAATCTGTGCTATAAATAGAGCAAACAAGTCTTATGCCTATTGTCAATTCCAATATCTCCGAATACTAAATGTGTTCTAGATTTCGACTTTTTTGTAATTTGCGCAATTTTTTTGCAACACGTCGTCGATTACGTAAGTTGTTTTATATTTTCGTCTAAGATTTGTATTCTACTGCATCTATCACAAACATGTAATGTTGAAATTGAATTCGAAATTGAAGCTGGCATGAATTCAGACATTCAGGCTTCATCCGCTGACTCAAATTGTAATATCTAGTTACAAAGCCGTAGCAAGGGAGATAACTCCCCAACCCCCTAAACTTCGGCAGGAACAACAAAAGTTACCTATACATGAAGGAAACTTCGTATGATTTGTTATAAAAGTAAGAAAGAATTCTAAACAATCGATCTTATTTGGATCCTCATATTATTAACATGTATTCTAACTAACTACGACAATTACAATCTAAACTGACACATATAGTTGCAAAGAGATGCACCGCGAACCGGGGTCAGTGACCGCGTCTGCTGTCGACCACTTTCGCTACATACATAATCACAATAACTAGACATCCATAGCTATTATTCATAAAAGCCAGCAGATGATCGACGCCGGTCGCCGCGGTCAACCTTTGACTTTTATCCCCCCTCAGGTGATCGCGCCGCTAATGCAATTCCATACACGTCACACTTTATTCCCAGACGATTTCTTCATCTTCAACCTTATTCATGTCGTCGCCCTATCGTAAAATCGACCATGTTATTGTCGTTAAGTTGCTTTTGTCAGGGATTTTATATAAAGAAATACGTTGTATCAAAACTCTACAGATTTGTTTCAAGTAATTGTATCGTTACTTTAATAGAAACAATGTACATTTTTAATTGTTATTTTATAAATATTGTTATATAATTACCTACACAATAATTTTAACTGCAGTTTCGCGATATCCTTTTAAATAACCGATTTTCCAATCGTGCTTCAAACGTACAAACATTCCGGTAGTGAATTCTAATTAATTAGGCGTACGTAAATGTTTATAATGTAAATATAAACGTGTGTTATGCCTTTGTTTGTAGATGCACCTATCAAAACTTAAGCTTGAACCGTTGCATAAAATCACAATAACATTAGAAACGTGTGTTTGCGTCACTCGAAGTGATTCAAGGTGATCCGGTGGATACGTGGCACCGACATCTCCAGCTCGGCACTGTCTCATTTTAAATAAAATAAACGCACGATACTCAAACTTTGCGGTTATTAAAGTATTTATCCTTATTTCACCTCATAATTTATGATTAATATTAAAAACATATTACATTCCTCTAGATTGACTGAATATGCTACACATTTGTGTATATGCAACACGGTGGCTTTTTTAAAGAATAATATTTTTTATTGTATTAGCAAAATTATACGTGCAAGTATTTTATTTTAGTGTTTAATTTTAATTACATCTAAGCATATAACTTGAACAACTGAAAAACTATCACTTGACACTGTCAATTCTTGGAATTTTTGTGAAATAAATTTGCATGTCATATATTTTGTTTTTGTCAATCTTAAATTTTTAGAACTACGTAAGTCATAAAAAAATAACGTTGAGAAACACGGATATAGCTTTAAAAAATATAAAGTACACGTAAACCACAAGATAATGAGGCTGAGATGCAGATGATTAACAAAACATGTGAGTTTATCACAATGAAGATCATAATTCTCAAACCTGTATAACAAGTTGTAAATTCAAACTAAATAAGTACAATACAATACAAAACAAGTTTTTCCGAAGATGTTAATTTGTAATAAATATAGTTTTAATAAAATTAACATTTTTAGTTGATTAAAAAAAATATAGGTAGGTAGTTAGTTGATAACGTGTCATCAAAACTACGCAATTCTTGCTGATCACAATACATATAGGTACTACTTACATTTTTAATGAGCTCGTAGTAAACAAAAGTATTTTTATTGTGAACTCGAAATCTACATCCGTTTCTGTATCTACCGCTTTAGTTGTGTTTTTATATAAGTTTGTTATTATCACTCAGCCGGTAAAGGAAAACGCAACGTGGGGAAAACCGAGCATCCAAGAAATTGCAATCTTAAAATGTAAAACCTGACAAGGGTACGGATATCTCCGTATTTTTGAATGTAATGACAGCAGGCAAATTAGTTTGTCGTACAAAAATCTTAAAAGTATGTGTTATGAATATGATACATGAACAGTCAGCCAATGAAAAATTATTCTGAGTTCTCTACTTTCCATCAGTTGGTCCGTTTACTTGTGGGGCTCTTAGTCTGCCATAGAAAAAACATACGGAATGTCTTCTTCCTGAATCCATTGGGATTGCCGAGATCCAGTGGGGAAACCTAACCCAAGCTAGGTGATACGTTTTTCGAAATATAATTTTTTTCTACGTGTTTCACAAGATTTTTCTTCACCGTCGAGCAATTGATATTTAAAATATATAATATCTATTAGGTATTCTCTTTCTATCCCATAATAAGTATTTATTATTGAAGGTTTTGGAATATTTTTCACTTTGGCTTGAGGTCTTCCTGTTAATACTGACAAAGAATTACACATATTTATAGGGTATACATCATATCAATGAAGCTAGTGACAAATACGTAAGTATATTATCAATATAAGCACACCAGAAGGACACGATCTCTATGAAGCACACCTACTGACTCACCAGTGCTCGTCATTGCTATACTAACAAGAGCCATTCACTTTTTATAGAAGAAAATAACAGTGACTATAATATCTAGGTATATTTGCACAAAAATTTGGTCCTACGTTATCTACATCGGTGTCTATAGGTCCCTGGAGGATGGGGAAACATGATAATACTGAGAGAAACAAACACTAGAGAATTTTATATAAGTATACATATCTACACAAAATCAACCTTCATCTGACAATATACTGATACATTCACAATAACTTCCTTCAATCACGTTATTTTTTTAAGGTTGAAGGATACATACTCGATGCCCATATCCCACCAGCAGCAGTATGAGTACGGGTTGATTAGTCTTTTCACACAGACTATTCAATTCTCGAATTTGACCTTTTCAAGAACGTCCCAATGTTATTTATTTATTACGGTATTTTACTGAAAATAACACTAGAAGTACGTGCTTACCGAATGTCGATTAAAATACAGCTGTGTTGACATTCTAGTATGTTCTTATTGTAAAGACTTTATCATTGATGTCCATATTACGTCCATGTTGTTTATACATGACGTTATTCAAAGCAGTTGGTCGATTTACTAAAGAAAGTGTGAATCATTGTTTTTGAAATTAAAATGGTACTTACAGCAACTAGTCCATCGTTTCCATATGCTCTGCCCTCAAGGGCCAGCTCCTTGTCTAACATGGCGTCCAGCTGCTCTAGCTGGTGACAGGAGGCGCGTGCTGCCACCCAACTGGAAGCTAGGATGAACGCTCCGAGGATGAAGGAGGCCGCCACCACCGTCAGCGCTGCAATCTTCGCGATTTGCACCGATGACGATACGCGATGTCGGTATGCCTGTCAAAGAATATATCATTATACAAGATGCTTAATTTAGATTAGCTAATGTTATTCTTACCATTTGTAAAAGACGTAAAATACATCGTGCCTCATCGGGGGCAGTTTTTTACGTAAGTAATGAAGTTTTATTATTTACTAGCTATTTATTAGAGAAATGTTATTTATTTTGGAATCAATGTAGTTAGGCATAGTTTTATTAGAAATATTATAGTTTTACAAAAAACCAAGTCTAAACTAAATATAATAAAATTCATACCATGTAAATATCATAATATCCTTAGTCATTTAATACAAAACTGGTGCCAATTTTTTAATTAAACCCACACGGAAGCTCCATAGAATCGGGAAAGCGAGTATGACGGGTACCGAGAGACCCCGGAAGGTAACCTCTTTAGACCTCTGCAGGTTCATTACGCCGTTTATAAGACTTATACAAGCGAACACAAAGAATGTCCAGAACAAAGTCTATAGTAGGAATCTCCGGATTCCTCAGAACTTTGAGCAGACTACAAGTAAAATAGGTTTACAGAAAGATAAAAACTGATTCTTAGAAATTAAAGCAATAAGATTAGGTTAAATAAATTGAGACGCTAATACATTAGGGTCTCAATTTATTTCACAAGGAACTACTTATAGAAGAAAAGGGTAACAATACAATTGGAAAATAAGCTTTATTAGAAACACCATGAAACCCAAAAAGTAATAAGTCTATACACTCATCTTCATTTGTACTTATTACAATGTAAATATATTATGACCTAATGAAAGTGACATTTAATAATATAACACCTTTGACATTAATAATACTGACTTATTATTGAAATGAAGAAATGTAAATACTTTAGTAGAATGTATAATAATAAATGTAAAAGTAACTCTGTCTGGGTCAGCATAAATCGCCGAAACCAATTTAAATAATATACCTAATGTCATCCTAGTGTTTGACTTGGAAATCACTCCGGAACGGAACACTTCACTACCATTTTATATGCAGCTGTTGCTTTTGCGAATATCAAAAGCTGAGGGCCTATTTTTGTAACGAAAATAGTTAAAATCTAATCTCAATCACAAGAGTTAACTCGCTATGAGGCGTGAGTCTGAAACTATATTTTAACTGTGTTTGTTACGAGAACAGGCCTTCACTGTTGTCAGTTGTTTGGATATTATGAATGACACGCTACTAACTTTAGTACATACTACTACTACTGTTGCTGATCGTATAGTTTTCGTTGTATCGATCGAAAAATCTACGATCCCTTTCATTGGAAATTAAAACCCCATTTAAGATAGTGAAAGAAACGTTACTAGAGACAGCGAGAGACACATGCATTAGTAAGTAAACACCAAACATTATCTTACCCCAAACGCATGCGCCTCCTTGTCACTGCACTGCCGGGAGCAAAAAATAACAAACATTAAATTTAAACCCCTTTATCATTTATATCTAAAACTGTTTTTAGCACACATTCATAAGATGATTCCTCTATCTTTTAAAATAAAAGTTTTGGGAAAAATTAATAGAAAATATTTTATCCAGAAAATTTTATAGTTCTTGTAACTAATGAAATGATATTTGTATAAGTTCATTGCTTGTGGCAAATCCAAAAAAATATGAAATTTAGATGTTTTAAATCCACACAATTTTCAGTGATTGCTTCATCATCATCATATTAGGCATTTCTTAGGATTTCTTTTTAATTTTATTAATACCATGATTAATACGCATGTAAAAGTTTATTGTATTATTATTTACTGTTTCGGTGTCTCGGTGACAATTGATCGGTATAATAAGAGCTGTTAGTTTCTACGATTTGAACCGCTTTCCTACTGTGATCATTAGTCACATCATAGGCTTCGAATGGACAGAAAGCCATTATTCGTTACGATATTTTAATTCTTCACACTTTCTTCTTACCCAAAACATATGTTTACATAATTCGGAAATAGCTGTACAAACATTATGAAGTGCACAGAATTTTGTATATTTAATTTTATTACGCTTCAACATCACATGGCGTTGCGTACAGACTGGTTATTTATTTGGCGTTTGTTTCTTTTTCCAAAACATTTGACGTTTACGCAAGTGCCAAATATAGGTGTTCATGGTTCCAAACACTAAATAACTTGAAGTATTTTAAAGTAAGTAAGTATAAGTAAAATTTCACGCCATACTTGCGAAGTGTCACCATTATAGTAATGATTTCAAGACATCGAGGGTGTAGGAAGATCATTTTTCGATATAATGATCCGTTTCGGAATTATTTACATTTAACGTGTCAATTTTCGTTTTGCACGGTGGTCCCCCCCCCCCCTCTATCTTCGAAAGTCTTGTGTTTAGAAATTTGAAAAAATTCATGGTAGTAGTCCTTATAGTGAACCTACAAGGAAAACTATAACGGTTAAGTAGGTACTACTAGTTACCAAGTAATAGCCGACGAACTTATGAAGTAATTTTTTTTTTACGAAAACGTACAAATGTACTCATCTGCAAGCAAGAAATGCGTAGGTAGCCAATACGGAACCCTACATTTTGCGTGGCCCGACACAAACTTGCCCAGTTTTTCTATTATTAAAAGGGGTCTATCTTTCATATTTTACTATAGATAGAAATGGGTCTTATTATATTCAAAGATAATAAACATTGGCGCAGTTAGTCAGTGCAATGAAGTGTGATTATATAATTTTTGCACGTTGCAAGCGAGTAGCGAGTAGAGGGGGCCACGGTGAAAGTGCCTGCATTCGAGAAATCCATCACCACTTGCGTGAAGCAAAGCAAAGACGATTTAAAAATCTGCACAATTTCAACTGAAATACGTATAGTTTTAGTAATAATTTCTTTTTTTCGCCATATCTTTTCCGAGTGTCATATTGGTTTGTTTCTGAAATGGTGGTAGTTCATAGATTAGCTTATTTTATTTAATACAGAATAACAATATGGACTTGTACAATATGACGAGAGAACGTGCCTATGAAGGCCTACTCTTAAAATAAATGATTTCATTTCATTCCAACGTTAACGTATTCCTGTAAGTATTTTACAAAGCAAACCCGGATTAAAATATGGATAAAAATAATGATGGAAGCCAAATAAAAGTAGGAATAATTTAATGGAGTTTGGGTCCCGAGAGTTCGTAATTACAAAATGTCACGTCTCAAATCCCTAGATTTTTAATATAGACAACCGAACCAATAAGAATTAAGTACTACACAGGAAGGATATGATCTCGATGGTCCTTACTTACAGTCAAGTATCTGGAAGACTTTAAAAATGTACTCCTAACCGAAATAAATTAGTACCATTTTTATTGATTTCTGATAAAGTCCAGATAGCCTGTGTACTGGATAAATTGATAGTTGTAGGTTGTAGTATGGTTTTATCCAAAATAAGCTAACTCTTCGGTTAAAATCGTTTAGTCATGATATGCACAATACAACAAATGTTCTCTTTTCTATAGGTTACGTGCAGGTAAATTTACCATTTCAAGAAATGGTAATAATAATAGTACCTATTTATTATTAATCGAAACATTTTGAATGTATCGAAAATAACAAAATGTAGTACAAACACAGCTGTACTTGCGGTTATGTTGACATTTTGCAACGATGAGGTAACACAACGGTTTTTGGTAATAATGACTCATATTAAATTATTTCATATTTAGCCATACCGATACTATAATAATGATTGAGAAAGTATGTTTGTTGGACCTTCTTTCACGTCGAATGTAAGCATTGGGATAAATAGTATCCCGCGGTTAAATAAACACAATCCATTCAGGCTCTTGACTACGAGAATTCGGCTCTATCTCCGTAAATTACTCAACATTGGTGAAATGTTATTATGTTCTTTGAAGCCATAATTTAAGATTTTTTGTTGAGTTGATAATATTATAATTTCAGTTCCTCAATTTTTTCGAATATTGCTTAACTAAAATACTTTTTGATTTATTTCATTGTTCTTTAATAATTTTCAAGAGGAAGTTTGTAGAACATTAATAATGCTTGAAAGCATTAAAATAATATTGTTATAGATCGGTGGACCAGGAAAATCTAGAAAGTGGAAGATAACAAGACTTTCGAGATAACAACGCTGCTTTAATTTAAAAAACGGCCACAAGATAGTGTCAAAAATATTTGCACATTGGGTTAAATCAAATTACATTGTGTGATATTTTTGTGCCAAAGCAAATATTATTATTGCTAAAGTCTCTGCTATTTAGATGAAAACATGACGAAACTATTAAAAACACAGTATTACCACATTGTAAAATACACTATGGTTTCTATCAGTGTTCTAAATTAATACTTGCGTAAAGCAACGGAGGGGAGCTCGAAGGGTTCGAGGAATAAAATCGCTTTTCTTTTAGATAGAAACCGTCATATTGTTTTAAACGAGTCTAAAAAGCCACATGACCCTTGTTGATTGGCGTTTAACAGCGTCAAATAACTACACAGTTGGAGGTGTTGTCCGATATTATGGCGTTTCTGTGGAATATTAATTGTTAAACTGTGCTAAAGGGTTCCTCGAAACTTTAAGTTCAAAAAAGTTAAGAATAATATTCACATATTATTAGCATAGATACAAGTCATTTGCCAACGTGATGTTTGCGTCACTCTGAACACGTTTGTGAATAATCTTGTAGAACCCGTTTACCAAAACCGTCTAACCTTCTTCAAGTAACTGTTTTACTAGCCGTTCCATATTCTTCTTCCTAATGCTACCCCGTTTCCTAATTGTAATAGGAATGTAAGTGGAGTCCGTCACCTTAGCCTAAAGAAGATGCCGATTTGTATAATATGTGGAACGACTGCCATACACACCTCTTTATCCCACAGAGGAATGACACCTAAATTAGATAAGGTTACGCGTCATCTATATATATAAAATTCAAAGTCCTGACTGACTGACTTAACTATATATCAACGCACAGCCCAAACCGGTGGGTCTAGAGACTCCAAATTTGGACTGTAGGTTCCTTACGACGTCTAGGGGTGTACTAAGAAAGGATTTTTCAAAATTCCTACGGGAAACCGAGATATACGCAAACGAAGTTGCGAGGGTGTATCAACGCACAGCCAAAACCGCTGCGTCTAGAGATTCCAAATTTGGCATGTAGGTTCCTTAAGACGTCTAGGGATGTACTAAGAAAGGATTTTTCAAAATTCCTACGGGAAAGCGAGATATACGCATACGAAATTGCGAGGGGACGCACAGCCCAAACCGCTGGGTCTAGAGATGCCAAATTTGACATGTAGGGTCCTTATAAGGTCCAGACCGATCGGACCGGACCGTTCCGGACCGGATCGACCGGACCTGATCGGACCGGATGAAACCGTACCGTACCGGGCCGTGCCGGACCGGAATTTGTTTCTGAAGAAAGATATGCTAATTGTTACTAGGCCACGCGGGCGAAGCCGCGGGCGGAAGCTAGTTTAAAATATAATTTCTTTGATATGCAATTCAAGGAATCAAATATTTTTATTCTCACAGAATAGGCCTTTTATAACTTTAACATTTAATAATTAATTTATATTTATATATAAACTACTCTATGAACTACCACCAAACCAAACTTCCTTCACCACCGAGCAAGTAGGTAATAATTAAAAATAAGGTACATTTGTACACTTAACATTATTGTAAATAACCTTGTATCAGTTGCACTAAAAAGATTTTAATTACATAAATACTCATAAAGTTTCAAGTTCTCTTTTTCCCCCTTAATTATACAATGACATGAGATATAATGGGTTGTTAAATTTAAAATACTTATATTTGTTCAATTCACTGTTAGCGTCGAAAACTGTGGAGCCACTTCGCACTCTTTTTTTTCCTATTCCTTCCTTTATATAAGATTGCATCAAATCTTCTTTAAATTACTGACATGTTTTAATGGTGATAACTGAAGATACATTCTATTTGTTTGTTCAAAATACCAATAACATTTTTATCAAGATTATTAATTTAGCACAAAGGAAATAATTTCTTGACAGTTCTAGATCATACATTTGAAGAATGTTCTAATAGGATATAAATTACAACCAAGTTACAACCTAAGTGGGTATAAAAATACATTGTTTCACAATTGAATTGTCTAAGATAGAACCTTGTTTTATTTGTGTTATTATGTACATAATGCATTTAACTCAAAGAAAAACTTTGTTATTATATTTTTTTATTCACAAAAATCATAAAGTAATGAAATGTTTCTTTAAAGTCCTGGATTTAACTCAAATGTTTTGTTAACAGTCAATTTAACTTAGTCGATATTCTATTTTTAAATATAAATACATTATTAATGTACATAATATTATATTCTATTATATTATAATTATGTTTCATATATAGACAAAATTCATTTTGGAGTAACAATTACTTCGTTATGGATCGTTGACTTTGTAACTAAAGTGGAATATTTCGATGTTTACATCGAAATCACATCTATTACCAATTTAATTGTACGTAAGCTTAGCGAATTTTTCATTTTATTTTAAAACCTACTAACTAAACTAAATACTTATAACTCCAAATTAATCGCCATACATTTGTATAATTTTTATTCAGAAACTACCTAACCTAGATGATCGATAAAAATAAATGTGTATTTTAATGACTAAGTGACTTCACCATGGTGATACGCAGTGAGGTTTTTTATATAACTAACTATTTTGGCATAAACCGTCATACAAAAATATATTAATCTAACATAGTGACACAAAATAGTGCCGAAAATAGAAACAGTGTTTTGTGCGACACCCCTTCAAGATCACGATTTTTCTTTTGTACTAAGTAGGATATTAATTGTTATATTATATTGTCATCAATGTTAAAGTCCCTAACTTGAAGTGAAAAAATAAGACAGTATGTTGAATATATTATTTTCATGTGTCATAAAGTAGAAACGGTTCTGACTCATTTCTTACTTTATTTGCTATATACCGTCGTAGCATTGCAACAATAAATAAAAACTCTATTCTGTATGCGATCGGCATACTCAACGTGTTCAGAATTTTTGCGTGTATGTCCCAAAGTATCGTTTTGTTTATTAAATGAGGCCGGGAAATAATGCTGCCGTCTTCGGAGCTGGGAAATACTAACGTTACATATTCTTGAGGCGTACTTCAAGCTAACATGCACTAGTTTTTTTATTGTAGTAATAAACACACTGTCTATTGTCGTTAAATATATTACAAAATTCTATTAAAATAACGCATTGGCTTAGCTGGGGGCCCAGGTCAGATCCTGCTTGGTAAAGAAAAAATTGGACAATAAATATTTGATATACTAAAACAGTACAACCTTTACACTCTAGGTGGCAACCCCCGCAGATTTTATCTGACTACTCTAAAACAGAGGGTCTCCCCTAAAAATTCTAAATTGCTAGTTGGTGTTAAGTTGAAAGATGACAGTCGTAAAGCCAAGTCAATAACCGCTAGGTAGCATGAAAACACTTGACACCAGCTTACATGCAGTTGACGATTTCATTTCAGGAAGCAAACGAATAAGTTCAGAAAATCATTGTGGTGCGGCTGTATGTAATTCTTCAAAGAACTATAAAGGCTTTAGAAAAAGCATTTTTATTTGACAGCTATGTCCCAAGGTGCCTCCTATATTGTATATTGTATTCTATGGAAAATATAAACACCTAATTAATATTCTGCGCTAATAGTCACAGTCGAAATTGGTTTTCCCTGATAGAAACTTCAATTAGTAAAACCGCATAATAGATTTTAATTATACATAAAGTTAATTGATCTATGAAATTTTGACATCCATACTAATATTATAAATGTGAAAGTGTGTTTGTTTGTCCGCTCTTCACGTCGAAATTAATAAACGGATTGTGATGATTTTTTTGGAGGGATAGTTTAATTAAGGTATGGAGAGTGACATAGGCTACTTTTTATCCCGGAAAACCCTCTTATTCCCACGGGAAAAAATAAAGTACTTATTTATATATTTTTTCTTCTTTCACGTCGAAAGAAACCTAAGTACCGATATGATTTAAGGTCTGGCTGGAGAGTGACATAGGCTACTTTTTATCCCGGAAAAACATCTCTTAAATAAACTTCGTAATGGTTACCACGCCGGACCGCCCGCCACCCAAGAGGTCCCGGGTTCCAATCCCGGTAGAGTCATGATGAAAAACGAACTTTTTCTGATTGGCCTCGGGTCTTGGATGTTTATCTAAATATTTATTTGTTATAAAATATAGTATCGTTGAGTTAGTATCCCATAACACAAGTTTCGAACTTACTTTGGGGCTAGCTCAATCTGTGTGATTTGTAAAAAAAACTCATTCCCACGTGAAAAAAGTATAACATTATTTTTTCATATTTTTTTAACCGGGATAATAAAATTAAGGTCTGGAGAGTGACTTAAGGCTACTTTTTTTCCCACGGGGCGGGGTAAAGATTCCCATGGAAAAATTTGACATTTTCCCTTGACCACGCGGGCGGAGCCGCGGCTAACAGCTAGTTACCAATAACTTCTTAAATCATAACAAAACAGAAAGTACTTATAAATGGATACTGGTATAATATAACATAGAGCGAAAGAAACTTAAAATAACCAGTGGAAGATTACCGGCAATCGTGATTTGCTATTTAATCTAACCACCATTTTGCCGCGTGACAGAAATCTTTACCACAATGAATGTGCAACTTGTAAATCTGTGTAAATGCGAAACTTTTTGTGGATTCGATAAAAGTGGAATGTAGCGGCAATGTCTGTTGGAGGCTGGTCGGCGGCGACCGTCAGGTGAAGTGACGCAATCGCCATTGTGTTAGCTTGGTCAGCTAACTAATAATGATTTCACTCAAGTCCCCCGACCCGGTTATCGTTTACTAGTGGTCTACGTAATTTTGAATACGTTGAAATTGTTAAACTAGTACTATATAGTTTTTATTTTAATTGGAAAATGATATAGGTAAGTTGTGCGTAGCAGTTGGTCCAACTGGAAATGGTGAATTAAACTCATTAGTAATCCCATCTCACTTGAATATTTATAAGTGTAAGGTCTTACTACTTCTTGAGGTTGAGATGATGATGATAATATTAAATTTTCGAAAATTGCGATAATTTAGCCAGAAAACTAGACTCATGATGGAGACGTCTGTTCGACGAAAGTGGATCAAAAACGACCTACAAGGATATAAGTACGGACCATATCAAAAGGATATCAGGCTGCAAACAAACAAAAATAGCGCGAACTACAGGAAAATAAAAACTTTGCCTTCTATTTGTAAATAGTTAGTTAAAAAAAAACGGTTTTTCCATGGTTTTTCCAATGAATTCTAGCAAATGCAGTTTCCAATTAAAATGGTATCAAATAGGTTTAGTGGTATATATAGCTATGGAAATGTTAATAGACGGAATTACTTACTTTCACATTTGTAATAGGTTTTAGTAATCTCTGACTAATTGTGTTATTACTAGGAATGTATGGCCAATTGGCCAAAAAATTAAATAAGCACCTAGATAAAAGTATGTAATATTGTATTATTCGATAAAGTAATGTATATTATTATTTTGCTGTAGTCTGCGCTTTTTTATGAATTTACAAAATATTATTTGTATTGTTGTTTTGGCTCGACGGATTTGCCTGAAGTTTGGTATGTGGATTAACATAAGCAAGTAAAGGGCACTAAATGTTAATCCATTTTGTCCTCGAAGATACTGCAGATCTCGTAAGATGGCAATTAACATGAAGTATGTAACAATTCGTGACACTTGTTAGTAAATGTATGTGTTTGTAAACATTTTAAACAGCTGTGTGGAAGCACCATTACTAAATATTTGTAGAAATTACTGTATCAAATATAATATGTAGGTAGGTAATGTTCCATACATTTCTATGAATCTATTATTCATTGCTTACCAAAGTAGGCAAGTGTCTACCTACATTATAATTCAAATGACACACCATCAAGCAACCGCTTGATGGTGTGTCAAAAAATATTCGAATAACCATTCGAATATTTTTTTAATGAACAGAGGCGAATTAGGAATGTCTTAATTTTAGTTATCATCCATAATATCAATAATACGGTGGTTTTGAAATATTTAACAAATAAGTGTAATTTTTTAAATTTGTTAACAAAAGCACAGATATTATAATACTTAACATAAAAAAGATATCGATAGGGATTAACTGAGCGACCTACTAGGTATTGTTAACCACAGATGTAAAATTATCAACTACTTTGATAAGACATACGCTAAACACACTTAATACTGAACTATAAGAAAGGATTAAGTGCGTAAATTTTTATTCTTTTATAATTATTAAATGTGTTTGCAGAATTTGCGAACTTTCGAAGGCATCACAAGTCACAACACAATAATAAAAATATTTTTTGAGTATCATTAGAGATCCTATTTTGGAGTAAGTGATTGATAAATTCATTATTGAAGACAAAAGATTTGTCTATAAACATACTTTATGTTTGACAAAGGGAATAATATTTTATTGATATTATCGCTTTCTATAGCTAAATCTAAGTCGCTAAATAAACAAGTTTATGATGGAGTTGCGTGTTAATTGGCAATGTCTATGATAATCGTTAGCAGGAACAATAGAACAATGAACTTCCCACATCAGACATGTCGCAGTTCTCGGAAAGGGTTGTATCTTGCATTCATTTAAGACTACGGTATATTTCCCTTCATTTATCTCAATTGGTAGTTCTATTACATTAGGTACTACATACATATTCAGAGGATATTTCGATATAGGCTATTTTTGTGAAAGTAATGTTTCTAGAACAAAATTATTTTTGAAAAAAATCTGAACCTGATTAAACATTTTGGTAGAGATTAGCCATGGGTGGAAAAAACACGGCATAACAATAATAAATTCCGTGTAATACCGTGTGATACTGTGATAGTATTGTAGACATTTTAAAATGGAAAAACAGACTTTCACACTTCAACCGCTGAACTGATTATGAAGATATGTAGTTTGAAATTTGAATTCTGAGTTTTTTTTTTAAAGATAAAGTATGGTTTTCAGTGCAGAAATCATTCCGAAAACAATGTTATGGGACAACCGCTAGCGAAAATAACACAACTCACACAAAATGCAGGTACTACACTACAGGTATAGTTTCGGACAGTCTAATTTTTAATTATTTATAAATAATAAAAAATAAAATAAGTAAGTCGATGTCCAAAGATCAATTTGCAATTCGAGTACAAAATATGCAGATTATGCTATAAATAAAGTACTTACGTACATAACTAACGTACATAATATTTGCAAAGTATGTTAGCAAAACAGTGCTTATTTATTTTTAAAATTAGGCAACTAATAAAATTCACGTGTACTCGTGTATCTAACTATTCTAATAAGATGCCATTATGTGACGTACAAGTACCTACTATGCATGTAAATCAATAAGGTCCAAGGTCTGATAAGATCCTGATAGGCTTCTGTCAGATAAATTGTCGAATAAAACAATATATAAACTGTAAATTTATTTGACGGGTAAACTAACTGAAACTCATGAGGAACCTCTGAAATTGACCCTAAGTTTCTTGAAATTCGTCGCATTTTTATCGCGTTTTAACTTTCAGTAAGCACTTATAGTATTTTTAACTGTAAGCAAGTATCTATAATTATTATTAATTTCCAAGAAAATCATAAACTAAACCATTAAAGAATAATGAATATTCAAAAACTGTCAAGATTGTATCGTAAAAAAAAAAATATTTTCATTTTATGATCGTGTTACGGTTGTCGATTGTAAACCGTTAAGTTATAGATAATAACAGTTAGGTACCGTAGTTCTTTTAATAATACGGTATACTTATGGATCAATTGTACAATCGACTTAAAAAGACTGTTAATTACATACCTAATTAAAGCTAATTGCATGGTCGATTGATAGATGTGTAGGCTTTTTTTACACCTATCGCTAAGTATATTATAATTGGACTTAAAGAAAAAATGCATTAAAATGCAGTTGACTGCGATTGTGGTCAGCATCGTGAACCCTGTGTTTACAAACAAGCCGCTACGCGTGAGCGGTGCCAGTCTCTACTGCCTGCCTGAGAGAAAGGCACTTTCCCGCAGTTATATGGCACTTAGCCGACTACACAATCATTTTATTTATTTCATATAATATTGTACCCACGAAGCTTTTACTATTCAGTTTTTATGACTTTGTCTTTTCCTAACAGAAAAGTTCTTAACGTGACCGCAGACTAAATTTCATGTGATTTCATTACATAATTCAACATTCACTCATTATATTATCTAAGGCGTAGTCTGGTGCAAGCTTCGATTAGGTCACTAATAAAATTCGACACGGATTTATAGTTCTTAACGATTAACATTAAGGTGAATAACGGATTAAATATCATACCGGTGGCGGTTCCGAAGTACTGTATACTTCCGAAGGCGGGTACTCCGGCTTCATGGTGATGGTCGCCATGGAGTCTGGCTGATGCTCCTTCTCCATCACGAGTTAATATTCTTCACAAATAAATTGGAGAGTCGGTTACGCGCGCTATCTTTGACGGTCGATGTAGAAGTGCGCTGAAGTGAATGGTAGCGAGCAGCGTAGGCGCCGGCTGGTAGTGGGGCCGCTCAAATGGACGGTGTCACATAATCGCATTCGATGGGTCGCCACCATACTGATGGAAATGCTTTGTGATCATACGCTTCATACCCACTTCTATGAAACATTGAACATCAACAATTCTTGATCTGAAATAAGTACTATAGACCGTAGACGTCATCGCAATTAAAAATTATTCATTAAATACAAACTTATTAAGTAGCTAAATTAAATTTATTACTTACTACATGTAGGTAAGTACCTACTTACATTACATTAAAATAATTTTTTATTTTATTACGTAAAAGTAAGTACAAAAGAGGATAGTAACTAACAACAACATTAATAATACCTACATACGAAGTACCTAGGTATGTAAGTACTTGAAATACTGAACCAGGTAATTTATATGCAATGAACAAAAGAAAACCGTAATATGACCCATTGTCAATCCTTGGGGCTTGCGATGTTATATTGTGTTATTCTGTATCAATTTTAAATAAGGTTTTTAAGGTATTTAGGTACGTTTCTATAAGAGAGTAGGTATCTCGACTTTTTATTACTTACTTATATTTACAAGAAACGGTACTTATACTTTCCGGGGCCGTACTGCATAAGCGGGTAAACAAAAGGGCCTGATAAAAAATAATAAGCAAATGTTTGCTTCATCATCTCAGCCAGATAAAGTCTACAGTTGGACATAGACCTCCCCCAAATTTCCACTAAGCTTCAATATTTATTAATAAAAATTTCTTCCTATTTCTTATTCCTGTCTCCTATGTGAAAGTTTATGCAAAATATGTGTAAAGAAAATATGCAAGAACAGCTCGACAGATTTGCTTAAAGTTTTGCCATGTCAAATTCAGCTACAGTGAACATTGTATTCTCCTTGAAGGGAACTTTTTTAAAACCAACTAGTATAACCAAATACTATAGACGAGTGATACATTAAAAGATAGACCAACGGATAACTTGGCTTTATTCAACTTAAAAATCCAGTTGACATTTTCTACTATAACAAATATAGTATCTAAGCAACACAACATTAAACCACAGACTATTCCATAAGCCAAGAATACACGTCATTCTTCTCCTATTGAGTTTTCTTTGCAGGCTTATTCTAGTCACAAATGGTAATCTGCGAAGTAACGAGGCGGTCTTCGATTTCTCCCTGATCTCCTAGGAGATTCTATTCCGCCAGGAGTATTATTTAACTCGCTCTCATCTGCAGGAGGTGGCATGGGTGTTAACTCCAAGTTATTCTCGGACGTCAACTGGTCCAAGTTATTTGGAGAGTTCTCCAGTTCAATATCACCATCGTTAACGCTTTCCAATTCATTAACAGCATCATTAACGTTGTTATTTGGAGGCAGAGGAGCTAGGTGTCTATTTGAAATGGTTGACTCTCGACCACTAGCAAATCTTATGTGTGAGTAGTGCGGGTTGCTCTGTAGCAACTCCACCTCTTCAACTAAAGGTTCATTCTTATTGCGAACATGTTTCTTTGCCAAAACTGGACCCGGAGTTAGCCACGAAGGTAAAGACTCTCCATTCGCCGACCGTCTTGGAAAAGATAGAAATCTTTCGTGGGGTGTCACATTAGTTGAAGTGCACAAAAGGGATCTGATTGAGTGTAGTGCTATATGTAAAACGGTCTCCCAATTCTCGATAGGTAAGTTTTTACTTCGGAGTGCCAACTTAATTGTTTTCCATAGGGTGCCATTCAGTCTCTCTACCTGTCCATTTCCGCAAGGATTGTAAGGTGTTGTTCGGCTGCGAGCGACCCCCAACGGGTTCAGGAATTCGTTGAGCTCTTCGGATATAAACGAAGTTCCTCGATCACTATGAATGTAAGATGGCGTCCCGAACATATTAAATAAGTCCTTAAGGCACTTAATGACGGTAGTCGTCGACATGTCTTTACATGCATAAGCAAATGGAAAACGACTGTATTCATCAATAATTGTCAAGAGGTATCTATTAGGACCCGGCAACGGACCTTTAAAGTCAATGTTAAGTCTTTCAAAAGGTGATGTAGCTTTGATAAGTTGACCTCGAGATTTCATAAAGCGAGGTTTTATCTCAGCACACGTCGGACATGAGTTAGTAATATTCTTTACATCTTCAACAGAATATGGTAAGTTTTTGAGGCGTATCCAGTGTACCATCCTTACAATACCTGGATGGCATAATGAATCGTGTAACTGCCGCAACTTTGTATTGTGGATACTAGCGCACACGCGCGATAAAGTGTCAGCAACAGTATTTTCGGAACCAGGACGATAAATTATGTCGTATTTCAAGCAGGAAAGTTCCAGGCGCCAACGTTCTATCTTCTCATTCTTAATTTTGCTCGAATGTTTTTGGTTAAACATAAACCCTACCGAGCGTTGGTCCATGATAAGAATAAAATTCTTCCCGATTAGATAGTGACGCCACTTTCTAAGACTCTCCACTATAGCAGCAGCCTCTTTCTCAATGGAAGATTGTTTTTGTTCCGCTTCAGATAAAGTCCTGGAGAAAAAGGCTATCGGACGACCTTTCTGTGACAGTGTTGCTCCGAGAGCGAATTCAGAAGCATCCGTTTCTACCGTCAGTATATCATTTTCATCGATGGCGATCAGAGCAGATTTCTCTATGTCTTTCTTAAGTGTATTGAAAGAATTTTTAGCTGCATCGTCTAATGGGAATTTTGTTACTTTTATTAATGGTTGTATTTTGAATGAAAATTTGTCTACCCATTTTGCACATAGTGTGCAAATAATCCCATGGTACGTTTTAATTCAATTGAATTCGTTGGAATTGGCAGTTCAATCAAAGGTTTCAGCCGGTCACCGTCAGGTTTAATAACGTTGTTTTTTATGTTATACCCAAGGAGGTTTATAGATTTCTGTGAGAAGGTACATTTCTGTTTATTGATAGTAAGTTTGTATTTATCGACAGCATGCATGAACTTTTCTAAATTTTTGTCATGGTCTTCTTGATATTTTCCGCATACAGTGACGTCATCTAAGTACGCATACGTACCTTCGAGCTGCTCTTCCTGGATGATATATTCAAGTGTACGCTGAAACGCAGCAATGCCATTTGTCACGCCAAACGGTATTCTAGTGAACTGATACAGTTTCCCACATGCTTCAAAGGCTGTATATATCTTTTCTTTTGACAGGATAGGCACCTGATGGTATGCACTCTTCAGGTCTATCTGGCTGAAGTAGTTAAACTTCGCTACATTCGCAACTATGTTTTCTATTTTCGGCAAGGGATAAGCATCAAGAAATGTAAATTTATTAATAGTCCGAGAGTAGTCAATGACGAGACGTTTGCGATGGAATCCGCCTCCAGCGACAAGAACTTGAGCACGCCAAGGAGAGATGCTGGGCTCTATAACTCCATCTTCTAGTAGCTTTGATACTTCTTCTTCAATAAATTTGACATCGTCTTTCGTGTACTGCCTCGATTTAATTGCTATAGGTCTAATATCAGGTGATAAGTTAGTAAATATTGAGGCAGGTGGCACTGTTGCCTCCATCACATTGCAAATTTCTAGCGGATCCTCTTTGCCTCCAAAACTCAGGACCAACGTAGAATGGTTTTTCAGAATGTCATGGCCGATTATTACATCTGCGCAAAGATTGTTTACTACTAGTAACGCTGTATGCTTATAAACGTGACGGCCAAGCTCGAGAGTAGCAGAACATACTCCTTCGACAAGAGATACGTGAGTCGTAGACGCTAAGGTAATTGATTGTCTGTGAGGTTTTCTTTTCAGATTTATCAAGCAGGCAAAGTTTTTATCAATAAAAGTGACCGAACTACCAGTGTCAATTAAAGCGTCGGCTCGCAAACCGTTAATCGTGACTGGGACTGTAGCCTTGCGAAGACTTGAAGGTGCTGCGGCGAGGATGCTGGCTGACTCGCCTTCGACATCTATAGCGTTAACTGGTTTTCGTTCTTTACTGCTTCGACAAACTTTAGCATAGTGTCCTACCTTTGAACATAACTGACAGGTGGCGTCTTTAGCTGGGCACATCATTCTTCGATGAACATTTCCACCACAGAAGAAACAGCGCTTTCGAAACGGTGTAGATAGTGCAAGGTTTGGATTATCTTGCGATGAAGGATTGTTTGTCTCAGAAGTGGCATTTATTGATAAAGGAGTTCCAGCAATTATTTGCGAGTTATGTTCTGCTGTTTCCAGTGATAATGCTTGATCTAGCGCTTTATCAAGCGTAAGTTCTTTGTTTTCTACCTACAGCTACTAATACCCACAGCTTCGGAAGAATTCGTTCAAGACGCGACACTAGCGCCCCTACTGCATGAGGGCGGCATGAGGTGAACGATTTCAAAACTTTTGTATGCAAAATGTTATAGCGCCCCTAGCGGCATGAGGTGAACTGTGCGTTTTGTATGCAAAATGTTATAGCGCCCCTAGCGGCATGAGGTGAACGGAGGTTGCCAAGTCATTGTATGAGAAACGTCAAGAGCTGTGGGTATTAGTATTCTATAGTATTTGGTATAACTAACGAGAGAGCTATAACATAATAGCTATAACTATGTCCTACAAATATTTTAATCAAACCCAACCCTTATGTAATCGAACGTCTGGTTTGAACCCCGTAGGTCAGAATCACAAAGTATGTTAAAACCATGCACACGTCCACGTCCATGAGCTTGCGCTTCAGAGTAAGGGCGTAAGGGCGTGGACACCATGTATGTCTAACCACTTTTTCAAATTGCTACCGCCATAGCTACCGCAATGTTTTTCTTATTACTTTACTCTTTGGGCAATGTTTCCCTTCAGCCAAACATAAAAATCTTACAACGGCAACACTGGAGCGGAGCAATGCATTGCAATATTGCATGGTCACACTTAATTTTACTTCAAAAAATATTTCTTTGCGAGTGTGTGGGAAAGACCGAATTTTATGAATTAAAACTACGAAGTACAAGATATTAGCTAATTATGTCGAACTCTGGGAAAGGAACTTTTCAACCGGTAACCAATACTAACCCAATATTAATATTGTGATAAATGAAATCATCAACAATTTAGGTTATGGTGCAGGTGATCGAGTGACAACCAAATGTTTTGTTTATTTAGTTATAATCGCATTTTTATTATTTCTAGGACTCTGATGTCCACATTTCCTACGAAGACCAGCAAAAAATTAATAAATTTGCTCGTCTAAATGCTAAAGTTGAGGATTTCAAGGATGAGCTAAAAGTGAAACAGAATGATATGAAAAACATAGAAGAAGCAGTCGAGGAGCTGAGTCTGGCCGATGACGCTGAGAAAATACCTTATTTGGTCGGAGAAGTGTTCGTCTGTCAAAACTTGGAAGACACTCTGGTAATTTCAATACTTTGTAGTTTGCACAGTGAACTCAATCATTCAACTAACTGGTTAGGATGCAGCATAGGGTGATAGCTATCCATTTCAAATGTGAGGGAATGTTAGTGTGATAGTTTGGTACTTAATTAACTAAATTAAATAATAATAGGTAAGTATACACCAACCAAATCGTTTGTAAAGTATAAAGTTTAGAGTTTAAATTTAATTGAAATAATACAGAATTGAATTGCATTCTAGAATAAATTTTGTCCTAAATATTTTCTGTATTAAAAAGATAAAAAAAAAAAAAATTAATTTGTATTCTTTCAGAAATCCTTAGAAGACGCAAAGTCGAAGAAAGACAATGAAATAAGTGAACTAGAAGGAAAGTGCGAGGAACTAAAATCTCAGATGAGCGAGTTAAAAGCCCACTTATATGGAAAATTCGGCAGTCATATAAATTTGGAAAATGAGGAAGAATGAAATAAATTACTACTAATTCTGTCAGACATTTATATATTTTGCTAAGCTATAATGATACATGTATAAATGTAAATTTTTAAGGCAAGGGAATCCATAAATTGTGTCACTCTCCTTTTCATGATCTTCTACCTCTTCTGTCTTCACCTTGATCAAAATTTATGGACTTTTAAATGAAACAAAATTTATGGATGGCCCTTATTAAGATCATGCTGTTAATGTTATTTTTGCCTATTTATTTATGATAAAATCATAAGCTTATCTTCCAAAAACATTGACTCATTGTATTAAATTTGTAGTACATTATTTTCTCTCTTACTAATATCAACTTTATTTGCACTGGCGTCAATAATAAATTAAACTGTTGTACATTTTATTGTATTGTGGATTTGAACTTCTACTGCATTCAGCAACATTACTAACAACATCAAATATTGAAGAAAAAAAAACTGTACAGTTTAATACTAAAAGGATGGTCTGTACACTGTTGGTCAGTCAACCATATAGTGCTTTATGACGAATCAATAGGCAGTTCAAACAATATCATCATGCAGAAAAGTATGAAATGCCGATAGGGATGCCAATTCTTACATAATAAATAAGGTGGGTTGTAGTGTAATTATAAGTTTTAAGACTTATTTACCAGGGCCACCATTCACGGGTACTTTTTTCCAACACACTGCCTTCTTTTTGTTTATAGTCAGGAAAATACATTAGGTACTGAAGTCCCGGTCCCGCCACTTGCGGAAGCTACGGGGTCTGTCGGGCTCACCGTGCCTGCACGCGCGAAGCGCTGCATAGAGTGTGTTAACATGATTTACATTAATTTCATTTCTCCATTATTTTTACCAGTTCTTTTTTACTTGGGGCATTGTTATTATTGCTTACTATGCAGGCTTATTTATAACATCAGAAAATCTATGTACATACCATACACAGTTTTTATTTTTTTAAATATCTAAACAATTGTATTTTGTGTATGTATTGATTAAAACTAAAGTTGTAAGTACGGCCTATTTGAAAAAAAAACATTTATTTCACCTGTGACATTGTATAAAATGTTTCACAATTTATTGCATTGAAACAATTATACTTACATATTAACCTACTGTAGCTGGTTTTAAGCAAATATAAATAAATATTATACAAATAAATTATTTAATAAATCACATCATAGTAACCTATTTAATTTATATCAATACAATTTAATATTTACGCATAAAATAGGAACATAATAAAATTATTAATACTAATAAAAAATTAAGTCAATAGTCTGTGGAGACAAGAGACTTGTCTGCGGACTTTTTTGTCCATCACAAAATAGTATAAAACTGCATCTAGTACCACACACAAAAGGCTGTATCACATAGAATTGATACATATATAAGCGATCTACTTTGACGGACACAGGTCTGTAGCCAGCAATGACCTTTAGATATTATCATAAATAAAAGGAATCAATAATTATCAATTACAATCGAAATGATTATTTATTCGTCTTTACAGTACTAAAATATGCCTGTAGGCACACTAGTGTATACTGTAGTGCTTTTGTAACATTGTCAACCTGTTAACTAATGCTGTTAATTAAAAAGAGCTTGGCAAAATAGCCTTTTTGATAACTCTTTCTTATAATGCTACAGAAAGTTATTTGCAAGCGCATAGTACCGACAAATTGCATTCCACCAGACGTGGAGCTTGTCTGCTCAATCTCTGGCCATTAATCTTGACTATAAACACAATAGTAGAAATGTGGCTAGTCTTGATAAGGCATAGCTGCTTTATTTTCCTTGACCTTGATATGAAAAGCTATGAATACAAATCGCTATAAACTTAAATCAACATAAAATTTTACTATATCCTATAGATAAATAATAATACTAATTGTTTCTGTTAACTATCACGTAAGTACTTACGACAAATAAAAGGTACTCTCTAATACTTAATATTTGTTAAATCAATATCACTTCAAAAATTTTATATAATAAATTCAATAACTTTCAAAGCATTGCTATGCAATTTTTGTACTACGCATATTCGACTTTGTTCACTGGTAATAGATATCGTATACATTGAGATATCAGCGCGCCTGGATTATGACTGGATTAGTGCGTCGTTGATTGTTGTGCGTCTTCGAAAACTTGCGAATCGACACACGAACGATGTCGTAAACGCCTGACATTGACATGAACGTTTGCAAAGTCGCTTGCGCAACGCATATAATTTTGAAACTCCTAATAAAACACTTATAATTAAACAAAACAGTACCTATGTAATAAATTAACAATAAAATATAACATTTTACTATGAAAGTCAAAAAGCATGATGAGCTTGATACTTTGGTACTCAAACCTTGTATGATTTAGATGAAGTTTCGCATAATTCTGATAAGTTTCAGTTAGCCTGTCTGCCAGATAAATTGACTTACAAGATGAACTTCAATTTATCTGACAAATGTTAACTGGAAGTTATATGGTACCTTTGAAACCAGACCTACCCTGTGCTAGCGTCAAGCTTGGCATGCTTCTGACTTTTAAAAAATTTAAATCACATTTAATGCTCCATTCATATCACACAACCGACACTGGAATAGTAATTTTCATACAATAAAAACAAGTTCGTATTCATATTATGTATGTATACATTAGTCATACCCATAGATTTAGTATATATTAGTGTACCTATAGATCGGCTTTGTTTGATTGAGGCGAGACCAAAAACAAAATATACTAGTGTGCGTGGAATGTACATGTGTGCAAGCGAGATATATAATTTTATGGATTTTCCTTTTAGTTTGAGTTACATCCAGGCACTGCACAGGTAACCATATTTAATCACGTCGAATTAACACCAAAACTACACTTAAAAACCATAATTTGTATTTTATTTTTAAACATAAGTGGGATTTGTTTTAACATTACTGACGTTAGGGCGATACAAGCCCATAGCGTGTATAGGATAAATGGTCTCGTCTATCTATCTCGCTCTAACAAACGCGTATGCTATGATCTATCTCTTTTGCATTGCCAATCTTCTAACGCTAGAAGTTATAATAAATCTATGGTCATACCTACTTTGGTGCATATTGCAACTGTCATACTATCACAATCACTGACACACACAACAAAAATATTTTACATTCACACTGTAAAATCTTGTGAAAATCGGTCCAACCGTTCCAGATCAAGGAGACAGTATTTTATTTTTAAAACGGCTTTTCGGTCTATCACATTCATTATATAATCAGTTGAATGTTTATATTACAAGATCCTTTCTAATTAAGACTTATTTCGCCACGTGCGGATAAGTTCCGGTTAGCCTATTATCCAGATAAATATTGTCAAAACCATAAAAAAAACTATCAAGTATCTCTCAGTGCGTTTGCCAATCTCTTTCATAATAAATTGGTGAAACAAGTCCTTATTATAATCACAGCACTTAGGATAAGGTGTATGAAATTTAACCACCGCGCCAGTATCTGCTAATAGGTTTCAATTAAGCTATCCGAAAATAAACCACTTTAATGGGAAAGCTTAACCTCTTAATTAGATTTTTATGTATCAATCTTATTTCATAAATCGTCTATATTTGACTATTAGATATTGCCTCACATATGGCCACAATATATTATATAAAACAATAAATCAACTTTTAAAAAAATAACAATATTTTTAAGCCCTCGCGCGCGAAGTGATCTTACCGTCGCGTGAAGTGAGTTACCAATCTCAAAATATTGAATACTAAATTTGTAAAAACATTTTGAATTAAGACGAAATTGTTTGCGTACTTACTATACTATAAAGGGCTCCAGACACAGTTCAAATATTTGTACACTTTGAAAAAACCACACCATATGGAAAAGTGCAAAATTTTGTTCAATCTTTGATTAAAGTCACGTGCTACACATAACAAACAAACAAGTATTCAAATAAAAAACTGCATCCAATGCCGTCTTAAAGCACATAATATGCCACATACTTTTTGGCCAATTACACTTACACACCAAATTTTTTATTATGCTTATACCCCTCTTTGGAGGCTGGTGTGCGAGTTCGAAAGAGAGCTTTGCTGTAAGCTTTCTTCCTCGTCTGTTTCCCGATCATTTGTTATCCTGATGGCTTGATACCACTGATTTGTGAGATCTGTCATTTGACTCTTGCAGTCCTTTAGTTCCTAAATATAAAACAATATTATTAATGAATTTGAATTAAATATAAAAGTTTTTAATTTTTAATCATCTAAATTTTGTTTAGGTAAAAAGAAACACTTCAGTCGTATTGTGTTAACGCGTCAAAACCAATTTTTCACACACTACAAAACATGTTTCTAGCCATAATAAATGTATGAAACTGTTGTGCTTCTGACGAGGAGGTATGACACTATAATATTCGTATAACATTCAATAAGATTGCCATCTCTAAGCATTTAAATAATACTAGCGAAACCCGCGCAACTTCGTTGGCGTGTATTTGCACAGCAGCGCCATCTATTTTATAAAGTGCCATTGACTAACAGACTTTTGACCAAATCCTACGAGAATCGCGTACCTTTCGGGATAGAAAGCACCCTACGTGTTAGTCCAAGGTATGAGCTTTCAGCTACCTACATAGCAAATATCATAAAAATTGGCCCAACCATTGGAGCGTGAAAAGTAACAAACATACAAACTTTCGCCTTTATAATATAATGTATAGTGGGATAACGCTTATCTTTTTAATAAAACATTTTTTTTAAATCTTACCTGATGTGTAAATCTCCGTGTGAAGAATGGTGTCAAATATTTCATATCCAGCCTTACGAAACCTTTCAATCTTGTAGCATTAGAGTAACTAACCTGTGACAAATTAAAGTTTATAAATATTTAACATTTTCACATAATTACTGTAAAACAATATTGATGGACGGACTGTCAATGACACAATTAATATAAAACGATATTGAGAGGCGGACTTTCAATATACACAATAAGTACCTCCAACTCTTCTTCAGTTATTTCCGACAAGTGTTCAGAATCAATGGCTTGCCCCCACTCTTTCGTCTTGGACAAGCTCACTTCTTTTTGCTTGCGTAGTGACCGCGAACGCTTCGATTTCTTATTAGCCTGAAAATTTATATCAGCAGATATAATAGAGACAATAATATTCTTCAAATATACATTTACATGCCCACTTAATACCTTAACATAACATAGTGGTATAGCTGAGATACATTAAAAATATAAGGCTTTGTTCGGGAAATGCAATAATTATGCACATTTTCATACTTTTAAAAAATAAAAAATCTTTCTCATTCCCTAATATACTAACGCCATCTCTTGGCGATTGGGTGCCTAGCCCTGCGGATCGAGCATGGACAACACTGCCGATGTAAACGTAGTTTAGATAAGATCTCGATTACAAATCTTTTATAGCACATGCTCTCTCTTATGCGTAAGGACTCCTGCAAAGTGCCAGCGATTCGAAAATAACCGATTTTATCCGAAAGCTGAATTCTATTCTAACTGCTAATAGAATATACCCAAATGAATATTGTACAAATACGAAATGTACTTACCCGTAAAAATTTCAACAAAGGCATTGTTGATCCTCCAAAGAATAAAGTGGTGAATAACACGATAATAAGTGTAGTTGTTATGATCACATGTCGAGTCTCGTCGGAAAAGCCAAGATGTAGTGATAGAGCGTACGAAATGGCACCACGCAACCCTGAAAGACAATATAATATAAAAATATGTCTGGGTTCATAAAACTATGATATATCTATGACCTCATTCAATGATTGCTGATAAATTCTAATCAATTTATCTGTCGGAATAAATTGGAGAAGAAATCTTCCAAAAAAAAATTACCTAAGGAACCATCTCTATGAGCGAGACAAATTGATACAATAATGTCGTCGTGCCACCTAATTCTATACATTGTCGTCGTTAGAACAGAACGTGACTATGTGAACGCCACATGGCGATTTTCATTCGGACTCGTGGAGATGGTTCCTAACCTAAACAAACCATATCAACTATCTATGAAACAGGGCCTTAGATTTTATAACTGCTGTGACTATAAAGCTTATACCAATTAATTTAATAAACATACCACTAAACCACATAATAAACATCATTTTCTTAGTGATCTTGTGCTCCCTGAACTTATTACATAATAGGGCAAGTGGGAAAATATTAGCAGCTCTACCAAGTAGACACATTACTATACTCCAGACAACCAAAGCTGGTTCCACACGATGTCTGAAACTGAAATAATACATAAATTGAATTGCGAATTTTATTGAAAATATATTCTGACCGTTTTTGAATAAATAAAGATTAGCCAAGGAAGTAAAATAAATCACATTTTAATTAAGCCTTGGATGATCTTATTTTATTAATATAAGGGTGCAAGAGTAGTTGTTTAGGAAGGAGAGATTGGGGTTACTGCTGTTTTTTAGGGTTCTGTAGTAAACTACAAGGAACCCTTATAGTTTCGCCATGTCCGTCTGTCCATCTGACTGTGCGCAGTCTAGCACCTAGACGCTTAGTGCTAGAAAGCTGTAATTTGGTATATGTACTAATATCAACAATGCTGACAAAGTGGTAGAATAAAATTTTGAAAATTTTTTTTTTTCGACTCTCTCCTACAGGTAAAGTGGGAGTGAAGTCTTGTGTTTAGAAATTTGAAACGTTCAGGGTAGTAGTCCATATAGTGAACCTACAAGGAAAACTATAACGGTTAAGTAGGCACTACTAGTTACCGAGTAATAGCCGACGAACTTATGAAGTAAAATTTCTTTGACGAAAACATACAAATGTCATAGAATATGGCATTGTAAACACAACTCATCTGTAAGTAAGAAATGCGTAGCCAATACGGAACCCTACATTGTGCGTGGCCCAGCACGTACTTGCCCGGTTTTTTTTCAAAATCTTGAAAAAGCAGCATTTTTTTTGTTTGATAAGTTCAGTTCGGGTGTACTCACATTCTTTTCTGAGACACCGGACTGTTGCGGGAGCGTAGGGCTCTCACCGCCAAAAATTTACAGTGTCAAAAAACAGCATTGATTACTCTTGTGTAACTACATTAGCAAGTACTTTTTTTTTATTTTTTTTTTATTATTTCATACTAGCCACAGGTTCAATTTCAATTTCAGGGTCAAGAATCTTTATAATAATGTAATATATTTATAACAAACCTAAATATGGCCAATCCCAAGTAAGCAAAAACACAAGTTTCAGCTATGAATGCCAAGGTTCTCATGGTTTGTTGCATAGTGACTTGAGTCACTGTTGAGAGGTTGAAATGGGTGTAGTGTGACATCACTATCCCACAGAACAATATTGCCATTATTCCTGTAATTAAAAGTTTCAATAAATTAAAATTAATGATATCAAACCCATGTAATGTAAACTCTATGGAAACTCATTTCAAAATAGGACAGGTCTGATAGTTGAGTGGCTAGTAATAGCTACTTTAATCCAAGGCTCACACAAGGTAAATATTTGTGTACATGAACATGACCGTTTCTTTTAGTTTTGATGTTTAAAAAATTAAAAGTACAAAATGTAAAGATTTTTTTTGTGTCATATTAAGTTTCTAAATGAAATAATATTTACTTACCTGACAGATGAATACCTTCTGCTAAGACATAAGGAGCATATGTAAATACCAACATCATACCAAATTCCAGAGATGGATTCTTTCTCAAATCAACATGCTTCAATAAAAGAGCACTAACTAAAGCAAAGAGAACCCCAATCCCTGCTGACGCAAAGAACATTAGCCAGAAACGATTGATGGCCGAGAGAATGGCTTCTCCAGTGGACATGAGAGGGTCATTTGAATCAAGAACAGCAGTGGTCAACACAATAGCAACCGCATCATTCAAAATGCTTTCCCCAAACACCAACATGTTTAATACAGGATCCACATCTAAGGCATGAAAGATAGCAACTGTGGCAACAGGGTCCACAGCTGAAATGAGGGAACCAAAGGCAAAAGATTCCACAAAACTCAACTTGTACACCACTTGGGCCAGACCAAGTAAGTAAATACCAGCCCCAATTACAAATGCTGAAATGGCTGTGCCAACTATTGCAAACAACAGTATTGAACCAATATTCTGAAAGAAGTTGCCTTTGTGAAGATTGTAACCGGATTCAAAAATAATTGGAGGCAAAAGTACCAGAAAGAATGCTGTAGGTGAGAAGGCCTCTTCCTTCCTCCAATTTGCAATATTCCTTATAGACATAAGATTTATAATCATGCCTATCAAAGCACCGAGGAATACAATAACAATACTTTCAGGCAGATATGAAAAGCCGGTTTGCAGCATCAAATGAATGAGCAAAATGCCCAATGCCAATATACAGAGTACAAAGAATATAGCCATAGAACTATTGTGTTCATCTTCGGCAGAGCTCTTTTCGGGCAACGGCGCCGCGTCCGAGGGACTTGGTGCCGAAGCATTGGGCGGAGCCGAGGCAGACACGTTCACTTGCACAACAGACAATATGGAATTATTAGAAGGGCCTATCTCGTAAACGACATGTGTTCCTTCAGTTGTAGAGCTTGTAGACGTATTCGCACTTTCCACCACAGAACTTGCTTCGCTCGAGCTAGAAATATTCGGTTCAAGAGATCTCTTGCTCCTTGCCACATATGTTTGCTCATATTCTTGTTGGTGTTCGATAAATGCTGTCTTGTGGCCATGAGAATGCGAAGAATGTATTAAACTCAGTATTACAACACAGAGCCAAATAATTTCTTTAAAAGGCATCTTTAAACTTTGTTTTTCTCTTTAATTTTTTCAAAGTCTATAGTAAATTATTCTTTTATGAAATTATTGAAACATTTTAAATTACGACTTACGACTGATAAAATTGAATTGAAATTGACAACAACCCATGACAACTATGACAATAACATGACATTTCTATTTTCCAACTCAAGGTCGGATCTTCCTAAAATTATTGCTGGCAACTCAGACGATCTTTTCTCTTCTTTTTTTCGTTGACAACATTCTGCTTATTTTTCTTGCATGCAACAATGAAATACTGTCTGTCATTTTCAATCGTGACGCATTGTATTTTTAGTAGTAAATGGAAATTATTGTGACGATAAATAAATAAGTCCTAGATTTAATCTTAAGTTTAATTTACTTATTACTCCAAATAAAAATGAGTAACAACTATGGTACGTAAATGTTTATAAATTTGTATGTTTACTATTTACTAGCTGAAGTTTCTCGATTTCACATCTGTAACGCATAATGAATTTTTGTTTTACTTACAAAATATATACCTAGTGTAATTTGATTAACATACTCTAAATATATCTAGTTAGCCATAAACTCTTAAACAGGCACATTAGTTACAAAAACATCTGTAAATCTGGTTTGTTTCACGACTAGTAAACAAAACCCAACAACGAACTGAATGTTAGTGTTTATGTGTCTCCAATCAGTGCTATGACGAGCCTCTATGCATGTAGTACTATTAGGATTTTATGTATTTGATCTAAAGACGGGAAATATGAACGAGGTCTTTTGTAGAGAACCGTATTCCTCCGACATCTGCCTTCAGGAGACACGACGCCTGTATTTATAATTTTTAACGTTACATTTATTTTGTCATGAATGCTTTTTAATACTTATAGGACATCCATAGGTATAGATTTCAAGCAATGGTATCATCCAACTTGATTTAGTTGTCTACAAACTCTCGTATTTTCTATGTATACCTAAAATAAGATGAATTTTTTGATGCTCTAAAGCTGGCCTATATAACTTCATTGACCTAGATTCCTAATTCACAGTTCTCCATTTAGTTGTTTACTTTACACAATTTCTAGGTCAACTATAAATAAATAATTACTAACAGATACATCAAACACTTAGATGTTGGCAAAATCAGACATGCTGATATGAATTAAATAAAAATATAATTGTAAATACATTAGGAATGGTAAATTAAATAGGAAGATGATGTATTGAACTATAACTGTATTTATTTATGTTTTCCATTTTACAGTAAAAATGGCTAAAGAAGAATTATTACTAGGAGAAGAAATGGGAAAATTAGAAATAGAGCCAATCAAACCAAACATCAAAACTAAAGAGAATCCTTTTGTTCATCACGAAAAATGTGCACCAACAAGAAGTATGCAAAGTTTCAAATGTCCCTGCGTTTGGCCAAAGAGAAATGTCAATTCAACAATATTCAAAAAGAAAAGCAATAAAATAATTAAAGAACCAGTTTTAAAACTACTGCAGAATAGAGTTGTTGATAAAGAAAAAACAGACTTCCAACAATTGCCAAATAAATCAGGATCTCCATCGCAACTTGTAAATTCGGATATGCTAAGTTTGTGTGCGCTCGTTGATAATTGTAATCAATTGAAAATATCATCACATGTTAAAAAGAATGAATCTAGCAGAGAAGAAAAGAATTCTAAATGGTGGAAAAATGACATATCACACACTAAAACAGTCAAGAAAAAAATAGTGGAAACAAATCAAGCAGGTTCATGTTCCCAACAAGCACTTAATCCTCCCTGTGATGTGACAATAGACGAACTAGCGAGTTACTTTGAAACGTTAGTTCACATACCCAAAAAGATGTCATCTATGGCAGAGATGATGTACATTTGAATTTACATGATAATAATTACTTTGTAATAATTTACCTTTAAGTTGAAATGTGGTCCAACTGTCATGAGCTTCTTTCACAATGTCAGTTGTAATGTTATACCTTGTATGTGTAGAAAATATCTTCAATGTTAAATTTATATGATATGGGGAAGTTAAGAGGTCTTCCTTAGAGTACGTCAAAGTTTAGAGAGGGGGTTCTATATAGTGTCACTGATCCTTGTTTACATGTTAATATCACAGGAATGGGTTACTTATGTGATAATCAGTGATGATGTGGGATGGGTTAATAATAATGAAAATCACGTAATTTATGGAAGCCCACTTATTGAAACGGTATAGCATTGTCATTGTTACTTCAAACTGAATTTCTCAAGCAATAGTATGTTAATTTTATATTTGTATCCTTCAATATGGCCAATATCTTAATTGTGGCATTAATCAGAGTTACATTAATATCATTTTGAAAACTGTCTCTGGAATATCTTATTTTGCAATATTACCTAACTTTACACTCCTTATGCAGTAAACCATGAATATTTAATAGAATTCTATACAATAGGTGTGCAGAGAGGGTGCGATACTGATGATATTGATAGCGAAAATACATTAATAGATAAAACAGAGTGGCCCTGAATGTAACAATTTGCACTTCACACAATTCAGTTTAGATTATTATTATTGTTTTTCTGCAAGACATAGATAGATAAGATTCTATACAGTGCCTACCTTATCCAGTAGAGGCCTAAAGTTCAAATAGGTCCTATGTAACAAAGCCAGATTAAGGTTTAAGTCTTCTAACACAAAATAGGTCAACCTTAGGGTCAGAGCTATTATTAATAATACTGTTTAATGAGAAACTTCAATTTGTGTCATTCATAGTAGGTATACATGTTGTAAAATAAAAATTAAGTCACAATTTATTTTAACTTTACACAGTTAGAAGATCCACATTGGTATAATTAATAGGTAGTTAAGCTTTACTTAATCCAGATTTCGTTTTGTATCTTGTATTTTAATAATTGTGAAAGAGACTCTGTCTATCTTATAAAAGCGTACATCAACCAATGTTATCAAACTATTAATATAGGGTGAAATCAAAGTCATGTGACAATTGCTATCCATTACAACTCTTAAGAATTAGAAAACCAGACAACTTCACAACAGAAAAATATGTCAAGTGACATATTTTCTGAATCACTCCGCGACTCGCGCAATTTATAGAAATGAAAAAATTTACCATTACCGGTAGCTCAGTAGTAAGAGCACTCGGCCGGATATCGAGAGGGCGTGGGTTCGAATCTCACCTGGAGCGGAGGTGAAATTTTTCTTAGAAAAATATTTTCAGAAGTCTATTTTTCAGAGTTGAAACGAATAGTAATGAAGTATGATGGGATGACTGCTATAGATTTTGGTTGAGTTTGACCTGTGGATTGTAGTGGGGATGGGGGAGACTTATGTTAAGCAGTGGACTTCCTGTGGCTGATGAAATGATGATGATAAAGTTAGATAATTGAATGACGTCAGAAGTCAACCTGCTCTTTGAATTTTTGAGTATGGGAGAGATGTTTTATTTCATCTACTTATTTATGATTTCACCCGAAAGTATTCCACATTTAAATTTTAATACTCAGATGTTATATCACCAAACTTTTAAATAATATTTATTGTAGGGATCTGGTAATATTTACTATGCCTCATTTCTTTGATGGAATCGTTTTTCATAGTTAAGGACTTAAAAAAAATGTACCTAAATTAATTTTCTGGATAACCTTAGTTGCAAATTCACATTGATTGATCTGAAATAACAATGTATCAAGATTTAAATGTGTGAAATTGATTTATTAATGTAATAAATAAAATACCTAGTATCAATTTATTAATTTGTATGTGCAAATTTAAATGATGACATTATTAAAAATATATAATATCTATTTACTAGACATCTTTTTGTTCCATCTTTTGTTAAAAGGCGTCTAATTTGACATCGCTCGTGTAATGTATCTTCATCAAATTAATTATGAAGCAGACGGCTGTACACTCTCAACCAAACAGTCCGAGGCACCGCGAGAGCAGATGGTAGCACTCGCTCACTTCCGCCTGTTTCGTTGTTCCTCGCTAGCACTTCGTCCCGTGTCGGTTTTGCGGGAGCGCTATACACCCTCATTTGGTGGCACATATTGCGCAGCAGCAACTTTTGTTTCGTCCGTTCCCTTGGCGTCCACAAGTAAAATAATCTCTACGAGAGTGTCAACAAGCAGGTACACCTGGTGGAAAGTGGTTACCGCTGCTTAAACTACAGTAATACCAGAGGCGCTACCAATACGTTACTTCCTACAAGGAAGGCAATAGGGACCCAAGGGATAAAGAACAATAGATGGGAAAGGAGTTGGGACTTTTATTGAAAGAGCTTCACTGCTCATTGCCATTGTTCCCAAGTATGCACGAGACGGAGATAATAAGACATCGTGCAGTTGACCACACTACATTAGTAGAGCTTGTTAGCTGAATTTGCTTTTGCGTCGAATTGACGAACCGATTACGCGGCGACGCTAACTAGTATTTTGGCTCTTGTAATTTCAATGTGTGTCCCTAGGGGGCATAGATCTGAGTCAATGATATTGGCTAATGTAATAAATACAAAATTTGTCTTTATTACATTAGCCTTAACATGTCTTTAAAGACAAAATTTGTCTTTATTACATTAGCCAATATCATTGACTCAGATCTATGATCCAAGTTATATGATAGTGTAATATGCCCCTAGATGGCGTTATTCCAAACATGCATACTTTTGAAAGTTTATGTCGTAGTTTTATAATTAGTAGTAAACTGTGTCATTGTTCTTGGAAAAAATTGCAGAAAAGAAAGCATACTTACCTAATAATTTTTTTGGGGATAATGGAATAATAATAAAATTTTCCTTTGTTATTGAAGAACTTCCAGTTCAGTGGAAGTTTTACATGATAGTATTTCTACCTCAGAACAAGGACTAAAGCAATTACTACGTAGCATAGTACTATTAATTTATTCTGTGGTATTACCGTGGTTTTATTCCCTAGGCTGATTACATCATAGACCTAGCATAAGCGCTCTACATGGCTTTGTCGTTTGATAGAGTATTTTGATGGATTATCATTCAAAGAGTAAAATAACAGAAATGCCCAATTGAAAGTTCATGAGACATCAGATTCTTGTCATACGAGCATATTAAAATAAATGATGCATTCGAGTCAAAATATGCCCTTGTAAAATGCTTTCCTTTTATAAAACAATTTATATGGCGTATACTTATTCATCAAATTATTTACTTTTATGTGTTGTCATAGTGGTGGGGTCTATATTGTTTCTTTGGGCTTATGAAAAACCTAATTTCTATAAGGTAACAATTTTTTGTATTCAATCAAGCAAGTTGCTGCCGTTTATTCCCAGTTGCCCCCGCCACCGGTGGCAGATCTCGCGGGGGCAACTGGGAATAAACGGTTGGTGCTATGTTTTAGTATGTACAAACTTTGTTGTCTAGGTATACAAACAATAGTTAACTTGGATAGTTCTCTTATATTGTGTTTTTATGGTACTTCACGGTCACTGGCATGGCTTAACAACTGTCATCTATCGACAACAGTCTAGACCACTCTACTGAGAAACTAATAATATTTTAACTCGCCTAAATATAAAATAATACAAAGCATGTTTAAATTATCACACTAATCCAGTTTGTTGTAATCCCACAGTTGTTGTTTAAGAGGAGCAAACATTCCAACATTATTATGAGTTCTACGCCAAGCAATGAAATCGTCAATGAAAGTTCTAATCGTCTACCATTAGACCCTCTGGTTTCAAACACAGTTATACACAAGCGAACTGTAGAAGAACGGCAAGTACCGTCAGAAGAATCAATCAATCAAAAACTAGATCCTTTTTGTGACCATCCAACATGTAATGATCAAAATGCTACATAATTAAATTGTTCCCCCATAGGAACCACTTTTTCCTACATATTATTAAAAAATACCTGCCATATTTGAATACGCGGTCCGGTTTCATTGGTGATAAGATCCAGTTGGTCTATCTGCCAGATATATTATGAATTGCATGTTTTATCGATAATTTATAAGACTGATACCTCATCAGGAACATTTGAAACCGAACATTAAATTAAAAAGTGATTTTCTGAAACTGTTTAAAATGTTTAAATGAAATAAAACTTTTACATATTTCTTTATTTATGCTGTATATAAATTTAATTAATAAGAGGCAATCAAAACACGTAGGTAATTGCAGGTTCTTTCTATGTACAGTTGGTTTTTAACATTAGGTAATCGCTATTAAAGTTAATTTTTAACACAAGCCAAATACAATCTAATACTATTTAAAGTACCTTTTCAAATAATATAATTTATCTCGATGGTACAAGTACAAATTTCATATGGACAACCCAAGGTCATAGCACTTTCTAGAACCAGAGCCAAACACAGTTCAAATACTTTAACACTTCTAAATTGTGCGTAACTCTGTAACGTTACATGCAATAAAATAATATTCGCATAGCGTGGACGCCTTGTGCGCACGAACCGTGCACACTACGCGCACGAATAGAGCATTATTTGTACGGGAAATTCTTCAATTTCGTGTTACATTGCATGTTTGTTACGTTACTATTACAACGTCTGTACCCACCATTAGATGATTTTGTGATGAGAGCAATGTTGCTCAACCTTTAAACAAAAACACGCACGTCTCACATCACACAGACTAATACTATAGCCATAACAATCAAAGTAGTGTTAAAATAAACTGTATCTGCCGCTGGCTTAAAAATGGATGCTAATTGAAAACTGCGTTAAGTAAGTATATTTTTAATAAATAAATAATACATATCAATATGTAGCTAGCTACGTATTTAAATTTTGGCGAAATTATTAAAAATACCTACAATCAGAAACAAAGTAAGATTTATTTTTAATATATGTAGTTACAAGTACACTAAATAATTTATCAATGCATTTTTACCAAATTAAATTCATCAAACACTAACAAATCAGGTACATAATATGTACCTGATTTGTTAGTGTTATCAGACTGAATTCTGAAATTATCAATGGTTGTCAAAAGGCGTGTACGCACGACCGAACACGAACACTTTGTTCGCACGTGCGTACCACTAACTAACGAACATCAAACAATTTGTTCGTCAAAAGTGTTCGTGTCGATCCAATTTGGTTGTTCTGTGTGGACGATGTTCTCAGCATGACCGAACAAGAACATTGTTAACTCGAACATCGAACCAAAAAATTAAGGCTTGGTAGCCTCTTTTGTTCGACACCATGTTCTTGTTTGGTCGTAAGTGGTTGCGCGCGAACACAGGTAGAACTATGTTTGTAGGTGTTCATGTTCGCTTTGCTAATTTACGTCCACACGTGCGAACCACCGTGTTCGTGTTCGATGTTCACCATGTTCGTGTTCGGTCGTGCGTACACGCCTTTACATTTGAAGATGGAGCTACATCGGGATCGAAGCTAACACCTAGATAACTTCAGTCCAAGTATTTTCATACTTCAGCTATCCCGTCATATATTCATATATCCCGTCTATACTTGGCACAAGATTTTCAGTGAAGTTCAATGATGGTGTTTGAACTAATAACTTGTCAAACCTTACTAAAGATAGCATTGCATAATGTTGTGTGTTTTATCGCAATAGACATTTATTACATTTCGATTTAATTTTGAATCAATCGATTGTTTAGGCTGGATTTAGTGCACGACCGACGGTGAGCGCTGACGTCGTCGGTCGAACGTAGCTATATTCATAAATCTATGAACAGCTTCAGTGCACCGCTGATTATTACCTATGCGCGTACAGCTACGTCGCGCTGATGGGGACCATCGGTCGAGCTCGTCCGCCCGGCGTATGTCGGTCGGCTGACGGCGCTGACGCGCTATGGCGGTATACTTGTGCGTTCAGTGCCACGCCGACGGAGCGACCGAAAACACGCGCGTGCGAAGTATTGCGACGAGAAGTTTTATGTATAGTACGTACACGTCTGGTCAGCGTAACACAAAACACAAATTTTGACCGGCGCTCAGTGCTCACCGTCAGCGCTGACGGTACGCGCTCACCGTCGGTCGTGCACTAAATCCAGCCTTAGAGCTTTTGTGCCAAGTATATTGGAACGGAAATACACCGCAAACAGCGTTTTATGATGGTTTTATGTTATGACTTTCGTGTAGCTTTCGCTTATGTAAGTATATAGCTACTTATTTTTATTCTATTTCAATACCACCTTTTAACCGCAGCTTTGCTATTTTTATAAAATAACACCTATTGTTAATTTTTTTAAGCCATCTTCATTGAATAAAATTCATAAAACGTGGATATTAAAACAATCATTCAAATGGTTCAGTCCATTTACTTGATATATAAAGCGATGGGGTTTTAAAAATATGCGACCGGTAAACCTGCTGGCAACATCCACAATCGTAATCTGCAAGCTTTTCCGAGTTCAAAATCATGCACAGAATGCGCTCCTTATATTTTGCACACTCCACTCCAGCACCCGGTCTAAATAGTAAGACAATAATATCATCGTAACAACCGATAATTTCGTCGTATCGACTGTCTTGAAACGACGTATCGTATAGATAAATCGGTAAGGTCTCATAGTGTAAATGGGGTGTACAAAGAAAAAATTAATAATTACAATAGCTTCGTATGTATGTATTACAACAAGTCTTAATGTCTATTACAATATGACAAAGATAAATTGTATACTAAGGAACAGAATCTATTATAATTCAATCGAAAGTTATAAAACATCCTGAAAACTGGTTCATTTCATAAAAGTATGGATGTAGAAATTACGAAATCGAGTGTTTTGCATTTCGAACTTTATGCACCATTTAAACATAAATTAATGTCATGTTACAATACTATATTTTATTATCAGTTGCACTCCTAAGAGGGCGACAAAAAAATGATTAAAGAATATTAATGTTAGACTGCGGCTGTCTCGAGCCCTGTCGTTAGAGGCATTTTATATGAAGCCGGTCCCGAACGAGGCTCGGACGCAGCACGATGTTAGCACTAACAACATATGAAATGTGACGTTTTAACTCCGTGCTCAGTAGGTCCAACATAATCATCTTTATTAGTTGAGATACCTAGGTATATACACTGTAATAATATTTTAACACTGAATACCTTTTTATAATGGCGTAACATTTATGAAACAGATAAAATGAACTTTGTTCATTATTCTACTCCGTAAATACAAAGCCCAGGTTGAACTTAACATTTTATCAATCAGCTAAAATTTATCCAGGCTATCTGGTTAAACCAGATAGTATTTTGATTTCACTGATTCAGTGCCTCACTGATTTAGTACTTCATAATAACGCAAGTATAGTGATATTATCTTTATCTAAAGAGATCAACATTGTCCGATCTGTTTAGACCCCATCAAGTATTCAAAGATAATATAATTAAATTGTCATGTATCCTATAACATTCTGCAAGGAGAATTTAATATAGGTATAAATAACATTCGTTACTACATAGTAACAATAAGCTACTTTAATATCAGAAAAAAGGTGACGATGCAAAAAGAGCCTTAACCACAAAAAAACTGTACACATAGTGGCAGGTATACCTGCGTGCATGTCGCTTTATTTAGTTGCACATGGGAAGGACAAGCTGATTAAGCTTACCCATAAAACAAAACAAGTGAAACCATAGTTCAAAATGACGTCTAGATACACAAAGTCACGTTAAACCTGTGGCACATTCGCAATTTGTTAAGGAAGCATGCAAATATCTATTCTCTGTACCCACAATACTATCAATATTGCAAAAAAAAAAATCGTTTAGTTTATTTTTGGTTTTGTTCAACTAAACATTGCTATATCAATACTATGTATTGTCTTTTATAGTCATTATAATTACACTATAGATTACAATAATCAATTTAGATTTTTAGACAATGATTTAAAAATATTATTATAGTAAAAGAATAGTAACAAAATAATAACTAATAATAAGATAAATTTCTGATTAGTTTGAAAACAGTCACTAACATGTTTTGGGCATTGTTGTGCATGGGTTTTAGAACAACATTATAAATATAAACAAAAAGATACAATATATTTAACATGATTGACTACAGCACCCCAAAAATTGTCCAGCAACTGCCGCTATATAGGGGTATCGTGAAATTTATACATTTACATACACAATTCCACAGCTCAAATTGCGCACCATTATAAAAATAAATTATAGATGCTCCTAAACTAATATTTTCAATTTATCTTGGCATGTGTTCACTGCACACCTGAAACAGGAAAAAAATGCATAAAAAAAGGTCAATTATTTTTTCTTCATTATTGTTATCCCTTTCAGGATAAAAAGTATTATGTTAGCCTATCCCTGTAAAAAAATTAAGTCCATCCTTTGGGCTTTTAAAATGTGAAAGGAGGATAATCATACATACAATACAAAGAGACAAACGCGTTTTTCCATTTATAATTTTAGATAATCTATTTAAATATATTTATAATTATTAATAAAATCAACCAATTTGTTTAATAGAGAATAAGCGACCAACATACCTAAGGACACTATTCTATAATTTTTTTTATATCTTCCTAAATATAATAATTTGTATGGAACAAGAATAACTAATTACATGGTGCCTAACTATCTCAATGAACTCCCACCAGTAGAATTATAGCAGTTGTATAGTGATAATGCAAAAAAGTTTAAACTAAATTTAAAAACACTTCCTAAAATGTATACATGGCGAGTCACCGAACACAGATAAACCCTGCGTGGTTTTCGCGGTTCGGTAACCTGTTATTTGTATTTATGTGCTATTTTATGGATATTGAATAAATGATTTAAAAAAATATATTTATGTTTGGTGCAGATTTAGAACAAGCATGTTGCAGTCTGTGGTATAAACAACTAACTCTGTTATCTGTATAGCTGTCTTACTAATTAGTTTAGTTTTAGGTTTGCAACCAAGCTTATAATGGTTACATATTATTATAGTCCTCAGAACTTATTATTACTTTACAAATTTCCCTCAATAAACAAGTAAATAACTCACAGCAGTTGAGCAGGAAAGTGAAGCATAGTTTGTCTGTGAATTTGGAGAGCCAGCGAACACGTTCATGGGCACATGGGGCGGTGGAGGCGGCGGGTGCGTGGCCAAGGGGGACACGGGAGGCGCAGCGCCAGCGCCGGGGCCCCCGCTCGCGTTGCTTGGACTCCCTGTTGTTGACAGCCTGGAAAATGCTGCCAACGCGTCGGGGAAATTAGGTGGCGTAGCTGGTGTGTTGCAAGGAGTCATCAGTTGCTGTAAATATAAAAATAGTACATTACATATTACTGTAACATAGTCGTATCTTTAGTGGATTAGTTAAGGCCCCGGTCAACGCGCGTGTTTCAGATTATCGCACGTCGTAACGTCGCGCGATCATGTGAACGGTCTGGTGCATTTCCTTAGTGTAAAAATAGAGCTAGTATGTATCACTTTAAAAGTTTAGAATTTTCTTCAAAATTAGCTACCATAGTAATAAATACAATTGACAAGTAAACTAATAACAATAAATTCAATAAGTATCACATTATTATTATTTTTCGTTTGGCAATCTGTCTTCAGACGAAGATTCCATTATGCCATCTTCAAGTTATACTTGTGTACCTAAATTCAAAGCAGCGTATTCATGCTATCTCGACTCAGTATACAGTCTCTGAGTCAAGACACCCCAGAAAGATGATAGAAAAAATTCTTCAGAAAAGGCCGATTTTGAAGTCAACATGATAACGCACTTTTAATAGTTCATGATCAAAAACTTCAATCATTATACACTTTAACCAATGTTTGCTTCACATCACACTATCAAATGTTGAAAGACACGGAAATTCATTTTTTTATCACGAGCCCAAGTGGATACTATCGTAGTTGGCGCTAAAATCCAAGTATCACAGTCATTATAATATTAATGTAACATGAATAGAGAAATACCTGACGGTAATGTGGCGCAGCAATACCATTGGCTCCAGAGGGAATAGCAACCTCTTGAAAAAATATTGACAAGGCTGTCTGTAACAAAATAATTTCATTGAGTACTGATACAATACAATAAACAGACTAAAGGTCTCTGTATACGCAAAGGGGTAATACCTCGGACGAGACAGTGACGTGACTTTTTGTTCGACACGGCCACGTTCCTGTTCCGTCCGTGTATCCGCGACATATGCATATTCACATACATTTTGTATGGAACTATATTTAACTGGTGGTCAAACGACCGATGGCGGATTAAAAAAATGTTTTTGGCCAAATGACTTTTGGCTATTTATGACAATATTTAGTGACCTATTCATAAATGCAAGACAACGGTGGGTATTTGGAAAATAGGAGAGAGAGAGTCCTTATGTTAATATTGAATTATAATATTGTTTTGATCTGTAAAGGCCAGCCTTTCCAAGACCAATTTTATTACCAAGACAATTGACCCCAATTTAATTTATTATAACCACACAACAACAACATCAGGGTTATTTATATTATTGTAACAAAAATAATAACGATCACAAAATGTTATAGTAACTAAAAATATCTTTACATTGTTTTAAAAGCTGATTAAACAATTCCCTCCTACCTCCTAGTCATATAAAGCATCAAATGTCATGAAGGTTATGTTTTTATTTATTCCAAAGTAAAACAAAAGAAACAATGTCATTCATAATTAACTTTTGAAATAGAGTTAAAATTAGAAGTAATTGACAATTTTAAAATTGTGTGTGATTGGTTGTCAATACTAGTAAAGTATTATTGCGTGATTAGATACATCAGGTACTATGTAACATCATAGCGCGATAGATGTATATTTATACATCACGGTAAATAAATAATAGTATGGAATGTTTTAACTCAATTCCGCAAATTGCAACACACAATCTGACCTAGTACAGTTTTTCTAATTCATCCAAGTGCATAAATCAACATTTACTTATCTGACATCGAACCAAGATTCGAACGAGGTTGTTACAAAACAGAAAATAAAGCAGCCATTTCATGATTACTGTTTGTTTACATATATTATGAAACTTACTTCAAATTGCCAATGAGCAGCTTGCAATAATTGCCTAGCTTGTTCCTGAGCACATCCTGCTGCTAAAACAAATTGATTTATCATAACTTGTTCGCGTAAAGCTGAATCCATTGTACAAATATTCAACTATAAATAAAAGAAGTCCACCGACTGAGCAAGGAATTGAAGAAATAGCAAGGCAAACAAGTCACACAAGTGCAAACAAGCGAATATCGAATGAAACGAAACAATGAACGAAATGAATGAATTTGGAACAGACTATGACTTTTTCATTATAGGTGTGATGGTGTGAACGAAACGATGACATTGGCAGTAGCCCTAAGTTCCACACTTTTGCGAGGTTGACCGAAGTCAAAAAGGATAGTAAGTAATATTGGTAGTAAAGAGTGGCAACTCCGGGGTGAAATCGGCATCTATGGAAGGTGCTGCCACAGCAGTGCCTGGCGGATGATCTAAAATTCAAACTATAGCTAATTACTTTATTTAATATAGCTAAATTACTACCCTTTATTCTCTGAATATATTTTCTTTTTCTTTGTTAGCGCCCCAAAGAAGTCCCCTCATCCGACGGAACGGATTACATCAAATTTTGAGTATTTAAGTATCCTATTTGTATTTTATTTACATTTTAAGTAAATAAATAACGTCAATGTTATGGAGTGGTCCGTCAGACGTTAATCCCGGTTTACATTTTGAGAAGTAACAAGTGAGAAGTGACAAATGAGAAATGAAACAACTGACAAATGAGAAGTGACAAATAACAAGTAGGTGTTTACACATCTGTCTGACAAGTAGAATCAAATAGTTCAAATACATTTAGTTCACGTTGTTTTCGAACCGCATAGAAGTCTTCACTTCTAGCAAGCAAGGAATATTTTAATATTTTAATTATAATACTCTCTGACTAGAGAATTTCCAAAAACTTTTTTTATTTAGGCATTGGCCATATCCAAAAATAATTGAGAATTTCTTCCAAAAACAATTTCCGCTCCAAATTTACCAAAAACAAAATGCGAGAAGGGCGAGAGTGGGAGGGCGCGGGCCGCGGTGGGCGAGTGAGGGGAAGGCGGGGGTTGCGCGGGGCAGATTTACTTGTCAGGAAATAGAACCGGCTTTTATTCACTTGTCAGTTCTCACTTCTCATTTGTCACTTGTCAGTAGCCGTTCACACGCAAAAACACTTGTCAGTTGTCCTTCTCATTTGTCACTTCTCACTTGTTACTTCTCAAAATGTAAACCGGGCTTTATGTGAAATGCAAGTAGGTACATTATGGCCGCCGCTTTTTTTATATTTTTTATTTCATCCGCCAGACACTAATGTCGCTGTTTCCTATGAAAATTTACTGTAATACCGCTATATTTCCGAGGTGGCAATCACAGAGTACTTTTTTATATACTGAAGTGGCAATCGCACCTTATTCCCGTGGGTTACATTAGTATTTCATACTACCCCTGCAAGGAAAGGACGGAGGCGAGAGAAGAGAGGACTTCTTTAAACCCATCCAAATACTTACTGGAGTCAACTTTGCTTAACTTGTGTTGTCATTTAGTTTTGATGATTCACGCAACAATACTATCGAAAGTAGAAAATCTTTTTTAACACATCCAAATACTGACTGGGATCAACATTGCATCGTTGGGTACAGAAGCCCAAGCTCAACTCCTTCCTTTCCCTCATCTCTTCTCTCCCTATTCCCTTCCTACGAGGAAGCATTGCCTGCAACATATTTGCCTCCAGAGTGGCATAAAAAAACTTTCGTTTTCAAGAGTATAAGATTCTTCAAATAAGCACATTTATTGCATCCTGTCTATCATACTAATATTGTAAATGAGAAAGTGAGTTTGTTTGTTTGTTATTCCTTCACGGCTAGACTAATCAGGCGATCATTATGAAAATTTGTACATATATGTATATTGTCAGGGGTATGTACAGAGTTCAACATAGGCTACTTTTTATCCCCTGAAATTATTTCATTTCAATAGGAAATTATTTTTTCTACTATAGAGGGCGCTGTATGCGATGCTATTGGTCAACAGATGGCGCCACAAGTCGCGCTATGGGTTGTTTTTTGTCAAACGAGATCTATGTCATAAAACTGACGCGAGCGAAGCCGCGGGGAAAAGGTAGTTTTTAATAAATAATGAATCTAAAATGGCAGTGAGCTCGTGGCTCTACCCCATACCATACATGCGATCCTTTAGAAATACATTATTCGCTTTTAAATCATTGTAGTATTTACCTAACACTTTTTCACATTTTGTAATTTTCGGCACTTTTATTTAAGTTTGTAACATAACTAGTGTTTATTTCATTTCTACTATTGTTTAGCATGTTGTGTTTACCTGTTATTGTTTTTACACTAAACTTGTTACATAATTATTATTTTTTTGTTACATAAGTCATCGGTGTAAAAGTGTTGGTGAACCTTATAAATAAATAAATACCTTCCGGTCCGACTAGCGAATCTTTGTTACATTATGTAACTCAACTGTTAAAAAAATCGGACTATAGTATTTTTATGGGGCCAGTTATGAGGTAAAATAACATTACAGTCTTTTAAAAGAAAAACAAAATTTTATTTAGTTAATATTTGACATTTGTTTCTGGGTTTTTAATTTTCTTCTACATTTTATAACAAAGCGCGGTCACACAGAGAGATATGAGTATGATGTTATTCAAAAAGAACTAAATTATATTGTAATTTGATCTGCAAGGCTAGAGCGAAGTAGCAATATAAATACAGGCTGTCCGGTCGCAGATTCTTATTTGGAACGGTAGTTTACTGGTCAACAATGTCATTCCGCGAGTTAATATGATATAGACAACGCACATTAGGGACGCAACGACTTACAAAAAAACGGGTTGCACTCCGAGAGTGACGAAGTGAAAACTTGAACATTAACGTTGTGCATTTTTGAATATTTTGGAATGGTTAGGGAATAATTTCTCACGAATTGCTTTATTTATCAGACGATTTATTAAATTATATGAGTAACCGCCATCTAGTCAAACTCAGTGGCATTACAACAATTATTGACTTCACTCAACGGGATTTACTGTAAACTCTGTAAACTAAAAAGTTATAATATTTACCGATAGATGTCACTAAAACCACTCCCTCCGTCTTACGAATTTTTAACATTTTGTACCCATCCCAAAGTGCACAACGCCGCTATAAACAGAAGTTTTCTCTTCAAAAACTCCATGAGCTCGTAATTGTCATTCTTGTCGTACTTTGCAGATCAACGTATAAAGGACATCAACCAAACTCGGCTAAATCAGCATATCGTGAACAAAAACAAGGAACAAAATATACATTTTTAATAATAAACAAAACAATTTATATAAATTTTTCTAATAAAATATAATGAATATTAGTCAATGATATGTAGTATGAAAATAAATAATTAACAAAGCAATTTTAATAGGATGGTCAACGATATAGAAATAGTATCCGGCGATCGCAGTGATCAAATCAAAAAGTTGTAGCGGGAGCGATGGCAATGTGCTCGACCGTCACAAAGGGAAGATCTTCCGGCCAGGCTGGGTGTTATGCCTGGGGAACCGCGGCTCCGACAATGTATGTGTCGGAGGTTGTATATATATCTCCATATCGTAGAAACTTCGATAGCGCGATTCAGGATTTCTAAGTGTCGTCGTATATGACGTCATGTGTTCGCATTGTGAACTTTTTCTTCACTCTGTAGTTCTTCTGTATGGCGATAGATGTCGCCACAGTACTCCCCTCCAGGATCGAAGGTCCGATGAGATGATGATCAGCAGTCTGTGCTTCTCGTTAGCTTGCCCAGTGAGTCGGGCTTGAGTGTGCGTGCTCCAAGTGTCCCAGTGAGTCGGGCGTGAGCGTGCGTGCTTGATGTATCCCAGTGAATCGGGATGAGTGATGTCCCAGTGAGTCGGGATGATGCATGTCCCAGTGAGTCGGGATGCAGAATATCCAAGTGAGTCTGGATGAGGAATATCCCAGTGAGTCGGGATGAGGATTATCCAAGTGAGTCTGGATGAGGAATATCCCAGTGAGTCGGGACTTTAAGGGGCGCAGGAACAGGTAGCTCGATGAGTCGGCTGCGATGAACCTGATTTTCCCCGTAGCTGGAGTGCTGTGAGACTGCTGATGATGAGGCTTCAAGTTGAGGAGTGAAGAATTTGATGACGTCAGAGCTATTGAGGAGATATGATGAAGAAGGCTGCTTCCAATCACGTCGGGGTCACCACTGTAGCGGGAGCGATGGCAATGTGCTCGACCGTCACAAAGGGAAGATCTTCCGGCCAGGCTGGGTGTTATGCCTGGGGAACCGCGGCTCCGACAATGTATGTGTCGGAGGTTGTATATATATCTCCATATCGTAGAAACTTCGATAGCGCGATTCAGGATTTCTAAGTGTCGTCGTATATGACGTCATGTGTTCGCATTGTGAACTTTTTCTTCACTCTGTAGTTCTTCTGTATGGCGATAGATGTCGCCACAAAGTTGTCAAACTGACACTACTGGCTGGCTGTATACGACTAAAGGCGCTGTCCCACTGCTGCGCACGAAGAGGCTACGCACGTGTGTTAAGCTTTGCTTTGCAAGAGGATGTACGTGATTGTTTCCACTGCAACCCACGGACACGTTAACCATCAAGTGACGTCATTGATACACGCGTAGCTTGCTCAACATAGCTCAACGCTGTCAACGCCATGCACGCAGTGAATGCGGTACACAGCTTGTTCCACAAAGCGTGCACATCGCTGCGCACGCTGTGGAAACGTAGACCCACGTAGCTGTAATGTGCCACGTGGCCCACGTGTTCGTGCGCAGCGTGCGCAGCAGTGGGACCGCGCCTTAATCGTCGCTCGTGCTCGCTGCGCGCGTTTCAAACTTGTACAAACTTACTACTTTACATATAAAAAAATATATATTGAGTGAACTTGATACATACTAAAATTATTTCACATTTTTTATTATCTGCATATTATAAGTGACCCATAACAATCAATAATATCCCAATATTTTCATATTCAGAATAAAGCCAAAAGGTGGTTGGTGTCCTTTTTACTTAAGCTCTTTTTGAAGTATGTTACTAATAATTATTCATAGCTCGCTATTGACAACCCCAATTCCCAAGTTTATTTACAGAGTAATCCACACAGGACATTAATTTATGTATTATGTGTGTGTCGTAATCAGTTTTAACTTATATTTACAATAATACTAAACATAAATACCAAATTTTAATAAGTTAAAATAATATTGCGCCCGTTTTACTTAGGACTACTATAAAACATATTTTTATACACGGTATGATTTAGTTTTCTGAAATACTGGATAGGGCAATGTTCTTCAGAAACGCAAAACACATCACCAAGCCTATAAGAGTTTCCGTTTCTAACATCATCTTAGGGTCAATTTGAGCCAAGCGAAAAACTACAATCCGCGCCACGCGAGAGACCTGACAAGTATGTGATTTGACATGCGCAGTAGACGGCTTCTTTACCATTTTAATAGAAATCGTGTACTGCGCAAGTCAAATCACGTACTCGACAAATCATCTCTCGTGTCGTTCATACACAACAAAACAGCGCGAACTTAGCAATCCCAGCTAGTTTCAAGCTATACTCACTAACATAATTATTAATTAGAATTATCTATAACGGGAATTGAACGGGCACATAAACTTGTCTTCCCATGACCACGGCAAATGCAATTCTGTTGGATCGTCGGATGTAAAAATAAGTTTATGTGCGTATTATGTGTTCAAAACGCGGTAGTTTAAAATAGTCACTAACATCCTTAGGCAACCTCGAACATTCTTCGACAGTTTTCAAAAAATTACCCATCTGACAGGCTAATGGAAGTTACCGGTTTTATGTGTGAATAGGGGCCAAGAGGACGCCAGAATATGCGGAGTTTCCCGCTTGCTATTAACCCTAAACAATACATAGATTAAAATTTAAGTGACAATTTAAATACAATTAGTACAAATGACACAAAAAAGTGCATTTCTTTGCATATTCGGAGTAAAGCTATTTTAGAAATACGCATTCTCTTTAGTATTGATGCCCGGGTTTAGCTTAAATAATTGGATAAAATATTGGAAGTTATGTCATTATTTAAACTATGATATAACTAGAAAATTCGTTATTGTATTTATTACAGCCAATTTCTGAAACGCATTTTAATTTCACATTAAGTCTCTAGCTATCTCTTTTTTTTCGTTTAGGTTGACAGACAGCCATAATAATGTGTTATTAAGTTTAAAAATGGTTTTGAGCAATTCACCGCTAGTCGAATTAATTTGGTGAGGAACAAATATATTACAATATAATCATGAGTTCTTTCAGATATTCGATTGATAAGTACTTTTGTACCGAAGCTAATGCCCTTTTCACCAACAATTCCTAAAATTTAATAGTCTCCTAACAGCTTTCTCTAAGTCCAAATCCTTGTATTTGGTACGTGTTTGACATTGGTATAAAATTATCAATAAAATATGGTTTTTAAAAATCGATAATTTCACATGTTACAAAACGTGTATTCTTATGTGTATACACGTACCAAAAACAAGGTTTTGGACATAGAGAAAGCTGTTAGGAGACTTTTAAATTTTAAGAATTGTTGGTGAAAACGGGCTTAAGACATTCCCTTTTTATAAAAAATTATATTTTATTTCTATAACTTACTAAGTTAAACTGGCATACCGTTTTATCGCCTTGTGGTTTTTCGTCGTCGTTAAAAAAATAATTAACGTTTTTAAGCATAGATCACACTGGGGGCAAATTGAAACAATTCATTTAACTGCAATTTAAACTGCAAACCATAAGTGATTTGTGAAAATACACAGACCGAAAGAAACTAAACATACTCATGCATTCACCAACCAACCCTTACATAGGTATCCTTCCTTGCACTTAATAAAGGTTAGCGAACGTAGGGATCTCCCTAAGTTAGAGCCGGTTGGTGAAAATGGATATGAGTCTAGTCTTGCTTCGCGTAGCCTGAGTTTTTTTTATAAACTTTTTCTATATTTTCATTACTGCAATAATAATACATATTACATTCAAATTTCAAAATTATAATTTTATATTTATAATAATTTTGATAACAACGTTGAACATACGATAACATTTTCCATCTTAGAGCATCAAATAAGCAGTGTTGAAACAAAGTATTTTTTTCAAATTATCATTTTAAGTCAGTTTCATAGATGCCCGATAAGTTCCATTAGCTAATGTTTCAATAAATTATTAACCAACAGATAAACTAACTGGTACTTATCAGAAAGCTATGAAACCCCTGATATAACTGTAGTGTTCTGTTATACTATCTACATCTAACTAGCGCATGACGACTATTTCACGACATTATACATATAAATAGTAACACGGTTGGTCCTTACGCGATAAGTATATGGCCAACATTATATTCAAGTACATAATGTATATTATGTACCTTATTTGAATATCAGATACCTGGAGCATCAGTAGTCTGGACACAGGGTGTAAAACTCAGGAATTCTCCACTAGTACGATGAACTAGGAATGAAAAATTGTATTCCACGATTGTATCTGGTCAGTAGCGCTCTTTAGCGTAAAACACACAGAAACGGCATACCAAGCGGCACGTCGCTTCACTATAATTTACATTGCGCGTCGCTTTCATACAATTTATATGAAAACGCTTTGAAGCGACAACGTGCCTGCGCCGCGCCTTTGCGGCATGACGAGTAAACACACTACGGCTCCCTTTACCTCGCTACTTCCCATACCGATAGTAGAGTGTGGAAAGGTCAACATAGCTCATGAAATACTCAGTACCTACTCAGTTTTCCGATATATTTATCTACACCCTGTATATAACGTGTATTATGCCTCGGAGTTTAATTAAATATTTCGAGATATATATTTATTAACCCCCTTATTAACAATGTTTTGTCACTTTCCGACTTTTTTTACCTCAAAAACGACAATGATAAAATATTGACAACACTGCGCACACTAGTAAAAGTATAAATACTTAAAATAATTACTATAAATACTGAATAACTCATAATAATTTCACTTGTAAGACTACATTTTTAAATTGACGAAATAAAATGTAATCAATATAATGCCCTTAAACTACAAATACTTCGCAATGAATACATTGCTTGTTTTAATACTAAATCTGCTTATTATGTTACTCTAAGATAAATTTAACAAAATATATTATTATTATGTCAGTCTGAGCCAATATGACTAATGGTTGACTTGTATTTTGCATTAATATTATTATTAACTATTACACCGATAACGATACAAAACTGTTGTACTGCGCGATGTTCCGCTTCAGTATGTCAGCACAGAGTCCCAATACTCTCTCGAATCTGGGAAAAATGTGAAATTAATTTGTAAATGTAAATAGCGTGTTGATTTCCTTTTCTTTGCCTTTCGTGATAATAAAGATATTTAACATAATATCTAATAATTATTTATTATTATTTGCACCATGTTCTCTCCCAATGCAGTGCAAAGGCCGCCACCTAACTATTCAAACTATTCCTTTTCAGGGACAAAAACTGACCTAAACCCTTTCTCAAATCTCCACTTCAGTGCTCTTAACATGAAAAGGTAACAGACTGAAAATAATATTAGTAAGTATAATACCTGGCACGGTCTAATTTAACGCATTTGAGTGGACCCTCCGCGCGAACGGTGGCGGCCCGTGGACGGTCTAGAAGAAGAGCGATCTCCCCAAAATAATCGGACGGTCCCAGCCGTCCCACTTCCACCGCCTCGCCTAAACCCTGCCCGCTACGCTGTTGCAGCACTACCGCACATCCTGAACGGAAAAAACAGTGTGAGTTTGATACTGGCGACCTGTAACACAGGTTTTTTTCTTAAAACCTACAACATAATGGTGGCCATACACGCTACGAGAAATCGTTACGATCAGACTGAACGGACGGTGCAGCTGAAGTAACGGTACAGTTTTATGACATAGATCTCGTTTGACAACAAGACAACCTATAGCGCGACTTGTAGCGTCATCTGTTGGCCGATAACCCATTATACAGCGCCCTCTATAGTAGATAAAATATTTTCATAATGATTGGCTGCTTAATTAAGCCGTGAAGGAATAACAAACAAACAAACAAACTCCTTTCTCATTTATAATATTAGTATGATAATGTGTATCTTAAGTTAAGACAAGAAATATTAATTTTTATAACAAAGCTTGTGAGAGGAAATAAAGATTTGTTTATTATTATTTGATACATCTAGGTTTTTAAATTTAGAGACTATGCACATGGTTAGTGCTTGGAGAGAACATTCAATGCGCTTATAACAAAATTCAATACACAGTAAAACTTTGCACTTGTTCCAAACATTTATAAATGTACTGATTTTTCGCTTAGATGCTTTGGCTACAGCTTGTGCAATGAAGCGCATTGGCATCACAGTTAAACTACATGGTACTCGCAAAATAAATTGAATGACATTAATTGAAAATCTCCCTTTATAGCACAGTAGACTAAAATAAATACTCTAGGCATTTATACAAAGCTATTTAAATTCTTCATCATATCAACCCATAATCATCCCACTGCTGGTCTAAGGTTTCCCTTCAATCGAAGGTGATTAGAGCGTACTCTGCCACGCTGCTCCAATGCGGATTGGCAGAGGTCGGTGTTTTCAAACCGCCCTAAGGCCACCGACTTGGCTTAACGACTGTCATCTATCGACAACAGCCGGGACCGACGGCTTAACGTGCCCTCCGAAGCACGAATTTAAATTCTTACCTTCAACTATTATATAAAAATCATTGCCGGGTTCACCCTGACGCACTATAGTTTCACCATCATTAAAAGATACAGGTTCTAAGGCATCAGCAACTGTCAATCTTTCCCATTTTTCTAAGCTTTCTGTAAATTAAACAAGATTATATATTTTTTGTTATTTCAAAATCAGCTCGGAGTTTTGTTCTAGTAGATTTACGCAAGTGTTTGGTTTGTTGTGGAACAGAATTGTATTCAACATGTTGATAATAAATGTTAACCCTTTATAGGTCAGAAGCGAAAATAGTATGGCTCTATGTGTCCACTTTGTGTGGTTCCACTATTACTGTATTTTATATGCAGTGGTCTGAATAGACAGTGAAACACTAGTGATTATAGTTTGAGGACTGATTGACAATCACTACCACTAAAAAACAATTTACATACCCAATATAGAAACACGTGACAAAAACTCGTCATACATCCGTCGCTTCCGAATAGTTGAACCCATTAGAATTCGTCTGTAAGAGTCTCTGTCCAACCCCCAGAGTTTTAGGGGAGTGCGCGCACGCACTGTCGCCGCTCGTGGTGTACCATATATCAACGCGAGCTCGCCGAAACTGCCGCCCTCGCCAATCGTTGTTACAGGCTCACCATTTACTAAAACCTGGATACAGAAAAAATTATGTGATAAACCTGAACAAGATAATGTGGTTCGCCACTCCGAAATAGCTTATTCGTCAAATAGCCTATTTAGGAGTTCATTTTCAAATGGTTAAAAAAAAAAAAATTGCGAAATTGTTGAAAAATCATACGAAAAAACTGTCAATGCATAAAACTCCTTCATTTATGTTTTAGTTACATAAAAATTTTTTTAGAAGACTGTTAGGAGAAGCCTTTGTAAAATGATTTAGTTTTACAGATACTAGTATGTCATATCTCCATGAGCGAGAGAATCGCGACGAGTCCAAATTAAAATCGCCGTGTGAAGACACGTTTTATGTCAATAAATTCTAGACGATATTATTGTCGCAATTCTCACGCTCCTGGAGACAGTAAGAAAAAATAAATAAACAATGTTTTACCTCTACTTCACCGGAATCAATAATGTAGAAGTTATCTCCTTCATCCCCTTGCCGAATAACTGTTTCTCCTGGTAAGCATTGCACGGGGAACATTGCATCAAACATGTCGGCACGTTCAGACTCATCGAGGTGAGTAAAAAGCACATTTGATGCAATAGCACGTGATAGAGCACCCATTGTTTTGTAATCTTTTGGCACCACCTGAAGGAAACACAAATATCTTTATTCTGCTAAAACGGTGATGGATGATACAGGTATTTTGGTATACATAACATTTGCTTTCACACATTTTACCAGACTCCATAGCAAATTCAATTAAATTCGGTTTAGAACAATAATTAACTTAGCCTACATTATTTTTAAAAAAACAGGTTTACTTAAATTAAATTATGGAACATAATATAAATTACCAATAATATAATCAGATTACATCCTTTTTTTTTATTATTAAATTTGTCCGCACAAAATGTGTGACTTGAAATAGTCAAAGTATTCCTCAATAGAGTAAAAACAGTTAGGAGATTGTTTCATTTGTATTATGAAAATGAAGAGACTAGATTTTCACAGGCACTTGTTCTAGTCAACATAGTTTTTTTTAAATATTGGTTTATATTCAAAATCAAAATATTTTTATTCAAATAGGCATTATTACAAGCACTTTTGAATCGTCACTTTTTTGCTGAGAAGAACTAAGAAACTACTACTAAGAACTAATGGTTGTTTTTATTATTTTTAATGTCCAAATATCATCCAAATATGGTGAACATTTGCCAAAAAGCTCAAATAGGCCAATGTGCTATGTCATATGTGAAGTGATGGTATTAAATCAGAATGTTACAGAAAAGGCTTTTTAAAAATTACATTCAATTGTGAGTCATCTATAAAATGATCCATATCTCTGTAGGTACATGTCTGAAGGTGCCTCACATAGGGGCAAAACCGATGTCAGTCATGAAGACATGAAATAATATGACTTCAGCAACTAGTAAACAAAGTAGTAGTAGTTTTTTTGTTTCTCACTTTTTTAACATAACTAGTTGCGTCCTCTTCTGTTACGGGCTCTGCACTGATCCCGCCGCGGCGGCGCGGGGGTTGGCCCCCAGGCACCGGCAGCGGGGATAGTTCCCCATCAGCCTCACCCTCTGACACTGCTGCAGCCGCCGCAGCTGCTTTCACTTGTTCCTAAAAATTGTATTGTAATGTAACAGTATTTATAACAAGCAAAGATGCTCCTGTTTACAAAATCTTTACCCGAAAATATTTATTTTTAAACAAAATTTGATAGAAGTTGAATTACTTACGCGTTCCAGCTTTTGAAAATATTGCCGTAAAAATGACACAGGGTTTTCGGGCTTATTTACGCATAACTGAACAATACATTCCTTTAACAATATTTGTATATTATGGCTTTGGATGTAACTTTCACATTCGTGTAGACATTGTTCTTCCTCCATTTTAATAAAACATTCACATTGGCACAAAAATAATGTATGCCATGCCCTCAAATGTTATGATTATCAACCAGGTACCTAGGTTCTAAAATGATTCCATCGTACGGCCGCCAGGAGTAGTGGTAGTAGTGTTCTGTGGTACGGCCAAACCTCAAATTTTATTTCGCTCAGTCATAAGATAAATGATTTTTCTCTTTGGTCATAGGATAGAAAAGTCACTCCATCCTTGGAAGAAATAATCAAAAGTATTCAATTCAATTGCTCAAATAACAATACCACAAAAATTAAATAGTACAATTTGTGAATCAATCCACACAACACAAAACAATAGGCAAAAATAATGAAGAATTTATTAAAAAGTGACAGTAATTAATTGCGAGGCAAGGCAAGGCAAGCAAAGCAACAGGCACTTTTTTAAACATGACTGACAGTACAGTATGACAGTACTTTAGTTGCTAGCGTAAAATATTTAAAAAAAGCTAATGGCGGAAACACACTACCGTGTCGGGGCGTGTCGTGTCGCGCTCTTTCGTGACGGTGGGTGTGCACACTTATGGCGGAAACACACTACCGTGTCGGGGCGTGTCGTGTCGCGCCAGAGTGAACAGAAGCGCGAATCTATGGTTGAGAGTCTGTGGCTGGCTGTTCTGCTGTTGGGTTGGCCTGCCTGCCTGGCTGTCGCGCCTGTCGCTGTGAGTGAATGTGAAGTGTTGAACAAAGATGGATGCCGCGAGTACTGAAGCCGGCGACAAAAAGCATTTGGAAAATGTATTATCAGAAGAGGAACTTACTACTTTACCTATCCCTGTCGCGGAAAAGATCAACGCATACATTGATCAGAAATTCGAAGAATATTTGACCTCTAAAGCTCTTCACGAGACCAGTAAATCTCAAATAGGTAAGTGACCCGGTGTTTCATATGCTTTTACAAATTCAAGCAATAGTACAGTACATTCGTTTTGTTAAATAATTTACAAAAAGTAAAATAAACTGCTGAAAAAACAAATTATTGTACCGTAATAGTTTGTTGTAATAATATTTTTTTAAATTTTATGTCTACCTTTTATTCTTTGTTAACAACTACGGTAGGTACGCATAAAAACAACATTTAAATAACCTCTCTGTCAAAAAAATAATAACGAACCAATATGAAAAGATGTTTATTTTATTTCCGTGTTTTTTTTGTGATGCACCTAATACTATTTATCAGTTGGAATTAATTTAACATTGTTCTGACTTTGAATGCTCACAGCTCATGTCAACAATTATAAAATTAATTGCTAAAGCTATTATTCAATGTACAAATAAGTTTGGTATCTATTTACAGGTGATCAAATTGCAACTTCAGAAGCCACAGTTCTTGAAATTACTGCAAAATATGAAGAAGCCTCACGGAAATTAATAGCAGCGGATGAATCAGTTACAGAATTAACAAAACAGGTTGAATCACTTAACACCGAACTTGAGAAAGCACGTGATAAAATTGGGCGTTTGGAAAATGAAATCATATCTCTTAAAAGTAGTCGAGATGCTGCTGTTGATGAAAGAAATGACTTGACACGTATTTTACAGCGGCGTGACACTGAAATTGAAAGGCTGACAGCAAATGAAGTTACAATTTCTCAACAATTACGGCAAGCCATAGATGCAAAATGTGAAGCTCTAGCATTGAATGATGAAATACAAAGCAAAGAGCTTGCTCTACAATATCGTGAAAAAAGAATTGAACAAGAACGAGTTCTCTTGAACTCTCAAATTGCTGGCCTAACAGAAGAAGTAAATAGACTGACATCAGAATTACAGACATTACGGCTCAATAACACCAGCCGGTTGGTCAATCTTGAGACACAGCTAGCTGAGAAATCGGAAGAACTAAATGCTGCAAATGATACCATCACTCAATTAAACGAACTGAAGAAAAATCTTAATAATAGGGCTGAAAGTTTAACACAAAGGTTAATGGATCAAAGAGAAATTGAAAATAAAATGACAGAGAATTACAAAAAAGAATTAGATGCCAAAACAAAACTAGCAGATTTATTCAAAACAATGCATGATGATGCTGAAGCTAAAACTCTGGAATTGACTGAAGGAATTTCAGAACTTCAAAAAATGCTAAGTGAAGCAACAGAGAAGTATGGGGAATTAGAGACCAAGTATAAGCAAGCAGAAATAGATCATGAGGAAATGTTGGAAAAGAAGAATGAAATCATATCTTCATTAAAGAATGAATTGGAACATGCCAATGATTTATTGAAAGCTGCTAATGCCCATAATCTTGATATGGCTTTAAGTGACTTGGCTCCATCAGCTGCCACTGCAAGTAAACTTTTGAAGTCTGGAATGTCTTTAACACAGATTTATTCACAATTAGTGAAAGTGACTGAAGAATTATCTCAAGAAAAAGAGGAAAACCGTCGTCTCAATATTACTATCAATACTATTGTTCAAGAATTGGAAGAAAAAGCTCCACTTTTACAAAAACAGAAGGCTGAATATGAGGAGGCTTTGGAGAGTAATACTGCACTGACTCAACAGATTGATTCATTGTTAAGTGATTGTAATCAACTCCGTGACGATCACAACGAATCATCTAAAATAGCAAAACATTACAGTCGTGAGAATTCAAAATTAAAGGGCGAACTAGCAGACTTGGGTAGACAAGTCTGTTTCTTACTGAAAGAAATTGAGCATAGTCGTGGTGGACTTTTACCAAATGGAGATCATGACTCCTCTCATACTGCTTCTAATGAAACAAACTCATCAGATCTTAGCTCTTCACGAATTATTTCTAAAACACTAGTGACTTTCAATGACATTCAAGAATTGCAGGCTAACAATCAAAAGCTTTTAAGGATGATTCGTGATTTAACTGAAAAGCAAGAAGAATTTGAACGTCACAAAGAGCAATTTGAAAGTGGAGAAATGCAAAGTAAAATCGAATCATTAAAGAATAGAGTCACTGAATTGACTGAAGCACAAGAAAGACAAACAAAAATGGTTAATGGTCTTATTAGACAACGTGACATGTTCAAAAAGTTATATCACGATCTCATGAAAGGAAAGCGTCATGAAATGTCGGCCTTGGGAGATGTAGGAGACTTAGAAAAACCAGATTCATTCTCAATGGAATCATCACCTGAAAAAGTTTCGAAACCTAAAGCTGAACCTTCCAATTTTGAAATAAAATGTAAGGAAACTGAAAAGCATCTTGAGCTATTGAAAGAAGAATTTAAAACCTATAAAGAAGAGAAGGTAACAAATGAAAGAATGTTATTTGAACAAATAGATAACATGAGACAGGAAATAGCTAAACTGACTGCTGCTAATAGCAAGTGTGCTTCTACTTCAGAATATAACAGCGAACGGCTTAAAATTTTGCAGACAAATATTACCACATACAAAAAGCAAATATCTTCTTTGGAAGACAAAAATAAAGCTTATAGTGCTACTATTGCCAAACACGAAGTTTCCTTGCAACATTTACGTGATGAAGCTCTTAATGCACAAAGCAAACTGGCTGCTGCGGAAATTCAAAACGAAAACCTGAAATTAGAATGCAAACTCCTTAAAGATGCAGAATTACGTCTACAAACGGAGAAGGAAATTTTAAATAGGGAAAGACAAGGACAATCTATATTGCTAAAAAATTTGGAATTAATAAAAGCTAGTCTAGACCGGGGTGAGGCGGAAAATCGTGCCAAATTAGAATCAAGACTAGATGAAGCAACTAGAGAATGTTCAGCTTTGAGAAGAAGGCTGCAAGAAGAACAAGATCGATTCAGAGAATTAGCGGCTCATCTAGAACGACAGACTGAAACTGCTAAATCTCGTATGCAAGAAGAAAAAGATGCAGCAGATTTAATGAGAAAAGAAATATCAGAATTAAGAGACGATTTCTCGAAAAAAAATAAGACTAATGAAGAACTTGCCAAAAAACTTAAAACGGCTCTGTCTCCAAATAATGATGACGCATATGATACAGTAAGAAAAATAAAGGACCTTGAAAATAAGTTGTCAGAAAGAGACAGTGAAATAAAATCGCTACAAGATCAATTAGATGTTGCCAAGGAACATATAAAGCAATATTGTGATATATCTGAAGGAGCCGAAAAGGAACTTAAAAATCTTAATAATGAATATCAAACATATAAATCTGAAACAGAACTTAAACTGTCAGAATATATGCAAAAACTTCAAAATCTTGAAGATAAGTGCTCTGAATTGGAGGCGGAGTTGTCACTTCATGCTACTGGTGAACATTCTAATAGCAATACCAAATTAAAAGCTGAGTTAACAAGTTTGAAAGAAGAATTATCATCTGCAATAGGAAACTTAGACACTAGCCGCTCTGATTTAGAAGCTGCTCGCTCGGAAATATCAAAATTGTCAGAAGCTGTTCAAAATGCTGAAGAAAAATATACACATGAAATGATTTTACATTCCAGTGATATTCAAACTCTATCTCAAGTTAAAGAAGAGTTATCCAAGGCACAAAATCAATTAAACGAATTAGTTGCCCAGAAAAATACTGTTATAGATAAAATGGAATGTGAAAAGCATTCATGGTTAGAAAGACAAAAAATACTAATTGCTGAAAATGAGCAGTTGACACAACGTTTGAAAGATTTGAATGACCAGAACTCCGTACTTCATGACCAGATCCAAGCTTTGGGTACACAATTATCTGTGTCTCATGCATCAAGATCACACTCGGAAAGCATGAATGAATCTGCTAATGAATCTATAAACGTCTCTATTAGCGAAGATGATGTGAAGTCATCTGAACAGTTATTCCAAATTGTGAAATTCTTAAGGAAAGAAAAAGACATCTGTATGGCCAAGTTTGATATCTTGCAAGCTGAAACTATGAGGCTAAAATCTCAATTGGAAATAGCTGAAAAACAACTTGATGGTGCCAAATTATCGTTAGCAGCCGAAAGGGAGAGATCTGAAGTAACTATTGTAACCGTTAATAAACAATCTGATATCTTGCGAAAAGTTGAAACATTAAATGCTTTGACTGACAGTAACAGGATATTAAGAGAGGAACGTGACTCTTTATTGGTACGTGTAGAAGAACTTAGTACATTGTCAAAATCGATGGAGGAAAAATTTGTTCCTTTACAAGACAAAATAAGTGATATTTCATCCAAAAATGAAACTTTACTATCTGAGAATATTTCTCTGAAGGCTGACTGTGCAAGGTGGAGAACTCGAGTAAATGCATTAGTAGAGCGTGCAAATAAAACTAGCCCTGAGGATTGGAAACGTCTTCAAACTGAAAGAGAAACTTTAGCCAAAATGTTGACTAATGAGAAAGAACATGCTAAGAAACTAAGTGAAGAATTAGGAGCTACTAAAGTTGAAAAATCGAAAATAGAAGAACAGTACTCGTTGTTGTCTCGTCAACAAAACCAATTAGTAGAAGAAAATAAGAAACTAAATGAGGAGTTACAAGTTCTCAAGGACGATCTGTCACGATTAACAGAAGAATTGTCTAAAGTTAAAGCTGATCTTGTTAAGGCTAATGAAGCTACAGCTAAACTAACAGAAGAACTGTCAACTAAAGATGCTGCTCTGACAGATATTAGGAATAAGGAAATGCAAATTCGAAAAATAGCCAAAAAATATAAAGGTCAATATGAAGATTTAGTCAAAACTACTGAGGAGGAAAAGAAGAAATCGGAAGGAGAAGCTGCTGCTGCTGGAACTGCATTAGCCGAAAGTACAAAGAGAATGGAAGATCAAGTGAACGAACTCCAAGCACAAGTGGATGCTGAAAAAACTAATAACGAGAAATTAAAACAAGAATTAGAAACACTTAGAACTGCTAATTTGGACAAAGAAGAAAAGGCCAAACAAGTGTTGAAACAAGCAAAGAGTAAAATAGTGCAACTAACAGAATTGAAAAATACGTTGAGTCGCGAGTTGGATGAATCGCGTTCTAAAATTGGCGCTATCGAGCAGAGTACGCGTGACGAGCAAGACGTTAGGTTATCTCTTATAAAGTCTCAGTACGAGGGCCGTATATCTAGACTGGAGAAAGAACGCGGTGAAGCTCAAACAGAGAAATCTAGAGAGGTGGAAGCACTGATGCAAAAAGTTAATATGTTGCAAAGACAGCTGGCAAACCAGGCATCAGCGTCTAAACAGCAAGTGACGACAGAGAAAACTACTACAGATCCACCAACTGCTAATATCAAGCCAATGGCCGGTAAGTTTATTACAATATTATTGGTATATTTTTGTATCGCATATAGTAGCCAAACAAGAAAGTTGTCCACCTGATGGAAAGAAAGTTACGAAAGAGTACGTAGGTAGTACGTAAGGTAAGAAAGTTACGTACAAGAAAGTTGTCCACCTGATGGAAGGAAAGAAGGTTAACTTCTATGAACAAGTTAAAAAAAAACTTTTACAATAATTTTGTTCAATATTTTTTGCGATAAAAATTGTGTTTTTAGCTGTTGTTTTTTTTTATATAAAGAAGTCAGTCTGTACTATAGGTGTAGCGCAGCAGAGCGTGACGGCGTCGCGTCGCGGCGGCGAGACGCCGCTGGCGTCGATCCGGCCCATGGCGCAGGTGGGCCCCACGGCGGCGCTGGACGCGCACAGCACCGAGTACATGCCGGCGTCGTCGTCGCGCCCGCTGCCGCGCGCCGCGCTCGCCGCCTCCACCGCGCCGCCCGAGTCCACGCAGGACATGGACACGAGCGAGGCTGGCATGGGCAGTTCGGGCTCGAGTGAAAACAGTGCACAACCCTCGACACACTCCCAGGCTCCTCAACAGGTTAATATTTGCTACAATTTTTAAGTTTCAATTACTTGTTTTCGATTTTATTCTTTATTTTAGGCAGTAAACACTTCACATACATATAATGCCATAAATGTATGTTTTTAACACAGGCCGTGGCATTAGTCATGCCGCGCATTGAGCAGCCCAGTGGAACTAGTTCAACCGCTGGAGTATCTGCCAGTTCGGCGGCCCCCAGCGTCACCAGCATCGCTTCTCCTGCTGCATCTACTCCACCAATCTCAGGTAAGTAACTCTTTGCAAAACTATTTACAGAATTGCTGATCTTTAGAAAAAAAAAATACTCCTAGTAAATATTATTTATTTCTTAATCAAGAACAAGAATGTTCACGTGTATTTGACCATCAATATTTGTAATAGAAAGCACATTCTGACAGAACATGTAGCCTTCCGATGGTACTCGCCATTATCACATGAAAAGCACAAATGTCAGTAGGTACGACGAGCGGAGCACAGACATGCGCTGCATCCACGGCAGCGTCGAGCGGCGTCAGCACGTCGCACGCGCCGACGGGCGTCAGCACGACGGCGACGCACGCGCCCGCCGGCGTCAGCACGTCGGCGCATGCGCCCGCCGGCGTCAGCACGAGCGCGTCGCACGCGGCGCAGGGCGTCAGCACGTCGCATGCGCCGCCCGACGCACGACCCGCCAAGCGCCGTCTGCAGCCGCGCCCCGTCACTGCAAAGCGAACACGTGTGCAGGTATGACTGACTACACGCTTCAATCTTCTCATCGGTTCTTACTAATAATCGTTTTTAATGAAGATGTGTGTTTTGTTTAAGATTAAATTGAATCGTTTTTGCATATTACAATTCCTAATGGTACTTTATGCTGATATGAAATGATAAATTAAACATTTTCTTTATTGTAGGGCTTTGAAAGATCTGTTGAGGTGGAGTACCAAGTTCCTACATCATCGCGATGCGACCAAGACGACGAGGGCGTTATCGTCGTTGACTCTGAAGAAGATGACGAACGTTGTACCGGAACTATGTATAGAGTAAGAGCCACTAATACTTAAGAATAATATCACTCTACAGAGACTTTAACAATGATGAATGTCTCATATTCAAATATTTTATTAGATTGAAAACAAGAAACATAAATTTTTCGTATTGACCTCGTTCGTAATAGAATTATTTTTATAAGGATAACAATACATTTTTTAGTCTTAGTACTTAAGCTGGCAACAAGGGAAGGGACCTTTGTCAATGGACTTTTTTTTCTTTTTGTGTAGGTCTGTAACATTTAAAATTGCTAAATGACAAAAAAGGCCGTAACCGGGTTTCTTTCGCCATTTCTTTTACCGGTGGCCATTTTGCTTGTGTCCGAAATGGTGGTAGTTTAAAACGTAGTTTATTTTTTTTATACATTATATACAAATTGTAAATGACAAGAAACAGTGCCTGTGAAGGTCTAATTTCTGAAATAAACGATTTTATTTCATTTACATTTTGTTTGTTAAATTTTTTATTGTTTAATAACAGGAGGGCGAGGAAGATGAAGAAGATATGGAGGAAGAACAAGAAGTGGAGGGCGGTGAAGAGGAGGAGGATGTTGAAGGCGACGACGGAGAAGACGCTGCTCGCCCGGTACTTTTATTTTCATACCGTTATGAACCATATCTTTTTTTTTTTTCGTAAAAATAAAACGTGCCTATTTTATTGAGTAAACATGGTATAATAGAGAAAATTTGTGATATTAGAAAAAAAAAAAGAAAAGAAAAAACATTATGGCCGCGCGGCAAGCGGTCGCCTTGGCAAGGGGTTCTTCCCAACACATACAAATGTTACCTTTTCATGTTTAACCCGCTGCGCTAACCTGATTTAGGAAGGCTTTTCACATAAGCGTGTGCTCTGTTTGCAGGAGTCGCCGGCGCAGTCCCCGGAGGCGGGCGCCGAACGCGCGGAGGGCGCGCCGCAGCCCGAGCCCGCGCCGGCGCCCGCGCACCCGCAGATCGAGGCCATCAGCAGCGGCACCGAACGTGAGCCCTTTTACCCAAACATTTATGTGATGACTTTTTTTGCGTTTGATCTCGAGTCTGGGTACCAATTGGGTTATTTAAATATCCCATGTTAGGTATACATTAGGATAGGATTTGTCATTGTCAAATGAAAATCTTCATTCAGAGAGTAGGCCTACACAGGTACATTTAAATAAGTTACTCTATAAATTACCACCTTTTCGGAAGTAAAGCTAAATGACCACTAGGAAAAGAAATGGCGAAAGAAACCCAGTTACGGCGTTTTTTGTCATTATTTTATTTTTTATTTTTTATTTAGCAAGTGGAACCCTTTCCCTGGGCGGCAATGGAGGTGACGACGGAGACGACAGCATAGTGCCCTCCACACCAACGCTCTACGTACCGCGACGCAACGACGGGTAAATAAATGATCCGTTTGTGTTGATCTTTGTGCATCTTTATTATCAGTTATTTATAACATATAAATGTTGCAGGTTCGGCGAGGCGGTGGTGTCGCCGCTGGGCGCGGGCGGCGCGGCGGCGGCGGGCGGGCGCTTCACGTTCTCGGAGGCGGGCGGCGCGCTGGGCGGCGGCGTGGGCGCGCACCTGGACACGCACGCCGACCTGGCCTCGGCGCTGCCCCCGCCGCCCCCCCCGCCCGCCAGCTCCGACTCCCCCCCTCGCGCCGACGAGGAGACCGCCGCCGTCAGCTCGCAGGGCAGCGAACCCTCCTCGCCGCATCAGGTATATTATAATATACTACTAGTTGTTACATAGGACCTTAACCGCTTAGGGGTGGATTTTCGTAAAATCCGGATCATGTGAATGTCTTCAAGTTTCTGAGATTTTCACGATTAATCAGTGAATGGTATTTCTATTTTTTTTTATGCCACAAAGTTGACAAAAACACATAAGGCCCGTCTGATGGTAAGCATCACCGTAGCCTATAGACGCCTGCAACAACCACGCGTTTGCAACATTACCTGTGAAATGAACCAACGTGAATAACGCTTAGAAGGCTGGTACTATATCAGAAAATAACTCTGAGCCGTCATTTCTGAGCGGTACAGGTGAGTACGTGAGTAAATGGAATTTCCCAGGTACAAGTGAGGAATTACGACTAATTATTATTAATGTACGGCTTTTTTATAGTATAAAGATGATTAAAAATAAATACCGAAAAACCTAGTGCCATATTAACCCACTTGTTACGGATATCCCTTTTTTCGCAGAATCTCTATGATTTTTTTATATCCAGAGTGATAGAAGCGTCAATAGCCCAGGAAAAATAATAAAAAAAATCTATCGGTTATGGAAAATCGGGAAATTGGCGTTTGGTATACGGAACGCTAGAAATACGCGCTACTGCATTTTGGCATATTTATAGAAGTTAGTTTATAGTTATCTGATATTATTTGCTATGTATTGGAATATAAATAATAACAATATACAATAATTTTAAATTATTTTATTATTGGACCAAATTTTCAGTCTAATGGTGTATGTATAGTTCAAAACAGTTCTTAGGGTAAAGGGAAACTTTACATTTTTTACTTTTATGACACATCGCACATCGCAATTGTTCACTTCTTTATTTTATTATATGACCGATATTATCCAAGAGTCATTATATAAGAAAACCGATCTATTGATAATGAATTATATATCAACGGCATTCCACAGTCCGAAGCATTCTTTTCTGTCAATACATATATCTTCGCGGAACACTGACATACATAGTGGGTATGTCAGTGTTCCGCGAAGATATACAGGGTGACCGGTAATACGTTGCATTCCTTGCAAGGGGTTAAAGTAGAGCTCATTTGCAACTTATTTAGTCATTTGACACTATGTCCGAAACTTGGTCATTTCTGAGTAATTCGAGTTTTAGGGATTATAATCAAAATATCCCGATTTCGAGTTACAAAGTACCATTGTAGTGACTTATTACCAACTTTTTTTTATTCTTTTGTTGTTTTCTGGTAGGTAAAGAACAACAACATCACTTAGAATCAAAATAAGCTAGAAAAGAATGTTATTTTTTTAATTTAAGACTAAAAACCTAAGCTACATTTTACAAAAAAAATATGTTCAAGCTCAAAGAATAATTATTTTAAAGAAAAAAATGTATGGGATGTCGCGTACAAATTACGTAATTAAATTTCTCAATTCATTAGCCATTCAAAAAGGTACAGGTGTCAACAAAAAACTTTGAGGGTTATTCACTACCCTGACAAGAAAGATCAAATCCGATTTTCGCAGTTTTCAAGTCACAATCCCAATGTACCGTTGTAGTGATTTATACGGAATTTAAACAACAACAGTTGGTTGGAAATGCTCTAAATTGTCTTATCGCGCACGTGTGCGCTTTTTTTTGTTGTTTGATGGTGCCGTTTTGTGCTTGTGATTGCATAAAGCGGCACCTCTTTTATTGTTAAAGTAATAAATTAGCCTTGCATATTTGTGTTGACACCTGCACCTTTTTGAATAGCTAATAAACAATAAAAATTAATAATTAAGAGACCATTGACAAGAAGGACATGTTTGGCAGTTGAACTTTTACATGAAAGATCTCGTCTACGTCACCCCTGTCAACACCGAAGAAGAGCTCCGTGAGCGGATTGAGAGAGCAGCACAAGACATTCAACGAAGTCTTACAACAAGGGTGACGAAAACAGAAATCAGAAAAAGACTTCGAGCTTGTATTAGGAAACGGGGCTCACAATTTGAACAAGATTTATAAAAAAAATGTTTAAAAAAATATCTGGACTGAGTAGTAAATAAGCTTCGATTTTTTTTTTGTTGAAACTGTATCTTTAAGAAAATCTAATTATTTAAGTTTTAACTAAGAGTTTTTAAGTCTTAAATGAAAAATTACATTCTATTCCAGCTTATTTTGGTTTTAAGTGATGCTGTTGTTCTTTACCTACCAGAAAACAACAAAAGAATAAAAAAAAATTGGTAATAAGTCACTACAATGGTACTTTGTAACTCGAAATCGGGATATTTTGATTAAAATCCTTAAAACTCGAATTACTCAGAAATGACCAAGTTTCGGACATAGTGTCTTAGGGCTTAAATAAGTTGCAAATGAGCTCTTCTTTAACCCCTTGCAAGGAATGCAACATATTACCGGTCACCCTGTATGTATTGAGTGGAAAATAAGTGGGTTAATAATATTCCAATAAAACATTTCATTTCTTGAATTGTCACATTAGCTTCTTTGTTTTTGAAGCGAGCGTAAATATTTGTGTAATAAACCATCATCTTTATTATTGCCTCGTCGAATATACAATCAAAAAAATAAAGCAGTCTTTGTTTCATCTTAGCACTATGCATATCGTTCCACTTTTTATGAACCAGGTGAATGTGTCGAGAACGCCAAGTGTAAGTGTTGTTATTTGGTATAGTAGTTGTTGACGGACACGGAGTACTTACATCTTGAGGAGGGCCCATACTTGAAATCGATGCTTCTAGTCTCGTGCGTTTAGCTAGTTGAGTAAGTGGCCTACTATATTCTTCATCATCACTTGACGAAGAGTTATCGTCAATAATCTCAGCATAGGCCCGCAGTTGTGACCCAAGCAAATTGTTTAGAACCACGACGTTTTCTTCTCCAGAGTCTTCATCGGTTACATTTGCATTACAATTTTCCGATGGAAAAATATTGTTGACTCAGGAACTGGCTCATGATCATTTGTCTCCAACTCCTCGATGATTTCATTGAATGTCAGCGGTTTTTAGATTTTGACCTAAAACAACAAAATACAACAGTTCATATTACTACTGTTCGATTTACGGAACGCTAAATTGATCGAAGATTTTATTAGAAAGTAAATTCATTTGCTTTTATGTCATTTTATAATGGATTACAATCTTATATATTTCGGTGAGAAATACTGAAAAACTCATCATAAAACTGATGCAAATAACAATGTGCACACAATTAAAGTTCTAAATACGACTGATCGACTCGAGCATTTCTCAGCTGACGTCTATTATAAACAATGTAATTCAAAACTACCCCAATTGCTTATTTTTTATTTTTTTTTGATGATCCTTTCAAACGATAGTCGGTAACTGGGTTAAGAGCGCGCATTCCGTCCACTAGCGCCGCCATTGAAACGAGACGAGAGTGATAGCTGGTAAACGCAGATGAAAAAGTAAAATAATGTTCTATTACGCATTATCCCGTGAAAGTATGTCATTTCAATGGAAAAATATTTTTCTACTATAGAGGGCGCTGTATGGGATGGCCTATCGGCCAACAGATGGCGCCACATGTCGCGCTATGGGTTGTTTTGTTGTCAAACGAGATCTATGCCATAAAATTAACCGCGAGCGAAGCCGCGGGTAAAAGCTAGTACTTTATAATTCAGATTGCGGTCCTCACCTCATATTATGAAAACAAAATTCGTTTTGCGGGCTACGCTATTCTATAATACGCTATTCCTATTTATTTTATGTGTGATTTTTATAATTGAAATGAGAAATAAAATCAAACTTGATTAGGGCGAGTCGCCGACTTTTTATATGCTGAAGGACTAATATACTGATTTCATCCGATAGTCCAATCGTATTCTACGTAACGGTCTGTAGATTAGGCATTTGACGGCAAAAAATAATATCCGGACCGGCAACAAGAGTTAACGATATAATGATTAATTTGTTCCCCAATTAAAACTGAAAAGTAGTAAAGGTGTTTCAAATTAGTAGATACGTACAAAAAAGTATCTTCGTCTCATGAATATTAATTAAGAATGAATTACATTATCGAACAGTAAGTTAATAAATATTTAAAATGTCGATCTAAATGAAAATAACTTGTCGCTAATCAGTTATTTGAATAAGGTCAGCTTTCGTCGAAATTATAACATTCACGGTAGAAAAATATCTAATATAACTGTCGTCTCCAACACATGTTCCTTCTCACGAAAATTTCCAAACTATGCCTGCTCTAGTCACGAAAACACTTTCGTGTGAAATTTCGTCTTTCCTGGTTCAGTAGTCCTGGCTTTGCGCTGAAAAGTCAGTCAGTTAGGATCACTCTAAATACAAATTTTTGTCGACCTCCGTGGCGTAATGCCGGCTAAAAATAAAAATTACCATGCAGGCCCACCACCCAGAAGGTCCCGAGTTCGAAAACTGAACCTTTTCTGATTGGCCTGGGTCTTGGCTTAGATGTTTATTTATATGTTACGCTCAAAGACCGAAAACGCTCAGTGAGCTCAAAAATAGCTCACAACGCGAAATCGTAAGAAAAATTCGCGCCTCACTTGCTTCGCTCGCTCGGGCGGCGGTGTTATGGTCAATAGATAACCCTAACCCACCAATGTCTGTTGGTATTCAGACAGACATTGGTGGGTTAGGTCAGGGTTATCTTGTGATCATAACACACATAGCGAATTTTTCTTACGGTTCAATCAACGCGTTGTGAGCTATTTTTTCGCTCACTGAGCGTTTTCGGTCTTTGAGGGTAACATAACATAATATTATATAAACAAATATAAACTTGTTATAAGATATAGTATCGTTAAAGTTGTAACCCATAACACAAGTCTCGAACTAACTTTAGGGCTACCTCAATCTGTGTGATTTGTCCCTATATATGTATTTATTTGCATAGATTTTATATCGATACGATATAATTATAAGGTGTATCTTTTAATATAACAAAGAAAGATCTGATAATGACAAAATCCACCAAGTGAATGACCTTTTTCTTTGTATTTCTTATCTTCATACTATTGTATGTTCAATGTGTGGATGTTTGCTACTCTTTATTATTATTATAATTTAGAATATGAATCAATATCTCAGAACGGGAGCAATGGTATTTCGCGCGTAAAACCGTGGGTTTCTGTTAGTCTATACTAATTTATACTAATATTATAAAGAGGAAAGATTTGATTGTTTGTTGGTTTGTTTGTTTGTTTGAATTGAATAGGCTCCGAAAGTACTGGACCGATTTCAAAAATTCTTTCACCAGTAGAAAGCTACATTATCAGATAGATAGATTTATTTATTTGCGGAAATAAGGTACAAAAGATGTTACAAATATAGTATTCCAACTTATTCTGCCCTCGCAGGGGCGTACAAATATTTCTGTATATACATTGTTTTTTAGTTCAACCATTCATAAATTTGTCATTCAAATATTCCGTAGTGTTATAATAAGTTTTATTTAAGAGCCATTCATGCAACTTTTTCTTAAACAATGAAGAGTTTTAAACTCATCCGGTAAATGAATATAAATCTTAATTGCCATGCAATGCACATTGTCCGAATCTCAGACCAAATAAGAAGTCAAGACGGAGCGCTGCGAACAATGATGTGAAGCAGGCAAAACTACGACTCGCCCTGTACATATAGGCGCCCATTACACGATACGTTTTGCTGTCAGTTTAACCACAGTCACGGCTGTAACTGACGACTAACCTACCGTGTAATGCGGTGACTGATGGTGATTGACGAATATCTGGATATTTTGATTTTTGCTTCATGCAACCATCAGTCATGATTTTTGCATGAACGTGTAATGGCATTTCGTCAATCACGGTCAGTCAGCGCGTGATCAGCGCGCGGAGCGCACGGTGTTCGCAGTTGCTCCTAGTTTTTTTTTCAGAAATTTAATGTTTTTTGGACTTCTTGTGGCTGAGATGATGATGATGAATGTTTTTTAAGTATGGTGTTACCAAAAGGTTGTCAAAAAACGATCTTTCATGCGAACTAACTAACTAACAAGTTTTCACTATTATATAGATAACAATACAGTATATAACTAGTACTCCGTCAATTTTTTTTTTGAAAAATACTATTTCGGTGTAGGTACAGATTTAATTTAATTATTTTTTTGAAAAATACTAAATTATTGAGTTGCAACAGTTTTAATTTTTTTATTTTAGTTAATTAATATGTTTTAGTTAATTTCAGTCAATTAATTACATGATATACAAAAGAGAAGTGTACTAAGTTAAAGACTTTAATATGGTTATGGACTAGATAGGTACATAATAAATATCTCGATAAATTCGTTTTCTTCTAAAAAAAAAAGTATATCAGCTAACAAATTGATGGATATCTTAATCCCTTTTTAGCCAGTCTTTTAGCTTTTCATTTATCCGAAAACCCATCATGAACACGTCAATCCTTTGTGATATTTTGGATATGACTGACGATCAGTCGGCATGACCGTGTAATGCCTATTTAATTCCGTCAGTCACGAACAGTCAACCATCATTCATGACTGATGGTTCATGCATGATCGTCTAATGGACGCCATACGCCCCTAACGCACACATTTATAACCAAACTACGACTCGCCGATTAGTTTGAGCTAGTTCGTCATTGACGTATGACATCCAAACAATTTAATTAATTAATAATAAAAAATGCCGAATTGTGTGGTGAAAGGCTGCAAAAACAATTCCTCAAAGATTAAAAAGCAAGATGGAATCACATTTCATACGTAAGTAAACATAAAAATACATATTTTTAACAAATCAATTTTAATAATTATTATGACAGTTTGGAATAAAAAAACTCCACAAGTGTTGCCGCTAATAAGCGTCACAATAGTCCCAGTTTATTGGGGTAGTTATTAATGTGACGCGAAACGTAACGTCACTTTCTTTTACTTATTTCTATTTTTACTGTTAGTTTTCATAAAATTATTGTAAGTGTAAATAGGCGTTAATTTTTTTTGGTTTTTCCATGTTTTATCATCACTTCAAAAATATTTATTTTTAAGATTCCCGAACCGAAATAAAGATATTAATTATATTTCTAAATTGTAAACAATTTCTAAAATGGTGGACAGTAAAAGGCAATATTTCAAAAAATTGACCCAACATAAAGGCCATTAAAACCAATGTTTGATATTACTATTGTTTTATTTTATTCCCCTATCTCGTCTGAATACTCAAAACATCTCTTAAAAGTGAGGTATCCAATTTAAAAAATTGCTAACTTTTTTACTTATAAAAAATAAAATAAAAATAAAATAAAAAATTTGGGTAATAATTTTTTACTGCACGGCAACACTCTCTAAATGCACACATGTTTACAAAACCGGCTTCACATCATTGTTCGCAGCGCTCCGTCTTGACTTCTTATTTGGTCTGAGGTCCGAATATAATGCAAGGAGTGACATAGGCTATAGCTTTTCCCGAAATTCAATGTGGTTCCCACGGGAACGGGCCCGGAACTTCACGCGGACGAAGTCGCGGGCAAAAAATCTAGTGTATAATAAAACTTACATTATTAAATATCTTTGATTCATTAGTAATTAATTAATAACAGTATGTCACATTATCACACCCTGTTTTTCACCTAAAACAAACATATATTTTTATCAGCGAATCATTCATTGTTATGATTACTCAAACTGCTGCGTTCTTTTATGTTCTTTTTTGTTTTGATGTACAGTCAGCTGCATAAATATATAACACATTATAGTAACAATGAATGCATATAGGTGGCAGAAGAAGGGCGCGAGGCGGAAGCGAGTGCTCCGCCGGCTATGGGGCGGCGTCCCCAACCGCATTCGCCACACCAGCGATGGATGCGCGCAGCTGGTAATATTTGTTGTCATATTCTTGGACGTAGCGTTTTACATGTAGGGTGGGTACATCCGCCGACTGGGTTGCCGAAGTATCACCTTCCCGCGGCCTCGCCACTGTGAAGGCGGAGAAGGTGGCAGACAGTCAGTTATTACTTGGTAGAATGTGGGAATTATTATCTAAATATTTTTTTAACTAAGAAAAAATCCCTTGGTAGAATCTGGCCTCTCACCCATCCCGCTTAACAGAAACCTGTATTTTGCTTGAATACGCTACCCGCTGAAACTAGCAAATTAGATTTATTTTTGTATTCTTGAGGAATGTTATGAATATTAATTTAGCTATTCAACGTCACTCTATCTAAAGTCAAGCGTTGTCGAATCCACATGTTGCAGATAGTGTACCGTATAACCTTGTGAATGTGTGAGTTTTAATATTCTAATCTAAATGTCAAGTGTCTTAGCCTCTGCTTATTTTTCAGACAGTGAAAGCGGTCCGCGAGGGCGCGGCATGCGGCCGAGGGGCCGACCATCTAGGAGATCGCACAATTATCATATGAGGTTTTAGAATGCCATAAACCAATTCTAAACGTTTATCTTTTTATATTCATACGAGAAAACGGATTTTTCAAGTCTTTGATCACTCTTTCTAGTAATATAATTGTCTGTTTATTTGTAGAAAGGAAAGTAGGTTTTTGATATATCCGAGCAATATGATATACTCGGTAAGCAAATTATTCCAAGCGACAACTGAATGCTTTCATGTTCGCCTAAATATAGACTTATTTGACTTTATTACTTAGCAATTAATAATATTAGATTTAATAATAATTATAATTTAAATTATGTCCATTAAGTATTCATTTGATTAGACTTCCTTAGTGGTTACTAAATGTAATGTAAGCATTATCTGCGATACGAGGTATATTCCGAGATAGTATGAACTACTGCGAAGAGACGGCGCAGCATGTGATACTTGGGAATTTACTATTTTAATGTTGAAATAAGTTATCGGTACTGTGTGAAAATACCTTGTAAATGTAGAAACGAACGTGTTACTGTAATTGGAGGTTTACACAATAGTTTTTAATCGAAAACAACGCGGGAGTAGGTAACGTTTTATCGCGCGCCGTCTATTCGCAGCTGAGTCTACATTACACTATAAACTATATATTAAGGCCAAGATTTCTGAACATTACTGTCATTTAAATATAATTGAAAAAATAAAGGGAATAAATACTAATTTGTTTTTTAATCATACTTTAACCTAATATGCCATTAATTATTAGTACACAATAAATGGAAACGGCAGGCCTTTGCCCTGCAGTGGAACACAAATGGCTGCTGAAAAAACTACACAATGAAATTTCCGAGATCTATCAATAATACAATGAAAATCTATACACAAATAGTTATTGACCACTGTTTGTTCGTTTGACCAATCTTGCTGGCTGGACGGGCTTTGATGGACTCGAAGATATTATGTGTAGCATTATAATTTATTTATTTCCCTATCTAATTGGCAATAATAAAAATGTCAGCATCGGGCTATAGATGTATCGCAGCGTATACACCTGCAATAAATTAGGTGCAACTTGCAGGTACGCTCGTGACAGCTTGCCAGACACTACCTGCAAGTTGTCGGTACATTTCTTGCACTACTTCGCGAGAACTTGCAGGTGTAAACGCGGCCTAATGATTTTTTCCTATAGCGCGGGTTCAATCGTTCCCCGTACGGGATAAATTGTGAAGATTGTATTTTGTCTGGGTACAAAAGATGTAGGTATACAGTTTTAAGATATATAAAAATACTAGCCGTTACCCGCGGCTTCGCCCGCGAAAAAATTCTGCTCGACTCTGTACCCCTGACAATATACATACCTATGTACTTATACAAATTTTCATAATGATCGGTTGCTTAGTCAAGCCGTGAAGGAATAACAAATTCCCATTTATAATATTAGTATGATTGTACAAAAAAGTTCAGTCAAAATCAAAACCAGTCTTTGGTACAGTCAACAAAGGAAGTACCTAGGTATACAGAGTAAAGAACAAAGATTTTTATGCTAATATTGTTAATATCGTTATCATCATCTCAGCCACAAGAAGTCCACTGCTGGACATAGGCCAAAATCGTTATGAAACCTTGTAATTACATAATACCTACCTACAAAGAATACTAGATAGAATATGCTTTTATTTGCAACACACAGACTATAAACAATACAATACAAACAAACAATACGGAGAACACAAAATAGCTTACAGACAAGGTGTATTAGCAAGAAGGCGGCCATAATGCTTAAAGCAATCTAATACTATTTTAATAAATAAAACTTCAAGTAAGTATACTAAATTCTTTCAGGGAGTATGATAGGAAAGCACCTAATTAGAAAACTTGAATCATAATATCTACGGCTCTCAGCACTTCCTTCATTCCTTGACTGTACCGATAATACAATAAGATTTTGTTGGTGGAAATAGAACAACATCACTTGAATTTTATACCTAGTTGTTAGGCAATGGGGGTGGAAGATTCGAGAAGGTGAAATTTTTCTTTCAAAAATATTCTCAAAATCACTTGAATTATATTTTAAAATGTTCCAATTTTAGACTGTTTTGTCTTACCAAATAAAATTGAGTTAGGAAAGTGATTTTACAGTGTGAAATTCAAGATTTCTTCGTTAAGACTTGCCAACGTAGTGGTAAAATGTACATGAGCATGTTTGACTGACCACTGCTTCAAACATTCCTAATACAACAGAATGCATAGTATTACAACTAATCACTATAATAGTTTTGTATCTGATTCATAACATTATTACACAATTTTTGTAATAATTACAATTATTGTGAATCCTGCAGCAATATTTTTCTAGGGATATTAGGAGAGGAATAAAATAATAAACTTGTGTTTTGTGTTTATTGTTTTGATACAGAAATAATCACACTCCTAAACCAAACAAAGAGATAGAAACATTAAATTTTCCCCATAATATTTAAGTGATTTAAAACTATAACAACCTTGCATTAACAAAGTCGTAAGTGGAAATTGCAAATTAAAATTAATTATCACCATTAACATAATACATCAATATTAAACTAAGCCTTAATACTAAATTCACCATACGGTCAGATAGTAATCTACATAATATAATATTGAAATAATGACGATTAGAATCCATAAACATTTTCATCCGAAAAAGCTATATACAGGAAAAAGTCTTCGTCGTGGTGCTCTTGGTAGAGGGAGCCCATGGTGGCAGAGGTGGGCGGGATCACGTTGTTGACGAAGAAGAACAGCGCGTCCTCGGGCCGAAGGTGGATTCGCTTCCTGATCAGGAAATAAAACTGGCCAACAGTGAGATCCGAAGGCACCAGGTACTTCTTCTTGTCGAGGTCTCCGAGTCTGGCCTTCGGGGCTTTCTCAACAATTACTGGCACGCGATCGGGGTACTTCCTGCGTATCTTCTCCCCTTCGGTCTTCCTTTTTTCGAAGGAATGTTCCTCTTTGTATTGGAATTTCATTTTGGTATTAAAGGCGCACTGTAATTTCCAAAATGAACACAATAAGCCAAACTGATTTGGTACTGCGACTTGTTTTTTGTTTTTGCGTTTATTGTCTGTAAATGCAATGACGCAATCAGCTGATATGACAATGCAAAATGGGTTGCCAGTTACATGTACCAAAGAGTAGAAACTCTCTAAAAAGTGATCAACTGGCCACCAGCGGCGAATTTAAAAAAAAACCTACCTGGTATAAATATTAAACCCTCACCCAGCCGGTGGGAGGGTGGGACGGGTGGGACTGCCTCAATATTATACAGCTACATTATTATGGCGGAAACACACTACCGTGTCGGGGCCTGTCGTGTCGCGCTCTGTCGTGATGACGGTGGGTGTGCACACTTACGTGTCGTGTCGGGGCGCGCTTCTGTTCAGAAATGAACGAAATAAACGCCAGACGTTTATTTCTTTCATTTCTGAACAGAAGCTCGCAGTGTTTGCCTTTGTCTGGGTGTTTTCTATAATGTATAATGGTATTTATTTACAAAAAAAAGTATTTAAGTATATTTATCAGGAATCTAGTGCCTAGTAACTCATTATCACGCTGCAAAAATAAATTTAAAAAAAAGCGTCCACTTGTTCGCGCCACGAGCCGCGCGCGGGTATAGAAACACATTTGCAGGGCGTGTCGTGTCGCGTCATAACCCCCACCACCGCCGTGGCGCAATCGGCGGCCAGCAGTCCGCGCCACGACAGAGCGAGTCACGACACGACACGCCCTACAAATGTGCTCCTTCCTAACCATATAAAATGTATGAACGCGATATGCTTCTGGCGCGACACGACACGCCCCGACACGGTAGTGTGTTTCCGCCATTACTTACAGCCTAAAATGGCCTTTACACTTTGCAATTTATAGTGCACTACATGCAGAAAGTTAGCGAGGCCGAAAAAGTCTAGGCAAACAGACAGACAGTAAGTTTGCCAGACTGCCAGAAGTGTGTTTAGCTTGCGTAGTATTGCCAGACGGTAACTTTTGCTGCCTTCAGTAACGTTCAGCAAGATTCGGAAGGTAACTTTTCGATATAAGAGGTACCTGTTTACTTGTCAATAAAATAAATCAATAATTAAAGTTAGTAACGTTTCTCGCCTTCGCCACTTACGTTTCAATGAAAGGAAACTTTTTGAAGACATGCTGATATTTTTGATTAGAGCGTGTTGGCAACACTGGAAATGCGCGGTAAAAGCAAATATTTTTCACCCAACACTTCCTACGTCTTTTTTTAATTAAAATCGAGTCGACGCAACCATAGCCAAGGCGAGCCCGATCCTTTGATGTTTTGATGGTCTCATGACTTCACAGACTTCACGAGATGTTGGTGCTACGTAGGAAACAGACACTGACAAGTGCAAGTCTACCCCGCCTGTGGTCTTCCATCCATACCCCGCCAACTTAAACTCGCCCGTCTCGCCGCGCGTGTAGACGGGCGAGTTTAGTTAGTACAGTTCAAGTTTACAGGTTGCAGATGAAGTTGATTTCATACTTCTCGTGTTTCTCTTGTTATCCACTTTCTTTCCCATATGCGTTCAGGGTTCAGGTCTATTCTTTTCTATTAAAATTTCGTCTTCAATTTCTTTCACAAGAACAAGTACATTACCTACTATTTCTCTCATTAAAGCACGTTTTATTCATGTAAAGTAATTCTTCGTCCATGTTTCTGAATCCAAGTAGACTATCAACTGGAACGGCACTTACATGGCACTTACTTATTTTTTAACTCGCTCTATGTGGACGCTACTTACTACTTATTACTTATCTGACCGATAACTTAACTCGCTACTGTACTTGTTAAAGTGTAAATCAGGATAAACGACACATCACCATCATAAATACGATTAGTCTTGAACAACACATAACTACCACTTAGTTTAGATTACTGATATTCACCAAAAATTGACAAAACAATCGTCGAACACAAGTAACAGCTGATCTTTGTTGGGCTCGAACTCAGTTTGAGCCACATTGTGGAATGCTCAGGACGACACCTCGTCCCACCAAGGGCCCAATGCGATGAAGACGACTTCACGAAAGTGATGAGAAGAAACAAGCTGTCTTCCCGGAATAAGTACGGTTCTGCACCGACAGACAGGACCTAAACATCTGCTGCGTCCGGCTATTCAGACGACGCTGCTGTACGTGTCCCGGCTGCATGCATCACTCTATAAAACAATAGAACGTCATCAGACTTCACGTTAGGGATCGAACGACGGTTAGAGTCCCGCCACAGCATGGGTTTTAATTATTTTGTTGTGAGGGTTCAAACTGAACAGCTATCGACCTTCCTTAGTGAAGCATTCTGGTCGAAGGGTGTCTTCAGATGCAGTGGTCGGCTAAAGACCCAGCAACATGATACGCGACAGACACAGCCTGTCAATTAGGTAGTTTCAAGTTTTTTTATTATATTAATTATGTTTATAGGTTTTATGGTTTTAAGGTAATTTATCTATGGACCCTTTGTTTATCTTTTGTAAACACTGTGTTTGCCTGAAAAGAATTATTAATTATTATTATTTGGTTTAAAAGACAATATGCTCTCTCACTCAGGGTACCTATAATGTGCGCTGTACCCGGTTTTACATAGAAATCTGAGGTGGAATTTTACCGGACATAATTATCGAACTAACATTTACTAGTACTACGAGTAATGTTAGTAATTAAATCTCGCGACAAGCTTTTATGTCATATAAATTGTGTAATGACGATTTAAGTTGATAGTTAAAGTTTTAAAAGAAAAGTTTATTTTATTCTTTTTAGCGCAATTAATTAAAAGCTTGTTTTTAAATATATTTTTTTTACTTTTAATTACTTATCTTAATTTTCATATTTTTTCCGATGGTTCGAAACCGACTCGGGCTTTAATTACCTTATAATATTAACCAATAATCTTACTGCAGGGATACGGGTCTCCCTTCAATCGAAGGTGATTAGAGCGTACTCTGCCACGCTTCTCCAATGCGGATTCCCAGAGGCCGGTGTTTTCTAACCGTTCTAAGGCCACAGACTGTCATCTATCGACAACAGCCGGGACCGACGGCTTAACATGCCCTCCGAAGCACAGAAAAGCTCGAGATAACGAAACCCATCCAAACACTGGCTAGGGTCGACGTCGCTTGACTTGCGTGTTCATTTTAGAGTGCGACACACAGCGACGCTATCGAGCTTTCTCCTTTTTTAATTTCCAAAGTAGATTTCACACAACTTCACAATCCAAAGAAAAGCTAGGTACTATCACCTGCAGTTTTTTTTTATAGATTTTTAGAACCCTCTACAGGTATACACATGTGTCCTTGAGTTTGCTATTACAGTTAGTAGTAGTACATATACATTTTAAAAAATCCAATTCCCATCAGGGATTGTTTTTAAGACTGCAGATTACATAGTAAATTATTAAAGAAATAAAACACTATAAAAATACTGTACTGAACATTTATTCCCCATTTTTTATAAAATGCCTGAGAGACAAAGTAAATTGGAATGAAGTGCCAAAGGAATCTGCCGTCTGATTTTATTTCCACTTATCTAAGTAGTTGATTTAAGTAAAAATACCATGTGTTTACTTGTCCCTTACTTTGATAAGATCATTTAGATCTAATGCTACACATATTTCCTTAGAATCTGTGCGTGGGTTCCGGTCCAGTATTTCAGTAATAGGGTAATAATTGTCACGGTTATCTACGTTCCACCCAGAATACTGGAAAAGAAATATAAATTATTATGAACTAATTAAATAATAGAACATCAACTATTTATGAAAACTCATAGATGCATTTGCACAGGTACAGTCAGCTGCAGGGAAAGCTGACCCCCTAAACAAAGTAAGAATTAAGTTTTCTCATGTAATTCTCAATGTATGTAAACTTTTCCGAGTTTATTAAACAAGGTGTAATAAACACTGGGTGTAATAAACAAAGTGTAATAAGCATAGTGCTAGCTTATTGAACGTTTAGGGAGTTATTTCATTTATTGATTGCATTACTGTGACACATAGGTACATTATATTACTGTACGTACACAATCATCATCATCATCATCATCATAACCCTCTAGTGGGTGTGGTTTCCGCACTTAGTCCTGTACTGGACCATTGTACGTACACAATACATAGCAGTTTACATGCACCTTTTAAGGCATGACAGACATGAGTAATTTGAATTGGAAAGCTTTCGAGGTCTAAACTGGAAAACCTTAAAAGGTGCATGTTAGATAACAGCTATGTATTATGTACAATAATATAATGTATGTCACATGTAATGCAATAAATATTTAGTTTGATGAAACAATGAAAAACCATTACATTTTTTTAAATTCAATGAAAACGGAACAGAGCACTGGAAAGTTGTGCATGTTGCCACAATGATGGGCAGTGACATAGGTCAACTCTCACATGTAAAATGTTTTCATGCAACTCATGGTTAGTATAAACAGAAAGTAGACTCACCACGCAAGTGCATTTGTGAAGAACCTTCCCGCTAGATTCCATTGGAATAAATTTTTGCAACAATGCCTTTCCATCTATTTTCCACAAATTCAATTCATCCAATTTCGAGACTACAGTGTCTCCGTCCCATTTGACATCAGATTTCAACAAAACGAAATTTCCAGACTGAAAGGACAATTATTAATTATAAGAAAACATGTACAGATATAACATTAAACATTATGTATGTCATTATGATAACTTACATGGAAATGCTTTGGTACGTCTTTAGATTGACTGGAGTCAGACTTGTTGCCGTCGGAGCCGTTCTTCTCATCGTCGGAGCCCTCTTCCTCATCGAGCTCTGCCTCGTCATCCTCGCCCTCTTCTTCGTCTTCGCCTTCTTCCTCACTTTCTTCTGACGATGAATTTTTACGTTTCTTTTTTGAATTATTCAGTGAGGCCTTTGGGGGTCGTTTGCGACCGCTGCCGGGAGCGCGGGGTGCTGGCTCATTCTGTAAAATATTATTAGAGACTGCTTGTATAATTATTTGTAAAACTGGTGAATCAAGAATTGAAGGTCTTCATTTAGTATATTACTTTATTATTCTACATGTAGATACATGAAAATAACCTAACAAACATGTATATTTACTTATCATGGCTGCTGTGAATAATAGCGGCAAATTCCGTGTCCATTACAGCTTGCCGACACAAACATAGCGAACAAAACATCAAGTTAAGTTAACTAGTTGAAATATTCATTTTAACAATGAAAGTGCGACATTACCGAATCGGCATCCGGCGTCCAATCTTCCCCCGAGTCTTGAAATTCCTCTGGTTCACCGCCTCCTTCTGATGCATCAGAATCATCGTCTTTTTTTAGTGACTTTCGCTTACGCATATTTAATGTTACTTATACAAAACTGTGAGGAAAAACAAGAATTGATCACAACCCACGCTGAAGCCTAATTTAACGAACGACAAGCTATGCTAAGAAATAACGAACGAAGCGACGGCACAGAAGCGAAGCGAACAACGACGAACGAAGCCAGAGAAGCTCCTTTCAATCAATCAAAGACAACAATGATATTTTTTTTTATAATCATTGCGCGGCTCTAGTTAATTGCACTATGATCTTGAGCCTGCGGTAATGAGATAAAATTAACTTTAAAAAAAAAGATTATCTTTTTGTCAAGGTGCTCCTTCAGGTGTAATGTAACATTATAGATTCCACTATAATTACATTACATTACAATCTACCCATTAAGCTTCTACCACACAGGTGCGATTTTACCGCATGCGATATCTGTTTTCAGTACATTTTGTATAGGATGGCCATGGAGTAAACACACTGCTGCGATACTAAGTGAGGGAACGCACGAGCGACTTTGTCTCTACGACTTATTTGTCTCTTACATCAAGTCTATGGGTGTATGAAAGTGCGCGCACGAGCGACGCGACACCTGGGAGACTTTTTTTGTCCGCGGGAGACAAAATAACTTTCCAGGGTTGCCAACTTATGACGTAAAATTTTATAGAAAAAGCAGTGTTGCCGCCTTGGTTTTTGAAAAAGGGCAGTCGGACGAGCTAAAAAGAGCTAGATTTTTTTATTAGAGCAAATTTTGCCAAAATATGGCCTAGAAACGTCTAAAAACATAAATACAAATAAAGCGAAACCAAGGGTTAAAAATTGTTTATTTGAAACGTACAAAATGCGCAAAATGTAAAAAAAAACGTTTATGCTTATGGCGGAAACACACTACCATGTCGGGGCCTGTCGTGTCGCGCTCTGTCGTGACGGTGGGTGTGCACACTTATGGCGGAAACACACTACCGTGTCGGGGCCTGTCGTGTCGCGCTCTGTCGTGACGGTGGGACGGTGGGTGTGCACACTTACGTGTCGTGTCGGGGCGCGCTTCTGTTCGGAAATGAACGAAATAAACGCCTGACGTTTATTTCTTTCATTTCTGAACAGAAGCTCGCAGTGTTTGCCTTTGTCTGGGTGTTTTCTATAATGTATAATGGTATTTATTTACAAAAAAAAGTATTTAAGTATATTTATCAGGAATCTAGTACCTAGTAACTCATTATCACGCTGCAAAAATAAATTTTAAAAAAAGCGTCCACTTGTTCGCGCCACGAGCCGCGCGCGGGTATAGAAACACATTTGCAGGGCGTGTCGTGTCGCGTCATACCCCCCACCACCGCCGTGGCGCAATCGGCGGCCAGCAGTCCGCGCCACGACAGAGCGAGTCACGACACGACACGCCCTACAAATGTGCTCCTAACCATATAAAATGTATGAACGCGATATGCTTCTGGCGCGACACGACACGCCCCGACACGGTAGTGTGTTTCCGCCATTAGAAACAAACTTGGGGAATTCACCAGTAAAAAAGCGGAAGGGTTACCAATGTTACTATAGCAAAAGTATAATATACCCAATTAATGATCATAAAGTGTGAACTGACGAAATAAAACTACAAGGTGCGCATTGCGCGTTTCATGACTTTGTATGACGGTCCGAAGTTTTCGTATCGCATAAAAAGGCTAGATTGCTCTTTTCGGGCTGAAGCATGAAAAAACGAGTGCACATACTATAAAAAGATCTAGCCCGAAAAGGGCTAAGGTGGATTTTGGCGCCATCTACAATAGCGTCCACTTGGGCTCGTGATTAAAAATTTAATTTCTGTGTGTTTCATCGTTTGATTCATAGTATTGATTGACACAAGCATAACTTGAAGATAGCAAAATAGAATTTTCTGATTGCCAAAACGAAAAAAATAAAAAATAAAATAAGGGCTAAAGGTGGCAACACTGAGAAAAAGTTGTGTCGCTGTCGCTCTCATGCGCGCACCTCAGGAGACGGCGACATCATAGACAAAAAAAGTCGTAGAGACAAAGTCGCTCGTGCGTTCCCTCCCTAACGCAGCAAAGGAAATAGATGGCAATAACGCATGTGTATAACGTAAAAACGCTGTGTTCCTGCGATACTGCGATATGCGTTCCTATAGCACACGCACAGATGCATTTTTACCGGCCTGTATACCGCATGCGATAATGCGATTCTGTTTTTACATGTTGTATTAGGATGGCCACACACCTGCGATAATAACGTTTGTAATATACGTCTGGCGTTTATTTCGTTCATTTCTGAACAGAATCGCGCCCCGACACGACACGTAATGGCGGAAACACACTACCGTGTTGGGGCGTGTCGTGTCGCGCCAGAAGCATATCGCGTTCATACATTTTATATGGTTAGGAGCACATTTGTAGGGCGTGTCGTGTCGTGGCGTGGACTGCTGGCCGCCGATTGCGCCACGGCGGCGGTGGTGGGGGTTATGACGCGACACGACACGCCCTGCAAATGTGTTTCTATACCCGCGCGCGGCTCGTGGCGCGAACAAGTGGACGCTTTTTTTTTAAATTTGTTCTTGCAGCGTGATAATGATTTACTAGGTAGTAGATTCCTGATAAATATACCTACTTAAATACATTTTTTTGTAAATAAATACCATTATACATTATAGAAAACACCCAGACAAAGGTAACACTGCGAGCTTCTGTTCAGAAATGAAAGAAATAAACGTCTGGCGTTTATTTCGTTCATTTCTTGACAAGCAAATCAAATTAATAAGTCCTACCTATATATTTTTTCTTTTAATTTTTTATATTTGCATTGTATTAATAACACTTGGTTTACAAATACTTTTCTTTCACAAAATTATCTCATACTTACCTACCTATCGTTTTGCGTTTTGTTTTACAATTTGTAAGAGTTTTATTATCTTTCAAAATTTCAATAATACTTTCAATTTTTCAAAGAAGACTTCTTTACATAATATAATTGTGTTAAATTCGTAAAAGTTGGTATGTATATATAAGTAGGTAAGTAAGTATTAAGCATTGAAGTATAATGTACTGACGTACTATAGCTCAATGGTAGTAAGGTATTTATTTAATTTACGGACATATTCCTGTACATAGGTACACACGGTAACTAGTAGAGCTTACATAACCGTTATAGTTTTCCTTGTAGGCCCAAAAAAAATATATTTTTCAAAGTTTTGTTCTACCACTTTGTTAGCATTGTTAATATGAGTGTAGGACCGAGGACGGACAGACTGGCGAAACTATAAGGGTTCCTTGTAGTTTACTATGGAACCCTAAAAACTTATTTTTGAAATATCAAAAGTATATAACTATTTGCAAAACGGCACGGCAATATTAGCCAAAGATTCAATCTACAAGCCGAGTACGACGCGACGCGACGACGATGACGACGGCGCCATGCGGCGCCAGCGGCGGGGCGCGGCGCGCGGTGGCGCGCCGCCCGTACTGTGCGGGCACGCAAGAAGCCGTTCGCGGGGCTGCCTCCGTCGCGCGCGCGCGCCCTAATAGCCTCCCTCGCCGCCGAAACGCATTTCATTCACCTTAATTTGCACTCAGTGTACTAAGTAGGTAGGTACATTATGGGTTAAATAGATAGGTACAAAAAGCAGAAATAAAAACATTGTAAACGACAATAATAAAATTGACCATCAAGTAGGTATAAAGCTATACTACCTATTTACACTAACTTTTTAAAAATATGGCAGTGCCCGTAATTAGGTAGGTAGGTACCTATACTTACTTTCTACTTATCGTTAATATGAATTTACCATAATGCGTGCAAGATGTACGATTACAAAATTGATTGTTAAGTGTGTTTTTTGTGTAATTTAAGTAATAAGTAAGTACATACCTATAATCTAATTTTGAAAAAAAAAACGGATTAGTGCTCTGATTATTTGACGCCACTACTGCCATCTATTGGTCCGACTGTAAGCGCAAAAAATCTTAGTTGTCTGTGATGTTTTTTTCGGGCGACATCTAGTTTTCAGTGAGATGTAATATGTGTTGTAGGTTTTATTTAAATTGAAATAAGGAATTGTATTGGTAATGTTTTATAACTAGCAGGTTATAGGAAAAGATTTATTCGAATGAAGATTTAAGATTTGAAATTGGAGTAGTTTAAAATTTGACATATGATGGTGTCTAATTTTAAAGTCAGTCTGTTTGAGTCGGTTTATGATATTTAGAGATAAAGTTTATGTTTTTAGAGAATATGTATATAAAGGAATCAATCATGTTTTGAAATGTAACTTATTTAAAAATGATAACTATTAGTAATGGGGAAACTAAATTATTTAGAAATGTTAAAAAGTGAGATGTAATATGAATATAATATGATTATTATGTGAGTTTGTGTTTCTATGACGACCTCCGTGGCGTAATGGTTACCACGCCAGACCGTCACCCAGGAGGTCCCGGGTTCGATCCCCGGTCGGGTCATGATGAAAAACGAACTTTTTCTGATTGGCCTTGGGCACAGAATAGATAATAGTACTACGTACCTTGGGTCTTGGATGTTTATCTATATATGTATTTGTTATAAAATATAATAACGTTGAGTTAGTATCCCATAACACAAGTTTCGAGCTTACTTTGGGGCTAGCTCAATCTGTATAAATTGTCCCTATATATTTATTTATTTATTTATTCCAACACTCCACCACTACAACAATAAGCGCACTTAGAACGGCTACGTTTAATGTATGGAGTGAGCTATCTGTACTGTTATGTATTATAATATCTGTGACAATAATATAATGTTTGTAGGGAAGTGGTAGAAAATTACATTGTATTCGTACCAACGCCATCTACCGTTTAGTGGAAGAACGATTTTGTTAAACTTAGCACTATTTTTGGAACATCCTGGCAATCTAGCACTTTTAGGGACTTCATTTAGCACATGCTATGCCCGTGATATAGTGATATAGAGTTGGCAACCCTGGTTGGTTGGAATCATGGATGTAGTGGTTGCATGGCAATATGTTTTTTCTGTGGTAGTGTGAGTGTGGTGTGGTGGAAGACGGAAGTGGAATGTTTGTGACAAAATATTTTTGTAGTTGCTTACTTATTTTTGTACTGCCATACGTAAATTTATGTACATTTCATTGAAAAAATCTGTATTTGATATCCTTTTCATTACATTCCCACAAAGATATCAACGTCAGTCGTAACTGTCCGAAGTGTGTAAAAGTGGAGAAATGAATTCTGATACGTACGGTAAATACATTTTACATATTTATTTAGTGTAGATATTCCTGTTCTGTTCAGTTTGTTTTGCAACTATGCAAAGTAAAATCTGGAATTCTAGACAAATAATAGGAGGCTTGAAAGGTACATATTCTTTCTAAAAAAAATTACAATTTTTTGGGTACCTAAATGAAAGCTGTTCACGTTATGAAAGTTGCCCTAGGTTTTCGTCCATTATAGTGCGAAGTAATGAAGCACTTCCATTCGACACACAATTGTAAATAGAAAATAGTGATCTCCAAATTAATACTGGTTGGTGACAGTAAAAAAATTGTAACAAAAATGAATTAACTCACCAAATTTGTGCAATGTTTCCCGATCCAAGGCTACATTGTGAAGTGTTTAAATAACAATATTATTTTTTCTAGACCAAGATTGTGCCGTGTGCCTACAAAGATGTCATCATCCAACTCAACTGCCTTGTGGTCACATATTTTGTTTTTTATGTGTGAAAGTAAGTCAACAATAACATTCTGAAAAAGTGTTATTGTCTCTAATATAGTCTATTTGATATAGATGGAAAATAATAGTTTTTTATGAAATATTTTTCAGGGCATTGCTCTTCAAAGTAAAAAGTGTGCAATGTGTCGAGCTGTGATTCCTAGAGATTATTTAGATCATCCAGTGTTACTAGAGAAACTTACATTACAAAACAGCACAGAACTCAATGGAGATAACCAGTGGTATTATGAGGGAAGAAATGGTAATGACTATTATAAAATTTTGTATTTGTTAAAATAAGTATTTTTATTGTTATAGCAGAACATTAAATTAATACCTGTGGTCTCTTATGCGATGCACAACAAATTCTCCTGTTTGGAAAATGCTACGATCTGGCATCCTAACCATAACATTTTTCAAACTTTTACCTTTGCTGCAGGGTTAAGACCCTGCAGCAAACCAGGGTTAAGACCCTGGGTTAGGGAGGTCCCAACCCAAAAATAGGTTTCACTAAATATAAGATGCGTAGTTCTCAATGATGCAGTGCATGAGTAGTACTTCAACCCGCATTGGACCTTTGTACAATTGTAGTGACACAACATCTGTAATTATGCTGCCAGGCTTCAATAAATATGTGATTAATTAATCCTATTGTTTTAGGGTGGTGGAAATATGATGAACGGAGCAATAGTGAATTAGAAACAGCATTTGAAGCAGGAGAAACTGAATGCACACTACTTATAGCAGGAGCCCTGTATACAATAGACTTTCAGAATATGGTGCAAGTACGACACAATGATGCTACGAGACGACGACATGTACGCAGAGATATCGCCTCATTACCGGCTAAAGGTAAATTTACAATATTACATTACATAAAATATGTGACTTTTTCGTAGTGTTCACATTAAAGAAAAATTACCACCAAAAGAAAACATGTTTGTTTCTTATATGGCATTTAGTGGCAATTTAGACACTTCTAAAATTATAAGTTAGTTGTATCTATACATAAAAAAAAAAATTTTCATCTGTTGATTTTGCAGGTGTAGCAGGAATAAAAAATCTTCAAAATAAACAAGAAGAACAAACAAAAAACAACTCTGTAGTAATTGATGACTCGGTTGATGATGAAATTATTGAGATTGTTGATGATGTTATTGATCTTACAAATGATAACAATCAAGAGAGTCTAGTAGATAATCAGGATGCTAATGATTTAATTCAGCAATTAAGGTAACATTATGATTTATCAAAATATTGATTTGATTGTTGTTTTTAACTTAACAATGTTGTGCCTTTAGATGACTGACAATGATTACGAATACTGTTGTTTTGTGTGTACGCACGAATGTATATTTTAGTTTTATTGCAAGTTGTTAGCATTAGAATGGGATTGGTTTTCCAAGTGAAATTGGTTATAAATGATGTGATAGAACAATTTGGCCAAATTTATAGCCTATACATAATCTAGTGTTCTGTGAATAGAACTTGATCTTATTATGCTTCATTTTTCAGACTTGTCCATTGTTTTATGAATAACTAAGGAACACTCATTGTGGTTTTCATGAAATTATCTGCATGCTTAAATTAAAATATTTGTCAATGCGTCATCTTTACATGTCGCGCTATATGTCTGTCTGTCCATAGGTATGCTTAGACCTTTAAAACTACGCAACTGATTTTAATGCGTTTTTTTTAAATAGATAGAGTGATTCAAGAAGAAGGTTTATATGTCTAATACATAACAAAATTCCCACGGAAAAGCAGACACGCAAACGAAGTTGCGCGAGTTTGGCTAGTTTACCTATAATTTGAAATCAGTTTGGTAAGGCGTAATTTTATTATGTTTAGGAGCTAGTGGATCATCCATTATCTCTCATATCATGCTAACTATGATAATAATGACAGTAAAAAAAAAACAAGTGCCAAAATTTTTTTACTGTGTTACTAAAAATTGGTCCGTATAAATCATTACTATGGCTTATACATAATCTAAAATATACAATATGGTTGCGTTACGATTGCGAGCGTTTTTTTTTATTTTTTTTTTATTTTTTTTTTATTCTATATTTATTTAGGGGTTTTGGTTCGCACATGCGACCATGTCAACCCCATCGTGTCCTTCAGACAATATTTACTTATTTAAATATTAAACTTAAAAACTATTGTAAATGAACTTATAAATTAACAACGCTTCAGGCGACAGGGGTTCAGATAAGATGGATTGAAACACTCCCAGATCTAATTTGTTAATCTTCAATAGCGACAAAAGTTCTGTTCTATGACCTTCGTTCTTGACACAGTCCACCAATAAATGATATACATCATCCACTATACCACATATTTCACAGTTGGGTGAGTTAACTTTTCTCATGAGATATCCAAATTTATTTAGTGGAACGTGTCCAGTACGCAGTCTAAGGGCAAAGACTATATGTTTTCTACCTAGGTCACAGCTATTGAACCAAGGAATACGAGGAGGTTCGCACTGAAGAGTACGGTACCATATACCCTTTTCTTTTGATCGTTCATCAAAGTGTGTCTTCCACATTAGAAAACATTGTTTTTTAAATTTGGGTAAAAGTTCAAAATAGCTGGGAATTATATCGGTATCAGATCCCTCCAACGCCGCCTTTTTAGCCAACCGGTCAACCTCCTCGTTTCCCTGTATTCCAATGTGTCCTGGAACCCACTGCAATGTAACTTTTATGCTTTTATTTGCTATTTCCGCGATTTGGTTAAGAATAGCATAAGACATCGATATACCTCCACGACCGGAGGCACATCGAGTCAGATGCTGTAAGCCGCTTTTGCTATCCGTTAAAATAACTGCCTTTCTCACATTAGAGTTTTTTATATGTTTTAAGGCCTTATAGATTGCAGTGAGTTCCACCGTCATTACAGATAATATTGGATTCATTTTGAAACAGCCGTATTGTTTTGTACATTGGTCATAGTACGCAGCTCCTGAAGTTGTCCTACCTTTTGACCCATCAGTGTAAATGTGCCGCCAGTTATTATATTTACTTTTAATTTCCTGTAATACATTACATTTGAGATTATTAACTTCATATTCTCTTTTTGATACCTTCACTGAATCCAAATCTGTTATTATTATATTATCTGTATCAATCAAATTAGTAACCCAAGTAGAAAAAGTAAACATTTGCAGTGGATTGTTGTTACTGACAGTTTCTTCCTTAGTATCTTTAAAAACCACGGCTAGTAAAGGCTTCTTTTTAGAATCCCAATATCTGCGATTGCAAAGTGAGATGAGTTCTTCTAACGAGCCTAAAACTGGGTGGTTAGTTCGTGATTGAGCTTTTAAACAGAATTTTATCGCAAGATCGGTTTAAAGAATTTTTATTTCTCATAAGACATTATAATAAGTCACTTACATGAGAATATAACAATTAAAATTTTGTAAGGTTACTTTAATACATCCTGGTTCAAGCAGATGACGAAGCATGCAATGTAGAAAAATATTTTAAAATTATATAATGCAAAAAATATGTTTAAACGAATAAGCGGATTTACAACTAAATAGTAGGGTAGATCAAAAATATAACCATAACGTTAGGTTTGGATATTAAAAATGGATGCATCTAATCGGCAAGTGGTGAATCGGCAGTGGCATTATGATTGTGTGCGTGCGTATTTTAGTCCAAGAGACACGGAACCAAATTTTATAGTGATGTGTTATTATGATGTTTTGGTTTTGGTATTCTTGTCGATTTTATTTATGTAGGTTTGATTATAAACATATATTTTTTATTAATATTATAATTATATTTATTATGCATTACCTATATTGTTTCCTATAATATTATTGTGATAACTTATATATACATGCATGCATGTGCGCGCCCGTGTGCATATATATATATATATATATATATACATACATACACCCGCGCGCGCATAGATATATGTTGTGCATATGCATGGAGCGAAAATATAATTTGAGTTCAATTTAGTTTTTATCATTTTAATTTAACTTAATGTGCAGATAGAATTATTTAAGTATATATTCCTTAAGATTAGTTTTATATGTTCGCATACTTGAAGAGTTTTTTATTTTATTTGGGAGATTATTGTAAAGTTGTGCTCCTTCATATAAGATTGTTCGTTTTCCAAAATTTTCTGTTCTGGGAGTTCGCAAGTATAGTTTATTTTTGTTTCTGAAATTATATTTGGAGATTCTTTTAGTAAAGGTTATATTTGTTTGAATTTTATTGTCTAATATCTTTTTTACTAGTATACATGTTTTATAAGTATATAACTGTGATAAATTGAATATTTTAGTTTTTTTGTACAATTCGTTGGTGGGTGTAAGTATATTTAAATTGTGTAGTCGTTTTATAATTTTATTTTGTGTTATTTGTAGATTTTTAATATTGGTTTTTGATGCTGTACCCCATATTTCTATGAGGTATTCTAGGTGAGGTTTTACTAGCGAATTGTATATAGTGTGTTTTATTGCAGGTGGTATGCAGTTTTTTATTTTACGAAGGGCGCCACAGAGTGATGTCAGTTTTGTTCTTATATTATCAATATGAGCTTTCCACGAAAGTCTATTGTCTACTATTAAACCTAGGTACCTCTCCTTATTAGATGGGCTAAGAACTAGGTTATTTACCGTCAAAGCAGCATGAGGTGGTACCGTCTTATTTTTTGCAGTAATTATAATATAAGATGTTTTTCCTGTGTTTATGGTCAACAGATTGTGTAGGAACCATTCATTAATTAAGTCTAAGTCAGTTTGTGCCTCTTGAATAATGCTATGAATAGATTTACCAAAGTAAAACAGGCTTGTGTCGTCTGCGTACAGAGTCAAGTAACCCTTTAAACCTATTTTGCTCAGGTTGTTCACGTATATAAGAAACAACAAGGGACCCAGTATAGAACCTTGTGGTACGCCACAAGTTATTTTCTCTGGTGTACTTTTGAAGTTATCTATTTGAACAACCTGAGATCTATTTGACAAGTACGATTCCAAAAGTCTGTGGGCAGATCCGGTGACACCTACATTGTCGAGCTTTTGAAGTAATTTGTGATGAGAGACTGTGTCAAAAGCTTTTTTTAAGTCAATGAAAACTCCTAGACATATATTTTTGTTATCTATATTTGTTTTGATGTTAGTGATTAGGTCAATAGTTGCCGACAACGTGTTAGAATTTTGCCTAAATCCATATTGCTGAGGAATCAAGAAATTTTTGCTGCTTAAATATTTGTTCAAGCGATTATATATTAGTTTTTCGAAAATTTTTGATATCACCGGAAGAACTGAAATAGGTCTGTAATTGCTAGGATCAGTTTTGGAACCCGCCTTATAAATTGGGGTTACTTTAGCCAATTTTAGTCTATCCGGAAATTCTCCAAGTTCTATACATGCATTGATACAATCTGCTAAAGGTGTAATGATAAGGTTTTTAATACATTTAATCATCTTTGTGCTAATCCCGTCTAATCCACTACTAGTATTTGCATCTAATTCATCTATTATATTATTTATTTCTTTTGTTGTACAAGGTTCAAATTTATTTAGTGTAGTATCATGTGTGTGTTTATCATCGTACATGAGTGTGTTACCTGTTTGTTGGTGATATTTTGAATGTATGCTATTTGCTAAACTCGTCCCGACTGTCGCGAAAAAGGTATTGAACACATTGCATATCTTCGCACCATCTGTTACAATTTGAGAGTCGTGTAAAAGCTTAGGAGGATGACCAGCGATTTTCAATTTGTTATTAGCCAAAGAATTTATTGTCTCCCACATTTTCTTCGGGTTCTTGCTGCATTGTTTAAATTTATTGTAGTAGTATTTCTTTTTATCGTTTTCAATCTTCCGTTGAACTCTGTTCCTCTCTTTTAGGTATTGGTTTTTCACGTCTTCATTATCATTTGTTTTTGTTTTCTTCCATAATGCATTTCTAGTATGTATCATGTTAATTATTTCTTTATTTATCCAGTCGTCTTTTGGTAGGATATTTTCGTCTAACTGAAAGGGGTGGGACACATAGCTCACATTCCATTGTGTGAATAGGCGTTGTTCTGATAAAAGAACCAATAACACGTAGCGCCTGATTCTGCACCTTTTCCAAACTATATGTATGAATGTTAGCTGCATTGTCGTAAAGGAAACATCCATAATCCAACCTACTTCTGATAATTGCAATGTAAAGTCTGCGTAAATGTTTGGGGTGAATGCCCCAAGATGTCCCTGCCAATATTTTGAGGATGTTCAGAAATTTATGTGTTTTTTGACAGATCTCCTTAACTTGTCTATTCCAGCGCAACGAGCTATCTAGCCACATGCCCAAGTATCTGATTGAGCTAACTGATTCTAAATTATGACCATTTACAATTAAATTTACTTTTTGTTGTCTGAAACCTCTGCTAAATATACAATACTTGGATTTGTCACTAGACAGCTCCAAACCCATTTCAGTTAAAAGGACAGTCATTGTGTTTAGGACCCCTTGTATAACCTCTGCACCATGGACTAAGTCATTGTTTGTAACGAATAGGACAAAATCGTCAGCGTATTGCAACATTGTAGCCGAGTGTATCTGTTGGCAAATTTTGCGAGTAACTATATTAAAGAGAAGTGGTGACATAGGGTCTCCCTGTGCCAAACCTATGCTGGTGACTCTTGAAAAGGTTGGATTGCTTTCAACATTGTCCTTAATAAAAAGTCGTCTCTTGCTTAGGAAAGCCCATATATAGTTGCAGATTTGTGCACCTACTCTTATTTCATCCAGTGTAATAACAACAGATTCAACAAGTACTTTGTTATAAGCATTATCTATATCTAAAAAACAAGCTAAAGTAGGTGAATTTCGTGAAAAGCCTATTTGTATTTGAGACACTAAAAGAGTGAGAGAGTCTAAGCATGACTGGCCTTTTCGGAATCCAGAGGTCTTATCGGACAGAAGTTCGTTATTCTCTATATACCACTCTAAGCGTTTGGTTAGCATATTATGAAGTAATTTACATACGCAGGATATTAATGAAATAGGTCTTAACTTCGGAATAACATTGGGGTCACTACATGGCTTGGGAATAGGGATAATTTCGATGTCACGCCATTGATATGGAACATATCCAGATATATAAACATCATTAAGTAGGTCTAATAAAAACTGTTTGGCTATTTCTGGCAAATTAAAAATCATGGAGTAAGTAATGTTATCATAGCCCGGAGCTGTATCTTTTTTCTTCATGCAGCTATTTAGTTCTTGTATTGTTAATTTTGATTGAAGTAGTGGATTTGACGACTGAAATACGGGAATTCGGGAAAGTACAGAATCCGGCGCAAGGTCAGATAAGAGTCTTTCTTTTCTTTCCCTACTAATGAGTGGTCTTGTACTAATATTGCCCTTCATCCAGCGCATACGGTTCCACATTTCTGTAACTGTTAAATTCTCATTTATGTTGTCGCAAAATGTTTTCCAACTATTTGATTTAGCAGATCTAATTAGTCTCTTGGCTTCAGAGATACATTTTTGCAATGTGTTTAAATTTTGCGGTGTGGGATTTCTTCTGAAACGACTCAGTGCTAATCTTCGTTTCGCCACAACTTCGGATAAAGAAGGATTCCAAAAATGTTTCGGTTTAAATTTCGAGTTAGGATCGCTAGGAAATTTTGTATATGGGATACTTTTATCGGCTGCTATGTTTATATGGTTTGTGAAAAAATCATAACGCTCTTGAACATTACCTGTCAGAGTATTGTTGTTACTCGTGAACACATCAAGTAAGTATTCCCTATATAATCTCCAGTCAGCCAATTTCATATTTCATTTTTTTTTGTAGAGGTGTTGTCGAGTGTAATTTATTTTTAATAGTATAATTAGATGATCGCTTCCTAAATTTTCGTTTGAGACAGTCCAGGAGAAGTTCAATGCTATGTCTGAAGAGGCAAACGTAATATCTGGTGATGATTCTTGTATTACTCCATTAACTAATTTAATTCTCGTGGGGTCTCCATCATTTATAGAGGTGTAACCAAATTCTAGAGCTGAGTCCCACAACTGGTTTCCTCTAGAATCAATTTTGCAGGACCAATTGGTGTGGTGACCATTAAAGTCACCAGCGATAATCGTTTTACAAGGGAACATACTAAAAATGTAGTCCCAATCTGATTGGTTCGTCTGTACGGATGAAGGGCAATATATAGAAAACACATTTTCTAACGTATTACAATTAAGAATTTTTATTTGTAAGATTTCAATTCCAGTATTATTTAACTGCAATGGACACAACTCTGTTTTAATCGATTTATGAATAATAAAGGCGACACCACCATATGAATCGATTCGGTCGCGTCTGTATATTTGGTATGAGTTAATGTTTAATATTGTGTCTGTTTCGAGCCAAGTTTCGCTAATAATAGCCAAATGAATATTAAGTTGTGTTAATAGACAATCAAATTCCGCTAATTTCGGTTTCAAACTTTGTGAGTTCCACTGCAATATGTTTAATATATTAATTTTATTATTGTTGTTACACATTAAAAAGAAGATTAACCATTGTCTGCCCCCAGTCACCTCCAGTAAACAAATTTCTAAAAAATAATTTCAACTCACCTAACATCAGAACTACTATTGACATGATTTTCTGTTCGAAAGACATATTGGAGGTTATTATTTCTTTTGACTTATAAATTAAATGTTTTAATCTATCGTACTTCCCTTTTTTTTCCTGCGTGTTTGTGATTTCAGCATCGCCTTCCATTTCCATTCCAGTGTCCGTTTCCGTATTTATGTCTGTCTTTGACTTCTTTTTATTTTTCTTTTTTTTTGTTTGAAGGACCGGGCTCCTATGAACTTCCAAGTCATCTTCACTCTTCTCTGAACTACTTTCTTGATGAGCAACGGCATTCGATAATACTGCATCTCGATATGATGTAGCTCCGGTGGCATTGGTTTTTGCTAAATTCTTGGTCATATCATTTGAATGTTGTAAGGGACCACCTGACTGACTGGATGACTTATTTGCAGTTATTTCATTTTTAGTATCTCTTATCTGCAAACTTACGGGATGTGACTTCAAAAACTTATTTAGTGCAATGCGGTAAGTACAATTATCCAAATACATGATGTCTCTGATTTCTTTTTCTTTTATAAATGAAGGGCAAATTTTACTTAGTGCCATGTGATTCCCTTTGCAATTAGTGCATTTGTACAATGTTGTGTCACAGTTTGCGTGAGGTGCGCCACATTTGGGACATACAACTTTCTTAGTAGGGCAGTAGCGAAGAAGGTGACCAAAACGCCAGCAGCCTGAACATTGAGTGACGGGAAATCTATAAGGTTCTACCTTTAGCCTACATCCGTATATATAAACATACGGGGGTAAGGTAGCCCCTTTAAAGCATAGTCTAACTGTCTCGCTAGCTATCCATTCGCCGTCTGATAGCCGATTCATTCTCCTGACGTTTATTAGTGCCTGCTGACATGACAGGGATTCAATGATTTCCTCTTCCTTCGTTCCCAAGTCAATATTTTTAATGACTCCGTAGGATAGCGAGACTTCCTGTGATGGTTGACATCTAAAGCCAATATCTGTTATATACGCCGAGGTTACCAACTTATCAGCGTTTTCTTTTGTGTTCAGCGAAATCAGCGCTCTGTATGGGCTTTTATATTTTATATTTATGATCCCATCAATTTTCGCCGCTCTCAAGTGTTTAGCCATACCAAATTGCTTTGGTAGGACTTCTTTACTTGTTACGCAGACTTCGTATTTCACCTCAGGATCTGCGTGGATATTCGCACTTGAGTATGGCGAGCTCCTGGCCAAGCGCTTAGCATGGCGTCTTCCCGCAACGGTAAATCCCTCATTATCTTTTTCTTCACTCTCTCCACTGCTCACTTCTCTCATTCTTTTTTCTGCTAACCGTTGACTAGATTTTTCTATGTCTGGCCCGCATTGCAACTCAGTTCCTATATTGTCCCAATTATACTCCTCGCCCTCAGCGTGCTCGTACTGTTGTATCTCCGCGTCTATAATAACATCATCCTGCTCCTGACTACAATCACTGAGCAACGCTTCAAAACTATTTCGATGACTCATATTCGCGCGACGATGCCTGCAACGCAGGCGTGCACCGCAGGTGTGCACCGCAGCACGTGCGAGTTACAATAAATGCAACGTTATATTTGTAATGTGTTGATCGACACCGCTCAACGAACGATACGTGCACTCGTACGGCGGCGTCGCGCGGAACTGATTGCGAGCGTTGCAATGAGGGTTTTTTACGAAAATTTACGCCCCTAGTTGGCGCCACTTTACCCTTGCACAAGTACCTGCCAGGCCCCAAAAGTCTGAAAAATGAAGTGTACATTAAAACCAATTCCACTCAACAGCACAATGCAATTCTATTGAAAGGGGAAACAAAATGTAATAATTTCAAACACCGAAAATTATTTGTGTGTGCTAATTCATTTCATTCATTTGCAATGTCTCCTACTTGTTATATATTAATACTTATTTTTTTGTTTCAGTGCAATAAATTTAAGTGAAACAGAATCTACAGTAAGTGTATCCACAACTGAAGATACATGATTGTAATCCTAATCTTCATATAGATGTTTAATCCTTGAATGCAGTTATTTCACAAATAGGCAAATAGTACCTACTTAGTTTTGTTTCCAAGTAAATAAGTTTGTATTTCTATTAGGCACTTCGCACACTGCACCGCATGAAGCAGTATAGCGCGGCAACGGGGCCAACACATACTAAACTGTAGCCCTGTGCGTTTGTGTGAAGAAATCTGCATGATGATGCAGATCAGCACTCCTGCATCCACGCGCGTGGATTCGCCGCCACGCATAGCGTGTGAATTGCCTTGTGCCCGGGTTACACGAGGCTAGTTTTTCAAGCTAGTGTCAGTAAGTCAGCATGCTAGTACTTCTAGCTTCGTGTAGATAAAACTAGCTTCATTTCTATGTTAGTAAGCTAGTTTACAAGCCAGGACAGTTTTTAATAGAATGGAGTTATATTTTTCAGGATAGTAGCGCCCCACCAATGATTTTATTATCCTGGCGTGTGTACTAGCACTTCATGTGGCCGACGAAGCTAGTTTTCAGTTGGCTAGTAAGCAGGAACAACACGTTCTGTTAAGTCACACCTGTCACTGCAATAGTACTAGCTTAAAATAATCTAGCCTCATGTAAACAGAACTAACAGTTTAGTAGAGATCTAGCTTGAAAAACTAGCCTTGTGTGACCCGAGCATTAGTAATAGTATAAAAGGAATACTCTTTCCAGTATTACAGAAATCATGCATGTTGATAAATAATAATTTATTATTATAGTGCGAGTATTATGTAATTATTACAAAATATAATATTTGAATATACAATAAATTATTGATAATTACTGTTTTGATGTGTTTTTTATTTATGAATTTATTATCTCTTTGGAATACATACACCCTTTGGTTGCTTGGATATAGCAGGCACTATTAAAGGTTGCAAAGCATAATTTTATCCAACTACTGTACTATAAAAGTTACTAAAAGTTGCTTTAATCTTATTTTTTTTTGTTTTTAACAGTGAAAGTTGCCTGCGACTTGTTACAAAGAACTTTGCATATTGATTTTCTTTATAGTATACTAGCTGCTGCCTGCGGTGTTACCCGCATTTATGCACAGCAGCGCTATCTATAACAGACTGACCAAATCCTCTGGGAATCACATACTTTTCAGGATGAAAAGTTCCCCTAAGTGTTAATCTAAGATATCAGCTACCTACATACCAAGTATCATAAAAATTGGCCCAGCCATTTGAGCGTGAAGAAGAACAAACACAAACTTTCGCCTTTATAATATTTTAAGTAGGATTAGTAACTTACAATAGGAATTTTTTGTAAGCCCACTTCTTAGGGTAACATACTTACTAGCACCGTGAGTCAGGAAGAGCTTGTAAAATCATCAAAGGTAATTTATAACACTGTATAAATTTGTACTATTTATTATATAAGCTTAAATGAACGAATACCTACTAAACTAAAGGCGAAAATTTTACATTTACTTCACCATGGTCTCACTGTGCTTTGGCTAGCATGTGTCAGTATCCAAGTGTTGTGTGGCTTTGGCTTCATAGCCATTTGTTTGTGGCGCGGAGATTTGGGGCATATCACATACAACCGCTCATCTCGGACAACGAAATAGCAAGATTTGCATCGTCTCCTGAGATGACCCTTTACTTTGAAACCGCACATTAGGTTGACTATTGGTGTCCAAGGGGATAACAAATTATTTTCTGCTTTTTGTAATACAGGCATCATGATATTTCTATTTGATACATTATTTCCAAGAGTTGCTAATGTTTTGACTAATGAAGATATTCTTTGCATCTTGAACCTGAAAATAATTTTAGGTTACAAAAGTTGCAAGTGTTACTATTGAAATCGTTTTAATAGAATAGAATAAATATGTTTTTAAGCATTTTAATGCACCAAGGTACCTACTATATTTTCCCTTTTACTTGTAAGTTATTATCGTTGCATACAAATTGTTTTTACTTGAAATTAAGTTATGTAGGTCTGCAGTTTCTATATGTCTTATTTTTCTCTCTGGTCTGCAGTCTGCAGCGGGATGACAGTTAGTATAATGACATCTCAAACTTATCTGTCAAAGGATACGCTATTTGTTAGATAGTTAGTACAAAACTTATTTTTCTCTCTGACTCCACGCAACGTTACCAAGAAAACCCATTTTATTTTATTTTATTTTTTGGCCGTGAGTGCGTTTTCTTTTCTATGTCATAATTTTCTCTGATTGATTGACATTACATTTTATTCATTTTACTGGCCTGGATATAAATCCTTTAAGCCAAGGCGTATTCTTATCTTCTGTTGTCATTAGGTCTTCATATAAACAACAAACATAGTAGACACTCTCCGAGTCGAGACTCGAGACATCCCGAAGAAAGACGATAGGAATATTTCTTCAGTGAAGGCGGATTTTGAAATCAATACGAATGCACTTTTTTTAGTTTTTTTTAGTTTTGGCAATCAGACTTCAGACAAGATTCTATTGTGCCATCTTCAAGAACATAGTAGACCTTAGAGAAAGGATGAATAGAGGCGACACGGTAGGAGTGAGCGAGATGAGTAAATACAATATTCCCAAGGCCAAAAAGAGCTAGAGAAACGTTTTTTGTCCTTATCGACGTATACTATTTTTTTGCTGGGCACAGTCGCTAACTGTGCCCAGCAAACGAAAGCAGTTTTCTTTATTTCTCAAAATCTGAACGTTCAGGGTGAAAACAAGGCGAAAACTGTGTTCTGTGGTTGAGTTGATGTGTTTTTGCGTTCATAGACTATAGTGCATTGTAGTGTTTTAGGCTGCAATAGCCGCAGTGAACGTAAAATCGACAACATAACCTTTCATGCGTAAGTACACTTTTTAGACTTTATTTCGGCCTTAATTAATAAAAATGAATACAGATTATATTTATTAAGACTCAAATGACGGCTTCAATGTACAGAAATAAGAAATAAAACGTAAATGGTCAAGAAAATAATCGTATTTTGTAGTATTATGCACCTAAATTAAGTAGGTAAGTAAAATGAAGCCAGGCGGCCACTTTCCTGTGTCTCCTGAATTTAGTCGGGTACCACGCGTATTGGGGATACCAGCAATTTACTTGAATTTACCCATGCAATATTACCCACAATTGAGGTAAAAAAGTGACAACCTAAATTAAAAATAATATCTATTTAATACAAGCTGAGAGAGATCTGTAGTCTTACCAACCTTCCCATACTAATAGGAGACAATAGGACTTAGCGGAGATACAGACAAACAGGCGCGGACAGCGACTTCGATTTATTTATACAAGTATAAATCGATCCCAATATATTAATGATTATAATATCAAAAAATACATCGCAAATCATCAATAGTCGTATTAGTTTATCGTATATAAAAATATAAAAAAAACATGGGGTAAATCATGGGGTAATATCTTAGAGAAAGGATAAATAGAGGCGACACGGTAGGAGTGAGCGAGATGAGTAAATACAATATTCCCAAGGCCAAAAAGAGCTAGAGAAACATTTTTTGTCCTTATCGACGTATACTATTTTTTTGCTGGGCACAGTCGCTAACTGTGCCCAGCTAACGAGAGCGGTTTTCTATAATTCTCAAAATCTGAATTTTCAGGGTGAAAACAAGGTGAAAACTGTGTTCTGTGATTGACTTTATGTGTTTTTGCGTTCATAGACTATGGTGCATTGTAGTGTTTTAGGCTGCAATAGCCGCAGTGAACGTAAAATCGACAACATAACCTTTCATTCGTAAGTACACTATTTAGACTTTATTTCGGCCCTAATTGATAAAAATGAATACAGATTATATTTATTAAGGCTCAAATGACGGCTTCAATGTACAGAAATAACGAAATAAAACGTAAATGTTCAAGAAAATAATCGTATTTTGTAGTATTATACACCCAAATTAAGTAGGTAAGTAAAATGAAGCCAGGCGGCCACTTTCCTGTGTCTCCTAAATTTAGTCGGGTACCACGCGTATTGGGGATACCAGCAATTTACTTGAATTTACCCATGCAATATTACCCACAATTGAGGTAAAATAGTGACAACTTAAATAAAAAATAAAATATAATCAGGGGTTCTAAACTCATTATAAAATGCGGCCCGCTAGTTATTCTTGTCGATAAATAATAAAGAAGTTAAATGGAATAACAATGTTTTTGTTTGTATATTATCATTAGGTATACAGTATGCGATAATTAAGCGACAGTCGCTATTCCAAGACATTTCATAATATTTATCAACGCTCAGCGAACAGACTTTAATTTATATGTATATACCATAGTTCACCAGCCACTCTGGAGTCTAGTACGGGTTCGTAGACATCTCACAATCTCAGAGGTTCTGGTCTCATCACGATAAAAAAAATATATTTGAAAACAATCAGTAAAGTTTAAAACAAACATGCAAGCCATTCCACTGTCTTCTTTAACAAAAAAGCTTACAAATTTTTTATTTTTATTTTACCCAACCGATACGGATCGGTTGTATGGAGAGAGATCTGTAGTCACACCAACCTTCCCATACTACTATAGTAGACAATAGGAGTTAGCAAAGATACAGTAAAACAGGCGTGGACAGCGACTTTGATTTATTTTTACAAGTTTATATCGAAGTCTCAATATATTGATGATTATAAGAAAAAATACATCGCAAATCATCAATAGTCCTATTAGTTTATCGTATACATATAAAAATATAAAAAAAACATGGGGTAAATCATGGGGTAAAATTCTCTTTTCTGGTAACACTACGTAATCAATGTACTTTGTTTCTCTCCCTTACGGGTATACGCCTGATGACAACTCTATTCATCCTTTCTCTAAGGGTAATATTCTCTTTTCTGGTAACACTGCGTAATCAATGTACTTTGTTTCTCTCCCGTGGGTATACGCCAAATGACAACTCTATTCATCCTTTCTCTAAGTAGTAGACACTCTCCGAGTCAAGACATCCCGAAGAAAGACGATAGGAATATTTCTTCAGTGAAGGCGGATTTTGAAATCAATACGAATGCACTTTTTTTTTTTTTTTTAGTTTTGGCAATCAGACTTCAGACAAACAAGATTCTATTGTGCCATCTTCAAGTATCTTTCTCTGAGTCAAGACACCTCGAAAAAAGATGATAACAAAATTTCTTCCGAAAAGCGGATTTTGAAGTCAACATGACGTTTTTTTTCTTCTTTCTGTTTGGCAATTGGACTTCAGACGAAGATTCCATTGTGCCATCTTCAAGTTATGATCAAGAAGTTTAAATAAAGCTTCTTGGTTAAGATTGTGTACGTAAATTTAAAGCAACGTATTCATGCTATCTCGACTCAGTACCTATAAATTCTCTGAGTCAAGACGCCCCGAAGAAAGACGATAGCATTTCTTCAGTGAAGACGGATTTTGAAGTCAACACGATAATGCACTTATAATATAAGTTCCTGATCATAAACCCAAATCACTATGCACTTTATTTAACCAATGTTTGCTTCACATTACACTATCAATATAATATGAATCAAACGCTGAAACACACAGAAATTAAAATTTCTAATCAAGAGACCAAGTGGAAGTTATCTTAGTTGGCGCCAAAATACGATACACTTTAACTTGCTATAGCTACGTTTGCTTCCCGAAACACACAGAAATTAAACTATCACGAGCCCGATGCCCGAGCATCTAAAAATCGTAGTTGGCGCCAAAGTCCACAATCCACATTAAAATTTGCATTATCGTGTTGGCTTCAAAATCCGCCTTCACCGGAGGGACTTAAGATGAGTTTTTTTTTCACACATATTGTGCTAGCCCCAAAGTAAGTTCGAAACTTGTGTTATGGTTATGGGCATGGGATACTAACTAACTCAACTATACTATATTTTATAACAAAATTAAATATATAATATATATTATAAACATCCAAGACCCGAGGCCAGTCAGAAAAAGTTAGTTTCTCATCATGCATGAACCGACCGGGAATCTAACCCTGGGTGGCGGTCCGGCGTGGTACTTAGCCACGGAGGTCGTCTAAATGAATTTCAAGTTTCAAATGAATATGTGATACTTAGATGGTTTTCAGGTGGTGTTGAGATAGTTTTTAGGGTTCCGTAGTAAACTACAAGGAACCCTTATAGTTTCACCATGTCCGTCTGTCCGTCTTGCCGTCCGCGGTCTAGTGCCTAGACGCTTGATGCTAGTAAGCTGTAATTTGTTATGTATACTCATATTAACAATTCTAACAAAGTGGTAGATTAAAATTTTGAAAATTATTTTTCAAAATTTTATTCTACCAAAAAATTATTTTTTTTTGGGGTGCATCCCCCTACAGGTAAATTGGGAATGAAATTTTTTTTCGCACTGACCCCATGTTGTGGTGTATCGTTAGATAGGTCTGTAAAAACATCGAGGGTGTGGTAAGATCATTTTTCGATACAATGATCCGTTTGCGAAATATTTACTTTTAATGTGTCAATTTTCATTTTGCACGTTGTTGGGGAGGGGGGCCTCCCCAATATCTCCAAAAGTCTTATGTTTAGAAATTTGAAAAAATTCATGGTAGTAGTCCATATAGTGACCTACAAGGAAAACTATAACGGTTTAGCAAGCACTAATAGTTACCCAGTAATAGCCGACGAACCTATGAAGTAAAATTTCTTTGGCGAAAACGTACAAATGTCATAGAATTTGGCATTGTACTCATCTCCAAGCAAGAAATGCGTAGCCAATACGGAACCCTACGTTGTGCGTGGGCCGACACGTACTTGCCCGGTTTTTTTATTTTGTGGTTTTGGAATTTTATTCAGATAGTTTTCAGATTTTGGGGGTTTCGAATTTCGGGGTGATTTTGAGATGGTTTTCGAGTGCTTCTAAGATGAGTTATGGGTGGTTGCGATTGTTTTAGTTTTTGGTATGCCATTCTTATTTATGGTAGGTCCAATAGTGAATTTCTAAATTAGGTTTTGGAAAATCGTATCGTAGTAATCAGAGAGAAAAATATGGTACCTAGTAATTGTGACATGACATGAATGACATTTTTGTTATTATTTTACGAACCCCTAAAAATTAAATAATATTTCTTTGTACTAAGTTGACTTTTTGATAAAGAAAAACGTTATCAGTCGCGTGTGTTTACTAAACGAATCAATGGACGTATCAAATTAAAGGCAGACGGTCTTGCATAGAATATTGAAGCGGACGTGTTCAAAATGACGGACCAACAAGAGGCCAAATCTACAACTAATTTTAACAAAGTAACAAAAACTATTGTTAATTCCACGAAAATTTATAAACCAGTTGGACCTTACAGGTTTGTAATATATGTTTTATCATTATCATTATCATTATTATGAAAGTTTTATGTTATATTACGTATCGTATCGTAACATGACCCATGGGACCTTTTGGGCCAAATAATATTATACATAGTCATGTTCATTTTCTATTGACCGACTGTTTCGTATCCATTCACCCAATCTAAAAGTGTAAATTTTAAACCTTTGTCGATTTTAAACTAGGTGCCTTGCCTTTACGTACCTTCCTTGCCATAGGTACCTTTTGCCGATTATCGCTAAACCGCCATTTTAATGAAAGATACCTACGGAGACAGTTTGAGAACCAGAGATGGACATAGGAAAAAATAATTATAGTTTTTATCGAAGTCACCCAGGGAACGGAATCAACGGATTCAATTGCGGATAGTTGCTAAATTAATATTGTAGTTTTTATTTTATTTTCAAGTTCATGATTTTGTGCTCTTTTACCTACTACCGTGCATCTACACCGTAGTTTTACGTTAGGTTACATTGCATGGTGCACGGTTGCAGTTGCATTATAAAGTAGGCAAGTACCTACATAATGTTATTACTTCGTAAATATTTCAAAGTAGCGCTATCTCGAATCGAATAAAAACAAAGATATTAAAGAAAAACAATTTAAATGCGTATGTACAAATTTGCTTCCACACTGATTTAATGTAGGTAGGTAGGTACTAAATTAAAGTACTTAGACTACTTACAAAAATATACTTACTTTGTTGTTTCACACTGGCACCGGTATAATTAATCGATTTGTCCTTGGTTCGAATCCTTTTTTAGGCCGCGTCTTGACCCTTAGGCATAGACTTACCAACTTACCATAAAAAGAAACGCGCCCTTAGGCATGGGCCTACCATAAAAGCGTGTGATCAGTGATCATGTGAATTAACTTATGGATGGTCTGGTTTTCCATAACAATTGAAAGTTTATCTAACAGATAAGTTAACGTTTTTTCAGTCAAGCCATCTTAGCAGATCATACCCTCTATGTTTCGGGGGTGTTGGGCTTGGACGCCGAGTCGCAATTGGTCTGTGGCGGAGCAGAGGCTGAGACGAAGCAGGCACTTGAGAACTTGACACACATACTTGAGGCCGGAGGGGCCTCACTCGCTTCAGTTGTCAAGACTACGATTCTGCTTTCAAATATGGACAACTTCCAAATAGTCAATCAGGTCTACGCAGAGTGTGAGTATTTTTTTACCTAGTCGCTTTTATCACTGGATGTTCTCTCTTTATTATTGTGAACCTAACTCTAATACTTAGATGTGTTACAAAATTGGGGTTTATTATTTTCATTTCCGTTCCGCGAGTAGACCGATAGCACAACATTAAACCTCATTGGTGTTTAGTGACAATAAAAATAATTGCAATTTCAGATTTCTCAAAAGACTATCCTGCGCGAGCTTCATATCAAGTTGCGAAGCTGCCTCTGGGCGCAGCTGTGGAGATCGAGGCGATTGCGCTCAGCGGCGACCTCGTTGTCGCCGAAGTAGGCCCATGCCCCTGCGCCCGCATATAAATTAAACATTTATTATAAACCAGAAACTTCGTAAATATATGATATTTTTTAATCATTACAGAATCGCTCTGTACTTGTCTTTATTTATATCGCATCACGAGAGAAGCGGTGACAAAAGACAGGGCTCAACCACGAGAGTGGCAAAAGTGCACGACTGAGAAGAGATTTATATCGAAACCTGCGCAACTTCGTTTGCGTCTATCCTGCTATCAATTTAATTCAAAATTCTTTATTGTGAAGCATAGGTTACATCACAAGAGATAAGTGTTACATTTAAAGAATATGGCGGGATGATATGTTTGTGTAAAGTACCTTTAATAAAACGCGGAAAACACCGCGGGCAGCAGCTAGTATTATATAAAAATTACCGGCCCGCCTGGCTTCCCCAATTTTGGTTAAGATTTATGATTATTTATTACTTTATTTGTAGACATTGGTGCGGGCGGTGCGGCAGGTTGATACCACAGCCGCGCAACTTCGTTTGCGTGTATCCCGCTTTCCCGTGGGAATTTCGGAATGTATTATACATTACCTTCCTCTTGAATCACTCTCTCTATTTAAAAAAACCGAATCAAAATCCGTTATTCAGTTTTTTTGACGACCTCCGTGGCGTAATGGTTACCACGCCAGACCGCCACCCAGGAGGTCCCGGGTTCGATCCCCGGTCGGGTCATGATGAAAAACGAACTTTTTCTGATTGGCCTGGGGTCTTGGATGTTTATCTATGTATGTATTTGTTATAAAATATAATATCGTTGAGTTAGTATCCCATAACACATAGCTCAATCTGTATGAATTGTCCCTATATATTTATTTATTTATTATTAAAGATCTAAGCCTGTCTGTCTAGGGAAGCGACTTCATTTTATCTATGTAAACACAGATATACATGCATGTACAGATAACTTACATAGTGTCTTAAAGATTTAGAGAACATCGAACAACGTCCTAAAAAAACTGAGTTACTTTACAAGTACCTACCTACTTATTAAAGTTAATTTTTCTAGTAACTAGGTAATTAGAGCACCTGAAAGGTTATCTTATAAGTAATTTATTATTTGTATTTATTACCGGGCCGCCTATGATTGGAGATCATTCCGTGTGATTAAGTAAAGATGTTATTAATTTTAAAACTGTGACCTAGAAGGGGGTGGTCATGAAACTCGTGAGAACAGTTTAGTCGGCCGACGGCGCGGCACCCGTGGGGCGGGGACGACATAATTTATACAGCAGGCAGCCGAGAAGTTATTGAACTAGGTACAACGACTATTTCAGAACAAAGACTTTCGACTGCTTTATTTAATTACACATAGAATTAACAAATCTATTTTACTGGCCCCGTAGAAACCTTGACATTAAAGTAAGTAGGTGTGGATAGGTATCTATAAATACAAGAACCTATTTATTATCTGTAAAGTAGGAATGTCATGATGTAATGGAAATAATCGAGTGTCAGAAGTCAGGTTATAATTAGTTTGAGTTTATAAAGTACTAGCGAAACCCGCGCAACTTCGTTTGCGTGTATCCCGCTTTCCCGTGGGAATTTTGGAATGTATGATACTTTAAAACCTTCCCCTTGAATCACTCTATCAATTAAAAAAAACCGCATCAAAATCCGTTGCGTAGTTTTAAAGATTTAAGCATACAAAGGGACAAAGGGACATAGGGACATAGGGACAGAAAAAGCGACTTTGTTTTATACTATGTAGTGATTCGTGGATGGCTAAATCAGAAACTATTAGAAATACTGAAAAATAAGTACCTACCTAGGTACTTATTATAAAGAGGTCAGGAATTTTGAAAAAAGAAAATTTTGGAAAAAAATTGAAATTGAATTTAAAAACAACCTAGCTAATTAGAATTGTTGGGAATGTTAGCTCTACCAGTCCCATGATTTGCTAAATGCTCTACTCAACCATTCCATTAATTATATTTTTTTTATTGCCTACGCGACCTGATGGGAAGTGGATACCGCCGCGCCACCTACGAACGTCAGTCAGTATTGTCTTTTGCCTACAAGGAATGGCATAGGTACAAAAGTCATAGGAAAGATTGGGCTGCCGTCTGGACTTCTAATCTCACTCACCGAACTCATTGTTGCTTCTCGCCGATATTCAGTGAAAGGGTGGTACTTGTTGTAAAGCATTTATGGAAATTTCATAAATGCTCTACCACTCCTTGTAGGTAATTTTAAGAAATAGGTAGTTACCTAGTAAAAAATGTTTAATATTTTTTACCAGTTTTTATTAGACGTGATGGGTTATCAAAGTCAACGATGGTTATCAGTCGGGAAGGCGACCTCTTTTTGGCCATAAACTAAAACAATTTGTCGGATGTGGAGTTTATTGACTTCGTAGCTGCAATCGTGTAGCAGCGTAGCAGTACTACGCGTGTGGCTACGTGCTCTACTTATAATCTCTGTTTTCGGAACATAATCCGAACACAGAGATTCTTTATTACAAAATATAAAATCTCTGTGGTTCCGAACTTCCTACCTACTTCCGTTCCGGGTACTTAAATCATTTTTGTAGATTTTATTTCATCTTCTATGCGGACTTTACGCTCTCGCGCAGTTGGCTAAAGTGAAGTGTAGCACGAAGTTAAAAGACAAAGGAAAGTAAAGACAAAGTAGGACGAACAGCCAGTCCACATTTTCGTTTTCGAGTGTACCTGTGTAACCCGAACATGAACTTCACTGTTTGTTGTTTACTATGATCGCATTTGTTGTTATGTGCGTGACTATTATACTTATAGGAGACAAAGAGGCAGCAACGGGGGGCTTGTGTGTAGCGACTTGGCAAGCTTGTCCCGGTAAATTAAATTCATGAGATTTGAGTAGCATGCTTCCTGGTTTGTAACTACTGCTTACCGTTTAGGATGCTATGCGGATTCTGAATAAATCGAATTACTACATATGTCAATCATGTAGGTACCTAAGTAGTAGTAATTGCCTACATTAAGTATTTTTTTATTCATGCATTGCAATCTAGTCACTAGTTCACTACGCATGGGGGTAAGGGTGAAGGTACTGAATAATCAGTCTTAATCGTTCCAACAAGAGCTTTATGATTAACTGGTTCATTAATTCTCATATATATAACATTCTAAAAATAGACTAACATTAAAATTCCGTGAGAGGAAGCAAAGAAAGCTTTTCACAAAAATTATGCGCGTCAGTGTAATGGAATGTACTACGTTCGTTTAATTGGAAAAACGCGATGGGGGTGCGAGGTCAGTTGAGTGGACTCCCTCCTCCACTAATAGGTAGCAACGACGATACGATCTCTGAGAGCGCGCAGTAGAGCCACAGTAGAGCTGACTTGGTGCGGTCGGCTGGTCAGGCGACCGTCGCGGCGGCCGCCACGCGTACCGCCGTCTTCGCTCGCGGTCCTCCCCGTCTGGGCCCAGCCGATGGCTCCAGCAGCTGGGCTCTATGCATCATGGGATGCACCAGCAGCGCACCGAATCCGAACATGTCACCGAATACAAAATTAAATGCTAAAGGTAAGCAATATACTTAGAATAATATTTCAGTATAAACTAAAATAGAATCTACCGAACTCATATCACAAGTTAACCGAAAATCAGGAATTAATCGCGTTTGTCCTTGCCATTAGAGTACGCAGCCCACCGACGAAATCATTAATAAGCCAATGAACAAAAGCATAACAGCGCTCACAATTGTTTTATTATGCGAAAACTAGAGCTTTCATGGAGGTCAAATTGTTGAGGTTGAGTTGAGCACTTGGGCATAAGTGGATTATAGTTTTAGTTTAGTATTTTATGTTCCCATTACAAAGGACTGAAGTTACCTACTTTATTTATAAGTAGGTAGGTACAGTCAGTTAAAGATTAGAGTCATCCGTTTGTTATATTTTGAGTTTTCAAATAAACAAATCTCGAGTGAACAATGTTTTCTATTAGTATTTGGATAGGATAGAGCCGATCACATTTTAAGTACAGACCGTAGGTTCCTTTCCAATCTACCAACCCTCCTGCTAACTAATATTTAAGTAAGTATAAGGTAAAAATCACAACCAAGTGAAACTTGGTTCAGGCATTAACATGTAGCTAAGCAAAGAGTTATTTTTCACATTTATAATTTGAATAATTTCCTACGTAATGATAAAACGTATATGTAGATACGTAAAGATTTTATTTGTATTTTATAATGTAGACTAAATATAACATTTCCACCTTCCCTTAAAAATCCCTGATTAGTCGCACCACTAGGTACAGTTCGATGGATTTTATGAAAAAAAAGTTAACAAATAACACGGTAAGCAGCTAGTTAATTAGTTAACAAAAAGTAAAATGGATAATGAACATTTCAGATAATGCAGAAGAATTTTCAGATGAACATAAAGACCAGGAAATGACAAATGTCGACGTGCATGAAAATATTGATGACGAAAATAGGAAAAATAAGGTGCTTCCTTTGTGTGATACTTTAGGCAAACCAATAATATTAGATAGAAATAATAAAACTGTAATAGATCCTCCGACCGCGGACGTGGATAAAGGTAAGTACTAGAGAACTAACTAGTTTGGAACTAAAAAAAATATTATAATTAACAACTATTGCATAAACTTAGTTTGTTTTTTCTTTCACCGTTCGTTATCGTTCTATTTCAGGCGTTACAAACCCTACTTTTTAGTATAGGCTACTTAGAACATTGTATTGTATTAACATTGTATTCATTGAAATTATTCTTAAAATATGTAGCTAGCTTGTTTACAACTGCATTGATTTTTAGACTTTAATTTTAGGGTCTCATCAAATACTAGAGTATGATGAGACGACTCCACGTACCTACTGCGTAAGCGTACTGTTGCGTTCTCTGGCGTACACTTGCGTACTCTAGCTTACTCTTACATGCTGTGGCGTATTCATGCGTACTCTGGCGCCTGCAATAATACATGACACGTACAGTGCTATTACTCCCGTTCCCGCGGGAATTCTATAACATCCCGTCTTTGTCCTTGTCAACATCATAAAGAGAACCTCAATACAAAATTCCAGCTTTCTAGTTTGAGCACCTGCGATAATACACTTACAGTCCTATTACTCCCTTTCTCGTGGGAATTATATAAAACCCTAGCTTTATCCTTGTCAACATCATAAAGAGAACCTCTATTCAGCTTTCTTGGTTGAGCGCCTGCGATAATACACTTACAGTCCTTTACTCCCTTTCTCGTGGGGATTATATAAAACCCCGGATTATATAAAACCTCATTTTTATCCTTGTCAACATCATAAAGAGAACCTCTATACAAAATTTCAGCTTTCTAGGTTGAGCGCCTGCGATAATACACTTACAGTCCTTATATACTCCCTTTCCCGTGGGAATTTCATAAAACCCCATCTTTATCCTTGTCAACATCATAAAAGGAACCTCTATACAAAATTTCCGTTATCTAGATTGAGCGCCTGCGATTAAACACTTACAGTCCTATTGCTCCCTTTTTCGTGGGAATTTTATAAAACCCCATCTTTATCCTTGCCAACATCATAAAAGGAACCTCTATACAAAATTTCCGTTTTCTAGGTTGAGCGCCTGCGATAAAACACTTACAGTCCTATTGCTCCCTTTCCCGTGGGAATTTCATAAAACCTTATCTTTATCCTTGCCAACATCATAAAGGGAACCTCTATACAAAATTTCAGCTTTCTATGATGAGCGCCTGCGATAATACACTTACAATCCTATTACTCCCTTTCCCGTGGGAATTTCAAAAAATCCTTCTTTGTTATTGTCCACTTCATAAAGTCCTCAATACAAAATCTCAGCTTTCTAGGTTGAGCGCCCCCGATAATACACATGTAGTCTTATTTATTATTCGTCCGCGTGAAGTTCCGGACCCGTTCCCGTTCCCATGGGAACCACATTGAATTTCGGGAAAAGCTATAGCCTATGTCACTCCTTGATAATTGTAGCTTTCTACTGGTGAAAAAAATTTTGAAATCAGTCCAGTAGTTTCGGAGCCTATTCATGCAAACGAACAAATAAACAATCAAATCTTTCCTCTTTATAATATTATTAGTATAGTATAGATAGACACTAACATTAACGTTCATTTATCAGTACCTATCGTTGAAAAGATACCACGAAAGCAACAGCTTGGTTTGAAATGGTACTAAAATGTTCATCTATTTTTGTTGCTGACCGTACTTACTTGCACTTGGGTATTGCTTTGAGGGACGGCCGAACGGAGTAATTACAAGCACGCGAGGCATAGATAAGCTGTTAAGCTTCTTTGGCGTGATAACAAATTATACGCCATAATAAAATCCGACTATTCACAGTTCCAAGACTAAAATTCTCAACAGGTCGATTATTATTAGAAATAATTAGGTAGGTATATTTATAGTCATCCTTTGTAAGTGGCACTAACTATACTCAGCCAAAAAGTTTTTACATATTAGAGATTATTAGATTAGATAAGACGTGAGAAATGGAAAGAAGTAAGTAACTAAAATATTACGGATTATAAAAGTTTTTGGTGTTTCAAGTGGTTGTTTCAAGACATCAAGAATTTTATCAATTTTTGATGTACCTAGCTCAAAGATCAAGAGTGAGTTTGGCAAAACAAAAGACTTACCTACCTACTTAAGTACTTATTTACCTACCCAGATTTATTTTGGGCATCGGAAAAAAGGTGGACTTGAACTTTCAACTTTCGCGATTTCGAGTTGTTGCCGTTTCCATCGTTTTGTCACATTGTATGTCCTTATAAGTTAGTTTTATAATTTTATTTGCTTAAATCGGAAATGTAACTTTCATATACCTACATAGTTGAATTCATTATTATTTAATCTAAGGGGTAATTAAATGCTTGCTGTACAAAGCGAGGTCACATTACCCATTATTTAATTCGCGTGAAATTTAAATTTATCTAACTCCCTCCCTATTTGTTTTATATTATCATGATGCTAACAAAAATAATAAGTAGGTTACAAAATGAAATCCTTGACCCTAAATTGCATTCCAGACACCTACTAAAGTGTAATTTTGGCAAGTCACTCATAAGTTCTAGTTAGCCTGCAACGTTCAGATAAATTGATGAAATATTATACAATAACTAACAATTTATCTGTCAGAGCAGAGCGGCGAATTTGAGTTTGGTAGGTGGGGTGGGTATGGTGTACGCCACCCGTTTCTCACGCCATCATTCGGTTCTGTGGCGACATCAACAAAGGTCCCATCGAAATCAGAACTTACTAACATAAAATTTTAGTTTCAGATTCTGATACAAATGGACATGTAGTTGACGGTGATAATAAAATGACTGAGAATGTAGATTTGCAAGTCGAAGAAAAATTATCATCGTTGGGAGAAGTCGTAGAAAAAATTGTTGAGTTATACGTTGCTGATACGACAGAAAATACTCACACAGAGGACACTAAAAAGGATAAAGAGGAAAAAAAAGAGAGTACAGATAAAAATGATACGGAAGTTAGTATGGCACCGGATGGAACTCCAGACGAAGTTATCAAAAGTGAATCACAAGAACCAAAGTAAGTAAGACGTAGGTAATAGAGAAAAATAATTCTAATAAGATAAATAAAAAATTTCCAATCTTATTTCCAGTCGTCTCCAAGATCATTGACATCATCTCAGCTACAAGAAGTCTACTGCTGGACATAGAACATTTTTATTTCTAGTTTACTTTACTGTCATGATTTTATTATTATTATTTGTTGTTGTGCTAATAGTGACACTCTATCCCGACATACGACACCGATTTCAGGGGTTCATAGTTAGGCCACTTTTTAGATTTTTTGAAAAATATTTTTTTTAAGCTTTGAGCTATCGTAACTTTGTTAATAATTTTGTTGTATTTTTTTCTTTTAAGGGAAGTGAAAGTAGAAGCAATCAGCCCAAGCCAATCAACAAGCAGTCGCGCGACTCGCTGGGAGGCGTTAGCTGATGTCGCCGCCGAGTTACCACCGTCGCACGCTGTGGACCCTGTCACTGGACAAATTTACGCTCTCGCGAAATAAACGTTTATGCAGTAAATGCTCATTTTGTTTATTTCAATCTATTATTTGTGTCCGTCAGAATGGCGGACGTAGGACTTCCAAATAGAAATATTTTTTATACCACTAAGGTGGCAAACAATCTTACGGCCCGGTCTGATGGTGAGCGGTCATCGTAGCCTATGGACGCTTGCAAGCAACACCAGGAGTACATATCACTCGCGTGTTGCCGACCCTGTAAAAATCTTTTAATGCCCCTTTTTGAAGAACCCCATATTATAGTCTTTAACTAAATCATAAATAAACTGTATTAATGTAAGAATAATGTACGTTTTTGTACTAAAATATCTAAAAATATACTTTTATGTACGTGTTGCAACCATCATTTTACAGTGGGGGCTCCTGACCCCCTGTCCCCTGAGAATCAGCCACCTGATGTCAGGTTGGCGGGTGAATTCTAATTTAATTAACTTATTTCAATTCTGTCTCTACTTAATATTATAAATTTTGGTAGCATTGCAAGCGCCCCTGGTGTTGCTGATGTCCATAGGCGGCGGTAACCACTTTCCATCAGGTGGCCCGCTTGCCTGTTTGTCGGCCGTATAGCATAAGTAGGCTGTACTAGTATCTTTGATGAAAACTTACAAAATGTCATAGAATATGAATATGACATTGGACTGTACAAGCAAGCAAAGCATAGCAAATAAGGAACCCGACACGCGCTTGCCGAGTCTTTTCTTCCATAGTTTGACAATGATGAGCCATATTAATATGATAATGCTAATGACACATTAAAAAAAGATTTTGAGCAATTCACCGTTAAACCAACAAATATGAAATGAAATACATTATCTAGATAATGTTAAGAAAAAACTACAAATAACATAAATATATATTTACTTAAATTATCAAGTAGTTTTCACCTTCATCATAGCTACACCATTGTCACTGTTTGTTCCACCAAACAAAACGACACACAGGGCACCATGTTTAATACTGCTCCAAACTGTTTTTATCCATTGATCGATAGTATGTATTTTTTCCAATTCAGAATCACCATCCATTTCTATCTTCAGATGCGCCATGGCAAAATTGTATTCATTAACAGCTTTCTGCATAACCTCAATGACTTGCTCTGCTCCATCTACAGTGTTCAGTTTGACTTTTTTCTGTTTACCTTTTTTTAATTGTGTTGCCATGCTATTTCGAGCCTCTGTTAAATATGTATGATAATCACCAGTAATATCATCACATCCAACAACTATAGAAGTTTTATTGTTTTCAATTACATGATTAAATATAGATAAACCGACTTCAGCTTTTTTTGTTAGTTTGAAAGCATTTTCTTTGTATTTCTGCCTATTAGTATGGACAGCATCTCCATACTCTATACTTTTACCAAGTTTTAACTGTACTAGTTTTAATGAAGCCAGCGAATCTTCTACAGAACAGTGACCATTTTTACCAGTTTGAATATCTTCCTTAAGAAACTCTCTTGCTAAAGCTTTTAGTTTTGGCTTACGGGTTCTTTCTCCTGTGAAATTGTATATTAAACTTGTATCTATTACATAAGGATGCATCATTTTTAAAGCATGTAGATCCAGATTTAATGACTGACCAACTAAAATAGCATCAGCAGGTAAAAGTTCTCTGATATCATTCTGAACATCCTCTAGCCTTTTTGTTACATCATTCAATATTGTTTTTGTAATGCCTGAGTAGCGTGTTAAATAGTCGGTGATATCATTATACGGTTTAACAAGAGATTCATAAACAGTTTCATGTTTTTCATTAACTAGAGATACTCTAGTGAGTTCTGAACCTGCACTAGTCAAACACATTTCACAATCTAACCCAAACATCGGAGACTCAGATGTCACAGGTTTGTAGATATCTTTTGTCATTACATAATCTGAGTAGGAATTTTTTAATTTTCCTTTCAATGGTATCGGGTAGCCTTCCTCTATAAGTTGCCAAGCAGACAGAATGAGTTGTGTTCTAGAAAACGTATCTTGTATAATACTATCACCACTGTTTTCATGCTGGTCTTCAACTGGAAAGACAGCTCTCATCATGGTCATTAAATCTTTCCTTGCTTCAAGAGCTAAATTGATGCTCCCATATTTCTGTATTAAAGCCTCTTTCTCCACTTCAGATAGAGAGACCAAAGCTAATTCTTGTACTAGAGAGCCATTATAAACAGAAGGAGTTAATACTTCAACAAAATCTTGGAAAATTTGATTGCAATTGATAAATTTCTCTTTATACTTCTCCCAGTGTTTTATTGAAACATTTTCTAATATAACACAACTAGTTTGATTTACGTGGTTGCACTTCTGTAGGACATACCATCGTGATGGTTCTGATAAATTTAGATTGCCTAGAAGAGAATGTAACAGCAAGTACTGAATGTCTGTCAGCATCAATGGTATTCTTTCCTCATGTGTAGTTGACAATTCGGCACATTTGCCAACGGTTTTTAAACGAAACTGTGGAATGTGCTTCTTAAGAGTCTTCAGATTTTCTTTTTTTGGGAGTGTTGTTTCTTGAGTCTGTATTAAAGAATCCTTTTCTGTAATGAATAAGTTTTACTTGGTAAAATAATAAATTGTAAATGTTTCGTGTTCTTAGTGAGAATATATTGATCAGAACAGATTTCTCATTTTATTTTATAAATTTAGTATAACACAACACTTTTATTTATGACATTGCATATATGCATGTGTTTAGAAAAAAAGATATAATTATGCTTAAAAAAGGCTACTGATAGGTATTTAACTCTAGGTACCTATTTTATTTTCTCTATTTCTACTGAAACAGATTGCAACAGACACAATATACCTACCTTTATAAAATTTATGTCAATGTTAGACCAATAATGGGTCAGAGAGTCTACTTATGTTTGATTTCTGATCAACGAAATGCATGCAACACAATAGGTAGTTAGATTTCTAAGGAATTTTAGAGTTGAAATCAAATACTATAGTTTTATGAACTTACCATTATTAAGATTCGTACGCCTTTTTTTACAAACTGGGGCATCCATATTTCAAGAGTGGTATAATATTGAATTTCGACCCTCTATCTAGGTTCTCAATTCCCAATCCAACCTTAAAAATAATCAACTAGAACTAGACTATTTTATCATGCACTGATTATAATACAAATTATTATTTATATGAAGACATTTTATTCGACAGTACAACTTTACACAAACTAAATAAATCCAAGGAAATAATTATGGAACTAAATTTTAGACTAAACTTCATGCATTTTAAACCCGTGGTGACAGACAGAAATACAGAATACCTAATACCTAGCTAGACAGAATGTTGAGTTATTGCTGAACGAAACGAATACTTCCTTCACTCTTGTTCAATCACTTGACTGACAGTGACATTTAATTTAGTGATGTCGGTCTTACATAGATGTCGATGATCATCGATTCACATTGTTTGCGATTGCGACGCCATTACGAGCGACAACACTCTTCCGGGGACCATGTTATAGTCAATGTGCGATTAAATTAAATTAAATTTATTTTATTGTTAATTTAACATATAATGTTTAATCGTTTATTAATTTTACGGTGAATCCTCAAAACTTTTATGAAAGTTCAATAGAAGGAAAAAAGATAGTAGGTATAACTTGAGACTTATTGCAGAATTAAAATCTGTTTCAGAAACTCGCTGTTAATCGGTAGGAATTATAATAGAATCATTACTAGATTGATCCACGCATAAATACTAAATAGCAACCACAGCCCTCTGTAAACAATGTCCCTAACTCGTAGGGTAAAAAACTTAATGGGCCCCGGAGACCTAGGACCAAGTATAAGAATGGACGGATTGTATTTTAGACGAAAGAAATACATGGGTATTGTCTTTCACACTAATATGTGCCGTCTTAAGTAAAAAAGAGATAGATATATCATTGTCTATAACGTCTTTTGTGCTCATGAAGCCAGTATGCTATATAAACTTTTGTTTTTTTATATAGGATCACTAGAGATGTGCCGTGTCTTTATCGACTAATATCGATTTAATATTTAATGTTCATTTTTAAGATCTGAGAACACTTGACAAATCAAATGATTAAAGACAGAAACAGATGCATAACCCCCTAGTTTCCCTATCGGGGTGAGTAGAACCATAAGTCATTTAGTCAAACCACAGCAACCTGATATTCGTTCCAAGATTACCAATGACGAACATTCCTATCGTTATCCCCCATAGACAGTCCGATGTTGGAGTGGGTATGATCACGTCGGCTTTTACGACATACCCTGGGAAGATAAGCAGCTCAAAGGGTTGGTCTATGTTTTTTATTCTGTCCCAGTCCAGCTATAAATCAATATTGCTGACAGAAATATTCTTTAACAATTAAATACACACTATCGACACCTATCGATAGGAATGTCAAATACTCATCTATCAGTAACTTTTAGGTATTTATGTTTTTTTTTAAATATGCCAAATAAAAAGATTACCTACACTCAATGCGGGTGAAGAATAAATAAAGCAAATAGGTACTTTTAAGGTTTTTATTCAAAATATTTAAATTAAATAAAATCATACATCATAATCATGATCATTTTGTAATCATTATACACACATGTAATAATAATTATAATATCTAATAGGAATTGTTAAATAATCCGTATAATGTCACCAATTTAACAATTTTTATTTTAAAAAAATCAACTAGGGATCAAAAAACAATAAACAAAGACTTACAGGAATTTACTTAAAGTGCTTGATGCTTAGTTATTTACTGCATCTACTGACCACTAAATAAGACTAGTTTATTAAAATGATTTCTAATATGTTTATGATTAAACGTCACATAATACTCCGTAGCGTGTTCATCTAAATTACCTGCCCGATAGCAAGATACATCGAAATGTAATGAGCACAGGCGAGAATATGGCGAAGGTGTCCAATTATCTCGTTTTATGTTCTTAATCCACTTGTTTCTTATATTAGTGTCAGGAAACCTGAAAAACACAAGATCTATATTACTTTGATTACTCTTATCTAACTAACCCTCATCCCAATGGGCAAGAGAACTAGGAATAAATTAAACCTTAATAAAAACGCATACAATTTATTATTTTATCGATACAATGTGACAACTCTACTTACAATATTTAAGGTACATCATCTGTCAAAGCTCAATAAACGTAATGTATAAAATCAAATCTTTGTATAAAAGTAATGGGTTTGTTGAAATTATGCGTCTGCATCGTCTTTAGGGTTCAATTAACTTTACAAAAACCGATCATGTAATGTATTTCCTGCACAAAAAATATAAATCATGTAGTCGATAACTTACCTATGAAAAGATATCCTTTGATCGCTTTCCGTTGTAACACCCATTCTACTCTTACAACCAATGGCTACGCAAGCTATGGTTCAAAACGAAAATCCATATCACAATTTTTCTTTATAAAAAGTCCAATTATCACCTCAAAACACAAAAAATCCAACACGAGCTTTGATATCCAAGCGGCTACCAAATGTCTCAAAAGTTGACACGCTGACGTTCTAGACGGTGATGTTTGTCTATGTTTGTTTCTTTTTTTCACACTGAATGTTGCTATAAGCAAGACAGAGAGCAAAGACAGTTTCATTGTCGTTCTAAAATTTAATCTGTCCATTCTTAAGGGCCCCACAGACTAACAGTCCGCCGGAAGGTATTAGCCTGTCAGTTCATCGCAATACGCCACACACTTACAGTTCCGTTTCAGATTTCGACCTGACGAACGATACGGACTGATAGTGTGTGGCCGCTTCGCGATATCGGCCGGACCGGCCAAAGTCGACAGATATGGGCCGGACCGTCCACGACCTCACGGCTAAATCAACACACACTAACAGGTAGCCGGCCGGCGGCCTTTCGACCGTCATCTCTCGTCAGGCGATCGCCGTCAGTTTTATGATTTTCGACTTTCCAATAATTTTTCGCGGCGCCCTTGCGGTGAACTGACGACTACGGCCTGCTAGTGTGTGGATCCCGAGCCGATATCCGACCATTGCCGGCAGGCAATAATCGTAGGGCCCCACAGACTATGCAGACCTCGGACGGCAGGCCGCCGGATGCGACCAGGGACTGCAGGCGAACTGTTAGTCTGTGGGGCCCTTTAAGGGCCCCACAGACTAACAGTCCGCCGGAAGGTATTAGCCTGTCAGTTCATCGCAATACGCCACACACTTACAGTTCCGTTTCAGATTTCGACCTGACGAACGATACGGACTGATAGTGTGTGGCCGCTTCGCGATATCGGCCGGACCGGCCAAAGTCGACAGATATGGGCCGGACCGTCCACGACCTCACGGCTAAATCAACACACACTAACAGGTAGCCGGCCGGCGGCCTTTCGACCGTCATCTCTCGTCAGGCGATCGCCGTCAGTTTTATGATTTTCGACTTTCCAATAATTTTGGTGCGGCGCCCTTGCGGTGAACTGACGACTACGGCCTGCTAGTGTGTGGATCCCGAGCCGGTATCCGACCATTGCCGGCAGGCAATAATCGTAGGGCCCCACAGACTATGCAGACCTCGGACGGCAGGCCGCCGGATGCGACCAGGGACTGCAGGCGAACTGTTAGTCTGTGGGGCCCTTTATACTTGGTCCTAGCCGGAGACGGTCAAGCCACTTGAGTCAAGTTTCCGCAGGGATGTGATTAAAAGTTTTTTTTATTGTTAAATGTGAAAAATAAAAAATAAACAACATGTTTGATGTTATTATTAAACGTTCAAAATAAAAATTATAATCTTATAACATATTATTATTGATATTTTTATTGAGTGTTTACTTTTGTAAGCGTTTTTCGTACGTTTCGTTATAACTAATTCAATGAATACATAATAAAAATATCAAAATTTTAAAAGATTATATTTTAACGTTTATTATAACATGTTTTTTTTTTTTACTTTTAATCACATCTCTACGTAGACTTGACCGTCTCTAGGACATAAGAAACATGAAATACTTTGTTTCGTTTGCCCCTTAGAGAAAGGATGAATAGAGTTGTCATCAGGCGTATACCCGTAAGGGAGAGAAACAAAGTACATTGATTACGTAGTGTTACCAGAAAAGAGAATTTTACCCCATGATTTACCCCATGTTTTTTTTATATTTTTATATGTATACGATAAACTAATAGGACTATTGATGATTTGCGATGTATTTTTTCTTATAATCATCAATATATTGAGACTTCGATATAAACTTGTAAAAATAAATCAAAGTCGCTGTCCACGCCTGTTTTACTGTATCTTTGCTAACTCCTATTGTCTACTATAGTAGTATGGGAAGGTTGGTGTGACTACAGATCTCTCTCCATACAACCGATCCGTATCGGTTGGGTAAAATAAAAATAAAAAATTTGTAAGCTTTTTTGTTAAAGAAGACAGTGGAATGGCTTGCATGTTTGTTTTAAACTTTACTGATTGTTTTCAAATATATTTTTTTTATCGTGATGAGACCAGAACCTCTGAGATTGTGAGATGTCTACGAACCCGTACTAGACTCCAGAGTGGCTGGTGAACTATGGTATATACATATAAATTAAAGTCTGTTCGCTGAGCGTTGATAAATATTATGAAATGTCTTGGAATAGCGACTGTCGCTTAATTATCGCATACTGTATACCTAATGATAATATACAAACAAAAACATTGTTATTCCATTTAACTTCTTTATTATTTATCGACAAGAATAACTAGCGGGCCGCATTTTATAATGAGTTTAGAACCCCTGATTATATTTTATTTTTTATTTAAGTTGTCACTATTTTACCTCAATTGTGGGTAATATTGCATGGGTAAATTCAAGTAAATTGCTGGTATCCCCAATACGCGTGGTACCCGACTAAATTTAGGAGACACAGGAAAGTGGCCGCCTGGCTTCATTTTACTTACCTACTTAATTTGGGTGTATAATACTACAAAATACGATTATTTTCTTGAACATTTACGTTTTATTTCGTTATTTCTGTACATTGAAGCCGTCATTTGAGCCTTAATAAATATAATCTGTATTCATTTTTATCAATTAGGGCCGAAATAAAGTCTAAATAGTGTACTTACGAATGAAAGGTTATGTTGTCGATTTTACGTTCACTGCGGCTATTGCAGCCTAAAACACTACAATGCACCATAGTCTATGAACGCAAAAACACATAAAGTCAATCACAGAACACAGTTTTCACCTTGTTTTCACCCTGAAAATTCAGATTTTGAGAATTATAGAAAACCGCTCTCGTTAGCTGGGCACAGTTAGCGACTGTGCCCAGCAAAAAAATAGTATACGTCGATAAGGACAAAAAATGTTTCTCTAGCTCTTTTTGGCCTTGGGAATATTGTATTTACTCATCTCGCTCACTCCTACCGTGTCGCCTCTATTTATCCTTTCTCTAAGATATTACCCCATGATTTACCCCATGTTTTTTTTATATTTTTATATACGATAAACTAATACGACTATTGATGATTTGCGATGTATTTTTTGATATTATAATCATTAATATATTGGGATCGATTTATACTTGTATAAATAAATCGAAGTCGCTGTCCGCGCCTGTTTGTCTGTATCTCCGCTAAGTCCTATTGTCTCCTATTAGTATGGGAAGGTTGGTAAGACTACAGATCTCTCTCAGCTTGTATTAAATAGATATTATTTTTAATTTAGGTTGTCACTTTTTTACCTCAATTGTGGGTAATATTGCATGGGTAAATTCAAGTAAATTGCTGGTATCCCCAATACGCGTGGTACCCGACTAAATTCAGGAGACACAGGAAAGTGGCCGCCTGGCTTCATTTTACTTACCTACTTAATTTAGGTGCATAATACTACAAAATACGATTATTTTCTTGACCATTTACGTTTTATTTCTTATTTCTGTACATTGAAGCCGTCATTTGAGTCTTAATAAATATAATCTGTATTCATTTTTATTAATTAAGGCCGAAATAAAGTCTAAAAAGTGTACTTACGCATGAAAGGTTATGTTGTCGATTTTACGTTCACTGCGGCTATTGCAGCCTAAAACACTACAATGCACTATAGTCTATGAACGCAAAAACACATCAACTCAACCACAGAACACAGTTTTCGCCTTGTTTTCACCCTGAACGTTCAGATTTTGAGAAATAAAGAAAACTGCTTTCGTTTGCTGGGCACAGTTAGCGACTGTGCCCAGCAAAAAAATAGTATACGTCGATAAGGACAAAAAACGTTTCTCTAGCTCTTTTTGGCCTTGGGAATATTGTATTTACTCATCTCGCTCACTCCTACCGTGTCGCCTCTATTCATCCTTTCTCTAAGGTTTGCCCTAAAACGCATTCACACACATTTTGAACCGGTCTACACTTTACGAGCAAAAAATGACATTCACTGCATGTCAATTGCACACGAATTAATGTTCTAAAATCACCTAAAAATAGCATGAAAAATAGTGAGTGTATCCCAGTAGTCCCCTCTGGCGATTGTCCCCTTGGGGGACAACTGGGATTTTCTTATAAAAATCTCCCAGTTGTCCCCCGTGTCACCGGTGGAGGGGACAATTGGGACTTACATTTTTTAATATCCCAGTCTCCCCCACTTGAGACTGCCTGTAAAAATCCTAGTTTCTTAATTTTACCTACAGTTAATAAGTTAATTTTACCCAAGTATAACTAAAAGAACAATAATATTATACGTGTTTTATTTTACTTATAATACTAAAACTATACCTAATTTCGTGATTATCCCCTAATTGAGTTTTTCTGTTCCTCATTGAGACACTTCGTCATATCCGAGCCAGTATATAGGATATTTAACAAAATAATGCTTTATTGTTTGTCACTTCTTGCAAAATTATACGGCAACATCTCAAGTGGGGGATACTGGGACATCTAAAAATTAAACTCCCAGTTGTCCCCCGTGTCGTTGGTAGAGGGGACAACTGGGACATTTTTATAAAAATCCCAGTTGTTGTGGGGACTACTGGGATACACCAAAATAGTGATTGCCAGTTCAGTTTTTGATATATATATAGTCTGGCAATCGAATCGCGTCATGGCGGAAACACACTACCGTGTCGGGGCCTGTCGTGTCGCGCCAGAAGCATATCGCGTTCATACATTTTATATGGTTAGGAGCACATTTGTAGGGCGTGTCGTGTCGTGACTCGCTCTGTCGTGGCGCGGACTGCTGGCCGCCGATTGCGCCACGGCGGTGGTGGGGGTTATGACGCGACACGACACGCCCTGCAAATGTGTTTCTATACCCGCGCGCGGCTCGTGGCGCGAACAAGTGGACGCTTTTTTTTTAAATTTATTTTTGCAGCGTGATAATGAGTTACTGGGCACTAGATTCCTGATAAATATACTTAAATACTTTTTTTTGTAAATAAATACCATTATACATTATAGAAAACACCCAGACAAAGGCAAACACTGCGAGCTTCTGTTCAGAAATGAAAGAAATAAACGTCTGGCGTTTATTTCGTTCATTTCTGAACAGAAGCGCGCCCCGACACGACACGTAAGTGTGCACACCCACCGTCACGACAGAGCGCGACACGACAGGCCCCGACACGGTAGTGTGTTTCCGCCATCACTCGAAAACAACGGCAAATTCAAAACATCTCCCTTTTTTCAAATGACTATGAAAAATCTTTACTTGGCAACCCTCTGAATACATGTTGAACAAAACCACTTTTGATCCTTTAATTTTTGTCCATTATCTTTTAAAATGATGTAAAGGAAAACAACTTTAGGATAGATTTATCTGTTTCCTTTACATTGCTGCGGAATTTATTACCATTATCAACTTTGCTTTACATTGCTGGTGACACGATTCACTGGGCAGACTCTATCAAACATCGACGCCGAGCTCTCAATTATTATTATAACGAATGTAAAATCTATATTCTCGTCACCTCCCTAATTTTATTGACTCCATCCCAAGGAGGTTATTGTTTTATTTATGGAGGGAGAATTACATCCAGCATAGCCTCCTTCGTACCAAAGATAACTCGCTCGACCTATGCAATAATTTAATGCGTCATTTCATTAACTTAGCTGAAAGAACAATGCCAGTCTTTGATGGAGTTTGGACCAAGTGCTGCCCAGAATGAATTCATAGTGCAATATGTTCCTATGCGTAACACTAGTCTGTTTAAGCCAATGCGCTTTGAAATTTATCCCGGGAGTCATGAGAAAAAAGGCTTTTATTTGAGTAAAAATTAGATAAGTACCATAAACATAAATATTTACATTAAAGGAAGTTAACTTAATAAACTAAACAATTACTTTAATCATATTAAAATAAAACAAGTGGATAGCAACAACAGTTTTTAATCTTCATCATCTTCACCTATTATAATTTCTGTCTAGGAACAGAGCAGGGCGTCTAACAACGTCTACGTGCCTAGCCCACCCTAAAAACCAAACTAGGCACATAATATGCGCACAACAACCAATTGTTCTCGGATTGTACTTCTTGTTTGTTGTTCTTGATCGGCTCGGATTGGAGTGGTTGTCGCGATACCTCCATGTGGTCCACCCCGGGCAAGCCGCGCCGGCGCGTCCTTGCCGGCGGCTGAAGTCCCGACACGTGGGTCACCCACGTGTTGGGACTTCAGCCGCCTCCGCCGCCTTGCGCTCGTGTTGAGGCGAGCTGCGGGTTGTAGGGGAAGAGCGGGTCCGGTCCCTGCGTTTAGCCGGGTGCGGGTTGAAGGCGGACGGGTGTGTCCACTCCCTGCGCTTGTCTCGCGGGTCGACGCGGACGTCCTAGTGGGCACCGGCTTAACCAGCCGGCGTGCGGCGCATACCGTAACCCTGGGTCCCCCACCCACGGGCCGGGGGCTTTGGCTTAACCGCCCGGGCCGCGAGGAAGACGTCTATAAAAATTACGAGCGGAGCCGATAGCCGCGCCACGCTGAATAAGTGTGGTGTGGCCGTTGGCTGGCGGTCGGCATAGTGGGTGCGGTCGCAGAGTGGACGGGGATCATAGCCCAGCCGAGACGGCGAGCCGGGGAAGGCCGGTCGTCTTGAGGAGGCGATGGTCCTTGGCGTCGGCAGTGCACCTGGATGCGGTGTGCTGCTGACGGGGCGTTCCGGGGAGAGCGGGTTCGGGCAGTTTAACTTTGGCCGGACGGCCCTGGCGGGGTCGCGGATGTAACACAGTACCCGTGGCCTCGTCACTTAGGGGGCAAGTGGCATCCCGTCAGGTTTTTAGTGGTAAGTCCCACAGTCCCCACCGCATATTCCCCGGGCGGTGGGGCTGCTACAAAGCATTTTTCTGACGATAATAAAAAATAAAAATAAAAAGGATTGGATATTGGACTATGAGTCAATGATATTGGCTAATGTAATAAAGACAAAATTTGTCTTTATTACATTAGCCAATATCATTGACTCATAGATCTATGATCCAAGTTATATGATAGTGTAATATGCCCCTTAGACGTGGATTATATTTTTTTGAGTGAAAACAAGAATAAGTAATTATGTAGAAAGTATTTACAGCTCCCAAAAAACAAAAACTAAAAACTGTTTTTTCTTTTTTTCTCCGGGGCCGATTTTTAATTTTTTTTTCCCTATATATATTAACGCAAGGTACTCACAGAAAGTACTTTCATTTCTGGGCAGTACTTGGTTCAGACCCTGGCATTGTTGTCCTTTACTCAAGCCAAATCGTTATTAAGTAGGTACTAGGTAAACAGTAATAAAACACAACAAGATAGTTTACTGTAGGTACTTCATTTATATCCTAAGAATTGTTATTTAACTGCTAGCAAGTAATAAATACTCAATGTATGTATTTCTTAAAATAAATATTAGCTTGAAAAAAGAAGGTTCTCAGGACGCTTTAATTTTTCTTTTATATGCAATAAAGTGCTTCATTTGAATTAGGTAAAGACTATTTTTATACGGCTACGAAGTCTATTGAACGATCGTAACTGATTACGTTAAAACTTTGGAGTAATTTCATTGCGTTGCAGGCAATGATTTTTCTATAAATGCTCTCATATCCTTCAGCTCCGCTTCAGATGAACTGTGTGCAAGACCTTGATATGTGGAGAAGTCGACGGTTTTCATGAAAGTCTTGAGGAACGAAGCTGTCATTTGACCCCATTTACATGGTACGACAGGGTCACAATCACCGTGAGCTTGGAAAATCTGAAATTTGAATAGGTACTATTATAAATTACCATTACATTTGTTTATTGAACTCTGTAATACTAAAGGATAATTAGCTATCTAAATTTAATTAGACTTTAATGAGACAAATACCCGCTTTTATTAAAATGTTTACGTCTTTTTGATTAATAAATATAAAAAAATCTTTATTACGACATATTTACGTCATCATGTCTTGTTTGAGCACACGCAAGTGACGCAATGATCCCATATTGGATCATGCCTTAAACTGGTTATCCAGTAAGTAATATAAAATCTCTGTGATTGGTCCCGCCGCGCCCGACACTCCCGACGATGACAGGTAAGCCAAGTCAGTCTCATTATTAGTCCCTAAACACGCAATCACGGAAAGCAAACGTAATCAATGAATAGGCCTGAATGGGATATGGTTTTATGTCCATAAAATATATACTGTTATCTATTAGGCCTACATAAAATAAAAAGTTAAACCATTTTTCTCATCTACACAAAAAGCAAGTTTATGCTGTTTTCGGCATTCGTTGTCTTTTAATCCTAACTAATCTTCTGTAATACATATAAAAATGAATCGCCAAATGTGTTGCTAAGCGCAAATCTCGAGAACGGCTGGACCGATATCGCTAATTCTTTTTTTAGAATATTCGTTGAAGTACGACGATGGTTCTTACGGAGAGAAAAATTAAGGATTCCCACGGGGTAGGGGTAGGATAGGGTAGGTGTAGGATAGGGTAGGGGTAGGATAGGGTAGGGGTAGGATAGGGTAGTGGTAGGGCACGGTTGGGGTAGGGTAGGGTAGTGCCTCTAAAGCAAAACAAAGTTTGCCAGGTCAGCTAGTATTATAAATGAGAAAGTGAGTTTGTTTGTTAAATTTGTATACATATTGTCAGGGGTACAGAGCCCAACATAGGCTTTTTATCCCGTGAAAGTATGTCATTCTAATGGGAAAATATTTTTTCTACTATAGGTGGCGCTGCAATTGCGATATCGGCCAACAGATGGCGCCACAAGTCGCGCAATGGGTTGTTTTGTTGTCAAACGACATCTATGACATAAAACTAACCTAGTTTTCAGCTGTTCTCTAGATTTGCACTTAGCAACACATTCAGCGATTCATTTTTATATTATAGATAGATAATGAATTACTGTTTGGGTCATAATAAAGAGAGAGAATTTTTTTTAAAACTTATTTATTAGGCCTATATCTCACTTATGATTTGTTATCGAACGATTGTATTACTATTTCACTCACTCTAAACTAAAATACGATAGAAAAATTTGAGTACATACATCATCCTAGGCCTTATAATATTTAACAAATTATACGATGGTCAAACTGAAAGTTTTTAGAAAATCAAAAACTGGGCAAAAATAAAACTTATTAGTTTTATTATATCTTTTCAAAATAGTGTCCCTTCACATCAATGCATAGTTCCATCCGATGAAACCACTGAGCAAAGCAGTTTTCCCACTCGTCTTTAGGGGTTTCTTCGATGGCGTTTTTGGGCATTGGTTAAATTATGAGGTATCCACCGGGCGCAAAGCTTCCTACCTCTAACTGTTCAAGGAGGATTCTGTGCACTTGACTCATACCGATGCCTCTTGTCCGAATTTGCTGATAGGTCATTCGTTTGTCATTCTCTATTATACGCCGCACAACACTGATGTTAACTTCAGTCGTCGCCGTAGAAAGCCGTCCCTCACGCAGATCCTCGGTGAGAATAGTGCGACCACGTTTGAACTCATTATGCCAGTTGTAAATTGTGGCACGGGATGGGGCTTCATCTTGAAAGGCCATTCGAAGTGTATTATAACATTCTTGTTGACTTTAAATGACATCGAAAATCATAAAAAATCATGGCACGAAAATTTACTTGCGTTAAATTCATGCTGACGTGATTCGGGCAATTTTCAATTTGCCACCAAAACGTAAAACAAAAGAAAAATATAAAAAAACATACTCGTTAATATTGGGAAAGAGTTCCATTTTCACAATTTAAACTTATTTTTTAATTATATTGTTTACAAGTGGCCAGTTCTAAAAACTTTCAGTGTCGCCCTCGTATAGTCGCAACTTGATACATGTATAACTATAGGTGCAGTATCAAGTTGCGACGATGATGATTATGCTATACAATGCGTAAATAAAATTAATATAAACTGAAAACTGATCAAATTATGTATTTTATCCTTGCATCATTTTAAACGCTTCTTCACTAGATTTCATATTCATTTCCGAATGTGAACCTTATGGGTGATGGTTTCTAATTAAAACACAAGTCTTTTCTAAACGAAAGTTTGTCCTTACAGTACTTTGTACACTTTAGTTATAAACATTCTAAATCCTTAGGTGACCCTGTCTTCCGGTCACTATAATGCAAATATATGCAATATGTAGGCACGATAAACAATAGCCCATCTAAATATGTATTCTCTGACTTGTCATATATTGTACTGTGTTATTTAATGCAATTTAATGATCATTAACCTTTACCCATTATTTTGTCATCTGTATTTGTGCTTAAATTAAACTGGCTACGTTTTCTACTTTTGTTAAGCTGGCTTTGGAGTTTCATTAATCTCCATCAATATCATATCAACCCATAATCATCCCACTGCAAGGATACGGATCTCCCTTCAATCAAAGGTGATTAGAGCGTACTCTTCCGCGCTGCTCTAATGCGAATTGGCAGAGGCCGGTGTTTTCAAGCCGCCCGAAGGCCATCGACTTGACTTGACGACTGTAATCTATCGAATCGACAACAGTCCATCTTTGACTACAAGTAAGTACCCCGCCACAGGGACTTACTATGTTTTAATATTAGTTTAGTTTTAATTTAAAGGTATTTATTTGCATTCAATAAAATATAATACCGTCATTTAGTGGACATGAAGGTCATATTTAACTACTTCTTATCTGATATTTAACTATTTACTTCATTCTATATTGACTTATCTATGTTTATCTAATCCGTAGTTATTGGATTTGATACACAAGAAACTATTTTAATCCCTTTTTGGTAAATCATTATACATGAAACTATAATTATACATACCGGAAGATCCAGAGGTGCTTTAACAGCGTCAGGGAAATGAGCGTGTCTAGGCAACCAGCAGGAAAGGGACATTACTCCCGCTAGTGGCTGAGGATAGGTGAGAGCTGAATGTAAAGCCAGTGCTCCTCCTTGGGAAAAGCCACCCAGCAACACGCGATTTGCAGGTATTCCCGCCTATAAAAAAACAAATTTGATTTGATTGTATAAATGTACAATCAGTAGCACAACGAATTTGTTCTTAAGTTTAGATCTAAACTTGAATACATTATCATTGCATGTCACATTATTAAGGGATAGTATAAAAGTGAATTATATATTTTTTCTGCTCTTTATCAGAGAGAGGAATAGATTCAGTTCAGATATTATGCTTCTTAAGGTGATCGCACACTTATCCGAGCCGAACGCGGAGGATTTCTGGGGTTCTTCCAGATTCGGACGATTCGACGCGGGGAAGTGTGGGTGGTTTCATGAGATTTCATATATAGAATTCCAAAATTCGTTTCGTTCGAGTCGTTCAACGCGTTCGGCTCGGATAAGTGTGCGTTCACCTTTATATTGAACATTGCATGTACGATACTAAAGGCTGCTTGGAAAGCAATAGTTGTGAATATGGCTTGTTCGGGCAACATTATTATACCTATGTATAAAATAAGCTTAATTTTTTGCTACCATTTTTAATTCTTTTTGCATTCATATTTAATTCAATTCAATTCAATTTATTTCAATTTATTATTTCAATTCAATTTATTTATTTCATTGTTAATCCAAATTGTAACTAATATTTATCTTTATTGTCAAGTGTGGTTTTTATTTCAGAAAACAATTACAAATAGAATGTAGCTTCTGCTTTACAAGTTTCGTTATAAACCCATCTTATTTAAAGGGTTATCTATACTAATAAATAAATAAAAGAGGTTTATATAATATAATATTCCTTAAATACTATTCATGAATAGTAATAGTATGTAGGGAAATAAAACAGCCTATAGGTATTTCGTTTAAAAAAAATGTTGGAATCCTTACTGAAACCCTTACTAAGCAGGGGTGGGCTGATAGTAATTTATAATATTATTTCTAACGTATGAAACAAGAATGTAAAAATAAAAAAGATATGAAGATATCTATGAAGAATTTCTATTCTAAATTTAGCGCCTGTATCGCCACTTACTAAAAGATTATGATTAATAATGATGTCCTACTGAAGGTCGTCTCTACATATGTAATACTTTTCTATCAACCTTTTTTAGCACAAAATAAAATACATATAGAACTCAAACATGCATTGATATTGTTTATAAGTCTTCACAGGTTTTTCTTAAACTTATTCCAATCACAATACATTAACTTATCAGAGATTGATGTACAAATTTATATTGGTTTTTACCAAGAGACATTTATAAATAAAGAGACGTTCATAAAAATTATTCACCTTGATTTCATCAGCAATTAGTTGATGTACAAGTGTTGTAGCTCTCACAATTCCTTCCTCATCTTCTGGAGCATTGGCATCCAACGTCCTTAAATCAAACCAGGACGGCATGCGGAACCCTGAGTTCAGAGTCACCGGCATGGTGGACGCAGTTGGGCAGATGACTTTTATATGGGGGCCTCGGATAGCTGCTATGGTACTTGCCCAGCCATGACTGCAACAAATCATGTCCAATTGCCAATTAAATATAATACACTAAATACTAAATTATACTTCGATTAAAATACTAAAATACCAACCCTGTGTCCCCAAGACCATGGAAAAATATAAGCTGAAATAAACAAAGATGTAAGTATACAAATTAATGTAGCAGAGGCAAAACAGATAGGGTCAAGAGAGATAACTTACAGATGCTGTTTGTTTCGCTGTTGCGGCGATTATTACCGGGTTTGGTTCCATAATATATCAGATTACTGAAAATCAATACAATTGATTACAATAAAGCGCCAGCACGGCCAGCAGTAGTGGTCAGAGAGTCGCGTTAGGGGCTTGATATATAGAACTATTATTGCGGTTTAAACAGTATTACTAATTGGATACAATGGTAAATTGTTGCGGCTACAGAGAACTTGATTCAAGGAAATCTAAAGGTTATTCAAACGATTCCTTTGCCTCCTCTATAAAAAAAATTAAAACAAAAAAATTAGGTACTCCTCTGCGGTCGAAGTTCTATCCGCACTCCTCAAAAAACTAGGGAGGTTATTTTGCAGTACTCAACCCACTACACTAAACGCTACGACGCGGCGACGGCTACGACTATACGATTCAACAATGTACGATTCCACAAACGATCTACAAACGACGTTAATATTTTTCTCTTTGGACGATACGTACGACCACAGAGGCACAGATCCTGATGTCGTCCGTCAACTGTCATGTTCATGTCAATGTCAAACTCGAGTCAATTTGTCATTTTTGTCAATGAGCCGCCAGCCGCCATCCGTCGAAGGTAGGTCGGTCGGTAATCGGATATAATAGAAAAAACTTGATTTTTTCACAAAATTATTAACATTTCTTAAGTACTGGTACTCGACGTATGATTGAGTTATTACCTGAAGACAAAAATGAATCGCTAACAGGAAACCTACCAAGTAATACATTTAGTACTTATTTGGATTAAATATTATTTTGCAAAATTTTTTGCAAAGTAACAAGAGAAAATGCTAACTATGTGAAACTTTGAGATGGCGTGTACTTTTAGAAGAATATATTACAAATATTCAAAATGTGTTATAATAACTGTTTTGATCGCATTTTTCATTCAAATATTTATCGCAGTCAGTTTCTTCCCTTCTGAAAATGGTGAGTTACATATTAAAAGTAATAAGTTGCCACCAGAGAGACAAGAAATCGGTGCTTTATCCGCAAGAAAGAATGAAAAATTTAGTGATGATGAGGACCTCTCTCCTTTACTTCAACCGCTTAAATCCAATACATTGCTGCGGTTAGAAGAATTGGATTTTAAACCCATATGTAACATTAAAAACCGGGAAGCTGTATCTGCTATTCATAGAGCGAAAACACAGAAATGCAAACAACTTATTGTCAACAAAACATGCACTATCCAAAATGGTAATTTTTATCCTCGAACATTACCTAATAGCTGTCTTAGTGAAGGAGCGACTTATGGTCAACATTTGGGTTGTTACCAAGATGAGAAAAAGCTAAGATTACTATCAAGTTTTTATGGAAATTATATAAATACAAATTCACCAAATATGTGTCTGGACATTTGTGTTCAAGCTGGATTTCCATATGCAGGAGTCCAATATGCGTAAGTAATTTTTACTTATTTCAAATTAATCAAATCACCTGTAGGTACCATGTCATTATATTGTCAACCCGAAGTAGATTGAAATACAGCAAACAAATACAGGTCTAAACTGAATGCATGCAATAATTCTCAAAAAATATTTACCAATAATATATGAGTTATTTATACAGAATTATAAAAATAAACTTAAATGTGTTTCAGATCTGAGTGCTTTTGTGGAGAAAATTCACCACCATCGTCAGCCAAAGTTACCGATGTATCATGTGACATGAAATGTCCAGGAGATGTTACCAAAAGCTGCGGAGGTTATTTCACTATGGACGTATATGAAACTGGACTCGCTAGTGAGTATAAGAAACACTGAAAGATAAGTAATTTTTATGTATGTTTATCTTTTCCCAACAAGATCACCTTGTAGTTGCATAGTTGTATATCATCACATAAGTGCCATTTTGACTTTTGGGATGCCATTCAATAGAGGATTGAAAGACACACCTCAAGCACCAATCAGAGACAACAATTTCAACCAATAAGAGCATTTTATTTTGAAGACAAAAACAATATTTAGGCAGGCGCAATACATAAAAAGGCAGTATTTTTGCCCTACTGAAAAGTTGTCATTTTTCATTTCCGCGGTGTTAGAACGTAAGTGACGATATGCTAGTAGGTAGTTGGCGCCAAACTGTGACTGCAGTATAAAGAGATGGACAAAATTCACTGCTTAAACAAACCTTTCTGGTAGCTGTTGGAAAGAGCACTCAACCTGTGGTGAGGGTGAGGTTGTGGGTTTGAATCCCACCTAGTAGTTTGGGAAAGCAGTTTTTTTTTAGTTACAATATTTAATTTCAAAATAAGATTATTTCATCCATAATAAATAGTACCTAACTATAAAATCATATTCAGATCACTTGTTACTGTATGATATCAGGAGTTCTCTCATAATTTATTTATTTTTGTGTTTTTATCATTACAGAGTTTGTACCGAGAACACCAAACACTATAGAGGATAAATCAGAATCAGTAAGGATTGTCTTTCTATTGACATTAAATGGACGAGCTCTGCGACAAGTTTACCGACTGATTAACACTCTTTTTCGAACAAATCATTATTTTTACATACATGTTGATATGGTATGTATATTATTTTAAAAAGACATTTACTAATGAAAGTGGAACTATTTTAATATAAGAGCGCGTCCAGTTTTTTGTACGCGCACTAACCGATTCCCGAAAACCTTACAAACATTATTATGAACACCTGTGGAGGTGTTTGTGAGCGGTCAGTGACTGATTCACATAAAAAGTCAATCAAAACGCATGTTCGCTCATCGGGTGCGAGTCCGAGGCCTTGCAGCATGCACGGATCAGTGCATGCACAGGTCAGGACACACTATTATATTAAAATAGTTTTAGCACCTTGATTTATACAGAGACATTGATGGTAATAAAACAAAGTTGGTACTTCTCTTTCTTTTCAGCGCCAGGATTACTTATATCGAAAACTTTCTGCTCTTGAGAAACAATTTCCTAATATTAAACTATCAACTAACAGATATTCTACAATTTGGGGTGGAGCATCATTACTCCAGATGCTTCTTGCATCAATGAAGAATATTTTCCTATTAGAATGGAAGTGGGATTTTGTAATAAATCTTAGTGAAAGTGACTTTCCTATTAAATCAATAGAAAGTTTAGAAGAATTTCTATCTGCTAATAAAGGACTTAACTTTGTGAAGTCGCATGGACGTGAAGTTCAGAGATTTATCAAAAAGCAAGGCCTTGATAAAACATTCATTGAATGCGAAACTCATATGTGGCGAGTTGGTGAAAGAAAACTACCACGCGGTATAGTCATTGATGGAGGCAGCGATTGGATAGCTTTGTCACCAGATTTCGTAGAATATGTTACTGGGGAGCATGACGAACTTCTGTCTGGGTTAGACGTAATATTTCGACACACTCTTTTACCAGCTGAATCTTTTTTTCACACTGCTCTACGTAACTCACGATTTTGCAATACTTATGTGGATAATAATTTACATGTTACTAACTGGAAACGAAAATTGGGATGTAAATGCCAATACAGACATGTCGTAGATTGGTGTGGATGTTCCCCGAATGATTTTAAAACGGAAGACTGGCCAAGGATACAAAATACGCAAGATCGACAGTTATTTTTTGCTAGAAAATTTGAACCAATAATTAATCAAGAAATTATTACCAGAGTGGAGCAATATATAGGTTTCACCGACCACCATTTATTAAGTAATTTAGAAGCATATTGGCAGAGTATTTATCATATAGAAGATCTGACGGCAAGCTCAGACGACTTATTATTAACGCACGCGGAAAGTGTTATGCGACAAAATGTTAAAATTTTGCTAGAAGAAGGGTGCTCTATGGAAATTTTGGAAGTTATGGAAATAAGTTCATATAATTATGCAGATATTTATAAAGGAAACTTGATATTACATAGAGCGGTTATTGATAAAAGCATTGAAGTACTAATAGAAACTTGGTACAAACCAAAGAAACATCTAGAAACTAATCTTGAAAGTAATTATGCAGAAAATATTAAAATATTTAAGGTCAGCTCAGAATATGATCAGAAAGAGATAATGTTTCGGAATTTGGGTAACATACTAGGACCACTATCTGAGCCAGTTTTACTTTATCAGTTTTCCCCTATTGCAGAGAAGAAAAATGAAAATCTTACACTGGTTTGGTTAGATCCAGCTGGTTTGATTGCAGATGTAAATATTTTATATGTTGATGAAGCCAATTTGACTAACTTTGTGAAACCGACTTTGAAAGCGCCATTGCTACCAGGAATTTGGAAAGTAGGGCTGTTTGAGCAAAACAATTTAATAGTTTCAACAAAATTTCTTATTACACCATTACAGTCTTTTTCTGGCAAGAAGTTGACACACCAAGAAACCTCTATTGTACATAGTGGATCACAAAATTCATATAAAAATTTTTCAAATTTCAGTCTTCGCAATTTTTTGCCTGGTAAGGAGGAAAGTATATTACTACAGACCATTTCACTATCCAATATGAAACGAGTTAATCGGGATTTAAGAGAATGGATAGACAACCTAAATTTTGAATTTTATAGTGTTTTAGGATCCTGTGTTAATCCCAGCCCTAATTTTAACTCTAAAGAAACAATATCCTGTGGGAATCACAAGTTTGATCTTTGTGCTTCGACAGAATGGAGTACATTAGCGCCTGATCCCAAAGGCGAAATAGGTAAATTGAACAAATTAACAAGTCGTTTAGAAAGAATGTGACACATAAAACATTATGTTGTTGTACATAATATATTTTTAGAAATATTTTTATACCTATTTGTACGTACATACAAAGAATCAAACCTATTTCCAGTTTATACTCAAGAATCTTGTCGCATTAACTATCTTTTAATTACCTAAACTTAAATTTCCAAAGATTATCACCTAATTTCAAATCTGTATTTGTAAAATGACAAGACTGCGAATAATAAATTTACTGATAAGTTAAAATGAATAAGTACGGAACAAATTATTTTGAAGTGAATTAAAATAAGTACAATTTCCGCATGTGTGCCTGTTATTCATCAAGTACCTATGAGCTGTGCGAATTTTATTGCGTTCACAGACTGTTAGCAAATAATTCAAAAATATTCACCAGTGCTGTTAATATTATCAATGAGAATGATGTTGAAGATGTTTGTTTGTTATTCCTCCACGGCTTGACTAATCAACCGATCATTATGAAAATTTGTATATATATTGTCAGGGGTACAGAGCCCAACATAGGCTACTTTTTATCCCATGCAAGTATGTCATTCCAATGGGAAAATATTTTTTCTACTGTAGATGGCGCTGCGCTGCAATTGCGATGTCGGCCAACAGATAGCGCCACAAGTCGCGATATGGGTTGTTTTGTTGTCAAACGAGATCTATCTTAAAAAATTAACCGCGAACGAAGCCGAGGGGAATAGCTAGTAGAATAAACAAAATAATAGTGGAAGCGAAGCCATCATACAATTTTGTTAACGAATATACCTCGAATTCCTTCTTGTTAAGAGTAAAGTGACAGTTTTTTGATAGTTTTGATTGTTGTTATTTTACAAATACTTTAGTCTAACTGGTCCTATAATCACAACCACAGAACATTTAAATACATATCTCTATGCCGCCGTTGCAAATGGTGAACCAGGCCTTTACTCTATTGAAATTCAGATAAAACAGTGTTCCATTCACTCGGAAAAATTGTCAAATTGTAACAAACAAAATGTTTATTCATCAATCGTTTAAATTATATTATTACTGCAATTTAGGCGCCGACCTAAGTGAAACGGACGCAGTGCTTTTGGTGTGTAAAATTCTAAGACATCACATAGGTTACAGTGAACGCAGAACTCGGAACTCTGACCGCCTTACCGTGGGGTCGGCGCCTTATTCTTGCAGTTACCGTCGTGACTTATCGACATGATTGTACAGTATAAAGACAGATAGATTCATTCTGCAATAAATAATAAATTACAGGAATTGTTATGTATATGTAAACGATATTACAATAACTTGCAAGAGTACATCCGCGAGAAATTGCATTATGTAAACGCGACCTTGCTACACAAACGTATTGAAGTTGTCGAGATCTATGCTATAGTAAAATGTGTTACTGACCAACAAGAGATTCATACAGTATTTTGTACAGGCAGTAAATTTTTTTTAACTGCAAAGATTTTTTTATATAATTTTATGGATTATGTGACTAATTGAGGCCATATAGCGTATCATTATTAACAATGGCCGGGCATTATGCATAATGTTCAATTAATCACTTTGTTTATTATGACATCAATTAATTGCTGTTTCCGATTGTACCTACGCTCTAATGCTGTATAATTACATTAATAACCGTCCCTGTGATCCAATTTAGTCTATTAGACATATCTCGCTTTCTGTATTTATGTATTAAAATACACGTGTACATAATAACAAATGAAGTGAAATATACAATGTATAAACTTAATTTTATCGTTTTTTTCCATTTGTCTTATAGTCGGAATTCTTACTGATTTCCTTGGTCGGTTACTTGTTTATATGAAAATTATTAAGAATGGATTAGAGACTGACAAACAGCTACCTACAGATATTCCGTTTCGCGAAGAGCGTTCGACTATGAATATTGTAACGTTCACATGCACATTGTTTTAGTGTGCGTAACCTCGAAAACCACAGAAATATTTCTCTGTCGGAAACGCCTCAAATCGGTCACACCACACATTAACATTACAACAGTCATAGCCAAATAACTATTTTAGTAATCTGTGGCCAAACGCTCTTCGTGAAATAAATCGGTATATATTTTAGAGTAAAAAGTACAGTCGGCGCCATAATATGTTGTCATTTTAATAACTTGTCACTTTTGTTTACTTTTCAAAGACTTGAGTGGATATGTCAACGTTACTGTGACAAGGTACTAAAGTGATAACATATTTATGCCGCTGACTCTACAACATGTTAACATAATATATATTGTTTATTTTTTTATTGGGATATGCTTTGATCACAAATAAAAAACAGTAGGTACTTATATATTATGTATTGATGATTTATAATAATAAATTAATGACCTAATGATTATCATTTCATTTGAATTATCTGTTGTGTTGCTACTTTTACAATACCGTAAAAATCTTCATTAATGTGTGATCGCCAAAACCTACATCTACCCCATACTAATGCAGGAAAATTTGGTGAAGAAATGCCTTGGAAAATTCTTGCTATGCTGCGACCGGTAAAAGTGCAGTCTTTATACGAAGCTATCAATGCACAGACATCGGACCTAACGCGATCTATGTCAATTGCGCGTTGTTCTAGTACTATGTTAGTAGGCAAAGCATTTTGTCTTTGAAAGTAATCTCTTATTGTATTTTTTAAAGCGTTTGACTTTTGCACTAAATCATCTAAAGGCAATTCACTATTTTCTAGAGAATAATTTCCATACGTGCTCATAGCTTGGTTAACTTCTTCCAATTGATATAACATAGTTTTTTCTTGGGTAACAACCAGTTCATGAATATCATCTAGGATTGCGTCCAGTTCTACTGGACTTAAATCTCCCGGGGCTTTTATTCTGAAGCCAAGATGACTAAATTCTACTTTTAAAAGGGATCTTTTTGAAACTCCATTTTCTGTTACCCATTCCAAATTTTTTAAATGATATTTTGTAACGCCACTTTCCCAACCAATCGCAGATGCAACTTCGATTACATTGAATTCTAAAACATTTTTTGTCAATATATCTTTATCTATTTTACTTTCCAACAAATATGCCATTGCTAGAGCACTAGAAGATTTGGACGCATCCAGAATTTTTCTTGGCCCTCCATATGATGATATTTTACACATAGTATATGCATTGTTTAGTACTTTAATGTATTGTTTTGAATGGAGTTCAACGTAACACAACAAAGTAGCAATATTTTCTGACGGAAGGTCCAATTCTTCGACAGTACTGTCTATTGGTATACCTACTTCATGTCCTTTACATCTTATATTGTTAGTTGACGATGCACCATCTTTTAAATGAGATGAACCACAATCACATGTCATGAATACTTTTTGCAACAATTTTCTTATTGTTGGTCTGTCGATACTGTTTGCGTGTATATGTTTCAAAAGTTCATTTTTATCATTACTACTGCGATTCATGAAAACATGACAATAGGCTTCCTTGCCATCACGTCCAGCTCTACCCACTTCTTGAACATAGGATTCAAAGCTGCTGGGCATGTTGTAGTGGATAATGCATCTGATATTTGATTTATTAATCCCCATTCCAAAAGCCACTGTTGCTACTATAATTCTTAAAGTGCCATCCATAAAGTGTTTTTGAATCTTTTTTCTCTGTGCAGCAGACATACCGGCATGATAAGCTTCAGCAGTATAAGACATTCTTTTGCGTTTCATGTTTTTCCGTTCCATGTTGACCTTAAATGGTTCTTGTAAACATGATCTCAGTAAAGCAGCAACTCTCTCACATTCGTCTCTTCTAATACAATATACTATAATCGAATTATAAGAACTTATTCGCTCTGAAGTCAAATATGAAACAAGGGCCCTATCTTTGTCTTTTTCAAATGAAACAGATAAAAATAAATTTTCTGGTAAACTAGGGCTTGTAATAACACCTGATAAACCATCAGGAACATTTATATGACTAATAACACTCCTTATTGTTTGCTGGCTTGCTGTGGCTGTAAGTCCAAGAATGCATTTAACATTCAGTTTTTCTTGGAGTACTCGTGAGATCATTAAATAGCTAGGTCTAAAGTTATGGCTCCATTGTGAAACACAGTGGGCTTCATCTATGCAAGCAAATGCAATTTGAGGCAAAGATCTGAACAAACCGAGGAAACTGCTTGATTGATCTCCTGAAATTAATGCTTCAGGAGAAATCAACAAAATATTTATATCCCCATTTTTTATACACTCTAATATTTTACGTCGCTGAGTAGGCGGTTGGTTTGTATGCAAACATCCAGCTTTTAAAAAATCTGGCATACTTAGAACTTGATCTTCCATTAATGACACCAATGGTGAAATTACTAAAGTGATGCATTTATAATGTTGACTATAAATGTAAGCAGGTAGTTGATAGCAAAGTGACTTTCCTCCTCCTGTAGATAACGTTAATAAAGTTGACATACCACATAAAATTCTTCTGATTGTTTGTTCTTGGCCAGGGCGAAATTCATTATGTCCAAATTTCTGAAGAGCCTCATAAACTTCATTTGGAGTTTCCAGTGAATAATCTGAATAAATGGGTTTGACATTTTCAGTGGAATTATTACTATGCATTTTTTCCAGTATTTTCATAACAGAATCTGGAACTTTGCTAGGTTCGTATGTAGTCTCGCTTAGCTCATATGATTGTGACTGAGAGGCACTATCGATTCCCTTGTATGCCACAGTCTTCATGTCCTCTAGTGATGGTAAATCATTATCATCATAACTTTCTAATGGTAAAAGAGAATCCCCTCTATGAGCTGTACAATATCTTGCCATATGACCTGTTTGGCCACATTTAAAACATGCCACTTTGCCAGATTCAGGAAATTCCATGCCTGCATGAAGGGCTTTTTTGTCTTTCCATTGCTTCTTTTTATATTGTGAGTAATTTATATTCTTTTTGCCTCTGACAAAAACCTTTTTCTCAATATTTATTTTAACAAAATTGTCATTTAATGTTCCATTCTTAATTTTTGTCTCCAATTTTTCTGCTGCATTGCTTTTTGTTGCAACATTTAGTGAGCTGGAAGCCTGAACAGATTGATCCAGCGTTTTTATAAAATTATTAAGTTTAGTAAGGTTCCCATGTCGAGGTGTTAAATTATGGTCTGGATCAAAAGGAATATATTCTGTAATGTTGGGAGGACACTGGTCTTTGTCATCATTAATATTGTTGGATAATTTGGTTTTTCTTTTAGTTCGCTTAGACATACTTTCTTGCTTTGGTATATGAATTTCATTATCTTCTAAAGGTTTATCATGGTCAATTATCTTTGCAGTGTTACTTTCATTAATTTTTCTTTTTTTCAGGGCAGGTTTTAAATTATAAATATCTTTACTTTCTTCCTCTGACTCACTGTTCTCTACAAAATCTAAAGGTTTTTCTTTGATATTAGTAGATAACTTAATATTACTTAAACCAAATTTGTCACTATTACTGCTCTGACAACCCTTGACCTCTGATACCTGAGAACTTGTTATTCGTTCAAGCCATGCTTCATCAAGTTGTCTAGTTTTAACATTTTCACTATTTGTAGGAAAAATTTGTGATTTTGGTAATGTATGATTGAATACTATATCTGTATGAGAAATATTTTCATTCACGTTTGAAACACTTTCTACAAATAAGTTTTCTTTTTCTTGACCACTACTCTGCTGTGTATCATGCCCTGAAAATGACTTCCCCAGTGAACTTTTTCTGGGATTTCGTAAAGAAAACTTTCTACCTTGAAACAACTTTTTAGATAAATTGTCTGTGAACATATTTCGATTTATCTCATCACTCTTACATTCTTTATTAATTTCAGATTTTGATATTAATTCATCAAGCTGTTGACCACTGGGGAACTCGGGGAGATGATCTGTTTGAGTAGTTGAAGACTCTCCAGCAATGCTCTCAAAATGTCGCACAGTTTCAGGAGATCCAAAACACTCCTCATCCAATTCACAAATTGACAGTGAGTTTTCGAGAGCTGCGCTCTTTAATTGGAAATACTTCTTGTAAGCATATTTAATTTTCACTGGTGCTTCTTTGATGTCAAATTTTGAAGGAGTACGGGCATGTTTTATTTTAAAGTCCTTTTCCCATGATTTCACTATAGTCTTACACTTGAGATAAGCTTTATCTTTTTTAATAGTTTCAATGATATCCATATTATTTTTGGGTATATCACATTTAACACTAAAAGTACTAGGCAATTATGTACGTAACAATGATGCAATCAAAAATACTATTAATTTATTTCTATAATGGAGAGTGGTTACAGAACAGAAACAGAGATGAAGACTTCCCACCTTTTCGGCTGCATTAAATTCTTCAATGAGCTGAATGTCGGAATATGGATGGCTTTCTTTTTATAGTTTTACACGTAGTGGCAAATCATCAATTGAAATATTAATTCCTTTAATGATCGAAATTCACAAATTCACGAAAATATCAAACAAAATCTTGACAACAATGTTTCCCGCTAAATGAAACTGACAGATGATCAAAGTCAAGTGTTGCATTGAGGTATATTCAATCTATAATTAATCTGAGATGTGTTGCCGCTTTAGTATTTTTTGTTGTGTTTTTGTTGCACTGCCGTGTTTATGAAGATAGAGTTCTACATGTTTGTTTGGAATGAATACTGTGGTAGTTTGAAAAATAGTAGAAATAATTTGATTTTGATTAAAGTAAAAAAACGGTCAAATGTATGTTGATATCTCGTTGATATTTTATATTACTACACTCGCGAAGTTGAGCGAGCACAAGTGAACCTTTTTCGTCCTTCTGCAACTTCACCTTATTTGTTGATATAGCACGCTCGCCATTCGCCTCGACTCGACGAACGTTTCGACTACTTTCGACGAAACATTCGTCGAGTGCCGCACGTCTCTGACTAATATACAGTATCTGTGGCCGCACGTTACGACTATAATGGCGGAAACACACTACCGTGTCGGGGCCTGTCGTGTCGCGCTCTGTCGTGACGGTGGGTGTGCACACTTACGTGTCGTGTCGGGGCGCGATTCTGTTCAGAAATGAACGAAATAAACGCCAGACGTTTATTTCTTTCATTTCTGAACAGAAGCTCGCAGTGTTTGCCTTTGTCTGGGTGTTTTCTATAATGTATAATGGCATTTATTTACAAAAAAAATGTATTTAAGTATATTTATCAGGAACCTACTACCTAGTAACTCATTATCACGCTGCAAAAACAAATAAAAAAAAAAGCGTCCACTTGTTCGCGCCACGAGCCGCGCGCGGGTATAGAAACACATTTGCAGGGCGTGTCGTGTCGCGACATAACCCCCACCACCGCCGTGGCGCAATCGGCGGCCAGCAGTCCGCGCCACGACAGAGCGAGTCACGACACGACACGCCCTACAAATGTGCTCCTAACCATATAAAATGTATGAACGCGATATGCTTCTGGCGCGACACGACAGGCCCCGACACGGTAGTGTGTTTCCGCCATAACGTAGTGATTATATACTCTTTGGTTACGACCTCGTGACCGTTCGCCACAGAGTACTTTGTAGCAGCGCGTGAATCGCGAGGCGAGCAGCGGTTCGAGCGAATGTGTAAAATTGTAAATGTAAATGGTCGGCACTGGGCTCTCGTTACTCAATGTGCTGGCTCAAAAATCAAAACAAAACCCAGTAACCCAGTTTCAAACTAGTAAAATACAATATTATTCTATGTTCAAACCAACTTTCAATCTCGATTCAATGTTCTATTATAATGTGGTTGTACAGAATTAAAACAAGAAATGGTTCTATTCTATGAAAACCACAGTCGAAATTCGAATAATGTAGTTCGAATCGAATTTTGAATTCAAATAAAAGTTTGGACTACGATACGGGTCGATACGATTCGATCACGATGTTTGGTTGGACTTTAGTCGCGAGATAAAACCTGCGTTGAACTTTGAAAATTTTTAGATAAGGTGAGTAGGTACCGCGCTATTAAATGATATTATAGTGGATAAAACAGGTTTTTATGTAATTATTTATTGAATGACTTGCCTACTTCATTAAGTTGATATCTTGTTAATTTTTCATTCATTTTCAGAATAAAACTAACTTAATCAACAGCTTGAAATAAAAATAATGTTACGTTCTAAACTTATGGCGACCACAAAAGTAAATGCTTTTACGCTTAGCGCAAGAGCTAATCATAGCGACGGCAAGTTAAAAGGTAAAGTGGCTATAGTGACTGCATCAACTGAGGGGTGAGTACATTGAAACATTAAATATAAAAATATGTTTTTTTCTATGGTAGTTGGACCACCCACCTCTGCGCTCCACTCTTATAGGTGTGGGTGGAATATATTCGCCGCGACTCTCTGACCCCAGTTTCATAATGACATACTGAAAATCAGTATTGATCCATACTCCTAAGACAACTCTCTGACCCATTTCTGCAATTCTCATCCTAAGGTGATTTTGCTCTGCTGACACTTAATCAAATCACCATCATCAACTCTGCCACAATAAGTTGCACCACTGACTTCACCCAAACAACATTCTAACACTCTTTCTTTTTGCATTTGGGGCAGAATTAAGACATAATTTTTATTTATGAGAGGTAGGGCACAGCGGATAATCTGTTCAAATCGGAGCAGCCTGTCTGGGGAAGAACCTCCACCTTACAGAAGATTGTATCCAAATAGCATTGGTCTTGGCCATGTTGTGTTCCTACGCTGAGTAAAGTCTCCAGAGCCCCACTTGGGGTTGGGAGAGTTGGCATGCGTGAGTGATTCTGAAAGAAAAAAACATTTTTCTTTCAGAATTGGTTATGCTATTGCCCAAAAACTGGGTGCAGAAGGAGCATCAGTTGTAGTGAGCAGTAGGAAAGAAAATAATGTAAATAAAGCAGTGGACAGCCTTCGTAAGGATGGCATCACTGTAGAAGGAGTTGTATGTCACGTTGGAAATAAGGAGCAGAGAAAGAAATTATTTGATGTTGTAAGAGAACAGTTTTAATATTTGTTATATATTTTTGACTTAATTTTATGTGCTTGAGTAAATATCTTTTATTTTATTCTTTCAGGCTGAAAGTAAATTTGGAGGGTTGGATATTCTTATTTCAAATGCTGCAGTCAATCCAACCATGACCCCAATACTTGAGGTAAAAAGAAAAGTTTGAAATTAAATAATGGTAAGGTTGATTAGTGTGACACATAGTGACGCCTCTGAGTGAGAACCTACTTGTTTACCTCTATAAAAATATATAACATGAATTTAGAATTTTTTCTTAGACAAGTGAAGAGGCATGGGACAAAATTTTTGATACTAACGTAAAGGCGTCATGGCTTCTTGCTAAAGAGGCCTACCCGCAGTTGATCAAACGTGGAGGAGGGTCCATTGTGTTTATATCTTCTATTGCCGCTTATCGTCCAATGTTTGTAAGTAAAATAATTTATTAAAATAACAATAAGTAGTTAGTGACCATGGGCTGCTTAAGAACACTGCTCTTAAATCTTATTGACCTGGACATCCATAATATATCTATTATTTATTATATGTCATATAATTTTAAACGCATTTGTGAAAAATGAATGAAGATAATACTTTTAGTGTTAAGTCTGCCTTTGTACCTACATAATTATATTGTGGTCAATGAAGTTAAAAAAAATAAATATGATAATGGTCATTCATCCCCAGTGGACACAAAAGTCCACTGTAGATTATGATGATAATGGTCATTCATTCCCAGTGGACACATAGTCCACTGTGGATTAGCTGGAGTGCTGTTTCGTCAACCTGACGGTCTTTGACTCTGATTTACAGTTGACAGTTTGATGTGAAAACAGAAAAGCTCATGATGAATGACCAACCTGGAGTTGGTCCTCAACCTGCCTGTAACCCATATAGGGCAATTTTAAACATATTCAGTAAGAAAATAGTACCTACATTAGTTGATGTTTTTTTATTACAGCCACTAGGTCCATATGGTGTTAGTAAAACAACACTGCTTGGATTAACAAGATCAATCGCCGGTGAAATAGTCCATGATAACATAAGAGTAAATTGTGTTGCACCCGGAATTGTAGCAACAAAGTTTGCTTCAGCTGTAAGTAAAGATATATACATATTTCTTGAGCACCATTTATTTTGTAACTGTCGGCTATAATATGAGGGATTATACAATACAAATGATTTTGTGTAATTATACAATATATGTGATAGAATGCTTAGTGCCAGGTAAAAATAAATTCTACACAATCTTTCAGATAAATAATTATTCTGAAACAGTAAATTTATCTGACAGATTGGCTAACACGAACTTATATGATAATTGAGCAAAAACAATTTATTATAATAACTGTTTTTATAGCCAGGTCAAGAGATCAAACAGTAAAATATGCAAGAGATAGGTAATTATAAACACTGATGTATGACAATGCAAAACAAACAAATTGACTAAATTCTTAGCATTAATGGCTTAAATTGATGATATTTTTTTTAATCTACCTATCACTATTATTATTGAAAGGAAAGATTTGTATTTTAGCATGTACCATGTACCTAACGAATAAACTGAAAAACTACCGGACGAATTTCAAAAATTCTTTCACCAAATAAATAAACATTTAGTTACTTTGTTATTTCCAGATTACAAGTTCGGAAGATGCAAAAGAAAAATCTCTCGAAAATGTGCTAATGAAACGATTCGGTAAACCTTCTGAAATTGCAAATGCTGTTGCATTTTTGGCTTCCAATGAATCCAGTTACATTACTGGTGAAACGATTGTTGTTGCTGGAGGAGCGCCAGCTCATTTATAAACGAATATATGACTAATATATTCGATTTAGGGGGGCGGAAAATGAATTGTTTTGAAATTGTATATATTTAAGTATGTACATAAATTAAAAATATTTAAATTTTACAGAATAATGTTTGTTAAATTATACACCCCAAAAGAACCATCTTTAAATCGTTACGAGCTCTAGGAAATTATTTGACTTTCGGAACAAATCTGATAATTTGGAAGAAATTTATGCTGTATTTTCCGCGATAAAAAATTATCAAGTGGGTCATCCAGATTATTCTCTCCTGTAAACTATAAATTGTTTCAGCGATGTCCTGGCAGGTTTAGCCTTGTACCAGTCTAAACCAGTGAATTTCTTTCCTGCCTAGAAGAATATATTTATGAGAAACCTAATGATGCAGTTCTAACTTCTAATTTAAATTTCTATAATATCTTTGGCTACAAGACCCCGAGAGTGAAAATAGAACGCGAACGTGAATTTCGGCGCGAACTACGGCAGCGTCAACTTGAGTTTGTCTGTTTCGATGTTTGATTCATAGTATTTTTTTTTTTTTTTGGACAATTCATACAGATTGAGCTAGCCCCAAAGTAAGTTCGAAACTTGTGTTATGGGATACTAACTCAACGATATTATATTTTATAACAAATACATATATAGATAAACATCCAAGACCCGAGGCCAATCAGAAAAAGTTCGTTTTTCATCATGACCCGACCGGGGATCGAACCCGGGACCTCCAGGGTGGCGGTCTGGCGTGGTAACCATTACGCCACGGAGGTCGTCAAATTCATAGTATTGATCATGTATTGATAGATTGTTAATGATGAAATCAAATGAAACATTAGTAAAAAAAACTGCGTCGTGATTGGAACTATTGGGACCTATGGAATAGAATAAAAACATCCTTGGATTTTATGATGACCTAAAGTAAGGTGCATTAACGTGTTGATTTCAAAATTCGCCGCAGTAAAGTTGATCTACCGTCTCTGAAGAAATTTAGATAACAATCATCTCTCTTCAATCTTTAGCAGGAACTACCCCGACCGAGACTATAACTGAGATCGAGACAACATGAATACGCTGCTTTGAACTCCGGTAAATAATATAATATGTTATAAATACCTACTAGTCCTACTTATATGAATAGGTTCACCTACGTTGCAGGTTTTTTTACGTTTTTTATTTATGCACTGGCACTGGCACTAAAGAATGCAGAAGCCGTAACTAAAAAAAAATGATTGTTTTGTCGATGGTTTGTTGTCAAAATCAAAATGTCAATAATGTCAATTCAATTTTATTGTCTTGTCTTGTCAAATCAAAGTTGTTTTTCGACTTTTAATACAATTTTACATACACGGATTTTCTTCTATTTGCCTAATTAATTTACTTTGCTTGCTCTGCTCAAGGAAGTGCATACTCACTTGGTTTAGTTTATTTAAATAAGTAAACCTATTTTAGATTTCAAAGAAAGAGTAAAATAAATAGTATTTACTTACAATATTCCTGCTGCATGGCTGCAATCAGAATGAAGAAACAATAATTAACTTATATACTTTGTGCAAACTTTATGATACGTAGGTAGGTACCTTCCAGCATAATGGACAAATTAACAGTAATCTCAGGAACTCTCTTCATGGCAGCTGATGTCTTTGCCATAGTAAGCCTTGCAATGCCCGATTGGATAATTACGGATGTCGGAGGTATGATATTAATCCTTTACATATTTTTATTTCTATTTATCTTAAAACCATCTAAGAGCTATAGAAAGCGAAGTGCATGCTGTGCTCACAAGGTGTTCTTGCTGGTATTTGTTTTATAATCCACCACCTATCTTTGTTGTAGTTGGGTTGTGTTGGAATAGAAATAGACCTTACTTGTAAAACATTATGTATTTCTTTTCTCTTCTACTACTTACACAATTTAGTCACTCCCCATAGCAAAACTAATGTTAAAACATGATTTAGTTCTTACAAAAACGTTTCTCTAAAAACATAGTAAAATACAAACTTTATCTATAGGATATCACTAAACAGACTGAATCTAAAACTAGACATCTTGATATCTGTCTAATTCATAAAGCTCCAATTTTAAAAACTTCTTCAAATCAAATATTTATAACCGGCCAGTTCTAATAAGTTCTAATACAATTCCTCAAATAAAACCTACAACATCCCCTCTGAATTGTATATCAACTTCAAATAAACAATTAAATCCACCCAATCATAAATTACTAATTCATAAATTACTAATCAACAACCAAATATTCTTCATCAAATTCCTAATTTCTTCTTCAACTCTTCTACTTCCACTCCTAACCTATACATCGACTCTTGTACTTCCAACTGCTTGTACTTTCAACTGCTTGTACTTTCACTAGACCATCGACTACTTCCACAATTATTGCAAATTCTCCATTCCATTTTCCGAAAAAACTCTCCTCTTCTAAATATCTTCACAATTTCTAACCAACTCATTAATAAATCCTCAATCCCCATTATTATCCTCAATAATCCTCATGACCTTCATGTCTTCCATCTCACTATTTGCTCTCCATTGTCTAATGAAAGTAACAAAAATCTCTCTCTGCACGTTACTCCAACTTCCTCTATCGATACGCATCATTTCATTTCTAAAATTTCCCTTTCCCCTCTTGATGTGTATCGATTTAAAATTTCGTTTTCCTCCAGATCTAAAACTAGACATCTTGATATCTGTCTAATTCATAAAGCTCCAATTTTAAAAACTTCTTCAAATCAAATATTTATAACCGGCCAGTTCTAATAAGTTCTAATACAATTCCTCAAATAAAACCTACAACAATCTTTTGTAAAAAAATATAATTTAGCTTTGTTATTCTCATTTCTGTATCTAGTATTGTGATATTATGTAAAAAAATATATTTTATATGTACCTAGTATATTTTGGCTGTTAGTTCACAAAAAATTGGTGTTTTGCAGGTGATACGCGCCTAGGTCTGATGTGGTCATGTATAACACTATACAATAGACCGCAGGTTTGTTTCACACCAGATTTACAACCAGAGTGGTTGCTGGCTCTAATCTGCATCTTCATAGGCTGCATATGCATCACAACCACAGTAATTCTATTAGCATCGAGTCATTTTGACAGGAATGTGATCCCATATGCTCGTTGGGTTGGATTTGCTGCTAGTAAGTAATTACAAAAAATTTACAACGTTAAATAACGAGTCTGTGTTGTTGTTGATAAATAACTTTCACACAATTTTTTTTTATACGATAAAGGCAAACAAGCATACGGCCCGCCTGATGGCAAGCGTCACTGTAGCCTATAGATGCTTGCAATACCGAGGGTATCACTCACGCGTTGCCAACCCTCCCAACTCCCCAAAGTGAAGCCTTGGAGGCCATACTCGCTGTGTGAACACAACATGGCCGAGACCAATGCTATTTGGCTACAATCTTTGTAAGGTGGAGGTCCTTCCCCATTGCTGCTCCGATTTGAGCGGATTATCTGCTGTGCCCTACCTCTCTTCTTCTTCTGTGTCTAGTGCGAGAGCCCTTGGACACATGGGATTGGAAGCTAAATACCCCTGCTCTTGTGCTTGATGTTTCATGTTACTAAATTGATCACTGAAATATTTCACAACATCCACTACTTACAGCCATATAAATTATTAAAAATTTATTATGTATTTGGAGCTGCACCAGACTACTATAAGTTCTAAATTTCTGTTTATGTGAATATCAACAGATGGAATGTGTGTAAAAAGATTCTTATAAATTGCTATGCCCCACCCACACCTGTATTTATGTGATTGGCCTATTATAACAGTAGAAATAAGGTTGTGCATGCAAGTCACTAGGTACTTATTAAATTGTTTGAAGTATAGCATTACATCAAATAACAGCTAATATTTTCTGTTTGTTCACAGTGGTGGTCTTCTGCTTAGCTGCAGTGATATTCCCAATGGGTTTCCATGTAGATGAAATTGGGGGTCAACCATACCAACTACCGAATAGCCACCAAGTTGGCATATCATACATTTTATTTGTACTTTCATTATGGATTACTGTGATATCTGAATTGTTTGCTGGGAAAGTTTGTCTCCCACATTTTTAATTTTATTATGTACCTGGTGATATTTTATTTACGAGTATTATGAGGATGTTATCTCAATAAAATATAATTTTAAGAATAATATATATTAAGAATATTATATGAAACTTGTTTTGTATTCCGAAGTAAGCTAGGATAAGCCTGCTTGTGTTATAAGTACCATACATTCGATACGTTACTGTAAACACAAATTGCCATCACATAAAATGTTTGCCCCGCGCGGGAATTTTCTTTCACCTCGCCCCCTGTCACACGAAATTAAGTTTGATCATTCAGTAGTTGATACACAATTTTTATCCATCTATTCACACCGAGCCAAGCTGCGAGTACAGCTAGTACAGCAGGTACTGTACATCTAAACATAATATATCCTTACATATTATAAAACAAAGTCCTCCCGCGCGTCTGTCTGTCTGTCTGTCTGTTCGCGATAAACTCAAAAACTACCCAACGGATTTTCTTGCGGTTTTTACCAATTGATAGCCTGGTTCATGAGGAAGGTTTATGTATAAAATTTGTCAGGATTTTGTGTAAATTGGCTGAAATATAAAGATTATTGTTGGGAGTGTCGAAAAAAATCGACCCGCTTGGGAGCTGTCGACGAAAACGCTGTCTAAACCCTTTGAGATATAACAATACAAAAATTATAGGACATTCTTATTTAGGTCTCCAAAAAAGTCAGCGATAGCATATATTTATCGTTTACGGATAACTTACTATAAAATAAAAAGCGATTTCCGAGTAATAATTGTGGTAATAATGCGGAAATTGGAAACCGATTTTGACGTATACAGTATTAATCCTTATCCAGTTAACTACGTTAGTTACCTTAAGCATTTCATGTACATTATTATAATCTTTACACCATATACCTAATTTAAATAGATACTTTAGACGCTAAAGGAAAAAATTTACGCGCTTGCCGAAATTAATTCAAGTTCTTTCTATTCTACGCTAGATGGCGCTATTCAAAAGATACATCGCGCCGCTATGGTTACGTTTTCATCAAATTATACCTAAATATCACGCGAAAAGTAAAGCACTTTAAATCTATTACGTGTCGCTGTTTAAAAATCAAAACTAATATATAAAGCTGAAGAATTTGTTTGTTTGTTTATTTGAACACGCTAATCTCAGGAACTACTGGTTCGAATTGAAAAATTATTTTTGTGTTGGATAGTCCATTTATCGAGGAAGGCTTTAGACTATAGGATAACATTACGCTGCGACCAATAGAAGCGAAGCATCAGTGAGAAATGTTGCAAAAACGAGGAAAATTATTAGGGCTTCCGTTGCGTGCGCTGCATAAACGGTTCAAGTTACCTAAAAAATATGTATGGCGCTCAACCTAGAAAGCTGGAATTTTGTATAGAGGTTCTTTTGACAAGAATAAAGATGGGGTTTTACAGAATTCTCACGGGAAAGGGAGTAATAGGACTATAAGTGTATTATCGCAGGCGCACAACCTAAAAATCTGGAATTTTGTAGAGATTCCCTATAAGATGTTGATAAACAGAAAGACGTCAATTTATAGAATTCCCACGGGAAAGGGAGTAATAGGACTGTAAGAGTATTATCGCAGGCGCTCATCCTAGAAAGCTGGAAATTTTGTTTAGAGGTTCCCTTTATGATGTTGACAAGGATGAAGACGGAAATTTATAGAATTCCCACGGGAAAGGGAGTATTAGGACTGTAAGTGTATTAACGCAGGCGCTCAACCTAGAAAGTTGGAATTTTGTTTAGAGGTTCCCTTTATGATGTTGACAAATATAAAGACGGCAATTTATAGAATTCCCACGGGAATGCCAGTATCCACGCGGGCGAAGCCGCGGGTACTGCTAGTACTTAATAAAACAGTAGACCCCGGAATGTCTGTACGTAGGTACATTGAACATATTTGGCAAAAATTGATAGGGAACAATAAAAGAAAAGTAATAAAACTGTTTTTTTTTAATTGTCTGTACCTATATATATAAGGTACTTCTATCTACGTATCTTCGTAGTCTGAACGGATTTTAATGCTGTTTACACAGGAAAAAAGTTATCTTCATTTACATGGACAAAGTGGCCCGACGTAATGAAAATTAAGTTCCTCAAACTTTACTAGATGTCACGGACTCGGATATCCGTCGATACTCTCAACCACAAATCAAATTCCACGCGGGCAAAGCTAGTACATTATAAACTGATACCTTTAATAGTGTAACAACTTGGTTATGTATGGAACGTATAAAGTAGGTACCTATTAGGCATTGAACAAGTTCGAACCCATGATCCGTTGGTTGAATTAGTCATTGACCACTCGTCCGTGAGTTCATCTGTCCATCTCCTGTCAAGATGTTATACGCGTTATGTATTTCTTTCTAACATTGTTGTAGGTAGAGGACAGTTTGAGAGCAACTGATGCTGTGCCAGAATATTTCGAATGCATCCCAGTAGTTCTATAGAACTGTTGAGGCCTCATATTAATGTTTAGAATCCCATCAGTACTATACATATAGTACTAAAGCATGGAATAATAATAAGGCATGGTGAATATCCCAACAGTTGTATAGAACTACGGTAATGGCGGCTGTACCTACACTCTCGCGAGATTCAGAGTGCACTCGTACGAGAGTGTACATGGTACTACTCAGCTCGTCTCGAGCTTGCCGGCTCTCGCTCCCCCCGTGTTTTTTGCGCCTGAATCAAATAACCCTTGCAACCGCCAGAATGTTCTGGCTGTTTACATACACTTTCTAAACAGTTGAAAGAATATGCCCTAAAAATTTTAGCCATGTGGGAAACAGGTTATGAATTAGGTACTATCCCGATGACAACTTTGCTATCGACTGGCATATACTTGCATCCAGTATATATAAAACCTCATTGCTTGCATCCGTCAAAATAGGTTGTCGATTTTTTTTTACACGTAAACATATAAATTACACCGTATTAAAATTGTAGCCTTGTGGAAAAAGATTTAAAAAAATAATTATTTGACCTTTTTAAAAATTTAAGGGATGATGACGCAACCGTGAGATGCCTGCCAGAATGGTACTTTCATAACAGACCGATAATAAAACATCATTAAAAAAAATTCTAGCTTTGTGGGAAACGGGTTAGTCAGATGGTTCGCTAGCTCTCCTACTAATCCTAGATATGATACCATAATTATTTTAAACTTTAAATTAATTTTGTCAGTTTTGATTTAAATAAGTAAAATCAACCACAAACCATCGAATTGCGGAAAATGCAAGTGACAGATGTGACACAAAACGCAATAATATGGTTCTTATGTACGACCGGTGCCACATGAGTAAATAAAATCACGGAACAGAGACTTCACTTCATACAATGTCGCTGCGATGAGTACACGCACACAAGCATGAGGCGCGTGTGTGCGTGACCTCAGAGCGCTCGTCACGTACGAGCGGCAAACCAGTCTTAACCGGTTGCTTCGAGGACAAACATCAGGGCTTTCGATAAACTAGAAAATTATGACATTTCCTTTATTAAATATTTGATTTGACATATGCACACCTATGAAGTTCTGTCATGGCCACCACAGACAAAAAACTCAATACTAGTAGTGAAGGGAGGGGCATGTTTTTTAACCACGATCGACTATATTATCAAATTGATTTTTCAATTAATAAAGTGTATATTATATTTGTTTATTATGACATAATATAGGTACACATATTATGTATAGATAATAATTATTGAAATAAGTATAAAGAAGTTAAATATTTTAAAAAGGTAAAATATGTATATGTCGGCGCAAGACCGTATTTACAAATTACTAATCTACTTAAAAATAATTATTAGTTTAATTTAATTCATTACAGACAATTTTGATACTAATTACTTTGTTTAATAGTTTTCGAATACTCAATAATAATTTTGTAATCTTAAAATAGAAATGTAGGATGTATGTAGTTGATTGTCATTGCTTGCGATTATTTATAGCGAAATAAGTAAACCGCAACTATTAACGATCAGAAGTTATTGTAAATTCATATTACGATTTATAAAAGCATGCAATGTGATTTCAGCAGTCAAGTTCAAAGGCATTAATAAATAAGTATTTTAATGACTGATGAAAACACATGGGATGCAATTGATTTCATTTTGTAGTTTAAGAATTTAATTAAATGTCTAAAATTGTTTACAAAAATTAACAAGAATTATTGAATTCATAAAACTATAATCAATTACTTTTAAGTTTAATTCTTTGTTTGAGCTTCCGGTTTAAAAAGGCGGGGTTGAGCCGCCATATTTTTACTGTGTGCATTTTTGTGAGCAGTCTGAGGTGAGCTAGCTAGACAATTAAGTTAATTAAGAATATTGGTTGTGTATTACAATTATAATGTGTGCAATTTGAATATCTGTGTTTCATTGGCCTGTAATGTCGGATAATGATGAAAATGGTGGCGTCAGCAATGCTGACGCCACAGTTTCTAAAAATTGTGGTGGGACCTCTGCGCCGTTATATACAAAAATGGTTTATTATAATACAAAAAAAAAAAACAATTAATCGCTTGTGTATTTCTAACAAAAAGGTTGAGGGAAAATAAAATACTCACAATGTATGTATCAATGTGTGGAATTGATAAAAACTTCTTCATAAAATCAATTGTTTAATGAAAAATAATCAGTGACTGTCAAATATTAAATATCAACAAGATGTTTATAACTAATATTTTAAAGAAACCTCAAAATACAAATTGTGATCAAGATTTCGATAGCTTACTTATGAAACCAGACGACTGTAACGTTTTTCAGACACCATCAGAAGTTTCGCAACCTCACGATATTACTAATACCCCTGAGTTAACTGTAGGAACATGTGATTATAGATTTGATTTGTAAGAAAATTAATAAATAACTTGTAAAAAAAACTGGTCTTTTCGTTTATTTCATTTTATTCTACAGTGCCAACCCTACCAGAATAGGTATAAATTTTGAACGCGCCTTATAAGTTAAGCCTCTGTTCCGCGGTTTATTTTTACTCATGTGCCGGTGCCCACAGGCGAGAAATCAACAACTTTAGAGTTTTTGAAACATAAGACCTCATTTTAGCCCAGCGCTATCGGTCTAAAAAGAGTCTCGCGAGGAACGCGAGAACATTGCTGTACACTCTCGCGAGCTTCAATGCAAAGTTAGCAACCACACTGAACGCACGTATTGTGTTTGTGTTATGTACATACGTACGTCCTGTCACAGGCTTTGTAAAATTCCCTACTAGGTTGGTTTCAATTGATTAGCTAGGTAATTTTTATTATTATTATTATGCCACAATCTTCTTTTACGCCATTGCGGAGGCGATTTCTAATGCGTCCATCCTCTCCCGCTCCTCTCTTCGATCAAAATCACAAATGAATAGACAAGACGAGTGTACAGTCGCCTCGAGGATAGCAGGACCATCTTTAGGATGATTTTTGGTTGCAACATCCAACATCCTAGTGGACACATGTGGCTCTAATAAACAAAAACCCTGTTTGGTAACAATGAAAAGGATCCGTCCTTTTCATTGTTACCGGCTCACAAAAGAACCGCGTATTGGTCGTGGTCCACCTGCGTGGTACACCTGGGTGGACCACGGGCATTTTTTCTTGCCCGTGGTCCACCTAAATGATTTGTAATAAGAAATTCAAATATTCAATGGGCCATGGTCCACCTCCATCCGAGTTAGTGTTTATTTCTAGGATTATTTTGGAATGTTTTTGGTGTAGTTTAGGAATGCTTTTTGGATGGATTAGGAATTCTATTAGGATTATTTTGCAATGTTTTAGGATGGATTAGAAATGGTTTTAAGATTATTTTGCAATGTTTTTAGGATGGATTAGGAATGCCTTTAGGATTATTAAGAAATGTTTTTAGGATGGATTAGGAATGCTTTTAGGATTATTTAGCAATGTTTTTGGGATGGATTAGGAATGCCTTTAGGATTATTAAGAAATGTTTTTAGGATGGATTAGAAATGCTTTTAGGGTTATTTAGCAATGTTTTTAGGATAGATTAGGAATGCTTTTAGGATTATTTAGCAATGTTTTTAGGATGGATTAGGAATGCCTTTAGGATTATTAAGAAATGTTTTTAGGATGGATTAGGAATGATTATTTTCGAAACTTTTGATATGGTTTAGGATTATTATAGGTAATTTTGACGATATTTTTGTTATGTTATTAAAATAGTTTTGTGATGGACTAAGATTGACTTTAGATTTAGTTATGAATAATTTTCAGTCTTATTTTAGAATGCTTTTATGGTGATTCAGAAATAATTTTCATACGATTTTCGGATGGTTCTAAGATGATTTTGAAATGTAAAATCATACGCAAACCGTAACATTATAGTACCATAACCATATATCATCATACCACATTTTTTTAAGAGACCATAAAATGGAGTCGACTCGAAAAAAAAATTATTCCCACTTTACATATAGGGTAGGCAATCCCAAAAAAATGATTTTCAAAAAAAAATTCTACTTTTTAGCATTGATAATATGTGTATCAGTATATGTTACCGGAAATGTATGTGTCTGTAAATAAAATAATTGAAACATGTTGTTCATCAGACAAACTGGGTTAGGTTAGGGTTAGCTTGTGTGTGACCATTGCATTGCGCTTTATAATAACACATTTTCTAAAAATTGTATATGTTACGCTCAAAGACCGACAACGCCCAGTGAGCGGAAAAATAGCTCACAACGCGTTGATTGAACCGTAAGAAAAATTCACGCCTCACTCGCTTCGCTCGCTCGGCGGTGTTATAATCACAAGATAACCCTAACCTAACCCACCAATGTCTGTTGGTATTCAAACAAACATTGGTGGGTTAGGTTAGTATTCAGACAGACATTGGTGGGTTAGGTTAGGGTTATCTTGTGATCATAACACCGCCGAGCGAGCGAAGCGAGTGAGGCGCGAATTTTTCTTACGGTTCAATCAACGCCCTGTGGGCTATTTTGCCGTTCACTGAGCGTTGTCGGTCTTTGAGCGTAACATATACAATGACAGAATTACATAGCTAGTATACATTTCCGGAAACAATACATACCGAATTACAGCTTTCTAGCATTACCTCTGAAACTATAATGGTTCCTTGTATTTTACTACTGAACCCTAAAAAGTTCAAAAAGGTTTGCAATAGTATTTCATATATTATTAAAAAGGTGGACCACGGGCAAGTAAAAATGCCCGTGGTCCACCTAGGTGGACAGAGGTGGACCACGGGCAAGAAAAAATGCCCGTGGTCCACCCAGGTGTACCACGCAGGTGGACCACGACCAATACGGGAAAAGAACCGCTTACAAGATATGCAAGCGATTTTTTTCTAAAATGGTCCTCCTATCTTCCAGGCCACCGTACATGGTAGGCACTCGTCGACATGCCTCTCGGTCTCGGGCAAGAACGCTCGGCGAGTGCTCTCGTGCGAAAGTGTACAGCCGCCATAAGGGAGTACTACTGAGATGTATCTAATATCTCAAATAGGCTCCGTCCAACTATACCTGTTGCTAGGCTAGGTTTCGATTTTCGACACGATTCAAATACTTTCAATACCTTGTGTCTGTTGATGTCTATGGAAAACGTTTGTTAAGCGAAGTCGGTGGTCTTCAAGCGGCTTGAAAATATTGGCCTCTGCCAGCAGCGCGGCAGACTACGCTCCCCTTCGATTGAAGGGAGATCAGTGTCCCTACAGTGGGATCGGGTTGATTTAGTAAATCCTTGCAATGACTGTGACGGCTGTTATCATATTTTGGGAATAAATTAAAGATCTTTTTAAAACAAAATCATTTATTAATATCCTGAACATCTGCATGCGTGTATTATTAATAATAAAAGAAATAAATCGTCAAATAAATATACATTATTTACAAAATCTCGGAAGGATGAAAATGAGACACTATAAAATCCATTTCATAACATTTACAACTTAGTCCCTTGATAAGTGTCCTTGATAACGTAACTTTCCTGGAGCTTAACAACACTGAACCTCCATCTGCAGCACTTCTTTCTTCATAATAAGTAAAATTCTTGACTAATGAATGGTTTCCTCTGTTCCTTCTGTTGAATGACTTCATTTGTGATTGGTTTAAGGTTCTCCGCCTCATCCTAGCAAAGCTGATCAAAATAAGGTGAGAATACTGAGAATGATGTCAGGATCACGACCCGGGTGCAGCGTGGAAGCCCGCAGCCGCGTAGCCTGTTACATAATCAGGCAACAATATTCTACTAATATAGGACGATCTAACAGAAACTGTTATATACTCGCTACGAACGGGAGGCTGGCTTTGCAATCGATTTGAGTCGGATCGCAACCAGAGTATTTTATTAGAGGAAATTGATTTAAGAATTCGAGGGCCTTCAAACTCGATTCGAAGGCTAACTCTCGCACGATGAAGTCCACAGGTACTGCCTGCCTGTAGCTGCACATATAAGAAAATGTTAATACAAAACATAGCCAGAAAAACTGGCACATATCTGAAAATCCTGAAACATAGGTTTATTATAGATACTTAACTATTATACAAATTACGAATGTCTAAAAAATCAAGAGAATTGAATAATCAAAATATTCAACGTAATATATATTTTTAAATCTATATATATATAAAAATGAAACCCGTTTTCCGTTGTCACGACATAACATAAAAACGGCTTGACCGATTTGGCTGATTATTTTTCTGTAGTTTTCTAATACTCTGTACAAGGTTCTTACGGAAAAAAATATTAAGAAAATCTCAAAAAATTCTCAAAAAAAAAACGAAACAGTACCCGGGCTAAGCCGGGCCGGGCAGCTAGTTTAATATAAATTTAACTGCTGTTGATCAATGATGAAGTGTGAACCAATAAAATTTAATATTGATGATCATTGAAACGGGAGCCCTTGTTTAAACGTGTCTCATCATTGAATTTAACTTGCTAATAACTTTTTGGCTAGAATCATACCAACAAAGTTTTGGTTTAATGGCTACCTATTGAAAAGATAGATGTTACTGAGTTTTTAGGCTTTAAAATTAAAAAGTTTATATTTTAATTTGGCACTTTTGTTTTATAAAATTGTATCCATTATTAAAAATTGTTTTTGTTTCGCATGGCAAGATTTTTGGCGTAATCGTAATAAAGTATATCTTGGATAATAAATAAAATGATTACCCTACATAGGTAGTTATTTTACTGATGGGATAGGAATAGGATTATGATTATTCTTAAAAGTCACATTTAGGAATAATAATTAAAATCTAAATAATATTTATATCTCTATGAAATAAATCTGCCTACAACCCTCTGATTTAATAAATCACACGCCTAGACCTAAACAGACAATTCAAAATCGTGAAAAGGAAAATTTTTTTCAAAGTTGTTTTTAGATTTAAGTAAATAAATTGAATGACTCAAAAAATCCTACTTCCTACTAATATTATAAAGGCGAAAGTTATGTGAATGTCTGTTACTTCTTCACGCTCAAATAGCTGGGCCAATATTATGATTTTTTGCCTTTGCGATTTATGAGTGTCTCAGTTTATATCTAGGCGTGTGAATTACAATCCTCATTAACTTTATACTCTTCTTACTAACTGTTATCCTTGAACTTGTTTATTCTTGACAAAGACTAATCCTTATCTTTGGTGGGAAGTAATTTTATGAGTTTCTTTTATTTGACAAGGTTGAACACTTATTATCAAGCTGACAGTTGGAATCCATATAAATATGGACCTAGTCTACTTTAGATATGCCAAGTATTAACAATAGAATAATAAATAAATAGATAATAGAAATATTTCTGGATTAATTACATAAAACAGTCCCAAACTAAGCAGTTGATAAAATATGCACATATTGCATTTATAAATAAATACATATTACATATGATATATAGAAAACATCGAGAGCAAGACAAACAATCATGTCATCATCAATAATGATGCACACAAAAGTTTTGTCTTGTTCAGGATTATAATTTTAAAAAAGGACATACGACTTTATGATGTATTTAAGGTATTTTTTCCTCTCTCTTTCCACGAACCAGTCCATCAGATATCCAGCCATTAGGGGAGCTGTTTTGTACAGTAAGAAAAACTTATGTAAATTGCCTGTTGACCATGCACATCTTGTTTGCAGTGCATGTTTTATACATTCATGTTGCCTGTCATCTTTTGAAAGAAACTGAAATATTGTAGTTAGATCTGAAAAAAAAAAACAAATAGATTAATATGGACTTAAAATCACTTTTAGGATAAGCTTTAACTTTTTGATATCATACTAATGTGCGCGATAAATTATTTAAAACTTAATACAAAAATAGACTATTATTTTGAGAAACCAATCTTTTTGAATATTTCTTTTGCACAGAAAGGCCTTTTATTATTAAAAAATATACCTATTAATATTAGCAATATTAATAGATGTCGCTTAATTAATTAATTCAAATTAAATACTGTTTATTTACCTAATGTGTTTCCTGTAAATATGTAGTATAATATTCTGTATGCTGTAAATTCTGGTGTGTTTGTTCTACTTTCAGGTAATTCACCATAAAGCATTTTTAATTGTGTTTGACATTGATTAAACTCCTCATGGTCCCCTTTCTCCAAAGCGATGCGAGCATGTGTTTCATATACTTCAACAGTAAAATTATCTCTTATACCTTGCACCTAAAAATTAAAAAAAATGTTTACAGTGGTGGAAAACTGTACCTCCAATGGGAAAGTTCTCATGGGAGGGAAATGACAGAATGCTAAGAAACAAATAGCATAAAAGTCGCGGACTCGCGGAGTCACGCATTGACGGCTTCCACGCCACCATGCGCAAGAGGGCGGCCTCGATGGCGCTGCGGACGCGAGTCAGCGGCAACAGCCTGCTGCGCGTCGCGTCGTCGCGGACCGCATGGACGGTCCCTTTATGGCTCACTGGCTCGCATTGCATGGGCCAGTGTGCCGCAGGAGGTTTTAGTTTTAATATAAGTATTCTCTTGTTTAACACTAATTAACATAGTTTTAAGTTTGTGTTTTAAATACCTACTAACAAATTATAATGGACTGTAAAATTGTCTGAAATGAAATAATAATAATAAAAGCTTACCGTTAAATCTTGTCTGATTGACTTCAACTGATCACATGCATATCTATAATCCTGTTTGTCTATCCACTTGTCTTTCACATTTCTTAGAGAACTTTTCAATATAGATACAGGTCTCACTTCACATGCTTCAGGAGCTTTAGTTAATCTCAAGAATGACTTTTCAATGTCATTGCAAGTGCCCACTATGTGCATGTTATTTATTTCATACTCACCTTCAGTATCATGCACAATAAGCTTTTTGGGTGTAGGTTCAGATTTCCTAGATGGTAGTATAGAACTGGCTATGGAGGGTACATTACTAGAGCCAGCAAACCTTTCTGCTCTCTTTTGCAGTTTCTCTGCATTTCCTTGCACATCTTCAACTATAAATTGATTATAAACAGCTTTTTTCTTATTCTTGAACTTCTCCGATTTTTTCAGATCTAAACTTAATCTATCTTTAACTTTCTTTTTGCTCTTTGTGTTTTTCTTTTCTTCTACTTCGTCGCCTGAAGCTGAAGAAGCACTGCAAAAAATACATCAATAAGTTTCTATTCAAATCACGAACAAATTATAAAGATCATAATATAAATAATTAGCCTTACTTACCTCAATCTCTTTCTCGGACTCTTTGATTTACTTCTAGAATGCTGGCGTCTTCTTCTTTGTGGAGAACTTCTACGAGAACTAAAGCTACGCAAATTTAAGTTATTTTTAGATTTTGGATGCTCTGAGTCAGTTTTCTGATATAGTGACAGTGTGCCACGCACAGGTTTTACAGTTAAATTATTTCGTTCACTGTACACACTGGGTACTGACTCCTCATCCCAGTTTCTAGTCCAAATCTCATCTTTATTAGCAGCAGCTGTAATACGACCCTTTAGACATATATCTATTTGATCACGGTCAAATGTAGTTCTGCACTTTTCGTAGCATCTTTTGATATATCTTTCTAAACTGTCAGGCCATGTCCCAGCTGATACTGAGCTTAATGATGATGATTTTAGAAACAGTGCACACTGATTATTATTAAAAAACTCATCAGATTTCTTCTCAACAGTATCATTTTTAGGATCCTCAGATGGTTCTGGAATGTCTTCAGTCGCTAGAGGTGGAGGCAGTGGCACATCAAGAGGAGGAGGCGGGGGTGTGGGAATGTCCGGCGGCGGACAAGGGGGCAGGGGTGGCGGATGGTCCGGCAAAGGAGGCTGGGTTATACTTTGAGATATGTTGGAGTCATCAAATGACTTGTTTCCTTTCTTGCGTTTCTTTTTTGCACTACCATTATTACCCAAAAGAGGATTTTCATTTTGAGGAATTGGAGTTGATTTTCTAGTGCCGTTGAGATTAAACCTAATAGGAGGTTGATTGAAGAAAGGTCGATTAGTGTCAAGAGGAGACATGCCCAACAATGGCGCGGGAGGCGGCGGCTTTGAGAATTGACCTGGATTGAACTCATTTTTATTATTATCCTTATTGTTCTGGAACTGATTAGGAAATCCTCCATTATAGCCCATTTGGTTGTAATATTGGTTGTAGAACGGTGGGAACATTCCACCGTGGTAATTGTTGTACGGAGGATGAGGATACATTCCATACATCCAGGCGTTGGGATTCGCTGGCATACCATTCATAGTTTGCAAAGGAGGATCCTTTGAATTGCTGTCTGCCATATTCGTTACTTATTTATTACTTAAATTTAGAAAGGAAGTAAATTATGAAGACTGACTACACAAAATGGCGGCGCGACACACGGGACGGTCGGTGCTCGCTCGGTGCACAGAAGTGAATTAATAAAATTAAACTCTACTTTCACCTGATCACATTATAAGACGATTATAATAATTTTGACAATAAATTCAATCGAATCAATATAATGTTCTTACTTTTTGTCACAAAAAAACGACACACTTGCGAACAACAAAGCAAAATCACGCAAATTCTACTTTCGAGTAGGTACGACGACACGACACACGACGACGAGACGAGTAGAGTAGGTAGGTACCTACCTATTTTCGTTCGATCGATTCGAGGCTGGGTTGGCTGTAGTGGTGCTGAATATAACCATTAACCATTAAAATTAACGAATAAAAAAAAACAACCATTAACTTCAATAAATAAAAATATCATTAACCAATAAAAATATCAGTATCCCGCCTGGCGGGCGCAGGCGCGATAGCCAGCCGGCCGCCATCGCCCGCGCCGCCGCCGCGCCGGCCGCCCGCGCCCGCCAGGCGGGCGTTGTTGCTAAACCGTTCACGGAGAGACAGGGAGTCGAGTTGTAAGATTCAACTGCATTCAAATTTGAACATTAATGTCTTCAAGCAAGGATCAAGTTTAAAGAGACGTAATTTTTCTTCCTATTTTCATTGTGTTAAAATTTGTGACGTTCAATTGTAAACTCTTTAGCGCTTCAAATAAGACACATTAGTAGAAGTTATCATAATGATATTTTCAACTTATCATCCGCGTGGTTGTTTTTAATTTTAACCATTTTTAACTGAACGGGGGAACGTGATCGTGAATGGTTAATGATATTTTCAACCTATCATCCGCGTTGTTGTTTTTAATTTTAACTTTTAACTGAACGGTGGCATGTGGTCGTGAATGGTTGATTTGATTACCTATTCAGTATAGATTCGAATTCGGTCATTTCAGTTACAACGTCACAACATAAGCAAGTGTAATTTTTTTTTGTAGTTTGTGTTGTTGTTAGTTTTAAATTAAAAAGTAAAAGTGATAATTTTGAAAACATTTGCACATACTCTGTGAAGGCAGGTTACGTTACTTAAAGTACCTATGAAGGAAAGTTCATTAAATATTTTAGACGTAATTTAGGTATAGTTAAATTTAACTCTCAAAATATTTCTGATAAAAATATTAGCGAATAAAAATATCGACACGAAAAAAATATCGACACGCAAAAAATATCAACCAATATTTTCAACCATTAAAATTAACCAATAAAAAAAATTAACAATTAACTTTCAACCAATAAATAAATTCAACCATTAACGCCACCTCTAGTTGGCTGGGTCAAACAAAGAGTAGTGTTGCCACTTGATAATCAACCATCGATAGATTGAGAAAGTAGGGTTGTATTCAAAAATTTCGATTAGATCGACTTTTGGTGCAATATTTTGCTAAAGGGCATTTCCACGTAAAGTGGCAATGTAGGTCATTTCTTATGTCCCCGACACATTTAATTTTATTACTAACTCTGTGAACCACTTACAGGAACATTGATATATTTTTTTTGTTTTCTAGATATTTATGCCTTAACTAGCATCGAATATTTCTATAAAATAATCGTAATATACATAAAAAAAATAAAATTAAAATCGTTGAATTTAATTCTGCATACTGTCCCCGACAGAGGTTACGGTTTTTGATGACCGAAAACACCAAACTTTTCTGTAATCTATGGTATTAGGAGCGTAAATTCTACTATAAAATATGTGCTGCTTATGTTGTATTTGTAAAACCTACCTTGTTTCATATAAAATTAAGTCGATATTTAATTATAAAGTCTGTCCCAGCAAAATCACAAATCCTGACATGTCACACTTAGTTACGGTAATTATAGCATATTTTTTAAAATTTCCCCGGAGTTGTGAGTATTTTTCGTAATCTGGCAATATTTGAATCATAGAGAAATCTACTTCGACGCCTTACAGCTGTTATTTTTCAAATAATCTGCGAAAGAAGTGGAGACGTTCGTGGTAAGGCAAGTTTTCCACATTTTTTGTCAGCTGTTGTTACCGAGTTTTATAAAAAGCTTTGGTGTTTTATTATAGATTTAGCCAAATAAATAAGAAACTGTTTCTTCTGATTTACGTCATGATGATAAAGTTAATTGTCAACGTTCTCTAAACGAATTAATAACATAAATTTGACTTGTGAAGCCTAAACGTTACGTCCGTTTCGTTACATTTTGCTTCGTAACATATAACCTGACATAAAATGTAACGAACCTGACCCATAAAAGTTGTGAACACACTCAGCTGCAAAAGTGATAATAGATAATGGTTCCCTGAAAGTAAAAAGGGAAAAATAATAAATAAGTTTAAAAACTTCCGAATTTATCTTTAGACACTCCTTGCGATATTTTTTTAAAATAAAAATTATAAAAAATAGTAATTTTTTTATATAAAAAAGGCAATGAATTAAGTAAATAAAAAAGAAATACATATTTATTTTATAAGCTAGCGATCTCTATTAATATAAAGTTAGAAATTACATTGGTTAAACTTGAGGTAAAATGAATACCAGATAAGCATGTTTAGGGCTTAGTGTACCCACATATTTAATATGTCCTTTTCGTTACAGTGTGTCAGTTTAGTTATTGTCCCTGAAATTATTTGCTGTACAATTTAAATTTTATTAATTTTTTTATATGAAATAGTTTTGTTTTATTCATGACAACAATAGATTAATGTGAAAGGTTTAGTAATTTTTCCTTTTTTTTAATAAAGAGTAAAAAGCAAACCCGGGAACTTAAACTAATTAGTTCCGCTATACCCCAAAAGTAACGAAACTCCATATTTTGTTAAATTTGGCATTCTGCTGTTCTTGAAAGCGTATGTTTTTGGTCGAATTTAATTTCTTTAGTTATTAATCTACGTAACGAAAGTCGTTTTTGAAAGTAAAATAGTGAGTTTATTCATTATCAAACCAATTAACTTCGTAACGAAACTGATCTACTCATGAGCACTATCTCTTGTAATTTAATAATTTATTTCAGGAAATCTCAGTTAAAGTCGAAATCTTTTATAGATTTATTAAAATTCAATATACTGGGTATCTTCTTGTAAAGTAGAAGTACTAAAACTCTGAAAATAAAAAAAAAATACACGCATGGTTCACGTAGGTCATTCTAGGTGGAAATGCCCTAAAGATCCTACAAAATACTGACTGGGTTGGGTTCATGTTGCTCAACTTGCGTGAACATTCAGCTTTGATTTTGATGACTTACATTTTTTATTTTATTTTATTAGTTCAGAAATGAACGAAATAAACGCCAGACGTTTATTTCTTTCATTTCTGAACAGAAGCTCGCAGTGTTTGCCTTTGTTGTATAATGGTATTTATTTACAAAAAAATGTATTTAAGTATATTTATCAGGAATCTACTACCTAGTAACTCATTATCACGCTGCTAAAACAAATTAAAAAAAAAAGCGTCCACTTGTTCGCGACACGAGCCGCGAGCGGGTATAGAAAGAAACACATTTGCAGGGCGTGTCGTGTCGCGTCATAACCCCCCCCCCCCCCCCCCCACCGCCGTGGCGCAATCGGCGGCCAGCAGTCCGCGCCACGACAGAGCGAGTCACGACACGACACGCCCTACAAATGTGCTCCTAACCATATAAAATGTATGAACGCGATATGCTTCTGGCGCGACACGACACGCCCCGACACGGTAGTGTGTTTCCGCCATTAGCCAGTTCTTCCCCTTAAGAGAGGGAACGCACGAGCAACTTATGGCGGAAACACACTACCGTGTCGGGGCGTGTCGTATCGCGCCAGAAGCATATCGCGTTCATACATTTTATATGGTTAGGAGCACATTTGTAGGGCGTGTTGTGTCGTGACTCGCTCTGTCGTGGCGCGGACTGCTGGCCGCCGATTGCGCCACGGCGGTGGTGGGGGTTATGACGCGACACGACACGCCCTGCAAATGTGTTTCTATACCCGCGCGCGGCTCGTGTCGCGAACAAGTGGACGCTTTTTTTTTAAATTTGTTTTTGCAGCGTGATAATGAGTTACTAGGTAGTAGATTCCTGATAAATATACTTAAATACATTTTTTGTAAATAAATACTATTATACATTATAGAAAACACCCAGACAAAGGCAAACACTGCGAGCTTCTGTTCAGAAATGAAAGAAATAAACATCTGGCGTTTATTTCGTTCATTTCTGAACAGAATCGCGCCCCGACACGACACGTAAGTGTGCACACCCACCGTCACGACAGAGCGCGACACGACAGGCCCCGACACGGTAGTGTGTTTCCGCCATTAGTCTCCCGGAAATTTATTTGTCTATGTCGCCGTCGTCTCCTTGCCGCAATTTGAAAGGTGCGCGCACGAGAGCGACAGCGACACAACTTTTTCTCAGTGTTGCCACCTTTAGCCCTTATTTTATTTTTTATTTTTTTCGTTTTGGCAATCAGAAAATTCATTTTGCCATCTTCAAGTTATGCTTGTGTCAATCAATACTATGAATCAAACGATGAAACACACAGAAATTAAATTTTTAATCACGAGCCCAAGTGGACGCTATAGTAGATGGCGCCAAAATCCACCTTATGGCGGAAACACACTACCGTGTCGGGGCCTGTCGTGTCGCGCTCTGTCGTGACGGTGGGTGTGCACACTTACGTGTCGTGTCAGGGCGCGCTTCTGTTCAGAAATGAACAAAATAAACGCCAGACGTTTATTTCTTTCATTTCTGAACAGAAGCTCGCAGTGTTTGCCTTTGTCTGGGTGTTTTCTATAATGTATAATGGTATTTATTTTCAAAAAAAATGTATTTAAGTATATTTATCAGGAATCTACTACCTAGTAACTCATTATCACGCTGCAAAAACAAATTTAAAAAAAAAAGTCCACTTGTTCGCGACACGAACCACGCGCGGGTATAGAAACACATTTGCAGGGCGTGTCGTGTCGCGTCATAACCCCCACCACCGCCGTGGCGCAATCGGCGGCCAGCAGTCCGCGTCACGACAGAGCGAGTCACGACACGACACGCCCGCCCTACAAATGTGCTCCTAACCATATAAAATGTATGAACGCGATATGCTTCTGGCGCGACACGACACGCCCCGACACGGTAGTGTGTTTCCGCCATCAGCCCTTTTCGGGCTAGATCTTTTTATAGTATGTGCACTCGTTTTTTCATGCTTTAGCCCGAAAAGAGCAATCTAGCCCTTTTTATGCGATACGAAACCTTCGGACCGTAGTCATACAAAGTCATGAAACGCGCAATGCGCACCTTGTAGTTTTATTTCGTCAGTTTACACTTTAATTTTTTTTTTATTATTATTTTTTTTATTTTTATTTTTTTTATTTTTTATTATTTACTGGTGAATTCCCCAAGTTTGTTTCTAAGCTTAAACGTCTTTTTTACATTTTGCGCTTTTTGTACGTTTCAAATAAACAATTTTTAACCCTTGCTTTCGCTCATTTTATTTGTATTAAGTTTTTAGACGTTTCTAGCCCAAGGTAAAATTTGCTAAATCTAGCTCTTTTTAGCTCGTCTGACTGCCCTTTTTCAAAAACCAAGGTGGCAACACTGCTTTTTCTATAAAATTTTACGTTATAAGTTGGCAACCCTGGAAATTTATTTTGTCGCCGTGCGGGCTCCCGCGGACAAAAGTCTCCCGGGTGTTGCGTCGCTACGTGCGCGCACTTTCATACTAACCCATAGACTTGATGTAAGAGACAAAGTTGCTCGCGCGTTCCCTCACTAAGCATGATTAATACAATACACTTCAGTCAGTTTCTTCTTCTTCACTTCAGCTTGTACAGTAGCGAGTTAAGTTATCGGTCAGTTATGTAATAAGTAGTAAGCAGAAGTAGCGTCCACATTAGAGCGAGTTAAAATATAAGTAAGTGACAGTTCTGCGATAGAGACTACAGTTGTTGATTGTCTACTTGGATTCAGAAACATGGACGAAGAATTACTTTACATGAATTTTAGGTGCTTTAATGAGAGAAAAAGCACTTGTTCTTGTGGAAGAAATTAAAGATGAAATTTTAATAGAAAAGAATAGACCAACGCAAATGGAAAAGAAAGTGGATAAAAAGAACGAGAAGCATGAAATCAACTTCATCTGCAACCTGTAAACTTATGAACTGCACTAAACTCGCCCGTCTAGTCCGTCTACACGCGCGGGGAGACGGGCAGTTTATTTGGCGGGGTATGGAAAACGCACGGGCTGGGTAGACTTGCACTGACTCGCCGAAAAAATAAAACATCATTCTATTCTCTGTACTTAATCGTAGTTACTACAAAACTGGCAAATTCCTGTCCAAACGATATAATAAGAACTTAACTCGCCAAGACCGTTAACTCGCTACTGTACTTGTTGAACTGTAAATCAGCCTTTAGTCCTTCATAAATATATAAGGGCTAAATAAAGTAAAATGAATGAATAAATTAATGTGTATGTTTGTTACTTCTTCACGCTCAAATGACTGCGCCAATTTTTATGATATTTGTTATGTAGATCGCTGATACCTTGGATTAACACATTGGGTACTTTTTATCTCGAAAAGTAGGCGATTCCCGTAGGATTTGGTCAAAAGTCTGAAATAGATGGCGCTGCTGTGCATAAATAAATACATGCAAATGAAGTTGCGCGGGTTTCACTAGTATACAATATAAGCCTCTTGAGACAAGACGCCCCGAAGAAAGATGATAGCAAAATTTCTTTAGCGAAGGTGGATTTTAAATTCAACACGATAATGCACTTTTAATATTTCCCGGCCGTATCACACGACAGCTGTCCACACGTTCTTGTTTGCTGTTCGCCGTTGTTTGCCGAGCGTGTGGATACGCCATTTGTTTGTGGCGCAGACAGAACAGCAAGTGTGCGGAGGCCCCATCAAATGTCAAATAAATTGTCAATAATGTCAATTGTCATTGTCACTCATTATAGTCAGAATTTCATACATTTTGTCATTTTTTGCCTTTTTTGTGATAAAAATTTAAAAACTGTGTAATAATGTGAATTTTTAAAATTGACTAAATACATAAAGAGTTATGGCTTTGTTGAAAACTCCGTCTATCCAGTCATTATTGGACTCAGACTTAGAATCGGTGGAAAGTCTTCAGTATTTAGACATTGAGGAGGTAATTAACATTATTTCGCCGCCTCCCCTGTGCATAGTTGCCATAAAATGATCAAAATAAAATCATGTATTTTGCAAGTAGATTAAATTTATAGGAATTAGGTGCAGAGGCAGAGTCCAGAGGGTTTTAAACGGTTATTACCCTTTATCCTTACCAATTTATTAATTTCAGCCGTGCCCCTATGCCGACTCTGACCGCCCCTAAACCTATACTCCACTCTCTGCCACTAAGGTGACTCTGACCAATCCACTGCCTATAAACCCCTTTTTTTGGTCTCATTATATGCCTAAAACACTTTCTTTCATCTCACTCCAATCAAAATAGAAACTAAATCATATTGTTACTTCTATTCTATCTATTGTATTGGCTACTGGTACTTTTATTGGTTACTGTTGTTCCCTACAATATTGTTTATAATATCGTGATGGTGAGCCCAGTAATGGAGGCTGGAAGGCCGACTTTCACGTCAACTCGAAAATACACGAGAACGGTTGCTGCCTTGCGGGAGGTCTGCTACTATCTTTAACACCGATTTAGCATTTTATATTTTAGATATATTTTTATGTTGTGACAAATTAATGGCACTATTTATTGACATTCCGCGTACGTATTGTTGTATGTATGTACCTAGTTTTAAATTTTATGTTAAAAAAAAAAAGAAAAAAGAAAAGTACAATATTTTATTTATTTTATTTATTTATTTATTTAACTTTATTGACCACAATACAAAGTAATGATACAATTTTAAAAAACAATACATTTTTAAATGACAAAAAAGGTCGTAACTGGTTTTATTTCGCCATTTCTTTTTACCAGTGGTCATTTTGCTTTTGTTTCCGAAATGGTAGTAGTTTATAGAGTAGATTAATTTATACAAATAATTTATTACAAGAGAACGTGTTTGTGAAAACCTATTCTCTGAATAAAAGTTTTGAATTTTGCTAAGAGCTGGATAACAAGAAAGTGAACGTCAAAAGTTTGATCAGAGAGTCGCGTTTTTGTTGAGGGGGTACACATTATGGTATGCTTATTTACTGACCGAATTTGGCCTAACCGAATTTTAAAACAAATTAAATTGCTTCAACAAAATCTGATATCTGTGAAACTAATTGGTAATTAAACTTATTAACTATGAGATGCAACCAAACCAATTAAAACAACCTATTATGAATTAGCCTTTGTTTTGGGATTCTTACAAGGAGCAGTTGGACTGCAGTTTGTGTCATATACATTTTTAACAAAAATCAATGATTTTCTTGCTGCATAGAAATTCTGCTTGACCTATAAAATTTCCACAATAGATTTGGAATTTTCATTATGAATTTAGTAAGTGTCTAATAGGTACAAACAGTAAATGTTGGGTTAAAGTAAGTCGCCCAAATTGTTAGAAAGACAAGAAAGAATCACAAGTAAAATTCTACCAAAATCTTTTCTTAATATTTAATTTATAAATAGTATGGTGATCATTTTCATATATCATCTATTATTATTTTGACAGCTTGATGAAGTAGAATATGCTTTACCAGAAAGTGAGGCACCAACTTTAGCAGAAGCACTCTCTGCTGATGAAGAACTAGAAATAAAGAAACATGTGCCCGATAAAACAGATGCAGAGCCAATTACTTGTTCAGCCTTACAAGTGGATTTTATGCAAGCCGTCTCACAACAACTGATACAAGCTCAGGTATTTCATTTATTTATTTTATTACGTATATAATATATATAATCAGTAAATATTGGCTTCAACCTAGAACGGCTCAGTGATAGGTAAAGCTCCAGGACAGTTTACTAAATTATTCAGGCTGCTAGTTGAATGGCACCTCTCAGTAAAAAAAATACCTACTATTAATATTGAATGGCAAATTAGCTGTGACAAATACATATTTTTTTAAACCAACAGTATCAGTCTTATGTACATTTATGTACCTTATACTTTTGTCTTTCAGGAAAGATCATCAACAGGAGTAGTGACAGCTCTGAGTGCGGCCAAAGATGGCAGGCTGACTGTAGGAACAGCTCATGGCCATCTACTATCCTTTTTTGATCAGATGTTGCGCTGGGTGTGTGATGCTAATGCAGATCGGGGTGCAGTCTCATGTTTGTCTTATAGTAGTGATGGCAGTCGGCTCTTAGTTGGATATGCTCGTGGTTTAATTTGTCAGTATGAAAATATACGAGGAACTTTACTTAGAAAAGTAACTTTAGGTGGAGAAACATGGGGGATATTGAGAGTCACCTGGGCGGGAACATCAGGGCTTGCTCTAGACACTGGTGGATCAGTCTGGTTAATAAAATTTTCGAGGCCATTGGGCGTGCGTTCCGCTCGCACATCCTGTCTATTCTCAGGTGCCAGAGGCGAAGTTGTAGCAATGTCTGCGAAAGATGCTCGTATTTTGGCATTGGCCACATTATCTCGTGTCATTATAGTGGCCGGTGGCCGAGCGGCTGGAATAAGACTCGGAGGGCCGCCCGATACTCTTCCAGTATTGGAGTGGACGGAATCAGACAAGATATTAGTATGTGGTCGAGCCAAGACATTGCAATGGTTATCTATAAACGTGACAGGATCCTCAATCACTCTTCACCCTATACGGCGAGTTGAATTAAAAACGACTCCATTGTGGCTTGGATGGCTTGGAGGCAGTTTAGCCATTTTTGATTCTAATGAAAATCTGCGAATATGGGGTGATGATTATGACAAACCATTGGATCTGTCTCAGATTGAACCGGCGTATGCGTCGGCGTTCTTTAAGGTTAGTATTATTTATTATATTAAGAATTTTCTCGCTTGTGCCTAATTTAGATATAAATATACAATTTCAACCCTTGTCTGTCTGGAATAATGTGCTCATTCAAAATGGTAAAAACTATTTTGAATTAAAATATGTGCACTGGTTCTGGTGACTAACAAAAATCATCTCTAGATTCTCACTATCTCTTTGTAATGGGTATATAAAATAGGTAATGTCGTTTAAAAGTTATGGTGTGACCAAGAGGAATAGGAATTAAAAACAATGCATTTTCAGGGACATTGGACAGACGGGCGGGTTTCTCGTGCCATGTGCAAAGCAGGCGTGAGCGCACTGGGAGGCACTTGTGTCGTAAATGGTACCCTATTTTTGCTTGGGCGCAAGGGAATAGTCAAAGTGCGACCTAGGGACCTCCTCGCTAGGGCACAAGCGTTTATCTCTTCAGGCCATCACCTACAAGCACTGCGGTTACTGTATACTACTGAAGGACAGGATGCAAAAAGTCTAGCAAAGAAATTTCTCAGTCATATATCTGAAAGACCACATATACTGAGCAGTAGAGATACTGCAGAACAAGCCATTAAGTTATGCCTGAAATTTAATTTAAGGTGTGTACTAATTAATTTTCATTTTTGAAACTTAAAATATTTTTATTCTTAAACTAAAAGTAAAGGACATCAACCAAACGCGGCCCAATCGTGAACAAAAACAAGGAACAAAATGTAATTTATATAAAGTTTTCTAATAAAATATAACGAATTTTAGTAAATGATATGGAGTATGAAAATAAATAATTAAAAAGGCAATTTATAGGATGGTCAACGATTTAATTTTATAATAGTATCTGGTATGGGGACCGCAGTGTTCGTGACAGACCAAAAGCTCATACATCATGGTTGGTGTCTGTTTGCATAAATCATACTTTCTGATAAGTTCTACTTAGCCTATCTGCCAGTGAATTTGTCCAAAAATAAAATAAAAACTTACATTCTTATAAAACTTTACGAAAATAAACCAAACTGATTTAATTCAATTTTTTTTTAAAATCAAGTGATGAACTATGGAATGATCTCTGGGAGCAATGTTCCGGTGAAAATGCATTTGTGGAAGCATTGGGCGATACGGCCGCCCGAGGGGAATTGGCTAACGTCCCGCCTACGCCTGATGTTACGCAGGTAGGGTCAATGTACACTTAATTCCTACATAAAGAATAAAGTGTTTTTTTTTTCTAAAAGTATAATCTAGATCAGAGAGTATTTTTATATATCACTAGCTTTTCCCCGCGGCTTCGCTCGCGTTAATTTTATGACATAGATCTCGTTTGACAACAAAACAACCCATAGCGCGGCTTGTGGCGCCATCTGTTGGCCGATACAGCGCCCTCTATAGTAAAAAAATATTTTCCCATTGGAACGACATACTTTCACGGGATAAAAAGCCTATGTTTGGCATGCACACAGAGCCGCCTGGTCTCAAAGTAAGCTAGACTTTAACCTTCTTGTGTTATGGGTACCAGAAAATGGATATATTATTGTAAATATATACTTACTAGTGAAACCGGCGCAAATTCGTTTGCGTGTTTTTATTTATGTACAGTAGCGCCATCTATATCAGACTTTTGATGAAATCCTACTGGAATCGCGCACATTTCGGGATAAAAATTACCCTATGTGTTAATCCAAGGTATCAGCTACCTAAATACCAAATATCATAAATATTGGCCGAGCCATTTGACCGTGAAGAAGTAACAAACATACACATAACTTTCGCCTTTATAATATTAGTAGAAAGTAGAATACATGGAAAACACCCTGACTCGAATACAAACACAAATGCCGTCACATAAATGTTCGCCTCGAGCGGGCATCGAACGCGCGCCATCTGGTGCTAAAGGTCAATCAATACCACTGCACCCCCGGGCTGTCCCATACACACTTAACCCCCTTTTTGCCTTTTCCTCTTTTATCTTTACCTTTCTATTCTCGTTAAAGGTGTGCGAGTATTAAACTTCTACTAAACGCGATTAAATTCTCATCAGATTTTGGTTCATCTCGATGTACACATAATATAGGGTGATCCATTTTGAATTTATATATATTTTTATAAATACACAAAATGTAACAATATCTTAATTATTTTTTATTTAATCGAATATTTAGTGTTATTAATTAACTACGGAAAATGCAAATATGAGGCGCATCTTGCCATACAGCACGTGCAACGTTAGATGTTTTGCGTGAAAAGTTTTGCGTGAAAGAAAAGAAGCTCGGAATGGATCATCCTTTATATCCTATGATCATGATTAATAAATAAATTGTTTATTTCTATCCGTTGAAGTTTTTTTTTGTACCACTCAGGTGGCAAACAAGCTTACGGCCCGCCTGATGGTAGCGGTCACCGTAGGTAGCCTATGAACGCTTGCAACACCGGGTGTATTACTAATATAATTTTTGTATTGTTAAAACGTATATTAAAATACAGTCTCTGATCGAGCGTTTGTCGGAAGTGGAGCCCGGTCTGGTAGAGAGAGTTATCGCGTCGGTCCCGCTGACGTCACTGGACCCTCATCGCGCGACGCTCTTCACGCGAGAGAAGAAGCTATGGCGAGCCCTGGGAGCTGTCGCAGCGGCGCTCGGTAATAACTCTAAATTTTTTTCAGGTTAAATCAGAAGGGCTAATACGAAACGTAAATCGAAGAAATTTAAACGTGAAATACAAGGTATTTCATGGTTATAATTCAACGAACTACTAAAATAACCATAGTATGTACAAGGTATTTCATGCATATAGTTAAAGGAATTACTAAAATAACCTTGAAAAAACCTTGTATTTCATAGTTAAAATTCATCCGATACTTCGGCCGAAGCATCGGATTTACGTTTCGTAGTACCTAGCCCTCCAGGAGAACCACCGTTTGTAATGGTGTATCCCAGTAGCCCTCCTTGAGGGGCAACTGGTCTTGCAACTGGCATTTTTTATATATAAAAATGTGCCAGTTGCCCTCCGTACCACCAGAGGAGTTGCCCCCTCTACTGAGACAAGGAGGGCCACTGGGATATTTGTACCAATCCGCATTGGAGCAGCGTGTAATCACCCTCGATTGAAGGGAGATCCGTGTCCCAGCAGTGGGATGATTATGGGTTGATATGATATTAAAGGGGGCAGTGGCGCTGCCATGCGTGCGTTGATGGAGCACGTGCGCGCGGGGTGCGGGTGCGGCGGCGACGCTGCGTGCGCGGGCGCGGCGCTGGTGCTGGCGGCGGCCGACGCGCTGGCGGGGCGCGGCGCCGCCGGCCGCGCGCTGCCAGAACACGCGCAGCCGTCCGCCAGGCATGACGCGCTGCAGGCACTGCTGGCCGACACCGAAGCCCGTACGGACCAGGTACTTATTACTTTTCGACAAAACATACTGCAATTTGTTTAAAATTACTGTCTCTCACGTAGTTGCTAAGTCCTTTCAATACTTCCTACTCCGTCTATTTTCTTTCTGTTTAAATTTGTTGTGAGTTCCAAAACTAGTTTTGCCCCTGGGACGTCAATAAGCTTTATTGCTTATTGTTAATCTGTGGTCGCCGTTGTTGATCCTGACTATACTGGAGACACAGCGGTGGGAATGTGTGCTAGGCTTGTCCCGATTTTCGATAAAACAGGTTTTATGTATTAATAAACTGTTGGTAAGCGCTGTTTTTGCACCAGTTCACATTCTATAACGGAGTTTCAATCGTTTCTATTAACACGACACGCGTTTATGTGGACAACTGGACAAGATCTAACTAAGGAATATCACTTTTGTAGAATGAATTACTTTCTATAGATGACAGCGACTATATTCGTTAAGGCAACGACTATTTATATTGTTGACTGTAGGTACTGTTCGTTATGTTAAATAAATACACGCAAACGAAGTTGCGCGGGTGTCACTAGTTAACAATAATACTGTGTGCAGAGCGGTCGGTCTCCGCTGCGCGTGATGGTGGAGCACGAAGCCAGTGCGGCGGTGCGGCTGCTGGAGCAGGCGGCGCGCGAGCCGCCCTTCGTGGGCCCGCTCGGCAAGCAGAACCGGCTGCGGGTGGCGCGCGCGCTACTCGCCATCGCGGAACAAGTGCAGGTACACGTTGCACCAACAATGGGAATAATATCTACTGTTGCCATGGCTACAATGTATCTATTCTATTGCAGGATCCAGAGGTGCATGTCGAAATCCTAGAATTCATCACGGGTCAGCTGGACACCGGCGCCCTGCCTTTCGACCGGGAGGTGACGAGGGCGGCGCAGGAGCTGGCGCGGCTGTGCGGCGGGCCGCGGGCCGACCGCGCGCTGCTGGCGCTGCTGCTGCAGAGGCGCGCCAAGCCCGAGCAGCTGCAGGCGCAGCGGGCGCTGCTGCTGCACAGGCCGCGCGTGCTCTGGCGCCTCGACGCGCTGCTCGACCAGCACGAGGACGCGCTGCGAGAGTTCTTCTTTATAGAGGACCCCACCGAGGCCGACATTGACGATTTATTCCAATACCTTACCTCTAGAATTGAGGCAGGCGGAGACGATCAATTATTGGCGTTTTATCTTCCTGAAGAGCGACACTCACTATTGTGCTCGCTCGTCGAACTGAGACCGCGAGCCGCTGCAACTTTGATAAACGAAACTTTTTCAGACTCGATCGTCCCCGTTTTGAAATCTGTAAAAAGCGAGAGCATACTAGAGTTTGCAGAGTGTCTGATAGAGACGGGCCGACTGCGAGGCGACGCCGCCGCTGCCCATTTACGGAACTTGTGCGAAACACGACCGAACGACGTGAACGAGTTCCTCGTAAAAAACCCAGGGACGGTGCGGCCGGAGGACGCGCTAGCCACCGTCAAGGAGATGAAAATAACGGACGCGGAGGCGATCTGCCACGAGGCGACCGGAGACTTCGAGGGAGCGCTCGAGGCGCTGCTGCGGCGCCTGGAGGCGAGCGCGGAGAGCGACGCGGGCAAGCTCGCGACGGCGGCGGGCGAGCTGTGCGCGCGCGCCGGGCGCAGCGTGCCGCGCGACGTCGCCGCCGCGTTGTGGACGCGCCTGCTGGAGCGCGCGCGCACCGTGCCGCCGGCGCTGCTGCTCGAGGCGGCCGCGTATCTGCCCGTGGAGGGCCTGCTGGGCCGTACGTGCGACTCGGCGCAGCTCGCGTTTACGGTGCTGGCGTGCGCGGCTGTGCGGCGGCGCGGCTGGGCGTGTGCGGCGCGCGTCGCCGGCCGCGAGGCGCACGAGGCCTTGGCGCGCGCGCTGGTGGCGGCGCGGCGCGGCCTGGCGGTGCGCGGCCGCTGCCAAGGCTGCGGCCGGCGGCTGGCGACGCGGCCGGTGGCGCGCACGGCGCACTGCGGCCGCGCCTTCCACGCCGACTGCGAGCCGGAGCGCAGCTGCGCCGTGTGCGGCGTGCGCGTGCCCGAGACGGTGCTGTCGCTGCCGCGCGCGCCCTCCTCGCGCCATCCCGACGCGCCGCCCGCCGAGCACGCGCTGCTGCTGGTTGCACCGCCGAGGCCCGATCTTGAAGGGATAGTTTGAAAATCAGAAACTGAAACAAGGGACGTTTCAACAAGTTTCCGATTCTTCTCAGGAGAAAAAGTACGATTTGGCTAATTGCTGTAGAATATACATCAGTGATCTGAGATGTTCCTTGATTTCGCTGTCATGAGGATTAATATTAAAGTGTGCATTTATATGAAATATATTGAACGCGCTCATGTGACCGATAAATACGATTTACATAGATCTTGAAACGCGCCATCATATGGACAATTATGGACTGACACTTAAATTATGATCATATACTCAGAAATGAAAATAGCCGGCCATTCAATCCAGTCAGTTTTTATAAATATGAAATGTAAATAATGTAATGTTACGCTATGTATCATTTTTACTAGAAATATATCAATAATATATTATATAGGTGTATATAATGACTTTTATTTTTTGTTTACTCTTTTATCGAATTACTATTACTACTTCCTTGTAGGAGGCAATGCATTGGTTAGTAGCGGCTGATGTTCATAGGCGGCGGTGACCATTTTTCATCAGTAGCCCTAGTCACAGTATAACTAATTTTTTGCGCTGTTATTTAAATATTCGAGATGTTATTATGATCACTTCAAAAACAAATTGAGAAGTCCTATTATACAATTTGTTTTATTTAATTCCTTCAAAGCAAAAGTAATTTAATTTTTAATTACTATTTATGTACTGTTTTTTTATTTTAATTTTACCACCTCATTGTTTATAGAATTGCTTAGAATGAGATTTCTTACCGACAAATTCCGGTTTATTACTTATGTATTAGCCCATACGTAACCGCTCGTTCAATAATTTTTACCGCCTATTTAATTATTTTCCTGCTCAATTATATATTTTTTGTTTACTTTACTGCTTAGTTTTAACTGCTGAACTAGTTATTAAACGTGCCATTTATAATTGTTAACTTACCAAACTGCTATTTACAACTGCCTCTTTAAATCAGTGCCATAAATAGTTATAGCGTACAGTATGGACACCCCCTGCCTCCCGCTGAATGCGCGTCGGCCCGCGCTCGGTTACCTTATGCTGGCTTTACACGGCGCGTGATATCACGAGTCGCGCCGCGCCGAGCCGATTTGTACGAGCGAGCACGCGCCAACAGGCGAGCCCGCGCCACCCGTTTAGACGGTGCAGCGCGGCGCGCGGCGCGTTTGCCCCGCCGCCCACCGCCGCCGGCCACGCAGTCGTCTAGAGACCGCATAAAGGGTTTTTATGTGATTGATTATTAAGGAATCAGAATCATCAGAATCAATCGTATATCGCACGTTGAAAATTCAATTAGGGACAACCCCAAGTATTTTTGGTCATTTATTAAATCTCAGGCCAGATCGAGTGGCATTCCTAGTTGTGTCAAGTATAATGGGGCATTTGCTACTAGCGGTGAATCAATTAGTAACATGTTCTCTGACTATTTTCTCTCGACTTTTGTTCATCCCAGCCCCAGTGATATTTATTCCCAATCCAGTAATTCTGAGCCCGTTAACACAATTTCTGATATTTCGTCAATTGAGATTTCTCAAGAGTTAGTAATTGAACGCATAAAAAAACTTGATGTCTCGAAATCAGCAGGACCGGACGGCGTTCCCCCAATCTTTCTTCAGCGGTGCATAACGTCACTATCCCTGCCTATTTTCCTACTATTTAAACAATCACTACATGAATGTACATTACCCAAATTATGGAAAACTGCGTTTATTACTCCGATTCACAAAAAAGGTTCTAAGACGGAAGTGACAAATTACAGGCCCATTTCCAAGCTATGTACCATCTCTAAAGTATTTGAAAAGATAATTTACGATCAGGTCTATTCTTCTCTTAAGAACAGCTTCGGGCCTTTCCAACATGGGTTCCTGAAGGGTAGGTCCACTGTGACCAATCTTACACTGCTTAACGATTTCTTAGCCTCCAATATGGGTGGTGGGGGTCAGGTGGATGTGGTTTACACCGATTACAGCAAGGCCTTTGATGGTCTAAATCACACTATCTTAAAGAGGAAGCTTTGTGAGTCTGGGATACGTGGCGATTTACTCAGATGGTTCTCTTCGTATATTGATAATAGGTCACAGGCTGTGGTCATAAACAATTATATATCTAGCTGGGTAACCATACCAAGCGGTGTGCCGCAGGGGTCTCTATTAGGGCCTCTTCTGTTTACAATCTTCGTCAATGACATTCAGAAATGCTTTGTCTCCTCTCACCTGTTATCCTTCGCTGATGATATGAAAATTTTTGCTTCCATTTCCTCTGCGTCTGATATATTGTCTCTCCAGTGTGATCTATCTCGGCTTGATCAATACTGTTTAGACAATGAACTTAACCTCAACCCCTCTAAATGTTCAGTGGTATCATTTAGTCGTAAACCCTCCACCATCAATGGTACTTACCTACTTAAAGGTGTCCCGTTACAGCGTACTCATGTCGTTCGTGATCTGGGTGTCTTGCATGACAGTAAGCTTATGTTTGATGATCACGTCGACTATATAGTTAAGAAAGCAACGAGGGCTCTCGGATTTGTAATGAGAAGTTCTACCAACTTCAACGATATTAAGACAATAAAAATTCTTTATTGTACATTTGTACGTAGTACTTTGGAATATGCCTCCCAGATTTGGAATCCATGCTATCTAAAATATATCCAAAGAATTGAAAATATTCAGAAAAAATTTGTTAAATTTTTGTGTTTTCGTTTAAAGTTAAACTATAGTTCAGAGAAATATGAAGTACTATGTAAGAAGTTTCACCTTCTTCCGTTATCTACTCGTAGACAAATTGCTGACGTTACTCACCTTGTTAAAATTGCTACCTGTACTGTTGACTGCCCTGATCTCCTTTCTAAAATTAAATTACGTGTTCCCAACAAGTCCACTAGACATTTCAATCTAATCCAGTTACCCGTCGTCACCTTAAATTACCAACAGAATGCCTATTTGCGGCGCGCTAGCGAGATCTATAACGTCTGCTCTAAACATCACGATATAGATCTCTTCTGTACATCCGTCGCGTCGGTGAGGAGGATGCTCACTAAAAGTTTCTTTCACAATTAAGTCTACTTTCTTTTATTATTATGTTCTCATTTGGTGTGGTTGAAATAGGTGCTCTCAATTTGACGGCTACCCTTTCTTGCTTAGAATTAAGATGATGTATATCCGCGGAGGCCTATCATTGGCTATTTGTTTCTATTATTTCCAACTTAATATGCATCGAACGCTGTTGGCCACCCTTAAGTTAAATAAATAAATAAATAAATAAATAAATCAACCATATAGCCAGACTATGCAGTTCTTTATGAAAATAAAACATGAGTTATTTATAGACGATAGCGGAGATCCATTTTCGATCTGTACGTTTTGCGACGATCTTGAGATTTATCTGGCTGGCAAAAAATATCCAAAAGTTCGAAGATCGGGTTAATAAAGATCGATCTTCGTTAAAATCGAACCTAGATCATCGGAATCCCTGCCCGAGCCCGCGCCACCCCGCGCGCGCTCGAACCGCCACGAGTGCGCTCGAGCCGCGCCTTTGAAGTTACCGACTTCACTCGGATCGGACGCGCCAGCACGCGCAAGCCCGCGCCGCCTCGAGCCACTACCTTTAACGGCGCGTAGGCGCGAGTTGGCGCGGCGCGACTCGTGATATCAGGCGCCGTGTAAAGCCAGCAACAGTTACCGATTGACAAGGACGCGGTACGTAGTGCACGAAAACTTAAGACTGAATAATAAACAAATATTTTATTTTTGTACGGGCGTGTGTTGTGCTATTCACGGTTGTTTAAGCTTCATAAACGACAAAAAGTAAAGAAAGTTTTACAGAATCCCCTTGAACGAATTAAGGCAAGTACCTAAATCTCCGAGATATCTATGCTAAAATCGCCGAGTATCGGAGACTTGCGTCGCCTTGTGTGCGAAGGGGCAGCCTCTTCGCACACAAGATTTTAGTATTCAAGCGACTACCGCCATACAAGTCATTGAGGTTCGTACACGAGTCGCGTCGCGCCAGTCGCGCGCTACCTGCCGGAGGAGATCGTCGATACTTATGTCGCGGCGATTTCCAAGATGGCGGAGCAATTAATAAATATTAAATTTGTTTCTGATGTGGAGAAATTTCCTTGTTTATATAATTACTAGCTTCTGTCCGCGGCTTCGCCCGCGTGGCCTACTAACAATTAGCATATTTTTCTTCAGAAACAAATTCCGGTCCGGTCCGGTCCGGCACGGCCCGCTACGATCCGGTCCGGCACGACACGGTTCCATCCTGTCCGATCAAGTCCAATCCGTTCCGGTCCGGTCCTTATAAGGAACCTATATATGCCAAATTTGGCATCTCTAGACCCATCGGTTTGGGCTGTGCGTTGATATACCCTAGCAACTACGTTTGTGTATATCTCGCTTTCCCGTGGGAATTTTGAAAAATCCTTTCTTAGTACACCCCTAGACGCCGTAAGGTACCTACATTACAAACTTGGAATCTCTAGGTCCACCCACTGACCCACCGGTTTGGGCTGTGCGTTGATATATAGTTGTCTCCATACAAACTTTGGCACGAATTACAAAAAATCACTTCTTAGTGCTCCCCTAGAATACTCGAGGAACATTTTCTCCAAATTTCAAGTCCAAGGAGGGTTTAGGCTGTGCGTTACCTGTCAGTCACCCTATCACGGTATTGTTTTATATGTATAGATAACTTAAAAGATTATTCTAAAAAGGACATTACAGAAAAAGCTAATTTATTATAATCTATATATATATAAAACTTAAATTAAAAATTAAAAAAAAACCCCGACTCGAAACCTCTAAAAAGTAAATAATTATGTACCCCCTATTCGACCTTTTAATTTTATGATATAATATTTTTATTAGTTAATAGTAGTTAGTTAGTCATAATACATCCAAAGCGTCATCCCGTCGGGGGACCGCTAAGTAAAAATTAATTACTAGCTGACAATTTGATATCAACTTTCTATTAGTTAATACCTACACAGATAAGTTTAAAGCGGTCCCCCGACGTGATGACGCTTTGGTACATAATTATTATTTATTTACTTTTTAGAGGTTTCGAGAGAGAAATATGTATGAGAGGTATTGCGAACTATGTATTAGGGTATTGCGAATTATGTATGAGAGGTATTGTGAAATATGTATGAATGGTATTGCGAAATATGTATGAGAACTCGATGGTGTTATGTCGTTTAATTACTGAGTTCCTATGGCCACCTTCCAGCTTTATCATCAGACCCTGGTTACCATCTAGCACCAAAGTACACAGATACACACGTCAAACTTATAACACCCCTCTTTTTGGGTCTGGAAAAATATATAGCGCGATAGCAATAAACATTTAAGTATGACGAGCGAAGCCGCGAATCCAGCTAGTGAATTATACCTATAAATGAACTATTCAATGAGACCATTCCAATGAGCCCAAACACGATACATCTGCTGTAATTTGACGAGATGTTGAGTATAATGCAGGTTCCAGATGATGCTGCAGCATCAGATCAAGTTTACCATATTCTTGCAATATCATGACAGTTACAGTATACCAAATTTCAAATCGTCCTAACCAGTGGAAGTTGTTCATTTCCCTTCATCAAATAGAAAAGAGCTGGTGATCTTCAAATGGCTGAACAGATTTTCATGAATCATAGCTAAGAGCACTCCCGCACAGGTCACCTTTCAAACAAAAAAAACTGCATCAAAATCGGACCAACCGTTTGGTTGCTATGATGCCACAGACAGATCCACAGATACACAGATACACACGTCAAACTTATAACACCCCTCTTTTTGCGTCGGGGGTTAAAAAGAGAAAATCACTGACTGATTCATCACGAAATCTCCGAAACTATAAGTGCGAGGAGTCTCAAATTTTGCATGGGGGTTCCTTTTGGGGCGTAGGTGCTCACTAAGAAAGGATTTTTGGAAATTCATCCCCTAAGGGGGTAAAACGGGGGTGCAAAGTTAGTATGAAACTTTGCCGTTTTTGAAGTTATTCGAATGAAATTCAGCATGAAGGTTCTTTATTGAAAGGCATGAAACACGAGTAAAACATTTTTCTCAACAATCAGCCCTTAGGGGGTTAAACGGGGGTGCAAACTTAGTATGATACTTTCCCGTTTATGAAGTTATTCGAATGAAATTCAGCATGAAGGTTCTTTATTGAAAGGCATGAAACACGAGTAAAATATTTTTCTCAAAAATCAGCCATTAGGGGGTTAAACGGGGGTGCAAACTTAGTATGAATCTTAGCCGTTTTTGAAGTTATTCGAATGAAATTCAGCATGAAGGCTGATGAAGGCTCTTTACTGAAAGGCAATGAAAATGTTTCTAACATTAGTAAAATATTTTTCCCAAAAATCATCCATTAAGGGTGGTAAAATGGGGATGCAAAGTTGACTGATTCATCACGACATCTCCGAAACTACGTGCCAGGAGTCTCAAATTTTGCATGGGGGTTTCTTTTGGGCCGTAGATGCTACTAAGAAAGGATTTTTTAAAATTCTCACGGGAAAGGGAGTAATAGGACTGCAAGTGTATTATCGCAGGTGTTCAACCTAGAAAGCTGAAATTTTGTATACATGTTCTCTTTATGATGTTGACAAGGATAAAGATGGGATTTTATGAAATTCCCATGAGAAAGGGAGTAATAGGACTGCACGTGTGTTATTGTGGGCGCTCAACCTAGAACACTAGAATTTTGTATTGAGGTTCCCTTTATAAAGTAGACAAGGACTAAGACGGGATTTTTTAAAATTCCTACAGATTCAATTATCGGGGGCGCTCAACCAAGAAAGCTGAGATTTTGTATTGAGGATCCCTTTAAGAAGTGGACAATAACAAAGACAGGGTTTTTTTTAAATCCTACGGGAACAGGAATAATAAGACTACACACACGTGTATTATCGGGGGCGCTCAACCTAGGAAGCTGAGATTTTGTATAGGTTCTTTTATGATGTAGACAAGGATAAAGACGGGATTTTTTAAATTCCCACGGGAACGGGATAAATAGGACTGCACGTGTGTTATTGTGGGCGCTCAACCTAGAACGCCTAGATTTTGTATAAAGCTTCCCTTTATAAAGTAGACAAGGATAAAGCTGGGATTTTTTAAAATTCCCACAGGATTCGGAATAATTAGACTACGCGTGTATTATCGGAAGCGCTTAACCTGAAAAGCTGATGTTTTTTTGTAGAGATTCCCTTTATGTTGTTGACAAGCATAGTCGTTTTTTTTTAATTCCCACGGGAACGAAATTATTGGTATTTTCGCTTGACCACGCGGGCGGAGCCGCGAGTTTCAGCTAGTATAATATACAATGATGAGAATTTTGCATCTGTTTGTTGTAATTCTTTTACAGCTACAACAGTCTGCACTTTGTCTGTTTCTCTCTATATACGGATGAACCCAGTATCTTCTGTTTCATCGCTACGCCTATAGTGACTGAATAGGCGATTCGCGTCTTGCTATTATATCGTGTGTATTTTCAATGAAACAGCGCTGTGCATACTTAAAATTATTTATTATATTAAATCTAATACAACATTCACATCATTTACACTTTAGAATATGTATAAGGTAGACTTTGTGTAGCTATTATGCATATGAAGACTCATACAGCCAGTTTCTGAAGCGCATTTTCAAAGTTAATAACACATTAAATTATAGCTGTCACAGACAAACTAAAGAAGAAAGAGATGACTTCAGACTTAACTGTCATTTATGGAATAGAAGATAAGAATTTTGCTGCGACTTGTTCATGCGAGTTAGGGAAAATATATCATTATGCTGGTTTCGCTCTTTATGCAGTTTTTAAAACATCAGGCAAGTATTTTTTATATTATAACAACATTATAAAAGATACGAAAGTTGTAATAGGAATGAAATAATAACTCAAAGATTATGTACATGAATCAAAAAGAGGCTACCAAGCCTTACTCTTTTAGTTCGATGTTCGTGTTAACAATGTTCTTGTGGTCGTGCTGAGAACATCGTCCACACAGAACAACCAAATTGGATCGACACGAACACTTTTGACGAACAAATTGTTTGATGTTCGTTAGTCACACGTGCGAACAAAGTGTTCGTGTTCGATGTTCACCATGTTCGTGTTCGGTCGTGCGTACACGCCTTCAGAGGGCTTCCTTAATTGTGTCGCGACGCCTTGCAATGTCACAGCATTAACCCAATGTGTGGCGAAGCGTTTTACACAAACAGCACTCGTCTACTCGTTCGCTCAGACGATTCTGATTATTAATAATAAAAATGATAAAATGTCAGTCAAACTAGGTTAGGTTAGTTTGGGAAGCCCAGAGACAGAAGGCTGCGTCTATTTATTTTATTTTTGACGATTCATACACATACATCTATTGTGTGCACATCGGATACTGTGTGGGAAATTATAATAACCACTTGTCAATACTATGTTAACATCTACCTTATATACAACAGCGAACATCTCGAATCGATGGCTGACGCCTTAATACAACCCTGTCTGCTTTCGCAGAAGAAAAATTGAACAGAAATTGAACACTAAAAACTGATGGCTGAACTTTATACCTATTAATAGAAAAGACGCGTAGTAATAAAATACATACGGCTGTACAGAAAACATTTTGGAGTGAAGAATAGTACATTGATCTGCAGTCGAATGTATTTTATTAATTTACAAAAAATAATAATAGCATACACACAATATTACATACCTTAACAGTTTCTAAAATTTCTTTATTTTAATATGAGACAGCTTACAGTTTGTATTTGAATCATATTAACATTAAGAAGGGTTCAATGCGATTACAGTCCAATTGCAACTTGCCACACTGTACAAGGACACTTTGAATACACTGTACAAGTACACACTTGCAATCATTCATCTGATGCTGTGTTTGGGGTTGCAATTAAAAAGTAGTCAGTGTGATCACAAGTACATCAAAATCAAAAACTTTCTAAACTAAATAGCGACTAAAGGTAGCTGTATACGTAACGTTTTTTCCGGGACGGGGAGTTAAATATAGTTCCATACAAAATGTATGTGAATATGCATGCCATGCATATTATGCATATGTCGCGGATACAAGGACGGGACGGGAACGTGGCCGTGTCGAACAAAAAGAGGTATTATCCCGTTACGTATACAGCGACCTTTATTGTTTATTTTTATATAAAAAAATGCTCTCTTTATAAATCTTTAGAACTTTCGTAATAAATAAAGAAAACTCAGAGACATGTATTCGGGCTATTTATCTATCTATCTACTTTGGGACTTAAGAGCTGATGTAGTTACAGTAATATAGATAGAGACATGTATCCGAATTTTCTATATTTGGTTGATGATGATGATGGTTAAGGTTGCTAAATATGTACATAAGCGGCATTATAAGTTCGACAGAAATTTTGGGACCGATCCGAAGCAAAGTATGGAAGAACCGAAGGATCTTCGTTTGCGTGCATTTATTTATTCCCGTTCCCGTGGGAATTTTAGGATAAAAAGTACCCTATATGTCAATCCAGGTTATAGTCTACCCGTGTACCAAATTTCATTAAAATCCGTTCAGTAGTTTTTGCGTGAAAGAGAAACAAACATCCATACATCCATCCTCACAAACATTCGCATTTATAAGTAGGATTATATGTGGAAAATTCGAGCGTTTTTTTTACAGACCTTTTATCCCCGGACTGTACAGACTAATACAAACCCGCTTATACATATTATTTAGAAACCATAACTGTGCAATATCGCCTATTTCTATCGTAGATAAACGTCGTTATATATTGCGATGTGAAAGAGCCGTAAAAAAAATTTATTAACAACATATTATTACAAACTTCTTTAATATGAAGCGGCCATCAATTTTAAACAATTACACCACATGAAGAATAACCAAAACGCGGTGACGTTTATTTTTCTACAGCAGTAGATGTAAATACTATTATTAATCTTATAAAAACATAATTTTTTGGAGCATTCAAATTAGTGAATGTCTTCATTTACTTATCAATATTCTTTTATTCTGCATTGTCATAGCGCACTCTGAAAAGAAATAAAATTTATGTAAGACTAAACACATCAGATTCTTTTCCTCTCGCGCATCAATGACTAACCACTAACTTCCACTTTATAGGAATTTTTAAGTTATATATAAACTTGCAATTTCATCATATTATTACCTTTGTCGTTGGCCGCGTCTCTTGCTCAGCCTGCGCCCCGACGACGGGTCTTGAAGTGTGAACCGGTTAGTGGTCTCTGGAGCCACTCTTAAGTTTCGAGATTCAGTGGATCTAGCAGCACCAACCTGTATATTTAAGAAGCATTGATAAAGACATCATGTCATTTTGGAGTCTGCAATGACCTACGGTATAGCAAGGCCGCATTTACATATGTAATTTCTCATGCAAGAATTTGCTAAGGTTTTCACAAAAAGGTTTGCGAATTCAAGAAATATATGGAATATATTCTGCTATCTTTTTCTTGGTCTACCACGCCGCCGCCATTTACTGCGTTCTGCGTAAAGATAAAAAAAATCTACCTTATCCATAAATTTTTTAATTAAATCTGAACAATTCAAATTGCTCTCTGGTTCCCAGGAATCAAATTTGGTTGACCAGCCCTTCCAGTGGATCAAAAACTCTCTCTTCCCATTTTTCTTATGATGGACTTCCAAAATACGATCAACCTGAAACATTAATGTTTGAAGTGAAAATTCTATGCAGATTTTCATTCTTTCTAAAATTATTAGTTCCTTTTATTTATGTAGATGGTAAAGACATTTCATGTCTTTGCCCTAATGCCGGGTAGCGAATTTACGAAGGCTATACTATTTGAATCACGAGTCAGACTCTAATAGATGAGGTTTTGTTTATGCATATTACTCAAAAATACGTAATCTATCTCAGTAAAAAAAATTACTCAAATAGATTAGCTTTTTGATTTGATATTTTGAAAGAAAATGCACGTACAAAATGTAGTACTATTCACTCAAATAGATAAGCGGAAAATAGACGACAACGCGTTGATTGAACCTTCCCTACCCTAACCTAACTTACCAATGTCTGTCTGAATATTGGTGGGTTAGGTTAGGTTAGGGTTATCTTGTGATCATAACACCGCAAATTTTTCTTAAGATTCCACGTTGTGGCTATCTTAAAACTAAACCAGTCAAGGATTTTGCCATTAGTTTTATCATAAAACTAACCCAGTCTAGGATGGATATTTTCAGGTTTATTTTATGGTAAAACAAAGCAATGATTTTGTCTTCCTGAAACCTGATTTCATCATAAACCTATGACAGATAGATTAATATCGGAATGAAATTGAATAGCATTTGTTGCTACAATGTTAGAATGGATTTATCTAACAAAGTCTACGCGATTTCGGTCAATTTCTGTAGTGTAATAGATTAGGGTTTCGTCAAGTTTTTGGCAAACAAAAGCTAAGCCAGTTCAGTTTACACTTTCTCTCTAATGGTTTTGTAAATTCGCTGCCGGGTACAGCCTGTTGTAACGTAACATGTTATGTAACTTGAAAGGGAGCATTTTTGTCAATCTGTCGATGCAGCGCTGTATTATTATATGTATTTATGTAGATTTATACAATAGTATGTAATATATATATAAAATCGCATTCGTGAATTTCTGCACTTCCCAATGGTTGACTGGTAAAGAATGCAACTTAGTATTAAGTTTGCCTATTGTATCAGTACTTTTGTTTTGTGGTCAATAAAGTTAAATAAATATTTTCTTCCTCCATCGACCGCGACGAGCACGAATTGAATGCTCGGTTCGTGCGCGTAGTATGCACGATTCGTGCGCGCAAGGCGTCCACACTATAGGAATTCTGTTATACGTTACACACTTTTGTGATTCATTAAAATTGAAAGAGTCTGCTACCAATGCTATTAGTTTAGATATTACTGTAATAGGCCAATATACATTTTAAAAAAGTTGAAATAAAATTATAACACCCCCAGGAACACATCGTATAATTTTAAACATACTAATTACTAAGTGTATGAAAATTTGTAAGTTTAGGTACAAACCAGTAAAATAAATGGTCAGATTTTGTTTTATTTCTATACTATTTATCTGATAGATAGAACCCGGAGCTTACAAAGAATTTATGAAACCGTCATACAAAACAAGAGAGGAAAGTGTGATTTCAAATCATAGAAAAGTTAAAATCATACCTCATACTCCGCATTTTCATCATCATTTTCATCCCATTTGGTTTTTGGTTTTTTGGAAGGCTTGCTTTCTTTTTTTCCTTTCCTTTTCAAGTCTTTCTTTGGAGACTTAGCTTCTTTATTTTTAGAATTCTCTTTCTAAAAATCAAAGGATTACAAAGTTTACAATTAACTTTAATAATAATTATATAATACATAGGTCTGTGAAATTAGGCAACTGTCAAAATTTCATAAAAATTCAATAAAGATATATTATTAGTGCCCATAGTAAATTACAAAAGTTTAACTTAGTTTCGGACTAGACACTGGTGCTAATTCTGTTGGACATTTAACTAGACTAGACTAAACTAATTTTGACAGGACTAGAAGTGTTGATATCCTTGTCACTAATTGTAAACCAAGGAAGGACAATAACACCTTTGGTTCTGTCAAAATTAGTTTAGTCTAGTCTAGTTAAATGTACAACAGAATTAGCACCATTGTATGATTAGCTTAGGAATATTGATTAATTTCTCTAACAACAACTCATATTCCTAGACCTGTGACCTGCGGCCCATCGGGTAGGCGCTAACGTCAAATGCCGTGTCCCAACCAAATATATAAAAAAAACGGAACTTATCAGGAGCCTATGAAAAAAGTTTTATATAAAAGAGTGATAAAAAATGTAAAATTAGTTTACCCCATCATGGTATTTGTTTATCAAGTCTGGGCATGAAAGGGTGTCCTCGGGCTCCCAAGTATCGCTGTCAGCTCCATATCCCTTCCAGCGTATTAAATAATGTACTTTTCCTTTAATTTTCTTCGAGTCAACTACTTTTTCCACCTGAAATATATTATATGTTGGGCGTTTGTTTTATTTTTTAATTTCACTGCTTGCAGATGGCCTGTTTTCATTTTTGAGAATAAATAAAGCAGAAATAAAAAAACATTGCTGGGCAAGGGCCCCTCTACCACCTTCAATGACATCCTTATATTCATAGATATGAAGTAAGGGTTTGGTTGCAACACAGAAGGTCTACAAGGGTCGAAGTGTTCCGTCCGCAGACGGCCCCATATTAAGATAAGGGTTTGGATGTCAAAATCCACCTTGCCTGTATGGTTTCTATAGCTTTTGCAAGTTTGTATAGGAAAGTCTAACCATAACTTATTAGCAAGAGGTGAATCAAACAATTCATGTGTGTACATTATAAAAGCTGCCACAGAATATTGATCAGCCAGAAAGCCCATAGCATAAATAATGTAGTCACCACTAAAAATGACCCAGTCCCACCTCAAGTTAAAAAGAGTTGTCATCTTATAAAATCTAATGACCTGCTTGTACAAACAAACAAATGGCAATAAAAAAATTATTATATTTGCATAGTAAAAGCGTGGCAATACCTGGATTGATGTAGCATATAATTTTGTTATTTTAGATAGGTTTAACACCCTCAGACACAGATATGTAGGCTAAATCAAAATAATTAATATGGGTTATAGATAGATCTTAAACTGGTTGCAAAAGCTGGGTTTATTACATTTGTGTCTTTGGTCTTCCTGAGGAGTTGCCCCCTCCACTGATGAAGATATGGGTCAGAGAATCACTTTAGTGGTAGGGAACGTGAGCGTAATTTTCATCATATTAATTTCAGTACCAGCTATTCTGCACCCCCCCCCCCCCTCATTTAAAAAAGAGCGGCGGACTCCTATAAGCTTAAAAATATGGCAAAAAAAGAAATAGGTGACACGCTACGCTATTCGGACAGAAAGTTGCTTTATAGGCAAAATCGCCTACATATAATAGAACACCAAACCAATATCAATTGGGTTACAAACCAACATGACAATAAATTATCATAGATACAAACCTCATATTCCTCTTCAGCGGCAGTCTCAGCTTTCTCTGCCTTCTTCTTCTTAGCTTTGCCTTTATGCCCCTTCTTCTTTGGAGTATCATTAGCCGGTTCCTCGCTGTTTCTGTTGCTTTGGCGCCCGTCTGAATCGCGATCTAGCTCTCTATCATTTGGCGTTTCTGCATCATTATCCGGTTGCTCTTCATTCACCACTGATCCATTAGTGGACGATATCACATCATCATCCGCACGATTTCTTGATACTTTCCGCATTTTTAACTTCACGTGATAAACAATTTTGCAATGAAATTAATAAAAGGAGGGAAATAGCTGAACGACGCCAAATAAGTAAGTAGGTAGGTAGGTAGATGAGATGTCTGTATACATCTATCTCTATATTGCAATACAATGGACGCCACGGCCGCCGCGTTCAAGTGTTGCCGTGTGCTGCGCTTGTCATATTTTTGGATTTTGGTGCCAAGATACGATAGCATCCACTTGGGTTCGATTAGAAATTAGGTTTAAAAGTTTGATTCTTATTATTGATAGTGTAATGTGAATATTGTGAAGCAAACATTGGTTAGTGCATTGCATAGTGACTGGAGTTCAACAACCCAGTTTTTAAAGTCAATAAGTTCACTTTTGACATTTTTGATCTGACAACACCATCGCGTTTATTCGGAAATGAAATTACGCGCTTGGATTTTGGCGCCAACTACGATAGCGTCAGAGGAGAGGATAGATAGGTAGGTAGTAATAAATATTGGTAGGTAAAGAGTGGAAGCGGATCCAGCCGCCCCCCCGCTACGCCGTAAAAGATCGGGCGGCAGGCGTTTGGCCCATGTCCGGCGACTGCCACCATAAAGCCTCTACCCAAAGATCTTATAGTTGATTATAAGATCTTTGCCTCTACCACACGTAGGGTTGCCAGATCGCCAAACCTAATAGCCGGACAGAGCAGCCAGTTTGGCCGGACATTTGGGTAAAAAAGCCGGACATTATTGAGGATTTTGTGTCTCAGTACGACGAAAAAATTTTAATGTTAAATCAAGCTTTTTTGATTATTATCAATAAATTTTGATAAATTCTAATTAATATAAGTAATAGCTCGTAAAGTCGTACCAGGTCACCCTCTCATAGAATACTGACGTGAAATTACCTAAATAAAATCGAATTCCAAATCGGTCTAAGTATTTTATTATTATTCAGTCAAATAAAGTCATCAGTCAAAATTCAATTCTAGTTAAACATTTATCAACCGCAAAACGCCAAACATGTCCGGCTAAAGCCACCTGGCAAGCCTAACCACACGCAATATTGCGATATCTGTTTTCAGTACATTTTGTATAGGATGGCCTTGGAGTAAACACACTGCTGCGGTAATAACGCAGCAATGGAAGTAGATCGCAATGTCGCATGCGGCCGGTCAACGCTGCGATCCTGGGATATTGCGGTAAGTAAGCGTTCCTAAACACACAGGTGCGATATTTCCAGCCAGAAATATCGCATGCGATATTGCGATATTAGTAATAAAATTAAATGTGTCGGGGACATAAGAAATGACCTACATTTCCACTTTACGTGGAAATGCCCATTTATCAGGAATCTATTAGGTACCTAGTAACTCATTATAAAACTGCAAAAACAAATTTAAAAAAAAAGCGTCCACTTGTTCGCGGCACGAACCACGCGCGGGTATAGAAACACATTTGCAGGGCGTGTCGTGTCGCGTCATAACCCCCACCACCGCCGTGGCGGAATCTGCGGCCAGCAGTCCGCGCCACGACAGAGCGAGTCACGACACGACACGCCCTACAAATGTGCTCCTAACCATATAAAATGTATGAACGCGATATGCTTCTGGCGCGACACGACACGCCCCGACACGATAGTGTGTTTCCGCCATAAGTGTGCACACCCATCGTCACGACAGAGCGCGACACGACACGCCCCGACACGGTAGTGTGTTTCCGCCATAAACCGTCTCTAAACGTAGGTACCTAATATGAAATTTGACAGTGACAGTCAATTTTGTCTTTTTTTATCTGTGCAAGAGAAAAGTTCGCAATTTTTTCGCTCATTCATTTTCACCAAATCTGTGACTGTGTGAAACGCAATAAAATTATTGAAATATTATTATTCAAAAGCGGTTAAAATGTTCACAAATCAAGTAAAAAATTTGGTAGCACGAACTACTGGCTTAGTCAAGAATACGATAACTTTGCGTAATTTTTCAGTAACTGCTGTAAATGGTGATATTGTAAAAATTCAGAACACCGACGATTTTAAAGAAAAAGTAATAAACAGCAAAGTCCCGGTTGTGGTAGATTTTTTTGCAACGTAAGTGTTATATTGGTACTCTCATAGATAAATAACTCCATCATATTAATTTTAATATTATGAGTACATAGGTACATACCTACCTACCTAATGACAGAAATAGAAATTGAACAAGTTTTATTGATACATTACATCAGCTTTTATCTCCAGATAATACAATTACCGATTATGATATACCTACCTCGTTTCGGATTTTGGTCAGACTGGCCTAGGGGGCATCATTATTTTACAACTAAGCGTAGGTATTGATTTTTGAATCGCCCTTAAATGGGTATTTTGCATGCTTATTATTGATCAACCATAGGGCGACTCTCTGCTCTGGCAGTCTGACCAGTCAGATTAGGAATTGCGTATTTTCGTGCTAGATGTGTCTCATTTGTCATAAATGGTAATAGAAGTGCTTTACAAGTACAAAATTAAAAAAAACTTTTTTTTAAAATTTTTAGGTAATATACTCCTCTCTGTGTTACTCACATTATTTAATATTATTTATATTTTAAAAGTGTTATATTTTTACAGATGGTGCAATCCATGCAGACTATTAACACCGCGCCTCGAATCAGTTATTTCCGAAAGCAAAGGAAAAGTAATCCTGGCTAAGGTTGATATAGACGAGCAGACAGACTTGGCTCTCGACTACGAAGTGAGCTCTGTTCCAGTGCTAGTTGCAATAAAAAATGGCAAAGTACAACATCGACTTGTTGGTCTGCAGGATACTGATAAACTACGCAAATTTGTTGAACAATTAGCTTCTGAAGACAATAAGGCGGAAGTAAAGGCTTAATCATGTCAGTGATCAAAATTATTTAGTTGTTACCAATGTTATGTAGAGGCGCTAATGCAATAAAACAAATTATAAATTATTGATTATATTGTATTATATACTGGACCTTTAAAGGCACAATCATCGAGCATTTAAATTTATAATTTATTAATAAATTTTTTTAGAGTTTATTAAACAAAAATATATTTAAAAAAAATTATTGAATTGAAAGTTCTGTTAATTATTCATATATTATGCACATAGGACATTTAATTATGAAGAAGATGAAGAATATAGGCTAGATTTGGTTTTAGAATTATTTGTCAAATAAATACCAACATTTTGAATGAACCAATTTATATTCAAGCAAAGCTTGTATAAATTTTTATTAATTTTACCTTGTATGAATTTTTGACTGGATTGGATTTTGACTGGAGCTAGGCAAGGTTTATCTCAATGGTGACAAAAGATATAATTTTGTAGTCTGGCCCTTGCTATGATGTCACAATTAATTTCATAATTTTCTTGGTTTAACTGATTTAAAAAATTTGTAACTATTTTTCTTGAACTCAGGGGCTGATCTAGAATTATATTTTTATTCTGGCGAATTTTTTGTCTCGTCCATTGCCGAAAACACATTCTCTATCTTGGGAAGGGTACTGTCTTATAAGCTCTAAAATAATAATTAATGTGTAATTAGTATACATTTTTTTCTAAAATAGGTAGGAAGGTAAAATGAAATGCATGTCGTATAATTCCAGAACATTATTATTGTATAAATATCAAATTGCCATTATAAAAGTCGAGATTCATTGTATACAAGATCTAATTAATAGAAACTTAATAGCTAATAGTGCGTGGATGATGACAAGCCCATACAGGCGATTAATCAGTCATTTTGTAATCCTTGGTTTCAAGGCACGCGGAACATCACTCAGGTTGTTCCTATAATAACGTAACGATACAGACGGTACGATAACTTTCAAAGGATCAGCAAAATGCATTACCAAACCGTCTGAATACAGCCATAATAATATCTCTAAGAATTAATGCCGTAACGTGCTGTGTACTCTATAGTGATAAATGCCATTCTATAAAAACATGAACTCATGAAGTAATGGTAATTCGACGTTTTGCATAGATTTGAGGACAATATTATAGATTATAATTAAGTGAACCACAAAATCTGGCGTGCCCTTAAAAATACAAGGTTTCGTTCGAAGCACTTTTAGGGAAATTTTAAAATTGTCTTAAAAATATCAATTTCTCCTCCTAGTCAAATATACAATTATTAACGTTGGGAAATGGATAATGATAATTTAATTCTGTAATTATAATTCCGAATCGCTTTTGGCACCCGATTTGGGTCCAGATCTACGTTGGACCGGTGGTGCGGCACTCTTGCTACGTGGTTTGCGCCGTCCACGTTTCTTCATACGTCTCAGCTTACCCCCTGACTTCTCTGGTGCTGCTTGCCGAGAAGATTTAGCCTCTACTTCAATTTTTAGACGCGCGAACATATCGTAGTTTGTTATTACACACATTTTACCTGAAAATGCGAAAATATTGTATGAACAAAATGAGGAACAAAAATGACTAATTTGACATGTTTTCTGTAGCGACTACAATAATTTATTATTATGGAGTTATGGTATTTGTACCCAAGACAGTTTTTTTTGACACGTTTTACCTCCTGCTAAAACCTTTTTTTTTGCCTACAAAAACGTGTTACTTGCCAAAAGTTTTGCAAGATACTAAAAATAATAGATAGGTATTCTTCAAAAAAATTATGAAGCCAAAACACAAGTCATTATTCTAAGCACTAGTCATACAAGTTGCCTCGATAGAAAAAAATCGCAGTTACCTCAAATCTGCAACATTTAATTCAACAAAGTATTTCATATGAAATTTTTGCAGCGTGTTTATTTTATAATAGGTATTCTTTAACATTACGGAGTCTTGTTTTTGCGGTTGGAAAAACGTACCAAAAGCTGTAGTCTTGGGTACCATTTCACCTTAGAAGTTCATTTCCGGAATATTTCCATCATTTTCTGTATAATGCACGCACACTCACGGCCAAATCGAATTAGGTGTCTAGATTTTCTAGACAGACGTACCTATTAACAAGTAGAGTTTGAGGATGATATTTGGTTTTAATTCATTGGAAGTAGGCATGTAGGTAGGTACTTACCGTTGCAATATTCTTCACCACACTCCAAGCAAGTAAGGATTCTAGTTTCTGTAACGCCTGAACGGTTTTTTGTTTTTCTAATCATCGTGTTTTTTGTCATTTCTCTTTTGTCTCTTGCTCTCGTTCTTAGTTCTGCTTTTCCCAGTTCAATTAATCTAAAAGAAAGATTTGGCTTTATGTAAACTTACCTATTTACTTGCATAATTATGTAAACTAAGTAGCAAAGTTATAAGTAGGTACCACATTTAATATAAGTACCTACCACTTATATTAAATGTGGTACTTATAACTTTGTTATAGTTAAAACACAGATATTATAAAACTTCAGTAGTTAAACGAACCTGTTAAAATATTCTTCATCAAGTTTCAATTTCGGTCTAATAGATGTCAACATTTTCCATTCTATCGGCACAGCACATAGTTCATCAAATTTTAGCCCTCGCATTTCGGTAGGTATAGGATCCATAAATGTGAATTGCTTTTCTTCATATCCGCGTGTTCCCAACTTTTCATAAGCCCGAATTTCCTTTTTAGGCGTCTTGGTTTTCTGGTCTTCAACCTTGTCTTTAATCTTGATATCTTCAGCTTTCACCTAAGTAATGTAGGTAGTATGTTAATGTTTAACTAGTTGATAAGCAAGTAATTGTTGTATATCATCAAGCAGGTTTACCTTCTCAGGTCTAGTCTTGAAATCTGGTACTTTATCTAATACAGCTCTATATTCCTCCGCGGTGTTAATTACTGTTTTAGATAGATCCAGCATCGGCGCCTCATCTTTCTTTTTATCAAAGAAATCGTCCGACATTTTAAGTAAAAAAAGAGTCCTTATAAACCACTACTTTAGATTTTATCGATATAACTGTAGTGACTGTGAGTGACCTATTTCCTAGAAACGGTTTAATCGATAGCGATCCGTAACTAAGTAACCTAATTTCAACTACATAAGTACTGCATTTTGTGATTAATATACGACGTTAATTTACGTTTTATTTTATTTCCTAATTGTTCAATATTTGGTTTTCATAATAAGATTGTCTTGGTCCTCATTTTTTTCTAAGAGATCTCTTTTTGCTACATTTATTTGATCTATGATTTTCTTTCTATTTTCTGCATCGAAAATATTCGATTTAGTATTACGTTCGTTGACATCGTCTATCCATAATTTTCTGTTACCATATTTATCGTTTATAAATTTTTGTGATAAGGTCATCCTTTTTGTCGGCGACATTTTCGGTGACTTTTTACTTTCAACCACTTCATTCGCAGTTATTTGTCCGATGTGATTAAACTCCTGTATTAGTTGGTCATTGGGATCTGATATATTATTTCTGGATAAATCTTGACTAGATCTTTTGCTTTTCCAATAAGACTGACTCAATGAATTTCGTTGCTTATGTCCTGTTTCTGATGTTTTTTCACATCTTAGGGGAGGGCTTGGAGACCGACTATCTTCACTAGACTGTGAAAGATATTGCCGTGCTTGAGGTCTATATTTTTGCCTCATTTTTCTTTTTTGGCTATAAAACGGGTCTTTTTCACTTTGTTTCTTATATTGCGCTGCCGGTCGGTTTACGCCCCACTTTGGACGATTCTCTATATCTTTTTTAAATCTTTCTTCTGAACGGAAACGACGATCTTTTTTCGACGTATGATGACTTTCTTGTGGTGCGTTTTCATCAATATTGGGATAGTCTTTGTCTATGTTTCTCTCCTCAACTTCTTCAGTTTCCACTTTTTTATCTGAGGTAAAGTTATTAGAAAAACTTGATTCAGTTTGGGTGGAGGCGTCCTTGGTTCTTCCGGTACGGTATTTTCTTGGAGTTAGAACTTTTCCAGAATCAGAAAAGTCGCTTATGTTGTTAAGCGAATTTAGTGATACACTATATAAATTGTTTGTTAAATTTTGAGGAACTATTACTGCCAATTGGATACTGTTTGGCTGAGCACTGACTATTTCGCCATTACCATTTATACCTATTGGCACAATACTAAATTGATTGTCCGTAAGCGCCAGCGGTGGTACACTGTGTATAAATAAATTTAAATTACTAGGGCCCACAGATCTTGGTGAATTGAATTCTGTTGTTTCTTGGGAATCACAGTTATCTTTTTTTTGACTTTTTGCCGAATGTACATCGTAAGTTCTGTTAGTTTTGGTGGGACTCATAGTGTCATTGCTGTGTGAGGTTGAATTCACAGTATTGACCTCTTCGTTTAATTTCTTAATATTGATTTCTTTATTATCAGTAATGGTGCTGATAGAAATATTGTTGCTAATAGCCGAATTTACATTATGTCTATGCGAAATAAACCGCTTTTCCTTTTCTTGCCTGGCTTTCTTTTCAGCGTCTTCGAGTGCCTTTTTGAGAGCCTCTAATTTTCTTTTTTCCATGAGTTGTTTTTCTTCATTTTTACGCTTTTCGTCTTCAATCCTCAATCTGTCTTCTTCTTGTTGCCTTTGTATTCTCAACTCTTCTAATCTTTCTTCTCTTAGTCTTATTTCCCTTTCTTCTTGACGACGTTTTTCACGATCTTCTAACTGACTTAATATTGCAGATTGCAATTCCAAAGCTTTTATCCTTTTATTCTCGCGTTGTGCTTTTATTTCTGGTTCCAAAGGAACATTTTGCCCTCGCAGAAAGGTTCTGCAAAGAAAAACAATTAATAATTATTACTTTGTAAGTGTATTTTTATATAAATAACTCCAGAATTTGTGTATTATGATATCGGACTACAGATGTGCCTAGGAAGTTATAGGTCTAGTTAGAACTGTTTTGATGCATCACTAAGATAAACGAAAATTTTGATATATTACTTCTCCCGTACCTTCCCTCATCACTCCCATTACATGAAGATCTGTCGCATTCGAAGCCAGAGTTTGTTGAGCTTGTTTGGTCAATGACTAGAACTTCTGCAGTGTTGTCTATCATATTTAATCCACGTTCTACCCATGATGGAGTACCCTTCTTCTGGTTTTGCATCTGTACAAGAAAATACATTTTTATCAATGATGAACTCCGATCCAGCTTATATTGCAATTCAGTGCGGCAACGCAGCTACCCGTTTTTAACAGTTTTGCACCGAAAGCATTGAGGTGCTATATTTGATTTGATTTGTGTAATTTTGACATCATATTGGTTAGATAAATAATTGTCATCTTTTACAGAACATAAAAGAACCTTCGTTTCTAAACATTTTGTAGAATCGTAGGGGCCTATACAATATGTAAAAGATTTTACACTTTACACCGTAAACATGAAGGCACTTGAAGGAGGTAGATGAGGTTTTGGTAGATGGGTTTAGATATTGTTATTATTTTACATTGATATAAATTATCTACGTACTTGTGGTAGTCTTGCGTTAGGTGCTGTGGGTTCCCATAGTCTGCCAGTGGCAACGCCCCGATCTCCCCAGCGTGGTCTGCCTTCTTCGGCTGTGCTCCCTCTGGGACTTCGAGCGGACCATCCCTCCTCCGCTCTTGACCTACCGCTCGAGCTGGGGTTTCTGGAGAGGACATATTTTTTTAATCTACAAGGTTGCGTTGCATTACGTCTATTTGTAACTAATCATAATATAATGAACAATAAAACATTTTAAAGTTAATTATTTAGATTGTATGAATACGTAAGCATAACGCCCCGTAATAAAAGACTATATACTTTTATTTTAAACTATCGCGTGAACATATTATAATTTACTAGAAATGGGGCTTGTGCGCGTTCAATAGTAAACTAGTGAAACCCGCGCAACTTCGTTTGCGTATATTTATTTATGCGCAGCAGCGCCATCTACATCAGATTTTTGATCAAATCCTACGGGAATCACGTGCTTTTCGGGATAGAAAGTACCCTATGTTTTAATCCAAGGTATCAGCTACCTACATACCAAATATTGGCCCAGCTATTTGAGCGTGAAGGAAGAAGTAACAAACATACACACACATAACTTTCGCCTTTATAATATTAGTATAGATTATAAAAGACGATAATAGATAACTAGTATGTCACAGAATCAAGTTATTACGATTTAGAACAAAAGTAGTTAAAATACTTTGTTACTTTAGCACCGTGTCACTGTAAACCTAAGCAGGTTACACACAGCGCAGGTAATGTAAAGATGTATATTACATCCCGATACATCTTTCTATAGAAATCGTCAGGAGACCACACACGACAGTTATAATATAATGTATATTTTTACATCTTCGTATCTTAAGATACAGAGCTCATCTTAATACATCTCAGTACGTTTCCGTATATTACTATACATCTCTCTTCGTACATAATGTTCAAAAAGTTCTGTGATTATACCAATCGTCAACCATTTTCAGTTTCAGTTTTGGTCGGACATATAATTTTAATGATAAAATTATTGATACGATATTCTGGCCATACGATTCGATCTTGGTGAAAATCGTATCCTGTTGAATCGTATCTGTTGAATTGAAGTTCTGAATTCTGAAAACGTTGATCTTGACTCCCGAAAATAATGACGAAATTTTCCATCTGATAATCTATATATATAAAATGCTTTGTCCTGACTGACTGACTGACTGACTGACTGACTGACTGACTGAGAATCAACGCACAGCCTAAACCGCTCATCGTAAAAATCTGAAACTTGGAGGGTGGATTGTTTGTATAACGTAGGCGTCCGATAAGAAAGGATTTTTCGAAATTCTAACTCTAGGGGGGTAAAAAAGGGGGGCAAAGTTACTATGGGACAACTTGATTCCTTGGTCCAATCTACTTCAAATTTGGCATAAAAATTGTTTAAGAGAATTGATGGAAGACGAGATTCTTATTTTATTTAAATTCTTGAAAAAAATGCATTTTGTGGGTAATTTTCTTCGAGTTGATATCAATACTCTTACTCCTTAGTGCTATAGTGATTTCAATTTACATTTCATTTTGACATATCCGTGAAGTGAAGTGTGTCATCTGTCATGTAATATTTTTGTAAATTGTGAATATTCAAACAAAATGATTTCATAATGTCGTCGTACTATTTATTCTGTTCGTGATCTGGGAAAAAAGGTAAAATTCTAACTACATCCTAGCGGACTGAATCATATTCATCGATAATTAACAGTAAGTAATTAAATTTTATAATATTTGACAGGGTTCAAGTTAAATTGGTTAATGGTTAAACGGCATATTGATATTGTCTCTTTCTCACTTATAGGAAATCTCATTACGTCGACTCGCTCAGGCCGAGGTTGTATGTATTGAAATACCGATATACTTAATTTTTTTTTCTACGGAAGTGGTTGGAAAACAAGCTCAGGAATATGGATCATTTGATGTTAGGTGATTACCGTCGACTATGGAGCACATAGATTCTAGGGTCCCTGACCCGTTGCCGACCTATAACAGGAAAAAACATGATATAGCGAGAAATAGTATAAGGACGGAGCTAGATTTTTTTTATGTCACAAAGGTGGCAAACAAGAATTTCGGATATTTCACTCTCCGAACGAAACGCATTGCTGCTTCACGTCAATATTCTGTAAAAGGGTGGCACTTCACCGGTCGGGCTAGCTTATTTCATAAACTCCAAAGACTGTAATGAGAAGTATGTAAAAATGTTTTGTCTTGATCGTAGAGACCTGAAGCCTGAAACCTGGGTATGTTCTGAAAAGTGTGGTGTATGATGTAGACAACCGATAAGAAAGGATTTTTTTAAATTCTCTCGGGAAAGCGGGATAAACGCAAACGAAGTTGCGCGGGTTTCTCTAGTTCATTATATAGCTATGTATTTTAAACTCTCTGGAATTTTCCTTATGCTATAAGTGATCTTCAATCCACATCGTTCTGTTTTTGGCACATGTGGCAATGCGCGCATTAAAATCACAATCCGAATCATCTTCTGATGAACTGTCTAGTAAATCTAATAGCAAGTAACTCGACGGGTCCATAGTACCTACCTATTATAACATTAAAAATAAGAACATCTGTATAACACCTTAGCAGCTGAAAAGTGCGTCAAGCGGGACGTATGCCATTGGAATGTAGGGAAAGATACATTACAACAGGTGTATGTGTAATATTTTAATATAATTTAAAGCTATACATCCCGGGATGTAATGTATATTGCTGCTGTGTGTGAACCCCTGATTAGCAATAACTTTCCTTACCAGCCGCGAAACTGTGTTTGACATGGTTGCTTTGTTTTGATTGATGCTTAGATTATAATGACAATTTTATCTTGCACGTCTTATTTTCATAATGATCGTTGTTTTATTTTTGATAAAAAAATTACTTAAATGATAAGTAAAAACGTATCAAATACCTGTCATCTTTACCGCTCTGTTGCCACGCCACCACGGGGTTGTGATCGTTGGAAACATCGGCTTTATATAGACTTTGCCCCTTATTCATATGGTTTATAGTCTCGCTGCCGTACCCTGAAGTATCTCCTTCACAGTCTTCGTCGTAAAACGCAAATTTTTTCGCACTAGGTATATTTCTGTTAAGAATATTTGTCCTTCTGTCTTCTTTGGCAATGGTTTCAGTTCTTATTGGTGGTAAACTTGGACTTCTCTGTCGTTGGACTGGCTCTTGGTATTCGTATGAGGACTGCTTATGTAGTTCTAGAGTGCTTGCAAATTGATTTCGTACTTGGAGGCGATTGGTATAACGCTCTCCTGTACCCCATGGCAGGTAAAGGTGTGACATCTCCTCTGTAACAATTAAAAAGTTTATATTTTCGATGTAAGGTAAAATTAATGAACTATTGACATGATTAGTATTGATCGTCTATCATATCTTGGAATCAGGATAATAACACTGTACCTACTCAATGTAAATAATTAATCAAAACATTACCACAGATTAGTTAATATTTACTTCGTAAACATTACTCTTTACAGTAAATACTTAAAATTGGTAAGTAGTTAGTTAAAAATTTTTGAAGAAAAGTTATAAACCTTATCTATGCACAAATCAAACAAATGTTTAACCTAGCAAAATAATAAAATAATAAAACCAATAAGTATGTACCTTCCATGTCAACAGTCGTCGTAGAATTAACAATATTGGTTCAAGAAAAATAAAAGAGTTCCCCTTTTTGTAAACGGCATATAAAGGGTTTTTAAGTTTAATCGATATCGTATGCAGGGAAAGCAGTTATTCACTAACGTTATGTGCAGTGATTCCCTTCATGACTTACAAAAAAAGTAAATTAATGCTACCATTCCGATACACGTGAACTTATCTATATGGTAGCTATGTAAATTACCTATACGACGTTGACGTTATACTACTTACTTAGTCGATACAATTTATTTATATATCGTAATGAATAAAATAATGATGTAATGATTTTAATATAAGTAAATAAGTACATTATTTTGGAAACTGTTTTAATGGAAGTATATTAAAAATTATATTTTACGTAGGCATTATTTTGTTCAGGAATATTTTACCGAGCCAATAACTTTACTTTTACTTGCACGAATCAAAATAACTAATTCGAGCCGGTTGCAGTCTAGTGCTTGTAAATCACTTGACGACTAAAATAAAAAAATGCTGGTTCAAATTGCACGCAATCGGAACGAAAATATCACGAGTTTTATTCATTTTTGTAACTTTCTTTCCAAAACCTCGTTATAACAAACGGAAAGTTAACTGCATAAATATGAATTTTGATGTTAAAATTAGTTAAGTATAAATAAATAGGAATGTTCGTTAAAATGTTTTGTATGAAACGGTTGGAATAATAAAATTAACATGATTCGGTTGCGTAACGTAGGTAAACGTAGTAAAACGGCACGTAAGTAATACATATAGCTACGTACGACTAATGCTTCACTTTCATTTCAGTAATTTAATCAGTGTAATTAATTGTTTTATTTTGCACTAAATAAATCTAACATTCGTTTTCTAGTGTACTTTTTGAGCGTGGCGAAAATAGTTCATTTGTAAAAGTATTTAAAAAACATTTATAAAGTAGAAAATAACAAATGATATAACTGGCTTATTTTTAATGGACATTTGTAGTTAGATCGCTGTGGCACTGTGGTCTTGCGGTTCTCAGTCGCTGTCGAAGTATTAAATTTACTCTTTGGTCTCAGTTTTGCAATTCTCTACACCTGGCAGTTGCGGGAGTGGAAGGCTCTCACCGCTTAACTGCCCAAGTTGATGATGGCACTTGATATTATTTCGTTGGAGTGCACAGTGAACTTTAGAAAATTTCTAAAAAAACTGCCAAGCACGGCCAAGCTCGACGTTATAATCGAGAACCAAACTACTATTGTCAAATATGTCTACGAACTAGTTGATTTCATGCCGTGCCGTTGCGTCTTGATCGTGAACACAAAGTTTAAAATCTTATAAACGACATAATGGGTAGTTTTGATGTGCTTTGTACAAAAAATTAAACGCATGCAAATAGGTACCTACTAAGTACCTCTACACGTTCGCGACTATTTGCCAGACAGTCTGTGATTTCAGTTTGTCTATGGTCTGTGAGTTATAAAGACTCTACCACACAGGCGCGTTTTTAAAGGACGATAATATCGCATGCGTTATTGCGATAATGCGTCCAGATTTCTTGCACACAGCTGCGTTTTTATCGTCCGATATTTCTTACGAGAGAGCGTCTTGTACTAACGTTATTATCGCAGGTGTGTTCACGGTCGTTTGCGTCCTGCCTGACACAAAACATTCTAGAACTCATAACGGAATATCGCAGGACGGAGAAACGCAACGTCCTACTTCCATTGCGGCGTTATTATCGCAGCAGTGTGTTACTCGGTACTCCATGGGCATCCTAATACAAAATGTACTGAAAACAGATATCGCAATAACGCCACCGATATTATCGACCGTTAAAAACGCGCCTGTGTGGTAGAGACTAGAGCCTTTAATGCGCCGATTAATAACATATTTGCAACATTTTACGATATTTCTCCCAGATCATGTGTTCAGTTCCGTAGTTTCTCGCATTCGCAAGTGTTTGCAATAAAATCATTCATACGTCCGCAAGTCCTTCCGCGATAACTTGCAGGTATAAACGCGACCTCAAACACGATTCGATTTATGACTTATTTAATATAGAAAACTTATTTTCTGCAGCTGCATACAAGAGATTGTCTAGAAAAGCGTTGATTGTAAAATGATAAATGGAAAACAACTGGCCGTAAAGTATAAATGGCATATTTTGTTTGTGTCCGCCGATACGCTCTCGTGGGCACTCACTGAATTAAAAATAACGAGCGGCGAATGTTTTTGTTTTATTATTTAACGCTACGACCGAGGCTACTTATTTACAATGCAACCTAGCAAGGTAATAATTATTTTTAGGATATTTAAACAGTTTAATGATTGGGACAAAACAAACAACGAACCTCATATTTTTTTTTTTTTTTGACAATTTGTCAACCCGCCGCACAACCCCCGAAATGCTGGAGGACCACACCCGTCGTTGGTCAGCGAGTCCATCGGACTTAGCCGGTTAGTGTAGCTAGGCTGTACTACCGATCACGGAAGTATCTTAGTTCCCGTGGCCCCGCCCATCTAGGCGGATAAGGTGGCAGTGAGTGAGAGTTTTAGTCGGTATACCCTAAGTGGCTTAGAGGGGGAGCCCGACATACCCCCGCCGCTTCCCCAAGCGACGGGGCATGCAGTAATGCATTTCTCTCACTATAATAAAAAAAAAAAAAAAGGCTGTACTACCGATTCCCCTATCCGCCACCTTGGGGACGCTCCCCTACGCTGTGAGGGCCAGCGCACATAATATTTACTTACATATAGGTAGGTACGTACCTACTCGTAGTTAATTTGGCCTAGTTATGTTATGACTGACCGCTTGTTTTAGAATTTATTACGGTCAGAAGGTAGGTATAATCTATTAATCATGATCTATAAAGAGGTCATAAGGAGTTGAAATGTAAAGTAACAAAATATTAATTCCCTTGTTACATTTTTTAACATAAACTCTGTCAAATGATGATTACTTAATATTTTTATGCCATAAGAAATGAATCTAAATGAATCTTAGAGAATAGTCTGCCAAATTAAATTAGGGTGTGATTAAGATTCTGCCAGATAGAGGAAACCCGTAACAAACATCAGTACTTCCGAAGGTATAACCACACTTACAAACTGTCGCGTTTATAATATTATGAACTAGTTTTTCCCCGCGGCTTCGCTCGCGTTAATTTTAGGACATAGATCTCGTTTGACAACAAAACAACTCATAGCGCGACTTGTGGCGCCATCTGTTGGTCGATAGCCCATCCCATAAAGCGCCCTCTAAAGTAGAAAAATTATTTTCCCATTGGATTGACATATATACTTTCACGGGATAAAAAGTAGCCTAGGGCTCTGTACCCCTGACAATATGTATACAAATTTTCATAATGATCGAGTGCTTAGTCAAGCCGTGAACGAATAACAAACAAACAAATAAAGTCACTTTCTCATTTATAATATTATAGTATTAGTCAAATTGTAACGATTTTGATATTATTTTATAAAAGTACCTACATAATAAAAAAATTTAACACCGTGGCGTAATGGCTACCACGCCGGACCACCACCCAGAAGGTCCCAGGTTCGAATCCCGATCGGGTCTTGATGAAAAACGAACTTTTTCTGATTGACCGGGGTCTTGGATGTTCATCTTTCAATGTATTTGTTATCTTTGAGTTAGTAGGTATCCCATAACACAAGTCTCGAACTTACTTTGTCGCTAGCACACACAATCTGTGTGATTTGTCCCTAGCTATATATTTATTTATTTATAATGAGACTGGCCAGAATAAACCCAAATGGGAGAGAATTTGGAGAAGTTGAGGAACTCTTTGCTTTCACGGACGGAACGCAAATTTATGGCAGCTAAAAGAAATTATTTACTCATGTGTCTAAATATAATAAAAGGCCAAAGGTTGTTGATCCTTTGAATCGTCCATCCTTGAAAAGCTTTTTATCGATTGCTGTCCCCGGTTCGGCATTGTCACAAATCAACTTTTAATAGTTATTTAAGCTCATTGATTTGGTGCTTAGAAAATGCCTTTGTTATACGTAATTGTCAGGAAATCAATTGATGGCCCATCACTATTGTCATAGCCTCGTCGCAATACGACCGGAAATAAGTTCCATATTGTGTCTACACTCTCGCGAAGTTGACCGAAGTGAAGTGAAGTTTGGCACGAAAAGAAGACAAAGGAAAAGACGAAGTAGGAAAGAGTATTACTTATGTAGGTACTGGTAAACTATCCATCTAACGTGGTATCATTTTTCAGTGCCGAAACGCCCATTAATTTTTTTAACAAATATAACTAGGTAATAATCATCGAGTAGTAAATAAAGGCTATTGATAAATTTAAGACTTTATACCAGTATATACTTAATACTTTCCCAAATCAAAATCAGATCATTTATTTAGAGATTATGCCATCACATGTAGATTATATTCATATAGACTCTGTTTCTCTAATCATATAATAGATAGATAGATTTTTATATAAGTATAAATAATTAACCATAGTTAATCTCAACTAACTATATCATAAAATACATTATTTACATAAATTACCACAATTTCTTAGGCGTCTAATATAGTATCCAAATTTTGACTGCATGTTCTATCGGCACCACAAACGCACATTTGGCTCATAGGCACTGTTTCCAAAATATCCATACAAACGTTACAACGTTACAGCATGAAATCTAATCCAACCACAAAGCAATAAAAAATATTATTGTGAAAATAAATTTACCTACCAGTGTAAAAAATGTTAACGTGATTTCAAAATTGACTCCAGTTGCCACGCGTGTTATACAGATACTGATTAACGTATCACACACAAGACACGAGTGGACACATGAAGCTCTTCGGCGGAACCACAACCGTGAATTTGTTGCAAAATACGAACAGCGTCTGCACCGGCCAACTCGTTGGCTTGTAGCCACTGCCAGACGCCAGCCACCGACACCGCTGGCGTCGCGACGCGAGTACGCACCTCTCTCCCGGGCCCACTGCTGCTTCTTCTGTTGGACCAGTGATGCCGGCTTGCCCACCGACAGCATCGCACTACGCTGTATACATTACACTTTCTAATGTCCCGTATTGCACACACGTTGCGTTCCTACCGACGACCGCGGCGCAGTTACGGTGCACCGGGTAATGAGCACTTTAGAGTGCTCTTTAAAAACGGACGCTAGCGCATCGGCAGCCGCGCGTCGCGGTTCGCTTCGCGTGCATTCATTGTCTGCGGCGGCTGGACCCACCTCCAGGCTCGAACAGATCCCACGACAACAATCACTTTTAAAATTAACGGTATCCAACACAAGTCAAATTTATATTTAAATAATCGTTACATATGCAGCGATATTGTTTATTCGTCAAGTCAAGCGCTTATCTCGATCTCCAGACTATTACTGTTTCAGCCCTCATTGTTTCAGTGCGTCACGCGAATGAGAATTTCAGACGAAAGCCTCGGAAAAGCCGCCGGTCGATATTGTAGCCATGGTGACGTTTGTTTCACGTGCTCGTAAGGAATCGAAGCATTTTTCTCTTATTTGAATTTTAGGCCACGAGGCGGCGCCGTGTGGAAATTGGGGGTTGATTAATTACGGTACTTGACGTCGCAGAACTTGTAGGTTATTGTTATGCAGGGGCCGACTCACTATTATTTGAATAAAGCGAGTCATTCAGCCAAGCTGCAGGAACCTAGCGAAAGTTGTATGTAGGTAGGTAGTAAACTACTCTACCTACATAACATACATATGAACCTGTCTCACTAATTGCAATTCCTGTAGTGTAGACGAGAAAGTACTTACCTACTGTGACGAACAATGATGTCATTGTGGCTTTGTTGTTTGACTGATTACGAGGATGCTAAGGACATATTGATTTATATCTACCTATTCAAATATCTATTTATCCAGATGAGACAAAAATTTTAATTTTCAATTTTAACTATGAAAATTTTAGGGTTTCCGTCCCTCAAGAGGAAAACACGGAATCACTTTGTCTGGCCAACTGGAATGTGTGGAGGAAATGAGCTGAAATAATCAAGTACCTACCTAACTACACGTACCTAGTCCCTTGCACCAAAAAATTTTTTTTTTTTTAAGTCAACACAATCAGAAGATATATCCGTTTATGTATCGTTTTTCACACAAATTGCGAGGCCCGAAAAGCCTATATGGCACGAAACAGTAAATTTGTTGTCATTTTTCGAGAAAAACCTATATACGAGGGTGGATTGAAAACTAGTCGGCCTAACCAAGAAAATAAACACATACTTAATCAGTTATATTTTTATTTTTCTACATAATCACCATCAAGTTCAATGCACTTTTGCCATCTTCCCTTCCAAGCATTTAGATCGTTGAAAAAAAATGATTCTTCCTTAGAGTCAAAATATGCGTCTACTGCTGCTTTGACCTCGTCGTTTGTCGAAAATCTTTGACCTCCCAAGTGCTTTTTTAGGTTAGGGAACAGAAAAAAGTCGGATGGTGCCAGATCAGGTGAATAAGGCGGATGCGGTAACAGTTCAAAGCCACAGTTGTGGATTTCAGCCATTGATTGTACAGACGTGTGAACGCGGGCGTTATCTTGATGAAACAGGACTTTTCTTCTGAGCATTCCTGGACGTTTTCTTTTATTTCCTCTCGTAAACGACGTAGTAAGGTGCAGTAATAATCAGAGTTTATGGTCTGACCTCTTTCAAGATAATCAACCATAATCACACCCTTCGAGTCCCAGAATACTGAAGCCATCACCTTATTTGCCGACAAAATTGATTTAGCCTTTTAAGGGGGTGGTGAACCAGGTCTTCTCCCCTGTTTTGATTGTTGTTTTGTTTCCGGTGTACAGTAATGAACTCATGTTTCATTCATAGTAACAAAACGATTCAAAAAATCATCTTCATCGACTTCAAATAACTCTAAACAGTCGCGTGCAGTAGTCAATCTCGTCCTTTTTTGTTCAACTGAAAGCAGTCGCGGAACCCACCTCGCAGACACCTTGTGAAAACCCAATACGTTGACTACCTATGATGTTTTGAGTTCGTTCATAAGAGATGCCTATAATCTCGGCTATCTCTCTAATTTTTAATCTGCGGTCTCCCATAATTAAATCAAGTATTTTTTAAATGTTTTCGTCAGTAGTGGACGTCGACGGCCTTCCAGAGCGGGGTTCGTCTTTCACACTCTCTCTACCACGCTTGAATTCTGCTATCCATTTTTTAACGGATGAATATGAGAGAGCGGAATCCCCTAATGTACTGAGCAAATCATCATAGATGGCTTTTGATGATAACCCCTTTTTATGGAGGTACTTAATGACGGCACGCTGCTAGATTTGCTCCATTCGCGCAAATTATGTCCGATTGCTTTGTTAATAAATTTATAAAATCACAACTAAATATCGCACACGGTTCAAACTTCACACAATTAACCAGTCTGAGCTGAACTAAATAATGTGGGTAAATTTGACTTTTAAAATTGAATGAATCTGTGTTAGGCCGAATACTTTTCAATCCACCCAGGTATTAGTTACGTTTTTGTTTGGATAAAGTCAGAAGAGTTCCTTTATATTCGCTTCGCACGGAAGCGAAGGGAAATGGGAATTTACATAAAGGAACTCTTCTGGGTGCTTTACCACATACCTACTTACTTACCTTTAAACTAAAGCCACAAATCAAGCTCTAGCAGTACTGTGCACAATTTAAGCTCTCGGTTTCTCCCGCGTAGTTTAGTTCCCGGTGATTTACGGGTTAAACTATCCTATATTATTCCACAGGGTCAGGTCAGGACATACCGTCTGAAAAAGTAGACAAATCAGGTAGGTAAATTTTGGATTGGATACCCTTAAGATCTTGCTTGATTACGATAAACACTATTATTGCGCACATTTCTTGTTGGAAACTACTGCGATGATGATGATGCTGGTGGATCTTTCTATGGGCATAATTACTATGTACTTTTTGTAATCTGGCAGTGATTATTGAAGCCTAGAAAATCATGGGCTGGAACGAATTCTAACTATCTACCTAATCATAGGTAACGGTTATGAATTCATACGCTCTAACGACGCAATACTGCCAAATGCAGTTACTTACTATATAGTTCTTTGACCGGGAATCGATTACTAATTTACTCCATCATCCATGCTAATGTTAGTTAATAAAAGTAGGTATACTTACCATATACAGTATATGTCGCAGGCGTTTTGCGTAATTCGCTGTAATACAAAACAGCTAGCCGTTTTGAAAAGCAGGGCCGTTTTGTATTATGGCGTGCACCGATAAGCTGGATTGCATGACGGCGAAATGATAGTTCGCCACATTGTATACGACGCTTTGTGTTATTCAATACGGCTCGATAGCAGCCTCTTTGGCAGTTTTAATTACCAATTTTCAACACTCGCGGCGCTACCTGTCATAACAACAATGGCGTCGATTATAAAGAAATTGTGTTACAAAAAAGTGCAATTATTAATGATTACAATAAAGAAAACGTTTGAAATGTGTGTGAAAATGGGTAATGGTGTTATGGACAATTTAATTTACAATTAAATGATTCCTATGCTATGCGTTCGCATTTGATAAAATTACTAAACGTATAATAAAAAAATTATACAAACTATTTCAAAAACTACACCACAGAAATGATATTTCTGTGTACTACACACTAGTGTCTTATTATAAGTATAACGTCCTTTTTTATTAAATAAGACTTTATTTTTCAAATACTGCTATATTTTGGTATATGGTCACTCAACAATTCGAATATAATACAATGGGGTTATAAGTCTATCGACATATTGTAGAACGTATGGTAATGAAATGACAATTCGGCATATCGTAGCACGCCGTAATACAAAACAGCCCTGCTTTTTAAAACGGCTAGCCGTTTTGTATTGTAATTGCTAAATGACAAAAAAGGCCGTAACCGGGTTTCTCTCGCCATTTCTTGGTTACCGGTGGCCATTTTGCTCGTGTCCGAAATGGTGGTAGTATATAACGTAGTTTATTTTCTTTATACATATATACAAATTGTAAATGACAAGAAAAAGTGCCTGTGAAGATCTAATTTCTAAAATAAACGATTTCATTTCATATTAACAGAGAATTACGCAAAACGCCTGCGGCATATATATATACAACTACTCTACTATATAAGCAATCAGTGTTCGATTTTTGGTAGGTATGGTATGGTGTTAGGCACTCGGACAAGGATATAGTATCGTAGGTACTTTTTATATCGAAAATCATTTGATTCAGTTTCAAACTAGAGCGACACCATTGCATTGGAATCGTCACCAACAAAATATTATCTAATCTATACTAATGTTATAAAGAGGAAAGATTTGATTGTTTGTTTAGGCTCCGAAACTACTGGACCGATTTCAAAAATTATTTCGCCAGTAGAAAGCTACATTATCGAGGAGTGACATAGGCTATAGCTTTTCCCGAAATTCAATGTGGTTCCCACGGGAACGGGTCCGGAACTTCACGCGGACGAAGTCGCGGGCAAAAAAGCTAGTACATTATACATAGATAGCAATCTCCGTTTTTGAAAAAAAAATATAAACAAGTCATCTTATGTGCGCAGACTGTTAAGAGGGCGCACCCAAATCAACGCAACTCAAAATCGAAGCGTGTTATTTTACGAAACTACTGAGCCACGAACATGAGCGTGCGCCGGCGAAGACAAATGATTTTGATACTTTTATGATAAGACTTCACTATTTAATATAATAGTAGACTCGAAGTTCATGTGATTTTAGCTACAGACCTATTTCTATGTAGAACATAAGTATTGTTATTATGTAATTGAAATTTTTTTTCGACATTCTTCATGTCTCGTTTGGAAATAAATACAAATAATGTATCTTTACTCGTGTATTAATACCTATGGATTATGGAGAAGTATAACAATAAAGTACTCATAATAGATATAGGTACATATAATTATTTGTATTAGAAACATGTGTTTCTAATTGGCATACATAGACTCTACCATCTATCTACCAATTCTGGTAAAATACATTTCTTGTAAAATTTCACCAATTTCGATTCCATCTTTGATGACAAAAATTCGTCATCTGTTTTAATTCTGGCAGTCTTCAGACGAAATTGGGGCCCAAAAAAACCTTGTAATTCGATTTTTTTTTTGCCATATTTGGAGAGTTATGATATTGGTCTGTAATGCACAGTACAAAATCGTGTTATTTTTTATCCATACGGAAATAAAAGCAAAAATTTTAGAAAACAAATTTTGATTTTGTGAAATTTTCAACAAAAATTCAATTAAAATATTTAAAAAGGCCTTGCTAATTTCGTAAATACTTCATTTGAGTAAGATCTACAATTGTTTTCTATCCAAAAAAAAGAAAAATAATTGCTCTAAGTTACTCCATTGCAGAAAAAAAGCCATAATTAAAAGCATCAGCAGGTAGCAGTTTCTGAAAAAATTGCGAAATTTTAGAAATTTTTGCTCCAGGACTAAAACTATGCATTTTTCACAATGTTTTCTACACCTATATGTATTAAATTACATACATTACCTACAATGTGCGACCAATCGCAGCTCTATTGATACCATAGGAGCCAAGCTGTGGCTTTTCATATATGACCTAATTTTACCAAACATTGAAATTTTCAAGTTTTACGTACTTCGCGAAATATTGGAAAAAACCACGTAACCTACGAAGAACCGTCACTGGAAATACTTTGTAGTAGATTTAACTAGCTTTTATTAGACCTCATAGCCAAGTTTGTGAGACTAGCGGTTCACCCACAATCTCAAAAAGACGAAAAGATGAACAAATGGGTTATAAAGAGAAATGATTCTTTGGTTGGGATTGGGATTCAATTCCATCACCAGGATGGTTTTCATTTTGAAGAAGATGAAAAAGTACGGGCTCTTGTTTTTCTTCCTCTTCGTGTCCTCCTTGATCATACGGACTGAAACATATGAAACAGCAATTTTTTTTACGATTTCGCAATAATCGACCTCCTTAGTAGAACTTGTCATATATTATAATTTATAACCATTATATTAATTATAGGTACCACCAGCCTTTTAGGCCTTGCTTTATTTAAATTTTCAACATTTCGTCTTTTTCTTTTTTTCGATAAAAACTGCTTTTTTTTTGTTCCCCATACTCTGAAACATATTATGTTGTTGTCACTAAAAAAGTAAATAGTTCGTCGTCATTATCAACAAAAAGTCATATTTTACTTACCAAAGTATCTAGATTGTCGGTCGCGCTACACGGTTTGCACTGCGTATGGGCACAAAGGTTACGTGCGGTCAGGTCCTGCGCCGGAGCGACGTGACCACTCTCCGCAGAGCCGGCGGCTCGACTGAGTCCGCTGAGTCGCAACAAAAGACGCGCGCGGTTTTATAGTGGTTTTATGGCTATATTCAATTATTGGTAGAAAAATAATGGTAAACATTTTACATAAATTTTGGCGCCTAGATTTTAGGGAATACGTTTATCTCTTAGATGATGATAATATTGACACAAAATAACTAAGATTTAATGGTGAAAACAAACATAACAACGACTTGACTTTCTTCGTAATTTCACTTAGTTTGGATGTTAATATCTTATTTATGTAACAAAAAATTACAAAAATGTTCTACTAACTATATGCTTAAGTATATTTGCCGTTAGATTTTATAATTTATTTCTTACAATTGGCAGCATTACGGGGATATTTTGACATCCGAAGTTGGCACTGAACGTGAAATCGAGAAAACACTTCGGTTATCACGATAGCATTCATAAATATTCCATTACATGACAAAATGTTTTCTACTAACTATTTAGGCAACAATATTGTCTAACATTTTGTGTAATTCATAAGTCTGTTAGAAAAGTTTTTTATAGATATTAAGAGCTTCGAAAAGTTCAGTTTTCGCTAAACTGAGCTAACGCCTGTGTGCGCCCTCTTAACCAGTAATAAATAATGGACGCCGTTGTTATATGCGCGTTTTAGAAATTGTGTTATTATTGTCACCATAAAATAGTTACGGGTGTAAAATAGAGTTTTCTATGTAATGCTAGCTCTACTCTCGCGAAGTTGAGCGAATACGATGTTGTAAAATGTTCCATTCCATTATATTTGACACAAAAGATCGAAACAATCCTCAGATTTCTTTCAATTAAATTGATACGAAATGAACATGGTCGATCGCAATCAATTTAATGCCCATGGGTATCTATCTACAATTGAGTTTATCTGATGAATAAGCTATTCGGGCCTGATAATCATATCGGGAATGCGATGATATTGTTTGTAGGTTCATACTAAAACGGCGATATAGTCATGTAACTTACATTTTATTTCTTAAATTAATCAGAACATGTTGTACTGGAATCTTATTAGCTAATTTAAAATGCATATCTGGTCCTAATGTCTTCTAGTTTCTTGGATACTTCTGCAGGCGAGCGCTCCAAGTCTCCTGCGATTGCTTTCTGTTTGTCGGTATCCAACGAATTGAATTGTTCGCATAGATCGCCGTCAATCACATTCTGAAACAAGACGAAACATTTAAGTACAACAATTATCATGAAACTATAATTTTTAGGTAATATGTAGGCTATAATACGTTTTCATAGTTCACATAGTGAACTCTGTAATCTCATTCTAAGCATCAGATAGACTTCATTGAATACTGCGATGTCATATGGAAAAATACAGTTCTATCCAAAGTTGAACAAAGTCTCATTGTGCTACAATCGCTATCAAATGAGTTTACGAGTCTTTTGCTTAGTTGATTGTATGAAAATGTTCGTTCCAAATACTACAGAAGCACTGGGAAAAGCGCGCCCGACTCTCAGGAACGTTGTCGACGGCGGCATCGCACGGCCACCAATACGGTAAACCAGCACGACGCCTATCGGCGACACTGCTCTGCCAGCAGTGTAACACAGATGCCTCCATGTTTTGGGGGCATCTGTTGACTTACTGCTGATCTATCTACAATGTAATATTGTAATCTAATAGTACACACCTTCACTGGATAATAATAACTCCTGAAGGATAAGTGATCTCTTCCGCATAGAGGGGAATTTTCACTTCTCATGTGCATCTCCAAATGTTGGAAGAAATCGTGATCTTCTCTTGACGTAAAGGGCAGTAGAACTCCAAGAGAACCGCTGACTGTCGCGTACAGAAGCGCTTCTGAACCTCCAGGAATTAAGGTAGCTCTTTGCAATGACGTCACTGTTTCGCCGACATGGAAGTTTACAACTATTTCACCCTTTTGTGATGCACCATTGAGAAGACCTGAAAAAGAATAGATTATTAATTTTTCATAAATAAAATGATAACTTATAGCATACTAAGTCAATCAGATAAGTTATTCGAATCATTTAATTTCATTAGTCTAGCATGTGTTAATTTGTTATCATCATTAAATTTTTCATACAAAATTTTATAGTGTCCGACTCTTATTTAGAAAATCTTCCTTACCTCTGTCCCACAGTGCTTTGTTCCCCGTAGGGTCTTCATCGACATCATCAGAGATGGAGTGTGGCAATCTCATGATAGCAACATTGCCAAATTTATCAGACATTGCTACTGAATCATAATCTAGAATACAACTATTTGTTATCCATCGTGGATTTGTGTCGTCAGCAAATATTATCAATTGATTTTCCCGTTTCTTGTACTTTACACATAATACTGATTCTTGAACATCAGAAACAAAAATTCTTTGTCCAATAGTTTTAATGTCCGCTATTAGATTTGGAATGTGTCTATTTTCACATTTGCGTAACAGTTTCCGCCTACCGATGTCGTATAATCGAAGCATGCGACCGACGCCTGCTACGAGCTTGCCATTGAAGGCTGCCAGTGCACCTGGGTATTCATCAACAGGAGTTTTATGTACTAATTCTAATTTCCCTGTGCTTCCGTAGATCTAGAACATAACATTATTCAATTAACATATTTTGTTAAATATAATAATTAGTATATTAAAACAGCAAAGTAAAAAAAGATATTTACGAGAAAATACAAATATTTACCTTGTAAACATGTAAACTCCCCTCAGTACACAATCGTGGTGACAAAATAGCGTCTTTTGCGACACCCACGACTAAATGTGGTCTTCCATGCTCTGCGTGTGCACTCCAGCGAAGTATACACATGGATATTGCAGCTTCATTCTGCTCCAAGGGTAACTTAAATACAGTGTTAGGTTGGCCTCCTCCGATACCCATGTCGACTACGCGAATTTGTGACGCCCACATACCTACAAAAAAATGGGATTATTATAACTTGGCTAACATGCTATTATCACTCTTCCGACGTTTAAAACAATATAACGTATTGAATGTTTCCCAAACTTGAATCAAATGACTCACAAGAAGGTCACCTGGGATTAACGCTGGGAATTTATATCGCCACACCCGATTAGAATCAGAATGATCCATGTCACTATCTGTTCTTGCCCAGAGAATGTGGCTTATTAATTAATTGCATATATCAAGCATTTAATACACACCTGCACCAGCTTTTGGAGACGAGAATATGTTTTCTGGTAAAACATCTGAGAGAAAAGCGTCTGCCATTTCATTGGCAAGCTGTTGTTCTTCCGGTCCACCGCCAGCGGCCGCCTCTCGCATTTCTTGTGCCATTTGTACCCTTTACAATGAAAATATATTGTTTAGTAGGTGAAATCTCAATTTAAATTTAATTATATGTGGGTTTTTATGTCAGGACTGCAGGTGTATCAACAAAAAGATCAGGTTCTTGTGTAAATTTGTCATCATTTTAATTTCGCAAAGGTTTATTTTATTTATTGACAGTCAATTAGCCCAGTATAATAGAAAATATAATCTAATTCCATGAGACTGATGGTAAAAACAATGCCTTTTTAATTTCTACATTAATATTTGAATATATATATTTTTTTTACCTTCTCTGTTTTTTCATTTCATCCGTGTAGGAGTTGTGATCAGTCTCTAGTATAATAATATGGTTATTGTCACTGTTTATGACAAATTTTCTGGGAGTATAATCTAATGGTATAAACGTCTGATTGAAAACAGCTCCCAGTTTCTCTAATGCCAGAATCCTTAGTGTATTTGAGGAAATTGCTACAATACCTTCAGCACATTGTTCTGTAAAGAAAATTATTACATATTATAGTGGTTTTAACTGTGCTAATAAATTTGTTTAGCCACTCTTCTCCTTTTTTTATGTCCACGACATGGTTTTGCCGCCTTCACAGCCTGAACGACTCCAGCTTGGCTATGGAATATGCCGAGTCCACGCTCGACCGCGAACGGGAGAATGGTATGCTCTATGACGTTGTGGGCCTATCACTGTATAGGACAGCTACACACCACTTTCACACAATCACTCCGAACGGAGTCATCGTGCAAGACGTCAAAAAACTCATTGTTCATTCGGGATAATATTAGTAAATGAGAACAAACAAGTAAATAATACTATGATGGAATACTTACCAGAACTAAAGCCAGCAGCATATTCTAAGCATTCATATGACAGAGGTGTCAAATGGAAACGATTTTGGTAATGATATCCGAGCCATGTTCTTGATGATACTGCTAATACAGCTTCAGTTCCTTGTACTCTCACTTTAAACAGTTTAACTGGCCTTGATCCTAGGTACCTGACGATTTAAGAAAGTATGCAATGAGCATGGATCTAACATTTCAATAATATATACTATATTTTATTTTTGCCTCAGATCTGGTTAATGGATCGTCAATGTAATTCAGATGAAACACGGAGCGATAAAGGTTGACATCATTGGCAATAAGACAAACATGTTTAAAAGTAAATTAATTTACAAACCTTGTTCTTGTATCAGCCAAGTCTCCACTAACAGAGTCCAGTGTTGTTCTCAATAATACTCCATTACTCAACCCAATATTGAGATGCAAGGCGGATTTTACACCAGATTCAAATGGTTGTTCCACGATACACAACGATTCCGCGCCGGCAGGCAGAGCTTGCATTGAACGCGGAGATAAACAGTCCTAAAAAGAAAATACTTTATCAGAAATGTTTCTTAGAATAACATCTTGTGGTTTGCAAGATGGTTTTATCAGTAAATTTGAGAATAACGCTTTTTTGGGTTGTTGTAATCACAAATGATCAGTGGTGTCCTTTTATCATCATTTAGTTACTAATGATATCAGAAGTGGGTAACATGACCCAAAAACTACTGAAGATTGTAATATTTACCGTAGGATCCAATGATATGATTCTGACGGTGTTATCGCTAAGCCCGACAGCCAAGAACCAAGCGCGCTGTTCACCAGTGGCCACTGAACCTAAAGCCATACACGATACTTCAGATGATAACTTTTTCCGCTCTGTATATTCATTCAGTTGACCTGTCTGTAAGAAAGGAAACGTTAAAATATTTATAAAAGAAAAAAATAAAGTTTGCTTTGTATTTATATTTGTTTGTCCACGACATGGTTTTGCCGCCTTCACGGTCTGAACGACTCCAGGTTGGCTATGGAATATGCCGAGTCCACACTCGACCGCGTACGGGAGAATGGTCTGCTCTACGACGTTGTGGGCCTATCACTGTATGGGACAGCTACACACCACTTTAACGTGACAACACCTAAAGGCGTCATCACGCTATACGTCGATTCTAAAGGACTATTAGGTATTAATTACTTACAGGGTCCATTTCAAAATAGACTAGTTCACCACCAGTCAAGGCTATTACGACTTGTCTTTGATTGACCGCGCACTTGACGATAGACTTCTTGCCCGGTGCTTTCCATTCGTTGACACGTTTATCTGCGCGAATGTGCCGAATGCCGTCTGGGTACACCTGCACGAGGGCGTCATTGCCGAGGGCGTGACAACTGAGTGTCGGCGTCGTTCCCAAGAAACCAGAGTCCGTCACTTCCTCTACAGTCTCGCCGATAGATAGTACAAGTGTAGCATTTACGAATGACACAATGATGTAAGAATCATATTCCTCTGCAACCAACAGAAAAAAAAAATAAGATAAAATACATTAAAAAAGAACAACTAGTAAGAACACTCTTCTTATGACGGCGGCCTCCAGTGATGGTAAATGAGTGTCCGATGCCTACCTGTGTGCCTGTAGATATCATCTCAATTTGTTCATCGCCGGATAGAAGAGTCTGAAAAGAAAAACCACTGGTGTTTATGTATAACAAACAACCAGGGTTTTATTAGTATTTGTTGATAAAGAGGAGCATTCATAGGTGGTTATTGTAGCGTCACGGTATATCAGTAACACGGACCAAAATGGTATAATCATTATGCTCCTATCCTATAAAATACTTCGACTGTTTAGCTCTTTACAGCAGTTGATAATTGCCATATTTCTAAATTTCTACAAGTTAATCAAAAACATGTTGAATTAACATGCACACTGGTACTTTACTTTTTAAAATCAATTGTAATTACCATCCTTATGTCGCCTCACAGTCCATACTGCATTTGGGGAGCCTGGCAATTCAGATACGGCCATTTCTGCAACTTCTAGACCATGTCTTAGGGCCCTTATTGAAGATCTAGGCCCTCTCCCACAAGCCAGGTATACTTGGGGCGTATCTTCACCCGCTAAGTCAGCGACATGGCAAGCTAAAATATATAGAATGTTTTCAGAAAGTGTAAAAAGCAAACATTAAACCACTAAACACACAAGACAGGTCGGGTGCGATCTATTTTTTAATTGATATTAATACCTGAGAATTTAAGAAAATATGTATTACAATAACACATGCTATTTAATTGTTGCCTCAGATCTGGTTAATGGATCGTCAATGTAATTCAGATGAAACACGGAGCGATAAAGGTTGACATCATTGGCAATAAAACAAACAATATTTAAAATTAATTACAAAACCCCAGGTGTTTTAAGTTTAGTTCAATTTAAAAGCATACCTAATATAGGAGATAGTGAATCCAGTTCATCAACAAGTACCAAGTTTCGGAGAAGTCTGGGTGCAAAGAAAAATGTGTCTCCTTCCTCCAAAGGCATAGCAGAACTAAATTCTGGTTCATCATCTTCATCTCCTAAGTGAGCAATTTGATAAAGATAGCTAAAATAAAAAAAAGAGAACTCATTAATAATTTTGTAAGTTAATTTAAGGATCATTGTTCGAAAGAATTTAAATGGTAAGAAATAACAGATGGCCTTGACTAGAAAATAATAAAATGTTTTTATGTACATCTCATATCAGTGTGAACTCACCCTATAAAAGGTGGACCTTGGTTCAGAGATTTCTTTTTTAGCATGTTAATATGTAGTGAGCTAGAAACGGTTCAAGTTCACAAGGCTTACATGCATTTGAAGAAATAATTAATACTTACTGGTTTCCAAATTCGCAGGCCACAAACAAAAATCCAGTTTTCAAAACGCACATGGATGTTGCTACAGGTACTGTATCAAAGTATTTCAGTTTTATTTCGGTCACCATGTCTTCATCAGTCTCAATAGTAATTTTGAAAATATCTCCCTGTTCAGTTTGTGCCAGGAAAAAGAACATTGACTTGGTTTTGTGAGTAGCAGAACAAACAAAAATCATTCCTCTCTCAGGGTCATCCAAGTCATTTCTCCGTCGTGGTATAGGACATCTTATGTCATGTTGGTCACCCAAGTTTTTATAGGTGAGATAGTTTTCTGAGCAAATAAGTACACCAGATGGTCCATCATTACCACCAGGAACAGTAATCAGAAAGTTTGCATGTTCCTCAAGGGGCTCTGAATATTTCCGTACAACATGGTTCAAACCCAAGTCCAATTCATAAAAAGTCAATGTTTGTTGCGTCTTTTGAGCTGCTTCACCTGCAGAAGAAGTAATGTATGATTAACAATTATACAATCTGGAAAAAATAGATTTTCTTAATGCACGAGACGCTATCATTGAAAGAGGATTTGGCGTCACTGTCAATCGGAAACACGGACCTCAAAATAATCACTTAAATCTCAATTTGAGTAAGTCTGAAATGTTAAACATTTTCACAACTAATCTTCAACTCTTGTTTGCACCCTAAACAGCTATCCTCACAACAAAGTTTGAGAGATGAAAATTGAAATGTGTATTCATTCCTTATAAAATGAAACTTACCAGTAGGATCACTATCTGCCTCTTCATAGTCTATTTCAAGGCAGGCAAACATAGGGTTTTCAAATCCAACATCTACCCCAACCATATGGTAGACCAATGTGTTTGATTTGTGAGCTTCAAGAGGAGAGGATATAGTTAACCTGGCTTCCGCATCTCTGTTTAATATGTACACAAGTTTCTGTTTCTCAATTGCACCAATCATAACAGCTCTGCCTTTAGGATCAATAGCCAAATACTGTCCAGGAACGATTCTACGACATCCAGATTTACCAAATGTCTCTTGATGAACTTTTTCTAGAATATTCTTAGCCGGGATATACTCCAATATCACAATTCGTCCAGAATCAGATCCAATTACAATGTAATCTGAAAATTAATCTATCTTTAATATATTTCAGATGCTGATTTTAAATAGTGTAATTGAATGACTAATGTGCCAATGCAAGATACAACTCAGTAATCATAGTGAGAACCAAGAGCGACGCGCTGGCATATAGTCTATGCATCTTAGTTATCCCATACTACACGTTCATACAGATGCAGCATGGAGCAAGACGATGCAACATGAATAAAACTAAGGCGACTATGACTAAGTATATACTCCAAACTATTCTACCCTGCCCCTAAGGTGACTCTCTAAATCAGGAAACTTGCTCTCTGCTCTCCAAGGGTGTGGTTAGATATTTTAGGTTATGGCTCCCGGTCGCTAAGTATGTCACGGCACCCCACGTGGTCTATAATTAAAATCAAGTAGATAAGACTTACCTTTTGTTCCACCAGTGAGGCGAAAAGACATCATCGATCTGATAACTCCAAATATCTCCACTTTCATCAAAGTGTGAACTTTACCGGTGTTTGGGTCGGGCCGCAGGAGTTCCAATGTTTTACCACGTGATATTATTATTTCCTGCTGCTTGGTGCCCGAAAAATTTCCATGCACAGCATGCGTGATGGATGTAGATCCTTGTAATGTTAAATTGTATAGATGCATTTTGGCGGCCTTATCCTATGCCTAAAACAACCATATCAAAATTATTAGGTACATATCAGGTATTTTAACCAATGAGCCTATCATCAGTGTTATACTAATTTTATATTACCTATGTCATACGTTAAATTTATGGATGTCATGCTCGTAACTAGCGAAAACAGAAGGATATTGTGCTTTCGAATGGGTGAGCTTTTTAATATAGCACCAATAAAACGACCACGAAAAATATTCAATCCATCGTGGAGATACCAAGTGCAAATAAATATGGAAATAATTACATTTTAGTATATTTTGAAAGATTATCCACTTACCTGCCAGAAAAAACGGACGATTGCCGCAATGCGGCTCGATATTATTTATTATGCCGGTTGCTACGCTTTCACTACAAGACGAGTACAAAATGGCGGAGCGGATGAATGCCATTTCTGCCAACAAATAGGGAGAACTTCCTTCAGAATGGACCAATCAAAAGAAAGCATTTTTGGACATGGCGTCGTTTTTATACCATTAGTGTTGCCATTTTCTAACTTTGCTATTATTTGCCAACACTACAGATTACAATGTCTTTTTATTAGCGCCATCTATTATGAAGTAGAAATATTATCTTGTAAAAGGGCCATCTATTGTCGAATAGCAATACTATAATACTATATTATAATGAAAACTATTCACTTTACGCCACCTGACATCTATCGATATTTTAAGTAAACAATAAATAAATAGTATTTTTCAGTCCTACAGATAACAGATGGCGCTAGCATTCATAAATGCATAAATATTTACAAATCTTATTACTAACGCCGTGTCTGAAAAATTCAAAGTAATTCCACATTAAATCTCAAGCTTTTCTGACAGCTGTAATTTAAAGAGCCATTAACTTTATCCGGCAACAGACCTACTTGGTCGGGAGCCGATTCATCCCTTACCGGTCAGCTGGCTCAAAGGTAACACTTTAAAACACACTCACTTCTTATATAACACACTATGGTTAGGTATCTCAGAATGTAGACAAGCGAAGTAGCCCACCCTAGTGTGGATGCTCGCCTCGCTAAATCTCTAATAAACTTAATCAAACAAAAACTAAGATCAATCACCAGCGCCGTGACTGGTCACGACAGCTTTAACAAACATCTCTTCACCATAGGTGTTACAGACAGTCCCATGTGCATGCATGTGTACCGGGCAACCTACCTGGGGACCTCTGGCAGTCTCCGGGAGGCACTCAGCGACGTCAAGTCCCTGTCCGGCTTCCTGGAGGAATTAGCAAGACTGGAGTAATCCAGCTCCCACTCTTCACACGCACAAAGGGCACATAGACTTCCTAATTGCGGAGAAGGCACGCAAGACAACAAGTAACTTTAAAAATGCGTTTCAGAAACAGGCTGTAAAAATGTAAGCACGCCCATTTATTTGATAAGACCTTTTGTACACTTGGTTCGCAATGAAAATTTGATTTGAATGAAACCATCAATTTGATGACAAAAATGGCAAAAATTATATAATATTTGAAATATACTTAAAAATAACACTGAAATAATATTATGTAAAATATGACTAAAGAACGTGTCTGTGAAAGCTCACAGCGCAAAAGTTTGTTTGTGTGTTTTACCGATTTGCTTCTTTTGTACACGGGTATTTTATAAACTGGATTAATACATGGATAGAAAAACAAGATTTCAGCTAGTGTAAAATAAAATGAATTGCATTAATGAACAATAAAAATCTTTACTTAGTATAAAATAAGTCGCTTCCCGCTGACTGTCTGTCCACAGGTCTGTCCCTAAGTACTATCTTTAAAATCACGCAACGGATTATTAATGATTTTTTTTAAATTAAAAAAAAGTGACTCAAGAGGAAGTTTTATATGCATTTTCCGAAATTCCCACGGGAAAGCGGGATAGACGCAAACGAAGTTGCGCGGGTTTCGCTAATAAAGTATAAAATTAACACGTCATGTTTACATTACAACTGGCTTTACGTTACGACTTACAACATTGAATAATTCGCCGGAACACCTGAAGAATGTCTCGAACTGATTTAAATTCTTGCGCGTATTTTGTGTATTGAAAAAAGCTGGTTCATTGTGGCGAGACTTTTCATTCTATTTTGTTGAGTTCGGCTGCGCGGCTGGTCGCAATCCACAATGTATCGACTCCGAGGCGCACCTGAGTATTCGGCCTCTACCTCGGTCGCGGCGGTACTCTTGATCTTCAGTTGTTAAGAAAATATTATGCTGAGCTACAGGTTTTGGGATTTGTATTCGTATTTATTATCGTGTGGCGTACTCGAAGGTTGTTGTAGATACTGAATTATTAATTTAATAACAATTTGTTGTACCTAGTAATTAAATTCTGTCTAATCACTTTAGAAGTGTCCAAGTTTTTACTTCTAAAACTAAAGTTTCATAAAAAAAACCGACTTTATTTATATTTATTTCTTAATTATATTAGTAAGTAAGCAAATTGTTTTTGATTAATCAACATACTATGAAATCTATGATAAAAAAAATGCTAAGTTTCGTCAGTTTTGATACAAATCTGCCGTCTGAAGTTCTGAATTGATGGCAGAAAAAAAAATGATTTGAAAGAGCTTGTAATGGTGTAAATAGATATTTTAGGACAATCTTAATAAAATAGAACCTACCTAATATGTAACTGTAAAAAATATGTATACTTTGTTAATTAAAGTGCCGTGAATGTGTTCTTTTTACCCGACTGCGCCAGAAGGAGGGTTATTTAGTACGTGTAAAGATAAGTAAGTAGTTTTTATTGCTCAGGTCTTGGTTGTCAATTACCTGGGGTCCGTGTTTGCGGAGGCGAGTGCGGGTCACGATCTGCGCGGGCGGACACTGGAGACGTGCACGTGTGCTTGTAATTTACTTTTATTGCCAACTTTAATTTATGACCTTTACAATAAATACCGAGTTATTTTACTTATTAATCTGTTATTGAAGTTTTAAGTTGCTTCCGAAATTATACTCTTGTTTAATTAACACCAAGCATTAAAACTGTAATTTTGGTATTTTTAAACTCATTTGGAGAATAACACCTTAATAAGATTTCGTTAGTATATCCCTGTAGAAAAAATATTTTAAATAAAAATTAATTCTTTTTGTTCGTAAAGATGCATTTTTTATTGAATAAATCCTTGTGAATAAACTATTAATCTTTGTGTTTGTTCTGGATTGATAATTTCATGACATCTCAAGCAGCTTTTGTTATTTTTAATTCGATATTCCTATGGGAATGAGGCTAATGGGATTGCACGGCCAGTGGAAATAATATTGATGATCAAAATACGTGGTAGTTGTTGCCAGCGCCAGCGGCTGGAATAATCAGATGCTACGTAGTTTGCGAGAAGTTTGCTGGAAAGTTACATTCAAGATATCAATTGACAATTTAGTGTTAGTGTTGCCCCGGGCAAAACACGTTGTGGGAAAATACGACATATTGTATAGGGCTAAAGTAGTTCCATATTGGCGATCTGAAATTTATAAAATACATAGTTGAATATTTCAGTGCGAGTCTACGTGAGCAAAAGTGGATATTTGCATGAAAGATCATGCGTCTTCACGCGGTCGCTTTTATGTCAACGATCATTCCTATTTCGACAATATTTTTTGCATTTATTTGAACAAGTATCGAAATACATTATTTAATTAAAAAAAAATACCGAAAGGGATTTGAGCATCATTTTACAAACTGCTTTTTAAACTCAATTGCTAATAGGAGGTCAGTGTTTTAAAGGCACCCGATGACCTAATGACCGTCATTGGCATTAACTCGGCTTAACGACACATGTTTTGACAACAACCGGGACCGACAGCTTGTCATACCGTCCAAGACACGGAGGAACAGTAGTTGTCATGCTTTGTCTTGAATAACCGTCTGGCTGACGGACAACGTACAGCCTACACCGCTGATCGTAGAGACCTGAAGCTTGGAGGGTGTGTACTTTGCATGACGTAGGCTTCCGCTATGAAAAGATTTTTCGAAATTCCCACGGGAAAAAGGGGATACACGGCGACGAATTTGCGCGACGTATTATTATTTTTTATACCGCAAAGGTGGCAAACAAGCATACGGTCGGCCAGATGGTAAGCCGTCACCGTAGCCTATAGACGCTTGCAATACCGGGGGTATCACTCACGCGTTGACAACCTCCCCAAGTTCCTCAGGTGGAGCTCTGGAGACCTTACTCAACGCAGGTACACAACATGGCCGAGACCAATGCTATTTGGCTACGATCTTCTATAAGGTGGAGGTCCTTCCCCAGACGGGCTGCTCCGATTTGAGCCAATTATCCGCTGTGCCCTACGTCTCTTGCTTGTCTTATATCGAATTCCTGCCCACTGAATCTTGGATTCAGTTCACGTGCCCGCATTCTAGTGAAATTCTCATATTTTCCTGCTCCGATCCACGCCACAGATTAATGTTGAATCAGATAATACATTTCAATGATTGAGGTTGTCCGTTCGCGATATGTTTACAGCTGAGTGATTGGTTGACTCACTGTACGCCTCAGGAACGTTGTTTGGATTCGGCGCGTGGCATTGTCTATAGTGTATTGTCAAACGCAGTTTCGTGGAAGAGAACAGTGGGCTTGTTTAATCGACGCCATTGAGTTGTTGATAGAACCAACCGTTGTAATATCGGTTGAGTAATAGACATAATACGACGCCGTTTATATTAGACAACTATGTTATTATTATGTGAAATACAAAGCCATGGAAAATACCCGGAATTATATTTTATATGCGTGCGCGACATCTGTGTTTTTATTATCTATCTATCTATATATATAAAATGCTTTGTCCTGACTGACTGACTGAGAATCAACGCACAGCCTAAACCGCTCATCGTAAAAATCTGAAATTTGGCAGGTGGAACTATTAAAAGACGTAGGCGTCCGATAAGAAAGGATTTTTCGAAATTCGAACTCTAAGGGGGTAAAAAAGGGGGGTAAAGTTACTATGGGACAACTTGATTCCTTGGTCCAATCTACTTCAAATTTTGCATAAAAATTGTTTAAGAGAATTGATGGAAGATGTGATTCTTATTTTATTGAAATTCTTGAAAAAAATGAATTTTGTGGGTCATTTTCTTCGAGTTGATATCAATACTCATACTCCTTAGTGCTTTTGATTTCAATTACATTTCATTTTGACACATCCATGAAGTGAAGTGTATCATCTGTCATGTAATTATAAATTGTGAATATTCAATCATAATGTCGTCTATTTATTCTGTTTGTGATATCGGAAAAACAGCTAAAATTCTAACTATGTATAAAGCGGACTGAATCATATTCATCGATAATAAATAGTAAGTAATTAAATATTAAATTTTATAATATTTGACAGGGTTCAAGTTAAAATGGTCAATGGTTAAATGGCATACATTTTGATATTGTCTCTTTCTCACTTTTAGGAAATCTCATTACGTCGACTCGCTCTATTATTTCGTAGTGTTGTTGTAGGCTGAGGTTGTAGGTATTGAATTACCGATATACTTATACATTTTTTTTACGGAAGTGGTTGGAAAACAATCTCAGGAATATGGATCATTTGATATTAGGTGATTACCGTCGACTATGGAGCACATAGATTCTAGGGTCCCTAACCCGTTGCCGACCTATAACAGGAAAAAACAGGATAAGACGAGAAATAGTATTAAGGAATGAGATAGATTTTTTTATATACCACAAAGGTGACAAACAAGAATTTCGGATATTTCACTCCCCGAACGAAACGCATTGCTGCTTCACGTCAATATTCTGTAAAAGGGTGGCTCTTCACCGGTCGGGCTAGCCTATTTCATAAACGCCCACTCCAAAGATAGTAATGAGAAGTATAAAAATAGAAAAAAAAAATTAAACATATGACAATTTTTTGGGTGTGTTCTGAAAAGTGTGGTGTATGATGTAGGCAACCGATATGAAAGGATTTTTTGAAATTCCCACGGGAAAGGATAAACGCACACGAAGTTGCGCGAGTTTCTCTAGTACTGTAAATAAAATGTAACTTTACAAAACTGTTTGTCGTTGAAAAAACTGCTGTTTATAAATTCAACTCGCAATTTTGCAAAACTGCAGACATAATATTCTGTCGTAGAAAAAACTACTATGTTACAAAATCACTAATTAATGTTTGGTAGCTTTACAAAATAGCTGAAATAAAACACGCCGAATCGTGTTATGTTTTTGAAAATTTTGTAGATACCACACACTATTGAGTGCCTACCCATGTACTTACACTTACACATTGTAAGTTTCCATACTTAGATATTTAATAGACATAATATTTATCCCGGTATGGTATAACCGCGTGGCATAAACGCTCGATTGTAGCCTTATATGCAAATGTTACTGGTGCATAGGAATGCAATATCGCGGCCCCAAATCCCAGTGTAAACATTCCGCCGACACCCCACCCGTTGGGAACTCAATATTCGAAGCGCCTCAGGGTTGTAAAATTGAAATTTTAAATTCTATATTGGGATATAAACAATAAAATAAATTTATTTATTTATTTATAAATTTATTTATTTATAGAAACACAAAACAAATTGTTACCAAGATTTAACAATTACTTATAACCAAATAGTACAGCTAGGCAAAAATCAAAACATGTGTATACAGATAGTTCAAACGAAACATAATTTAAGGGAAATTATATAACAATAAATAGGTACAATACAATAGCCGTAAATATCCTTGAATGCAACACAATCTAGTCTTAAACTAAGCAACGCAGTACTTTTTACTATGGGCACTAAATTTCTGATTTTACATTTTTTTTGTAAATAAATACCAAGTCATGTTTATGCGTGATTGGAACCAACGACCCTTTGATAAAGCAGACCACCGGACAGATGACAGAACCTCATTATATATAATTTCGTTACTAAGGTTGCTTTGAAAAGAATTACACAAGTTTATATATTTGGTCTATGTTCATTGTATTTTTTCATTGTCTATGTAATGCAAATAATGCATATTCTAAGTATCGCATGCAGTGGCGAATGATTGAAGTATAAACAGTCACACAAAAACTTGATGATGACTTGTTTATGGAGTGATGTTTTAGATGAGCATAATAGACAGTTGTTTATAAGATGATATTAAAAAAATATGAAAGTATTTTTTTTGGAGATAACCCTAACGGTCCCCCAACTACGCAGATAACCGTGCCCTCCTTTAATAAAACATCTCGATAATGAAAAGTCAGGCAGTCATAGAGGGTGGCGAATTAACCCTCGATCTGATGCATTCATAGCATTTTCAAATTTGAACTTTATTTCTTACGTAGACCTTTTAAAATCCAACGACAATGCTTACCGTGCAATATATTTCTTAATGACATTGAATCAGAAAGTATCTTCACGATTTTTCATATGTAAAACGACGTAAAGCGACTATAGTGTCGTGGGGAAATCTATTTTATGGTGTTTACATAAGATTGGTTTTAAAATATAGTTTTTTGTTTTATATGATGTTTTATTTATAAAGTAAAATCATTGAAGACGACATTTGACATTCATTGCGTTTTATTCAGAACCAGCACGTGCGGGACCACCTGTCTGTGCAAATGCAAATATATAATTGGCACTAGATGGAAAGTGAACGAAGATGAGGTTTAGCCCGTGGGCTGAAGATGTATTTGTAATTAACGACCTCCGTGGCGTAATGGTTACCACGCCAGACCGCCACCCAGGAGGTCCCGGGTTCGATCCCCGGTCGGGTCATGGTGAAAAACTAACTTTTTCTGATTGGCCTCGGGTCTTGGATGTTTATCTATATATGTATTTGTTATAAAATATAATATCGTTGAGTTAGTATCCCATAACACAAGTTTCGAACTTACTTTGGGGCTAGCTCAATCTGTATGAATTGTCCCTATATGTATAATTAACGAAATCCCATTGTTCCCGAGATGATTTTCGAGATAAAAACTATGCTATGCTTATGTTATTAATGCAGGTTGTAAACTAAATGTGTACTTTTCAAAACATGCATTATCCCTCACAAATTTTTCACCTTATCAGAAAATTTTGTTTATCAGAAACATCTTAAAAAGAAATTTATTGGCATTGAGATATAATGGTTAGACTTAAAGGGTAGAAGAGGAAGGCCGAGAAGAGCTTAAAGGTGAAGGAAAAGGCAGGCGTCGTGTCTGATAGAGAGGTGAAGGAGCTGGTACAAGAGAGAGGAAAATGAGGCTGCTACACCGACAACAGCGAGTTCTTAAAATTAGAGAGAGATATAAATACTCTTTTACAGTTTCGATACCATTGATTGTACGGCCAAAGTTGTATTTAACTTACAATAAGTACTTCAAGCACGGATTTTAGTTAATTCATTCGATCCGCGTCCAATGCAAATGGCCGGCGCCGGATGCGACCTCCCAGCGACAATGCGATTGCATCGGCGACAAACGACAATACCAAAATGGCGCCTCTCTTTATTACCCGACAAATAGTGGACACACAATTCTAAATAGATAACGCTAGTATTTATTTCGTAAAGCAGACCCTCAAAGGCGCTAAGGAAGACAGAATTGTCGCTTCAGCTTGTACTGAGTAGGGTCTTTTCGGTGGCATATTTCACTCACCTACTTGTATTTCTGTATTTTGCCTGTTAAAATCGGCATCAGGATGTACCGCTTCACGCTTGCCTTATTGACCAGTAAGGCCATCTCAGCTACGTACGTCACGACTTAGCTGAGAATTCTGCAACCTGTATACATCTCAGCTTATTTAAGTTAGTATGAAAAAAACCCTCCAAGTATCTACAAAAAATTTGAAAAATGCCCAGTTGAAACTTGTCTATTACTAAAACCGCGAAAATGTCCTTGTGCTGTCATGCCGTCATGGGCTTGGCTACATTAGCGGGGCTATGTCGAATATTCGTATTAACGCTATAGTGTGTAATATTGCTTAGTCGCTTGAACTTTTCGCAACACTTAGTGTAAAGACAAGACCATCGCGTATGCACGATGTTTTTAACGCGCCAACACGACACGGATCTTCGTTCTCTAATGTAGACTCTTAAGTACACTTGAATATCAACAGGACTTGTCGTATCTATTTAAATTTACGTCTAGAAAATACTTATACCCGTTATTACTTCCTCCAGACGGCTACGTGGAACGATTAGCATTATTTGGTAAGCACACATGATTAATGGACGATTTCAAGCATTGATGATCTTCAAAGGATGCTTGACAGTTATCTACGTTATGATCTCGTTTTGAGTCGGGTTGCAGGTGTACGAAGTCGTGAGTTTTGCTTTCCAAAGATATGCGTCGTTGCTAAGCGAACGGTGCTATTAAACTATGTGGTCACGCTTCACAGACATCTCTCTATTATCTTTCTGTAATCAGTTCATTTTGATTTGTTCTTAAGTCACAGTACAGTTTACGAAGTAACTATTTATTATTCTGTGGAACAGTGCAAGTGTTCTTTATTCCATTCCAATACACTCAGCACAATATTTCCAGTGATATTCAATGATTGTGTTCGAATTAGCTTGTCATACCTTATTGTGGTAATATAATGGTATGCTTTATTGCAATAAAGTGATTTATAATCGATTCATTTTATGTCATTTCGATTTATATTTTTAAATCAGGCGATTGTTTGAAGCTTTTGTGCCCACTATACTTGGCAAAGGAATATTAAATTAACGTAACCAACGTACAGTAGCGACTCCAGGATTAAATAAATAAAAGAGTTTAATTCTTATTCAAATAGATACTTTTCTAGCTGTTTCCGAATGTTCATGACAATTTCTTTTTACCGGCATAAATAAATAAATATCCGTATCCGTATTTTTTATATTGAATAAGTTAGACCTCATATTATAAGTAGGTTAGAGTTCATATCGATAAATTTACTTTACAAATAGGTAGTACAAAATAACATCGATTCTATAGTATCTCATGGTATAACTCTTGTACAATACATCATAAAGTTTATGAGAAACTTAGTTTCATATTAGACACACTTGTAGAATTGCAATTTGTATTTTTTTAAATAAAACATATAGTTACTTAAAAGGAATTTTGATAGAGATCAAAAGAGCGACTTTTGAGATCATTAAATTAATCGTTGGGAAGTTTTAAGGATTTATCATTCTCATTAGAATATAAACTGTCAAGAGCATCAGCCACTTTACCAAAGAAATAAATAACAAAATTATATATCTAAAGACCGGATCCTCGACCGATAAATACATAAAGAGGATAGTTATTTACGATATAATCAATTAATTGACTTCTACTTGTTTAATTGGGCTGCTTGCAATAAAATTGATTGCTGCCTATCTATTTCTCAATTAAGCATTCAGAAACGACATTAATTGTTTTTGAGACGGGTGTCTTGTTGACAAAATATTGTTAATTGAATATATTGGAATTCCTGTGATAAAGATTTTACGATATGGACTTTAGTTTCTATGTAAGCGGGTCAAAGCTGTACAAATTTTATTACTGTACTCTAAAACAGGAGATTACGAAAGTCCTCGAGATATAGTAACAAAGGACCATTAAACATGCTATGTCCCATAGTCCGGTATCGTATCGGAATGGTAAATTAGGAGGCGCGTGCACCTGTGTGGCCCACCGACGAAAAAACGTGGGCGCAACCCGGGCTAAACGAATTATTACCTACTACCTGAGACTTCCTTGCGCGATACGTGATTTTTTTGACGGGATCAACGACTTCTTTCATATCCATTGCTGCCTCAAAACCATGCAGTCGCGTATGTTGTTATATATATGCAGTAAGATACAGCGAGCACGTAATATGAACCAAGTAACGCTTATTTGTTATAATCGAAATATTAGTCAAGTGGCCCGCCTTCATTCTCAGGTGCATTTTTGTATTGAAGAAACGTTTGTGTTTTTTGTTGTGTTTTAAAAGCTTTCAAACGTCAAGCGGTTTCCCATGATTTGTTAATAAGATGATTTTTGGTGATCCGCATTAAAATTATATGTAGCTATTACTTATCTGTGTTTATCGCCATAAATAAATAGTTTTCATGACGAGTAGTTGATATAGTTTTTATGACGAGTAAAATATTGAAGTTATAATCTTGACGTATCTGGAAAAAAAGGCGAATATAAGTTCTATATATTTATAGAATAAACGAAAAACTGCATATAAGCAAATAGTTTGGGGTCAGTATTTAATCTTAATTCGACGTAAAGTCATCATGCTATCTCTTTTATTCTTCTATAGTTTGACAGCGACAGGCCTAATTTTGTGTCCTTAACTTTCCAGTAATTTTCACGGTGCTTTATAAATCAACGTAAGTTTTATGTAGAGATAGCCGACTCACGCTTGGCATAACTTTCGTCAAGTCATTCAATGTCGTTATAATTTTCTGGTTTAAAATGGAATTTAAATTAGGGCGAGATAACACATTCATACTTTTTGTTGCCCCAATGACACGCCTTGCGACCAAAATGTTGATTGTTGCTTTGCTTTAGTGGTTTGTCGTGGGTTTGGCGCTGTCTACAATAGTCTAAAGATCATTCTTCTATTTTTATTTTCTTTTATTTTTTTGTTCGTTATTTACTGATTAATCATCGCTCAGTTTAGCATTAACGGAAATTTTTGTTGTCTGTAGATAGACATGTCCAAATACTTAATGTTTGCATTTTTTAAATATATGGATGCGGTTTGTATGCTGAATCTATAAATAAATACTGAAAATATAATAACAATTAAGTAATATATGGCTGTAATTTGCATAAACTACCTTTTTGTTGTCAATAAAACCCAGTAAATCATTCATCATCATCATTTCAGCCACATTAAGTACACTTAACTTAGGCCTCCCCGAAACGTTTTACTAATATTGCCTTACACTAAATTAATATTGCTTTGAGATAATTTTGGTAGTTAGTTCCTTGAGCTAATTACGTCTTCTAGTATGCATAATTTTTTGTTAATAACGAATAAATTCAATGGAATATTTTAATGATTTTGTTAATAACAAATTCAATGGTGAATAAACAATGGTATTGATTCTATTTCTATACAACTGAATTGTTATATGTCCTTGTTTACTCATAGTATGTATGATGTAATTGATGAAGGTTTACTCTTAAGGTACCTCGCACATTAGATGATTTTATGTGGCTCGAAATCGGTTGCGTTAAAGTGCGTGTTGTGTTTTTAGAGAAGCGCTGCGATCGCGACATGAGTCCGAGAGCAAAGGCAGACTAAAAGCCTTCAGATAACCTGATTTCTGTGTCACCTGGCTTCTAGTTGTGTAGTGAGAGAGGTCCCTTGTTGTAGGTATATGATGTCACTGGGCAAACCATCGCAAAGTTGTTGGACATGACTAATGGTCTCAGTATGTGAGCAACAGGTTGATAAGCCGGCGCCGCTATGCCGCTCAGTTAGATAACCCTATGACCAGCCTTCTGTGTGGTTCCTACATACATGTGATTAATGAAAACAGTAGAATAACATGATTGAGGGCATTTTTCAAATATTTCTTTGAGACACTTAATTAATATGTGATTGAAAACTTGACAAACTCGAAAATAATAAAAAGGATGAATAAATGAATCAAGATTTACGAGCAATGTGAACGACAGACTTTTCCATGACGCACCTTTTGTCTGCGAAAATAGAACCTATGCAATTATATGCAGTAACGCATACGACACGCACTAATAGTCCGGCGCACGAAAAACGTGTAACGGATAACGCAGATGACACACAAGAAGATGTCGTCAATGTCGTCATGCGCATGTCTGTGATAAATCTTTTTGTGCACCATGCAAACTTTTTGTGCGTCGCAGACTTGAGTGAGCTTTTGAAAACGACTTGATATTATTGACTGACTGACTAGTGACAGTCTATTTGAAAAAGTAAAAATATTTTTGTATAACTTACTTGTATACCGTTAAACTTTGCGCAACAGCCACCTGCATCCGTATTGCATTCCAATTCCTTTTAAAATCAGCCATAGCTTGCACATTATTAGGCCAAATACGGAATGGGGCGGAATCGCCATCGGAGGCACCGATTTCTTTTATGCCTCCTTGTAGAACGTCGTCCAAAGCTCATTTTTCGTACGAATATACGGCAGTCTTCTGTACTATGCATACGCACGACAGCTCACAACACAAGACAGCACCTGTGAGTTGTTAATATGATACATGTCTATGCATGTTTGCTGGCGACAGTTGGTTTGGTTTCGTATATTTCTTGATCTCACAAAGCTGTTTGTAAGAAACTTCTGCGAGTTCTTCCACGAGAAATGGCAGGTGTAAAATATTGGCATTCGATTTTGGGATCAGAAAATCGCCTTCTGCCGTGTGATAGCCAAATTCCTACGAAAGCCTCTGTTGGTGTTGCCTGTAAATATTCAGGAATTTAGTAACAGGTTGTTAATGGATGCTAGGATTAACTTTACTACGAAAATAAAAAAAAGAGTATTTTGAAGGTACCCTAATTCTCACATGCCGTTTGGCTCGACAGAAGACGAAACGCTTTCTAGACGCAGCATGCAAGTGTTTATCCGAATATTGTTTATAGTTTATCAAGAAGATTTTGGTACAAAAAATAAAGTTTGGACGACGGTCTTTAGGTATATCAACATCAGGAAGATTTAAGGGCATATCAACTTTCCTTGCGCAGAGGTAGAAAAACTGAGATGCTTCGCAGGAAGACATACATGGATGGAACTACAATCACGTAAGGATTTATAACTTGAGGTCGTTGTAAGTTTTTAGTGTCATGAAATTTTTATGACAATTTAGAAAAATAAGTAAGAAAGTAATAACGAAAAATTGAGAAATCGGTAAGTTTCTAACAGTTTGTTTCTACATACTTATCAGGAACGTAGTGTTATCTTTTCTCGACCATTTAGCTGGTACATATAATGATTTATACCATCTAACAGTCTACAGTCGAAGTGTGATCACTTACGGATTTAACCAGAAGTATGTAATGTAGGATGTTGTTAGATTTCGTTTTTTGCATTTATTTCTAATTCTGCTGTGATTGACAATCACTGTCTTTTGTTACATTATGTTGAGGAAGAATGGAAGCTGTATTACACCCGTTAGGGTTAGTTGGAAGACATATCTTGAAGAAATGAGCTCGCCTGTGTACACTAAACTGATTTTTTGCAAGTATATTGTATTTAAAGAATATTATAATGTTTTACATTTATAGTTAATTTATTAAATGTGTTTTACATATTTTTATTTACCAACGTTATTATATTATTCTTCCTATCCTATCCTATCCTATCCTATCCTATCCTATCCTATCCTATCCTATCCTATTCTATCCTATCCTATCCTATCCTATCCTATCCTATCCTATCCTATCCTATCCTATCCTATCCTATCCTATCCTATCCTATCCTATCCTATCCTATCCTATCCTATCCTATCCTATCCTACTAATATTATAAAGGCGAAAGTTTGTATGGATGTTTGTTTCTCTTTCACGCAAAAATTACTGAACGGACTAATGAAATTTGATACACGGATAGACTATAACCTGGAATAACACATAGGGTACTTTTTATCCTGAAATACCACGGGAACGGGAATAATAGTTGCGCGGGTTTCACTGGTTACTTATAAATAGTTTTATACATACATTTTATACATAAATACCATTCGATAAATTATGCATTGCAATCAATAAACTAGTTCGGAGTCAGGAAATCTGCATGGCTGTGGCGTTATAACCTTATGTGTGGATTGTGCGCCGGCGCCGCGCCGTAAAAGGTTTGCGCGGAGGCAATGGACGGTGACGTCATAGCTTAGAAGTGAAGCCAGCCTTTATTGAAGGCCGTAGTTTATCGGAAGCTGCCAACAAACTTATACTTAATATTTAGGATTGTTATTACGTTTTAAAAAACGTAGGCAATGTCTCGTTGGTAGTGACAGTGAGTGACTATACTTCGTGTTATGAAGGGCTCAGCTTCAAACCCCATTATGTCGTGAACATTTTTGTATATCTGAATTAGGGTTTTATTGTGTCATATTAATGTAAGGAGTTTTATATTTAGAGTATGTATTTATAAAAAATATGTATACTTATGTATCTGTATTAATACACACTCAAATCAAAAACCATTTGCTGGACCAGCGGACTTTGTGAATATTATACAATTGACAATACTAAGAATTTATATAACAAGAATTTATACAATAAAAAAAACATATTTGGATATCAGTAAAATGTTACTAACCAACAATAGCAATATAACTACAATGATGACTATGTAATATTTTTAATCTGTGAATCTGTGCACTGAGCACTGTATACTGGGTTCAATGAGTCGGCCGCGACACCTGCGAGCGCCGAGTCAATGATCTTCGTGTGTGTGGGCCCTACTCTCGACTTAGCACTCACTCTCTAAACTTAACGCAATCATTTGTTGCTTTGCAATTACAAATTTTATGTATAAGATTATTATTTTACTTTTACAAGTAATGTTACATTGCACTACTGTAGAGTCGAAGGTACTGTACATCTAATTGTCGTCTAAAAGGCAATCAAAAGTGCGATTTTTAAATTATTATAACCTTTTATTTTATATCCCAAGAAATATTTTGCGACAAATATCTATGTACACATTGTACAGTATCCAGAGATATGCATTACATTTTTTGTATTAACTTAAAATGGTACTTGTGTGTAACCGTGTTTTATCGTTTTTTAGGGTTCCGTAGTAAACTACAAGGAATACCCTTATAGTTTCGCCATGTCCGTCTGTCCGTCTGTCCGTCCGCGGTCTAGCGCCTAAACGCTTAATGCTAGAAAGCTGTAATTTGGTATGTATACTAATATTAACAATGCTAACAAAGTGGTAGAACAAAATTTTAAAAAATATTTTTTTGGGGTGCCTTCCCTACAGGTAAACTGGAAGTGAAATTTTTTTTCGCACCGGTCTCATGTTATGGTGTGTCTATGTAAGTCTCTTAAAAAGATCGAGGGTGTGGGAAGACCATTTTCCGATACAATGATCCGTTTGCGAATTATTTGCATTTAACGTGTCAATTTTTGTTTTGCACGGTGGTCCCCCCCCCCTCTTATCTCCGAAAGCCTTGTGTTTAGAAATTTGAAAAAAATCATGGAAGTAGTCCATAGAGTGAACCTACAAGGAAAACTATAACGGTTAAGTAGGCACTACTATGTAGTTACCGAGTAATAGCCGACGAACGTATGACCTAAAATTTCTATGACGAAAACGTACAAAATTAAATGTCATAGAATATGACATTGTACTCATCTGCAAGTAAGAAATGCGTAGATATCATGATATAGTATGTTAATGGAAATAAAAAACCTTCGAAAGGACTTTTCTCCTTCAAATAATTTAATTACTTATCAAATTATTTTATTTATAATAATTACATATCTTCTTCTTCTTGTTCAGCCCTTCTCCACCCAATGCTGAGTGGAGGCCTCTAACAATGCACGCCATTCCTCTCGGTCTTGTGCTTTCCTCATCCAACCCCTTCCGGAAATTTTGACCAGGTCGTCGGTCCAGCGTGTTTGTAGTTTGCCAACATTTCGGCGACCAGTTCTGGGTCTCCATTCTAGTACTAATTTGCCCCAAAGTTCATCTCTGGTGCGGCAGATATGGTATGATAATAATTACATATATTCGTCTGTAATTATTTCTAGGTAAAACAAAAGATAAGAGGCAAACTTCGATGACACAAACCACAATAAAATAATTTCTTAAACTAAGTGGTTGTTTAAAAAAGATTCTCATTTATCTATTGTTTGAAGTTTGAACAAACCTCTTGAGATAAGGACAGGTAGGAGTGGACACATTGCTAAAATGCTTTTATTTGTTTTTGTTACGTAGGACAAAAAGTGAAGGATTTTGTTTAGATAATTTCCTGTCATTCCATAGACCAAAGAGATAAGAGCAAATTGTACAATAGTGAAGTCAAATTATTACTGTTTCCTCAGGCTCTGATACTTTTGAGACTTTAGATTTCTTAGATAAATAATAAAATATTAAAATCCGCCCGATAAACTCAGACGCGATATTTTGAGACTTTAGATTTCTTAGAAAAATAATAAAACGGGCCCGATAAATTAAGACGTGCTTGACGCTTGTTTGCATTCTTATTGTTGTAGGAAACTTTGTCGTTATTAATTAAGAATTGTACCAGGCGGTTATAAATCAAAAGGTATGTGAAATAGATTGATAGCTGCGATTCTTACGGTACTTATGAGAGCGTGAGAGACGCGTTCTCAAATGTAATGCTTTCTTACACAATGCGAACCGAGGCTTTTGTTAACCATAGCGTTACTCTTATAGAACCGTTTTAATAATGTTATAAGATACAGCAAATGCTGAAAAACATTTGTGTTAAATATCTTATGCTATTTAAACGCTTTTGTAAAAATATTGTGCAAAACTGCTGCTGTTAAGTATACTAGGTTGACATACAGAGAAAGGGGTGTTTCACCATAGCCAGATAAATTATCAGTTTGTATATGACAATTAACGAATCTGAAACTTCAGCAAGCGATAAAATAAGCACGGAAAGGAAATTTTCATAAAGGAATAAGTGGTTACTACTTTGAATTAAAAAAAAATATATTCTTGCAATAAAACAACAAGGCACGGTAAGGTAAGTTAGTATTCTTCAGAATTGCACAAAACTGTTTAAGAAGTTATTTGAAGTGTTTTAGAAATATCGAGATCCTACTTCATGTTTCCTTCTTATTTAATTCCTTCATTTCTTGACATATTTGATATTATTTTATCATATACTAGAGAAACCCGCGCAACTTCGTTTACGTTTATCCCGCTTTCCCGTGGGAATTTCAAAAAATTCTTTCTTATCGGTTGCCTACATCACACACCCAAATTTCAGGTCAAAACATTTTCATATGTATACATGATTATTTTTCTATTTAAATACTTCTCATTACAATCTTTGGAGTGGGCGTTTATGAAATAGGCTAACTCGACCGGTGAAGTACCACCCTTATACAGAATATTGATGTGAAGCAGCAATGCGTTTCGTTCGGAGAGTGAAATATCCGAAATTCTTGTTTGCCACCTTTGTGGTATAAAAAAAATCCAACTCCTTCCTTATACTATTTCTCGCTATATATCCTGTCTTTTCCTGTTATAGGTCGGCAACGGGTCAGGGACCCTAGAATCTCTGTGCTCCATAGTCGACAGTAATCATTTAATATCAAATGATCCATATTCCTGAGCTTGTTTTACGACCACTTCCGTAATTAAAAAAAATGTATAAGTATATGGGTATTTCAATACCTACAACCTCAGCCTACAACCATCCCTACAACAACACTAAGAAATATTAGAGCGAGTCGACGTAATGAGATTTCCTATAAGTGAGAAAGAGACAATATCAATATGCCATTTAACCATTGACCAATTTAACTTGAACCCTGTCAAATATTATAAATTTACTATTTAATTACTTACTGTTTATTATCGATGAATATGATTCAGTCCGCTTTATACATAGTTAGAATTTTAGCTGTTTTCCGAGATCACAAACAGAATAAATAGTACGACGACATAATGAAATCATTTTGTTTGAATATTCACAATTTATAAAAATATTACATGACAGATGACACCCTTCACTTCACGGATGTGTCAAAATGAAATGTAATTGAAATCAAAAGCAATAAGGAGTATGAGTATTGATATCAACTCGAAGAAAATTACCCACATAATACATTTTTTTCAAGAATTTCGATAAAATAAAAATCACGTCTTCCATCAATTCTCTTAAACAATTTTTATGCAAAATTTGAAGTAGATTGGACCAAGGAATCAAGTTGTCCCATAGTAACTTTACCCCCCTTTTTCACCCCCTTAGAGTTCGAATTTCGAAAAATCCTTTCTTATCGGACGCCTACGTCATATAATAGGTCCACCTGCCAAGTTTCAGATTTTTACGATGAGCGGTTTAGGCTGTGCGTTGATTCTCAGTCAGTCAGTCAGTCAGTCAGTCAGTCAGTCAGTCAGTCAGGACAAAGCATTTTATATATATAGATTTTATTGCGCTTCTTAACTGGGACAGCAGTGATTGTTGTGATAGGTTTCTCGTTAGTTACTTTATCCTCTTCTGTCATAAAAAAAACGCAAAAAAACGTATTCTGGAACATGAAAATGAATCATTAATCTCGATGTACATTTTACAATTGGAAATTTTACACTGGGTTTATTTGTGTGCTCTGTGTGAAAATCCTCTTGTCAATGAATTTTAAAAAGATAAAGATCTCAGCACTTCTCGTGTATAATATTGTTCAGTCCAAGGCATTCACTACTCCAAAATGAGCATAGTTCAGGTGTAGCCATTGATACATGCAGTCTCTTTTACGATTGTGTTAAACGCGCTATTTGTTAAATGCAATAGTACAAGCAGGCATTTGTATAAAGCGTTTTGAATAAATACAATGTTTAGAACGGGCCGGTTGGGCGAGCAGCGGGTCTGAATAGCGCATCGACTGTCTACGTCGCTGTGTCGACGGGCCTTATAGTCCATTGTTCGTAAACAAACGCAGGAAACTGTAAAGTCGAAAGTCCGCTTAGATTTCGCGGTACCCACAGGTAGGTCGCAGGTGGCTCTATTCTTTGAGCACCACTGTAGATGCAAACAACGCCATAAACAATTTCAAGAGTTGAAGGCGGTGCGGTTTATAAAAGATGTAGAAGAATGGAAAGGAAGTTGTTTGTACTGAGACATGAAGAGCATAAAGGGATATATCAATTAGTATGGTTAAATCTGTATTGTGCTCGGGGCAACGGTGTTGGCACAACATCATTGCGCGGCGTCTGCGCTTCTCAGGAGACAATGCAAGGATCCAGATTATTTCTGTAGATGATTATGTTTGAGTGTTCTTCTTGAACTTGAAGATTTTTTACATTCTTTTGGCATGTTATCTATATATATGAAATGCTTTGTCCTGCATGACTTGGTGACTGATTGATAATCAACGCACAGCCACTGATCGTAGCGACATCGAAGTAAAACATCAGAGTTTGCTAGTGACCACTATAAGCCACTATGTTTCAGTGTGAGCTACGATATAAAGTCTATATATACATTTAGGTTTATGTAGCGAACGAACCCTAATGAGGGAACACTATAAAGCCTTCCCTCCGTCACTTTCCCCTTCAGACGTCGACGACAGCGTCGGGTTTCCATAGCAACTGCTTTCCATGGCTACGCGGCATTGGTTGGAAAATTCAAAATGGCGGACGTGTATCGATCGAGGGAGTTACAGGGGGACATTTCAGGGGCTGAGATGTGCTAAAATTGTACTTACTGTTGTGACTCTCAATGTCGGAAAAGTTGGTATGGCAATGACAATATTTACAAAGTCAATCGAATTCAATTGATATACATAAAATCACAAAATGATAAAGTCACCTTTCAAAATTATTAAATGACTTTGGTTTAGAAATGGGTGTTCAGGTTTAAGACGGATATTTTATACATTCTGTATTTTATTTATAAAATAGTTTAATATTTTTTTGATTTTATGAATTATTTTTATTTAACTATACTAATAGGCTTCAAAAAGTAGTATATTCTTGAAACAACATTAGTTTGAAGTTTAAATAAGAGCGAGGGAGTATTTATTTTTGTCGTCCTGTCGTTTGTTAGTCTATTTAAAAAATAACTCGGAGATTTATAGCTAACAATGTGTTGCAAATAGACAACGTTGTATTGGAAGTGTCGGTTGGCAATGGAACACGTGCGCGGTATTTTTATTTAGGTGGCGCATCGATTTCGATAGCTGACTGATGAAAGTCACATAGTAAAATGTCATTGCACCTTCCTACAATGTCAGCCAAATTGTATGAACAAAGTGAAGAATGTTCTTCAAAACATAATCCGAATCACACGAGATTTTTAGTGATCTGAGATTATAATTATAATTTTAATGTAGTTTTCAAATACTATTTTTATTTTGAAAATATTTTTTAGCTGGGTTTTATCAGGTATTTTGTATTTCTCGTAAATTGGAAAATTGAAAAAAAAAATTAATATAACATAATATGGAATAATATTTATTTACCCTTTCCATTGAATGTACAGTCAAGAGCACGTCGACCTTTACATATCGGACTTTGTACTACTCTTAAGTTCTATGTCCTAAGAGCCAAAATTGTACTGCAAGTGTAAAGCTCAACGTGCTCCTGACTGTACTCAGGAGAGTTAATATAATTGTAAAGAAAACCTTTATACAAAAGTTGGAGCAAATAGTTACTTACTAGTCGCAGGGTATAATAATTAATTTAAAAAGTATATTTTTAGGATTCCGTATCTAATTGAACTTATTTTTTTTTTACATTTTATATATTTTTTTTGTGTTGTCATTAGTTTTCGTTTTTACTTTACTTTAATTTCTAATGTTGTATTATTTTAATGAATAATTTTTAGGGGCATGAGTATAATTTTGTTATTAAATCTTTATTTCGTAATTTTTTTTACCATTGTTCGTGATTTCTTGCGTTTATCTCATTATACGCCCAGGTCTTAAATGTAAGAGTTGATGTTTTTACAAAACGTGTATTTCTATCGCCGCTATAAAATCAACTAAATATTATAAGTATAAAAAAATACACGACTAATAGTTTATCATCGGGACCTTTGATAGGTTTGTGCTTTGGTTCGTGTCAGCTCTGGACAGGGACGTGTGGAGGGAGAAAGGGGAGGCTTTTGCCCAGCAGAGGGACATACATAGCAACTAAAAAAAAATAAAAAAAATTGTTTATTGTTGTATGAGATTGACACGTGATTTGAACGATTTTTGTTTCGAGAATAGGAGCCGCTAGTACTCACCATAAATAAGTTTTGTAGACCATATAGGTCAATTATCACAGGTGTTACATATCACACTGAACAGGGAAGTATAGCGCTTTGGCAACTTATCAGAAGCGGAAGTTTTTCGCGGCGGAAGCAATGCTCGATTGTCTTTTGTTCCTTTTTTAACCGAGGGGACAGACACCGTTTGAGGTGTCTTACCACCGTAGTATACGCGAGATTTGAAGATGCCACTTCATTTTCTATTTTACAAGCTATGCTTTTGCGATATTAATGACAAGCTGGCTACTTTATCACAAGGCTCTTTCAAGTCTTGCCTTGGAAAGCAGTTAACCAGGTTGAGTTAAGTTTTTCTTTCTTTTCTTCGTTTTTCTGACAGTCACAAATAAAGTGGCTTTCTACTGGCAAAATAATTTTCATAATCAGTTCAGTAAATCCAGAGATCTACAACCTCATAAAAGCTTTACTTGTATAGATAATATTGAACTAAGCTTTCGGACAAACTTTTTTAAACAATAAACAACCACAACAGAACAGTTATTAACAGATGTAACACGGCCACAAGTTGTGGAATTACAGTATTAAACGGCAATTTTACAGCGATCCCGTTTGATGTGGTGTTTTATCTGCGCGGTGGGCGTGTCCGCGGGACAATGCTCTATTTTTACGACGCGCAGTCCACGTGGCGGGCAGCTGCGTCTGCGCACGTGCCGGTATTTATAAGACGCCGCCCGCCCTTCGTCAGGATACAGTAGCTTTTCTTTATTGCACTATATCTACTGATATATGAAGTGCTTCTTTGAGATACTATGAATCTTGCCGTTTTGCTTATGTAAGGCAATTTAGGAGACAGATAGAGCATTCAGTAACAGTTTCACACTTCAGTACTATCTAAAAGCTTGTTTATGCGATAGAAAGTCACAAAGTACTAAGGTTATTCAATTTTTTCTTACAAACGTTTTGAAGATTTTTCACAATGATTAGAATATAGGTTTAATAGTTCTGGGTATCTAAATGTAAGAGAATTATGGTAATTATCAACGGCGTACTGTTATAATAATTATTATAAATATCTCACCTCTTCATTTAGACAAGTATTAATTAATAGGATTAGTTGTACGACTGCGTGGCAGATAGCGAGTGTCGTCTTGCGGAGACGGAAGAAAGCGCGACAGCCGGACGGCGAAATATGAATACCCTCAAGGGGTATTAATCTGGTCAATTATTATGAAACTGACGCTTACGTGCGACACACATCTTTGTCACATCCGTTGATAATAGGGATGTCAACATTTTTACTTAATTAGAATTGAAATTTTAGTTTTGGAAAACAAAAAAAAAGATTTTGAAAATAGCTTCATTTCTACTGTATGGCGTATCGCGTCTTCCATAATATCGCCAATGCTAAATTGAAAAAGTATTATAGGTAATTAGGCAATGTAGTGCACCATTCATGTTAATCCTTAATCTTTTATGAGAGGTAGAGCATAGCGGATAATCAGCTCAAATCGGAGCAGCCCGTCTGGGGAAGGACCTCCACCTTACAGAAGATCGTAGCCAAATAGCATTGGTCTCGGCCATGTTGTGTTCCTACGGTGAGTAAGGTCTCCAGAGCTCCGCTTGGTGGTAGTTGGGAGAGTTGGCAACGCGTGAGTATTGCAAGCGTCTATAGGCTACGGTGATGCTTACCACCAGGCGGGCCGTATGCTTGTTTGCCACCTTAGTAGTATAAAAAAAACTCAGCTGTGCGCGTGCTACAGAATTTTAAAATAAAAATTGTAAGTAAGTTTAATATTGGGTCTAATAAAGTCCCGAATAGTCCAATAAGGTACGTATGTCAAATGCATACTAGAACTGTCAGCTTATATGACGAATAAACTTTTTGTGAGTGGTGAAAACTGTCCAAGTGTCGATTTCCTATAAAACATGTTAATTTTTGCGTTGCCTATTGTGTTTTCTACAGAAGTGTGGCATAGCAAAACAAAACTTAAGTTTACCGAAGTATGAAAAGATGTAGAGCAAAGTTAAATTGACTTAGTTGCGATTAGTTTCGTTTCGCTTCTAGTATGACCTAAGTAAGCTGTCTAGCATAATTATTTGTGGATAATTATTGAAATAGTACATCACGATATGCCAGCCCTACCCCGAGTCGGCGACGTTCGGCGCGGGCGGGCGGCCGCGCGCTGGCCGGCTCCAATGTATGCAGACAGGTGTGGCCGGCTGCCGCGCGTTTTCATACAAAACCAACGTTTCACATATAAAAGGCACTTCCTTTCATCCCACAACCTACCGTCGGGAATGCCCATTAATTTGCCAACACAATATTTTTAGTGCGCGGCTCGCGTGTAATATATCGTGGCCACGTGTCGCCGTATGTCGCCCGACGAACGGCTGCGTCAAATTATTTTCGTTCATGTCACAAGATACAGCGCTCATCTGGACATTTTTCCTTTAAAAATCACACCAGTTGTTAGTTTAATGCAGCCCCGGCGCACTTCCTGTGGAAAAACGTGCGCGCAGCTGACGGGAAACTCTACTGCTACAAGATTTATTACTCAGACGCGACGCCCTAAGTCCTGTAGCGCGGTAATGCCATGGTGTCACTGGAACCTGGTTTAGAAATTGAGCACATAAGTGGTGTTTCCATAAATAACAGTAATAATAAATTTCCGCTTCGCGAAAGTATAATCTGGTGGATACATCTCGCTTTATGTAAATCATCGTCCAATTTTCATGGAAGCCGCGCGTTCCAGTGCATGACGGACGGCGGGCGGCGCCGGCGGCGACGCGAGCTCCACAATCTTCGCATTATCGCTCCGTTTTATATTTTTCTCGCCAAATCCATCCATCATGTGAACGTTTCGTTACAATACTTTTATGTTTTACCACTGCTATATTTTTAGGCAGCTCGTTTGCGGCCTCAATACACTCGATGCATATAATAAATCTGTTTAGATTGCGGCTGTTATTTTACGAATGCCAGATAATCGTCCCTATGATATACGATCAGTTAAGATCCTTTATTGCGGCTACGAATTTATTAATGGGTGTTTTTCAACAGCTTATTATTGTATCAAAGGAGTTATTCGCGATCAAAGAAAAATAAAGAATGGAGAAATGTGAACAATATTACCTAGTTTGTTCAACTTTCTGCTGTTGCGTGTCAGTTTTGATAAGTAATCTAAGCAGAAGAAGAGCAAATAAAAGCCTTGCTTGTTTATCGTAAAACCGGAGTCTCGAATACCTAGATTTCTTGGTGTCTGTACAGAACAACTAGAATAAATTTGACGAAACTTTACCTAAAAAATAAGTTCGGTTCCTTTTATTATTTAAGAGTCCATTACTAAATAAATAGTGACGTTAATTAGCTATTATGTGACAAATAATTCAAATAAAGACTTTTCCTACATAAAGTAGGTAATTAAATCAGTGTATATGAGTAAATAATTTCAATTTACGATATAACGTCCACGCATCGCGACGGACATCCGTAGCAAGTGCGCCAACAGCTGCGCGTGCGCCCCGATGAGTCCTCTCCTTGTCTAACCACATTCTCGCTGTTCTAGAAATCTAGTCTTTGTTCATAAATGATATTTCATATTATTGGAAACAGATGTGATTTTAAAAATCAACAACCAGCCTTTTGTCCAGCAGTGGGACGTATATTTATGCAAGTTTTAAAATGTATGAAACACGAATAGAGTATTAGTAAATGTAAACAGTTAAAAAAGAAAATGCTATCTATAGAACCACTATCAATTTGTTTAACGTTACATTCTCTTAATAATTTAATTTTAATTTTTTTAATTTGAGGTTTGAACAGATGAAGTGTAAATGTAGACATCTAGGGTTGACCATGAAAAAGATTAAATATGAGTGCAGAAGGTACGCATAACATTAAAAAGTATTCACAATGTCTTGTGAGATTGGGTAGCATGGGCGTAGCCAGGATTTTATCAAGAGGGAGAACCTGTAAAAACTCCAGAGCCTGATCGGGGCAGGACAGGCGAAGAAAAAATTAAAATAATAATATTTTACATACTAATAATAATATGTATTTAATAAAATAATGGCCAGAAGGAACGATGGAAGGTGGGTGAAGTAAGTCATCGTGGTACCCTTGAAATGGTAAACGGATTGAGATGGCTTAGGATAGAGAAGGATAGGCTTAGACGAAAGGAGGCTTATACCCAGCAGTGGGTCGATGAGAGCTGATGATGATGATGATGATGTACTTAACATGTAGATGTTGTTGTATAATTTTAATATATTGCAGGCTGGCTACAGCTGCTGGCCCTTGCCTGTACCTGTTGTGACGCCTATGTTGGATTGAATGAAACATTAGAAAAGGAACCATCTGTAGTATATTTATTTCATATCTCGGCTCAAGTCGAGACAAACGCCGGAGACAACTGTTGTCTGCTCGTCTCGACAGCTGCGTTCCACTTGCGTCCAACATCACAATACCAAGCAAACATTAGGGATGGCAATAGATATATTCAATATTGCACAGCCTATGTCGTTTATTAAGAAAAACCGTTTACTAACTTATTTACTGTAACTTAGGGTCGGCAACGCGCGAATGATACCCCTGGTGTTGCAAGCGTCTTCAGGCTAATGTGAACGCTTACCATCAGGTGGGTTGTATGCTTTTTTGCCCTTTGCTCTGACGTTTCCAGAGTTACTCATAAACATTTCAGAATGGTAAGATGCTGCGTCTCCTGTAAAGCCAGGATTATCAATGAAGTCTACAGAGAACTAATAAGCAGTGACGTCTGGGCGATAACAAATTTGTCTCTGAACTAACAACCAATTTAATGAGAAGAAAAATTTGTTGTGAATTCTTCTATGTGGATATAAGAAAATAACTTCATAAGAAAAGATGAATATGTCCATATAATTAACAAACGATGGACATTACAATTATGTGTGTTAACAGCCCTATCAACTACCAACAACCACTAACGATAATGAACCTTATTACCTGCACATAAAACCAAATAGAAAACCCTGTACATATTTATGTTCGGTCGTATTGTAATTGAAAGTAGCTGTCGAGGCACCGTTGTAAGGTATTAGTCAGGAAAATTGCGTGACTTTATTTTATATCGAATTAATAGTCGATGGTTATAAATACTAGCGACTATCAATTTCATGGTACTGCAGCTTATATCATAACTGACTGCGGACATGGTAAGGCTTCAAATTCGTTGTGGTTTAATCTCGTTGCTTTTGATTCTTGGAAATGTTGAATATATACGACAGGAGACTAAAGTATTTATGAACGTTTTAATATTTTATCTTTGAAAACAAAGAGTAAGAAAAGAGTGTTGACATTGAGTGTGTATGTTATGTATCAGCCTGATATGATTTGTGTAAGGAATATAAAAGTATAAAACACATTTATCATTAGCTACGACTACTACTTCGTTGACTTAATATGTCATTGTATCACAGAAACTGCTTTAATTTTAAACTGCTTTTAATAAAAAGTATTCTACGCATTTTTCCATATTGGAAGGAGGCTGCGACAGAGCAGTAAGTGAGTTTGCAATTTTCATTATTACGCATGGGTAGTCATTATGAATTGGACTCTAATAGGCTCTTTCGACTGGGAAAGCAAAGCACTTACTTCCTTATATATCAGCATGAAATAATGAACTCGCAGTTTTTTGACAGTTCTGGTACGAATTTGTTTCTTAATTGGCAAACAGCATGTTGGGGACTTTAAAAGCAAGTGGTGAAACTGACAGCGTAATGTTTAGAATGAGTCATATCTCAGTGCGGCGTCAAGCGTCGCATCGTCATAGAGACGACACGCAAGGCGCAGGCGCCGCGACGTCGAGATTTATTTATCCGTATGGCGTACTCCCGCGCATCTGCCTGCACATTCGTCACTCTATCATCGGTCGCAATAATAAAGCTTCAAGTAAATATATCCACGGCGGCAGACCCGTCACACTCCGATATTAGACATTTAACTGTTTTAACATCGGTTGTTTCAACTTTCTTTTTTATTATTTAGAAGTACTTAAGCTGGCTTGTTTGAATATGGACAGTGGTCCATATTCAAACAGAAATATTGATAATATTTCCAAAGAATCTTCTCACATAAAATGCTTTGTTCTGTCCTGAATCACTGACAGATGGATCAACGCACAGCCTAAACCGCTGATCGTAGAGATCGGAAACTTAGAGGTGTGTTCTTTGCATGACGTAGGAATCCGATAAGAAGGGATTTTCCAAAAATCCGTTGTAGCAGTAGCAGTTCTTTCTCAGAGAATTTATAAAGAAAAGAATGCGATGCCAAATATCTGTGCCAAAGTTCATATTAAAAGAAGTTGATTGTACTTGATGCTATGCTATGTAGTGTTATTGAATTAATTTAAAAAGAAACTAGGTAAACTCAGTAGCACAAACGATCAGACAAGATATATGTGACACGTACAAGACTTCTAACAGTTCGTTGTATATAAAGTGCGTGCGCGCTGACACGGGTTCTAAGCGTTAAGCGGAATACGCGTTGATGATTTCTTTCAACTTGATAAAGTATCTGATTTAAAATCAATAGCTCTTATGTTACCACATCATTCGATCGATCGTTGATCACTTACATTCCGTCTCCTAAAAGAATTCATAAGATATATCGTCTGATTAACGTCTATCGATGTCTACGATGCTATGGACGATCCATGTTTGTAGTTAACTTCTTAAGACATTTTACAAAAAAAAGCGTGTAAAAGTATACAATACTGGGTATTCGCGGACGCACGCTTGCTTAAATGTTTCACAAAAATACACGGTGTTAAATGAAACGTGCGTGCAGATAGTGAAATTCCATGCATTTCTGCAGAAAATACTACAGAAAGCTTCGATTATTCGCAAGCTTTTTCCGCTTAACACAGTGTGCTCCCTTAGTTGACTTTAAACGGTTGCGATAATGGTCTAATTAACACGAAGTATTGCGAGTAGAGTTCAGTGGCACAATCACAGTTATTGTTCAGCTGTAACATGCCGCTTAATGAGTACTGGTACTTAACCTGGTTCGTCGGCAGCTGCATGCTTAGGTGTTGCAAGCGTGCTTACAGACCGCTTATCATCTGTTGGATTGAGATTACTTGATTGATAGACAATTGTATTATTTTTTATATCAATACCTATCAAGCGACCTCCTGCATTCTGATCAATCTCAAAGGAATAAGAAAGTCGGGTAGGTACTCTAAAAATCTGATATGGATGTAATATTGAAGATAATCTACTTTTCACCAGAATGTATCTTTAGAGAATATTGTTTTTTAAAAAACTCGATAATAAAATTAACTGCTAAAATTAAAGAGTTTTATTTTAAAGGAAGGAAAGTGGTCACGGTAGAAATGAACCGTTCTAGAAACGTTGGCAAAGGTAAATAAAGAAATAATACCGTGATAAGTCACATGATAATGAATCTGGAACACGAAAGTTTATTTACCAAGATAATATTGTAAAGTAAATCCGTTTATTGTGTGCTACTATTTACAGTATGTTCTGAACATCTTGACGTTACGAGAGAGCAGTATCGACTGCGCATAGGCGCTAGTTGCTATTAATCAAGCACGATCATAATCTGCGGGGCGTCGTCGGCGCCGGTTTGTTTGTGTTACCGCGTGGTACAAGATTAACCTAACTGACAGATGAAACGTTGACTGATACCCGCGTCATCTCATAAGCATATCTCAAACAAACTAGCCACGGTTACTTTTATTTAAACTACCAATTAACTGTTGGCATGTTTGAGTGATATCTGATTTATCTCTTTGATCTTTTAAGAAATTCAATGTTTAGAATTCGTGAAAATAGAATTTAAATTACTTCTAATATAAAACAATTATGTGAGGTTGTTCCTCATTTTTAATGTTTCAAAAGTTTCCATTAATTTTAACTAATAAAATTTTGTAAAAGACAAATTAAATACCTAGCTGTTATTTTAATAATACCTACTGAAGGTCATTAGAAACATCAGTTCCACGAAATCTACTGACAAATTATACCCAATGTCCGGCAATGTCCTACTGTGTGGCTTTGATTACACTAATCAAACGAATTTTAATAATCCCATGTGTATATTGGTGGTTGGTATAAATTCTAATCTAAAATAATAATTATAATGATTATGCACTTGCACCAAACACATTCACGCACGTGCGTGTATTTTCTCAACAAGTCGAATTATTCGCTTCTCCGCCCGCCGACTAATATAAACTATATGACGTGTTAAAAAGTTTCAATGTTATTGTTTATAGTAGGCTACGCGAGGATTGATGAGAGATGCTCTTAGACTCCTCAATATTTCACTTTCTCATGGCTTATTTTGTTTACGTTTCAAGTTTATAATGCAGTATTCTTATGAAATAACATCAGTTGAATTGTATTATGTAAATATTGTGATAAAATTATAACTGTTTTTAGTAGAATTTCGCATGCTGAAGATAAGTGAGGCTGATCGGTGATGGCGCTTACTGTTTGCGGAACCGATGGGTATCGGCGGTGTTTATCTTACCTCTGGACTCCACTGCTGCACAACGTTAGGTGGGGTCACCAATAATATCATACACTTGTTAAAAAACTCTCCATGCTACAAACATCTTTCGAATAACCCTCTAAACTTATACTGCGGGATAAGTAGTAGACAGTGGCAGACTTAATATAAGCATCCCAATTCGGTAATTCACCGAATTGGGATTCGCTTGCGGTCGCATTCAGTTACTTACTTATTAACGTGCCATAATTGGAGTGTTATTTGTAAAAGTATTTAAGAAGTGGAAAACAGGTAGAACAATACTAAGACACGACAGTCTTCTTTCGCAGTCTTTGAAGGATACATAAAAAGTAGAAGGGGAAGGTGAAGGGCGAGAAGAACTTACTTGGATTAAGTAAAGAAAAAGGCAAGTATCGTGTTTTACAGAGAGGTGAAAGAGGTGGTACAAGACAGAGGACAATAGACACTGAAGAGCGTTCTTAAATTTAGAAGAAGAATGATTTCGAATAGAAGAAATAGACGATCAATTGTCATATAATCCAGAGTTCCAGAGCTCCACTTTTTAAAGTGTCGGAAACGCGCGAGTGATGAGTTAGTATCATATCGGTGCATTTGAAACTACCCCCCGGTCATCGATCCATATGTCGATGCCCCGGTATTACAAGCGTCCATAAGCTACAATGACTGCTTACCATCAGGCGGGTCGTATGCTTGTTTATCACCTTAGTGCTATAAACAAATCTCAAACAAAACATTACACGCCATGTTTTCCTATCAAAACAAGTGCTATTTAATTAGGAGCTATAATGCAATTTGGTGGATGCACGCGGGGTGAAGCTTTGATACAAATTGGCGGACGCATGTCACGTAACTTAATCAGGACCCCTCGAACACACCCTGTACACACAGATGAATAGACAAATAACATTAATGTTCTTTATTGTAGTGTATATGTTCGTACACTACAATAAAGAACATTAATGGTAAGTAAGGTTTTTCTTTATTTTGGCCTTAATAAGATGAATATCGCTTGAGTGAGCAACGCTCCACCGTTGCTCACAAAAGAATTTGAGAAACAAATACGTTTTTTTAGTTATAAAGTTATATAATAAAAAATACTTTGTCCAAATGTACAGGACACGGTAACTATGTAACAATATTTTCATTTATTAGCAAAAATTTTTTCATTCTTCTTGTCCTAATAAAAGTTGTACTCTCACCACGAGTTGTTGTAGAAAAGTCTCGTTTTTAAACCCATGGTAAGGGTAGATGGTAAGGAATGTCCAGTATCCAAAGATTCGGGGAAGAAGCACGGAACTAAAGACTTCATTAGATAGAAATCCCAATCGATTACAGTCATGGCGCACGTGCACTAGCGATGTCCTCCGAGGGAGGTTCGGGGGGCTATTACCAGCAAAGCCGCGCGACTCACTAATCTCGATGGGAAACCTTTTTATTAAATTGCTGAGCGAGGGCGCGCCAAGCCAGCTGGCCGACTTGTATGGGCTCGCCCGTATGATTTATATAACTTACAATTTACTTCGATTAGATTCAATTTAACTAATTGAAATGTATTTTTTTAATTTACATAGTGTTAAAATGCTGGTTTACTATCTGGTTCATTGATTAAGTAATACGGTGATTAATATGGATTATTATGGTATTTTCACCGTGGTCACTGACCATTGGCTGGTTTATAATAATAATATGTATATCGTCTTTCTCTTATTTAAAGTAATTCGTGAGAATCGTTGTATTTTTCAGTACAAAAAGATATCATACTATATTATAAATGAGAAAGTGAGTTTGTTTGTTTGTATGTTTGTTTGTTATTCCTTCACGGCTTGACTAAGCAGCCGATCATTCTGAAAATTTGTATACATATTGTCAGGGGTACAGAGCCCAACATAGGTTAATTTTTACGCGGGTGAAGCTGCGGGTAACAGCAGCTAGTCCTATATAAAGCCTAATTGTATATAAATTAGTGTATTACTGAAGAGCTTATTTGCAGCAAGGTATTTCTTCTAGTTTATTTATTAAATAAACTATTTAGTTATATTTAACTAACCAAGTAGTTACAAAATAGTACTTTATATTACACATTACTAAATAACATGGAATTAATTAAAACTAAACTATCCTATAGAAATTCTTTTTGAATTCAAAATGTTCGTAATTTTCAAGTTTATTCAGTGAACGGACCATAAATACATTAGGGCTCGCTCCCCGATGTGGAGGTAGGGCGGGCGGATATTTGCGAATTTCGAGCACGTTCCCCGTAATTCAGTCGACTTGGTGCGAGTGGAAAACGTTGTAAGCATAATATACACCTAAATAATACTCCTACTATGTACAGGTCTATACAACAATGTTTTGTAGTAGTTCAAGGACAGTTAATCTGTCAGAATTTAGACAGTAAACGAAACCATAACTGAACCAACGAAATTAGTGTTACTTACGACCGAAACTAGATCTTCGTAATTTTTTGTTCTGTAGAGTATAATTAAGTCTATTTTTTAATTCAACACTAATTCAACTATTGTACACATAGTTTATGAGTTAAGTTAAATGACATATAAAATAATATTTAAGACGGGTAAGTATGAAACAAAAATAGTCAATATAATTAATTACACCGGCGGCGCCCAGTGTATTTAGCTGCCGTAGCGTCGGCTCTACACGAGTCACAAACTCATTCGAATTGAGCTTTACTTCTTACGACAATTCACTAATATAGAGTTTTAAACAAATTATTATGACATCATTGAATTTATTAATTACTAGGGGACCGCCACAGCTTCGCACGAGTTTTACTAAAGATCTGTAATTTTTTTTGAAAATAATATATAGCCTATGTTACCCGGGGGTTATGTGTACCTTCCTAACGGTAAAATATCGGTCCAGTAGTTTTGAGTTTATTAATTACAAACATACACACAAAAATCTTTTCTCTTTATTATATTAGTGTAGATTTACATTTATACCTTCTCTGTAAAAGGTAAAAGCAGGTGTAAAATGTACTCTTAAGAAGAATAAAATATTCAAATAAAAAAAAAAAGTGGCCGAAAGTACATTTTGTGATCGGTGCCTAGATCATTTTAGCTCATTAATAAAACAAATTACAGAAAGCACTTACGAGCCTGAATGTATCAATACCGTACGTGGTGTGAAATATGAAACGGTCAATAACAGCACTTACATTATTCGCAAAATCATTGTTCCCTAAAGATTTAAGTGTCGAGTGAACATTTTACCGAATGTGACGTAACATTTGGAAACTATTAAAATGAAAGGTGTTGCGTCATAGTTTGCAGGTCGCACGAAGCGTTTTTTTTTTTTTTTTTATTGAATGGACTAATCAGTTCGGGTGTACTGACACCCTTTACTGAGACACCGGACTGTTGCGGGAGCGTAGGGCTCTCACCGCCAAAAATTTACAGTGTCTGCCTAGGGGCGCCCCAGAGGGGGGCTCGAACCTCGGCCTATGGCGACACTGGGGGAAGGCGAACGGATTGGAGAGAAGCGGCCGGGCACGTGCCGGTACCGCGAAAACCGAGTCCCTACAGGGTGGCGCGACGCGCGGCCCCGCCGGCGGGGCCGATATGACGGACGTGTGTGTCTACTTTGTGTCGCGGAATCTAATTGTTTGTACGCCTCGATGGCGACTGTAATGGCGTCGTCCGGGTCGTTGAGGACGTGCCGCGGACGACGTTTGGACCTAATGGTGTCAGCCGGAGCGGGATAATCCCCTGCGGCTTTCACCAATGGATTGGGGTGATGGTCGAGAGAGTCGAAAAATCTGACTGAGCATTGCTTTAGGTGGTGCGAGATGGTCGGCACACCTAAGTCAATGTGGAGGTTTTTGTTCCGAATGAACCAAAGCCCACCGATGGCTTTGCGCAAAAACCTATTCTGGATGGTTTGCAGCCTGTGGATATGAGAGGGCGCGGCGTGGGCGAAAACTGGACTCGCGTAAGTCATTATCGGCCTAATGCACGTTGTGTAAATTCTCACCTTATTTCTAAGAGAGAGTTTACTACGCCCATTGAGCAGATAATATAGTCGGCCTAGCGCGAAAGCGGCGCGGTTGCGGACAATCTTAATATGATCGCGGAAGGTGAGTCCCCTATCGAGTGTGACGCCTAGGTAGCGGACTTTCCTTTCCCAAGGGATCGGTTGTCCGAACATTTCGACTCTGGAGGAGGGATTTGGGGTGCTACCTCTAGCGAAGAGGATAGCGGCGCTTTTTTGAGGATTGACTTCGATGCGCCATTTCCTAAACCAGTCGCCAAGAGTATTGGCGGCAGTTTGGAGTGAGTCTATAATTGGGGGAATACTACGGGCTGAACAGTAGATGGCAGTATCATCTGCGAAGAGAGCGGTATGGGTCGCTAGTGGACTGGGTCTGAATTCGGGGAAGTCGCTTGTGTAAAGCGTGTAAAGGAGAGGCGAGAGCACGGACCCTTGTGGTACTCCGGCTCTAATGGTGTGAGGGGGGGATAGTGCCCCATCCACCCTATAGCGGAAAGAGCGGTTCGACAAGTAGTCTTGAATGATGAGCACAAGACGATTTGGCGTATTGAGTTTGTAGAGCTTATAAATAAGCCCGTTGTGCCAAACTTTGTCGAACGCCTTTGCCACGTCAAAGAAGAGAGCGCCCGTTTTATGCGGGCGGGATCTGTTCGCTCTCCGGTCCAACACGTGTTCGACTATGCGATGCACTTGTTGGACACAAGAGTGTTTGGCTCTAAAACCAAACTGCGCGTTAGGCAAGAGATTGTTGGCAAGGGAAAAATCTTTGAGACGTGCGAGAACTATGCGCTCATAGATTTTTCCTATTGAACTAAGAAGACTGATAGGGCGATAGCTCGAGGGCTGATCCTTGGGCTTGCCGGGTTTTGGAATGCCGATGACGGTGGCTTCCTTCCAAGTTTGGGGGAAAATGCTATTTTTGAGGGCTGCGTTAAAGATAGCAGTCAGGAGTAGTATAAGATGGGCGGGAAAGAGCTTGATGACTCTGTTAGAAATCCCGTCAGGCCCCGGGGCCTTCCTATTATGTAGGTCTTTGATAAGGGACTCTACCTCATCAGGGGTTACCGGCTCTAACGGGGGGTCGGCATCTGTAAGTGGGCTCGCGAGTCTATTTGCTACCACAGTATCGACCTCGAGTAGGTGATCTGGATCAACGGGGAGTGTGCTAGGTGCACATTGTGCCTCAAGACTGGATGCTAAGCATTCAGCTTTTTCCTCGTCCTCGAAGGCGAGGGGGAGGGAGGGATCTGACTGTACTAACGGAGGGGTGGCAGCCACTGTATCTGCCTTAAGGGCTCTGGCAAGTTTCCAGAAGGCTTGGTGAGATGGGACCAAATTGGAGAGAGTCTCGTCCCACTGGTCGTTTCTAAGCTGTCTGATACGACGCTTAACCGCTGATTGAGCAGCGCGCATGCGGACGCGGTTAGGCTCAGTGGGAGCGGAGAAGTAGGCCCTTTGGGCTCGGTTTTTCTCTGTTAACAGAGCGCGCGCATCCGGCGGAAGTGTCCAGCGACGATGAGCGTTCACTGGGACACGCCGCGAGCAGTCGCTAACGACTTTCTGCACGTGCGCTGTTAACGAGTCAATAGCACCTACTGCATCGGGAATTGAGACAATTTCGTCTGGAATTGGATCTAACAAGGGGGACGAAATGGATTTGAGGCTTTCGCCTAACCTGACCCAGTCGGTCTTGATCATAGTGGGATCTGTGGCTGCCACATTGGGAATACTCACTCTGGGAGAGAGAGAAATGATGACAGGCCTATGGTCTGAGGTGAGTTCGGAGTGCACTTCTATTGAACTCAATCTAAGATTGATGTTCTTTAGGAGGGCTACGTCTAGGACGTCCGGACGATGATCAACATTGTCCGGGTAATGAGTAGGGGACATGGGTGCTACAATGTCGAAATTGAGACTCTCTGAGAGTCGCTCGAGCTGTCTACCACGTTGGTTTGTGGTTAGGCTACACCAGGCAGGGTGCTTGGCGTTTAGATCACCCGCTATGATAACAGACGGGCCAAGATCTAGAAGGTTTTGTATGTCACTATCGAGTAGTGATCTGGGGTTTGAGGAGTTGGAGTTAGTGGGAGCTAGATAAACTGACACTAAAAATATGGATTGGTGACCTGTCATTCCTAATCTACAGACAGAGGCCTCAATGTGCACGAGATTGGGTGTATCCACAGGCGTGCAGTGTAATGTCGCTTTGTAGTAGATGAGAGTGCCACCGAGGGCAGAGACTGTGCGATCATTACGTATGATTTTATAATTCGCGATTTTGGGATCGCGAATTGATGGTTTAAGGAACGTCTCCTGGATAAGGAGGACGTCCAACTGATGGGTGTAGAGGAAGTCGGCTACCTCAGACCTCTGGGTGCGAAGCCCATTTGCGTTGAAGTAGCCGATTTTAAGGGAGGTCGGTTTGACTCTACTCGTATGGTGTAAGTCCATAATTATTTGTTGAAATTTTTAAGGGCAACGAACACGTCTGTGAATTGACAGACGGCCATTAGGAGAGCGTTGGGACTATTCGCGTGTTCATTGACCAACGCGGCCATGGCAAGAACCCTATCTATATCTAGGACGGCTGCGAGCTTGTAGAGCCCTTCGGTCCCGTTGGAAGGTGGCAGCGATGCCTTTACTGGGGGGGGTGGAGGTGTTGCGGCTTCCACCGCCGCGGGTGCAGGCGTGCCTGAGGGGCTGGCCTGTGGGGGTGGGACCTTGTTGGTCTTGTAGCGCCACGAGGGCGACAGATTGAGTGGTGGCACCGGTGCCTTAGCTGTTGCCGGGGCGGCCTCGGCAGTTTGGGACTGAGGAGGAGCGAGGACTCTGGATGAGGAGGGAGTAGGCCTCCGGCTCTTTCCTTTGGGCGCTTTTGAGCACCCTCTGTAATTAGCCGGGTGCCCCACCTCCCCGCAATTTACGCAGCTCGGAGGTTCCAAGCATAGCGCGCGGTCTTTGGGGCGTGGACACTCCGGTGTTGAGTGGGCCCCGAGGCATTTGACACACCTGGGTGTGTTGTGGCAATTTCGGGCGGAGTGCCCGTACAATTGGCATCTGTGGCATTGACCCACAGTGCTTTTATGGTGAGGGGTCTCGACGACGACCCCGGACAGTCCGCAGACTTTATTGATATTAAAGATGGCTTTCGCCTCTTTAAGGTTAGTCCTGTCCAAAATGACAAGGACCATGTTGAAGGGGGCGGAAGGCCCACGGTGCATGCGGTGCACTTCGAGGATGGGCAGTTTTTGGGCGCGAAGGTCCTCGAGTACGTCATTGCACTCGAGTTCTTTCGGGATTCCGCGGATGACTGCGCGGAGGCGCCGGTCCTCCTCTAGACTCCACGTGTGGAATGTGATCGACATGGCGTCGAGAAGGCGGGTGAGGTTTCGGTAGTCCGTGATGGACTCCGTTTTTAATCGGATACCCTCAGTTCGGGTCTCTGCAATAAAGAAGATGCCATTGGCATCACAGCGGGCCTTGATGGCCATCCACTTATGGCGGTTGGTGATGACTACCGCAGGTGGTCGCTGGGAACGTCTGGGAGGGGTGGGAAGTGAAGCTTCCTCGGCACCCTGTTCAGCCGCGGGTGGTGAAGCGGGCGAGTCTGAGAGAGGGGCGGCCGGAATGGATTCGGCGGCTAATTTGGCGGCCTTGTTGGCAACGCCCTTGTTGCGCCTTGTGCGCTTGCGGCCTGAGGCCACAACGAAATCGTCCGAGTCGGACGTGGGGGCGGAACTGGAATCTGAAGATTCCGGGATGATCTCCATCTCGTCATCGGAGATCGAGGAGGAGGGTGCGGTGGTGGAGGGCGCGGCGGCGGAAGTCGCTACGGCGGGGTGCACGGTGGCGGGGGGCGCGGCAACGGGGGACGCGACGGCGGGCGCAACGGTGGCGGAGGGCGCGGCGATGGAAGTCGCGGCGGCGGAGGGCTTGGTGGCCGAGGGTTTGGTGGCCTGAGGGGCCGGGGCGGTGGAGGCCTGAGGGGCCGGGGGGAGAGGAGCTTTCCTCTTTATTTGCTCAATGCGAGACAGCAATTGGGGGTTTTGCTCTAGTATTAGAGCGACTAGGTCGTTGATTATGGCATCGCGCGGGTCGGTCGCCATGGCGACCGGCCTAATAAGGGAACCTACAATGCTACAACGAGATGATCGCAGTTCGTCGCGTCACGTTCCGCAAGGAAGAGCTGCGAAGAAACCTTGCGGCAGTCGTGCCTAATTTGGGAGCGCTCGGGGGGAGAACCCGAGGTGTGTAGTCCTAGTCCCCCGCGCCGGGTGAGGCGAGGGGGGTGCTTCTATGGTGTGCCCTAAGCTTGTATGCCTCTGACCAATCTTAATGTGTCAGAGGGTCCCTAACTGCTTAGGGTTCGGAGGGTAGCTTCGAGCCGGAGCCCTAGGCGCCCAAGCCGTTCCCTAAGGATAGGAAGGAGGAAGGGGTGGGCGGGAGGGGGCGATAGCTAGTGTCGGTCAGGGGAGCCCCCTAGGCCGGTGGTTCTAGCCCCGTCCGGGTAACTGCTTCACCCTGAAGGGGATCGGCGAGTGCCCGGGTCGCACTCCTGGCTGTGCAAAGTTGGCACCGTGAGGTATCACACAGCCAGACCACGAAACTGTGGTTTTAATCGGCAAAAAACGCGCGAAAAACCGAAGAAACTCTAAAAATCACGATAATGCCTCCTTGTCTTAAAAAAGGCAAGGAGACACGTGTGTCGGAGCGGCGGTAGCGTAGCGCGGCGGCGGGGGGCGTGCGTAGCACGCGGGAGCAGCGTAGCGCGGAGGCACCGGGCACCGGACGTGTGACTCGGACGGCGCGGCGTCGCGAGCACGAATGCGCACGAAGCGTGTGCACGTGGCTCTATTAAATACCATTCAATTCCCGCCAATTAAAAGGTTACACAATTACATTGTTTTTTTATATTGAGCTACTTAACTGGACAAATTTGTATTTACCCCTACTATATTTCTTATGTAGGTAAGTGATTGTATGGTTTTTAATGGGAAAATAAATATTCTTTAACCTTAATATTTCAATTAAATATCGAGATTCGAATTGAACGAATGAAATCTTGCGACTGAATGAAAGAAGGGTTATATTATCATTCATATTTTGTAAGTCATACGGCAATTAAACAAGCTAGCGGGCCATTAGATGGAAAGTGGTTACTGCCACCCACAGCCGCCATCTATAAACATCAGCAACACCAGGGTTGCCCGCTACAAAGGTGGTGGCAATAGTGAGAAAAGGGAGAGGAAAGGACACAGGAGACAGGTTGTGTCAATCAAAAAAAATCTTCCGACGTTTTGCTGGTCTGAATCACGTCTGAATACAAAAAACTTTTTTCGATTCATACGATATTCTGCATTGAATTCAGTTTTTCATGAGGTAAGTTTTAATATAAGATACATATTTCAAAATAAATCTATTGAAGAATACAACTGTAAGAAAATCCGGTAGATTTGGGATTAGTTCTAGTTGGGTTCTTTGTGAAATAATTTTCTAATATTTTTGCTTTGAACAACACCCCTTTCATTAGTGCCCCCAGTGAGGCAGGCCCCGCCCGGCGTATCGCAAGCGTCATTGACTTTGCGAGCACCGAAGTGTTACCGAGTGAGTCAATGGTGCATATACAGACAAAAAACATGTCTTTCTCAATTTGTTATCTATCTAACTATCCTACTAAAACGCAAAAGTTAGTGAGGATGTATGGATGTTTGTTTATTTATTTATTTATTTATTCTACACTTACAACTATTTTTACAGGCATGCTTAGCCTAATGCAATAGCGTAACTACATATATTATACTACTTATAACTAATTATATACAACGCTGTTCTGGTGAATTCATTCAGAGAACAAGAAAACACGTCAATTGTCTCAGCTATTAAATTGAGGGTGTGCAGTGCGCGCGCCAACGGTGCGTTGTCGAGCAAGTTCGTGCGGCCGCGCGGGACTGCCATCAGCGGCGGACGGCGACGATTGTTGTACGATTCTGTCACGAAAAACAGCTGGTCAGATTGGCTTGAAAGTTGGTCGGGAATGAGAACAATGGTATTTTTTGGGTAAAACCGCGGGCATCAGCTAGTCTACTATACTTTTTATAAATGCCAACAGACTTCTGTGTCGTGTTGTGTCATGTCATTGTCTATTTCATGCCGAATGAATCTATGGTGCGCACAGACAAAAGAAACATGTCTATCAATTTGTTGTCTATCTACTGTACATATTTTTCTTGATTATATAAGTCTACAGACTGTGTCGCGTTGTGTCGTATATATCATTATTCACATCATATATCATAGAATCAGTATGGATAGAAATTATTTCAGGGTTATATAGGTGCCAGTTGTGTATTCTGTCAAAAAGTGTTTCTATTCATCAGCCAGCTGCACATAAAGTCTCAAGCTATCAGTTGTTTTCTTTACTTAAACAGCGACAGTCATAATGTGAATGTGTCGTTAACTCACCGTAACAGATTTGTACAGTAAAAATCGATATCATTTTCCCACAAAACGCGCCGTTCATTTTCGTAATATAATGCCGGAAATGCATCCACGTGCCACACCGGAAGCTCGTGAGAGTTTCCGCTGAATTGTTATCGAAATTTATTATCTATGGCAATGAACTATTGTCTATTTGTAAATTTTGTAACATTTTGACGCATACAATTTATGCGCGTTTATGTTTGCGACGACCTAACACACTCCACTGCTTAAACTACTGTTTAACAATCAGTTTCTATATTTAAATTTTAAATTCCACATTAAGTCTCATCTTATCTCTTTTTCTTTCTTTAGTTTGACAGTGACAGTCATAATATAATGTGTCTTTAACTTTAATTTTTTTGAGTATATAGAAGCCTATGATCATGATGATTTTACGTAGCATAAAATTCTATAAAATAAACGATCCTACAGTCAATTGCAATCATAGATTTATTATATACTAGCGTAAGATTGGCAAAGCAAAAGAGATAGATCATAGCATACACGTTGGTTAGAGCGAGATAGATAGGCGAGACCATTTTCCTATACACGCTATCGGACTGTATCGGCCTGACGTCAGTCGTGTTAAAAACAAATCCTACTTATTTTTACGAAATTTATAGTTTTTTAGTGTAGTTTTGATGTTAATTAGACATGATAATATATGGATACCTGTGCGGTGCCTGGATGTAACTCAAACAAAAAGGAAAATCCACAAAATTATATATCTTGCTGGCACACATGTACATTCCACGCACACTAGTGTTTTTGGTTGGTCTCGCCTTAATCAAACCAAAGCCGATCTATAGGTACGCTAGTATATACTAAATCTATAATTACAATCGATTTTAAACACGACGTTCTACTGTTAGTATGTATGTAATGTATGTATGCGCTTAGAGTAAATGCGCTGTATTAATTTTATACATACGTTTCCGCGGTAAGTTGCAGAAACAGCATTTTAATGGTAATGCGGCCATGTAAACATTGAGTACAATTTATTATAATTATGATTACTATTAATATTCGCATACATTTGATAATTCTAGACGATTAAAGTTACATAGATACACTAACTCGATAGACATCACGTGCACAATAAGCCACGCGCCTACAACCCCCGACGCGTGGCTTAAGGGAACACAGGGGTTGTTTACATAATACTAACTGCTCGGTATCACCATGAAATGATCATAAAACCGTAATATCATACGCTTACTATATAGGAATATACGTACGTTTCGTTTATAATGTTGTAGGTCTGTGTAATTAAAGTATTGTAGCTCAAAAAAGTGAGTTAAGTTTTGAGTTTAAAAAACCCATGAATTCCTAGTATTATTTTAATAGATCTGTCTCTATGTAGTATATAACAAAGTCACTTTCCACATCAATTTGTGTTGTATATCGCTAACATCTTGTCATTTTTTTCCTTTATTAGATAATATCGTAACCCGGTTTTAGTCACGATCGCGAGTATATATATATTATTATATATATATTAAAATCAGACATGTATTCTTAAAATTTTGTATGTTCGTTTGCAATACCTGCATACATACAGAAATCAATCAAATGACGTTTAATAGTTTTTCATTTGCTAAAGATTTATTACACAATAATCACAATTATCATCAAGAATCATAAAAAAACAAAATTAAAGGATAGCACAATTTATGTTCATGTGGGCGTTTTATACATAATTCTAAAGAGTAAAAGTATATTGTGACAGTTTACATCCGCGGTTCGAACGAATCACCATTATCAGCTGCTGAATGGTTATTTTAGTGAGGGCTATCGGTTTGAGGTCAAGAGCGCGCCTTCCGCTCGATAAGGGTCTCTGATAAGCACCCAAACCAAAACACAGCATCTCCCGATATTTATTGTGTCATATAAAAAAACATAATAAATACGTTATCGCAGTTGTCACATGTCGGTTACATAAAACAAAAATAAATATATCATGCATATTTAAATATTTTTTTCACAAAATATGGGTAAGTTCAAATTATTTTTTATAACTCATGTATATTCTGAACAAAGGTCAAAAGTAAGTTTTTTTATATAGGGACAAATCACACAGATTGAGCTAGCCCCAAAGTAAGTTCGAGACTTGTGTTATGGGATACTACTCAACGATACATTTTATAACAAATTCATATTCATCCAATCAACATCCAAAAACCAGGCCAATCAGAAAAAGTTCGTTTTTCATCATGGCCCAACCGGGATTTGAAACCGGGACCTCCTGAGTGGCGGCGGGCGGTCCGGCGTGGTAGGTAACCATTACGCCACGAAGGTCGTCAAAATTAGTATTCAAAATTGATTTCGTACAATATTAAGGATTTAAAATCAACATTAAAAGTACCAAACAAAAATTGACGAATAAAAAAAGTGAAAATTTATAAAATATTTTTTATTTTTTATTTTATTTTTTATTTTTTATTAATTGAAAATTTCAGTTTGGGTGTACTAACACCCTCTTCTGAGACACCGGACTGTTGCGGGAGCGTAGGGCTCTCACCGCCAAAAATTTTACAGTGTCTGCCTAGGGGCGCCCCAGAGGGGGGCTCGAACCTCGGCCTATGGCGACACTGGGGGAAGGCGAACGGATTGGAGAGAAGCGGCCGGGCACGTGCCGGTACCGCGAAAACCGAGTCCCTACAGGAAGGTGGCGCGACGCGCGGCCCCGCCGGCGGGGCCGATATGACGGACGTGTGTGTCTAGTTTGTGTCGCGGAATCTAATTGTTTGTACGCCTCGATGGTGACTGTAATGGAGTCGTCCGGGTCGTTGAGGACGTGCCGCGGACGACGTTTGGACCTGCTGGTGCCAGCCGGAGCGGAATAATCCCCTGCGGCTTTCACCAACGGATTTGGGTGATGATTGAGCGAGTCGAAGTATTTGACAGAGCATTGCTTTAGGTGGTGCGAGATGGTCGGCACACCTAAGTCAATGTGGAGGTTTTTGTTCCTAACGAACCAAAGCCCACCGATGGCTTTGCGCAAAAACCTATTCTGAATGGTTTGCAGCCTGTGGATATGAGAGGGCGCGGCGTGAGCGAAAACTGGACTTGCGTATGTCATTATCGGCCTAATGCACGTTGTGTAAACTCTCACCTTATTTCTAAGAGAGAGTTTACTGCGCCCATTAAGCAGACAATGTAAGCGGCCTAGCGCGAAAGCAGCGCGGTCGCGGACAATCTTTATATGATGTTCGAAGGTGAGTCCCCTATCGAGTGTGACACCTAAATAACGGACTTTCTTTTCCCAAGGGATCGGTTGTCCGAACATCTTGACTTTAGTGGAGGGATTTGGCGTAGTACCTCTGGAGAAGAGGATAGCGGCGCTTTTATCTGGATTAACTTCTATGCGCCATTTCCTAAACCAGTCGCCAAGGGAGTTGGCGGCGGCTTGGAGGGACTTTACTATGGCGGGTGTACTAGAAGCCGAACAATAGATGGCTGTATCATCTGCGAAAAGGGCAGTATGAGTCACAAGTGGACTGGGTCTAAATTGGGGGAAGTCGCTTGTGTAAAGCGTGTATAGGAGGGGGGAGAGCACGGATCCTTGTGGTACTCCGGCTCTAATGGTGTGAGGGGGGGATAGTGCCCCATCCACCCTATAGCGGAAAGAGCGATTCGACAAGTAGTCTCGTATGATGAGCACGAGACGGTTTGGCACATTAAGTTTGTAGAGCTTATAGATAAGCCCGTTGTGCCATACTTTGTCGAACGCCTTTGCCACGTCGAAAAAGAGAGCGCCCGTTTTGTGCGGGCGGGATCTGTTCGCTCTCCGGTCCAACACGTGTTCGACTATGCGATGCACTTGTTGGACACAAGAGTGTTTGGCCCTAAAACCAAACTGTGCGTCAGGTAAAAGATTATTAGCAAGGGAAAAATCTTTGAGACGAGCGAGAATAATGCGCTCATAGATCTTTCCTATCGAACTAAGGAGACTGATTGGGCGATAGCTCGAGGGCTGATCCTTGGGCTTGCCGGGTTTTGGAATGCCAATGACGGTGGCTTCATAAAATATCCTAATATCTTTTCGCATTTATAAAATATCCTGCTGTGCTAACTAGTGAATGCCCGGGGCCATCGCGCGCTCAATCCTTCTATTCCTCTTCCCATGGGAAGGTTCGAAGTTAGTACAGTTAAAACCCGGATTAACACAGTATTTTTTATTTGAAAATCCTTTCTTTTCCCTTGTCTTCCTAATAAAGGCAATGTCTTGTGTAGGTAGACAAGATTTTTAATTTATTTAAAGATTATGAATATTATTTGAACCCTACTTACCCTCTCAAATATTGTAGACGTGACGTATGTTATCGCAGCGTGTCAAACCCTGTCCTTTGAGAAATCAACGGTCAAGTTATGTTAGATAATTTTTTGTATGTGTTTGCGCGTTGATTTTATACTTAAGACATTTTGTTAGCATAGTTCGTTTGTTATAAGTCCGGCAAACATCCTGTCCTCACGCAAATATTGGATCATCTCGTCATTGGAGACAAACAACGTGACGGATACGTGCTAAATATCTTAGTAAGATATTCTACTTATCCAATTTTTTGATGTATAATCCAGTATCAGTTTGAACAAAAATATTTGAAATACATGGTTTATATGTTCAGAGTAATTAACGCGGCGGGCCGTACATTTTTGTTGGGCCGTATGCTTGTTTGCCACCTTTGTGGTATAAAAAAAAAATTGAACAAAAAATCAAGTGTCTGACTCTTTGCGATTCGCAAAGTCGACTGTAAATAAAAAATAAATAGTTAGTTAATATTAGTATAAGCTGCTGATTGTTTTTTATAAAATTATATCTGAATTTGTTGTTTACTTCACGTAAATCCTGTCCAAAGTTAAGCAAATGACAAGTTAACATGACGTCGACATGTGTAACAGTTTAACTGTATTAACATTCAGATAAATTAAACAAACATGTTGTCATTACAATTATTTGTATGTGATAGATATATGAGAATCATTAATATTAACCAAGTCAGTTCTTCTTTTCGTGCCAATGACTCAAATATAAAACATGATATTGATGATAGTCTGTTGGCTCCATTGGTATAGCTTTGCGCTTTGGTATCAGAGAACGAAGGTTCAATCCTCGCTCGCCGCTCTCGGTGCAAACATTTATGGGATCAGAATTTGAGTTTGTCTTGAATCTAGGTGTTTTCAATGTATTATAATACAATACAATACAATACAAAAACTCTTTATTGCACCAAACACAATTAAAATATTACAGAGAATTTCAAGTAATGAAGTACAATAGGCGTCCTTATTGTCAAGCCATTTCTTCCAGGCAACCTCTATAATATAATTATAATTTTACAATGATTATATCCGTTGTCTAATACTCGTAAGTTCATAACACAAGCAGGTTTAAGCTAAGTTTGCTTTATTTGGGACTGATCCCAAAGCAAGCTAGGCTTAAACCTGCTTGTGTTATAAATTTTATACAATACGCTACCCTGAGAGTGAGATAGCGCTACGTGTATTGTATAGATTCTATACAATACACATAGCGCGTGATTTAAAAATAAATTCTATACTATAGAATTTATTTTTAAATCATGATCTATGTACCCAGTACCCTGTGTAGATACCCAGAATAAAGAAACAAAAATTTTTTTGATCCGTTATCTGGTACGTACAACAGAGATTTATGCAAGTAGGTAGGTTTTTACCTTTATAAAATGTGGTGTTTGGTACAGTCAGGTGCAGGTTGAGCTTTACACTTGCAGTACAATTTTGGCTCTTATGACATAGAACATAAGAATGGTACAAAGTCCAATATGTAAAGGTCGACATGCTCTTGACTGTACACTCAATACAAGCAGGTTCTTGTTGTTCTTAACTACAAATCAGTTGGCGTTGAAATTATAATCAATTTTTATAATAAACTTTTAAAAATAAATAATAGTGCAACAACAGTGCCAATGGAAACAAAGGAATTGGTATTTTTATCTCATTCATAAGTGCACACGATAATAAGAGCATAAGTGCATAACACAGACACATCGAGTTGACACGCAGAGTACAAGTGTTCGCGTCAAGAGCTCCTTTCAAGTGCTATGGAGCGCGATCATTCGATTAGCATTCACACCCCATTATGGCCGTGACGAAATATGTACACTCTATGTATCCACAAGTACTGGAGATGATAAATGAGATGTATTAGATTGCAGTTAGTCAGTTTGCGATTACATACTCTGTGTTATATTTGTTTATTATTTTTGACTACCGCATCAAAAAAACGTGCTTCGCGGCTATATTTTTTGATGCGGTAGTCCAAAAAATTATGTTTTTTTGGAATAAATCAATCATTTTGCTTACCATCAGGTGACCAGCTAGCTCGTTTGTCTTCTGTCATAAAAACGTTGTTTTAATTTTAATAGATAAATACCAAATGAAGGAAAACCAAAGAATTATTTTACAAGCAAAACTTACGTATCGTTTAAAATATTCTTAGAAATTGCGATAATGACGCGTTTTTTTTTACGCCCATCGCAATCACTCTCAAATATTTTGACACTTCATAGTTTCCGAGATAACTCTGTCACATAAAAGTGTTCGGTTTGGCTCACAGTTGATGTTTATCACTCCGTATGTTTTTTTGCGAGGCTCATAACATTTTTTTATTAGTCAATATTTTACGTTCCGTGATAACTAACATGTTTATCAAAACCTCGGATAAGACGGAAGTTTTTGAAAGTGGTTTCCAACTGTTGATAAAATTATGATTTTGTTATTTGTGAACACTTAAGTTTAGTCATGATTCTTTTATTTTTTTTATACTGAGTACATATATACAATACATATTTATTTTTAACAATAATCTATATATATATAAAAATGAAACCCGTTTTCCGTTGTCACGACACAACATGAAAACGGCTTGACCGATTTGGCTGATTTTTTTTGTAGTTTTCTAATACTCTGTACAAGGTTTTTACGGAAAAAAATATTAAGAAAATCTCTCAGAAAGATTGAAAAAAAAAACGAAACAGTACCCGGGCGAAGCCGGGCCGGGCAGCTAGTTTATAATAAATTATGCATGATTTAATAATGAAAACATTATTATGGAGGTGTAAATACACTGGTAAATGGTTTATTATAAAGTAACAGAAATTATTTTTATCGTTTCGGAAACCTAACTAATAAAAACTTATTTAAAAAAAAGTAAAAAAAAAGATTTAAAACACAAAAAGAAACTTCGCGACCCTGCCAGGATTCGAACCTGGAATCTTCTGATCCGTAGTCAGACGCGTTATCCGTTGCGCCACAGGGCCAGTTGCAAAGTGTGTCAAAATTATATATCTTAAGCTGTAGATGAACAAAATACCTAAAACTATTATTTTTATGAAAAAGTCAATACGTATTGAATAAAAAAATTATAAATAATGAACCAAGTTATCAAATTCAGTATACATAAAATTACCTATCATAAAATTATTACAATTTAAAGGCAAATACTTTTAATGTTACATTAAATTGAAGTTGAATATTTAAAATTTCATTTTGCTAATGTAACGCACGTGTTCGTATTACTAATTAATGCATTCATTTATTCAGAAAGGTCGTGTGCAGGTCGCGTGTCCTCGTTAGTTCGGGCGGCGGCCGCACCGCGGCGCTGCCCTCCTCAGAAAGAAATTGTTATTGATCTTCACATTTTTGTACGATTGAGTTTGTACACTTAACAAAATTATAAATCAAATAGAACTGTATTTTTAGTTTTAACACTAACATTACTTGTTTTCTAATACAATGACACAAGAAATTAGGATCTTACGAATTGCCAATAATCCGGTTTGCTTATTGTCAGATTAAAAAACTATGAAAAGAACGTTTTAAAAAACTAATTTCTTCTAATTTTCATATTTTTTATAGTATAAATACCTTTCTTCTCAATCTCCTACTCACATTTGGAATGGATAGTATGACAAAATGACTTAAAAGATAACGAACTATTGAAAGTACAGAGATTTTATATAATTTAATTTGTAAGCAACATTAACTCTCATTAGTAACAAAGGTGTGATTTATAGAGGCCACAAATAAACAAACATCCTTTTTATCTTAATCTAATCCCCAGTTATAAACATACAAATGTAAAATTTTAGTTCTAACTCTAACTGTAGGTACTGTATTTAATTTGATACAATATTTTATAAAATTTTATATTATTGTACAGATTTAAAATGAATCCCGGGCTATGAAATAAACATGAGAACGAACCCTAAAATTAGATTCGACATGGTTTTCATTTTAACGTCAGATTTTTATGACTGCCCCTTGTCGTCTCCTAGTGTAATGAAGTTGGTCTATTTTTCATACAATAAAATATTTCACGACTGCCATTATACATTACATAAATAATAAATATAAATAAATGCGACAAAGTTCTAGTCATCAATTCGTCGTCAAATCGACTGTTTCAGTTTTCACGCCTCGCCGTTTTCACTTCCCACATAAAAATTTGTTGTACATATTATGATAGTTTTATTATAAAGTCGATATGTGAAAAATGAATATAATGAAGCTGAAGATTATTTGAAAACGTTTACGAAAATAACTTCCTTGAAAATATCTTTATGCAAAAAGAAGACCAGCTCACTCGTCCAAATAGGGTCCAATGAGACGGTGGAAGTGTTTACCGGTGAAGAGAATCGGGGAAAGGACCAATAGGCACGCACCAATAGGCCCGCACGTGACTAGAAGCTAGACACGACCAGAGGAGTACCTGAACCAATGCCGGCAGGATTAAGGGAGGAAAAGGAATAGGTAATAAATTTTATCGGAGCAGCCCGTCTGGGGAAGGACCTCCACCTTACAGAAGATCGTAGAAAAATAGGTCTCGGCTAAGGTGTGTTCCTACGGTGAGTAAGGTCTCCAGAGCTTCACTTGGGGGGTTGAGAGGGTTGGCAACGCGTGAGTGATTTCCCCGGTATTGCATGATACCCCCGGTATTGCAAGCGTCTATAGGCTACGGTGATGCTTACCATTAGGCAGGCCGCATGCTTGTTTGCCAACTTTGTGGCATAATAAAAAGGTAAGGAGTTTCCGTCATTTCCTTCACTTCACTACGATATTCTGGAAAATTCGGTGGTAGTCGCACCACATTACTCTTTTATTCTTTCCAATAAGTTGGTAATTCTTATGATGGTCAACCTTGATTCCACATCAGACATGCATTAAGATAACATCGATACTATATCATAATTCAAATAGTGAATTGTGTTGTTCTTACTATACTTAAGTGGCAATTACATATAAAGCAATTATTTATTTATCGAGTATGCCTGAGGCCTTTATTTACATACTCGTTTATCTAACAAGATATAATAATTATCTGCAGATTGTAAGACCAACTAATGAATATCCTCTTTCAATAGAACTACACGACATTTGTATGTGTACTTGTATAATTGACCAGCGTCATGGCTCAGTTGCTTGTGATCCTACATCCAATGTCAAATGTTGAGGATTTGGTTTCCCGCACAGGACAGAGATTTGGTGTATATTTGTGTGTTGATGTAAATTTTTAGTCAGAATAAAACAAAGAAGGGAACCTACAAAAAAGGATTTGGCGGTGAGAGCACTACGCTCCCGCAACAGTCCGGTGTCTCAGTATAGGGTGTCAGTACACACAAACTGACTATTAAAAAAAAAAAGGATAGAGTTTCAAGAGGACGAATTAGGATATACTTTAAATTGAAATTCAAATTGTGATTTTATTCAAGAGTTAACTTGCAATAATTTTAAAGTGGCATCAAACTCGCGTTCAAGTGAATAGTGTTTTATTCGGACTAACGAAATAATATAGTTCTTTTTCGATGAAGTGTTTAGTTAAATACTCAGTAAATTTGGCGTGGCTCTTCATCACCGAGACATGTCATCGCCCTCTGATTCGTTTCCGTTCAAACAAGATTTATGGTCGAACTATGGCAGGTGTTGAACGTTAAATCTATTTAGTCTAGTTTCTACTACATCTATTTTTTAAACTTTAAAATAAAAATTTTAAACGACTGCGTAAAATCACAGTAAAATTATGGGTGACCCAAAGTTACCTCGCTCAACGTATAGCCAATTACTATTCAAATAGAGACATGGCAACGCTGAATGTATTTTGGGGCATACTCTGTTTAATAATTAGGTTTTAATTAAAAATTTCTTAAGTTTGTTAAGTATCCTGTATATGTATATGGTTTGTGTAATCTTCAGCACACATATGACATTCAAGTTAAAACAGACCTAAAACCGCGTAACCATGAGAGTGTCCATCCGAAACAACGAAACATATAGTCCTGTCAAAAAGAATAAGGTTTAAAACTGGTTAAAATTCAACGAAACGTCAGTTCGTATTTTCGTTTCATGGTAGGCTAGCAGATATATTGCAGTAGACCTGTGCATCGAACACCGAACAGGACATTTTTTCCAATAAAACGTGAAGAAACCGATAACTTCAGTCAGAGGCGCCCGTCTATTCCATATGATATTTTGCGTTAACATCTTATTTTTTTTAATACCAAAAAGGTGGCAAACAAGCATACGGCCCGCCTGTTGGTAAGCATCACCGTAGCCTAAAGACGCCTGCAATACCGGGGCTATGACTCACGCGTTGCCAACCCTCCCAAACCCTGTGGAGTGGAGCTCGACATCGTTGACATTTTCCAAATTTTCAAGCGAGTTTAAGATTCGTCTATATTTGTAGGAGACATATAGGCAAGAAGGCAAGTAAGAAATACAAATATGGTTGAAAATATAATTGTACTTTATCTAGGACATGTATTATTATTATGTTCTAAGCCATCAAATTCTGGGTAGGTCAGACACAGAAATGAAGTTATGTCTCTATTTGGGTGTTCAAGGAGAGGTGTAAGGTGCGTGGGACGGCTCCGTGAGAACGGCAAACACTCCATGACGATCGCTGCATGTTTATGTACATTATCTTTGAAGTTCCCACAAAGGTTGCTTATTATTATATTGGGACAAAACTATGTTATATGTTCGATTGTTATTCGTATTGTTTGGATACTAATTTCCTTTAATTTATGTCAATAATCAATTAATATGATTAAAATACAAATAAAGACGTTTTTTCTTATTTTTTTATGGGTTTCCTTATCACGGTCAACGAATTAGCCTTTCAGAAGTATCCTTATGTTCTTTTTTTGTAATAAAATGTATTTCCACTTGAGGTTTCCGAAATTATTCATACAGAGTTACCCAGAGATTGACACAATTAACTTTTGTTACAGACTGTTCACTGGAAACCGTCGAAATCATCTAATTTTCCACAATTTCATTCGATATTTTAAAAGAAATTAATAAAATATTTGTATTTCAATTAATTAAATGAATCAAGATGTTTGTCTAACATATTATAAAGATTATGCAAATTATTAGAACGGTGATCGCGATGGTGTCGGATGTCTGGCGCCACTGCCTGCATATTTAGAACGCGACACTGCCACTCGAGCGTCGACGAATGTTGACCATGGAGAAAATAACCGAGATGCTAATAAACGAGAAAAATATTTAATCAATCAACGTATAAAATACGAAATATTTGAGATTTCTGGAAAGATTAATGAGCTATCGTGTCGCCTCATTATATATTAATCATTACTTAAAACTGCATGTACACATACATATTACATCTGCAAACTCAGAGAGTTTTGCTAGCTAGAACTTATTTCTTCTCAGGCTGCCTAATGGGAAGTGGTTTTGGCCGCCTCTGAACATTAGTAACACAAGGAGCCCGCTACAAAGAAGGGGCAAGGGATACAGGGAGAGAAGTGATAAGGAAAAAGGAAAAGGGAAAGAAGGTGGATCTATCAGTCACCGAAAAATTGCTTCACGCTGAATTCTGTGAGAGGGTGATACTTCTCCGGTCGAACTAGAACCCATTTTATAAACACTACCCATCCAGAAAATTGTAACTAATACTTAAAAATGTACAGGAGACTTCTATTATTTCCTGACTCGCTTTAAATTTTCTTTACCAACGATGTAATCAGTTAGTTTCTCTCAGGAATCTCAGGAAACAAATGAATGTCTAAATACTAGAAGGGCACATGTCACATTTCTTAGGCAAAATACTTTTTTCGTCTTTTTCGCTTGGCAACACCTATTTACATAATTTTTTGCTAATTCGGCACTTGTCCGTGCTACTAGCTTACAATGGTAGGGCTGCCAATATACGGTTCTATACTAAAAAGGCACTTGTCCAATGACATGTGCCCTATTAACAATTATTACTAAACGCATCTGTCATTGTCAATGTCACGTAGCTTCATATTTTTTCGCGGATATTAATCTTGTGATTGTTTAAATAAAAATAACGTATAAAATAAGAAAATAATCTTTAAAAATGAATGAAAGTAAAAGAAAAAAAGGCGTCCGTCACGAAGACGACTATAAACGAAACAAGATAAAGAAGTCGAGGGTTTCTGGAGACAGTTATTGGAATTGGAAAGGTCGATATGTCCCTGCAAAAAAACATCCGGAATTTATTGATCTGAACTGGTAAATTACTTTTTGTTTTATTAAAGTATATAGTAATTCGGTTATGTAATAATATATTTTTTTTTTCAATAATAGATGGTTTTAACGTTTCAGTTGCAAAAAAAAATGTATCGAGAATGTTAATCCAAGGGAAGGACTTGATGATGTTTTAACCTCTTTCTATGCTATGGGATCAAAGAACGAACAGGATATTCATCTCCAGGGACTGATGGAACTCAAAGGTGTGCAAAGGAAAAGAGGACGAAACACTACATTGGTCACACAACAGAAACCTAAAACTAAACATGTTCAATATTATTTATTTATTAACCGTGTGCGAACTCAAGTATGCAAAAAAGGTTTTATAAATGCTCATAATGTTTCTTCCAAACGTGTCCGCCGTATAGCTAATTTACTGGAGTCAGGTGACATTCCACAGGACAGGCGTGGCAAACATCCTTGTGCAAATGCAGTCTCTGCTGATGTGTGTAAAAAGATACACGATCACATCACATCATTTCCCACTAAGGAATCCCACTATTTATCAGAGACACGTTTCTATTTATCAGCCGACCTATCAGTTAGAGAAATGCACCGACTCTTCGCACAAAAATATCCTGAGCTGGATGTAAAGTATCAGTTCTATTGGCAGTACTTTAAAACTAATTTCAGTTTGTCTTTCGGTCGACCTTTAGTGGATGCATGCACTGAATGTGAGTCACTAAAAGCCAAATTGCGCAATAAATCTTTAAATGACAATGCGAAAAGAACTTATGCTGCCGAACTTATGGTGCATCAGAATCGAAGTAAGAAATTTTATAAAAAAATTCAACAGTGTACCCAGTTGTCAAAAGAGAATGACAAAATTCTTTCTATTTGTTTTGACTATATGGCTGTTACAGACTTGCCCCGCATACCAGTGCAAGATGTCTATTATTTTAGACAACTTTCTGTTAATACATTTGGAATTTATAACTTTTGCAATGACAAAGTACACACTTATGTGTACCATGAGGGTGTTGCACGTAAATCACCAGATGATGTATGTTCCTTACTATTACATTATTTCCAAAATTTTTTAGATAAAGAATACGAAGAGCTCAACCTATTTTGTGACAATTGTGCAGGTCAAAACAAGAACCATGCAATGATTAGGTTCTTGATGGCACTTGTTGAAAAGAAATTTTTCAAAAAAATTAACTTGTACTTTCCTTTTCGTGGACACTCTTTTCTCCCATGTGACCGGAGTTTTGGGCTTATAAAGAGAAAATTGAAGAGACTGGACAGAGTGTATACTTTGGACGAATATGTTCATTCTGTAATCATGAAGTGTTCACAAAAACCAGACAAATTTGTTGTATACTTTCTGGCACAAGAAGACATTTTAAATTTTCAAGAGTGGTTTCCAAAATTTTACTATAAAACTAAACTATCCAAAACTGCTCATCGTGGCGAATTAAAAGAGAAATTTATGATCTCCAAATATCACGAGTTTCAATTTAAAGCAAAAGACTCTCAAAGTGTTGTTGCAAAAGAATTCATTGATGGCCTTCAGTCCTTCACTTTTGATTTGAGAAAAACTAATCAAAACGATTTTGATCTACCTTCACAGAATATGTATAACGGTCCAATACCTATAGCACAGAAGAAAATGATTGATTTGAAAAAGTTGGCAGAATACATTCCTGCAGAGCATGAGCCATACTGGGACATAATTTACAATTGGCCAGTTGATAATATAGTTAATTGATAAGTAGCGTACGTTGTGACATCTTAAGACTAAGGTTTAAGAAAAATAAATATTGATTTAATACATTTTCGTGTATATTTCCTCCTAATATTTTATTCGACCTTTCAACATTTTGGTGTTAAAGGGGCACATGTCCATGATAAACATCATTAATTACTAAAAGGTTACTTGTCCATAATTTTTTAATTACTGTATATCAAAATTTACTAAGTAAAATGCTATGCTTTTTGTTGAAATACATTGCTATCTACATTATTTAGTATCATATATCACAATAACATTTAAAACATTTTGGTTTTCAAAAATATTTAGTTTTTTCTATCTCCTGTAAAATTTTGATGTTGAGAATAATGGGTGACATGTGCCCTTTTAATATTTAGACATTCAAATGCAATCGCATGCAGAAATTTTGTGACCAATCTAACATTTTATCTTATACATGCCTTTACCACTGGTTTTCTTCAGTTGATTGCATACTTCAACCTGTGCTTCAACCATGGAACGACATCCATGACGACCTCCGTGGTGTAATGGTTACCACGCCAGACCGCCAAGCAGGAGGTCCCGGGTTCGAATCCCGGTCGGGTCATGATGAAAAACGAACTTTTTCTGATTGGCCTCGGGTCTTGGACATTTATCTATTTATGTATTTGTTATAAAATATAATATCGTTGGGTTTATCCCATAACACAAGTTTCGAACTTACTTTGGGGCTAGCTCAATCTGTGTGAATTGTCCTTATATATTTATTTTATTTATTTATTATGTAAGTAGATTTTGCACTTCGTAGTCTGCCCACATACAGGTTGTGTGCTAACATTGCGAACATACATACAAACAGTTTGATGGATAGATAAATTAGATAATCAGATACAATGGAATGTGCCAGTCAAGTAGCAAGCCACCTAATTACAGACTGAGCGTGTAGGTTTATTTTAGTATCAATATTAGAAAATTCATAAAATGCATTTTCTATATTTGGCACCGCTATAACATTATAAAACTCAGAAATATTTACTTATTTAAATAATATTTTTTCCTGTTATTTGGCAACGACATCTTCTGTAAGGTGGAGGTCCTTCCCCAGATTCGCTGCTCGTATTTGACCGGATTATTCGCTGTGCCCTACCTCTACTGCTATGTTTAAATGCGTGATGTGAAATATACATTGCTAAAACTACATAATAATATGAACCTACAATATGTATTTCTCATAATATATAATTTCCATTGAATACCGTCATTTGCACGTTTATTTCAATATTCTACATTTCGTAATTTTGACGGTGAATTTGAACAAAGTTTTCGTCACTTTTGTACCTGTGATGAATCATCGCTCAAACTCGTGGTCGTAAACCAATGTGTTTAGATTTAAATATGGCATGCAATTCGAAGAGGCAATTTATGCGGTGACCGAATCGTTGGAAGAATATTAACCGTTTTGTATGTGACTAATGTACTTCACAGCGACTCTAGTCTGTGAAGTTTGAACAATGGTTTGGGTACATTAGCGGGTTATGGCGAATATTCATGTTATGTTCTCGCTCGAATTTTTGCAATGAGGTAAAGACGAGATGCATGTACACAATGTTTTACGCGCCAACGCGACACGAATCTACGCCCGCTAATGTAACCGAAGTATATGACTAATGTGACCACGACCGCGGCGCAGGCTTAGGAGATGTTCTTGTATGCAGCTTTCGACGTAACGTAATACTATTTATTCATGCTGTGTATTTTATTTATATGTAGACTATTCCTATAGATTTACATTGTGTTATTTCATGTACAATGTGGACATTCGCATGACCAGTTGTACAAATTAAAGAGCCTAAACTAATGCATGATTGTCTCATCATCCCTAATGCATGCATATGTTGCATCAGTTTTTTCGTCCTGTTATGAATATCCGACCAGTATAACATGGTGCGTTATAATATGAACTGACGATGGTTAGAGGGGTCTGGGTTAGATAGTGAGTTATACATTGCACATTGTGTAGCGCCATATGGAGTATTAGCGGGACACTTGGGACTTGAATGTGATTGGTTAGGAGGCGACCAACTGGCTACATTTGAGGACAAACATTTTTAAAGCAGTTTTGCAGTATGACTTTCGTCTACTAATAGGTACAGCTGGTACCAGCTGTACATGGAAATCTGTTAAAAAGTTAACAGAATAACGGCGTGTTGAAGAAATACATGTAGGTAGAAGTTAATGACGTATTAAGGAATTGACAAATTACGGTGAAAGTAATGGTAGCTTGAAACTAACATGTCATAAATATAATTTTTAGGAATAGAAAATTCCGCCAAAACCTCTGAAAAATGTCCATCGGAAAAATGCGAGAATTGTAGCAGCAAGTAATACCCTACAGACACGTATTGTATATTTTTAAACAAGAAAAGATACCTAGAAGCTTCAATTATGCTCTATTTATATCGATACTCGATACAAAGCTGGTAAGTTCTATTTTAAGAAAGTTAATGAGATCAATCTCTATACACGATGACTTACATAATTAACGTGCTGTCAATACTAACATTGTTAATAGGTACAATAAAAAGACCAATCGATCATCAGGGATGGTATTCTCGCATCCATAAATTCATATTGCGAATGCGACTTTTGCGACTCAATCAAATCGTGTACTTGAGTTAGGGCGAGAGGGGGCTGCTAGGGCGAATATATTCATTTCGTCCGCAATATTTGTACATTAGAGGTCTCGCCTTGCTACGCTCCCCATTCGGCTGTTTGACTCTACAGCTTCACTTTTCTTTAGGGGAAAATTTGAGAGTACTATTGTATTTTGATTTCTGTTTTAATAATATTTTAATATATTTTTTAAAGATTTCACTATTACTTTACAAAAAAAAATGTTTGTGAAAATTATGTTCAGCTCATTTAAATATAATAAAATCCAAAATATCTTGTCTTCTTTTGGAAAAAAAAAACGTTGTTGGAGACGGTTCAAAAAAAATACAAAAATATATATTATACCTATTTAGTGCTTACAAACATCTAGGATATTAGCGGATACCTAAGTCTATTATGATTTATAATAGATTAGGTGTGAAACGTCAAAAAGGAAATATAAGTTACTAATTTCATAACTGGTATGTCGTAATAATCTAAGCTATATACATATAGTATTGAATAATTGTTAAGTTAATAATATAAATTTATGTTAAATTGTTTATACTGTTAAACTGTACTTTGCAAAGAGAAATAACGATTTTACACCATTTCACAGCAGTCACTCGAACCAAATTAATACTAGTGAGATTGGAGACCTTAGTAGGGTCCACAACGAAGAGGGTTTCGCTCTGGCGGAGTAATGAAACCTTTAAATCCCTGGTACGGACTCGTAATCCCATGACGAAAAGTTATTCAGTCAGGGGTGGCAGTTGGCGGATCTAATGTGGTTTAGTGTTTCATTCGAAGCGCAAATTGTGTTTTTATCTAACAACACTGCTGTTTTTGAACCATAATCCGATTGTAAAACACATTTGCTATAAGCTACAATATTTCTTATCGTATTATGGAAAAGCTGATTGTTGAGATTCACTATAATTTTTCTCAACAGACCATTTACGCCAGAAGTGATAAAATAATTGTACTACTACTGTGTAAATCTACATGCAAAATAAATTATATTAGTGATTTATTTAGATGTGTAATAAAGATAATTCCTTACTCTACTCATCTTATTATTATTTTTCTAAAATCCCGCTCCTGAGCCATTTTCTGCTAGTTCTCGGAATAGGCGTGTGGCGGTGTGGCACTATCAGAAAATGGCTTTCTCAAATTCTATTTTTAAAAAATGAAGCTCTTCAAAAATGAAGAATTAAACGGCGTAAATCCACCGGTGCATCCCAGAAACGAAATTGAACTGTATGAAATAGGAGACAGATGATACATGATCGTAATTTATCCGCAAACTACAAGATAAATTCTCGTTTACGACACCACGTTTACGATAATCAGATTATATTGGGTGCTACCACAAAAGTGTCGCAACCCTATCAGTAAAAGCTGGATCGATGCCGTGGGCAACGCACGTGCACTTTGCTAATAACAGGCGGCCATCTTCGAAGGACGTTACCTATCGGGTTTACCTATAGGATATATTATGAAATCGAAAATCAAGTTTGTGTCCCCTCTGGGTTGTGGGGGTCTGACAGAAGCGTTACATAAAAATCTTTATTCTGGCCTATCCTCTATCTTAATACAAAACGTTATTACGCTGAGAAAATAAAACGGAACAATTCTCGCCTGCATTCTGTATAATTTTATTCAGAAGAATCTTAAATAATTATGTTGCGCATCTTTAAAAATAATAAGGAATCTCACTTACATCATGTCTTTTCTTCTATACTTAGGTAAGATTTTGTCCTTAACCCACCTTTTCCTTGATATTCCCATTTTCTTTATTTTCTATTTAATCGACGACTTTCCGAAATTATATCTGGAAGATTTGTTTGATTTGCAATCCGTTGTCAACTCTACCATAACATCAGTTATCAGTGGTCAATGTATGTTTGGTCTATATGGTCAATCTTATGGTCAAGATAACCTTTAAATTCCGGTGCGACATGTCGCAACCCTGCTCAATGCCGTGGGCAACGCACGTGCACTTCGCTAATGAGAGGCGGCCATCTTCGAGCGATTTGTGTGGGTTCGCCGCTCGTTAGCTTTCGTACCGAGAGTTATGTTTTGTTCATACGATAGTTGATCTTGGTGATGTCTTTTTACATATTTTATAGTTTAAAATATGTATGTTATATAATCATTCTACGATATTTGATATTATAATATTTTTTTAAACGATGAAGGAAGTTTTGAAATTATCTTTTGGAATAATTGAGACTTGGTGAGTTTATACTTGAATGTGTTTCTTATTTATAGGGGAGATTTAAATAAATTATATCAATTAAAAAAACAAAAAGATTCGCAGTCGGTAGGATTCGAACCTACGCTCCCAGAGGGAATCTGATTTCTAGTCAGACGCCTTAACCGCTCGGCCACGACTGCCGTGGACGGTCTATTGAAATTAAATGTCTCTAAGAATTACTTTCAAGACTGGTTTGTTATTGACTACGGAACAGCTGGTTGCATACAGTGAAAAATTCACCTCTCTCTCATAGTTTCCTAAATTCTTCAAGTATCTATGAGTCACATTCAAGATCCGAAGTATCGACTGTTTACTCAGCTGAGAGGCACTAAAACATAATAACAATAAATGGAGCAAGTAATCTTCGCTTAAAATAGAAGCAGATTTATGAATATTGCTAGTGAAAACAGGCGACTTTATCTGCGCATTTTCATACACTTATTGTAGAGTCTTGAAAAATATTGTATACAAGTTCGAAGGTCGAAGAAGCCCATTTCATAAAAGCTCTATCATTCCAAACTCTATTATTATTATTTGGAGTCCATGGTGTCCCACTGCAGGGCAAAGGTCTCCCTACCCCTTTTCCAGTACTCCCAGTCTTATTGCCTTTTGAAGTCATTCTTTATCCCACGTGTCTAGGTCGTTCCACCATTAATGTCTAGGTCTGCCGTTACTCGTTTTGCGCATTCGGCACCTGTTGACGACCTCCGTGGCGTAATGGTTACAGGCAGGAGGTCCCGGGTTCGATCCCCGGTCGGGTCATGATGAAAAAAAAAAAACTAACTTTTTCTGATTGGCCTCGGGTCTTGGATGTTTATTGATATAATATGTTTTTGTTATAAAAATATAATATCGTTGAGTTAGTATCCCATAACACAAGTTTCGAACTTACTTTGGGGCTAGCTCAATCTGTATTAATTGTCCCTATATATTTATTTATTTATTTTATTTATTTATTCGGGCGTCCAAAAGGATCTAAACTCTAAAATACATACTCCTATTTCTAGGACGGTGTTTAGGAACGAAGTAGCAGACTAAAATAAAAAAAAAAAAAGTATATATTTATATTTTGCAAGTAGATTTACAGGAAATACTTGTGCATGTCAATATTTTTTATCCTATTTTAGGAATAGCCTGTTGAGAAGAACTACTACTCTTACTCTACAATTAAGGCATAAACAAGTCCGTCTAGTGGTAAATGGTGAATGTGTGAATAAATGATGTATCACACCTCAATCTCATAAGACCGTAACTAAATACCAATTACTTTAAAGTTTAGAAAAGTTCATGCGAGTGAGCGAGAGCGTTGGCAAAAGCTTAAGTTAAAAATAGTTAATTTCACTTGAACACTGGGTGGTCTCTGGCCTACTGTCAGTAAAGAGTGTCCGTAAGTAATCACATATTCTTCTCATGGTTGTTGAGTACCTACTTTGTAAGTACTCTGTAATACGTCTGTGCAGAATTTTAGTGAAGGAATATTTTTTTTGGTTCTCGCAATGGGTGCCAATTGTGGTGAGCCAGTGACAATATTTTCAGGCAATTGCATGGTTAGTGATTTGGCTTAACAACTATCATTTTATCGACAGCTCGTCGATCCACGAAGATGCTTGATTTTTTTTAAAGTAATCCAAACTATGACTGGATATGGCGTTACTTAAAAATTATTTTACATTTTTACACGCTCGATGCTATTGGGATTATTTATGTATTTTTCCTTATAAATTTTCTTATGATGTAAGAGACTATTGTTGTTCAGAACACGCTGTGCCTGTGCCCATAGACAATGATCTAAAAATAGAGTTTCTAAGTAAGGGCATAGAGCGCGCGTATTCCGAGCACAATGCGAGGTGACTAGGCCACCACTTCCGCTGCGGCTGCATACGTTAATGCACTTGTGTGTTGTGCTAATTATGTATGTAATGTACATTGATATGCTGCTATGAGATCCAAGGAGGTGGTGGTTGGAGTACAAAAGGTACTGGCGACTAGAGTTTGGCAATAAGCAGTTCACTTGGAAAAAGTAAGATTGTCTCTTACAACGAATAGAAAAATTATTAATTTTACTTTGAGCAGGAAGGGTTGAAATGACTTGATTCTTCAGTAATACTGTTTCACCTTTTTGAAAATTTCATTCTTTACGAACTTTCTTCGCTGCTCTACAGTTCTGTGGATTCAGAGAGCAGCGGCAGTATTTTGGGACCGGTTCGACTTGGGCACATTAATTTGAATTTTTTTATGTGCAACTCGCTGTTGGTGCTATTTTTTTATTTCAATTTAAACTATGTATTCGAAAGATACGTACATAGATAATTTAATTTTAGTAACAATCATCAATAGATAATACGGATATGAGAAGGATATGACTAAATAATATTTATTAATAGTACGGAAACGCGGATGTATGCAAGATAACAAATTCCGGTATGATTTAAATAAATTTTACAATATTACACAATGGCCGAAGTAGGCTTATGTAGTAATGCATTTTTTCAGACTAAAAACAAGATTCTCAAAAAGACAGTAGGAAATAGAAATGGTTTTAGAGTTAACCGGGTAATTAAAATTTTTAGGTAAGTATAAAAACAAAAAAAAAAAGTTGCTATTTTTAAGGCAGGGAATTCATAAATCACACCTTGTGTTTTATGCAGTTTTCACCGTCAAGAAAAATAAGTAGCTCAAGATTTCATTCAAAGGGTTAAGAAACACCTTGGGTTATCAGTAGTATTTAAAAAAAACATTTTTAATTTAAAAAAAGTTTTTATATAAAGTTTAAGTTGTACAAGTAGTTCGTTTTAGATGGAGCCCCCTAACGACTCCATACATATTTAGTATCCAAATGGTTTACAGACGTTGAGGGGCAAACCCGCGTCTCAAGGGAAATATGCGTGTTGCCCTTTACACCCTTTGAATTTTTAAAGAGTTGTATAGTTATAGTAGGTATAGGTACGTTATGCGTATAAAGGTATAAGGTCAAAAATTAATTATGTCATGACAACTCGTCACAGTGCGTTTGAAAGGAGATTGTCAATACAAAGGTGCTCATTGAAATATATTTATTTGACATTATTTTAGAAATTAAACAGTGAATCCCTAGAAAAGTTAAACTCATAACGTCATCTTCACTATAAGTCTATAAGATAAATATTATATCGAATTTTAATGGTATTTTTACAAATTCTGGTTACTTCCCGATTTGCCTGTAATGAGTAGAACAACGAAATGTCGGTGATATGGCGGAATAAATGTTATACTTGTATATATTTTAAACTACATTATTTAAGTTTCAAATTATAATATGATAGTATTATTTTAATATATTATGTATGTATGACTTTCATAGTATGTATTTATTTATTCATAAGTTCTTTTCATAATCATTCATAAGACCAAAGAAAAGTCCACGAATGAAAATTCGTGGACATTTCTTTGGTCCACTCGTTTCGTTACTGGAGAACCTAGTATATTCAGTAATTAATAAATAGTTAATTAATTGCAAATTAACGTTTTTAAGAACTTATGAATAAATAAATACATCCCAGCAAAAACATTTTCATGTAAAATGTTGCCATAACGAGACCATATGACTCGCACTGTCAAAAAGTTATCAGATCTCATGTAGAGCCAAGCTTCTAACTCTACACGCCCTTCCTCTACAAGGCCTAACTTCACAAACTCTACACCTTAATCAAAATATGTGACTTGGCCGTTTCGTTACATACTACAAGAACTAATGTATAATAGAAAAGTATGATGATGAATAGTTTATATACACCTTACACCTATGTGAATGTAGCGAAATGGCCAAGCCACACAGATACTATGAAATTCATACATACATAATATATTAAAATAATACTAACATATTATTTTCCCTAATATTATAATAATTTGGAACTTAAAAATGTAGTTTTACATATATACAAGTGCGTAATAAATTAATATATTTTATGTATAGGTATAGTATACTTACATTACTTACTATAAATATTTATTTATATAATAGTTTAAAAATGTTAATATGGTCGTTTGAAATGGTGAAATGTTTGGGGGCAATTATGGGATGAATAAAATATAAAGAGTGTAGCGTGAAAGGTTAACGAGTGCCCTCACCTCAAAAAGACACGCTACCATTAAGCTACTACTTCGGAGAGGTTAATGTAACTACTGACTCGTATTGTACGGAATTCTTAACAGGTATTGGCTGTTTGTCCGACGACACGACAGACGGCAACGACATCGGTTGTTATCGATGTCGTTACGCCCATGTCGTGTTGTATGTGTCGTTGTATGGAAAAACTGCCACTGGCTGTTTTTCGATTAAACGACACACAGTATTTACAATGGTACTTATATAACTTTTAAAGTTTCGCGTTACATTATTATAAATTAATAATAAACCAGGAATTAACGCGATCATACCTTGATATTGCCTTTCATCGCTGCAGCTTCATAATCAGAGATTATGATATGAGATTATTAAGGGGATATGTGAAAAAAAGAAGGGTCCTTAGAAACCAAATATCTTCTAAACTACTAAAATTTAGACCTAGATTTTTGGATATGTATTAATTCATCATATAATCGAAATTTTGGAAAGAGCCAAAACACGATTGTGACACATTTCCTCGATAGAAAAAAAATCCGAAGTAACCTCTGTTTTTTCTTCAGAACTCTTGTAACTTCTAAACGGTAAATAGTAGAAATTTTAAACTTCATATAAAGAAAGACATTAATGTTTTCTAGAGACTGTAAAGACAAATTTTTAAAAACTCAATTAATGAATTTTAAATAAGCCTAAATGTGTTTTGGCGCTTACGACGTTAAAAATTCGCCGTGTTCACGGTGTCCCATCTCTGTCTCTCGCAAGAGGGATTGATATATGCGTCGCACGGGTGGGGCGGGCTCAGTCGGCCGCTTACTCTTGTCTGGGACGGATCTACGTTCGTCGAGATCTCGCGCGCAACCCATCGAAATAATATTATTACGTATAGAAATGACAGCGCCTTCAAATTTTGGCGCCGCGTTCGGCCGTGCGGGGCGCGCCCCTCCCTGGCCCCGCCCCCAACCGAGTCATAGAATATGACATTACTACGCAGGGGCGACACTTTGTTTATATTCTGCCTATTGGACATCTAACTGATTATTTTATTTTATTACAATATTTTATTTTACTTAATAGAATAAACTTAATAGAAAATAGGTATAATATTAGCTTTATAGGTAGGAAGCTACATTACATTTTTGTTCTTAACTTAATATTAGTCAAAAATAAACTGAGATTAAATCAAAACTTTATAATGAAGCTACATATTTATACAGGGTGCCCTGAGAGCGACCGACACTCCCGAAATATCTTAGGAGGTTTAAACATCTACTTTATGCTCGTGAAAGATTTTTTCTCTAAGTGTAATAGTTTCGGAGTAATTGACTAACAAACATTCCTTGAATAACTGTGTGTTTTTATCCCTAAATCAGCTGTTCCTTACGTACAGGCAAGAGCAGGTCGACCTTTACATATTGGACTTTGTACCGTTCTTAAGTTCTATGACATAGGAGCCAAAATTGTATAAAGCTCGACGTGCACCTGCTATGCATAGTAATTGTCACGGTTACCATAGTGACAAATAAATAAACTTCTGTCAATAGGTAAAATACTAAAACTAAATTATGAAAATTTCTAGTTTTATTTGTTATTTGTTAAATGGATTAGGCGTTTTGAATGGTGTTTAGTGTTTTACGAGTTCTTTAGTGGTTTTGAGTGTTGTGTGGCATAAGAGGCGCTCGTACACATCGAGCATTGTGTGTAGTAGGTACGTTCCGGTACGTACTTCGGTTTTTAATGTAAAAACTTTGATTTTTTAAGTGATAATAAGAATTTCAATGAATAGGTAGGCAGGTATGTGTGTGTCGTGGCCTACGGACTGTCCGTAGCGTAGTAGTTTCTGTCCGTGTAGGTATTTTTGCCGTATGCACTGTTGTTGTAGTATTAGGGATACCTACACGTAGAAAATTAGCAGGTCAGTGCCTTTTTTTTCAATAAACTATTTTTGAATTAAACTTGCACAAAACGCATGTATGTAAGGTACATATCATCAAACTTTCGGCTGTGTTCGTTGTTTTTTTCCTCCCTGTATATTGAAGTATTTTGTAATATATGCAATAACTAGGAGACGGTCGCCTGCCAGACAAGACAACTCCTCTTGTTGAATGGTAACGTATCTTTACTCCGAAACTTGTTTGCCCGAATTTCATTTGTTCGAAAATGGTTGGTCGAAATTTAAAATGCTGTTTCGTTTTCCATCTTTTTGTTTTCTAGAAACTATTTTTTTTACTTAGTAACTTTATCCACATTTACGTATTTTTTACCTACTATATAAAAATATTTTGGAAATACAGGGTGCCCTGAGAGCGACCGACACTCCCGAAATATCTTAAGAGGTTTATACATCTACTTTATGCTCGTGAAAGATTTTTTCTCTAAAGCGCTTACCACACGCACAAGCTTCACCACAGTTTGGCCTGCGCAAACTTCTCGCACGAAAAAACTGAACACTCCGTGTCTTACCACACGGTACAGTTAAGTACGCGCAAGCCCCGCGCAAGCCACATTCTTGTCGAAAACCTTGGGGTCGCAACAATGTTTCCCAATGAAGAAATATTACTTATGCTATTATTTTTCAAGTGTTTGCTATTTAAAAAAAAGACAATGCAAAAGTCAAAAAGTAAGCGATCAAAGTGGACAAAAAAATGGCTGTTGAACAGAAAAATTCATACACATATAAATCTACTGAAGGATTAAAGAGATGATCCGAATGATTTTCGCAAAAAATACTCTACCACTTATACCCAAATCAGCCATTTTTGAGTGACGAACGACTTCAGCGAACTGCGAGCGAGCCTCGACTGTGGCTTGAACACTGAACGCCCAACCACACGCACAGACAAGTACGCGCAGGCCGGGCATGCGCAGGCAAAATTTCAAGCAAGTCGAAAAGTCGCGAGCCGCGCTGTGGGGTTTGCGCGTGATACAGTTTTACCAACCACACGCTCCGTGTTCCGTGTACAAACCGGCCTGCGCAGGCAAAACTGTGGTGAAGCTTGTGCGTGTGGTAGGCCCATAAGTGTAATAGTTTCGGAGTAATTGACTAACAAACATTCCTTGAATAACTGTGTGTTTTCATCCCTAAATCAGCTGTTCCTTACGTACAGGCAAGAGCAGGTCGACCTTTACATATTGGACTTTGTACCGTTCTTAAGTTCTATGACATAGGAGCCAAAATTGTATAAAGCTCGACGTGCACCTGCTATGCATAGTAATTGTCACGGTTACCATAGTGACAAATAAATAAACTTCTGTCAATAGGTAAAATACTATTTAAAACTAAATTATGAAAATTTCTAGTTTTATTTGTTATTTGTTAAATGGATTAGGCGTTTTGAATGGTGTTTAGTGTTTTACGAGTTCTTTAGTGGTTTTGAGTGTTGTGTGGCATAAGAGGCGCTCGTACACATCGAGCATTGTGTGTAGTAGATACTTTCCGGTACGTACTTCGGTTTTTAATGTAAAAACTTTGATTTTTTAAGTGATAATAAGAATTTCAATGAATAGGTAGGCAGGTATGTGTGTGTCGTGGCCTACGGACTGTCCGTAGCGTAGTAGTTTCTGTCCGTGTAGGTATTTTTGCCGTATGCACTGTTGTTGTGTAGTATTAGGGATACCTACACGTAGAAAATTAGCAGGTCAGTGCCTTTTTTTTCAATAAACTATTTTTAAATTAAACTTGCACAAAACGCATGTATGTAAGGTACATATCATCAAACTTTCGGCTGTGTTCGTCGTTTTTTTCCTCCCTGTATAGTTTAAAAAATCAATATTTAAATTACATATTATTTTAAAAAAAGAATTATGAAAATCGGTCCAAAATTGAAGGAGTAATCGGCGGACCTCCAAAAAAAAACAATGAAACATAGAACCTCCTCCTTTTTGAAGTCGGTTAAAAAAAAAGCAAAAAATGAATATAGACATTAAGCAATGTGGTTTGTTTATAGACGAACAATATCCGTTTTTAGGGGCCACGCCTGATGGAATAGTTTTAACGCATAATATGCTTGTGGAAATTAAGTGCCCCATAGCACCGTTCAAGATTGGGATTGATAGGGCTATATATAGCACTAAACAAAATGCATTTTTGGAAAGAAGACAAAAATACTGGAAAAATATACATTAATAAAAAATCTGATTGGTTCTTTCAAGCACAGGGGCAAATGCATATTAGTAAATTTCCAAAATGTTTATTAGCTGTGTGGTATGGGGAAAATAAACTAAAAACAGAAATACTCCATAAAGATGATCAGTTTTGGAAGACGAAAATGGAACCAAAATTATTATCTTTTTATTATGATTGTTTGCTACCAGAGCTTGTAGATCCTCGGCATACAAGAAATATGGCAATTCGTGAGCATAGTTATGTCATTCGTAAAGGTAAAGAAAATAAAAATGTTGACACAAATGAGACAAATGCGGGTTGTAATAATGAGAAGATTATTGCCTTAGAGAAATTTTAAAACTATAACTTTTAAAATTTCTCTAATGCTTTATTATTAGTTCTTTTATAAATAAAACGATTTAAAAAGTACGTGATTTGCATCTAATTAGAATTTATTATTAATTAATTATATTCTAGACAACATTTTCGTATATTTCAAAATTGGCTCAGCCTGTAGTGTGGTACTGCATATGCACAGTCTTCAGAAGAAGCCACAGAAAATGTTCATAACATAACTTTGAATAAGTATTTGAATGAAACGATGAACATTCCTTATTATAACAGCTTTAGTATGTAATCCCATTGTTTTATCATTTTACTAAAATATTCCTTACAATGACATTAGCTCTTAGACTATAAAGTAAAACGCAGTGTGTGTAATGTTTTATTCGATTGCAAAAAGTATTTTGTTTGTCTGTAAAACTATTTAAAATTTAATATGTACTTATGTAAGTAATTATTTTGCTTATTTATCAATATATTTAGTTATAGACCAAATATCGACTGTCTTGTATTTCATAACTAATATTAAAATAAATAGACACAGGTATTCATTTACTTTATTAGTTAAGATAAACTTAAATAGCTACTAAACAAACAATAACAAGTGAACAGCGAAACGTATCGTATTTCCGACGAAAGTATTTTCAAAACTTCGCGGGAAAACGGCGGCGGTCCGGCCGGCACGCGCGCGAGTGCAGCGCCGCCGCGGCGGCACTCGCGCAACTTTTGGCTAGGCCCCGCCCCTTTCGTTTCAATTATTTTACGGCATAGCGTCTTAATCCAGTATTTCGAGAGATTAACGCGTTCAAACAAACAAACAAACTCTTCAGCTTTATATATTAGTTTATATAAGCGCTTGTTTGTAACCTATGGGCGATCCATCGCACTATTTCTTTTTTAAAATCCTCGTAGTTCGATCAATCGAACGAAGAGGATTTAAAAATCCTCTTCGTGCGATTGATCGAACTGTGCGATCGAACTATGTTGCCGGAAGGGACGTTTCGACCAGGTTGCACCGGCCGTGGTGACAGGTTAATTAATGGTACTTTAAATTTGCATTCCCCGATTGACATACGAGTAGGTATGTCGCAACAAAATGTGTATTATGCTGTCATTGTAGTTGTCATATGTCACGTAGTTAATGGGAAAAAGACCAATGGCAGATGGTAGCTACCATTTCGAAATAACATTAATAATTTGATTCGCAACAAATACAATGAACATGAAGTAAATTTGTCTAATTTCATATGATATTAACCGCGTTTAATATTATGTTAAAATATGTTTCGTTTTTTAGTATCCTGATTGAGTACATTTAGTGCATTTTTCGTGCAAACACCTGTATCTTTAAGTACCGCATAAAATACTGATAAAAGATAACTGTAGTAAAAATACTTCTACTGATAGAGCATAGTGGCTTAGTATTTTGATTGTGGGATTACCAGCCGAAAAAATTCTCGTTCGTTTTTCGCTAGATATATTTTTTATTACATTAAGTCGAGTTTACTTGAGGAGTCAGAGACCTACTTTTAGGGATCCGTAGTGAATTAAGAAGGAAATTCATCTGTCGAAAACATTAAAGCCCATGGGGTTGAAGAGGGACATACCAACTAAAAAATATGACTAAAAATAAGAATTAATAAAATAATTTCTATTAGCAAACCCATGTCAATCTATTCATAAATCTATCATTTTATTTTAAGTACCTATATAAATCATTAAAGTACTCCAATGTAACAATGGCTAGGTATCGTTAATTTTACACTTTACACGACCAATCGCACGTAATTGGATAGTGCAACATATTCGGCTGTTGTGAAATATTCAAACTCCACTGCATTTTGGATATAGTTCTATGAGCGCACACTACCGACTTTCAGGGTCGATCTCATAGATTTCTGGTAAATTCGCTGTCATATAAATTAATGAAAACATTAAAAACTGTCTATATCTATACTAATATTATAAAGAGGAAAGATTTGATTGTTTGTTGGTTGGTTTGTGAATAGGCTCCAAAACTACTGGACCGATTTCAAAAATTCTTTCACCAGTAGAAAGCTTCATTATCAGGGAGTGACATAGGCTATAACTTTTCCCGCAACTCAATGTGGTTCCCACGGGAATGGGCCCGGAACTTCACGCGGACGAAGTCGCGGTCAAAAAGCTAGTAATTTATTAAGGTACGCTAAGTGGTACTTCTATGGATCATGTGAAACTCAAACTAATTAATATATCGATACTTTAAACCGATAGATATTGCACACATAATACAATAATGCTAGCTTAGTTCTACACTCTCGAGAAGTCGAGCAAAAACGAGAGTGTGGGCGGGTTTGTCATCACTTTTCCTTTGTATTCTAACTTCGTGTCTAACTTCACTTTACTTCGGTCAACTTTGTGAGAATGTACAGCTAGCAATAAACAACCGTTCGCTTGCCAACGGTAACAACAGTTTTCATACTTTAGTTGCATTATCTATACACTGGCTGTGCCCGCGACTTCGTTTGCGTAGTTCTCGACAACACTATCGCGAAATGAATAATTTTCCCCGTTTTTGCAACATTTTTCACTGATGTTTTCCTATGCTACACTATGCTGCGTCAAAGGTGCTCACATTAGGCTGCCCACAAGGCTCAGTATTGGGACCCTACCTGTGGAATATCGGCTTTGACGACTTTTTCAGCCTCCCCTTACCGGATGGATGCTCCTTGACGGGTTATGCTGATGACGGTCTTTTATTAATTAATTCTAGTTCGCGGGCATTTTTAGAAAAATTAGCTGAAACGAGTCTTGATATTATCTCCGAATGGGGAAATCGTAACCGTCTAGAATTTGCACCTCATAAAACGTATCAACTTATGCTTAAGGGAAATTTACAAGTCCCTCCACGCTTTCGCTTTAATGGAGTTTCAGTTTCAAATAAAATCACAGTCTGCTACTTAGGTTTACTTTTAGACAAAAACTTTAATTTCATTGAACATATGAAGCAGGTTGGAGAAAAAGCCAAAAAGAATTTTTATGCCTTAACTCGAGTATCTGCCGCAACCTGGGGTTTAACTTTTAGAACGTTAAAAATGGTTTATACTGCGACATCCCTGGGTTGTATAACATATGGTTCAGCCGTTTTCGCGGATCGTGTAACAATTGGGGCCGCGCGAAGAAAATTATTGCAAAGTCAGCGTCTTGCCTTGATATTTTTGTGTAAGTCTTATAGAACTGTCAGCACGGAGGCACTCTCTGTGCTGGCTGGCGTAATACCCGTCGATTTGGAGATACAGCGTCGCGCGTACTATCGATCAAAAGAAATGACCCCCGCGTTCCTTAAGACACGTGATCGTGACAAAATAAATAGACTATTTAACCCGTTAGATGACGTATTGCAGAATCTTCTATCGGAATGGCAGGAAAGGTGGGAGACTTCCGTAAAAGGCCGCCATCTGTATCTGTTTTTTCCCTCTGTGAGAGACAGATTAAAGAAAACCTGGCTAGAGGTCGACCATCAAGTAGCTCAATTTTTAACTGGACACGGAAACTTTAAGGCCAAGTTATTCTATTTCAAGGTTGTACCTTCTCCTTTCTGTGAATGTTCTAACGCGAATACCAGAGTAGAACAAACAGCTCATCACGTTCTGTGGGAGTGTGATCTTTGGCATGACGAACGCGTAATCATGTTGGATTCTTTACATGTCACTTCGGGCGTAGTTTATTATTCTGATCTCGTAGCAAGCAGAGAGAATTATCAGGCATTTAGAAGGTTTTGCAATACATATTATTGGAATCAAAATAGTAAACAACAGCTCATAGCATTAGGTCCCAATAGTAATGTAACAATAGACCGTGGTGCTCGGCAATCGAGCCTCACTTGATTTGCCATCTCTCTAGGGTATAATGCCTTTTGCTTCAAATTGCTGTTTCTCACGTAGTTGTTAAGGAGGGAAGTCCTTTCAATACTTCCTACTCCGACTATCTTCTTTCTGATTAAATTCGTTGTGAGTTCCAAGACAGCTGTAGTTTATTCCCCGGGACGTCAATAAGCTTCATTGCTTATTGTCTATCTGAGGTCGCCGTTGTTGATCCTGGCTACACAGGAGACACAGTGGTGGGAATGTGTGGTGAGCTTGTCCCGATGATGTTTTCCTATTGGTCGCAGCGTAATGTTATATATGTAGCTTAAAGCCTCCCTCGACAAATGGACTATCCAATCAAACAAACAGACAAACAAAAAAACTCTTCAGCTTTATAATATTAGTACAGATAAAATGCTTAGTCCTGAATGACTGACTGACGGCGACGCACAGCCTTAACCGCTGATCGTAGAGACCTGAAACCTGGAAGCTGTGTGTTCTATGTATGGCGTAGGACGTAGGCATTCAATAAAAAACGATTTTCCGAAGTTTCCACCGGACAGCGGGCAAACGAAAAATATCATTATAATCGTTAAAAAGTTGTTGGTGTGCGTTAATTTTACCGTACATTGTTACCGTCAGACTGCATTAGGTAACTTATGAACGACTTGAGCTCGCAGTATAACAACAGCGTATTGTTATGGTTGGCATAACCGCGTTGCCTAGTTACGCGTCTTGTAGCAATAATTCGCGGTCCAGAATTACAACCGCAAACGACAAATGCACCAAATTGCACTTTACCATCTGATCGTTAAAGTTTGTTTCGCTGTGATGTTCACGTGACATTCATTTGTGATTGTAAGCATGCGAAATGTCGTCATTTCGCCTTGTTTACATGGCTACTTACCGCAAGCGAGATTTTAACATCGTTGCGAATTTGTCAGATGACAGAGATTGTGAGATGATAAGTTTTAAAAATTTAAGTTAATTCAGCAAAAATATAAACATGAAATAAGAGATGAAATGTGTTTTAACAACACTTGTACATTTTTTTTATTCTATGAAGAAAACGATCAAATGTCATAAAATATGACATTGCATTTATATTATCCATAATATGTAGTAAATACGGAACCTTACACTGCGTGGTCCGACATGTTCTGGCCCGGTTTTTTCTTCTTTCGTCTGACAGAGCTTGAAATAGGCCTATTTGAATAAAAGAAAATTAAATTATTGTGACATTAAAAAGGTCTTTTTATGTAAACCTTCAGTAACAAACATAATTACTTACTTACTTTCGCATCAATATAAGACAGATATTAATTGGTTTTTCTGCACAAAGGCTATAGTTTCCAAAGTCTAATCTAAAAATCGTCGAAATGCGACAGATAACTAATCTAAGCTCTTGTTTGTAATGGTTTCATTTCTTTAAGTGCTCTAGTACTCGCTGTTATCGAGTGTTATCAGTACCATTGCCCGCACCTCAGCAGTGCAAACACCTGCTATTGGCACCTGTCTGCGGGCCCGTTATATCTAAGAACCTAGATTGATTAACTGATTATGTGATTGACCCGTAAAATATACAGTTCCGTATTTGTTTATGTAATACCGCTGGCAAACGAGCAAGACACCGGATGAAAAAGGTTACCAGTTGCCGTCACCTATGAATATCAACCGGAGGTGCTACCAACCAATGCGTTAGGGACAATGAAGAGAAGGAAGAAAGGAAAGGAGTTGAGCTACCGGATCTCACAGAACGAAACGTCGGAAATACACATTTCATACCAGTGCTATTTCATCCACTCGATTTCTTTTATTAATTAAATAATTAGGTATTTTTAAGAACGCACGACACGGTTCGAAACGTTTTGCCACTGGATAGCGTTGTTCAAAATATTCGTCGCAATTTTACATTTTTTTTAATATAAAAGATTTTTCTTTGACGCTATTTGACTGACTGCATCTTGAGCATAGCATTCAAAAAATTGATTTCGTAAAAAGTACATTCAGTTACAAAAACAACCAACTAAAATCTCTTCATATATTACTCACTAACGCTATTCCGTTGTAGATAAAGGTATATTCTTTCGGTAAGCGCTTTTATTGTGGCTTTATGCTTATTAGCTATCTGGGCTGTATAAAATAACACACGTAAACACTCTATCGCACAATAAAAGTACTTACATTGACGTAATGAAGAGTTTATTGTTAAAGAACGAGTTATTATATATTCTATGATTAAATGACAGTAATTATGTATTCATCTATATTTTTTGGTCAAAAGTTGTCCAAAATGGTTATGGTTATCGTACTTGTTAAATTTTTACGGTTCCGTAGTTCCGTACCTATAAAAAAAATCTTATAAATAACCATTTCGTTGTCTGTCTATCAAAATCTTTTCATCAAGTCGGAAAACCTTTGGAAAAGTAAACTGCATAACAACGAATTTGAACGAAATCCAAAGATTTATTATTGTTATTGATTAAAATTGCGTTAAGGCCACATACGAGTTAAAAAAAAAGTATTTTCCGTTGACCTAGCATCATCAATCGAACACATTTGTCAAGGAGTAATGTCACATATACCTACTAATAAACGAGGAAAATAAAAAATCCGGAGATTTGTCTTACAAGTTTGTACGGAACCCTCATTGCAAGTATGATAATTTATTTATTTTAATTTTATCTCTTCCGCGTGTCAACTGTACTTTTTTGGACCAATTTTATGACATACAACAACGACCTCAGATTGACAATAAGCAATGAAGCTTATTGACGTCCCGGGGGAGGGGTACAATTGTCTTGGAATTTGGAACTTACAACGAATAATCAGTAAGTAATTAGACGTAGAAGGGGCAATCAATAGTATAGTACAGTCAAGAGCTGGTCGACCTTTACATATTGGACTTTGTACCATTCTTATGTTCTATGTCATAAGAGCCAATATTGTACTGCAAGCAAGTGTAAAGCTCGACGTGCACCTGACTGTACTTTTATATACGCCATTTGTAAAATTCGACAAAAAAGACACATTACTAGATATTATGCGTAAAAACCATAGCTTAGGATGTGACGAGACACGTGTACCAATAGTTACGGTAATAAAACCAGTGCTGGTGCACCTGTGACTCTTATCAAGTGATACGTTATCGCCACTTTAATCATTGTTACCGAGATGTCACGCTTAGCTGGAACCGAGATAACTGGTTTATCATTAGGACACCTGTAGACTGTTCTCATTATTTTTATAATTTTTAATTTTATTATAGCCACCCGTAAACTTAGCTACTTTTAGTTAGGATGTCATTACAGTAAATTGTATAATATTTATATATTAAACTAGAAAATGATTGTTAAAATATTTTTAGTACTAATTATTTGGGTATGGTTTTTTATTTATTTTATCGTCAGTTTTGGACGTACTGTTGATTTATTTATAAAATAAATAACGTTGAGTTCTAGACAAATGGAAATCTTCATTTACTGAATCGAAAACTTTTCTTCTTATTCCACCTTTCAATTTGGATGAAGCAACCAAATTGAACAATGAAAACGTAAAAGTGAGTCATTAATATCTGCCGTCTGAATTGGTGGTAGGAAAAAATTGTGACGATTCGAAAGAGCTTATATTAGGCCTATTTAAATTAAAAAAATATTTTGAATTTGAATTTGAATCACAATGTCTTTTAGTTTTACTTTCTTTCTGCGCCTTTCAACTAAAGTGAATCAATTTGGTTGAAGCGGCTAATACCGCCATTATTATCATATCGGTGCATTTGTTTCCCATACAAAATTGACGTTTAAATGACATAAATTGTCTAATTTCTACTGATATTTCCGTTAAACATATTCGTCTATAGATAAATTATTATTTGCCAGATTTATTTGTATTTCTAATTGTCATAGGAGCTATTTCTTATAAGAATTTGTTATATTTATAGGCCATCGGGAATTTACTCGTAAATTTCGGAGCCATGTCCAACTGGCCCTGTGGCGCAACGGATAACGCGTCTGACTACGGATCAGAAGATTCCAGGTTCGAATCCTGGCAGGGTCGCGAAATGTTTTTGTAAGTACGCTATTGATTTTTTTGTCATTTTACTGTTTGTTCTACTTGTTTTCCCACATTAGCAATTAGTCTTATTGTTCAGCGCTATGACGGCATTGTGTTAATATTTGGCGAACCAACGCTCACAAGTTAACGATGTCTAAAATCACTATTATGCCTTATAGACATAATTTTAAAGTTCATTTTCCTTTGACAAATACATTTTAGTAATGCCAAAGGAAATATATCTTTATGCAGGTGTATTAAGATTGTTTATTCTATATATTTAAACGAGGATACACACAGCTGACCAAATATTGTAGTCGTGATAATTGGCCGTGATGCAATCGCGTGATCTCGGCTCTTGTGTTTGTAACCTCATTGTAAAAAAAATATTTTCCCTGATCAATACTGTTAATTATAGGGGCTTAATTAATTTTAATTAGATTTTTTTGTGTAGTCAACACTGTTAAAATTAGGTATGTAGATATTAATGAATTTTAGATTATATTCGTGGATGGGCACATAATATTGTTTCACTGACGCCCGTTTTACAACGGCAAGCAACGCCTCCTAGCGTAGTAGGAATAGGTTAAGTTTATTCCTACGCTAAAGCCAGCTGTACACGGGTAGAGTAGAGTAGCGCGGTAGAGTACTAACTATACTAATGTAGACAGCATTGGTAGAGTAGGGTACAAAAATTTGGTAGAGTAGAGTAGCTAGCACCGGGGGCAAGCTACTCTACCACTCTCCTTCCCCAATCCCGGTATCTACTCTACTCTACCGTACACCGAGCCATGTAAACGGTTAGTAGAGTAACAAGTAAAGTTTATTAGTGCGTTCCTTACACTTTCTCGAGTGACGTTCAACGAAGGTTGAGGAGAGTTAAACAATTGGCTATTTTTCGAAGCATTTTTTATTTACCTATTTATCTTGTATACTTATTTGTAAGATTTGAGTGGTGTTAAGATAGTATAGGACTGGTAAGTGAACTAAGCGTCTTTTGTCTCAGTACACTTAACTCTGTCAAACACCTTTGGGATTACAACTTTGATATTACATAATATTTTTTGACGACGTACTTTTTTTGTGTACGTTATTATTAACTTTTCTGTTTTATTTTTATTGTATTATACTTCATTTTAAAATTGTGATTGTGTTTCCTATATTTTGTCTGTGCGTGTCCTGGTGTGTGTATGTTTTTAATGTAGGTAGGTATAGCAATTCGTGACATATTCTGTAGATGATGTTTTTTTTTCTTGACGATGTTGTGCAAGCTAGTGAAGCGCTAACGGGATACGCTTCACCAGCAACATTGGTTTTACGTGGGCGAGGTGTCAACCCGCCGCACAACCCCCGAAATGCTGGAGGACCACACCCGTCGTTGGTCAGCGAGTCCATCGTTAGCCGGTTAGTGTAGCTAGGCTGTACTACCGACCATTCCCCTATCCGCCACCTGTAGATGATGTTAATTTAATTCATATGTGTATGTGTAATGAAATAGTACCAATGTGTCATGTTGTAATATCGTTATCCTCAAGATTTAATAGGGCATAGAAATAAAAGGTTTAATATTGTCATAATTGTTTTTATTCTGTTTGATTGTTTTATCCTTATCGAGAAAATCAGTGCAAAATTTATATCTAAATAAAAAAGATATATGGATGAAACTGTTGTGATACATTTCCTTACAAAACTTTGTGACTGAAAACTATATGTTTACTATAAAAGAAATCAACCCAAATTATATTATCATTATGAAATTCTAACAACATAATTTGTTTGACATCTGCCAACTCTCCCACCGATAACTAAAACTATAACAGTCTATTTAAAATTATAATACATCATAAGTAATAAGATAATTAAAGCATTTCCACCTTATATTCAAAATAAAATCATAAAAGGTCTCAAATTGATAAATTTTTTCACTATTTTTATATCTTTTCCTCAATTACATACACTATTTACATTTTATGTGCTGAACGCAAATGATAAATTAATAGAATAATTGCGTTATGCACTTTGATAATATTTTATAATCTAATAGCAACAAAATTGCCATGCAAAATCACACTCGAGAAGTAATAACTTAAAATAATAAAATTATAATACGTAAACCAACTTAAAATCGGTTCACTTCTTTGATATAATTGGAAGCATCGTTTTTTATTAAGACATTAAGGACTGAATTATTAATAGAAATTATACATTTTAAAGGAAATACAGAAGTTCTTATCAAAACTTTTACATAATTGTACAAATTACAAATTATTTGGAGACCAAAAAGCGCTAGGATGTTACAGATGTGCATGTACCACTCAACATACCTATTTACAAACATTCAAATTTACATTCATCTGTATAACTAGTAAAGCTTTTTACATTAAACATTATAACAAAACAGTCCGTCGTTTCGCCGACGGGCATTGCATTGCAATACAGTCTTCGCCGTAATGCCACGAAACAAATTATATTTATATTAGTTTATTGATCGTAACGAGATCGTACTTAGGATATCATCACAAGATGATCTTCACTGGAACTGATCGGGCGTCTCCACGGCGCCCGTTCGCTTCCTCGTCTCCGCGAAACGCGACTCGAGGTGTTACATTATACCATAAATTAAAGTTCCTTTATACCTAACATATCACTTAGCACGAAGGCCTGTCTGGTTGATTCTGTTTTTCAGGCGTCTGTAACAAAAGAAAAAATATTATAAATAAACGGTGAATTATGTGAAGTACCTAAGAAATGGGAATATCAATTATGGAGGGTCTACTTGTTATGAGCACAGAAGGTGAACCTATGTAATCGGTAAGCGAGGGTGCACCCACCAATGGAGCTACAGATGCGCGCGCACATGTTTCCCTGCCGAATAATATGGAAACTATATTCATTAATTGATAACGAAGATTAAATGACAGCATGCTCACGACTTGTGCAAGCCGTACCGATTAGTTTTTTTGTTTATTGCCGCTGTTTGATGACGCCTGTTAATTTTACAGTAAAGTTATTACTGATAGCGACAACTAGCGTGTATTGGGTAGCACATCCCGCCCGCGTCCGGCCATCTGTCACCGCATATGCGCTGTGTTTCAACACTGTTTTAATTCATTAGCTCCCGGACAATGGGCCTGTTGTTCCGCTACCCTAATTTAAGTGCGGGCGAGAACTTGTACCAATAGCTTGATTAGCGTTAAACAAAAGAAGGATGGAAATGTTTCAAATATAATCAACACCGGTCGTATCTACGGCTTTGGTGTTCATGTGATCTGTGTACGCAAACCACTTTGTTTCTCCGGAATTGTTTACAGAAGGCACTTCAGGCATAGTTTCAGCAGTGCGTTCTCGGTATCAGCGAGTGTTGGATTACGGCTTCCCGTCCACACATCCGCGACACAGCTGAACGGCCGCACGTGGCCACACCCTATTTACGGACACATACCAAAGGGAGAGCACACATGTCCCGAACGGATCGGGACTTTGCGAGAGTGAACACGTGAAATCCCTTTATATGAGAGGAGCATTGTCGGCGGATAATGAATAGGTAGGTATGTACATCGCATTTATTTAGCTATCCGGCCACCGGCGCCGTCACGTGTGCTCACACGCAGCTGCGAGCGACCGTTACCCGCACAATGCCCTCGATCGATCCGTCGCCGATGGAATCCAAGCTATCGGCAGAATCGATGCACGTGTGCCCAAGTTCGCCGAGACATTTGCGGCAGACATGCATTGTCTACTCGCCGCCGCCGCCGTCACCGCCGTCGCCGTGCCGCTCTGTTTATTAGTTCGGAGAAGCGTAAAGGTGCTCGTAAAACTTTCACGTGCACGATTTATGCTCGAGGGACGAGGAGACAATGATATTCAGAGGAGCGGGCGAGCGTGGGCGCGACGCGGACACCTGGCGGCTCGTTAGTGTCGCCTTCGCCTGTCTCGGATAGCACAGCTCACGACGAAACATGCACTGACTGTACCCATACCAAAGGATGACTTCATTATCTACGTCATCGTCATGTTTTAAAACAAAGTTTTGATAGCTTTTGGGATTTCCAATAACTATTCCATTTCAAGTTTAAATTGGTAAACAATGTCATTTAAAGAAACTGAGTTCACAGCAGCTAAGGATTTTTAATTGAATTTGAAAGGCAGCATGCGGGCCGGTAATTGGATGACTAAGTGATATTGACATACCATATCCGAGTTAAGATAGTGGACGTGAGACTTTCTCTCAGTAAACAATGAGAATAAACGATCACGATTGCACTATAAGTGACAAGCAATATGAATGGGGTCGTCGGGCCCTTTGTGCGAAGTGAAATAGGGGTTGCTGTGGATTACACGCCCAACCGTACTCATTATGATACTTAACAGCTTATTACGGGTGAAGCGCAAGTCAAATAGTCGGTGTGTCGCTTTCATTAGTTCAAACGAGATTTTATGCGATGGTTGAGGCAATTGTCGATGCAATAAAACACGTACAGAGTAGAGAGCGTTGATAGGTCCCACGACCTCGCAATCCCGCGGCGAGGCAGCTGCAGGCAACAATTACGGTCGCGATAGTGGCGTATGCTCGTGACCGCGGTTTGTGGCACACGGCGCCGATGCCCCGAGAGATATCGCCGTGAAATGCCGCCTCACGACGCGCACGCTGTTCCTCAAATTCCACCACGATCGCCCCCAGCCAAACCTTTTTAAATCAAGTCTAAGCACGAATAATTCTAATGTCCTTGCGGGAACGAATAGTCTGCATTCATATTCAGGAATGCCGCCTGATCAGACCACATTCCATTGGTTCTCTAATGTTGTGGTCGTTATATTAATAATTGTTACCGTTTTCATGATATCACAAACAGTTCAGGAATAATTAAAGTAAAGCTTTAGCCATAGAAGTCTTGGTAAGGTTTCAATAGGAAATGTCGGCGATTAAACGACTTGTTGGACCTCCGTAAATGTGTATAAATGAGACATAAATATTCAATGGCCATTGTGACTAAACAGGCGGCCGGCGGCGCCGGCGCATATACGACTGCGATGTCTTGGAAAATGAATTAATGCTAATAAATTAGTCGTAGTGAAGTAGTTTACCTTTGGTATTTCATATTAATTTAACTGATATAAGAGATTGCGAAGTATTGACTACGATCTCATTGGTTTCGTAGCCAATTAATTTTTGATGAACAATTGGAAAAGATCAGTGATAAAGATGTCCTCGTTATTATTGTACATGCGTGTACATGCCAGTTCGTTGTAAATTCAGAACACCTTGTGTCTCCTAAATCAAGCTTGTTTTGAACATTTCCCTCGGCTCCAACAACTGGCAGTGATTAAAATTTACGTGCTGCGACCATGTATTAACGAGCGCGCATTGCGCTTGAGGCTCGTAATCGCGAGGCGTACAAATAAATCCTTCGAGATGCACCTGCCGTGCGCGACAACACAATCTCACTGCATTTAGGTATTCTGCGGCGATGCATTTCTCTTTGCCCGGGAGAAACTAGACACGTCAAATGGGGATGACGAAACGGCAATCACGCGCAGGTGTCAAGCGGAATGTTAAACGAGGCAGTATAAATATGTGTTGAATATTCAGATTGTGTGTCAGTACACGGTCGTTTACTCGGCGCCGGCGCAGGTGGCCGCGCTTCAAGGCTGAAATTCAAAACAGCCGTCACGCATGCGTGAACAGCGGTTTGGTTTGCAACTGTTTACCAATACTATGATTTCATTACGAAACTGAGTAGCGTCCTACTATGGTCTGGTCAACGTTCGAAAGATTCTTAAAGAAGCGTATGGATGTAATTTTTGTAAAAAAAAAATTAAGCAGACTTATAGGTACCTACTTGTATCATAATACTTCTATCATTTTTTGATGATGAAGAATACAAACGCAATGTATTTTTTGCATGTATGTAAGTGCTTATATTTTTCGGGGTTACAAATTATCGAATGCTAACGTCAACTAATTGCATAGACTATTGTTTACGAACTATCGTGCGTCTCGCCACGTGTTGTGAAACTCAGCATCTCCGCTTTTACCTTCCCGCGCCGCGCTTGCGAAACACGCAGGTGCGCGTCGCAAAAACATCTACTCCGACTGACATAACAGATTTCATTTATTTTTTATGCAACACTTTTTATGGTATTTTATAGATTCCAAGTCAGACAGTTAAATGTGCGTTCGCAATAGTTTATGGATTGGAGAATGTTAACAAATCTATGATTTTGACGATATTTCTGTTTATTTCGACATGGAAAGATGAGTAATATAGAGAAATGATTATGCATTTTTCTTGTTCTGGTGTAACAGAATAAAGTAAAAAATGTTTATAAAGAAGTGACTGAGTAACGTTTAAAACTAAAAGATTATGATAACTTACCGTTTGATTTCTATGTTCTTGGCTTGAGTGTGAGGATCTACGGAGGATAGTGTTGGGCGCAGAGCGAGGTCCAAGTGGACGCCTGTGAGGGAGCGGCGGCGGCGTCGTGGCGCAGGGCGGCGACGCCAGGGCGCCTTCCGCGTCAAACTGGCCCACGGCGGGATGGTTTTCCAGCGCAGATTGCAGATCACAAATGTAGTCGATCACATGCTGTATCACCTCCAACTTGGAAATCTTCCTGTTTTTTGGCATAAATGGCACCAAATCCTGTAGTTTGGATAGGTACATCTGAATTTCAGCGTTTTCGCCCTCCCGGTGCCTGTGCACCCTACCGCTGGCGATGGCTGGTACCGAAGCGCCGGTAGCGCACACTGCTGTTATCGCTTTCATCGTGAGAGTCACTAAACACGAGCACTGGGTAAGACCGATGTGATTGCGGTTCGACACGTGCGGTGCGTGCGGAGCGCGACAGAGGAATGAGGAGATGCTCGTAGGAGCGTAGTATATATGGAGGCGGGTGGGGCGCGGGGCGGGTTCTGGCGGCCCAATGGGCGCGCGGGGCGGGGGCGGCGAAGCCTGATTTTCCCATGGCGTCGGCGGCGGGCGCCGCGTCTGCCTGCGCTGGGCGGCCCTGGCTAAGGCCGTTGCGCTCGTAACATGCACTTTGTCCCGACTCTACTGTTTATTTCTGGTTCTGTTACTGTTTTTTTCTTAATATTCTGTATACATTACAAGTGTTATGATTGTGTAGATGCCTTTGAATAGTGAAAAATAAAGGGGCATAATTTTTCATGCAAATTCGTGATAGCTCTAATAATTTAATAACAATAAAGAACTCTCTTAGCTATAGTTACATTGTTTGTCGTTGTTTATACATTTTATTAGAATTTATTATTTTATTTTTAACAAAATAATAACGATGAATTCATACATGTTGTGACATGTATAATATCTAGTCATCACTTTGTCAAATATTGATATTGCTTTAGCAATACATTTATTTACGGAAGCCAGTGTGAAATCGTCAATAATGAAATAATTATCGTTTGTTTCTTTGCAACAACTATTATTTAAGTTAAAATTATGACAATTAACTTTAAGTTAATGTAATTTATTCTTATAATATTGTAATTTACTACAGCTGATATTAATTAACGCTGCTAACTATATTACAAAACAGTTATGATTATTTCCACTTTGATTGGCAAGTAAAACGCAAAGTGTTTTTCACCTACTTAATAGTATTGTTAATAATAGTACGAAAATAATAATAATCTTATCTCTTATTTATCAGTGCTAGTATTTATTCAATTGCCGATTATGTGAGTGCAGGCAAACTTACATTGACAAATCAAAGTACAAAATTGTTATCTAAGAGGTAGACTTATTGTCCACTTAACATATTAAAGTCTAGATATATTTAAAAAGGGTTTATACTATATTAGTCCAATTTTTCAGTCCACATTTTAGCAATAATAATAATAAAAATCTTAGCGCTATAAGACTTTTTAAGGAAATAGCAAAAAGGTTAGTCGACATCACAGGAGACCGAAGAGCTGGCAGCTACCTCGGGCAAAGAATTAGTCTAGCTATACAAAGGGGGAACGCTGCCAGTATCTTCGGAACCTTGCCTAACGGGACTCCTTTTAATAATATATTTTAGTTATTTTATTATATTATTAAGGTTTTTAGTTTTAGGTTCATTATAATTTATGTTTATAATAATATGTTTAGTTTTAATGTGTATGTAATTATAAATGTAATTAAATTCAGATATTACGTTAAAAAATACAACGCTATAAGACGAATTGATGTTTCATTGTTTATTGTATTCATTTAAAAGAATACTTGTAGGTATATTTACTTCGTAGATTTTACAGTGTACTGATAAAATTTAGATAACCTATATAATATGTTAATTTTTAATAAATAACATAATAAAATATACATCCTGCTTATTAATACTTTTGACAATTTAGGTATCTGATAGATATAATATTTGGAACGTTTTAGGATATTGTTAAACAATCTTAATGAATATCTACGGTTGTCTAGTGACAACATAAATTATAAATTTTGTATAGTTTTTACGTAAAATAATTTAAAATTAGTAGTCACGTACACGTATGTGTGAATTAATCAATGACTTTGACCATAAAATTTATATTTAGCAACATTACATATTTGATAACATTACCGTTAGCGCTCGTTACACAGTATTATCACGTTTATTGTACAATAATATTGAGTAAGTATACAATAATATGCAGTGGTTTGTTATTTACCATAGATTCGTAATGTTTGACACATACCCGCTGCCACGTCGACTGAGGCCACAGTCTTAGTTGAATTTCTTCCGACTTAGTCGTAGTTTGACGTTCAGTGAATGCGTATCTCACAATAATATCACAAAAATGGTTAAATGCACTGTTAAAACATGTATGTCGTGATCTCAAACTAATAACAAAGCAAGTGGTATCACTTTTCACAAATAAGAATGCTTAATTATGTTAAAATTATACCAAAATAGTATTAAAATCGAAATTAATATATTACGCATTGTTTTTGCCAACAGTGTTGCCAGTAAAAACGATTTTAAGTTTCCCAAATGTTGGGAGTTTAGTCAATGACGAACTCATACGCCTTTATGTATCATTAGTAACACAGTAGAAGTAAACCTACAACCAGGCTCAAACTAGAATTAATTATTTACTGAGAATTGATTGATACTAAAATCAATCGCTAGTGCAACGCACGTCAAGACAAGAAAAAACAAATCATTTTCCTCTTTTTGATATGGCTTTTAACTGACATTTGACATAATGATATTATTACTATGACAGTGAAGTAACAATTTCATCTTTTTCATTGTGGTAACGGTGTTTAATTTAAATTGTTTCTGCAATTATCAAATGTTCGATTGAGTACAATAGTTTTTTTGTTTTATGTTGTATTTTATTCAAATTATTTAAATTTATTATTTTATTTTATTTAAATTTCATTTTCATTTCTTAACAATAAAAAAAATCTACTGAAGACTTGGCTGTATGGGCATAGTTCCCTTTGCCTACCCAGAATGGGTGAAGAAAACAAAAAAAATCTCTGCTAAAAGTTAGTAGTAGCACAGAATAGATAATAGTAGTAGGTCTGCATCGGTTAGATTCATCAATGACTAAAAAATGGAAACTTCTCCATTCCGCCATGATTCATTCTTGAAATATAATATGTATGTACCAATATTTACGCATCTATATATTTATTTCTTCCTATCTTTAATTCTTCTGTCACCTAAGAAACAATAATAAGGTATAAAAACTTTTTTTTAAAAAAAAAGACTCATATAACATTCATTCAATGGGAAAATTATTCATGAGCTGGCAACTCTGACCATTTTTCTGGGAGTAATGCTTTTGTCTCATTTTGACATAATTAGTTTGACTCTAGAAAAAAAGAGACAAACATATTTTACTTTGGCATATGCTCGGAATATGTATCGGTTTCAAAGCTACGTCTTTAACACTCTGAAGTGGTTGCGGCTTTTTACGAATGCTTTGTATGGCGTTACTTCTCTTGTCTTAGAAGAATATTTATAACCTCATTGATAATATGTATTACATTAATTGATTCTTTTTGAAAATAGTAAAGTTAACATTATTAATTTCGGTACAAGAAACATGTAAAAGGACAATCCGCACCACGAAAGAAACTTGACGTATCACGTGATTGACTTGCGCAGTAGACGATTTTTCGTCTGCGCAAGTCAAATCAGCAATCAATCGTCTCATCTCTCGTGCAGCGGATTTCATAAAAAAAAATAGTTTCTGTTTATTTTTTTGCTGTATTTAAAATTGATTTATTTTGAAATACAATTTTGTTACAGTTTATTTATTTGGAACAAATTGTACAGGGTGTGCGGGTTGTGAGGGGTCGGGGCAAGGCGAACAATAGCCGTACGTGAAGGCATTCACTTGTCGCGCTCCCACGACAGGTTACGGAGGCTGCGCGGCTGCATACAAACTGAAAAAAAAAAAACTTTTTGTAAAAATGGACCATAGGCTTTAAAATTGTTAATAATGTAAATTTTTCATGTGTATTACTCAATATGGTAATCTATATAATGCAGATTACACATTGAATACACTTTTAAAATGTTTAATAGCAAAAAACAATAATTAAAAATCAACTAGATTATCAGACACAATAATGATACAAATTAAACAAACTGAATGCTTCAGAGAGTAAGCCTTCACCGGCTCATTCTCTGTTCATATTGCAAATATTATTATTTAAGTGTTTTAAATATTAAATATTTAAGTAATCTTCACTATAATAAACGACATGTGCCAACTGTAAATAAATTCATCTCTGAGTATAGGTAATCTGGGTAAAGAAATGTAGCAAAAATCACGGCGACTTTATGCCGATTATGATAATAATAATTTCTAATTATGAAGGAATAAACGACTACTTACAATAATATGCAAAATTGTAAGTTATTTGTTTGCTACTGAGCCGCTTAGTTATCTATTCCTATAAATATTTATCGATAGTAATCATGTTTACGAAGCCTATTGTGTTCTAAATACCAATGTTTACTTTACCAACAAAGAAAATATCTTTTCCTGTGTGTGTTGAAAATACTTTTCACAGAATATAGAAAGAAGTTTTTCTCATCGATATCTATTTTATCTCTACTTGATCACCGCGAGACAACTTTCAAGGGAATGTTATGATCGAATAACTATTTATGTCATCTATTCATACGATATAGACTAGCGGTCCGTCCCAGCTTCGCACGTGTTCTTGTAAGGATCATTTATAAGACTTTTGATCAAATCCTACGGGAATCGCGTACTTTTCGGGGTAAAAAGTACCCCATGTGTTAATCCAAGATATCAGCTACCTACCTACCTAATATCATAAATATTGGCCCAGCCATTTGAGCGTCAAGAAGTAACAAACATACACATTACTTTCGCCTTTTATTAGTAGGGTAATACAGCCTTGTCACCCGCGAATAGAGTAGCTTTCCAACGGTAAAAGAATTTTCAAAATCGGTCCTTTTTTTTTAGGACAATTCATACAGATTGAGCTAGCCCCGAAGTAAGTTCGAAACTTGTGTTATGGGATACTAACTCAACGATATTATATTTTATAACAAATACATATATATATAAACATCCAAGACCCGAGGCCAATCAGAAAAAGTTCGTTTTTCATCATGACCCGACCGGGGATCGAACCCGGGACCTCCTGGGTGGCGGTCTGGCGTGGTAACCATTACGCCACGGAGGTCCTTTAGTTTTTGAGTTTATTCGTTACGAACATACAAAGCTTTCTTATTTATAATATTAGTATAGGTAAAGATGTGATAGTGACCATAATTTATTTTTCGAACTATTGATCCGATTCGTTTGATTAAAGAATGGAGATAGGTTTATATCCCGAAAATCACCGCTTCGACGATTGGATTGCATGCGTAAAATGTATTTTTAGGATGAGATCTATATTTCATCATATACATATCATAATATTCTTTTTTATACCTGTGACAATGTGCAAAGTCTATGACGATCGGTTGAGAAGTTATGGCGTGAAATAGTAACTAAATTAATATTAGTAGGCATAATTATGCAGTTTTTTTACGTATGTAACGTGTCCACCTTTATGGTGCCGACATGGCATGGCGATGGCGGTCAGAAATATTGTAGACATAAAAAAACTAAACAAAAACTCACAAGTCACCTTGAAGGTGGGTAAAGAACTCAGGTAGAATTGCTTCATTTTGAGTTATTTCGTGATTTTAATGTGTGATTTGATTAAAGCGAATAATGTAATTTAGCGATGATGAGATAGGCCAGGTTTTTGTATAAAAAAGATTCGCTAAAATTCAATTCATATTTGTGTTTTACTTGAAATGTATGAACAAAGCTATTTGTCAGATAAAAAAGGTTTTACAAGTACATATTTGTAAAAGGTTTTATTGTTATTAACATGGTTTTTAAGATTTGTTACTAATTATTATAAAAGCGACTTGTGTACTTTTACCAGTCGTTGCTAGAAATAGTGTAAATATAAATAATGTTCTTTTTGATAAAGTAAAAATAATTAACGTATAGACTATTAATACCTTATTAAACTTGATTATGTTTATTATTGTCTCTTGAAGTCAAGCGTAAAGTATTTTGTATAAATAACATCTGACAACTGTCGGTTACATTGTAGCAGTTACAAAATAAAAAGTGGTTGCTAATTTGTAAGGTCTTGTCATGATAATTATATTTATGGAGTTAATACCACATCGGTGGTGGTCAAGTGGTTATGTCGTCATATAGAGCGAGTGATATATTGAAAAGCCTTACTGGCTTTTCAATATATATCCAATTTAGTATACCGAAAAAAAAGTTAATTATGCGTTTTATAATCTTTTTAAGAAATATCTCTTTTTGTATAATTGGCAAAGTGCATGAGTTTTAGCCCACACTAGTGCCATAGTTTAACAATACCCGCCCCGTATGGCAATCACGTAAATTGACACGGAGAAATTTCGGTCTAATGTAAAAACCGTATTGTTGGGTGTGTGACATGAAAGGTCACAAAATACATCACGCGCCAGCTGCAGCTGCCTTCGCCGGATTCTTGGTATATACTGGCCCGGGAAAATCTCCAACATAAATCTCTGGGAGCGCTGCGGCGACACTCCGATCGGCCAGCAGACCAAACGCCGCAAGTGGAATTGGATTCGCCACACTCTCCGAATGGACCGGGACTACTTACTGAGGCAAGCCTTTGACTGGAATCCCCAAAGAAAGCGCAAACGTGGTCGTCCAAAACAGTCTTGGTGTCGGACTGTCGCTGCAGAAGCGTAGTCAATAGGGAGGGACTTGGAGCGAAATAAAGCGCGAAGCTCAAGATCGACGGGACGCACTGTGGACGCCCTATGCCCCGTCTAGGGGACTTAGGACCTTATGTCAAAGTAAGTCAATCTTGAATGCGTTGTCCACCTAGGTAAGTAATAAGAAGCAGGAAGGGCCTTCCGGCTCTGTCTCTCATGCCTAGTCCGAATCACAGCGGCATATCACCTTTTTTTAAAAAGTAGTCTCAAACATTTTCACACACACTGTTCATACTGTTCATTTATACGTCAATACGTGTCTATTTGGCTACCTCAGAAATTATTTACACTTTACAATCTTGTCCCACTATTGGACATTGTCCGTCCACGTATAACTATTGTCCATGTCATTTTGAATCAATGCACCTGCAGTGCAATTGAATATTGTTTTAGGAGACAGGTACAAGTTTTTGTTACACAGGTAAGGAATAAAGTTAGTGCGGACTTTCATGTAAGGGTTTCGTACAATTTTAATGAAAATATTATACAAACAGCGAATTATGGTTTTGTTTATGTTTGACTTCGATTATTTTGAAATTTGCGTTTGGGGAGGCCTACGTCCAGCAGTGTTTTTTTTTTTTTTAAATCAATTTCAAAATATAAATGGCTAACTATAATTAAAAATTATAAAGTGGAATTCTAAACGTAAACCTGATTGTTACTCTTTCCCTCAAATACAGCTTCTCGGATTTGCTTGTTTGGGACACGGAAATCATACTGGGAACGGGAATAACGGGATTGCGCCAGTGAAACTGCGGGCATCCGCTACTTTCATAAACCATTCAAATAATTACTATGCTGTATTCCAATAATTGCGGTTTTTATAATTGAAAATGGATCTCTAAAAATAGTACAGAAAAAACATGAGACCACTAAAGACTTAGAAATATTCAAACGACATTTCGTAAGGTGTTTTTATGGTCATGTAAATTATTTTTAAGGGTTTGAGCAAAAAATCTCGTCAACAAGCCTTTGTTCCCTCATCTATTATTGGAAATTTTATGATCTTTCCAAGTTGAAGTGTGAAATTAGTAACAAGAGTTAGGATGTTGCAATTACAACTTATTTCAAGAACCGTTTTCATTTTTTTTTGGCAATAATATAACTATGAACATCTTTCGTTACGGTACATAGAGTTAAGTAAACATTTAAGTAGTACTTATATTCCCTTCTATACTTGGTACAAGATTTCCAGTGATGTCCAGTGTTTGAACTAGTTTGTGGTAACATAATGTTGTGTGTTTAATCGAAAGAAGTCTACACATCGATGTATATTATAAATTAGACCATTTGTATGAGATTTTGTGCCAAGTAATAGCCCCGCCGAATATGTCATGCAAGACCTTTACGTTTATTCGTTCCTTTGTTGTTCAAATAAAGTAGGAACTAACTATAAAAGATAGAGTTTTTCGACTCTCACTTTTCGTATATTACAGACCTCATACAATAAAAGGTTTAATATTCTACATGGGCTGGACAACCTGTTATTATGTCAAAACATGCGGCAAAGTATTTTTTGTACTTGTCTCGATTTGATTGATTGGCATGTCCGTGACCATAGTTGGCGAAAGCGAACCTTAAAGTTATTTTTACTTATTAAATAAAGCATTTATGGCAACTTAAAACGGAAAGGTCCTATTTTAAACTGATCAGTGAAAAAATAATGGTGTATATCGTGACAAGTTTCTTATATTGTGATACTGATATATTCGTAATTAACGAGTTGTTCTTTTTCTCATTAAGGAAACTTTAATTTTTTTTTTCGTAAGCGATATTCTAGTTTTTCAATTGAGACAAATGTCTTAAGTTTAATTAGTAGATAGCAATGACAATGCGTGATAAAGCCATGAACTTGCTATTTTAAGTTTGAAGTCATGTATTTTTTTTGTAAATAAATAATTTAATAAGTTAAGAATAAAGTACCTACTAATTAATACCTATTACTAAACACAAAATTTTCATTGCTTAACTGGGTAATCCTTTCCGGAACTGAACCGTGACGAAATATCACGAGCCCTCTTGATAACAAAAAGTACTGTGTTACATTTCTTTTTTTTTTTTTTTTTTTTTTTTTTTCGTAAAATAAGGTACATTATAGATTATTTAATATTAAATTGTCCGCTTATTCTGCCCGATTTTGGACGTGCAAATATAATTATTTATTAATTATCATTATACAATTATAAAATAAATTCATTCAAAACAAAAATAAATTCATGAAAAAAAAAAAAAATTACAATTATGACATCACATTTACGATATTATATTAGATAAATTTAAAACATTAAAATTTTTCATTCATATATTCTGATACATTATAATAACATTTATTCAAAAGAAAAGCATACAATTTATTTTTAAACAATGTAAGTCTCATTTCATTAAAATATTCTGGTAAATGATTGTACACTTTAATGGCCATGCAGTATACGTTCCCAGAATATAATGTCAATCTTTGAGGCGGTACAACTAGCCTGTTCTGATGTCTAGTTCTGGATGTTACAAGGTCTCCACGTCTTACAAATAGGTGTCGGTGTTTTTTTACGAAAATACAAAGTTCATAAATGTAAAGACAAGGTAATGGTAGTATATGATGTTTTTTAAACAGCGGCTTACAGCTTTCTCTCGAGTCACATTTAGAAATAGACCGAACACACTTTTTCTGACATAAAAGTACTCTAGAAACATCAGTCGAATTGCCCCACAAGACCAAACCATATCTTAAATTTGAAGCAACATATCCGTGATACGCCATTAGAGCTGCTTGAGGTGATGCTATGTCTCGTATTCTGCCCAACGCATAAACAAACCTATCTATTTTGCGACAAAGAACATCTATGTGTGCTTTCCAGTTACAAAGCCTATCCACAGTTATACCCAAAAACACAGTAGAATCAACCTTTTCAAGCTTTGTGTCACAATATCTAATATTTAAGTCTGAATCATTTAAATCATTTGTTTTGGCTTTGAAATTTACTACTTTGGATTTCGACATATTAATTAATAAATTATTATCATTTAGATACTTAATTACTTTTCTTAGAGTGTCATTGATCTTAATAACAGTGTAGGGTTAAAAATTTAACAAGTCCGCTATTATTAATATCGTGTTTGTATCGTAGTTCTCATTAATGTATTCCATTAGATACTGTACGGGGATTTAACCCTGCGCGTGCCGTGGGAGTGCCTCGCGCGTGCCGCTCCCATCGCGTGATACATCAACCCCGATTGATCAGTGCGTATGCCGATATTAGTACACCCATTGTGTAAACGCGGCTTATATGCACCCCTAAACAAAAGTGTTTTTAGTTTTTCAGGTAGGTACTTATTGTGTATACCCTTACCTTCACAGTCAATGCAATAAAAAAATAGCCATTTTTTAATATGCATATTTCAACGATTTTTACAAATATTTGCAGTTTTTTGGTAAGACAAAGTAAGGGAAAGTATTGAAAATATAGCATTATGTCTAAAATAAGTATTTTACCATTTTTTTTTCATCAAAACAGTTTGCAATATATTTCCTCCATACATATTAATGCCAACACAATAATGTAACACGATATCTTAGCCAGCGGCCATAAACGGCTCCGCTGGGTATATTGGCTAGCCGTTATTACTCCGCCAACCCTTATTGACAGAGCAAACAGTTCGATTCCTACGCTTCCCCGGTCCCACGGGAGGGCGCGAGAAATCCCATAATTCGTAACGTGCAGGTGCGGGCTCATTACGCGCTTTTCCGACACGCGGCCAGTCGCGTGCGCTATTCTCATATAAGTTTTGTTTTGGAAGATCGAATGCGTTGCCCTCAACATGACTATCGATTTCGTTCATTATTTTGTAGTTTTTCTATTCATTTCTAAGTATGTATTCCAAACGATTTTTCAATGTAGATATTCTAACTAAAAAGGTAACGTGCATTTTTAATTATGTACCTACATAAAGTATTTCGGTATTTTTTGTTTAAATTGTTCGGACACGAAACCTTAACAAAGTATCTCACAAAAATTTCAAACATAAAAACAGCACTCTAAATGCGAGAAGTTCCCAGGGATACCTGAGGTTCCGATGGGAAGCGGCTGTTCTCGTGTGAACTCAAGGCGTGGGAAGCGTGGAGGTCACAGGTCGTAGGGATAATTACGGCAGATCGCCTTTGCGCTCGCGCAGGCGTCCGCGGGGTGGGAATCTCAGATGATTTGATTGGGACACGCGATTTGTGGCCAAATAGTCTAATTATAGTTTACGCAACTAATATTCGGTTTTGAACTACGTAACACGCAACATGTCAATTGTGAGATTATTAGGGGCTTATTATCGAGTCCTAAAAAAGCATTTTGAAGTAAATGTAACAATAAATCTCATGATAACATAACATAAACATTGGCAGTATATTAAAGAAGTATGTGTTACCTTTTAATAAATGAGAGATACATTAAGACTTATGTGCCATTAACTTAAAGTGTTTTTCTGTAACTCACTATTAATGAAAAACATTTAAAGGAAAATATTTTCCCGCCAATACAGGTGGCCGCCAAAGTAGGTAAATGCTGACGGATGTGATTTGAATGTTAAGTTTTCATAAGCACAATTAAGTGTAACAGAATTTGTATGGAAATAGAATTAACTTATTGATCTGTGCATGTAATTAAAGCTATTGAGTTTAGGAATTGAATAATTAACAGTCAATTGGTTATTAATTTTAATTAAGTTATATAAAAACGGAAGCTCGCAAAAGGACTTGTCCTTGTCTTTCACAGATCACGAAAGGGCGACAGAAAGTGACAGATGTTTTTCATAATGAAATGATTAAGTTAATTGTTAATTGTAGTAAAAAAATATTAAGATTATTTGTGATAATGAAATTCACACCACTTAACTAAAGTTACGAGTATGTACTATTAAATTAAACGTTGTTATAATGCAAGAATCGTGATACGTTGGTATTTCAAAAGTAAATCACTGAATAATTTAGGTTCAGACATGCAGCCGTGGGAGTGAAGGTTTCTTGTGTGAACTTCAATGGCCGTGAGAGCCAGTGTAAACGATCTTTTGGGATACAGGGGTCACATGGTAATGAGGTCTTAATAGGGCGGAACTAATTTCAGATATAAATTGAATGTTTTATGCTTAGTTGATCGTGTTGAAGATATTACAGATAACATATACATATAGTCTGTTTCTTATTAAGAAAGTTAATATCAATTAAAACATTACAAAGAACGGTAAAAGTTTGTTCGAAGTCTATTGATAACTATTCAATAAACGAAAATCCATATACGTATCGCACGTCAACCTTTTTAACATCAAATCGCACAGCAATTGTAAAGTTTTGCTTTTACTACAACGGCTTCTAAATGTTTAAGGTATCAATTGCAAAATGACGATGAAATGTTAAAAACTTGATGGTTGATTAATTTAAAAACCAATTAATGTTCGCCTTCGTTTAATACCGACAAACAATTTACGGTCGGTCTTAAGATCATGTTATTAATACAGGTTCCACTTCAATTTTCTAAAGGGCCCACTGACGCCTCTTTCAAGTAACGTGGTGATCAACTGCTAAGTTACGATGTTCATTTCTGTAATCAATGGTTGTTTAGCTGTACGGATTAATAACGCATAGATGGGGGGTTTTAATTTGCAATAAGCGTAAAAGGCATTTAATAATGCAGACGTCTGATCACGTGCGTGGCTCATGGACAAATACCTAGCAATCGTCATAATGAACGCTATGGTGAGGGAAGCGTGCACGACACGTGACTGATTTACAGAATGCATTTGGGGGGTTAAATTTATTTTTTCGATATTACATTACCGCTTTTGTAACTATATTTTATGTAATATCGCATTTTTGTTACAATAACACATATACATGGTTTTTTTAATAACAGGATCTTATTTTTTTTTCAAGTTCCCATAGGAATTCCACAAAAGGAACTGTGTCAAACATTCTTCTATGTTTAGTAGTTTTAGCTGAGTACTGATAGATTAGCCAACGACTTTTATTTGAATTTTTGAAAAAATCCGGCGAGGTTTTAAATACGTGTGTGTGTGACAGTGACATTAAGAAAATTATTTTATATGTATAGTACTAGCTTTTTTGAATTTGAATTTTGGGAATAGCTATAGCCTATGTCACTCCCTGATAATGTAGCTTTATACTGGTGAAAGAATTTTTGAAATCGGTCCAGAGCCTATTCAATGCAAACAAACAATGAAATTTTCTTCTTTATGATATTAGTATAGAAAAAGTCTATTTATAGATATTTATTATAAAAAAACAGCTCGTAACAAAACTTTTCATGTAACTAAATCAAAGAGTATTTACGGCCTAAAGCTTGCAAGTCTATGAATGTTCTAATTATCTCATGTTACAATTTGTAGTAAATAATTATACAAACACAGTATAAAGGACGCAAATAAATCAATGGTATTGTGCTGTCAAAACGAAACTCCCACAGATTTATAACAAAAACTTTGTCGATTTTCCCACAATCGTTGTAATGAACATTGGGATCAAATCAAAGCCGATTGCAGTACTGTGACGTCACCACTCTTGACCACACTAACTAGACCCCCAATAATGCAAAATGTTACTTGTATATAGGGTTTCCACTTTTTATACGTATTTTTATAGAATTATTATTATTATTTTTAAACAAATTGCGAAGAGCTTTAGGGAGATTTTGGAAAAATAGAGTACACATAATTAGCGATTTTTATTTATTGCTAATTGTTTTGTTATTTTGCTTTGCTTTTGCGATGTGTAAATAATTTAGATCTACCTCATTAATATTATAAATGCGAGAGTTTGTGTTTGTGGATATAAGTGTAGACGTTTCTTACTTTTTCAAGCGAAAACAGTTTGGCAGATTTGCATGAAATTTTATACACACGACACTGACGTATTTTGTTGTTTATTAACGCAGACAATAAAATACAACGATATTTTGCGGATAAAACTGCTGGCATCAGCTAGTATTTAAATAAATTAACAATTCACCATTGATAAATAAAATGTATTTATTCTATTACACTGTAAAAGTTAATCTCTAATTTTTTCGCCTAAAAACGTCTGGAGACCCAGTGGGCGCGGACCCAGCGGCAACCCTATATGTTTATCAAATACTTTTTAGTTAAGCTGGGGGTGTATGATGTCTATATAAAATGGTCGTGATTTTAATATGGGGTGTTGTGACATTGCGTGGGACCTAACTCTATTGTGATGGCACTTAACTCTGTGATAAAGGAACCATAGGACCATTAGACGAATTCGTTTTGATCATTCGTTGTCGCTGATGAATGGACGTTGGATTATACGTGAAGTGATAGGGGTTGAACTAAAACGAAAGATAACATTGTGTACGCCTATAAATAGGTTGCATAAAAATGTAGATATGTACAATAAATCTTTTGTTACATTCTTTATAAAGTAATCTATAATGTTGTGTTGATAAAGCAATCGACAACGAAGGAGAGTCTAGCTAGTATCTTTCGGTTAATTTGCTAGAATTCTCGATTATTTTCTTACTTGCATTCTTGCATAGAATTTGAAATTTAAATTAAAACAATTTACAACAAAAAGTCTGATCTGATACAATAATACATAACGTAACTGTACTATAAAGAAGCAAAGCAAGGCTATCTTAAAACAATTTTAAAAATATTGAAATATTTTTTTATTAAACAAATTGAGGCCCGTATAAAAGAGTTTATTATTATTGATCCCTCAAATACCGGAACTAATATTGAAATAAAGCTAAAGATCACTATCAATTTTTGCGAACAAATTGTAAAAAAAAAATATATATTGTGAAATCACTATACATGAGTGGGTCCATTCATAAAATCAATGAAGTGTGGAAAGCACTATTGAATTGTACAAATACGGGGCGAGGCCAGGTGCATACGGGGCGATATCTTGATTCACTTTTGCTATAAGGGCATTATGTATTCTTCACACTTTACGTATGAAACGCGGCGTTTCAATACATAAACAAATTGTGTGAAATAGTAAGTTATATGTACTAAATTTACACAGCGCCATCAGATTTCAATTTAAGCAGGACTTGTACTTTTTTACGTGACAGTAAAGTCAATAAAGCCTGTGTCCAGCAGTGACCTTCATGTGGCTGAGATGATGATAATGATGCAAGTTAAACAATCGTAGATCAAGAAAATACAATAAGTATTACTCAAATAATGTAACTTCACTCTAAATATTTCAGAATAGATATAATTATTGTCAGAATTTCGCAAATGTTTTTGTTGACTGCTTACAAGCTTACAGCCCACAATTTGTAACGTAAATATAATATTTTTCATTTGTATAATCCGTTCTCATAAGAAGTGAGTATTCACGAGATCTTCTTGCAAGTGGTATAGCCGTTTAATCTGTTGAATATGAATCAACCCTAAAGTACCCCAAGGAACTGAAAGTTTAAACTTTGTGTGACTTTCGTGACCCTAATTGCAGATGATGTGATATGCTATTGTACGTCTATTGCATTATTTGTGTACGAGTAAATTCGACTTTTACTGTTTGGGGTTTTAATGCTTGCTTGCTATTGTTGGCCTCCTTGCGTCAATATTGGTGTGCAAGAATAGAGAAAGACGTTGAAAGCGATCATATTACAATGCGTATAAAAAATGCGTTACTTTTATTTTGTATTGTACGATTGTACGTACGCAAAGAATTTTATTGTAGTTAATAAAATAATATTATAGATTATTACCTATTTCTATAACTGTATAATTTTTAAGCATTGAATTTAAGAGTATAATATAACTTTTCGTCATCATCCTGTTTTATTACTTGACTAATAGGTTGGATTTTGAATGTTTTTAATGAGACCTAGAAAGAATTTTCTAGACTAAGGACCTACTTAGTATAGCCTAGTATAGCATTATTCAAATAGGCAATTTGGCGTCCTAAGTTTTTAGAATTTTTGGCAAAATTTATTTAAGCCGGAGGTGTAGTTTTGCTATCTATATTCGCATCTAGGTTATTATTTATATGTTGTTCCCGGGATTAATCATGGTAAATATTTATTTACTTTTTAGTTTCTGTGTCCCAAAAACCTCGATTTTTGTTTTTATTTAAAAATAAAGCGTTATAATCTCCTTTGGCGCACATAGCGATGTTTTATCACTAAATATTTTATTTTTTACTAGATTTGCTAACACTCAGTTGGTCAAGGTGTTAGCCGCTCCCCACCAAATCCCCGCAGTTGCGTTCTGTATGTGAATCCCGGCATGCTGCTTTTCACACCGCGTCGCAGCTGCGTGTGGACTCGCCTTTACAGCTGTCGCATGCAATCTCCCTAATAAACTAACAATGTTTATTACTAAACGCTGCCTGCATTGATTCTCAACGAGCAATGGGCGTTTCGTAGTTACCGCAAAATAATTTCATATAAGTACTAGGTTTCTCTAGGTAAAAAGTACTATCTCCCACAGTCCGTTTCCTACCAGCGATGGAAGTCCAACTTCTTCCCTATCCTCTATCCTAAACCTTTTTTGTGTATTAGAAGCAATAATTGATACTGTATTCGCGTTAAAATATATAAGCTCACTAAAATAAAAAAAACTAAATAAAAAGACTCACATTGTTTGACAATTTAATAATAAATATAAGAAGGATTTACTATATTTTTATTATCTAATTGTTTTTAATATATCACTACACTATAAATGATTAATTTTTTAATATAAATTCACATACAAAAACTGGTGGAATTATATTATTAAATAAATTATGTTACTAAATTATGATCATTGTAAAACATTTTCATCGAATAAATCTTTCATTCATTCATATCGCTTTCTTTCTTTACTCTTTTAAGTAAGAGAACAGAGATATTTTGCATTTTATATCTGATAATATGGCAGAACGATACGCCAAATGTATTTATAAGTTTAACGGTATTTTATGATCGGCATTCAGTTACTGGCACGAATAATCTATGTATTATTAAATGTATGAGTAAAGTACCTATAATATTAAAATTAATATCAGATGGTTGGCACACGCCGCCCATTTGAAGACAATGCTCTATTATAGTCGTAATCTGCAGGGCTGTGTGTGACATCTATGTTAGTAACTAGTAAAATTAAAAGCATCTCCTAATACTTTCTTTGACGACCTCCGTGGCGTAATGGTTACCACGCCGGACCGCCACCCAGGAGGTCCCGTGTTCGAATCCCGGTCTGGTCTTTTTGTGATTATGCAGTAATTCCTCATATTTAGATATTCAAATTCCAATATGTTTAGCCAAAGAACAGATTTATATCTTTTTGTTAGAACATACTATGACTTGGGACTTTCAAAAAGCGATCGTTTCTCTAAAAGGTCGGCAACGGCTCAGGGTCTTCGCGGTGTGTCAAGCTTCATGGGCTTTTAACATCAGGAGACCCGCAAGCTAAATTGCCAACCTCTTACCTTAAAAAAAAAATAATAAAATAAAAATATTATATATCGTTGTGTAATAACATAAATAATACAGAAAGTTTTTAATAATTTTCATAATGCACCTCCAGGTAACGCCCGTTTTCACAAACAATTCTTAAAATTTAAAAAGCTCTTATCAGCTTTCTCTATATCCAAAATCTTATTTTTGGTACGTGTATAACATATAAAATAATAGATTTGAAAAAAAAAACGTATTTTTATCGACTGGCATTACTTACTGGCACATTGGATCATTTGGGTACTTGACTCGCTAACTCACTTGATCTTTAATACCACGAAAACACAGTCCAAAAGTGTACACAAAATTGCCTATAAAGTATATAGGGCGTAATGACGGGAGTACTGAAACGTATATCAGATGTTGGGCAGATGCCGCACATGGTTGCAGAGACAAAGCCCTATTGTCGTCGCTGATGCCGTAGGGTTGTACACATCTGCTAAGAACCAGCTGCAACTTTATCAGCTATCCCCAACTAATATAAATATAAAAAAAATATTCAGCTGTAATTTTTTTTTCATCATTTAATTGGAGAATGGTGTTCAGCTGGATTGTTTTGCAAAAAAATATTTTTTGATGTTTTTTTCATAATTTTAAGTAATTAATTGGAGATTGTGTCAGTTTGCAATATTTAATAACAGTGAATTGATGATTTTTTTCTGTTTAGAAAGTCTATCACTTAAAATACTTACCAACTTTAATCTAATCGCATAATTTAATCATAGTTTAAAGTACTGTTTTTAATCATTATTTGTCATTAAAACATTTTAATAATTTCAATAAAATTTAAATTATCTAAATTAAACAAAATCACTGTCTTGAATGAACAAAAATCTGATCTTATATATTATTACTGCTATTGATTTTGTGGAGTTCAGTTCTTAAAAATCACTTTTCTGCTTAATAGCAGAGATGGATTTTTCGTATTTATGAACGAAAATATATTGTAAAAAAAGAATGAGTACTAAACTATACTAATTGTGACAGCGGTGACCCTAGCGCGTACTATATCGGTGCGCGCGCGCACGTGTCCCGAACATTTGGCGCCCACGCCGCGAGGGCGGCCCGCCCATCTGCCGCGCCACGGCAGAGGTGTGACGGCAGCTCTACTTGTTCTCATTATGTTTACATTATTATGATTCATTACCTAACATTTATTACTATAATGAAATGAAATCGTTTATTTCAGAAATTAGACCTTCACAGGCACTTTTTATTGTCATTTACAACTTGTATATTTATGTATAAAGAAAATAAACTACGTTATAAACTACCACCATTTCGGAAACAAGCAAAATGGCCACAGGTAAAAGAAATGGCGAAAGAAAACCGGTTACGGCCTTTTTTGTCATTTAGCAATTTTTTTTCACTCGTTAGTTACAATGTATAAGTACATCTAAAAGAAGAATAAGTGCAAGAGGGAAGTATTGGGGAACTCTTTGATGTAACAATGAGAAATATTAGTAGTTATCAATTAAATGTTTATAATATGTATAAGCAATATTTTTGCTTATTATTTAATTCAACTTACACAGCACTTTTTACACGTGTGTGTGTCACACGTTACGGTTTGTAACGCTTTTTTAAGAACTTTGTCAATTTAAATTTTCCATCGTGAAAAAATATCTAACTGAAAGTGAAAAACTCATAAAAATCTTTAGTGTGGTGTATGCTATAAAGAAACAAAAGACAATGGTGCTAATTCTGTTGTACATTTAACTAGACAAAACTAATTTTGACTGGACCAAAGGTGTTGTTGTCCTTCCTTGGTTTGCAATTAGTGACAAGGATAGCAACACTTATAGTCCTGTCAAAATTAGTTTAGTCTAGTTAAATGTACAACAGAATTAGCACCACTGTTTTCTATATATCAATTATCATTAATTGATATACATATATATTTATATCTAGTGCTTATAATTCAGATAATGGAACTATCTGTTATTTAAAGTTAAACCAACAGGACTAAAAAAAAACACGTTTTTTCTTTCTTAGTAGGTAACACTTTTCTAAAAGTTAATTGCCGTAAATAATTCACTTCTCACGCATCTTCACGTACTACTGTCAATTTTGAAAATATTTCTGTTTATTTTGTCCTAATAGTATTAACAATGTAAACAATTATCCGAATCCCAGGCAGGGCCAGTAGTCGTAATCACCATTTGGGCAGAACGGTGGTAAATCTGCCAAACATCTGTTGAGCTAAGTTTTTGTCAGACCGTAAATATTGTGACTCTTTTCCTAAAGCATACTTGTTAGCTGTTAGTCTGTCGGTTTTATAAAAGTCGGTTTAGTTTTATGTTTTTGAGCTTAACGCTGCGAGACAAACGTTCTCACCAACAATTCCTAAAACTTAAAAGCCTTCTCTTATATTTACAACGTCTTTTCTATGTCCAAATCCTTGTTTTTGGTACGTGTATAACATATAAAATTATTGATTTTTAATAACCGTATTTTTATCGATAATTACGTACCATACATGTATGTACTTACCAAAAACAAGAATTTGGACATAAAAGAAGCTGTCATCAGCTTTTTCCAGGTCTAAATTTTTATTTTTAAATTTTAGGAATTGTTGAAAAAACGGTCATTAATTTTAAATATCTAAGTATAATTTTAAGTATATATGTACTTACATAAAGGATGAGTTCAAAGGTTGTAATGGGAAGATGCTATCATAATATTATGTAATATCATTTATGACAAATAATCAGTTTCAAAAATAATTTTATTTTTGATTTCAGAAATAGACAACATATTCTCAAAGTTTTACATTATGTAGGTATTCGAAGTCGTAATGAGTCTATAACATCTCGTCTCATATATTTTTAATACTAACCATTTATGGTCGTTTAATAGTTTCCTGCGCGAGTGAGTGATGTTTATGAAACTTTTCATCGCGCAACACAAGACGTTGTAAATATAAATCGTACATTATAAAATACCGTTGATTGATGCTTGAAGGATACCGCTTGCATCTGGACGCTTTCAGGTCTTTTTGTGAGCCCCTGGCATTTCGCCTGATTAATGATGGCAACATTGTGTCAATATTTGCATAAGAAACGGACGAGAAAGGAACTTATCACGGACATCTCCTTGCTCGCACATTACTTTGATGACTCCAGGCACATTGACATTTCTAACAAAATATTTAACTTTTTACTTAACATCGCTTCAAATAAAGTCTAATTTTAAGTGAGATTGAGATTCGTAATTTTTTTTTGCAAAAGTTAACTGTAATACGGTTCAGTACAGTTCATATTGCCAAGATTTAGTTGTTTATGCCAGCCGTGATATAAAGTAAACTTGTCGGACGCGTCAATAAAAATATTCATTGGCTCACACTCTATTTAACTGTTGATGAGACTGCCCAGTGAGGTCAGGGGTGGAAAGCATGAGAAAAATAGTTGCTTAAAATATATTTTTTCCCCATTTCATAATATTTCTATGAGGTACAGTCAACAAAGGAATTGACAGACCCCCCCTGTCTGTTATGATTAAAGATTTCTAAATACCTATTGCGTGAAGGGATTTACTTGAAAATTTATTTATCAATAGTATTCAAATGTTACTATGTCATTACAAATTTTCAAGTAAATCCCTTCACGCAATATTTAGAAATCTTTAATCATATATACAGGGGGGGGTCAGTCAATTCCTTTGTTGACTGTACATGCCATATCTACAAGTTTTACGCATAGTAACTATTAAAATAAAATTGCTACAATTATGATTTTCAGTATTTCAGGAAAAGTCATTCAATTAACAAAACTACATGAAAATAGATGGAATTATGCTTTATTTGCAATACACGTACGTACATTTTTGTACAAGAAAAATAACAAAAATTACACTGACACCTTACATACTAGTGTATTAGGAACAAAGTATTATGAAGGTACTTAGGTAGTTTAGTAAAAATATCTGTATGAGGAATTAATATAATTTTCTCACTAAGTGTCAACCTTATAAGCTAAACAGCATGCGTATGTACAAGCGGCCTGATTGATGCAATGAAAAATGACGCGACAATGTTTTGAGAAATTGCGTATTCGAGAGGGCCGCTTTGTCATACAGAATAGGATTTTATTACTTGCATAATTTAATATGACGAAAAACCGGATTACAGTAATACTTGTGTACCTTTTGTTGTTAAATTGATTAGGGAAGCGACGACGCCGCGTCACGTCGCGTCACTAATGATCATTCATATGCGTCTTATTTTCATTTTCTTAAACCCTTTACTGTACACTTGTATGTACGCTCGTTGTTAGCATCGCGTTTCGTACTACATTGAGCTCTTTGTATGTTAGACCTCACGATGAAGTGATTGCAACTCCGCAATGGATAATAAAAACTGTGACGAAAACTCGCAGCTAATTCGCCTTTACTGAAGGTGTTGGTCAGTCACTTGATTCAGTTGTGGCATCGATCGTAGTTGTGGCCGCTTGGAAGATGGATGCGTTTAGAAGTCCGGCTGATTACTTGTATGTAAGCCGATAGTTTAAATTCGGGTGTGAAATGTACTTATAAATTAACAATTTTGATTTGACATATTTCTAAGTATTCTTTTTGGGATGTGAAAAGGAAACATCTCGCGGAACCCACAGTCCCAAGAAATTCTGAATTAAAATATGACCGTATTAATGTATCTTCTCCAAATCCCTATATTTTTATAAAGTAGCACAATCCTGGATTTAGAAACAGGATTTTACAAGAAGAGAAGAGAATACTGCTTACTGCTGCAAAGTTTTTACTTTCGGTTTGAATAACTTAATGAGATGGAAAATAATAATATATAAACATATATATGGTTTACATACGTATCTAATTCAAATGCAAAAAATAAAGATACTTCACATAACTTGTATTAGACAGTAAAGGCTATTGGCGATTCTATCAGGGGTTTCGAATATTACCATTTAACTAGTATTACTCGAAACAAGAACTAAACACAATCAATCTTCGATTCTTCCAGCGATAACGAGACAATGAGAAATGACTGTTGTCGCCGCCAGTTCTAGTAATAATCTGTTGACGTAATGACGGTAGTGTCCTAAGACCAACTACTTTAATAGACAGCACAGTTCAACCTATGTATGTAATGTTTTCAGAAAATATGTATTGATCTCAGAAAACAGACAAGATTATTATGCCAAATTGCTGATTAATACAATATAATCTTTTATAGGAATTAATTACTTTTTTTCATCGGTCCCAACTGGCTAGTGCCGTTGCAACTGTGGATCTGGCGGAGTCGCGCTGGTCGCGCAGATAGACACATGGGCTGTTTGCGGCGACTTTGTTGAGCCAGTCTTCGAGACTATAGTGCCGTTTCTGTGGAAATAAATATTATGTGTTAATTTAAATATGTGGAAGGTAAAGCTTATGAAAGAGTAAATATGACGTAGGTATATATATTTAATTTAATTTGTTATATGATGTATTTATATCTTCTAAATATTGCGTGAAGGAATTTAAGCGATTTTTTATTTATCAATAGTATTCAAATTATACTATGTAATTACAAAGTGTCATGTCGATGTTTACATACATTATTAGCATAATAATATAACTCTTTGTCCTTAGCTCTGTACTCTGGTCATTTCGTTCATTGGTTGATTTTATACAAGCCCTTACTTCGTCTACTGGTGACAATCTTACGAAATGCGACATAAATTCAACACACGTTGGTTGAGGGGTTTTTATAAGAAATGTAGCGGTTATAACTAATGTATCAATATTTGAAGAGTTGGTCAATGTCCAGCATTCTTTGATACGTGGCCCGCCAGGTGTCCAGGCTCTATCTGTCCGTCTGTCTGTCTGTCCGTCTCCTCATTTGTCGGTGTCAAACAACTATTATTTTTGGACGTCGGTCTCGGCGGTTTCACATATTTCTTTTGTACCTTTTTATTTCAGTAAATAACTATTGTTTAATGAGGCATTTTGACGCAGTTTATTATTTAACTTAATTATAGCCAATGGCTATTAATTTGTGAATGAATAACGCACTCATTATTTAAAACGACAAAAATATGAGTCAAGTCAAAAAGAACTAATGTGTAACATTTTAGTAACAAACTATTTTAACTTTTAATAATTTATTATACCAAAACCCATCACAGAATATTTCTATAAATATATTATCTGTTTGTTGTGCATTAGACAACGGATACTATATAAGTATATAATTGCTAATAAATACTTATATCATCTCTAATAGGCCTGTTTTCATCGTAAACATATAGAAAATTGGGTTGCGTGGATAACACCCAGAACCGAGACAAACACAAAATACCAACACGTAAAATGTTTGGCCAGTGCGAGGATGGAACTTGGGACCTGTCACAAGAACTTGGTGGTAGTAGATGGAAAGACGATCGAATGACTTCGTAAATAGGCTTTGATTAAAAAGAACTATCATTGGCTACCTGCATTATCATGTGCAATTGTGCAGTATGGTTGCAGTGATTCACCGTCAGTTGGATATTATCACATAATGCAGGACAAATGGTGTAGCTTATCGGCAAATGCAATACTCAACTAATACTAACCTGGAACACGTGGGGACGTTTTTGCAAACAGACGAGGAAGTACAATAGATTTTACAATCAGAGTTTATGAGTTATTTGTCGGAAGCATTATTAGGGCCACATTTGGCAATCACCTTTCTTTAGAAAGCTGTAAGCTAGTTGTAAAACATTACATAAAACAGTCGTTATCTTTGACATGTGGCCTGCAGGAGGGAATGAGTTCCCATACCGTTGCACGTGGAAGGAAGCACATGTTTGACTCGCAAATCTGTGTGGCAGATTGGCATTATCATACAGTAGGCCATATGTGAGCAGCACTATTGATAACGCGGCTTCGGAGTCGGTAAATGTGGATGTGCTATGCTTTCACTGCTATAAAAAAATACTTACTTATTAAGTCAGACGGTATTTCTATTCCCCCTAAAAGCAATACTAATAGAAATGAATTAAAATTGATATAGAAAATAACAATATACTTTTTCAGGGGAAGCAATTTGACGTCACCTGCGAGATAGCGGGTTTCAATTCTTTAGCAATGTAGAGAAGATTTCTTGGTCACTGACTTGGTTTAAGATAAAATTATTGATGTTTTAATTGTTATTATAATCAATTTTATTAGCGTGATAGATCACGCTAATAAAATTGAAATTCTTGGAAGAGAAAGTCGCTTATGCGCAGGGAAATGAAGCTAGCAACGAAATTCTGGGGATGATTGTGATAGACAGTTTAGGCGCAGCGGTCTACCAGGAGTAGGTAAACTTAATTCCATGTTTTGAGTGCGCAGTCAACAAAGGAAAGGGAACCCGGGCAGTAAACATGTTTATAGATAACTAAATATTGCGTAAATGGATTTACAAGAAAAATTGTAATACATAGTCCAGTCAACAAAGGATGGGTTTATCCCCTGTATATAATGATTTAAGATGTCTAAATATTGCATGAAGGGATTTACAAGAAAATTTGTAATTACATAGCACAATATGAATACTATTGATAAATAAGTTTTCAAGTCAATCCCTTTACGCAATATTTAGAAATCTTTTAGGTAATAAATATGGGGGAGGGGGGAGGGTCAGCCCATTACTTTGTTGACTGTACATACGTAGGTATATACACTAGCATGCGATTCCGAATTCATCCTGGCTCTTTTAATTTAGTGAAAAATTAATTGTAACAGCTACCTGAATAAAAGTCTCAATATTAAATATATATAAAAGAGAAAATCACTGACTGATTCATCACGAAATCTCCGAAACCACAAGTGCCAGGAGTCTCAAATTTTGCAAGGGGGTTCCTTTTGGGGCCTATGTGCTCACTAAGAAAGGATTTTTGGAAATTCATCCCCTAAGGGGGTAAAACGGGGGTGCAAAGTTAGTATGAAACTTTGCCGTTTTTGAAGTTATTCAAATGAAATTCAGCATGAAGGTTCTTTACTGAAAAACATGAAGCATGAGTAAATTTTTTTTTTAAAATTCATCCCTTTGGGGGTTAAACGGGGGTGCAAAGATAGTATGAAACTTTGCCGTTTTTTAAAGTTATTCGAATGAAATTCAGCATGAAGGTTCTTTATTGAAAGGCATGAAACACGAGTAAAATATTTTTCTCAAAAAACATCCCCGATGGGGTTAAACGGGGGTGCAAAGTTAGTATAAAACTTTGCCGTTTTTAAAGTTATTCAAATGAAATTCAGCATTAAGGTTCTTTACTGAAAAGCATGAAACATGAGTAAAATATTTTTTTCAAAATTCATCCCTTAGGGGTTAAACGGGGATGCAAAGATAGTATGAAACTTTGCCGTTTTTGAAGTTATTCGAATTAAAATCAGCATGAAGGTTCTTTATTGAAAGGCATGAAACACGAGTAAAATATTTTTCTCAAAAAACATCCCCGATGGGGTTAAACAGGGGTGCAAAGTTAGTATGAAACTTTGCCGTTTTTGAAGTTATTCAAATGAAATACAGCATGAAGGTTCTTTATTGAAAGGCATGAAACACGAGTAAAATATTTTTCTCAAAAATTATCCCTTAGGGGGTTAAACGGGGGTGCAAAGTTAGTATGAAACTTTGCCGTTTTGAAGTTATTCGAATGAAATTAAGCATGAAGGTTCTTTAGGCGATACGAAGTTCGCCGGGTCAGCTAGTATTAAATATACAACTCTTTGTATATTTATTATTTAGACTTTTACATCTCTCTAGATGTGTTATGTTTTCCATGTGTACTGAATTGACCTCTCAAAGTACATGCAGGTGTTCAACTGATACATTGTTTATCTTTTCATTTTTTTCCGAAACTTGCAGATAAATCAGCTAAATAAAGTAGCTTATTATCTAATTATCTTCATTCAATCTTATCGTAAAAATATAAATATTGAATTTTACGTTATAGAAATGGAATGTGAATTCCGAATATTCATTTCCTGAGAGCAAAGAAACGATTATTTTAGTACATGTGTCCGAACAAAAGAATATTAATTATCCTTTATCTATCTTTTAAGCTTACGTCAATAAACTACGCACCAGCTTATAAAATTAAAACAGTTTACAATTTAAAATATTTTTTTTATAAAAAAATATTTGTACAGTCAAGAGCAGCTGGACCTCTACATATTGGACTTTGTACCATTCTTAGGTTCTATGTCATATTGTACTGCAAGTGTAGCCTGACGTGCACCTGACTGTACAAAGATTACTTTTAATAAAGATTACTTTTTATAAAATAGACAACTAAGGGGTTAAAAAGAAATAATTCAGAATAGTTTAAAGTCTAAGTTCTAAAGTTCCTACTTATGGTGTCATTCGCAAATGACCACAAAATAGACCTCATTACACACCCGATAATATAAATTGACACATCCAAAGTAATAATGATGTAAATGCATGTGTAATAATTGAAAGCGACGTGAACAGATGCGTGGTGCCGATATCGCTCTAATGAGAGATTTAACTGTGCGCCCGATACCGATTTGACACTTTAATTACTCGGACTTTGCTGTGGTGACAACAGATAGCGTTTGTAATATGTTTATTGACAAGAGAACTGTTACGACCACCGTAAAGTGTATCTAATATTATGAAAATTTAAGATCTTCCAAGCAATGCAGGATTTACGGCATATTTTTTAATAAAAACCCGTTTTTTTTATTTGTTTCCACAAATTACAGGTTATGGAAATTATCTTAAATGAAAATTACAAATTTACATGACAAAATGCAATTTGTGGGACCTGGAGCTAAGCCAAAGCCTGTATCTTAGGGCTCCATGTTCCCCTGCATAGATGGTATTGCAAAAATTTGGTATTCTTAAACCAAATTCTAATGTTTTCAGTAGTAAATTAATTACCTTGGATGTCCAGGATACCTCTTTGGTTCTCAAATGTAGATTGTCCGCCTTATCAAAATGTTTGATGGTTGTTGGCTGTGTTTGTGTGACTGAATTTTTGACGAGTCCTCTAAATAAATTTAATAAATTTTAATAACCTTGTATAATTTATTAGGAATTAGGGCATCAAATGCAGATATTTTAATTTAATTAGACAGATAAGCGTGTTCAAAATAACCTTTTCGGATTTTAGCTGTTGATTTTTTCCGCTTTCAATTTGATAGGTGGTCTAGAAAGTTCGTTATTAAGCTCTTCAATATTATTATATCATTATAGATTTCACATATACTTACCTACTTTACTAATTAATTGTATAGAAGGCATAATTTCTTAATGAAGTTTACACGTCTTTTACTTCTTCAAAATACTACTTACTCTTTTACATTTTTCAATCAAGTCAATCAACGATATTCCAAAGAAAAGAACACATGATAATTTTTATACAATTCAAAAAATAATTTTTTTCGCTACTTCGTCTAAAAATTCCTTTTCTTGATAAACCATTTTTAAATCTTTGTTTCCCAGCATTTACCTGGTGCGAACTCGCTAACAACGCACGTGCGTGCAGCTGCGTAAAACACGTGCGATTCCTATCTTCGGATGTGACGTGTTTATCACAAAAATTCTTTATTGTTTTTTTTCTACTAAAAGTTTTAAGAATTTATAATAAGTGAAAAGTATTTTTTTAGGTTGATTTAAATAATTATATTCATGGTATTGAGATTATGTAGTTTAGTTATCTCAATGATTCTAGTACGTTAGTCTTGCCTTTTTGTTTCTTATCACCACTTTAGCCTGCAGATAAAGCAGTTTGTCTGTCTGTCAGATAAATTTTATAAAAATAAAAAGTACAAAATAATGTCATACATTATATAATATGATATTGCACTCATCTGTAAGCAAGCAAAGCGTAGCCAATACGAAACCCTACACTGTAAGTGGCCCAACACGCACTTGACCGGTTTAGTTTTGTCAGCCTTAATTTAATGTATCGTCAACATCATAATGTGTTCGTGCAAATCACCAACAAATATAAACATGGAGTCATCCTATATATATTAGCGATAACGATGATTTCATGTTTTGATATGAAATGCGGTTTCTTAGTCTATCTGCACCTAAATTGAACGCACAATAAAAATATAATATTAACATAATTTTGTTTTGTGCGTCTGTTAGTTCCAAAAACATGGTTATCTCCTAAAAACCTACATAATTATTATATCAAACTCGCTGACATATATTTGAGAGAATATTGATCCATTAATAATTATAAATATTGACAAATGTTTAGAAGACATTGGCATTAGCTATGAAAAGGTTATATCCTAACTTTTTAGTGCGACTATGATGTCATTGAAGATTAGCTTCTAACAGCACAGCGGCAAAATGGTCGTTCACCGCGACTAAAAGTTGTGTATCCGGCCAAGCCCTTGACAGACAAGGCTGGTAAAAATGATAGATATTTGAAATACATTTTTAATTTGTCATGTATGAAACGTTGAAAGTATGAAACATATTTTTATATGAAAGAGCATACATACTTATAAGGGGAATAATATACGTCATGACGCATTAGTGATAAGATTGCAGATAATTAACTAAGTATTCCTTAGTAGATAAACAAAGAACTAACACAACACCTGCATGTACCAGTGGGGGACAATTCGGTACACACAGAAGTAGATCAACTTAATCAAATATGTTTATTTAGATATTCATAATATATAAAAATAAATATTTGGCACTTTCCATTACACACAAAAAAATTACTCGAGAGTTGTAGAGACAATACGAGACGTAGATATGACTTTAGACCAAGCAGTGGGACACAAATCTGCGGCTTAGAAGAAAAAAATCTTTCCTTTCCATATTTTCTTTCAAGGGCCAACCAGTCTTCTCTATATATTCATATTATGCATACTGTTCATACAGTAATTGTCATTAGTCTATATCGTGTCTCTCTCCTACATAAAAAGGAAACTACCCAAGTGGATTACAAACAATGAGTTTTCACTATCTGGTCTCCAGATGTAAAAATAAACATTCTAAACACCTCTATAATTTCGTCGGCAATTTACCCTTAATTTTGGCTATCGTAAAAATACAACAGCTTCTTTCTTTTGAGGGCAAATGTCGGTTTGTTCTCACGTCCATGTGGTGCAGTATTTTGGGCAATCGTTTCGGGCCTAAATCTGCATTGCACATGGTCGCTTCGGCCCCTTTAAAGTACTTCCAGAAATATCAAATTCAATACAAATGTTGGATTTTGTCCTGTGACTAAATCTCGTTAACTTGGGAAACTAACAGTACTTTATTACTCGACATGTTTGGTCAAGGCTAGATAGGTCATTGATGTTTAAAACAAATTCTACACTTCCGATTGTTACTTTTGAAAATAAATTTATTATTAAATGAATTTTGAATGTGACGAAACAAGTTTTACTTAAAATAATAAAGTACGTAAATAAATAAGTAAGGTTTCTTCTTATTTTATTTACAAATTAACCGACGACGACGTTCAGATGACACAGGTAACCTATTAATATGCCAATCATATTTTTTAGTTCACCTCAATATGCCAGGAAGAGTTTGCTGTGTGAGTGACAGGCAGGCAGACAGCCCAGGAAGTATCAAGGCGTGACAAACTGACATGGTTACTGCAAAAACTCGACTGTTACTGAAATAAACTTCGATACAAAATACTGATTTTTTTTCTATAAGTATACGTGAATGTTTTTATTGAACATTCTTAATTAAATATGTATGAAGGTACGTATTTTAAATTTCGTATTTTATGATACTATGAAAGTGGAAAAGACATCCAACCTTTTATTTTCAAAAATATACATTTATTGCAGAATAATTAGAAATTTAGTCATAGACGCCAAGAGATATGAGTTAGAGCCGTGCCGAGACGTCGACCGTATTGTTCCGTGTTATGTAGTATGTTCTTTTTGTCCGTATGGAGATTTCTACTACCACACTATTGCTACTATACATCAGATATAGAGGATATTGTGAGAGGAATTAACTCGAGAGGAGTGTGGTGACAGGGTATAGGGTTGTTGTACCAGAATGTTATTTTGATTACAAAATACATTTCTTAAAGATTAGAAGTTGTGAGTTCCAAGACAGCTGTAGTTTCTCTCCCGGGACGTCAGTATAAGCTTTATTGCTTATTGTCATCTGAGGACGCTTGTTAACCCGAGGCTGAAGCACATACAGGAGACACAGCGGTGGAAATCTGTGGTGAAGATGTGTTCCAACGGTGAGTAAGGTCTTCAAAGTCAAAGCTCCATTTTTTACAGGGTCGGCAACGCGCAAGTGATACTCCCGGTATTGCAAGCGTCTATTGGATGCGGTGACTGCTTACCATCAGGCAGGTCGTATGCTTGTTTGCCACCTTAGTGGTTTATTTTTTTAAATCAAGATATTGTCTTTGATATCCGCGTTCCGAGTTCAACTCGGAGGCCGTAGCGTACGTGAAAAATATCATTTAAAAAAATTCTACCGAACAGCTGCCATCGTCAAAACAACCCAGCCCTGTCACAATGATGTCGTTTACTGCATACCTACTGTATTCTTTTGAATGTTTATGGAATATATTAAGCTTTGCGCCAATTTGAATGTGTTTGATATACATATTATTGAGATCAATTCAACGTTTAATATGGAACAAACTAAGAAACAGGTATTGTCCATTTTACTTATTATTATTATTATACACAAAAATGTAAGATAACTCGAAAGTACTCTACAAAATATTTAGTACTGAATTAACTAAATGATTACTAATCTGAATATATAAGTACAAATTCGTCTGAACTGGTGGTAGGAAAAAAGGTGACGATTCAAAAGTGCTTAATATTTAATAACATAATAAGAAAAGTCTAAGACCTACGCAGATTAAATTGTCTACAGAGTTTTTGTTCATATAAAAAAATAAAATGAGTACTTTGTACTAATGTATTATTTAAATCCGTCGTCTTGTGTGTTATTCAATGCTTTTAAAGGTTATGTATTGGCACTTTTGGCTACGAAGAAAAGTTCCTCGTCCGCGCAGGCTTTATCTTTGTGTTAGTTTTTTTTGGTTGGCAAACAAGCATACGCGCCTGATGGTAAGCATCCATCACCGTAGCCTATAGACGCTTGCAATACCGGGGGGGTATCACTCACGCGTTGCCAACCCTCCCAACAAGTGGAGCGCTGGAGACCTTACTCACCGTAGGAACACAATATGGCCGAGACCAATGCTATTTGGCTACGATCTTCTTTAAGGTCAACTATTTATTATACTGTGGTAAGGTGGAGGTTCTTCCCCAGACGGGTTGCTCCGATTTGAGCGGATTATCCGCTGTGCCCTACCTCTCTTATAGTACCTCTGTTAGTAGTGAAGACTCATCAGTTATCGCCTAAAATCAATGAATCTTTCAAAATCAATTGTCTAAAAATAAAATTTAAATTGAGAGATTTCGGAGTTCACAATAAATATAATATTTTTGTTCAAACTTTACCTATCTAATTAAACATACTTTAGAAATCACTTTCATTGTTTTTCTTTGTTTTATTTTTTCTAAGATGTAAAATCTTTTATACAAGTAGTGGCACTTCCCTTAGTCATATGTTTAGGACTACTTCGTACAATTTTATAAGTAATTTTATAAGTTGTCAGACTCAGTAAACAGTTTTTGAATAAAAGCAACTGCAACATTTATAATTATCAGAGAAATGACTGCATATTGTTAGCATCATCTGTTTACCATGTCTGGTGGGCCTGCGACTGCTTACTCCTGACAGACCTAACAGAAACCAGGCGACTATTTATACATCTTGCTTGTCATTATAATGACGTTATCCACGTGTCTCACAACTCACGGGTAACACAACACAAGTTTAAATCAAAAATGTTTTTATTTTTATTAACATTAAGAGTTAACTAACTCAACTTTTTCTGATTGGCCTCGGGTCTTGGATGTTTATCTATATATGTATTTGTTATAAAAATAGTATCGTTGAGTTAGTGTCCCATAACACAAGTCTCGAACTTACTTTGGGGCTAGCTCAATCTGTGCGATTTGTCCCTTATATTTATTTATTAATATATAAGGAACAAATTATGCTGATATCCTGGTTTTTCCTGCGAAATCTTTTTTTTATACCACTAAGGTGGCAAACAAGTTTACGGCCCGTCTGATGGGAAGCGGTCACCGTAGACTATGGACGCTTGCAACACCGGGAGTATCACTCGCGCGTTGCCGACCTGTAAAAATCTTTAAATCTGTGTCATTCCCGGACAAAAACTATCGCATTTTTTGTAATTAATTTAAATGTGTATCGAATTTCAAGCAAATCTATCGAACCTATCTTGCATGAAAGATTAACAAACATTCATACATCTATCGATCTATGCCATTCCACCTTCCACAAAACCTAATAATTGTAGATTTGTTCTAATTTATATCAATGTCTATTTACAATAAATAAATGATTTATGAGAAAAATCCTAAAATGCAATGTAAATTTAGTCTCCTGGAAGAAATAGTCTTTTATAACAGGTATTTTTCACAGTTACATAATCAGGTAGGCTATAAATTATTAAGTGGTCCGTTAGTTTAGTGCTTGTTTCATTCAGGTGTTTAAAAATCAGGATTGCAAACAGACCTTGGTGCCGGAAGCACGTGTTCTTTTTAGCATACGTCGCCAACAATACGGGATCAATGCCCAACGGTTTGCGTCATTGACAACTCTTCAGGGATTTTATTGTTTTCACTTATAGCCAATTCCTGAAACTAATTTTTAAACTGACACAGTTAAACTAAAGAAAAAAAGCGGTCGGCCAAGTGCGAGTCGGACTCGCCCATGAAGGGTTCCGTAGCAGCAATTGCGGTTTACGATTTATGACGTATTAAAAAACTACTTCACGTTTAAACCAATTTTCGGTGGAAGTTTGCATGGTAATGTACACATCATAAATATATATTTTTTAGTTTTATCATTCTCTTTTATGTATATATTTACAGGACGTACAGACAGACATGACGAATCCATAAGGGTTCCGTTTTTTGCCATTTGGCTACGGAACCCTAAAAATGAAATAGCTTGAGGCTTATGATTGTCTGCAATTTTTCTGATTGTAATCCTAAAGAAGTTTGGAAAAGTAACAGAAACAAACAATACTTACAGAAAGTGAAACGCATTTTTAAACTTAATGACACATAAAATTATAGCTGTCTGTCACTATCAAACTAAAGAAGAAAAATGAAATAGTTTGTGACCTTAATGTGGAACTAAAATTAAAATGCGTTTCAGAAACCAACTGTTAGTTTAGTCAAAACAATAGATATTCATGTTGACTTTTTCTGTTAATTTGCGTTTGCTGATTAGTTGTTTTCGAGTTGAGACGAAGAAATGGCAGGAGCCCGAATAGGCTATTTATGAAACGTCAAATGAATCAAATCAACATGGAATTATCAAAACAAGAAAAATGTCAAAAAACTGTCAGTTTATTTGACGAATAAAATATTCTGGAGTGGTGAAACCGACCCTTAGGGCTTTTTCCCACTACTCCGGCATCCGATTTTTATCGGTCCGGTAATTGCCGGTCCGATGTAGAAATTCATACTTTAGACATAAAACCGGATGCCGGAGTAAAGTATGAATTTCTACATCGGACCGGCAATTACCGGACCGATAAAAATCGGTTGCCGGAGTAGTGGAAAAACGCTCTTAGTTTTAAAAAATGTAAGAATTGGCTGAAATTTCCTGATTTTAAGCATAAAAAAGATTGGAGAAGTAACAGAAACCGTAGTTAATAATATGGTGACCACCAATTTCTGAAACGTATTTAAAACTTAATGACACATTAAATTACACTGTCACTGTCAAACTAAAGAAAAAAAAGAAATAGCTTAAGAGTTCATATGAAATTTAAATTAAAATGAGTTTCAGAAACTGACGCTATACTCGTAAATCAGATGCAATTCAAAACAATAAAGTAGAATAACAATTACAAGTGTTCGCGGTTCGTCCTGCCTGACATGTAATAAAACCATATCAACATTGTTAATTCATTACAAACAAATCTGTAAGGACGACAGCATAATAAAAAGCAAATAAGTTAACATTCCAGTACTGGGTAACTAATTTGTCACCGCTTCAAAACAGCCCAGCGCTGTCCAGCCGGTGCTTACAGTTTCTGAAACTCATTTTAATTCCACATTAATTCTCAAGTTACCTTTTTAGGGTTTCGTACCTCAATAGGAAAAAACGGAACCCTTATAAGATCACTTTGTTGTCCGACTGTCAGTAAAGATCTTTTTTCTCTTGAACGCATGGAGGTATCAAGCTGAAATTCATGTGAGGTACAGGTCTACTGTCCCTATGAGCTGTGAAAAAATCAAACTTCTAACCCAACGCAATCAAAAGATACAGCCACAGCCGTTTAGACCGTATTTTCGACACTCGCAATGGAATCAAAACCTCCTTGATGGTTTTGATTCCCTTTAGACCAAACACACGAGCAGCATTTTGCTGTCGACCACTCAACTGCATGCTGTCGACGCAGCAAACTGCGCTGTCGACGAAGCAAAATGCCGCTGTCATTTTTACTGCGTCGACACTAGTCGACAGCTGCTCGTGTGTTTGGTGCCTTACTTTTCGTAAACTCAGAATCTTGAAATTTAATATACAAAGCGACATCTTATAGTACAGATAAAGAAAAAATTGCTAAAAGCATAAATTTTTGGTTACATCTTAATAATAAAAATATAAAAAAAACAAACTGACTACTCACAGGTTTGTACGGTAGGTACCCTCGGTGCGCGAGTCCGACTCGCACTTGGCTGTTTTTTTAAAATTAATTTGACATTGACAGTTATAATTTAATGTGTTATGTTATTAACTTTAAAAATGTGTATCATAAAACTGACTTTTAGTTTTGTTTCACTATTTCCGTATAGCATTATCCGTAAAATAAACTAGATTTTGCACCGTTTTTGTATTGTTTTGACAGTTTTTATTTGACAATCAGGGTAACCGAGCTTATTCGCTAATGCATACAGACCCTTATCATTACTTTTTATTAGAAAAACAAAAAGTCGTGTTTTTGTGTAAATAGCAGTGAGTTCCAGAATTACTTTCTCTATTTATTTAAAACTTGTTAATTATTACGAGTTCGCTGCTCTATTCAGTTTGAATTTTTAATTATTTAAATTCATTTATCACCACGTAACTTTACAGCAATTCGCCGCAGATAAAGTAGTGTCAAATGTCAATAGCCTTTATTTAAATTCAGTGAACAGAATAATTTATATTTCTAATCTTCTGTATATACATACCACTCACTGATTAATCACGAAATCTCAGAAACTGTAACATCTACAAACTTGAAATTTGGCAGGTAGGTTCCATATAGGGTGTGAACATACACTAAGAACGGATTTTTCGAAACTCCCACGAGAAAACGGGATATACGCAAACAAAGTTGCGCGGGTTTCGCTGGTACAAATATAAATAAGAGTCTTTCTTTTTCGAAATCTAATGTGTTAATTTAATTGTCAACTTCTGTAACTATTTTACAAACCTAATTACGTATCGTAAAGGAACTGACGCCAGCATATGTCAAGTTGGCAGTTGCCATCGGGGAGTACAAAGAGATAGCTATCTTGGTATCCACTCGACTCATCTCTATTTCGAGTCGTGCGAGTGGTGCGTGCCCTATCTGAATTCGGACCTCGTATGCTCGTATAAGACGTGCTAGCGATGTAGAGATTGCAAAGTTGACGCAATTTATTGTGAAGTCATTGACATTTTTTAATATTAAGCAATTTAAAATAATGTAATAAAAAATTGAGCACCGAATTTTTCATTATAACGCATAACATATCTTCCATTGATGTACACTTTTTTAAGACTTTTCCTCGTACAACCGGTTGGTTGGTTGGTTCATACAATGGTTTAGATTAAAATATGATTGAAATACACCATTTCAGTGTAGTCATATTTTTAAATAAACCATAAAGAACTATACGTAGTTATGTAACTTGTATTATGGCAAACATAGATGGCAATGTAATTTTTATAATAATTATAATTTTTTTAATAGACCTAAATGAATATTAGCAACTAAATCTGATAGTGTTTTTTTTGTTGGCTATTTAGGTTCCACTGTTGGGAAAAAGCCTCCCCTTTGCGCTTCCAAGCATCCCTGATGGTGTTTATATGCATACCTATAGCACATGAGTAAGGAATCGGTACTTTGTGTCTATAGTAAGTAGACATCTAGGATTGCAGTAAGGGCAGGCCTGAGTTCCTAAAAATATTTTTATAATCCATTTTTTCGCCTTCGACTTTATCATATAACACCACCGAGAGAAATATTTATATTATTATTATAATTCTGTGTCATATACATATACGGAATATCATGTATACAATATACAGTAAATTCATAATTGTGGCAGTTTCTGATAAATTCGTTTATTTATTTCTATTTTTTTACAGGAGCCATTACGCTAGGTTAAATCGTTTCAAGTTTTGTTTCTGACTGTCTGACTGATATACACTAAATTGTACCTAATAAGGAAGTAATAAAATTTTATATCTTGTAATTTTTATTTCATTAATATTAAGACGTAAATTATCGCACTTTATTATTTTGAGTTGATTTTTACGATATAATTTTTTTATAATTTTATTACTAACAGTTAAAAAATTAACACTAACATAAAATATCAATAAAAAAATGTAAATAGGTTTTATAGTAATATTTCAATAACCTACATTGACCTTTTATGAATTAATTATTTTACAAAGAAATCAATATTCACTGGTGTTTAATACGTTTAATTAAATTATATGAGAGACGGTGAATTTCTCAAAACCATTTTTAAAGTTTATGACTCATTTCATGTTATATTAAGTCTCATCATCATCATCATATCAACCCTTAACCATCCCACTGCAGGGATACGGGTCTCCCTTCAATCGAAGGTGATTAGAGCGTACTCTGCCACGCTGCTCCAATGCGGATTAGCAGAGGCCAGTGTTTTCAAGCAGCTGTCCTCTTTCGACAACAGCCGTGACCGACGACGGCTTAACGTGCCCTCCGCAGCACGGAGAAACTCGAGATAATAAAACCCATCCAAACACTGGCTAGGGTCGACGTTGCTTCACTTGTGCGACACACAGCGACGCCATCGAGCTCTTCGATATTACGTCTGTCACTGTGAAACTACAGAAGAAAAAAAGAGATAGCTTGAGACTTAATGTATAATTAAAATGAAAATCCGTTTCTAATTTTCATGGACGTGCGGATTTCCTTAGGATGTTTTCGACGACGGGCAGGGGATATTAGAGATATGTACATAAATGCGAAAACTTGTACAATTTCTATTGTCAATGTCTAATTTATGGCTTAAACCAAAGATTTCACAATATAAATACCAGAAAACTTACCGTTCACATAATTTTCTGAAAAATTAAATAATACTAACATTTTATCTGACAGACAACTTGCCAGCAACCTGTGAAGTCGACCGTAAAATATCGTTAACTTCTGAAAACAAAAATTATTTCTAAATTATACAACAACGATATTGGAAGCTCTTGAATCAGTCTGCAGATGATTTTCACAGAGCTGTTGAACCATATGGGCATCAAATGTTGGCAACACAACGGCGTCATTCAGCTACCGACAGCGACACTGCTGTTCGACACGTGCTATGCAGATTTGCTGGCATATTGGTTCCTCATGCAGTAATAAACGTTTGCTTTTGATTAGATTTAATTAGTACTTATTGTATGAACGGGGCACGGTTAGTCCAATAATATAAACAGATGGAGTTGTTAACACTTATTTAATTCATTCTAAGATTATTTTGGAGTTTCATATTAATGTTTTGGAGTAAGAGCATTTATGAAATCGGTTAGCTTGACGGGAAAAGTACCATAAAATCATACATAGAATAGTTAATTTAACTATTCTAAGGTTAAGTCAAAGTCATAAATATTTTATTCTATGGGGCAACATATTATAATTATGAAGTAGATAAGGTACTCTATAAACTACCACCATTTCGCAAACAAAATGACCACCGGTAAAAGAAATGGCGAAAGAAAACCGGTTACATCCTTTTTTGTGCATCTACATTCTTTTTTTTTCAATGTTATCAAAATAAATATACAAGTATGACAACTTTTTACATACTCCTTGTAGCGGATAACGTATTAGTACTGCCGTATGACATCAAAAATAAATATAATACCTATTTACGAACGAGTAGAATCCGTACGAAAACGCATTCAAAGTGCGGCTAGCTAACACTATTATCATAAGGTTAGTAGAAAATACATAGAAACATTTCACAGTGAAAAGTAGCATTGAACGTTCTATACAAGGTAAAACCGTGAAATACAAGGTATTTCATGGTTATTTCAGTAATTCCTTGAATTCTATCCATGAAATACCTTGTACTTTATGGTTATTTTAGTAGTTCATTGCATTATAATCATAAAATAACTTGTATTTCACGGTTAAAATTCTTCCGATACTTCGGCCGAAGTATCGGATTTACGTTTCGTAGTAGCCCTCCAGTAACGGCGGCTCCTAGCGTTGCGTGCTAGCCCACGAAAAAAAAAACATTATGTCATCAAATATCAAAACAAAGGTTTTCAGTTAGTTAACTATCACGCTAAAACCTGGCTTAGAAGTCTAATAACATAGAGTTATATATCGTTTAGATGGATGCAATAAAAAATAGTCGTGATTTGTACACTGGTTAGTGCCAATTAAAATTGCACACCGCTCGCGGGTCGTAATATGCAAACTGAACACGTGTTGGACCGCGTCCGCCGGATGCCATATGATAATGTGCCATTATATTTAGCGGTAAAGCCTTCTTGTACTGCAATCAATATTCAAATCATAGTCTGTATGTTTTAGGTTGCTTGAATAGTTGACGATTCAGACTTAATAAGTATCTACTTATAATATCTACTGTAGTTCGGACAGAGTCGACTTCGTCAAAGCGAAATTTTATATCATCAATTTTATATTTATTTATTGATCTGACCGGGGTATCAGAAACAGCGAAACACGTAGTCCTGCCAAAAAAGACATTACTAGGTTAGAATAAGGTTCAAAACTGGTTATTTAGAATTCAATGAAACGTCAGACCGCATTTTCGGAATTTCGTTTCATGGTAATACAAGCCCCCTGTTTGTATTATTTCATTCACACTTAGAAATACTTTATTATACTCTTAAAATCTTGAGTCGAGAAATTCAGTGGTTTTAATTTAGATCGAAAGTCTAACAAGTGCGAACTCTACTTAGTACATCTTTGTTTCGGTGATCTTTGTTTGTTTGTGTAGGCATATAACGAAATGAGAGTATCATTGGTACGAATAATGAGGTTCGGACAAGCGACGTATGTGGGTATATGGAATAAAACTGTACGAATTTCACGGTATCTCGTGATGATTTATAGGTCGAACTCAACTGAGCTACACAGTCGTGATAGCTCAAATTCGTGAGAGGACACAGGCGTGGCGGTCGTGAGCGTGACCGTCGCACGTGGCCCAACAGCTGCGGAGTGGTCACCAACATTCCAACACTTTTGTGACTCAATGGTGATGTTCGTGGGTGAATTGTAGCACTCCCTGTATTTAAAACTGGCAGCTTATTTCTTTTTTAAATTCTGTCAAATCAATTTTTACGTGTAAAAATTGACATGACATAATATACTAATTAGTATTCATATGTTTTGTTATTCATCTGTTTTACCGCTTTTATTTTCGATCTGTTAAAACAAAGAGACTGTTTTACTAATTTTTTAATAAATTTTATGTATTTTAAGTTTCTTTAGTTTGTTTTGTACTTAACAAAGTAGTAGAAGAATGCCATATATATATATATCTATTAATAGGAGAAAATTTATTAGGTATACAAAACATCACGAAACAATTGAAAAATTTGTGTGATTGCTCGTACGAAATTCTTCTATGACAGACTCGGAGAGAGGACGTGTTACATGTAATGGAGTACCATAACCCAGGTTATAGTACTCCATGCATTCCATACATGTACTTATATGTAAGTAAGATTCTTATCTTAGTATTTAACGGTATTGACGCCACCAGAGGTTCTATGAGACTATATTCGTCAAGCCGCACTTGATGTTAATTACCACTCAAATCACTCTTGTTTCAAATCGTTAAAAATAACAAAACACTCTGTCATACACTACGTAATTTATGGACCGCTCCGGTTTTACATACACACCGCAGAACTCATACAAACGGCATTTAAACTTTAGATTTTCGACTTTACTCTTATAATTTTAAAGTATACAAATAGTTTTCGAATGTATTCACGATTTGGTTGAGATTTAACAACGACACACTCCTCGCGAGTAAGTTTGATGGCTGTTTTACAACTGTTCTAATTATGAGGTCTGGATACTAGGACACGGCCAGTCAATTGTTTGTAAGGGTATGGGCATTAAAATTTTGTGTAAAAACTTTATGGGTGTGCGTTAAATAAACTCTTTGTTGTGGAATTAGTCTTGCCTCATCGGAAATTTTGATGCCAAACTTCTAAAGACTTTTTATATCAAACAAACATAAATTGAGTCATCCATGCTATGCCTGATTATTAAAAAAAATAAGCTTATTAATAATATAAATAATTAAGCGGATATTATTTTCATTTAATATGACCCTTGACTCATTCGTAGGGTCAAAGAAAGTTTCGTGTATAAAAGGCTATTAAAAATATAAGCTTCCACACACAAAATCACATAAAAACACAATGTTGACAAATTTAAATTTTGAATAAAAATCAATTTGTAATAAAATTATGAGATTATGGCGCCGGACTTTATTATTCTATAATTTTATGGATATAAAATCTTAATGGCAGTATTTATATACGGGCTGTTTTAAATTGTCACGTCGCCGTCGACAATAAAACTGATTTCTTTACAAGTTTTAATTATTTGTGACGTAACATTTGAAGAGTCAGGAGGTGCCAACGGCGGGCCGTTTAAAATTCAATATATTTTGCCATAAATATCCGTGTTTACGAGCCATAATCCCGACACATGTCAAACAAATTGTTGACACTTTTAAATCTGGGCCCACTTAAATGTTTGGGAATAATGTAATTTATGAAGTGTGACTCTCTTATATTTGTTAAAATTTGATAATTTTCGCTTTTTTATAATACCATACTGCACTCATACCATGTTTAATAACGAACGTTTATGAACGACGAATTACACAACGCCATCTAGTTTTAAATTAAGCAAAACTTGTACTTGGGTACTAGATAGTTGATAAAGATAAATACTTTTTTGTAATTAGATAGGTACATAATATTATACATAGAAAAAATCCAGACCAAAACGAACAACCATGTTTCCATTAACCTTGTGCGGGAATCGAGCCGACGATCCTTGAGATAAAGTAGCTATGTTAGCTACTTGACCACCGGGTCTGTTATTGACTTAATCATTATTAATCAACTTTTGTATCAAAATAGGTTTAAAACCGTTAAGAATTATGATTTTGTTACAACGTTTACTAATTAATTACATTGTTATTTAAAATGTTAAAATCTTTAAATATCCCAGTGGTTAATTAATCAAATGGCTTGGCATAAGAATAGGTCAACACTTACGTCATAATAATATTTAAATATATAATTAGATAAATACAATTAATTTTAAACTGTTACAAATTGATGCCATACGTAGCTGGTATAGATAACAAACTGGTATATTTAGTAATAGACGAACTTACAATGTTACTATTCGTTTAATAGGTCGTGGTAAAAAAAAAAAAATTTTTTATTAATCTAAAAACTGTATCGATGTATGATGTATGATCGATAAGTGAAAAACATGGAGAAATGTATGATCCGCTTGACACAATGTAGTGAGAAAGTGTTTTAGTTAAGCCATGGTTTATTTTTGTTTATTTTTATGAAGGATGGAGGATTCATACTAGACACTATAAGTATAAGCGAGAATCTTTTTTTTAAAGGACAAAAAAAAGATGACTAAGTATAGTTATTGTATTATAATAGTAGTGCTACTTGCTTTTTTTAACAAAACAATACAGAGTATGTCCCTCTCTCGCACATTTTCGATATTGACAGAGTGAGACGGGAAATTGTATCAACCAATAAGAAATGCAGTAAAAATTCTCAATAGGTACTCATCTGTTAAAAAAACAGATTAGTTTACTTTAGATTTTTATACGGGCGTAATAAATATGAATTTAAGAGTGTCCGGGTTATATTTTCTAATAAAGATATTATCGTTTAACATATTAATTAAAAATATTATGTAAATGAGTAACTAAGATTTTATCAGAAATGTTCTAGAAATATGATATTCCATACACGATCACATGAATATTATGTAAATGTATCACCTCGCTGGTCAAGCGGTTAGAATGTAACAGACTTCGCCAGACCACCACCCAGGAGGTCCCGGGTTCGATCCCCGGTCGGGTCATGATGAAAAACGAAATTTTTCTGATTGGCTTCGGGTCTTGGAAGTTTATCTATTTAAGTATTTGTTATAAAATATAATATAGTATCCCATCCCATAACACAAGTTTCGAACTTACTTTGGGGCTAGCTTTGTCTCTATGAATTGTCCCTATATATTTATATCACCGAACAGGGCCCAGATTAGACTTAAGCATCCATCGTCTCTACAAATATTTTTTTCTAGTCTGGTTGTGGTCCGAGTGTACCTACAGTTATTAGAATCTTTTATGAAAACAACATACAAAACAGTCAAAAATACATAAAAAGATAATAAAATAGAAGAAAATCAATTAAAACTTAAATAAATAAATTATTAACTTTATAGGTCAAAAAGGCCACCCGACTCAAACGACCCTATCACGCGCGCCAAGCGTTGAAACATGCTGAACGAGGAATAACCCAGAAGGTGGTCACAATCACATCCACGCTCTCGCAGTTGCTGACTAATGTCACAATGTTACTGTTGGGTAACTTAGCTTGACATTTCTCTTAGCAGTGTGACTTAGATAACTAATTAAAGAAACAGGTCACGGCGCTCAATATATGGCGCTTTTTCATAGATTCCATAATCATACAACCATCTTTTTAAGGTGTGTCTGTTATGTTAAAATATTTTATGTCGAAAATAACACGGCAATCAGCCTTCTACACGTAAAAAGCACTTAATCGATTCCAAGTTCCGTGTGTGACGTCAATCGACCGGCGCCAGCTGTCACCTGCAAGACTGGAGGCTGTCTAGCTTCGCGCAGAGTGAAAAATGTTGCTCTAATATGTTTGGGTTTTACCCGTAACTTGACCGAGATGCCTTAGAATTTATAGAAAAAGAGTCCGCTCATTCGGGTATTTTGGAAGTAATATGATTTGATAAGAGTGGATGTGATGATGAAGATGTATTTAGTTGTATGTAAATAAATAAATGTATGTTATCCAGCTTTCTCTTGGAAGATTTATAAAATACAGCCTTATTCTTTACTGCATTCAGTGGTGGATTTACAGTCTTGCTTCCGCCCTAAGTCGCCCTAGCCTAGCCCTTAGGCCGTGAAGCCGCCCCTTTCTCAGCTTTTTACCATCCCTATGTTGAAGGCGCGTTTACACGACGCGCAAATTTTCAAAACGCGCCCTAAGGTTAACCTGCCATTGACGACATCATAAAGGGAACCTCTACAAAAATTTTGTTTTCTAGATACAGGATTTGGGCTGGGCGTTTACAGTCAGTCAGAACTTTTATTTTCATTATTAAGATTACATTTAACTGGGTCTGAATAATATCTTAAGAATAAAATTATGTTATTTTGTATAATGCTAGTAAGCTGCTGACAAAAGATAGGTGGTCACGGGATTTTATTTCTATATTCAGATAATTGCAAGATTTTCAGTAAATTTCAGTAAACGTTTGAATTAGCTTGTCATAACTTAATTATGATCACGTAATGTTTTGTCCTTTATCGGAATAAACTGATTTGTAATCGATTTATGTTCATTTCTTATCGATTTTTTTTTTAAATCAGACGATTGTTGGGAGCTTTTGTGTCAAGTGAAGTGAAATGGTATTTATTGACTTTGACGCTTTAGGCACTATGATTTATTCATTATAATTTATACAAAGATAGGTTATCATTTTTAGTAATAGATATTATTAATTTGAATCTTGCTCAATACAAACGTTAAATACTAACTGAACCAATTAAATGTCTCATTAGTAGGTTATGCAATTATTGATAAACAAATTGTCGTTGGCAACGGAACAGCTGTGCGAGATTCATATAAAATATCCGTTAATTTACATAATAGCGCCGGCATATTCCGACGAAACAGTTACTTGGCAAGGCCGTCCGCCGAGAATGCGATTGCTCGTACCAATACAAGTGATATGATTGTGTTTACGGATGTTTATTTTTTTTATATTTGTCTATTTATAAAAAGCGAATCCCGCGCAACCACAGATTACTTACTACTACGTGCGCCGTGGGAATTTCGAAAAACTCTTGTATGTCTTATACATAAACATTCCTCTTTGAATCACTCTATCTGAAATTGCATTAAAATCCGTTGAGTAGTATAAAAAGATCTAACTAGTCTTGATCAACGTGTAGATCTAAGAGCCACAGCACACGGCGTATTTTATACGCGCAGAGGACGCGCGTTTCGTGCTACATTGAGCTCTTTGTATGTTAGACGTCACGATGGAATGATTGCAACACCGCTTTGGATAACGATACGCGCGTCATTTGTGCGTTTAAAATACGCTGTGTGCTGTGGCTCTAACTAGTAAAAATATTTTTTTGATAAAGACAAGTTAGATCTTTTTTAACTACTTTAATAGGATTACTACTTACTTACCTACTATTGGAAGGCAAATTAACTGCTCGTAAACTCAAACCCAATCATTTATTGCATTTCATGTGTTTATATAGCATAGTAAGTAGGAATTACATTGCGATGCGAGGGCACAGCAAAATATAAAATGTGGCTTCCTTAAGTTTAATTTTAAGCAGGTAAATTAATTATAACGCATGTATTATTAATATTAATAGTTTGATAGAGTCAAAAATAAAAATATATGAAATTAAATTAAAATTTTATATTTATGTATGTTCAGTCAATTAAGGGTCCTTATCCAGGTCGTAAATATGTTTAAACATTTCTAAATATTGCGTAACGAGGTTTTACTAGAAAAATCATTCATCAAAAGTACCTATAATATGAATATTATTGATAAATACATTTTATAGTAAATTTATTCACGGAATATTTAGAAATATTTAGTCATATTTACGGCTAGTTAACCTTTAACTCTTTCCATCGTTGACAGAATAAAAATGGATAACAAAATGGATAAAAATACTTAGAACAGTTATTTGCTTATAAATACAATATGTTCTAAGTCAGGGTTTTTTTAATCATAATTTCATTAGTATGGCAATGTTACTATTCGACGATAAATTATACGAAGTTTGGCTTGGTTTATCTTGTTTTGACAGCTATTAAAGATGGAAATGTACTTCTGTGGTGAATTGGGGCGTTGTGTTTTGTATAGACGGTTTGGGAGAACCTCCTAAGCATCTATCGGGATGCACTCAACGGGTTTATTCTAACTAAAATTGACGAAATCCAGTTTCCATCTCACACTACATACATACAAAATGTGAAATTATCAAATGGCAAAAAAAAATTTTTTATTGTCTTTGATATGAGAGAGATATAATAGAGAATGTCCACGTGAAGTCTATCACACAATAATGAGTTGCACATGCACATTTTAAAGTTAACGAGACATTAAATCATGCTTCCACTGTCTTTCTAACAGCCAGTTACTGAAATGCATTTAAACTTAAAGGCCACTTTAAGTCTCAAGAAGGTCTCAAGTTATCTCTTTTTTCTTTTTTGATTTTTCATTATGCTTCTGACGCAAACCACTCGCCAACACGCCATGACACATCAAATACAGAAGTATGTCTTTAGCATTAAGTGTATTTCTTACACTTAAAACGTGTGACAGAAAACATTAAAATTGATTTAACTAGAAATTCCTGCATAATGTTCTATATCAGCTACCAAACTAGTGACGTGCGCTTTGGTATTTTTCTGTAATATTTATATGTGTATGGATGCTTTACATAATTTATAGATGATAATACAAACCTGTTATCGCGGACCCGCTTGCTTTTGACGTCAATGCTTGTTATGCGAATATTTTCGCACTTGCTCATAATAATATCTAGTTTTAGCCGGATTTACATACGGACAATTTATTACATTTTAGATTATTTCTGAATTCTAACTAGTCTCTTATTAGGAATCTATATATACAAAAGGAGAAGCTGACTGACTGACATATCAACGCAGGGCCTAAACTATAAGGGTAAGAAACTTGAAATTTTGCACAGGCGTTCCTTTTATAACGTAGGGGAGCACTAAGAAAGAATTTTTCAAAAAGAATTTTTCAAAATGAAGTTGCGAGGGATTTACTAGTTTAATATATTTATAGGTGTATCTGGAAAAAGGTAACTTCGTGTCTCTAAATAAATAAATCTTTCCTTTCCTTTTTTAGATAGATAGATACACAACAAAGAAATGCATTATATTCGCACCTGGATACCTTACAGACTTATTGCTAAAAGCAATCTTTTCAAGGCAACTTTTTCTATTAACTTTCTGAAAAAAATTGAAAAATAATGTCCAAGCCTCCACTTTGGTGGAACCCGACCTTTACACGCATTGTGCTAAATGACCAAGTTGACCAACTGATTGATATACATTCACGATATAACTTATTGATTCTCATTTGAAATTGTAAACGGCTCTGACTTGAAATATCATGATACACAATGACATTATGAATGTAGAGATTGGTCCCGCGGGACACGCGTTGAAGTAGTACGAAATATTATTTATTTAATAGAAAAACAGAGTACTTTAGGTGCTGTTCAATACACTGGGCGCTAAACGACGTCGCAGAACACTAAAAAGACGATGACGAGATAGGTTGACACATAAATGACTGGCTGAAATAGGCCCATTTAAGAGAAATACGGTAAAGTTGGAGGAAAGCCTTTGCCCTGTAGTGGGACACAAGTGGTTTAAATATACATCAAGTATGCTGTAAAGAGAACCTGAACTTGAGTTTCTCTTTGCTATCAGTGCCTGTTTAAGCATTTTCTTTTTATATTTACTTAAAAGAATACTTTTTAAACGATCTTGTCTTATTGTAATTCATAAAATTTAAAAATTAATTTAAAAATCGATAAAATATTGATTTAAATATTACAAAGCGGTTATAACCATTGCCTTAAAAATTAACTAATACCAACTTCGGAAATAATAATTACAATTTCAACTCACAGTGAGTTTCAGAAAACCGTCTCATACTGTCATTGCCATAAAAAGGAAGAAAAAATGACAGCAAGATTTAATGTGGCATTAAGTTTAAACGTTTTTTTAAAACTCACTATTAAAACATACAACAAAACATTTAACTTGAAATTCTGGTCGGAGAATTACTATTTTATTTTTCCTTATAAGTCCGAAGACAACCTATTTATAGTTTTCTAAATATAACATCACAGATGATAGATATTTCGCAGGTGTCAAAGATTCTCTGCGTAGGTCTGTAAACAAGGCGAATAGGTACAATAAATATTAATGGGTGCGGACAAACACCGAGTGTTGTTCTCGGTGCAGGCACGTGCACATCGTCTCCGTAAACAAATGGTTTGTGTGAGGTCAAGCCACAGATTATATAATGACCATTTGTGCTAGCTGCGCCTGCGAGTTTACCAAATAGGTTACAGTTTTTTTAGAGTTATAATGTTATAATAGCTTGATAATTATGCATTCTCTTACGATTTTCTATTTTTCTGTCTTTTTTCGTTTTTTTTATACTACAAAGTTGGCAAACAAGCATATGGCTGATTGTAAGCATCACCGTAGCCTATAGACGCTTGCTCCCAATCCCAACCACCCCAAATGGAGCTCTTGAGACCTTACTCACCGTAGGAACACAACATGGCCGAGGCCGAGACCAATGCTATTTGGCTTCGAAGGTCCTTCCCCAGACGGGCTGCTTCGATTTGAGCGGATTATCCGCTGTGTTCTACCGACTTCTACCTCTCTTAAAATATTAAGTATATTATAAATATAAATAAATATATAGGGACAATTCACACAGATTGAGCTAGCCCCAAAGTATGTTATGGGATACAAACTCAATCATACTATATTTTATAACGAATACATAAATAGATAAACATCCAAGACCCGAGGCCAATCAGAAAAAGTTCGTTTTTCATCATGACCCGACCGGGATTCGAACCCGGGACCTCCTGCGTGGCGGTCTGGCGTGGTAACCATTACGCCACGGAGATCGTCGAAAGGTAATTATATAATATACAACATGATATGAGATCGTGAAAGATTTTCATTTCATTTCAGCTGTTATCTACAATTTCGGCCGCATTTTCTCAACTGTAATTATGTTGCTACATAAACATATTTATGTATATTTATTAGCTGTCTAGTTCCATAGTACAAATTGTGGGCAATTGAGGAGCTCGATGGCGTCGCTGTGTGTCGCACTCTAATATGAACACACCAGTTAAGCGACGTCGATCCTAACCAGCGTTTGGATGGGTTCCGTTATCTCGAGCTTCTCCGTGCTTCGGAGGGCACGTTAAGCCGTCGGTCCCAGCTGTTGTCGATGGATGACAGTCGTTAAGCCAAGTCGGTGGCCTTAGGGTGGCGGTTTGAAAACATCGGCCTCTGCCAAACCGCATTAGAGCAGCGTGGCAGAGTACGCTCTAATCACCTTCGATTGAAGGGAGACCCGTATCTCTGCAGTGGGATGATTATGGGTTAATATGATGATGAGGTGGGCAATGCATCCAAGATCTTGTAGTCGTTGGATGTCCATACTTCCGTAGGCAGTAGTGATTTCTTACCATCAGGTGACCTGGTAACTCATTTGCGCTCCTTAAAAAAATGTTAATAAAAGCATGTTAAAATCTGTACATAATTAAAGATGGGTATAGATATATCATTTTGTTATATGATATAGTATTGTATAATGTGCGGTTTCCGCAAACAGCGCAGCTGCGTGGATGTTTTGGCGCCATCATCCGACAGAAACTTGACCCGCTTAGAAACACGTACGGTTTATTTTCACTTTACTGTAAATTATGCATAAGCACTAACATAATGTACTGGTTTTATATTAATTTATATCAATCAGCGTAAAATTATTCGATGTGTTTGAAAAAAATTAAAATTTTGCAATATCCTGTCTTAAGTTAGGTTTAAAGAACTTTATTGAGTCATAGAGAAAATTTGTGAGAAAATTTGTATTTATATCTAACTAAATTGACGTCTTATGCTGAGTAGGCACCTTTTCAGTGTCATATTGTCATCTACTTTTTTTGTTTACCATAAAATAAAATAAAAATATTTTGTATTTCTTTCCTACGATTTCCTATATTTTTAATTAATATTTATAATGAATCATTATTCACTTCTTTCAAAAATATTGTATTATAAGTATGTATTTATTCATTGCACATTTATTTATGTCAAAAGCATTTGAAAGGGCGGTGTAAAGTCAGACGCGCCATTTGACCCCAAAGCGACAGAGTAATATGAGACAGGTGCGACGATCTTTAAGGCTCTACAAGATGCAAGTAGCTGGATCAAGTAGACTCTTGTAACATACTACTTACACATAGGTAAAAAAAGTAACCAAGGTTGTGCTATGGGTACAAAAAAATAAAAAAAATAATAAAAAAGCCTTTTATTTCCTTATCAATAGTTCATAAGTTGACCAAATACACAAATTAATTTATTAGAAATAAATATTTATTATACATAGAAATGATCCAGACTAAGCCAAGCTGACATGTTCAAACAACAACAAATCTTTATCTTGCTTGCGCAGGATTCGAACCCGCGGCCCTCGAGAAAAAGTGACCATGCCTGCCCTAACATTCTCATGTTATTTGCACCGTGCACAAGTTACTTCTTTTCTGACCTTACACTCCTGAGGAAAGAGCTCCGTCATTGTAAATGAGGGTATGTAGCGCCACGACTCGACCTAAAAGACCCATGTACAGTACAACTACCTTAATAACCCTGTGCGCTTGTTACGCACTAATTAAGACTCGTACAACATAAGCTATTTAGGAATCTCCGTTACGCAGTTGACATTCCTAACCGACTAGTTATTTAGCGTAACGGTTTACATAGCCTGTTGGTTACTTGTCACTTTATTACTAGCTTATAAAACAGCTGGTTTAAGCCGCGCTTTAACATAATTACTATCCTTACTTAGCCCAAAAAGAAAATCTCCATAATATTGGCTAATTTTCACACACATGCTGAGATTACGTGACTAATTATTACACATGTATACAGCTTAAATCCATTTGGAATCTTAAAAACCAAAACCATTTTTTTTACAGAAATTAGAATTAGAAATAGAAAGAGGTAAGAGAGGCTTATGCTCAGTGTGTGAGGTGGGGGTGGAGGAAGGAGTGAGGTTGAGAAAAGTATAACCGCCATGAAATTATCGATCGCTTGAGAACACAAAAGGGAGCAGGCATAACAACCTATTAACAAACGGCTAAAGAGAAAATCAAGATCGGGGAGAAGATCAACAACTTTGTTTTATAAATCGATATGAAAACACCCGGTAGCAATTGGTAGCTTTGTATCATTCAATCAGTAGCTATCAATGAGCACATAACCGTTAGTATTCCGAGCCCAGAGGCAGCTGCCCATTGATCTGGGCGCAGCTGTGACCCGTGATAACCCGCGAGGCGCCAGCGTTTGTGTCTGCGGTTCGCGATTGCGCAGGTTGCTTACTATTGCGGTACGTTTTGTTTTGTACTGATTTTAATATTTGTGTATGTAACGCCTTGGCTCGTGGGACAGTTTAAGCTAAAAATAATAAAGTATTAAGCTTAACTGTGGATACACGAAAATAAATTAGTTTTATTTTTCTTTGTCTTTTAAATTCGTCTAACTTGTTGCATGGGAGCCACCCGATGGAAAAGTGGGTACGCTGCGTATGAGCATCAGTAACACCAGAGGCGCTACCAATGCGTTGGCTGCTACAAGGTAGGGAATAGGGAGAAAAGGGATAAGTTAATGGAAAAGGTAAAGGAGTTGGGCTTCCGGGTCTCTCACTCACCGAACGAAACGCATTGCTGTTTTACGCCGATATTGTGAGAGGGGTGGTACTTCCTGTGTCGAGCTAGCACAAAAGTTTTAATTAGAAAAGTAAAAATCATTGGAATTTTAATGTATTACTTAGTTGAAGGTTGATTATCTGAGATACAGGTTACAGATTTAGTGTGACACACTTTTGCAAGTCAAAGACAAAATTCTTGTATATTTAAAATAAAAGGTAATAAACCTTATAACGTTTTAGTGCATTACATTTTAAGTCTTTTGCAAATAAAATTGTCCAAAACAGGAACATACCGCGCCAGGCAGCTCTCCATTCATCTCTCATTGCGATATAACAGTTTGTTGGGACGCGATTAGTTTTAATTGTAACAATATCACGCGTTTCAATGATTGTCGCTTGCGTAAGACAGTAATAAACAGCATCTGTTACCCTCGTGGTTAGGTCATGTTTACATAGATATTATCGCAGAGCTTACCTAACATTTTAATTGAAGATTCTAGGAGATCCATATCCGTTGCTATTTTAAGAGTATGTACATAAATTCTACAAATATTTACCACACAATTAGATATAAGTACCCTAATTTTATAAGTAAAAATTGTTGTTTAGTGTTCCAAATAGGTAATCATTTTTTCTTCAAGGCAATTCAACCAGACTATAAGCAAGCGAACCTGATGGAAGGTGTTTTCCGCCGCTTATGAACATCAGTAAGTAAGTGGACCAGAGTTATATATAGTTATATATAGAACAGAGTTAATACTACGGGTTTCTCACTCACAGTGCGAAACGTATTGCTGGTTCACTTCTACTTCTTCGGAATTAGCCAATTTCATAATTGCTCTACCACTCCATATAAAATGGACATTTAAATGACGTATAAATTCTCTAAATTCAAGTATTTAAATTCTCATTTGTTAAGTTTCATTTATATTTAATGTATTATTACAAAATATGTTAAATAAGTAAACTCTTTGATTTTTAATATTATGAATTCTACTGAATTTTTCGATAAAATAAAAACGACTTGGCTGAGGAAACTGGCGATAAATGATGTCTGGTGCTCCCACAGCGGTGTTATTTAACATTATTGAACAAATAGTAACATTTTAAAACATTATTTTTGCTCCCACACTAAACGTTACAATTAGTTAAATAGCGTTATAATAACACCTTTGTCGGAGCACCTTTAATTAATTATCCTGGAAGTTTTTGTGTTTTCAAACTCCCCGTTTCCCACGCAAGCATTCCATTCCATGTAATATAGCGGGCGCGACAAAGGCATACAGCTAATCAGATTACGCTAAACAAACCATTCGATTAGTTATAGAATTCTGCAACACTACACCTCGGCGATACTTGGAAGTTAACAAAGCCTTTTGTTTGCCAGCGCTTTTCACATTTTTTTCCGTTTTGCATTCTCGATCTGCTGACCGTATCGCTTTATTGAAACTGGTTTTAGTGTACCTTGGAACCAGAGTTTTAAATATACTTACTTTCGTCTGCGACTTCACTCGTGCTATTTTTCCAGTTCTATTGGGATTTTTGAAAAAGAATATTATTTTTTATTTATATACAATTATGCTGAAAATACTTTAAGAATCGACCCAGATATAAAAGATTATTGTATGTGGTGGGTCTTCTAACGGACACTTCCTGTTGATTCTGTTCCTGGACTGACATTCGGGGTAAAGACTATCCTATCCTATGTGTTAATCCAGGTAAAAACTACCTGTGTACTAAATTCGTTTTTATGTGCAAAATCTCCATCTTTACACATTTTTAATATTAGTAGAATTTGCGTTTATCAAACAAAAAAGAAATCGGACGGTCAGTGGCGCAAACTTACAAAAGATGAGGTCGTTTTGATGTCAATATGATGTTGATCCCAAGTTGACATGGTTTTTAAATGGTAAGCTATATAAATTAAGTATCTCATTTTTAACATTTACGTGATACTGTTTTATAAATGTCAAAAAGTGGAGTGTAATGCGCGTAGTTGATGTCAAGTTGATATCGCATGTTTCGGAGGGCATAATACGAAATAGTCTGTTATGTCAAGATGACATCAAAACGACATCTTAATTTGTAAGCATAATTGCACCACAGTCTATCTGTCAGACAATTTGAAAATTATGTGATTTTGTCAATTTTTAATAATAATAAATAAACGAATAATAAATATATAGGGACAATTCGTACAGATTGAGCTAGCCCCAAAGTAAGTTCGAAACTTGTGTTATGGGATACTAACTCAACGATATTATATTTTATAACAAATACATATATAGGTAAACATCCAAGACCCGAGGCCAATCAGAAAAAGTTCGTTTTTCATCATGACCCGACCGGGGATCGAACCCGGGACCTCCTGGGTGGCGATCTGGCGTGGTAACCATTACGCCACGGAGGTTTTATCGGATTATACTCTCTGTAATTAAACAGACACAAATTATTTCAAAGGATAAATAATATGATTGATATTACAAAGAGCGTATAATTTTTATTCATTTCTATAATATTTTTATTTAAATATATATAGGTAAATATTATAACGGACTTTTTAAACGGGGCTGTATACATATCAGAGAGTCATTAAAAAAATCAATTGTTAACATAAGACAGTTAATACTCTTTCGCAGAACTCAAATTAAATACGGTATACTATAATTGCTTTTGTTTATTTTAATATTATTGAAATATGGGTTGTGCTTACGTAGAACTGCGTCGCTACTTTTAGCTGAGTAATTAAAATATCGTTATTTGAAGCGAATTGTCAAGCTGGTTGTACATAAAATGGAATACTATAAATTATACACATATTATACATTTTTCTAGCATTATTTCATAATATTTACGGTTGGGTTAAAACTACTATTTTCGTAACTTTTCAAAATTTTTTTTTATTTTTAAAGGGAAAGGACTTAGCTTGTTTGTTAGATAAGTACTTTTACATTTCCACCGTCAAATAATTTACTTACGTATAACGTTTATTATATTATTATTGTGTGACCAAACATAAAAATACACATATTATTATTTGCAATCCATATATAATATTAATAGAATCCGGAGCTATGTGTAAATTATTTAACCACTCGTCTATCAGGGCGTATCCGACATGGTATCCGAGCATTTTACAAAACAAAGTCTATATATTTAATAACTCCTCTTAAAACCACTCAGAGTTTTATTTAAAAAAAAAAATTTTTCAGATGTTTTGTCGTGCACTGGTATGTTACCCTTATTTCGTTTCACTATATTAAAACAAACATAATACATTTCATATTAATAATAATGAATTATTCTCAGTGAGACATCATCACTTTAATAAAATAGTTTAATTTGAAATAAAAGAGGTTACAAACAATGTCTGGTCTCTACAACGAAGTTATGGAGCAATTATCATGGTTCGACATGACAGTGTTAGTGATGACTGCCTTGATTTTGGTGCTGATGTTATGGTACACGATGACGAAGTTGAAGAAATGGTGCATTACGTACTTGCAGTCGGAGATCAGAAGGAAGATACAGGAAGCCGAGGAAACTCAGAGAAGAACGGTAAAAACTGTATAATGTATAAAGTGGAAAAATGTATAAAATAAATAGTAATATAGTCATATTTCTTTTATTTGATTAAATGACATTGGAGTTTCATTGTGCCCCATCTCATAAGTTACTGCTTAGGCAAAAACTGCAATTCCAGTCAATGTTACATTGTCATTGTATTAATGGTAAAAAATATTATTTTTTGATAATTATAATTTAGGAAACAATATCACATAAATAGATAGAAAGCTAATTAGATAGAATGAAAATTAGGCAGATGTGTTGATTGATTCAGAAATAGTTAATTGACTAAAAAAAGAGCCACTGTTTTCTTTTGTTTTTAGATATGAATTTATAAGTACATTATATTTAGCGTCAGCTATCACACACATACATAACACGTCATCAACTTTTCGACAGATTTTTTATTAACAACCCTTTTCTCTTTACAAAGTACTATACAATAATAATAATGAAAAATCTGTCGAAAAGTCGATAGAAAAGTTAAGCATGGGCTAACACTTTATCAAGCAACGCTTTACAAGCTATCTACTACTATTACTGAGGAGTTAGTAATCTTTCAATTTCCATTAACAGTCAATTTAATCTGACCTATTGTATAACATAAGGAACTGCGGTCATTGATTACAGCACAAGAAAATTATAAGTTAATGCCATAAAAAGCATAAAGCACTCCGAATAGTAGGGCGTACAGTGATTACGCTCCTTGGCCGTTCCGTTGATGCACTGGTGGGCATCACATAACCACCCAGCGGAACTGGGTGATTGTGCACCTGCTGTGGTTGAGTCTTTGGTAATAGGCGATGGGAATCCTACTAATATTATAAAAATATTTTTTATAGAAGAAGTTGGTTGGGAAGAATCTAGCATAAAGGTCAACTGATTGGAGCACAGTGACACCAGGGAAATCTCTGAGACGTTAGGAAGAATGAAGAAATAAGGACGAGTTGGACTAGCCCGTAATCTCACACTCACCAAAAGAAACGCATTGCTGTTTTACTCCAATATTGAGAGTTGTTCTTTCTCGGCCATGACTTTATCAAATATTATGAAAATGTTTTTTTTTAACTAATGCGAAAATGGTTCAATGGACATGCAAAATAATTAGGAAAACAGAAGTTTAAATTTATTGAAAGAATTTTGATTTCTGGCGAAATCTATCTGTTCTATGTATGTTTCCGAAATTTTTAGGATACAGCGGCTAATCAGTAATAAATTATCAATGCCAAAAATCTAACGAAAACAATCTGTGAAATCTAAATGAAGTTTCCTGTTACAACGCCTTTTATCGTAATTATTACGATTGTTTCCTTGGAAGGGTGTCTACATATCATCATTAAAGAATGATTTCCTTGAAGGGTGTGTACGTACCGTGATTCCTTGCCCCACCTTTTTATTCGTGTCTCCGCGTCACGCCTCGCTGCCTTTTGGTGAATGGAGAGAGTCTGAATCACAGGATTCATGGTGACTAACCACACCATTATCAACAGATTTTTCACTAACCGTTAACAGTTGTACTTGGCAATTTGGTGAGATTCGTGCGTGACCGAAATGTTTCTGAAATTTTTTGTAGGTGTATAAAATGGCATACCTAGGCAAGAATAGTTATTTGTTATGCAAGGCTGCAAAGTTGTTTTTTGGCGCGAGTACTTATATTGAAACCCGAGCTAGCGAAGGATTCTAGGATTGAACCACGAGCGAAGCGAGTGGTTCAAATATAGAATCCTGAGCGTAGCGAGGGTTTCAAAGGTACGAGACGCAGAATAACTTTGCTGCCGAGCGTAACACACAACTTTTCACCTCACTACAGCGAAGAAAATACTTGGGTGCAAGAAAATAAATATAAATATATAGGGACAATTCATACAGATTGAGCTAGCCCCAAAGTAAGTTCGAATCTTGTGTTATGGGATACTAACTCAACGATATTATATTTTATAACAGAAACATATATAGATAAACATCCAAGACCCGAGGCCAATCAGAAAAAGTTCGGTTTTCATCATGACCCGACCGGGGATCGAACCCGGGACCTCCTGGGTGGCGGTCTGGCGTGGTAACCATTACGCCACGGAGGTCGTCAAAAAACGCAAATAATATATTAAATAAGTGTTTATTTTTTTCATGCGGTGTCGTGCTGGCCAGTTCGATTATTCTAATTCTATAAGGTTGGCGCACTGGCATGAAATAAGTATAATGCATTTTCAGAGCCCGTCCGCCCGTCGTGGTCCTCGCAGGTGGACCACGACCAAGGTCCACCTGCGAGGACTGGCGGTATAAAAAATTATAGAATAGAAAGGTTCGAATTTTAAAAATTCTTTCCACGCTAGGGCACAAAATGCACTTTTGCGCTCAGATTTCGAATGACAAACAGATTCTTTCCGAGCTTGTGAGGTGAAATAGTTATTTGTTATGCAAGGCTGCAAAGTTGTTTTTTGGCGCGAGTACTTATATTGAAACCCGAGCTAGCGAAGGATTCTAGGATTGAACCACGAGCGAAGCGAGTGGTTCAAATATAGAATCCTGAGCGTAGCGAGGGTTTCAAAGGTACGAGACGCAGAATAACTTTGCTGCCGAGCGTAACACACAACTTTTCACCTCACTACAGCGAGGAAAATACTTGGTGCAAGAAAATAAATATAAATATATAGGGACAATTCATACAGATTGAGCTAGCCCCAAAGTAAGTTCGAAACTTGTGTTATGCGATACTAACTCAACGATATTATATTTTATAACAGAAACATATATAGATAAACATCCAAGACCCGAGGCCAATCAGAAAAAGTTCGGTTTTCATCATGACCCGACCGGGGATCGAACCCGGGACCTCCTGGGTGGCGGTCTTGTGTGGTAACCATTACGCCACGGAGGTCGTCAAAAAACGCAAATAATATATTAAATAAGTGTTTATTTTTTTCATGCGGTGTCGTGCTGGCCAGTTCGATTATTCTAATTCTATAAGGTTGGCGCACTGGCATGAAATAAGTATAATGCATTTTCAGAGCCCGTCCGCCCGTCGTGGTCCTCGCAGGTGGACCACGACCAAGGTCCACCTGCGAGGACTGGCGGGTATAAAAAATTATAGAATAGAAAGGTTCGAATTTTAAAAATTCTTTCCACGCTAGGGCACAAAATGCACTTTTGCGCTCAGATTTCGAATGACAAACAGATTCTTTCCGAGCTTGTGAGGTGAAAAAGTTATTGGTTTACCAAGATCGCCGCCTTGTCAACGAAGGTCGTCAAGATGGCGACCTCGGATCCTCACCGTACCACGTTGCCTTTATAAAGTGTACTTTTTTGCTAAAAAGTGTTCATTTGTAATACTCGACATTGGCGAAATTGTCTATGTGTCGCTTAAGACACGACAGAAGCCATTAATTAAGATAAACTAACTAAACTAAAACTACTTCTTTCCTATTGAGGAAAATAAAACTAATCGTAACTTTTCTACGTGACCGTATTCTCTTCTTTCTTCTTATTCATTTAATATTGATAAACTGTTTGGAGTAATCTTAATACCTCAATTAAAATTTACTTCTTAAAAGTCCCTACCACGAAATCTCATAACAACATTAACAACTCAATCTCGTCTTGCCATCGAGTATCCCAACCGTCACCTACTCCGCACGTGACGTTTATATCAACCAACCAGTGCGCAATTTCTGCAAATGACATCCAATTACGCGAAGGCGTCTTGGTATGTGCCAATTAGGTGTCTCTGCGCGCGCACCTGGTACACGATTCGCTTGGTCACGCGCGAACTTTAATCGTAAATCCTTTCTATACACGCGCGTTTTGTACCTTATTATGTCAATTTCGATAAATTGGGTAGCTATTAGCTAGATAGGTCTGCCGTACAAGAAAATATATTTAGTAATTTATCATTTTGTTTCAATTAGTCGGTATGCTATTTACGGCTCGTACAAACTATGGTAAAGTTTGAGGTCTCAACAATTTTACTGTCACGAACTAGCCTTTAGGCTGAAAGTAAATCTTTTTGACATTTTGGATTTGAGATAAATGTGTTGTGTTATATTTATTAATCTGCATTTTCTTATCGTTATCGCTGTTGTACAATAGTTGCTACGTTTTTATATAACATATTGAATTCTCAAAAACACTTATCTGATGAATAAACTATCCGGGAGTAATAAAACCTGCGCAATATAAGATAAATAAATATTTTAAAGCTGTATAATTATTATATCCTGGTTGTTAAAGCTTCTTTGAAAACAATACTTAGGTATACAAGACACAGGCATATCTTCCTGAGTAACTTGTTCATTTCTAAGTAATCATTATACTACAGATGTTGAGTATTTGATAGGTGTTTGTCGGGTTTATGACGAGACGGTAAAGGAAGTGGCGATTATCCTCCGCTAATGAGGAAATAGTTACGGCGTCGCGTCCTGTGACAGCCAATACAAGCCGTCGTTGAGTCACTGGACTGTGTATGAAATTATTGTTGTTATTATGAATGTTGTTTCATCTAAGGGTTAAGGCTAGAGCTTACTTTGAGACCAGGTGACACGCTGTGTGGAAAAAAAATCCATGCAATTCATTCATTAATTCCAGGCAAGCTGAATAAGACCTTCGGGCAGTCTTTGGGTTACATCGGTGTACATATCTAATGCCCGTTAATTTTCAACAACAATTTCTTATCGATAAAAAAACGGTTTTTAAAAATACGGTATCAAATTACCGTATTTATGTCAGACACGTCGTAGGTACCAAAAACAAGGATTTGGACAAAGAAAAGACTGTTATGAGATTTTTAAATTTTAGGTGAAAACGGGTTAGGATACTTAAAAATTTTGAACTTAAGAGACCTCAGACAAATCTGCGTGTTGCCTGCGATTTCTCGAAGGATTCCTTGGTGTGTCGTGCCAATAATGGCCCTGGGCCACTTGATGTACACTGCTCGTTTGTCAATAGATGACAGTGGTTAAGCAGTGTGATTCAGATCACACTGCTATACCAAATATTAACAGCCTATACCAAATGTGGAAATATTGATGAGATCTATGAGGGACCATCTCCACGAGCGAGAGAATCGAGACGATAATACCACTACCTGTGTATAGGGTTGCCAACAGCTAAATTACGGACCCAGGACAAAAATTTCAAAAACCCCGGACATTTGGGTGAAATAAAGATTTGTCCCCGGACTACTTCGAAAAAAAAATACAATTAAATAAAAATATAGTTATTTTTATTTATTTAATTATAGAAAATCAACTTAAACTTAAACCTCATGTATTCTGGTAACAAACATAATTAGAAACTCTTCTTTTTGGCATCAAAGTGTACACCGGTGCCACCTAATCTATACATTGTCTTAGAATGTGTCTCCACACGGCGATTTTCGGACTCATCGCGAATCTCTCGCTAGTGGTGATGGTCAATAAAACACTTTATATTTTTTCTCTCATCCAACGGTTATCCATGGTCTACAGAATACGTGTTCAAGACGTGCGCAACAGCCCATTGCAATGGGAACTTCTTGACCTTACAGACACCTGTAGGGCTGCAACTTGGGGAATCTTAATCATGGGAATCGTTTTATTACATTAGGGGAATATTAAGTTAATAAGGTCAGGGAAGGTGAAATGTATAAAGGAATATTCTAATTTCTAGCATCATGTTTTTTTCATTAGTATTCTGTTGTATTCATGTGGTTCTTTTATTGATGTCGATTGCTGGTTTTGGTGTTTGTTAGAATAATGATTGGTTTACCGGATGTGAAATATCGACAACAGTCAAGACTGTCGATTTAATGTGATAAAGTGTAAATTAGAAAAAAAACTATTTCGCTTTGATATCTAATCTACTTCATACATTAGTACATATTATTAAAGAAGAAAAAATACGTAAGTATCTTTTTTTTTTCTGAACCTTTATTCTGATCAATTTTGTTATAAGTAAATATTCTTATTTGTATTACAGCTAATTGTATACAACTTAAACTGATCCGCTTATATTTGAATATACTAATACCTAATAATGAAATATTATATTACAATAGCGTTCATCCAAAACATGTTTATGGTGCTTATACAAATCCCAACCAGCAAAGAGTTCTACCGGTTAACCAGGCTGTATATACTGAACCATATGCTCTAAAGATAAAGTTCAAAATCATTGGAGAAATTATAGCAGTTCTTCTCGCTTAAGGGTTATGGAAAGCCCGCCAAAATTGCGCGCCAAATGTCAATGGGGATGGACAACAATGGTTCATTGAAGCACCTGTAGAGGGGTTCCCCATTACCCCAGCATTCCCGGGGCCCACGTGGCACCATATGTCTCACCTGGTAAAATCTTACCCCTCAAAAGTCCAGGGTATGTTGTTTTACACACATGCCACCGGCGGCTGCCACCGACAGATGCTAAAATACGTTGGCATCGATTTTGATTTGTCAGTTTTTGAGTATAATTTTGGATATTACTCTGTTTTATAATTATAAATTAGATTACAACACGGCTGAGTCGCGCAGTCGTAAAAAGTTTGAAACTCATGCTTATTACTCAGTGCATAACAACAATCGATTTTCAATTGTTTTGTAAACTGTAAGTCTAATTTTGGCTCGTACTAATCACAAAACTTTGGATTAATTTAGATTTAATTAGATTATATTTAATTTGTGTAAACCTGGCGTTTGATACAGCTCATTATTTGCAAAGCACGAACACTATCCCGTGCCACATTGGAGTATGAACAAAATTTTGTAGATTTTCATAAACTTAAAAAAATTAAATAAAACAAAAAAGGATATTAAATCTTATGCAAGTTTTCACCAACAATTCCTAAGATTTAAATCTATTGACCTATATATACCCTCTATGACCAAATCCTTGTTTTTGGTACAATTAAATACGGTTTTTAAATATCGATAATTTTATATGTCGTATACGTGCCAAAAACAAGGATTCGGTCATAGAGAAATGCTGTTAAGAGACTTTAAAATTTTAAGAAAACTTGGTGAAAGAAGGCATAATAGATTATTATTAAAATATTAACCTAATTTAAAAAATAAAGATACTGTTCACGATCACATGGCATTCTATTGTGTTTTGTTACTGTTGATCACCAAACAGAAGTTTACGGAAGTACGCCCACCAGCTTAGTTCATCAATATTCACTAGTATAAGCGTGTAAAGGTGTGTATGGACTATATCAACTATCTCGTATTTGAGGTTCGATAGGCCATCATTGTGGAATACTCTGTTGGTCTGTAACGCTAGTTGATGTCTGAAAATTTAAATATGACGATAACAAATTTTATTATAAGGTTTTTCTAATCGTGTTATATTTTTCTACTACTAATTCTACTAATACAACGGCAATGATGCCTCACTATCCGGTGACGCCTGTTAAATCCATACTATTATTTTTCTAATGTGTTTGTTTGTTTGTCCTTCTTTCTTGTCGGAAGTAATGAACGAATTGATTGATATGATTTATTTGAATATAGTTTAAGGTCTGGATAGTGACATAGGCTACTTTACAGCGAGCGTAGCCGCGGGCAACAGCTAATAAAAAATATTTCCCTATCAAATTGTACAACACCCACCATCTAGTCTAGTTTCAAACTAAGCAATGCTTATACTTTGGGTACTAGATGGCTAATTATACCGATTCTAAAATAGTTTTTGTTACAGTAGTCCTTTTTCTAAAAAACAAACATAATATGTTCCTAATAGAAAACACGCATTACTGTACTGATTAATAAAAAAATATAGAAAGTTGTTCTAAGTATTTTTTTTAGTAAATTAAAACAAGTCTTTTGTCCTAACTAAGTTATACATTATAGTTAATTGTTAAGTTAATTTTAGTTAAATATTGTTTTATTAATAACACTATAGCATTAGGTGATAACCTGTAATGATAGATTGTAAGTAGAAATAAATCTATACTAATATTATAAAGAGGAAAGATTTGATTGTTTGTTTGTTGGTTTGTTTGCATTGAATAGGCTCCGAAACTACTGGACCGATTTCAAAAATTCTGGCACCAGTAGGAAACTACATTATCAGGGAGTGACATAGGTTAAAGCTTTTCCCGAAATTCAATGTGGTTCCCACGGGAACGGATCCGGAACTTCACGCGGACGAAGTCGCGGGCAAAAAAGCTAGTAAATAAATAAAAGTTTAATTTTACCTTTTGGGATTTGATGCATACTTTCGGTGAGACAACATGGCGTATCGCGCAATGTATTTTCTATATCTTTCTATGGGATAATTAGTTTTATTCAATCTGTAAAAAAAAAATGTTATCATAATGAATCTTTACAAAGTATAAAATGATGTCGTTACCCTGTCTGTCTGTGCATAGGCACAGCACACTTCGTCCAGAACGACGTGTGCTCAAATCTTTAAAACTACGAAACGGATTTTGTTTTGATGTGGTGTTTTAATTAATAGAGAGATTCAAGAGGAAGGTTCATGTTCTAATGTATTGTATTGTCCGAAATTCCCACGGGTAAGCAGAATATACGAAAAACGAAGTTGCGCGGGTTTCGCTAGTTACATACATATAAAGTAGGTACAAAGTTTGTCTTCATCGCCCAGCCTTTGGATCTAGAGAGCTGAAATTTTGTACAGACGTTATAGGATCAATACGAGGAATCAATGCTGGATTTTTTATTTGGCCCATCCAGTAGGGTGCAATCGACAAAGTCATAAAAGACCTACTGTAATTGGTACCATCCTATCAATCAATTGACAACGTGTCTTTATGTTACTCGATTTAAACCATGGTCTCAATCGGGTAAATCAAAAAGAGTCCTTACAACATTGACACCGTGATGCCAATCCTTCGTGGTGTCAGTTTGACATATTTGATGAGGACAACAGTCAAACAGAAGGACTCCTTAAATTCAAGAACTGGCTCCGTTGGGAGTACCATCCTCCACGTCACATATATATCAATACATCTGCTTATAGTCGATAAGACTGATCGCATGATAGAAGGTTTAAGCTAGCTAGCTAAAAACAGAAAAAGAAAAAAAGTTGACGAAAAATTCAACAAAAATGCAATGTTACCTATTAGACATGTTATCATCTTCCCCACCCCACCCCCAGTACTTGTTGGAGTAACCATTAACTCTTGTAAACTGATCCAGTGTCATTGCTGATACACCGCCAAAATAACCATAATATGGTAGTCTGGAACCAAAATAAATGAATATTCTTGAACAATTACTTATTAGTTAATATTATTAACATAATAAAATTGAAGCGGTTTTTACATTTGCTATTCGCTGAGGGTTGTTTGCTACATACATTTTAAGAGAGGTAGGGCAAATCGGAGCAGCCCGCCTGGGGAAGGACCTCCACCTTACAAAAGATCGTAGCCAAATAGATTGGACTCGGCCATGTTGAGTTCCTACGGTGAGAGGTCTCCAGAGCTCCGATTGGGGGGGTTGGGAGGGTTGGCAACACGCGAGTGATACTCCCGGTATTGCAAGCGTCTATGGGCTACGGTGATGCTTTCTAGTTTGCCAACTTTGTCGTAAAAAAAATTGGAACACTAAACAACAATTTTAACTTATGAAATTGGGGTACTTACTTATATCTAATTGTGTAGTAAATATTTGTAGAATTTATGAACTCTTAAAATGCGTGGCCATGCCGTGTTCCTATGGTGAGTAATTTGAAAAAAAAATTGAATGAGATAACCTCTTTGTTTTTGAAGATTGACATTTTCATATTCATACATAGCAGCATGCAACAACAGAAATATTACAAATTCATCATTTTTTCACTTACTTGAAGTGGAACCTATCCATAGAAACGGACATATGTCTATGTTTTCGCGGACAGGAGTAGATATTCCTTAAGTCCAGAGGCAGCAGATCTACGTCGTGGAATATGAAACATTGCCAACCTGCCTTTTGCTTCCGACTCTCCAGAAAACCCACATTCAATAGTCTGGCACGATTAAATTTACTGTTACCTGTAATAAGATTTTTTATAATCAGGCAGCTCATAGTGCAGACTGCCAGACCAGCCCCCTTACCATGACATCTTATAGCAGTCCAAAGACGAGTGAGTAAGCGAGGTAACTCGATAGTTTATAAATTGTTATGTATGACACGTCGTGGTAACCCCCCAGGGCGGGTGGTCTCACTCCGCAGCAGTTCAAATACGTACATTCGGCATGTATAGTACCCAAATTCGAAGTACAAGTCATTACAATAAAACAGTGAATATATTACCAGCTTGTTCAATAACAAAAATACCATATTCTATTTGTTGCTTCATCAAAAATGGATGCATGTGATTCAAGAAGATAGGTAGGTGTGCTGTGCGGTTCCTGAAAAGGAAATAAGTGGTGGAGGTGACAGAATTTGGATATTAAGTTCCAGTAAAAATACGAAACAGAAATCTTTAAATGAATTATAATAATGCTAAGAAGTGCGGATTTTGTTTTCTCAAAAAGACACTTCGCCAATGACCACGGTTTGTGCATTCTGTTAGATATTGTAAGTCGGGCATGTCGTTCTTCTAGTCTATATTATTACCATAAAATGTGAAAGTGTCTTCTTTCAAAGAATTGTAATTTTGTTATGAGGATAGTATAATAATATAATGTAATAGGTATTGGCATTTCCCGTAGATCACGCGGGCGAAACCGCAGGTAACAGGTAGTGATTTGCAAAATGTTTGATTACCTGTATGGTACAATAATGGCTACTCTATGTCTGGCAGTGCAGTCCTTAGGGGCGTAAAGACCACCCCAGTGGACCTTGGGAAACTTCTTCTGCACCCAGTCGAGGTTCAGCTCAGTTTTATTCAGTGGTATTGGCCCTGAAACGGGTATATCTAGATTGTCGATTTATTTAACAGATAGGTCAATTATTTTCAATGAGTTTATTAGAATGCAACATTAGTAAACAGCTTCAAAAATCGTCTTGACAAAATCTGTAAGAATCAAGATGCACACGCATCAGCTTTGTAAGCTGCTAGTATAAATACAGTAAAAAAAATAATATTGAGATCTACGATTACCAGAATGCTCATAATAATCGTTTTTTTTATCGGAGGAAAACAAAACAGGAGGAGGACTACCGGACTCGAAATCAACAGCGCGTGGCCGCTGCCTTCAAGAACATCTAGAAATTCTAGATTCGCGCCGCTTAATTCGAGTCTGCGGCCTTATAAGAATTCGGACGTAGAAAGGAGCTACAAAGCACTAAATTTAAATACGTGTATGTGAAAAAATAAATGAAATCTAACTAAACAAACACAAATAGGTACATTTTATACCGAAATCTGGTGGGATTTTGTTTTCACAAAGCGGCAATGCAGCATTGTTTTTCTTTGCTTTAAATGTATCGGTCGTAACATTTTTTTTTATTTTCTTCATGATTTTTTTAGATAACAATGACGTACTACTGCTATTGTTATCTGCTGCTTTATTTTGTCTCGTCATATGTTGGGAACATTGTTTCTTATGTTGGGAACATGGTATGGTTGCGTTTTTGTTATTCGTAGAGATTGGGTTTTCGTTTTGCACCGCTAACGTAGGAATTTTTTTAGGCCACTGAAAAGTTCTGAAAGCAAATAATTCTTTTTAATCGTACATAATTACTTCGAACATAGAGAACGACGAATAGTATTCTTTATTAGCATCCGCCTCTGTTTCTACGCTCATGGCTTAAAAGCATCTCTGAAGGCTGTCCTTCCACATTACCACAAGGAAAGGAGACATGTAGTAAATTGTAGTACTGTCTATTGAAAGTAAGTGGAGATTTTATGCAATTCGATCAGTTCATTTTGGCACAGCTTCAAAGCTCTTGTCTACTCTCCATTTCTATGGATTGGCAACTATTATAAGGACGGGCGGAGTAATACTAATAGAAATTATTTTAAGGCACATCTCCACTCCGCTCGTCTACACTTGGTCTACGATAAGCTTCCAGTGAGGTCGTAGCGGGATTCAAACAAATATTTAATAAACACTTTACCTGAGTGTAGCTGTTGGCTGCGTAGAGTAGTACAGGCTGAGCCACGAGGAGTCTAAAATGAGGCCGATGATGTAAGTGACGGCAGTCAAAGCGAGTACCACCATCCCGAGTAGACGCAGCGCACGTGAAGGACGCCTGTCGTACCGGTTCATCAACACATGCGGTATACTCACGTGGACTGCGATTACTGCAATAAAGATTATACAATGAGTAAAATCATCACAAAGATTACTTTCATTATTAAGGAGGGAAGTCCTTTCAATACTAATTCCTACGCCGTCTATTTTCTTTCTGATTAAATTCGATGTGAGTTCCAAGACAGCTGTATTTTCTCCCGCGGGACGTTTCATTGCTATTGTTAATCTGCGGTCGCCGTTGTTGTTACTGACTATACAGGAGACACAGCGGTGGGAATTTGTGGTGGGCTTGTCCCGATATTTTACTTTTTATATTAAACTTCTAACGACCGTTTTTACAGCGCTGGAGAGAAAACAACGGGAAAGGAAGAAAACTGTTCTCGGCATAAAGACTACTTCATTACTTTTAAGCTCTGAGGAGTAGACAAGGGAACGGTGACAAAGAATCGGAAGACCGGTGAGACGTTACAAAGTCGCTGCTTTGAGCAGACTAACTTGTTTTGTAGCAGCAAACTTTTTAACACAATTACACAAAACAGGCACGTAGGCACATATTACTAATATTAAAAACACATATTGTATATTTTATGTCATTATTATTTACTAAACAATAGACAACAAAAGAGGCAACAGTCAACCATGATTTGATCTGACTGTGCATTTTTTGTCTGTGATAAAAGGTTTTATGTAATTATATGCAGTAACGCCATGTCTACACTACACACACATTAACAATGCTAACAAAGTGGCAGAAAATATTTTTTTTTACTACCTGCATTCGGGAGTGTCGTTAGACAAATATCTAAAAACATTAGGTATGTAAAAAAATTTTTTTCAAATCAACCGTCTATCCGTTTGCGAATTATTTACAATTGATGTGCAAATTGTTTAACACGGTGTACGGTCCCACACCCGTTCTATCTCCGAAGGTGTAGTGTTTACAAATTTGAAATAATTCATGGTAGTAGTCCATAGATTAACATGACGTGTTAAGACACCCGTTGGATCCTCCGTCTTCTCCATCGACTAAATTAACAAATGAATTGAAGCAGGAAGTTATTGATGCTAAATAAAGGTGTGCCGATATCATAAGCCATAATGACATGAATGGAACACAATGGCTGACCTCGGCAGCTGTCGAACTAGGCGCCGGGACATCTGTGCATGCGCAATCTGCATTGTTATTATTGTTAAACAACTGTGCTTATTTGAAGTCACAACTGGTTGGAATTGATTATATGTAACCGCGATTATAAAAGAATTGTTGAAATTTTTCTATCGTATATCCTAAAACCAAGAATAAAAGCATATCCAAATAACTTTCTGGGTATTCTTGTTAGAATAGTAAAACGTGTTATTCTGTAATTGCCTGCATAATAGTAACAATAGTGCTTAAATAAAGTATATTGTAATTAAATCTTAGCCCTCAAAGGGGTTTGAACTTTTTTGTATGGACGCTGGCATATCAACCCGCCGCCATTTTGATTTTTTTTCGAAATCGCGGCGCACGATGAAAGTGGTATGTATGGATAGAGGACATATAAACGAACAAAAAATGTCAAGTAACATGGTACCCTAAAGTGTCACGTTCCCGAGATATTTGGAGGTAAAATCGACAAATGAGTACAACGACAATCATTAAAAATTGACTTTTTACGTGTCTATTAGACATCAGATTGTATCCAAATAATCGTTCCCAGGTTGATTATTATTATTACTGTTTATTGGAAGAGCGTATGTAGGTACATTACGCGCGCGTGATATACTTTGACATAATAAAGCGTTTCATTGCGATTAATTGCGATGTGATGCGATTTATTAGGCAAATAATTAACGTGCTCCTAGTAGTATGTAGTGTACCTACCTACCTAATCTCTTCCAATAAACAGTAATAATAATAATCAACATGAGAACGATTATTTGGATACAATCTGATGTCTATAGACACGTAAGAAGTCTATTTTTAATGATTGTCATTGTACTCATATGTCGATTTTACCTCCTAATATCTCGGGAACGTGACACTTTAGGGTACCATGTTACTTGACATTTTTTGTTCGTCTATATGTCCTCTACCCATACATACCACTTTCATGGTGCGCCGCGATTTCGAAAAAAAATAAAAATGGCGGCGGGTCGATATGCCAGATAGGTTCTATCCCCTTTGCAACATCCGACAAGGATACTACTCACTAATTGCTGTGCTAATTGTCACATTATAATGTACCACTTAGAGGCAAATAAATATCTTTAAATCTAAATTTATCTGTTTTAGGAAAACGACAAAATTAAATATTCTTTTAAACTTGACCATCAGGTTAAGGACACAAAAATCAAGTCAATTTGCAGATGACATCCCCTCGTTCGTGTGTCAATTGGAGCCACTCGTTCGCTAACAAATTATGGACAGTTTAAATCAATTGTTGAGTTTCCCACGATTGTTCAGAGGATATCCGCGGTATCGTCATCGGTTTGTGACTTTGTTACTCCGAAACACGCTCGATTGGTGTCACTATTCTACCGTGTAATTAGTTCGTTGTCTATAAATTTTGTTGTAATCTCCTCTTAATGCTTCAATGGTCAGTTTTTTCTTTAGGTGCTCAAATAATGTTTACAAATTTTTCTCACCATTAAGTAGTATTGAGTATTATTGAACAGTTTTTCCAATAATTTTATCGCCGGACTTCCAGAAATCCCGTTGTTCCCATTCCCGGTACTGATAAAAACTATCGTATATGTGAATAGATATTATAAAACACCTAACCACCTGTGTAAGTTTAAAGCAAATCTATCTTTAGTCATTTTTGCCAGAAATGGTAAACAAGTTGTCGCCTGACCGAGGATGCAATGCAACGCCCCCACAATTGTGTACAATGGTTATGAATTATTAAAATTTTGATTATTTAATTAAACAACTTCAACGAATTTCACAACAATTTTGTATTTATAGTGATATTCGGCACTCATTGTCTGTTGAAAAATTATATAAGAATAATGTAACATATTATGCATGTAATGACTGTTTTGTGGCAAAATAAAGAGAACAAAAAAAAAAATATCCATACTTACAAACCTTCCCGTTTATAATTAAGACCACACTCCACTGACTTTTTCACAAATTCCTTTTCTGTCCAAGCTGTCCGTCTTTGGAATTCCCTTCCTCTTAATGTTCGACAAGCTCAGTCTCTTCAATCATTTAAAAATATGATCAAGCGTCACTATTTGTCCACATAATTATAATGTTCATTTTATTTATCTCATATTTTATTTGTAGGTATATTCATTTATATTATTACCTTATTTTTGTTTTGTTTTTCCCTTTCTCTTGTTTATATGTTATTATTTTTCTTTTTAGTATTATTTCGGTACTACTGCGCCACCTACCTATTTCTACCACTTACTCCTTTCTCTCAGGTTGCCTGGAAGAAATTGCTATGCGATAAGGCCGCCTATTGTATATTTCACCCGATTTATTTGTTTTTGTAATTTTTGATAATGTTTTGGTGCAATAAAGAGTATTTTATTTATTTATTTATATATTAAGGATAATGGATGTAAGACAAATGATGACTTGCTTTTAATTTACCAACATGTAACACAATAATTTATTTGAAATGACAGGTTAAAAATTAACATACATTGTGTTGCACGTGACGTTAGCCAATGCCGTCCCAATATGTTAATCGTAAAGATTTACAACACAATAAAAGTAAATCAGAGTAACATTAAACACGATTTCGTGGCTGTTTTCCCCTCCATTAAAACAGCCGATCAAACATCAAGACTCCGTAAATGTGTTTTCATTACAAACAGTTGAATTGGGAGGTGGAAAATAAGATCGCCCACGCTGGTGCACGGTGGAAACCGTTTGTTCTACGGTATTAATAGCTTAGATTTGAAGCAATTGCTGGCGTCGCGTTTAACGTGTGTGGCCGTCTAAATCATTGGGATTATGAGAGATGTACAATCAGCCAATGAAAGAGATGAACAGGGTAAAGAACCAAGAACAAAGATTTTCATTCTGATAATAATGTAAGAATCGTTATGAAACTTTGTAAATACATAATACATTTTTATCCCTAAGGTCGTCTGGAAGAGATTGCTTTAGCGATAATACCGCCTGTTGTAGGTAAAGACTTATTTTTAAATTTTTTGTAAATCGTTTCATGCATTATTTAGATAACTTGAATCAATTTACGGCGCTGGTAACCTCAATGGATCACTGTACAAAATCAACTGTATTCTCATTAAATCATATCAAGATCTCGAATTGATTAAAAAAGCGTTATGAGCAACCGGTCGGACAAATAAGGAGATTGGTGAATACATACAATTGTATTGTAATTATCGCAGTGAGCAGTGAGCTGAGAGGCGCCGGTTGGCACCTGCGCTCCCACGCCACCGTGACTCGTCACAAGCCTGTCCACCGCCATACAAATAAGAATACAGTAGAAGTAGCATAAACATTTTGCGTCTACACTTTTTCTTTGTCTTCTAACTTCGTGCATAAATCACTTCACTTGGTAAATATACGTCATTTACCTATATTTTGTTAGAATAATCCAATAACGAAAGGTGCCTTAATGAAATAGGTACAGAACATGGTGAAAGTTCGTGTTGATATTTAGCTATGCAACTAGATGACCTTTAGTTTATGCGGTAAGATCATGAGAAAATGTTACATGCTTCTATTTAGCGCCACTTTCTCATTTCTATGGTCACTGCGTCCTTGCGGTATCGCCCTGTCATTACTCGTAATGATTTTTAAGTTTCTATTACATATAGGTATATGTATACTTATTACATTAAGGCCAGGTATAATGATCTTGTATGACCTTGTTGAAGGGAAATAGGATATGGAATAGGAGAAGGGAAAGGAATTGGGCTTTCGGATTTCCGCGTAAGAACTCACCGAACGAAACTTTTTGCTGCATCAGTCAAGTTCCTTGAGCCAAGCTAGGCAATTTCGTAAATGCTCTACTACTCGTAAATATTAGGATTTTCAGTATCAAAGTTAATTGGTAACATTAGATTTCATAGAGATTGTACCGGATTTCACCAAAATTTTGTATGTTAGGAGTCGTCGTAAGGTCATTATTTATACGTGTCGATTTAATACTGACTAATTTGCATTTTGGTGAAGGTAAACCTTTACATTTTTTTTTACATATTATGTAAAAAATATCTTTCATATTTTCATTACCTTAGCTTAAGTTCTCACGGTATTCTTTGTTTTGAAATAATTTATAACAATTATGGGAATATTCTGTTTTCCATTATTGAAGATTGATAACATAACAGTTGTAGGCAATCTCACTTGTGTAATTAGAAAAGAATACTTGAAAGAATGTGTAATGGCGCCTTTGTTACGAGCATAACATTTATTCATGATGAGTAATCTTTTTTGATCATCATCGTCATCATCTCAGCCAAAAGAAGTCCACTACTGGACATAGGTCTTGTCATCTTGCCTTGCTTGTTTGTACGCTAATGATAAAGTAAACTGGCAGTTTCATGATTCTACTAAAAACAAATCATTTTAGACGTAATTGAGAAAATACCTCTTGGTTTTCTAAAGGTCTTCTACTTTTCTATCAACCATATAAAAATGTTCTTGCATTACTCAAGATAGATACTGCTGAATAAAAACAGGAAACAATCCATTTAGTTTTCTAATTTCAGCCACAGATCTCGACGTAAAAGGACACGCATGCGCGTATATTATCATTTCAATGGAGTGGTCTAATAAACTAAGGCTTCACTATAAAATATCATGAGGTACAGTAGTTGAGGAGATTTCCTGAGGCGGCGCACCTGTCCCCCGTTCCCACACATTAGTATCACAACAAAAATGTTTTTTTTTAATCCTCGCAATATTTTTTAGTGTTTGCTCAGGATGTGAGCAATATTAAAAAGTCGATAACGAGATTGAAGGAGACGATCCCATGGAATTAAGCCTCTTTTTGTTCTACAATTTGTTTGTGCGGTTTTTAACAAAACCGCAACATAAATCTTCTTCGTTCAGACGGATTATTTAATAGTGGCTATTTTGTTCACTACACACTTAGCAACACTATTTATTATTATTTATCTTTTGGATAGTCAATTGATGGAGATCTATATTAATATCGAGTTTCTTTTAAGAAATGAAACCTCACAATCATTCTTTAACGCAAATTAGTAAAATATGTTTCAGAATTTCCCAACCTTTTTGAGTGTCGTCGCTTGTTTTTGGTGCTTCCCTCCCATTCCGACTATTAAAAGTTAGTAAATGATTTTTTGATATAGGGCAAAAGGCATCTAAAGTGGTCGAAGCCATAGCAATTTAAAAAAAAAGTTTTATCCCTGGTCTTTATATAGGAAGGAAGTGATATGAGGATATTAATTCAGACAGGAGCCTACACGTCCAATGAATACCCTGGTGTGTTTCCACCTGTCCGCGGTTCCCACGACACATCTCGTTTACCAAGACCTAACCAAACCAGATACGCTGCATTGACAACGTTTTTGCACTGCACTGATTACAATTTTTTGCTTATTTAGAAAATTGCATTTTCCGATAATTAGAGTATGTACGTAGGTATTCTTTTGTATAAACATTAAGTTTTCTGTTTAATCCATATTATGAAAATCCCATTATTTTAGTACATAGTCTTTTTGTTGCTTGATATCTAATGAAATTTCAAGTCAAATTCAAATCGTTAATTCAGAGTGTAAGCCGTCACAGCGACGTGCTTGGTATTTTTTTTTACCAGTGGTCATTATATATTCTTTGCACATAAATTAATTAAATAAACACATTTTGCTTTTAGTTCCAAAATGTACATAGGTAGGTACTGTACACGGTGACTAGTTGAAGTTATCTTTATGTAATTTGTAAGTGATTTGTATAAATTAATCTACTCTACAAGCTATCATATTTTGGAAACAAAAGCCAAATGACCAATAGTAAAAGAAATGGCGAAAGAAAACCAGTTACGACATTTGGCAAGACATAGCTATTGTTTGTATCGTCCCGTCCCTGAATATGATTAATGTATGTATTGCATTTCACACAGCGTCATCTTGTTTTTTATACCACAAAGTTGGCAAACAAGCATACGGCCCGCCTGATGGTAAGCATCACCGTACGTAGCCTATAGACGCTTGCAATACCGGGGGTATCACTAACGCGTTGCCAATCCTCTCAAACCCCCCCCCCCCCCTCTCGTAACAAAAACAGTTAAAATCTCGTGTCAATCTCAAGCGCTAACTCATTCATACAAAATAGGAATGAGCGGGATAGTGCGTGAGTTTGAGACTAGAATGAAACCGTTTCTGATGGTTCGGGTCAGTCTTTAGTCAGCACATTGATCATTCTTCATTAAGTTAGCACTCACTTCAAAGATTTTTAAACAAATTATTTTATCTCGTATTTATCTTTATAATGTCCAGATTACGTCTCAAAACAAGGTAATTACAATTTTGCTCTAAAAGCACTTACATATTCCATTCCACTTATATACAGATTATACAGGTTTTAAACTAATCGACACGTGAAGTCACTTTAGAGTTAATTACTCATCATAAGAATTATCTCGTTGCGATCTAGAATTCTTGATTGTTTTAGTAAGTTTTCGTTAAGCGACATAGATTCAAGATAAGTAATAAAAAACAGTAATTTGTAGTCAAATCACACAGCTCTACATAGTATAGTAAAAACAAAAGGGATACGTACTCGATGAGTAAAAACTATTAAAAGGGATACGTATTGTATCTTTACTCATCATGTACGTACTCGATGAGTAAAACGTATTTATTGCCAGCCTGACGGATAGTTTTTATACAGTACCAACCGATACTTAAAAAAAAAGTAATTAATAATTTTATTGTTTTTCTTTAACATCATAATATAATGAACGAGAGGCCTTTACTGTTGAACATTTACATTTTTTGTCTCATTATTGATTCGTAGTTTACCTTTCTCTCCTTATAAGTGATGTTGTAAATTGTTAATTTAATGAGTAAATGGGTATTATAGGCCAAATATGACACGTTTTTAGTAGCAGGTGTCAAAACATTACGTGTGTCATTACACTTCATTAAAAAGTATTTAAGATGTGGCCTTGGTCAAGTGACTTTACAGGGCCATCACCCCAACCATTTCAGGATCGAGTTCTGCAAAAGGCAAATATTTCTGTTGGAAGCGATCTGAATCCAGCGTAACTACAGAACATTCAATGTATAAGGCATTGTCCTAATATGACGCGAATGCGCGATCATCGTTGGTTCGCGCGAATTTTACTCGTACGAACTCGCGATCAAACTTATTGAAGTCGAATAGGGTCCTAACTGGCAATCGCGCGACGCTTGGGCGCACGCTGAACACGCGATGGTCGCATCGCTTACTCGCGCGATGATCGCGGATTCGCGTCCTATTAGGACAATGCCTAACTCATATTTAAGAAAATTCTGGTTGACTGGTTGTCTCTAGACTGTGAAGTTTTAACCGTAAGTGCTGATCTGAGGAAAGAGGATAAACGCTAGCTTACGTTAGTAGCCTAGACTAGTAGGAAGAAGTGCAATTATTATCATTGCGAGGGCCAGGGCCCTTAGGCACAAGGCATTTGGGGTCCCTTCCCTCATCTCCAAATCATTGATTTCAGTTTGTGTGCAAGCCCAGTCATGGGAACTGGTGCCTATGGGCCCGAGTGTTGTGGGCGGTCTAGGAGGAATTCGGCTCTGATCATTTCATGATGTTTATAAACCACACAGTAAAACAACAATATCTATTATTGTTATGCATTGCAGAAAATAGACAATTGAGCATAAATTGATATAAAGCAATAAAGCAGTTATTAACATTAGCAATATATTACAATCAACGAGTATTTGTCTCGAGGAAACCTGTTATTGTGTTGACTACAGTCATTACAAAGTAGCAATTGTGTGTACAGATCACACCGTAAACATTGTATACGATAATTTGTTCAAACCTAAAGTGAATAATTATAATGTATACAAACCGCGCCACGCACGAGAGATGGGCGAATATTAAAATTAAGAATATTAAAAAATCAAATCCTTTTTTATTACTCACCAATCTTGACAAATACAGAGCATAAAAATTAAACAGTATTAAAATTAAAATAGTAAAGGCGCTATCCCACTGCTGCGCACGAAGAGGCTACGCACGTGTGTTAAGCTTTGCTTTGCAAGAGGATGTACGTGATTGTTTCCACTGCAACCCACGGACACGTTAACCATCAAGTGACGTCATTGATACACGCGTGGCTTGCTCAACATAGCTCAACGTTGTCAACGCCATGCACGCAGTGAATGCGGTACACAGCTTGTTCCACAAAGCGTGCACATCGCTGCGCACGCTGTGGAAACGTAGACCCACGTAGTCATCCAGGCAGCTGTAATATGCTACGTGGCCCACGTGTTCGTGCACAGCGTGCGCAGCAGTGGGACCTCGCCTTAATGAAAAAATACAAAAATAAAACAAAAGAAATAATATTTATCTGTAACATTGAACCTTAATGTAAACAAAGATTGTGAGAGACTGGTGATTGAACTATCATAGCTTGTATCTCAAGAAATCGTCTACTGCGCAAGTCAAATCAGCAATCAATCAGGTTTCATCTCTCGTGGCGCGTATTGTACGCGCGATATTGCCAATTCACATTCTGTTTCACAATTCAATTCTGTTTGTATGAAAACATCGAAAAACTTAACCTATGTCGTCATAGACTCTCTACCTTCACTATTCTATGTTGATATTTTGCACAAATTGGCGTGGTCACTGTCTCCGCCTTACGGTCGACGGATGTTAACGAGTTTGTCCTTTTGTCACTGATGCAGGTGCGGTGGTGACGTCACGGCGACCATGAGAATATCCCGCGACTTGCCATTCTCACGCCTCCACAGGACCCAAACCAGTTACTCGATTAAAAAGTGCCGTTAATGCAACTTACATACATACAGTACCAGATGAATTGAGACGCATTGATCTAAAGAAAAACTCGCATTGCCTTAACATTGCACATTAATTGCTACATGTATAATTGAATGTCAATTAATTTAATTATGTTTTTGTCGAGTATGAATTATAAATTTGCCGCTACTTAATTCTTACAAATTCATGGAAGATATCAAATAAAAAGGCTGTAGTCGATGGAAGTCGGTGGCATGGAGGCGACTTGAAAACACTGGCCTCAGCTAATCCTTATAGGAGTAGCGTGGCAGAGTACGTGTTAACGTGCGAATACTTCATATAACAATAAAATGTCCGACAGTGATTTCTAATTATAAAGTCAAATCAATAATAACGCCCCCAACATTACCATAAAATCAGTCCCATGACATAATTGTTCAGGGGTGTAACCGTGTGAATTGACTACGGAAGTACCGCTCAGGCGTGTAATATATTCCGATTACGAAATACGACCAAATGCATCGTGCACAATCATATCAAAGTAATTAAACAATATTACAACAATTTAAAACAATTGTATTGATGAACTACCCAAAGTTAAAAGCTTTGCAAATACATAGCGTACAACGCAAACGAATTTTTAAAAATTAGTCTGAAGTCTTTATAATTATTTCATAAGTATAATAATTAAAGTTGTTACATACAGTCTGTTCTGTCTTAAAAGTAAATTACAATATAGTTTACACTGGTAGAGTGGTAGGGCACAGCGGATAATCCTCTCAAATCGGAGCAGCCCGTCTGGGGAAGGACCTTCACCTTACAGAAGATCGTAGCCAAATAGCATTGGTCTCGGCCTTGCTGTGTTCCTACGGTGAGTACTCCAGAGCTCCACTTGGACGGGTTGGGAGGGTTGGCAACGCGTGAGTGATACCCCCGGTATTGCAAGCGTCTATAGGCTACGGTGATGCTTACCATCAGGCGGTCCGTATACTTGTTTGCTACCTTAGTAGTATAAAAAAAAGAAGATAGTAGGATAAAATTATAAAACAATGTTTAGCTGTGTGAAATGAAAACAGTATAGTGATGATGGTGAAAACAAACGATTTGATGATTTCCATGAAAAGTTTTGTATGCTCAGCATTATTCGAAGTTTATTTCTTGACAAGTATGAACAAAATGACCTCCTTTCCTTTGTTTATCTTTTCATTGTTTGCAATCCCGAAACATTCGCAATAACGTGGCGTCGTGAAAATGCAACTGCAACCGTTTAATGATTCCAATTTACGATTGCGTTTGATCTCTGTTTGATTCTGTCTTAATCTGCAAATTGTTATCGTTGATGACTTCACAGCGCCTGATTTCGCAAATTAATCTAATAAACCTATTTATCTTTTTTATTAGACTTTCGTATCGTTTTCATTATCGATCCATAATCATCGCACTGCAGGGATACGGGTCCCTGCAGATTCTACCACGCTGCTCCAATGCGAATTGGCAGGAGCCAGTGTTTTCCCTTGACTTGACTTAATGTGCCCTCGGATGCACGGAGAAGATTGACATTGAGATGATGAAACCCACAGCCAGTGCTAGGGTCGACATTGCCTGTCTTGCGTGAACGTTTAGTACGGTACGACACACGCGACGCCACCAAGCTCCAAGAACCAAACCACCTCATGAACATTTGACGACGTTATGACAATCACTCGATATTGAGCGTAACGATGACGCAATGCTTGTTCTGTATCGGCATATGAAGACAAAGGTGTAATATTTCGCAACGTCTCATATAATTAACACGCTGTTCTGATACACATCGTATGTCGGACAGAAGAGAGAGCGTAAGTGGATATGGCGCATGGCGTCAGGCGGTAACCGAATACGAATGGGCACGTCGTACCGGCGAGCGCCGCGCTCTGCTGGTCAGACAGACGGGCCGCCCCGAGACGATTGGCATATGGACTATGGTGATATCAGGTTATAACAATTTTCGGACCAGTTCGGACAAACTTCGTGGATTATAGTTATATGTATTGTGTAATGTAGATGTAATCAAATACATAGATAAATAGATTTTCCATTTTCGCAGTAAATGTGATGCGTTTGCTCTGCATCAATTTATTTTATCTCTGTGACTTTTCTTATTTCATCTATATGTTTCATCTGAGTTCCTGTCTTCTTTTCCTTGTAATATAAAATCAGTATTCTAATAGTCGCCTCTTACGACAATAAAAATATAAAGGGAATGAACACATCCATAATCAGTTTCGTTGAACAAATATTTTATTTTCACTTTCCACCTTGTCACTGCAACATAACTTCATAATTTAAGTAGTATCCCAAACCAAAGGGAAAACTTTTTGATTCTTTCGTTTGTCCCAAATTTTCAGATTATCATAAGAAATGTTGTTTTCATGACAAACGAGCAGCTTACCTTACCGCTGCCCATGGTCATCCACGACTACAAGAATCTTGGATGTCTATAGAAACAAGATTAATAGGAACTAGTTATATCTAGGTAAACTGCCAGGCTTGCATGTTTAGAAGCAGTCATTTATAGTTAGCTCAGCTTAAGTACGATTCATGTAATGATATTAATCTGGAATCAACATCTATTAATTTTACCTTTCCTTAGTTATTCAACTAGTTAAACTTAGCCCTTAAAGTTTTCGTTTCTCAATACAATAGATACTACAATTTGCAGCAGAGTAGGGACGTAATATCATCACAATTGAGACGTTAAGAACGCCGCCGTTGATTTATACATATAGAGGTTTTGAGATGATATTCGGAAAGCTAGCGGTTTTGACTGGATTTTTCCAAAATGTTTTTGACCAATGCCCTTAACTCACTTTGCCTGATTTTTGCGGACAAAACAAGTTTCGACTGGTTAATGTTAACTGTATAAAATTTAAAGCCCGTCAAATTCCATAAAGAAGGAAATGTCTTAAGTACTCTTGGATTCGCATTAACGGTAAATATCAGTTAAATCAAGACATAAAGCATTGACAGCAATTAAATCTCTTTGAATTTACCTAACAGTAGAGAAATTTAACCCGATAGGATCAGACTTACGATGAATTTGCTTTTCTTTCCGAAATGGTAGTAGTTTTAGAGTAAATTAATTACACAAATAATGTATTACTAGAGAAAGTGTCTGTGAAGACTTACTCTCTTTATAAACGATTTCAATTTTTGAAACCATTTTTAAAGTTAATAACACATTATATTATTATGTTTGCTAGTCAATGGGTGACTGTGTGTCGGGAGTGCTTGAGGTTTTGCGAGGAGATGGATGTGAGGGAGACAACTATGAAATGTTAATTGTATGTATCTTGTTATTCCTATTTGTATTGTTTGAATATCACGGTGTGTATATTAAATGAATAAATAAATAAATAATGACTGTCACTGGTGCTAATTCTGTTATACATTTAACTAGACTAAACTAATTTTGATACTACTAGAAGTGTTGCTATCATTGTCACTAATTGTAAACCAAGGAAGGACAACAACACCTTTGGTCCTGTCAAAATTAATTTAGTCTAGTTAAATTTACAACAGAATTAGCACCACTGTCAAACTAAAGAAAAAACAAAGAGATAGCTTGAAAGTTACTGTAGATTTAAAATTAGTTTCAGAAACTGACTGTTAATGTTACAAACGCGAATGTTTGGAGTTTATGAATGTTTTTTTTACTTCTTGTACACAATAACGGTTTGAGGGCGCGTTTAGTTTAGTCAATTTTCGTGTGATCAAAACGCGCCCTGACTTACGTAGTACCTAACTATTTATGTAATCTGTCGAATCCGACGAACTTGCTTCATTGGTATGCTAGCTAGTTTATAACGTAAATTAACACATAGGAAACCGGGTGCATAAGCTAGTATACAATTTATAACTACTCATTTCCATGCTTTCTGTGTAATTGGTGGTTAAGTTAATCGGTGTTTCCTGATTAAATATAACGCTTCCTGTCAGTAGTAGCAAGAACTGGCTAGGAGTAGGTTAATATAATTAGGTAATAGGGGACTTTATGACTACTAATTTACATATCTAACTATGGTTTTGTGGTTTGAATTTTACTATATTTTCTATGAGAAGTCTCTGTCTTGTTTCACTCATATCCCTTCCTTCGTAAGGGTTAGAAATTCTAAGGACTTTTCTAAATCACTGAATAGCTAATTAATAAAAAAACTGTCAGTTTTTTGACAGTTCCTGTTTGACGTTTTTTAATTGGCAAATAGCCTATTTGAGATTCGAGATCGCCGCCTTGTCAACGAAGGTCGTCAAGATGGCGACCTTGGATCCTCACCGTACTACGTTGCCTTTTTAAAGTGTGTTAAGGGTTTTGTACCCTTGTGTATTCAACGGCCAAGTCACACAACATTAACTATAATAATAAAGAAATCGCAGTAAGGAACCTTAGACTTACGACTAAGGACCTTAGCTAGTTTTTTACAGAATGTTTTTGGTGGGATTTAATTTTTTTCACATATTTAGGAGGGCATTTTTTTACTTGTCTTTTAATTTCAGATTTTTAAAATACGATACTTTTTTAGTGACAGCCGAGTGAGTGAACAGAACAAGAACCACGAAAATCATGCTAAAGATATATGGTCTGGTCTGCCTACTCGAAGTGGCTAAATGCACTGTGCGAAAGCCATAAAAAAAAAGATTTATAATCAACGAAACTCAAGGGCTGAGCACACCGCATGCAACGCAGCACAGCGCGTTGCAGCTTGGCGTTGTAATATATGCAATATTATGAGAAAGGGCACACCAAACGCACGACGCGTAGCTGCACAGCGCTGTACAGCATCGTGCGTTTGGTGTGTCCTTTCTTTCATAGATTGCATAGATTACAACGTCATAAGTCGCAACGCGCTGTGCTGCAATGCGCTGCGCTGCATGCGGTGTGCTCCGCCCTTAAACTGTTGGTCACTCCTGAACCTATACACTACGTGGCTACCAAACACGCAATGTCGATATCAGAAACAACAACACCGTACCACGGCCTTTTGTAACTATCCTTAAACGATTGCGTAAACGGGACGTCGCCTTAAATCATGTATTGCGCTGTCTCCCTTACTCAGTCGTGCTTGTTTTGTTTTAAGCGGTCATGGTAGGGGGTACTGGCCATTTATAAAAATATTTAAACCGCTTCTTAATGAGCAAAACCGATAAGTGAAGCGGTTATTACGGTCCAACCGGTGTTGTGCACATTACCGATTTTAAAACCCTCAAGTCTGATCGCAAATGTAGATCACTGAGATTGCAAAGTACAGTTATGCGAATTGCTGTACCAAAAGTTCATATAATTCTGTCCAATTAAATCAGTGTCATATGTAGGGTTGCCTCTTACATTCTATTATTTTAAATATAAAAATTAGGTAGTATATTTTTTTTATGAGTGAGGAGGACAAATGAGCTAGCCGGTCAACTGATGGTAAGTAATTACCGATGCTCATAGACAATCACGACTACAATCTAGGCTTCCCACCTATGAAAGAAGAAAAAGGAAGGAAGGGGGAAGGAATAGAGAAGGATGTATGCATAAATGTATGTATCTTTATTATTCACTTACACAAAATCAGCTCAATTGATTTGGTTGTCGCGCACTTATAAGCAGTGAGCGACATTTCAACCAAAAGTGTTCAGCTTATTAACATACGAGCTGTTACCCGCGACTTCGTCCGCGTGAAATGTTAAAATAAAGATAACTCCTTTTCCTGACATGCGATTTAAATGAAACAAAGCCTATATTTTGCTCCATCCCGAGTTCTATCTTCCTGTGAAAACAGCATTAAAATCCATTCGGTAACTTAGAAGATGTTCGCGTTCAAACAGACGACCGACAGACAAAAAAATAAAATAAATTTTTTTCGCTTTTATTACCTTACTCTAACGGCTCTCTCTCCATTTTTGCCAAATATTTCCAATGTACAGACATATTGACATATCTACTGTTTTTTTATATGTATAGATAGGATACTCTTTATCCAGGGAAATAGGGTAGTTCCCAAACAACGTAAAGTACCAAAAGCAGTCGGTAACAGTAATAGTAGTAACGCAAGTGTCTATTCATATTCAAATAATGTCTATTGATTTACGTATAGATAAATTAATTAATTTTATCAATACATTTAATCTCAAAGAATCAATTAAATATTTTATTTTTTAATCGTTTCGATCAAATGAATAGCCTCATTTCATGCGTGGAACATAATTAAAACATAATTAATTTTAATTAAGTCGTTCTGTAAATATTCTTTATAATTAAATTTATTTCTGAACAAGCATACCGGTGAAAAGTCGAATGTTCCAAAAGATTGCTCTTTGAGAATATATTCACATTATCAGTACAATACATGATTTATTATTATCTGTATTTTTGCTAAATTGAGTTTTTAATTTTAATTAAACACCTGGTTATTATGTAATTTCGAAATAAAAATATTTTCTAGTAAATATTTAATTCATCATTAATTTAAATCACTATTTATTGCTTTAATATTGTTCTTAATTAATGAGTTTTAATTATAATTATATTAATTTAATAAAATTGAAAATTAAATTATCATTATTATAAATATTAATTGCTGTTTTTATTTATTGCAAGCTCATATTTACCTGCTTTGAATTAACTACACCTAATAGCATAATAATTAAATTTTTAAGCTTAAGTACACCAAATTCAATTTCATTCATTCAATAAATGTTTAGCAGCCCTGCACATAAATGAATGAAAAGAATAATAACGGTAACGTACGTTATTGGTGCGGCACTATCGCCTTATTACGTAGGAGGCATCGGACTAAAGTAGTAAGTTAACAAAATTATTGGGTTTTGGTACTCAGCGTGCCCGGAGCGATGGCAGCGGTAAATTGTATATTACCACGTTATTTTACATTAGCTTTTTTGCCCGCGACTTCGCCCGCGTGAAGTTCCGGACCCGTTGCCGTGGGAACCACATTGAATTTCGGGAAAAGCTATAGCCTATGTCACTCCCTGATAATGTAGGTTTCTACTGGTGAAAGAATTTTTGAAATCGGTCGAGTAGTTTCGGAGCCTATTCAATGCAAACAAACAATCTTTCCTCTTTATAATATTCATCATCATCATCATATCAACTCATAATCATCCCACTGCTGGGATCGGGTCTCCCTTCAATCGAAGGTGATTAGAGCGTACTCTGCCACGCTACTCCAATGCGGATTGGCAGAGTGTTTTCAAACCGCCCTAAGGCCACCGACTTGGCTTAACGACTGTCATCGATCGAAACCAGCCGGGACCGACGGCTTAACGTGCCCTCCGAAGCACGGAGAAGCTCGAGATAACGAAAGCCATCCAAACGCTGGCTAGGGTCGACGTCGCTTAACTTGCGTGTTCAAATTAGAGTGCGACACACAGCGACGCCATCGAACTCACTTTATAATATTAGTTATTAGATATAGACTAGAGGACCGCCCCGGCTTCGCACGGGTTTTACTAAGGATCCCAATTTAAAAAAATATATATAACAGCCTATAGCAAATACTATAGACGAGTAATACGCACAGCTGTTGACGTTTCTCATACAATGACTTGGCAACCTCCGTTCATGCCGCTAGGGGCGCTGTAACATTTTGCATACAAAACGCACAGTTCACCTCATGCCGCTAGGGGCGCTATAACATTTTGCATTCAAAAGTTTTGAAATCGTTTACCTCATGCCGCCCTCATGCCGTAGGGGCGCTAGTGTCGCGTCTTGCCCGAATTCTTCCGAAGCTGTGCGTATTACTCGTCTATAGTATTTGCCTATAGTTACCCGGGGGTAACGTAACTTCCTAACGGTGAAATAATTTTTGAAATCGGTCCAGTAGTTTTTGAGCACACACTCACTCACACACACACACACACACACACACACACACACACAAAAAAATCAATCTTTCCTCTTTATAATATTAGTATAGATAGATTGATGATGATTAAATTTCGAATTACTGTATCCTATTCTACATGAACTATGGTTTGCGGTTAGTTAATACCGCGCAAGGGAAAATCGATCATAATAAATTGAACCAAATGGAATATGTGGTTCTATTACAGCCAGAATTGTTTCCTCAATTGAACGAATTAAATGAGGACAATCAATCTTCTGTGTTTCAAAAACATTCTAAGCTCAGAACACAGAAAGGTGATTCTAAGTGACTTATAATCTTTTATGTAAAATATAGTATCGTTGAGTTAGTATCCCATAACACAAGTTCCGAACTTACTTTGGGGCTAGCTCAATCTGTGTGATTTGTCCATATTTATTTATTTAATTATTATTATTTATTTTAGAATTTTGTCGCGATTAAATTTAATAGTCTTAAACAATTTTTAGGAGATCGGATCTTCAAAAACGTTTGTTTCTTCGGTAAAACTGTTAGTCCGAACTCGATGGTCCGAACAATATTCGTTAGATGAACTTTAACTACGCACGTGTTCGAGAAAGGTGCAATACTAGGATTGTTTTCGAGACATGGTGAAAGTACTGACATACACCATTCTGTTTGATTGTTTGAACGTGGTCAATAAAGTAAGAACAGCCCGGAATAATGTGCGCTTTCACTTAACTTTTATATTTAAATGTATCGCACCATTTCATCAAACACTTTCTAGACGACACGATATCATTACAAAAGGTTTTCCCTCTTGCATTTAGGCGTCATTTATTTTTATTTAATGAAATTAATTGAAAATCTTCATAGGCACGTTCTCTTATCTTGTATGTACATCCTACTAATATTATAAAGTTATGTGCATGTTTGTTAGTTCTTCACGCTCAGATGGCTGGGCCAATATTTTATGCTATTTGGTATGCTGGTAGCTGATACCTTGGATTAACACATAGGGTACTTTTTATCCCGAAAAATGCGCGATTCCCGTAGGATTTCATTAAAAATCTGATATAGATGGCGCTACTGTGCCTAAATAAAAACACGCAAACGAAGTTGCGTGGGTTTCACTAGTATTATCTAAATTCATATTATTATTAAATAAGGTACTCTTTAAACTGTCATCTAACTTAACATAACGTTCTTCAAGTATTCTCATACAAAATATCAGCGTGAATCAGCAATGCTTTTCGATGAGTGGGAGATCCTGTACCTAGCCCAATTTCTCTCCTATCCCTTTCTTCCCCATATCCACCATTTTTCCTATTCCGAAAACGCATTGGTACCACCCCTGTTTTTGTTGATATGCATTATAAGTAAAACTATCCATCAAAATGCTTATTATCTGTATATTAAATTAATTTGACAACTTAAACAGATTGTCATTTGTTTTACGATCATTTCGCCAATTAGATTTATCATTAAGTTCATTGACATATGTCTCAGTTCTAGTGTCCATGTTCGGACGAGCCTTTTTAGTCAGTGGTATGCAAAAATGGGTGTAGTCAGCGCAAATAACATGGACGAAACTTAATTGTGTATACAGTATCAGTACAGTATCAGTAACAGAACTACTTCTAACTAATTAGCAGGTTACTGTTGTTTCAGTAAATAAATAGCTTATAAACAATATATGTAGATTGATAGAGACTGGTTGTTTATTGGTAGATAATGTAATTTAACATTACGTTTTATACTTATATTATAATGTGACCGTGTGTTTGTTTGTCCGAAACTATAGGAAGTTTTCCCGGAAAATCTTATTCCAACCAAAATTTTAGAATCATAACCAATATTAATATTGGCACTTTACCAAGCGGGCAAAGACACAGGTAACAGCTACTTAGTTTTATCAACTGCCTTCTGAAATGCTTTGTAAATAGGTAAGTCAAATTATATAAAAAATATTCCGGATTAAATGAAAGGAACTGTCTGTGTGTAATTTAAGCTTAAGGTGACATTCAAGTCAATCCCGTATATAGTGTCTGGTGGCCGACATCTGGCGACCTACTCAACTTTACACGTGTCAGATCAATTTTGGTTAAAGAATTGTTTAAATGGAAGTAATAGTATAATGAAACATTATAATAATATAATTTCTTTCACCTATCTACCTTACATTACTATTGACTTCACCTGTATCGCCAATTATATAAAAACTGAAGGGTTCCTTGTTAGTTTACTACGAAACTCTACAAAAGAAGAGTTCCAAGCCGAGTAAGCCCCATTTGGTTAGGCGACAGCCCTATCAACATTAACTGTGCTCTGAGCAACGCTACGGCCTGAGCGCTGCGCAGGTTGACCTCCCCTGCAGCGCCGACCAGCCTCCATCATCATGATGTGACGCTTTCCGTCCTATCTCCGGGGACTTTCCACAGGGTAATAGAGTCATCAGAGACTCTGTGTGTAACCCCGACAGCTGAACTGGTCGGAACTCCCATTAAAATTCACGAACGGCTGTTTATATACTCACAATCCGTAAAAACTTCGATAGCGCGATTCAGAATTTTAAACTTTTTAATGAAAAATATAAATAATATTTAATTTTTTAGAGTGTAAATCACATGGAAGTTACCTTAAAAAAATATTTAACAAAATATTTCCAATGTCTTGCTTAGCTGAAATTACTTTTTGCGGGAAAATATAGTTTTAGCTGAGTCGTTGATACTACTAACGCCATCTAGGTACAGGGCGTCGAACCATTGAACAAAGCACATTGCACATAACTATTTTAAAAAGTGTTGTACAAAATAACTTAGACCTATGCATGTATGTATATTATGTGCATTATTTAATTTACGAAAGAAGTTTAAGAATGTGCTTTATCTTTTAGTATTTTAAAAATATTTTACGCATACAATGAAGTAAGCTTGAAGTTGACTTGAAGTATAAGTAAGTAATAGAATAAAAATCCTTTTAATATATATGTACCTATCTTATGTATTTATTTTTCAAAAAGATTGATTCTTAGAAAATATGTCAATGATTTAATTAAGTAGGCAGTAATAGCTATCTTACCTTTATCAATTAGATTGCCAGCTCTACATAGAGTTGAGAATTTAACTGAAAGGAAACAGAGATTTTTTTTATTAACATTAAAATCTTTTTCAAATAATACACACAAGCATGTCAACAGCGTTGAAACAACCGAGAGACAATATTAAAAAAGGACATAAAAACCTTCTTTGTTTATATAAAGAAATTTCACGTCGACTTTTACTCGAAATAAAAAGTGACCATAAACTCTCTGGAATCTCGATAGTCATTCATTGGGCGTAAAAGCCAACTTTGCTGTAAAGGTACAGAGTTTTGAATAGTTTGTTTGTTACATCCGTGATTCGTAATGAGGGAATTTAACATTAGCACTCCGTTTTAAGCCTTATTTGTGTATGCGTACAGTTGTGACTAGGCTGTGTGAGGTCAGATGCGCAGACGCAGGTGTTCGGGCGCCTGGCCGTCGCCGCTCTCGGATAGGTATGGCATTCATTTATTAATTTGCCTGAGTTGACCGACAATATATTTAATGTAGATGATAATAGTAATGATAAAATCACAGTTATTTCGCGAGATGATCCGGAATCGCAGAGAAAGGTGTTTAAATAGTTTAATTAGGACTTTTAAGAATATAACTAACGAAATAGATTGATTTATAGATTTTCATGTCATATATGGTTATTAATATAACTGTTTTCTTAAATTATAATAATTTAATCTAATTAAATTTATTGGCTGACAAAATGTATTTTATATGCATACAGTTTAAATTTAGTTATCTACAATCTCTACCATATAAAACTTAATTCTGATATAGGTACTTGCCAAGTACAGTCCGGTGTGTGTTAGTACACCCGAACCTGAACATAACAATTAATAAAAATAAAAATAAAAGAAAGGTACGTACTTGCCAAGTGTCCATAACTTACCAATTAACATGGCGTTTATAATAATTTGTATTAAATGCAATAAAAATCTTTTAAAAAGTTTAAGATATGTTTATGTTTCGTGCTTCGTATAAAAATATTTTAAATTATTTTATATTATGGCTCCTAAAAAGCTGTTTAGTTTCTTGTGACACTTCTTCTCAACAGACCATTCATGTAGAAGCACCAGTTGGATTTCCTGCAAATCTACTTGTAAAATGACGACCTCCGTGGCGTAATGGTTACCACGCCAGACCGCCACCCAGGAGGTCCCGGGTTCGATTCCCGGTCGGGTCATGATGAAAAACGAACTTTTTCTGATTGGCCTCGGGTCTTGGATGTTTATCTATGTATGTATTTGTTATAAAAATATAATATCGTTGAGTTAGTATCCCATAACACAAGTTTAGAACTTACTTTGGGGCTAGCTCAATCTGTATGAATTGTCCCTATATATTTATTAAAAAATAAAATAAATTATATCATTTATATTATTTTTGCATAGGTAGATAAGTTTTATTGGTAGTAACAGCGGTAAATTCATTCTATTGAGACTGAATGGCGCGCGACTTGATAAGAAACTTGTTAGCAACGACTTACATACATAAGTAATATTGCATTGTTTTTTTTAAATCAGCTAGTACATCTATCTGCAACACTAGGATGTACAGCCGGCCTTAGAAGTCACCGAGCGATACTCGTTCATGGCACGTGCATCTCCTGTGTTACAAACATACAAATACACATTTACATTGTTGTGCCGATGTCATCCGCAGTGACACAAAAGGCTCATTAAGATTGATTTTCAGTCACCGAATGATATAGACATCCTTGGAGTATCAGGAGTGTGATTGAACCCTGTTTTATCATTTAGGTCTAAATGGGTAGACAAAGTTCTTATGCAAAATCTTTCTCAGGACTTATAAGATTTCAGAGCTGCGTGATTTTCTTGTTGAGTATCAATAATGCTATGTTAATAAGCATATATTTTGAAAATAATTTCTACACTGTATATTGCCTCATGAAATCTCATCATCTGATCTGTCTGTATGATTTATTTTATCTTTACCCAATCCATTTAGAATATTCCTTCAAATATTAAATAATATTTACCTATTATTTTTTTATAATTAATTTCAACCACAGGTATGTTTTTATAATTCATTATTGTGTTTCATATGAATCAAAAGGTGCATAGGTACAGTGTTTGCGATGATACTATGAAGTGTTTTAGTATTCGTAAACGATAAAAGATTGCCGCTAATTCCATTCTAGGCGCTATCATAATAATAACATTATAATATTTTATTTTATTGTAAATAATTATAGCTAATGCAGCAACCAGTAAAAAATAGATTTAATTTAGAGTAAAAAGTACTACATAGATAAATAAAAAGTTAACAAATTAAAGGCAAATCGAGGAGCTCGATGGCGTCGCTGTGTGTCGCACTCTAATATGAACACGCAAGTTAAGCGACGTCGACCCTAGCCAGCGTTTGGATGGATTTCGTTATCTCGAGCTTCTCCGTACTTCGGAGGGCACGTTAAGCCGTCGGTCCCGGCTGTTGTCGATGGATGACAGTAGTTAAGCCAGGTCGGTGGCGGTTTGAAAACACCGGCCTCTGCCAATCCGCATTGGAGCGGCAGAGTACGCTCTAATCACCTTCGATTGAAGGGAGACCCGTATCCCAGCAGTGGGATGATTATGGGTTGATATGATATGTTGAAATTAAAGGCATACTATCCTGTCAAATCCTGTGGTATTCATTTTCATTGAAATTTATATTCTGTGTTGTTGAAATGAAATAAAAACTAAATAAATACTAAATACATACTTATTAAAGTTTTCTAATTATAGGATGAAAGAATTTTAATCCAATTTTAATTGGTCAATAGTATTAATATTGTACTACATATTACAAAATTTAGGTCGATGCTTCCATTTATTTATTAGCAAAAATTTTCTTAATGCTCTACTCTGGTCTCTGGATACCTCTTTGAATTGTACAGTCAATTACCTAATATACATATTAGGTACTTCTTTTTGGTATACTACAATTAAAACCTACTATTGACCAACTTAGATGCGTAATTATAGATGTAAACAGATTAATTAATCGAGAGCTCAAATATTGTTTAGCAAATAAATCACTACGAATAAATGCAGTTGGGACTGCATTCCACAAATGGCCGGGCGTTGGTAAATACAGAACATGCTCTAACAAATACTTTATACTATTAGTCGTTCTTGCTACTTCACTCACGTGAAATAAAATCCATACTATAATATTATAAATGTGAAAGTGTGTTTGTTTTTCCTCCCTTCCCGTCGAAAGTAATGAACGGATTGATTTATTACGGATAGTTTAAGGTCTGGAGAGTGACATAGGCTTGGTTTTTTTTCCACGGGATAAAGAGATTCCCATGGGAAAATTGTCATTTTCCATTGACCACGCGGGCGGAGCCGCGGGGAAAAGCTATTATAATATATAAATAAATCAAAAGTTTAAAATAATTGACATCTCAGTTTCGCCCCTAAAGGGGGTTGATTTTATATTTCATATCTAGTTCATTAGTAAACAAGGAACCCTTTATAGTTTCGCCATGCATGTCCATCTGTCCAAAGCACTTAATACTAAAATGCTGTAATATAACACAGTAATCATGCTATCAAAGTAATAGAAAATTTATTTGGGAGTGCCTCATCTTAAAATAGGTTTTACTACCGACGAACTTATAAAACAAAAATTTTATGTAAACGACAAATAAAGCATATTATTTTACAAAATGTATGACATTGCACTTAGATGCAACAAAAAGTTTTCTATTTTAACATATTGAACTATGGTTAAATTATTTGTCTGTTACATTATATTTATTCATATTTTCACGTTACTACTTATATCTGTGAGCTGTGAAAATAGTTATGTTAATAGATTAACAAGATACTCATACAAGTAGGTACATATTTATCTATACATTTCCTGTATTGGTTTTAAGTAATTAAATATCCTATGATTACGCATAGCGACCTTGCAATGACAACTTCAATGTTGACGTAGTACAAGAACGTCAACATTGAATGATTAACGCCCATAAACAATTTAACAGCGTCGCTTCTAAATTGAATACTTTAACAATATAATCATCGCAGATATAATGTATAAATAAATTAACGTTGGAATTCCCCGCTATAGTTTCTTTCTTGTTTATAAATGCGAATTCGAAGTAATGGGATAAGAAAGGTCCGAATCTCTCACTTAACGAAACGCATTCCTGTTTTACGACGATATTCTGTGAGAGAGTAGATCTCGGTCGATCTAGCACTATTCATAAATGTTCTACCACTACAAAAATCTGGACAATGTAATTAATTTGTAAAAATAAATATATAGAATATAGGTAGGTACAATACACAACAAAAATAGCTAATACAATAGATGGAAAACGTACAGACTAGTATGTACTATACCATACTTACATATGTATATAACATACCTATGTAAGTATGCTTCTTTTAGTGAGTAAAATCACATGGAGCCTTTATTCTCATGGGTAATAAAAAATTCGTTATAAAAAAACGCCGTCTGTTCGTTTCAGTTGACTAGGAAAAATGAGGATTTAACAAACGGTAGCTTTTATTGAAATGTTCGCGCGAAACGCGACGAATTCTATGAAAAATGTTATTTACCAAAAACTGTCGACAATTCCTTTTATGATATAACTTAGACAACTCTAATTTTCAAAATTTCTACGGAAACTGCGTCAACTCTGAAACTGCTGATGTTTAAAACACATCGTATATATTATATCTTTAATACATATCATACACTCACTGGCTGTTAAAACACAAAAATTATACATACGACAGTTTCATCACAACTAATTTAATAGCGTAAAAAAATATTTTAACAGCCATAAAGGCATTACAAGACGGCATGCAATCACACCTGCCAGTAATTACCTCCAGCGTTTCGTGGACATTTATTATTATGGAAGTGTCACATTCCACTAGTTCAATATACTCTGATGACACTAGTGTTGAGAAACACCATAATAACGTAAACTTAATAGTGTTTTTATGAATATTAATTTAAGATCTATTACATTAATCAAATTAGCTTTGCCCAGGGCAATATATTAAGTAAACTGTGTCTAGGGTTAGGTAGGTGTGTAATCTGTGTCCATGTGTTATTATATCATATAACACATTATATGTAACCGGTGTGAAGTTAGCGGCCAAACTTAGCAGCCGCCAATAACCCGACCAAATTGAGAAGTCACTTTTTTCTTTTAAACAAATTGACTCAGAAAACCGCTAAAACAGCTACGGACGCCTAGGTTCACAAACAAAACATGTCTAACATAATAACAAACCGACTACAAACATTAATTTAGTTCGGCCGCGGTACTCAGGAGTCAAATCACTTTTGGGCACAAAAGCTAAGATCTCGTAATGAGACTGGGCCAGCAAGGAGGTTTCGAAATATAGCTTGTATTGCTGGATACACCTGCTACATAGCTGCAGTGAGCAAAAGGTATCACCCGTTGTTTAACGGGGTGAAACGGGGTGAACAAGTCATGTTCATGGCGATTTTCAGAAAACTAGCAATTTTTACACATTTTCAACCAGAAAGACGGCAAGCAAGGGGTTTTGGACTTCAGAATTATTTAACCAGTCCTTTATGCAATATCAAGACACAAGTTGTCAGTTGGCACTCAATCTTTTAGACTATGCAAATCTAGTTCAAATAAAAAAAAACAAGATTTGGCTGCTGACTTCCCACCGGTGCAGAACGGCAAGCAAGGAGGTTTCGAACCATGGTTTGTAGTGCTGAATAGACCTGCTACATGGCCGCAGTGAGCAAGTAGTGGCACCCGATCTTTTAGACTATGCAAATCAAGTCCAAACCAAAAATTCAAAATTTTCTTCTAAATATTTATTCTTGCTTGAAACACGCCATGTGGAACGGCAAGCAAGGAGGTTCCGAACCATGGCTTGTATTGCTGAATACACCTGCTACATGGCCGCAGTGAGCAAGTAGTGGCACCCGATCTTTTAGACTATGCAAATCGAGTCCAAATAAAAAATTCATGATTTTCTTCAAAATATTCATTCTTGCTTGAAAAGCACCATGTAGAACGGCAAGCAAGGAGGTTTCGAACCATGGCTTGTATTGCTGAATACACCTGCTACATGGCCACAGTGAGCAAGTAGTGGCACCCGATCTTTAAGACTATGCAAATCGAGTCCAAATAAAAAATTCATGATTTTCTTCAAAATATTCATTCTTGCTTGAAAAGCACCATGTAGAACGGCAAGCAAGGAGGTTTCGAACCATGGCTTGTATTGCTGAATACACCTGCTACATGGCCACAGTGAGCAAGTAGTGGCACCCGATCTTTAAGACTATGCAAATCGAGTCCAAATAAAAAAATCATGATTTTCTTCAAAATATTCATTCTTGCTTGAAAAGCATCATGTAGAACGGCAAGCAAGGAGGTTTCGAACCATGGCTTGTATTGCTGAATACACCTGCTACTTGGCCGCAGTGAGCAAGTAGTGGCACCTGATCTCTTAGACTATGCAAATCTAGTCCAAGTAAAGAGAAACAAGATTTGGCTGCTAACTTCTCACCGGTGCAAAACGGCAAGCAAGGAGGTTTCGAACCATGGTTTGTATTGCTGAATAGACCTGCTACATCGCCGCAGTGAGCAAGTAGTGGCACCCGATCTTTTAGACTATGCAAATCGAGTCCAAATAAAAAATTCATGATTTTCTTCAAAATATTCATTCTTGCATGAAAAGCACCATGTAGAACGGCAAGCAAGGAGGTTTCGAACCATGGCTTGTATTGCTGAATACACCTGCTACATGGCCGCAGTGAGCAAGTAGTGGCACCCGATCTTTTAGACTATGCAAATCGAGTCCAAATAAAAAATTCATGATTTTCTTCAAAATATTCATTCTTGCTTGAAAAGCATCATGTAGAACGGCAAGCAAGGAGGTTTCGAACCATGGCTTGTATTGCTGAATACACCTGCTACTTGGCCGCAGTGAGGAAGTAGTGGCACCTGATCTCTTAGACTATGCAAATCTAGTCCAAATAAAGAAAAACAAGATTTGGCTGCTGACTTCTCACCGGTGCAGAACGGCAAGCAAGGAGGTTTCGAACCATGGTTTATATTGCTGAATAGAGCTGCTACATGGCTGCAGTGAGCAAGTAATGGCACCCGATCTTTAAGACTATGCAAATCGAGTCCAAATAAAAAATTCATGATTTTCTTCAAAATATTCATTCTTGCTTGAAAAGCACCATGTAGAACGGCAAGCAAGGAGGTTTCGAACCATGGCTTGTATTGCTGAATACACCTGCTACTTGGCCGCAGTGAGCATGTAGTGGCACCCGATCTATTAGACTATGCAAATCTAGTCCAAGTAAAGAAAAACAAGATTTGGCTGCTGACTTCTCACCGGTGCACAACGGCAAGCAAGGAGGTTTCGAACTATGGTTTGTAGTGCTGAATAGACCTGTTACTTGGCCGCAGTGAGCAAGTAGTGGCACCCGATCTTTTAGACTATGCAAATCGAGTCCAAATAAAAAATTCATGATTTTCTTCAAAATATTCATTCTTGCTTGAAAAGCATCATGTAGAACGGCAAGCAAGGAGGTTTCGAACCATGGCTTGTATTGCTGAATACACCTGTTACTTGGCCGCAGTGAGCAAGTAGTGGCACCCGATCTTTTAGACTATGCAAATCGAGTCCAAATAAAAAATTCATGATTTTCTTCAAAATATTCATTCTTGCTTGAAAAGCATCATGTAGAACGGCAAGCAAGGAGGTTTCGAACCATGGCTTGTATTGCTGAATACACCTGCTACTTGGCCGCAGTGAGCATGTAGTGGCACCCGATCTCTTAGACTATGCAAATCTAGTCCAAGTAAAGAAAAACAAGATTTGGCTGCTGACTTCTCACCGGTGCAGAACGGCAAGCAAGGAGGTTTCGAACCATGGCTTGTATTGCTGAATACACCTGCTACTTGGCCGCAGTGAGCAAGTAGTGGCACCCGATCTTTAAGACTATGCAAATCGAGTCCAAATAAAAGACTCTACATTTTCCTCAATATATTCATTCTTGCTTGAAAAGCGCCATGTAGAACGGCAAGCAAGGAGGTTTCGAACCATGGCTTGTATTGCTGAATACACCTGCTACTTGGCCGCAGTGAGCAAGTAGTGGCACCTGATCTCTTAGACTATGCAAATCTAGTCCAAGTAAAGAGAAACAAGATTTGGCTGCTGACTTCTCACCGGTGCAAAACGGCAAGCAAGGAGGTTTCGAACCATGGTTTGTATTGCTGAATAGACCTGCTACATCGCCGCAGTGAGCAAGTAGTGGCACCCGATCTTTTAGACTATGCAAATCGAGTCCAAATAAAAAATTCATGATTTTCTTCAAAATATTCATTCTTGCTTGAAAAGCATCATGTAGAACGGCAAGCAAGGAGGTTTCGAACCATGGCTTGTATTGCTGAATACACCTGCTACTTGGCCGCAGTGAGCATGTAGTGGCACCCGATCTCTTAGACTATGCAAATCTAGTCCAAGTAAAGAAAAACAAGATTTGGCTGCTGACTTCTCACCGGTGCAGAACGGCAAGCAAGGAGGTTTCGAACCATGGCTTGTATTGCTGAATACACCTGCTACTTGGCCGCAGTGAGCAAGTAGTGGCACCCGATCTTTAAGACTATGCAAATCGAGTCCAAATAAAAGACTCTACATTTTCCTCAATGTATTCATTCTTGCTTGAAAAGCGCCATGTAGAACGGCAAGCAAGGAGGTTTCGAACCATGGCTTGTATTGCTGAATACACCTGCTACTTGGCCGCAGTGAGCAAGTAGTGGCACCTGATCTCTTAGACTATGCAAATCTAGTCCAAGTAAAGAGAAACAAGATTTGGCTGCTGACTTCTCACCGGTGCAAAACGGCAAGCAAGGAGGTTTCGAACCATGGTTTGTATTGCTGAATAGACCTGCTACATCGCCGCAGTGAGCAAGTAGTGGCACCCGATCTTTTAGACTATGCAAATCGAGTCCAAATAAAAAATTCATGATTTTCTTCAAAATATTCATTCTTGCTTGAAAAGCATCATGTAGAACGGCAAGCAAGGAGGTTTCGAACCATGGCTTGTATTGCTGAATACACCTGCTACTTGGCCGCAGTGAGCAAGTAGTGGCACCCGATCTCTTAGACTATGCAAATCTAGTCCAAATAAAGAAAAACAAGATTTGGCTGCTGACTTCTCACCGGTGCAGAACGGCAAGCAAGGAGGTTTCGAACCATGGTTTGTATTGCTGAATAGACCTGCTACATGGCTGCAGTGAGCAAGTAATGGCACCCGATCTTTAAGACTATGCAAATCGAGTCCAAATAAAAAATTCATGATTTTCTTCAAAATATTCATTCTTGCTTGAAAAGCACCATGTAGAACGGCAAGCAAGGAGGTTTCGAACCATGGCTTGTATTGCTGAATACACCTGCTACTTGGCCGCAGTGAGCATGTAGTGGCACCCGATCTATTAGACTATGCAAATCTAGTCCAAGTAAAGAAAAACAAGATTTGGCTGCTGACTTCTCACCGGTGCACAACGGCAAGCAAGGAGGTTTCGAACCATGGTTTGTATTGCTGAATAGACCTGCTACTTGGCCGCAGTGAGCAAGTAGTGGCACCCGATCTTTAAGACTATGCAAATCGAGTCCAAATAAAAGACTCTACATTTTCCTCAATATATTCATTCTTGCTTGAAAAGCGCCATGTAGAACGGCAAGCAAGGAGGTTTCGAACCATGGCTTGTATTGCTGAATACACCTGCTACTTGGCCGCAGTGAGCAAGTAGTGGCACCTGATCTCTTAGACTATGCAAATCTAGTCCAAGTAAAGAGAAACAAGATTTGGCTGCTGACTTCTCACCGGTGCAAAACGGCAAGCAAGGAGGTTTCGAACCATGGTTTGTATTGCTGAATAGACCTGCTACATGGCTGCAGTGAGCAAGTAATGGCACCCGATCTTTTAGACTATGCAAATCGAGTCCAAATAAAAAATTCATGATTTTCTTCAAAATATTCATTCTTGCTTGAAAAGCATCATGTAGAACGGCAAGCAAGGAGGTTTCGAACCATAAATTGTATTGCTGAATACACCTGTTACTTGGCCGCAGTGAGCAAGTAGTGGCACCCGATCTTTTAGACTATGCAAATCGAGTCCAAATAAAAAATTCATGATTTTCTTCAAAATATTCATTCTTGCTTGAAAAGCATCATGTAGAACGGCAAGCAAGGAGGTTTCGAACCATGGCTTGTATTGCTGAATACACCTGCTACTTGGCCGCAGTGAGCAAGTAGTGGCACCCGATCTCTTAGACTATGCAAATCTAGTCCAAATAAAGAAAAACAAGATTTGGCTGCTGACTTCTCACCGGTGCAGAACGGCAAGCAAGGAGGTTTCGAACCATGGTTTGTATTGCTGAATAGACCTGCTACATGGCTGCAGTGAGCAAGTAATGGCACCCGATCTTTAAGACTATGCAAATCGAGTCCAAATAAAAAATTCATGATTTTCTTCAAAATATTCATTCTTGCTTGAAAAGCACCATGTAGAACGGCAAGCAAGGAGGTTTCGAACCATGGCTTGTATTGCTGAATACACCTGCTACTTGGCCGCAGTGAGCATGTAGTGGCACCCGATCTATTAGACTATGCAAATCTAGTCCAAGTAAAGAAAAACAAGATTTGGCTGCTGACTTCTCACCGGTGCACAACGGCAAGCAAGGAGGTTTCGAACCATGGTTTGTATTGCTGAATAGACCTGCTACATGGCTGCAGTGAGCAAGTAATGGCACCCGATCTTTAAGACTATGCAAATCGAGTCCAAATAAAAGACTCTACATTTTCCTCAATATATTCATTCTTGCTTGAAAAGCGCCATGTAGAACGGCAAGCAAGGAGGTTTCGAACCATGGCTTGTATTGCTAAATACACCTGTTACTTGGCCGCAGTGAGCAAGTAGTGGCACCCGATCTCTTAGACTATGCAAATCTAGTCCAAATAAAGAAAAACAAGATTTGGCTGCTGACTTCTCACCGGTGCAGAACGGCAAGCAAGGAGGTTTCGAACCATGGTTTGTATTGCTGAATAGACCTGCTACATGGCTGCAGTGAGCAAGTAATGGCACCCGATCTTTAAGACTATGCAAATCGAGTCCAAATAAAAAATTCATGATTTTCTTCAAAATATTCATTCTTGCTTGAAAAGCACCATGTAGAACGGCAAGCAAGGAGGTTTCGAACCATGGCTTGTATTGCTGAATACACCTGCTACTTGGCCGCAGTGAGCAAGTAGTGGCACCCGATCTATTAGACTATGCAAATCGAGTCCAAATAAAAAATTCATGATTTTCTTCAAAATATTCATTCTTGCTTGAAAAGCATCATGTAGAACGGCAAGCAAGGAGGTTTCGAACCATGAATTGTATTGCTGAATACACCTGTTACTTGGCCGCAGTGAGCAAGTAGTGGCACCCGATCTTTTAGACTATGCAAATCGAGTCCAAATAAAAAATTCATGATTTTCTTCAAAATATTCATTCTTGCTTGAAAAGCATCATGTAGAACGGCAAGCAAGGAGGTTTCGAACCATGGCTTGTATTGCTGAATACACCTGCTACTTGGCCGCAGTGAGCAAGTAGTGGCACCCGATCTCTTAGACTATGCAAATCTAGTCCAAATAAAGAAAAACAAGATTTGGCTGCTGACTTCTCACCGGTGCAGAACGGCAAGCAAGGAGGTTTCGAACCATGGTTTGTATTGCTGAATAGACCTGCTACATGGCTGCAGTGAGCAAGTAATGGCACCCGATCTTTAAGACTATGCAAATCGAGTCCAAATAAAAAATTCATGATTTTCTTCAAAATATTCATTCTTGCTTGAAAAGCACCATGTAGAACGGCAAGCAAGGAGGTTTCGAACCATGGCTTGTATTGCTGAATACACCTGCTACTTGGCCGCAGTGAGCATGTAGTGGCACCCGATCTATTAGACTATGCAAATCTAGTCCAAGTAAAGAAAAACAAGATTTGGCTGCTGACTTCTCACCGGTGCACAACGGCAAGCAAGGAAGTTTCGAACCATGGTTTGTATTGCTGAATAGACCTGCTACATCGCCGCAGTGAGCAAGTAGTGGCACCCGATCTTTTAGACTATGCAAATCGAGTCCAAATAAAAAATTCATGATTTTCTTCAAAATATTCATTCTTGCTTGAAAAGCATCATGTAGAACGGCAAGCAAGGAGGTTTCGAACCATGAATTGTATTGCTGAATACACCTGTTACTTGGCCGCAGTGAGCAAGTAGTGGCACCCGATCTTTTAGACTATGCAAATCGAGTCCAAATAAAAAATTCATGATTTTCTTCAAAATATTCATTCTTGCTTGAAAAGCATCATGTAGAACGGCAAGCAAGGAGGTTTCGAACCATGGCTTGTATTGCTGAATACACCTGCTACTTGGCCGCAGTGAGCAAGTAGTGGCACCCGATCTCTTAGACTATGCAAATCTAGTCCAAATAAAGAAAAACAAGATTTGGCTGCTGACTTCTCACCGGTGCAGAACGGCAAGCAAGGAGGTTTCGAACCATGGTTTGTATTGCTGAATAGACCTGCTACATGGCTGCAGTGAGCAAGTAATGGCACCCGATCTTTAAGACTATGCAAATCGAGTCCAAATAAAAAATTCATGATTTTCTTCAAAATATTCATTCTTGCTTGAAAAGCACCATGTAGAACGGCAAGCAAGGAGGTTTCGAACCATGGCTTGTATTGCTGAATACACCTGCTACTTGGCCGCAGTGAGCAAGTAGTGGCACCCGATCTATTAGACTATGCAAATCGGGTCCAAATAAAAAATTCATGATTTTCTTCAAAATATTCATTCTTGCTTGAAAAGCATCATGTAGAACGGCAAGCAAGGAGGTTTCGAACCATGATTTGTATTGCTGAATACACCTGTTACTTGGCCGCAGTGAGCAAGTAGTGGCACCCGATCTTTTAGACTATGCAAATCGAGTCCAAATAAAAAATTCATGATTTTCTTCAAAATATTCATTCTTGCTTGAAAAGCATCATGTAGAACGGCAAGCAAGGAGGTTTCGAACCATGGCTTGTATTGCTGAATACACCTGCTACTTGGCCGCAGTGAGCAAGTAGTGGCACCCGATCTCTTAGACTATGCAAATCTAGTCCAAATAAAGAAAAACAAGATTTGGCTGCTGACTTCTCACCGGTGCAGAACGGCAAGCAAGGAGGTTTCGAACCATGGTTTGTATTGCTGAATAGACCTGCTACATGGCTGCAGTGAGCAAGTAATGGCACCCGATCTTTAAGACTATGCAAATCGAGTCCAAATAAAAAATTCATGATTTTCTTCAAAATATTCATTCTTGCTTGAAAAGCACCATGTAGAACGGCAAGCAAGGAGGTTTCGAACCATGGCTTGTATTGCTGAATACACCTGCTACTTGGCCGCAGTGAGCATGTAGTGGCACCCGATCTATTAGACTATGCAAATCTAGTCCAAGTAAAGAAAAACAAGATTTGGCTGCTGACTTCTCACCGGTGCACAACGGCAAGCAAGGAGGTTTCGAACCATGGTTTGTATTGCTGAATAGACCTGCTACATGGCTGCAGTGAGCAAGTAATGGCACCCGATCTTTAAGACTATGCAAATCGAGTCCAAATAAATGACTCTACATTTTCCTCAATATATTCATTCTTGCTTGAAAAGCGCCATGTAGAACGGCAAGCAAGGAGGTTTCGAACCATGGCTTGTATTGCTAAATACACCTGTTACTTGGCCGCAGTGAGCAAGTAGTGGCACCCGATCTCTTAGACTATGCAAATCTAGTCCAAATAAAGAAAAACAAGATTTGGCTGCTGACTTCTCACCGGTGCAGAACGGCAAGCAAGGAGGTTTCGAACCATGGTTTGTATTGCTGAATAGACCTGCTACATGGCTGCAGTGAGCAAGTAATGGCACCCGATCTTTAAGACTATGCAAACCGAGTCCAAATAAAAAATTCATGATTTTCTTCAAAATATTCATTCTTGCTTGAAAAGCACCATGTAGAACGGCAAGCAAGGAGGTTTCGAACCATGGCTTGTATTGCTGAATACACCTGCTACTTGGCCGCAGTGAGCAAGTAGTGGCACCCGATCTATTAGACTATGCAAATCTAGTCCAAGTAAAGAAAAACAAGATTTGGCTGCTGACTTCTCACCGGTGCACAACGGCAAGCAAGGAGGTTTCGAACCATGGTTTGTAGTGCTGAATAGACCTGCTACATGGCTGCAGTGAGCAAGTAAAGGCACCCGATCTTTAAGACTATGCAAATCGAGTCCAAATAAAAGACTCTACATTTTCCTCAATATATTCATTCTTGCTTGAAAAGCGCCATGTAGAACGGCAAGCAAGGAGGTTTCGAACCATGGCTTGTATTGCTGAATACACCTGTTACTTGGCCGCAGTGAGCAAGTAGTGGCACCCGATCTTTTAGACTATGCAAATCGAGTCCAAATAAAAAATTCATGATTTTCTTCAAAATATTCATTCTTGCTTGAAAAGCATCATGTAGAACGGCAAGCAAGGAGGTTTCGAACCATGGCTTGTATTGCTGAATACACCTGCTACTTGGCCGCAGTGAGCAAGTAGTGGCACCCGATCTCTTAGACTATGCAAATCTAGTCCAAGTAAAGAGAAACAAGATTTGGCTGCTGACTTCTCACCGGTGCAAAACGGCAAGCAAGGAGGTTTCGAACCATGGTTTGTATTGCTGAATAGACCTGCTACATCGCCGCAGTGAGCAAGTAGTGGCACCCGATCTTTTAGACTATGCAAATCGAGTCCAAATAAAAAATTCATGATTTTCTTCAAAATATTCATTCTTGCTTGAAAAGCACCATGTAGAACGGCAAGCAAGGAGGTTTCGAACCATGGCTTGTATTGCTGAATACACATGCTACATGGCCACAGTGAGCAAGTAGTGGCACCCGATCTTTAAGACTATGCAAATCGAGTCCAAATAAAAGACTCTACATTTTCCTCAATATATTCATTCTTGCTTGAAAAGCGCCATGTAGAACGGCAAGCAAGGAGGTTTTGAATCATGGCTTTTGTTGCTGAGTAGACCTGCTACCTCGCCTCAGTGAGTGAGTGAGGAGTTTACTGTTAACATTTTTCTCATATTTTCAACCGGAAAGACCGCAACCCCTTTGCTTGCCGTCTTTCCAAAAAAATAAGTTTTTTAAAAATTATTCATTCCTTAATTAAAATCCAATAACTTCAAATAAAGGTTATTTTGTGCACGAGAGCAGATTTTTTTTCTTTTCTAGTTTTTATTTACATTTCATTTACATTATAATAACAAACGTCACACAAATTTTCAATTTTTTTTGCTTTGTCTCTAATTGTCAGACCTTTGTGTGTATCGTCGCGGCTGACGTAACATAAATAATGGATGCCTCTGTTACAGCACCGACATTTAAATTCCTCAGATTTTAAATCTCTTGCACAAAACAGACATATATTGTGCAATGGTTCACTGAACTCCAGCAACCGGGATTTTAGTTCTTGGCGGTACAAATCGAAATTTTTCTTTTGTGTCAGGGGTTTATTATCGACTAACAGACTGAATATGTGTATGAGAATGGGGCCGCAATTATATCCATCAGTCTGTAAAACGTGACGATGTGTTTTTGTTTTTGCTATCGGTGTTAACACATTTTTCAGTTTCAAAAATTGGTTGACTTTACTCTTATAAAATGATGCCAATTTGTTATTCGATTCGATTTGCATAGTCTAAAAGATCGGGTGCCACTACTTGCTCACTGCGGCGATGTAGCAGGTCTATTCAGCAATACAAGCCATGGTTCGAAACCTCCTTGCTTGCCGTTCTGCACCGGTGAGAAGTCAGCAGCCAAATCTTGTTTTTCTTTACTTGGACTAGATTTGCATAGTCTAAGAGATCGGGTGCCACTACATGCTCACTGCGGCCAAGTAGCAGGTGTATTCAGCAATACAAGCCATGGTTCGAAACCTCCTTGCTTGCCGTTTTGCACCGGTGAGAAGTCAGCAGCCAAATCTTGTTTTTCTTTACTTGGACTAGATTTGCATAGTCTAAGAGATCGGGTGCCACTACATGCTCACTGCGGCCAAGTAGCAGGTGTATTCAGCAATACAAGTCATGGTTCGAAACCTCCTTGCTTGCCGTTCTACATGATGCTTTTCAAGCAAGAATGAATATTTTGAAGAAAATCATGAATTTTTTATTTGGACTCGATTTGCATAGTCTAAAAGATCGGGTGCCACTACTTGCTCACTGCGGCGATGTAGCAGGTCTATTCAGCAATACAAGCCATGGTTCGAAACCTCCTTGCTTGCCGTTCTGCACCGGTGAGAAGTCAGCAGCCAAATCTTGTTTTTCTTTACTTGGACTAGATTTGCATAGTCTAAGAGATCGGGTGCCACTACATGCTCACTGCGGCCAAGTAACAGGTGTATTCAGCAATACAATCCATGGTTCGAAATCTCCTTGCTTGCCGTTCTACATGATGCTTTTCAAGCAAGAATGAATATTTTGAAGAAAATCATGAATTTTTTATTTGGACTCGATTTGCATAGTCTAAAAGATCGGGTGCCACTACTTGCTCACTGCGGCCATGTAGCAGGTGTATTCAGCAATACAAGCCATGGTTCGAAACCTCCTTGCTTGCCGTTCTACATGGTGCTTTTCAAGCAAGAATGAATATTTTGAAGAAAATCATGAATTTTTTATTTGGACTCGTTTTGCATAGTCTAAAAGATCGGGTGCCACTACTTGCTCACTGCGGCGATGTAGCAGGTCTATTCATCAATACAAACCATGGTTCGAAACCTCCTTGCTTGCCGTTTTGCACCGGTGAGAAGTCAGCAGCCAAATCTTGTTTCTCTTTACTTGGACTAGATTTGCATAGTCTAAGAGATCAGGTGCCACTACTTGCTCACTGCGGCCAAGTAGCAGGTGTATTCAGCAATACAAGCCATGGTTCGAAACCTCCTTGCTTGCCGTTCTACATGATGCTTTTCAAGCAAGAATGAATATTTTGAAGAAAATCATGATTTTTTTATTTGGACTCGATTTGCATAGTCTTAAAGATCGGGTGCCACTACTTGCTCACTGTGGCCATGTAGCAGGTGTATTCAGCAATACAAGCCATGGTTCGAAACCTCCTTGCTTGCCGTTCTACATGGTGCTTTTCAAGCAAGAATGAATATTTTGAAGAAAATCATGAATTTTTTATTTGGACTCGATTTGCATAGTCTTAAAGATCGGGTGCCACTACTTGCTCACTGTGGCCATGTAGCAGGTGTATTCAGCAATACAAGCCATGGATCGAAACCTCCTTGCTTGCCGTTCTACATGGTGCTTTTCAAGCAAGAATGAATATTTTGAAGAAAATCATGAATTTTTTATTTGGACTCGATTTGCATAGTCTAAAAGATCGGGTGCCACTACTTGCTCACTGCGGCCATGTAGCAGGTGTATTCAGCAATACAAGCCATGGTTCGGAACCTCCTTGCTTGCCGTTCCACATGGCGTGTTTCAAGCAAGAATAAATATTTAGAAGAAAATTTTGAATTTTTTGTTTGGACTTGATTTGCATAGTCTAAAAGATCGGGTGCCACTACTTGCTCACTGCGGCCATGTAGCAGGTCTATTCAGCACTACAAACCATGGTTCGAAACCTCCTTGCTTGCCGTTCTGCACCGGTGGGAAGTCAGCAGCCAAATCTTGTTTTTTTTTATTTGAACTAGATTTGCATAGTCTAAAAGATTGAGTGCCAACTGACAACTTGTGTCTTGATATTGCATAAAGGACTGGTTAAATAATTCTGAAGTCCAAAACCCCTTGCTTGCCGTCTTTCTGGTTGAAAATGTGTAAAAATTGCTAGTTTTCTGAAAATCGCCATGAACATGACTTGTTCACCCCGTTTCACCCCGTTAAACAACGGGTGATACCTTTTGCTCACTGCAGCTATGTAGCAGGTGTATCCAGCAATACAAGCTATATTTCGAAACCTCCTTGCTGGCCCAGTCTCATTACGAGATCTTAGCTTTTGTGCCCAAAAGTGATTTGACTCCTGAGTACCGCGGCCGAACTAAATTAATGTTTGTAGTCGATTTGTTATTATGTTAGACATGTTTTGTTTGTGAACCTAGGCGTCCGTAGCTGTTTTAGCGGTTTTCTGAGTCAATTTGTTTAAAAGAAAAAAGTGACTTCTCAATTTGGTCGGGTTATTGGCGGCTGCTAAGTTTGGCCGCTAACTTCACACCGGTTTATATGTATAAGATATAATAACACATACCCTAACATTTATAAAGACCTAACATCATTTTATATAAACGTAGTGATCAAACTATTTAATGTTATGTTTTATGTAAACTAATTCTAGATAAGGATTTTACTTAAAGCACAGATTACTTAATAGTTACTTCTTAAAGTTTCTTTAAAGATAATGTTTTTGACTCCTAAACAACATGTCGGATTTTTGATGCGATTTTCACAATCATTTATTTTATTTTTTTCTTATGACAGAGAAGGAATGAACTAGCGGATCACCTGATGGTAAGCAAACCCCGTTGCCCATGAACATCCACGACTACAAGATCTTGGATTTGCCCACCTATGAAGGAATGAAAAAGGGAGGACAGGCTAAAAAAGTGAAAAAGGGAGTATGAAGCAGGAGGGTTATTAGGAACCTATACCTGTTATATTCCCCGCGCTGGCCCTCAGAGCGTAGGGGAGCGTCCCCAAGGTGGCGGATAGGGGAATGGTCGGTAGTACAGCCTAGCTACACTAACCGGCTAAGTCCGATGGACTCGCTGACCAACAACGACGGGTGTGGTCCTCCAGCATTTCGGGGGTTGTGCGGCGGGTTGACACCTCGCCCACGTAAAACCAATGTTGCTGGTGAAGCGTATCCCGTTAGCCCTTCACTAGCTTGCACAACATCGTCATGAAAAAAAAAAATACCTGTTATATTTCTATGGAAAATACATTGAAAAGATTTTTAAAATTACTTTAGAAACTTGAACTATGTACATTAACCCGAGTCATCGTACGCCGTCCTCAACTATGAAATTGCGACTACGCATAATTACAACTTCATTTTAATACTTGTCCCGTGGTCGGCGGTGTCAACAATTTTCTCGTAACCATTGGTTTCAGTGGTAATTGAGACAGGACTAGTAACGAGGAAATCACGTCATGGTACCATGTAATTACATTACCTGCAAAAAATATATAATTAACACTAATAACAAAATGAAGTGATGCGTTTACTGGATTAATTTTCCGATTATTTTCAGTTTTATTATCCTTATGAAAAATCAATTTGTGGTTAGATATTTCCTTCGTAATATAATGATTTAATCATAATATTATAATAGACGCGATGTTAATTTTTTTGTTTTTTAATCGTTTTATACGGGGATAAGCCGAATTTAAATTTTAAATATGATTGAGATTGACTACATATTGTGGAAAACTTCCTCGCCTTCCTTCCTGCATCATTAGCGTCCCGTTGTACCGTATGCACCAATGTCCATCAATGGTGCAAACGAAACCGCGGATTTGGTATGGTCTCATCTGCACCATTGGGATGACACTATACTATCTTATTTCAGTCGGTTCACAAGAATTTTGTTAAGGTAGACCTAGTTTCTTCTACGTGTGCTAATTACGAATTTTGAAAATTCCCATGGGGACGGGATGAATTTATTCCATAACAACTGGCACCTTCCTAAACTAGTCATAAATATCTATATGTAAGCCGCAATGCAATCAGGCGACAGATCAAATACCGAGAAGAGTTACGCAAGGCGCGCAGCAGCTGCGTCGCACTCCATACATTGTTCGACTACGGTCCCTAAGATTGCCAGCACGATTTACCATTGCGTATTGTCAATGTGAAGGAAAGCCAGTTTAAAGGCTAGCCTGTTGCACTATAGCTAGATTTATTTGATTAGAAACTAGTAATATTATAAACTTAGTTGAGTCGTGAAACATTATATCTTACACTAGCTTTTTTGCCCGCGACTTCGTCCGCGTGAAGCTTCAGACCCGTTCTCGTGGGAACCACATTGAATTTCGGGAAAAGCTATAGCCTATATCACTCCCTGATAATGTAGCTTTCTACTGGTGAAAGAGTTTTTGAAATCGGTCCAGTAGTTTCGGAGCCTATTCAATTCAAACAAACAATCAAATCTTTCCTCTTTATAATATTAGTATAGTAGATATAAAGTGTCGTGCGACTTCGTCTGAGTCGACTTTTAAGGGAAAAATATTTCCTTCGTCATTCGAAATGCACTTTACGTTGCCGGTTTCGGCTGTTATACATTGATGACAATTAATTTAAAATATTAGTGACCATCGTGACTAGATAATCTGTCAAATAAATTGATCGTACCAACCTATAATCATTTCAATGCATGGATACGGGTCTCTCTTCAATCGAGGGGGATTAGAGCGTACTCTGACACGCTGCTCCAATGCAGATTGGCAGAATCAAATAAATTGATGGATTTAAAACATTTCTAGTTACTAAAGCTTATCAGTAACCTGCAAAATGGCGTTATCGTATCCTAAAGTAAACACGTACATCCTCGAAGTACTACAGGTGCGCAGGTAATCACGACGAGGAATGCGGGGCAGGTGACAGGACGAACGTGTTCGTATAGTTTATGCTCTATGCCCGCGGCGTTAGAGCGCTCAAATCACGTCTATTACGCAGGACTATGACCGACCATACATATAAGAATTGTGTAGAATGGTGCACTTACCTCTAAGTTTGCTCGTTGCAGGGCACCTCTGTGATGATACGGTGTCCTCAGAAAACAAGCATAAATTTATTTGACACCGTTTGGAAATAATTAAAAAAATACATATTATATTTAAAACGAAAACTATTCGTTACTAACAGAATGAGGATGAATAGGCATTCGCATTCAGAAAATCTTAAAAAGTAACAAGTACATTTTACTTCAATTAATCACCTCGAATCGAATATTTTTATGTAAGTACGTACATTTTTACGACTATATTACGTGCTTAAAACTTACTAGCCGATATCCGCGGTTTTCTCCGAGAAATACCGTTATTCCTGAAACTATCCTATATTGTTAGTCCAGGTGAGACGTTTTACGTGAAAGAGTAACAAAACAAACATCCATACATCCTTACAAACTTTTGCATTTATAATATTAGTAAGGTTTGGAAAATTAATAAGTTAAACTAATGGAAGTAATCTCTAAGAGAGGTAGGGCACAGCGGATAATCCGCTCAAATCGGAGCGGCCAGACTGGGGAAGGACCTTCGCCTTACAGTAGATTGTAGCCAAATAGCATTGGCCTCGGCCATGTTGTGTTCCTACGGTGAGTAAGGTCCACTTATTTTGGCAACGCGTGAGTGATACCCCCGGTATTGCAAGCGTCTATCTATAGGCTACGGTGATGCTTACCATCAGGCGGGACGTATGCTCGATTGCCAACTTTGTGGGGTATTTTTTTTTAAAGACGTATATAGCAATGACATATATGCTTCATTTATTTTGCTTCTCGGACTCGAAGATAACAATTTTTGATAACACTATCTCAAATATGCTTAACGGCTCCTCAAACTCATACTTTGGTGACAGCAACAAGACTCCATATTGATTAAGTATCAAAGAATAAGGAAGGTTTGTTCACATTTATAACCATACTAATTTTATAAATGTGAATGTATGTATCTTTGTCTGCCTTTCAAGCTTAAGCATTTAATATCTTTTTCAAACTGAAGCCTCTGAACCAATTTTCAGGTACCATTATAGTTTCTATTTTAGAAATCAACCCGGGAACGGGGTTTCTTGGCTATTACTCCGCAATACTAAATGGAAATAAAATTAGTTTGATTTTTTAATTTTTAAGTTTTCATATCACCCCTACTATATCTTTTGTGATATATCTATTGTATGTATTGACTAGATCTATGGACGGTGTAATGGCGTAATTCTAGACGAGTGCGTATAAGGCATGGTAAGTAACAAGATTAAAAAGGCCGCGACAGGTGCCAGCTGTTAGAAAAGCGTTAGATAGTATATAGCCTTCGTATATAATACGTGTGAGCGGGAAATACATAAGAACTGAGTGCCAACTGGTTCGTTTCTTTGTAACATAAATGAATTATTTTGCATGTTACTACAATATTTATGTGATTTTAACTCAAGGCACGACTTATTTTATTATTTACTAGCTGACCCGCGCAACTATGTCAGCGCGATGTTATATAGCCTAAGGCCTTCCTAGTACCTATTTCTAGAAATTAACGCGTTCAACCAAACAAGGAGCAAACTCTTCAGCTTTAGAATATTAGTATAGACTGGAGTCCAATCCTTGCCCTTGCCCTTGCTTATAACCCTATTTCCCATGGGTATTTCGTTAAATCTTAAATATAATATAATTAAAATATGAATAAATGTAAATAAGAAGAGTAAAATTAAGTTAAGTACAGGCTATTTAAAATAAGGTACAGGTTGCAGAAGTGGTTCAAATTCCTATAACAAGACTTTGTAAACATGCGACACACGAGAAGAAAAAGGTGTACGTTTTATTACTAGTTATTTTGGCATATCTTCTCATTCCTATTCTTATTTGGAAACAGTACAAAAGGAAAGTCAAATAATAAGAACACAATACAAACGTCTTAACATTCAAAGTATACAACACCGTTGGTTTCCGTTAGTTCCACATAAATAGACGAGTATAGCTTGCACCTGCCAGCATTATAATAATTACCGCGTTGCATCTAACATGATTCTAATAGGAACGGAGGAACGCCCGCGTACCACCTGCTTGCTACAATCAGTAGCTTTGATTAAGTACTGAGGCCTATTCTATGATGCTGTATTGAAAAAAGATATAGATTTTTTTATTCTAGCATAAGTGGAATTATAATCTGGAACTCGTATCATTTGTTTACTAGATCTATGGAAAGTCATCAAGTAAAGACAAACAATCCCAAGGACTACACTTTGTCCAGAAAAGGCTCGTATCATTCGTTTAACCAAGTCATCAAGTAAACACGAACAATTCCAAAAGCTACACTTTGTGCAGAAAGGATGAATTTCCGCGCAGCAAATTTTCGCGTCATCAAAACGTACCCGAAACACGCGCAGAAGCATCGCGCAAAATTCGGCGTAAATGCGCTCCAATTCGCTCTTTCTGATCAAGGTATTTATTTAATGTGACCCCACCTCGTCGCGTATTTCACGCTAAAATTTAATAAAAACTTCATTAAAATTGCGATTTTAATTTCTAATTCTGTGTAATTTCAATTTAAAATTAATGGCTAATTCTAATTCGTACTTCTGAAAAAAAAAAACAAATTAAAGTTGTTGATCAGAATTCATTACTACGAGTTGCATTTCATATTGCTCTACCGCAAAAAATGAGTTTCGTTACAACAATATCAACATTCATAAATACAAATCTTACCTCATTGTAAATTAAGTGTAGAAAATAGATTTTGTAGCGAGCGTTCGGTAAAAGCGCGGTGTCACTCGCTCGTTAAATAGATTCTTATCATAATCTTTATTATTACAATTATGTACTTTATACTGTAATATGTATAAAGTATACTTAATTTGATAAGGAGCACGTACCGTACCACCTATAGCAGATATCTGGTACATGATTAATGATAAATCAATATTGTTGTGTCATTAATCACAAATACACTATTTTTAGAGTGGTAGCATATAAGAAGTGCTAGCTGGACCGCTGAAGTATGTACCACACTTTCATGGAATATCGGCGTAATGTAACAATGCGTTTTGTTCCGTGAATGAAAATTTCAGAAACACCTACCTTCACTTCTTCATTTCTCTTCACTCCCTATTCCTACCTTGTAAAGGAAAATTCATCCACACCAACAAACTAATATTATAAATGCGGAAGTTTGCATTGGATGGATGTGCAGAAGCATAGGTACTACAGCAACCTAAAAACAGCTACATGGATTTCCTCCAAATTTAGATACACGGATAATAACTTTGATGAATTCTTTTCACGGCTAAACTCTCGAACCCATTTGATTAATTTTGGTTTTTATTAAGGCGCCATAGGTCCAGCGACCCAAGCGCGAAGTCGACCCCGCCGCGCCTCGCGTCACGTTGCGACAACCGAGCGTCTTTTCTTATCATTGCGCACATAGTGTAAAAATATGCAGTACCGAAACTTTAAGTTTTCTAATTTGTATCAAAATAATAATTGCCTACAATTATTTTTTAATAAATATGAATGAATATAAAATGAAGATTATGAACAACTTTTATTAGGAACCAAATATGAAAAATGAAATAGACATGGTTTTCAGATGGTTTTGGGATGGTTTCGGGATGATTTTCAGATAATTTTCAGATAATTTTTGGATGGTTTTCAGATGGTTTCGGGATGATTTTCAGATGGTTTCGGGGTGATTTTCAGATAATTTTCAGATTATTTTGGATGGTTTTCAGATGGTTTTTGGATGGTTTTGAGATGGTTTTCTGATGTCTTTGGGATGGTTTTTCAATAGTTTTCGGATGGTTTTTCAATGGTTTTGTGATGGTCTCAAGATGGTTTTGGGATTATTTTCGAATGTTTTTGGTATGAAACTATCTGAAAATTGTAACTAAATAATGGGATTGTTTACTTATGATTTTAGTTATGGTTATTTATTTAGGTCTAACAGGAAATAATGATTGAAAAATCATTATTTCCTGTTGGACCCACTGCTACGCACAACTAATTTTGGCACAACTAAAAGTATTCCTGTTGGCACAACTATGGCACAACCAGATAATTGTCATTAAATAGTTCCCTTTGGTACAGTCAACAAAGGAGTTGACTGACCCCCCTCTGTATATATGATTAAAGATTTCTAAATATTGCGTGAAGGGATTTACTTGAAAATTCGTAATTACATAGTACAATATGAATACTATTGATAAATAAAATTTCAAGTAAATCCCTTCACGCAATATTGAGAAATCTTTAATCATATATACAGAGGGGGGTCAGTCAACTCCTTTGTTGACTGTACCACAATTAAGTACATTCGTGTGCAACACTGTATAAGAGGCATGTTATGGGGTGACTCAGGAATGGTTTTTCGGTGAGTTCGGAATGGTTTTGGGGTGAGTTCGGAATGGTTTTGGGGTGAGTTCGGAATGGTTTTGGGGGGAGTTCGGAATGGTTTTAAGGTGAGTTTGGAATAGTTTTGGGGTGAGTTTGGAATAGTTTTGGGGTGAGTTCGGAATGCTTTCGCACCAAATGGCGCTGATATAGTGCAATCTTCTCACCTTTATTATAAATAATTTCAAAGACATGATGAGCTTAGTAAAATAACAACTTCTTGTCTGTCAAATCATAAATCCGTTTGACATACACAATATCCGCAGTCGTCATTATACTCATCTCTTATTACAAGTATACAGTGATATCAAAGAATATTTTAGTATAAGTACTATTTTTAAAACGTTGCAAACGTAAGTCGTCTTAGTAGATATAGTATATCGTCTAATTCGCCACTTCCCTAAAATGTTATTTCGCCTAAAATATACATTATGTAGTTCAAACCCATAAAGAAACCATCGGATAATAGAAAACTACCCCAAAACTGTGAATACTATCCAAAAACAATTGTAAAGCTATACCTATAAATCGAACCTATAAACCAAAAACATTCGAAAATAATCCTAAAAGAATATCTAATTCATTCTAAAAACATTAGAAAATAATGTTAAAAGAATTCCTAATTCATCCTAAAACATTCGAAAATAATCCTAAAAGATTTTCTTATTCATACCATAAACCATCCCGAAACAATCCCAAAAACATCTTGATACCATCACAAAACCATTGAAAAACCATCCGAAAACCATTGGGAAAACATCAGAAAACCATCTGAAAGCCATTCAAAAACCATCCCAAAACCATCCAAAAATCATCTGAAGACCATCCCAAAACCATCCAAAAACAATCTGAAAACTATCTAAAAATCATTCGAAAACCATCCAAAAACATCTGAAAACTATCCGAAAACCATCCAAAAACCATCTGAAAACCATTCGAAAACCATCTGAAAACCATTCGAAAACCATCCAAAAACTGAAAACCATCCGAAAACCATTACGAAACAGCAAAAAAAGTAGTTGTGCCAACAGGAATACTTATTTTGTGCATAATAGTTGGTCTAACAAGAAATGGTTCCACACTGTTTTTCCTTTTTTTATTGCATTTGTTACCCATTTTCACCAACAATTATTCTACGTAATCGAATTGCGAGCGCGGCGGTGATGGCGGAAAATTTGACACACGTCCGACGTCGATAAGGTCTGCGACCGGACTGAGTAACGCGAACTCACGGTTTGACTTCGTATTTTCGTGTATAAAATATGATATAAAAATGCCATGTAATCTTTCTAAAGTTATTTTGCATGAATTGACTAGTTCAATCAATAACTAAAAGGATAATTAAGTTTCAAATCTTAAAACGTGTCAGAAGTAAGTTTAAAATAAGTTATTTGTTTTAAAAAAGTGGAATTTTTAATGTTTTTTTTTATCGAGTGAAGTAATTCTAATTGTGTATTGAAGATATGATTTAACTAGACAAGGTACTCAAGAATACCTATTATTTTTTTGATTCGTTATTTTGAAGAACTTCATTAAAAAAAATTGTTTTTTCTAGACCTCTTCATAGGTATTTTACGAACCGGTAGCCTAGACTTTGGAGAAACTAAAGTTACTGGAATACTTTAGCAACTTTATTAGCAAAAAATTGTAACAATAAACAATACATGTCCCTGACCTCTGAGGTAGATTTAATAAAATCTGTGTTTCAGAGATCAGTATCCTCTTACATTTCCAGCTCTTACATTATCGTTGCAAAATATAATAAAACACGTATCAAAAAGTTTAAACAATAGCTAAGTTCATAATGTCTTAATAATAATAATACAGCGGGTACATCTAATATCCCTCAAACTCCACTAAAGTGATATATCTCCATCCCCACTAACACTATAAAGGCTATTCGATTACTAAGCTCATTTAAGATGATCCGTTTCGGTCAGCGCGGGAAATTCAAATTTTTGGGGGTTTTTTACAAATTGCATCTCAATCATTGATAGAATTTTCGTAAAACTTGATTTGACGACAACAAATACAATATATCTACTGACTAAATAACAAATAAATTATAAATATTAGCTCTTCCTATTATGAATGTCCACGATGCATCTTTTTCCCTATAAACGTGCATTATGCACATTCATGATGAGAAGAGCCAATATTTATAATTTATATGATAATATTCAGTAGATATTTTATATTTGTTGTCGTAAAATCAATTTTCACGAAAATTCTATCAATGATTGAGATGCAATTTGTGAAAAACCCCCAAAAAATTGAATTTCCCGCGCGGACCGAAACGGATCACCTTAATAGACACTGCTCTGCTAACACAAATGGTATTAACTTTCAATAAATTCCAAACGGAATGACTTGTTCGTACCGACGACAGAAAGCCGCAATATTACTTTTTTACTGCCTTCGCAAAGTGTCAGATAAGTCTAATGGTGTAATAGCAGGAAGTTCACCCGTCATTACGATGCAAAACCAGTAAAATCGCATCTCATGCAGGTGTGGTTCTTTACGTGTAGAAAATCCACCACCTGCAGGGAAATATCAATTTTCTTGTACGCGGCGCGGTGCAGACATTAGACATCATAATGGTGTATGTCTAACTATACTTTAGATATTAAATGAGTTTCTGATCGCGATTAAGTAAACTGAAATGTAGTATTATAATCATGTGAACGAACTGAGAATTTAAACTTATTACATATACCTAAAGGCGAAACCACTGCAAAAAGATGTTTTTCCTAACGAGAGGATTAGTTTCCTTTAAAGGTAATTATGTTATATATCTTTAATTAAAGGTTAGACTTCCCTAGTCGTTGGAATTATAAAACTTCATATTTACTTTGTCGAATAATGTTTGGCCATATAAACATATTTCATGTAAATTCATTCAAAACATTTAAATAGAAACTAAAACTGGAATATAATTTAATTTCTAGATAGGTCGTCAGGCTATATTTTCGGCTATAATTAGGTTCAATAGGTATCATTTATCACAAAATAATAACGGCATATTCAAACTTCAAATCATCACTCGATATTTTATGAAATATTTTAAAAGGTTTTCTGCAAAATGTGCGAAGAATGATTCAAACCATGTCCTGGGTACACGATAAAGAAATATTTTAAAAGGATTTGTGCAAAATGTGCGAAGAATGACTCAAACCATGACCTGGGTACTCGATAATGAAATATTTTAATATAAGGATTTCTGCAAAATGTACTAAGCAATGACTCTAAACAGATTCCTCCGGACCACCCAGACCTAGGCATAAGGAACGGCGTGCGATCGTAAACCCACATTTAACAATGGCGACATAACCATCAAATGCTTCAAGCTATTCTCATATTTTACTAAGGCTTGGTACATACGGGTTACATATCTTAGGTACTAAAGGTGCAAAATGCATTTTCCGAGGCATCTTTAGTACTCTGACAAGTTGGTGACCAGCATTTGATATTGTATAACACAACTACGATCTGAAAGCAGAATGCTCAAAGCTCACAAAACTCAAAGCTAGTCGTGAGCTTCCACCACTTAAAAGGATATAGCTTGAGGCTGAAAAATGTTATTGTGCATGTCTAAAAAATAAATCCAATTGTCGCAAATGCCGTTTAATAAATATGATAATTAAAATGACTATGATTATGTAATGTAAGTATGTCAGTTCGGATTATCATGTAACATTTTCATGTGTAAACAGGCCTCAGATTCAGAACCCGTATTCTCTACTTATGACCGTTTTCACCAACAATTGTGAGGCTTCTCAGTATAAAACAGGATTTCGCCTTATTTTACCGTATTTTTTTTTATATTTAACGGTAAATACATACGCGATAATTCGTCCAAAACTTGTTTATTTCTCACATTTTCAAGTGTTTGCAGGTGTTTCCTGTAAACGGGCAATAAACTTTAAATTTAAGCATTTAGTGTAGGTACATGTTTGTTTTACTCCTTACTGCATTTACAGGTTGATGCATTGCGAATAATTTGTGTTCATTTAATTAGTGACCTATTTCTTTAAAAGTAAAATATCATCTTACGAAAATGAAAATAATTTACCTTTACATCGCAAGCTTATAATCTTAAGTAATATAATTTGACTGTGTATCTTTTTAACAAAATACCAATATTTATCGATCTAAAAAAAAGTAAGTGAAAAGTTTTTTATTGAATTCTTTCAGTTTCTACAAAACAAATGCACTAAAAAGCGTGTGTTTTACAAGGCTTCAGTGCTATCTATGAAGAAATCTCACTAACAACACAGCGACGCAACATACCTTAATTTAAAAGAACGGTGAACATCCTGTATATCGGTAAGACGGCCACCTGTGCACACTGCGTAGTTCCCACCGCCCGCGTCAATATTGACACAGATTAGACCGATTCTTGGATGCGGCGATATCTCACGTACTCGCCTCAGGAAGTACCTACTGTTTGCTAGCCGAATGTATAGATTCCTTCGTAGTGATCAATGATGAAAAGCGACATCGGAACATTAACTTAACATACAGTCTAAAGGCTACCTATGCCTGTGACCAAGCTTACTTTTGGATTAGCGGCGGCTGTCGCGGCATCGCCTAGATATAGCGCTCTCTTCATACAAGTATGTACTTATATGAAATACAGATGCCGCTTCCGACTCGCTCCCTCTGTGTTTTATGCTTTTTTATACTTACCACTAAGGTAGCAAACAAGCTGTAGCCTATGGACGCTTGCAACACCCGGGAGTAACACCTGTAAAAATCTTTTATTGCCCCTATTATAGTCAAAACCCAATATTATAGTCTAAAGAAAAGACCTCGGCGGATGCTTCATACTCTAACATAATCGAAAAATATTAATCTAATTTGCTGAACTGGTTACTTATTTTGGATATGAAATAAAAATGAAGTGTAGGTGTGGTGTTCATGAAGAATACTAAGGTGGTGTTTCAAGTTCGATAAAAGTCTTATCTTATCCATTTCAAAACATAAATGATAATTTTCTTAACATATATTTTTATCAACAATCTACAGCATTGAGATATTGTTTAAAATCATTTCATGCGCAGTTTATTGAAGTATAAAATAGTCCTTAGGTGCTAATAAATATAAATGCGAAAGTTTGGATAATAGACGTTTATTACTTTTTCGCAAAAACGGTTGGACAGATTTTCTTTAATGTACACCGGTAGTTTAAAACACGGATTAACACAAAGGATTACAACCTTGTCGATACTGCCTACGTTGGCTGGTCGCCTACCAAATATACAAGTAATTTGTGGCGCAATTACGAACTTACAAACGCACTTACAAAAGATGATGTTGTTTTGATGTTAATATGAAGTGACATGGTTTTTTAATGGTATTACGGTATATCAATTCTGTATCTCATTTTTAACATTTACGTGATACTGTTTTATGACAAAAAGTGGAGTGTAATACGCGTTTAAGTTGATGTCAAGTTGATATTATTTTGTATAACGACATAGCGATTTTAATTTTAATTCTGTATAATTTCAATTTAAAATTAACAGCAAATCCTAATTCGTTCACTTCAAATTTTATACATTACTAACTAATTTGTTAGTGCACATTCCGATTTCATTTAGTTTAGTGTTTAGTTAAAGCTAGTACCCTCTAGTACCTATAGGTACTCGTGGTCTCTCAAGAGTATCTAAACGTACTAATCCAATAGCGATCGCTCAGGATTGGTATCAAAAGTAGCCTAGCAGTTCAGTCGAGAAATTGTAATAAGCCAAACATACCTACTCACAAACGTTCACATATCCTGCGTGAAATGCAACTTCATCAAAGCCTTCATTGGGCGCTTGAGTCACGACCGCAAACATTATTAAGACAACATAACTGATTGGTCTCCGCAATGGCAGAACAAACATACTTAACGTATATTTTCTTTGCACAATAATAAAGTAATGTTGATACGATGCTGACCTCGGTGACCGACTAGCCTGATTGTCTAGAAGGCTCTGGGTTCAATTCCTGTGTAGGAAAAAATCTAATTATTAAATCAAAATTAGTATCCTTTGACGAATCACTTTCTTCTTCTTCTTCTTCTTTGGCCTCGCTTTGTCCCGTTACGCGTGGTCGGCTTTCCAAATCCTGAAGACGCCATTTACTTCGCTATTGAGCGTCGTCAGCAGTCAGACCGCACATCTACATGTCGTGTTGGACATTCGTCATCCACGTGGTCTGCGGTCTACACCTCCCTCTTTTTCCGATAGCCATGGAAATACACTTCTTCATAACGTGGTCATCGGTTCTTCCATGTCCAAACCATCTCAGCCTAAACTCCGCTATCTTATCCTTTAAGTTTTGACGAATCGTTTTGTGTTTACAGAAATCATACTAATCTAATCTAATAATCACGAAGTATTCTTAAAACACAAACATAAAACGACAGCTGTGCCTAAAAATTATAATATTTTTTTATTTTGTATGTTAAAACAAAAATGTATATAATTTGCACCGAATATTGCAAAAACGCAGTCGGCAAATCTTTTAAGGTTGCGACTAACGACTACCAAAGCGGCAATTTACAATCGTGGATTTCACAACAACCCATTAAGGATATGTCCATATAGAATCGATAAAAACTTAAGATCTATCCTGCAGTTGCACCTGTTGGCAATTATTAAAAAATCTCGCTTGTTAGATGGGCGTTTCTAGCGCTTTTTGCGAGTTTAACATTTATGTTTAGCTATTCCAACATTTCCTATAATATTGCCGCTCTGGGCTAAATATACAGTGATGTTTTTTTAATTTAAATACAGCTGAATACGGTAACCAAATACTACGTTTAAAATACTACGTTTTCTTTTTGTAGTTAGCGACCCACAACACTACTTGTTACTCTATGAATAACGTTTTGGGCTACGTTATTTATAAGTCATATTTTTTTAAAGTATTTTATTTTTATAGCTTATTATAGTTTGTTGTATGAAAGCCACCCTTACATTTTTATTTTATTTTATTTTTAGTTTTTGTTGTTATAGCGGCAATAGTTATAAGTACATCACCTGTGATAATTTCAACTGTCTAGCTACGACGGTTCATGAGATACAGACTTCTGACAGACAGATTTAAAACAGACAGACAGACAGACGGACCGTAGAGTCTTAGTAATAGGGCCCTGTGGGTACGGAACCCTAAATAGATGGATTGGTGACCTGTCATGACTGCCAACAGAACGAGGCCTCGACACTGCTCCAAAGCGTATAGTTCGAAAACGAATGGGAATATGGAAATGTGTAAATTTTCAAAATGATAGAGAATTTTATTACCTTTTATTTAATCATTGACCATTTCATGCTATAACGTACCGTTTTTGAGATATTAGGGAAAAACCTAAAATTGACACCTTTGTCATCCCCCCCTCCCTCCGGCTAACCACCTAGACGTCAGGAATTTTAGTATGTTTTCTGATTAGGTTTCTGAAGAAATCGCTTAGGTCTGGTTCATTCTATACCCACTTTGGAGGCATTCGTTAACTGGAGTAAAGTTTTAAACTTAGTTTTATGTCTGCTCGACTCAGCTGTGTTGGCGACTAGTGATAGACGGTATTTTGACTTTGTTTTGAATTTAAATAATTCTTCATTTGAAATGTTCTAGAAATAAATATATATGTCAACCTGTATAAATTTCGACCGTTTGTTAAATTAAATAATTATTAGTCTGATTCACAAGGACGTCCGACCTTTCTCGGAAACGAGGACCGACCATTCCTTAATTGGGTAGACAGAAACATCATTATCAACCCATAATCATCCTACTGCAAGGATATAGGTCTCCATTCAATCGAAGTGGATTAGAGCCGTACTACGCTGCTCCAATGCGGATTGATGGAGGTCTTGAAGGTCACCAACTGACTGTCATCCATTGACAACAGTACCCTCCGAAGCACGGGGAAGCTCAAGATTACAAAACCCATCCAAACACTGGCTTAGGTCGTCTTGTTTGTTCGTATTAGAGTGCGACACTCCTCGATGACAGGACAGAAACATATTCAAAGGATTATGCAAGAAAAAAAAACAAACAAAAAACACATAACCAAATTAGTCTGAATAAAATAAAATGCAAATTTAAAAATACTTGCAAAACATACGTTCCTATTTTTAGCAGCAAATGTTGTAAAGTAATGTAACATGGTAACATAACATTAGTACAACTACCATACACAAAAAACAAAAATTATGTAATGATGTAATTAGGTGACACGGCGGAGTGACAAAGCTGTTCGAGTGATAAGAATATACTCACTCATGTGTGAGCCTTTTTATTATATTTTAGATAACATTTGTGTACTATCGAAACCCCACGGTCTCATCCGCCCCAACTCATTTTTACAGTTCTCATGGGATTTTATAAAAATGCAAAAAAGAAAATTAGTTGAAGTTACCGTTGGTTCAGTGAATCTTGGCATCTGAAACTCGTAGCGCCAGAGTTCAATCCTAAGTTACTTTTTAATTCAAGTTATCTTAGTGAAAATGTTTTCAAATTGCTCTAATAAAACAGCAATGCAGACAACATTTTTTATTCTTTTTGATATGTATTGTTTTTTTAAAATGTTATACTAGTAAAATACTCGCAACTTCGTTTGCGTATATCTCGTTTTCCCGAGGGAATTTTAGAAAATGCTTTCTTAGTACACCCCTAGACGTCGTAAGGAACCTACATTGCAAATTTGGAATCTCTAGACCCATCGATTTGGACTGTGCGTTGATATGTAGTTAACGCCGCCTTTTAACATCAGTATTTCCAGATTCATTACTACAAGGAAGGGAATAGGTAGACAAGAAATAAAATTAGAAGGGAAGCAATTGGGCTTCCAGATTTCTCACTCGTCATTCGAAACGCATTGTATTTGCTTGGGTTGAGCTAGCCCATTTAATAAATGCTCCATTAATCCAACGGATAATGTTATTTGTATAGATAATGGTTGCATTAACTTTTTACAAGGCACTTATCATCATTATCCTAAAAATCGCATTAAATCTCTCGACAGATATACATTGTGGTCCAAATAAGGAGGTCATGACATGATGTTATTGCGAAACTCAAAAGCGTTCTACAGCCACTTCATCATCATCATCATCTCAGAAATCCACTGCTTGACATAGGCCAGTAAGACTGGTTGGACGGTTGGACGCGGTTTGCATCCAGACCAGAGCACTGAAATGAATTAAAAAGCTTTATTTAGAATGTGGCCTTTACGGGCACGTTCTCTTGTCTGTCATGTTGTAGGTACATATTATATAACTAGTAAAACCCACGCAACTTCGTTTGCGTATGGGTATGTACAGTAGCGTCTATATCAGACTTTTTATGAAATCCTACGGGAATCGCGTACTTTTCGAGATAAAAGGTACCCTACGTGTTAATCCAAAGTATCACCTACCTACATACCAAATATCATAAATATTGGCCTAGCCATTTGAGCCTGAAGACACACATAACTTTCGCCTTTATAATATTAGTAGGATTCAATTATTAAATAAGTTACTCTTTATGCTACTATTTCGCAAACAGCAAGATTGCGAAAGAGGCTTCCTGCAACTTTCCTTGTGTCGCAGGACGCCGACTGTCGGGTTTCCATACACAATCACTTGCTTAATTAATGGCAGCTGAAGTTTCGAGAAAAAACTTCTTAATAAAAATAAAAAATGAATTTCTTTAACTAATTGAATAATGGTTATTAGCGTCGATTCCAGCGGCCAATTTCGCTAATCAAGTCTCCAGACACCTGCGTTTTTCTTTTGACTCGACTCGATTGGCTTAGATTGTTCTGACCACACTCAGACCTAATTGTTGGTATTTTAATAACTTTTAGTTTATACAGTTAAATGTATTTCACCCTTTTTTCATAGTCAGTGTACGTGGAGCAGTAAATACTTATGATTAAAATTTTCAGAAATTTTCATTAAATTGCATGAAAGAATAAAAAAAAATAAAAAAAAGTCGTACCATTGCCGGTTCGCGCTCACCTTTAAACAGAATTGTAACAAATTATAATGATAGACTCAGTAATTTAGATATATTTGCCACACGCCCTTTAGCTTTTAAGAATATGGTTATTAAAGAGTTAGCTGTCTTTTGATAGCCAAACCATATAATAATTTCCAGCTGCCATGATTATCGTTTTTTTTTTGTAACTTGCACTTCTCAGCAATATCTCACTTTATAAAAATTGTTTTTGTAATCCGTGGTCAACGTTGTTGGCGTTACAATGAGTACTGTTAGTTTATAAGATCTTTATAAGTATTTTTTATTGTAATGCTGTTTGTTGTACCCTAATAAACGAAAAAAAAAAAAAAAAGGATTTACGCGATTTTTTGTTTGTTTGTTTTGTTTGGGTAGGTGACTATTTTTCGCTACTCGACTTACAGACAGTTTATGAATCGCATTTTAATTCCACATCAAGTCTCTAGCTATCTCTTTCTTTCTTATATATATATTATTTAATTTAATGTGTCATTAACTTTAAAAATACGTTTCAGAAATGGCTGTGAATCTGCTAAGATCAAACTTCTCCTCAATATAGATAAAACCTTTTGGGAAGTACTTGTTAATTAGCTGAAACTTCATCTTCAGTATCTCTATGACGTATAAAATTAATTAACAAGGCAGTGACAAAAATAGCTTACAAATCGACATTACTTACTTTCCAGCTCATAAAATATTTCGTACTGATAAAATACAAGTGAGAAGTATTGCATGCGAGATATTATCGAATTCTCACTGCACACAAGAATAATTGGATGTTGTTACGTAGGAAAGAGGCATTCCACAACTACATAGTTAACAAAAGTAAAATAAATATTCTTGGATGAATGACATCTAGTCCCTAGAAAATATGCAAACCAAGGCAAACAGACGTATTCATGGTTGCATGAATACGTCTGTTTGCCTTGGTTTAAAACTTTCATATGACTTTTTATAGGTTCAGAAAGGACATCATGGAATGATATAGGATAGGATCACATTTATAAGGTTATAGAGATAAATCTAAAAACTAAACTGAGTACTTTAAAGTCTACATATGTTGTAGGTAAACGAAATTCATCTCAGTATACGCCACCTAAACCTGTGGCTTGCTATAAATAATCTAATCAGAATAACGAAATCTACGTGCAGTTTTTGCGTGATTGTAAACCCGTAACAATTTTATACAACCATAAAATTTTTGTGACAATCATTCAAACTTCAGGTTATATGGGTGTTTTCAATGTATAACAAGTATTAATTTACAATAAAGTATTCATATCAGCGTTCTAGTACCCACAGTACCTACAGCTTAGTTTAGGACTAGATGGCGTTGTGTGTGAAGAATATTTAAAATAATATTTATTTTAATAGAATTGGACCCTTTTCACTTAAAACCATCCAATTACTAAGATTTTGCATTCGCAAGGCAAGCCGCTGTCTTTATTTGGACACCGGGCAGGTGGATGTTCCCTTTAATTGGATACGCGAAATGAGATTTCGCTTTTTGGCGTTTAGATTTGACTTTTTTACTATTTGTGCCCTTATTTGGGTTAGTGTTCATTCCTTTGGAATTTACCCTTATGGTATATCAGCGTTCGATTTCAAAGTTATTTATGGTGTGATGTTGTTCTTTTTTGATTCGGCAAACACATTTATTATTTCTTTTATTTATTTCAAGAATTTATAATTTATTAGATTCTTTTATAGCATGACATAAAGCTGAGGTAACCGGTTATCTCTAAGCAGATAACTAGCGTTAGGCCAGTTGCCTTGGCCTATGTCACTATCACCAAACGCCGAACAGGTTTAGGCACAATAATCTATCCTTAGGCATTACGTTACGACTCCGAGCCATAGATCTTTGCGACTCCCTTGCTTGTGGTACGAAAGTGCTTGAGCCCTGCTTGCTACTGCGTCTGCCAACGCAAGAACTCAGTCCTCACTCATACATACCTTCGCAAGCCTTCGCACGATGGCGACTTTTCCGATTCTGTAAAAATCACCTCTCTCATGAACCGTACGCTCCATGGACTTGTCTGCATTATAGTAGTCTTCAACACGACTGAGTCGCGCAGACGTAAAACAAAGTTCGAAACCATACTTGGTACATAACGACAATCGATTTTCAATTGTTTTTATAAACTTCGCGAGTCCAAATTTTTGCGCTTACTATAATTTCTACGTTATTTGGCTCCTCTATTATTCCAACTTTTATATCAGAATCAATAGCCTTATTAGAAAAGTATGATGTAACAAAAAGCCACCTTCACGGTCTGTAGACAACAGCATGCAAAAACAAACACTTAAAATAGTTAAATATATTTTATGAAATTTTACGACGCGACGGCCAGACAGTTTGACGAAGACGAAGCAAACATGTTTTATAATTTTAATATTTTATTATAGTGAATGATAACCGAAAAATAGACGACAAAAATTAAATGGAAAAACGACTACTTCAGTGCATTCAAATTTTCCTCTGAAATGAAAACAACTTTTTTTTATTCAGGCAAAATATGTTGACTCCAATATACCTGATGTCTAGCAATATTTTTTCACGCTGCGTTAGAAAAATCTTGGACCATACGCAGATAGAAACACGTGAGCAAGCAGCGTGTTCCACATTTACTGGAACGGCACAAATAGGAACAGCCAAATCTGCGCGACGATATTTCTATAACGTTCTGTATGTGGGTGTTTCTTCAAACTCGCTCGTGTTGTTTTGATCATAAAGGGAGAGGGAGGTATTTAGCAGAGCCGTCCTGTATGGAGGTGAGATCCGTACCTATCGCATGAACGAACTAGAGTCATTATACAAAAGGCTTAGCTGCAGAGGGAACTTATAATAAATAATACTTACAACACACAGAACGTCCTTTATAAAAGACACTAAATCAAAGCACGCTACGTCGCTCTTAATATAGTTAAACACTGGAGATCCGACTAGATCGTGTGCAGTGACGGTCGAGTGTCGTGTGAACTGCTAACACTACGTCCTCGTAAATAAATAATGGAACACCGTAGAGTATACAATACTATATATCTACTACACACTATGTAAAGTATGATACAAATATTCAAGTTGAGATATTTCAAATTCATCATTTTCGTCAGAAAGGCAGATTTGCTTGACATGTGGTCATCTTGGATTTGCAGTACATAACTTTATAGCCTGTATGTGGATACTTTTGGAAAACACCTACTGCAGTTCTGTTCCTTCGGAATGGCAGTTTAGTTAAGACGGAAAAAACGACATCTAGGCGAAGCCGCGGTCGCAACTAGTTTTCTATAGTCATTATGTAATATAATGGGCAATATTAGTTTAAGATATCGATCGGTCGATGTTTTTCACTTACGTTTAAGACATTTATTATTTGCTATCAACATCTTCTACCCGATAGTCTCGTTAAATATTATTTATTCGTTCCAGTATATTACATACATACTTGGTTACTCTATTAATTTCATATCGTTCATACTTTAATGTTTAAATTAAATTATAATTGATTAAATTAGTTGCCTTAGTTATATTTTTATGCTTTAGTTTTTGTGTTCAAAATTTTAGTAAGCTCTGTCATGTAAGTACACGTCTATATTTTTGGGTTGATATCATTTTCAGGCATCATAGGTGATCTTTATATTAAATCTCATAAAGACACATTTCATCATCATAAAATAAAGAAAGCATCAAGGTATTAAAATTTGTTTAAAACCATTTTCCTTAGAAAAATCTTCCGACAACCAGACAATTCGCTACAAATGTGTTAGTTGATTTTATTGTATATAGTGAACTTGATAACTAAAAAATACGCCAGAGTGCTTAGTACGAGTTTTCTGGTCACATTAGAACGTGTTAACGATTACAAGCCGACCAAATTGTAAAACAGTTTCATATTGTGAATTTACCAGACGCGTGTTACATAATCCAATTTAGCCGGGTTATTCACTTCGAAACGTGAACAAATAAGCCGCATAATTTTAATGTCACACGCGTCTTATAAATTCACAACATGAGAGTTCTTCTCTATTTGGTCGGTTTATTTACGTTGACATGATCGAATGTGACCAAAAAACTCCTACTAAGCACTCTGATTTTTTTTTAGAAACAAGGAAGTCTCTTCGCAATTTCTCTGAAATTAAAATAATCCTACTAATATTATAAAGGCGAAAGTTACGTGTATGTTTGTTACTTTTTCACGCTCAAATGGCTGGGTCAATATTTATGATATTTGGTATGTAGATAGCTGATACCTTGGATTAACACATAGGGTACTTTTTATCCTAAAAAGTACGCGATTCCCGTAGAATTTCACCAAAAGTCTGATATAGATGGCGCTGCTGTGGATAAATAAATACAAGCAAACGAAGTTGCGCGGGTTTTACTAGTGTTACATAAACTTGAAACACACTTCTGTCTCGTGAAAATTTTCAAAGTAGACTATGACACAACACAACATATTGAAACAATGTGTTTATATATAACCATGTTTTATTTTTTTATTAATTGATAAGTTCAGTTCGTGTGTACTAACACCCTTTTCTGAGACACTGGACTGTTGCGGGAGCGTAGGGCTCTCACCGCCAATATATAACCATGTATTCGACGAACATTAAATAGTTACATTGAGTTATCTATGACAATGTGTTTCCATACTCTTTCACTTGGTTCAGCTTTCCTATCATTGCCTATTTTCTTTCAATTGCAGACGATCGCAACACCCGTATTAACCCGTATAGATTATGTTTAAAATTATGGGAACAGCACAATAAAAAATACGGACACATAAACTAATAAAGTACTTGAATGAGGTGGTATTTTTGGAGTAGATATCCGTAGGTAATGCAAATAGCTCTTATCACAGAAAATAATACGTAAATTTATTATGTATTGCCAATAATACACGGTGAATGACCGTGAACTCAGATAAAAATAGAACGATAAAAACAAATACATATGTCGTTAATAGTAGGTATTAATAGTTTATAGTAGACTTTGACCACACTAGGTAAGGTACTAATATTTTTATAGTTTACCCAATATTCTGATAAGTTTTAAACAAAAGGTAAACCGACGTATCATTACTATTACAATCAGTTAACTTCTGTTATCCACTAGAAACCGCGGAATTTTCGTACACATTCAAATAAAATTATTGGCCTCCATTCAGGGGCACTACATTTGACATCGCTCAACAACACTCTAAAAATCTCTAATAACAATAAACGTAAAATTTCAGAATTATGTCGATGTGGAGCGATGACGAATGAAGTACCCGTAAATGTGGACTTAAGTACTGAAATAAAGTTCTTCACTTTAATAATCTCATTACATAATCATAGTAAATATATCAAGCAACATAACTGACCATAAAATCTGTTTAATAATAAATCTACGACTTCAAATCATCTGGGACCGGAGTGTATTTTAATCCCGTATCATTAAGTAGGGTTACGATCCACGCATCCTTAGCTATCCTTCCTTCTTCTATCAGCTTAACAGCAGCGGCAACATTAGCACCGCTCGTATACCCAACATATAATCCTTCCTTTTCACCAATAAGCTTCATATATTTTACTGCTTCCTCATCAGTAATGCCGACTGTACCATCCATATGTTCATATTTAAACAATTGTGGAACGCATGCATATCCAGAACCCTGAAGTAAATGAAGGGGTTTGGTTATTGGATCGCCTTTTATAGGTTCAGCACCAGCCGGTTCTACGACAAAAGTCTTCACGTTGGGGTTTTTTTCCTTCAAAAATTTCGCGATTCCTGAAAAGGTTCCAGCGGTACCAACTGTGGCAATAAATACGTCAACCCGCTGTCCTGTTTGCCTCCATATTTCAGGTCCTGTTGTTTCATAATGAGCCATAGAGTTTCCTGCATTACAAAATTGATTTACATAGTATACATCAGTTTCGTTGACCATTTTCAAACATAAGTCTTCTACGACCTTGACATCGGCGAGCGTGACGTTACCATATGCGCCTTCAACTTGCGGCAATCTTATGCATTCGGCGCCAAGCGCTTCTATATGGATGGCTCTCTGTACGCTGTTACCCTTGGACATCACCGCAGTGAACGGATGACCAAGGACTGCACAAACAACAGCGAGGCCACATCCCTGATTACCTGATGTCATTTCTAGAACTTTTTGTCCAGGCTTTAAATCACCACGTTCTCTGGCCTTCTGTATCATTGATAACGAAGAACGACATTTTATCGAAGCACCAGGATTCATAAACTCACACTTAGCTAGAATGCGAGCGGGGCCGGTGTGCAAGCGATCGAGAGCAACAATCGGTGTGTTTCCGATGAGATCCAAAGCGGAAGACTTAATTTCGTTGTTGACTCCGTCCACTGGTGCCATTGTATTTTTTTTAACACTACACTTTATGTTCTATAAGCGAGACACTGAGTCAAAGCAAACTGCGGCGTTCTTAATATAGTTGAACACACGAGTTTCGACTAGTTCGTGTGCATAGACGGCCGAGTGTCGTGTGAACTGTTAGCACGACCGACGTCCTCGTAAATAAATAATGGAACACCACAGAGTACACAATAGTACGTCATCGCAGTTAATTAATTACGCATACAATACTGTATACTTGTGTTACATAATAATTTAAAGCGAAAATTAACAATCAATAAATATTTATCGCTTCACAACGACAGACCACAACGGAATATTTTATCTGATAGACACTTGGCAGTGTTTCCGCCAAGTCCTAAAATAACTATACTACACGTGTGTATATTTAGTTGAACCCGTCCGAACTGTTATCATTTTTCAATTTCAAAACTTTATTTCATTAATTAATACTGAAGTTGCAACAGGTTGCTATGGCCTTCAGAAAAACCTATACAACTAGCTTCATTATCTATATTATAAAAAATCGGGCAAGTGCCTGTCAGACCACGAGCAATGTAGAGTTCCGTATTTGCTTATATGCGTAGCTTACTTGCAGACGAGTCCAATGTCATATTATATGAAATTTGTACGTTTTCATCAAAAAAATATTTTATAAGTTCGTCGATAATTACTCGGTAATTAGTAGAGCTTCTGAACCCTGATGTTTTCTTTGTAGGTTCACTATGTGTACTATGTATTACCGAGTGTTTTTTTTAATTACTAACAAAACACTTTCGAAGATAGAGGAGACTACTCTGTTACCGTTACCGTGTTCAACAAAAATTAGCACGTTAAATGTAAATAATTCGCTAAGATTATTGTATACTGGAAAATATACGTGTTAAAGATAATTTGGCTGTTTTTTACTCTTTACGTTCAAGACATTTGTTATTTGCTGTTATCATTTGCTATCCGTAAGTCTTTTAAAATATTATTTATTCGTTCTTGTATGGTTAGTGTATCAACTTGTTTGCTTATTTTTCTTAGATTTGGTAGTTATATTTTCAAATATAATTTTGTTATGTTATTACTGACTAAAATTGTCTACGTTTGTGTATTATACATTTATTTAGTGTAAATTTTGTAAATTATTTGGAAATTATAAAATGTATAGATTAAAATGTCACCTTTTGTAAGCACAATCGTGTAAGTACCTAGAAATATATATAGTCCTAGATCTTTTTACAAAAATAAAAATAAAAAAGAGTTTTTTGGTGAGTTGCACAATTTTTTAGGGTTCCGCAGTAAAGTACAAGGAACTCTTATAGTTTCGCCATGTCCGTCTGTCTGTCTTCTGTCCGCGGTCTAGCGCCTAGACGCTTAATGCTAGAAATCTGTAAATTGGTGTGTATACAAAGTGCTGGAACAAAATTTTGAAAAATATTTTATTTAGGGTGCCTTCTATACATGTAAAGTGGAAATGTGTTTTTTTTTTCACGCTGACACCATGTTGTGTGTGGGGTATCGTTAGATAGGTCTCTTCAAAACATCGAGGTGTGGAAAGATCATTTTTCGATACAATGATCCGTTTCGGAATTATTTACATTTATTGTGTTAATTTTCGTTTTGCACGGTATCTCCGAAAGCCTTGTTTAGAAATTTGAAAAAAAAACATGGTAGTAGTAGTCTATATGCTAAACCTTCAATAAAAACTATTACGGTTCAGTAGGCTCTACTAGTTACCGAGTATAGCCGACGAACTTATAAAATAAAATTTATTTGATGAAAACTTACAAATGTCATAGAATATGATATTGGACTTATTTGCAAGCAGGCAAAGCACATGAAAATACGGAACCCCGGACAGACAGATATGGCGAAACTATAAGGGTTCCTTGTAGTTTACTACGGAACCCTAAAAAAGGTAGATAAGTAACTTCTGTCAGTCATTCGGAATCTTTTGAAAGATAAATTCTATTTCTGTTGCTGATCGTACATCGTCTGATAATTTTTGATATCGATCACCTCCAAAACCTTGAGCAATACCTACCAGCATCTTACTTCTTACTATCTTACAATATTATAAAGGCGTTTGTGTATGTATGTTCGTTACTTCTTCACGGTCAAATGACTGGGCCAATTTTTATATTTGGTATGCAGGTAGCTGATACCTTGGATCAACACATAGGATAGTAATTTTATTCAGAAAAGTACGCGATTTCCGTAAAATTTGGTCAAAAGTCTGATATAGATGGCGCTGCTGTGCATAAAATTGCACGCGGGTAACACCGCGGGCAGCAGCTAGTTATCCCAATAAAGCCGTGTACACATGTCAACAAATTACATTATATTTGCGCCAACTGGCAAAACACACAAAAAAGGTACAAATAGCTGACACCCCTCAACGCTATTATGTCACAAGTGGCAATTGGGATATATTTAGCATTCTGCAGTTCTATCACGGATACATTCAATCAAAAATAAACTGTATCTTATAGCATACAAAAGCTATTTTTCTAGTATCTATTCGATATTTTTTATATATTACTCCTAAACGGAATTTGAGACTTTATTCTGTTATAAATAGGGTAGAATTTAGGTCGTGTATTAAACTTAATGGCTTAATACCCAGCAAGTTGAAGATCTACCAGATGTCAATGCCTAGTTGGCGCATTGTTAACAAATAGGGTACAATTGTGCACAATGGCTTACATTATTTTATTTGGAGGCAAGTTGACCGAATGAGCCAAATGTCGTATTATTTGATAATTGGAATACTTTAATTTCAACTTCACATGGCGTTTTGTATTGGTTATCTGATAGCCCGGTGGTGCGATAGTCCTGCGGCAGAGGGCGCGGTTCGATTCCCGCCCGGGCGAACATTCATGTGAAAGGATTTGTGATGTTCTCGAGTCTAATTTCTAAATATATACTAATACTAATAATATTATAATGAGGAAATATTTGATTGTTTGTTTGTTGAGACGCGGACGAAGTCGCGGGCAAAAAAGCTAGTATTATATACTAATACACAAGCTTTTTTGCCCGCGATTTCGTCCGCGTGAAGTTCCGGACCCGGACACTCCCTGATAATGTAGCTTTCTACTGGTGAAAGAATTTTTGAAATCTATCCAGTAGTTTCGGAGCCTATTCAATTCAAACAAACAAACAATTAAATCTTTCCTCTTTATAATTAGTATAGATATTCGTTGTCTGGTAGCCATGACACAAGTACCTTTATTAAATCTAGCTTACAATGGGACCAGGTGGCGCTGCTGTGTGAATTGTGTAGAAATTTATTTATTTACAAGCTGTGCCCGCGACTTCGTTCGCGTGGATGTCGAAAACAGTATCGATTTTCCCCGTTTTTGCAACATTTTTCACTGATGCTTTGCTCCTATTGGTCGCAGCGTAATGTTATACATATAGCTTAAAGCCTTCGTCGACAAATGGACTATCCAACGCAAAACGAATTTTTTAATTCGAACCAGTAGTTCCTGAGATTAGCGCGTTCAAACAAACAATCTCTACAGCTTTATATATTAGTATAGATAAGTTTAAATAAGTATTCACAAATTAAGCAGGTCATGCTGAACTAACCTTATTTTGTAAACTATTTAACTATGCGTAGGAGGAAAGAAAGGTCTTCAATTTACAAGTTTTTCCTGTAATATTGCTTGTCGACTGCATAAATTGCATGTTATCAGTACCTTATGCAACTAGGTCAATGCAGTTTTGACTAATATCATTTTCCTCAACCATTAATAAACAGGAAAAATGTACACTTTATTATTTTCAGAATAGTAGAGCCTTTATGAAATGGAGTTGCGCCTTTATGAAAAGCGTGATTAACAAGATGGCATTGTGGAACGTTTAAAAAATGAAAATGAAAGCTAAAAGCCTCAACGACCTCAACCCGTATTTGGATAGGTTTAAACTTCGTACTTTTGGAGACGTTCTGACGGACGTAACTGCTGTCGATAGGCGACAATCGTCACGCCAAGTCAGTGTACGTCACGTGACCTGAAAATTCTGAAACCTGCTAATCTATACTAATATTATAAAGAGGTAAAGTTTGTATGTTTGTTAAATTGTAAGGGGTAATCTCGGGATCTACTGAACCGATTTTAAAAATTCTTTCACCAATAGAAAGCCACATTATTGCTGAGAGTCATAGGTTATATAAAAAACCAAAAAATAAAAAGGCTTTTATGTGGTAGTCGGTTTTGCAAAGTAAATCGGAGAAAAAACGGTCGAATGAAAGAGTTTCTTACGAACGCCTGTACTAAAAAAGGATTATTAACATTATGCCCAACGAAGTGGGCACGGGTCAGCTAGTTGGTAATAAAAGCACAAGAAAAAGAGTGAAGTATCCGTTTGTTGAAAGATATGCGGAATCCGTATCTATCTTCTTTATATTTATGACAAAAAATTTATAGCAGCGTTTGCTTACCATCAGGTGTGGCACCAGCTCGTTTTATTTGGTGAGTGAGAGATCCTTAAGCCCAATTCCTTTCCTTATCCCTCCTATATCTTTTCCATTTCCATGTAGCAAGCAACGCATTGGTAGAATCTAGCGTCTCTGGTATTACTGTTATATGTTTATAGGTGATAGTACTAACCATCAGGTGGCCAGTACTGGTCAGCTTGTTTGTCGTCTGTATGACATAAAAAAACAAGAGTGAAAAATACAACAAAGATAAAAGGCGTATGTAGTTGTTGCGATAAAAATAATCAATCCCTGATAAGTTATCATCAATAGCGATACGGTTATTACTGGGTTTTTTTTTCAGGCTTTTTCCAGTTCCGCATACTAAATATTTATTACCAACAGCACCTTCGATATCCTTCTAAATCCTTTCTTTGCATTTACTTACAATAGTGTTAACACCATTACAGAATTAGAAAAGAATTACCGAATTAGAACATAATTAGTTCTGTTGTATGTAGACTCAACTAATTTTGACAGGACTAGAAAGAAGTGTTGCTATCCTTGTCACTAATTGTAAACCAAGGAAGGACAACAACACCTTTGGTCCTGTCAAAATTAGTTTAGTCTAGTTAAATGTACAACAGAATTAGTACCAATAAGCTCCCTGTCTCTCTCTCTTATCATCATCCTGTGAAGGTCTACTCTTTGAACGATTTCATTATTTTCATTATTTTAAAATCCTGAAAAAAGTTTTGTTTATTTTGATACTGATGAAATAAAGAATTGATCATTCATCGCAAAAATTTAAAAAAAAAAATCGTAACAGGTTTCGACATGCCAACTGAATATCCTTACTAATATTTTAAAGAGAAAGCGAGTTTGTTTGTTTGTTATTCCTTCACGGCTTGACAAAGCAGCCGATCATTATGAAAATTTGCACACAAATTGTTCCCCTAACAATACGGAGAACTTTTTATCCCGTGAAAGTATATCGTTCCAATGGGAAAATATTTTTTCTACTATAGAGGGCGCTGTATCGGCCAACAGATGGCGCCACAAGTCGCGCTATGGGTTGTTTTGTTGTCAAACGAGATCTATGTCATAAAATTAATGCGAGCGAAGCCGCGGGTAAAAGCTAGTACTTTATATTTAACATTATGACAACGATTTCAAAATCCTTCCTTCTCTACGCCCGATTACATTTTTATAAACATGACTACATACAAAGGTATAAAATAAATCCGAGTACACGATACCATTGTGGATATTTTTCGAACTAATTGAACTAAAAGATAATTTATTGTCCTTTGTGCAACAACAACAACAGAGCTGGTCGTGATGGTGTGAAAGAGACGGTTGCATTTTATATGCGATTAGAAAAAGAGGGAAGCAGTCGGCGGCTCTGTGGGAATCAAATCACGACTCACACGCAGCACCGTGAAAGGATCACGGGACGATTTCACATACAGCATGTTCATATTTAAAATTAAATTATTTTCGGACATTTTGTTTACTTTTATTTATTTATTAAGACGCACAGAAAAATGCTGAGTTATAATTCGTTATCGTTCACCATTATCAATAAATGTAATAAGCTGATATAAAAAATATATCATAATATATCTAATCAATATTTGTGTATGAAAATATAATGTATTTGTCTTCGTGCTGTATTGCAAGTAATTGAATGTAGTGAGGCTTAAAATTCATAGTTCATCAATAATGTTCAAGGATCAATTTATATATAGGTATATAGTTTATCGTCTGGACTACCTGTTACTAAAATGTATTTTTATAATCATCAAACCTTCGCAATCAACGGTGAACTAGTAATCATTATAATACGACTACGTAATAAAACGTTTTATTGCAGTCAACATCATAAAAAAAATCTGCGTCAGACAGAACTTAGTTTTAAGTTGGTCCACAGGACTAGTTGCATGCACAGGCATCAGCCCATCAAACATTACCAGTTTTGTTTTAGCCAATATTAGCAGTGATTAGCAACTTGACAAAAACCTGAAAAGTCCAGTGGAGTATCGGGCGAAGAACTACAAGTGTCTTAGAATATACTTCTTTTTTTTTTGTTTATTTATCTATCACACATTCTACGTCACTTACAGTTAAACACCAATACATAACGCAGAGAGATATAGACATTTATTTATTTATATTTAAATAAATTTCTATTGGTCACTGAAATATATCAAGGCCGTGTGCACAAACACCGCCAATGTACAATAAAATAAATCTGTTTTGTCTACCTCAACTTGAAAATCACAATGATGACATTGACAAAGAAGGAAAACTCTTTCATCTTTCTGATTAAATTCATTGTGACTTTCAAGCATTTTCCAAAATACTACAAATAATACTATTTTTGACTTAAGACTATTATTTTTAACTTGAGCTTCCATTTCTCTAAGCCACTCTACTCTAAGGCATATAGTGTAAATACCCTAGCCTAGACTCTCTAGTCTATCTCTATAGATGGCAACTCAAGTGAAAATTGACTAGTGCCACCGTTAATTAGTAGCTTATTAGCATCAATAAATAGGTGTCATTATTTATAAATATTGCTTTGGTGATTTTACTAAAATAAATTTTCCAAAGAGAACACGCTGTACAAAATCCGTGGGCAGGTTCGGATGCACCTGAGTATTTCACACCGCGACTCGCTGGCGCCGACGCCCAGTCTACTCTAGTCTCCGATCCGATAGTGGCCAACAACATTATAGACACGGCACCAATATAATTGGCAAATGATACGAATGTCCCATTTTTTAAATTTAAAACTGGTTTTCTTTCGCCATTTCTTTTAACTGTGGTCATTTTACTTTTGATTCCGAAATGGTAGTAGTTATAGAGGAGATTTTTACACAAATCCTTTATGTACTCCTCTGATAAGAGAGAGAATTTGAATCTGGAATCTTAAATAACAAATTATTTTTTTATTATTTAAACACAATTCTTGTTTGTCCAAGTCATTATCTTGAAACTGAATCTTAAAACCGATAAGTATTCAAATTCTAACCAAATAAACTGAAATTTTACAATTATAAGACTGTAAATTGTGCTAAATGTCACGGCTTACAGTGTTTTATATTTGAAAAACTACCAAAAGAGACATGCTTTCCGAAATGTGAAGTTCTCTAGTCACTTCATAACTAGATGACTTTATTGAAATTATATTAATTACACGCTCAAATTATAACTAATTATATCTATTTATACATGCCCGCATAAATGCCGTATCTTTATTGTTTTGACACAACGATGTTTGTAACCATGTCTGCATGTTTTCACGTCTATAGTGTCTCAAAGCCCACTCGCACTGAGCGGTGTCGTGGCCCATAATGGTATTAGCGCATTCCTCAATCCTCAACTGCTCGTTGCACGACATTGTCGAATGCCCACAGCGGCTAACCATTGTATAGACGTCCATGTAAATACAGCCCGACCGATAGTGCGTTATTGGTTGGTAAGTAATGCTACCTTCGGCACTATACGGATGTGGAATAAGCTCCCAGCGAAAGAAACAGAGGTGTTTCCTCTTATTTACTTCGGACTATGACATGGGACCATTTGAGAGGTAGACATTAGAAGTCTCGTCAGAGGCGGGCAACGCATTGGTAATGCCTCTGGTGTTGCTGATGTCCATAGGCGGCGGTGGCCCCTTTCCATCAGGTCCGCTTACCTATTTGTCTGCCGTATAACATTAAAAAAAGAGGGCGCGGGTTCAATTCTTGCTCGGGTCTAGATTTACTATAATATATCCGTTGTCTATTCCGGTATTCATATCATAACACAAGCAGGTTAAACCCAGCTTAATTTGGGACCTGCCCCGTTACTCTTGAAGATAATTCCTCTCGATCGCCATTGGATTGTTACTTTTAGGTATTCTTTTCAGATAGACTAGCGCTACCTAAATACTAAACTCAATGAAATCGGATTGTATGCTAACCAAATAGTTAGTAAAGTATAAAATTTCAAGGGTACAAATTAGGATTTGCTGTTAATTTTGCATTTGAAATTATAAAGAATTGAAATTAAAATCGCGATTGCTATGCAGAGTAACCTAGCAGGTGGCGCTGCGTGTATTGCATAGATTTTATTTATATTTATTTTATTCTATGTTGCAGTCTTCTGATTGAAAAATCCATTCAGTTAAACGGCTGTCAATGAATCGCGCTATTCATGACTACTGGCTTTAGCGGCAAGCGTAAGTGGCGGCTGGATATCTATGAGCTCAGCGATGACGACTATGCGAAATCCTCAATCCGTCCTTGTTTTACCGTTATATCGTGTCATCACATTGGGTATCACATATTGTTCTTTACGCCCCGCCCCGCTACAGTGATTCGTTCAGTAAAAATTGACGCGTCCATTCCGATGACCAAAGAGAGTAATATTAGGGAGAAAGAGAGCCCTCTGCAGGCATTTTAATGCCAATCATTTTGAAGCGCCATCTAGATTACGTCTCCGGAAACAAAGCTATACTATGCGTACCTATTTATACACATATAGATACCAAGGTACATATTATTGTACTACCTGTTTCAAATAAGAAGGGAGCAGTCAATCGGCTATCTTGGCTCAATATTGAGCCAAGATAGCCGATTGACTGCTCCCTTCTTATTTGAAACAGATAGTACATACTATAAATAGTACCTTTAATTGTATTTATGATTTATGACTAGGTATTTTTAAATTCAGCTTATTATTCAAATGTCCTGTTCAATTTTCTTACAGTAGGTATAGTCAGTTTATTTGGTAACTAATGATCGTTTCAAATATTGTAGGATAACGAAATTTGAAGAAGACAGATGAACATAATCCTGAGCGAATTCGGAGAATAGAATAAATAAAAATACACATATTTACGTTTACTTTTTATTTTTATAATGTTTTCTTTTATTGTAATATAGCTAAGCTGCTATTTTAATTTCATCCTCGCCTTCATAGGTAATTTTACCAGACAAAATCCGATTAATTGACCTACACCAACTGTAAACACTAATACCAACTGTAAACTGTAATAGAACTACTTCGACTCAACGCAAAAATAAGAACTTCACAGCACAAAATCGACTCAAAACTCTTCAAAACATGTAGTATGCACAAGAAAAACGTATTTTGAACATTTAAAGTACATGACAGTACATGAACTGTTTAAGCAGTGTTACCGTAGTAATACTGCCGAGTTTATTTTTCTGAAAAAGTAGTTTGATAGCAATTCCATAAAATAAAAAAAGCAGTAATGTTGTACTTATTTAAACTAAAATTTGTAACAGTTTTATCAATAAAACCTAAATATTATTAATAGTCTTCTATCTTTTTTGTGATAACTGCAGTAGCAATGGTAACACTGGTTTAAAGCTATTTCATAGCGCCATCTACAAACCTCGCAGTGAACTTTTTTTAAGATTAATTTTGTAGGGACGTAATTTAGATGTCGCCTATATCTTTGAGGTGTAGTACCTATCATGAAACTGTCCCCCCCCCTTCCGATGACACTCGGCATAAGATTCGGTTGTTCTAGGGAACACTTAATAAAAAAGATTACACAGTAACAAATTTTATAATCGTAAGTACTACTATTTAGACTACTACCTAATAGTATGTCAGCTGGTGAGAGAATTTTCCGGTTTAGTCATGTTTTTTTAAATTGCTAACTGGAATGTATCAGGAACTCCTGAAACTGGCTTTAATTTATTTAAATGTAACATGCAAATAAACACCATATTTCATACATGACTACATAGTTCACGAACAGTACAAATTGGTGAACGGTACACGCGACAAAAAAAACATTATCCGTGCTCCACAACAATTGATGCCGGTTGCTTCTATTTAAAGCTAAATAAAACCAAATCATGCATCCTTGACTTCTGTAAGGTCGCAAGTATACAAGGGGAATGTAATAGCTTGTCATCATGTCAAATACCAATATAGATTATGACTAACTTCTTTTCTAACTATCATAAAAAGTCAAAGTGGGTAATACCTACTAGCTGTATTGGCTTGGCAGCATAGATAGTAACTACATATAAACAAAAAAGGTACTTACATAATTATTATAAATAAATAATTGAATTAAACTGTATTATGAGAGGTAGGGTAATTAGGGCACAGCGGATAATCTGCTCAAATCGGAGCAGCCCGTCTGGGGAACGACCTCCACCTTACAGAAGATCGTAGCCAAATAGCATTGGTTCCGGACATGTTGTGTTCCTACGGTGAGTAAGGTCTCCAGAGCTCCACTTGGGGGGGTTGACAACACGTGAGTGATACCGCCGGTATTGCTAGCCTCTATAGGCTACGGTGTTGCTTACCATCAGGCAGGCCGTATGCTTGTTAGTTAACTTTGTGGTGTAAAAAAAAAACTCAAGCACACAAAATAGAACCCACTCAGGGTTTATCAGATTATATGTCAAATTATTTAATTTTTTCTATGTTTTTTTCTATTGTCTAAGTTTAATATTATTGACAATTTTATTATGTCTATATTAAATAAATATATTACGTTTTGTTGTACTCTTACTATGTATAATAATAAAAATATCAATAAAACATGTGGTTTATTACTTTATTTAAATTTTAATAACATTATTATGTTCACTCCTGTCGTCCCACTACTTGGGTCCCACTTGGGATCTTAGCCTCAATTGTAGATTAAAGAAGGTATACCTACTATATGTATTATAGGTATTACTATTATATTTTCTTCTTAATTATAATTGAAATTTCTTTCTACTATAATACACATCGTACAGTTTTTTCAAGAGATTTAGTCTTTCAGGATATGGCTTCTGTTTCATTGTGAGATTTTCATCTATGAATAGATAAGACATTTTTTTTCCTATCGGCTCCCAATTGGTCGTGATAACATCATTTTTATCCGGAGTGGGTACCCTGTGACAGAAAATAACATGTTTAAAAATTGGTCCTAGAAATGAAAATTTTCCATCTGCATAGTCAGTAGTCAGAAAAAGAGTCGAAAATTTTGACTAGAAAATTCTAATTTTCTTCTTCCCTTTTTCAACTTTTTTCTTTTTCAGAGACTGTAGAACAGGCAATACCTATATAAAAATCTATCCATACAAAAATTATATCAAAATTTAACTAAAATCGATAAAAAGCCACTTGGCTAGGGGGCAAGTGAGACAGATCAATTCTTTGCTCACTTTCTGCACATATTTGTGCACGGCTTTCATCGTCATTTAAGTACTTTCATCCTAAAATTGTTTATCATGGTAATGTATTTACAGCCACTTTATGAAGAATCTGTATTATTATTGTTAGTTATATTTATAATACATACCCATATTTAGCTAAATTTGTCCACATTTGAATTAATCTTTCCCGTACTAACACATCTGTCTCCGACAATGTTTTAGACAACAGGCCAAGTGTTTTTACTATATATCCTCCACAGTCTCCATGACACGCTCCCTTTCGATTCATATTAAACATGCTTTTTACATGATTCAATTGACCATCATAAGAAAATTCATAAAGGTATGTAGATGGGTTGTGTTTAGCAATATATGAAGAAGAAGTATATATACCACCCATAAAATCAATGTCTGAGAAAAAATCTATACCAAAAGAATCTGGTTCATCAACTGCTGAATATACATCTTTGAGTACCGCAGCAATTCCTTCTTTTTCATTATTATTAATTTCGAAAAATTTATTCAAATAATTTTCAAAATCCTTCTCTTGAAGTAATTTTTGCAATCTTGCGTTTCCTAACATGGTTGTCATTATAAGACCTTCACGAGTACAGAACCCTGTTATAAATGGAACTTTAGCAAATTGACCCCGCGAAAGCAAATTATAAGGCGACGTATCCAAAAATGGTTCCCAGTTTGTTGGTTTCTCAACTACTGGCACAAATCCAAAATAAATGCCTCCTTGAAATTGCATTTGAGCCATTGCATGCATAAAAGTTGCCACCAAATCTTGCGTAGGCATCTCTTTAAAATATTGCAGTATCTCATCGTTATCATCAATATTTTTTTGCTTTATTGCTAACATTTTTGTTACCAGATCTTTACACTGTTCGCTTTGAGCCCACGGTAATAACGTAGATCCAGATTGCGCTATTGCTTTATGAAATAGACCCCTAGCCGTTGGGGAAAGCATTAAATATTCTACAGATGCTCCGCCTGCGCTAATTCCAAAAATCGTTACGTTTGCGGGGTCTCCTCCGAAACTTTTAATATTTTTCTGCACCCATTTAAGAGCCTGAACCTGGTCTCGCAATCCCATGTTACCAGGTGCCTCTTCCCGACCCAATGACAGAAAACCTAGTACACCCAATCTGTAATTGATGGTTACAACAACAACATTTTTTTCAACAAGATAGTCAGCTCCATGTTTGGTTTCATCGGTTCCATCCCCAAAAGCAAAACCACCCCCGTGTATAAAAAACATAACAGGTAGGAAATTTTCAGACGACAGCTTGGGAGTGTTAACATTTAAATATAGACAATCTTCATCTCCTACCAATGTACCGGTCTGTATATCAAACTGAGGACAAACATTGCAATTCTTTGTAGCATCTCTTATTCCATCCCATTTTTCTGGTGGCTCAGGAACCTTGAAAGAGATTAAAAAATATTTAGATAACATTATTATCATTAAGGTCATGATGATGTTTATGAAATATCAGATGATATTTAAATTTTTCATGGATAGAAACTTACCGAAAATCTTAATTTACCAACAGGGGGCTTAGCATATGGAATTCCTTTGAAGATGAAAAACTTATCATCAATTTTTTGCCCCAGCAAGTCCCCCTGTGCGATTTTCACAACGGGGCCTGACATTTTTTCCAATGTGTTTTCTGTTTCAATCTAATTACTTTCAGAGAGGTTTTTCGGAACTGAAAAAAATAAAGTCATCAAAATATAGGTACTTAATATACATGCGACAAACCACTGGTGACCCAAAGGCTGGCAGTTACTTCGCTCAAGGATATCTATCGCCGTTTAGCAAGGTAACGCTGCTAGCATTTTGGGCACCCTGCCACAGGGACCATGTCTTTTTAATGCTTAATTTTAGTTTTTATTGTTAGTTTAGTTTTTATTTAGTTTTTAATTTTTATTGTTAGTTTAGTTTTAATTAATTTTATATAATCTAAGATTGTATCAATATGTATATTCCATTTCAATAAACTTTACAATATTCATTTTTTTTTAAATACATTGTAGAACGTCACAAATGTCACAATCACAATAAGACAAGACATTGTACGCTAACAGAAATCTAGATTACCTACTGCACAAGGACGTCAAGGACCTAAAATGTCATTATCGTAAACTCAGCAAGCAGTATTTTATTAATTAAATTAAGGTAGTTACTTAAATGGTTGGTAAATTTTTATTCTACTTTACAAAAGGAGAAGGTTTTCAATTAGACTCTATAATTATTGATTGTGAATTTAAGTTACAAATACATAACATTTACAATACATAATAGTTTAATCGAATTCCTTATTAACTAAAATAATTCATTTTACTTGTGGTGATGTAAAATATATTTTTTGCCTTTACAACGCTGTCAATATCAAACAAAAAATAATACATTGAGACTTAATGTTTCATTAACTAATGTTGTTAAATCACTGTTGATTAGACGTCAATCAATTTCTATATTCAATTTATAGATTTATAACTATATTACAGTGATAATATTTGAGAATATGCTAATCTAAGTGAACGATAAATATTATGTATTCACGTATAATATAATAGATAAAAACAACTTACGTGTTCCGACTCCGATGACCCGGTAAACAGTAAATGCGTTCACCGCATACTATTTGCGCACAACTACTAACAGATTGTTATATGATCAAAGATGAATGAACAAAGATAATAAAATTATGATTAAGGAATAATCTTCAGTCATCGTGAATTCGTGACTTTAAAATTATGATTGTGGAGTATTATAATGTGTCAAGTCATAGTGATCCAATTTGTATGATTCTATAACTTTATATAGCCAAAAGTAAACATTTTATAGAAACAACTCAACCTAGAATGATGTTTTTTTACTAGGGTATTATAATAAATAATTAATAATAAATATTCTTGGACGAATCATACAACGCAGTCCCAAACTAGTCAACTGCTAGTACTATGGGTGCTGGATATTAAATCCTTTTTTTATAATATAAATACTTATTATACATAGAAAACACCTTGACTAAGGCAAACGTACACTCAGTAGGGACTCACAGACACCTCTTTACATACCACAACAAGAAACCATACGATGGCATAGGTGTTTCAATAATTATTATATTATTATTATTTTAGTTATATACCACGGAGTGGAGACCTGGTGACCTGAAATAGGGCATTAGCCTAGCTTAGGCACCAGTCTTCCACAATAAACCGTTGCCTGTAATAAATATACCTATACTTGGTTATAGATGTCCGTAGAATTGATGTAAACAAACCATATTTAGGGTTATCACAGCATTAGTAGAACTTTTTTTGTAAAGTCATTGTGAATGTCGTTAATCTATATAATCAAATACTATAGAAGACTAATACCCACAGCTCTTGACGTTTCTCATACAATGACTTGGCAACCTCCGTTCACCTAATGCCGCTAGGGGCGCTATAACATTTTACATACAAAACGCACAGTTCACCTCATGCCGCTAGGGGCGCTATAACATTTTGCATACAAAAGTTTTGAAATCGTTCACCTCATGCCGCCCTCATGCCGTAGGGGCGCTAGTGTCGCGTTTTGCCCGAATTCTTCCGAAGCTGTGGGTATTACCAGGGGGGTCCCACTGACCTGCCCGGCCGGTATCTTCGTCTCAAGCAACCGGCACGTGCGCCGCTAGCGATAGAAAGAGAGGCAGAGGAAATATAACTGTAGTTGTGTGCGCTGTGCGAGCTGAATTGCACCTTATTGTATCGTAACGAGAGTCCCTATTTCTTTAATTGATTTTGCGGAGTGGAACTTCTGTACGTTACGTAGTACTATTATCTATTCTGTGGTATTACTCGTCTATAGTATTTGATATAATACAGCGTCGTAATCACTACATAGTATAAAACAAAGTCGCTTTTTCTGTCCCTATGTCCCTTTGTATGCTTAAATCTTTAAAACTACGCAACGGATTTTGATGCGGTTTTTTTTAATTGATAGAGTGATTCAAGGGGAAGGTTTTAAAGTATCATACATTCCAAAATTCCCACGGGAAAGCGGGATACACGCAAACGAAGTTGCGCGGGTTTCGCTAGTAAAATATATTTTAGAACGACTGAAACTACAACATTGCAAAAAAAAATTCATTTGGACACGGAAACTGGTTTTATAAAAAATAGAAATGTTTCTCTTGACTCGTCAACCCTTATAACTATTTAAAAAATATTTTTCTCATTAGAAAAAACATTTGGGAGTTTTTTTTATAAGCGCCCAATAAAGGTAGTAATTCAATTACCTAACAATTCATATTCTCTTTGTGATATTTAATTTGGCGGGTTACCACGCATTAAAACCCCGACCTATTTAAAACTTTATGTATATCACATGACGTTTCGTTCCATTCAACTGGCGTTCCATAATTATGGAAACTAAATATGATAATTTGTCATAACAAAATATAATTTCAAATCAAAAAAAAAAATTATAACTACTAATATTGTGTACAATAAAAATATTACGTAACGCGTATTTATTAATCTAAATAAATTGTTTATTTTTCTATTATAATATTATATTTATTTTTCCACATATATTCTGTGTCCTTTGGAACGGAACGGTGATTCAATTTGAATCGGTCGGGTTATGACACTGACCAATGACAGGCCGCCGCCATTGGCGCCATTATTGTCTTGTATAAAAGTTATTATTTTCTCGTTGCAAATTGCAATTATAATATTTGCAATAAATGTTGCTTGTTGATATATTAGTAAAAAACCGCCGAAACTTTCGTCGTCAGTTTGGCCACCGTATTCAACGTCTTAAAGGACAGAAATGAAACACGAGTAAAGTCTCTAGTCCCGAAGAAACTACGACTATTCTCACAAATTTTTGGACGAAATAGACATTGGTAGGATTCGCCGGAAAGTCCACGATGAAGGTAAGTTTATCTATTATGAATTCAAAATTAAATTTATAAACCTATCATATACAAAGTATTCAAGTGTTTTGTATTTATTTATTGTCGATATTTATATTACTATGTGATGAAGATTTCTACATTTACAACTCACAAGTTCTGCAAAAATAACACAAGACTGTCTCTTTACTTCGATTCAACAATCTTTAGCATCTCCGTACATAAATGAATGTAACTTGAAACATAAATGTTTTGAACATTATATTTTCTTTTTTATGTCATACTAAGACGAAAATGTGGGAAGATTAAGTCAGTGAAATCTGCGAGGGAAGTCTCAATACGAAGGTTTATTCACAGACTTAAAAGCGCCCCTTAGGCAAAGGAAAACAATTAATAATTTTACATATTGGTATGTATATAATTTATACATATTGCTCATTTCATTTTGAAGTTCACAGTAGTAGTTGCAACAATATCTTTAATTTGATTGTGCAATTATTTCAGGATCACAGGATGGTTTCTTAGATGGAGTAATCTAATTTTTGAGGGCAAAAAATTCGATGGAGATTACCACAAGGAAATGAACTCAAGTCTTCGAAGAATGGTTTGAGAACAAATGTATAGAACAAGTAAAAAAGAAGAGAATAAAATGGCAACGCTGGATGGAATTACTGATGCAGTCATGGATGAATTTGTTATGAATAACACCTGAACCTACCAATGACCTGAAGGTCACTAGTGAAACAAGCTGATCATCATCATCATGCAGTGATGATTTGTTGAACTAATCAATGAATGATCAGTTATTCAATAATTATAGAGCAGCTTATTTATGTAATATTTAATACACAAATATAATATGTACTTACTTTAAACTCTCATTGTAAATGATGTGTGTAAGTGCCCGTAAGGGCCCAAAGAATAATGTATTTTTGACTTTGACTTTATAATAACCATGATGACGATCAGTAATACATGTTATGTTTTCTTTTTTACTTGTAACTTATATTTATTTCTTTTATTATATTCAGTTTTAGTAATATGGCCATCACAAAATGTACTTATATTTAATGTTTTGCCAATGCATCCATAGCATTCAGATATTTTGTTAGGTTTCATTAAATCAAATACTTCCTCATTGCCTCTTGGATTGTAGATGTCAGTTAACTCTGTATATCTTTTTTGTCCCTTGTATTGTAGGAATTTACTTCAACTATGACTATGCTGTGTACTATTAATGTCTATGTTTGTTGATGTTACTGTGATGGTCTAATCAGAGTAACTTATTGCTGTTGTTTTTTTTTTAGAAGTATTGAACAGCTGTAGCACACGTCCTTTATACCTTTTATTAAGACGATATAGAAAATGTTTGTTTATCTATATCTACTGGACAAAATTCTAAACGATATTAAAAACCGTATCATAATGAGTTGTGTGATTGAGGTGAAGATAAAAATTGTGATTGGCTTAAAACTCGTCATTGTCTTCCTACCTTGTACATATGCAAATAAAACAAATGTACATATTGTTTATGGTTTTTTTATATACCCTACCTTCATACATTTCCAAAAATGACAATATGCCTCTTAGTACGTTGTTGAGCGGCTGCCGTTGTCTATTTACAAAACCCGGCCGATTGACAATAATTTTCCTGGGTGGGTTAACCAGGTAATTACTGTTTTTATTAGTGCATTGCATACATAAAATGGCAGTCAGAGACACCCTTATAACTTTCACTTTTAGATAGATTAGATATAATGTTGTTTTTGAAAAGTAAATAAATAAAATCTATTGATTTACTTATTCATATATTTAATTAATACCTAGTTGTTTTAAGTCATACAAACTAGTTGTGCATATCAGTAGGTCTATTTAGGACAACGGGAAAAATGCACGCTCAAAAAAATGTTGGTAAAACCTGTCTGTCACTGGTTGCTAGGCAACGGTTTGTCATTAAACATTCTATCTTGCAAACGCCTCAAGATAGTAATAACAAATACTTTAGAAGACTAATACCACTAATACCCACAGCTCTTGACGTTTCTCATGCAATGACTTGGCAACCTCCGTTCACCTCATGCCGCTAGGGGCGCTATAACATTTTGCATACAAAAGTTTTGAAATCGTTCACCTCATGCCGCCCTCATGCCGTAGGGGCGCTAGTGTCGCGTCTTGCCCGAATTCTTCCGAAGCTGTGGGTATTACTCGTCTATAGTATTTGGTAATAAGTATTGTATTGTATAGTTGCAATTATTGTGTAGTGATCCTAGTGATATAGTGTATATTGTGGAGGAAATAAATAAATTTTATTATTATTATATTATAGTCATGTTCATGCACACAAATGTTTGATATGCGCAGGATTCGAACCCGCAGCCCTCGAGATAAAGTGACCATAGCTAACCACTCCACCACCAGGCATGTCGATGACCACCAGCATTTTGTGGTTTAAGGCATGGGATTTTTAAAAATACAACCCTTCAGAGGCAAAACAGAAATGAAAATATTTGAATGAAAATGTTGTAATTTTCCGGAGGGTTCAGATCGAGAGCACGATTAGTTATGGAAGGAGTAGCCACGTCAGCGACTGTCAGGTGGCCATTCACACCAGCTAACATGTAGTTTACACCAACACGAAAAGAAAATTAAGCCAATTTTTCACTATGAGATATAATATAATAGCACCTGGCAGCGGCTTTGCCCGCGTGGCCTACTAACAATTAGCATATTTTTCCTCAGAAACAAATTCCGGTACGGTACGGTTCCATCCGGTCCGATCAGGTCTGATCCGTTCCGGTCCGGTCGGTCCGGAATCTACATGCCAAAGAACAATGCCTTAGTGTCAGGCCCAAAAGTGAACAGTTAAAAATTATACAATTTCTAATTGTATTAATTAGTTCAATATTTACATAAACAGAAAAATCTAATAGGAAGTCTGCCATTAAATTATTTTTTATTAAAAAAACAACTATTACTTTGTATCGACTATTATATTCTCACATTCTGTTTAGCGTCACTTACAGTGTAAAAAATCGCAACTATCGAATAATAAGTGGCTACATATTATTATTACCTAGGTATATAATATTACTTAGGTAATAGGTTAACAGTATAGTAACATTGCTGTTATCGTATTGAATAATGAAATGACAGCTTGAGCTGGCTGGCTGGCGGCTGCTCAAACGGCAGACTTTTGGTATTGCCATGTTTTGAAAAAAGAAGTATCGATTTTAGTATCGATTACGAATAATACCGATTGAGTGTGTTTTTATACCGGGAGTCGGTATGTTAATAGACTAGTTATACTTGCACATCATACTTTATTATAAAAATAAATAAAGCATTTGTCAGCAATTCAGCATTGTGCAACTGATTAATGCCTGTATCCAGTTATATTTATATAACTGGATAATACCAACTAGATATCGATTTTTTTTTTCGTTTTATGACTGGATCAAAAAGATTGTTGTTGGCAACATTTTTTTATTATGTTCAGTTAATCATCATTACAAATTCTAATTATAATAATAAAATAAAATAGATAACTGGCACACTTTTAATAATAGCCAAAAATACTATTATTTATTATTTAACTAAATTCATAATTCAGATTGTTTTTTCGTACTGTCCACAACTGTCGTTTGCGTCCATCTCGTTTTCCCGTGGTAATTTTGAAAAATCCTTTCTTAGTACACTCCTAGACGTCGTATGGAACCTACATTCCTTTGGAATCTCTAGATCCAGCGGTTTGGGCTGTGCGTTGATATATAGTTAAGTCAGTTAGTCAGTCAGGACTTTGAATTTTATATAATATAGATTACATTTTGAGATATAATATTTTATCGCTCGTAATACATTTTGTACGATACCATTCATGCTGTGCTCACAGTTAATCCCATAAAAACATCTCATAATATAAATATTTTGATGAAAATGTAATTATGCTGGATTTTCACTATGAGATATAACATTATGTTACATTACCTCACGTCCCTGGACACCACGCCTTTCCCTGCCTCGCCTCAGTTTGCATTCATAGCTCAAGATATATTATATCCCATAGTGAAAAAGCGCCTTTGACTGATGATGTCGACTGTTCGAAAAGTCTCGTCTCAATAACCGATACTCACTGAAAATCTCAATTCACCAATAGGGGGCTTAGCATACGGAATTCCTTTGAAAATGAAAAATTTCTCGTAATTTCTTGCCCTCGTAACTCTCCCTGTTCGACTTTCACAATGGGTCCTGTCATTTTATTTCTAAATAGTTTTTTTTTTATACTTTCGAAGTGAATATTCGGCAACTGAAATAAACATTACAAATATTAAAGAAGTTGCATTTAACAAACGTAAAAAATCACTTTTATATAGATACGTGACAGACAGGGTATTTAATATATTACGAGTATGTAATAGCGGCCTGAAAACTATATGAAATTGTGATCGGTAAGTATATGAATACTCAATAATTTACTTATTTCAGAAACAATAATATAATGTAACATAGTACAAGAAAACAAGGTTTTTAACAAAAAAAAACATATAAAAAATGTGGGCTGTAAATTAACCAGATAATTTAGACTTTAACCGTCGTAGACAAAAAATAGTACAAGCTTAGTTGCTTAGTTTGGGACTAGACAGCGTTGTGTCATTCGTCCAAGAATATTTATTAATTACCTATATCATAATATTATTTATGATGTTTTTCTTTTTTTAACTGTCATTATTATAATAGATTTCTAGAACTTCTAAAAACTAAACATGTTATTATAAACAAATTATAATGAACCTAAAACTAAAAACCTTAAAAAATATAATAAAATAACTAAAATATATTATTAAAAGGAGTCCCTTCAGGCAAGGTTCCGAAGATACTGGCAGCGCTGGCCCCTTTGAATAGCTAGACTAATTCTTTGTCCGATGTAGCTGCCAGCTCTTCGGTCTCCTGTGATGTCGACTAACCTTTTTGCAATTTCCTTAAAAAGTCTTATAGCACAAGGACCCCACGGACCAAGGGTCTCGACACCGAATGGGACAAAATCATATTCGGCGCCTAGACCCCTGTATTTACAAGCTATGATTTTATAAAGTCTTACATGTTCCGGCGCTGATCGCCTGCTGTACAGATAATACGTTCGCACGTTATTATTTTTACACCACCAGTAGTAAGAAACAGACACAGACTACAGATGTTAACATAGGATACCTAAATGATGAATAATAAGCAGCGAGTATGTATCCAATAGAGACGAAATGTTTGTCATTTTCTTCAAAAATTATGTCCTCAAATCTCAGTTGTCAGTTACTGCGCGCGCTCAAACAAAATAGTGAGCGATTATAATGTTACAAAATACCAACACGTTTGGACAAACCTAATGGACAATGCCCGCATAAATGCCGTACCTATCTTTATTGTTTTGACACAACGATGTTTGTAACCATGTCTGCATGTTTTCACGTCTATAGTGTCTCAAAGCCCACTCGCACTGAGCGGTGTCGTGGCCCATAATGGTATTAGCGCATTCCTCAATCCTCAACTGCTCGTTGCACGACATTGTCGAATGCCCACAGCGGCTAACCATTGTATTGACGTCCATGTTCATACAGCCCGGCCGGTAGTGCGTTATCGGTTAGTAAGTAATGCTACCTTTGGCACTATACGTATGTGGAATAAGCTCCCAGCGAAAGAAACAGGTGTTTCTTCTTATTTACTTCGGACTTTGACATGGGACTATTTGAGAGTTAGACATTAGCCCTCTTATTAATAAAGAAAGATTAGCCAAGGTTTAACTAAAACTTGTTTTGTCACTTTCCAACTACATTTAATTTTCCTTAGGAATGACAGTGACAAAACAGGTTTAAGTTAAACCTTGGCTAATCTTTAAGAGGGTAGATGTCTCGTCAGAGGTGGGCAACGCATTGGTAATGCCCCTGGTGTTGCTGATGTCCATAGGCGGCAGTGGCCCCTTTCCATCAGGCCCGCTTACCCACTTGTCTGCCGTTGCTCGGGTCTAGATTTACTATAATATATCCGTTGTCTATTCCGGTATTCAAACACAAGCCGGTTAAGCCCAGCTTAATTTGGGACCTGCCCCGTTACTCTTGAAGATAATTCCGCTCGATCGCCATTGGATCGTTACTTTTAGGTAATCTTTACAGATAGACTAGCGCTACCTAAATACTAAACTCAATGAAATCGGATTGTATGCTAACCAAATAGTTAGTAAAGTATAAAATTTCAAGGGTACAAATTAGGATTTGCTGTTAATTTTGCATTTGAAATAAAGAATTGAAATTAAAATCACGATTGCTATGCAGAGTAACATAGCAGGTGGCGCTGCCTGTATTGCATAGATTTTATTTATATTTATTTTATTCTATGCAGTCATCTGATTGAAAAATCCATTCAGTTAAACGGCTGTCATGAATCGCGCCATTCATGACTACTGGCTTTAGCGGGAAGCGTAAGTGGCGGCTGGATATCTGTGAGCTCAGCGATGACGACCATGATAATCCTCAGTCCGTTCTTGTTCTACTGTTATGTCGTGTCATCACATTGGGTATCACATATTTTTCTTTCCGCCGCGCCCCGCTACAGTGATTCGTTCAGTAAAAATTGACGCAAGCCTTCGACCAACACAGTCGTCCATTCCGATGACACTCGGCATAAGATTCGGTTGTTCTAGGGAACACTTAATTAAAAGGTTATCCTTTTTATTAAGTGTTCCCTAGAACACACAGTAACAATTTTTATAATCGCTCCTATCATCTTATAGTTTATAATCTACCTAATAGTATGTCAGCTGGTGAGAGAATTTTCCTGTTTAGTCATGTTTTTTTAAATTGCTAACTGGAATGTATCAGGAACTCGTGAAACTGGCTTTAATTTATTTAAATGTAACATGCAAATAAACAACATATTTCAAACATGACTACATAGTTCATAAACAGTACAAATTGATGAACGGTACGCGCGACAAAAAAAACATTATCCGTGCTCCACAACAATTGATGCCGGTTGCTTCTATTTAAAGCTAAATAAAACCAAATGATGCATCCTTGACTTCTGTAAGGTCGCAGGTATACAAGGGGAATGTAATAGCTTGTCATCAAATGCCAATATAGATTATGACTAACTTCTTTTCTAACTATCATAAAAAGTCAAAGTGGGTTTAATATGATTTTTTTAGACCAATACCTACTAGCTGTATTGGCAGCATAGATCGGAGCAGCCCGTCTGGGGAAGGACCTCCACCTTACAGAAGATCGTAGCCAAATAGCATTGGTTCCGGCCATGTTGTGTTCCTACGGTGAGTAAGGTCTCCAGAGCTCCACTTGGGGGGGTTGACAACGCGTGAGTAATACCGCCGGTATTGCTAGCCTTTATAGGCTACGGTGATGCTTACCATCAGGCAGGCCGTATGCTTGTTAGCCAACTTTGTGGTATAAAAAAAACTCAAGCACACAAAATAGAACCCACTCAGGGTTTATCAGATTATATGTCAACCTATTTATCTTTTTTCTATGTTCTTTTCTATTGTTTTATATTATTGTCAATATTTATTATGTCTATATTAAATATCTATACTACGTTTTCTTGTACTCTTACTATGTATAATTATAAAAATATCAATAAAACATGTGGTTTATTACTTTATTTCAATTTTTATAACATTATTATGTTCACTCCTGTCGTCCCACTACTTGGGTCCCACTTGGAATCTTAGCCTCAATTGCAGATTGAAGAAGGTAACCTACTATACGTATAGGTATTACTATTATATTTTCTTCTTAATTATTATTGAAATTTCTTTCTACTGTAATACACATCGTACAGTTTTTTCAAGAGACCCAGTCTTATAGGATATGGCTTCTGTTTCATTGTGAGATTTTCATCTATGAAAAGATAAGACATTTTTTTTCCTATCGGCTCCCAATTGGTCGTGATAACATCATTTTTATCCGGAGTGGGTTCCCTGTGACAGCAAATAACATGTTTAAATATTGGTCCTAGAAATGAAAATTTTCCATCTGCATAGTCAGTAGTCAGAAAAAGAGTCGAAAATTTTGACTAGTAAATTCTAATTTACTTCTTCCTTTTTTCAACTTTTTTCTTTTTCAGAGACTCTGCAGAACAAGCAATACCTATTTAAAAATCTATCCATACAAAAATGATATCAAAATTTAACTAAAATCGGAAAAAAGCCACTAGGCTAGGGGGCAAAGACAGGTCAATTCTTTGCTCACTTTCTGCACATATGTGCACGGCTTTCATCGTCATTTAAGTACTTTCATCCCAAAATTGTTTATCATGGAAATGTATTTACAGCCACTTTATGAAGAATCTGTATTATTATTGTTAGTTATATTTATAATACATACCCATATTTAGCTAAATTTGTCCACATTTGAATTAATCTTTCCCGTACTAACACATCTGTTTCCGACAATGTTTTAGACAAGAGGCTAGTAGTTTTTACTATATATCCTCTACAGTCTCCATGACACGCTCCCTTTCGATTTATATTAAACATGTTTTTTAAATGATTCAATTGACCATCATAAGAAAATTCATAAAGGTATGTAAATGGGTTGTGTTTAGCAATATATGAAGCAGAAGTATATATACCACCCATAAAATCAATGTCTGAGAAAAAATCTATACCAAAAGAATCTGGTTCATCAACTGCTGAATATACATCTTTGAGTACCGCAGCAATTCCTTCTTTTTCATTATTATTAATTTCGAAAAATTTATTCAAATAATTTTCAAAATCCTTCTCTTGAAGTAATTTTTGCAATCTAGCGTTTCCCATCATGCTTGTCATTATAAGACCTTCACGATTACAGAAACCTGTTATAAATGGAACTTTAGCAAATTGACCCCGCGAAAGCAAATTATAAGGCGACGTATCCAAAAATGGTTCCCAGTTGGTTGGTTTCTCAACTACTGGCACAAATCCAAAATAAATGCCTCCTTGAAATTGCATTTGAGCCATTGCATGCATAAAAGTTACGACCAAATCTTTCGTAGACATCTCTTTGAAATATTGCAGTATCTCATCGTTATCATCAATATTTTTTTGCTTTATTGCTTACATTTTTGTTACCAGATCTTTACACTGTTCGCTTTGAGCCCACGGTAATAACGTAGATCCAGATTGCGCTATTGCTTTATGAAATAGACCCCTAGCCATTGGGGAAAGCATTAAATATTCTACAGATGCTCCGCCTGCGCTAATTCCAAAAATCGTTACGTTTGCGGGGTCTCCTCCAAAACTTTTAATATTTTTCTGCACCCATTTAAGAGCTTGAACCTGGTCTCGCAATCCCATGTTACCAGGTGCCTCTTCCCGACCCAATGATAGAAAACCTAGTACACCCAATCTGTAATTGATGGTTACAACAACAACATTTTTTTCAACAAGATAGTCAGCTCCATGATTGGATTCATCGGTTCCATCCCCAAAAGCAAAACCACCCCCGTGTATAAAAAACATAACAGGTAGGAGATCTTCAGACGACAGCTTGGGAGTGTTAACATTTAAATATAGACAATCTTCATCTCCTACTAATGTACCGGTCTGTATATCAAACTGAGGACAAACATTGCAGTTCTTTGTAGCGTCTCTTATTCCATCCCATTTTTCTGGTGGCTCAGGAACCTTGAAAGAGATTAAAAAATATTTAGATAACATTATTATCATTAAGGTCATGATGATGATTATGAAATATCAGATAATATTTAAATTTTTCATGGATAGAAACTTACCGAAAATCTTAATTTACCAACAGGGGGCTTAGCATATGGAATTCCTTTGAAGATGAAAAACTTATCATCAATTTTTTGCCCCAGCAAGTCCCCCTGTGCGATTTTCACGGGGCCTGACATTTTTTCCAATGTGTTTTCTTTTTCAATCTAATTACTTTCAGAGAGGTTTTTCGGAACTGAAAAAAATAAAGCCATCAAAATATACTTAATATACACGCGACAAACCACTGGTGACCCAAAGACTGGCAGTTACTTCGCTCAATGGATCTCTATCGCCGTTCAGCGAGGTAACGCTGCTAGCATTTTGGGCACCCTGCGCACCATGTCTTTTTTATTGTTGGTTTAGTTTTAATTAATTTTATATAATCTAAGATTGTATCAATATGTATAAACTTCACAATATTCATTTTTAAACAAAACATTGTAGAACGTCACAATAAGATATTGTTACGCTAACAGAAATCTAGGTTACCTACTGCACAAGGACGTCAAGGACCTAAAATTTCATTATCGCAAACTCAGCAAGCAGTATTTTATTAATTAAGTGAAGGTGCATACTTAAATGGTTGGTTAATGCATATTTTAATTTACTTCACAAAAGGAGAAGGTATTCAATTAGACTCTATAATTATTGATTGTGAATTTAAGTTACAAATACATAACATATACAATACATACATAATAGTTTAATCGAATTCCTTATTAACTAAAATAATTCATATTACTTGTGGTGGTGTAAAATATATTTTTTGCCTTTACAGCGCTGTCAATATCAAACAAAAAATAATACATTGAGACTAAATGTTTCATTAACTAATGTTGTTAAATCACTGTTGATTAGACATCAATCAGTTTTATATTCAACTAGCTGCCCGGCCCGGCTTCGCCCGGTTACTGTTTCGTTTTTTTTTTCAATCTTTCTGAGAGATTTTTTTAATATTTTTTTCCGTAAGAACCTTGTACAGAGTATTAGAAAACTACAAAAAAAAAATCAGCCAAATCGGTCAAGCCGTTTTCATGTTATGTCGTGACAACGGAAAACGGGTTTCATTTTTATATATATACTAGCTGCCCGGCCCGGCTTCGCCCGGGTACTGTTTCGTTTTTTTTTCAATCTTTCTGAGAGATTTTCTTAATATTTTTTTCCGTAAGAACCTTGTACAGAGTATTAGAAAACTACAAAAAAAAATCAGCCAAATCGGTCAAGCCGTTTTCATGTTATGTCGTGACAACGGAAAACGGGTTTCATTTTTATATATATAGATAGATTTATAACAAGAACGATAAATATTATGTATTCACGTATCATATTTCATCATCATTGTTTTTAATAAGAAAATAGACTGTAGTTAGGAAAAGGAAATTAATGACACCATTAGTAAAGTGATCCACTGGCTGGAGAGTAATAATCTGTGTGTCAACTTGTCAAAAACAACGTTTTTACAATACATTAATAGAAATGGTAAACCCTTGGATCTGACCATAAAATTTGCTAATAAAATAATTCTAGAGTCCTTTTCGACCAAGTTTCTTGAGCAACTGTTTCTCATACAGAAAAAATGCGTGAGAGCTATGTGTGGCGCTGGACCTCTGGATAGCTGCAGACCTTTATTTATAGAACTTAAATTACTGACTTTGGCATCCTTGTATATTTTAGAAATCTGCCTTTTTACTAAGAAAAACATAAACTCATTTAAAACATTGCAGTTCACGTCGAGATATCCAGATCGTCTGGCCACTCATAGTCATACAACCACGTCATTCCAGAGGAACTGTTTCAATATGTGCACAAAACTATATAACCATTTGCCAGATTATAAAAAATCAATGCCATTTTCGCGTTTTAAAAATAAATTACAAATACTTCTCCTAACAAACTGTTTTTACACTGTTGACGAGTATATTAGATTTAAGTGGTGACTTGCATGTGGGTTTGATATGTTCGTCATATTGATCCTTATTATTATAATTTTTTAAAATATTTTTTATTTTTATGGATGATTGTCTTAGATCATATAAGAATGATTGTTTATTAATTAATTTAAATTTTGCTATGACATTGTAATCTATAAATCTTGTAATTAAAATCATAATAAATTTGCATGCCGATTGTGAGCGCAACACGCTTGCACTATTTATTTTATAAAATATGTACCTATATGATTTGTTTTATACCGTGTTTGCAGCAAATAAATATATTTCATTTCATTTCACATAATAGATAAAAACAACTTACGTGTTCCGACTCCGATGACCCGGTAAACAGTAAATGCGTTCACCGCATACTATTAGCGCACAACTACTAACAGATTGATAAATGATGAAAGATGAATGAACAAAGATAATAAAATTATGATTAAGGAATAATCTTCAGTCATCGTTTATTCGTGACTTTAAAATTATGATTGTGGAGTGTTATAATGTGTAAAGTCATAGTGATCCAATTTGTATGATTCTATAACTTTATATAGCCAAAAGTAAACATTTTAAAGAAACAACTCAACCTAGAATGATGTTTTTTTACTAGGGTATTATAATAAATAATTAATAATAAATATTCTTGGACGAATCATACAACGCCATCCAGTCCCAAACTAATCAACTGCTAGTACTATGGGTGCTGGATATTAAATCCTTTTTTTTATAATATAAATACTTATTATACTTACATAGAAAACACCTTGACTAAGGCAAACGTACACTCAGTAGGGACTCACAGACACCTCTTTACATACCACAACAAGAAACCATACGATGGCATGATGTTTCAATAATTATTATATTATTATTATTTTAGTTATATACCACGGAGTGTAGACCTGGTGACCTGAAATAGGGCATTAGCCTAGCTTAGGCACCAGTCTTCCACAATAAACCGTTGCCTGTAATAAATATACCTATACTTTGTTCAAGATGTCCGTAGAATTGATGTAAACAAACCATATTTAGGGTTATCACAGCATTAGTAGAACTTTTTTTTGTAAAGTCATTGTGAATGTCGTTAATACTCCTCTATGTAATACAGCGTCGTAATAAAATATATTTTAGAACGATTGAAAGCACTACATTGCAAAAAAAAATCATTTGGACACGGAAACTGGTTTTGTAAAAAATAGAAATGTTTCTCTTGACTCGTCAACCCTTATAACTAATTAAAAAATATTTTTCTCATTAGAACCAAATACTATAGAAGACTAATAAGCACAGCTCTTGACGTTTCTCATACAATGACTTGGCAACCTCCGTTCACCTCATGCCGCTAGGGGCGTTATAACATTTTGCATACAAAAAACCTCCGTTCACCTCATGCCGCTAGGGGGCGCTATAACATTTTGCATACAAAACGCACAAAAGTTTTGAAATCGTTCACCTCATGCCGCCCTCATGCCGTAGGGGGCGCTAGTGTCGCGTCTTGCCCGAATTCTTTCGAAGCTGTGCGTATTATGGCGGAAACACACTACCGTGTCGGGGCCTGTCGTGTCGCGCTCTGTCGTGACGGTGGGTGTGCACACTTACGTGTCGTGTCGGGGCGCGATTCTGTTCAGAAATGAAAGAAATAAACGCCAGACGTTTATTTCTTTCATTTCTGAACAGAAGCTCGCAGTGTTTGCCTTTGTCTGGGTGTTTTCTATAATGTATTAATGGTATTTATTTACAAAAAAATGTATTTAAGTATATTTATTAGGAATCTACTACCTAGTAACTCATTATCACGCTGCAAAAACAAATTAAAAAAAAAGCGTCCACTTGTTCGCGACACGAACCACGCGCGGCCCGCGGGTATAGAAACACATTTGCAGGGCGTGTCGTGTCGCGTCATAACCCCCACCACCGCCGTGGCGCAATCGGCGGCCAGCAGTCCGCGTCACGACAGAGCGAGTCACGACACGACACGCCCTACAAATGTGCTCCTAACCATATAAAATGTATGAACGCGATATGCTTCTAACGCGACACGACACGCCCCGACACGGTAGTGTGTTTCCGCCATTACTCGTCTATAGTATTTGGTATTAGTCTTCTATAGTATTTGATGACACTGACCAGCAATAACAGGCCGCCGCCATTGGCGCCATTATTGTCTTGTTTACAAGTTATTATTTTCTCGTTGCAAATTGCAATTATAATATTTGCAATAAATGTTGCTTGTTGATATATTAGTAAAAAACTGCCGAAACTTTCGTCGTCAGTTTGGCCACCGTAGAATAGAATAGAATAGAATAGAATCTTTATTTGCATAAAACATGGTAGTTTAGGTGACAAAAAATATAGCGGGTATGGTACATCATGTTTTGCTTATTAAAATAGGCGTGCAAAATTCATGCGGTAGGCAGCAAACATAAATTACATTACATTACATATAATCCTAATTAATTTAAATCAAATCCCAATCATTATTAACAATATAAATCATTCTAGATATTCTTTGATGTTATAATAATTTTTTTCATTAAGCCATTTGTACAATTTTATCTTAAATTCTTTCTTTGGCAACCCTTGTATATCCGAGGGTAATTTATTGTACAGTCTAACACACATACACAAGCAGTTTCGATTACTTTTTTCTGTTTTTGGTGGATCAGAGAAAACCAATCTGTGTGGATTTCTTTTGCATCTAGGGTACACGTCAATTGCTTTAGTGAATAAATTAAAGTGTTGTTTTACAAAAACACATGCATCGTATATGTATAGACAGGGTAGGGGTAATAAACCAAGATCCCTGAACAAAGGCCTGCACGAGTCACGAGGTGATTTTCCTGTCATAGCGCGCAAGCATTTTTTTTGTGCCAACAGTACTCTCTGCACATTTGTGCCATTTCCCCATATAAGTAGTCCGTATCGTAGGATTGATCCCACATGGGCATGATAGGCAGTTAAGATGGTAGATTGATTAGCTAAGTTTCGCAAACATTTAAGTGCATATGCAAATTTATTTATTCTTTTGCTAACATATTCAATATGAGAATCCCAATTTAACTGTTTATTAATTATTAAACCTAGAAATTTTGTATCATTTAATTTGTTAATGTCAGAGTTTTTATACTTTATATGTAATGATATAATTTGATTATTAAAGTTAATATAATTCGTTTTAGTTAAATTGATTTTTAAATTATTATTATCAAGCCAGTGAATAATTGTATCAATTGTTTTATTTAATTCATTTTCGTGATTTTTTATTGGATCATTATTGGATTTATCATTGGTGGTTACTACAATAGAAATATCGTCCGCAAACATTACACATTTATGATTTGTGACATTAATTATGTCATTAATATATAAAAGAAATAGGAGGGGTCCCAGCACACTACCCTGTGGGACTCCGAATCTGTTGAACTGGCAATCTGATGTAAATGAAACAATCTCATTTTTTTTGTTTAATTGCGATAGGGAGACTTGTTGTTTCCTATTACTTAGATAGGATCGAATCCAATCCAAAGGAATGCCTCGTATGCCTAGATCGTCTAATTTGTGCAGAAGAATATCATGAGCAACAAAATCGAATGCCTTGCTTAGATCAAAAAAGAGAACAGTAGTTAATATTTTGTTATTAATACTGCTTAAGATTTCTTTCATAAGGGTAAAAGTAGCTAAGGTAGTCGACTTATCTTTTTGAAAGCCAAATTGTTGAGGGTGGATTATTTTAAATTTATCACGTATTCACCTCCGTAGTCCGCTGTCCTATAAAACGTTATAGGACAGCCGGACAGAAATGAAACACGAGTAAAGTCTCTAGTCCCGAAGAAACTACGACTATTCTCACAAATTTTTGGACGAAATAGACATTGGTAGGATTTGCCGGAAAGTCCACGATTTAGGTAAGTTTATCAATTATGAATTCAAAATTAAATTTATAAACCTATCATATACAAAGTATTCAAGTGTTTTGTATTTATTTATTGTCGATATTTATATTACTATGTGATGAAGATTTCTACATTTTGAACTCACAAGTTCCGCAAAAATAACACAAGGCTGTCTCTTTACTTCGATTCAACAATCTTTAGCATCTCCGTACATAAATGAATGTAACTTGAAACATAAATGTTTTGAACATTATATTTTCTTTTTTAGGTCATACTAAGACCAAAATGTGGGAAGATTAAGTCAGTAAAATCTGCGAGGGAAGTTTCAATACGAAGGTTTATTCACAGACATAAAAGCGCCCCTTAGGCAAAGGAAAACAATTAATAATTTTACATATTGGTATGTATATAATTTATACATATTGCTCATTTCATTTTGAAGTTCACAGTAGTAGTTGCAACAATATCTTTAATTTGATTGTGCAATTATTTCAGGATCACAGGATGGTTTCTTAGATGGAGTAATCTAATTTTTGAGAGCAAAAAATTCGATGGAGATTACCACAAGGAAATGAACTCAAGTCTTCGAAGAATGGTTTGAGAACAAATGTATAGAACAAGTAAAAACGAAGAGAATAAAATGGCAACACTGAATGGAATTACTGATGCAGTCATGGATGAATTTGTTATGAATAACACCTGAACCTACCAATGACCTGAAGGTCAATAATGAAACAAGCTGATCATCATCATCATGCAGTGATGATTTGTTGAACTAATCAATGAATGATCAGTTATTCAATAATTATAGAGTAGCTTATTTATGTAATATTTAATACACAAATATAATATGTACTTACTTTAAACTCTCATTGTAAATGATGTGTGTAAGTGCCCGTAAGGGCCCAAAGAATAATGTATTTTTGACTTTGACTTTATAATAACCCTGATGACGATCAGTAATACATATTATGTTTTCTTTTTTACTTGTAACTTATATTTATTTCTTTTATATTCAGTTTTAGTAATATGGCCATCATGTTTTGCCAATGCATCCATAGCATTCAGATATTTTGTTAGGTTTCATTAAATCAAATACTTCCTCATTGCCTCTTGGATTGTAGATGTCAGTTAACTCTGTATATCTTTTTTGTCCCTTGTATTGTAGGAATTTACTTCAACTATGTCTATGCTGTGTACTATTAATGTCTATGTTTGTTGATGTTACTGTGATGGTCTTATCAGAGTAACTTATATTGCTGTTGTTTTTTTTTAGAAGTATTGAACAGCTGTAGCATACGTCCTACCTTTTATTAAGACGATATAGAAAATGTTTGTTTATCTATGTCTACTGGACAAAATTCTAAACGATATTAAAAACCGTATCATAATGAGTTGTGTGATTGAGGTGAAGATAAAAATTGTGATTGGCTTAAAACTCGTCATTGTCTTCCTACCTTGTACATATGCAAATAAAACAAATGTACATTTTGTTTATGGTTTTTTTATATACCCTACCTTCATACATTTCCAAAAATGACAATATGCCTATTAGTATGTTGTTGAGCGGCTGCCGTTGTCTATTTACAAAACCCGGCCGATTGACAATAATTTTCCTGGGTGGGTTAACCAGGTAATTACTGTTTTTATTAGTGCATTGCATACATAAAATGGTAGTCAGAGACACCCTTATAACTTTCACTTTTAGATAGATTAGATATAATGTTGTTTTTGATAAGTAAATAAATAAAATCTATTGATTTACTTATTCATATATTTAATAAATACCTAGTTGTTTTAAGTCATACAAACTAGTTGTACATATCAGTAGGTCTATTTAGGACAACGGGAAAAATGCACGCTCAAAAAAATGTTGGTAAAACCTGTCTGTCACTGGTTGCTAGGCAACGGTTTGTCATTAAACATTCTATCTTGCAAACGCCCAAGATAGTAATAAGTATTGTATTGTATTGTATAGTTGCAATTATTGTGTAGTGATCCTAGTAATATAGTGTATATTGTGGAGAAAATAAATAAATTTTATTATTATTATATTATAGTCATGTTCATGCACACAAATGTTTGATATGCGGGTTAATATTTCCATAGTTAATGGTCATACCCACCGGACCAAAATGTATGAGACAGCAGTTTTTTAATCATCTCTATTTTTCACCTAATTTACGTTTGAAGTTAATGCTTAGAATATTTTTATTATTAAAAATATGACTATTGTTGATTATTGATAATCAATGTTACGTTGATTTGCCTGCTGGTTTGACTTTTTATTCTATTTTTATAAGTAACATTCTTTCCTTTTTTTACTCTTCTGTACAACAACGTGTTACTCCTAGTACGCATAACCTCGTACTTACTATGGGGATCATAGTAAAAAAAACTGCTGTCTCATACATTTTGGTCCGGTGGGTATGACCATTAACTATGGAAATATTAGCACTTCGAGCATTCGAATTATAGGACTATCGTTGCAATGGCTTTTCGGTGAAATGGACGTCGAACTAATGGCTAGTCGAAGTTGTGGTACATCGATGATATGGAGTTTCGGCGATTCGAACACTCGAGCTAATGACTTCGGGGAATCGGCCGTCGGCCACATGACATTCGAAATCAAGTAGTAAACCCTTGATATGCGCAGGATTCGAACCCGCAGCCCTCGAGATAAAGTGACCACAGCTAACCATTCCACCACCAGGCATGTCGATGACCACCAGCATTTTGTGGTTTAAGGCAATAAGTGATTTTTAAAAATACGACCCTTTAGAGGCAAAAAAAAAATGAAAATATTTGAATGAAAAATCTAATTCCTGACACTTTTCAAATTCAAACTTTATATTTGCAGAGAATATTTTAATGTTGGTACATATTACATATTATAGATGTCGTATATTTAGCTTGTCAGTGAGCATGCAAATATTTATATAATGAATCTATTAATTAATGTTTTTTTTTTTTTTTTTATACCACTAAGGTGGCAAACAAGCATACGGCCGCCTGATGGTAAGCAGTCACCGCAGCCTATGGACGTTTGCAATACCAGGAGCATTACTAACGCGTTGCCGACCCTGTAAGAACCTCTTCACACCCTTTTTGAAGTACCCCATGCTGTAATCGACAGGGAAAGCATGGACAGGGAGTTCATTCCACAACCTAAGGGTTCGGTGAAGAAAATCCCTCTGGAATCGCGTAGTACGGGACCGGTTTGGTTCCAGCGTGTGAGGATGGATTCCCTGTCGATGGCGAGCGGTGCGATGATAGAAAGATAGGGAGGCAAAATCTCTCCTTAAGCTTAAGGGCTCAATACCGGCTGTAAGCACGGGATCGTCGACAATTCTCACAGCTCGTCTCTGAACCGAGTCACAAGGCTCAAGTTGGCAACTAGGCGCTCCCGCCCAGAGATGACAGCAGTACTCTATGTGTGGCCGGACTTGAGACTTATAAAGTAGCAGTCGTTGGCGCGGGTTGAAGTACCGCTTTGCTCTGTTGAGAACACCAAGTTTTTTGGATGCCAGCTTGACCTTCTCTTCTAGGTGACTACGGAACTGAACATCGCTGGAGATCTCGACACCAAGTATCCCGATGCTTTTAGAGATAGTAAGGGGCGTGTTCTCGAAACAGGGTGCTACAGCAAATGGGGTTTTTTTCGCGGTGAACGCACAGACTTGTGTTTTGCTGGGGTTAAACTGGACCAAATTCTGTCGCCCCCAGTCGGACACTTGTGCCAATGCAGTCTCAATCCCTAACACCAATTCTTCGCGGCTTTCCTCCACCTTTGAACGAGGGATTCCCGCACGGCCCGTGTAGTAAGTGTCTCCGGTGCTGTCATCCGCATAACAATGAATGCCATCGATGGACAACATATCATTGATATGCAGCAGAAACAGCGTCGGAGACAGCACGGAGCCCTGTGGAACGCCGGCATTGATGTCCATGCTATCTGAGCTGCAGCCATCGAGTACTGCTCTGATGCAACGCCCGGACAGAAAGCTAGCGATCCACTTGCATAATCCCTCAGGCAGTCCGTATGATGGTAACTTCGATAGAAGACTGCGGTGCCAGACCCTATCGAACGCCTTGGTTATATCAAGGCTAACAGCCAGTGCCTCACCTTGACTCTCAACGGCCGATGCCCAACGGTGTGTGAGATACACTAGAAGATCACCAGTCGAACGACCGTGACGAAACCCATATTGACGGTCGCTGATCAAGTCGTGATCTTCTAGGTATCCCAGGAGTCGCGAGTTAATGACACGCTCCATGACCTTAGAGAGAAGGGAGGTAATAGCGATAGGCCTGTAATTCGACGGGTCAGATCTATCACCCTTTTTAGGCACAGGATGTACATTAGCAGTCTTCCACGAAGACGGAACTTGCTTAGTGGAGTATGAAAGCGCGAAGAGACGCACAAGCACAGGACACAGCTCACGAGCACACAGATTAAGCACCACTGCCGGGATGCCGTCCGGCCCACTCGACTTATGAATGTCCAGGGAGAGCAACGCCCGCCGGACATCTCGCTGTGTAAATGAGATTTCCGGCATGACATCACCGCACCACGGGATGGTAGGAGGAGCGGCGCCCCTGTCATCCAGAGTCGAGTTTGAGGCGAAGAGATTACCTAAGAGGTCGGCTTTCTCCTTCGCACTGTGGGCCAGTTCGCCGTTCCGTTTACGCAGCGGTGGCAGAGACGATTGGCAAAAGTTTCCCTCGGCAGCTTTGGCTAGCGACCAAAAAGCGCGGCTCCCGGAAGGGTGTTTCGCTAGCCGCTCGACAACTCTGCCGATGAAATCGAACTTAGCCCTAGTAATCGCTCTCTTGCAGGACCTCGAGGCAGCGTTCAGTTTGCATTTCAAGTCGGAGACATTATGAGCGCCATTATCACGGGCCGTGGTCCAAGCCTCGTAGGCTGCCTGCTTGAAACGATAAGCTTCCTTACAGGGCCGATTAAACCACGGACTTTTCTTAGCTCCCGCTGCAGGCACCAGCCGGTTGGGAATAAAACATTCCATTCCCGCCAAAATCGCTTCAGCCACAGTGGTCGCACAGACATCAATGTCTCCGGATTGAAAGCAAAGCTGCCTCCACGGGTACGACGCGTAGAATTCCCGCAATCCATCCCAATCTGCTGACTTGTAGTGCCATACACTACGCCAACCGGCAGGCCGAGGTGGCGTGGGTTGACCACAGGGCGCCTGGGTCCGGATGAGACAGTGGTCAGATGAGCCAAGAGGCGCTTCCACTGAGATGTTATACCCATCCGGACGTGTAGTCAGCAGAAGGTCCAGCAAGGAACAAAAATGGTCGCTAACATCTGGTATTCTCGTTGGAGACTGAACCAGCTGAGAGAAACCATATGCTAGGGAAAACTCATAAGCAGCCCTCCCCGCGGAATCAGTAGACCGAGAACTTAGCCACTCGACGTGGTGAGCATTGAAGTCTCCTAAGATCACTAACTCCGCGAAGGGGTACTGCTCAATGACTTTGTCCGTCGTCTGCTGCAAGTGCTCGAATAGCTGTGTCGTGTCCGAATCACCGCTATAGGACCCGTATAGGCACGCATAGATACGGGTGCGACCGCCCTGATCCACGCGCACCCACAATATTGACAGGCCCTTGACTTCAAAGGCGTGTAGACGGCGACAGCAAATATCCTCCCGGGCGAACATACACACCCCGGCGCGACGCACAAAGCAGTGCTCGAGTTTGTACCCAGGGTAGTGTAGATACGATGAATCGGCCGGGGAGGATATTTGCGTCTCCGTTAGGAAAAGCAGGGTCGGCTGTGCAGTCTCGAGATGATGATGAACTGCGTTGATGTTTGAGTGAAGTCCCCTAATATTACAAAAGTCCACTTTTATTGTGGAAGAGGATGCCGCTGACAAAAACCTGCTTTTTCTTCTGTTTCTGCCCATTTTGAGTGTGACGAGATTAATTTAAAGGAGTAGTTGCACTAACAGCAAAAGGAACAAGGGTGAGGGCTCTAAAACCACGGCATTGTGCAGGTTAAGTGACCTGCTGGCACGGCAGACGGAAGGGCCCCCAATCCCCCCCTACAGCAGCAGCCGGGTCCACCCCGGTCTCCTTCTCCGGCACGACTGCTACGGCAGGGACTTAACACGGGCGGCGGTTCAGCCTCCCAGGGGCGGAGATTATGTAGTCCCCTGGGTTCGGGAACCCAACAACCCGCGGGCGGCCAGCGGACAACCGTTTCATTGGGTCTCCCTGGCTGCCGCGCCAATAAGTCACGCCTGAACCGCGCGTGGAAGTCGAAGCTCTCTGGTTCCCCTGCTGTCAGCATAACCACTCCTCAGCGAGCATCCTGGAAACCTCACTCACTCGTAGGAACACAACGACCCTCGAGGGGTCGTTATTTGGCTACGGCTTTCTGCGAGGTGGAGGTACAACCCCAGTCGGGCCACTCAAATTCGTTACAGCATAAATGCTGTGCCCTACCTCTCTTTAGTACTGTTCATTTAGCGCTACCCAGGAGGCACGTGTGGGTATCTAGAGCTAAAGCCCACGGACGCGAACAGTATTATTATTCATATGAAAATTATACAATTTACAAAATAAAAATGTCCATAAGCACAAAAATTATCAATTAATATAATTACAAAAGAAATGATTAACAAATTATCATATTTAAACTCGATATTTACACTGTGTCGATATCGATATACATAGTTTATTTATCTCATCATCATTGTTATTTGAAACACCTTTCATAATCGAACTTCTTTATAGTGTTATATAGTCTGTCTAAGGTATCCGAAGAATATTCCTGTCATTTACTCCTTTCAGGGATACGCCTAAACTTAGAAAAGTCTAACAGGCTGTGCGTTGCTTATTGCTTACCTACTCTCATTATAATAATAAAAATTGTTGTATTGGTTTTATTTAATACTAGCTGACCCGGCGAACTTTATTCCGCCTTAGAGGCACTGCCCTACCCCTACCCCTACCCTTCCCCTACCCTTTCCCTACCCTTCCCCTACCCTTCCCCTACCCTTCCCCTACCCTTCCCCTACCCTTCCCCTACCCTTCCCCTACCCTTCCTCTACCCTACACCTACCCTACCTTTGGCGATTCATTTTTATATTATAGATGTTGAAAACTGTAACAATATACATGGGGTTATTACAATTATTTTATTTTCTTGAAATCTTGTCTTGACTATTCTGAAACTTTTTTCTACTGTAATACACATCGTATAATTTTTTAAAGAGATTCATTCTTTCAGGATATGGCTTCTGTTTCATTGTGAGATTTTCATCTATGAAAAGGTAAGACATATTTGTTCCTACCGGTTCCCAATTTGTCGTGATGACACTATTTTTTTCCGGAGTGGGCACCCTGAAACCGAAAGTAGTTATAAATAAATAATAATATACTATATGGGTACTAACTCAACGATATCATATTTATAACAAATACATATCTAGATAATCATCCAAGACCCGAGGCCAATCAGAAAAAGTTCGTTTTTCACCATGACCCGACCAGTATTCGAACCCGGGACGGACTTCGGTCCTGGGTGGCGGTCTGGCTTAGTAACCATTACGTCACGGAGGTCGTCGAGTTTTTTTTAAGCTATTGCATAGCTTTTATCGCGGGCTTTGAGCACGGCGACCGAATCAAGAAATTCCGTAACGACAATAAAACCTAACATGACGCCGATAAAATTAATAAACAGATATCAATCTTAACAGAACGAAATAAGACTCAAAATTCAATACGCAATTTAATGCATACAAAATTTAACCGATAAAATTTACCACTATTCCCCCATAGAGGACTCTGTTTGGTTATTTATATTTTAAAATTCAATCCGCAAATTTTAACAAGATAATACCGCTATTCCCTCATAGAGGACTCTGTTAACCAGTGTTATATTTTAACAATTTTAATTTTAATAATTATAATTGCTTATGTTGACAAAAAAATGCAATGCAATGCAAAAAAAAATGCAATAGCTTTACCGCGCCAGACCCCGAGTGCTACACGTATTTTTTTAGTTAGATTTGTTTATGCCCCATCCACTGCAGTTTTTTGTATGACAGAGGAGGTTTAACAGCCTAGCGGCAGCGGGCACCCGATCATGAGGATCTAGAATCTAGTTTGCGTTGCCCACCTATGAAGTAATGAAAACGAATCTGTATTCTTTTTTCCCCCCATTATTATGTTTGTGTACAATGTTATCCTTTACTTGGTATTGGATTGGCAATTAAATAATGTCATATACGTACCCATATTTAGCAAAATTTGTCCACATTTGAAGTAGTCTTTCGCGTACCAACTCATCTGACTCCGACAGTGTTTTAGAAGAAAGGCAATCATTTTTAAGTAAATATCCTGCATCATCTGCATGACATGCACCCTTACGATTCATATTATTTATGGCTTTTATATAATTTAATTGACCATCGTAAGAAAATTCATACAGATAAGTAGATGGGTTGTGTTTAGCAATATACGAAGCAGAAGTGTATATACCACCTATAAAATCAATATCGGAGAAAAAATTTATGCCAAAAGCATCAGATTCGTCGACAGTAATCTCTGATGAATAGACATCTTTGAGTTCCGCAGCAATTCCTTCTATTTCATCATCATCAATTTCAAAAAACTTAATCAAATAACATTCGAAATTTTTCTTTTGTACTAATTTTTGCAATCTTGGATTTGACATGACTGTAGTCATTATAAGACCTTCGCGAGAACAGAAACCTGTTACACATGGTACTTTAGCAAATTCACCCCGTGAAAGCAAATCATAAGGTGACATATCTAAAAATGGTTCCCAGTCGATTGGTTTCTCTATTATTGGCACAAATCCAAAATATAAACCACCTTGAAATTGCATTTGAGCCATTGCACGCATAAAAGTTGCCACCAAATCTTGCGTAGGCATCTCTTTGAAATATTGCAGTATCTCATCGTTATCATCAATATTTTTTTGCTTTAGTGCTAACATTTTTGTTACCAGATCTTTACACTGTTCGCTTTGAGCCCACGGTAATAATGAACATCCAGACATCGCTATTTTTTTATGAAATAACCCTCTAGCCATAGGAGAAAGCATTAAGTATTCGGCAGATGCTCCGCCTGCGCTTGATCCGACAATCGTTACATTTGCAGGATCTCCTCCGAAACCCTTAATATTTTTCTGCACCCATTTAAGAGCTTCAACTTGGTCTCGCAATCCCATGTTACCAGGTGCCTCTTTCCGACCCAATGACAGAAAACCTAGTACACCCAATCTGTAATTGATGGTTACAACAACAACATTTTTTTCAACAAGATAGTCAGCTCCATATTTGATTTCATCGGTTCCATCCCCAAAAGCAAAACCACCCCCGTGTATAACAAACATAACAGGGAGAAGATAATCAGACGAAATCTTCGGAGTGTTAACATTTAAGTACAGACAATCTTCACTCCCTGTAAATATACCGGTATCAATAAACTGTGCGCAAACATTGGGGTTCTTCGTCGCATCTCTTATTCCATCCCATTTTTCTGGTGGAACAGGCACCTTAAAAAGAGATTGAGAAAATAATAATTAACCAAATAGTTTTTTTTCATCATTAATACGTATATTCCGAGGAGTTCGATGGCGTTGCATGTGTCAAACTGAATATTACCGTTAGTAAAGTAATAATGACCACAGGTAGTATTTGGATGGGTTTCAAAAATGTTGTACTTTTCCGGAGGGTTCAGATTGAGAGCACGATTAGTTACGGAAGAGTAGCCACGTCAGCGACTGTCAGGTGGCCATTCACACCAGCTAACATGTAGTTTACACCAATACACACGAAAAGAAAATTACGCCGGTTTTTCACTATGAGATATAATATAATATAATATAATAGCACCTGCCCGCGGCTTTGCCCGCGTGGCCTACTAACAATTAGCATATTTTCCACAGAAACAAATTCCGGTACGGTACGGTTCCATACGGTCCGATCAGGTCCAATCCGTTCCGGTCCGGTCGGTCCGGAATCTACATGCCAAAGAATAATGCCCATGAGCCTTAGTGTCAGGCCCAAAAGTGAAGTTAAAAATTATAATTAATTAGTTCAATAAAAAGAAAAATCTAATAGGAATTCTGCCATTTCATTATTTTTTATTAAAAAAACAACTATTACTTTGTATCGACTATTATATATTCTCACATTCTGTTTAGCGTCACTTACAGTGTAAAAAATCGCAACTATCGAATAATAAGTGGCTACATATTATTATTACCTATTTATTATTACTTAGGTATTTAATAGGTTTACAGTATAGTAACATTGCTGTTATCGTATTGAATAATGAAATGACAGCTGGCTGGCTGGCGGCTGCTCAAACGGCAGACTTTTGGTATTGCCATGTTTTGAAAAAAAAATATCGATTTTAGTATCGATTACGAATAATACCGATTGAGTGTGTTTTTATACCGGGAGTCGGTATGTTAATAGACTAGTTATACTTGCACATCATACTTTATTATAAAAATAAATAAAGCATTTGTCAGCAATTCAGCATTGTGCAACTGATTAATGCCTGTATCCAGTTATAATTATATAACTGGATAATACCAACGAGATATCGATTTATTATTTTTTTCGTTTTATGACTGGATCACAAAGATTGTTGTTGGCAACATTTTTTTATTATGTTCAGTTAATCATCATTACATATCCTAATTATAATAATAAAATAAAATAGATAACTGGCACACTTTTAATAATAGCCAAAAATACTATTATTTATTATTTAACTAAATTCATAATTCAGATATTTTTTTTCGTACTGTCCACGAGTGGGCCTGAAATGGGCATTGCTATTTGAAATCTCTAGGCCCAGCGGTTTGGGTTGTGCGTTGTTGATATACCCTCGCAACTTCGTTTGCGTCTATCTCGTTTTCCCGTGGGAATTTTGAAAAATCCTTTCTTTGTACACTCCTAGACGTCGTATTGAACCTACATTCCTTTGGAATCTCTAGATCCAGCGGTTTGGGCTGTGCGTTGATATATAGATAAGTCAGTTAGTCAGTCAGGACTTTGAATTTTATATAATATAGATTACATTTTGAGATATAATATTTTATCGCTCGTAATACATTTTGTACGATACCATTCATGCTGTGCTCACAGTTAATCCCATAAAAACATCTCATAATATAAATATTTTGATGAAAATGTAATTATGCTGGATTTTCACTATGAGATATAACATTATGTTACATTACCTCACGTCCCTGGACACCACGCCTTTCCCTGCCTCGCCTCAGTTTGCATTCACAGCTCAAGATATATTATATCTCATAGTGAAAAAGCGCCTTTGACTGATGATGTCGACTGTTCGAAAAGTCTCGTCTCAATAACCGATACTCACTGAAAATCTCAATTCACCAATAGGGGGCTTAGCATACGGAATTCCTTTGAAAATGAAAAATTTCTCGTTAATTTCTTGCCCTCGTAACTCTCCCTGTTCGACTTTCACAATGGGTCCTGTCATTTTATTTCTAAATAGTTTTTTTTTATACTTTCGAAGTGAATGTTCGGCAACTGAAATAAACATTACAAATATTAAAGAAGTTGCATTTAACAAACGTAAAAAATAAAACTTTTATATAGATACGTGACAGACAGGGTATTTGGGTACTTCTCATCGCCACGATTCTCATCGTCACCTTCGTGGAAAATTTTATTTTTTACTTATTTGAACAGTTTTTGTATAAAACTTATAGCGGTAGACAATACAGATAAATTCATAAGTAAATTAATCTTATCGTGGCTTTCGTTTGGAAGAAATAGTGTTTTGAAGTTCTAGATCCCACGAAAGTGACGCAATGATCCACGAAAGTGACTTAGTAAATTTACAGACAGTATTTTGTGAAAATTGACTAATGATTATGAGACCAAATGTTCATAAAATAACAAAATATTTTATTATCAATAAACAAAAGAAACAATTTGATCCTATGTTCGGTCACCTACGAAAAAGGTTCATAATATTTTAGTGGAATATGATGAAATAAAAACTACACAATTTTAGAGAAAAGTTATTATTAAAAAGCATTATCAATATAAAGCAGGTAAAAAATAGAAACTTTAATCTGATTTTCTCTTTATACATTTAAGTAATATCACAAGTTATTTTTTACATTTACAAATAATCAGCCTTTTTAATTGTCATGGCGAGGAAACTCTTTCAGGAATTTTTTGTGCAAATTAAGCATAGTGTCTGTCAGAAGTCTTTTTTGTTGTTTTTCCTTAAGCTTTGTAATACATTCTTCTATTATCACCACGGCAGTAAAAATTGCGTACATCTTGGCACAATTGGCTTTCTTCCTTTAAATTTTTGTTCACAGCTTTCCGAATCTTCTAGTTCTTCACTATGACTTGACGCGTCAGGGTTTTCTTAAAGATTTTTAATTTCCTTGATCTCCAAAATATTTCTTTTCAATCTCGACAACCGTTTTCTGTTCTTCTATTCGCTTATGCATCAATTTCTTTACAAAATCATCTGTCTTCAATTCATTCAACACATCTTTCTACAATTCTTCAACATATTGAGGGTGTGGGAAGAACATTTTTCGATACAATGATCCGTTTCGGAATTATTTACATTTATCGTGTCAATTTTCGTTTTGCACGGTGGTCCCCCCCCCCCTCTATCTCCGAAAGTTTTGTGTTTAGAAATTTGAAAAAATCATGGTAGTAGTCCATATGCTGAACCTTCAATGAAAATTATAACGGTTAAGTACGCTCTACTAGTTACCGAGTAATAGCCGCCGAACTTATAAATTAAGATTTTTTTGATGAAAACTTACAAATGTCATAGACTCATCTTCATCTTGTACTCATCTGCAAGCAAGCAAAGCGTAGCCAATACGGAACCCTACATTATGCGTGGCCGGACACGTACTTGCCCGGTTTTTCTTCTTTTCTCGGCGTATTTTGTCAGTTTGTGGCATTGCGAAGCGCTGGAAACAGTCATGAAACTGTATTGCCTACATGTAAAAATCACTTTCGTGGCATAAAATCACCTTCGTGCATAAAATGCCATGAATGTGATGCCACGAAGGTGACGAAAATATCCCTTTTTTTATAAATTCCTGCAAAGTTTAGGTGGGAAGTTTTAAATAAAATACTACATAAATATCTCGAGAATTTTGGGGTTACGATAATCTAGCTTTGATTTCAATAGCTAAAATACAATGCCCAAAAATGTTGTCCACACAAGCGATCGGGTACACCTATGAAAAAATAAAAACTTACCAATATTTTTTCTCACGGTACGATGAGCCGCACGTCTCACTTCTTGTGATGCCAAAACACGATTGACATTCGACCGAACCGAACTTTGTAATTGGTTGCTGCTGTTGTGTTCAACAGCAAGCCTTTATTACTACCAAGTTTAAAGTACCTAAAACGTGTGACCGACGCATTTTATGTTGCCAATTCAAAATAATAACAAAAACATTTTTTTTAGACTATTGGGTTTAAAGTGTATTTAATTACGATGATTTTAGTATAAGTAACGTACAAATAAACTGAAATTTGGTGAAGCAGTAAACAAATGTTTTACTGTAATGGGAAGTGTGACACGATGAGAATGCGAAAAATGGCCCCTTTTTTGACCGTTCGTGTTAGGTTTTGGTATGTATTTTTACTTCTATTACGACAAGTTTTATTTATTTTATAGGATAATAGTTGTTGTTAACGCCATCTAGCGGCGCTTATAGGAAACTTTCCAATTAATTAAGAATCTATGGCAGCGCGCGCGAAAGTGCTGCCGCCTACGCGTTTAGTTTTAAGATTTGAAAAATGTATCGAGTCATTCATTGCACAGAATTCCTTTGTCGAGTAGAGAGAATTAAAACCTTTGCACAAGTACATAGAAATAAAATATTCATTTTAAAAACCCAGTCGTTGAAGAAATTTATTTGGAAGTCTGATCCTTTATTCGAGAGAGAGAGAGAAAGAGGAAGAGAATCCTCAACAGTTGTTTTATTCTGCAATTCAAAAGTACTGTTTCTAACTTATACCGTTTAGGAAATATTACTGTGTGACCATCAAATTTGAGCTGCGATGAGATGTACCCATTTAATACATTACGAGTATGTAATAGCGGCCTGAAAACTATATGAAATTGTGATCGGTAAGTATATGAATACTCAATAATTTACTTATTTCAGAAACAATAATATAATGTAACATAGTACAAGAAAACAAGGTTTTTAACAAAAAAAAAACATGTAAAAAATGTGGGCTGTAAATTAACCAGATAATTTAGACTTTAACCGTCGTAGACAAAAAATAGTACAAGCTTAGTTGCTTAGTTTGGGACTAGACAGCGTTGTGTCATTCGTCCAAGAATATTTATTAATTACCTATATCATAATATTATTTATGTTTTTTTTTGTAACTGTCATTATTATAATAGATTTCTAGAACTTCTAAAACTAAACTAAACATGTTATTATAAACAAATTATAATGAACCTAAAACTAAAAACCTTAAAAAATATAATAAAATACTTAAAAAATATATTATTAAAATGAGTCCCGTCAGGCAAGGTTCCGAAGATACTGGTAGCGTTCCCCCTTTGAATAGCCAGACTAATTCTTTGTCCGAGGTAGCTGCTAGCTCTTCGGTCTCCTGTGATTTCCTTAAAAAGTCTTATAGCACAAGGACCCCACGGACCAAGGGTCTCGACACCGAATGGGACAAAATCATATTCGGCGCCTAGACCCCTGTATTTACAAGCTATGATTTTATAAAGTCTTACATGTTCCGGCGCTGATCGCCTGCTGCACAGATAATACGTTCGCACGTTATTATTTTCACACCACCACTAGTAAGAAACAGACACAGACTACAGATGTTAACATAGGATACCTAAACTAAATGATGAATAATAAGCAGCGAGTATGTATCCAATAGAGACGAAATGTTTGTCATTTTCTTCAAAAATAATGTCCTCAAATCTCAGTTGTCAGTTACTGCGCACGCGCAAACAAAATAGTGAGGGATTATAATGTACAAAATACCAACACGTTTGGACAAACCCAATGGACGTGAAGGCGTCTCTATTCAAAAGGGCTACGTACCAGTTGATAATAAGTAATACATACATAAATTACATATTGGTATATAATAAAATTATCTCTTACTCCATACTCAATTGACATTGGATTTGATTTTGGAGTAATGACACAACTTATTACAACAAAATATTTTCATTTTATTTGTATTTATGTATGCAATTTAAGTTTAGGTAATTTAATCCTACTAATAGTACTAATATTATAATGGCGAAAGTTTGCGCGTTTGTTACTTCTTCGCTCTCAAAATGGATGGGCCAATTTTTATGATATTTGTAATGTAGATAGCTGATACATTGGATTAACACATAGGGTACTTCTTATCCCAAAAAGTACGCGATTCTCGTAGGATTTGGTTGGCGCTGCTGTGCACTGCACACGTATACATACATGCAAACGAAGTTGCGCTGGTCTCACTACTTACATTTGCCCTTCCATTTCCTACATTCCTATCTAAAAACAAATCCATTCTTCTATTCCCTTGAACAAACGGGAGTCGGGTCGCTGAGTTCCCTCTAATATGGTTGAGCACAGCGATGGCTGACTCTCGCGTCAACTCGTGAACGGGTGCTGCCTGGGGGGACTGGTCTGCTCACTCTTGTCAGTACTGACTTTTTTTATTTTATTGTAGATTTAAGACTTGTTCATTCCACACCATTGTGTATAACATTCCGCGTATTCTTCTTATAAATTTTTATGTACTTATACCTACATTGTAACTAATGAGTGGAAAAAAAAAAGAAAAAAAAAAAAAAAAGTACAAAATGACAAAAAAGGCCGTAACCGGTTTTCTTTCGCCATTTCTTTTTACCGGTTGCCATTTTGCTTGTGTCCGAAATGGTGGTAGTATATAACGTAGTTTATTTTTTTTATTTAAACAAGTTGTAAATGACAAGAAAAAGTGCCTGTGAAGGTCTAATTTCTGAAATAAACGATTTCATTTCATTTCATTTCATTTCATTTCATTTCATTTCATTTCAAAGACAATTCTGTAGGCATCCGTGATCCGTGACCTACCTCATTATTTTCCTTCTTTTCTCTGGCCAAATGGGAGATGAGAAAAAGACAATAGGTCATTTACTTGACATTGACTTTCGTTCGACATTGAGGTTTATAAAACAATATGACTGTGTGTAAAATAATTTAGTAGGCAGAAGTAGGGATGGGCCAAATATTCATTTTCGGCATATTCGGCAGGTTTACCGAATATTCGTATTCGGCCGAATATTCGGCTTAATGACCGAATGTTCGGCAAAGCGGTACTTAAAGGGTTTTTACTGTATTGAGCCATGTATAAGTCTTTCTTCTAGTTTGGTTTAAGTGGTTGCATAAGTTTTAGGTTGTAAAGTTTAAGCTGAGCACCACTGGTAGACGTTTTATGTTCGTGCATGTACAGCTGTAGGCTCCTGCTGCATCGTGGAGAATTTTGGCTTACCAGACGCACAGGTCTTTGAAGACTAGTGAATTCCGTAGCGTGCTTGAATTTTATATGGTTACTCAAAGCTGAGGAGTAAGCCTTTCGGCCGCTGCTTTCCCGCGAAAGTATTTTTCCGCAAATCGTACATTTCACTTTCATGCGGTCTTCTTCACTTTCCTAAAAATTACTCCATATCCTCGATCTCCATCTTCCACTCATTTTTAAGTACACAACAATTAAATCAAGCAAAAGAAACTCATTTAAAAAATACTTTTGTAATAAAAAAATAACCAAAACAAACGCACGTGTTGAAGTTTCTTTCTTTACTAATGATGCAATAATAACATCGGGTACAGCGGGGGTAGTGGGTGGGAGGGTACGGTTCAGACTTGTCTTGTTTACGTAAAGGAATCAATTATGCCGAATATTTGGTTCGGTAAAAGTTTTACCGAATATTCGTATTCGGTGAAGGTGAAACCCATGTTCGGCCCATCTCTAGGCGGAAGATAACATAAAATAATAATTAACAATAGTCATTATGACGGCAACATGTTATTTTTACACGCTTTTTTTTTTAAAACTTCACATTCAGTTGCTTGAAGTTTGTACCGCAAGATGGAATTATACCTACATATAATTATCAACTAGCTTCTGCCCGCAACTTCGCCTGCGTGGCCTACTAACAAGTAGCATGTTTTTCTTCAGAAACAAATTCCGACCGGTCCGGTTCGGTCCGGTCCGGCACGGCCCGATACGGTACGGTTCTATCCGGTCTGATCAGGTCCGATCCGTTCCGGTCTGGTCCGGTCGGCCCGGTCCGGTCCTTATAAGGAACCTACATGCCAAATTTGGAATCTCTAAACCCAGTGGTTTGGGCTGTGCGTCCCCTCTCAACTTTGTTTGCGTATATCTCGCTTTCCTGTGGGAATTTTGAAAAGTCCTTTCTTAGTACATGCCTAGACGTCGTACGTAAGGAACCTATATGCCAAATTTGGAATCTTTAGACCCAGCGATTTTGGCTGTTCGTTGATATAATAGTTAAGTCAGTCAGTCAGTCGGGACTTTGAATTTTATATAATTACAGATATTAGAATATAAGATTACATAAATCATAGTTTATCTATTTTTTTGTTATCGCCAAACTTGATTTTCATGTCATTATTATAATTTTTATTTAATTTAACGAACGTGCAGTTTGATAAAATGGTAAATGTGACTGTAACTGAAGGTTCTTTGAGAGGTGGCAAGTCAAAAACTGACAAAGGTTTCGAGTACTATGAATTTTTGGGAATACCATACGCCAGACCACCTATGGGTGACTTAAGATTTAAGGTGTGTATTTTGACCGGTTCGCTTAATACTTTGAAAAGAATAATTAAAAGTTCTCTTGTAGCATAGCAATTAATTGTTTTATTTTTAATGGTTCCTCTCAAGTATTTTGTTGACACCATTCTGAATCAGTTAAAATTAATTTGGTTGTTTCCAAATTAGCAACCAAATTCGGCCAAACAACTCGTTTGGTGTGGTATTCAACAGCAAAATAATATTAATATTGTCATGGCTTTCATAGACACTGCTAGATTTAAACTGTTTATTCACAATACCTTTTATAAATATTCATTCGCGTCTCACCATTTGAAAGTATACTTATTTCCTAATATTCTTAAATAGTTGGTTTAAATCGTCAATTCCAGAGTCCACAACCACCGATGAGCTGGAAGCATGAAAGAAATGCAACAATAGTAAACCCTGAAAACATTGCGGTGCAAGTCAATCTAATGACGGGAGCAGTTTCTGGTAGTGAAGATTGTCTGTATCTTAATGTATATACACCAAAACTCCTTAAAGATGGCTCAGAATTACTTCCTGTAGTGGTATACATCCATGGTGGCGGATTTATTGGCGGAAATGGAATTATTAAAAGTGAAAATGGGCCTGACAATCTTGTTGAACAAAATGTCGTGGTTGTATCTATTAATTACAGGCTCGGTGTATTTGGTTTCTTATCTCTGGACATATCCGAAGCAGCAGGTAACATGGGCTTGAAAGACCAAATTAAAGCTCTCGAATGGATAAAAAGTAATATTGAAAATTTTTGTGGAGATAGAAATAATGTTACTTTATTTGGTATGAGTGCTGGGTCGGCGTCAATAGAATATCACATTTTATCGCCAGCAGCCAAAGGATTATTTCATAAAGCAGTCATGCGATCTGGTTCGGCCCTTAATCACTGGGCTATTAACTATAAAGTCAATCAGTTATCATTAAAAGTAGCTGCATTGCTAGGGTATAAAGGCTCGCATGAAGACAGACATGCTGTTCATAAATTTTTATTAACCATTCCAGCTATTGAGCTAGCTGGTGCAGCTTTTCAATGGGGTGAGTCATGTGTTACTAACAGAGTATTTTTTGCATTTGTACCAACAGTAGAAAAAAATTTTGGAGATGGCAATGCCGTATTGACATCCAATCCTTACAGACTGTTCAAAGAGGGCAATTTTAACAAGGTTCCTGTTATGAAAGGATTTTGTAACAGGCAAGACGCGTTGATGAGCATGATGAAACCAATTGCTATGAAAGCACTGATCGATAACAAACGATTCACGGATCATTGGTCATACAAACTGGATTCTAATGACATTGAAAATTTAAATAAACAGTTTTCAGCGGCTTACATGGATCACATAAACGCAGAGGACGAAGATAACAAAAATATTGCTGTAGATTTTTTCGGTGATCTAGATTTTGTTTCTGGTATTTGGATAGCTGGAAAATTACTAAGTTCAAAGGTTCCTGTGTATATGTATGAGTTTTGTTATGATGGTAAACTTAATACATTCAAGTATCTTTTTGGTTTAATGAAAAAAGGAGCGTTGCATGGTGATGATTTTTCTTATATCTTCAATAATGATTTGATAAAGACAGACAATGAACAAGATATTGCAGTGAGAGACAGAACAACAAAAATGTTAACTAATTTCGCTAAAACTGGGTACGTATTTAGAGTTTGTCAAAATAAAAGCAACGTGAATTATACATTAGTTGAACACAAATTTAATGCCTCAATTAGATAAAGTATATTATCGTATGTACGTGATTGATAATAGTCATATGAGTAATTTATCATCTAAATAAAAATCTAGGTGTTTGACACGATCGATCTAGCAAAATAAATTATATCGGAAAAGAAAGAATGGAGGGAATCAAAAAAAGGAAGAAACTTTGTGTAAAGTTTCTGTTTTATTTTTCAGGGACCCTGGAACGAATTGGCCAGTCTTCACTGAATCATCGCAAGCCTATTTATATGAAGACAAAGATTCCACTATAAAATCTAATTATGAAGCGGAAAAGATTGAAATTTTCGAAAGAATGTACGAAAAATATGGCAAATAAATTATCATAATCAGACTGACTACGTTACACACACAACCATACTTTTTAATTTAAAAATATAATAAACTACAGTACGATTGTTTTGTCCATTGTGGAAACGAGGAAACTATTACAAATAATGTTTTTTAAACCAATATCCAATCAAATATTAGAAAATATACCTAATCTCATATTTGGATTTAGGAACAAACGGCTTTATACACTCTCAGCTGTATTAAAAATTGCCTCATGTAGGTACTAAAATTAAGTTTAAAATGCCATGCATTTAATATTTACCAGTGTAAAGCTTCAAACCTATGTTTAGATTGTTAATATCACAATAGTTCACGATTTTGCTCATAATATTTTTTTGTCTCGTAATTTTTTCAAAACATATTTTTGTGAGTGGCCGTCTTCCTGCGAGTACCTTGACCGCAGCCTCCGCTCCGGATGAACACCTGTGACAAATAAAAGAGTGCCACAAATGTTTTTACACCCGAGCGTATAATGAACTTTGCTGGTTTGAAATATAACAAACTAGAACCCTGTCCCAGCTTCGCACGAGTTTTAGTAAAGATCCCTATTTTTTTTAAAATATAATACATATTTCTTCATAAATACTTATGTGATAGTGTACCTAACTTCTTTACGGTGATAGAATTTTTGAAATTGGTCCAGTATTTGAGTTTATTCGTTCCAAAAAAAAATACAAATCTTAATATTAGATAAAACTATTTTCTTTCGCCATTTCTTTTACCGGTGGTCATTTTGCTTTGTTTCCGAAATGGTGGTTAATAGATTAGCTTATTAGTATTATTACTCATTGTAAATGAGGTGTCTATAAAGTATTTTTGACTTTAACACAGTTTATTAAATTTCATGCTACTCCATTACTTGCTGAACTGGGAACTGGAAATTTTACTTCCCAGTAGAAATGTGATTGGCCATAGGTAAATGTATGTGAACCATGTCAGTAAGTTAAACCGTCACCAAAAGGGCAGTGCATTTTTAAATATAAGTACAGAGATCCGAAGTCAAAGTGTCAGTTTTCAAACGAGACATCTTATTATAGCAGCACATAATAATGTACAGAGTTGTCAATGTTGAGAGAACACGGACATATTTCCTTTCCATTATCATGTCAGTCTTAAAATTCCATTTAAAAATCTAAAAATAAAGATTAGGTTCATAAATTTCACATCACGCGAAAAATAACTAAAAACCGGTTCACAATTCATTTTATATTTAGAATCGCCGTTTTTAAAATAGACTGACACAAAAACAATGCCAAAATCTTTACGAAATTCTCAAGGTTTAAATTTAGAATTTTGCAAACGAATAACTAAAAAAAAAAAAAAGTTAGCAAAGTTCGCCGCTCACTTCGTTTGTAATGTATTCCGATCTACTAGCTGGCCAAAGAACTTCTAATATAAAAATAATAAAATCATCATGTTCAGTTTTTTATAATAGTCATTTATGTTTTAAGCTTTAATATGCAACTGCTGGGCAAAGGTTTGGTTTATCTTGTTTTTAGTGCATTCTATGGGGTCACACACAGTTTACACATAGAAACTTTTTTATTTTTTTTATTACCTATAGTTGATTTCAATTCAAGTATTAAAATGTCCCCATTAACCTAGTATTCAATAAATAAACTGTCCTATCCACGACATTATATTGTAATGTCCACATACCAAAAATACCAAATCATTGTTTTAAAGATCATAATTAGAGCGGTCCATGTTAACTCAAATCTTATGAGTTAGCCGGATGCGCACCTGTGTGTCGTGAGAACAGGCCACGATCTACCTCCAATCCATAACCCATTGCAATTTAGACCCAATCCCATGGGAATAGAGATTAGATTATATTCAGGGAATAAAGTTACCGGTAAGGCTGTATTATGGTCTGTTTGCTGGGTTATTTTGTACGCTTTGAACATCCGCGTGCGGCTATTATCGCAATTTTTTGATGTAGTGTGACCATTAATTTTCTTTATTCCGTATGGTCCTGGACTTCAAGTGGCTTCAAAACACTGGCCTCTGCCAATCTGCATTGGAGCAGCGTGGTAGAGTACGCTCTAATCCCCCTTCGATTGAAGGGAGACCCGTATCCCAGCAGCGGGATGATTATGGGTTGATATGGTAGGTACAACCTATGATATGGTGAGCAAGGGTTCTTTCCATAACCAGATGAATGAAGAAACGTCGTTTATGCTAGCTCTACAAACTCGCGAAGTGAACTTAGGCACGAAATTAGAAGACAAATGAAAAAAAATTGGGGATCCGTACCGAAACCCGAGCGATGCCGACGCAGTCCGCTAGTAATGTTTTCTTTTTTCTTTCTACATAACTTAAAAGAAAGAAACAGAATAATCAGCACTTTATCGCGTGCATGGTCGCCCTACATCCCGCACACGTGAGCTGTTTGCGAATTTCGGATCCCAGTGGGCCGTGTGAAACCAGTGGTGATCTTTTTATGTTTTTCCTTGCATACAAAAAGAGTTTTTATCATCCATTCCCTATTTTGGTTTCATCTAAGCATCCATTGAATTTTTACAGATTCAATTTGAATGCTTTGAAAATTCGATTTGTCCCACGCTCCTATAAAACAATCTACAATAGATTGTACTTGGTTATTTTAGACAAATTCCAATACTGGAAACAGTTTGGCCGGTGTGATGGCGATGGCGTGCAGTTCGGTGGTAGAAGGATGCTATTGCAACAGCATCCTTCTGCCACCGAACCGCACGCCATCAGTTGGCATCATCCTAATTAATAAATGTGAGTTTGTGAGGATGTATGGATGTTTGCGACTCTTTCACGCAAAAACAGTTTAATAGTGTTGCTTGAAATTTGATACACGGGCAGTTTATAACTTGGATTAACACAGGATAGTTTTAATCCCGCATATCAACTCGGGAACGGAAAAAATGATTTCGCAGGTAAGTCCGCGGGCATCAGCTAGTCTCAAATAATTCCTTTGAACACAGACTATTGTACAATCGGTAGTAGAACACCCAAAGGGAGACAAAATCTCTCCTTATATACCAAAGAATTCAACGAAACGTCAGTCCGTGTTCGGAATTTGATAGTAGACCCGTTTTGATTTCCTTCAAAATGATGAAATATGCGTTTTTTTGCTGAATAAACCGCTATATCTTTTTTTTCGTTAACTTAGAAATTAGATTTTTTCACAACCTCATGGGGACCGTAGACCTGAGTATACGGTTAAAATTTCAACTTGATAGCTCCACGCATTCCCGAGAAAAGGGGTCTTGACAGACAGACAGACGGACAACAAAGTGATCTTATAAGGGTTCCGTTTTTTCCTTTTGAGGTACGGAACCCTAAAAAGAACAAGTCTGAAGAAACCAAAGTTTAACGCGGTCCGCGGATGGTATACTTTCAAACTTTGTTAATTAGATAAGCTGCCAATGCTGCTTTTCTTGTGTTTTTTTTTAAACTTGTGTGGGGTAAACTTATCCGCGTCCTTTCATAACATTGACTGTAATTTAAAATGAGTCGGCTCGAGTGTTGGTTTATTGAACTGATTGCACGAGACGACGACGTGTGGGTGGCGCTCTTGTTTGTGTGCGAATGCTGCTCGCGCGCAGGTGTGTCTGAGACTCGCCGGCGCCGGCCCGGCCCGGCTCACATTCCACCGTCGGTCACGGCGCGGCGCCCACAGCGTACTTGATCGTACAGACACCACGGACAATACCCACTTATTGTCCCTGGCCTTCCATGGATGGGATGGACAATTTGTTAATGTCGCACGCAAAATCACGTACTACTCGTTCGCCTCAAGTTTGCCGTTACCTCCCACCGCACCTCAAGGCAGATCCGCAGTTGCTTAGCATATCGGATCTGCCTTGAGGTGCGGCAAACTTGAGGCGCACGGGTAATACATTACCTATTATGCAGAACTAGAAATAATACAATTTACCATAAACGACAAATTATTTTCTAGAGAAACCTATTCGAAATAAATATGACTTAACTGAATGATAATATTATTTATATAGCTATAATTATGTTTAAAATAAGTGATTTAGTGAAATTAAATAAATAATGTGAATATTATTTAACATGAAACATGGGTTTTATAATACTACTAACGCCATCTGCTTTCACCACACTGTTACTTTTTGCCTCTTCCTTCATCAAAACTACCAATTTAGTATTAAAAAAATTAGATAGATGGCGTAAAATTCATTTTAAACAAAAAATAATACTTAATTAACTACTTTAATGCACAACCATGAATAAAAAAAATTGTGGCAAATAAAAATTATTAACAATAAATAATAAAGTTGATAGTACTTTACACTTACTTTTGCGGTTTCTAATTTCAATAATAATTATTAAATTATTACTTAAATTATTTAAGCTGACTGAAGCCTTTTCGACGTATTAGTTCAATTTACAAAGAAATGAGTACCAGATATTTATTTCTACCTATTACAAAGCGCGCAATAGACACTTAATTCTCACGAATATCATTTTACTAAATCTAATCTAAGAATAAAGAAATAGTGAATAGTATTACGATACTATTATCTTGTTATGGAACACTTAATTTTTTATCAGCTTTTGGTCACTAGATGTCACTTATCGAATAGTTAAGCTATTCAGCAATAGATGGCGTATGATTAGTATCTTTCTATAAAAATATAATTTAATTTTAAACATTTCTTTTTAATTTTATTATTAAAATTCTTTGGAAATAAAAACATACAGTTTTTTGAGAATAGAGTTTATATTTTACATGAACAGTATTTTTATTTTAATAGAACACGGATAGATCGAAGTTCAAATCCGTATCCAGGCAACACAATAAACACATGGGCGAACTTCTGTCAAAATCGGCAAAAGAGTGGCGTGAGCGAGCAAAGTTGAGAGTTCATTCGCCGGTTATCCGCCTATTTCGAATATTCTAGATTTAATCTATCAAAAATACCAAAGCGAATAGTTCTTACTTCATTTATTTCTTGACAACAGTGTGTACAAAGAAAATCTCAAAATGGCTGCAACCGTTGTAAAGCGATTGATTCCCCTGTTGGACCGCGTTCTCATCAAGAGGGCTGAGGCCGTCACTAAAACCGCCGGAGGCATCGTCATTCCAGAGAAAGCGCAGTCGAAGGTACTTCATGGAGAGGTCATAGCCGTCGGCCCTGGCGCTAGAAAGGAAAATGGCGAATTTGTCCCTGTCCTAGTCAAAGTAGGCGACAAGGTACTTCTGCCAGAATACGGAGGCACAAAGGTTAGCTTGGACAGCGACGAGAAAGAATACCATCTGTTCCGAGAGTCAGACATTCTGGCGAAGATTGAAAACTGAACAAATTAGTTTTATTTTGGAGTGATTTCGTTAGTTTTAGAAGTTGTAGTGAATGAACATGCCGTGATTGTGTAATACATGAATGCTGGAGCATTGACTTTATCTCTGTTGCATTTCTTATTATAATATTGTTATTAAAAAACTGGATTATTATTTTTAAACAATTTTTCATTCACACTCTACATAACCTAGAACATTGCATCATCTAGTACTTACTATCAACTTACTATTCATGAATGCAGTGTATACGACCTAGGTACTTATGTTTATAAGAACGGGCAAACTTGTGTAGATATACCAAATAAAAGGTTTTTTTATTTAGCACAACTTTATTTCACATACTGGCTGACTTAAAATAACCTATACATTAATAGGTACATACTTGTTTGTTCATTCAAATAATTTCATAAAAATCACAGTATTTCTCATATGAGATGCAATAAGCATTAAGTTGTTACATACTTCTGAACAGTAAAAGCCTTTTTACATTGCCTATCTAACAGCTATTATGTACACATCTTTCAATGAAATTTCAATAGGTAATTAATTTTTATATTCGAAATGAAATGCTACAAAATATTAAAATAAAACTTCAGTCATAGATAGCATGTTCTATTGTTAAAAATGCTCATCAGTCAATTGTCACGAAAAATACCAAATATAAAACTAAAATAATCTTCACTTAAACACACTACCATCACATTTTTCTAAAAACAAATTAGATTTACGTATATAAAATTAAAATGGACACAAACTCATACCAGTTATATTAAAATAATGAGAACATTATAAGATCTTAATATTTTCTAATATAAAATGTTTAATTATTTCAAATATTGAGGCTAATGTTGCAGGTACATAATACTGATGCTATACAAAAAACTATAACAGAAAGGTACTCAAAATGGCAAATTAACTTTGTGGATATTATAAACTATTGTAAAGATATGGCAGTACGTCTCACTGCTGCTGATAAAGCAGGGTTGGGGTCCGGGGGCTCCGTCAACAGCTGAACTGAAGTCCAACAACCGTCTTCGTTTGATTGACGAAGTGCTTCCATGATTGCTTGTACTCTCTGACCATCTTCAAATGTTGCCGCTGCCTTCACTGGCTCCTTCACCCAATCCATTTGTTCCTTTACGGGCAAGAATGCCTCTTTCAATGCACTAATCATTTTACACAGTCCTTTTATGTATGGTTTGGGTACAACACTGGACGCACAACTCAAGTCTTCAATATCTACATAAATAACATCCTCTTTATCATGTGGCCTTTTACCTTCTTCTTCTGGGAATGCCTTTGCCGGCAGCTTATGTAACCTCCCATATAAATCGCCCCCTCTCACAACTAAGTAACCTCGTTTGCTACAAACATAGATCTCTTGATTGAAGCAGGGGCCAGGCAGGTGATTATTTAAAGTTGCTGTTACTAATAAACCTTTTTCTAACTGTAATTGGAATGTACAAAAGTCTGGAGCAGTTATTTTCCTTATGCCATTTACTTTTGGGGTTTCTTCAACAAATGTTCTCAACACACCATGAACTTTAACAACTTTCTGGCCAGTTAAAAATGAAACTAAATCGATAACATGACTACCAACCAGTGTAAGTGTCCCTCCACCCATTGTATCATCACACAACCAATTGTATGTCTCTCCCAATAAAGGCCCCATTTGTACACGGACATCAACCAATGTAAGCTCATCTGGGTTTCCAAGGTAACCGTCTTGAATGCATTTCTTCATGTGACTGATTGCCGGCAAGAATCTAAGGGAATGATTTACAATAGAGATTAAGGTAGGGTAATATTGTGCAGCCCGAACCATTTTGAGTGCTTCAGCTTGACACAGACCAGCAGGTTTATCGCAAACTACGTGTTTGCCAATTCCTAAAGCCTTCACAGATATCTGGGCGTGTAAATTGGGAGCACACACTATAAACACAAGATTAACATTTTTCTTCAATAGAACATCGTCAATTTTGTTTGTGAAAAACGGAATTTTAAGTTCTTTCGCGGTTGTTTCGGCTTCTTGGAGTGTTACTCCCCATATTGCTTCGACAGAAAATCCCTTTTCTCGAAGGAATGGCACTAATACTTTCGCTATGGCACCTGTGCCGAAAACACCTATTCCAGGTAACATAGTGGCTATAAAATTTCACTTCATTTAAAAGATAAGTGCACCAACTAATAACTTCCTACATCGAAATAAAATAAATACACAATATTTTTCAAATTAAATAAGAAGTAGAAATAAAATTAATTTAATCTTCGTTCGACAAAACACAAAGCTGTCAGTTTCCGTTTGGTTTCACGTTATAATTTCTGCACTCCCAATGGTTGACTGGTAGAGAATGCAATAAGCATTAAGTCCGCCAATTGTATCAGTACTTGCTGTATTGTGGTCAATAAAGTTAAATAAATAAATAATTGAGAAAATTTCCTAGAGAAAATTAATCAAGATTCCCATTTATGCGAAACGAAACGTAACGATTTTGACAGCACATTTACAATGTTGCTAACATAAAATAATAAAGTTTCTCTCTTTTCTTCCTCTTCTTTTTCGTTAGAAAAGATTATTTTTTCTAATATCAAGTGAACTTTTAGTAATATTTTTTAACTTTGACGGGTTTTAATTAAACAGCCCGGATAAATCGTTTCACCAACAAATTTTCGAAAGTGAAGTCCTACAAATTTTAGGTTTAAGAAATTTTATTGTTATTAAAAAGTCAGGTCTTTCATAGCTCTGCGGCCGCCGTAGGTCCTCTTAAATATAATTCCGCTCGATCGGCATTGGATGCTACGTTTAGATACTCTTGAGACTATACTAGATTAGCCCTAACTAATTACTAAACTAAATCCGATTTCATTAAGTTTAGTAGTTAAATAGTAAAGTTAAAAATTTGGGAATTGGGAATTTTCAATTAAAATTTTACTGAATTGAAATTAAAATCGCAATTTCATTGCAGAGTAACCTATCCTGGATAGAGCAAAAGCTTCCATCTTATTGTTCTTTTCTTCCGTCCAAGGCGATGGAGACTAACCTGGTTCTCTCACAGCACTCTTATTGGGTTGTCTGTTCCAATAGTTTCGATGCTGTGTAGTTTTTTTATTATATTTTTTTGTAGGAGTTTTCAAACGAGCATGCGGGTCACTTGATTCTAAGTAATCACCGCCACCCATGGAGCACAGAGACACCGGGGGAGTCCCTGAACCGCTGCCGACCTTTAGTGCATGTAATATGTATGATCGCTTCTTGAAGGTTCCCAAATCATACTTATTCGGAAACACCGATGGGGGGAGTTGGTTTAAAAACTATACTCCAGTTTCCGAAGTACTTTACTATTTGCTGTGTAGACTGTGTAGTGCATTCCCTTTCACAGTTGAGTTGGAAACAGATAAACGCTGAACCTTTTTGGGTACCGCTAAAGCTTTTTGGGTAGATAATCCACAGCGACACGACACCCTGTCTACTTATTTTTACACAGGAATTTTTTTTTTTGTTGATTAGCAACTCTTCATGGATTAATTATAGACCTTCAATACTATGAAGACTAGGGTTTGTATTTTTATTCACAGTGGGAGGTTTAACTGGAGTAATTCTAGCTAATTCATCTATTGATATCAGTCTTCATGATCATGATACTTATTATGTAGTAGCCCAGTTTGGTTTTTAATTTTAAATATTAGTTTTGTGAATTAATCATTGAAATATTATTTTTATATTTCTATGCTAATTAAAATCTGCCGTATATAACAATAATTAATAACCATGATTTTATCGATGTGTACCATATTGGATTTAGAATTCTACATTCATTGTCCAGTCCACCACCTACCATAGCGCATAGTTAATACACGTTTTCAAATAAAATATTAAAAACTAAATTATACCTAAACTATTCGTGTAAGTGGAGCGAAGAATAATATTTGTTGAATAAACAAAGAACCGTGCCCGTAAGTCACCCTGGTGGATGGCGCTTAAAACGAATGATTTCGTCTGAGCGGTTAAATTCAATGCTCTGATATCTTCCACCTGGATGGCTAGGGTTGCTGCTGCTTGAATATTAATATTTTACAAACTTGAAAATTTAGGAAATCGGTTTTCTGAGATGGGCTAAGTATCTAAAGATCTTGTCGAAGTAAAAGACAATAAACATTAAAAAGTATAACTTACTAATTATTGTAATTATAGAGTGTAATTATGATCTTTTGTGTTACTATACTACGACGACGCGGCACGGCATCGGCTAAAGATATCGCCTTTATGTGTATGAGCCCTAAAAGCGGTATCTTAAGCCGATGCCGCGTCGTCGTACGTAGCACGAATAGCACGATAAAGCACGATGCGACTTTGCATCGTGCTCCGTGCTATGTATATGTTCCCTTATAATCTAACGCACTTGAGTATTTCAAGCATGGAGCAAAGAACTTCCTTCGTGATTTCAAGTAAGTTTTCGGACCCCTTTATGTAAGACTGACACGGGCGAATAACTGTAAAAATCCCCTCTTGGGGTTCAACCAAAAATAAATTCTACTCACCAAAATAATTAATTATTTTTGTGGCATCCTTACTTACGTCCTATTTGCAGCAATCCATCCAACACCTCGGAAGACTTTAGACGTTGTACTGATCACCTCCACAATTAGGGTTGGCTGACTAACGAGTGTAAATAAAAGATACCGAACCAGACCCGCGGTTTCGCTCGCTGATTATCAAAACTCCGAAAGAAACTGGTTGAAACTCATTGTCGCGAAACTACTGAAAAATTCAAAAACATGCAATAGTTATTTGTTATGCAAGGCTGCAAAGTTGTTTTTTGGCGCGAGTACTTAAATTGAAACCTGAGCAAGCGAAGGATTCTAGGATTGAACCACGAGCGAAGCGAGTGGTTCAAATATAGAATCCTGAGCGTAGCGAGGGTTTCAAAGGTACGAGACGCAGAATAACTTTGCTGCCGAGCGAAACACAAAATTTTTGACCTCACTACAGCGAGGAAAATCCTAGGTGAAAGAAAAACGCAAATAATATATTAAATAAGTGTTTATTTTTTTCGTGCGGTGTCGTGCTGGCCAGTTCGATTATTCTAAAAAAAAGGTTGGCGCACTGGCATGAAATAAGTATTAAGTAATGCATTTTCAGAGGACTGGCGGTATAAAAAATTAAAGAATAGAAAGGTTCGAATTTTAAAAATACTTTCCACGCTAGGGCACAAAATGCTTGTAAGGTGAAAAAAGTTTTATTTTCTCGAAATATTTAAGTAATAAAATTAACGGGATAGAATAGAAGTTGCACTTCCGGATCTCTCACTTATTGAACGAAACACATTGCTGTGTAACAATTCGCAGGAAACCCTTATGCCGTATTTTATAGGATTGAAGAACACGCCAAAATTTGGTCTCACAGTTAATAAAACAATTGAAAATCGATTATCGTTAGATACTGAGTTATAAGTATGAGTTTCTGAAACGCATTTTTAAAGTTAATGAGACATTTAATTATAGCTGTCACCGTCAAACCATAGTAGAAAAAATTGATATCTTGAGCCTTAATGTGGAATTAAAGTCCGTTTTACAAACGACTGAAAGTGTATTTCAATCATACATCTACAAGATCTTAGTTGACAAATACGAGGAGTATAATCATAATCCATATCCATTCTAATAGGTGTCTTATATTCAAAAGTGTTTTTAACTGACCTACTTTCACGTCGAAAGTAAAAGATGGATTGACATGTTTTGATAGTGACATAGGCTACTTTTTATCCTGGAAAAACATGTTATTTCCACGGAAAAAAATAAAGGACGGTCTGGGCGAAGCCGCGAGCAACAACTAGTAGTACCATAATGCAACATAAGGAGTTGTAGTTCACGTGTACGGCAGTCGAAGTCGTCACAGAAAGTATTATGTGTCGCGGAAGTGGCTCACGAGACCCTGTCACATTGTTTTTTGCCGCTAGGGCGCTAATTGCTTCGTGTCTAACTGTTGAAAAAATTACGTTTCTTATTGATCATTTTGTTAACATAACACTTTGTTTTTGAATTTTAAAACATGTGAAATTGACAAACATTTTACATTTTTTTTAAAACATTTTAAGTACTTATTACATTGTGATTACAACTTTGTACCTAATTATCTTTTTAATAGACCAACCTCTATGTTTCTTGTCAGTTGTTTTTTTACTTTATGTAATTGTATAGCTAATTACCTACAAGTTTTTGACTGACCTGAAATGAACTGAAAGTTCTTTTTAGTTTTGATAGTATAAGCTAACCGGAAATTTATTTGCAACTGGTTATATAGGTGCTAAGTTATATTTTATTATCGTAAACTGTATTTCTAAAGTATATGCTTACAGACGGAAGAAGTCGCGACAGTAAGCTAGTTACATGAATAAATTCAGCCTTTCGTTCATTAGTCGAAGAAAATAATCCAGGATTATTTGGGGAGGGGCGTCAGTTGGTCCCGCCCAAGACGGTACACCACCGCCCGCCCTGCGCTCGCGCATTACAAACCATGGATCCCGAGCTCATAGTCATATGTGTGAACTAGTGATCGTGTAGTGACCAATTAGTGATTTTTAGTGCAATAATGCCAAGGAAACGCATCAATAGATCACCGCCTGTAGATAAACGTTCAGATGATGTTGATGATGATGATTTCTTTTTTGACGACACCAATTCAAATTCAGGTGAGATAAAATGTATCTGTTCTTGGGGAAGAACTTTTCTAAAACTAATTAGATAGGCTGCTCTTTTAGTAAAAGTGTCTTCAAAAAAAAGGGATCCTTACTAAAACCTATATAATATAAAATAACCTAACTATATAATATAAAATATAAAAAATTATAATACTCAAATATTTGGATTTCCTTATGTTTTACTTTTTTTTTTGCTTTGCATTGTTGTGTTGTCCATATGATCGTTAATTCTAAACCCTAGGTAGCCTAAACCAAGACGGTAGCCGAATAATTGTATTTTTAAAATTCAATAAAAAGACTCAATTAGACAAAAATCAATATTTTTATTCGTTTCTTTCAAATGACTTCGTCATTTTTCCGTAATAAGCTACGCTACGCCGTAGAACGTGGCTCTTGTTTATCGTAATATTTATATAACATCTTCATAGCGCTTAAACAAATTTTAACAATATCACATTGGGAATCTGCAACTCACACAGAAAGTTTATGTTTAACAGAGTATTTACTTATATACGTATATTCTATCACTTTTATTTAATAATTTGTACATTATACTATATTAAAGATAAAAACCGGGCAAGTACGTGTCGGGCCACGCACAATGTAGGGTTCCGTATTTGCTACGCTTTGCTTGCTTGCAGATGAGTACAATGGCATCGTCTTCCTCTTCTTAGCCTTTCTCGACCATCATGCTAGTGTAGACCTCCTTCAGTTGTCGCCATTAAATATTTTTTTTTTTTTTTTTTTTTTTTTTTTATATATAGGGACAATTCATACAGATTGAGCTAGCCCCAAAGTAAGTTCTAAACTTGTGTTATGGGATACTAACTCAACGATATTATATTTTATAACAAATACATACATAGATAAACATCCAAGACCCGAGGCCAATCAGAAAAAGTACGTTTTTCATCATGACCCGACCGGGGATCGAACCCGGGACCTCCTGGGTGGCGGTCTGGCGTGGTAACCATTACGCCACGGAGGTCGTTCCATTCAGAGTACAAAGCCATATTCTATGACATTTTTGTAAGTTTTCATCAAAGAAATTTTATTTTATAAGTTCGTCTGCTATTACTCGGTAACTATTAGAGCCTACTTAACCGTTATAGTTTTCATTGAAGGTTCAGCATATGGACTACTACCATGATTTTTTTTCAAATTTCTAAACACAAGACTTTCGGAGATAGAGAGGACCACCGTGCAAAACGAAAACTGACTCGATAAATGTAAATAATTCCGAAACGGATCATTGTATCGAGAAATGATCTTCCCACACCCTCAATGTCGAAGAGACCTATCTAACGACATGAAGTGGGCGCGAAAAAAAAATTTCATTTTCACTTTACATGTAGCGGAGGCACCCCCAAAAAAATATTTTTCAAAATTTTGTTCCAGCACTTTATTAGCATTGATACATACAAATTACGCTTTCTAACATAAAGCGTCTAGGCACTAGACCGCGGACGGACAGACAGACAGACAGACGGACATGGCGAAACTATAAGGGTTCCTTGTAGTTTACTACCGAACCCTAAAAACGGATTAAGTACTTAAAGTAATTTTTGTCAATGCATTAAATTTTAATAAAATTATCATTGTTCAATTATATCACGGTTCACGGCAAAATTATTTTATTTTATAACAGCTAGGCTAACAACGTAGGCAATAATAATTTATAATAATAAATTAATGTCACCTGGTCTATAGGTCGGAGTTCCCACGAACCACAACACAGAAATGCTGCTAACGCTAGAGAAAGAGCTCGTATGAGAGTTTTGTCAAAGGCATTTTGCAGGTAAGTCGAATAAAATAATACCTACTTCATATTAAATAAGCGTACCCGTGCGTTTCTGCCATACCCGACTCAATAGGTATTTTTGTACCTTGATTGATTACAACGCTAATGAAACTTTCTGGTTTCAGTGGTTTCAACGATATTTTATCCGCGTTTGTATGAATTTGCGGGACATCTGATGATTAACCGATAATCAATTCCGCTAGCCATTGACGTTCTCAACTTTTAAAATAATGTGCTCTTTTCTTACAAGTATAATCTTTGAGCTATAGCGTCGGCCAAGAAATAGCTTCAAACTCAGAATGGAGTAGCCTATTATATGGGGAATCTATTCAAATTTAACGAATCCCAGCTCCCATTATGTTAAGTGGTTGATGATCGGGCAGTAGAGGTGGGAATATACATGTTACGCTCAAAGACCAAAAACGCTCAGTGAGCAAAAAAATAGCTCACAACGCGGAATCGAAAGAAAAATTCGCGGTGTTATGATCACAAGATAACCCTAACCTAACCCACCAATGTCTGTCTGAATAGCAACAGACCGCCGAGCGAGAGAAGCTAGTGTGGCGCGAATTTTTCTTATGGTTCAATCAAAGCGTGCAATTTTTCCACTCACTGAGCGTTTTCGGTCTTTGAGCGTAACATTTAAACATAAATGATTCCCGCAGGTTGAAGACGACTCTACCATGGGTACCAGCCGATACTAAGCTTTCGAAATTGGACACCTTACGGCTTGCTGCATCATACATTGCACATTTACGAGCACTTCTTCACGAACCTAGATCTGCTCACACTCCACCACATCCACTCAGTTTAGTAAGTATTTTTTCCGACGCGTCGCATCTGAGTATCTTTTGTTTTGGTTAATATCACCGAAATGCATTACTTAGGTACTCCATGATCCGTCGCTTGGGCAAGCGGCGGGCGTCTGTCTGTTGGGCTATTCCATCCTAAACCCCTTGAGAGGCACACGGACTAAAAACCTGACTAACCTAACCACCTCCACCGCCTTATCAGTATCTACGGAAACTATAATACGCTATTTTTTGTGATAATTGCTGATTCGGTCACTTTTGTGACCTTCTAATGACAAACTGATGCGAAATTACCGTTTAACAGTTGCTTAGGTACGTACATAAAAAAGGTACAATAAAAACACAGCTGAATTAGTTTGGTGAAAACCCTGCTGGCTGCTTGTTACCCTTCTTTGAAATAGCTCTTATAGATATATTGTTTATTATGTATGTACCTACCCTTATACTCGTAAGTACAGAGTATGACAAAAAAAATTTGAAAAGTATAAAATATTTTCATATACTTAGGTAATGTTTTGTTTTAACAATAAACGCTACAAAAGTAAAATACATAAAAACTATGCAACTATTTTGTGTGTGGAAATTACAATTAATCAAATATCAAAGCTACTATATGTCACTCAATGGTTAACAACACCAAGCGGTTAAAAATCAAAACAAAAACTTGTCACCGCCCATTTGTTAAGCGTCATCTCGTAAACATAATTGCTGACGATTTATCCCCTGTCACACTTGTCATCCTGTTAATTCGTTGGGATGAGATGCAGATCGAAAAACTTTAGATGCGTGGAACTAGAGAACGGTACAAGAAAAATGTAGAGCTCTATGAAATTCGAAAATGTTGTTAGACTATTCTTTATTGCACTAGGACAGTGAAACATTACATACCTACGTTACTATTACGCTTATCAATAAACAATTACAAAAAAGTGACCATTAACAAATTTATTATAGGTCAATCATACTTTTTATTGTAATTTTGGCTTCGAAACGTTCCGAACAACTTCCTTTAAATTAAACTATTAATGTTGACTGTTATTTATTATAGGTAAGTACTTGTATATAAATTTCTACAGTACACTAAATCAACATTAATCAATGTTTCTTAGGAAAATAGAGTCTCGTTATCAGACTAGTGTCGTATCGTGAAGCGAGATGTCAATGGTCTATGACGACGAACACATCAGAAACCGCAATGAATCAAGGGCATGTGCCAAAGCGTGGCTATGTCGTCGAGGGATTATAGGCACGTTCCACGAAGGTTCGAAATGTGATCGATGGCTGGATTAGGAGATGCAGCGATTTTAAAAGAGGACTCTATCACCTCGTCTATGGTTGGTCATACAGGGTTCACAGATTACATAAAAATGTGTGAAGGAATTTGGCGCCAACTACCATAGTGGCATCTTGAGCTCATGATTAAAAAAATATTTAAATAATAAGCTATGATTCATAGTATTGCATATTATATTGCTGCTTTTTATTTGACACTCGGTAAATTGTAAAGAATACAGAACTACTAAGGTTCTCTTCCAAAAAGATGTCTTTGATCACATACCTAACTGGGAAGTGGGGAAGACAACTCATAGATAAATTTCCCTCGATACTCTATGTTAGTATGAGAGTCACTATAAATTACTTATCTGCTTTTATTTAGATTTTTTATTTATTTGTATTATTAGAGTTATACATAAAAAAGAATAGGTACTTGTTAACTTACTATGTAAGTACCGAAAAATGATTTCAGAGTAGACGACATCTATTTGGAGATGGGGTGTCAAAATTTAATAATAATATTCTTGCGTCTTGTGTGTCCAAAACCCATACTTATCAAATAAACAAACGTTGAGTATAAAAAATAAGAGTCACTTCGGGCCTATCTAATAGCGTAAACAACGCCAAACTAACTGGAAGAATAGAAACAAAAAAGTTGTAACAACAAACGAATTGAGCGTTTACGCCTCGCGCGCGCTCGACCAAAAGTTTGCAGCTGTTGGGCGTATAAATAAAGTTTATATCCGGGCGTTAACACTTTATTGTTTCCCATCTTTTGTCTTAATTGCTTCACTTGAAATTATTTTCGAGACAACAGTAATTTTATTAAATATTTTGGTTTGTTTATGTACATACGTATATATATATTTTTAAAACTATTATACTATTAAATTTCGAATTACTGTATCCTATTCTACATGTACTATGGTTTGCGGTTAGTTGATACCGCGCAAGAGAAAATCGATTATAATAACTTGAACCGTATGGAATATGTGGTTCTATTACAGCCAGAATTGTTTCCTCAATTGAACGAATGAAGTTAGGACAATCAATAATCTGTGTTTCAAAAACATTCTAAGTTGGTTGGAGTGGTAGAGCAATTATTTTGGAGTGGTAGAGCAATTATTATGAAATGGGCTAGCGCCACCCGGGAAGTACCCTCTCACAGAACATCGACGTGAAGCAGCAATGCGTTTCGTTCGGTGAGTGAGAGATCCGGTAACCCGACTTCTTCCCTATTCCCCCCCCCCCTCCTTCTTTCCCTTCCCTTCCTCCTTCCTTTCCTCCAACCTCTTTGGTGGATAACGCATTGGCAGCGCCCCTGGCGTTATTGATGTCCATAATCGGCGGTGACCGCTTTCCATCAGGTGGCCCGCTTGCTTGTTTGTCATAAAAAAAACTGTATGACATAAAAAAAATGCATTCGTAGCCATTGCCTGTCAGTATTTGGCAAAAAAAACACATTAGATTCGTTGGTAAGACATATTGGGCAAAGAGAAGCAAATACAGCACCGTATGTCAGGTTCTTTTCGATTTATAAAAAAATCCACAGATTTTTGCATAAAACTCGTATCATACAAAAAAATATATAAAATTTACTAAATTGTTTATTTAAAAAATATATGATGAAATGTTCAATGCTCAATAAAGTCTACACACTTGACTCGTGTTTATCTAACTGGGAGGTCCTCTGCAGATGCAATATAATATTGAGAAAGATGACTTTTAAGAGAGGTAGGGCACAGCGGATTATCCGCTCAAATCGGAGCAGCCCGTCTGGGGAAGTACCTCCACCTTACAGAAGATCGTAGCCAAATAGCATTGGTCTCGGCCATGTTGTGTTCCTACGGTGAGTAAGGTTACCAGGGCTCCACGGGGAAGCGTTGTATCGGCAGTTGGAGGACCGGCGGTGTAATGATACCGCACTTTGCTGTTGCGGGCACAGGGGCATGTTGGTGAGGCGGTCAGGGAGAACCAGTGAAACGGCTGACCGCTGGCCGCCCGCAGGATAGTTGGGTTCCCGAACCCGGGGATCGCTTGGTAATCCCCGCCCCCGGGAGGCTGAACCGCCAGCCTGCGCATAATCCCCCAGAGTGGTAATCTGCCGGAATCGGGGACCGGAGTGGACCAGACTGCTGCTCTGGGTGGGGGGACTGGTGGCCCTTCCGCCCGCCGCACCAGCAATCCGCGAGACCCCTCAGCATTTTGTGGGTCATCATGCTTTTTGTCACCCGTGCTGCCGACACAACGACTCGCCTAATCTTTTTAAACCCCCCCCCCCCCCCCCCCCAAATCTCATATGGCCAGGAACAAAATAAGAAGGAGTTGTACCACAGCGGCTCCCCCGTCCACACTCGACGTGGACTTTTGCAACATCCGGGGGCTTCACTCCAACATGAATGCAGTCCACTTCCACTTGGAAACTGCGAAACCGACCCTTCTAATCTTGACGGAGACGCAAATATCCTGCCCGGCCGACACATCGTACCTACTTTATCCGGGTTACAGGCTGGAGCATCAATTTGTTCGCCGCGCCGGTGTATGTGTGTACGTACGGGACGATATTTGCTGTCGCCGTTTAAATGGCCTCGAAGACCGGGACTTGTCGGTTTTATGGCTACGCGTAGATCACAGTGGATCCACACGTATCTACGCGTGCCTTTACAGGTCCCATAGCGGTGACTCGGACACGACTCGACTATTTGAGCACCTGCAGTTGACGGCTGACAGGATATACGAACAGTACCCTTCCGCAGAGTTGGTCGTTCTAGGCGACTTTAACGCCCACCACATTGATTGGTTGTATTCACGAACGACAGACTTTGCAGGAAGGGCTGCTCACGAATTTGCTCTGACCTATGGACTCTCCCAACTGGTGAACTCTCCAACGAGAATTCCAGACGTGGAGGGTCACACAAGTTCGTTACTGGACCTTCTGCTGACTTCTCGTCCGGATAGGTATTCCATCTCTGTGGAAGCACCACTCGGCTCCTCGGACCACTGCCTTGTCCGGACCAAAGTGCCATGTACGCAAACTCGCTCACTCCGCTCGTGCGGAAAGCGTCGCGTGTGGCACTATAAGTCAGCAGACTGGGATGGATTGCGTGAATTTTATGCATCGTACCCGTGGAGGCAGCTTTGCTTCGCGTCTAAAGACCCTGACACCTGCGCAACGGCGGTGGCGGATACCATACTGGCGGGTATGGAATGTTTTATCCCTAACCCGCTGGTTGCCACCGGAACTGCGAAACGGCCGTGGTTTAATAAGGCCTGCAGCGATGCTAGAACACATAAGCAAGCTGCATACAAGGCTTGGACCACGGCCCGAGCTAATAAAGAACCAGGTGTCGCTGATTCGAAGCGATTATTCAATGCTGCCTCGAGGTCTAGTAAGAGAGTGACCGCCAGAGCAAAGTTCGATTTCATCGGCAGAATTGGTGAGCGACTTGCGAAGTACCCTTCGGGTAGCCGTGCTTTTTGGTCGCTTGCCAAAGCTGCCGAGGGAAATTTCTGTCAGTCGTCGCTGCCACCGCTTCGTAAGCCCGATGGTGACCTGGCCCACAGCGCGAATGAGAAGGCCAATTTATTGGGTTCTCTCTTCGCCTCGAACTCGACTATGGATGATAGAGACACTGAACCGCCTATCCTCACGTGGTGCGGAGACTCCATGCCGGAAATAACAATTACCCAGCGGGAAGTCCGGCGTGAGTTGTTGTCTCTAGACATTCATAAGTCGAGTGGGCCTGACGGCATACCAGCAGTGGTGCTTAAGCGGTGCGCTCCTGAGTTGTGTCCGATATTGATGCGCCTGTTCGCGCTCTCCTACTCCGCTAGGCAGGTCCCGACTTCGTGGAAGACTGCCCTTGTGCACCCTGTGTCCAAAAAGGGCGACAGATCAGATCCGTCGAACTACAGGCCAATAGCTATAACCTCCCTTCTCTCTAAGGTAATGGAGCGTGTGATTAACACACAGCTGCTGAGATACCTAGAAGGAAATAACCTCATCAGCGACCGACAATATGGTTTCCGCCATGGTCGCTCTACAGGAGACCTTCTAGTGTATCTCACGCACCGATGGGCTCAAGCCGTTGAGAGTCAAGGTGAGGCATTGGCAGTCAGCCTAGATATAGCGAAGGCATTCGATCGGGTCTGGCACAGGGGTCTTCTATCGAAGCTGCCATCGTACGGACTGCCCGAGGGACTGTGCAAATGGGTAGCCAGCTTTCTGTCCAACAGAAGCATAAGTGCCATAGTTGACGGCAGCTGCTCGGACCGCATGGACATTAATGCTGGCGTGCCACAAGGCTCCGTTCTGTCCCCGACCCTCTTTCTGCTGCATATCAATGATATGTTGTCTGTAGATAATATTCATTGTTATGCAGACGACAGTACTGGGGATACCTATTACATGGGCCGGCCTAACATCCCTCGTTCCGTAGTGGAGGAGAACCGCGAACGACTTGTGTCTGAAATCGAAGACACCCTAGCTAGGGTGAGCGATTGGGGACGACGTAACTTAGTCCAATTTAACCCCACCAAGACACAAGTCTGTGCGTTCACCGCGAAGAAATCCCCATTTTCAGTGGCCCCACAATTCCAAGGGACACCCTTAATAACTACCGGCAGCTTAGGGATCCTTGGAGTCGAGATCTCTAGCAACGTCCAGTTTCGCAGTCACATAGAAGACAAGGTCAAGTTGGCGTCGAGAAAGCTCGGTGTGCTGAATAGGGCGAAGCGGTACTTCAATCCGGGGCAGAGACTTATACTGTATAAATCTCAAGTCCGACCCCACATGGAGTACTGCTCTCACCTATGGGCCGGAGCGCCGGCGTACCAACTTGGACCTCTCGACTCGACTCAAAGACGTGCTATGAGGATTGTCGACGATCCCAAGCTAACAAGCGGTATCGAGCCCCTCAGTCTGCGGAGAGACTTCGCCTCCCTGTGCGTGTTCTACCGCTTGTATAATGGGGTTTGTTCCGAGGAATTGTTTGACTTGATGCCTACGGCCACTTTCTACCATCGAACTGCTCGTCACCGGCGGGGAATCCAACCTCACACACTAGAACCAAAATGGTCGCGTACTGCGCGGTTTCAGAGGAGTTTCCTCCCGCGAACGCTGAGGCTGTGGAATGAGATCCCCGCCGAGGTCTTTTCTTTAGATTATAACATGGGGTTCTTCAAAAGGGGCATTAAAAGATTTTTACAAGGTCGGCAACGCGCGAGTGATACTCCCGGTGTTGCAAGCGTCCATAGGCTACGGTGACCGCTCACCATCAGGCGGACCGTAAGCTTGTTTGCCACCTTTGTGGTATAAAAAAAAAAAAAAAAAAAAAAAAAAAAAAAAAAAAACATGTGCATATGAATCATAATTTATGCCAAATCTTGTCCCGAGAGAAGTGCTTTAGTTTTTATGAAGGATTATCCTCATACAACGGTAAAGGTGTAGCCAGACGATCTAATTTGGTCCGGTAGCAGACCATCGAACCGTCCGGTAGCGGACCATATTCGCGCGGCACACGATCGAACATGGTCCGCTACCAGATGGTTCGATAGTCCCGCTACCAGATCAAGTTCGATCGTCTGGCAGCACTTTAACTAAACACATGTCACACTCACTACACGAAAAGTGGTGCTGCTTCTCCCTCCCTAGTCCAGCTAGAAAAAAAAGTGATGATATAAAAATATCTATTTATTTTCCAGGCGTGGCCATTCGCTTTTCAACATGGCGGCAGTCTCAGCTGCTCCATATCGCAAAGATGGAACATCAACTCACAAGCAAATGAGAATACTTCGAATAATAGAAATGTACCACAGCGTGAACAACCCAATAGCAACTGCAGGGACGGTTACGGCCAAGACTACGAAAATGATTATGAAGAGAGGTGTTACGAAGACTTAACGAACGAACCCTGTGCACAAATGCAATACTGTGATTACGGTTACAAAGATAATTATTACGAAATGAGAAATTATTCAGATGACAATGTTATAAATAATGTGTAAAGCTTTAATTTTTACGTATAACTATATTCTTTGAGGAAGGAATCTCTTTGCTTCCTTTTATAGAGTGAAAGGCTTGTAAGGAAAGATATGCAATATAGCTAATCAACCCAAAAAATGGATTTCTAGCATTAATAAGCTTGACAATTTAATTTCTGTGTGTTTTGATGATTATGATGACCAAGATTTATTTTAATTTTGAATTTGTAAGATGAAAGCATGATGAAAATTAAGGTTTGAATGTAAAACGATGTTAGTAATACATGTCACATTTTGAAAAGTGAATATTTGATTTATATTTTAAGAAATAAAAATAATTTGGGGATTGATATGCTTTGAATTATATAAGTTGATTGATATGATGATGTAGGTACTTAATATTGTTTATATGCCAAAGAATTTTATATAAGTAATAAATTATAGTGAACACCCTTGACTTTTATTATGAAATAAAATTAATTTATGAATGTGCATTCGTGCATTGTATGTATACTTTAATCAACGTCAGAATCCGTCGGCCGGCTACGCACAACAATATTCGTCATTCATGGCAATTCCCCCTTCCAAAAATCCTTTCTAGACAAAAATAATATGCAGAGTATTATAATTTACTTATACTATACTTATACATCATTTATACTACAATTTTTATTATTTTTCTTACAATCTGTAATAAGCTGTCATGGTAGAGCTGATTCATAGTGAAATTATTTTACTTTGAAATGCCGCGCGTTAGAAATAAAGTGGTAATTCGATACTGAACAAAGTAGATGTCACGGTACTCAGTCGTCCCGCGAACCTGGAAAAACAAATAAGATATTTGCCGACAGGAGAAAAAACATTCCGAACGGAAATAAAGAGTCGCTTTAGTTCGTTGCCGTAAAATTATACTAAAATAATAAACGGAAGAGTTTGTTTGAACTGTAATTTCTTAAAGTACTACAACTACAAGAAAATATGCGACTTAACTTCACAACTTACTTAGTTGTTGAGAAAATCAAGAGCTAGTTAAGCTGGGAAATATTTTGAAGTAAAACAAGACACGATAGATAATCAATTTAAAAGTATAGCATTCTCCTCCTATAGCAGCATTTTACCCGACTGCGCAACGCAAAGCAGGATAATGTGTTTATTTTAAACACTTTTTCGATTTATATTGTACTTATACCGTTAAATTATAAATCTATTCCATCTTATAGGTAACGCACCTATAAGATGGAATAGATTAATAATTAAGGGACAATAACTACGTGACATTTTGTCCTATGTGTGTGTGTAATTTCGTATAATTATGTTTTATTAAGAACTTAAGAATGTGATTTGTGTGATTGGAGATTCAGAGGCATGAAATAAAAAGAGAATATTGTAGCCGGTGAAAACTTTATTATTTTATAAGAATAATATGTATTATGCTAGTTCGCGCTAGGTACATGTAATGTTCCAATTTATTTACAACAAAATCATAATAAAACTTAAGCGAGGCATGTTTTGGTAAAATTTGTATAAATATTTTACGCTAACTTACAACTAAAGCAAAGGTGCGACATTTAAATATCTCTAATATAAATGAAATAATAAAGGCCTGTAAAAATTATGCGGTTTGGTTGTTCCGCGGTGGGTTTCTGTCATTGATAAAAACGAAATTATTCGGTTGCCTACTTTTCTGTTGTGGCGTTTCAGTTGACAATTTTAACTGTATTGCCAGTGTAAAAATTACTGGGGTTGCCAACTTTTTTAAGAATTAAATTAATAAAATGTAAAATTTTATTGATATAAAATTCAACAACGTTCAGAATTTCACTATTCACAGTGTGGCTTTGCCATTCATACACCGTTCAGACGTAAGTCTAACAAAAAACATTAATCTTTACGCAAATTTCAAAGATATCAAAATTAATAAAAAAGTTATCGATCGAATATAGGTATAGATCATTACAATGTATAAATTAGGTATTTTATTGTTTTATGTATAGCGTACGTGAATATACGAACGTTTTGTGTTAATTATTTTACACTTGCCATGTCTACTGAGTGATTTATTGAGTAATTGATACAATTGCTAAATCCAAATGGTGGTTATCTTTCCAATATAAACTGTTCACATATTAAACTACAAAAACGCGTAAAGCTGTGATGGTTTTATGTATGTAAATATACATTCACACTTAAAAACTTTGACACAATTGTATACCTAGGTACATTCACAATCGTTTTCCAAACTCACAAGGCAATTAATTCTAAATTCACGCCAAAATGAATCAAATTCATGCGTTTTAAACTACAAGCATCAACTCCTGTATGACAAGGGCCATTTTTAAATTACGTCACACTTTAAGATCTCTGTCCACTGAACTGAATACTATGACCGTAACCGTACCCGAACATACAAATGTTATAAACGTACAAGTACAACCCGAATTACAATGTGAGGATCTGGCGTCGATGACGTCACGTCGGCGTTTTCTCTCTCTCTCTCTCTCTCTCGCGGGGAGGTGAAATGAAAAAAGGGATAGGCTTCATTTTCCAGCTAAGTTCACAGATATTGTAACCGGGTAGTAGTTTGTATGAATTTATATGAATCAATGCCCACTGAAACGGTCCGTGTCACCGACCGTGCCTGATACGTAGGTGTGTCCTATAAAAGAAGCTAACCATATCTCGGATACTAATTTCATAGGAAATGAAACGGTCCGTCACCGACCGTGCCTGATATTTTATTTAATTTATTTATTTAATTATCTTTATTGACCACAATACAAAGTACTGATACAACAGGCGGACTTAATGCTAAATGCATTCTCTACCAGTCAACCCTTGGGAGTGCAAAAATTCACGAACGCGGCTTGTTAAAGTAAAAATAAAAATATTCTAAAATAAATTTAGCATATACCTACATATATAATATAATAGATACAATATAATAAGATACATAGATAATAAATATATAATACATTTAGATGATTCTTATGCAACATAAAACAATTAAAGGAATTACACGAACAAAATGATGACGATTACTTATTAAGCAAATCCAGGAAATGAGCACGTACTTTCTTTTTAAAAATAGAGGCATTTTTGGTGTCTCTGATAGGGTCCGGCAGCGCATTCCAGAGTCGTGCGTGAAGCATGAAGAGTGAAAGAATTGGACATAAATGCAGAATGACAGAGAGGAGTAAAAAGTTTGAAAGAATTATCAGGTACGTAGGTATGTCCTTTAAAAGAAGCGAACCATATCTTGGATACTAATTTCATAGGAAAGTAGTTACATGTGACAATCTATGACAAGGAGGTGATAGTATATAATAATAAAGTGACGTAATTTAAGATTGACCCCTTAAAAGTAATTTAGATTACAAAATATTCCTATTCTACCACGTTTTTGGTAGTTTCCTAGCTTTTATATGCATATGCCTATATGTATTAATTAGACAACATTAATTTAATCTATTCAAATCATACTACATGACATTTAAAGCGAAATTTTTCGTCTTTATATAAATTAAAATGTAATTAATACTATTACCAACTATATTGATTGCTTTACAATATTTTAAATGCATAAACCACATAAGTATTGCTATTTAGCCATACAATTTATTCAACTGGAATTGCTAATGTGTATTTTATTCTGGTTTAATTTAGGACTTTTACACATTAAATAAATAAATAAATAACATTGTATAAAGATCGTTAATACACTCGACGTATCTTCCGTTAGATGTGTAAAAGCCCTTAGGCACTGTAGAAACATGACAGATCAAACAGCAGGCTTACTCTTGAATGTAATCGCAATAACAATTCTAATGACAATAAGTCAAATACAAAATTCATACCCTTGAAACATTAAACTCAATTATTTGATCGTACTCTTGACACATTGAATTAAAATATTTGATTATTATACAATCCGATTTAATTTTGTACTTCATCAAATAACAATGAAATTACATACCAATTTCACGTTAATACAATGTGTCAATAGTACGAAACTTTCAAAATTTCAATACCGATAGATCGGAATTGCTTTTCTAGAGGTAACCTGCATGTCAGTTCCTGTGATTATTATAAAAATAAAATGCAGTGCGTCATCGACGTGCGAACACCGAAACATTGCATACATATTACTCTTGAAGTATTTTCTGAATCAATTTTTTTATTTTATGTCACACAGTAGACAAACAAGCAAGCGGGCCACCTGATGGAAAGAGGTCACCGCCGCCTATAGACATCAGTAACACCGGGGGCGCTACCAATGCGTTGTCCACCAAAGAGGTTTTAGGAAAGGAAGGAGGAAGAGCAGGGAAAGGGTGGGGGAAAGATGGGATAGGGAAGGAGTTGGGCTTCCGGATCTCTCACTCACCGAACGAAACGCATTGCTGCTTCACGTCGATATTCTGTGAGAGGGTGGTACTTAATAATAAATGCTCGCACGCCGTTATGGGTATACAATATTAGGGATCTGCTTCACCTCTTACGTAAGTTTTGAAAAACCTATTTGTTAGATAAAAACTGGAAATAGACTGTCAAAAGACTATCAGTTTATTTGACGGAAGTGGTGAAACAGGTCCCGTATAAAATATGGTCACAATTTTTAAAATTTTCTGAATATTGTATAAAACAAGATAAGGTTATACATATTTTCAGCCTATTTATTGCTTTTAATATTTTACTACGAATCATTCATACAAAATCTCGCATACGATTATTTTTAAGTGCTAACAGACGATCAAACCAAGTCCGGCCGCATCCATCACCAGATAAATGACGGACCGAATGACGTTACCACCCTAGGCGGGTATCGAGGTGGGTGCAGTCGCAAAGGTGTGCGCTTAGTGAACGAATATGTATACGTGTGCGCGTGTACATACGACATTGGCCTAAATAGGTAATTATTTCACACGCATTGTATGAAGTGTCCGGGGTGTGACCTCGGGTTATTACTTATTCTATGGCTACGTACAATACGCGCCACGAGACTGTGTGTTTGTGAAGTTAGCTGCGGAAACGCGATCGTGTCGCTTGCGCCTTGCCGGGTATCACCCTCCCGCACACTTGTTTGGTTTATTGCGAAGCCAGTGCAGCCACTCACTTGTCGCTAAATTCACAAACACAAAGTCTCGTGCGTGGCGTGTAGTGTACTCAATGTGTGCGGCGCACCGTGCGCTCCATAATCAAGTATGTATGGTGCGGTACCGGACGGCATCCGTGGTGCGATCCGGACTAAATTCGATCGTCTATAAGCACTACTACGAATGTTATCAGTAGTATGTAAATAATATTAGCCATTATCAATAAGAATCACACTACATAATCATAACTACTTTGTACAAGATTATTGCTATATTGCTAAAAATTAAAATCTAATGTGTGGTAATGATAACATTTACGTGAAAGAGTATGATCATACTTTCAGATGAAAAGGGGGCCTTCAAAACCCATGTTACTGATTAAAAAAATCTTTGCAGTGAGCCTGCATCTGAGCAGTGATCACTGCCTCTCATGGACCACAGGGACACCAAGATATATCACTGAGCTATCGCCGCCGGTCGTTGCTTAAAGGTCGCTAAGTCATAGTTATTCGGAAATACAGCTGATGGATCCTTATTTTTCTTTCCGAGGAAGTGTGAAACCCTGCTTAATCTTATGTATAACGTATTTACGCCCACATCAGCGTCTTATTGATATAAGCATCGGGACGTGGCATATGGCGTGACGCTGTATGCAGCTGAACGGAACGGCGTTTGTAGTAGACCGCGGCTTAAACGGTAAACCCCTTCGTAGTTCGTACACAAGGCTACTCAAACTCGCGACTCGATACTACATTAGTATCGAGTCGCGAGTATCGAGTAGCGGATGGTCCGTACACACGACATTGAATCGCAAGACGCGAATCGCCTATTCATTCACAGTTAACAGCGTAGCTGCACAGATCACAAATTTAATAGTTGATAATTGCCCCACACTTTTGGAATGCGACGCGACTATAGTAGCGACTAGCGACGATTACGTCCGGCAGATAGTGAGCGAATCCGGCAAAAAGCGAAATCCTAACGACCGCGTGGCCGCCAGATTTTTGGTAGCGTGAATCCCTTTAAAGTATTATTATAGTATGTCGTAGTAGTTATATGGAGCACTGATCGGCGTGAACATTTTTGAAATATATGAATACAAAATTATGATTAATTATTGCGAATAATTAGTAATTACTATACTGAATATTAATCGGGTTATTCATAATTATCTTTACACAACACTGGTTAAACTTAATGTTTACTTATCATTTCATATTCAAATTATATCGTAAGTATTCCAGCATATTTTATATTTAATTTGTGATATGGAAACTGTTGAGGGGCCATCGAAGCTAAAAACATAACAGTTTCATTACAATCCAATAACAATTCCATAGACAAAATAATTGGCGGGCTCACCGTATCGGATGACAAAAAAGTCACTGATCTGCGCTAACTAAAAAAGTTACTGGTGGGCACTTTATAGCGCTTATGTTCAAGAAAATCGACGACCCCTCCATGACACTCCTTGTATTATAAAAACCACTAGAATGTCCTACATTAAAATCTATACAATCATAGTTGGTTAACTCTACAAAAAAATAAACCTTTACTACTCGCCTGCATCTCGTCTTTGACATAGGAATCAGCAAATCGATGGGCCCGATGGCCAATGGCTGCTTTACAAAAGAAAAAGATCGGTTCCATTTCCGCGCGACCAAACATTTGTGTGTACGAACACACATCTTGGCCTAAATGTATTTTATGTAGTATATTTTTTCGTAGAGTTAATAGGTACTACGTCGATCTGACACCTAAGACTATAATGTCATAGTGCAAGCTACTTTATTGCTATTTGCATTTTTATTATTCTAAATAAAACCTATGGTAGGTCCATATGGTCGTATAGTCGGCTAATGTTCCTTTAAATTGCCATTGGAAAATATAACCTTATAGTGCAGTGATAATGTTCAAAGAACAATTAAAAATAACTTAGTTATCATTCTATAATCTCTATGGTGGCTATATCGTATGATATCTACGTAAATTGTTTGCATGAAGATAAACTACATCTTATTTTAATCCTCATTTCGTCACGATACGTCACAGAACTACGACTTTAGATTAGGTATTGTTTTGCTAATAACTCATTGTACGTAAATGTTTAGGTAACAATAAAAAAAACTATTAGTAACGTTACGGATAATAACGGGGTTATTATAACTGTTTTTATAACACGTTACGTGTGAATAGTTATTTTAATATCGTTATAACGCTGTTTTGATTCGAAAAGAGCGTTTCAACTTTGTGACGACAGTTCGTGCAGTGTAATATTATGACGTCACGACATCTTGTTAATTAAAAATAAGGTTGATATTACACGACACAAGTAACTTGTAGTATTAATAGTTTTTGATAGTAGTTACCATAAAAACAATGTAAATAATTCGATCTACGGCTTTTCAATTCTTAGATATAAAAATTATATTTTAAAGTTTTTTTAGAACTCTTCCATTAAGAGTAGTAGTAGTAGTACTAGTGGTCTTGGTAAGAATAGAATGAATTAATTTTTCCTGGCGCAATATCTTTACTTAATTATTTTTAATTATCCATATCCGTCAGTGCAAGGTTTATAGTCAATGCAGAAAGATAGATGTTGCATAGGTACGTACAGTGTCGTCGGTCTTCGAAATCGTTCAGGCTTCTGCCATAAGATTAAAGCTAGAATACTTCTGTGGTATGTTGTAGCGACGAGCTTATATTGTGCGTGATGTGCACACTAAGAGCCAATATAGACGGACTATTCGAGCAGTTAGCCATCAATCAACACGCACGGACTGCATGGACCGCCCGAAGCAGTTGAACTGCTCAAGCGTTTCGTTAATGTGTGTTCGTAAAAGACTGTGTAGTTCAATATACAGTCGCAGCTGTAAGCAGTTTATCCTGACTGCTTCAAGCAGTCCGTGAATGTCGGCCCTAATGTATGTGAATGTCAGAGTGCGCTATAATTTTCGCGTCACCTCAACCACGTCAGACCCCCTATTCTCGTAACAGAAACCGATAACTTCGATTCAAATTCAATCGCTGTCTCACTCATACAAAATAGCAATTGAACGGGACAGCGAGTGTGTTTGAATCGAAATAGAATCGGATTTTGTTACGTGAATTTCCCACATCTCGATCATACGTCACAACATAAATGATATTGCACACGCAAACACACCGCAGAATATTTCCAGCTCAAAGAATAGTTATAAAGAGTATTATTATTTATATGTCTTTGGACACTTATACGTTCTAAATACCGTGTGAATGTACAAAATTATTATTTAAAAGTAATACCACAACAAACAGAATTTTCGCTTCGTGTTTACCTAAATCGTAAAGCATAAAGACCAAAAATCGTATTACAAAATACAACTAACAGTGGAGTCTACATTACCACATAAATATACCGGTATTGTGAATAATACAAAATGTTAAACAACACTAAACTTAATACTAAATATTGCTTATAATACTAGAGTTAGGAATACACTTTTTATTTACATTGCTCGTTGTGATATTACCATACTTTTACCATATACAAAAGTCCCTGTATTGTAACATGTCTTTTACCATAAATGAGAGAGCTTTAATGTTGTTTTTTTTTTAAATAACATGAAAATGACATGATTTATAAATACGTTATACAACTTATGTATTACAACTATAGATATTGTTAATGAATATATTTTTTTATTGTATTACTGATATTTGTGCGTTTAGCCAAATCGAAATAATTATTATACATAATGATACTAAAAACTAAATTAAATTAACATTTAAGATTCAGTCCTTCTTTACTGTTTGAATAATAATAAATCTAAAACTTGCGATAAAAATAAAATCATTTAGAATACGACAAAAAATAATAAACAATAATATTAAAATATCCAATCGATCAACTTCATTTTATTAATATACCGTTATAATAACATTACGAAACTTGATATAATAATTATAACGATAGCTCTCGACACTTTATACTAAATTAAAAGCGGTCAACACTAAAATAATCGTGCGGATACGTTGTAAACAGTACAGCCTTAATTTTAGTTGACGGCAGAAAGAGTGACTACCTCCCGGAAAATATGTTGATTGAATTTGATGTCGTCCGCTTCCGTACGAGTGTCGCCTCAACTGGAAAATAAGATATTTTTTTAAATAACAGATTTTATAACAGTTATTTACGTTATTTATTGACACGTCGTTGTAACTCGTGTGAATAACATTTAATTAAGGAAATATCTTTTTTGGATGTATAAATACTAATTATTGAAATTCAGACGATGGGCCCATAACGTCCTTGTGCTAGTCAACGCTACGTTTTTCTAAACGTTAATGTTGACACCTTGTTCACAAAAAAAACTAGTGTAAGGTACAGACTAATTTATATGAATGAATGTCGACGAGGATCTCTATCTTGAGGACGAGACCACGACGACGACCTTTTACAGTAACGTGCATAAGTCGTACAGACATTAGGAAAGGAATTCCCTTGCACTGCCCTTGCTCAGTAATAACGCACATAGTTGCATATGATTTTTAATGGTTGATTATCGTCATAGTGTTTGTCCTCCCTTCACGTCGAAAGTAATAAACGGATTTATATGAATTAGAGTGACATAGGCTACTTTTTATTCTGGAAAAACATCTCGTTCCCACGGGGAAAAATTTGTCAACATTATTTTTTTATAATTTTTAACGGGCATAATTTAAGGTCTGGAGAGTGACATAAGGCTACTTTTTCCCACGGGATAAAGAGATTCCCATGGGAAAAATTATTGACATTTTTCCTTGACCACGCGGGCGGAGTCGCGGGTAACAGCTAGTTAGAGAATAAACTATAGTACTTAATGACCACATTACTGACTATATGATGCGCATGCACATCATTGAATTCATACGTTACTTTCGTATTCTTTCAACATGGAATAATGCCTTTGCGCTCTCATGAACTATATAAAGGGTTAACTAGATATATAATTTAAATAGTTAATCAATTTATTATTACAACTATAGTAATTATGATAAGAATGGTTCGAGGCCAACAAGGAATCGAACAATGAACTCACGCGTCATAGATCACGAAACACCACTAAATATATACGTGTTTGTTTTCACACAAATTGAAAGGAATCGTAAAATTTATATAATGTCGACGTCATCGACACCTATGTTTGTCTACACACACTACGTAAAAGAAAATATTAGCACATCATGATGTAGGTTAATAAAATGATGTAATTGTATTTCCCAATTAGCTGTCTCTATGTACAGTCGCCTCGAGGATAGGAGGACCATCTTTAGGATGATTTTTGGTTGCAACATCCAACTTCTTAGTGGACACATGTGGCTCTAATAAACGAAAACCCTGTTTGGTAACAAAGAAAAGGACGGAGCTGACAAAAAATCCGCTTACAAGATGTGCAAGCAATTTTTTTCTAAAATGGTCCTCCTATCTTCGAGGCCACCGTACCTCTGTCGTTTAATAGCAGACGTGTATTCCACGTTTAACACGTTGAGTGAGAAACCAGCCTTCTCTCGTATCTAACAAAAACAGTTTCAATCTCATCTCAAAGTCTCGCACTGTCTCGCTCTATTCCTATTTTGTATGAGGGAGACAGAGCTTGAGATTGACATGAGATTGTAACTGTTTTTGTTACCAGACTCTACTACGAAGTGACAATTACGAACAATCGGATCCGAGCGATAGCCGACCGAATAGGGAGGCAGATCTGAAACACCTTGTCTTGCTTACAGTGCGACTAAAAAAAGTTTAGGAACTCTTTTTCGTGCGAAAGGCATAACTTCAATTTGGTTCGGTGTAGTCATGGGCTACGTACTCAATGGGTGTAGTTAAAGTTATTTAAGTTATAAATATGTATTTGCAGATCGATCGAAAGTCCAAATATCTATTATATTTAAATACCTCTATAGAAAGAAATGAGTGACGTAAATAATAAAACTACTCACTAGCAGAGTCTTGGGGCGTAAGAGGTCTCGTAATAGTCTGATGTATGACAGCGAGCCAGCTGGCACGGTCTTCGTGCGTGGTCGCTGCAAGGCAGTAAGTCCTATCAGGAGTTACAAGTTGGAATGGAAACCTCGCTTCTTTACAACCATTACCAGTGTTTGATACTTTGATATAGTAGCCGTTTGATTCGTGACCTGAAATGAAGGTTTCAGTTTGATTAATACATAGATTGATCAATACTAGACTAACTGGAACTTAACAGCATTTGTGAAACCCTTTGTGACGTCATTTGCAAAAATACTACATATAGGACAAGAGAGCGCTCTCTCGGAAAAATGGTGCAAATCGAATTGAAACAACGCCATCTACAAATCATTTCGAAACAATTTTTTTCGTACGTAGTACCTAAAAATGTTTATTTTTTATTTTTTTATAAATAAATAAATAAATACCTAAATAGGGACAATTCATACAGATTGAGCTAGCCCCAAAGTAAGTTCGAAACTTGTGTTATGGGATACTAACTCAACGATATTATATTTTATAACAAATACATATATAGATAAACATCCAAGACCCGAGGCCAATCAGAAAAAGTTCGTTTTTCATCATGACCCGACCGGGGATCGAACCCGCGACCTCCTGGGTGGCGGTCTGGCGTGGTAACCATTACGCCACGGAGGTCGTAAATGTTTGGGGATGATTTGTCGCTTCAATTACATAAACATAAAAAGATCTTCACTTACCCACAAAAATTTCGCCTTTAGGATAAGCATCAAGAGGCTCATCGTGGTACATTAGTTTCCTGTTGTCTAATGTGAACCAGCGCCGCCTGTGGGCATCTGAAGGTCGAGGGCCTGTCTTCCATAGCCAGCCTTCGCGAGCAAAGTCCTTGGGAAGTCGCTGGACTAGGTCTGATTGTGGGGTGGATGGGAACGCGACTTGTAGGAGGTGCAGTTGCGCACAACGTATTGCTGTGTACCTGTGATTAAAAAAAATATGTCTTACTTATAATAACTCAATAATGAAGAGACCTTTGGTTCATGAAAAGGTGATTTAAGTTCTTGAATCGTAACACTGACAGTAACAGCAACAGAAGGTGATCGCCATACATTAGTGACATTATTTATTAGATAGGTAGTCGTTTATTTTGTCTTGATACTGTATCTCGTTTTCCTAGACCCTGGCTATAGTCAACCATAGCCAATAAATATAAATAAATAAATAAATATAAAGGGACAATTCATACAGATTGAGCTAGCCCCAAAGTAAGTTCGAAACTTGTGTTATGGGATACTAACTCAACGATATTATATTTTATAACAAATACATATATAGATAAACATCCAAGACCCGAGGCCAATCAGAAAAAGTTCGTTTTTCATCATGACCCGACCGGGGATCGAACCCGGGACCTCCTGGGTGGTGAAAAATGTCCGTTGATGAAAAAAAAAACTTCAAAAATGAGATTTTAAAATGTTTTACCAGTTATTTATGACTTCTGGTTCCTCGTGATAGACGTATATATGTCTTGTAGAGCCATCCTTCATAAATGTCAACTGCATAGAGTTCATGTGACCAATCTTCGATGGAGCGAAGCACACGTTCAATTCTGACAACTTGAGTACGCCTTTCGGCTCTCTGTTCTCCCTTACGTGGTATCTGAGAAAAAGTTTATTACGTCATTATTGCACAAAAAAATGTAACCTAACCTAACCTAACCCAACCCAGATGCCACAGAATACAGAACCAACCAGAAGAAGAGTTCAATTAGAAGATATTAGAATACGTCGGTTGCGCATTATGTTTAAAATACAGCTGTTCTGCCGTATTGTCCTAACAAACAGTTAAGTCTCGTGTCAATCCTGTCTCACTCATACAAAATAGGAATTGAAAGAGATAGTTCGTGAGTTTGAGATGAGATTGAAATGGTTTTGTTTCATTCATCATTCTTGTTAGGTGATGTAATTTTTATCGTCTCACATTTCATCGAGTCAACAAATTTCGGTTTGTTCTGTATTCTTAGATGCAGATGCAAAAATTCGAACTACATTAGTGCATTTTCTTCAATATCTCATTTTAGATACATGCAATTCTAAAATTAAGTAGTTTTGCTCACAAATATAGAACAATTTAACATGCTTTAATTATTGTTTCAGGTTTATTTCCTATTTGTACTCGAAATCATTTACCTATATTGTAAATATTGTAATAGGATTTCATTATATTGTATGTTGTAATAGAATGTTAATACAACACTTGATAACTGAAACCATTCGAGGTACTTCCCCATGCACTTACAGTAAGCACTTGTGTTGTGAAAACACAATTATTGTCGCTTGAAACTCTAAAGGATTATGATGCCTAGCTTTAGTTTGGCTACATGCACCAATTTTTTGCACAATCGAAACTGTATTTGAGACTCTCTGAAGTCCTTATTCGCTTTGCAGCGAAAGTTAAGATCTACATTAGAATAAATGCCAAGCCCGGCTTTACATTAGCAGCGAAGTTATACTAGACGCACTGGGCGTATAAGAGAATGAGAAACTCCATCTTAATTTGTCTAACTTCTTCTCGGTTAATAATGTAGAGTGGTGTAGAGCCAGGTTAGCCTTTTTTTAAATGTAGGTCTCAAAATATAAGTCCCGGTTAGATTATCTGACAGAGAAATTAACAGTTTTATTTTGTGTACGATTCTCGACATTTTATTCGACAAATAGACTAACTGGAACTTATCAGGAACCTGTGAAACCGGTTCTTATTGTAATAAACATGTGCTGTAATATAAGGAAATTATTTCAATTGACTCTCGTCAAATTAAAATCTTAAAAATATAATGCGATGGTAATGATGAAATGATATGATGCAATATGCTTAAATTATGAATTTTCGCGGCTTCTCCAAGACTCCAGTTCTGTTTTTATTCTTACCTCCATCGACCAATGTTTTTGATCCGGAGTAGATCGATAAAACGATCCAGACAACTCGTGGCACGGCCACAGCCGTCAGACGCATGGTGATACCTAAGAACCAGTCCGGATAATGTTTATGCTAAACTACATAATTTAATTCTTAAAATAAAACAATAATTATTACACAATTTATTACTGCCAATGTGCATACGTTAATGCATACCTACAATTTTTTTTTAAAAAGTGTGTTCGTTATATTTGTCCAATCACTTTGAAAGTAACCAATGGATTGGCATGAGTTTACGAGGACAGTTTAAGGTCTGAAAAGTGAGATACACTAATTTTCATCAAGGAAGACATTTGCAATGCATAAACTCAATATTGTTGTACAATTTATTCCATACTGCCAATGTCCTATACCCAATCAACGGATGACAAATAGGTTTAAGTTATGTAAAATTTTCCTGTTTTGACCATTTATGTGTTTGACTATAAATAAATTGTTATACATGCAGTCTATTGCAGACAGACATAAGTTTTGAAGTAACAGAATTTCAACGCGACGACGATGCGACGACGTACCATCTTAAAACCTATATAAAAATAAGTTCTGAACCCTGTCTGTCTGGCCAACTTGAACCTAGAGAGCTGGAGTGTTGTATAGAGGTTCTCTTTATGATTGATCAGCTGGCTGGCCAACCATGAACCTAGAGAGTTGACAAGACAAGGGATAAAACGGATGAGAAGATTGAAGTGGTAGAACATTTAGGAAATGGGCTAGTTCGACACGACCTGGGATCTACATGGTTCTCACAAAATATTGACGTGAAGCAGCAGTGCGTGAAGGATCTGGAAGCCCAACTCCTCTCCTTATTATCTTTCTTTCTTTTAAAAGTCGGCAACGACCCTGTTGTCTCTCTGCTCTATGAATGGAGGTGATCACTGACTAGCGGTGGCTCGTCTGCCACTTCCATAAAAAAGACGCGATTTTTTATACGACATAGAGGGATTCGCAAATGAAGTTTTTAGTAGTACCTATCTAATAAAATATTAGGTAAGTAAACGTCATCGAATCACGATTGCGAGTAAGAATTTCGCAATCAACCGCTAACATTGTTAATTATATTTAGAGTTTGTAAGAAAATTTTTGTATACCTATAGCAACATAGATTATTACGTAGTCAATGTTTGTATAAGTCCTTGACGTATTAAATGGAGGCGTGGAAGATTTCGTATGGCGAGTAATAGCGACGTCATCACCATTGTTGTGCTACGGGCTTATCTCTTATTTTCTTATCACCTTTTGTGACAGGTAAACATAGTTTGAGTTTTTCCAAGTGGTTTCATCACACTGTTATTATACTGTTGACTAAATGATGAAAACTAAGCCATGGTATAACATTTTCCAACTCTGTAACTGTGTTAAGATTGGCGCGATGCGTTTTGTTTTTTTGGAATGGATTATATAACCTAAAATTTTATTTCGTGTCCCAGTTTAAAATTGATAACAAATTCCTTATTTCCTCAGAGAAGGTATTATTTCTCTGTAATGTATGTTTTTTTTCATAATAAGACAATGACAGGCATGAGAAATGATGTGTCATTAATTTTGAAATGGTTTTTTTTTAAATTCATAGATCATTATTTTAGCATTTAAATTAAAATAAATAAATATATAGAAACAAATCACACAGATTGAGCTAGCCCCAAACTAAATTCGAAACTTGTGTTAAGGGATATTAACCCAACGATACTATATCTTATAACAAATACAATATAGATAAAACATCCAAGACCCGAGGCCAATCAGAAAAAAATCGTTTTCATCATGACCCGACCGGGATTCGAACCCAGGACTTCCTGGTTGGCGGTCTGGCGTGGTAACTATTACGCCACGGATGTCGTCAAATTTAAATTAAGTACATGTTTAGATTTATGGAGATTTTTTAATAAACCTACTGTTTGAGTTTAAACCTAGACTTTGACAACTCAAAAAAGTAGTTTCACAGAATTTTGCCCTTTTACGATTTTGAGTCACTATCTATCCTAATATTACAAAGAGGAAAGATTTGATTGTTTGTTTGTTTGAATTAAATAGGCTCCGAAACTACTGGACCGATTGCAAAAAATCTTTCACCAGTAGAAAGCTACATTATCAGGGAGTGACATAGGCTATAGCTTTTCCTGAAATTCAATGTGGTTCCCACGGGAACGGGTGCGGAACTTCACGCGGACGAAGTCGCGGGCAAAAAAGCTAGTGTTTATAAAAGTACGTACAATATTTAGACGTGTACCTATATAAATTAATGTTTTTATATTTATGAAAATTTAATTAGTCTTTTGTAATACTCAATCATTTTATGTAAATAACTCTAACTATTTATAGAACGAAGTTGGCTATATTTTACAATAACAATTGTGGTTTCAGAGTTATTTTCACAATATTATCCTGTATTTAATGTTAAATAAGTAATTGTTTTATTTTAATTACGAAGAGGACGTAATGCAATTTAGAAATTAAAAGCTGATAAGTAAGCATAAGCTGAAAATGATAATGCTAATGAATGAGTATGAAAAAAGTTTTTCCACCAAAAGGCTAGTCGCGTTAAAATTATTCAAATAACAGTTTCTGAAAGGCATTTTTTTATTTTAATTCCACATTAAATTTCAAACTATCTCTTTTTAGGGTTCCTTTCAAATGGCAAAAAACGGAGCTCCTAAGGATTCGTCATGTCTGTCTTTCAGTCCTTATGCAAATACTCTAAAAGACTAATACCCACAGGTCTTGACGTTTCTCATACAATGACTTGGCAACCTCCGTTCACCTCATGCCGCTAGGGGCGCTATAACATTTTGCATACAAAACGCACAGTTCACCTCATGCCGCTAGGGGCGCTATAACATTTTGCATTCAAAAGTTTTGAAATCGTTCACCTCATGCCGCCCTCATGCCGTAGGGGCGCTAGTGTCGCGTCTTGCCCGAATTCTTCCGAAGCTGTGGGTATTACTCGTCTATGGTATTTGCCTTATGTCACAGCCACTTTTTTCCGAAACTATAAGAACTATACTGTTGAAACTTGTAGACGGATTTGGTTTGAACGAGATCTCTAGTTTAAGTAGTTTTTTTTAATACGTCATAAATCTTAAACCGCATTTGCTGCTACGAAACCCTTCATTGAAGCAAAGTGAAATTAGGAGGTGACATTTTTCTTTCCAATAATATTTTTTAAATATGAAGTATTTCCTTTTTGCTTCCTTATTTTGACAGTGACATCTATAATTTAATGTGTCATTAACTTTAAAAATGCGTTTCAGAAACTGGCTGTTATTTAAATAACATTAATGCCGTTTTTTCGAAACTAGCCATTTAGTGGAAAATAAGATTATAAATTAAAAAAATATATACTGTTCTTACTTCAATGAATCCTCATTTTCGCTGAGAACAAATTTCCTGAGTTGGTAACGGCTGTCTTCCTTTCCACGTTTCATGAGGAAACCTTCCATGGTGCCGGACAGATAACTCTGGCGTTCTGGATGGCAGAATTCTTCGCGTTCATACTTTGCCCGGATCCATTGTTCGATTAGAACTCTATAAAGTTAATATTAACGTTTTAAAAACCAAGTCTTTCAAAAAAGAGAGGTAGGGCACAGCGGATAATCCGCTCAAATCGGAGCAGCCCCTCTGGCGATCCTTCCCCAGAGGATCCTCCACTTTGCAAGATCGTAGCCAAATAGCATTGGACTAGGCCATGTTGTGTTCCTACGGTGAGTAAGGTCTCCAGATACTCCAGAGCTCGACTTGGAGGGGTTGGGATGGTTAGCAACTCTTGAGTGACACCCCCGGTATTGCAAGCGGCTATAGGCTACGGTGATGCTTACCATCAGGCGGGCCGTATGCTTGTTTGCCACCTTTGTGGCATAAAAATCTCATAGGTAGATGTATAATCTCTTGAACTTCTCAAATAAATACACTTCAAACAAACGTCAACACATTATCATGTTGGGTTGTATTTATTTTTGCATAGAAGAAACGAGTCGACAGATCACCGCCGGGATTTGAACCCGCTCCCTCTGTTGCTGAAGGTAACGTCACTAGCAACGTGCCACCTCACCGGGCTGTCAAATTACCTATTGTATGTTAATTAGTATTTTTAAAATGCTTTATCCTGAATGACTTAGTGACTGGCTGACTGAGAATCAACGCACAGCCCAAACCGCTGATCGCAGGGTATCTGATGAGAAAGGACTTTTGCGGGATAAACGGAAACGATGTTGCGCAAGTCTCTAATATCGAGAGATCTTGTTCATCATATCAACCCATAATCATCCCACTGCAGGGATACGGGTCTCCCTTCAATCGAAGGGGACTAGAGCGTTGTCTGCCACGCTGCTCCAATGCGGATTGGCAGAGGCCGGTGTTTTCAAGCCGGCCGAAGGCCACCAACTTGGCTTAACGACTGTCATCTACCGATAACAGCCGGGACCGACGGCTTAGAAGCTCGAGTTAACGAAACCTTGTTACGAATGATTAATTTGTAGTGGAAGCATTGTGTTACGAGGCTCTGGCTTTGACTTACATTTAAATGTTTTTGATGGGATTGTACTTACTGTGGGTCATATTTCGTCGGTCTTCTGTAGCAAGGTGGCACCCTCTCTTCATATTTATTCCTGGCGACGATATTGCCGACCTCCTTCATCCTTTGCACTTGTGAATCCTCCCATCTATCCAGGTTCAAATGCTTGACTTTGCTGAGATGAGCGCCCATACCACGATGGATGCTCGCGCACCGCATGCAAATGAAAATACCCAAGTTGTATGACGCCCAGTCAGGGTCTAGAAAAAAGAATAATCTTCATTAATATCATCACCAGTCACAAGAAGTACCTACTTTTCCAGTTCAACTGGATGCAGGCTGCTTTCGACCAGTCATATTGGAAACGTCTAGAGGTAATAAATATAGCATGCCGGGATATTAAGTAGGTACACTCAGTACTACTCTTAGTTGGAGGGGGCCTTGTTGTACGAATTAAAACGGCATTACCCAAGTTAAACAACGACAACACCAGCGAATGCTTGGATGGTTTTAATAAATCTCGACCTCCTCCTTCTCAGGTCTTGACGTCGCTGAGGATTTCCCCCAAGACAGCCTGGGTTAGTGACCGTTAGGTGGCTTGAAAACACTAATACTGATGAGGTACAGTGGAGTCCTTTGAGATGAGTGCGCAAGGTGTACCGAGCTTCTAAGCTGTGCACTCTATCTCCTCTTAGGTACCGAGGAGTTAGTAGGACCGGTAACGAACAACCTTCTTTTTCTCAAGTTTATCTGCAGATTTTTTAAAAATCTTACATTTTATACTTTACTCTTACTTATCAATTCTCCAACATACACGAATACTTATCCAATCCATTCAATTGTCAAAACATATAAAATTCTATTTGGAGACATTTAATTATGTTATGATTATTATAAATTGTTGTTAATAAAAACAACTCGACCCAAGTTAATAGATAACCAATTTAAAACAACTATTTATATCTGGTCTTTATCTTGATATTATAGGTGGTTTCTGGGAAATACAGCAACATAACAAAATAACTGTAAACAGTCATGATGATAAAATTGTTGATAATTTTATTGCTGGTGTTTTTTAAAAGATTTCTTTTTGGTTTTGTTTGAATCTATTTCTAGATCTGGGTTCAACTACCAAGGTCCCAAGGGTACGAAATAAAAACAGACAGTGCTACGTCTACGCCACTGAATTTATTTGGCGTGCCGTAATAAATTAAAATAATCCCAAAAACGATATCATAGCGCGATCTATTTTTTCCTATCCGTCCACGCCATCTCTTATTAAAAACATAAACTAAATTTCCATACAAAATTCAATAAGCAAAAACTATTAAATCAACACTGCACTCTCGCGAAGTTGAGCGAATAAGAGTGTGTACAGGCGCTCCGTTCTACTTCGTCTTCACTTTTCCTTTGTTTAAAGTTTAGAGCCAATATATATATATTTTTTAATAATATTGCGCAAAAATATGATCTCACTAGCCGATGCTCGCGGTTTTACCCGTGAAATAAAGAGGTTTCCGTGTAAATCTTGGTTTGTTGGAAGCTGATACCTTGGAATTTTTGGCGGTGAGAGCCCTACGCTCCCGCAACTGTCCGGTGTATCTATGTAAGAGGGTGTTAGTACCGAACCTGAACGTATCAATTAATTTAAAAAAAAAAAAAAAAACCTTGGAATAATACATAGGGTACTTTTTATCCTGAAAAGCACACAATTCCTGTAGGATTTGGACAAAAGTATAGACAATGGCGTTTTATAAAGTAGGTGGCGGTACTGTGCATAAAATTAAACGCGGGTAACACCGCGGTTAAAAATTAAACCTCAAAATCATGTTAAAAACGCAAAAAACGAACAATTATAATTTGCACAAACATGAATCTATGTGTGCGTGTTCATTTACTGAGAGACTGAGACGTACGTGTGTGAGACTGAGACGTACGATCTATGAATGAATCGATTACGTTGCGTTCCATTTCACGCTGTCATGTCCCCACTACTAAATATGTACTCCGCTATGGTCCACTTAAAATAGAACCTGTACTTCCCGCGAAGTGTTTATTCAGTAATCAAAATGCATTTTTATTTTCGTACTTAAGAAAAACCAAATTAATATTGTGTGAAAGTAGCTAACTCTGTCTTCTTTTACAGAGGAAAAGAAAGATGAAGAGTTATGTTAAAATTTGGTACCTAAGTACGAAAGATTTTATTCTGGTAATGAAGGTGAGGTGGAAGTTTTATATAAAGATTATATAAAAATATAAAAATTATAACTTTGCTTTTTTATATCTTACTGTAGAAGCATCGAGGGGGGAGGGGCCATCTTTACAGAAAGTCCAAGCAAATTTTATAATTTACTGTTTCCTATTGTAGAACACTACTGATTATGTATATTTTAATCTGCTCCACTGAACTGATTTAAAGATCGCAGCCCCACTTGGCAAGTTTCTACAAAACAACAAGAATTAATTTATATTTAGATAGGATTGGTTCTGATTTATTAATTAGACATAGTGTGTGGTAAAAAAATACTGTTACATTATCTAACTATGTATATTGAAATTTAAAATGACTCTAGTTATGCTAAGAAATCTTGATGTTTATGACTTTTTGGGTATAAAATCGAGTATGTTTTATAACTTACCACAGAAAGTCGATATGTCTAAACCTTTACAAGAAAATGTATTTATAGGCTGTATAATTAAAGGACCTTAGTAATATAATTTAATGTACTAATGTACTTTTTAGTTAATCCAATACTACGAATGCGAAAGTAATGATGTCTGTCTTTTATTTTCAGGACTTTTAACTGTATCAGAATTATTTTATTATACTTAATCGAAACTTCATCTTTTAGGTCCAAAAAAGACTGATAAAAAAAGTTTCGTTTATTCTATTGGAATTGCCCCAACTTTCTACAAAAAAAAAGACACAGCCCAAACCGCTGATCGCAGAGACCTGAAACTTAAAGAGTGGGTTCTTTGTATGACGTAGGCATCCGATAAGAAAGGATTTTTCTAAATTCCAACGGGAAAGCGGGATACACGCAAATGAAGTTGCGCGGGTTTCTCTAGTATGTATATAAAATTCAAAGTCCTGACTGATTTAACTTGATGTATATCAACGCACAGCCCAAACCGCTGGGTCTAGAGATTCCAAATTTGGAATGATGGTTCCCTTTTCGACGTCTAGGGACTAAGAAAGGATTTTTCAAAATTCCCACGGGAAAGCGAGATATACACAAACGAAGTTGCGAGTATTTTACTAGTTAAATAATAAACTTTAAAGTTCAATGACATGTTTTGTCATAATTATAACAAACAGAGTTATTTTTGCCTATAAATCATAACCGCACACTACGAAACCACAAATACTATTGAATTCTCCAATATATTCTATTGGTAAATTAAGTGGCATGCGTTTGGTCGCTATGACCTATGGCTCAAACGTTATTTGGGGTGCACCCCCTACATGTAAAGTGGGAATGATTTTTTATTCGCTCCCATCCTATATTTTATTTTAAATGTGTTTTTATGTATCTTGTAATGGAATCATATTTAAATATCAAACGAAAAAGCACCTTGAGCACAAGTAATCTACAAATAGTTTGAAGGCAACTGTTTACTATGATAATGGTGACTTCTATTTACTTTTTTCAAAACATTTAAAAATATAGCTAATAATAAGGTAGAGCTAACTATACCTGACCGGGTAGAATATGAGCGGGTTCGTGTGAAATCGACTAAATAAAAAAAAACATTCATTCAAACTCCGAAATGTGAGTCAAGCAGGTGATATTGGACTGCATCTGTCAACAATTCCCGTGGGACACTGCCAGTGACAAGGGAGTGGGCGGAGGTATTCGACTATTGTCAATGATTCAAAAATTTAAAAAATACATTATTTTAATTCCAAGAAATTAATATTCTTATGAAACTAGGGGACCGGTATGGGATCCCGGTACCATGGGAAATTTCCAATTAAATACTAGAAAGCTATTTGGCACGTTTACACTACTATACTTTTAAAATATTTTTTGGGTTCCGCTTTACGTAAAATGATTTTTTTTTCACGTCTTTCCCATGGATGGGTTTCTTAAAAATATTGAGAGGTGTGAGAAGATTTTTCAATGAACCGTTTGCGAAATGTTTTGTACATATAAGTACATAGGTTTATACATTAAATTAAAGTAAAATTAATCTTCAAGACATTATTCAAGTCAGTGTTTTTCTTTATAATTACCAAATTACGAGAATATTGAGCACCAGAGATGCGACATAACCTGCTTCCTAAAATTGTTCGATTCAATCATTTTATCAGAAAATAATGTATTGGTTGCCATGACGCGGTTTATATGTAGTACAGTACCTAACCGTAATGGAATGCTGTTAAAACGCGATTCCACGTTAAAATGTGAAATTAGGTCACTCTTGCAAGACTTAAACGAATATACGTAAGCTGTTTCTGACGATAATAATCTCTTAATAAAAGTAGGTAGGTACATAAAACAAATAATAGCGTTGTTTCCGTACGATCACACACCAGACTACCTCCATTTTTTAGCCTTTCTCTATCAGATTTTTTTAAAGTAAGGACTGACTGATTGCTTTCGCTTTAGTTTCTTTCTTCAGTCACATGTATGGATAAGTGTACCGTGTCTTGACCAACATAATAACAAAGTTCCTAGTTTGCGCCAATCCACATTGGAGTGGCAGAGTACGCTCTGATCCCCTTCGATTGAACGGAGACCAGGAGCCCGATTCTACTAAACAAATGCACCAATGGACTCTCAATCGTGTCTCAATAGAATGCCGATAGTGTATCAGTGGAATATTTATTGACATTTGTTATGAACTTAAATAATAACATAATGTTTAACTTATTGTTTAAGTCCATAACAAATGTCAAAAACTATTCCACTGATACACTATCGACATTCTATTGAGACACGATTGAGACACCATTGAGAGTCCATTGGTGCATTTGTTTAGTAGAATCGGGCCCCTGTATCCCTGCAGTGATATGATTATGGGTTGATATGATATAATTAACAAAAGTTTATACACTTCATTGGTCCTATTTGACCTATATTTATAAAGTAGTCATCGTAATTATATTTTCTTTCTTTGGGGTTTTCAGCGTGTGTTTTCTCCTTCCATAACGCTTTACTTGCAGTCATTTTGACAGTGTCCATCTCAAAATATCATAAATCACTTGTAAATAATACTGTAACATAACATTTCGTTTGCATGACTATGTTTTAGTTTGAGCATGGTAGTCAGTAGACGCGGCCCACTATTGAAATGTAAAATTAGGTCACTCTCACGAGACCGAATTCTCACAACTGCGGTCTGTCTGGGACAACAACATCAATATAATAATATATGGTAGGGAAATACGAAACTTATAATTTTTTTGAATTATAAGTTTTTTTTTTACTAAAGTAATGAAGGCGTACAGGTAGCATGCTATTTTCATTGGAGCAAATAATCTAAATTGTATCAAATATCACTCGATTATTTGTTAGACCCAGGAACCTTGTAGAGTTTATCTATAATAACTAACTAGGTATTAACACTATAATGTCAACGAAAAAAAATCTGCAGAATTAAAAACTAACTAAAATAAAAGCCTCTCTATTTTGACTCTAGAGTTCCATAGATTACATAAAATAGTTTGGTAATATCTACTCGGTCAAGCTTGAATTCAATATCAAGATTTTTTGCTTGATTTCGAATGTTTTGATTTAGATTCGAATGATTTTTCTTAAGAATCAAAATATGAATGATAAATAATGAACCTAGATACAAAATTTACAGATAAAAATAAGGAAGCAATTTGTAGAGCGAATTGGAATAAAACATTTGTTTACGCACACACCTAACGCTAATACATAAGTATTAATAACACTACAGTAGCTATAGGTTTATTATTTTACGCTACGTTTTGCTATCAAAATCGATTGAAGAAATCTTTGGATGTAGAGCTAGTCAAATTTGTCCATTCATCATCACTGGAACTACGTCACACGTATATTTCACAAAACAAACATCATTATCTACGTCGTATGTAGGCACTCGCCTATTGGTCACACAAAATCAATTTTCAATTAGCCTAGGTAGGTGTGCAGTATCACAACCGGAACAAACTTATAATAATGATTGATACATAAATTTATTACGTATTATTTTATTGTCTAAGCTCTTGAATCATCGTTGCATGCTTTAAATGCGCTTCTCGATGATTTGTTTTCATTGAATGCATTTTACGTTGAGGTCACTGAACTCCAAAGCATGGACGCACTTACGCCCCCCGCCTATTCACCCCATGGAAATACCACGCTTCACAAGGAAAACATTGCCTGCCACTATTAGTAGAAATCACAAAACAACGTACCTTCGCTTCCACAGTCGGCACACACATTATTTCCACTTTTCTTCTGTAACTCTTGTAACAATTTCTCGTTATGATCTACCATCGTGGAACTTTTGCATCAATAATGAAGATATACACGCTAGGCTACCTAGCGTACGTCGGCACTCGAAAGTCGAACGCCTCGAACGGACGCGTACTTCAACACTGCGCGAGGGGGAGCGAGCACGAGAGACTTCGACCGACGCGACGACGCGCTGCGAATCGGTTCAACAAACGCCATTACGTAGTGGTGTATTTTCCGTTGCGTTCGCACACGGGCGCGCTTCCTATGCTTGAATGAGATAGAAAGAGAGGTCTAGTTTCGGTACATGAATGAATCGAATGAGTAGTAGATGTCTCGTAAAATTTTATTTGTGTGAGTGTGCCGTAGTATACGTGACACGAGGCGAATACAAGCGCCCGTCTCGCGTAAATACGGGTGCGATGCGACACGGCTACCTACAAATAGTTAATCGTCATTAAGAAGGTACACGACGTCGTCCGTCACCCAACTCTATGCGCCAACCAAGCTATTCAATCTCTACAACTCGTGGCATGGAATTCAAAAAGTAGAGCTGTTTTATTCTTCAATCAATTAAACAATGTCAAAATAATAATGTAGAGCCCTTTATACGTCAATGTGTAGAGCTCTCTTCTCAGCCGTGCACTCTTGACAGAGTGGTCGTGGTCATATCCAGGTCGGGTCCCTCGTCACAGAATAAGTAATAGTACTACGTACATACTCTCGTCACCGCCTCTCTCGCGATGTGACGCGACGCGATGCAGCTATGCTTCAAGGAGTGTGAGCTCTCGTTTATGGAATAATGTGTCGTTTTTTTAATTTATTATTATTTTATTTATTGTCTATCGTGTTGGAGAGCGCCGCGCCCGCGAGATGTTCTGCCCTCCACTTTCCCTGTTGTAGAGCTAGTTGTCCGAAAATAATGTTTCATTCCTACATAGCATCTGAATGAACGGAGTCAGGTATTTTGAAATTAATTATCATTTTTGACTCCTAATTATTATAATTTACCAATTTATGAACAAAGCACAGCCAATAATGCAGCGCAAACACACCAAATGACTCAGACTCAGACCGCAGACGTGATTCCCAACTCCCACTATTTCACATTTAATTTTTCCGTGTGTGACACAGTGAAATGCACACGTGCAGTGCGATTTTGGCCCTAAAATATAGGTAGATCTGAACGGTAGGAAGTCCAATGTGTAAAATTTGACTTTCTGTTTACTGTACCTCCTACCTACAAATAACTAATGTGTCTGTCAGAATGGCGGACGTAGAACTTCGAAATAAATCTATAATATAATAAAAGTGTAAAAAAAGTTTGTCTGTACATTGAATATATTTCCAAAAAAATTGTTTAGGGCGATGAAGAATAAGCAATAGAACAAGAATTTCGTAAAATTTTGTCCGTCTGTTTGTATGTTTGTATGTATGTTTGTACACGCTAATCTCGGAAACGGCTGAACCGATTTGGATGCGGTTTTCACTAATATGTGGCGATTTGCTCAACTTAACATTTAGTGTATGTTTCTTTTCAAAATTCCCACGGGAATCCGAGATATACGCAAACGAAGTTGCGAGGGTATATCAACGCACAGCCCAAACCGCTGGGTCTAGAGATTCCAAATTTGGCATGTAGGTTCCTTACGACATCTAGGGACGTACTAAGAAAGGATTTTTCAAAATTCCCACGGGAAAGCGAGATATACGCATACGAAGTTGCGAGGGGACGCACAGCCCAAACCGCTGGGTCTAGAGATGCGAAATTTGACATGTAGGGTCCTTATAAGGTCCGGACCGACCGGACCGGACCGGACCGGACCGGAACGGACCGGACCGGACCGGACCGGAACGGATCAGACCTGATCGGTCCGGAAGGAACCGCACCGTACCGAGCCAGTGCCGGACCGGACCGAACCGGACCGGACCGTTTTTTTTGTCCGTCTGTTTGTATGTTTGTATGTATGTTTGCACACGCTAATATCAGAAACGGCTGAACCGATTTGGATGCGGTTTTCACTAATATGTGGCGATTTGCTCAACTTAACATTTAGTGTATGTTTCTTTTCAAAATTCTCACGGGAATCTGAGATATACGCAAACGAAGTTGCGAGGGTATATCAACGCACAGCCCAAACCGCTGGGTCTAGATTCCAAATTTGGCATGTAGGTTCCTTACGATGTCTAGGGATGTACTAAAAAAGGATTTTTCAAAATTCCCACGGGAAAGCGAGATATACGCAAACGAAATTGCCAAATTTGGCATGTAGGGTCATTATAAGGTCCGGACCGACCGGACCGGACCGGATCGGACCGGACCGGAACGGACCGCAACGGATCAGACCTGATCGGTCCGGAAGGAACCGCACCGTACCGGGGCGTGCCGGACCGGACCGTTTTTTTTTTCTGTAGAATAATATGCTAATTGGCATGTAGGTTCCATATCAGGACCGGACCGACCAGACCGGCCCGGACTGACCGGACCGACCGGACCGGCTGGAACCGTACCGTACCGGGCCGTGCAGGACCGGAATTTGTTTCTAAAGAAAAATATGCTAATTGTTACTAGGCCACGCGGGCGAAGCCGCGGGCAGAAGCTATCTATAATATAATAAAAGTGTAAAAAAAGTTTGTCTGTACATTGAATACATTTCCAAAAAAATTGTTTAGGGCGATGAAGAATAAGCAATAGAACAAGAATTTCGAAAAATTTTGTCCGTCTGTTTGTATGTTTGTATGTATGTATGTTTGTATGTTTGTATGTTTGTATGTATGTTTGTACACGCTAATCTCAGAAACGGCTGAACCGATTTGGATGCGGTTTTCACTAATATGTGGCGATTTGCTCAACTTAACATTTAGTGTATGTTTCTTTTCAAAATTCCCACGAGAATCCGAGATATACGCAAACAAAGTTGCGAGGGTATATCAACGCACAGCCCAAACCGCTGGGTCTAGAGATTCCAAATTTGGCATGTAGGTTACTTACGACGTCTAGGGATATACAAAGAAAGGATTTTTCAAAATTCCCACGGGAAAGCGAGATATACGCAAACGAAGTTGCGAGAGGACGCACAGCCCAAACCGTTGGGTCTAGAGATGCCAAATTTGGCATGTAGGGTCCTTATAAGGTCCGGACCGACCAAACCGGACCGACCAAACCGGACCGAACCGGACCGGACCGGAACGGATCAGACCTGATCGGTCCGGAAGGAACCGCACCATACCGAGTCCGTGCCGAACCGGACCGAACCGGACCGGACCGTTTTTTTTTGTCCGTCTGTTTGTATGTTTATATGTTTGTATGTATGTTTGCACACGCTAATCTCAGAAACGGCTGAACCGATTTGGATGCGGTTTTCACTAATATGTGGCGATTTGCTCAACTTAACATTTAGTATGTTTCTTTTCAAAATTCTCACGGGAATCAGAGATATACGCAAACGAAGTTGCGGGGGTATATCAACGCACAGTCCAAACCGCTGGGTCTAGAGATTCCAAATTTGGCATGTAGGTTCCTTACGATGTCTAGGGATGTACTAAGAAAGGATTTTTCAAAATTCCCACGGGAAAGCGAGATATACGCAAACGAAGTTGCGAGAGGACGCACAGCCCAAACCGTTGGGTCTAGAGATGCCAAATTTGACATGTAGGGTCATTATAATATAAGGTCCGGACCGACCGGACCGGACCGGACCGGATCGGACCGGACCGGATCGGACCGGACCGGAACGGATCAGACCTGATCGGTCCGGAAGGAACCGCACCGTACCGAGTCCGTGCCGGACCGGACCGAACCGGATCGGACCGTTTCTTTTTTTCTGAAGAAATATATGTTAATTGGTATGTAAGTACCTTATCAGGACCGGACCGACCGGACCGGAGCGGACCGACTGGACCTGATCGGACCGGACTATATATCTATATATATAAAATTCAAAGTCCTGACTGACTTAACTATACATATATCAACGCACAGCCCAAACCGGTGGGTTTAGAGATTCCAAATTTGGACTGTAGGTTCCTTACGACGGCGACGTCTAGGGGTGTACAAAGAAAGGATTTTTCGAAATTCCCACGGGAAACCGAGATATACGCAAACGTAGTTGCGAGAGGACGCACAGCCCAAACCGCTGGGTCTATAGATGCCAAATTTGTCATGTAGGGTCCATATAAGGACCGGACCGGACCGCAACGGATCAGACCTGATCGGTCCGGAAGGAACCGCACCGTACCGGGCCGTGCCGGACCGGACCGGTTTTTTTTCTGTAGAAAAATATGCTAATTGGCATGTAGGTTCCATATCAGGACCGGACCAACCAGACCGGCCCGGACTGACCGGACCGACCGGACCGGATGGAACCGTACCGTACCGGGCCATGCAGGACCGGAATTTGTTTCTGAAGAAAAATATGCTAATTGTTACTAGACCACGCGGGCGAAGCCGCGGGCAGAAGCTAGTCATAAATAAAACTGTATTAATGTACGAATAATGAACGTTTTTTTTGTAATAAAATATCTAAAAATGTAGGTAGGTACGTGTTGCATGCAACCATCACTTCACAGTGAGCCGCCTCACTATAGTTCAAAAGGTTAACATTTTGGAGGGTAGGTAACTAGCTTGTAAATTAAAGACCTCATTTCATTAAATTACTATGTTTTTCTAAACGACAATATCAAGAAAACGCGGAACATACAAACTATAGCCATTCAGTTTAAACAGGCGCTATGCTTCAAAATAACATGTTTATGATGAAGATGAATATTTATACGTAGCTACTTGCCTAAACAAATATGTTTTTGATATAATTAATGTTACGTTTACCCCTAATTGGGAGAACATCATTGGAAGCATATATTTTTAAGGTGAAATGTTATAAAATTCATCAAATCATGATAAGAATGAATTAATACAGATTTATTTTTCAATGTGATTAGAAGGATACTACCTAAATATCGATGGATTAGAACATTAGACGTACACTTATATAATCAAAGGACGTATATTTATTTGGTTGATGTGTTTATATCCATGGTTGATGTAAATATAGTTTGCTTGGTTTAGAAACAACCCGCCATTATGCCGTCAGGGTGGCTTACGTGCGTTTTAAGATATCAAACCTTGTATTTCATATTTATAAGAAGTTTTTAAATAGTGTTCAATTCACATACCTACATTTAATTCCTAATGTCAGATTTGAAATAAGTTAATTGGGTTAGAATTCACGTGCCAATCGCGCGGCGGCAGCAGCAGCGGCGCGGCGGCTCACTGTGTGGTTGCAACACGTACTTAAAAGTACATTTTTTGGATATTTTAATACAAAAACGTACATTATTCGTACATTGATACATACAGTATATTTATTTGGAAGTCATAGCTACGTGCGCCATTCTGATGGAGACATAACTAATCCGTAGAGTAGGGCACGATGGGAATGACACATACAAAACAACACGCCAAAATATGACTCATTTCAGCTTTCCTTGGGTTTTCCAATGCTTTCCCTACTGAATGTATAATTTATACTTAGACTTATATTATGATAGTACAAACATTTTTATGTACTTAGATGTTTACTTACATAGAAATATTCCCTTTTTAATAGCTCTATGAAGTGTCAATTAGTTTAAAGAATCTATATATATAAAATGCTTTGTCCTGACTGACTGACTGACTGAGAATCAACGCACAGCCTAAACCGCTCATCGTAAAAATCTGAAACTTGGAAGGTGGACCTATTTTATGACGTAGGCGTCCGATAAGAAAGGATTTTTCGAAATTCGAACTCTAAGGGGATGAAAAAGGGGGGTAAAGTTACTATGGGACAACTTGATTCCTTGGTCCAATCTACTTCAAATTTTACATAAAAATTGTTTAAGAGAATTGATGGAAGACGTGATTCTTATTTTATTGAAATTCTTGAAAAAAATGTATTTTCTGGGTAATTTTCTTCGATTTGATATCAATACTCATACTCCTTATTGCTTTTGATTTCAATTACATTTCATTTTGACACATTCGTGGAGTGAAGTATGTCATCTGTCATGTAATATTTTTATAAATTGTGAATATTCAAACAAAATGATTTCATAATGTCGTCGTAGGTCTTCGTACTATTTATTCTATTAGTGATCTCGGAAAAACAAGTAAAATTCTAACTATGTATAAAGCGGACTGAATCATATGCATCGTTAATAAACAGTAAGAAATTAAATGTTAAATTTTATAATATTTGACAGGGGTCAAGTTAAATTGGTCAATGGTTAAATGGCATATTGATATTGTCTCTTTCTCACTTATAGGAAAATATCATTACGTCGACTCGCTCTATTATTTCGTAGTGTTGTTGTAGGGATGGTTGTAGGCGGAGGTTGTAGGTATTAAAATACCCATATACTTATACATTTTTTTTACGGAAGTGGTTGGAGAACAAGCTCAGGAATATGGATCATTTGATATTATTAGGTTATTACCGTCGACTATGGAGCACATAGATTCTAGGGTCCCTGACCCGTTGCTGACCTATAACAGGAAAAGACAGGATATATAGCGAGAAATAGTATAAGGAAGGAGTTAGATTTTTTTTATACAATAAAGGTGGCAAACAAGAATTTCGGATATTTCACTCTCCGAACGAAACGCATTGCTGCTTCACGTCAATATTCTGTAAGAGTTTCACCGGTCGGGCTAGCCTATTTCATAAACGCCCACTCCAAAGATTGTAATGAGAAGTATATAAATAGAAAAATAATCATGTGTACATATGAAAATGTTTTGTCTTGACCGTAGAGACCTGAAATTTGGGTGTGTGATGTAGGCAACCGATAAAGAAAGGATTTTTTGAAATTCCCACGGGAAAGCGGGATAAACGCAAACGAAGTTGCGCGGGTTTCTCTAGTTTAATATAAACTGTAATTATTAGATTAGGCACATATTGACATATACTCCAATAATGTGTGACATAATGTAGATTAATGTAGATAATTGAGTAAGTAGGTACTTATGTTCCTTTAGGCAACAGCTGCGTGAATTCTGTTTAATAAACTCAACGATCTGGATAAACTGATATGATGTCGTAATGAGATCTCAGGTAGAGACAGTAGTGTAGACAGTGATTCGAAGTACTTTTACTATTTTAAAGTAGGTAGGTAAGTATTTTCACATTTTAGCAGAGTTTATGAAATGGCCTAGCTTGTGATGTGAGAAGTGTGGAGAAGTGCCACCCTCCCTCAAAATATCGGCGTGAAGCATTATTGCGTTTTGTTCAGCGAGTGAAATATCAGGAAGCCTTTCCTATTCCTATTTTCCTTATTCTAAAGAATGAAAGCTTCTTTTTCTTATAAATATATCCGCTTACATTAAAAAAAACAGATTTTTTTTAATGATTAAAAATCTGATTTTTTCGAACCCTGGCTGTATGTTAAAGAAAAACAGTCGAAAACACCATTTCCTGTTGGACCAACTAGTTGGTCCGCATTGTAAAAATCCATTGCATTGCATGGTTACATACAGATGGAAACGGGCTTAACCAAAATATAAACGTAACTACCTAAAATTGTTAAAATACAGTTGGATTGAAATAAAAAAATACTATTCTATTTTATTCAAAAAGTACCTAAGACTGAACTATCAGGACAGCCAATGTTTACAAAAATAAAGTTTAACTAAGTTAATTTATTTTTTAAGTTGTCTATTATGTATTGGCCTCGGGTTATAACTTATTCTATGGTATTGGCTTATTCTGAGCGGTAAGCAAGCATGGACCAACTAGGTACATACCTTACCTACTTAAATCTTTATTTTTTATTTTTACTGGATACGTACTTAGCTACCTATATATATAAAAGGAGAAGCTGACTGACTGACTGACTGAATGACTGGCTATCAACGCAGGGCCTAAACTATGGGTTAGAAACTTGAAATTTTGCACAGGGGTTCCTTTTGTAACGTAGGGTAGCACTAAGAAAGGATTTTTCAAAATTCCCACGGGAAAGCGAGATATACGCAAACGAAGTTGCGCGGGTTTCGCTAGTTATAAATAAAATCCATAGCTCAAGTAAGTACCTACTTATTAACTTTACTCTTTGCCATTTGCCATACCATAGCTTGTCTGCTTGTTTTTATTAAAAATAAAAATTGTTTCATTATTTTACGTGTCTGCAAATATCTTAAATAAATAAGTGAGACATTCTTAGGATAAAAAATTAAGTAATTTTGTAATTTTAATTTGAATAATGAAATTTTATTTTTATAGAATATTTAGTATAACTTAGATAATACCTAAATTGGTTTTATGAGAGTTAAGGGCACCGCGGATAATCCGCTCAAATCGGAGCAGCCCGTCTGGGGAAGGACCTCCACCTTACAGAAGAAAGTAGCCCAATAGCATTGGTCTCCAGAGCTCCACTTGGGGGGGTTGGGAGGGTTGGCAACGCGTGAGTGATACCCTCCTCGGTATTGCAAGCGTCTATAGGCTACGGTGATGCTTACCATCAGGCGGGCTGTATGCTTGTTTGCCACCTTTGTAACATAAAAAAATGTAGGTATAATTTTTAGGTACCTAGTTATGCTAAATTATAAATGAAGTGGATCTTGCAAGATAGTCGTGGTCGAGTTAGAGCCCTAGAGGAAAGGTAAAAATGAAAAAAGGAACGCTACAATAATACCAAATACTACCAAATACTATAGAAGACTGAGGGAGGGAACGCACGAGCAACTTTGTCTCTCTACGACTTAAGGCCTATCCGCACACAACAGTGCCGGCACTTAGGACCAAGTATAAGAATTCTTCGGATAGGCCATAAGTCGTAGAGACAAAGTTGCGCGTGCGTTCCCTCAGTAATACGCACAGCTCTTGACGTTTCTCATACAATGACTTGGCAACCTCCGTTCACCTCATGCCGCTAGGGGCGCTATAACATTTTGCATACAAAACGCACAAAAGTTTTGAAATCGTTCACCTCATGCCGTAGGGACGCTAGTGTCGCCGTCTTGTCCGAATTCTTCCGAAGCTGTGCGTAATAACTCGGTAAAGTTTCTATAATATTTGATAATACATTGTAATAAAATTACCAAAATAGTGACGTTTTTAGGGATGTACCTAAAAATAGATCATTGATTCGTTTCTAGAAATTCTGTCAATTTGGCAACATGAAAATAAATTGAGGCATAATTTCATGAAATAAACCCGCACGGGTACCTACCCATAAGACACTATTATTAAATTTATGAAAATAAAACAGGTAATTAACAAAAATAAATTAGAGCAGCATGAATGAAGCTTAAAAATAAATGCATGAAAAATAAGATAATTTCCAAAATCGAATTATTTTATAGCTCTGCCACATCAAAAATTGTGAATCTAATCTTGTTTTACAAAATATAAAAATAAAGTGCCAACCAATGACAACAGTGCTATTTTGAAAGTTTGATTTTAATAAGATTGTTGCTCATCACTAAAGAAAAGTTTATCGACTGTCGATTTTGCCATCTGTCATGTCTGTCCTGTCCAGGGTTGCCAGATTGGGGGTTTTTTTCGCGATTTTGGGGAAAAATTTGACTCTCGGCGAAAAACTGGGGAAATAGAATCTTTGGGGAAAATTTTGGGGAAATAAAATACGTGATGGGGAATTTTAGGGTTTTTTTTTTATGACTTAAAATAGAATGAAACGCACGCTTCCCTCTTTTTTGGACTAACATCCTGGCTAAAGTGCAACAATCAATCCCAGAGCAGTCTCTCTCTACTATTCTATAAAGTCTAGCTATCTATTATTATGACTCTTTTGTTTTGAACGTTTTTAACCAAAGAGGAACTCACTTGATTTGCCATCTCTCTAGGTTATAATGTCTTTTGCTTCAAATTGCTGTTTCTCACGTAGTTGTTATGGAGGGAAGTCCTTTCAATACTTCCTTTTTCGTTTCCTAATTCGTTGTGAGTTCCAAGACAGCTGTAGTTTTCTCCCCCGGGACGTCAATAAGCTTCATTGCTTATTGTCTATATGAGGTCGCCATTGTTGATCCTGGCTACACAGGAGACACAGTAGTGGGAATGTGTGGTGGGCTTGTCCCGAACCAAAGAGGAAAAAACCTTATCGGAGTTGAAGACGACCTTGAGGATGATATTCCTGAAATTCCTACCATGGATAAGTTCAGAGATACTAATTCCAGCACTAATCTTCCACCACTATCTAAACTACATATTTAAGAGTTTTATTAAGGTTTACATATTTTGATTAAGGTGTAGGTAGAGTTTGTGAAGTTAGGCCTTGTAGAGATAGGGCGTGTAGAGCTAGAAGCTTGGCTCTACATGAGATCTGATAAATTTTTGATAGTGCGAGTCATATGGTCTCGTCTTGGCAACATTTTACATGCAAATGTTTTTGTGGGATTTCATTTCTTTTTGTAAGTTGCTTATATATATTTTTTTTTTTATTTTTTTTTGGGGTGAAGTCTAAGTTTTATGATATTTTTTTTTGTTTGTGTACTAATACTAGCATACATACCAAATTTCAGCTTTCTAGGATATTAGGAAGCGGAAATCTCATACAAACTTCTTAAAGGGTTGGGGGATGAAAGTTCCAAGTTTTATAACTTTTTTGTTGTCTTTGTAGTAATATTAGCGTACATACCAAATTTTGGCGTTCTAGGACTTCAGGAAGTACCTTAAGAATTTTGATGATCAGTGAGTCAGTGAGTCAATCAGTGACCAAATGGGGGGTTTTTAGACATTAATAAAATCTAAAGTATAATAGCTACGACATTCAAATTTTGAATGTTCAATGATTGTACTGGTGTCATTATATCTTGAATTTTTTAAACTATTTAGCATCATCTAAACCAAAGTTGTGGGAGTTCAAAAAATACGACGAAACGTTTCGAGAAAAGGTAGGTAGTGCCCTTGCGCTCCGCTTGGCTCGTCTTGGCGGGGGCACTGCCGTGCCCTCAGATTTACAAAAATAGTATGGAAAATGACTGATAGCTGTCAAATGTGTAGAACAAAAGACAAAAGCGACATCTGAAGTGCCGAAAAGGCAGTTTTTAGCCCCTTTTTTTTGTAACAAAACTTTTGGGGGTTTTTTGTTGAAAACGTATCATTTTGGGGAAAAATAAGTCAGTTTGGGGAAAATCATAAAATTGAATCTGGCAACCCTGGTCCTGTCATGGATGGCAAATCGCATCGTTTCGCTCGTTCGTTTTTCGTTTGTAGTGAAGTGAATTTGGATGGAACTTGGTCACTTGAAAGAAATTTAGAAATAATTATACATTAAGAAGTGTTTATTCGTACATAAATAGTGTGTAGAATAGTCCAGTTCTATATAGGAAAGAATTCAACCTAGTCAAAATGGGGCGACGATCAATAAATACCACTAAAAGTGGTAAATATATGAACCCCACCGACCAAGCCAGTAAGTATTATTTGGTTATTACTTTGATCTTTCTGAGTATTTACTTATATCGCGATATATTGCCTAATTTAATTTATTTACGCTTGGCAATTTGGCAATAATTGTTTTTAAAGAACCATTATTTTGTAGAATTATTTGGTAACTCCACAACAATAAACTTTACTGTATTTAGAACATAGCACAGTACATTTGTACAATAAAGGTCCCTCTGATCATCATCCTCCATCTCCTAATCTAAAAGAGTGAGACACAGTGCAGATGCACAGTGTGGTCTTGCGATGTATCAGAGTATATTCGAATAAAGCTGCAGAACCCCTGAAGCAACTCTCCGGCTGTGACATCAATTCATAATATCGATCCTTAAGTTTTCCTTTAAAGTTTTCATATGTCTAACGTAATAATAATATAGTAGAAAAGTCAGTCAGTAATTGCCTTAGGATGATATTACATTATTTATTTAGAAACAGTCACAGGCACTTTCTCAGGTCATTTACAACTCGTATATGAAAATAAATTAATATTAAAATAAACCATTTTTCATGAAATTTTTTTTACAATGAATTATTTACTTTTCTTATTTTTAGGAAAGGAAGCGAGAAAAAAAGAATTGAAAAAAAACAAAAGGCAAAGACAAATGGTCAGGGCAGCGGTGCTGAAGATGAAGGATCCCACTCAGATATTGGAGGAGTTGCAGAAAATTGATGAAATGGGTACATAATATTGTTTGGGTATACAGCGAGTTTGATTGCACCACACTATGTAATAGTTATGCAATAACACCAACAACCAGTGTCCTGATGGATTTAATAGTGGCGAGCTCCTCTGAACTATAGATACAATTGCTCTTCGATGTCACCCATCTCAATCTCCATCCCAGATCATTTATTCGGAGACCAGGCCTTTGCAAACACTGTCTGCAGTTATAAAGAGCTTATATATAATTAAATTAATATAGAATAAACAACTATCTATATAAACTACTATGATATAGTTAAACATGGCTAAAAGCCTCTGAAAAATAGAGAAAAATATAAGTTACCACCATTTTGGATACTAGCAAAGTAGCCACCAGTAAAAGAAAGTGGTTATTACTTAGAAACACCACTCAATTTTCTCGATCAATGTTATTTTAAACATTTTTGTATGGAAATATGATATGATTGGATGGTATCAAACAATATTAACTTCATTCTTGTAAAAGACTGAATGGCTTTAGCATGCAAATTGATAGAATATGTTATTTTTTAGAATACAATGTATTACAACCATCACCGCTAAACGAGAAAGTGTTAAAAGAGAAGAGGAAGAAGTTGAGGGAAACCTTTGACAGAGTTCTCAAGATGTATGTAAGTATAAGCAGTTTATTGTAAGTATCTATTTACTTTTTTTTCTAAAACTAACATTACATAGTAGTGTTTTGGTTACTTAATAATTGTTAACCTAATGGACCTGTTACATTTTCCAGGAGTAAAATATTCAATAAAATTATGTTATTTTATGTAGTATGAGTCAAATCCATTCAAATCAAATCAAATCAAAATATTTTTATTCAAATAGGCATATTACAAGCACTTTCGAATTAATTATTACACGAACTAATCTGTGTCTTGCATAATTTAGGTACACACATGTATTTTTCATATAGGTATATTTGGCACAAGATTTCCAGTAAAATACAATAAATAAATATATAAATAGGGACAAATCACACAGATTGAGCTAGCCTCTCCAATACTATATTTTATAACAAATACATGTATAGATAAACATCTGAGAACCGAGGCCAATCAGAAAACGTTAGTTTTTCATCATGACCCGACTGGGATTCGTACCCGGGACCTCCTGGGTGGCAGACAGGCATGGTAACCATTACGCCACGGAGGTCGTCAAACCAATAATGGTGTTTGAACTGGTAACATATTGTTGTGTTTATCGCAATAAAGTTATTTTTTAAATTGCTCAATTCATGTTTATTTTAAAACTTTTTAATGGATTGGAATATACAAATGATCATATTTAAAGATACAAGGAAGAGCGAAGCCCCATTAGTGCGTTGCGTTGCGTCGCGTCGTCGCAACGGAACAACGCATTGTATGCCACACCTGCGTTGTGTTAACGCTGCGACAACGCAACGCGGCAAAAATGCACGCCGGCGCAGCTGCTCAGTTCACCCTTTGCAATGGATCACTGTCCGTCGTCGCAGCGGAGCTCCGACAACGCAGTGGATAACCCTTCCTCCCACTTCATCTCTTGTCCGTCGATCCGTTGAAACGTCGCGCGCGACGACACGACGGTTTCATGGGGCATGTCATAAAAAATATATGGACGGCGACGCAAAGCACTGATGGGGCCTCGCTCTAAGCTTTAAAAAAAATGTGAAGAATGAAACGTTAGGTGTTTATAATCATAAATCCCACTGAAACGAATGGACTAACATTTCTCTTATAAAAATAATTTATTTTATGTCCAGGACAAGGATGATCCAGAGAAATGGGTGGAATTGAAACGTCAAGAAATGGAGTATGAGAAAAGGAGGACTCATCTTATATCTTACTATGAATCGGTGAAACATGCGCAGTCTGTCCAAGTAGATGATATCCCACTTCCCACATTACAAGTGAGTATATCCGAAATCCGAAATAAATCAAATATTTATGTGATATTTATTCATTCCAATCACATATTTTTATTCAAATAGGCATATTACAAGCGCTTTCGTATCGTCATATTTTTTTCCTACCTCTATCTGTCTGTAGGACAATAATATTAATATGTTATTATTAATGTATTATTGTGTTTTTTATGTATGTATAGTGTTTTATAAGCATAAATTAATAAATTATAAAAAATAAAAAAACTGTACTTACTGTACATAACATGTTTTTCACAACACAATTTACAATTTTATTTTACTTGTAATGTTCAAGTCACAGCAATATGAATACAGCGCCATCTATACTTCGGAAAAGTAATTAGATAGATTTATTTATGTAATATATTTTATTGATAAACTATTTTATTACTATTAGCCATTTTGAATAGTTGAAGCTGGATGTTGTCTGGTCAGAATGATGGGAGAATGATCGTCTAACCCACAGACTGACAGACTGATGGTCCAGACTGATAAAAATTTAATACATTAAATTCTGGTATCAGTCACATCAATCGAGACTGATGGATCAGAATGATCCCAAAATGAGCATGTAATCTTGCTCTTATAATAGAGGTAAGGCATAAAATGACTCGAAAAATTGTCTATAAAGACACCATAAAAATTATTAATTTTGATTCATGTTTTCTAATGTTTACAGGTTCCTGAAAATACAATATATGGTAATGTACCCTCTCAAATACCATTGCCCATGGATACATCGCATCCTGCTCCTATCAAGCCAATACTAAAGAAAGATAATAATATTAAAGTAAGTCTTATCTAACAAACACACACAATTCTATACAACAATCATCCACAATTCTATACAAATTAAGGTACATAGAAAACACCATAATTAGGACGCTATGGAACTACTAGACGATTGTTTTATTATTTTAGCGAGTGAGTGAAACAGCTTTAGGTAGAGCGAGGTAGTGATACTATCGTCCGATTAGTTGTTCAATAGAAAATCACAAGTTGTGTCCTAAATCATCACTATCATGTCAGCCACAAAAAGTCCACTGTTGCACATAGGTAAAAACGCTTCCAGTATGACCGGTTGACAGCAGCCTGCATCCAGCGGCTTCCTTTTCTTAGGTCGTTTGACCACATTACAAACCTTAAAAAAATATTTTTTCAAGATTTTCATAATTTTTTTCCTTATTCTAGGGAAGGGATTGCGTACTTTCTCGCTACCTTTGAAGGAAGTAAGGGGACCCTTTCCGCGTAGGTGTGGTATAAAATGGATTTATTTACAGGATTTCTGCAATGAAAGACCAGCAGGCGTAGACCCCCCAGGTGTGCCACCAGGTCTGCCGCCAGACTATGGAATTTTAGTTGCGGAAATAGTCAAATATGATAAAAAGGCTGCTCATGATAATCAGAAAGAAATGGTCAAGGAGCCGGTGAAGGAAAAGAAGAGCCTACGCTTTTCTGACATGCCTGACGAAGGACCGCCTGGTGAAACTGTAAGTTTATTAAATTTATTACTAGCAAAACCTGCGCAATTATTTTATGCTACAAAGTTGGCAAACAAGCATACAGCCCGCCTGATGGTAAGCGTCACCGTACCCTATAGACGCTTGCAATACCGGGGGTATCACTCACGCGTTGCCAACCCTCCTAACCCCCCAAGTGGAGCTCTGGAGACCTTACTCACTGTAGAAACACAACATGGCTGAGACCAATACTATTTGGCTACGATCTTCTGTAAGGTGGAGGTCCTTCCCCAGACGGGCTGCTCCGATTTGAGCGGATTATCCGTTGTGCCCTACCTCTCTTAATTATACTATGTAAAGTATATATCTTATATTATTATATGTTAAGATGACATGAAGCAAGTGAGCCAACTGATTTGAAAGTGTTTACTGCTACTTTTGAACGTCAGTAACACTTTGGCCACTACAATAAAAGTGTGAAAAGAAAGAAACAAGATATAAAAGGAGAGAGAGAGAGAGAGAACATACTTTATTTGCAATATACAATACATCTTTAAATAATACAACATACGGAAAGTTCGGTTTCCGTATCTTTCATTCACCAAGCGAAATGCATTGCTGATTAACCCAGATATTCTGTGAGAGGCCGGTACTTCCTTGGTCAGTTAGCCTATTTCGTAAATGCTCTATCAATGGAGTTATTTTTATAAGATAAAATTTTTAAAGGTCGTTTTAATAGGTTCCTGATAATTTTCAGTTAGTGTAATTGTCAGATAAATAACAGGCCATTGGATTTTTCACAAACCTTATTGGATTTCTAAATGTTATTTAAGCCGTTCATTTTGTGATAATGTTTTATATGAATAAAAAATGCCGATCGAGCCGAATTATTTTCAAGAGCGGCCAGAAAACTCATGTTCTTTCACTTTCCTTTCAGAATATACCTAAACAGCAAATGCAACCAATGCAGCCCAATTATGACGGTGAAGCAATAGAACCGGACCGTCCAATGAGTCCGACTGCCATGGCAACGGCAGTACAACATACGCCCAAACCTACTTCGCTGCAACAGAGAATGCTTGCTCTCTCTGGCCAGAATATAGACGATTTCATGAAAGAGATGGAAGAGGTGCACAGGAAGAGAGAAAGGGACAGAGCTGCTGATTTAAATGCTAGGTATTTGATTAATAGAATATATTGTAGCAAAGTGTAGTTTTCAGTGATATTATCAATCATATAAAAATGTATAAATATACTTATAAATTTATCTTTTTTGTATGGTTGAGTGGATAATTATAACCATACTAATTATATAATGGTTTGGATTTCTATATCGAGACAAATATTTGTAACAGGCTGCAAATATTGTTTGACAATGACAGCAAAATACAATTTCGTGAACTTTTTTAAAAACATGTACTATCTGATTCGTTAGAGAAATATATTATAGTATATATTAGGTAAATTCGTGTTTTAAAAATAAAAAAAATGTATTTTTCATCATTTATTTATTTTTTGGGTGTACCGTCTTGTATACCAATAAATGGCTAAATCATCACTTACTTTCAACTAGGAACCAGCCGGTTAATAAACTGTTTACTTATCCACTGAGCTGTCATCTAATCTATTTGTCTATAATATAATTATTTTATTATTAGGTTAAGCGCGTTAAAACGCAACGGCCCCCCTGGCGTGGGAAGGGACAGTGACTCCGACAGTGACACTGAGCCGACAATGTCGCAGCCGCCACCTCTGATGCAGCAGATACCCCAGGAGTTCCTGGAACCACCTGGCGCGGAGATGAGACAGATGCCCCCGCCACTTATGATACCTGGTTAGTAAATAAATATACAATACTAGCAGCTACCCGCAAAGTTGCCCGCATTTAATTTTATGCACAGTAGCGCCACCTACTTTATATAACGCCATTGACTATAAGACTTTTGACCAAATCCTACGGGAATCGCGGAATTTTCGGGATAAAAAATACCCTATGTGTTAATCCATGATACCTACCTAACCTACATACCGCGTGAGAACGAAACGAACATACTCACAAAGTTTCGTTTTTTTAAAAAGGTTAATTTGTATCGATTGTAGGTTTGCGCGGTCCCATGCGACCTGGGCTGGGCCCGCCGCCCGGGCCGCCCGGGGCCCGCCTGGGCGCGCCCCCCGGCCCGCCGCCCGGCCTGCCGCGCGCCCTGCTGCGCCCCCCCGGCCCGCCCCCCGGCGCCCCCCCGCGCCTGCTGCGCCCCTTGCAGCCCCCGCCGCCGCCCAAGCCCATGCCGCAGCTCTCCGTGCTGTCTGCCGCGCCGCAGTTGATCACCAAGAAGGATGGACCGCAAGGTACACTTACATCTATAAATACTACCTACATTCATTGAGTATAATGTATTATACTCAACGCTAAAGCTTCTGACTCACAGTTTATAATTCAAAATATGCCAATCCCAAGCACGGAGAAGCTCGATTTAACGAAACCCATCGAAACGCTGGCTAGGGTCGACGTCGCTTAACTTGCGTGTTCATATTAGAGTGCGACAGAGAGAGACGCCATCGAGCTCCTCGCAGGGCGTTCACACTATGTAAATTCTGGTACATCACATGTTACGATACAGCCATATGTAACCGGCATAAGTAACGACCATAGATTTAGTATATACTGTATAGATCGGCAATGGTTTGATTAAGCCGAGACCAAAAACAAAATACACTAGTGTGCGTGTAATGTACATGTGTGCAAGCAAGATATATAATTTTGTAGATTTTCCGTTTTGTTTGAGTTACATCCAGGCACTGCACAGGTAACCATATTTTATCACGTCTAATTAACACCAAAACTACACTTAAAAACCATAAATTTGACGGCCTCCGTGGCGTAATGGTTACCACGCCAGACCGCCACCCAGGAGGTCCCGGGTTCGATCCCCGGTCGGGTCATGATGAAAAACGCACTTTTCTGATTGGCCTCGGGTCTTGGATTACATATATGTATTTGTTATAAAATATAATATCGTTAAGTTAGTATCCCATAACACAAGTTTCGAACTTACTTTGGGGCTAGCTCAATCTGTATGAAATTTTGTAAAAATAAGTGGGATTTGTTTTTAACACCACTGACGTCAGGCCGATACAGACCGATAGCGTGTATAGGAAGAATGGTCTCGCCTATCTATCTCGCTCTAACAAACGCGTATGCTATGATCTCTCTCATTTGCATTGCCAATCTAACACTAGTATATAAATAATAAATCTATTGTAACGACGATGTCAACAAAGTTAACGTTAATTTGGGAAAGGAATATACATTTTTTTCTCTTATCCGCAATTTATTAAAACTTTCATAAACAAATTAAATTCTCGTCGTCGGACAAAGATCTGTCTAAATTATCAATGTTTACATAATATTTTGTATACATAGATTATTTTCATTCATTTACCTGCAGTAGTTGAGGATAATTTAAGGTTAGAGATATCTTTATTACCTATAAGAATAAAATTTAACAGTTCACTTCCCAAATAAAAAAATATATTCAACAATCAGCCAGTTTTTCAAACGCATTTTAATTCCAAATTAAGTCTCAAGCAATCTCTCTTTTTCTCCTTTAGTTTGAAAGTGACATCTATATTGTAATGCGCTATTGACTTAAAATACGTTTCACGAACTGGCTGAAAATTATGCTAAACTGCTTTTACCCGCGGCTTCGCTCGCGTTAATTTTATGACATAGATCTCATTTGACAACAAAACAACCCATAGCGAGACTTGTGGCGCCATCTGTTGGCCGATACAGCGCCCTCTATAGTAGAAAAATTATTTTCCCATTGGAACGACAAACTTTCACGGGATAAAAAGTACCCTATGTTGGGCTCTGTACCCCTGACAATATGTATGCAAATTTTCATAATGATCGGCTGCTTAGTCAAGCTTTGGAATAACAAACAAACAAACAAACTGACTTTTTCATTTATAATATTAGTTAGGATATCCTTATCCTTACTAATATTATAAATGAGAAAGTGAGTTTGTTATTCCTTCACGGCTTGACTGATACCTTGTACTACCTGTATACCAAATATCATAAATAATGGCCCAGCTATTTAAGCGTGAAGAAGTAACAAACATACACATAACATTCGCTTTTATAATATTAGTAGGATTTAAAAAAAAAATTAACAGCGTAAAGTCGAGGTTAGAGTGTGGACCTGCGAGTTCAATTATCAGTTGAATGACGGGAGACCTAATTTAAAAAACAAAAACATTCGCCTTCATAAAAATAGCATTATCACGTTGAAATTTATCATTCATTTATACACAAAAAGTGCGTATTTCACTAACAGATAAATATTATGAATGCATTAGGTATTGCAATGTTTATGATCGTTTTATCAAATTGACATAACATGATTTTTAAACATGTTATTGATTTAATAATAGTGTCACATTGTGTTTTTATAGAATGTTCTATATTTTTCAAGATACTTAATGTTTTGACACTAATAAAATATTGATTATCGTTTTTTATAACGCGACTATGGCCAACGAGTTTGCAGTCCGCCCGTTGACAAGTATCACTCGCGTGTTGCCGACTTATAAACCTCTTTCTTCAACATCTAATTTTAAGGCCTCTGCATACGCAACGGGATAATACCTCGGACGGGACGAGTACGTGACTTTTTGTTCGAAACGGCCACGTTCCCGTCCCGTCCGTGTATCCGCGACATATGCATATTCTCATACATTTTGTATGTACCTATTAACTTCCCGTCCCGTCCCGTTCCGTCGGGGAAAAAAACACGTTACGTATACAGCGACTTTTAAAAATATATTTGTGTAAAATTACTAAAAATCATTCAATTTTAAACATTTTCAGGTGTGACAATCAGCGCCAAGCCACAGATCAAGAACTTATCCGCGGATGTTACAAGATTCGTACCATCAGCTTTGCGTGTCAAACGAGAAGACAAGAGAATGAAACCTGGCCTGAAAAACACTATACAGAGAACGGCTGACTTGCCAAAACAGGTGCCAAGCAAAGACGACGCATATATGCAGTTTATGAAGGAAATGGAAGGATTATTATAGTATGTAAATATTGACTAATAAATTAGGTAATGTTTATTTGTTGTTTTGTCTAACTTTCAGTTAAACCTTTATCTGGTCAATTGAACTTTACACTGCAGAGATAATGTTCGAAAACAATTAAAAAGTTTTTTTTATGTAGGTAAAAGGTCGACAAACAAACATGTGGGTCACCTATTGTTAAGTGATCACCGCCACTCAATGTTTTATTTTACCAGTTAAAGGGTTAATATAAGGGAATCTGTAGACCAGTGGCGCAATTATACTTACAAAAGGTGATGTCGTTTTGATGTCAATAAAACCAAATATTTTTATTCAAATATTATTCTATTTTTTCCTACTTAGTTTATTTATTTTTGATGTAAAAAGTCAAGTTACATCAACTACTATAATTTTTTTAATTTTTTTTTAATTCAAATAGGCCTGTTCTTTCTTTAGTTCTTTTCTTTAGCCCTTTTGAATATACACAATTTTTTTTCTACCACCAATTCAGACGGCAAATTTGTATTAAGAAGAACTAGAAAGAAATTTAGCATTTGCCCTTTTAAAATGGCACTAATAAACGTTACAATTTACAATGACAAGTGCGCGTACAAAATTTTCTACGCTCAAATTTTTATATTTTTTAAATATAAACGCTCAGACGTATCGGCTCTTCAGCCATGCTCCCTTTATCAAGCCAAGGTCCATCTTGAGAGGTGAGGGGTCATAGGTCTGGACTCCAATAATTTTGCCTCATTAAAACAAGGATAAGATGCCCCGTGTAAATGTTGCTCAAAAACAAGATAATTTGTTTTGCGTTACAATAATGTTTGTAAATATATTATTACCAACAGATAGACAAACATTATGATAATCATGGAGACAAATGAACACATGGCAACGGGTCTTTGTACTCTTCTAAATCGTCTTCATGTGATGTGATGACTTTCGACATCGAATCCCGGACGGGTCATGACGAAAAACGAACTTTTTCTAATTGGCCTCGGGTCTCGTATGTTTATCTATATAATGTATTTGTTATAAAATTTTGTATCGTTGAGTTGGTATCCCATAACACAAGTTTCGAACTTACTTGGGGCTAGCTCAATCTGTGTGATTTGTCCCTATATCAGAGAGCGCAGTTTCGATTCCCGCTCGGGTCAAACGTTTTTTGATGACTTGTTCTCGAGTCTGGATGTTTTCTATGTCAAGTGTAAAAAAAAAACTTTATTTTTAAATCTGATTGTGGTAAGTCACTGAAATAATATGCGTTCTGATTGTCTATAGAGCCGTTCGGTTAGTACCTACGTTAAAAAATAGACCGTGTGCATAGTTCCTTATGCATATTATATTCAAGTTCGTAAATAAATAGCAAATAATAGATACATATTATAAAATGAAGTAGCTCTGTCTGTCTATCTGGTTTTTTTAAAATAGATATAGTGCTTCAAGAGGAAGTTTTATACGCATGTTATAGTCAATCCTCGAACTCCACCGGCGCTCCTAGATTTAACTAGTCAATGCTCAGGTCTAACTTGAAATCTAACTTAACATAACCTAACCTAATTGTTTCGGGGTTTGCCCAAATGCTTTGGTCAAACCTGGGATAAACCAGTCATTCCGCAAAGAAACTGCATATCGACCTTTGATTTGATGTATACTACATTCCAAAATTCCCACGGGAAAGCGGGATGTGGGTGGGTAAATGGTAATAGTGTGATATTTTTTTATATACCTCTAAGCTGGCAAACAATCTTACGGCCCGCCTGATGGTGAGCTGTCACCGTAGCCTATGGACGCTTGCAACACCGGGAGTATTACTCGCGCGTTGCCGACCCCGTAAAAATCTTTTAATGCCCCTTTTGAAGAACCCCATATTTTAGTCTAAATATAAATAAGAAAATAACATAATTATATACCCGTATTTATTAAAATAATATCCTTGTTTTATATTAACATATCGATTGGAGTTCCGAAAGCGTGCATGGTCTCTCGCAACATTGCTCAATTATTGTTATTTTGTCTTCTATATCTATTACTGGTGGTATTTCAATATCGTCAGATACATCTGGAAGAAAAATAGATAATTTAACATACATTTTTTATTTCATATATGTATCAGCTGTGCCCGTTCGCGTGGTTGTCGAAACCTCTATCGCGATATAATTTTCCCCGTTTTTGCTCTGACGACTTCCTCGACAAATGGACTATCCAACACAAAAAGAATTTTTCAATTCCAACCAGTAGTTCCCGAGATTAGCGCGTTCAAACAAACAAATAAACTCTTCAGCTAAATATTAGTATAGATTACAGATATTATATTCAGGAGGCGTGCATATGCACATTGTTTCAGTGTTCGTGATCAATTTTACGAGCGTTTCCGTGATTACGCACACTAAAACAATGTGCACGTGAACGTTACAACATTCATAGCCGAACGCCCTTCGTAAAATGGAATATCTGGTCGTGGTACTAGTCTATCAAGGTTTAACTAAAAATATTTTTGTAACTTTCGCACTTCATTCAATTTTACAAGTAACAAAACAGTTGTATATACAGAATGACTTTTCAAAGGGTTGCCATTTTTGAGGAGGGACTAAGAATCAAGAGCTTAATCGATTGGCGTAAAGCTAATAAAAAAAATATATATACTGCGTTTTTAGTAGAGCAAGCCCGGCTTTTGGGCTTTATAGGAAGGAGCGCCACTGCAAGATAATGTTTTTCAAAAAATACTACGAATAAATATAATTACGATAAAGTCATTTTTCTATATTGTTCTAAAGAGCTTATTTAAAAAAATGCCAACGACTTGAAAAGTTACCATGTATAATAGCTAAATATTTATTCATAAAAAACCCATAAGTACAAGCCTGGCTTAGTTTGAAGTATGGCTTTGTTTAATTCGTGTAAGAAAATTTAATTATTATGTATTATCTTGTTTGGTCAGCTGCTAGTTCCTAAAAGCTGCTAAATCGCCAAAAGGCGTAAAAGTAGCTTAAATCAAAAGTAAAAGTAGCGCGCCAGCTCAGTTTCTACACGACATGATCATACCTGATTCTTCTTCAAAATATGAGCAGAGGTTCTCAACAGCGCGAGCCAACAGCTTCCTGCAGGTAGCTTTAGGGTATCCCATAAAACTGGATGTTAGGATATGAGTCGACACCACGTTAACGTATACCACGATGAAGATTAATAGGTACAATTTGGAATGCATCTTGATTGATCTGCAACAAACAAGCTCTAGAATAAAATATAAGTAATGTATATATTTTATAAGTATTATATATATGTAAGTATATATTTAATCAGTTTTAGTTTAGATAATATTATGTCCTGCTGGATTACGGCCAGAGGGTTTTTGAATGTTGTAATTACCCGTTTGCAATATTTGTTTTCCACTTCTGATAGGTTGTCTGGAAAAGTTTGCTTTTGTGATAAGACCGCCTTTTGTACTTTATTATAGAACTAGCTTTTTTGCCCGCGACTTCGTCCGCGTGAAGTTCCGGATCCGTTCCCGTAGGAACCACATTGAATTTCGGGGAAAGCTATAGCCTATGTCACTCCCTGATAACGTAGCTTTCTACTGGTGAAAGAATTTTTTAAATCGGTCCAGTAGTTTCGGAGCCTATTCAATTCAAACAAACAAACAATCAAATCTTTCCTCTTTATAATATTAGTATAGATAGATAGATAGATTAAGCTTTATTTGCAACACAGTGATACATTAAACAGTAAAAGTTACAAACAAGTGTAAAGCAACAAGGCGGCCTTATTGCTCAGAGCAATCTTTTCAATTCAACCTTAGGGTAACGAAATTCTGTATGGAGTGGGGCTTACAAAACACAATAAACAGCAGGACATATCAATATATCTATAAATAATATATATATTATATTGTTAATTCTCACTGTATGTCTGTATTTTTAATGGTGCAATAAAGATTATTGTATTGTATTGTATAAGGCTCGGCACAAACGGGCCATCGTCTACAGCTACGAGTGGAAAGTCAGTCGCGGACACTGCTGTAACGAGTGGCTCCCACTGTCCACACGTGTGCGTCGAGTTTGAACAAAATGTGTGAAACTGTAAACTGCTAGTCGCTGGCCACTGGTGGTTGTGGCCGGTGGGGTGGCCCGTTTGCGTGTAATGGTTTTTGGTAAGTTCCAATTAGCTTTGATTTTTATTTGAAACTAATGCAGATGAAATCTCAAAGGACAAAAAAAAATGTAATCCAAATCCAGTAAAATTATATTTTTAAAATAGAAATTTTGTTGTAAGTAATTATTTTAAAACAAAAAATTGGATGGACGTAATTTTGATATTTATTTTTATAGAGAAATCTACTACGATCTACTCCTTAGAAATTAGTTATACAACCTATTTTAATGTTAAATTTTTACTTTACTAAAATATTTCAAATTCCAATCTCATCAAAATAAATTTACCAAAAATTTGAGACAATACTGTCTCAAAGTCTCAACCTTAGAGTAATAGATAAGCAAGGTATACTTATCTATAAGTACTAGGTCTCAACACTTACATATTTGTTTCAGATGTAAAAAATCTAGACTAGATTGCTTCCTTAGATCACGGTGGATACTTTGTAAACAATATTTATAAGTTTCTTCAAAGGTAAATAAAATAAGACGAATTAACAAGTGGAAATATGGAATGTTGAATACTAAGAAACAATTTTTACCTGAATCAGAGTGTACAGAGAAATCGTCGCTTTTCCTTTCAATTACGGTAAAATGTTCCCGTTATACTTTAGATGCAAATAATGCTACATTTTCGTCCAGAATCTGGAAAGAAGTTCGTATAATTAGACGTCGGGTACGCACTAGTGACACGGATGCACAGTTGTCAGTGTTGCATAGATGACTTTTGAAGCTCTCGAGCAGTAGCACCGTACATGTGAACGAAAAGGGTTAGGTTACCGGATTTCTCAAATAATTACTGCTTTTCCTACGCATCGCTGCTTCAACCTTCGACATAAAAGTATAGACAAACCTGTCCGGTACTGAGATTTTGCGGCATTGCGATGGTGCACATGCACACCATCAAGTCAGTTGCGAGCTAGCGACAGAAGCAGTGGTTGTCCTATTGACAATTTTTATTTAACAGATCGTTTTTTGTCTTTTTTTAACAGATTTTTTTTTGTCAATTGGACACCACTGCTTCACCACTGTCGCTCGCTCACTAACTGAAGGGTGGTGGTGTGCATGTGCACCATCGCAATGCCGCAAAGTCTCAGCACCGAACAGTTTGTCTATACTTTTATGTCGATGCACCTAAGTCCAGTGAGAGCAAGCGTGCTAAATTGCCCGGTCGGCCCATTTCATAAATGTTCCATTGTTACTGGGTGCTTATTGGTATTAGTAGCCTTAGTAGGTATAGTATAAATGCTAATTGATATTTCCGGATTTACACATACCTACATCAATGTAATTAACACTTCGCGATGTAGGAAAACGCCGTGAGGGAATCATCAAAAATCAATATATTTATCCTTATAAAGATCTGTAGATTTCTAAAGGCGATCACAATATCATAAGTACATAATAGTTTGTAAATAATAAACTACTGTTTACTGATCACATATTTATATTGCATGACTTTGACTTGACTTTTTATGGCAAAAGTCAAAAGAACGTAAAAGTGACACGATAACTATACGTAATTAGTTACTCAGTAATCAATAGAAGCTTTGTTAAACAATAGAATGTAATTTAAGAGGTATAAGATATAAGTAGGTAGGTTTATCTTATAATTACCTCTTATCTAATCTAATGCAATAATTCATTGAACGCTGTCGGCCACTTACAGCGTCACACACCGCCGCGTCACGACGCTTATACTAGAAGCCAACGCTCCTGGCACGCGCACGCAGCCCTAGCGCTTAATTGTTTCATGATTTCGCGGGCCAGGAGCATTGGCGTCTGTATAGAAATGTACTGATGTGGTCTCTATTAGACGTTGAATGACGCCGCATTCAACGTCTAATAGAGACCACATACAAAATACAAAAGACATCCAGAGCGTATACGATGAAGTTGGACAATGTAACGTCACCCTTAACAGTGAGTTGCATAAATACATTTTAAAGTTAATGGAACAAAAATCTAACGCTGTCATTCCCTCTTGTAATAAAATGAAATTATAATTAAGGAAATGAACAATAAATAGATTAAAATTTTATGTGTGATTACCTACTGATAAATTTTAAATATTCTGTACAATTCGATGTTAGGACAGGCAGACACGCTACTTTGAATCACGGCAAGGCGCCGGCGATACGATTGCGCCTCTACTGACAAAACTCAACAAAATATCTTAGTGGTGGTGGACAGTCGGCTTGATATTCGGCTATTCAGACAGCGTGCAATTAATTAGTATGTAAGTCATAGATGCGAAAACCTACAAGAAGTAAGAAGTTTAATGGAACAAGAAAAGCGGTGTTGCAAGCGTCCAGGCTATGGTGACTGCTTACCATCAGGCGGGCCCCATGCTTTGCTACTTTAGTTGTATAAAAAAGCTATAGGAGGAGATAGCTTACCTCGTCATGGGAACCAAGTCACACGGCCAGGACATCAAGACTCTCTTCATAAAATGGTATAAGAAATCCAAAAAATATCCTTTTATATACTCGCCTCGTTTGCATACAAATATGAAAACTTTGTGTGAAACAAACAAAAAGTTCTTAAAAAGTAATTTTATTCCTTTTGATTAATGCACGTATTCTGCGCGCGGCGTACGCATTATAACTAGCTACATTACAAACTTCAACGGGACCTCACCCCAAAAAGCCGCGTAAACATGTTATTAATATCCAGAGTAATGTTTTATCAGGCAGTCTTTTTATCTAATGAATGACCTGTGTACTACAAAAGTTGGCGAAACAAACAACACTACCTAACCTAGTAGGCATTTCTGGGCCATTGAAAAGATTTCGTTCATAATTTTAATTTAAAAGTGCCGGTCTTACCGTCTTGCTAATAACTGAATAGATTATTTGCCAAACTTCAAATACACACTATAACTCATGTTGTCAGTTTATTTGCGGCTAACTGTACATCCATGCTAAATTACAGCTGTTACCAAAAGTTACTGATTTATGTCGCGAACATAATAGTTTCGCCAGATCTGGCGAAAGCTATTATGTGTCTTTGTATTTACAACAATACAATTATAGGTACCTTACCTATGGCTACTATATAGAATAAATAAGATAAGAGTCACGTGAAAACCATGCATAGAAAGCTGAATTTGGTATGTTTTCACAGAACTATTACGGCCTACTAGTTACAGAGTAGGTAATAACCGACGAATTATAAAATAAATTAACGAAAAAGTACAAATGTCAAATAATGTAATAGAAAATGTCATTACACTCACCTGTAAAAAAGCAAAGCGTAGCAAATACGGAACCTAGGCATAATAAACTTACTGCGCGTGGCCTGACGCGAACTTTTGTCCGATTTTTGGTTACTGAAGTCACTTCAGGAAAAAGTCAATAAATTAGCCAATGTATATAAGATAGTTATTATATACATAAATATATATACGTTTTTACTAAAATATATTGCGCCATTCGATTTCTATGAGTAGGTACTTTGGAGCGATTAATAACACTGATAATATTAGTTTGATCATGTTTTGATGTTAACACGAGGCCATCATGCTACCTCTAGGCCTGTACCTTCTTGTAATCAGAATAACTAATTTTTGTAAATAGGTATTATTCGTTATTGCTTGTAAACTATTCTATGGATTCTACAAGAAAATCTTTTTATATGTATCCTTCTAGCAGTTCGACGTGAATGGCTAGCTACGAAGATGCGCGCGCGCTGCAATTTTTTTTTAAACTATTAAAATATTATAAATTAAGTAAAAAAAAAATATTACAGATTTAAATAAGAGTGAAAAGGAACAATTTTATTTTGACCACATTACTTCTTTTATAGGTGGTACGAAGAGAACAAGCTATCTTTGTATGTTTTATTTAGGTACTTACCCAAAACAAGTTGACTGACTCCACCGCGCCGTCTCCCTCCACCCCTCCTGATGTAAAGCAGCAGAAATGAGACCCATCGATACGGCGAACAGAAAACGCCGTCACCTCACCTTGTCGGCCTAAAAAAGTACCTAAAAACCTTTTTTACGGATCGTACGAAGATGGGATACGTGAGCAGGCCGAGTTCGACAGTTAAGTACTTACTACTACGGCACAAGTAGGAGCTGCAAAATATTTTAGTGCACCACGGTATTGCTAGAGCCGCTAAAAAGGCACCATAGGGTGGGTGCCTTTTTAGCCCCTTCCCTTCCGTCGTGTTATTCTGGACACGAAGTTTGTTGCTGAATATACAGAAATTGGTGGTCTCCAAACCAGTGTAGTTAAAAGGTTTATCAGTATAATGAATAAAACTAAGTGATCATAATAATACGAAATTAGACCATTATCTCTAAACGCGGATATAGTCAGAACATTTTAGGTCAACAATCACAACTTCTATCTGAATGAAACAAAATCACTCAATCATAAAAAGTTAAAGGTAGTTCAGGGACTGTCTTGGTATCTCTGTACTCCATGGGCGACGGTAATCTAATCACCCATGTACATAGCTATTTATTATTCTGTGCCATGGGAAGCACAGAGATACCAAGTAACATCAGATGACCCGTATTATCGTTTGCCAAAAAATATTATACAATTTGGTACAGGCCTATGCCACAGATTTATCATCATCATCAGCCTGTATCTACCAACTGCTGGATATAGGTCCAATGTTTTCTACCAAATGCGAACCTCCGCCTTTCGCATCCATCCGCCTCCAACGCGCTATCTTAAGGTCGTCTGAGGGAGGAGGACGCCTCTGGAGGAAGGGCTACAGTTCGCTTCCCCATGCGCGGCCTCCATTCCAAGACTTTCCTGCCCAACCTGCCATCGCTAGCACTAGCCACAGTTTACTTAATAAATATTTTAACTAAGCGATCTGTTTTTAAGAGAGGTAGGGCACAGCGGATAATCCGCTCAAATCGGAGCAGCCCGTCTGGGGATCTGGGGATGGACCTCCACCTTACAGAAGATCGTAGCCAAATAGCATTGGTCTCGGCCATGTTGTGTTCCTACGGTGAATAATGTCTCCAGAGCTCCACTTGGGGGGGTTGGGAGGGTTGGCAACGCGTGAGTGATACCGCCGGTATTGCAAGCGTCTATAGGCTACGGAGACGGCTTACCATCAGCCGAACGTATGCAGGTGTGCCATCTTTGTGGTATAAAAAAAAGTCCATTCGTGTAGATGTAGGAAACGGTACAAGACATTGCATGATGAAATTTTATGAGAAGCATTCAACATTTATTATTGTAAAGAAAATAAGTGTTAATTAAATTAAGTGCTTACCTAAATAAATAATTCAATTATAATGAGTATTATCGACACGGAAAATAAAACACGAAGTAAGGAAATTTAATTTTAAAAGGTTAAGGATTACCGGAGACAATAAAGATCTTTGCTTTCATTCATGCGATACTTATATAAAACTTATCGCTTTTAAATTCAAACCATCGATGTTCAAAGTGTTCAAACCCACTTAAAAAATATGTAGTCGAGCGGCTAGCAATGTTTGTTCGTCTCAAGGGTTCGAAAACTTCAGAAAATAATCATTATTGTGCATGAACATGACTGTTTGTAATTTTGAATGGAAACAGTAAGATTTCCTGTATCATTGAAATCATCATCATCTCAAAGTCAAAGTAAAAAATACTTTATTCTGTGTCGGTGGGTCCTCGCGGGCACTTAGACACGTCATTTACAATGAGAGTGTTATAACATTGTTGTTAAATCTATCTATATATATAAAAATGAAACCCGTTTTCCGTTGTCACGACATAACATGAAAACGGCTTGACCGATATGGCTGATTTTTTTTGTAGTTTTCTAATACTCTGTACAAGGTTCTTACGGAAAAAAATTAGGGGTAGGGTAGGGGTAGGGTAGGGGTAGAGTAGGGTAGGGTAGGGGTAGGGTAGGGGTAGGGGTAGGGTAGGGATGGGGTGGGGAGTTGGGATACCTCCACGCGGTCCACCCTGGTAACGTCGGCGAGTAATTCCTTAGTTTCTGGACCCAACTCTGGAATTACCTGCCGACGGCCAAATTCCCGACGCGGTGGGTCTGCTCCCCGTGCTCCTACCTTGGATGGAGTACGTGGGATGCGGACAAATCCGCTCCCCCTTGCATCCGTACTGGTGCTGGGGGTGGAGCGACTGAGGAGACAACCTCGTTAAAAAACAAGAGGTGAAGCCGGCCGCGCTTGGCTCGGCCGGCTGTATGATGAGCGGTGGTGGACTCGTTCGCTCGCTGATCTTCCCCAAAAGCGTCTTCGCCCCGACTGGTGTCCGGGCCTACTCCACCCGTTGATACCGGGGGCGACCTCCGTATGGTGGAACGCGGAGGCCCTGCAGACACTGGGTCTCGCCAACCCAGACACTGCGGGGGGCGTTAAGGGTTGGGTCACATGGGCGAATGAGACCACCCTGGAAGAGGGAGTGCGCGGTGGCGCAAAGTGTCACAGAGTGCACTAAGTACGTAGTGGACGCTGTGGCACTTGGAGTGGCGCAGGAGGCGCGGTGGAGGAAGAAAACCTCGTTAAAAAATTGAAGAAGAGGGGCCGGTGGCTCGCAGAGCCCGGCCAGCGGTCGCACGTTGTTGCGACCGCAGAGATGGAGAGGACCCTTGCCCAGCCGAGACGGCGAGCCGGGGAAGGCCCGTCGTCTTGAGGGGGCAATGGTCCTCGGTGTCGGCAGTGCACCTGGATGCGGTGTGCTGCTGACGGGGCGTTCCGGGGAGAGCGGGTCCGGCCAGTTTAACTTTGGCCGGACGGCCCTGGCGGGGTCGCGGATGTATCACAGTACCCGTGGCCCCGTCACTTAGGGGGCGAGTGGCATCCCGTCAGTTTTTTTGTGGTAAATCCCACAGTCCCCACCGCATATTCCCCGGGCGGTGGGGCTGCTGCAAAGCATTTTTCTGACGAGAATAAAAAAAAAAAAAAAAAAAAAAAAAAGGGGTAGGGTAGGGATACACGCAAACGAAGTTGCGCGGGTTTCGCTAGTAATATTATAAAGAGGAAAGATTTGATTGTTTGTTTGCATTGAATAGGCTCGGAAACTACTGGACCGATTTCATAACTTCTTTCACCAGTAGAAAGCTACATTATCAGGGAGTGACATAGGCTATAGCTTTTCCCGAAATTCAATTGTGTTCCCACGGGAACGGGTCCGCAACTTCACGCGGATGAAGTCGCGGGCAAAAAAGCTAGTATTCAATAAATAAGCTACTCTAAACACTACCACCCTTTCGGAAACAAAGCAAAATGACCACCGGTTAAAGAAATGGCGAAAGAAAATTGGTTACGGCCTTTTTTGTCCGTCAGATATTTGATCTATTTTTTACCAATTTAAAAAAAATAAATAATGATACACGTATTAGAAATCCGCGGAGTGTTCTATCAAAAATAATGCTGCGTTACACTCAAAATCGGACATCTCAAACTTGTTGAAAATTGCGTTCAAAGAATCCATTACATGACACATACAGGTGAAGCATAGAAAGCGTTTAAAAAATAACTTTGCCACAAGAAGTCTACTGCAGGACTTAGGTAGGCGAAAGGCGACCCACATACTTCTCCAGTTAGTAACTAACATTTTAGTATTTTTTTGTTTTGCCATTGTACCTAATTAATCACTTAAAAATGATGTCTAATTTGCTATTAGCAAAAGTAACCAAACTTCAGCAGCAAAGTTTTAGGATAATATTCTCGAGCCACTGGTTCTAATTCTGTTGTACCTACCTACATTTAACTAGACTAAACTAATTTTGACAGGACCAAAGCTGTTGTCCTTCCTTGGTTTACAATTAGTGACAAGGATAGCACCACTTTTGTCAAAATTAGTTTAGTCTAGTTATTATGTACAACAGAGCTAGCACCACTCATAACTTGCACACCTTTAATATCGGTTTAGAGATTCTTTATTCTCAAAAGACACAAAAAGCAGTCACTTAGGTACATGACAGAAACAATTTTCACTATAAGTAATACATATTATACAGCGCTGGTCAATTCTCATAATTAATTTCTTACTTACAGTATTATTCGTATTTACTCGGCTAATCACACGACTTGTTCAAAGATAATCGAAAAAACATCACTATTACATAGGCGTTACGTTACACCTACATCCCTAGAAACGTCATTCTTTTTTTCGTGTGTATATACTCGCAATAATATATTTTATTCAATTTTATTAGTTTTTTCTATTATTAAGACATTATTAAGTCTTTATATAAGTGGAAGAAGAGGAGATAAAAAGAAAATGTGTAAAAATCCAGTAATGGAGGAATTCGACGAATACACTTAGGTTGATATAAATCCAATATCTATATAATTTCAAAGCAAAATGGTGAGTTGTTTTAAAGTTGAACTCTCAAAAAGAGTAAAAATAATAAAATCTCTTAATAATTTAGATTTCCAAACAATTCGGCCGGCGACCTGGTAAGAAAAAAAATGGCCGCTCCTTTCATTTTGCAATTAATTTTTTTATAATTTGTCGTAATGTTCCTATAAATTTGTGATGAACAAATTTTTCTATGGGATTGTTGCCTTTAGAAAAAGTAAAGATCGTTATCCTTTTTTCCAAGATGTGATGCATTGCAAATTCATTTGCATAATATTATTATAAATTTAATAATGTCAAATCAAGGCATTGTGTGTGGCTCAGTGGTACCGTACCGTTCCATGCATTAAATGGAATACATTCATTTCAAATATCAGTGATCTTAGTATGTAAACCACATTCAGCTAAACAATTGTTTGATGTTTGACCAAAAACAATTTGGTCTAGCTAGATGAATAATAAGAATACATTAATAATATACTTCACAATTATTGTGTTAAGTACTAACACATTTGGAAGTTATTTTATTTAACCTTGGTAAATGGCCGTTGCTGGATCAACAGAAAAACAAAGACTGGCCGCTCCTTTATGTAACACATGGGATTTCTTGCAGTGACTATCTTTACAGCTGCTTTACAGTTTACAAAATTTATAAGAGGTATTTGGCACAAATTTAAAGTTGGAAAAGAAGAAATTATTTATTAATTTGTGTACCTGTCATGAGGATTTTTTATTATGCCAACCATTATATTATTATCCGAGATTAAGGAACTGCGAATGATTTGCGGGATCATTTCTTTCCGAATTATATCCTAGATATAAAGGATGTGTCTAGTTTGTGGGACTAGTTCCGTTCTTATTTATCATGGATTTTGGGACATTAGCGTCTGACACATTGGGGTCAGATCATGTTTCCTGTTCATAAAAATCTTGGATTTAGGGATTGCGAATAGCACAATTGGGGCTATTTCTTCCCGGTTTTTTATCTGGATTTATTATCCAAAAATTGCAGCCATCCACAGACAGGAGGCACTTGGCTCTGTGTGGTTTTGTTTGTGCTGAATGCCTCTTTCCTGACACAAATATTATATTAGCATTTATTAACAATAATGTTTAGCGATGGTTGGTTATATTTTCTTTTCTTGGACCATTACCTTCGTGAAAATCCTTTTTCCAAGCAAGCAATGGAAAACAAAGTTGGCCTTGGTCATATGATTTTGTGAAGAATATAGTTTCAGAATTAATATAATTTATTTCAGAAAATAATGGATTGATTTCCAGAATACGAGTTGTCCTTATGAGACCATACATCATATATCAACCCATAATCATCCCACTGCAGGGATACGGGTTTCCCTTCAACCGAAGGAACCATTTCTTTCACAAAATTAAATTATTTTTCTAGCAATGCATTAATGACAATGGTGAACAATGTTTACCTGGTTATGTGAATGGTTTCTTAAAAGAACCATCTCTGCCAAAATTGTTAAAAACAATAATATTAATTTATTCCAGACCATAATGCATTAAACACAATGGCATATGTTAACCAAGGAAAGTGATGGTTATAGTTGGAGATTTATTTTAAAAATATACATAAAAATATATTATTATGTTTTTACATGCCTTTAGTGGAGGGTTTTTGAGACAGTTACCTACTGTTCTGTCTTTTATGCATTATTTATGAAAATTGTGCCTGAAATAATTTACTCTTACTGCTAAAACATAACGTTTTTTCTTTTTTCAGAATTATAAAATCATAAAACGATTATTCTTTTTCACAACGGGAAAAATGCCAACTAAAGCTCTCTTTGGCAATATCTAAAACTCCCGTCTTACGCATTATATACCTACAAGGTATTTTTCTTTTGCGAATTTCAGCTTGTTTGAACAAGACAAGACTTCGATCAGTCGATCGAGACGAGACTTCATATTTTTCAATGGCTTTTTAGCAATTTAATAATTTAGTACTGGCAATACTAAAGATTTTTTTATTTTTTATTTTCATTGGACAACAGTAAGCCAAAAACTGTATTGTAATCAGATAGTTGTTGCCAAAGAAGAAGAAGTCGAAACAAAACGTCACGAAATTGACAGTGACATTTGTGACAGTGAAAGATTTTAGTTTTTTGGAATAAATTAAATAAAATTATTAATCCTTTCTTTCAGTGTAAACAAAGTTTATAGGAGCCATAATGTGTAAATACACAGTAAATATATCGCATTGTTGTGTAATTATGCAGAAAAAAGGGCTCAGTTTATAAAACAATGGAAAACCGATTGTCGTTGTGCACTGAGTACCTAATAAGTATGATGAGCGAGTTTCGAACTTCGTTTTTTTTATGACTACGCGAGCCAGCTGTGTTGGCGACCAGTATACTTAATTGTTTTACATACGCTTCTTGCACTTAACGGTCTTAGCCTGAAAGACTATCTAGTACCTACGCCAAAAGCGTAACGTACGTTTGTACAGCACAACCAGAAAGTCGGCAATGAAATTACAATGAATCTGTCCTTTTTATTAGGTACTTAACCAAACCTGCAAGATACAGTTTCAAACAAGTTTGTATGAATTATTTCCTACTTGGTAGAAAAATACATTTAGTTATGACATCTTGTCATAAAGTGGTTTTTTTTCTGTAGAATAATTTACCTTTTATATTGTGTGAGAAAACACATACTATGCAAGTAATTCTGTTATGGAAGTGGCAATTGATTGTTGCCCTTGTTTAAGTAAAAAATATGACCTTTTTTTTATGAAAGATTTTACATATGTAAAATTCCTATAAGTAGTTACAATTACTTTGAATCTTTTGTAACATAGGGTGACCTATGTGTACTTTGATCATTTTCTGATGATGAGCGTCAGTGTATATTCAAGACAGGTTGTTGGATACGGGTGTTAAAACCTTTTGTGTAATAATTTACATAGCATTAGCTGTGGTTTTATATATACACTTATTATAAACCTATTCTATTATGTAATATATATATTTATTATTGAAGAATGGTTGAATTTATACATAGTTGATACTAAAACTATCATATTCTCTATGTCAACATGGTTTATCCAGTAATAATGTAGGTACTGTGAATAAACAAAAATAGAATGTAATTAACATTAAAACTATAGTTAATAATAATAATAATATGATGTATTCATGATTGGAATTATCCTGACCAAAGTCTTAAGTCTATAAAACTTTTAATGATTGAACAATATTAAAATTGCTCAATTCTGATGTTTTCAGATTGCATAATATTTATGTATGTACTTTGAATTTATGTTTCAGAACTAAGCTATCATGAGCTATGTACAGATCGCAAAACAAATGAAATTGAATTTCAATTTTCTTAAAACTACAAAAAATCGTTTATTCAAATGATAAATTATTTAACTTATGGTATTTAGTGGTTTAAGTAAACAAATGACTTTCCAGTATTTGACTCAATTATATTAACAGCAATACCTTAGTATGGTATGAGATCTTATCATGTATAAGCGTTGTCACCCAACAAAGCACTTCAACCCTTATGTTGCTGATGGTATGAGATAATGTCATTAAAGCTTGTTGCAAGTTTAACAGTTGGTTTTAAAAAAAATAAAAAAAAATAATGGACAGTATAACAGAAAATAGTGCTTTTTTAAGTTTGTACTTTTATAATTCATATTTTTTGATTCAATGTTACAGTAAGAAATTACTGAACCTGTCCAGAAAAGGAAGGACAATGGTTATTGAAATTTCCATTTCATATAACTAAAACTAGACTTTCGAATCCTGCATTGAATTGCTTTAAACATTGGGGGGGGGGGTGGAGTGTAGTGACATGTTATGCAGAATTGAAAATCATCCAGTTGCACTGATTGGTTTTTTAAATTTAAAACAAATAGGTTAAAATAATATTTAAAGATAAATACCTAAGCAAGAGATTTTCTGTACGGTAAAAATCTGTAGTACTTTGCGATAACTTGTCCTTTTACCTTAAATTCACTATTAACTCTCACATCTAGTGTGTTAATTCTTATCAAATCTTGTCCACTTTTCTAAGAGATAAGCTATGGGCATGACTTAAGTATAGCGATTAGATATATTTTACATTGTGTTTGCATGTTGTTTAATCGAGATCTATAATGTGTCTGTAATATCGGTAGGTCAACACTATAGATTTTACCTATCTAATCATCAATATTAGTATGGTTTAAGAAATTTATTTCTCATGAGAACTTAAATGACAATATGTTCACTTACTGAGAAACTAAATAATTCACTAATATCACCGAATCAATATTAGTCAAATGTTTTTTTCTGAAACTGTGACCGAAATGGACATTTATTCAAAACTATTTGGAGTTTGTATTTTTATGACAACCCTTTCTGGGAGAGGCAAAAATACAAAGATAATATTATATTTTCTGTTTACTACAGAATCATCTTCAGAACTGGTGTGCTGACCATATAGGTATTTGGTGTTCTGGTTATAATATTAAGGACAAAATGGGCAAAAATCCAGATGCTCTAAACATCTACTGTAAGTAAGAAATTAATTATGAGAATTGACCAGCGCTGTATAATTGATGATTAAACGAACTTACCTGTACGTGAAGTTCTATCATAATTATACTAGCTGGTCAACTCCCAAGTACCCCTCCCGTAAGTGTATGGGATACACAAATCTGTATTTAGCCCACATTGTCCGAGTCGGGCGTAGACAGAATAGTATTCTCTGTCTACGGAGTCAGGAGTACTTTAAACAAAATGACGTTTCTAGGGATGTAGGTGTAACGTAACGCCTATGTAATAGTGATGTTTTTTCGATTATCTTTGAACAAGTCGTGTGATTAGCCGAGTAAATACGAATAATACTGTAAGTAAGAAATTAATTATGAGAATTGACCAGCTAGTATAATTATGATAGAACTTCACGTACAGGTAAGTTCGTTTAATCATCAATTAAAACAGTTCCGTGGTGAGGCAATACACATCACTAAACTTACACTATGTTACACACTACGACGAATATAACATTGATACATTGAGTGTATATCAATGTATCAATGTTGTATTCGTCGTAGTGGTATACACTCAATGTATCAATGTTATATTCGTCGACGATGTCATAATTGAGTTTAGTCGCGTAATTGCATAGATCGAATGTAAAGGCGTTATAATCATCTCCAATCACTTATCATACCGAACACATTATTTTTAAGGTAATTCAGGGAATTTCATCGTCTACTTATTCTGCCCGCACATGGATCAGTCAAATGAAAGAGGTGACCAGGGTAATAATTATTAGGAACAAATATTTTTATGTTAATAACGTAAGCAACGTTATACATGTACCTAGAGGACCTCAAGAGGAGATTTTGCAGTTACTCGAGCGCGTCAAAACTAAGTATCAACACCATGTTTTCAACTCTTCAAATAGGGGGATTCTCTTAGGTCATCTTTGTCTGAATAGTAAAAAAAAACGAAAACTTGAAATACTCAAGTGCGTCAGATTAAGGGCTCACTCATACACATATACACGATGAGACGTCGCATCGTGCTACGACTTACGACTGACGCGCTCGAATAACTGCAAAAATCCCCTTTTGGACTACTCTACTATTATGAAACTTTGTAATTACATAGTACAATATGAATAATAACGATAAATAAAAATTTGAGTTAATCACTTCATGCAATATGCTATCGACGACCTACGTGGCGTAATGGTTACCACGCCAGACCGCCACCCAGGAGGGCCCGGGTTCGATCCCCGGTCGGGTCATGATGAAAAAACGAACTTTTTCTGATTGGCCTCGGGTCTTGGATGTTTATCTATATATGTATTTGTTATAAAATATAATATCGTTGAGTTAGTATCCCATAACACAAGTTTTGAACTTACTTTGGGGCTAGCTCAAGCTGTATGAATTGTCCCTATATATTTATTTATTTATTTATTAATATTTAGAAAATTTGAATCAAAACGTCCCTATTCATGGCTTATCTAAACATTTTTTCTATGAAATTGCAAACAATAAATCAACCAATCTATGCTAATTTTATCGACCAACACCTTCTGCAATTTCGCTACCTTTGTATTTTAATGTACCAATTCTAGCCTGGCAGAATTGCAAAGAAACATAATGTCACAAGAATGCCTCCCAGGTCTTCCTGTATTCAGTGTTTACTGACACAAATGTCAAAGCAAGCGTAAAACGAATCTCCGTTCCCATGGATCATAATTGTGGCTTTCATATTCCGATGGTTCGTCGGTTATTATTTTGCGAATGGGGGTAATCACCCGTGTCGCCGGCGTTTTTGCAAAATACTTTTAGTAATATCCATCAGCTATACTTAGTATGTATGTATCTCATACTCGATGAACTCTAAACTATTGGAAGTACTTATTAAAATATCTGTGTCTATAGTAAAATAAGAAAGATTTCTTATTTTTGTTTGTAACAAACAAACTCAAAAACGACTGGACCGTTTTGAGTAAATTCTTCACCGTTGGGAAGCTACAGTGAGGCGTGTACGCACGACCGAACACGAACATGGTGAACATCGAACACGAACACGGAACATGTGGTTCGCACGTGTGTACGTAAATTAGCAAAGCGAACATGAACACCTACAAACATAGTTCTACTTGTGTTCACGACCGTACACGAACATAGTGTCGAACAAAAGAGGCTACCAATGTTCGTGTTAACAAAGTTCTGCTCGGTCGTGAGAACATCGTCCACACAGAACAACCAAATTGGATCGACACGAACACTTTTGACGAACAAATTGTTTGATGTTCGTTAGTGGTACACGTGCGAACAAGTGTTCGTGTTCGATGTTCACCATGTTCGTGTTCGGTCGTGCGTACACGCCTACATAGGCTATATGGCGTGTACGCAGAACATTGTTAACATGAACATCGAACCAAAAGAGTAAGGCTTGGTAGCCTCTTTTGTTCGACACCATGTTCTTGTTCGGTCATGAGTGGTTGCGCGCGACCATAAGTAGAACTATGTTTGTAGGTGTTCATGTTCGCTTTGCTAATTTACGTCCACACGTGCGAACCACATGTTCCGTGTTCGTGTGCGATGTTCACCATGTTCGTGTTCGGTCGTGCGTACACGCCTTATTATACTTTTTTCAAAATAACAATCCTTACATAAACCCGTGCGAAGCTGGGATGGGGCGCTAGTTAGGTATATTTCTTATTTTAACAACAATGTAGGTAATGTAACATTCAGGTCAGAGTAAATAGTTAGGTGAATCGTATTACGGTAATTATGTATGAGTGGAGCTACAGTCGAAAGGATTAATGTCTTGACAATGTAGTCCTACCTACCTACTACTGTAATTATCTACCTACGGTGCCTGCATATCCGCCCGTGTGGATTTCCATGACGTTACAATACATTACTTGAGTTTCAAGTAAATCCAAACAAAAATAAAAAATAGGTACCATATACAAACTCCCATCCCACTTTTCACCCCTTGATAGAGTGACCCCACTACCCACTTTTCACCCGTGATTAAAACAGTCCTGTGACCTTTCTCGGGTCTCCAACTCTATACTTTCCATAGCTTTCATAGGTTTAGCCTTTTTAACATGAAGAGGTAACAGACAGAGTTACTTACTATTATAAATGCGTAAGTAGGTACGCAATTATAATATTATAATATTAGTAAGGAAAAGTAAGGATCTATCCTTTAATGATACGTCAGTGGCATACGAGTATTTTTGACACGCTTTTATTTTTTACTATACTAAATCGAAAAATTTATATCTCCCAATCAAGTTTTCTCTTAATAATTTGTCAGGCGTTACATTTTTTGACGACCTCCGTGGCGTAATGGTTACCACGCCAGACCGCCACCCAGGAGGTCCCGGGTTCGATCCCCGGTTGGGTCATGATGAAAAACTAACTTTTTCTGATTGGCCTCGGGTCTTGGATGTTTATCTATATATGTATTTGTTATAAAATATAATATCGTTGAGTTAGTATCCCATAACACAAGTTTCGAACTTACTTTGGGGCTAGCTCAATCTGTATGAATTGTCCCTATATATTTATTTTATTTATTTACATCAAGTTAAATCTTCTTTATTTAAAAAAAAAAAAAAATATGCGCTTGTTAGCTATTACTCCTATCTAATAGAGTCTTTTTAACCGTGATAGTTTTCCTTGTAGGGTCACTATAAATAGACTGCTACCAGTTTTTATTCTGACTGGGCCGGGTCTGTAATTGTTTCACACAACAACAAAAATGAGGACTTTTAAATGTTAATAATTCGCAAACGAATCATTGTATCGAAAAATGATCTTCCTATATCCTTAATGTTTTTAAGAGACCTAGGTCAAATATTATGCACATACAATCTAGGTAGTTATTAAAATTAGGAAATGCCATTTCCGCGTTACGTTTAACTTACGTTCAATGGCGCGACGACGGCGTCACTGAGAAAGAAGCCAACTATATATATTTTTTCCTATAATCCTACTTCCTACTAATATTATAAAGGCGAAAGTATGTGTATGTTTGTTACTTCTTCACGCTCAATTGGCTGGGCCAATATTTATGATATTTGGTAGGTAGGTAGCTGATACCTTGGATTAACACATAGGGTACTTTTTATTCCGAAAAGTATGCGATTCCCGTAGGATTTCATCAAAAGCCTGATATAGATGGCGTTACTGTGCATAAATAAATACATGCAAACGAAGTTGCGCGGGTTACACTAGTAATATAATATATTGTTAATATTTTATTTCAGGTATCACACTTTTTACGACAATAGGTGACCTTTCACCACGTTAAATCTTACAAAAATCCGGTTAATTGCGAGTCGAACTCGCGCACCGAGAGTTCCATACAAACTTACACACTTACAGTCCTATTACTCCCTTTCCCATAGGAATTATATAAAACTACATCTTTGTCCGTGTCAACATCATAAAGAGAACCTCTATACAAAATTTCAGCTTTCTAGGTTGAGCGCCTGCGATAATACATCTAAAGTCCTATTTATCCCTTTCCCGTGGGAATTTAAAAAAGTCCTTTCTTAGTGCTCCCCTACGTTATAAAAGGAACCCCTGTGCAAAATTTCAAGTTTCTAACCCTTATAGTTTAGGCCCTGCGTTGATATGTCAGTCAGTCAGTCAGCTTCTCCTTATAAATATATAGATGGAAGTAGTGTTTGAGTGTTTTTCATCAAAGTTCAACGATACTGTAATCAATCGTTAAATATATCTAATTCCTTAAAAATATTTTGCTTCGTCAAATTCGCATCAGATCAGAGTAATGGCCTCTCAGGCATGACATTAGGGTCAGTACGTACATACTGAAGTATTTGAGGTCAATGAACGGTAGACGTCTTTTCTTAATATTGGTAATCTTCGACTTTCATTATTTCGTGTAAAATATAAACTATACTTAAACAACATTATTTAGTTAGTTAAGAGGGAAAGTCATTTTGACTTTATAGAAAGGCGGACGAAGTTGAGGGCATAGCTACTATAGCTAGTTATACATATTTTTTTATGTTTTAAGTATCATTTCCAACGTTCATAGATTATTTTTAGATAATAATAATAAAAGACAAAATTGTGTGATGACGACATAGATCGTTGTTTATATCTATGGATGACGATGATTCTTATATGAGTGCAATAATTAAAACCTACCAATATTATAAAAATAATAAATTGTTTGTTTGCATAGAATATGCTCCATTGAAAAAAATAAAAATAAAAATATCACCGTTGGCAAGCTACCCTCCCCACCGCCCGCGTGACATTCACAAAAACTTACCTATATTATATTATATTTTTTAAATATATTTTTTTACTAACATCCGGTCGAAGCCGAGTGACGCCGCTAGTATGTTTATAAGTAGGTATGTTGTTTGTAAAATCAAAATTAATACATGCACTTGTAAATGTAAACAAAACATTGACGTTTTGTTTGATTTGACTTATTCTCAAATTCACCTTGATTTGAACCAAAACATCGGCATCTTATAAATTCTCTTTGAATTTTAAATAGGTATCAATTTTACGTGCACAGTGCAAATGACGCCAATGAAAATCTCTGACCCGGACATGAAAAATAAAAGTTGACTAAAAATAAACTTTGTTTTTTCACTTCTATTGTTGAAAAAACAAATGTCGTTAACGAAATTATGTAAATTTCATTTGCTTTTTCATCTAGCTTAATAGGTAGGTACCTACATTAAATTCGAAGAGTTTTTTTTGTTTACATCACCTAATATTAAAGTAAGGATACAGCTACATTTATAAACATCTCTAGGATACGAAAAGTCTAAGAAGGGATACCTAAGCAATGAATATTTCAAAAAAGTCCACCAGTTCAGACAGCAGATTTGTGCTAAGAAGAACTAGCAAAAAATTTGGCACTTGCTTTTTTAAAATGGTACTACCTAATAGCAATGAATGACAGAATAAATAGACACATTGATTGTTATATTATAATAGAGTACTAGATGGAGCGAGACCTACCTAAAGTCTCCTGCCCATAACTCAGTCATACTACCACCCATTGGGCCCATTTCGACCGAAAAGCAAAAAGTACCCGTTGGACCTAATGGCCTGTATTCACTTTTATTTGTGCGAGTGCGAGAACATACAGAATACTGGCTGTAGGTACCCCTGCCCTGTACAGCAGTACTTGTGGCAGTACCCCTGTAGTGCGCCCTCGCACTTCGCACTAATCAAAGTGAATACAAGCCTTTAGTCACACTGCCCATTCGGTCTTCCTAAAATGTTTATAATCGATGTTACTCATTGGACCGCTATTTTGGAATTTAGTTCTTCAAAATTATTTTTTATTCCAAGAGTATTGAACCTTATTTGTATAAGTACCTAATTCGTTCCGTCCTTTCTACGGTGTGCGTAAGGAGTTATTTTGAAGGTTCAGCCAGAGGGTATCGTGTTTTTGATAGAGGGTCCATAGGAGGTCAAACAGATTATGTATTAGATATTCAAAATTTGCTCAATGTCATTGACCTTCGAGAATTGAGCGACTCTTGTGATATTACATTACAAGTATGATAATTTCCATTGAATATAAACTTTAAATCGATTAATAATAAGTGAAATCAATTTAAATTTAATCCATTTCCATACTTAGGTATATGATAGTTAGGTATTATAAAATGCGAAAAATGTTTCTTTGTTTGTCCTTCTTTCACGTCGAAAGATTCTCTGCGTCGAAAGTAACGAATGGATTGACATGTTTGTAACAGTTAGTTTTAAATCATCGAGTACGTAGCCCTTTTTAGGGTTCCGTAGCAATCTACAAGGAACCCTTATAGTTTCGCCATGTCCGTCTGTCTGTCTGTCTGTCCGCGGTCTAGCGCCTAGACGCTTAATGCTAGAAAGCTGTAATTTGGTATGTATACATAATAATACATATATTAACAATGCGAAGTTGCAAATAAACTTTTCATTTCATAGAGCCATCAATCAAATAATCAATTTATTTAACACTGTTACTTCGGGGGCTTCGACCGCATGGTCAAGTCAAGACCAAGAGTAAAATGCAAATGAGATTGCAGTTTAATTTCTCGTGAGATGAAAGTAGCTTATTATGATGTTACAGATGTTACTGTCCTTTTGTCGTGAAAAAACGACAAAGTACGAATCCACTTTAATATTTTTTATTGCTGTGGACTAGGGGACCCCGTCATATAATAAGTAATAACCCGAGGTAGAATGGCCACTCTCCGCCCCGCACCGAATCGCGTTACCTTACCCCAGGCGGGTATCGAGGCGGGTGCAGTCGCAAAGGTGTGCGCATGGTGTGCGCTTAGGGAACTAATGTGTACCTATACAAGAGCGCGTGTACAGACGTCATTGGCCTATGTAGTAGAAATAGGTAATTATTTCACGCGCGTTGTATGGAGTGTCCGGTGTGTGACCCCCCAATTTCATTAATCCTGCCTGCTTGTAGATTTAATACCATCTTATCAAAAAACTAATTTAAATAAATTACACTCTGTTTCATAAAGATAAATAACCACGTGAGATATGACGAGTTAATTTTTCTACGTGTAGTAAAAAATATATTACCTACCTAATAAAATATTTTAGTTAATTTTCATAATGAAGATGGATTTTTATGTGCATCGTTCATGGTCGTTGCCCGCCTGTTTACAATCGTATACAATAAGCAACTGGGAAGGACTTCCACCTTACAGAAGATCGTAGCCAAATAGCATTGGTTTCGGCCACGCTGTGTTCCTACGGTGAGTAAGGTCTCCAGAGCCCCACTTGGGGGGTTGGGAGGGTTGGCAACGCGTGAGTCTATAGGCTACGGTGACGCTTACCATCAGGCGGGCCATATGCTTGTTTGCGAAATTGCCACCTTAGTATTATAAAAAAAACATTAAAATAATACTAAGACTAACATTAGAAATTGAAGTAAAAATAATAATAATGACGTTGAAGTTTTATACAAAATGTAAAAAAAGTAGAAAAAACTATAAATGGTGCAAAGCTGCCCAAAACGCTTGCTACGTTCCCGCGCTGAATGGTGATGGCCATCCTTTGCACCAAAAACGTCCCGGAGCGAGGAACGCAGTTACGGAAGCATATGCAACTTGAAAAATATAGTTTTCAGTGTTTTCTACTAGGTAAAGTTTGTTTTTCATCATGACCTGACTGGGATTCGAACCCGGGACCTCCTGGATGGTGGTCCGCCGCCGTGGCCGTGGTAACCCTTACGCCACGGAGGTCGTCATAATGCACTCAACCCATTGTCACTTAGTTAGGTAACCTTTCGGGCTATGTCGACTGCTCCATAAGGACCGGACCATTACACGTCCCAACTACTTACCGGCCATGGCTGCTTTAATAAGCGTCTCAGGGACATGACGTTGAGCCCCTTAAGCTCTTCTTTCTGCGATGGCGACGTAGAGGAGACGCGCGATCACGTATTGTGGGAGTGCAAGCTGTACGAGCTGGAACGCGGGAAGATGTTGGACGCACTGGAACGCGCAACGGCTGGATCGATTTACTTCGCGGACTTGGTGTCATCGGCGGGGAACTTCGCGCGGCTCATGGATTTCAGCAGAGCCTGGTACAGAAAGCGAAGAACGCTAGAGCTGCTCGGTAGCGAAGCTGTTTGCGTGTAGTCACGCCCCAGAAAGGGGAGAGGTGACAAAGAGGGACATGGAAAAGAATAAAGAATAACTTGTCGGCAGGCGACTGCCACGCATTTCGGCCAGAATGACAAGATTGTCAGTGGGGCCATGGGTGGAGGTGGGATTGCTCCCTAAGGGTACGGGACCAGTCACTAAACCTCCTCAGTCCGTCCGTTCGTCTGTCTCACTCTTGAACCGTGGTAGGTAGACAGTTAAAATTTATACAGATGATGTATTTCTGTTGTCGCTATAACAACAAATACAAAAAATAAAATAAATATTTAAGGGTGCAATACAACAAATGTGATTTTTTGCTATTTTGTGTAGATAATGATACGGAACTCTTCTTGCGCGAGTCCATATCACACTTGGCCGATTTTCCATTGATTTCTTTGTACACATAATATTTGTCTGCCTTAATTAATAAGGAATATACAGAGAGTCTCAATTTACTTGAGCCTTGTGGAGTAAAGTTTAAAATGCGTTTGTGATTACTCAATGCAAATTCTTCTTTAATGAGAGTATTATAATCTGTCTAACAACAACATCACAGGTGTTATACTGTTTTAATTATAAATAATTTAAATAATAAACACGATTATGTATGTATTATTGTTTTGTTCTTAACAAAAGTATTTGTAAATATTTTTATTCATCATATCAACCCATAATTTTCTCACTGCTGGGATACTGGTCTCCCTTCAATCGAAGGTGATTAGAGCGGACTCTGCCACGCTGCTTCAATGCGGATTGGAAGAGGCCGGTGTTTTCAAACCGCTCTCTAAGGCTTGGCTTAACGATTGTCATCCATCGACAACAGCCGGGATCGACGGCTTAACGTGCCCTCCGAAGCATGGAGAAGCTCAAGATAACGAAACCCATCCAAAAACGTCCCGGAGCGAGGAACGCAGTTACGGAAGCATATGCAACTTGAAAAATATAGTTTTCAGTGTTTTCTACTAGGTAAAGTTTGTTTTTCATCATGACCTGACTGGGATTCGAACCCGGGACCTCCTGGATGGCGGTCCGCCGCCGTGGCCGTGGTAAACCTTACGATTACGATTGTTTCTTACGATTGTTTACTACATTGGTCAAGTCAAAAGAAACAGGGTTTAGACAGTTAAAATTTATACAGATGATGCATTTCTGTTGTCGCTATAACAACAAATACAAAAAATAAAATAAATATTTAAGGGTGCAATACAACAAATGTGATTTTTTGCTATTTTGTGTAGATAATGATACGGAACTCTTCTTGCGCGAGTCCATATCACACTTGGCCGATTTTCCATTGATTTCTTTGTACACATAATATTTGTCTGCCTTAATTAATAAGGAATATACAGAGAGTCTCAATTTACTTGAGCCTTGTGGAGTAAAGTTTAAAATGCGTTTGTGATTACTCAATGCAAATTCTTCTTTAATGAGAGTATTATAATCTGTCTAACAACAACACCACAGGTGTTATACTGTTTTAATTATAAATAATTTAAATAATAAACACGATTATGTATGTATTATTGTTTTGTTCTTAACAAAAGTATTTGTAAATATTTTTATTCATCATATCAACCCATAATTTTCTCACTGCTGGGATACGGGTCTCCCTTCAATCGAAGGTGATTAGAGCGTACTCTGCCACGCTGCTTCAATGCGGATTGGAAGAGGCCGGTGTTTTCAAACCGCTCTCTAAGGCTTGGCTTAACGATTGTCATCCATCGACAACAGCCGGGACCGACGGCTTAACGTGCCCTCCGAAGCACGGAGAAGCTCAAGATAACGAAACCCATCCAAACGCTGGCTAGGGTCGACGTCGCTTAACTTGCGTGTTCATATTAGAGTGCGACACAGCGACGCCATCGAGCTCCTCAATGTATGTAACTTTAAGTTAAATTAATAAAATTATTTGTACTTATGCACCTACTTACAGAAATTGACTAAACTTGTTATCTATACCTACTAATAATATTGTAAAGAGGAAAGATTTGATTGTTTGTTTTTTGAATTGAATAAGCTCCGAAACTACTGGACCGATTTCAAAAATTCTTTCACCAGTAGAAAGCTACATTATCAGAGAGTGACATAGGCTATAGCTTTTCTCGAAATACAATGTGGTTCCCACGGGAACGGGTGCGGGACTTCACGCGGACGAAGTCGCGGGCAAAAAAGCTAGTGTTGTATACTTTTGGGTTTTTGTCTGCGGTTCAGCCTTTTTTGCAATCATCCTTACTTCCTTACTAATATTATATATGAGAAAGTGAGTTTGTTTGTTATTCCTTCACGCCTTGACTAATCAGCCGATCATTATGAAAATTTGTATATATATTGTCAGGTACAGAGCCCAACATAGGTTACTTTTTATCCCGTGAAAGTATGTCATTCCAATAGGAAAATATTTTTTCTACTATAGAGGGCGCTGCATAGGATGGGCTATCGGCCAACAGATGGCGCCACAAGTCGAGATGATATAAAATTAACGGCGAGCAAAGCCGCGAGGAAAAGCTAAAAAATAAATAAACGTCATCAATCATCTATCTATCTATATATATATATAAAAGGAGAAGGTGACTGACTGACTGAGTGACTATCCGTTCGCCTTCCCCCAGTGTCGCCATAGGCCGAGGTTCGAGCCCCCCTCTGGGGCGCCCCTAGGCAGACGCTGTAAATTTTTGGCGGTGAGAGCCCTACGCTCCCGCAACAGTCCGGTGTCTCAGAAGAGGGTGTTAGTACACCCGAACTGAACTTTTCAATTAATAAAAATAAAAAATAAAATGACTGAGTGACTGACTGACTGACATATCAACGCAGGGCCTAAACTATAAGGGTTAGAAAATTGAAATTTTGCACAGGGGTTCCTTTTATAACGTAGGGGAGCACTAAGAAAGGATTTTTCATAATTCCCACGGGAAAGCGAGATATAACCAAACGAAGTTGCGAAGGATTTACTAGTATATTATAAAACTCCCATTATAAATGAAAATGGACAGGGACGTGTGGAGAAAAGAAGAGCCTTTTGCCCAAAAGTGGGACATGGTAATAGCTATAATAGAAAAAAGTATTATTTAACCAGAAAGTTTGACTGGATGTTTGTGTAAATAACTCTTTCACTTCTGTAATAAGGGCTTTAACGATTTGCTTGAAATTTGTACACTTTAAAACCTGCATTAAGGTGGTACATTTCGGTCCGCGCTGGACATTCAATTTTTTTCTACAAATTGCATTTTAATCATTGATAGAATTTTCGTGAAAATTGATTTGGCGACAAAAAATATAATATATCTACTGAATAATTATCAAATCAATTATAAATACTAGCTCTTCTTATTATGAATGTCCACGATGCATATTTTTCCCTATAAACGTGCATTATGCACATTCATAATGAGAAGAGCCAATATTTATAATTTATATGATGATTATTCAGTATACATAAAGGGTGTCCCAAAAGTAAAGAGACTATTCTCAAAATCAAACTAGGCATAGAAAAATATTTCAAAAAAAAAAATTATTGTCATGGTATAAGAATAGATAACATATCTGTCAAAATAGGCGGGATTTTAAATCGTGATTGTTATTTTTGAAAATGAAGCGAGCTGAACAAGAATTGTTTTCAAAGAGAGTTAATTCAATACTATTTGTGTCATGGGAAATCTGACACAGTACGTCATTTTATTCAGAGGGAGCAAGAAATACTAGTCTGTACAGAATAATAAAACGTTATGAAGAAACAGAAGAGACCGATTTCAAAAAGATTCCGGGCAGACCTCGTACAGTATCTACATGTAGAAATATAAACCGAGTAAAAAAGGTTTTTGCACAGGCATGTTCAACATCGGAGAGAGTTGCGGCGGATAAACTAAACATTTCTAAGTCCAGTGTATCTAGAATAAAATGTAAAGATATAGGCTTGAAAGCTTATGTAAAATTAGCCGCTCCCAAATGTGTTAAAGATCAGGAGGCGCGTGCCAAGCGTGGGTGCCGTAAAGTTTATGAAAAAACTTTGAAAATTTTTCTTATAATTTATGATGAGACATACGTACCGGTTGACCCAAGCGATGTTCCTGGGAAACAATATTTCCACGCAACCTGTCGTGACATTGTTGATTATAATGAAAAAATCGTACCAAAGGCCAAGTTTAAAAAAAAATACCTTGTTTGGCAAGCTATCGATGAAAACGGCAATGTTTCCGAACCCTATTATCGTACAGGGTCTATGAACGCCCAGATTTATCTTAAAAAGTGCATTATCAAACGTCTAATACCCTTTATAGACAAGCATTATCAGAGAGAAGATGTTTTGTTTTGGTCGGATTTGGCTTCATGCCATTACGAGTATATTGTTACGCAGTATTTACAGACCGCAGGTGTTGAGTTCATAACTAGACAAAATAATGCCCCGAATGTGCCTCAAGCTCGAGGTATTGAAATGTTTTGGGCCCTGTGTAAAAAGGAGTATAAAAATACACAGATATACCACAAACGTTGACATCTTTCAAAAACCGATGGACCAGATTGGCCAAAAGAGTAGCAGCTACATCTGGAAAAGCGGTCATGAAGCGTGCTGCTATTAATTTGAGAAAAATTGGATACAAAGGAATCGCTGGAACAAATTTGATATGGGTGTTAAAAGTAAATTAGTTTTACTTTCATTTGCATTCCAAAAACTTATGCTATCAGATTATTTTTTATTAAATATTGTTAAGATAATTTTGTCTCTTTACTTCTGGGACACCCCAGTATATGTTACTGTACCTCTCTGTACTCGAACCACGGTAAATCTTAAGATTTAAAAGTAAGTCTTAGGATTTACCGACATGAGTTGGTAAATGTAAGTATTTCTGAAAATGGGACGATTTTTTCGGGCTTTTACCATTCGAATTCAGTATATGCTAGGTTTTACCACGTCAGCTGGTAGATGTTGGTTTTAGGAATAAAACAATAAGTAATTCTTAATCATTTATTTGAATTAACTATGAGTCAAAACCTTAGGTAAGTACTTATATTACATAGGTATCAAACCAAACGATAGTAATTAAATAACTAATCCTAATCTATTTAAATTATTTTCATTTCGGATATTAATTTATTCTTAGTCTTATACTTTGACCCACTTTAACATTTGAATATTTATTAGCTCAAAATAAAAGACGAAATGGCTCAAAATAAAAGCCGAAAAAAAGAAAGCCGAAATGGCTTGAAAGACTGAAAGTATCTGATATTGACAGAGCTAAAACTGACCCAAAAAGCATTATTGCAGTTGTGATAGATGTAAAGGACAATGAGTTTTACGATGGTAAAAAACTGAAAGTTCTTAGAAAATAAAAAACTGGGCAAAAATAAAAGTTATTAGTTTTATTATATCTTTTCAAAATAGTGTTCCTTCACATCAATGTATCGTTGCATCCGAAGAAACCACTGAGCAAAGCAGTTTTCCCGATGTCTAAGCTTATCCGAATTTGCTGATAGGTCACTCGTTTGTCAGATAAAATATCATCCGGGCCGGGAGGGAAAGCAACGCGTTGTCGATAGTAAACACCCGCGAGCATCACCTTGTTTACACTAACTAAGCATAACATTCCTTTTTTATCATTGACATTATAGTACATACATACATATACCTCGATGTTATTTATCTGTAATTTTCTTGTTATTAATTTTTATTGTAAAAGTTGAATTATGGACAAGTGAAAAATGTACAACTGCAACTCTTTAATGGTTATTTTCTAAACGCATTGTTATTGAAATCATACGAGATGAGTATGCACTCAAGCGGAATAGTTCTGTTTGTAAATAAGATGTTAAGAATGAGTAGTATGTTATTAAAAGCACACAAAGACAGAGTGCAGTCTAATCCATACCTAGAGATGCATAGTTTATTTTCGACATCGGGAGCGCATGCGTACTTAATGCGTTCGACTGCGCATGGGCGAAACGGAATGATTCAACAATAGTCTGGCATGACAGCTGCCGGCCGGTTGCCGGGACACGTTCCAAAGCTTGATGTTTTAGCCCGTGAGTTGCCAGCTTGCCAGTATAACACTGCGCGCGAAACGGCGCTGAGTGTGCGCGACATCGTCTGTCAAACTCAATTCAGACATTCGATTCGAACGCGCCGCAAACGAAATTTAAATTTTTAGGTGTGAAAATTAAAAAGAAAGTTTATTGTCGTAGACTCGGTGAAATTTTTACTGTGTAATAAATACTTTTTAGTGTTGGTATGTGAACCTTTTTAGAGAGTAAAATAAGGTGCACTTCTAAATATTGCGTTTTGGTGTGATCTAATTATAGACGGTGAAATAAGAGGTAAGAGAACTTTCTTTTTTTATTTTATGCTTAAAAAGGTAGGTAGGTTTGTCATTAATTTCTTATTATATTTTAAATGAATTAGTTATTATTGTTGTATAAATAGAGATTTTACTACTAAACTAATTAAACCATACCTATTAATGCCATTCAAAGATAATAAATAGCTAATGTTTCGGAGAAACAATAACAATTTAACAGATAATGCTAGTATAGGTACATTCATATAGTAAGTATACATATTGTTTATATAAATATAAATTTTGCGTAAATTTATCTCTTTTTATTAGAAAAAATTGTGTTAGATAGGATCATAGTATTCTGCGGGTAGCGCGTAAATTAGGGTAATTGTACATTCGTCACAAAGTAAATTCGTCATTGAGTAAACATCTATGAAAATTTGTGACGAATTTACATTTAATTTAAGGAGTGTACTGTACAGTTAACGGTACGGTTGGAAAGGGTGCGCAGGACTTTCGATCGATTGCAGTTCTAGAAAAATTTCGATATTTTTTTTAACTGTTGGACTATAGCAAAGGGAGCGCTTTTTTAATGATTGAATTGGTTAAATATATTACCTAAATTTTGTACAACGTGCACCTGACGTTGAGCTTTAAAAGGGCCCCACTCATATACGATACGATTCATTTGTACGATTGATCTGATGAAAATCGTGACGATTAATCGTATTAAACACTTGCAGTATAATTTTGGCTCTTATAACATGGAACTTATGAGTGGTACAAAGTCCGATATGTAAAAGTTAACGTACTAGACCGATAGCGCTGGGCTAAAATGAGGTCATAAGTTTCAAAAACTCTAAAGTTGTTGATTTCTCGCCTGTGGACACGGACGTACCTAAGAACCTTATTATTGCGTTTTGTGTCAGATCTGTCACTTGCATTTTCCGCAATTCGATGGTTTGTGGTTGATTTTACATAATTAAATCAAAACTGACAAAATTAATTTAAAGTTTAAAATAATTATGGTATCATATCTAGGATAGCCTGCGGAGTGTACAAACCCAGTTTGTGTCATCTTCGGCCAGAGCAAAACTGAAATAGGGTCAATATGTAATAACAGTTCAAAAAAAAATTACAATTGGTTGTATAACTATTTCCTATCTCAGATCACTTACTTAAGGCCAATAAATAAATTTGTGCCAAATTAAGACATGCAATGTTAATATTTTCAATTATTTTCCTATTTAAAGCTAGTAACGCTGCAAAAAAATATTACAGTCATTAGAGTTCACATATTTAATATCATAAATGCATGAAAAATCTACATTGTAAATTTGTGTCAATTTCATGCACGTTATAAATGAATAAAACACCAAATCAATAATTTCGGTCGAAACGGGCGTACGCGCGCAGGCGGCGATGGGCGGGGGTATACGCTACGCACGCACACAAGTTCGTTCGGTACCTACGATATCATGATGATGAACAAATCGCACCCTCATTCAATTCTAAAAGGACGTAACCCGAAAAAGTAGATTTTTCAGTAAAAGCTTTATTTTTAATCGTAGAAGAATGATTTTAACATCAAAAAAAGGAGAAAAAATATTGCATTGGTGGTTGTTTTCAAGTCAGTTCAATAGTTTATGGTTTTTTAGAAATAAGAAAATTAAAATATTACACTAGTTATCAAAATGGACTTTAAATATAAAATACTAAGTTTTCGAGTTTGAGCCAAATTTATTTACAAAATAATGTATATTACAAAAAGTATGTTTTATAGTACCAAACAATTTTGCGAGAATAACTAAACTTACTCCATTTTTCCCCTGTGTCAAATTTGTTATTTAGCGCCATATCAGTTACTTACTCCTTTTTTCAATTTAAATATTTGTCAAAAGCACTTATGTAATAGGTAATGATATTGATGTTTTCCATTATATAGGTAATTAAAAATGTGACATCCATATCTCTTATTAGTACTAAGGAATTAGTTAAATGTCAAAAGTAAATAAGGAGCAACGAAATGTTCACATGAACTATTTGTTTTTAAACAATAATAATTAATGTCTGTATGGTTACAAATATACTATTTAATAATAACAATACTGAAAAAACAATGTACTTTTGGTAAATATTAACTTTATCTACCTAAAGTTTCCTATATTCATTCAAATCTAGAAAAAAATAATCAGAATAGGTACAAACTTGGTTTGATTCATAAAAATAACATAATTATATATTTTTTGTCTTATTTACAAGACTTATTATTTTTTTATTAATAAAAAAACTAAACACTTAATGTAATACAATCACAGAGTACGACAATAACGTACTATTAATAAAAAAAAACGTGTTCAAATACAAACTTTAATAAATAAAAAGACAAAAAAAATACGTTTGTTTTTTTATATTATAAGACTTTTTTTTATTAATAAATAAATCGTGTTCATGTACAACTTTTAATTTATTGAAATATTTTATATTAAATTCAACTAAAAATCTATTGTTATCGTTAAACCTATTGGCAGTTTTAAAATAAACATTTATTAATTTTATTTAATTTAAAATGAAATGTAATTAATCTTCTACAGATGAATCAAATAAGCATGGTATCGACAAATGAACCTTCAAAGGAGGTAAAATGTTTGGTAATGCATAGGAATAGCATTCGTATCACATAGACTAAATTAAATCTTTTAATAAGGCATTAATAGGTAATAATAAATTGATGATAAGCATATAGGGAGTTCATCTCAATCAATACCCAATCAGGAAACCACTATAATCCTTGGTGACTGGAACGCAAAGTTGGGAAATAGTAAGACCGACGATCACTCAAAATCTGTTGTAGGAAGGTATGGTCTCGGAATTAGAAATTAACATAGGGGAAGACTTCTTGACTTTTGCATTGGAAGAAAATTAAGCATTATAAACACCTGCTTCTAATACCATGCAAAACGCCTCTACACATGTAGTCCCCGGCAATATTTCCTCAAACCAAATTGACTAAATTATAATAAACACATGGTGGAGATCCAAAAAAATGTAAAGACCTTTCCCGGTGCTGGGCGCGGCTCAGATCACAACCTACTTGTGGCCACTTTCACTGCTCGTCTAAAGGCTCCCAAAAGGAAAACACCACCTAAGCCCAGACCTTGGAGCCCCCGGAACAGTCGATCTTTCAGAGCACGTTGGAAGAGACGATAAAAGAATGCCCACCGCCTGACGTCACAGTCAGTACATTGGCCCTTAAACTTCACACGAGAGACCTCTTTAAGAAACTTCCTGGGTGATTGGAGATGCTCGCGGTAACCCAATACACGACCTTGAACCCATAGCCGAAAGATGGTGTAGCTACTGCGAAGACCTTTAATAAAGAACCTGCTATCAACAATGATACGCCTTTGAATTGGAATCTTCCGAATCAGCAACCAAACCACCCATACTACGTTCTGAAATCAAAGCGGCAATAAACAAATTAAAAAAGAGGAAAGCACAAGATCACATTACGTCAGAAATACTGAAGACTTTAGGCGACGCGTTCATCGACTTATTGCACAAAATCTGCACCTACACTTGGCGACATGGCGACTGGTCAGGCCGACCAGAAAATGCGACAACTATTGCACTCTTGCTCTGATCTCTCATGGCAGCAAAATCTTCCTTGCGCCACATACTGAACAATCGCAACCTTACGTTTTTTGGATTGGCAAATGCAGCAAGAACAAGCCGGATTTGTGAAAGAAAAGGATACACGCGAACAAATCCTGAACCTCCAACAACTTATTGACGACCTCCGTGGCGTAATGGTTACCACGCCAGACGGCCACCCAGAAGGTCCCGGGTTCGAATCCCGGTCGGGTCATGATGAAAAACGAACTTTTTCTGATTGGCCTCGGGTCTTGTGTTTATCTATAAATGTATTTGTTATAAAATATAACATCGTTGAGTTAGTATCCCATAACACAAGTTTCAAACTTACTTTGGGGCTAGCTCAATCTGTGTGAATTGTCCCCATATATATATTTATTTATTATTATTGAAAAAGCATAAAAGTTCAACACGCCTAACATTATGTGTTTTGTCGACTACGGTAAGGCCTTCGACTGCGTCAACTGGAAACTTTTGTCGAGAATTCTAACGAAGCTTAGCGTGCGGCCGCATCTAACTGCGCTGCTGCAGAAACTATACTGCAACAAACAGAAAATCATATGAGTCGATAAACTGACGTCACAACCTTTCAGTTTTGACTTTTAAGAGAGTAAGGCAGGTACTGACTCCCATTTAGTTCAACGTTTATAGTGAATACATTGATAAGGTGTACCTGCAAAAACTGGGAAGGTAGTCACGATTGGTGGCGAGAAGATAATGAACTTACTACGTTACGCCAACGATACCACACTGTTAGCTGCCAACGAAAGCGAGATGATCACCTTACTGAACAGAATGGAACAGGTCAGTGAAGAACTTGGCTTTTCCATAAAGAGCAAAAACTAAGATCATGGTGGTACACCGCACGCAGAAGCCAGAGGTCACTGGCGCGCTTAACCAGAAAATAGTTCACAGTTTCACTTACCTGGGCTAAGAATGTTATGTCACAGCTACAAAGAGTTTGAGTAGAAAGAAACATCTCCATAAATACAAAACGCTAGTTGGTGACCACTCCGGTGTTCTCAATTTTCATATATGGTGCCGAGACCTGGACCCCAAGGAAAGCGGATGGAGGAGACTACTGTAAATCCCATGGACGGATCATTGCATCATTACTCAAAGAGCTCAATATATCTACAAGGCTTTCTACCATCTGCCTCCGTAGAATTCTTGAATTCTTCGGCCACATCGCCAGGAATCGTAAAGACGTCCTCAAACGACTTTATTTTCACTAGCAAAGGGACGATAGAAGACCTAGGGGGGCCCGAATGCGTTGGTCTGGCCAAATCCGCACCGCTCTCGACTTTTATGGAGCTATTCACGCCGCCGAAGATAGGAACAGGTGGCGGAACATCATCAGAGAAAAGGTGCTTTCTAGACGTGTTCACCCTTACGTTGCCTCCGTTGGCTCCCCGTGCTCTGTATTCAGTGTTGTGAATCGGTGCAACAAATTATTCTTAGAGGAAAAAAGCGGTAATCGATATTTAAAATTATTTTTCATGAATATAGTGTTTATAAAGACTAGCATTATAAATGACAAATCGGAATAAGATCATAATATTTATTACATACTGTTTATTTTGTATAGGTATTAAATTTTAACGAAAAGCATCATAATCTTCAGTATGTCCTATTGGTCAATTTATTCTTTGCGTTTTATCACACATTCCTTTTTCTCGAAAATCACACATTCAGTTTTTTTTTTAAACAAAGTTTTGCATATAATAATTCATTTAACAAGAAAAATATGAAAAAAAAATGTATTTTCAGATATGGTAAAATCGGGATTTCGACGTAATACCACTTATGTCTTTATTACCCTGGGGGTGCGAAATATGTGCCTCTTCTACCTATAGAGATAAAAATAATCACCGTTTCCTGTTGGAACAACTGCTACGCACAACTAAAGTAGCGGCACGCTATGATGGCCGTTTTGACGTATTACAAAAGTGATGTGAAATGTCAATTTATTCTCGAAGAAAATATAATCAAATCGATAAGTTTTTGTTGCAAGTAGTATGTACATGATTAAAAAGGTTTAATAAAACAAAAATATAAATGTTTACTTAATATATTTGAACGAACTGAATATTGGAATGAATATACATAATTTATATGCACACTTTAAATTTCAAAAAACTTATGCCGAGTTGTGTGGTAAATAAGTACACCATATAAAAATAAAGGATAAATGTTCGCGGGACTCTAATAACATAGCTTAGAAATCAATGTAATAAATAAATGTGTCCTAAAATCATCCATTCGATAAATTGTATGACTAACTGAACGTCACTATTGACAATAAAGAACAGCAATTTGCTCCTTCAAATAATTTGTTAATTAATACGAAACTTCATGAGTGGACAAACGTCAAAACGGTCATCATAGCGTGCCGCTACTATAATTTGCGAATTTTGTTTGCCCCCCCCCCCCCCCCCCCCCCCGCGCGTCCGCTTTCTTCGCCGCGCTCGCCCTTCGCGCGAAGTTTGGTTATTTTTTAATGAAATAATAAGATTTCGTGCATAAAAACAGCACAAATTATAAATAGTGTTTTGTTACACTACAATAATCTTATAGACGTAACTTTAGTAACTTGCATTTTCTTTTGTGGCTTTTACAGAGTGTTGTAATAAAAAATTAAATAATCAATAAATATCGTGGATGAATTCGACACAAAATATTTTGAATAACAGATATAAGTAATTTGAAACGCTTAACATATATTTAACTTATTGTAATATTTTTTAGAGCTAGTTGGGTGACGTGTTAGGTACTGATTAAATATCAGGATTTTCGTGGACAGAGATGACACAAAATGCTTATGTATATTAGTTAGTACTTCGTTATTATCATGAAAGTAAATTTTTTATCTCTAATTATCTTTTCGTCCAAAACGGATCGAAAAGACAAATACCTAAATTTCTACCTATGCAAGTACCTAGGATGACACAAACTAATGTATTAGGTTGGGTAAATGGCCCGAAAACTATATGCGAAATACAAGCAACTTTAATGTTTTTGAAACATCAGAACCTAGCGCTACAGGTCTATACTCTTGACTGTACCAATTACAGAATGAACCGTGCGTAAAAATAATATAGCTGTGTAGTGATTTTTTTTTGTCTGTTTCGTTCGTCTTAATCGCACCGCATAGTTATACTTACTATTACACTAGCACCCCGGCTTCACACGAGTTTTATTTTAGTACGGATCCCTAATTTTTCTTGAAAATAAAATATAACTTATGTCACCCGGTGAAAGCATAGCTTCCCAACTGCGAATTTTTCAGCCGGAATTTTTCAAATCTGTACTGTACTTTTTAGTTTATTCGTTACAAACAAAATATTTACTCTTTAATAATATTAGTACTTATAGATGAAACTTGGGATAAACAAAAAAAAAGTATAAGTGAAATTGGTACCAGGTATTTTATTAAAAAAAAATGCATCTGTGATATCAAAATAACATCGTTTTTTTTACCATTGTTGGTATACATACTATCATAATCCACTAGCCTAAAATGCACCGTTTCTGAGATATTCGAAAATGTAGTTTTTTATACGTTTTGAAGCCCAGTGCTTAAATTACGCAAAGTTATTATTTTAGGTACTTATTTGTTGATATTAGTAATTGTCAAGAGTGTTTTAATACAATAACAATAAATAAACAGCATAAATATCTCTAGTTTTTTATTATTATTTTTAAACCCAAAAAGAAAGATATTCAATGAAAAACCTAATTTTTCGAATATCTCAGAAACGGTTCATTTTAGAACAGTGCATTCTATAGTGAAATTCGTCTCTACTAATAGCCCCATCAAAGATCCGCCACTAATTTTCATTCACCAGGTATAAAAGGTACTCTTCGATTAATCTGAAGACAATCGTCATGTTCTATCGCTTCTAATTTTAACGATAGACTATTAGCGTTGATGTGAACCTGAGATCCCGCCGCGCGCATTTATATCGCGCTGGATCGTCTGGTGTGGATCCAGCTATTGATTAATGGTTTTGTTTCCTACCGACCGACCGACACGACCTACCGTATCGTAAAGTCTTCGAACCAAATATGGGGCACTCTACGAAGCCGTATGCGGCATATTGTCCTTTGTCTATGGTAATATATTCTAGCTGTCAGATGTCGACATGGCAATGACCGTGAGAAGCATCAAGCATTGTGCACTCCCATATTGGATTCCATTACGTGCTTATTTACCCGCGTATTCTGTAAGCAAACTAGACGGTTGGGAATTAATTTCTCAAGGAAATTCAACTAAAAAACCTTATGGCACGGATTTTCTAGCACTTTATTTTATATGATAACATCAACTAGGTACGTTGTGCCATTTTGTCGGACCGGGGAGCGGGGCTCCGTTATTGAAAGCTTTTATTTAACTTGCACTGTATGTAAGGGTGGAATCTTGGAACGAACCACTTCCCGAAGACCGATTGAGCTGAAATTTTGCATGAATATGTAAATTAGATGACAATACAATATTAAGATAACAAAATTATGATACAGCCGTTTGTGTTCCGTTTTTCGTACAAAACCGTTCTGACCGAAAACCTATAGGGTACTTCCGGTTGTCCTAGAATCATGAAATTTGGCAATAAGCAAGATCATTTAGCACAAGTATAGGAATAAATATGAAAACCGTAAATTTGTAGTTACTTTCTTCTTTAAACAACCAATATAATGTGACCCTACCCTTGGTACATTTTACATTGGTACATGGCTCTTTTTATATCAGTTTTAAATTAAAGTGTATTTTATCTAATACTAGCTGTACCCGCGGCTTCGCCCGCGTGGGTAGCTGGTACCCGCGACTTCATCTGCTCAGGATTAGTACTTTGAGTAGTTTATTTTCTTTTCCAAGGTCCTATCCTATCTATCTTTATACCAAAATCCATCAAAATCGGTTCTGCGGTTTAGTCGTGTAGGCGTAACAGACAGAGTTACTTTGCAAGATACATGTTTAAAAATTGAAAATAAAGGGAGACATTACGTGGTGGAAGATCCACCCTGGTCATTGCCACCGCGCGAAAGTTCATTACATCCACCCTGCCTGGGTGTAGTAAAGAACTCCTGGGTGTAAAGAACTACTCTTGAGTAGTTTTGCGCCCCCTGATTACTCTGGCGTACTCTTGCATACTGTGCTGTGGCGTACTCATGCGTATTCTAGGTTATTGTGCGTACTCTTGCGTACTGTTGCGTACTCTAGTGTACACTTGCGTACTCTGGCTTACTCTTGCGTACTGTGGCGTATTCACATGTACCTGCGATAATAGACGACACGTACAGTCCTATTACTACTGTTCCTCGATGGGGTTATGTCGTTTAATTACTGAGTTCCTATGGCAACCACCCAGCTCCATCATCAGACCCTGGTTATCTCTAGCACCAAAGTATACAGATACACACGTCAAACTTATAACACCCCTCTTTTTGGGTCGGTGATAAAAACACAGCGCGATAGCAATAAACATTAAGTATGACGAGCGAAGCCGCGAGCCCAGCTAGTGAATTATACATAAAAAATAAATATTCAATGAGACCATTCCAATGAACCCAAACACGATACATCTGCTATAATTTGACGAGGAGTTGAGTATACTGCAGGTTCCAGATGATGCTGCAGCATCAGATCAAGTTTACCATATTCTTGCAATATCATGACAGTAACAGTATACCAAATTTCAAATCGATCTAACCAGTGAAAGTTGCTCATTTCCCTTCATCAAATAGAAAAAAGCTGGTGATCTTCAAACGGCTGAACAGATTTTCATGAATCATAGCTAAGAACGCTCCCGCACCGGTCACCTTTCAAACAAAAAAAAACTGCATCAAAATCGGATCATCCGTTTGGTTGCTACGATGCCACAGACAGATACACAGATACACAAATACACACGTCAAACTTAAAACACCCCTCTTTTTGAGTCGGGGGTTAAAAAAATAAGGGCAACTTATTTTTTAATTTGTAAATTAGACCAAAAATGACACAGATATAGCCCATTAAAGTTGCGTGTGACGTCACGCCCATTGGCATTTTTTCGCACGGAGTGACGTCAAAGGCAACTCTAACTCCAAAATTTTTATGCCTTGTATCTTTGTTATTTTTTATTTAATCGAAAAAAGAAAAAATACGTGTTCAATATTTTTTTATAATCTAAAATACGGATTAAATATAATGTAATTATTTTGACCCTGGAAACAACCCCAATAAACGGTTAAATCAATCCAAATAACATTACCTACTTATAACCTCCCGAAACCCTGTATTATAATATGGGAGGGCATTATTATTCATTAGACTAGTACCGCTTTTCGACAATAGATGGCTGCGAAAGCTGTCCAGTAATAACTAAAAAGTAAAAAATAAATTAAAAGTAAAAAAAATATAATAAGAGTGGTGACGGAATAAAATAACTCAATCTGCGTTGCTCTGAAATTAGAGAACATTTATATAAAAACATGAAAATTTAAATATAAATCATATTCTGTACTTTTAAAATTACTCACTTTAGAGAAACAACATTTTGAGCAAATAAATATCATAACATAAAATTATCTTCTGACGGCAAGTAAGTGACATTATAGGTACTCTTTGATGTTTTGAATAACAATCGACCAAATTAAGAGTATAAACTAAAAAAATAAAGAATGAGGTCTTTATTTACAAATATATTTAAAAACAAGCTTTTATTTAATTGCGCTAAAAAGAATAAAAAAACTTTTCTTTTAAATCTTTTACTATCAACTTATAACGTCATTACACAATTTAATATGACATAAAAGCTTGTCGCGAGATTTCTAATACTAAAGTATTAGAAAACATAATTATCGAACTTAGTACGAGTAAATGTTAGTAAGTAATTAATTTTTCGACAAGCTTTTATGTCATATAAATTGTATTTTTAGTTATGAAATTGAATTTATTATTAATTGTAACGTAAAAATAATGTAAGTAAGTACATTAATATTGTATTGTACAAACAGGTGTTTTTCACATTGTTATATTAAGTTCCATTGTTCACGTCCTCTAACCAACATATAGTTTATTTACAACTAGCTGTACCCGCTTCGCCCGCGTGGATACTGCCTTTCCCGTGGGATTTCTATAAATTGCCGTCTTTATCCTTGTCAACATTATAAAGGGAACCTCTATACAAAATTCTAACTTTCCAGGTTGAGCGCCTGCGATAATACACTTACAGTCCTATTACTCCCTTTCCCGTGGGAATTCTATAAATTGCCGTCTTTATCCTTGTCAACATTATAAAGGGAACCTCTATACAAAATTCTAACTTTCTAGGTTGAGCGCCTGCGATAATACACTTACAGTCCTATTACTCCCTTTCCCGTGGGAATTCTATAAATTGCCGTCTTTATCCTTGTCAACATTATAAAGGGAACCTCTATACAAAATTCTAACTTTCTAGGTTGAGCGCCTGCGATAATAAACTTACAGTCCTATTACTCCCTTTCCCGTGGGAATTCTATAAATTGCCGTCTTAATCCTTGTAAACATTATAAAGGGAACCTCTATACAAAATTCTAACTTTCTAGGTTGAGCGCCTGCGATAATACACTTAGTCCTATTACTCCCTTTCCCGTGGGAATTCTATAAATTGCTGTCTTTCTCTTTGTCAACATCATAAAGGGAACCCATAAACAAAATTCCAGATTTCTAGGTTGAGCGCCTGCGATAATACACTTATAGTCCTATTACTCCCTTTCCCGTGGGAATTCTATGAAACCCCATCTTTATCCTTGTCAAAAGAACCTCTATAAAAAATTTCAGCTTTCTAGGTTGAGCGCCATACATATTTTTTGGGTAACTTCAACCGTTTATGCAGCGCACGCAACGGAAGCCCTAATAATTTTCCCCGTTTTTGCAACATTTTTTACTGATGCTTCGCTCCTATTGGTCGCAGCGTAATGTTATATAGCCTAAAGCCTTCCTCGATAAATGGACGATCCAACACCAAAATATTTTTTTCAATCGGAACCAGTCGAACCAGTAGTACCTGAGATTAGCGCGTTCAAATTCAAACAAACAAACAAACAAATGCTTCAGCTTTATATATTAGTATAGATATTTTAACAGCGCCACCTAGCGTAATAGATTTAAAGTGCTTTAATTTTCGCGCGATATTTATAATGATAAGTGAAAACCGCAAGAAAATCCGTTGTGTAGTTTTTGAGTTTATCGCGAACAGACAGACAGACAGACAGACGCGCGGGAGGACTTTGTTTTATAATATGTAAGGATGATTTTTCACAACATGAGGGTCGGCAACGCGCGAGTGATGCTCCTGGTGTTGCAAGCGTCCATAGGCGGCGGTGACCGCTCACCATCAGGCGGACCGTAAGCTTGTTTGCCACCTTTGTGGTATAAAAAAATAAATAAAATAAAAAAACACTTTATTTAATTTTCTGCAATAATTACAGTGACAAATTAAAGAATAATTTATTAGGTATATTTGTCATGGTAAGTATACATAATAAATTATGTTATTACTAGCTGTTGCCCGCGGCTTCGGCCGCGTAATAATTAGTCTATGTTGGACTCTGTACTCTACAATATGTATACAAATTTTCATAATGATTAATGTCAAGCCATGATGGAATAACAAACACAAACTCACTTTCTCATGTATAATATTAGTATGATATCTAGTCCGATCCGGTCTGGTTTGGTCCGGTCCGGTCTGCTTTATTGCATACAAACTCTCAACCAACTTCATACCATATTTTTTACACTTTATTTCACGTTTTGTCCCCCATTTCCCCCTTTAGGGGTTAAATTTTGAAAAATCTTGAAACACGTACTTTCTCATTTACCGCCAGGAGGTACTCCTACGCAGTTTCAAATAAAATGGTCTGACTAATCTTGTTCTCCATACAAACTTTGGACCCCCGTTTCAGCCCCTTGGGGGATGAGTTTTGAAAAATCCTTTCTTAGTGCACCCCTAGACCTCATAAGGTACCTACATATGTGCCAAATTTGAAGTGTCTGGACCCAGGGGTTTGGGCTGTGCGTTGATATGTCAGTCACCCACACACAGTCTTCTTTTATATTGTATAGATAGACCCTGCGGTTTGGGCTGAGCGTTGATATATCAGTCTGTCAGTCGGTCCGGTCCGGTCCGGTCCAGTCGGTCTAGTCTGCTCTGTTTTATTGCATACAAACTATCAACCCACTTTATACCATATTTTTTACATTTTATTTTACCCCATTTCTTTTTTCACGTTATGTCACTTCATTAACCCCTTTTTCGAAAATTCAAAATTTAAAACTATTATTTAGAGAATAGGTTTTCATAAACACGTTCTCTCGTCAGAGTATACAGTAATAAATGATTTGTAAAACTACTACCATTTCGGAAACAAAAGCTGAAGCGAAATGACCACTGGTAAAAGAAATGGCGAAAGGCTTTTAGGGGTTGAATTTTGAAAAATCCTGAAACACGTACCGTACTTACTTGATTTATGGTTAGATTTAGTGTTTTAATATTGTTTTATTTTATTATTCGTTTGTACCATAGAACCTGTACTAAGTCTCACACAAATTTCCATCCCCTATGTTGTCCCTTCTATCACTATAAATAACTATCTCCACTTAAAAAAATCACGTCAATTCGTCGCTCCGTTTTGCCGTGAAAGACGGACAAACAAACAGACAGACACACTTTCCCATTTATAATATTAGTATGGATATGAATAATTAAACCATTTCATTTTAATTAATTGGGTAAACTTCTACGGAACAAATTATGTTTGTATTAATTTAACTACACTTAAGTTTTCCTACTCGAAATGACAACGGTCGCACATTCCCTATTGGAAGAGTTGTAATGTTGTAAATTGTAATAGTCATTTGACTATTACACTAATCATACCAATTTTGGTATGATTAGTGAAAGGTGTGAAAACCTAAGGATTTCATTGAATAATATATATCTATACATATAATAAAACAGTAGACCCCGATATGTCTGTACTTTGAACATATTTGGCAAAAATGGAGAGAGAACAGTTAGAGAAAGGTAATAAAAGCGAAAATTTATTTTTTTATTTTTTGTCTGTCTGTCTGTCTGTTTGAACGCGCACATCTTCTAAGTTACTGAACGGATTTTAATGCTGTTTTCACACGAAGATAGAACTCCGCCTTGGAGCAGAATATAGGCTTTGTTTCATTTAAATCGCATGTCAGGAAAAGGAGTTATCCTTATTTGAACATTTCACGCGGACGAAGTCGCGGGTAACAGCTAGTCATATTAATATTTGTATAGATATAATTCCTACTGATTTAAGCATCGTCAACTAGTTTCAGTTCACATATAGGTAGGTACTAATTTTGATAATCGTATATAAATAAAGTGTAAACTCATAAAACATCTGACTTATGCACCAAACTACACAGAATTCGGTTCAAGATTTATCCTGGAATTTAAATAAATAAACTGATTGTCACTGCAGAGAACGATTGTCATATTATTACTTTCAAACTGTACCTATGTCACAGAATTCATAATAGTAATAACGTACCTATGTTTTGTTAGCAAGAAATAATAATTTCTTTTGTGATTGATTACGTAGAAAATGTAGATCCTAAGCAAGTAAACAAAGCGTAACAATAATCGGTGCAGCCCGTCTGGGGAAAGACCTCCACCTTACAGAAGATCGTAGCCAAATAGCATTGGTCTCGACCATGTTGTGTTCCTACGGTGAGTGAGGTCTCCAGAGCTCCACTTGGGGGGCTGGGAGGTGCTGGGAGGGTTGGCAACGCGTGACTCGCGTGAGTGATACCCCCGGTGTCCCCCGTATTGCAAGCGTCTATAGGCTACGGTGATGCTTACCATTAGGCGGGCCGTATGCTTGTTTGCCACATTTGTAGCATAAAAAAGGCATGATAATAATGTTTTAAAATAGATAGGTCATGTACAGGCATGATAATCTTAAACAAAGGACCGAAAGAGTTAATGTATGTAAATGTTTAGGTCTGTGAAACAGTGATTCATATCCTGGATTTATCAGTACGTGGTTGTTGATAAACTTTTGAACCGTTTCGCTAATACCTATTGTTTCAACGAGTTCCGTAATAGGTCAAAGTATTTGTTTCCAATTTAATTCACTTTACGATCGTCAACAGAATTAATTCATACAATCATTTAACAAACAGACTTCGAGAGTGAAGTAACGGTGAGTTGCATAAAATATAGAGTTGATGACACATCCTGACTCTGTCATTGTGTTATAAAAGAAAAGAAACCGGACAAGTGCGTGTCGAGCCGCGCACAGTGTAGGGTCACAGTAGGGTTCCGTATTTGCTACGCTTTACTACGCTTTGCTTGCTGGGAAGCAAATATGGACATTTATGCGTTTTAATCAAATAAATTGATTAAAATGATGACCTCCGTAGTGTAATGGTTACCATTCCGGACCGCCACCTAGGAAGTCACGGGTTTGAATCCCGGTCGGGTCATGATTAAAAACGGACATTTTCTGATTGGCCTGGGTCTTAGATGTTTAAATGAATTTCTTATAAAATATAGTTTCGTTGAGTTAGTATCCCATAACACAAGTCTCGAACTTACATTGGGGCAATCTGTGTGATTTGTCCATATATTATTTATTTATTTATTTATTTAAATTTCATTTCTAAGTTCGTCGGCTATATGACACGGTAACTAGTAGTTAGGTAGTAGTTACCGTGTCATAGCTTGTTGTCTAACACTGTGCTACTGTACTATGTGGTGCTACTACCATCTTTTTAATTTTTATACCACAAAGTTGGCAAACAAGCATACTGCCCGCCTGATGGTATGGTAAGCATCACCGTAGCCCATAGACGCTTGCAATACCGGGGGTATTACTCACGCGTTGCCAACCCTCCCAAACCATCCAAGTGGAGCTCTGGAGACCTTACTCACCGTAGGAACACCGAGACCAATGCTATTTGGCTACGATCTTCTGTAAGGTCCTTCCCCATGCAGACGGGCTGCTCCGATTTGAGCGGATTATCCGCTGTGCCCTACCACGGCTTTTTTTTTTCAATTTCCATCATCACTTTCTGAGATAAGGAGGACCAACCGTGTCTTAACAAAAAAAAAACTATATTGTATGTATATTTACACTTTTCTTCTTCTCATACGTATTCTTATATAAAATCTCATTGCGTATTCTTATTTGGTAGGAATGAATATTATGTTATAAGTTTTATGCTATCAAAAACGTTTGTTGTCGATGGTTAATGTTCTAATATATTTTTAAATGTCAAATACCTATCAAATTGAAGGTCAATGCGTGGCTTGAATAAAATTACAATCGTTTCCGGGCAGTTTTTAATGATTTGTTTTACAAACAAACCTTTTACTCTGTCTCTCCATAGTAGATTTTTATCCCTATTTGATTTAAAAGTGGACAATCCTTCTCTTCTATATACTATCTACATAACCATATTGCTTACCATCAGCTGCAGGTAACTATTTGGCTTATTTCGACCTGTCTATATCATCGCACAAAATGTCTCAACCAAACTTGTAATTAGTTACATAAGGAAAAATATTATGGCCCACGTATTGTACTGTTCTTAATATGATATTATGTATTCTGACAAAGGTTTCACTTAAGCCCTCTACGCACTATACATTACGTGCTGTCTGTCCGTGCATGATGCATGACGCAAAACGATAGTTCGTAAGTTTGCTGGGTGACAATGATTATTATTATTTACGGTGATGGACTCGCAAGACCGACTTTTTGTAGTACCATAGATATTTTGCACGATAATTGCAATTTCGTATTACAGAAAATAAATAAATATTCTTGGACAAATCACACAATGCCATCTAGTTCCAAACTAAGCATAGCTTGTACTATGGATACTAGATTGCTGATAAATATACTTAAATACTTTTTTTTTGTAACTAAATACTTCTTATACATAGAAAACACCCAGACCAAGGCAAACAGACGTTTGCCTTGCGCAGGCCTTGCGCAGGATTCGAACCCGCGGCCCTTGGGATAAAGTGACCATTGCCAGCCACTCGAGCACCGAGCCTGTCAAGTCAGAACATTTTGTGCTTGAGAAAGCACTCCCCGATTTTCAATAGAAATTTTCAATAATGGTGTTTTATCAATTTTAAGAAATAGATGTGTTTCCAGTTGAGTAACTTTATGGTTATAGTAATAATACCGAGATAAAGCAGTGCTAGACCATAACTAGACCGTTCGTTTTGGCCTTTTTTGGGGGAGGAATAAGTTCATAATTTCGCGTATGTGAAGGTATTAGAATTTAGAATGTAGTAGTATAAATTGGCACATATAAAATTGTTTACCGCCCTTGTACAACTTGTATGACACACGGTTGGGTAGGCTGGAAGAAATCTCTTAAAGAGATAAGCTCACCTTTGTACACTGTATCTATTACTGTATTATTATTATTTTTTATTTATTTATGTGCAATAAAGAATAAATTAAAATTAAAAATAAAATAAAATAAATATATCAATCGACGCGACGACGACGCGGCGACGACGCGGCGACGGGGCGGCACGGCGCGGCGCGGCGGGGCGGCACGGCGCGGCGGCGGCGGCGGCGGCGGCATTTTTTGCTTAGCCAAAAAAATCCTAGATCCGTGGCTGGCTGTCCGTCAAGATGGATAGTGCGTTTTGTGTATAGGTCATTACTTAAGTAAAGCCGTACGTAGTACAATGGTAACATTAAGTGGCGACCCCGTTATTGAACCGTTACTTAATATAACCTATAACTTCTTTTATAACGTTGTCGAAACCTCATTTTTGTACCAATCTTCTTTGGAGATATAATATTTCGCACTTGATTGACGTGCACAGTTTGTTCTGTGGTTTGGTCATTATTTTTTATTTTTTTATGGAAGATGAAGTGATATGAAATGAGTTTGCTTGTCACATGATGGTGAACGAATTTTCTCGCCCCTCAATTTGAACAGATTCATGTTATATTATTTATTACTAGTGAAACCCGCGCAACTTCGTTTGCGTGTATTTATTTAGCAGCGCCATCTATATCGGACTTTTGATCAAATCCTACGGAAATCGCGTACTTTTCGGGATAAAAAGTAGCCTATGTGTTAATCCAAAGTATCAGCTACCTACCTACCAAAAATCATTAATATTGGCCCACCCATTTGAGCGTGAAGAAGTAACAAACATACACGTAATCATACGGGGGGGGGGGGGGGGGGTCAGTCAATTCCTTTGTTGACTGTACCTTTCAGTACTTTCAATACTTCCTACTCCAGTACTCGAGTTCCAAGACAGCCGAAGTTTCTCCCCCAGGACGTCAATAAGTTTAATTGCTTATTGTCAATTGGAAGTCGCTGTTGTTAATCCTGGTTTTTTAGTATAATCATTGACCTTCAATCACACGTCCACGTGAGAAACTCACGTGAATACGATAGTTTTCACTATCGTGTTTTCCTTTCAAATTTACAAATTTAATCTAAGTTTATCTGTGTAACAAAGTTGTGAGATAAAACCTTTGATAGTGTTTTGTTTTTTTTCATTACGTCACAATTCATTTATCGAATAAACTAGTAAAAGGTGACAAAAGTCGCTTTTATTGTAGATGTAGTAATTCAATTTCGAAAATTCTACGGCAGAAGTCTGTAGTTCACTTATCTGCATTTTCGAACTATTGCTAAATATATGAAATGAAACGAAATCGTTTATATCAGAAATGACGTTCACAGGCACTTTTTATCAATCATAATATAGTTTTATCAATTATAATATTTGTAAGTGTTCATATTGCATTATACAACAATTACCTACCACGCCTACCAGGTACAATTTCATTATAAGGGCTTGAACACGCACATAAACATGATTGTTTTACAGTTACACAACCATGTCGTTTCGAATTTTGACAGTTGTAACTGCCGTGGTCACGGGGTGTCAGTCAGGGAAACAATAAATATTTTTTTATGGAAAACATTGGTAATCGAGCTTACGGGTTTACTATATGGAAAGAGATACCAGCAGAGGTCGCCGATCTTCAAACAAACCAACAAACAAACAATCAAATCTTTCCTCTTTATAATATTAGTATAGAAATATAGATAGAAAAACAAGTGTCAATTAAAAGGGACAAAAGTGGAAATCAGAGAAAAAATATAGGAAAAGATTTGGGCTTCATAATAAATTGTGCGCTGTGTGTTTTTCATATCAATTATTTTAACACCCCGTCCACACGCACCCAATTTTTGGGCCAATTTGATCTATTGTCCTTCTTGGTGATATCTAAAGAAAAGGACAGGTATACAAATTGGCCAATTAGATTGGGCCCTGTGGAATAATATAATATAATGGTTACTTTTTTATGTTACCGCAGCGTAGGCAAACAAGCAAGCGAGCCAGCCTATGGAAAGTGGTTACCGTCGTCGCCTATGCAAATCAGTAATATAATACAAAGAAGAAAATAGGGAGAGAAGGCATAAGGAAAAGGAGAAGTGAAAAGATTTGGGCATCTGGACATAACACACAAGCATTACCACTTATGCCGATATTCTATAAGAAGGGAGTACTTCCTGGGGGCCAATTCACGTAACAAAAACCGATTCTATTTCAATTCAAACACACTCGCTGTCCCGTTCAATTCCTATTTTGTATAGATTATGGGGGGGGGGGGGGGGCTATCGTTAAAGGTGGGGGGGAGCCAGGGAGACCCCCGCTGCTTCCCCAAGCATAAGGCTGGAGATGCAGTAAAGCATTTCCCTAACTTAAACCACATTATAAATGCGCTACTTTCCGAATTTGTATTGCAGTCGTGTATTTAAAATGCTACTCTTGCAAAATGCTTACTTTTCTTTGAAGAAAACAATAAAATTGTTACGTAGCCTCGATTAAAAAATAATTAAAAGGGTAAACGGATCGAACTTTATAATAGTTAATAATAGAGTCATTGTTGTTTCTATTGCTCTAATTAAATTGAACATGTTGAATTATCATTATGCTCAATTTTATTCTACTTAAATTATCTTTCTAATTCGTTGTGAATTCTAAGACAGTAGAAATTTTTCCGCGTTATTGACAATAATTGAAAAATTGATGATAATTATTATCATTATTATTACTGGTCAATCATTGTTTATTGCTAATTGGTATTCTGTTATCGCGTTAGTTAAGGCTGACTACACAAAAGACGTAGCAGAAGGAGGGCCTCCGTAGTTTAGGAATGTTCGGCCGTGTGCATCATACCCAGTTATACAAATCACTCAGGGTTGTTTTTGATCGGTTTGCAAGCTGACTGCGTCGCGAAAAAATTTATACCGGTCTATTCGAAACCAGTTTCGTGGTATTACGATCGTGTCAATAAGTCTCAATTTAGAGTGCAGGAGTGATAGACCAATTTTTATTGTGAAACTTGACCTTTGTTCGAGATTTAACCTTCTGTACGTAAGTAGGTACCTACTATTAGTATTCTATGGCAGCAATGGGAATTTGTACTAACTTAATGCTCTTTTTCCACTGGGAGTAAACTCCCGCCGTATGGACTCCTTTGAGCTCGCTACAGATATATATTTTTTGCAATGGAAATGTTGTTCGGTATCTATAGCCAATTTATAAAAAAATTATACATATTTTTTTTTGCAATATTGGCTAGATTAATATTTATTGGGAGATTTATTTGGAAATACTTTTGCACGTCCATTTTTTTTTTACCCATATTAGGGTTTAAAACAATCAACTTTAAGGGCCTACAGCAAGTTCAAAGTAATGCGTACGGACGGAAAAAATAGTGATTTGTTTTTTTGATAAGATTTTAACAATATTAAACTTAAATATTTAATATAGTAGCTAGGCGTTGGCTCGCTAATAAATTTCTATGTTTATCCTAATTTTATTTTATTGCTTTATTCCATAAAGTTCTTAACACCAATTATACATAATTATTTTGCAATGCACAAATGCAATGATGGCACACGAAGACATAGCTCATGTCAATAGAGAATTTCTAGTGCCAGCTGTTATATTGCGGAATATGTATACCTAAGTACTAACATTTCAAATTGAACCATCTGTTTAAGTTTTGTAAGCAAAATTGATCTGTGTGCTAAATCTCTTACATGTTTTATTTGCGTGAAAATTGCAGTAAGTACAGATTACGGTTGATGGTGTCTGTGAAAGTTCAATGCCTCGGTGTGGTTGAGATGATTGTATCGTATGATTCATGTTGATTATTATCTGTAAAGTTGTGTTTATAAAGGTCTCGGGTACATTATTTTCTGATGTCTATTTCAATGCGAAAATCTATCGTATATTGTTCAGTTTTTAGCATTCTTTAAAATACATTTTCACTTACAAGTGAAATATCAAATCGATATAGTTTTTAACAAAAACAATGTTTTAAATGAATATAATAAATAGTATATTTTGTTAATATTCCTTTTAAAAAATCTGTCATGATTCTGTTAAGTGCCCGCCAGGCATATGTTATAACCAGAAAGAGTCAAGCGGGCGAAGACGCAGGCAACAGTTAGAGATTCTAAAAAAAATTATAATTATGTAAAATAATCAAGAAACCAATATTTATATTATTTATAATATTTTTTTGAAAGTGCTATACCAAGTTTTGAAGTAAGTCAAGGCTGGGATAAAAGTCCGCTTGAAAACAAAGCTATGTGACCAATTTTAGCACAATGACTTATGATCTGCTTATCAGCCAGACTTTAGCCGTGACCCAAGATTTATCTGGCTAGAATATTGTGAATAAACTAGATTACATATACTTAGTTTATTAGATTACTAGCAGACCCCGCCGGCATCGCGCGCTAAGGATCCCTAATTTTTTTGAAAATATAATATAGCCTATGTTACCCGGGGAAAATATACTTTCCCAATGGTGAAAGAATTTTTGAAATCGGTCCAGTACTTTGAGTTTATTCATTACAAACATACACACAGAAATACAAATATTTCCTCTTTATTATATTAGTGTAGACTAAGCGAAACCCGCGCCACTTCGTTTTGCATGTATCCCGTTTTCTCGTGGTAATTTTGAAATATATTACACTTAAAAACCTTCCTCTTGAATCACTTTATCTATTTAAAAAAACCGCATCAAAATCAGTTGCGTAGTTTCAAAGATCTAAGCATACAAAGGGATAGACAACAGACAGACAGACAGACAGACAGACAGACAGACAGCGAAAGCGACTTCATTTTATCCTAACTATCCTGATCCTTACTAATATTATAAATGAGAAAGTGATCTTCCGATCATTATGAAAATTTGTATTTATATTGTCAGGGGTACAGAGCCCAACATAGGCTACTTTTTATCCCGTGAAAGTATGTCAATCCAATGGGAAAATATTTTTTCTACTATAGAGGGCGCTGTATCGGCCAACAGATGGCGCCACAGGTCGCGCCGTGGGTTTTGTTCTCAAACGAGATCTATGTCATAAAATTATCCGCGAGCGGAGCCGCGCGGAAAAGCTAGTACTAGATAAGGGTACAACTCCAAGACGAACCACAAGCCGCAGACTGCAGCTGCACGCTGCAAGCGACATACTAGTTGACTCCTACGGAGAAAACTAAAAAGCGACAGACAACGTACTATGGGAGATCGGGAAGACCAACTTCTTTCCATATTCCCTTCATTGGTAGCTGTTTGCCCGATAACATAAAAAATATTGGTAACATAACATATGTATAATGTAACCTACCCAGTATCCAGTCATACAAATTATTTGAATCAGGAATTAAATGTGTGTGTGTGTGTGCATATGTTCTCGTGTAATACCTAAGTAAGTAGGTAATCATCGGAATGTGGAGGTTCTAAGTATTATAAAAGGTCGTTGACATTGAGAAGGAAAACTGTTGGAAAGACCAGAACAAGATTTTGAAAGTAGTCTGTGGTAAATTCTGATGCGTTATTTAAATGCTGCCTGATTGGTCACTAAAATTAAAATTTTATTTTGCAAGTAGATTTACACTTCTACTTGCGCTTTCGACTTGAATGGCTCGTTATGATGAAGCGCTGCATGAAACTTAACCATGTAGCCTTATTTTAAAAGCCATAGCCGAAACTTAAGATTTTCAATCCATCTAAATGATGGCTGAGACTTCTCTAAAACGAGGGATCTCTAAAAGCAAACCTATATGAAACCTAACAGGTTAAAGACAAGGGCTGGGAAGAAACCAGTTTAGAACCAGTTAGACATCATCGAACGCGCAAAAAAGTTTTATTTTTTTTGCAATTAAATTGACTACTCGTGTAATGTGGTATACATATTATAGTATATATACCCTACTCTCGAGGTGGGAGACACAACACAAATATAATATTTTTTATAACTGTCATGTCAATAGAGTCGTTCCTGAGAATGGAGTAGGATCGAGTCAAAAAAGAGGTGAATTTTTAGAAGCGGACAGAAAAAGAGCTGATATGATGTTGTTTTACTTCTTTCATGTAAAAACGGCTTGATGGTTTTTCTAGAAATTTGGTACACATGTAGATTATTACCTGGATTAACATATAGAATAATTTTTATCCTGGAAATCATACGAGGAACGCAAACATCTTGCAATTTAGAACTTACCTAACCGTTAACTCTAATTTCTTGTCTCTAAAAATGTTCAAGTTTCCTCAGAGTATATTTTTTGTAATTTGACAATAACGAATGCTAATAATAACTGATAGCATAGTATTCTATTTAAAAGTCTCCTTGACATAAATTGATATACTTGCATTTTAGTTTAAGTAACATTTGATTAGTCTGAGGTAGAGATAATTTTATGTGACCTGACCTATATTAATTGGGTGAGGACTTATCTTAAGGGCCCGTTTTGCACTGGCGAATAACTTATTTGTCAAATAAACAGACCGTTTTTACAGTTCTTGAATTGTTTTGATAGGATTTATTTGTCTTCTAAATTGTGGAAATCTGATGGCAGTCGTTCCTTAAGAAGTCCCTACTCGAAAAATGCGCTTTTTAAACAAAGCTGTCCTGTTAATACTAAAGGATTACCCATGGGATTCTCATTTCTCTTTGGGAAATCCCGCTCGAAAAAGCGATTACTTGTAATTTTCTCTATTGAAAAAAAAACAAAGTTACCTCTAAGAACACCAAAAATTATGGTCTAAAAGTCTAAATAGTTCACGGTTGATCGTCAGTTTTTGAATAATAACTAATGTGTTCTATTGTATGTAATGGTTACCACGCCAGACCGCCACCCAGGAGGTCCCGGGTTCGATCCCCGGTCGATAATGAAAAACGAACTTTTCTGATTGGCCTCGGGTCTTGGATGTTTATCTATATATGTATTTGTTATAAAATATAATATCGTTGAGTTAGAGTATAAACCACAACACAAGTTTCGAACTTACTTTGGGGCTAGCTCAATCTGTATAAATTGTCCCTATATATTTATTTATTTATTTAATAGAATAATATGAAGGAAATACTAAATTCTAGAGGTTTACGACTATCCTAACTTGAGCCGCCATGTTTTTCCCCTGATTTTATTACACTCCTAATAAACTAAGTTTTCAATAAGATAATTAAATATGTAATTAATTATTTATATATATTATATTAGAATCATTTTCTCACAACGATGTTTTCTAAAAGAAAGTCGAGCGTTAACTGACATGTTTCTATATGGGGTGAAAGTTTAAAGTACTAAGCAGTTCCACGCGAAAAAGATGAAAAGATAGGAATTGTTTCTTACTGTAATTTAGATATGTTATAACTAGCTGTTACCCGCGGCTTTGCCCGCGTAAAAATTAGCCTATGTTGGGCTCTGTACCCCTGACAATATGTATACAATTTCATAATGATCGGCTGCTTAGTCAAGCCGTGAAGGAATAACAAACAAATAAACAAACTCACTTTCTCATTTATAATATTAGTATGATCTATACTTATTTGCATCTTATGTTACACATTTGCGTAGCATAGCATGCAGCAGCGGTGTGATTTCTTTGTGTTTTCTTTCTAAATCGATCGTGGCGAGCACAAGTTGAGTGCTCGGTTCGTGCGCGTAGTGTGTACGGTTCGTGTGCGCAAGGCGTCCACACTATGGAAATTCTGTTACATTACAATGCTATATCACGAAAATGTACCCAGCATTACATGGTATTGCCAACTGTAAAATTACGATTATCCGGAACATTATACGAAGTTAATTTTCAACAAAATGATTTTGCCGGTACACTTTCGTGATGCAAGTTGTCAGGGTTAGAGGCCTACTGTGTGAAAAATATGTACAAACATACATACAATTATGCCATTGGCTATATGTATTAATATTAGAGTTGTGTATATCATGATAATAAATAGTTTATAATGTGTAGCAACTTACTGCGCAATATTATGGTACTTCTGCAGTCATGTACACATTAAAGTACCATTCTTATGTTCAGCAGAACATACAGAATATAATAAACAGACACGTGGCTTATATATATACCATTCTTAACTTGGCACTTTGGCACAAAAGCTCCAAATAATCGTCTGATTTTAAATATAAATCGACATGACATTAACACAAATCGATTTTATATCACTTTTCTGCTGATTATTATTATTTACTAGATTTTCCTCGCGGCTTCGCTCGCGTTAATTTTATGACAAAACAACTTGTGGCGCGACTTGTGGCGCCATCTGTTGGCCGATAGCATCCCATACAGCGCCCTCTATAATAGAAAAAATATTTTCCCATTGGAATGACATCTATGTTGGGCTCTGTACCCCTGACAATATATATACAAATTTTCATGGCTGATTAGTTAAGCCGTGAAGGAATAACAAACAAACAAACTCACTTTGTCATTTATAATAATAAGTATTATTATTTTTATGTAAGAGGTTGGCAAAAGAGCATGCGGGTCATCTGATGTTTTATAGCAGTTTGAGAAAGAATGGAAAATGATAGATGGAGAAAATTAGGAACACCCAGGCGGGAGATCTGCTTCCCTGTTCTTGTAACAGTAACTCATGACAATCTCAAGCGTTGTCTCACTCATAAAATATAGAAATTGAGCCTAATGTACGTGAGTTTGATATGAGATAGAACTGTTTATGTTAAGAGAATAGACAGCTAATTAAAAAATTAAATACACACATTTTTTAATTACATCATTTATCCGTATAAACATTGTTGATCGTAATACATCATGATGTTAATGTAATGATACATACTCGTACATACTTAGATGATCATTAAAAAACAAATTTATTCCAACAAACACTACCTGTTGCCCTCGACTTCACCCTAGACAAGCAAATTAATGAAGGCTTGATTTTTTTCCTATGCTCCAGCTTGTCGGTGTAGAAGCCTCCATTTTCCTCTCTCATGTGCTTTTTCACCTCTCTATAAGTCAACGACGACGACGCCTGTCTTTTCCTTCACTTCATCCATGTAAGTTCTCGGTCTGTCCCTCTTTTGAAATCCTAGGTGGTACGTTTCGTTTTTTTACAAACTCCATCTCAATCATTGATAGAATTTTCGTGACAATTGATTTGGCGACAACAAATACAATATATCTACTGAATAATTATCAAATAAATTATAAATATTAGCTCTTCTTATTATGAATGTCCACGCTGCATCTTTTTCCCTATAAACGTGGCGAAACTTTGTGAGTATGCCTCTATTAACTCTTCACGCTCAAATGACTGGGCCAATTTTTATGATATTTGGTTTGTATGTAGCTGATATCATGGATTAACACATAGGTTACTTTTATCCCGAAAAGTACGCGATTCCCGTAAGATTTGGTCAAAAGTCTGATATATATGGCGCTGCTGTGCATAAAATTAAACGCGGGTAACACCGCGGGCAGCAGCTAGTAATAAAGGAGACAACAGTCAGAGGTCAAGAAAATTACAATTATATGAAACTAATAACAATGTCAAGAATTGTGCATATCATTATGTATATATTGCATTGCTAATTTGCCGATTGTTTACATACTAAATGCTTTTTTTCTAATTATCATAATTTGTATGGCAATGGCATGCTATCCCATTTATTTTATTGTTCTGTAATTGCTATTGTTAATTAAGATTACATAGAAATATGTGTAATTGTGTACGTACTTGCCTTTTGAATGCACGATATCCACTTAAATTAAGTACCTAACAATCATCAGTTTTTTTCTTCTTACATAACTACTTACTTGTCTTCATAATCTTTCAACATTCAATTTCTTCTTGCAATACCGGGGGTATTACTCGCGCATTGCCAACCATGTAGAAAGTGGAGCTCTGGAGACCTTACTCACCGTAGGAATACAACATGGCCGAGACCAATGCTATTTGGCTGCGATCTTCTGTAACGTAGAGGTCTTTCCCCAGACGGGCTGCTCCGATTTAAACAGATTATCCGCCGTTCCCTACTTCTCTAAAATATATAAAAACCTGACTGTCTTCAACCTTCTCGGCCTTAACGGTGGCGAAATTGTGGGAACTGTTGATACTTCCGCAGTTCCACCGAAGCGCGACGGGCGATCATGCCAAATCCTGCTAAAATTACTCATGGGAATGGCTCTGGTGGCGACTACTACCTGAACTCGAGCACGTATGCTGAAAATCAGCCCTGCTTAGACATAGCGAATGTCTACATAGTACATGCCGATGCCGAGTACTCACAATGTCCTTTTGCACTCACAATGTTTGTTATTATTTTCGTAGTCTTATCGTACTAATTTAGACTTTGTAATACTTATTTCTTTGTTTTTCTTTATAATTTCTGAATTTATCCATGCCATGTCTGATTCATATTGGCATAAATGTATTTTTATTGATTTATTCACATAAGCATAGCTTGTATCTAATCCTTGAAGCGAATTCTCTCGCCCACAATGATACATACAGTCATTTACGATTTCGTTCGGTAGTATGACTCATGAATGATCGTGAATTGCGTAGTGTTTCAAATTATGTTATTGCTTTGATTGCTACAATTGCTTGTTCAGTACCACGACCGCAAAATTGTTCTGTAATAATGGGAAGGCGATGGGATCTCTATGTATCAGTAAATATAATCTGTTTTCGATTGATGACTTGAAGGTGGTTTCTCCGCACGGCTCGCGAAATTCAAGTTTTCTTACGTTTTTAACAAATTTCAGCTCAATATTTCATTGCACATTCATATGTATGCGATTCCCGAGTACACAATATAGATTCTACTGAATAGTATAAACAATATAGCTTCTAAATTAGCGCTTCTTTTTGTATTTGTAATTATGTAAGTTTATATGAGAAAAGATGCATTAGCACGAGACCCCTCATTCTCGCTTCCTTCTATGTGTATCAGGTATTTATTTGCAAGAGTTTCGAGAAAGACACTTACGATCGGCACCCTCGAACCATGTGGTGTATTTATAAAAAACTAAAACATATATTACTTGTCTTAATAGTTACTTCGTAAATTAAACAATCCCCTATTCCGCACCAGCGACCTTTTATTTTATTTATAGTTTATAGTCAGGAAAATGTATTACTACCGTGCTTGGGGACGCGGCGGGAGTCTGTCGGTCTTTCACCTCGTAAACTTACTTAGGGGAGCATACGACTGACAACTTGACTCACCACTTTGTCCGTCTTAATTATGGTGGGGCTGCGGAGAGTGCGGGCGCGCAGTAATACGCCTAACAACTTGACTCACTTTTGTCCGTCTTCATTATGGTGGGGCTGCGGAGTCACTATTAAGTAATCTGTGGCTGCCGGAACTGTCATACTTTGTTCCTTCCAGGCTCGCTTTGTTATTGTGGCAATTAGTTTTTTGAAGATATTTTTATTTATGAACTAAATATTTTAATCGTTATCTTATTTGATTATTTCTGAGAGCTAACAATGGAAACATGGAGAAAGTCATTCTCTTCGTCTATAATAGTTTGGAGCTATAAGAGTGAGTAAGATAGTCGAACTATCGTACGATAGAAAATCCCAAGTGTTTTTGGCCCTTACAATTTATTTTATTATTAAACCAAGCATCACATTATTTATTTCCGCGCGGCTTCGCTCGCGGTTAATTTTATGACATAGTTCTCGTTTGACAACAAAACAACCGATAGCGCGATTTGTGGCGCGAACTGTTGGGCGATACAGCGCCTTCTTTTCCCATTGTGACATACTTTCACGGGATAAAAAGTAGCCTATGTTGGGCTCTGTACCCTGACAAAATGTATAGAAATTGTCATAATGATCGGCTGATTAGTCAAGCCGTGAAGGAATAACAAACAAACTCACGTCTTTCTCATTTATAATATTAGTAAGGATTTATAACAAAGTACTTTTACTTTATGATTTCATTGTCAGACAACTTGTATTTGGACAACAAAACAATAGACTACTACATAACATTAAAACAACGTGTAATTCTATTAGAAATAAATAAATAAATATATAGGGACAATTCATACAGATTGAGCTAGCCCCAAAGTAAGTTCGAAACTTGTGTTATGGGATACTAACTCAACGATATTATATTTTATAACAAACCCGAGACCAATCAGAAAAAGTTCGTTTTTCATCATGACCCGACCGGGGATCGAACCCGGGACCTCCTGGGTGGCGGTCTGGCGTGGTAACCATTACGCCACGGAGGTCGTCATTTATTTATGATTTTTTATTTTATTTGTGATTTATATAAAGCGATGATAGTATTTACGTAAATGTTTTAGTGCTATTTTAGTGCCTGCGAACTCCTTTGTTTGGTTGGTCGAGATAAGCGTAGCGGAACAGTCACGTTTGTACCGTTAGTGGAATGGCAGTATAGTCATGCCTTTCCATATAAAAAGTTATATTGTAAAACGTAAAATAATCTGCTTTGAAAGCTTAATTAACGGTGACTGTTTCATTATTGCTGTCAAGAAAAAAAATACAGTTTTGAATATGTCCTATATCCGTCAAATTCATATTTAATTTTACCGTAGATACGTATGTATCCACATTGATACACAAAATGTGATGTTAAACTATGAATCAACAGATAAATATCAATTATAAAGAACCGGAGGTAACACAGAGCGGGCACAGGTAATGTAGGCCACAGATAATAATTATACAATGAGAAGGCGCCAAATTTAAACTATGTTACAAAATGATTGTCAAACTACTGCGCGATGTAAAAAATGCGTGCTTTCTACACTAACGATTTTAAAGCCGCGCTTAAAAATTTATGTGTTACCGCGTTTTTTAAACTGCGTGGTATACGTACAGACAAGTGCACGTCGAGCTTTACACTTGTAGTTCAATTTTGGCTCTTATGACATAGAACTTAAGAATGGTACAAAGTCCAATATGTAAAGGTCGACCTGGCTCTTGACTATACGTACGTTATTATGTATGCCATGTTAACTATACGATTTTAATCCGGAAGAATAGAAATCGTATAGTGACACATATCAGTACGGAAATGAGCATAAAAATAGCAATTAATTATGACATTTCGATTTTAATTTACTCATATTGTAAGCTATTTACTGGGAAATCGACAGTCCAAATTCCACTGTAATCAATACTTCTGGTACATAAATATGTATGTGAATATTATACAGCGTGAACCAATAAGTAATAGTGACCGGAGCAAAATGGCCACAAAAAGGGCAAAATATGCCCTACATTCAAAGGATTGAGAAAGGCTAAGAAGAATATGTAATAAGTATTTTAAAAAATAATCATACATTTCTCTATAGTCTAAAAATCTGAATTGCATGTTTTGAACAATTGTCAGAGTAATACCTCCGGAGAAATTGTGAAAAATATACTGAAAGACTTTAAGTTGCTTTGCATCTGAAATTCTAGACTAGACCGTGCCTACACACGCAATCGCCGGTTGTTCCTTTCACACCACCTAGTTGAATGGCGATCTTCAACGGTGCGATTCACAGGGATCATTGAACCCTGACGGTTACGACTTGTCCTTTCTGCAAGGCAATGAAATCAGCGATTCCTTCATTCTTGTCCTCTGTTTACGAAGTGGTGCAGGTATTGTCATAATGTAGTTCTATTATAAATTATTATAGTTAAATTATAATGTTTAAACTGTATAGCTAGAGAAAGTTCCAGTCCAATAAAGAGTCCAGTCCAGTAAATACAGAGTTAGCCATAAATAAATCAAATCATATTGCCACTTTAGTACGTTGTCACTTTTTCTACTGAAGTTTTTCGTGTTAACTTGTCTACTATAGTGACAAGGTATAAAAGTGACAACATGTTTATGTCACTGACTGTATACTCCTGTACGACTAGATAGATGTGGTTTTGATTTAACGTCGCGTCGTTTTTTTATTTTATATCAGACAGTAGACAAACAAGCAAGCGGGCCACCTGATGGAAAGCGGTCACCGCCGCCTATGGACATCAGTAACACCAGGGGCGCTACCAATGCGTTGTCCACCAAGGAGGTTGGAGGAAGAAAGGAGGCGGAAGAGAAAGAAGGAGCGAAGACGCTTTTGTAAAAACATAAAAATTTGTAACCCGAAATCACCAGACAAGCAAGCAAAACAATTATTTTCTTCATATTTCCATGTCTTAAACAATCATCCTATATGAACACGAGTATTTCAGTCGACTGTAATCACTAAAAAACAAAGCGACGCATTCAGTGTGACCTATTTGCAGAGTCTATTCATATGGAAATTGTAAAGTACAATGATCTCGCCCTTATTTTAAAGGAGTAAAGTTCAATATTAAATCAGTGCATCCATACGGATGCTCTTACATAAATTCATATGTATGATGTCATGGAACTAATACAAACCAATTATACTCCTTTTTATCGTGTAATAGATTATTACGAATAAATAAACCATGAGGACAAATAACCATAGTCTACCCTCTCCCGAAGTTGAGCGATAAGGAGAGTGTGACTTTTCGTCCTACTCTCTTCACTTTGTCTTCTAACTTCGTCCTTCTTCACTTTGCTCAATTCCCTGACAGTGTAAAGCTAGCATAAGAACATTTTCTATAGCAATGGCACAAGTATAAACCGTTACTCCCGGACATGGGTGTTGAACATTAATTATATTTTTTTAAATTATTTACCGTTACAGCTTCAAAATCGGTAAAAAATCCTTCATTACAATACTTTTAAAACTGTAAAAGTGATGGTAAGCGGTTCGGTTTATCAAATTGTAAGACTTTGTTTAATCAATGAAGTCGCGGTCAGAGCTATGTATATAAAAGCTTACGACTATAATAAATATGACTACTAAAATGTATGTACCAATCAATTAAGTGTAAATTCCAAACATAAATATGTGCATGTCCACATTACTCAAAGGTACTGAGACCTTGTCAATGTTTAGAAAACCCAGAAACATTATTGTGCTTGTTGTGAAAATAATGTGACCTCTTCTACGTCTGGTGATCATAGTATTATGATGTTTTTCCATCTTCTTTGTTTGGACCAAAATCAGATGGCTCATTCATTTCGTGTGCTTTCCCGAAATTGGTGTCGATTGTGGGTTAGCTTACATCAATGTTATCAGACCACCTGACGGTCGTAGACTCGGCTTAATAGTCATCTATCGATATCAGTGAAGACAACTTAATGGACCTCGTTGCTGTTTGGCCTTGCCCCATTACAAATTGATGAAAATCATGCTATCACAGATATCATAATATTAATACTGGATTTTAATTACATTACTTCTAAAACTAAACTAAACATATTATTATAAACATAAATTATAATGAAACTATGATTAAACACCTTAAAAAATATAATAAAATAACTAAAATATATTATTAAAAGGAGTCCCTTTAGGCAAGGTTCCGAAGATACTGGCAGCGTTCCCCCTTTGAATAGCCAGACTAATTCTTTGTCCAAGGTAGCTGCCAGCTCTTCGGTCTCCTATGAAGTCGACTAACCTTTTTGCAATTTCCTTTGAAAAGATAATATTATACTTACAGTAATATCAAACTTCTCGGCATATCTACAAAGACCTCATTTTCATGACGAAAAATACTCGTCAGTAATTTCATGGTAACTATGTTTTCGTAACCATTTAGGTACGAACGCTCTCGAAACTAGTGAAAATTGCCTAATATTTGCTGTGGTACCAAAAAAAATCTTTGCAATATTACTGTTGATTAGAACGGTGTTGTCGGAAACGTTAAAATTTAACCTTGGTTAGAAGAGATGACCTCGGTACTCGGTGTTCGAGTAATTAGATTCGACATTACACTAGTGGCATGGGTTTCATTCATGGGCAAACATTTGTATAACCGTACTCTGGTTATACTTATCATATCACGTTGACCGAGGTGTAGGAATATGAAAGTAAGAAGATGAATATGAAAACAGCCACCAACAGGGTCCTGATTGATGAGGAAAAGTAAAAAGAACCTAAAAAGAGACAGTAAGACGAATTTTACGAGTTATTAGAAAAGGATGGAGGAAACTTTATAAATTCTGGTCTAATAACTTCTTATTCGATTTCAAAACTTCTTGAATAGTTCCACAAAGCCCATCTCTCACATTGTCAAAAAGAGGGGAGGTTTTTGTTCAGTAGTAGGATGCCAATTAATAAACAGAAAAAAAATATTGACAAACAGTCCATACAAATATTTTTTTTACAGCCACATTAAAATTAAAAATCAAAATTAACATAATTATGATATATAAATAAAGCATACAAGATGGACCCAACCCAACCATCCCTTCGGCTCACCTGTGCAGGCGCATAACATGCAACTCAGTGCAAAAATAAAAAAAATATTACATAATTTAATCTAAGATTTTTAAATAATGATCAAATAATATAACACTGCATTTAGATATACGGAAAAATTTATTTAAAGACCAAACCAGTTAATTTTGCTAGCTACTTATATGTTTGATATCATACGTAAAAATCATGTAAATTATCTACCGGTTTCTGAATAATAATAAATTATATAATGCCAATAAAAAATGTAAAACTAACTTGTTGATCTGGTTTTAGTGGACTATGATTATGAAGTAATGGCGAAGTATATACAAAATAACAAACGCTTGTATTTTGATAATGGTTTCTTTTTTTGGAATAAAAATATACCGATGATTCGCGATAAGTACATATCCTTCGTTTATTTTAGACCTTTGTAAAAAACAATAGAATAACAATCAGTAATTTTAGAACTTTTTAGTTTTCGGGCAAAGCAATCTGCCAAGGACGTTTGCCGGTAATATTTCTAATAAAATGTCTACTGAACTGATTTCAAAATATAATGATGACTACAGTCAACAAAGGAATTGACTGACCCCCCCCCCCCCCCCTGTCTGTATGATTAAAGATTTGTAAATATTGCGTGAAGGGATTTACTTGAAAATTTATTTATCAATAGTATTCATATTTTACTATGTAATTATTACAAATTTTCAAGTAAGTTCCTTCATGCAATATTTAGAAATCTTTAATCATATATACAGGTCAGTCAATTCCTTTTTTGACTGTACCAAACGACCCATTTTTATTTAATTTAAATACACAGAATGTATATTTCTCTGAAATTGTAGTTTTATAAAAATAATATCTTTTTCTTAGCCACACGAAGTCTATTGCTGGTGATAAATTACAAAATCATTGTCAATTTAATTTTATCGCTTTAGTATAGGAAGTGTATCCATCTGAATTAAATTTGGCACCTAAATAGCACTAATCGAACTTCCCAGTCGGTTTCAAAACGTCCTGGCAATTTCCATTTAGCCTATCTTTCAGTGAAACTGTCAATCATGTATCCGGAAGCTAAGATAACGAAATCCTTTTCCTGTTTTATCCCACAAGCCATTATAAAATCAGGCAACCGATATGTTAGGAATAAAAACTAATAGTCTGTCTCAAAAACTAAAAATTAATTGATTTTGAATATTAAATAAATTGGTTTTATTTTTGGATTAGGAAACGCACGACTGCTATTCTAAATTTAAGTGGTGTTACGGTAAAGTAGGTACATGAAATAGCCATTGTATTATTTTCAATAGTGTTGTTAATTACGTTCAATTATGAAAACAAGCGTCATTGACCTTCTCTAGCGAGCTACAGACTGTTTAGCCAAGGCATGCTGGAGTGTCGACGAAGTAATTCTTTTTATGTATTAACTTTAGTACTTACAGTCAAAATCATGTTATTACTTCCACATTCAGTCACTGCTCGATATATAGGTTTAAAGAAGCACAGTGTTATAGTAGTTTCCCTTTTTACACGCCACTTTACTTGATCTTGTGCCAGTCCCATCCAGTGGTGTCCCGTAACCCGTACAATGTCATTTGACCAATACGGGCCGGTGTCCGGACCTGCGAAATCCAACAAGATCTAGGATCTTGTTAAGCTTTAGAACTTGTCCAAAATACTCTTCGCGTACGAGTGAGGGCAAGAAGACGAAGTATAGATTAAGTAATCTGTGCCAGACGTCGGTTACTCCACCCATCTCAATTTTTTCCATCCAGATAGGTACGTACTATTAAAAAAAATACAATTGGTAAGAAAATCATGCAAAATTATTATTTGTGTAAAATTTTATTTGCATTTGACTGTACCGCCTACATTATTATTATTTGTGTAAAATTTTATTTGCATTTGACTGTACATGAGGATACTTAACTAAAATGTTCCTAAATGTCTAGGTCGAATGTACAATGAGTATTAAAATATTAATTCATTTTGGATATACATTTATAATAGCTAAGTGATTCAAGGTTTTCATATCCTATACTTACGAGGTGTTTTTTAACAAGTGTACACATATAAACTAGAATAGTATTCTTTGGAAAAACAGAAACTTGGTAATTTGGAAGACCGAAAACCTACTAAATAAACATACAGAAACCTTCCTACAGAAAACAGAAAATTGGCACTCAAGCAATTTCGAAATTGTCAAAGAACTCACAGAAGCTTTATGGAAACTACTTGTACTTGTAAATGACGGCCCAAACACCTTGACTTCCAAAATAAAAGTGAACCAAATATTCGGTCACGCAATTGCTCGCCAGATCAATCACTCCGCTATCCAGCATGTGATTAGACCATCAGAATGCGTTACGGATTATTTTTTGTTAATGTCATCTGTTTTTGTCTTTTTAAATTTTCATTGCTTCTCTGCTATCGATTTCTGTTGGTCTGTATTACTTTATTTTATTTTTATTATATTTTCTATTTTTATTTGAGCTCTCTAGTTTCTTCCTCCCTCCTTTATTTAATAGCATGATTAGATCATCCAGTATGTGTGTGTGAGAGAGAGAGTATGTGATTAGATTATTTCTGATACAAGAGAGTAATTTACAATCTGTATGTATACAATATACTATAGATAAATAAGTAGTTTCCTTTTCATCTTTTGGTTGTGCGCCAAATTATTTACGAAATTCCGTTTGTTGTCCAATTTTCTTCAGTATAAGTGTTGTATTTTCTAATGGATATTTAAATACAAAGTAGCAATCCTCGACGCGTGATGGTTAAATAAAAATAAATGGACACGTGACTTTTGATTGCACATATTCATATTGTGGAACGTACTTTTAATGTATTATTTTAAAGATAATCTCAAGGTCTTACGAGCAATTAATTGTACCATAATAAATTACGTTGGTTATTCGAGATCAAATTCAAGTGGAAATGTATTGTTGCATGCAGTGTATTGCAATTTTGAAACAATAAAAAATAACATCGTTTTGGCATTCAAACCACAGTCACTTTTTGAGGATGTACATGTATATTTTACGACCAAATAATTATAACATAAGCGCAGCTGAAATCTCTGTGATGAAGTTATGAAGAATAAGCAGTAGTAAAGTCAGTAGCCGTTAGGTGACTTGAAAACACTAACACCAGCTACCGGCAGTTGATACTAAATTGCGGGAAGTGCACAAAAATAAGAAAAAAGCCAGTAGTAAAAACTGAGCCTTCATTAGACAGCTAATATACAGCTTTAAACACTAGTCCGTGCCAACGGCTTCAAGCAGACACTCTCGGGCGATCAGCAGTTTCAATAGTAACGTATATGGACCATGAATGCATGAGCAGCACGAGTCCGTCAAACGCAACAGAATTGTTCTCGTACAAATTGATCTTGATTTGTCAAAGTAGTTGCTCTACAGAGGCACTCAACGAAGTCGCAGAAGAGTCCTATATCATGTTGCCGGAAAGTATTTGAGTTTACTCCTAAAGTATTGCTTAAACATTTAACATAATATACATTGTATGTAACTGGCATTGTTTCCGTTAGTTCTGCGTCAAAAGTAGGTCAAATGTGTTCTGCTAATTACCGTCCCTTGTTGCACCACGAACTGTGAAACAAGCTTTTGTCTCCCTATGTCTTACGATGTAGAACAAAATCGACCATGAACACTTTAGGAAATTGTGTTCAGCAATATTCTTAAACGACTGTCTAAATGAGAAATGGGAGTTTTTGATAATGTGATGCAGCATGCAGCTTATAAAGGTGTAAAGGAAGAATAGAAGAAAAGTGACCATTCTGATTGTACAAAAGACAAAGCAGTAAGGGAAAAAGCTGATTATGAGGACCATCTCCACGAGCAAGAGAATCACAACGACTCTGAATGAAAATGAGCCGCAATGAAAACGCCGTGTGGAGGAGGGAGATACGTTCTAAGACAATGTAATGAATTATAATACGTGGCACGACGATATTATAGTCGCGATTCTCTCGCTCGTGTAGATGGTTCCTACAAAGGCTCTATAACCACTGATGGCTTATCTGTCCATGCACGTTGAGCACGACCTTGCGCACGCCTCCGAATTTTGAATGACTGTTCATATTATGCGTCACCTCACCACTCACTCTTTCTTTCATTGTCATGTCAATCAAATTCATTTAATGTCATCCCATTGAGTATTGGACCGTCAACAACAATCTTTACAGAGATCAACACCATTGTTGTCTTTTATTTTATTATTCATGACAATGGTGATGGGTATAACTTTAAAAATATTGCTTAAAAACTTGTGGTCGCTACATGCGGAAGCTTCGTTGGTGGTTCAATATTTTTATTTATAGTACCTACGCGCCAAAATTTGGACTCACAGTTATTAAAACAATTGAAAATCGATTGTCGTTATGCTAATAAAATATGAGTTTCGAACTTCGTTTTACATCCGCGCGACTAGTATAATTTCGTTCACTGAATTTTCTTTTCACTTGAAAATTCTTGTTTGTTTTTTCATTGTGTACCTAAATGTAATAAATATATAATAAAGTATATATTCTCTATTTATGAACATAATGTTACGTTTCTATAAACACTGTGTTATCTGAAATAAAGTAATGTATTATTAATGGTAAGATACACGTGACTTTAATTTCATATATTTTATTATTTAAAAGACATAACGTACTTTATGCCTTATAAACACATTTATAAATAAAACCTCAAGTGAAAGCCGTATAACCAGAGTCTAGAAACTCACATCTATGAACAGATACAAACAATATTATTTTCCCATCAATTTCCAATGCATCATAGAGAATTTAATAATATAATTCGATTCCAAAAAGTATGACGGTCTATCTGTCCCTTTTCTGTGATTCAGAAAAATACTCTCTTTCTCTTCTTCTTTTCACAGAAACAGACGTAGTAAATGATAAACAAAGTACAATGACCGATCTACTGTTCGCCTAAATTCGAAATCAACAAGGACAACATCGTCTTGTCTTGCGCTAGAACATACAATACAATTATTGCACCAGAATAAATAACAATAAAATAGAACATAGTGGCAAGAAAAATACAGGCAATCTCTTCCAGACAACCTTAGGGTAGAGATAATAAAAAGAGAGAGAAAGAGAGAAGGTAGGAGACGCAGAGTGTGTGTAAGGACTAAATCTAATTTATATTTAACGATTACTACGATATACTTATTGAGTTAACTTGGATGAACATGGATTTCAAATGTTGAGATGTGTTTTTAGGACAAATTCTCCACGAACCTGCGATATACTGTGAATTATGATACTTTCCTTTCTCCATGCGTTTCTGTTGATTGGCTCAGAGCCTTCACTGTACCTGTGCTGCAACTATATTTCAATGACTATTACCATTAGGTCATCAGAATGCTCGTTTGTCCTCAAACAATATCTAAACCTATTTCGTAAGTTCTTAACTAATCGATCCACACTGTGAGGCGTGCCGTCTGCATTTAAAGTGGTAATGTCCTCGTATCTTAAAAGTATACCCAATGTTAAAGATTTTATTTTTGGAAGAAAGTTATAAACATTAGTCTGACCAAGCACCTACTTACTGATAATTGATTATAGTTCTACAATTTATAATTCTATTATCTACATACGATTTTTTATATTTCTATATTATAAGTCCGAAATGAAACTAGTATGGGTATATTATGTAAACCATACCCTAATCTATCCTTCATTTTTTCTTATTCACACGCATTATACAATACGACACTTAGGATTATATAATTTATAGCATAAAGTGCATAAACAATTAGTAGATCCAATCCATTCTAACACCCAATCATCAAAAAAAAAACTTGGACAAATTACGACATAAAAGTTTTCGGAGAAAAGATGATTAGGGAAAACGAAATTTCGCTAAATTAATATGGTAATGTCTTGATAGGTTTTGATGGAGAGGTTTTGATATTCGGAGAATACATAAAAATTTTCGGAGAAAACATGATTATGGAAAATAATTGTTTAAGGTTTTGATGGAGAGGTTTTGATTTGATAATCGGAGAATATATAAAAGTTTTCGGAGAAAAGATGATTAGTGTGACTAAATTAATATGGTAATATGTTCATAGGTTTTATTAGAGGTTTTGATATTCGGAGAATAATTTTTTGGAGAGGAAATGTATGGGCGCTGTGTGAATTGTGTACAAGATAAAGGGACGAATATCAAAATGTTACAGCAATGTCGGTAGTATTTAAGACACATTTCACAGCAAAGCGCAAAGGAACGATAGTGTTTAGCGGTGAGGGAGGATTGTTTTTTCATTACTTAATTAACATTTCTAGAAAAAACTAAGCTGAGTTGTTTCTTAGTTTCCGAATGAAGGACAAACTCATGTCGTATTTGATAGATTAGGCGGTAATAGATGGATGATATTTAAATATATTTACATAATGGAAGTTCCTATATAAAAACTTGTTTTGATACTATGGAGAGAGAGATTGAGTTGATGAGTAAAACTCTTAGTCAGAAGGTGAAGTCGGAATGAATATTTATTACGCAATTTGCAAGGTTTATATACAAAATCTTTTAGCAAGGAAATCGTGTTTGACGAATGAAAACATCACTTATGTCCTGGTCACTGATTAAAAGGGTCCTGTTGTGTCGCCGTCTCGCTCCCACATGTCGCTCTTTCTCTGTCGCACGGTTCGTGCAACAAAACTGTTTGCCCTTGTGGCGCACGGTCATTTTCGGCGGCGACGCGAGCGGAGACAGAGAAGAAGACGCGGCGAGCGGCGGTCGGAACACGATGTACTTGCATGGCGATGCTGCTTCTGTCTGCTTGGCTGAAAACTGGTGTCTGCTGCTTACTGGAAGTGCTTGAGCTTGATGTTGAGTGCTGTGCGTCGCGTCGTGTGTGAAGAACATTGCGTGCTGTGCGTGAAACTAAAAAGCTCTTTTCAGAGCTAATTAGTTTCTCAGATAACAACAGTTCTTTTCAGGGCTACTTGTTCCGTATTTTTAACTGTTTCTAATATGATAAAAAGTTCTTATTAGAACTGGTAAGGTAATCTTGGTTGGTTTTGGATATTGAGGTATGATATGGTAATAGGTAAGTAGGTATGGTAATTGTGAGTATTCTGTAGCGTAGCCACAGGACTCCCCTTCAAGTGAAACGTACGGGCAATTTGACTGAACGGCCGATACGTGTTTTCGTAATCAGCTGTGATGCCACGTTGCTCGGCGGGGCGGGGGTGTCTTGCGGCGAGTTCACTTGAGGTAACGGTGATGTGATGTCTTGATTTCTTGACGATGAAGGTAAAATATCTTGCGGTGATAAAAGTGAGTTTTCTTCAATGATGTAGGCAGGCTTGAGTCGGTCGATTGAGATGTTAGATTCGCGATTACTCAACTGTATCGTGTAGGTTTTTTCCATTCTCTTGATAACACGATAAGGGCCTTCGTACGGTGGTTGTAATGGCTTCTTTACGGCGTCGACTCTGACGAATACGTGACTGCAGTGAAGAAGTTCTTTGTGTATGAAGATACGTTGTTTGTTGTGATGTGTTGTACTTTGTTGTGGTCTGTTTTCCTCTATTGTAGTTCGCAATTTTTCGACGTAAGTGTAGTCCATAGATGTAGGTATTGGGCTCGGAGTGAAAAAGTCTCCTGGCAGGCGTAGATTATAACCATAGGTTAATTCAGCGGGGCTAACTCCGGCGTCTGTGCGTAGTGTGGCTCGTAGACCAAGAAGTACAGTAGGTAACTCGTCGATCCATGAGCTTGAGCTGGATAGTCTGGTGCGCAGCGCGGTTTTCAGAACGCGATGCCAACGCTCGAGTATTCCATTACTAATTGGATGGTATGAAGTGGTACGATTCTTTGTTATTCCCATTAGCTTCATTAAGTTCTGGAACAGATGACTTTCAAATTGACGTCCTTGGTCGCTTGTGAGTGTTGCCGGGCATCCGAATCGTGCTATCCAGTGGTTATAAACTGTCTTGGCGACTATATCAGCTGTTATTTCGTCGGTAGGTATCGCTTCCGGCCATTTCGTTTCTCGGTCGATCATAGTGATAAGATAACGATGACCTTGTTGCGTCGTAGGTAGAGGTCCGACGATGTCGATGTGCAGATGTTGAAAGCGATCCGTTGGCGGGAATTTCGAAATAGGGCTAACTGTATGGCGTTGAATCTTGTTTTTCTGACAGTCGATGCAGCTTCTTGTCCATTTTGAAATGTCGCTATTCATTGACGGCCAAAAGTATTTTTGTGCTGTTATCTTGCGAGTCGTACGCGTGCCGGGGTGACTGACATTGTGAACGCTTCTAAATACTTCTTCTCGATGTTTCTCGGGTATGTAAGGTCGTATGTGCGGTGACGATGTTTCGCAATAGAGTTCAATGTCCGTGTTTGGAATGATGACTTTCTTCAAAATTATGTTTTCTTGTTGTTGTAGTTCTGGAATGGTGGAATCTTGTTGTTGAGCTGTTGATATTTCTTCGTAATTGATTGTAGACGGATATGTTACGGTTTCTATGCGGCTGAGTGCGTCGGCGACGATATTTTGTTTACCGCTCACGTGACGAATGTCGGTCGTAAATTCGCTGATAAACAAAAGTTGTCTCGTGCGTCTTGGCGTTTCGGTTGTTGAAGTAATCTTGCTCATCGCAAAGATAAGTGGTTTGTGGTCGGTGAAAATGATGAGTGGTCGACCTTCGAACATCTTGCGGAAGTGTTTGACAGCCATGTAGATTGCTTGTAATTCTCTGTCGTATGTAGAATATCTTGATTGCGCATCGGAGAATTTCTTCGAAAAATAGCCTAGTGGTTGCCATTTTTCATCGATAAATTGTTGTAGGACGGCGCCAGCTGATTTGTCGGATGCGTCGCAGAATAACGCGTAGGTTGCGTGGTGCGATGGGTGAGCGAGTAAAACAGCGTTGCTAATGCTTGTCTTACACATCTCGAATGCTTGATTCGACTCTTCTGTCCATTGTACGATAGTCTTGTCGCGTTTTTTCGCATTATGGAATTGCGCGTTGAGTGGTGCTTGTATGGATGCGGCGTTAGGTATGTGGTCGCGGTAGAAATTCATCATGCCGAGGAAACGACGTAATTCATCGATGGTTTTTGGCTTCGGGTAGTTCATGATGAGTTCGACCTTCTCCGCTGGAGGCTTGATACCATCTCTTGTTACGTTAAAGCCTAAGAACTTAACTTCTGGTTGACCGAAGTGGCATTTGGCTGGATTGATTGTGATGCCATGTTCGTCGAATCTTCCTAGTACTGTTCTTAGGTGTTCTCGGTGAATAGTCTCGTTTTCTGAAGCTATTAATACGTCGTCGACGAAAGGAAACACGTAGGGCAGTCCGCTGAGTACTTGATGGATGTATCGTTGGAATGTTTGACCAGCATTCTTTAGTCCTGGGCACATTCTCGGAAACTCGAATAATCCCATCGGTGTAATAATGGCAGTTTTCTCTATATCTTCTTCTCGGACCTTCAGTTGTTGGTAGGCTCTGTTCAGGTCGATGGTTGTGAAAACTGTTTTTCCCTCGAGTTGGTGAGTGAAATCCTTTACGCGTGGTATAGGGTAGCGGTCGGGTTTCGTGACGGCATTAAGTCTGCGGTAGTCCCCACAAACACGTAGGTCTCCATTCTTCTTAGGAACAATGTGAAGAGGTGACGACCATGGGCTCTTGCTGGGTCGACATAGTCCTTGTTCAATCATATTTTGGAATTCTTTCTTCACTATTTCGTAGCGATGTGGCGGTATTGGACGTGCGCGGCAGTGTAAGGGTTGACCTTCGGTTTCGATGAAATGTTCGACGTTGATCTTGTTCTCGTTAATGTTCATCGCAGTTAGTCGCGTAGTACCGGGAAATTCGGCGAGAATATCGTGGTAGGAGTCCGTCTTATTTATGGTGTTGACTGAAGGTGTGGATGTCGCTCGAATCGGTGCGCTGATTTGTAGATTGGTTACGTTGTCGATGAGTTTCTTGTTCTTGAGATCTACGATGAGATGATGATGTTTGAGAAAATCAGCTCCTAGTATCGGCTTTGTCACATCGGCGACTACAAACTTCCATTTGTATGGACGTCGAAGATTGAGGTCAAGTTCGAGTGTTTTCTCTCCATATGTTGAAATGACGGTGTTATTCGCGGCGTAGAGTTTGAATGGCAGCGGTGTAGTTAGATGAGTTTTTCTTCTAGGTAGGACGGATATATTAGCTCCCGTGTCTACCAAGAAAGAAATGCCAGTTTTCTTGTCCGTAACGAATAGGCGGTATGAATATTCTTGAACGCCGGTGTCCGCCTCTGCCAACGTTCTATCTAGTTTTCCTGAGGTTTTTCCGTTTTCGTCGCGAATGAACACGGTGTAGTACATTTTCTTGCTTGAGCGCCGAAACGTCGATGATAATAGCAGAATGGCGACGGCGAATTACTTCTTGACTGAGATGATGTGTCGCGGGAACGAAAATCGTCGCGGCCTCGAGACGGATATCGGTTTCTTCGGTAATTGTTGTATTGCGGTGAATGTGTTCGCAACTCGTCGATTTCGAGCGATAATCGTCTTATTTCGTCGATGAGAAATTGCGTTCCAGTGGCTTGAGATGTCTGTGGTGGCGGTGGTAAGCTGACTGCTGCTACTTCGCGATGTTGCTCCATCATTTTGTCGGCAAGTAAGGCGAGTTCTTCTAGTGCGGTTTTCGTGCTGAAGGAATCGCTCACAGCTAATACTGAGCGAACGTGTGATGGCAAGTGATTCGTCCACATAAGTCGAAGAGTGGCGTCCGGGATTCGATCTCGGGCAAGATCACGCATTCGGCGTAATAGCTGGGATGGCTTCTGATCGCCTAAATCCATTTCAGATAGTAATTTCTGAAATTGACGGCTATCTGACTCTTCGTAGGCAGTGATGAGACGCTCCTTGATAGCCTGATAGAGCTTCGCTGTAGGTGGGTTGTACAGTAGGTCGGAAATTTGCTCAATTTCTTGCTTTTCCAGTCGTGCGATGACCATCTGTGCCATTTGCTGTTCACCCTTCTTCTGGTCGTGGGTGGCAGCTTCGAAACTGTAGAACCATAGTCGCGGTCGGTCGCGCCAGAATGGTGGAATACGAAGGGCCAGTGAGATATTGGAGATCTCGGGTTGGACTGGTGGCTGGACGGTGGCTTGGGCTTGTGGTGCGGCAGCGGCAGTATTTTCTTCCATTTTTCTTGAATTTATTCTCGCTTGAATTTGTTCTTGCTTGAATTTATTCTTGCTTGAATTTATTCTTTCTTGATAGCTGGGCAGGGATTCCGTTGATCCTGGGTCTTCTTGCTGTGTTGCTCGTCGTGGTCACCAATTATGGAGAGAGAGATTGAGTTGATGAGTAAAACTCTTAGTCAGAAGGTGAAGTCGGAATGAATATTTATTACGCAATTTGCAAGGTTTATATACAAAATCTTTTAGCAAGGAAATCGTGTTTGACGAATGAAAACATCACTTATGTCCTGGTCACTGATTAAAAGGGTCCTGTTGTGTCGCCGTCTCGCTCCCACATGTCGCTCTTTCTCTGTCGCACGGTTCGTGCAACAAAACTGTTTGCCCTTGTGGCGCACGGTCATTTTCGGCGGCGACGCGAGCGGAGACAGAGAAGAAGACGCGGCGAGCGGCGGTCGGAACACGATGTACTTGCATGGCGATGCTGCTTCTGTCTGCTTGGCTGAAAACTGGTGTCTGCTGCTTACTGGAAGTGCTTGAGCTTGATGTTGAGTGCTGTGCGTCGCGTCGTGTGTGAAGAACATTGCGTGCTGTGCGTGAAACTAAAAAGCTCTTTTCAGAGCTAATTAGTTTCTCAGATAACAACAGTTCTTTTCAGGGCTACTTGTTCCGTATTTTTAACTGTTTCTAATATGATAAAAAGTTCTTATTAGAACTGGTAAGGTAATCTTGGTTGGTTTTGGATATTGAGGTATGATATGGTAATAGGTAAGTAGGTATGGTAATTGTGAGTATTCTGTAGCGTAGCCACAATACTTTGACTATACAATTTCGAGCAATAAAGATGGATCAAAAAGTTATCATTAATTAATATTGATTAAACATTTCAATTCGCAATTAATAGAATGCAAGCCGAAATCTCTGGACTTACGGGAGCTGAAATTTTGTATATAAATTTCCTATCTGATATAGACAAGGATATACAATGTGTTGTTTAAGTCAGTTGCAATATTTGAATAGAAAATCGGTAAGAGGCATAGTTAAATAATTCGTCGGTTCTATTTTAAAAGCCGTAAACAGATTCCTGTATTTTTTTTTAACTTACAAGATTTGAGAGGTTTTTGAATAATCCTCTATTAGTGCGCAGAATTGACCTCGACAATATTCGTGTATTTATGAGCAAAAAGTTTGTTATAAGTTGCTGGCCACTTTTATGAAACTGTTTGACGGCTTGACGCGAAAATGCTGTCAGTACAATTAATAAATGTAATCTGGACCTAATTGCAAATTAACATGACGTTATCGAAGAATTTTCCAAATTTTTCTGCGGCGTTTCTTTGGAGCGGCTTTAGCGGCAATGACCAACCACTGCATACTGACAGGCGGGTGTCGGCGCCCTCTCGCACAGAGTGATTTCATGTCATAAATGTATGGTGTGCCATGCGGGGTGATTTGGATTTTCGTCAAAAACTTCAAATTGTAAATTATATAATAATGTTTTTTTCACATATTCGTGTTCAGTTTCAGCAGTAGATACAAAAATATTGCAACTGTACAAAACAACTCATTGTATTTTTTAATTCCCGCGGGAATGCGGAATCCACGCAAACCGACTTACGCGGATTTCGGTCATATTTATTAGTTCAAGAATATTGCACTTCAGTGTATTTTTATGTAATTAACTTTTTGTTTAGGTAATAAATGACCTAACATGGTTAAAAGGGCTTGTGGCTTGTTGGTATGTGACCGTTGTAGGAAGTACGCTTGCCATAAGCAAAAGCTGGGAAACCGGTAGTCTGTAGTTGCAACTCCAGTATTAACGGTAACTATTTGATCGTGTTTTTATAACAGAGAATTGCACAAAAATATTTGAAGACAAATTATTATATCTTTTTAAATTTCAAAATCACAGCGTTTGATTTAACCTGTCATTAACTTTAAAATTACATAAGAAAAAAGAGATAACTTGAGATTGTAGGTAAAAAAAAGGATAATAATAAAAATATGTTTTTTTATAAATTGACAAACTGTATTAAGTTTTTTTTCATAATGATAGTCTAAATTAGTGTAAAATAAAATAATATTCATGAAATTTATGTATTTTTCTCTTAACCCTTATACCCTTGAACCCAAGAAAATTTTAAGTGTTTGTGCAACTTCTATAAGCCTGTTGTTTAACGTGCTATCCCATTGTTCCCGTTTTGGGTGTGATTTCCGGGATAAAAACTATCCTATATTATTCCAACTAATTCCAAGGGTCTCAAACTATTTCCATACCTTATATAAACCTATTCATTACGTGACAATTAACGTAAAACACAGCCATGCTACTTTACTCTCACATGGAACAGTATGGTTATGTTGGATATGTTTTCAAAGTAAGTCAGGAATACCCAAGACAGAAATTTTTATTTATTTACACACTTACAACTATCTTACAGGTAGACCTAATACAATAGTGTAACTAATAATAACAAATCACTGCCAATCCTACTTTTGTGAATAAGGTACCTATTCATTACTTATTATATTAAATACAACACAAGACACGATCTTTCTTTTATTGATCGAGGAAAATGATTAATATTTAGCAGAAAAATAAAACAAAAACTATCTCGTTATTCGAGATCGTACCTACACTTTGAGACTGGTATATCAGGAATTTCAATTACCCTTTAAAACATTGAAAAACTTGATCTTTGTTCAGTATAACAATGTGCTGCTTCTGAACTATTACAACTACACCAATATTGATCATTGGGCATTTCTTCATACAGGAAAAAAAAGTAATTTATGTATAGGTTTGTATAATATTAAATAAGTAATTGTAAAAATCACGCCAAGTTTTGATTTTGATGACAGATTTTACACTTAAGAAAAAATAAGCGAAAAATGTAAGTAGTTTCTGACCGCATTAATTTCAGCAAGTTGGATTTTTAAACTTTTGAAAACGTTTGTCATGTAACGTTTATTTAAGACTACAAAAATGCAGCTTGCCTGGAATTAATGTTAAATTAAAATCTATTTTGGATAATTTTTATTTATACAAACTAATTAAAAATTTATTTAAAGCTATTTAAATCGAGCTAGTCGATTTCATAATGATCTATTACTTCAACGATTTCGTTAAGTACTTACCCACATGTCTTTTTCTCTGAAAGTTCTTCATTGTAAAACGGGCTCAACATTCTCTCGAAGTTGATAGAAATGTAGTCAAGAAAAAAGCTTGTAATAATAATAATAATAACTTACACTCACTGTACAATCAAAAATAATCCATTACCTACTACATAATATACATACATAAAATAAATCAATGAATTGTATCTCGACTTGGCTATATTTTTAACAAAACACCAAATCATTATCTGAGGCAAATTATTACATACAGAAAATTTCTATACCTAAGTTCATTGTACTACCTTGAGCTGCTTGATACGGATGTTGGCGAGATGAAAATGTAATTGACATAATTGTCTCGCCATATGAGGTTATTAAGTAAATACCAAGCAGGTTAATACACAAAACCATACAGTCAAGTTTACGGCACTTTTTAGGGTTCCGTAGCCAAATGGCAAAAAACGGAACCCTTATGGATTCGTCATGTCTGTCTGTCAGTCCGACTGTATGTCATAGTCACTTTTTTCTGAAACTATAATAACTATACTGTAGAAACTTGGTAAGTAGATGTATTCTGTGAATAGCATCAAGATTTTCAAACAAAAATAGAAAAAAGAACAACCCCATACTTAGAACTGAAACTCAATTTTTTTTTTCATCAAACCCTTATGTGTCGTAAGTATTTAATTTTTTTTTTTCTAAACTGAAAAGTTTGCGCGAGAGACATTTTCAAAGTGGTAAAATGTGTCCCCCTCTCCGGTTACAGGGGAACTTCTAAAATAGGAGAATTATAAAACTAAAAAAAATATATCATGTAGGTACATTAACCATGCAAACTTCCACCGAAAATTGGTTTGAACGAGATCTAGTAAGTAGTTTTTTTAATACGTCATAAATCGTAAACCGCAATTTCTGCTACGGAACCCTTAATGGGCGAGTCCGACTCGCACTTGACCGCTTTTTTATTGTTTCCTATTTGTTAAAATCGGCATGGGTTGGTAAAAGTTGACCAATATGCGATTAAGACCTTATAAGAAAGGGGACCTTGACGAATTAGTTCCTTTTGAGAATTTGCCTTTTAGCTTTTTAGGGTTCGGTAGTAAACTACAAGGAACCCTTATAGTTTCGCCATGTCCGTCTGTCTGTCTGTCTGTCTGTCCGCGGTCTAGCGGGTAATGTAGAAAAAAGTGTTCGTTTTGCTACAGCCATTTTGCGAATTCTAATGGTGAATAAAATTACAGTTAGACATTTTCAAAGTTGTTCATGAGACTCCATGTCCATTAAAATTGTTTGTGCAACTCGCTGTGTATCAATTAAACGGCTACTTTAACCAGTTCTGCGACACAGATATTACCGATATCGATTTTTGTTATGTCAATTGTTTTAAGTAATCTAAATATAGCATGAAGGTCACTACATAACTGAATAACCGTGAAATTTAAAAAAATTAAAAAGTTATATAACTATCCACTTATCATAATGACTATAAAGTTATGCGAATAATTATTTTTGTTACATGAATACAGATTAGTAGATTTGGTTGAAGTAGACACACATGTAGTTCAACTGGATTAACACAGGATTATCCCAGAATACAGCGATTTTTGAGGGTCACTAATTTTATTAAGATCAAGTTTTTGCACGATTTTCGCGAGGCAGCTTCTCGGGGGCTTCAGCCCCCCGGTATTCTCATAGCTTCATGGTTGTATGAGGGTTCAAGTGAGGGTGGGTTGTCGACTTGACATGGCTTCTGGTGTCACGTGATGGAAGAATTTACTTGAAGGACTTAAGGAAGCGCGTCACGCGTCACTTGATGGAAAGTCGTTACCACCGAGGGTAATAGGGTGGTAAGAAGGGTGCCTGCCTTTCCAGGTCACGGCAGCCCATTATTTCATAAATGCTCTGCCACTCCAAATTTCCATTTTATTTGGTATATTAATATGCTTCAGGCAACGAAGTCACAGGTACATAATAATGATCTTGTGAATCAATCAATAATCAAATCGATAGTTATGATTTTGTAATAAAATTATTATTAATAGGTTTTTGAAGTTTGAGATAATATTTCATTCCTGCTATTTATAAAGCGTTCGGTTTAACGTGTCTGATGGGTAATTAATGATTTATTCAAATATAAGCAGTTAATATGGTAATACATTATTATTATGATTTTCTAACTTGTAACTAACAGTAAAACTAATTAATACGGGGGTATGTACTATACGTTCTATGGGGTAATGTAGTATAGGTACTTAACTATGTATGTATTGTTTAATGAATGTTTTTTAATAGGCCTCCCACCGGTTTTTCCAATTTTCTTTTAATTCTACCTCTTCCACGTGTATTTACACAATGAGGGTTGAAGTGACGTCATTCGACTAGACGTGTTAGAACTTTACTATTACAGTAAGGTTTATGTTAAGTTTAAATAAATCCCAATGTCGATGTCGCCCTAACTTCGAGGTTCGAGCTCACTCTGGACACATGAGTAAATAAACTGACGGACAGAGGCTTCACTTCCATACAACGTCGCGCGCCGAGGACACGCACAAAAGCATGAGGCGTATATTGCGTGTCCTCAAAGCGCTCGTCACGTACACATGCTTATGTGCGTGTCCTCGGCGAGTGAAGTCTCTGTTCCGTCAGTTTATTTACTCATGTGCTCTGGAGCGCCATACGGTTAACTTTGCCAATAAGGGCCTCACGCCCGGTGTCGTAGTCGTACGTAGCAAAAAAATCGCAGGACTGGCTACTATGTCTATAAAAAAAAAAAAAAAAGTTACTTAAACAATGAGAAATACCATCTGTATGCTAAACCGATTCGACTATTTCAAACTGATTATGCGGAAGTTAACAATACCTAGTTCGTCCGGTTCGTACTAGTGACTCGCCCCGGTCTTAATCCGGATGTATCATTAACATAAACAAAGCTTGTTTACAAATAAAACTGCCGGAAGATAATCTCTATGAAAAATCTCAACAAAATGTAACGTATATTCCGTTTCAATGTTGGCACGAGCGCGCTTGAGCAAGTATGAACGGTAAGCACGAGTATGAACAAACAGACGAACTTAAAACAAGCCAGCAACGAACGAAGCTATAAGTCACGCACGCTGATTGTTTCTCTCGATGTTATTTATTCGGATTTGAGGGATCATGGTGAAATGTGCAGTGCAGAGCTGTAAAAACGACGAAATGGAAGCAAACTAAAAATTAGCACTGTAGAACATCTGCTTACGCTTTGCGCAATGGTCAAAGAGCGATGCGCGCGCTCTATAGCGTGCTTATTCTATTCTCTGGTTGGCACAAATATTCCAGTAAAATTCAACGATTGTGTACAGAGATTAGGCAAGTTGGACTCTTTTGTCTCTCTGTCGTCTTTTCACTCCGCAATTACGTTAATTTTTAAGAACACAATGATAAATCTTTAAGCAAAAATTCGACAATCTTTTTTGAAGGAAACTTCCCAATTTAATAGGTATTCATGTGGAGGTCATGGGAATTGTAAAAAAGAATGAACAATAGTTATTGTACCTACATATGGGTAAAGCCATTACGCAATGATGTTATATGACATGATGTATATAATTTTCTAGTTTGACAAATGATAACACACTATAATATTGTTTTTAAGAGACCAGTTAATTTCGGTTAAACCGAACTCAATCAATCAGTCTCGGTCGCTGTATTCGGTGACCGATATTTAAACGCGACAATCCCTATCTACGGTTATTTTAATATTATCATCATAGCCTATATAGCAAAGCAACAAGTTAAATAGTAAAATAACTAGAACTGAACTGTTATATTTATTTATTATTTACTAGTGAAACCCGCGCAACTTCGTTTGCGTGTATTTATTTATCCACAGTAGCTCTATATTTTGATGAAATCCTACGGGAATCGCGTACTTTTCGGGATAGTACCCTATGTGTTAATCCAAGGTATCAGCTACCTACATACCAAATAGCATAAATATTGGCGGCATTTGAGCGTGAGCAAGTAACAAACATACACATAACTTTCACCTTTATAATATTAGTAGGATATTGTTATAACATACCTAATTAATGCAAGTCATCATACTAATTACAAATGATATAATAAACAAAACGATTTTGTATGATCATTTACTTAATTATAATAACATCCGCATAGATACAACAAGCGAGTTCAGAAGTTGACATAGGTTGGTTATATGTCCCGCCCGCAGCCCTGCCATATAAATGGGTGGCAGACACTCAGGTTTTTAGTCGGTCGTTATGCCCCTAATTTTTTATCATCACTAGGCGGAGCGCCCGACAGACCCCCGACGCTACCCTAAGCGGCGGGACATGAGGCAATGCATTTTCCTGACTTAAAAAAAGGTTGTTTTTATGTGTTATTATGCCAAAGGCTGGCATGATCCATCCAACACTAAGGAGTAGGAATGAATTTTCAAACAAGGTTGGTTATAATGTGTAATGCCAAAGGCTGGCATGATTCAGCAGTAGGGAGTCGGAATGCATTTTCCTGACTGAAAAAAAAAAGGTTTGTTATTATGTGCTGCTAAGCCAAAGGCTGACATGATTCAACAGTAGGGAGTCGGAATGCATTTAAAAACAAGGTTGGTTATAATGTGTAATGCCAAAGGCTGGCATGATTCAGCAGTAGGGAGTCGGAATGCATTTTCCTGACTGAAAACAAAAGGTTTGTTATTATGTGCTGCTAAGCCAAAGGCTGACATGATTCAACAGTAGGGAGTCGGAATGCATTTAAAAACAAGGTTGGTTATAATGTGTAATGCCAAAGGCTGGCATGATTCAGCAGTAGGGAGTCGGAATGCATTTTCCTGACTGAAAACAAAAGGTTTGTTATTATGTGCTGCTAAGCCAAAGGCTGACATGATTCAACAGTAGGGAGTCTGAATGCATTTAAAAACAAGGTTGGTTATAATGTGTAATGCCAAAGGCTGGCATGATTCAGCAGTAGGGAGTCGGAATGCATTTTCCTGACTGAAAACAAAAGGTTTGTTATTATGTGCTGCTAAGCCAAAGGCTGACATGATTCAACAGTAGGGAGTCGGAATGCATTTTCCTGACTGAAAACAAAAGGTTTGTTATTATGTGCTGCTAAGCCAAAGGCTGACATGATTCAACAGTAGGGAGTCGGAATGCATTTTTCCTGACTTGAAGCAAACAAGGTTGGTTATAATGTGTAGTAATGCCAAAGGCTGGCATGATTCAGCAGCAGGGAGTCGGAATGCATTATCCTGACTTAAAAAAAACATTAGGGAGTCGAAGGTGTCAATCTCAGCTTTCATTGCACTCCGCCGTCATGTATTCCCTGTTCTAACGTAAAACTATTTTTTAATATGATTTCGTCAGGCGCCTCGTCTATATTCCGCTTGCTGGCAGTTACTCGTATATCGTATATTGTTACACAGCGAGACTGGAGAAACGCTTTTATCTTATTTGTTTTGCAGCGTTGGAGTGCGACAACAGGGCATAAAAATTGATTGGAGCAATTTTTTTTAATGAACTCTTGTATGTAGAGAAAATTATAAATTTTAATTTTTTATAATGTTATGTTAAAAAAAATGTACGATATATTTTAAAATAACAAAGAAGGCCGTAACTGGTTTTCTTTCTCCATTTCTTTTACCAGTGGTCATTTTGCTTTTGTTACCGAAATGGTAGTAGTTTATAGAGTAGATTAATTTATACAAATCAATTATTACCTACTGTATACGCTGACAAGAGAACATGTTTGTGAAAACCTATTCTCTGAATAAAAATTAGAATTTTGACTAGTGAGTAGGTACCGTAGGAGTACCTGCGGACTTCTATTACTACATCGGACAATTTAAGAATTTACAGTGTCTGACTGCAAAAAAGACAAAATAAAGCAGAATGAATAAAAACATACTGCACTTTGACCCGATCAAATGAGTAAAAAGGCTCAGTGGAAAAAGTAGGTGTTTTTTATTACCTACCTGATAATTCGTATTTAATGGTTGTATTTTAAAATCTATTTGTGTTCAGTAAACACGCTTAGTTAATGATTTAAGTAATTACGAAACCTGATTCTGTTTACTGTAATTAGACAAATTAAAAATATGAAAACATCGGTGTCTTTAAAAATACATCAGCCTATAAAAATGAAACGTATTTATTTTTTTAACAAAGGCCTATTTTAATAATTGTTTTTCTTTTTATATTTAAATTAGCTTTTCCCCGCGGCTTCCCTCGCGTTTAATTTTATGACATAAATCATATCTCGCTTGATAACAAAACAACCCCTAGCGCGACTTGTGGTGCCATCTGTTGGCCGATAGCCCATCCCATACAGCGCCCTCTATAGTAGAAAAATTATTTTCCCATTGGAATGACATACTTTCACGGGATAAAAAGGTTGGGCTCTGTACCCCTCATAATATGTATACAAATTTTCATAATGATCGGCTGCTTAGTCAAGCCGTGAAGGAATACCAAACAAACAAACAAACTCACTTTCTCATTCATAATATTAGTATGAGTAAAGTATGATAGAAACAAATTGTATGTAAGAACTTTAATATTCAAATGACTATTTTTCTTTAAATAATGAATTTTGTATCTAAACTAGCGAGTCCCCCGCAACCTCGTTTGCGTAGCTATATATCCCGCTTTCCCGTGGGTATTTCGATAAATCCTTGTATCCATTATAATCTTTCCTCTCAATCACTCTGTCTATTGCAGAAAACTGCATTAAAATATTGAGTAGTTTAAAAAATCTGGCCCTCTATTCTCGTTACAAAAACGGATTCTATTCCTATTCAATTATTATTTTGTATGAGTGAGACAGCGAATCAGCGGTAGCGACTTCATTTTATACTATGAAAATAAAAAAATTGTCGCGCCCGCACAGTGTTCGAATCGTTCTGTGTGTTCCGCGTACAAAACTACAAGCTGTAAACTTGACAATGACCCCTGACATTGACGACGTCAAAAACCAAAAAACTAACCATAACTCCTTAAATTACTAAAAATTTGTTAACTTGTAACTGGTGTAAAACAATTTGACGTCATTTGTAAATTATATTGTTTGTTTCAGAAACACAAAAATGGACTTGGAGTTCCGGAACTTGAAATACACCGTAAGCAGTCCAATAACAAAAGGTGAGCTTTAAATGGTTTTGTCGTAATCATTATTTCTAGAGCTATTTCTAATTTCATTAGTATTATTGACTGAATCTCCTACCTAGTCTAAGTCCAAGGATTTGAAAGCAAGCGATTGCCATCAATCGTTCACAACAACTCAGACCTCTATAAATCTCAATCACGTCATTATATCCGTTAATTTACATAACCGTCAGTTTTGTGTTGATCAGACGCAAATCCATAATATTGAGTTAGGTTCATATAAATAAACCAAACGGAAAACTGCTGCGCCCGCCCCGCAACAATTCTCTGTGTGATTCACACTTAAAACTCATCCAATCATTGTCTAGTAAGGGATAAAAGAAAGATATAGCCTGACACAACGTGAAAATTTTTATAATGTACGAGTCATTGTACATGAGCTAGATCTGACCACTTTACTATTTCACACAATTCGTGTGTTTACCACATTAGTCATAAAATCGCGGTAAGAAAGTGAAACCAACGTCTTGTCATATCTTGTTCCATCGCACTTATGTTGACACATATACCTACTTACACACTTAAAAACACTTCTCTTTTTAGTTATTGTTAGATTTGATAACGGCATTTCGTTGCAATACTTGAAACTGGTGATGGCCACATAAAGTCACAGCATCTTACGTGGGTTGGTCTGTTACTAGATCTCGCGCAGCATTGGCTCGACTTTAGAGTAGGCTTTGCCAAACATGCGGCATACTTAGCCCGCGTAAAATTTGCCTATGTTGGGCACTGTACTCCTGATATCATAATGATCGGCTGCGTAGTCAAGCCGTGAAGGAATAACAAACAGACAAACTCACTTTCTCATTTATAATAATAAGAATGATTTCTTAAAGAAGCCAAGCTTTCAGTTTTAACATCATCGACTTTGACTGCACATGACTTGCTCGACTATTTTAAATTTTCTTCCATACATATTCCATACAAAATCTGTCAATGTATCTCACAAATACGCTATTTGGAACTTATCAGATCATTTATGAATAAAGACTTTTATATGTTTTTAAGAACTTTTGTCTATCTATACTAATATTATAAAGAAGAAAGATTTGATTGTTTGTTTGTTTGCATTGAATAGGCTCCGAAACTACTGGACCGATTTCAAAATATCTTTCACCAGTAGAAAGCTACATGTGATTCCCACGGGAACGGGTGCGGAACTTCACGCGGACGAAGTCGCGGGAAAAAAAGCTAGTAGTTAATAATAGTCTCAGGTATAAAGAGCCCGATGAAATACTTATTCACCACAACAACGCGAATAATGAATGACGCACGATTCTTAAAAATATTAAGTCGAACTTGTTATTTTTTTGTAAGTATTTTTTATCCTTTAGGTACTACGGAGATACTCTGGCTGGAACTTTCCATGTTTTATAATTAAACCATAAAATATAGCGGATATGAATCATCGGGTCATCATATAAATAAAATATAATAAGTAGTAAAATCTATGGAAGATTTCATGGCTTTTTATAGTAGGCATTAAAAACCCAGATCCTATGTTTAACTTTTTAACAAAAAGTGTCTTGAAACTCGCAATGAACTCAATCAAAAGGATATTATAGGTCCACGACGCCATGGTGAAATACATCCAAGTTCCTTCCACCAAACAGAAATCTACCACTCGGTGTGATGATATTTATGAGTGGTAGAGATTTTATTTCAGCGGAAACTCGACAACGAAATACCATCATCTCACAGAATATTGGCTTGAAGCAGCAATGTATTTTGCTCAGTTAGTGACAGATGCGAAACTTCAACTACTTCTCTATTTCTTTTCTCCTTACCTTTCGTTATAACTGGCAACGACTCAGTGACTCTTCTGGTGTCTTTGCTGTTTGTGGGTGGCAGTGATCCCTTCACTTAAAGATGTCCCGTGTGCTCGTCTGCCAACATCTTTCATTAAAAACGTACCATACAATCTGCTCACTCATATGCCTTGACATTTGACATGATATTATTATTAGAGTTTTTTGACATGTCCTACTTGAGCGCTACCAAATGGAATGCACGTCAATAGAAGTCAAGCGCTATTTTGCTCATAATACAAAACAAGCATTGAGATATAGAATTGAGATTGATACTATATTTAGAATGTTTATGTGTTTTTTTATAATAATATGGTGGCAAACAGGCATACGGTCCGCCTGGTGATTAGCAGTCACCGCAGCCTAAGACGCTGCAATACCCCGAGTATCACTCGCGCGTTGCTGACTCTGTAAAAAGTGGGGCTCTGTTGACCCCGTAGGAACACAGCATGGCCGAGACCAATGCTATTTGGCTACGATTGTTATGAGAATAGAAGCTTAATGCTGAAATACAAAATCTTGATGAACACTTTAAATAAATAAATAAAATATAAATATTCTTGGACGAATCACACAACGCCATCTAGTCCCAAACTAAGCAACTAAGCTTGTACTATGAGTTACATTGCTGATATACTTAAATACTCTTTTTTTTTTTGTAAATAAATACTTATTATACATACATAGTAAACACCCAGACCAAGGCAAACAGACATGTTCATGCACACAAATGTTTGCTTTGCGCAGGATTCGAACCCTTGGGATAAAGTGACCATTGCTAGTCACTCGTCCACCGGGCCTGTCAACTGTCACTTTAACGAATAATAAAAAAAATCCGACGTCGTTTAACTCTACTAAACGCTATCTAGCTTTTAATTAGACCGACAAAACAATACATCAATAGATAAACCAATCGTTGCGTGTTACGCAATTACTTTGAATTTTTAAATTGACATGACATGTCAGTGTTATGTTACCTAATCTACTTTTTTGTTGACTCCACGAAGTGATGGCATACAGAGATACGACCATGACCATGATAGATAATAAAATGCGAACAATCGTTAGCTTCTAGCGAGTCCTACTTTCACTCAAGAGTGGGTTTCAATCAGCATACCATACTTATAACTTACTAGTTTTTGCACGCGGCTTCGCTCGCGGTTAATTTTATGATTAAGATCACGTATAGCGCGACTTGTGGCGCCATCTGTTGGCGGGCAATTGCGAATTGCAGCGCCATCTATAGCAGAAAAAGTATTTTCCCATTGGAATGACATAATTTCACGGGATAAAAAGTCGACTATGTTGGGCTCTGATCCCCCTGACAATATGTATACAATTTTTTATAATGATCGGATGATTAGTTAAGTCGTGAAGGAATAACAAACAAACAAACTCACTTTCTTATTTATAATATTAGTTAGGATTAGGATAACACATAACCGCGGGGTGAAGTTTATCAAGGGCTCATTCAGAACGGCACTTAGCTGATGGTAGATACAACTGCAGTCATCGATAGGTGGCGACGGCTGCGATTGTGGTATGGCGCGTAAATCTGTCATTCAGACGAGCGACATTTTGTCGACGACGGCAGCCGGCGACGCGTCGGACGGTTGTCGTCGACCATGTTTAGTGTTCAATGAGCCCCAAATCATTAGGATTTAACTCCATTATCTTTTTATAGTCAATTATACATTATTGCATGTTTCACTGCTTGGGAAAGCTCTTTAAGATAGCCTTTCTCAGATTAGGTCATCTACACATTTTAGAATTTATTGGATGTACGGGTTTCCTAATAATTTTTTACTGCACCTCCGAGCAACTGATAATTGCAAATCTGCACCATTTCCTGTTGGACCAACTTGTACGTAAGTTCGAAAAAACGTGTCCGACCTCATCGCCTCATACCAGGATTTTAACTAGACATCAGTAGGTCTATACTCGTAACAAAAATAATTTCCTTCTTATCTCAAACTCTCGCGTTATCCCGCTCATTTTCTATTTTGTATGAGTGAGTTAGTGTTTGAGATTGATACTAGATTTTTATTGATTTTAATTATGAGAATCGACTCTCGTTGTTTGAAAGGTTGTAACATTATCTGCTATCGATGTTACAAAAGCGTTTGAATTACCTTTTAAATAAACATTATGTACTTATACCTATCAACAGTTTACAACCATTTTATTGACATCTAACAAGATAGTTGGCGTGAAATTATTATGCAATTTAAATAACGATTTATCATTTATAATGACACCATCAATATAAAAAAGTATTACATACATTTATACATTACCACAGAATAGATAATAGTACTACGTACAGAAGATTCACTCCGCAAAATCAATTAAAGAAATAGGGACTCTCGCTACGATACAATAAGGTGCAATTCAGCTCGCACTGCGCACACAACCTACAGTTATAATCACCTAGAAATTGCCTCTCTTTCTATCGCGTATTTCTTACCTTTTCTGACGACGTTAGGGTTGTCTTCTTTTAGAGAAGAATTTAATCTGAATACTAAATTACCAGTTAGGTATGTGCCTATTTCATTCACCTACTTTAGTTTAGTAATTTTGCTTGTGTCCGAAATGGTGGTAGTATATAACGTAGTTTATTCTCTTTATACATATATACAAATTGTAAATGACAAGAAAAAGTGCCTGTGAAGGTCTAATTTCTGAAATAAACGATTTCATTTCATTTCATTTCATAGTTACAGTTTATTTACGTGATGATTAATACTCAACAAAATAACTTACCTTTTATTATCCGTACGGAGTTTTAAAAAAATTATATCCGATTCCGCCTTTGATTTATTTAAACAACCTTGCACACAACAGTAGTACCTAGTTTTCGTATAGTTTGTCATTTTTTATTTACTCGACACGCGCTGCGGCCGAGTCCGCGCGATGCGTCTAGCTAGCGGCACGAGCGAGAGCCGAGTGGTGGTAGCCTTGAGATTAACCGGCCGGGCCGGTCCCAAGGTCAATCGTACCTAAACTGCGGAGTGGGACCCCCCTGACCCCCTGACATTACTAAAATATAAATAAATAACTAGCTGTGCCTTAGTTTATGCAAATAAAGAATCTATCTAGCTGTGCCCCCAACTTCGTCCGAGTGGATTTTCGGTAAGAGCAAAACAAGTCCCCACTTTATATGGATTTACAAAACAGCGCTGTAATAGCTGCATCGCGTAACCATGGTGACTGATTTGCAAAAGCGCAGACTATATAGAGAAAAAAAACTGTCCAGTTTAAACCAGATTCCAAATTGTAAAAAGATGTCATTAGCTGCATGCAACCAACTAAGATATATTTTGTAGTGAAACTAAATATAAATCAAGCGTTGCACACTCAATTCGCACTTCTGTGTGTACGTATTTTTCACTTTCATCTCACGCCTAACAAAAAATGTCACTGACCCACTTAGCATTAGTTAGAACTTGACATGTACGATCACACACAGAAATTGTCTAACTAATGGATAATAAAATTCTGTAATGTTGCTAAACGCCGTCTATCTATACAAAGTTTGTACTTAAAATACCAATTCGCAATTGTCCAATAAAACTAATTCTAAGCACTATTAATGGGCTCAAAGTAAATATTTATAGGAGAATGCTCCTATAAATATTTACTTTGGCAATGGCACAAGACAGGCAATTTAATAAATAGACAACGGCTATTAATAACTTGTACAAATAAATTAATTGAAACCAATGAGGTGGAGGATTTGCGATAACGTTTGTGACTCTTATCTCAATCGAGACTTGTTACCTAGACATCAAGGCAGAAGTCAAGAGGCATAAATAATATTTATCTAATAAGAACGTCTGAGATGTTAACAATGCAGTTAGGACCCAAGTAGACACACTACTTTCAGCCGCGGCGATATTCTATCACTTTCAGCTTGTACCTACTGACAGTGACCTTTGGTACCAGAGACCTTAATAAATAATATGTAAAAGCTGGGTTGGATGTAGGGTCAATGGCCGTTAGTTTCGATTAAATAAATCTACGCTAATAAATCGTAAACAGAAAAAAATATATAGACGAAAATTGGAAGTTATTTTTATTCTGTGAAAATAGAATAGGGACAATAAAAATCTCGCAATCCTACCCTCGCCTTATCAAAAAAGAACCATTCATTCGCGCAAATTCATACGAGTGTTGGTGAAGTACTAGGCATGCAGCAAGCGATGAGAGCCTTTCGCCCAATTCTTCTGTCCCGCAATAAAATTAACTGGTGTTGTAGTTAGAAGTTCGAAGCCGGACTTACTACAAGCGTCCAAACAAAAAAAGCAGAGACCGCGTCTTTAAGAATTTGCTCGTGGACAAGGTCCAAATAAAATTCTTCATTCAACGACGTCTAAATTTAGATCTAATGGTCTAAATGAAAGTACGCAGCTTGTCGCGGACTTCTATTATTTCGGATTTGAACTTCCCCAATCAGTTTCCCAATTGCCCGTCTTGCCTCTCGCGATTCTTGTTTGATAAATCTGTGAAGTGCCTGCCTATTTGATATTATAGACACTATCAAGTATCTTTAGGAACTATTCACCCTGTGCACACGGCTTATTTCTAACGCGCAGTGACAACACGTAGATAACGCTAAAAGAAAATCGGACGCAGACAAAATTCTTTGCATACGCTCCTCAGCTTGAACGCACATTTTTTTAAGAGGTAGGACACAGCGGATAATCCGTTCAAATCGGAGCAGCCCGTCTGGGGAAGGACCTCCACCTTACAGAAGATCCATGCCATCATATCGCACGCGTCTATAGGCTACGGTGACGGCTTACCATCAGGTCGACAGTATGCTTGTTTGCCACCTTTGTGGTATTAAAAAAACCATTTTTGTTCATACAAAAGCAATGTTCACTGTGAAGTAATAGCACAGTTTAACAATTAATAATCCAAATACCTACTATGGCAATAGATATACAAACGTCAGAGTTCATTAAACTTGTGACGGGCTTAAATCAATACAGTTGTAACAATTTTCTTTTGCGTGGGTTCACAAGACAGCGAGGTAACGTGCGTCGTTGCGCGGTTAGATAGAACGTCACATAACAGTATTTTGTACGATAGATACGTGATACCGAGTAGTTCGCGTTGATGTTGATGATAAATTTATATTTATATGGATCAGGGAAAGTCGCAGGAAGCCGCTGGATGCAGGCCGCTGCAAACCAGTCGCGCTGGAAACGTCTGGGGAAGGCCTATGTTCACCTAGTCTTGTGGCTGAGATGATGGCATGGATCTTGAGAATCTTGACCCTCGCGGTTAGTAAACTGAACGGAAGCGCGCGAGCCGTGGATCGCGTCCGTGATTCGTGCGTTACATGCGTGGTGTGGTGGCGCATTAGGACGACGCCGTGTGCATAGTCCCTTAGGAATGCATTTACCCTAAATAACATTATATTGAACAATATCTCACAGTTAATGTCTTACACGCTTATATAGTAGAATGTCTAGATCTTGTGAAATGATTTGAAACGAATCGTTTTATTGTAAATGCAATCTCAGAAGTTGCTTATAATACATTTCTGGAATGCATTTATGGATATCCGTTTGCTGATTGGTCAGAGATTCATATTGGCTATGACTGTGCAGTAGTGGTGCATCAAATAAATCTTCTATTCTGTAAAGACTTTTCATCCAATTGTTGACTGATTTTTCAAATCGATTTATTTATCTTAGACTACATGGTATACAACATTCGATTGAAAACGAGGTTTGAACAATGTAGACGTTAGTTTTCATACCAATTATTAAATTATACAACGTCATCTATTCCCAAACTATGCAAAGCTTGTATTCTGTCTCGGTACTATATAACCTAGTTGATAACTTTGATGTCACAACATGACAAGGTACCTGCTGATAAAAATTTATCAAAATTGTTTCGACTTTGCTTTACATAAATTTAAAATTAAAATATTGTTAATTAACAGCGGACTAAATACATGTGTTAACAATAGCAAAATGATTATTATTCACTTTCAGTATACGTGCATTTCATTAAGTACTTAACTTTAATTATTTTTAAAGAAAAATAAATTTATGGAACTGCGCACCGTTTTACATTAAAATTTTAACAGTAAGTAGCTCATTTGGCATTTGATAGTGACCTTCCGGTGCCAAATTCTTACCGATCTCATCATTATGAAAAGAATGAATGAATTAAATATTTACTTGCTTAAAATATGGTTAATACAAGGTCTTATCATTATTTCTTACTACACATACCTATTTTGCATGCAATTTTTTTGATTCGATTCCTTTGACCGAAAAAAAAACAATTGCAGCTTTACTTACGCTTATATTCTGTGAGAGGGTTGTACTTTCTCCAGTCGAGCCCATTTCATAAATTATTGCCCCGAAATCTGAATGAGAAAAAGCACAGTAGACATACGTGCTTATTTGCACCGCTGTGTGTGCTACTTACAAAACGGAATTAGGTCAGAATACTCATATCACAGAAGAATCACAATCATTAAAATCAATGTCTCTTATTGACAGTATCATAAATTTACTTCGTGTTAATAAACAGGGCTAAGGATTTCTAACAATGTCAAGTGGACTCAGTGGACTGCCTACAGTTGGAACCGGACACGACACGAAGGATGGTGTTTTTGTATTTGCGATTACAGTTATACAAAAACCGGTCAAGTGCGATTCGGACTTGCACACCACCTTACCATAAAATTCGGGTTTCTTGCAATCGTTAATTGAAGCTAAATCTTGTATGCTCTTTATTATTAGATGTTTTAGCGTTAATATACACTAAACACACACTGTTAAGCTGAAAAGCTAGAGGAATGAAAAACAATAATTTAGAAACGGGATTAAGAAAGCCCCACCATACGCAGCGCAAGTTCCCAAACCTTTTTACCAAAATCTCTGAAATTATTCAAGGTTCCCTAATTCCCTATATGATGTAGTCAGGAACATTTCCCACGAGAAAGAAATAATGCACACGAAGTTGTGCGAGTAATAAATAAATGCAAATTTAGAGTCTCACTGATGATATGACATAAAATACGTACTTAAGGATGAAACAACAAGCACTGCACTTAGAATACAATGGTAAAGTACATACAATGAATACCAATCACCTGTTTAACGTCAGTATTCAATCAGATTAGTAACCATTGGCCTATTCTCTGGGAATTTTATAGATCTCCATTCAATTAAATGTATGGAAATATAGTTTTTTAATATATAAGGAAACTGCTTATATTTTATGGCGGTGTAGTGATTTTGAAGCTCTGGGTGGCCTTTTTGCTTAGTATTCAAATGTAAATTTTGTTGCCGCGCCGCCGGTTTGTCTGCTGTATATCCAGAAGATAACGACCAATATCTAGATAGAGAATGGATGGATGAGTAGATATTGACTGCAGTGAAGTTCATTGACCTTCTGAAATAAATACAACTGTGAACTCACAATAAAAATAAATCGGAAAAATACGATTCGCACCGACCCCATGTTGTGGTATATCGTTAGATAGGTCTCTTAAAGACATTGAGGTGTGGAAAGATCATTTTCCGATACAATGATCCGTTTGCGAATTATTTACATTTAACGTGTCAATTTTCGTTTTGCATGGTCCTCCCTCCCCCCCCCCCCTCTATCTCCGAAAGTCTTGAGTTTAGAAATTTTAAAAAATTCATGGTAGTAGTCCATATAGTGAACCTACAAGGAAAACTATAACGGTAGGCACTACTAGTTTCCGAGGAATAGCCAACGAACTTATGAAGTAAAATTTCTTTGACGAAAACGTACAAATGTCATAGAAAATGGCATTGTACTTACTTGCAAGCAAGAAATGCGTAGCCAATACGGAACGTACTTGTCCGGTTTTTTTTCTTGTCTTTCTGCAAGTGTTTTTCCTCGACACCGAAATAGGAATAACTAAAAGGTATAGAAGTTGTGTTCTCTGAATGCATGGCTGAACCATTATCCACAAAAAAAACTAAAATTACGTAGCCGGTTCTAGCTATAAGTTATGGTAGTAGGTAGGTAGTAATAACGGATATCAAAAAAATATGACTCTACTCTTGCTGACCTTCAAGATTTAGTTTTAACCTTGTTGGTCTTTTTAATCCCATACTATTTGAAGCCATAATTATGTTTTTCAAGAACAATTTAGTCATTATGATCAAATTACGTGTTTATACTGGTGTCATGATAAATTGTATGATAATCCTGTTTAGAAGTCGAAAGTATCAAACTCAACTACATGGAGATTCATTTGTTAAATGGTTGCAGAAGAATATTTTAAAATTTTATTTTCTCAAAGTCTTTAGATAAGGTAGAATATACTTTATTTGCAATACACAAAAAGATAACATACTAAACATGATAATCTGAGTCTTTATTTGTGGAATCGGGTATCGATGTTGATTATATTTATTTGAGGTAAAGCTCTCACTGCTTAAAATTTTGTTTGCCTAGGGGTGCACCACAAGGGTCGTTCTTCAGTCCACGGCGACATTGGGAGAAAAAGAAATGGGCTATTAAAATTAAATGCGAAAAATATACCTAATTGATTTTTTAAGTATACAGAGATTGTTCAAAGAAACTCTTGAACTTGGTTGTATTACTAATATTACTATCTACTTATAGGATAAGTTAATATTATCACTTCTAGTGAAATCACGGTGCCTTTTGCAATAAATCCATAAAGTATTTTATGTGTATACTTAAGTTTTTCATAAGGATAGAATCATTATGGTGTGGTAACATTGTGTATATTATTTTATCATTAAATTGTACAGTCACGTGCAATAATATGTATACATGTGCATTCAAATTTAGACTTTATTACATCGAGATACAAACAATAGGTGTTTGTAGGTTTCATTGGAGCAAAGCAACACATTGTAATTAATACTATAGAATAATTACATTTCGTAGGTATTCCGATTGATAATGATCACCTGCACTTCGTTACAAATTACCTTATTTCCGAGCATGTAGTTCTTAATCAGATATTTGTAAGTCACGTTAAGTAATAAAATATGCAGATAATTTACCATGGTGTGCTATTACAACACGGGAACTTAAATCTTTTCTATTCGATGCCTGTAGCTGAGCAATTTATGTCTTATTTCTTTATCGTACACACGTTTGAATGTCCATTGTTAAAAAATTAAATCCCTTGCCATCCCGTCCCGATGTGCGTAAGTTTAGTAGACACAATAGAGAAATGTTACCAATATTATGAATCTTGGATGGATAGATGTGAGCATGTTTGTTACACTTATAATGCAGAAATGGCTCGACAGATGTGCTTGAAAGGTACGCAGTTAGTTCATGACTTGGATTAACACATAGAATAAACAGTATCAGCTCGGAAACGGAAACCGTTCTAATTGATTAAACTAATCCGTTATTATAATGCAAGGTGGAATGCATATTTTGACCGGACTAAACTGTGAGCTGTAACTTGAGCTTAAGAAACCGAAAATCCATTTATGCCGTAATTATTGGTTTCAGGAAAACGCCGAGATGTGGTCAAAAGTGTTGATGGAAGATTCTCATCGGGACAACTTGTTGCCATTATGGGGCCGTCAGGAGCTGGAAAGAGTTCACTTCTTAATGCCATCTCTGGATACAGGTACGTAAATATCCCTTCCGTAATCTACACTCTCGGGAAATTTACTGAAGTGATGTTAGGCACACACGAAGTTAGAAGACAAAGGAAACTTGAAGAGATAGTAGGACGACCCGTTTTGGTGGTGAGAGGGTGAGAGCCTTAACGCTCTCGCAATTTTAAGGTGTCGTAGCAAAATACCACAGCAAGTTTGGCTACTTGGTCCATTAAGAGATGAATATGAGTATGGTGGGTGTAAATACTCCTCCGATTCGACGGAAATATGGTATGTTATGGTAACTTAATAAGCTGTGTACCCTACAAAGAAACTGTGAACAAAAATATAGCAGAAAAATGTACACTTGCCATCCTGGCTACATTCGTCTGAAAAATTTCCTTTTTTTAAAATGACATCTCGAAATCTTGTTGCATATAAAAATTGTAGGTTAGATATAGATACCGTTACGAGTTACAACACTTCAAGCGTAATAATTGACCCTTATGTAGTTCTAACAGTACCTACCGGTTCGTATTGCCACTAATCTGATGTATGTAAGTCGACGTCCATAATTTTAATTATCACTTCCTATTGCACCGGTGGCGACCGTCGGTGTAAAAATTAATTTCTAGTACACCATTAAAGTGTGCTCAATAAATTGATGTCTCTAATAAGATACAGACCGTTAGTACAGGCGACAAAGAAGGTAGCTATCCAGGGCCACAGAATAATAATTTCGTTACCTTAAGGTTGCCTTGAAAAGATTTCTTTTAGCAATAAGGCGGCCTTGTTGCAATTTCACTAGTCTGTAAGTTGTCTATGTATACTGTGTCCTATTGTTGTGATTTGCAAATAAAGTATATTCTATCTATCTATGATTCAAAAGTAATAAATACACAATTCACACCGCGCCACCTAGTCCCAAAGTAAGCTGGGCATAACCTGCTTGTGTTATGGGTATTAGACAATGGATATATTATTGAAAATAAATATTTATTTAGAAAACACCCAAACTCGAGACAAACATAACTGCCATCACATAAATGTTTTCGGCGTGGAATCGAATCCGCGCCCTCTGGTGCAGAAAGTAAAGTCACTAGCAAGATGCCACACTGTCTGTCCGAAATATTCGAAAAGCTTTGTTAAAATTTATATCTATAATTTTGCAGATCTGCTGGAGTCACAGGAGAACTATTAGTCAATGGTCAATCAAGAAACGAGCAGCAATTCCAAAGGTCATCATGTTACATCACACAGGAGGATTTACTCCAACCTCTTCTAACAGTACGTGAAGCTATGGATGTGGCTGCTAAACTGAAAGTTCCCAAAGGTGCTAATATACATTCGACGGAGATATTACGTGAACTGGGCTTATTAGAACACCAGCATACAAAGACTGATCGATTGTCTGGCGGACAGAAAAAAAGGTATGTATTGTAAAGTTATTGTTGAATCGGAACTAGCCACACTCCCACCAAATATTCTCACTGCATTGTCCCGTATGACCTAATGAGTTGTATATGACGAAAGAATTTTAGATCGAAACTCATGGTACCTTAAGTTATCGGTCTTCTGTGGAAAAAGACAGATGTTGGCACATATTTTTTTTATGGTCTGCTGTGATCGGCTGGCTTTATTCTTCGGGAAGGCAGCTGAGATTTTTCAAGATCTGTGTTACACAAGGCATCTAATGACTATGCATTGTATACAACTTGGTAAAAGTATTGTCACCATCTTCATAATGTGAAAGACCAGCCCGGTCCGAAGAAGGTCTTATTGGCTTTTCGTCTCAATTGAAATTCTGATACTAACATCAGCAGTTACCAAAAACTTAACCGTTTTATATCATTTTCAGGTTATCAATAGCCTTGGAGTTGGTAAACAATCCTCCAGTGTTTTTCCTTGATGAACCAACAAGCGGTCTGGACACCGTCACCACATTGCAATGTGTCAAGTTGCTGAAACAGTTGGCACGGCAAGGTCGGACTGTCGTCTGCACTATACACCAACCGGCTGCTTCACTTCTTGAATTGTTTGATCAGGTAATTACCGTGTTTGTCTATAACCGATGTATACGTCCGACTTTAGCGTCTACGCTTAGAGTCTTTATCAAGTACTTGCAAGACGATGACGCAAGACATGGCACGTCAGCTTCTGGTGCGGGCCACATCAGCACATTTCTATACTAAAAAATCAGAATTTCTGTAAGAAACAGGACCCAAACAATCTTACAATCGAGCAAGTAATAAATTTAGTACAGATTACTTTTAAGAGACTTCGTAAATATTAGTAACTGTTTTCAATTCCTTCCTTCCACTCCACGTATAGTCCCATTGTGCTTAAATTGGAATTGGGCTATTGTGAAATCCATTATATTGGTATAATAGAAAAGGTCGACGAATGTTATTTAACCTACTCAAAGGTTATTCAGTGTGAAACACATTAATACAGGTTCGTACGTACTTAGGTATATTTCACACCGAAAAGCGGTTATTTAAAGGCGTTAATATAACATTACAAAATGCACTTCAATTTGTATGACCTATAAATTCCTTCGTGATGATAAGTGCTCGACAGTAGCGTGCAATGTTCCATTGTTTACTACGATGATTAATAAAAAACGATAAAACTGTGTCATTGTTTAAATGCTACTTTTAATTCAATTTATGAATCATTTCACGTATTGTCTTGATATTTATATAATAACTAGTAAATCCCTCGCAACTTCGTTTGCGTATATCTCGCTTTCCCGTGGGAATTTTGAAAAAATTATTTCTTCGTCAACCATAAAAGACCGGGGGCAGGATAGAGAACTAAGAACGAAGATTTTGACGCAAAAATATGTAAGCATCGTTAAGAAACTTTGTAATTGCATAAGTACAATATGAATACTATTGATAAATAAAAATTCGCGTAAATCCCATCACGCAAAACTGGAATCATATTTATATCCCTGCTCATCTCTTTCATTGGCCGACTGTACCAATGGTTTCTTGGGCGATTAGATTGGGGATATTTGTATGTTAGTAATTTGGTACATCCACCTTATGTGTTGTGTTAACTTGTGTTTATTATGTGAGAAAACAAAATATTTTTTGTCTTTATCATTTTCAGGTCTACGTGATAGCAGATGGTCGCTGTATATACCAAGGGGACACAGCAGCTATGGTGCCGTATCTCCAAAGTGTTGGTTTTCCATGTCCAAGACATCACAACCCTGCAGATTTTAGTAAGTATGCTAAAAAATTATCACCAGTATGTTAAAATTAGATTGGGATGGGCTGTCGGGTGAAATATATTTTAACTGTTTAAAAAAGATTAGAGACCCGCGTATACCTACTTAACTTATGATCTCATAGAATGGTCCGTGAATAGGATACGGGCTGTTTTCACTAAATCCTGGCTTAGGTAGCGGACTAGCGGACCCTATCAATCCTAATGGAATAGGGAGCGCCATGGACGCTAGTACGAAAAAAGGAGAAAACCTTGTGCACATTATTGTATTAACAAAATCTTGCTTTAATTTTGCAGTTATAGAATTAACAGAAACTCCAAGTGTCATTGATATTTTAAGTGAAGAAATGATGAATGGGAAATTGTATAAGTCGGCCAAATTGGATGGTCCAGTCACACCTCCTGATCCAGCAAGTACATTGCAGTTGAAGGTGTGTTATCAAGGGGAAGACGATAATGTTGAAACCGAAATTATGCTGACAAATGAGAAATGTACTTATAAAGTACCCGAGTATAAGGCATCTGGTGAGTTTCTGTTTTTATATGTTATGTGTACCTACTTCAAATGTATGAAACAGTCTCCTTCTATCGCGACACAACATACCAAACCATAACTGGTAACCTAACCTTCCGAAGCACGGAGAAGCACAATTAATTTATTCATAAATCGAACCTTTATAACTTCTTTCACTGCATCTGTATATGCGATAAATAAACAGAAAAATTCTGGTTATCTGAATCAGCTAAAATATTCAAGACTAAATTCGATGTTGTTTATGAAAATACATATCTTATTGAGAATATGCTTTTAGGTTCCATCAGTTCATCATCAAGTCAGTTATCACAAGGAAACTCGTCAATGGCATGGATGAAGGTACAGAAGACTGAAGATACGGGAGCATACGCGACAACATATTGCCAACAATTTTCAATACTCCTTTGTAGAATGTTGACGCAAATATTTAGAAATCGACAAGGTATGATATTAAATTATAATAATCAACCTGTATGTATAGTGTACACATCCCAAAAGTATGCGGGTCTCGCTTCAATCGATATGACAGCATCCTACGGTGCTTAATTACAGATTTGCCTTAATTTCGATGCCGGGATTGAACGCTTCAAGTGCCCTCCGAAGCTCGAGATTTTTAAGCCATCGAAATACTGGACTGAGATCGTCGTTTCACTTAGTATTGACGTCATTCAGTTTTTCTTAAACTATTGTGTTGGTTTAAAAGATATAATTGACAAACTCCTGTCGAGTATTGTACGATACCTATATGGTTTAAATTTTGTCCTAAGAGTTGTCAGCCTCTACTGATGAGTTATTGTACAAAAAATGTATCCAATTTCTTGTTAACAGGTCTATGGATACAATTAATTCATCATATCATGTGCGGCGTGTTAATCGGCATCTGTTTTTTCAATATGGCTAACGACGGAACTCAAATGTTCAACCATCTCAAAATGTGCGTCGGTCTCATTATATTCTTCGCTTACACCCAAATCATGGTTCCAGTATTAGTCTGTAAGTATTTTATTAACAACTCTATTTACTTTTTTATTATCATCAATCCGCACTGTGGGAATATGGTGCTGTCTTCAATAAAACATAGGTATTTAGATAATTCACACCATTATTTTCGAGCTACCTGATGGTGACTCTCCTCCAATCGACTATTAGCCACATACAAGCTTATATGCCCGTTTTCACCAACGCCTCCTAGCGACCGCTGCCGCCTATCTCATACAGTATGAGAGGCGTTGGTGAAAATGGGCATATACATAGTACCTGTTAGGCCAGTGAGTATAGCTTTTAATAAAATAAACTGTTTCAGATCCTCAAGAAGTCAAACTGGTTAAGAAAGAGCATTTCAACCGTTGGTACAGCCTCACACCATATTATGCAGCACTGACAGTCTCCAAGCTGCCAGTACAAATTACTTTGAATGTGATATTTTGTACAATAGTGTATTTTATGGTTGGAGTGCCTTTTGGAGTCGCAAGATTCATAGCCTTCTGTTTAATTGGAAATGTCGTGTCTTTGGTAGCTGAAGGCATGGGATTGGCTATTGGATCTGTATTTAATGTTAGAGTAAGTATATTTTTAAACATATTTTAGATTAGAGTAGAATTCAGGACTGACCACGCATTCTTAAGTCATGTAGGTACCGAAAGTAATGACTTTCATGGAAATTATTTGTTTTTTATTATTATTAAAAATTGACATTCCTCTGAATTGTGGAGGTCTGATTACAGTAGCTCCATGTAAAAATCAGTACATTCTTTCGTATTTTGTACCATTTTGAAAGTGCAAGTGCGAAGTTTTTCACCAGTTACTACAAATCTGCTGCCTAAACTGGTAGTAGGAAAAATGTTACAATTCGAAAGAGCTTGTATGACCATATGGTAATTTGATTCAAAAAATTTGAGTTCATAGCAAAAACGGGAAAGATATAAGATAGGATTTTACCTTTTTATAATGTTCTTTCAGAATGGCTGCGCTATCGGCCCGTCATCAATAGCTCCCTTCCTCGGGCTGGCAATCTACGGGTTCGACTTCGCACACCGCATCCCACTCATGATGAACATCTTAATGAAGACCTCCTTCATCAGATGCGGAGTAGTCGCCATGGTCCTCACAATATTCGGGTTCAACCGGGAACCTTTAGAATGCCATGACGTATACTGTCACTTCGCAAAACCAGACGTTTTAATAAAATATCTAGATATAGAACGAACATCAGTCTGGCTGGAAATCATTACAATGGTGGGGATCATGTTTGTATTCAGATCATTATGCTTTATTGGTCTTAAATGGCGGTTTGCGACTTGATTCGTTGTATACAAAACTTGTTGTGATATCCCTTATAAATACGCTTCGTCCACAAACAACTTTAACGTTAACAGCCAGTTTATAAAACGCATTTTTAAAGGTTTTTACACATTAAATTATAGCTGTCACTGTCAATCTTAAGAAGAATAAAAGAGATAGCTAGAGACTCAATGTGGAATTAAAATTCGATTCAAAAACTAATAGTTTACATATGCAATGATACAGGGAATGATCCATAAATTGTATAATATTGGCGATATATCTATGAAGAAAGTAGTATGTTTGTGTGGATATAAAGATGAATAAATTTGTGGTTCCTGGCATTGTGGTAAGGAACGCTTATTTCTTTTTCTCGAAAATAGAATTTCGTCTTGACGCCAGAACACTAGTTTTTATTACGATATTCGCAAGCGCTCAATTAATTTATAGAGAAGTTTTTAGTAGATTTACTAAAATCATAAAGTATACTAAAGTAATATGCTTACCATATAAGGAATAGATCTAAGGTTCTCAAAATACAAGGGGCCATTGTGTGAGCGTTCGGCTTAATCGTTAGGTACGTTGGTACAAGCATTTTGTATTAGCTTGTGATATTTAATATTATTATGTAGTTTTTTGGTACTATATTTAATTGTAGATAATTAAATTTTATAACATTGTTTCTCGGCCTTTTTCGATTATTTTTTAATGGGGAAGGCCGGTGAAATCTAAAAGTAGGTGGCGCCCACGTAGCTTGAACCTGTCAAATTTTTTTATGCCGCGATTGTTCGAAAAGTTGTCGATTTTTTCTCTTTTTAAGGTAGTAAACCAAAAATAAATAATGTATTCTACGTGGAGGGTGACTGATCTTAAAAAATAATTATAGAAACGTGGAGCATCTTGGCGAGAAAGAACAATGGAATTGATTGAAAGGGATAACCTCATTTCCCTTTTTCTTTTAAAATTAAATGCAATTTTTTTTTTTAAATCACTTATTATTAAGAGAATATATACTATTAATTTCAAGTTGAAATATGAGTTTAAATTTTTTCGTAAAACATCGTCTTTTGGAAATTTGTGCACTTCAATTACTTTTCAAAAAGGTACCTTCACAAGTCATTGGCATTGCAAAATTAATTTTTATTTTTATTAAATAAATTCAAACATAAAATTCTCCATACTAATTTTAGTTCAAGCTACGCTAGCGCCACTTTTGACAGTTGCCAACCCCATTCAAAAGAAATGAAAAGCAGTTCTTGTACGTAGGTACAGATGGCACAAATGGCTACTAAAAAAAATTAAAAAAAAAACAAGAGTCTACACTCTTGTTTGTCCATTACTATAGGTACTGTATTCAACTGGACATATTTTTTTTAGTAGCCATTTGTGTCCCACTGCAGTGCAAAGGCCACCCCCCAGCTTTCCCAATTTTCTCTTACTTGGGCCTTTTCGGATTCATAACATGAACTTGTCAACGAATTTTTGAATCTCGTAGTTGTTTTCAGGAACTTCACTGACGAACAAACATCAAAGAGTTTGTAAAATAAATATTTCTATTGTATAGTTAATTTAAGAATTATCTGCATATTTTTATGGATACTTTACATTTTGTCTGATCTGCCGGGCTAACATGACAGACGCGACAAAATTTTCTCGCTCCGCTCTGCCAATAGCGTATCTCGGTTATGTCTACACTAGACAAAGCAGGCATTGCTATTGGCGAAGAAGCTTTGTTGCGTGCGAGAAACTATCTCGAGTGTAAGCATGTTAGACCCGCTGGAGTTCTAATAAATAGTATAATTTATTAATTTATCAAATATGTATGTTACGGTAAAATGGATCCTACAGATCCGAGATACCGATCCTACAGGTTGAGAAACGATTACTTAATGTGTTACTTTACTTAATAGTAATAATGGTGTGAGGGAGTGTGACTGTCGAAAATCAAGGAAACTATATAAAAAAGTGAACTAGATACAAAGAAACCAGCCATTATATAAAATACTAGTGAAACCATTTATTTTGCACAGTGGCGCCATCTATATCAGACTTTCGATAAAATCCTACGGGAATCGCGTGCTTTTCGGGATAAAAAGTACCCTATGTGTTAATCCAAGGATTCAGCTACCTACATACCAAATATCATAAATATTGGCTCAGCCATTTGAGCGTGAAGAAGTAACAAACATACACATAACTTTCGCCTTTATAATATTAGTAGGATACCATTAAACATTTTCATTCAAGATACAGTTTGAAAAAGTTTTCAATGTATTCTTGTTATGTAAGTTGAACTTAGGCCACTCATACAAAATGATTGAAATAGCGCGTGATATTGAGACTAAATTGAAAGTATTTTTATTACGATATAATAGCCACTGATGGTTGCTTGTTTCCGAATGTTCACTCGCGTTGAGGGTTCTATTTAATTTTATGCTTATTCAAGGGATCTGAATAATATCGAATGTTTTACATAAGTAACTGTTTATAAACACAATAATCAGCCAAAGACAATTTCACGTAAGGCGTGATACACAATAACTACATAAATGTATTTAATTCGCAAACTCGAATAACTTTTACTTCTATTATATGCTAGCTCTATATTACGAAGTTTACCTTCGTAATGTATCTGATTGTAATCATTTGATTACGACGATGAACGAGATTGTGAACGGAATTTTTTTTACAAATTATTTCAAAAAATTCTAACTAAAGTGTCAAGTTCGCTACGTCTGTTAGTTGGAAAATGAACTTTGTTGAAAGGTTATATATAGTCTAAAACACATTATATGAAGTGATTTTACACTGAATTTTGCAACTAAATGTACTTACGAATAGGTACTATGAATTCCGTTCTATTACGGAATCCTCAAGTTAATTTCTAATACGTAAGTTTGCCTAAATGTTTTTTGCAGTTCAATATATTTATGTGTAACGTGCTTAAATGCTGCGACTGATTTATCTATATTTCGAATTATGATAACTTTTATTACTTATATTTGTATGGATATTAAAAAGAATCAATGCAATTATTATACAGCTGTGTTTGGTCTTTGGTCTCCTAAACGCTGTATGCAATGTCCAAACTCAGTCCAATGAAGGCTGGTTTAGAGTCGCGCTGACAGCAAAGATAGAGTCTGACCAGTGAAACGTGTCACCAGCAATGTAAAGCAAAGTTGATAATGGTAACATTCAAAAGTCCGTAAATGCCGCAGCAATGTAAAGCAAACTAAGTTCGTAATACGTTTTCTGATCACTGCGGAAGCCATATTATATGATTTATGTTATCTACCCTAAAGTTCTTTTTCTTTACATATTCAGAGGGTTGCCAAGTTAAGATTTTTCATTAGTCATTTGAAAAAAGGGGGTTGCCATCTCAAGATTTTTTGAATTTGCCGCTGTTTGAATGTGACACGTTTCACTGGTCAGACTAGCAAAATGTATGATCAATCCGCGCTGATAACTACGCTACAGATGTACAAGGATGCTTATGAACGTGAGAGACGTTTGTAGAAGGGCATTACTGTGTGTATATTTTCATACATTTTGTCAAAAGGCGAACTGTCAAAAAGTGACATACAATAGGGAGTTGTAGTTCCAATGTAGTATGTAGGTCGGCCACGTTCATAAATACCATTGTAGCACAGTACTTCCTATACATTTTCTTTCATACATTTTCGGCTGTCAGCGCAAACTGTCAGCGTGTGCGCAAATCTAAAATCAGCCGAAGATCACATCAATACAAAGCATCGCGTATGGCGTGAGGCAATAGGTGGCAGACAGGAGATCACGAACTAAACGAATTTGCACAATTAATTACCTACATTATTATAACGTTTGATATAAGTAAATCTTAAATATTGGCATAGACTTCCTAACTTGAATTTGTAAGTGTTTCATTCTAAAACTGGTTTTTGATACTTAAATAATTTTAGTAGAATAAAATATTAATATTTTATTATTTTAGCTAATGGTACTTTAGTTACAAAATATATTATTTCTTCCCAGTCTTATATAGTAAAAAAATATTTATTATTAAAATTATTTTGTGATAATCAACTTAATATTGTGGCTTTAGTCACTTCTCAAATCTCTGTGCCTAATTAGCGTTTATTCCTAGTTGCCCCCGCGAGATTTGCCACCGGTGGCAGATGGGAATAAAATTCCCAAGTGGGGCAACGACTTCCCATTTGCCACCGGTGGCAACTGGGAATTTTATTCCCATCTGCCATCGGTGGCGGGGGCAACTGGGAATAAATGCTAATTAGCACCTTTATATTACTGTTTTTCAATTTTATAAATTGTATGTACCTATGTTGTACCTGTTATTTATAGATCTGTATTCATGAGTCGGCATACTGATGTACCTAAACTCTTCAACATTATAGAATATCGATATTTACAACTCTGTTATTTCCCTACCGTAATATTCGAAAAAATACTATAGTACGCGCCAAAATTTGCGCTCAGTTTAAAAAACAATTTAAAATCGATTGTCGTTATGCATTGAGTAATAAGTATGAGTTAGAGCGATGCCCCATTAGTGCGTTGCGTTGCGACGCGATGCAACAAACGCATTGTATGCCACACCTACGTTGCGTTGACGCTGCGACAACGCAACGCAAGAGGGTATGCACGCCGTCGCAGCTGCGTCTCAGTTCACCCTTCGCAATGGATCGTCCGTCGCCGTCGTCGCAGCGGAGCTCCGACAACGCAGCGCATCACCCTCCCTCCCGCTTCGTCTCTTCGTCGATCCGTTGAAACGTCGCGCGCGACGACGCAACGGTCTAATGGGGCGTGTCATAAAAAATATATGGAAAACGACGCAGCGACGACGCAACACAGCGCAACGCACTAATGGGGCCTCGCTCTTACGAACTTAGTTTTACATCTGAGAGTGTCAGCCGTGTTGGCGACTAGTATAGAATTATTGGAATGTAAAGTGTAGAGTGTAAGATAAATGATAATTTAATAAAAATACTTTTTTTACATGAAGTAAAAATACAATGAAAGTGTCGAGTTGTTTTATTTTTCTATACCTTACGTTTAATAGGCAGTATTTAAAAGTAAGTTTTATAATATAAATATACCTTTATTTATAGTATTTATTATGTACTCATTTTGAGTATGACAATAATAGTCTCCAATAATAAAATCTATACATATTTATCTTTAAAGAGAAAAGATTTGTATGTAGCGAATAAACTCAAAAACTATGTGAGCGATTTTAAAAATTCTTTACAGGTCTGGTATAATGTAAACACAAGTAAGTAGTGAAATTTACTTACTTTAAACCCTCTATGATCTGCATGTATTAAGACCATCGTTAAATACAATTATTTTCGATTAGAACCTTTATCCCTCCTTTTTTTGACGTGTTTCTTAGTTTTTGATTTCCTTTTCTCCGCTTTTTCATCTTTGACAGCTTTCTTTCTCAATTTCTTACTGTTTGGCGACTCGTCTCGTGGCCTCGCATGATTTGTGAATTTTGATTCTGAAAAATAATTTAAAATATTTATTGACTATACAGAAAAAGCTACATTTTATAATAATTAGATTGTATCAAATATACATTTTATTTATTAACCATTTTCATTGCTGTACTGCATACTCTGAGTTATGTAATACCAGCTTTCGACGACAATACAACCCATAGCGCGACTTGTGGCGCCATCTGTTGGCCGATAGCATCCCATATAGCGCCCTCTATAGTAGAAAAAATATTTTCCCATTGGAATGACATATTTTCACGGGATAAAAAGTAGCCTACGTTGGGCTCTGTACCCCTGACAATATTTACAAATTTTCATAATGATCGGCTGATTAGTCAAGCCGTGAAGGAATAACAAACAAACTCACTTCCTCATTTATAATATTCGTATGATTATAGTACCTTTATATCAAAATTCCAATATCATACAAAAATTTACAAATACATGACAGATAGAGCTCACTAGAACCGAACAGAAATCTGAGAATAAGAAAATAGAAAAAAGAGACAGCTTGCGACTTAATGTGGAATTAACACTTTAGAAATGAAAATAATTTATTAAGTATACAAAATAAAATGAGCACTTACTTTCATCATCATCTTCCTCATCCTCAGAACCAGAACCTGAACCACTCTCGGAGACATCATCCTCTTGCAATATATCTGGAGTATGTGCAGTACCACTCAGATCTTCCTTGAAGCCTGTTATCTTTTTGTACATCAAGTCGTCTGTGTCACCTTCCTTTGCTTTTTTAATATCACGCTCATAGTTTATGACCTAGAATTTATAAAAAAAACTATTAAATACATGTATCTATTTCCGGCTCATTCCGATACATACTGGGATTTTCATCAGAGATACACAGGAGTTTTGGGATAGAATACGGTAGGAGAGGCCAGACACAAAAGATCAGTAAGGTTTCCAAGTGTCAGGATCTTTTTGATCCACCCCACACACAGACAAGATTCCAGGACGTATTACTCAACGCCATCTAGTCTCGTGCTAAGCAAACTTTGTCCAATGATTAATAAATAGCTGATTATACATAAGTACATGCTTCTTTATTAATAAATATTTTGTATCTATGTGTATGTTTTGGTAATTGTTGTGTTCAAACCCTTGGAATGAAGCATCAAACAAGCAGTTCTGTCTAAAATGGATGACTATAGATAACATAACAATTTGATTGTACACTCAGTCTCACTTAGAGAAGAGAAACTAAAGTATTATTAGTTATTACATACAGTGCAATGTTGGCCCTATAGAGCAGAACATAAGAACAAAAATTTAAAGTAAGCATATTTTGATAGGGGACTACATTATAAAAAAAATATACTATACATTATTAATAGTATTATAACTTAATTAATTAGGATAATAAAAAGTGTATACACATACCTCTGTTAGTCTTTTAGGTATGTAAACATTTTTAAAAGCTTCCTCCTCAATTTGTTCCTGAGCGGTCATTTCATCGAAATCCCTTGAAGCAACCTTCTCAGACAATTTTTCCAAACAGTCTTCTAAGTTTCCTTCATTGATCGTTGAATCTGTTATGAAATCAAAAAGCTCTTTCACTGTTAATGTAGCCACACCTTTTTTCCGGAAGAAATCTGATATATTCGTACAATCTTTTCTTAAAAATTCATAGGCATGAGGATGATCATGTTCAACTGATTGAGAAACATCAATGACAACAACATTTCCATTATGATACAATAAGTTGAACTCCGATAAATCAGCATGAACTAATTTACAGATATTAAACATCTTCCACATCATAATAATACAATCTCTGTATAATGATCTTGCTGTAGACTGTGATATTTCAACGTCTTTCAACTTTGGAGAAGGCCAGCCATCTTCCCCCATAAAACTCATAACTAAAACATGACTTCTAAGTATTATCGGTTCAGGTACGTTGAGTTTAGCATTGTACATTCTAACTAGATTCCTCATCTCCTTTTCTGCCCATGTCCTGACCATTTTACGTGGATTTGATCTGCAGTAACCATTTCTGAACCTGTATTCGCCTGAAACGTACTTATCTCTGTCTTTGAATACCAAAATGGATGTTTTAAATATCTTTACAGCATAATCTCTCCCTTCTTTTGATGTTGCGTGGTAAACGTTTGCTTCTTTCCCAGTAGATATACATCCATTGATTTCATTGATGATTCCTCTATTGAGTAATTTGAAGAGGATCATCTTAGTTCTAGGGTCCATAACCTGTTCTGCGGTTGCCCTATCATGTTTGTCTTTTATTCTTATTCGAACATTATCATGTTTCCTGTCATTTTGATCAAGAAATTTCTCTGTTTTATTTGACATAGGCTCATATTTGTCTATGTTGATTTTATTAACATATTTCTTAAATAATTTCTCAGATGGTTGATATGTATTTACTTTATTAGAAAGAGCTTGGGTGTTAGCGTGGGTGCTGTCTTTTTTTGTTCCTTGTGTAGGATCATCGGAATCATGGAAATACTCGTCAGAATCAATGTCTTCATCATCACTGCTATATTTTTTATAAGTTGGTAATTCTGCAAACTAAAGTAATTTTTGTTTTAAGACGTTTAATTACAGTGATAATTTAATAGTTATCTACACTTCCGGACACATGAATCGAGCCACCCTACATTTTTATGTGTAATGACATAGAACATAAAAATATTCTTTAATTAATCAAAAAGTTTTTATGCAGTTTTGATGCTGGTATATTCATAATGATTTTGAAGTGCTGTTGTTCCAATTTTGAATTTATCAAATGGAAAAACGAAACAAAATCCAAATTCGTGCATTTTTTTGAAAAGAAAAGTTGATCTAAATTAACATAATTTTTTTATTTAACTCCATAATTTTGAATTCACCGTAATTGTTTTGAAATTAAGACATCGTAAAATTGTTGTTATTTTTAATTTGAGCCATTTAAACGTTAAAATTATGGATACACCGCTTCTTCTAGCCGCGCAAGCTGTGGCGCTTCTACAGTCGGGCCGAAGTCAGCGCGATGTAGCATCACAGCTTGCTTTAAGCCGTTCTGCTGTGCAAAGGGTATACCATCGATACCTCGACACTGGTGGATACGTGCGCTGTCCAGGAAGACCGCGATTTCGGGTAACTTCAGAAATACAGGATCGATTTATCGCGACAACCAGTTTACGAAATCGTCACCTCACCTCTGTACAGATCCAAGAACAGCTTCGAGACTTTCATGGAGTGGCTGTTTCCGCGCGAACAATTAGATGAAGACTTAAAGAACGTGGTCTGAGCCCACATAAGCCAGCCAACAGGCCGAAACTGACAAGAGCTCACCGAATGGCGCGCTTACAGTTTGCACGCGAACATTTGCATTGGACTCCACGCCAATGGAGCAAGGTACTCTTTACTGATGAGACTAAGATTATGCTTTATGGTAATGATGGAAGGAGGAAGGTCTACCGAAGGAGGGGAGAGCGCTTTGTTCAGTATTGTATTGAAGAGAGAGTGAGTTATGGCGGGAGCTCGTGGATAGTCTGGGGAGGAATATCTGCCGATGGTAAAACTGGGCTAGAGGTTGTGACAGGACCACGTCTACCAACACTAAATGTCCGTCGATACATTAACCATTGCCTAGAGACTCATGTGATGCCATATGCTGGATTTGTAGGCCAAGGCTTCATCTTTATGCGTGATAATGCAAGAGCGCACACTGCAGGAATCGTCAGGGCATACCTTCATGATGTTGGAATCACGACAATGGAATGGCCAGCAAGGAGCCCTGATATGAATCCCATCGAACGTCTATGGGACGAATTAAAGAGGCGTGTTCGAGCTCACCAACCAGCACCACAAACTTTGGAAGAGCTGAGAGTTGCCATCGAGGAGGAATGGGAGAACATTCCACAACACTTCATAATGACGTTGATTAACTCCATGCCAAATCGCATGACTGCAATCATAAACACTCTCGGAGGCAATACAAGTTACTGCATATTTTTTTTTCCAATAATTCCTTTTTTTTTCAAAAATTCAACCCGAGTCTTGTCTTTGAGAAAGGTTATACAGGACAAGTTTCACTTAAAATTGTAATTTTATCAAATTATTGAAATTTAAATTTGGAATTAAGTATACCTTATTAATGTAAAGTGTACCAGTTTCCAAATTGCATAAAAACTTTTTCGTTGATCATATAATTTTGTTAAGTTACCAGCAATCAAAGTTGAAACTGCTGGGTGGCTCGATTCAAGTGTCCGGAAGTGTATATGCCAAATATTGGGAAACTATTCTTTTAAGAAATTAGATAGAACCAAAGAAGTATCTATTCATAAGTTGCACAAGGTTATTGTACAAAAATTTCACAAGTATTGTTAAGAATAATAAAATTATGATGCAATAACATTAGAAAGCATATATAGCATGCTTTTCTTTGATGAGAGCCAGGGGGCCCCAATACGATTTTGTGACCAAAATATGTATTACGTTATGAAACCGAAATATTTTTAAGTTTTTAATTTTTTTCATTTCGTTTATTTATTGCATTACATGTTAGATACATTATATTACTGTATATAATACATAGCAGTTCTACATACACCTTTTAAGGTATTGCAACTTGAATAGAAAAAGAGAGGCAGAAATTTAAATTAATTTATCTTTCAGATATTCATTGACGTTAGAGTACCCATAACGCGACTCTCTGACCGTACCTACGCTTTATTAATTAGCAATCGTTTAACTGATTTTATATATGAGTTGAATAAATCTATCGATTTTGTTCTAGAAGGAAGGTGATTATAAATTTTTACTTTGAGGGGTCCGGCTCTGCATAAATTTTGATCCGGAAGCAAAGCAAATAAATTATTTTTGTAACGTGATTCGTAATGACGCGGCATTTCACCTAACTTAGTATATGAATCAGGATACCTTCTGACGAATTCACACGTTTCCAATATTTATATTTATTCGTATAAGAATTATTTTTAAAGAAAGTAGCTATACTTACTCGCACCGACTTAACCTTAGCGGATAGATCTCCCTCGTAATCACTAAATTGACCGTCCGAGCCGTCGGACATATTGATGATTTCTTTATATTTCACACTAACTTTCTTTGGAATTATTTAATGAAGTTGTGTTATTTAGATTTTTTAAATAAAATACACAATATCGAGCCACAACACAACACGTGCGAAAAGACAAACTGTCAAGTTGACAGTTGACACGAGTTCGCTAAAGGTCATCGAGATGACAATCTGATGGCGGAAACACACTACCGTGTCGGGGCGTGTCGTGTCGCGCCAGAAGCATATCGCGTTCATACATTTTATATGGTTAGGAGCACATTTGTAGGGCGTGTCGTGTCGTGACTCGCTCTGTCGTGGCGCGGACTGCTGGCCGCCGATTGCGCCACGGCGGTGGTGGGGGTTATGACGCGACACGACACGCCCTGCAAATGTGTTTCTATACCCGCGCGCGCGTGGTTCGTGGCGCGAACAAGTGGACGCTTTTTTTTTTTATTTGTTTTTGCAGCGTTATAATGAGTTACTAGGTAAAAGATTCCTGATAAATATACTTAAATACTATTTTTTGTAAATAAATACCATTATACATTAAAGAAAACACCCAGACAAAGGCAAACACTGCGAGCTTCTGTTCAGAAATGAAAGAAATAAACGTCTGGCGTTTATTTCGTTCATTTCTGAACAGAATCGCGCCCCGACACGCACGACTAGTGATGGGCGATTTCCGGAAATGTTCTCTTAGTGGAAACATAGAGGAAACGTTCTCGGAAAGGAGAGAATTTACGGAAATTTAAGAGAATCTAAACCAAGTATGTAGATTTTTTAATTTTGACATAAAAATAGATGACTATGCATGTAATTTCAGTAGCTATGAATGCCATAGTGAAGATACATGTCAGGTAGGTAGTTATAATGATGTTATATTTGATTTTCTAAATATATAAAATTCAAAGTTCTGTCGGACTGACTGACTTAACTATATATCAACGTACAGCCCAAACCGCTGGGTCTAGAGATTCAAAATTTGGAATGTAGGTTCCTTACAACGTCTAGGGGTGTACTAAGAAAGAATTTTTCAAAATTCCCACGGGAAAGCGAGATATACGCAAACGAAATTGCAAGGGTTTTACTGATCCGCTGGGTCTATTGATTCCAAATTTGGAATGTTGGTTCCTTACAACATCTAGGGGTGTACCAAGAAAGGATTTTTCAAAATTCACACGGGAAAGCGAGATATACGCAAACGAAGTTGCGAGGGTATATCAACGCACAGCCCAAACCGCTGGGTTCAGAGATTCCAAATTTGGAACGTAGGTTCCTTACGACATCCAGGAGTGTACCAAGAAAGGATTTTTTTAAATTCCTATGGGAAAGCGAGAACGCAAATGAAGTTGCAACGGTTTCACTGATCCGCTGGGTCTATTGATTCCAAATTTGGAATGTTGGTTCCTTACGACATCTAGGGGTGTAATGAGAAATGATTTTTCAAAATTCCCATGGGAAAACGAGATATACGCAAACGAAGTTGCGAGGGTATATCAACGCACAGCCCAAACCGCTGGGTCTAGAGTACTCTAGAGATTACAAATTTGGAATGTAGGTTTCTTACGACGTCTAGGGGTGTATTGAGAAATGATTTTTCAAAATTCAAAATAGACCCAGCGGATCAGTAAAACCCTTGCGATTTCGTTTGCGTATATCTCGCTTTCCCGTGGGAATTTTGAAAAATCATTCTCAGTACACCCCTAGACTTCGTAAGGAACCTACATTCCAAATTTGGAATCTCTAGAGTACTCTAGACCCAGCGGTTTGGGCTGTGCGTTGACATACCCTCGCAACTTTGTTTGCGTATATCTCGCTTTCCCGTGGGAATTTTGAAAAATAATTTCTCAGTACACCCCTAGATGTTGTAAGGAACCTACATTTCAAATTTGGTATCAATAGACCCAGCGGATCAGTAAAACCGTTGCAACTTCATTTGCGTTCTCGCTTTCCCATAGGAATTTAAAAAAATCCTTTCTTGGTACACTCCTAGATGTCGTAAGGAACCTACGTTCCAAATTTGGAATCTCTGGACCCAGCGGTTTGGGCTGTGCGTTGATATACCCTCGCAACTTCGTTTGCGTATATCTCGCTTTCCCGTGAGAATTTTGAAAAATCCTTTCTTGGTACACCCCTAGATGTTGTAAGGAACCAACATTCCAAATTTGGAATCAATAGACCCAGCGGATCAGTAAAACCCTTGCAATTTCGTTTACGTATATCTCGCTTTCCCGTGGGAATTTTGAAAAATTCTTTCTTAGTACACCCCTAGACATTGTAAGGAACCTACGTTCCAAATTTTGAATCTCTAGACCCAGCGGTTTGGGCTGTACGTTGATATATAGTTAAGTCAGTCAGTCAGACAGGACGTTGAATTTTATATATATAGAAAATCAAATGTAACGTCATTATAACTACCTACCTGACATGTATCTTCACTATGGCATTCATAGCTACTGAAATTACATGCATAGTCATCTATTTTTATGTCAAAATTAAAAAGTCTACATACTTGGTTTAGATTCTCTTAAATTTCCGTAAATTCTCTTAAATTCTCCGTACAAGAGAATGTTTCAGAATGTTCTCGTTCCAAGAAAGTTCTCGGAACGGAAATGTTCTCCTGCCCATCACGACGCACGACACGTAAGTGTGCACACCCACCGTCACGACAGAGCGCGACACGACAGGCCCCGACACGGTAGTGTGTTTCCGCCATGACTTTGACATCTATACTGCAATGTTGCCATGACTAGCATTTTAAAATCCGTATAATAACGTGTCATCCAAATATTTGTAATGTACCTGATCAGGTACATTACAAATATTTGGATGACACGTTATTATACGATCGAATCATTGTTTTTTAACGTACGTTAGTAGTAGGTTACCTGGCCGGCTGATAATAATAAGTATTACTTTTTATAGTTTTGATTTTGTTTTGATCTCTCGTTATCTCATCAGTTCGGTTGCGTTTTTATTTAGTTTTCTTACTTGCTCAAAACATGAATATCTAATATACTTTTACCACTGCGTGCGGGTGTCGATTTTAATTTTAAATCACAGTTCACATTATCTCCCTTAGTAAATGTTATTTAGTGTTATTTTAGGTACCTACCTACTTATCGTAAATTTAATTTGAATACTATAGATAGATATTCCAATAATAATAATATAATATTAATATCTCGATCCTATAATTTCACCTTACTTACTGCGTAGGTAGTAATTATTATTAATTTGAAGAATGACTATATTTTAAACGATTTGTTTTACATACTAATGAAATAAACGCCGACGAGATTGATTAAGGAATCATTCAATTCAATGTCAATTGAAAAACTACTGAGCATCAAGTTTAGTTAGAAATTATTAATACCTACCGGGTGGGGTTTGTCATAGTATTTCTATTTAAAAGGGTTCCGTAGTAAATAATTAATCCATCCAAAGTTTCGTTATGAGGTCCGTCTGTCCGTCCGCCGTCCGTCCGTCTGCGATCTTGCGCCTAGACACTTAATACAAGAAAGCTGTAATTTTGCACGTGCAACACATATTTATTAACAAAATGATAGAACAAAATCTCGAAATTTTTAAGGGTGCCTTTATTTATGTGTAAATGATTTATTTTTCCGGTGTAGCTTGAGCGATAAGGATTTTCATATGCGGTGGTAACCACTTTTCATTAGGTGACCTTGCTTGTTTGCCAGTTATATGTAAAAATAATGTGGGCAATGAGGCTTACTATTCGCATTATACCAAGATGTCATAGAAGCACAGAACTGGGTTATTCCCATAGGAATTCTTTGGTAAATTACACAAATATGAGAATAACACTATAATTTATGAGCAATTCAAGGAAAATCTAGTTCGGGGCATTATACTTACCAGGAAACTTGCTCATTCAGTAAATTACCGCTTTGGCAAATTGTCAAACCAAATCAATAATAAATACCTAATAAATCGCGATTGTACCTGAATAATACGTAACTATTGATGTTGTAAAATATCTAAAATCTGAATTGGCATTGTGATTGAGTGGCTAACAGAATGGTTTTATTCCAGAGACTATGAATTCTAATAAAATATAATTATTTTGGATTGGTAGAACATTTGTGAAATGTTAATATCGTCCGGGAAAATACCACCCTCTCACAAAAATATCAGCGTAGGTAAAGCAACAATGCGTTTCGTTTGGTGAGTGAGAGATTCGGAAGGCCAATTCCCTTCCCTATCCTTTTCCTTATCTCCATAGGTATTTCCTTCCTTGTAACAGGTAAGGTTGGTAGCACCACTGCTGGTGTTTAAAGGGGATGGTAGCCACTTTCTACCAGGTGGCGAGCTTGATTCTGTATTTTTTTTAAATAGCTAAGCATCGCACTGCTGGGCAATAGCCTCGCCTTGTTCCCTCTAGACGTCCCTGTCCATAGCAGTTACGGACCAGTCTCCAGCAAAGGTTTTGTTTGATATCGTCTGACCAACTCAACCTTGGTTCCTGTAATTTAATATAAAAAAATGTGCATGGACAAACATTATTGAGTCTTGCTTGATATTGATATTTTCTGTGTTTCTATGTGTAACTTATTAAAAAAAATAAGTGTTTAAGTTACAGGAAATGGGACAGGATGTATATAATACATACCCTAACCCATCCCAGCACCTAACCCAGCTTTGTTTGATGAACACGATAAACAACGTGTTTCAATTATTTTATTTACAGATATTTCTGATTCACTAGGTTAGGTTAGGGTTAGCTTACCATCAAAAAGCCTCACTCCTTCGGTCGCTCGGCTTTCTTTATAATGACACATTTTCTAGGAATTTTATACATTTCCGCTACAATTTAATAATTTGCATTTCTTAGTTTGGATTGGTCTATGTGTCGTGCCGTTGTATAATTCGTTGTATAAGATTAACCTATCCTTACTAATATTATAAATGAGAAAGTGAGTTTGTTTGTTTGTTTGTTATTCCTTCACGGCTTGAATAAGCAGCCGATCATTATGAAAACTTGCATACATATTTTCAGTACACAGCCCAACATAGGCTACTTTTTGTCCCGTGAAAGTATGTCATTCCGATGGGAAAATCTGTATCGGCCAACATATGGCGCCACAAGTCGCGCTATGGGTTGTTTTGTTGAGGCCGCGGGGAAAAGCTAGTCTATTATAAAGAGAAATTATAGTAATTTGAGATTGTGCATTTGATAATTAAAATCACATTAATCGCCTTTGAACACTTTTTAGACGTAGGTAATTCCTGAGTGGAAATTAAGAAGTGCCATGCATTTAAAGGAAGTCAATTTGATGATTTGTAAGAATTTCATGTCTTTAGTTTAAACATTTTGCCTCAAAGATTTTACCTGGTCACTCTAAGCGAGCATGTGTCATTATTGGAATTCCCATTTACAATACTTTACCGTACATCTTTACAGGTCATTTTAATCAATTGTGAATATTAAAGCAATTATAATTTGTTAGCATTTGCAAACGTGAATGTCACGAATCTCAAAAAAATGTGACCATTTCTTAATTTCTCTGAAACGAAACATAATACTAACTATTAAATTTCAATTAGATACGTAGTACTATCCCTTCATCCTGTCGAAGGTTAAAAAAATCTCATAAGGACCTGCTGTCTATTGTCTTAATAGGAACATTTAATTTTATGACAATAGACAAAATTTTAGCTCTCTAGGTCAAAGGGTGACTGGGTGGTGATAAATCAATCGGATTTTATGTTTTTAAATTATATTAAGATTCATAGTTTTTTTCTAGTGAACATTTGCAGTTGATTAGCTAAGAAGGTCGACCTCCACTGCAATTAACGCAAATACACAAAAAGTCGCCTCCAAGGTCAAAAGGAAATGCGGGTGAAATGATATTAATCTTAATAATATATGAGTTAATGATTCATGAGATCAAACATAAATTTTTAACTTCTGTATTAAGTATTTGGAAACCTAATACTGTTTGTATACTTAATTAGTGAACATTTGTATGAATGATAAAATCAAGTAGAATAGTGCTTTCAAGTTTCTGTTTTCTTTCTCCTTCTTTCTTCATTTCTTCTTAAGTGGACAACCCATCCAAGATTCTTGTAGTCACAGATGTCAATGGACAGCGGTGATTGCTTATCATTATGAGACCCGCTAGCTCGCTTGTCTTCTGACATAAAAAAATAAAAGCAGAGTTATATTCCAAGAAGAATAAATTAGTATTCGATTACTTTATCAACTTTACCATTGCAACTAAACGTAATATTTATTTTTTCCTTCCTACTACAAAACCGAGATAAAAAGAACGAATAATTTTTCTTGTCAAATAAATGAGCCGTTTCCGCTAGCGGAACTATGTATTAAGTGAACGGATAAAAGGGCAAAATTTAAATATTATTTTAATTTCTCATGCAATAAAGAGTTGACCGGTAACCTCTGACATTGGTTTTAAAATAGTCTCCAAGCGTAACAAGTCAGTAAATCATTAATGCAGTCAGAAATGTATTACATATTATGAATTGTATAATTTATTTCTAATAATTGAAATCAAGATCTATTAAATATTTTTTAAATATTTACACAAAGAGATCATATTTTCAGATCAGTTTGTTCCTGTGGTGGCATTTTTTTCGATCGTTAAGAGTTATTAAAGGATCATCATTTACTGCTACCTAATCGACGTAAAATTGACTAGGACGCATAAAACATAACCTTACGAAGTGAATTGACGCCGTACAATAAGTATTTAAGAAGGCTACGCTAGGAGCGACGGGCCAAACCACGCTCGAGTCGTCGTGCCGCCGCCCGATACCACTAAACAAATGAATTAATACTTTATTTACATACAAATAAAGTAAAGTTAAACAATCCAAATGCCTGCCGATTCAGACCTCATTCTTCCCGTCGGTGAAGACAGGGAGGTGGACAAAAGCCTCTTCAAAAGTCTCCCGGAGAGAACCAAACATGAGGATTTCATCAGAAGAGCAGTGGATTTGTTGGTCGATAGGGTGGTATTCGGGAGGACGTCGCGGACTTCGAAAGTGGTGGAGTGGGCGACACCAAACGATATCAAAAGTGTTATAGATTTGAAGCCGAGGGAGAGTCCGGTTTCCCATGACGAACTTTTGAAACTCATGGCTGATGTGAGTATTTTAGATTTATATAATTTTGAAATAGAATTACTGTTAATAAAGTTTTCTAATAAAAATAATCTTTTCCAGGTCGCCAGGTACTCGGTCAACACTGGGCATCCTTACTTCGTCAATCAGTTGTTTTCGTCAATAGATCCTTATGGTTTGGTTGGACAGTGGTTGACAGATGCCCTAAATCCCAGCGTTTACACTTACGAAGTTGCTCCAGTCTTCACGCTCATGGAAGAGGAGATACTTCGGGAGATGAGGAGTATCGTTGGATGGCCAGAAGGTGAAGGCGACGGCATTTTTTGCCCCGGAGGCTCAATAGCTAATGGCTATGCAATTAGTTGCGCTCGGTTCTACTACTATCCTGAAATTAAGGTCAGTGTTTTTGTTCTCATTCTGAAGGCAATTTATGATGTTGATTTTATAGAATAAATAGTTAGAATAACATTTTAATGATAATTTTAGATCTCTATAAGTCATAACAATTAGTCGATTATAATCTATTGTTAAATTTCTTTTTAAATATTGCTCTCATTAGTAGTTTTTGTCTGGATGATCTTAACAATTTCATCATAATAATCAAAATCGAAATACCGAAATTATAATCAAAATTATAAAACTGTTTACAAATAAATTTTATTGTCACAGATTTGCACCAGGTACATTCCTATATGTTAAAAAGCAAAGATGTGTTTTCTCTGTCTGCTTCCTCTGATCGAGTTTTTATTCGTGACAGATTTGTTAGTAAAAAGATTTTCGAAATTCCTAGGAGCAATGCACGCGTATTTCCACTATGAGCATTGGTTACATATAAATTCCGTATTTACTTGATATGCTCGCGACTATAATCATCTAGTGGTTATTTTCCCTGTATTTTTCTTTGCTATCAGTGTTTTTGTAACCGCTTTATTTTCTGGGACAAAAACTATCCCATATATCACATAAAAAGTATCCATGATATAAACTGGGTATATGCGAAATGTCAAGAAAATCCGTAGAGTTTAAGTGTCCTCATAAACTTTCGCATTTTATAATAATAGGATTGATGACATAATCGTATCTTTTATCAAATAAGGTTAAGAATTCTTTTGAGCATCAATTGACTTAAATAATGAGTGGAAAATAAATAAGGAAAATAGTCCTGCCTTGATACATTTTTTGTAGAGATTGCAAAATAGGTAATTATATTATAATAAAACTAAAATAAGTGTTTGCATTAACTTAATTTCGTTCAAAATAGAAAATGTTCAGAAATTATTACTTACTTACATTTTCCGATTGCCAATAAAGATTACTCGATGCTAATTTAATTTAGCTGCTTCAAAGCCAGTGGAAAATATAATCAAAGTTGAATTATTTTTATAATATCGTGAAGTTTCGATGAAGAGTTTCGAATAAAGGAAATCATGGGACAAAAAAAATAAAAATAATACGGTCAGTTTTACTCTAATACATACTACCTACTTAATTCGCAAAAAGAGACTACATTTTTTATACACAAATTAAGTAGGTAAACTACTAACATTATATTTAAGTAAACAAAATTTTCTTTTTTAAAGGAAGTTTAAAATAAATTAACAATGTTATTTATTATTGTAATACTAAGTATGATGCTTATAGACAGCTCTTTAATTAAACAGGAAATACATTCTGTGGTCACCTTAACCTAATTTAAACGATCATTATTTGATCGAGTTCGCGTGCCAAGATATGAATTAAGCCTTGGTACTTTTTGGAATTCTAACCTAACTTAGACATACCTACATAATTCGTTTAAAAAAATCACGATTTTATTTGTTATTCCTACCGATTTTGAAAATTCTACCAAAACTAAAAAGGTAGAAAATTTAAGTGTACCCTGCTTGATCATGACTGAATGGAACGTAGCGAAGTACAAACAAAACAAACGAACATCATTGTCATCGTCAACACCAAAATCTTTTTTTTTGTTCAATGAATTTTAGGTAGGTAATGTTAGGTAAAATGGTAAAATAGTAGATAGACGTCAGACGCTCTCCGCCGGGAAATCCCGTTGTTCTCATTCCGTTTTCGGACGATTACGGGATAAGTATGTCCTGCTTTGCTATGTTTATACTTAGGTACCATGCTTGTACCATGTTTATACCATTTATACCTATGCACTTCATGCTTTTGTAATAATAAATAGAACCTTCGTTGCTACACAAAAAGTTAATAAATTTAATACATAGGTAATATGCTGACCTTGACCTAATTAGGTGAAATGGGCTAGATAACTAATAATTAAAACAACTAACCCATGCATTACCTCGATGTAGCCATGGTATAAAATTTTATCTTAGTTTTATGAAAATATATTTTCACTATGAAATTAACGTTGTTTGATGACAGTCTTTATCAAAGAAAAGTGCCACTGACCTTCATGGCGGGTCGACATCAGAGAGAAAAATAAGACTGGTCGACATGAATTTTCATTCATGTGAAACGTCTGAATTGTCTGAAAATCCATTCTGAAAATATTGTGACAATGAGGAACCATCATGAAAGTAGAAGTGGCAAATCACAGATTGAGCTAGAGCCTCAAAGTAAGTACAAGACTTGTGTGGGATACTAACTTACGATACTATAATTTATAACAAATACTTATATAGATAATCATACAAGACTCAGGCCAATCAGAATAAGTTCGTTATTCATCCCCAAACCCGGATTTTCAGACCCGACCGGGATTCGAACCGGGACCTCCTGGGTGGCGGTCCGGCGTGGGAACCATTACGCTACGCCACTGAGGTCATTAATTAAATCAAACGAACTGAATCCACACAAAAAATGCTTTTATTATAATATAATGATTGTTTTCTTCTAGGAGGAAAAAAGGCGTTATTAAAGCCGAACAATTTACTTATAATCTTGAAAATTTTCTTAAAATAAATAATAACAATTTCAAAACATGATCGGCTAGTTGCTTATCAACTATAAATAAAAATCATAAATTACTTTTTATCGTTTTAATTAGGTACCTATCAATTTTTATACAATAACGATGCAATAACACAACAAATTGGACAAATACAATTTCGCAGTAATAGTTATTTATTCTTATTTTATAACAATTTTTCTGATCACGATATATAAAGCAATTTTGACCCAAATTACAAGAAAATAAAACAATATGAATTTCTCAAATAACTGATACCTGTTTTTAAAACTGGTGAAAGTACATTTTTATTGTTGTTATTTACGCACATACGCACTTTAGATATATTTTTAACGAGATTAATGGTGAGCCGGTTTTGGCGCCAAAGTTTTTTTAAAAGAATACTCTGTATTTATTTTCTTTTTTTTGAGCTTCTTGATTTGATTGAATAACGATGATTAAAAGAAAATTCATGAGCTCTAATGTCCTAGCATCATCATCATCATCTCAGCTACAAGAAGTCCACTGCTGGACAGAGGCCTATAGTCTTAGAAATTTTATCAGTCAGAACTCGGAGTTCGTTTTTACGTTCCTTCCATTTTCTCTTTTTCTCAAATAAATTTTTAAGTGCAGCAAATATCAATCAAGTGTGAAATGCTAATATTTTACAGTCTGTGCCGAAAATATGCGACCGAGTTTTTATGTAAACATTTATCTGCAGTGTTATTTAACAAATAAATAAATAATCTGATTTACTTGCAACACATTTGCCGAAATTACGTCGTGTTATAGCCGAACTCGGGTCAGGCATGGGTAGGCGTAAGTCTGTGCAGTCGAAATTCAATCAATTATTTCCAATTTTAGTTTATCCATGTCATATTAGCCGAATATCAACCGCAGAACTTTGGTCGCGTGCCTTCGGCATAATGGTGTTTTTAGGGTTTAGAGGTGTACTGTATTCAGGCGAGAGGCTTATTCAGAAAGACGCAATTGGGACAAAAAAACGATACGACGACGCGCGACGGTTTACCTGAATGAACCTACGGCATTAGTTTCAGCGGCTTTATTATCGTAACCATAGATTTATTAAATACTAGGGAAAGATTGACAATGCAAAAGAGATAGAGCATAGCATACGCGTTTGTTAGAGCGAGATAGATAGGCGAGACCATTCTTCCTATACACGCTATCGTCCTGTATCGGTCTGACGTCAGTCGTGTTAAAACAAATCCCACTTATTTTTACAAAATTTATGGTTTTAAGTGTAGTTTTGGTGTTAATTAGACGTGATCAAATATGATTACCAGTGGGGCAATTCACGTAACAAGAACCGATTCTAGTTTGATTCAACGACAGTCGCTGTCCCGTTCAATTCCTATTTTGTATGAGTGAGTGAGAATTGCCCCACTGTGCAGTGCCTGGATGTAACTCAAACAAAAAGGAAAATCCACAAAATTAGCACTATCTTGCTTGCACATAATACATTACACGCACACTAGTGTATTGTGTTTTTGGTCTCGCCTTTATCAAACCATTGCCGATCTAGACCGATAGCGCTGGGCTAAAATGAGGTCATAAGTTTCAAAAACTCTAAAGTTGTTGATTTCTCGCCTGTGGACACGGTCGTACCTAAGAACCTTATTATTGCGTTTTGTGTCACATCTGTCACTTGCATTTTCCGCAATTCGATGGTTTGTGGTTGATTTTACTTATTTAAATCAAAACTGACAAAATTAATTTAAAGTTTAAAATAATTATGGTATCATATCTAGGATAGACTGCGGAGTGTACAAACCCAGTTTGTGTCATCTTCGGCCAGAGCAAAACTGAAATAGGGTCAATATGTAATAACAGTACAAAAAAAAATTACAATAGGTTGTATAACTATTTCATAACTCAGATCACTTACTTAAGGCCAATAAATAAATTTGTGCCAAATTAAGACATGCAATGTTAATATTTTCAGTTATTTTCCTATTTAAAGCTACTAACGCTGCAAAAAAATATTACAGTCATTAGAGTTCACATATTTAATATAATAAATGCATGAAAAATCTACATTGTAAATTTGTGTCATTTTCATGCACGTTATAAATGAATAAAACACCAAAACAATAACTTCGGTTGAAACGGGCGTACGCGCGCAGGCGGCGATGGGCGGGGGTATACGCTACGCACGCACACAAGTTCGTTCGGTACCTACGATATCATGGTTCATATCATATCATGATGATGAACAAATCGCACCCTCATTCAATTCAAAAAGGACGTAACCCGAAAAAGTAGATTTTTCAGTAAAAGCTTTATTTTTAATCGTAGAAGAATGATTTTAACATAAAAAAAAGGAGAAAAAATATTGCATTGGTGGTTGTTTTCAAGTCAGTTCAATAGTTTATGGTTTTTTAGAAATAAGAAAATTAAAATATTATACAACTTATCAAAATGGACTTTAAATATAAAATACTAAGTTTTCGAGTTTAAGCCAAATTTATTTACAAAATAATGTATATTACAAAAAGTATTTTTTATAGTACCAAACAATTTTGCGAGAATAACTAAACTTACTTCATTTTTCCCTGTGTCAAATTTGTTATTTAGCCCCATATCAGTTACTTACTCCTTTTTTCAATTTAAATATTTGTCAAAAGCACTTATGTAATAGGTAATGATATTGATGTTTTCCATTATATAGGTAATTAAAAATGTGACATCCATATCTCTCATTAATACCAAGGAATTAGTTAAATGTCAAAAGTAAATAAGGAGCAACGAAATGTTCACATGAACAATTTGTTTTTAAACAATAATAATTAATTTCTGTATGGTTACAAATATACTATAATAATAATAACAATACTGAAAAAACAATGTACTTTTGGTAAATATTAACTTTAACTACCTACAGTTTTCCTATATTCATTCAAATCTAGAAAAAAAATAAGTAAAATAGGTACAAACTTGGTTTGATTCATAAAAATAACATAATTATACATATATTTTTTGTCTTATTTACAAGACTTATTATTTTTTTATTAATAAAAAACAAAACACTTAATGTAATACAATCACAGAGTACGACAATAACGTACTATTAATAAAAAAAACGTGTTCAAATACAAACTTTAATAAATAAAAAGACAAAAAAAATACGTTTGTCTTTTTATATTATAAGACTTTTTATTATTATTAAATAAATCGTGTTCATGTACAATTTTTAATTTATTGAAATATTTTATATTAAATTCAATTAAAAATCTATTGTTATCGTTAAACCTATTGGCAGTTTTAAAATAAACATTTATTAATATTATTTAATTTATAATGAAATGTAATTAATCTTCTACAGATGAATCAAATAAGCATGGTATCGACAAATGAACCTTCAAAGGAGGTAAAATGTTTGGTAATGCATAGGAATAGCATTCGTATCACATAGACTAAATGAAATCTTTTAATAAGGCGTTAATAGGTAATAATAAATTGATGATAAGCATATAGGGAGTTCATCTCAATCAATACCCAATCAGGAAACCACTATAATTTTTGGTAACTGGAACGCAAAGTTGGGAAATAGTAAGACCGACGATCACTCAAAATCTGTTGTAGGAAGGTATGGTCTCGGCATTAGAAATTAACATAGAGGAAGACCTTGACTTTTGCATTTGAAGAAAATTAAGCATTATAAACACCTGCTTCTAATACCATGCAAAACGCCTCTACACATGTAGAGTCCCCGGCAATATTTCCCCAAACCAAATTGACTAAATTATAATAAACACACGGTGGAGATCCAAAAAAATATAAAGATCTTTCCCGGTGCTGGACGCGGCTCAGATTACAACCTACTTGTGGCCACTTTCACTGCTCGTCTTAAGGCTCCCAAAAGGAAAACACCACCTAAAACCACCACCGCCTTGGAGCCCCCGGAACAGTCGATCTTTCAGAGCACGTTGGAAGAGACGATAAAAGAATGCCCACCGCCTGACGTCACAGTCAGTACATTGGCCCTTAAACTTCACACGAGAGACCTCTTTAAGAAAGTTCGCCCGCTCTCCAAAAACTTCCTGGGTGATTGAAGATGCTCGCGGTGACCCAATACACGACCTTGAACCCATAGCCGACAGATGGTGTAGCTACTGCGAAGACCTTTATAAAGAACCTGCTATCAACAATGATACGCCTTTGAATTGGAATCTTCCGAATCAGCAACCAAACCACCCATACTACGTTCTGAAATCAAAGCGGCAATAAACAAATTAAAAAAGAGGAAAGCACAAGATCACATTACGTCAGAAATACTGAAGTCTTTAGGCGACGCGTTCATCGACTTATTGCACGAAATCTGCACCTACACTTGGCGACATGGCGGCTGGCCCAAAGACTGGTCAGGCCGACCAGAAAATGCGACAACTATTGCACTCTTGCGATGATCTCTCATGGCAGCAAAATCTTCCTTGCGCCACATACTGAACAATCGCAACCTTACGTTTTTTGGATTGGCAAATGCAGCGAGAACAAGCCGGATTTGTGAAAGAAAAGGGTACACGCGAACAAATCCTGAACCTCCAACAACTTATTGACGACCTCCGTGGCGTAATGGTTACCACGCCAGACGGCCACCCAGGAAGTCCCGGGTTTGAATCCCGGTCGGGTCATGATGAAAAACGAACTTTTTCTGATTGGCCTCGGGTCTTGTGTTTATCTATAAATGTATTTGTTATAAAATATAATATCGTTGAGTTAGTATCCCATAACACAAGTTTCAAACTTACTTTAGGGCTAGCTCAATCTGTGTGAATTGTCCCTATATATATATTTATTTATTATTATTGAAAAAGCATTTAAGTTCAACACGCCCACATTATGTGTTTTGTCGACTACAGTAAGGCCTTCGACTGCGTCAACTGGAAACTTTTGTCGAGAATTCTAACGAAGCTTAGCGTGCGGCTGCATCTAACTGCGCTGCTGCAAAAACTATACTGCAACAAACAGGGAATCATATGAGTTGATAAACTGACGTCACCACCTTTCAGTTTTGACTTTTAAGAGAGTAAGGCAGGTACTGTCTCCCATTTTGTTCAACATTTATCGTGAATACATCGATAAGGCGTACCTGCAAAAACTGGGAAGGTACTCACGATTGGTGGCGAGAAGATAACGAACTTACTACGTTACGCCGACGATACCACACTGTTAGCTGCCAACGAAAGCGAGATGATCACCTTACTGAACAGAATGGAACAGGTCAGTGAAGAACTTGGCTTTTCCATAAACAGCAAAAACTAAGATCATGGTGGTACACCGCACGCAGAAGCCAGAGGTCACTGGCGCGCTTAACCAGAAAATAGTTCACAGTTACCTGGGCTAAGAATGTTATGTCACAGCTAGAAAGAGTTTGAGTAGAAAGAAACATCTCCATAAATACAAAACGCTAGTTGGTGACCACTCCGGTGTTCTCAATTTTCATATATGGTGCCGAGACCTGGACCCCAAGGAAAGCGGATGGAGGAGACTACTGTAAATCCCATGGACGGACCATTGCATCATTACTCAAAGAGCTCAATATATCTACAAGGCTTTCTACCATCTGCCTCCGTAGAATTCTTGAATTCTTCGGCCACATCGCCAGGAAACGTAAAGACGTCCTCAAACGATAGGAACAGGTGGCGGAACATCATCAGAGAAAAGCTGCTTTCTAGACGTGTTCACCCTTACGTTACCTCCGTTGGCTCCCCATGCTCTGTATTCAGTGTTGTGAATCGGTGCAACAAATTATTCTTAGAGGAAAAAAGCGGTAATCGATATTTAAAATTATTTTTTATGAATATAGTGTTTATAAAGACTAGCATTATAAATGACAAATCGGAATAAGATCATAATATTTATTACATACTGTTTATTTTGTATAAGTATTAAATTTTAACGAAAAGCATCATAATCTTCAGTATATCCTATTGGTCAATTTATTCTTTGCGTTTTATCACAAATTCCTTTTTCTCGAAAATCACACATTCAGTTTTTTTTAAAAACAAAGTTTCGTCCATATAATAATTCATTTAACAAGAAAAATATGAAAAAAAAAATGTATTTTCAAATATGGTAAAATCGGGATTTCGACGTAATACAACTTATGTCTTTATTACCCTGGGGGTGCGAAATATGTGCCTCTCCTACCTATAGAGATAAAAATAATCACCGTTTCCTGTTGGAACAACTGCTATGCACAACTAATTTGCGAATTTTGTTTGCCCCTCCCGCGCGTCCGCTTTCTTCGTCGCGCTCGCCCTTCGCGCGAAGTTTAGTTATTTTTTAATGAAATAATAAGATTTCGTGCATAAAAACAGCACAAATTATGAATTGTGTTTTGTTACACTACAATAATCTTATAGACGTAACTTTAGTAACTTGCATTTTCTTTTGTGGCTTTTACAGAGTGTTGTAATAAAAAATTAAATAATCGATAAATATCGTGGATGAATTCGACACAAAATATTTTGAATAACAGATATCAGTCATTTGAAACGCTTAACATATATTTAACTTATTGTAATATTTTTTAGAGCTAGTTGGGTGACTTGTTAGGTACTGATTAAATATCAGGATTTTCGTGGACAGAGATGACACAAAATGCATATGTATATTAGTTAGTACTTCGTTATTATCATGAAAGTAAATTTTTTATCTCTAATTATCTTTTCGTCCAAAACGGATCGAAAAGACAAATACCTAAATTTCTACCTATGCAAGTACCTAGGATGACACAAACTAATGTATTAGGTTGGGTAAATGGCCCGAAACCTATATGCCAAATACAAGCAACTTTAATGTTTTTGAAACATCAGAACCTAGCGCTACAGGTCTAATCTATACGCTAGTATATACTAAATCTATGATCGTAACAAAAATGGTTCAAAATCGAGTCAATCTCAATCGCTGTATCACTCATACAAAATAGGAATTGAGCAGGATATCAATTGATAAGACACGAGATTTGATCGATTTTTATAACAAGAATTTAGTCGCTCTGGTGTAACGGCGGCAAGTGCGTGCAGCTAGGCTCGTGTACGCCAAGGCTTTTGATTTATCGTCAAATTGCAATGACAAATTAATCAGTTTTTCAAAGAATCATAATTTGCAACGAAGTCTACGAATTACTAAACGAATAATTGTGTAAACCTTGATTACCGTATGGCCTCGAACGATCGTAAGGTCTACCTATTAATTAGGATACAAATTATAGTGTCTCATAATCGGTGCCTATTTCTGTGAAATTAAAACGCCGTCACGTAACATAATGCTCGATTTAAACCTGGCAAGGTTTTGAATGATAAAATACACTTGTCTGTAATGCACTTTATTTAGCCAGTATACATTTGGCAGTCCGTGCATCTTAAGATTAAACAGTCAGACTCGAGTAACACCAAAACTTAAAAATTACCATCAATGTAACTGGACTTCTATCGGCATTATCTTTCCCAATACACGGCATGAGGGCTTACCCTCATATATGGTTTTAGTTAGAGATATATGGATTTAGTACTTGGTTCAATATAAGCCGTCGGTTAAGCCGTCGTCGTTCGGTCTCGTCCTGGCTGTTGTCGATGGGTAATATGTTTAGTTGACGGTTTATTTTTCTTGTTACAGACGAAAGGCGTATATGCAGTTCCAAGGTTGGTCTTGTTCACATCAGAACTAGCCCATTACTCTACAAGGAAGTTGGCTGCATTCATGGGAATCGGTGATGACAACTGCATCAAAGTGAAAGCAGACAGACAAGGAAAAATGGATGTCACTGACTTAGAAGTAAAGATCAATGAGGCTATAGAAGATGGTGCAACACCATTTTTAGTCACAGCTACAGCTGGGACCACTGTTTATGGGGCATTTGATCCGTTGGTGCCTATTGCTGGTCTGTGCCAGAAATATAATCTGTGGTTACATGTTGACGCTGCTTGGGGCGGAGGCGCCATGATGTCCAAGAAGCATGGTCATCTTCTGAATGGGATTGAAATGTAAGTACCAACTATATGTATGGATTTTCACGATAAAATGCTTCTATCCTTCAATACTCAATCTCTCAAGTATCAAATAAAAAATCTTGACATCCGGACGGAACAAAAATATTTATATGAACTTTTTTAATGACCGATATGGACAAACGACCGGGTAACATGATGGTAAGCAATCGCCGCTGTCCATCCATGACTTTGAGAGTCAGGATGGTTGTTCATCAATGAAAGAAAAAAGGAAGGAATTAGGGAAAAAACAGAAAATAGGAAGCAGGTTTCTTTTCTTTTGAGGTACTAAACCTTAATAAACTGAGGAAATGTAGTATAATATGTGTATACAACAGTAATGCACGAGTATCACAAACATTGCAAAATGTATCCTCGGTAGAGTTTACCTTGAACATTTTTAACTTCACGAACATAATATTAATGTGTTAACATGTAAATCGCAACGTAATATTACCGTATAAATAATTTATATTGCATAATTTTATACAATTTTGGTGAAAACTCATTAAATAATAGTATTGACCTTCTCGATTTGAAATATTATGTAAACATCTATTTAATTATGAGTTGTCGCGTGTAGTGTAATTAGACCGTTATCTAAGCCTTATTCTTCATTGGAATTCATCCAGAAGACCCTTTTTAGTAGAATTAGAAAGAAAATTACATCAGCGCTGCATCGGGTCGATTCTCGTAACAAAAAACGTTCATCTCGTGTCAAAATTGAGAGAGATATAGAGAGAATAGGCATTGTCCTAATAGGACGTGAATCCACGATCATCGCGCGAGTAAGCGATGCGACCATAGCGTGTTCATTAGGCATTGTCCTAATAGGACGCGAATGCGCGATCATCGTTGGTTCGCGCGAATTTTACTCGTACGAACTCGCGATCAAACAAATTGAACTCGAATAGGTGTCCTAACTGACAATCGCGCGACGCATAGGCGCACGCTTATGAACACGCGATGGTCGCATCGCTTACTCGCGCGATGATCGCGGATTCGCGTCCTATTAGGACAATGCCTAAGCGTGCGCCCAAGCGTCGCGCGATTGTCAGTTAGGACACCTATTCGAGTTCAAAATGTTTCGCGATCGCGAGTTCGTACCAGTAAAATTCGATGATCGCGCATACGCGTCCTATTAGGACCCAATTAGGCCTAAGACGGCGTTTTATTCATACAAAATAGGAATTGAGCGATTGAGATTGATACGAGATTTGAACGATTGTTGTTTCGAGAATAGAGGCGCGTTTTACGCGTGTGTTACTGATGTAATTTACGACTTTCATTTAAAATTATAAATAACATCACAAGATGTATATAATAAACAAAATTATATTAAAATACTTATTAAAATTCAAGAAATTTTCAAAAATTTAAACTTAACATGTCTTTTATGAAATATGTAACACATTTCAGGGCCGATTCAATAACTTGGAACCCTCACAAGCTCTTAGCAGCGCCGCAACAATGCTCGACGTTCCTAATTAGACACAAGAATGTCCTCAAAGAGGGACACTCGGCCGACGCGAAGTACCTCTTCCAGAAGGACAAATTCTACGACACTTCGTACGACACAGGGGACAAACACATACAGTGCGGTCGTCGAGCGGACGTACTCAAATTTTGGTTCATGTGGAAAGCGAAAGGTTCGGAAGGATTCGAGAAACATATCGACACACTTTTCGATAACGCGAAGTTCTTTTTGGAGCACATCCGGCGCCGCGACGGTTTTCAATTGGTCATCGAGAACCCTGAGTGTACAAATATCATGTTTTGGTACATACCTACATGCCTACGCGGATGTGAAAACCAACCAGATTATAAAGAAAGGTTGGACAAGGTAGCGCCAAAAATAAAGGAGCGAATGATAAAGGAAGGAAGTATGATGGTCACGTATCAACCTCAAGGTGACCTCCCAAATTTCTTCCGCATCGTATTCCAAAATTCAGCCTTAGAACACAAGGATATGGTTTACTTTGCGAACGAATTTGAAAGGCTCGGTAAAGACATTAAAGTTTAATATTAATTGAGTACAAATATTGCATCATGCATGCACTCTGTGATTACTATTTTTTAATTTATTTATATTTGATTAAGTATAATTTTATCATATTATGAGTAGTCTAGTTTCAGTAGTATAGTTTATGTATAAAAAATGATAACTATTTAAATTATTATACAGTTTATTTCACTAAGCAATAATAAAAGCAACACTTAAGTGATTTTTTATATAAAAATATGAGTAGGTAAAAAATTGTGGTAATAATATAATATTCAAAATCCGTAAGAATGAAATTGTAATAAAAATTATGTCAATAGGTAATTTGGTAAATTATGCCATCTACTTTTCGAATTTAGGCAAAATGGCTTTCAAACACGATTGAAAAGGATTATTCTTAGAATTGTATTAATTTGTGATACTTATATATTTAATAGATAATAATTAAATGTAATAGTACTTATTGTACTGTTTAAAAAATAAAAATAATATAAATTCAAGTGTTTTCATTACTTTAACACAATAACATTATCCGGTTGTGGAATCGGAATACAAGATTAAGGTTTAGATCTTTTTTGTAACAGGACAAACGATTAAGCAGGTCACCTGAAGGTGTTGCGGAAGTATTTTACTCCACACCGCCACGTGAAGGCGGAGAAGGTGGCAGACAGTCAGGTTTTTAGTCGGTATCCCTCATTGGCCAGAGAGGTGAGCCCGACAGACCCAAAAAAGGTCACCTGAAGGTAAGCAACCACCTGATGGACCGTCCGTGGGTAACGACTACAATAATCTTGGATGAGTTGCCCACATATGACACTTCTTTTTCTCCTCTACTAGGTTGTCTGGAAGTGCTTTTGCGATAAGACCGCCTTTTGTTATTTGTGTATTGTTTTTTTTAATCAATTTGTATGTTTATATTTTTAATGACATTATAGTGTTTTGTATTGAATTGTATTGTAAGAAGTGAAAAAAAAACACGGGGGAAGGAAATAGGGAGTGGGAGTGGGATTCAGAAAAGTTTTTGGGCTTCCGGTTTTCGGGTTTTCTCACTAAGCGTAACGTACGTAAGACAGTGCGCATACTCTGGTCTTATAACATTACTAGATTTTCCCCGCGGCTTCGCTTGTGGTTAATTTTATGACAGATCTCGTTTAACAAAGCAACCCATAGCGCGACTTGTGGCGCCATCTGTGGGCCGACATCGCAATTGCAGCGCCATCTATAGTAGAAAAAATATTTTCCTATTATAATGACATACTTTTACAGGATAAAAAGTAACCTTTGTTGGGCTCTGTCTCTGTCTGTACCCCTGACAATATGTATACAAATTTTCACAATGATCGGCTGATAAGTCAAATCGTGAAGGAATAACAAACAAACAAACTCACTTTCTCATTCATAATATTAAGTTAGGATTTTGCATGTTCGTCTAATTACAAAATAATACAAGGGCATTGGTAGCGGCTATTGATGGATGTGTTACAGTATGACAATAATACACAAGTGAGTAATTCACAAACGGATTATGTTAACATGGGAGCCATCGATCCTAGCTGCAATGTGTACATAATTATGCCGCCGCACATGATGCCACTTTGAAATTGGTTTGAATCGCATTGCCAGTCATCGCACGTCATCGGTGGGGCAATTCACGTAACAAGAACCGATTCTAGTTCGATTCAACGACACTCGCTGTCCCGTTCAATTCCTATTTTGTATGAGTGAGACAGCGAGTGTCGTTGAATCAAACTAGAATCGGTTCTTGTTACGTGAATTGCCCCACAGTTGTTTCATAGGTTGTATGTGATTTTAAATCGATTTTGATTTAGGCCTCAGTCGTCCCTCGAGACTCGTCCTCCATAATAAATATCCCAGGTCGTCCCCCATAATTAAATTTTATAGGCCTAAGTCGTCCCGAAATTTAATTTTTAATATTTTATTCCCGACTCGTCCCTTTTCATAAGCCTTATACGTCCCTCGTTTTTTTTGTATGAGAAATCTTGAAATTTTGTACAGTCAGAAAAAAAACTATTACTAGCTATTTAATGTTAATAACTAAATAAACTATTTAAAGCAATATAAAATGTATTTTGTAAAAAAAAATACGATGGAATAGAAATTATTTTAAAATGTTTTAGGAATTCTTTTAAGATTATTTTTAAAGTAAAATAATTTTTCACAGGCTTTTTATTGCGTCTTTTATTTGTTTGCTTGAATAGACTCATTTGGCCAATTGAATTGCTTTCGGTTATCAATGGCAAAACGGGTTTCGCACTAGTTCCCGTGACGTGCATTCAATATTTTGACTCATTTCGTTTATCATCTGTTTTTTAAGCGTGTAAAGTGAAATCTTGAAATAAATTTGTCAAAGGTAAGTTTATTTTATTTTGAAGTATTGTTAAATTAGCAGTTAATTAGTAATTGATTTTACATTTTGTTAAATTACCTTAGTAGTCCAGCCAAATTAGACATGAAAAGTGAGTCGTGCTCGCAAAAGATCGTGTTATTCAGATTTTTTTATATGTTGTCAAGACCTAAATCAATATACTCCGGTCAAATTAAACAAAAAAACAAATTTTTTGTACCCCACCTTCACCCCTAGGTGAAGCTACATTAATTCCCATTAAGCTGAAAATCGGTAAAATCATTTAAAATTGAATTATGAATAAAATCTGAAAGTTCCCCATCTTTCCCCTGTATGGATTTTTTTATTCAAGACCAAAGATAAAAAATATAGCTTTTCGCGATTTTCAGCAAAACGGTAAGTATTATCATAAAAATACGCCTACCATGAGTCTAGTGGAGGTATACCATCATAAATTCTATACTTGTATCGCTATCAATACCCTCAGTGTGAAAAAACCTGTAAAAGTAAGGTTATTCATAAACTGCCATTTAGCTCGGAACTGCTTGGACAAATTTTGATGTCACTTACCATGAAGGTCTAGTGGAGGTATCCAGGAAAAAAACCGTATTTAATAAGGATATTAATAAACTGCCATTTATCTCGGAACTGCCGGGACAGATTTTGATGCCTCTACGCATGAGTGTCTAGAAGAGGTACCCTATGAAAAATTGTATACCCACATTGCTATTGGTTCATAGACCACTTCCCATACAAAAAAGCCCAGTTTCCACCTTTGGCCTTGAATATATTTTTTTCCATAGGTACAGGGGAAAGATGGGGAACTTTCAAATTTTATTCATAATTATATTCTGAACGATTTTACCGATTTTCAACTTGTTGGGAGTTAAAGTAACTTCAAATGTTTAAATTGACCGGAGTAATATTAAAAATCCAGATTTGCAATTTCGAAAGTGCTGTGCGAGCGACTGTATGCCCAAAAAACCATTAATTTTTCGAATTTTTCAGTCTGCTCAATATCTCGCGTGTTAGTCTGATTCGCGCGCTTTTGCGAGCACGACTTCCTTTTCATGTCTAATTTGGCTGGACTACTAAGGCAACTTAACAAATGTAAAATCAATTAACAATACTTCAAAATAAATTAAACTTACCTTTGACAAATTTATTTCAAGATTTCACTTTACACGCTTAAAAAACAGATGATAAACGAAATGAGTCAAAATATTGAATGCACGTCACGGGAACTAGTGCGAAACCCGTTTTGCCATTGATAACCGAAAGCAATTCAATTGGCCAAATGAGTCTATTCAAGCAAACAAACAAAAGACGCAATAAAAAGCCGGTGATCACTTTATTTTACTTTAAAAATAATCCTAAAAGAATTCCTAATCTATTCTAAAACATTTCAAAATAATCCTAAAATAATTTCTATTCCATCGTATTTTTTTTTTTACAAAATACATTTTATATCGCTTTAAATAGTTTATTAAGTTAGTTAGTTTATTAAGTTAGTGATGTGATACTAATTAATAATGATTATTTATATTTAAAAGGTCTATTTTATTAACATAATAATATTATTCTTTAAATCATCCCAAATACTTTTGTTTTCTTTTGCTAACTGTACTTTTAAAGTACTTAGCAATGGAGGACGAGTCGTTGCTACAAAACCGACGGAGGACGAGTTAGGATTTTTTTGGAATGCGGGACGAGCCTCGAGGACGACCGAGGCCTAAATCGTGATTTTCGGTAGAACAAAAAGTCGGTAGCAGCCACTAACATTCGACTGTTGATATTTGGAGGAATGCACTTTTGGAGTCATGCTTTTAAAAATTAAAGAACATATATTTTTTAAGAATATTTATTTTATTTTTATCTCTATGATATTGTCATGTAAATTTTAAATCGGTGACACCCTTTGAGCGCGAAGTGATCTAACCGTAGAATGCATTTGTTCGTAACTCGCGCGTCGTACGCGCGCGACGGACGCGATTACCTTATTCTAAGATCATTTTGTTTCACTAAAATATATTTTAATAATATTTTTCTTATATTGTATCGTCATCCTTGGACGTCGTTTCTAAAGAAAGCTCCTCACAATCTAGCTGTAAATGTGAAAAAAAAATACAAAATTTAATAACAACAGAAAGTTGCATAAAAATATTTTTAAGTTAATGATACATTAAGTCCAGTCATAATTTAATGTGTGTTTACTGTGTAATGTGCAACTCACCAATATTGTCAGAAGCAGAAGAAATAGTGCTAACTCGAGAATTAAAATATCATTAACTTTCTTCCGTCAGATGATTTAGAAACACTATTATCAGCTAAACGGCAGTCGACAATAATTATTGCGCGAATGTTACACGAAAAAGGAAAAATAAATTGTATTTTAAACGTTAGTAACGTTGACAGGCGAGGTTAGCAACAGGATGATCTTATTTTCACAAGGTTCAAGTGTATCAACAACAAATACGAACTCAAATAATGTAAGCACTACAATAAAAAAGCATTTCTCACCAAGACCTCATCATCTGGCACTCGAGAGAGCAAATCCAATATTTCGCTGTTCGGTATTCTGTTTGGTCGGAGTATTTTTCTCGTGTATTTGTGAATACCTGAAATTAATATTTGCACAGATTCAAAGTATACAAATTTATTTTATACTAGCGTCCCGTCCCATCTTACATATGCAGTGAAGCCGATTGGCGTCACGGAGGATTAACACATAATCTTGGAATTAAAATATCTTAAAAAATCACCAGTATTTAAGTAAGAGTGGAACTTACCCCAACCCATAAATATATATTGAGCAGGTATGAGAAACATTATAAATGCTATTAATAAAATAGCAAAAATTGTAAAAAAACTGAGATACGGCACTGAAAAGTTGCATAAGCTGAAAAAGAAACAATGTATATGAAAGAAAATGTACTGATTTATATAAAGGTACCTCTAATTTTATGTAAGGTCCTCAGTGTATATTTAGAATTAGCAATCATGTTTACAAACAAGAAACTTGGTGATGAGACACTCTTTATAAATTGATTTGATTTTTATTCTTTATTAGCTGAGTTTTACTCATAAAAGCAGGTGGTTCAGTGATAGTTTCGTTTGGTAAATTTAATAAAACCGCAATTATATTATTCTACTCATTTACTTACTTTTTAACCCTTTCGCCAAGACATGCGCCTTTTCCTATGAAATTTTGAACGGTTTGTATCATGGCTTGGAAATTATTAACTTTTTGCCTCAGTGATAATTTTTCGTCCTGAAAATATTAAGTTATTATTAAGTACCTCAACAACATTGTATAAGTAACATTGTCAAATCACAGATCTGTAATTCCTTATACCTTGAAAACAATAAATAAAGCACAAAGCTTCACATACCGATGTTTCTCGTAGAGCTAGGACAAATAGTGTCACTTGACAAAAAGCAGTGAAGCTTATTGACGTTTCATTATTGGCTACCACTCCATGGACATTTATAAAACGGGTTAGCTCCACCGGGGAAGCATCACCTTCTCACAGAATATCGGCGAAAAGCAGTGTTTCATTCGGTGAATATTCAACCTTTTCCTTATCCTTTCTCTCTCTATATTCTACCTCACAGATAACATTCTACCTAGTAGCAGACAACGCATAAAAAAAAAAATGATAACCAACTTGGCACTGAGACATTCTACTTTAAATGTGCTGTATTTGTAAAACAATATTGTTCAATTACCTTAACTTTTGCATCTTCATCAGTAATATTATCTTCTTGATTATTAATTTGCAGTAGATTCCTCCCTATAGATAAAACAACGAATATAACTTCGGTTTTCAAATGTAGATACAATGCATGGCGCTGCAATCGCCAAATCTTAACAATTGTGGACGTATCGACATCCGCAATAAACAACACAGTAACAGCTAAACAACCGCTTCGAACAACGCAGTAACTGCTTTTGAATACGGGTGTTGTACAGTTACTGTTACTGCCTTGTTCAATGCGAGTGTCGATATGTCGGCTAACAGATGGCGCCATATATCTTTTCGTTTATTATACCATACATTCATTTAAATGAACTAGATCACACGATATCTATATTAATCATTTGCCACGTAGAATGTAGTGAATTAATGAACAGAATAAAACCCAGGAATAATAAATCGAATGAGCCCGTCAGGAATGGACCTCCACCTTACAAAGATTGTAGCCAAATAGCATTGGTCTCGGCCATGTTGTGTTCCTACGGTGAGTAAGGTCTCCAAAGCTATCTTACTCATTTAAAGTAGGGATTGCGCGTGAATTTAAGACGAGATTGAAACTGTTTTTTTTATGAGAATAGACGTGCTGGAGATAGAACATAATTAACTTACAATGAATGATATAATATTCCTCAGGTCTGTACAATGCAAATGGTATTAATAGTAGAAGGGGCACCATCCAAGCTCTGAAGAACCAGTTAAAAAGCAGCCAAGCTATCAATGCTATCGTATTCCACTTGCGCGATTCCCATTCGAAGCACGTCCTGAAAATATTAGGAGCGAATTAAATTCCAGTATTACTTTCATGTATACATTGCTTTCCATTTGTGTGGAAAATTTCTGTTTTAACTTTGGAAATACAGTTTGTTTTCTTATAAAGTTAATTATAATCGTGTTTGAAAATGTGTATAAAGATAAATTGTACGCGATTCACACTATGTATGATCCTAGTAATATAATTTTAACCTACAAGTGTTTTTAGTACTAGACAATAGATATATTGGTAAGTATATATATACTCATAATACAAAGAGAACACCCAGACTCGAAACAAACACAATGCCATGACATAAATGTTTGCCCCGTGCAGGAATCGTTTCCGTGCCCTCTAGTGCCAAAGCTAGGGTTACTACTAACGCGACAATAGGCTGTCAGTATATTGTTACAATATTTTCACTTTTATCAACGAGTCAAAATATTCACTTAACTAAAATTGACGTAACCAAATTTCGAACTCACACGGTCCCTCTCATCCCTCTCATCCCTCTCATATAAAACAAAATGAGCGAGACAGCATATGTAAGATTGAAACTTGAATGAATTTATTTTGATTAAGAAGGTTTTTCAATCATTGCCCATTGTGAATTATATTTTAAGAAAGGCTTCATTATTTTTTCATATAATTTAAATTACAGCACGCTTGGTGTTAACAAAGTTCAACCTTGTATTACTCGCGCACTGCTGACCCTGTTAAAGGCTAAGAACAATCTCTCCGCAATTTGCAATGCATTATCTTCTGCTAAATAATATATGTTTGTGAACCCAACGTTGTGTGTTGTACTTTACTTAGTAGCTAGAGGACGAACTCCATGGCGGCGCCGTGTGTCCCATTGTAAACGAACTCAGCCAGTAAGTTTATCTTCCTTTGCTTCAAGAGAAAAGTAGTTTTATAGGTCACTTACTTAATAACTCTAAACGCGCCAAGTGTCCAATTTACAACAGGTCTAGCTCTTGCCAAGTTCTTGAAAAAAAGCCGCCTGTCGAACTTATCTTCTACCCTTAAATAATCTACTTCTCTAGGTGTTATCACACGTGTAGATGCTTTTATCTGAAAATTATTTCTACTAATTTAAAACAATTCCGGGAGTTAGGCCTTTGTGTTGGGTGCTTAGGTAGAATCATTAGGTAACTATATATCGAGTTTGTTGTATTGGAATATTAGAACGATTGGCACAAATTCTTTATTATATTTACAAACACTTCTTGGAGATTGGCAAATCAACTGACTTCTCAGAGATTAGGTCTCTCTTAACATCTAGTGAACAGACTGTCACATCCAGATGAAAAAATGACACAACTTTATTTGCTATACTTACAAGATTCCAGGAGATTCTCATCTCTAATAATATTCTAGGATTATTCCCTTTGGCTCGTTCCCTTTGAGTGTTGTCTTTTAAAGCATACCATACTTTGATGCCATTTTTAATTTTCAATAGTGGTATAGACGCAACACCCACTTCTTCGTCTTTCCTTTCATCGATCACAGTGATTTCCAGTATTGATGTTATGTCTGTCACTTTGCTAAAAGTTACATGATTTAAATAGAATTTGATATTACTTATATTGATTTTATTATCAATAACATTTCTAGTTATTATGTCTACAACAGGGAATTACCGGCAAAGGTGATTTTTATTTAGTCTTATCTACCTTCACAGTAAATATTTAATTAAGACACTAGGTCGATATATTTTTTATCTGTTAATATATATCAATTATTATTTTTGTGCTTCTGTTACTACTTAGTATTTTTTATAATGCCAAACAGTTATTATCTTTTGTCTTTAATTAGAAAAATGTATTACTGTTTGTATATCCCCGTTGCCCTAAGTGCTCATTTCCCACCTCTTAAGCCAACGAAGGGATATATATGTCCAAAAAATGTAGACTGTAATGTAGACAGAAAGGTCTACCTTTTCTGCCTCAGTGCAGAGGTTCCAGTATTTTTTATCTATGAGGCTAAGAGATTCATTTGTACGATTAGCCTTTACGCTTCTCATTCTGTTCCCTTGGATTACATATGTCACTAATGAACATAAGAGATGTGAGAGAGGACCAAAATGGATCGTCCCATGTCGTCTCCTGGGTCTTCATTATACATATTAATGTGTTATACATATAATATTCTTAATACTTACAATGTAAAATACTTCATCCAATGAGGGTCAATAGTTTTATATTCCGTATTAGTTTGTCGTCTCTCATTGTCTAACCTCAAATTGCAAAAACAGTCATAGGCACTCAAACCCTTAGCACCATGTACTAAAACGGATAAGCATCCCACTTCTGTTAAGCCTTTGAAATTATACCAAATCTGTAAAATACCAAATCTATTTTATATGTGTGATGACCTCCGTGGCGTAATGGTTACTTACCATGCCAGACCGCCCAGGAGGCCCCGGGTTAGAATCCCAATCAGTCATGATAAAAAAAATCTGATTGGCCTGGATCGGATGTTTATCTGTGTATCTTTAAATGTTTTTGTTATAAAATATAGTATTGTTGAGTTAGTATTTCATAATAAAAGTTTCGAACTTACTTGTGGGCTAGCTCAATCCGTGTAATTTGTCCCTATAAATATATTTATTTATAGGGACAAATAATTACTTATAGTTGGCTGCATTTATAAAAAAAAAAATTTTTTTATAAAAGCAGCCAACTACGTCTTTGCATGGATGGAATGTAAAAAAGTTTCCCCTAACATTGCCAAAGGTCCCATAACAAACCCAGCAGCATGATGTCTTATACCTCACTTTTGATGGAAAGGTTTTGTTTGGAAAAGGTGGGCAAACGAGCACACGGGTCACTTGATGGTAAGCGATTACCGCCATCTTGGAGCACAGAGACACCAGAGGAAAAGGGATCTTTCATTCGCCGAACGAAACGCATTGCTTCTTCGTGCCAATATTCTCTTAGAGGGTCGTACTTCCGAGGTCAAACTGGCCCATTTCATAAATATATTTCAGAAATGAGACTCTACTGATTAATGAGATTTGAACAATTTTTCTTCTCAACCTTTAAATAATCGGAGCAGCCAGTCTGGGGAAGGACCTCCACCTCCACCACAGAAGATCGTCTATAGGCTACGGTGATGCTTACCATCATGCGGGCCGTATGCTTGCTTGCCACCTTGTAGTATAAAAAAAAATGCGGTGGTAAATAATGTAATAAAAACCTGGTATACATCACAAGAAAAAAATTGTGATTGTTGTTTACGACACCGTTGACTTTATACCCAATAGTTAAAGGCTCTGTAGGCACCACAGAGCCTTTAACTATTGGGTATAAAGTTCCAATAAAAAATACTATATCATGGTTTAGAGTAAATAAACAATTATAAATCGACTTACATATCTATTTGGGTCATCTTCAAATTTATTTTGATTATATTTCGCTGCATCTATAATACTATTCAGTGTCCCTGTTGTTCCAGTGATTGTAATTAGGAAAAATATTTCTGCAGTTGGCATTTCTCCTTCCAATTTCATTTTCATCTTATACGTTTCTTCTTGTTTCATAAGTGTTAAGTCAAGTGAAATTCTGTAAAATAAAAATCACTTCATATTAAAATATATTTAATCTGTTATGCAATAATTATACATATTTTTAAAATATGTATATAGACATGCGTGCACATTAAGAGCCAGCTCCACCAATTGCAGATAAATTACAAGTAACCTACCAGTCTTATAAATTGACAGTTGTATGTGATAAGTTTTGTCTAACAGATATTTTGAAGTGACCCTTAATAATTTTAAACTACCAAAACAAGTAACTTAATGGAAGACCAATGTAAAAATACCTGCCAATTAATAAGTCTTTATCAAACAGATTTACTTCAAGCATGTTGTTATTCTCATCATACAAGTTCATATGAAAAAGTTCCTGCCATTTTGCTTCAGTTGTTAAAGTTTTCACTGCCTTCGATCTCCATTTTTCTATGCCTAATCTGTAAATAAGATTTCTTTAAGATTTTTTTTTATTCTTTATCTATTTCTTGATAGTTTATTTATAAGGCAGTCTATTCGTTTACTCTCGAACCACTATTTACAATTTGATACCCATTTTAGACTATAGAAATAGTTCGTCTATAAATCGTATACAATTCATTGTCTAATGATTGTTTGATAAAGTGAAAATTTTCGTTTATCGACATTAGTACTTATAACTCGATGTGTGAATAATGTATAGTGAAATTTACACACAGAGTCATGTAATTTAAAGCAACACAGTGCGTTTCATGACAGTTTTTCTCAGTCTGAGGATATAGTAGAAAAAAAAAACGATACGAAAGACCTTATTAAAAATAATAAAATGTTTTTTATTATTGAAATTTCGTTAACAGCTAATTTTAAAAGAGAACGGTGCTCTAAACGTGATACCTTTTCTAGATACTCACTTAAAACGACAATTCAAATACCGCAATTTATCCTCCGTGGGACCGTTTTCCAATCCGGTAACTTCAATTAGAGCGATTGTTACCGTAGCCACTTTTATTCTTTTGTACAGTACTCTTGGATCAAATTTTGTAGAGTTACTGAGAATAAACTGTAAAATTAAAATTATTGAAATATTAAATATTTTTATGGCATGTTTCTAACTTTGTCTACACATTGTAATTTCTCGGTTATTTGGCCATTAGAGCTAGCTACATTTTTTTGTAAACTCTCGACTCATAACAGGAAAAGTAATATACGTTGCTAAATATAGAGAGATTTCTGTAAACATTTTGTTTTTATCAAATCACTGTTGTTTTTTCACAATCTTTTTCAGCGTCAATCAACTGATAACATTTGAAAATACTACAAAAAGTCGTAGAACCAACAAAAAGTTAAATCTACACAAACAATTTTAGAATATCGAAAGTAAATAAAATGAATTCGGAACGTGAACGGAGCGAATAAAGCGAAATGTAAATACAGGAGGACCTTTTCTACTCTCGGCGCAGATTCTCGTGTTTCTTTCTTCTTATCCCTTTCCTCTCGCCGCCTTTCTTTAACAGCCGCTATTCGAGAGCCAATTTTATTTCGTATTGAAAGTTTCGACCGTGGGGATGACGGAACGACGTTTTCATCACACTTTTTACCTAATTCGTTTAATCTGAAAACATTTAATGAAAATTTATTAAGAGATTCTTTCGGAATTATATTTTAATATCCTTCTTAGACGTATCAAATTAAATTACGTTTATTTTTCTTATCGTAACGGCTTAGTTAATATCCTGTTAATATCAGTAAGATGTTGTTGTAAATTATATTCTGCAAAATGATTGTTTGCTTAGCACGTGAACGCTTTGTTTGATTTATTGATACTTACGATTCACTGCTAATCGATATATTCACGAAAGATTCCTCAAAAATATCATATTCATTAATGCTTGCACTCATTAGAGAAGTGCTATCGGCTTCAGATACGCTTGCTTCACTGCAGAGTATATCAATTGAAGTCACGTCTTGTTTATTTACATCTTCACTGATAGTATGGCAAGCATTCAGGGCTGAGGCTGGATGTTTTTCATTAAAATTTTCGTCAAAAAAAATATCTTCAGCATCTCTCAAATCGTTTATGCTGGCAAATCTACTGTGATCTTTGAATAAATAGTCTTCGTCGATCGACGGTAACGAGTCAACTGATTTAGATTTATCAATTCTCACAAACTTTTTTTGCATTTCATTATATTTCATTTGTATTTTCTCGTGTAATTTTGCGAAAGGCCTTCTTCTTGTAACGCTCACACCACTGTTTTCCATCTTCACTCACTTTATCACTGCGCAAATTTATTTCACTGTGTTTCATGCGGCCATAGTTGCGTTGGCGTAACGTTTGATCACCGAAACGGTAAGTATCTGTGTTTACTATCTTATCAGTTTAGTTATTGATTATTTCGCGTATAACATCCTTCATACTATATCTTATTAATACATATTATATACCAGGCTTTGGTTTATAGAGATAACACAATGTCGTATAGCAAAATGAGCGATTAGTAAAAATATTAATATTAAGAAATGTTTCATATGAAATTAAAAATACTCTCCAATTGATTAATTACACTGTCATCAGTTAGTCACATCGATATAAGCACAATGATAATATATAAATCAGTTGATAAACAACTTCGATACATATGTAACAAGATAAAAATAAGTACATTTAAATGTAATAATGTCGCTAATAAAAAAGAAATCGTGTTTCGATAAATAGACCTCATTATCAACAATTACCGTCCCATTGCTGGAACATGAGTCTTTTACAGGAAGTCAAATAGTAAACGACATTTCAAAACGACATTAAAAATGTACCATTTCTTTAACTTTCATTTATTCATAACTAGCTTTTCCTCGCGGCTTCTCTCTCTTGCGGATCTCGTTTGACAACAAAAACAACCCATACTTGTGACCCATCTGTTGGCCGATAGCATCCCATACAGCTCCCTCAATAGTAGAAAAAATATTTTCCCTTTGGAATGACATACTTTCACGGGTAAAAAAGTAGCCTATGTTGGGCTCTGTACCCCTGACAGTATATTATATTCAAATTTTCATAATGATTAGTCAAGTCGTGAAGGAATAACAAACAAACTCACTTTCTCATTTAAAATATTAGTACCTATGATAATACAAAAATATTTTTCTACATGAAGTAACATCATTACAGATGCAAGATACATAATAATATGACAATAATGCTTTCAACCTCTTCTTTCTTTATGTCCAACAATTGTTCAAAAGATGACCTAGAAACTCTCTGGGAACAAACCTTCACATGTTAACAGACGTGGTAAACAGTCAGTAAGTCGGTCAGTCATAGAATTCTATCAAAGTCTAGTAACAATGTCAATAGAAGAGCTTATAATTAATTTAGGCCATATTTTCCGTTAGTTCTGTCGTAAGCGGATAGCGCTCAAGAGGTTGCGGGGACCCCCAAATTCCATCTGATTTACTGTATAAGTATTTTCATTATTGACGTGGGTATGTCGATAATTTTGATGTCGATATTTATCATGAATTATATCGAGAACATCAGCTCAAACAGTGACTTGCACAAAGACGTTATCACACATTGAATATCATGCTGACATTGCATACTTAAGAAGGATAGAACAGATAATATTTTTGACATTCATCACCACTACAAACGTTCCTGGTAGCTCAGTCGGAAGAGCACTCAGCAGGCAATCGAATGTGCCGGTAATTTTAGCATTAAATTTTAACAGTTTTATTCCCGTTTTCATCAACCTCTCCTAGCGTTAGGAATAAACTCTTATTCTTCTTATTCTTCCTTAATTAATGGCGTTTCTGTCGTGTCTTATCGACACATAGACAATTTCGCCAATGTCGAGTATTTTAAATGAACACCGATCCGAGGTCGCCATCTTGACGACCTTCGTTGACAAGGCGGCGATCTCGAATCAGGAATAAACTCACTGGAACAATTTGTATGACATTTAATGACATAAGGTTATTCCTACCGCTAGGAGTTTGTGAAATAGGGGCATTAGTCTCTTTGGATAAATCAATAAGGATAATATTTTTTTATGCGATTTCTAATGTTTAGTTCGTACCATCATCAAACTATTATTAGGTAATTAGTTTTATCGATAAGATAGTTTGGTCCATCACTATTCCGCACTAGTAATAGCTAGCGATCCTCGTCAAGAAGTTTAAGGGCAACTTGGGATCGGTCATTTTCCTACAACTGTCGACAGGCTTACCCAACCCTCGCAACGGATTTTGTTTGAAAATATCGATGCGATATCTTATAGTCATCTTATCATAGTTCAACTATTTCTGTAGACTGATTTTATTATGAAATTGTGATCATTAAGTACGATGGACCTATTCTCGTAACAAAAACAGTTAAAATGTAGTTTCAAACTTTACTCATTCTAAACGTATGAACAAGATACAAGATGGATGTTTGAGATCTACAATTGACTTGTAGCAGGTGTAGGGTAACCCATGTATTTAAAATTTCGTATATTTTTTAATGTGATAAAAAATCTTTTTTAAGAAGTCCATCGCTGGACTTAATGACTCTTAAAATGTAATAGTGCTGCCAGACGATCGAATATGGTCTTGGTCGAATATATTATTTTAAACTATTATTTTAATCAATGTACCTATTCATAATAGTTTTTACATTTAGGTGGTCAAGAATGTGTGGCACAACATTCTGCAATATGAGTAAGCCGATATTTAGAAATAGAAAAGAAAAGGACGGGTTGTACTCCGGGACTGCCGGCAGAAGTGAAAACTTAAACATCAACGTTGTGCATTTTTGAATATTTTGGAATGGTTAGGGAATCTTACGCTTTTTCGATCAGGCTACGGATCTGACGCGAGTTAAACATTTTTTACCCATCTAAAAAAGTGCCAAGCGTCGCTAAAGAAGATTTCACTTCAAAAATTTAATACAAACGTTGTAAAATTGGTAGACTTTCGTATGATTCATGCGCTTGAAAGCAAGATATTATTTACTTGAATAGTTAATCTATGGATATAACGATGAAACAGCTTCTGCCACACCCGTTTCTGTTGAGTTATTGATAATATCAACTAAGATTGTTCATTGATATAAAATAACATATCTACACTTAGATAAATTTTTATTGCAAGTTACTTTTCCATTGAAAAAAATATACTATTAAAAAAATTGTAACCTTAGGTACTTTTAAGAGAAATAAATAAAGTGTGTTTATTATTATTTATATGTATACATTTAGGAAAAAATAAAAATAAATCACAAAAGTTTCCATATAATGTATGTTTGTTTGGGCTATTACTCACTCATGCAACGGCAGATTTGACTGAAATTTGGTATATGTAGGATTAACACATAAGATAATTTTTATACCAGATATCATTCCAGAAACAACGGGATTTCGAGAGTAAACCAACAGGCATCAGCTAGCTATATACTAAAATGAAATTGTACATGTAACAAAGTGTTGGGTGACGGCAACGAGACGAAGATTCATCGTTTGTCATGAAGCCTTGAATTTATGAGCGTCCACTGTCACAGCAGCCAAATGCAGTTTGCATGAAAAGAATTTGTAGGTAGGAAATCTCTAGAGTAAATACGAAATTAAACAGTTTGTTACGGCATTCCTTTCTATGCTTCATCGATGAAAAGCCGATAATTTTTAACTAGTTTATTATTTAAGAAACCAAGAATTGTAGGACTAATTAAACTAAACCCTGTTTTGTTAGGTTAGAAATTGACAAAGCAAGTTTTAGTTAAACCTTAGCTAATCTTTGTTTCTTGATAAATCCTTGGGGGCTTCAATATGCTCGTGTCGTGCTTGGCAACAATATATCCCCATTCGTCACTGTCTTCAGATGACCAAAAGAATTGTGACCAATCAAAACAGTTACAGTGATATACAAAGAAACGGCTGCTATTATTTATTATTCAATACTTATTAAATGGATTTGCTTAAAGTTTACTATTTATTATTTTATCTGTGTTACTTAAAATGCGGTTTCAGAGCAGATGGAAACTTGACGGCCGTAGTGGAGTTTCGTGAAACTTTGCCATTCACATCCGCAATCCGGAACAACTCCATCCGAACTTCTACCGAGAATATCTTTGAAATAAAAACTGCTTACGAGATAATACTGTGTACTGCAGATTTGATATGTCTATTGACGTAATTACTTTCATTTATTAATTAAAATATATGATTTATTTAACGTTAGATAGGTATACATTAAAATGTTATAAGTACTTAATGACATTTTCATCGTTGCCTACAATAGGTACAATACAGTACACGTATTTTTTCAGACAACTTTTTTTTGTAAAACTTGTTTTTCTTTTAAATTCATGCTTTTCCTCACTGGTTTTTACATGATAAGTTTGTATCGCATATTATCTTTCAATTTAAACACGCAGAATATAAATTTCACTGAAAACAACTGTGTTTATTATGAAAAGGAATCTGAAAGTCTGAAAAAAACAAATAAAGTAACACATTATATACATTATTTTGAAAAGCCTCAAACTAAGATTCGTTTTGTTCATGGCAATGATACACTGAATTCGGGAAAAGCCGAGACGGACTCTTAGAATAATATAAAAATTCCGCTTTTGCAAAAAAAAAGTAATTCATGTCATAGTTCGGTAGTACCTACATACCTACGAATACAGGAGGGCTACTACGAAACGTAAATCCGATATTTCGGCCGAAGTATCGGAAGAATTTTAACCGTGAAAAACAAGGTATTTCATGGTTATTTTAGTAATTCTTGAATTCTATCCATGAAATACCTTGTACTTTATGGTTATTTTAGTAATTCGTTGAATTATAATCATGAAATAACTTGTATTTCACGGTTAAAATTCTTCCGATACTTCGGCCGAAGTATCGGATTTACGTTTCGTAGTGGCCGTAGCCCTCCTGAGTTGATCTCCCTTTGATCAGCTCAATTGTGTGAATAAATTGTTCAGCCAGCTATTTCTTTGTTCCGGAACACTGTATGAGACGTCGATTAAATCCCAATTGGTCATAACTCTGAATTTGTTACCTTAAAATAGTGACAAATCCGAATACCTGTATAATTTTATATCTTGATTGCGTTTTCTAAATGATTTATTGTTCCAGCATCTAATAAAGAGATGTCTTAATGCATCATTAAAATAATAGTCTACTACATGAGTTGAAAGTACAATTTAATAAATTAAGTACAGTAGTATTGATATTCGTAATCGTAATTATTGTCTATGTAATATTTCTTACAATAAATTGTCATGACTATTATAATAAATCCTAATAAAACGGTTATTGTAATCCGTGACAAATCGGGATTATAGAATATAAACATTTGGGATTAATTCCGTGTAGTTTAAAAGTTCAATTTTGAAATTTCACAATTGTAATTTAGTATACCTATTACGTCATTTCATTCAATACAATCAAAATCACAATTGAACATTTACATCGCTCATGATGAATGAATGAATGAAATAATATTTTTTACTTTATGCCAACGTATTTACACTTTAAAAATGAAATTTTTAAACTACACACTTTAACAATTTCATTTTTAACAAAACACACTATAAAAATGAAATTGTTAAAGTGCTGGGTAAATACATTCGTTTAAAATTAATGTACTTACATAAGTACAAATAGAGTCATGAATGAATTATCGAAGAATTTCATTAATGATATTGTTTTTTAGAATAAAGAAGATGTTAAAGACAAGTTCTACGATGCACCACAATAAATAAAAATCTATTTTAAATGTAAACACTATTCAAAAGTACTTATTGCATTGTCTACAACTACATGGTTCCTAGAAATAATCTCGCTAGGCAAAGATAAAGTTCTAGTTTTAAACTAAGTATAGATAGAACGGCGTTTTAACAATCCCAAAATATATAGCGCCATAAATTTATTTACTGCCCATTCTACAAGAAGGGCCAATATCAATCAGAGCAAATCTATTCGTATAAGTTTCCCAAAAGCATTTTTACTGGAATCACGTTTATCTCATAGGCTTTGTAGGGTGCGCATAAAAATTCTTCTCGCGGAGTACTGATCACAATTTGATTGCTGCAGAGGATAGCACCAGAGTCCTGCGGTATGAGGACGTCTCCCTAAATTTATGAGGGCAATCCACTTTTATTAGGGATTGTATGAAGGAGTACAGATGTCCCCGATATTTTGATAGGTAGATGATATTTTTAAGTCGCACGGACGTCGATATTTTTATATCGGCCGTGAGTTATGAAGATCGTTTTCTATTATATTACGTAATTGGAGTGAAATCAGAGAGTTATTTTGTATTAGAACAATTTGTAATACTTATTTATTGATCGATTTATTCTTAGAAATGGGTAACAGTAAAAAATCTTTTTTTTTCTTACTGATTGAGAATATACAGTTACTAGCATTATCGATTGTTGCTGATTGAGTTGTTAATATATTAAAGTTTTATGTTTTTTTTACTTTTATCTAGCTAGCGCATCTATGTCATTTTCTAAGCTTGGTTGGACAGCAACGAAAACATTTTTAGGGTTAAAGGTATGTTATGTCCATATTTTAAACTATGCCGCATTCAAATTATTTTTTGAGTGATTGAGTAACAATCATTAAATTATCTTAATTTTCACATTTATAGTAAATAGTAACATCAAATAGTATTATGAATATTTTACGTGTAGACTGAAGCACAACTGAAGTAACATCTGCAATAACTTACGTAACGCCTACAACTATACTGGCAGATAAAATATTTATTAACTGATTGCTCTTTGATTACTTACCTGTTTCGCAGGAGTTTCGGATATTCGATGAATATTATCGAATTTCTTTTTGTTATTCATTAAGGAAATGAGAAAATAATTTCAGTATTTTCATTCCCTACTCGTCACACCAAGTTGTGTTGCTGGTCGTTAATGACAAGTTTGATCATCTCACATACATAAATTACTTGACTAAAGTTAAAAGCAAACTTCTGTCGTATTGTGTCACAGTGATACCTGTGGTTATATACTGCTGTGTTTATATTTCTGTTGCATTACGACTATTTACGACACAACACGACACAGAAGTGTAGTTTTAGCTTTACGAGTACGAGTCTAACTCCCGAATAGCATACGTCAAATGAACTGACAGTTTTTTTTTAAGTTTGCGATTGGTTGAGTGAATATTTGCGTTTGACGATTTTTAACGTGCAATTAGCAAGTGGTTAATCGGCACTTATTATTTATCTTTAGCTTGGTATTTCATCAATTCAATTCATCAGAAAAGCTTCAGCGACGATCAGTTACGACGATTTATGGAGTGGTAGAGCAATTATTATGAAACGGGCTTGCTCGACTGGGGAAGTGAAGCAGCAATGCGTTTCGTTCGGTGAGTGAGAGTTCCGGAAGCCCAACTCCTTCACTATCCCCTCTTTCCCCCGTCTTCTTTCCCTTCCCTTCCTCCTTCCTTTCATCCAATCCCCTTGGTGAACAACGCATTGGTAGCGCCCCTGGTGTTACTGATGTTCATAGGCGGCGGTGACCGCTTTCCATCAGGTGGCCCGCTTGCTTGTTTGTCAGCTGTATGACATTTAAAAAAAGTATTTTTTTAAAATAGTAGTGCAAGTAAATTAAATTTACATTCTCAGAAATAACCCTGATTGGATATCAATGCGATGATTGTATTCGGCAAATATTTTTTGCTAAGTTGGTTTTAAAAGGCTTTTTATACAGTGTGCGTAGTTTTCTTTCTGTAAAAAGCCTCATTTCTTTTTTCTGGTGGTAATGTTCATGGGTTTTATGTGGAATTATTTCACGTTTCAGAAACTCGCTGTAAGTGACATAAAATCCAAAATGCTCTCTTTTTACCTCTTTCTTGAGAAATTATACCAAATCCCGGTAAAATTAAAATATAAACTTCTGGATTTCAAAACAGAAAAATGAATGTTGACAAACAATAAGGTCTTCTCCAACAGTAGGGTCAAAAAAATTTATTTTTCGGTAATTATTTTAACGGTGCTAATACCTAATAATCCTATGTACATTATACTTAGTGATCTGTACCTGGAAAACCAATCGAAAGGTGTCCAAATTCTACACCATCTAATTTAGCTGTAGTTAGAAATCCCATTGCGCGGATGCCGGGCTGATTTCGACGATTCCCGTTTTCAATTAAGTTGAGATCGCCTGCGGTTTAAAGATAGGTATCCAGTTTAATTTCAGTTACAAGACCGCTATGCCTTTTGGGCAATTGCATTGCTAGAAAGAAATTGACAATGGACGTAATGTAGCGGATGATACTAATTGCTTTGTTTTAGACTAATGGTGATACAAGATCATGTTTAAATACAAATACTTTGTTTTTGTTCACATGTACTACAACATGTTGTAAGTAGTAATGCTGTAACCCGTTTTTATTGCACGCCACTGTAAACTTAACCAAACAATATTTATATATATTATTTCTACTATTTCTATACTAATATTATAACGGGGGAGTTTGTGAGGTTTTAAACTCTGGATCTACTTACTGTACCGATTTTCAAAATTATTTTACCAACAAAAAGCCCTGTTACTTGCGAATGTCATAGGGTACTATTTAATCGAAAAAAATCCACGTGGATCCACGAAGGCGAAGCCACGGGCAACAGCTAGCTGTTGTTTTGACTCAAAGAAAGATGATAGCAAAATTTCTTCAATGAACGCGGATTTTAAACTCAACACGTTATTGCAATAGTTCCTAATCATTATAACCGATGTTATGTTTACTACTACTACTACATTTCTACTACTGTGAAACAAATCTCGAAACACAAAAAATATAATTTTAATCATAAGCACAAGTTGACGCTATAGTAGGTAGTTGGCGCCAAAATCGCAAATAAAACTATGATTAACTTGTTTTCTTTTTACATCTTGTTTCTGTTCGTTCAATCTTTTTGATGTTCTTGAAGTGGCTATGGTCACTAATTCAAGAGTAGGACCACTATTTATCCCAAAATCCCAGCTATTCGTCCCGTCATCTTCTAGAATGACTCCTTACAAATTCGTAAGGAACGATCCTACGGCGACTGATAAGGGGCTTGGGCTATATCTTATTAAATATCCTACTGGGATTCGGCGAAAAAAAATAAAGTGATTTTTTTCATGTTCAGTAGTGGACTTCTTGAGGCTGAGAGTAGTCACTGCAACAAGAGGTCCATAGTCAAGACATTCATCAGCTGCATCATACGATGATGTTTTTTTTTGACCATCTTTGTTCCATAAAATGTCTTCATAATCTATCCTCTGAATATTATAAATGCATTTTTTTTATGGACGATTGGGATGAGTGATGTTTGTGACAAATTAATTTTGATATAATTAGTTTGAATTTAATTTTTAATTTTGTTAAGTTTATCATCATTGAAATAGGCTTCTTGTAATTTTTTACTTTAGTTTATATTTTACTTTCATTATTGTAAGCTCAAGAGGCAGGTCCTAGTGATATTAAAATACATAATTATCTTTACACCACGATGTAAACCACCTATGTACTACAATAAATAAATGATTAAAATGATAAAAGTTTCTTATAATGTGTTTCTTCTTCTTCATATTTAAGAGCTGGGCTCTAGGTATATATAGCTACCATTGCTTGCTACCTTCTCTACCGCTCTTTTGATACAATTCTCAAATTTTAAGTTTTTGCTACACTCTCATTTATCGTGAGAATCCCAGTACGACATGGCTTCAAGGGTCGGTAGTAGACCGTGATTGTAGAGTAGGTGCTCACCCAAGTGGACGGACACTTATCTACACTATTGATCGCCCCCGACTTCACTCGACAAATGACCCTTCTCGTTTTCGCTATTATCTATCTAGGGTCCGTAAGGCCTAACAAGAAGTGCTCCAATTTGCTACCAATACATGAACTCTGTTCAACATCATGTCTGTAATGTCTAGTAATTGTATCTAACGTTTGCTGGATTTTGTTTTGTTTCTCTAATATGTCTACAGTCATTTAAAAAAAAAACCAGTACTAAATTATTTAATTCACGTAAATGACGATCATTATTTACTAATAACAAGCAAGCCGGTCATCCATTCTCTCCCTATTCTCTTGCATCAACGCATTGGTAGCACTCTATTAGATGATCCTAGGCGGCGGTATCCACTTTCGAACGCTCGCTTGCGTATGACATAAAAAGTAGTAATACTTAGTTTTAAATAAAAATGCTTAACAAAACGAAGGTAAACCTTTAACTATGCTTGCAAAAGAAATGAAATTTAGCCCTTATATTCAACAATAAACTTGAACGACGTCATCAGTACTCACCATTAACATACCCTTTTTAATCACGGAGGATATTCCGCGGGTATAGTCCGCTTCATTACTTTTATAACTTTGTGTCGTCATAATTTTGTCGTGTTGCTGTTACCTTGTCGTTTTGTATTCTAGCAGTCTCTCGGTGGCTTTAAAATGTTTCGTTTTTGTACAAATGAAACCTGGATTAAAATAAAACCGTTTAAAAAAAAACCTATGTTGGCTGTTTAAAATAATAATATTAAACAGTAATAAAATCTGCTTGTGAGGAAATGGGGGAAAAATCAACTCAAAAAGTAGTAATTTACCTTCAATTCTGTCTTTCAGACTCGGAGGGGTACTTTGATTTACAGTAGGTACTTATGTACTTACCAATCAATTAGTGTGTTATTGTTAAATAAGCATAATAATAAATATTAATTGTAACACTTTACATTGGTAACTAGACAAAGAACATAAAGTTATTTGTTTTGTAAACACATCACTTATCGCCATCGCCATGAGGTCAATCTCCAACAAATTTAACTTCAAAAAAAAAGTTAAGGCTAGTCTTTTGTCCACAATTCAGTAATTGTCGTCATAGTAGTATATTATATTGTATTCTGAATCTATAGTAACTAAATATTAGTAAGTATGTATTGTATTCTTACTTGATATGTACCCTTATGTTTAGTATATGTAATTATCAGTATATATATGTTATTTTGACAAACCCTTATTATATCTATTATTTATTGTATGTAATTTATTTTATAACCGCATTCATGTATATCTGCACTACCCAAAGGTTGACTGGTAGATAATGCTGTTAGCGTTAAGTCCGCCTTTTGTACCCTTATATTGTGGTCAATAAAGTTTAAATAAATAAATAAATCACTTAAGTTTGTATTCTGTGTCGAATCCGCTTCCTTTGACACCGTTGGGGGTTAAAACCACTGGACTGCCATTAGATTTATTAATGCATTATTTTATATTAAGTTCTGTTTTTCTTTCACAATATAGAACCCACTGTATACAAGCCTCAAACGTAACCCTTAAATGCTGGTTCACATTAGTGTAATGAAAACCGCCCCGGTGAAATACTTTCCCAATTAAAGTAAACGGTGCAGGGCAGCAATGTATTGTGTGCGCGCCTTTGGGAAATCAACCGCGCGAGCGATACCTAATTCTGTGGGAGTGGGACGCGTTGGCAATATTGACGCTCTCTTCACACATAGGGTAACCATGATTTTGGTTTTCTTATTATATTCCTGGTCTTACTTAATGTTATCACTACCGGCGGCTTTTGTTTCAAACTGCTGTCTCTCAATTAGTTGCTAAGTCCTCTCAATACTTCCTACTTCAACTAATTTCTTTCTGATTCAATTCGTTGTGAGTTTCAAGACAGCTGTTCTTTCTCCCCCGAGACGTCAATAAGCTTCATTGCAAAATTTTAGCTCGCCGTTGTTGATCCTGGCTATACAGGAGACACAGTGGTGGGAATGTGTGGTGGGCTTATCATGGATACTGGCGCGGTACTGATCAAACTTTCTTAGGAGACTACCTATTATAATAGGATTACATACTTGTCGATTCAAAGAAACAAAATAAAAATTGGAAGCAATAATTGTTATTGTTTTTTGTCCAATTTATCAAAAAACATTTAATCTTACAGATGATTATGTATTAATACTACATTAAAGATAAACTTATCACTACTGTTTATTGAAAGTGATTGCGGCAAACCTACAATTTTAGTTTTTCTTGCCGAGATAAAATGGTGCACCTTTTACAGTGCCATTAAATTTTAGAACGTGTGCAAAACATTACTGTTTGCTGTAGTACGCGTATGCGCATCATTAACGCCTCGAGTTAAAAATACACATGTTTCCATAGTCTATACATTTTCTGGCTGTTTTTGACCTTTGACTTTTGTATTCTAGCAGTTACTCGAAAGCTGAGATGCGTAATTAAACTGAGCAATGAGCGAATAAAAACCCCTTCCAAATATGCAGTATTGTCACAATATCTTCATCTTTCTAGTGGAATTAGTGCATTTTTTCAGCTTGCTGAATATACATTTCTCTCGAAGGACTTTGTTCAAAAAGAATCCCAATAGAATAAACTAGCGTAGGTATATGACAGTGATCATAAATCCATAAATTATCTTACAGCATCAAAACGATACTAACAGGCTTTTATATGGTGTCGATTGGGGGCATAATAAAAAAACACGTGAGGATGATACTGAAAATATTACATAATCACATTATGACAGGTGTACGTGACATGCCTTTTGATAAAATTGATAGATATAGGTACCAAAGCTGTGTAAAAGGATAGATAATTTTGAAACAGTGTTTATGTTTCTGCGAAGACATTACAGTGTAGAATCTTCTGAATATAGAAAGAAACTCTTTAGTTGATTGGGGTAATTTGTCTGCTTTAACTTTTTAGTATTAGGTTTTTGTAGGTATATATACCATTTTTGTATTAAACCAACGGGACATGCTTGATTAACAAATTCCCATAGAGTATCTTAGCGTCAATTTTCGGAAATCAGAATGCTCTTTAGAAATTTAGAAGATCAGTAATTTTATGCAAATTTTATGAAAACGTCGATAATAATACCAACATATTTTTAACGAGCTGTTACCCGCGACTTCGGCCGCATGAAATGTTAAAATAAGGATAACTCCTTTTCCTGACATGCGATTTAAATAAAACAAATGCCTATATTCTGCTCCATCCCGAGCTCTATCTTCCTGTGAAAACAGCATTAAAATCCGTTCAGTAACTTAGAAGATGTGCGCGTTCAAACAGACAGACAGACAGACAAAAAAAATTAAAAATATTTCTTTGCTTCTATTACCTTACTGTTCCCTCTCCATTTTTGCCAAATATGTCCAATGTACAGACATATCGGGGTCTACTGTTTTATTATAATAATATGTAATAGGTATAGATGAACTAGTACCGATCTCTGATTTTGTTTTTGTTTCGACGATTATAGTGAGTCGGGGGAGTTTTACTACAATAGAAAACAAAAAATTATTGCGGGGCTCTCATCACAGTAGCTATCATTTTTTCCAAAACGTGTCGCAGTCACGACGCGTTGCACGTTGCGAGTAGCGACTGCGTGCGTCATGCATGATTTGTCATATTTGAATTTGCACGCGTAGGTTCACACTGACGGTGTCGAAGTCGCATTACGATGCGCTTGCGTGCGACAGTCGCACAACGGTGCGACAAATTTTATACAAACCGAAAATGGGCGCGGTAAGGTCGTGCAACAGCGGAGCGCCAACGCCGCACACATGCTCCGGCATAATGAAGTTATATTTCACAGGATTTCATAACAGAGGACACACCGCGGTGCTGCAATGCGGCTGCGACACCATGGTGCCTGTGTGTTTTGGTTCATGCCGCAGCGTATCGCAGTTGCAAAGCGTCGTGCTGCGGATGCACCCGGTGTGTGTCAGCCTTTAACACCAACGACGTTTGCTTTCTTTTTTGGAACATTTTCATTGGAAGTTTTGGCTCGAATTCGAAGTGCGGATAGTTTTTATAACGCTTACCATTGGCCTCGCATACGGAAAAGCGTTTTTACTCGTTGATATTAGCCCGCATTTGGGGTGCAAGAGTTTTCGGTCACTCACGCTATTAGGCATATATTTTGCACGATGAGTATATCTTCGACGGTGTAACGAACGCCATTGTAAATACTTGAAAAAAATATTTCAATGACAATTTTATAATTGACTCGAATTTAGAGCCATCACAATCAGTTGACAATGCGTAATGGATAGATAATACAATCGCTCATCCGATAACAATTTATATGTGTGAGTGATTATAAACAATATCGTATGTGTGCTCATAAATTCATAATTCTTACTTAAAAGGTATCTCCGGAACTTTTTTAATATAGTTACTGTGTATTTTTAGTGCAGTTCGAACGTAATTAACTATGTTCCTAGTGTTGGTGATATTTTTAGTGTCTATGATTGCCTATTGGTATGGCACCCGAACTTTTAAATATTGGAAAGTGAGAGGTGTTAAACATGACGAACCTTTACCTTTTCTAGGAAATAATTTGAGGCAATTTTCTCAAAAAACTAGCATGGGAATGATGGCCAATGAAATGTACAGAAAATATCCTGAGGAAAGAGTTGTAGGATTTTTTAGAGCAATGAGACCTGAATTAGTAATCAGAGACCCGGTAATTGTGAAACGAATATTAACAACCGACTTTCACAGTTTTTATGCTAGAGGTATGCATCCAGACCCAGTGAATATCGAACCATTGTTAAAAAATCTCTTCTTCGCTGAAGGCGATTTGTGGCGTATGTTGAGACAACGGTTCACATCTGCTTTTAGTAGTGGTAAGTTAAAAGCAATGTTCCCTCTCATCACAGCCAGGGCTGAAAAGCTTCAAATCATTACTGAAGAAGTTGCAAGAAAAGAATTTTATGACGCAAGAGAACTGATGGCCAGATATACGACGGACTTTATTGGTGACTGTGGTTTCGGAATTAATATGGATTCTTTATCGGATGATAACTCACAATTCAGAAAACTTGGCAAAAGAATTTTTGAGAGGCGTTTAAGAGACATTGTTGTTACTGTTTTAAAGTTTGTATTTCCGAAACCTTTTAGAAATTTAACTTTCTTAACACCAGAATTAGAAAAAAATATGGTCAAATTATATCAATCCGTTGTAAATGAAAGGGGATTTACTTCATCTGGCAGAAATGACTTTGTGGATTTATTACTTGAACTGAAACAAAAAGGAAACTTAATTGGAGAATCTATAGAAAAAAAGAATCCAGATGGTTCACAGAAAATTGTGGAAATTGAATTAGATGATTTAATATTAGTCGCGCAGTTGTTTGTGTTTTTTGGTGCTGGTTTTGAGACGTCATCTACAGCTTCCAGTTACACACTGCATCAGCTTGCGTTTAATCCGGAATGCCAAGTTAAAGCTCAAGAAGAAATTGATAGGGTAATTGCAAAATATGACGGTAAATTGACGTATGATGCTGTGAAAGAAATGACATATCTAGAAATGGCATTTTATGAGGGGATGAGGATGCATCCCTCTGTTCCTTATATAATGAGAACCTGCACAGTACCGGAGTATACATTTCCTGAATTGGATTTGACAATAACTGAAGATATTAAAATTTTCATACCAATAGCTGCGATACAAAGCGACGAAAAATACTTTCCGGATTCTCATAAATTTGATCCTGATAGGTTCGCTGATGGAACTAAAGAAAATATCAAGAACTTTGTTTATTTACCTTTTGGGGAAGGACCTCGGGCATGTGTTGGTATGTTGATTATGATTTGTAATAATATTTTAGTAACTAAACTGAAGGAGATAGTAAAATTTAATTGGTGATGTGCCTAATAAAAGGTTCATTAATATTTTAATGATGAATTCACGTAAATTGCAAACGTCTGTGTTTTGTTCTTAGTTAATTTTAGGTTCCATGATTTTCACAAAAGTGTCACTTAGTTTTGAGGTTGTCTATAAATTCTTTTCGAATGTTAAGTTTTGGAATTAAATGTTTTTTTTTATTATAGGCGCAAGGTTGGGCCAGATGCAGTCTATGGCAGGTCTGGCAGCTGTGCTACACAAGTTCTCAGTAGAACCTGCTGCGTGTAGCAAGCAAGTCCCTGATCTGGATCCCGCGGGAACTGTAGCTGAAGGTTTCCTTCATGGATTACCACTAAAATTTAGGAAACGTCAAGTAACTTAAACAGATAATGTAGATGTGGTTTGGTTTATAGTGCAATGTATCAAGTATTTAGCCTATGTTACTCTCCAGACCTTAAATCATCTCTGATAAAAATATCATGTCGGTAAATAATTTTTTCCATGGGAATCTCTTTATCTCGTGGGTAAAAAAGTAGTCTTATGTGACTCTCCAGACCTTAAATTATCCCCGTTAAAAAATTATGAAAAAAAATGTTATACTTTTTTTCCCGTGGGAATGAGATGTTTTTCCGGGATAAAAAGTAGCCTATGTGACTCTTCAGATCTTAAACTATCCCCAATAAAAAATTCATATCAATCCGTTCATTACTTTCGACGTGAAGAGAGGACAAACAAACAGACACACACACTTTTACATTTATAATATTAGTATTGAAGTATGGATTTCAATTAGCGTGTCAGAATCAATAAAAGTTGTCACTTTCTTAATTAAATTCAAGGTTGAATATTTTGATAGAGTATATTTTTTTTAATGATTAGCTGTTACCCGCGGCTCCGCCTGCGTGGTCAAGCGAAAATGTCAATAATTTCGTTCCCGTGGGAATTAAAAAAAAAACGACTTTATCCTTGTCTACTTTGTAAAGGGAAGCTTAATACAAAATCATAGAATAAGTAATAACCCGTAAGTAAGAATGGCCACTCTCCGCCCCGCACCGAATTGCGTTACCTCAACCCCAGGCGGGTACCGTGGCGGGTGCAGTCCCAAAGGTGTGCGATTAGTGAACGAATGTGTATACGTGTGCGCATACGCGTGTATAGACGATATTGGACATTGGCCTATGTAGTAGAAAAAGGTAATTATTTCACGTGCGTTGTATGGAGTGTCCGGGCTGTGACAAAATCTAGAAGTTCCAGGTTGAGCGCCCACGTTAATACACGTGCAGTCCTATTTTTCTCGTTCCCGTGGGAATTAAAAAAAAACGACTTTATCCTTGTCAACATCATAAAGGGAATCTTTATAAAAAAATCAGCTTTCTAGGTTGAGCGCTCCCACGTACGTAGTCTTATTATTCCGAATCTGTAAGAATTTTAAAAATCCCGTCTTTATCCTTGTCTAGGTATGATTTTCTCTAAAAATATAGTAACTTCTCCCGTTTTCCCAACATTTCCCTACACTGCTCTGCTCAGATTGATCGTAGCGTGATGAAAAGTATACTATAACCTGCCCAGGAGTATGAAGAATAATTTTACCAAGTTTCGTTAAAATCCGTTGAGTAGTTTTTGTTTCTATAACGAACAGACAGACAGACAAAAAATTTACTGATTGCATTTTTGGCATCAGTATCGATCACTAATCACCCCCTGATAGTTATTTTGGAAATATATTTCATGTACGGAATTGACCTCTCCACAGATTTATTATAAGTATATAGATTTTACTAAAATAGAATCCATAATTCGAGAGACAAGATTGACAACTATAAATATAAATGGCAGTTAAAGGTTACCAGTGTCAGACAAAATTAAATAGCGATGTGGCCGATGTCGATAATCACTACTAGGTTAGCAAATACGGATATCTGGTTGTTGCAATTAGGAAACAATGATATGTGCCTCCATACAACCATTTTTAATTAGGAAACATTGACGTGGAAACACCAAACGGACTTGGATTCGTGCTCAAAAGTTGTCGCCACCCTTAATTTCAATCGCATAAATATAGCGGATTCCCCGCGAGGCCGATTATACTTTCTTATTATATAATTTAGTAGTAAAATACTCGCAACTACGTTTGCGTATATCTTCGTTTCCAGTAGGAATTTTGAAAAATCTGTTCTTATTACACCTCTAGACGTCGTCGTAAGGAACCTACCTTTCTAATTTGGAATCTCTAGACTCAGTGGTTTGGGCTGTGCGTTGATATATAGTTAAGTCAGTCAGGACTTTGAATTTTATCTAAATAGATTAAATTAATGTAATAATGTCACGGTAACTAATGAATCAATACTACTGGTATCCAAAGCCGTATTTATTATCAATACGAATAGCACTACCCTGACTGTGGCAACACTTGTGCAAAATGAACTGTCAAAGTTGTCTCTCGAATTATGGACTCTAGTCAGAGAGAAAAATAAGACATATAGACTCTAGTTTAGTTGTGCCCGCGACCGCGACTCCGTCCGCGTGGATTTTCGGTATAGGCAAAATAACTTGCTTGCATTTAAAGGAATCGCATCTCTTACTAAAATAACGATTAGCGTGCGATATATTATTAAGGAACTGGACTCAATAATGACGTAACTATTCAGAATGTGTGTTTTGTTTATTAATAACGAGAATGACTATGTAATTACTGTATCAATAATAAACTTATCAGTTTATCGATATTTTTTATTATTATTAAGGTGGAGATACGAACTCGTGTCCGTCGTTCGTCCCTCTCCCTCCGCGTCACCCACGCAGGTCACGTATCATGTTATGGTGGGTACACATTAAAGACCGCTGTAACGTCTTGTAATGTAACAACGACTCGCAATCTTCGACACGCAATGAAAGAAATTTCTGTACTAATATTCCTCTGTTCGTGCGCGTAGTGTGCACGGTCGTGCGTACAAAGCGCACACACTGGCGCACGCACCATACGACATCTCGTCGGTATAATATTACGATTAGGGCATGTAGTACCGGTATACTTGTCAGTACCGAAGTTTTCGGTTTCGGTACTGGTTTGGGACCGGGATTTCCTGGTATTTTCGGTACTATTTCGGTTCCGGAAGAAAGGTTTCTAAATATCGATTTTTTTTGCTGAATAGATAAAAAAAAGCTGTATGTCTAAGACACCTTGCATAAAATAAAAACACACATTGAAAAGTATCAGACTTTATAATTTTAAATATAATTTTAGTGAGATCAATTTGTTTTTATTCTAGTAATCATATAATTCTTCAACCCAAAATTATGCCAATGAAGCCTTGGGGAGTTGAGACTGGGGCAGTTTGGGTATGGGCGGCGGAAACAAAGGGGACTGAGGCTGGCTGACTTTTTGGAGAAAGAGGGACCCTTTGCTATGAACTCTTTCTTCAAAAATGTGTATTACCACTGATGACCTATGGATCCGAGACGTGGTCGCTAACTATGGGCCTCATAAGAAGGCTCACGGTCACTCCGGGAGCCATGGAGAGAGCTATGCTCGGTTTTTCTCTACGAGATCGAATCAGAAATGAAGAGATCAGTAGCAGAACTAAAATAACCGACATAGCCAAACGGATCAGCAAGCTAAAGTAGCAGTGGGCAGGGCACATAGCGCGCAGAACCTATGGCCGATGGGGCAAGAGCGTTCTGGAATGGCGACCACGTACCGGGAAGCGCAGCGTTGGACGCCCACCTACAAGGTGGTCAGACGACTTGAGGAAAGTCGCAGGAAGCCGCTGGATGCAAGCCGCTGCCAGCAGGTCGCATTGGAGGCGTTTGGGAGAGGCCAGCAGTGGACTTCTTGTGGCTGAGATGATGATGATGAATCATAGAATTTGTAGGCTTGTCTTGTCTACAGTAAACATGCTTAACTTAACATTTCTTTAAATCACATTAATTCAGTCCTGAGTAATAATACTAATAATCATAATCAAGTCTAAGTAAAAAAAATAATTGAAAAAAAAAATTGTAGGTAAAAATCTCTTATAATGTAATCAATTCCTTAATTCTTATATAAACCGATCGGTTCTTATATTACCGATTTACGAGAGCGTTTACAGAGAGAGCTTATTATTTGTTTAAAATAGTTAAATACCGAAAGTACCGAAAATACCGGGATTCGTTTATGCCAGTACCGGTGCTGGATATCTACAAAATTCCCGGGAAATACCGGTATTTTCGGTACTGGGATTTCCCGGGAGCATGCCCTAATTACGATCTGTCAAAGAACACGTTTTGAAGAGTTTACAACTTCCGCTTTCAAGAGCAGCGTTCTTTTTTTGGTGACATTTCTCATATGGCGACCGCAAAAATATTTTAATTTGTCACATACGGATTTGACGGAACGGATTATTCTTTTGGTACAGTCAATGGAATGGGTTGTTTATATTTATTTATTTTATTTATATGATTAAAGATTTCTAAGTATTACGTAAAGGCCAACACCACCACTAAAAGTATAATATAGTACGCAGGAGAGTATTAGAAGAAGCCAAGATATATTTGAATGTATACTGTATACTGAGGATTGAAAGTATGACTTGATCAGTCTATGATGAACATAGTATTTACCTAGTCCTTTTTTATAGAGAATTTTAAACCCCCTAAATAGTTTTTGAACCTTCAAAAAAGTAATTTACCATACAATTACGACTCACAAAGATATATTTTAACAGATCCATGAACCGAAAAAGTATTGCAAAGACACTAAGAGAAAATCCGGCTTAAGTTGTCCTAAAGGGTGCCGGTAGAATACCACAGATTTCTATTTTTCACAAAGAAACTCTTCAATGGCTTGTGGCTTAAAGTTTCATGGGAAGAAAACGAATATTGAACACCAGTATGAATCCTAATTGAATCTAACATGACCACAATATTACTTTCCTTATGCTGACAGTTGACCAAAGTATCGGCGGACTGAGAAAACTTTTATGTGTGATTTGACCTTCAATTTTGAATATAAAGGCGTGTACGCACGACCGAACACGAACATGGTGAACATCGAACATGAACACTTTGTTCGCACGTGCGTACCACTAACGAACATCAAACAATTAGTTTGTCAAGAGTGTTCGTGTCGATCCAATTTGGTTGTTCTGTGTGAACGATGTTCTCAGCACGACCGAACAAAAACATTGTTAACACGAATATCGAACCAAAAGAGTAAGGCTTAGTATTAAAATCCCATAGACTAGCTCGATATAACAAATCACTTCAAAGAAAAGAAGATAATAAACTATTTAGCACCAATGAGAAAGGATTTTATCGATCTCTGACAAATAAAATAAATAATAGAACTGAAAATGACGCAACGGATATGCCTTCTAGCGACAGCCTAAAAAACTACTGGACCGATTTATGGAAAGTCAATTCAAACCACAATGACGAAGCAGACTGGATTAAAAGAGAAAAGGAGAAATGGGATGGAATAGATGAAATGCCATTTGGGGACTTGGATGAAGAAGATATTGAAATGGTAACTCGAAGACTAAAAAACTGGAAAGCTGCAGGTGTCGATGGCATTCATAATTTCTGGTATAAAAAATTCAATATACTACACGATAGATTGGCTAAGATAATTACAGACCTAATAAATGGAAACAGTGAATTGCCACAGTTTCTCACTACTGGAATTACATATATGCTACCAAAAAGTAATAAAACCAATGATCCCTCTCAATATAGACCTATAACTTGCCTACCCACCTTATACAAAATAATTACGTCCTGTATAACAAATAAAATTAATAGCCATATAGAAAAATATAATATACTAGCCGAGGAACAAAAGGGATGCAGGCGGAGCCACAGAGGGTGTAAAGAACAACTTATAATTGATTCCACAGTATTGAAACATGCTCATACAAATAATAGAAATATTAGCTTAACCTATATCGACTACAAAAAAGCATTCGATAGTGTACCGCACTCGTGGTTAATACGCATAATGCAAATATATAAAATTAACAGTAATATTATTTCATTCCTGGAGAGTGCCATGGCCAATTGGAAAACGACAATTTCATTAACTTTAAATAACAGCACGACTGATGTAAGTAACGTGAAGATTGAAAATGGTATTTTCCAGGGAGATTCATTAAGCCCACTCTTAAATGCCACAAATAAAGGATATAAACTAAACTCAGAAACTAAAATAAATCATTTAATGTACATGGACGACATTAAGTTGTTCACAAAAACCGAAAAGGAAATGAAAGATTTAGTAAAAATTACATCAAAATTTAGTGAAGACATAAATATGTCATTTGGATTAGATAAATGTAAAACAATAAATATAAAGAAGGGGAAGTTGACAGGAGAAAATTGTGATACTGATGATGAAATACACATTGAACATTTAGAGGTAACTGAAACATACAAATATTTAGGCATAAAGCAGGCAAAAAATATAAACCATACACAAATAAAAAAAGAATTAGTTAACGAATATACTAGTAGATTAAATAAGATTTGTAAAAAACAATTATATGCCAAAAATTTATTTAAAGCTATTAACACCTTTGCAGTACCTATATTAACCTATTCATTTGGAGTAATTAAATGGAGTTTAACAGACATTCATCGTATAGAAATAAAAACCAGAACCATACTAACTAAACATAAATACTTACATCCTAAAAGCGCGATAGAAAGAATGACAGTTAAAAGAAACAAAGGTGGAAGGGGTTTCATAGATTTAAAAGCTCTATTTGAGGGACAAATTAAAAATCTTAGAGATTTCTTCTATTCAAAAGCTCAATCTAGCATTATACATTCGGCAATCGTTAATTTAGATAATAGCTATACACCCTTAGATCTGCAAAATAAACATAAAACTTACAAGACTATAGAGGAGAGACAGAAGGAAAAACACGAAACATGGAAGAGTAAAGTTTTACACGGAAGACACGTAAACGACTTAGAACAAGCACACGTTGATGTAGAAGCCTCAAATAAGTGGCTTAAATTGGGTACTCTATATCCAGAAACAGAAGGTTTTATGTTGGCTATTCAGGACCAGGTGATAAACACAAGAAATTATAAAAAACATATCATTAAAGACCCAAACATAGTATCCGACATGTGTAGAAAATGCCAAAGACAACCAGAAACTATCCAGCACATCACTAGCGCATGCCCCAACCTTACACAGACAGATTATACACATCGCCACAACCAAATAGCAAATATCATACATCAAAATTTAGCCATCAAACATCAACTTACTACAGAAAACCAACAACCCTACTATCAATACACTCCTAAGCCTGTGCTTGAAAGCACCAGCCACAAGATGTACTTTGATCGAGCTAATTTAACCGATAAAACCATCCACAATAATAGACCTGATATAACACTCCTAGACAAAGATAATAAAACTGCTTACTTAGTTGACATAGCTGTGCCCAATACTCACAACATTCAAAAAACAATAGCTGAAAAGATCCATAAATACACCGAATTGAAAGAAGAAGTTTTAAGAATCTGGAATCTCGACAAAGTATACATTATTCCGCTGGTGCTTTCGAGTACAGGGATAATCCCTAAATCTTACCACCAGAGTATAAAATTGTTAGGCTTGCCTGAAAATATATACATATTAGCCCAAAAAGCCGCAATCTTAAATACTTGTCGAATAGTCCGCAAATTCTTATCTGACGATACCAACAACACAGACAACTAAGGTTACTTGGTGTTTGACCCGTAACCTTAGTTCACTTTACCAAAATGTTGTCATTTTGAGCAAAAAATATAAAAATCCAAATAACAATAATATTAACTCATACTCTGTTGTAACGGCTATATTTGTATATATGTGTGTGTGAATGTGTGTGTGTGTATATGTATGTGTGTATATGTGTATATATTTACATATTTAACTGTGGTAGGTAGGTACTAATAATATATGTAAAAAATGGATGGTTATTTTGATGTGATTTTGAAAGTTGCTTCAAATTCTTTTCTTTGTCAGACCGTAACTATAGCTTTATATTTATTTTTGAACGAGTTAGCGCTAATGTGTTTCCTTAAGGGTGGTGGTATATTATTCCAGATTTTTGAAGCGCAATAATTGAAGCAACCTTGGTATCTCGAGGTCTTATGTTTAGGAATACATAAACTGTGCAGGAGTTTAGAACGAGTGTTGAGTGAATGAATATCCTCGATCCATATCAGCTTCTCGAAGAGATATTCCGTTTTTTTTTTGTAAAATCCGTTTCCGGTAATTTGTTCGTCAAAAGTGTTCGTGTCGATCCAATTTGGTTGTTCTGTGTGGACGATGTTCTCAGCACGACCAAGCAAGAACATTGTTAACACGAATATCGAACCAAAAGAGTAAGGCTTGGTAGCCTCTTTTGTTCGACGCCATGTTCTTGTTCGGTCGTGAGTGGTTGCGCGCAAACACAAGCAGAACTATGTTTGTAGGTGTTCATGTTCGCTTTGCTAATTTACGTCCATACGTGCGAACCACATGTTCGGTGTTCGTGTTCGATGTTCACCATGTTCGTGTTCGGTCGTGCGTACACGCCTTAAGGCTTGGTAGTCTCTTTTGTTATTTTTGAATGGTTGCGTGCGAATACAAGTTGGTTGGTTGGTTAAACATCATATTTTTGTTGATTTTTTATTTTTTATGTTTGTTGTAATAATTGTGCAGTCTTTTTTTTTACTGTTAAAAATTATTGATTGCTAAAAAAAAATATAGAGGATAGATGTTTTGTTTATTTCATAGTCTTGCATTAAATGTTAAAGATTCTGAATTAGGCTGAAGAAGACACAGTCATTTTGTTTATTTATCAATGAATGAAAATTTTGTTGATTTGTAATACATAATAAAGACTGAATAAAAAATTTCACAGATTTCGTGCCTCACACGACTATCGACCACATTGGATTGGAAATGAATATACGGAATTCGAAAAAATATTGTCGCTGAGTGACGATAAAGTCGAGAAAAGGACAAAATTTCCAAAATAAAACGTTTTTGACTTTTTTCAAAACGGTTAAGCTACAGGGCTAACTTTTGACCCGATCATCTTTGTTTTAGGCTCAAATTGTAGCTGACTAAATTGTCCAGAGGAGGTTTTGTCAAATTTTTGATATCATTCTTCGTTTCCAAAATATCGAGCGCCAAAAACAAAAATTCGGAAAAAATGATTTTTATTTTCACAATTTAGAGCTTTAGATCACAAAAGAAACAAGAGTTCTTCCGGCATTTCTAAAATTTCATTGTTAAGAAAATTTTAGGTTTCTAAACCGGTTTTTAATCGAAAACCCGATTTTATGTACCAAAACTCGAAAAAACCGGTTTTCATTTTGCTCCGGTTTTGCATTCCCTAGTTGTGCGTATACGCCTTATTATTAATTATGTTCGTCACGTCACTCTAGTGTCACAAGTCAATCACAACGATTATAAATAAAAAGTAACGATTAGGTTACTTAATATCTAAAACGAGCCTCGAGAATAACATCTATAATCATCTATAAACTATGACAACAGAAATAACTATAATACTTAATTTTATTATATAAAAGCATTAAAAATACTGAATCACCATGAATTTTATTCTATTTATATTGCACTAGCTGTACCCGCGGCTTCGCCCACGTGGATACTGCCTTTGCCGTGGGAATTCTATAAATTGCCGTCTTTATCTTTGTCAACATCATAAAGGGAACCTCTATACAAAATTCCAACTTTCTAGGTTGAGCGCCTGCGTTAATACACTTACAGTCCTTTTACTCCCTTTCCCGTGGGAATTCTATTAATTGCCGTCTTTATCCTTGTCAACATCATAAAGGGAACCTCTATACAAAATTCCAACTTTCTAGGTTGAGCGCCTGCGATAGTACACTTACAGTCCTATTACTCCTTTTCCCGTGGGAATTCTACAAATTGCCATCTTTATCTTTGTCAACATCATAAAGGGAACCTCTATACAAAATTCCAGCTTTCTAGGTTGAGCGCCTGCGATAATACACTTATAGTCCTATTACTCCCTTTCCCGTGGGAATTCTATAAAACCAAATCTTTATTCTTGTCAAAAGAACGCCATACATCTTTTTTGGGTAACTTGAACCGTTTATGCAGCGCACGCATCGGAAGCCCGAATAATTTTCCCCGTTTTTGCAACATTTTTCACTGATGCTTCGCTTCTATTGGTCGCAGCGTAATGTTATATAGCCTTCCTCGATAAATGGACTATCCAACACAAAAAGAATTTTTCTATTCGAACCAGTAGTTCCTGAGATTAGCGTGTTCAAATAAACAAACAAACAAATTCTTCAGCTTTATATATTAGTATAGATATTTAAACAGCGCCACCTAGCGTAATAGATTTAAAGTGCTTTAATTTTCACGCGATATTTATAATTTGATGAAAACGTAACCATAACGGCGCGACGTAACTTTTGAATAGCGCCATCTAGCGTAGAATAGATACAACTTGAATCATTTTCGGCAAGCGCGTAATTTTTTGCTATAACTTCTAAAGTATCTATTTAAATTATATGGTGTAAAGATTATAATAATGTACATGAAATGCTTAAGGTAACTAACGTATTAACTGGATAAGGATTAATACTGTATACGTCAAAATCGGTTTCCAATTTCCGCATTATTACTCGGCAATCGCTTTTTATTTTTTTGTAAGTTATCCGCAAACGATAAATATATGCTATTGCGGACTTTTTTGGAGTCCTAAATAAGAGGAATATCCTATAATTTTTGTTTTGTTATATCTCAAAGGGTTTAGACAGCGTTTTCGTCGACAGCTCCTAAGCGGGTTGATTTTTTCCGACACTCCCAACAATAATCTTTATATTTCAGCCAATTTACACAAAATCCTGACAAATTTTATATATAAACCTTCCTCATGAACCAGGCTATCCGTTGCGTTGGTGAAAACCGCAAGAAAATCCGTTAGGTAGTTTTTGAGTTTATCGCGAACAGACAGACAGACAGACAGGCGCGCGGGAGGACTTTGTTTTATAATATGTAAGGATTAGTAGTTTTATGTGTTCTAATTTGAATCATATTTCTGAAAACTTTTGACCTACAACAGCGACTGACATGACATAAAATATGTAGATGTCCTTAGTTTTCCGAAAATCACTATTTAAAATTAATAAAGTTGTACATAATTAGTGAAGTCTGACAGTAATTAACAAAATTTTAAATACAATTTCTCAGTCACACGGAATAAATTATACATCCGATAAACTTGTGTGAGTGTCATGAAAATTCATAACCTCTTCGAAAACATTAATATTAAGTCACAGCCAAAGTCTTCTATAGCAATCCTTTCACTACACAACCGGGCAAGTGCGTGTCGTGCCACGCAAAGTGTAGTGTATGGTTCAGTATTTGCTACGCTTTGCTTGCTTGTGTGCAATGTGGTTTTAGGTAATTTTTTACGTTTTCAACAAAGTTTTTTTATTTATTTCATAGGCAATTACGAGTAACTAGTAAAGCCTACCTGACCGTAGTTTTCCTTTTGAATAAAGTATAATTATGCACTACAATCATGCATTTATTAATATTTCTAAACACAACGCTGCACCATGTCAAACTAGAAAAGTAGGTAAGTACTTGTGTGTTTTAGGAAAATTACTAGGAAATAGTAATAGTATGTGCTTCTTGCTACTGAAATTCAGGCTTGCGTTATTCACAATAATGAAACGCTTCAAGAAAAGGATGTGTTCGACTTTGGGCGGAGTCACTGCCGTGCTCCTAGAGAGATGTATACATAAGAGTCGTTTCTAGAAATTTTAGAGATTATGATCATATTTGACACACTGACAGGTCAAACGTAAATATGATTTTATTGTTGGTGATATTTTCAGTGCTTATAATTGCTTATTGGAATAGAACACGAAATTTTAATTATTGGAAAGAGAGAGGTGTTAAACATGATGATCCGTTGCCCTTCTTGGGAAACAACTTAAGGCAATTTATTCAAAAAATTAGCGCGGGAATGATGGCCAACGAGATGTACAGAAAATATCCCGAGGAAAGAGTTGTAGGATTTTTCAGAGCAATGAAACCTGAATTGATAATCAGAGATCCAGATATTGCAAAAAAAATATTAACAACTGACTTTTACAGTTTTTACGCGAGAGGTTTGCATCCAGACCCAAAGAACATCGAACCATTGTTAAAAAATCTCTTCTTCGCTGATGGCGACTTGTGGCGTATGTTGAGACAACGGTTCACATCTGCTTTTAGCAGCGGAAAGTTAAAAGCAATGTTTCCTCTTATCACAGCGAGAACTAAGAAGCTTCAAATGATTACGGAAGAGGTTTCTGGAAAAGAATTTTATGATGCAAGAGAACTGATGGCCAGATATACGACGGACTTTATTGGTGACTGTGGTTTCGGAATTAATATGGATTCTTTATCGGATGATAACTCACAATTCCGAAAACTTGGCAAAAGAATTTTTGAAAGAAATTTAAGAGACATTGTTGTTACAGTTTTAAAATTATTATTTCCAAAACCTTTTAGAAGATTTACTTTCTTGTCTCCCGAAATAGAAAAAAATATTGTCATGTTATATCAATTTGTTGTAAATAAAAGGGGATTTAGTTCGTCTGGCAGAAATGACTTTATAAATTTATTACTTGAACTGAAACAAAAAGGAAACTTAATTGGAGAATCTATAGAAAAAAAGAATCCAGATGGTTCACAGAAAATTGTGGAAATTGAATTAGATGATTTAATATTAGTCGCGCAGTTGTTTGTGTTTTTTGGTGCTGGTTTTGAGACGTCATCTACAGCTTCCAGTTACACACTGCATCAGCTTGCGTTTAATCCGGACTGCCAAGTTAAAGCCCAAGAAGAAATTGATAGAGTAATAGCTAAATATGATGGTACACTAACGTATGACGCTGTGAAAGAGATGACATATTTGGAAATGGCATTTAACGAGGGAATGAGAATGCATCCCTCTGTTCCATATATAGTTAGAACCTGCACAGTACCGCAGTATACATTTCTTGAATTGAATTTGACAATAACTAATAATGTTAAAGTTTTCATACCAATAGCTGCGATACAAAATGATGAAAAATACTTTACGGATCCTCATAAATTTGATCCTAATAGGTTCGCTGATGGAACTAAAGAAAACATCAAGAGCTTTGTTTATTTACCTTTTGGTGAAGGTCCTCGAGCGTGTGTTGGTAAGTTGATTGTAATATTTTTGCAATCGATTGATTGATTGTAATATCAATATGTTAAATAGGGTACTGAGCTTTCTCACAAATGTGTATTGTCCTAAATTTATTGTTATAGGCGCTAGGTTGGGCCAGATGCAGTCAATGGCAGGTTTGGCAGCTGTGCTACACAAGTTCTCAGTAGAACCTGCTGCGTGTAGCAAGCAAGTCCCTGATCTGGATCCCGCGGGGACTGTTGCTGAAGGTTTTCTTAATGGATTACCACTAAAATTTAGGAAACGTCAAGTAATATAGTAAAAAAATAATTTTATTTTTTTTACTTACTTTGGTTTAAAGTACTTTAATACGGTCGCTTTTTAGAGACCAGGCCAGCAGCTTTCTATCTATTATTAGTAACACACACAAGCAGTATAGGCTTAGCTTACTTTGGGACGATTTGACGCAGTGTTAGTTGTTTAGAATTTGTTTATTATTATGATTATATTGTTTTTTGATGTGACAGTGTCATTAAGTTTTCCACGTGATTCAATTTTATTGCATATTTCAATTTGCTACGTATTCGCCTTCATTTGAAATCAATACTCTTCTTCGTCATTCATTGACAATGACATTGAGGGTTTTTGGCGCTACTTTGGCGAAAGATTTTTTATTTTTTTCAGCGCTGTCAAAATATTATCCTACAAGGCTATCTAAAAACGTGGCCAAAATACAGATTCATCTATGTATTTTGACACGTAGATAATTGCAAGCGAAAAATTACCATTTGCAATTTTGATCGTTTCGGGCATCGAGAACGTAGCTCATGGTTTCGGGCCTGTATAAGTCTACACATGTCATGTTGAGTATACATTTTTGAAGTATAATAGTTTACAAAATGATACCAACAGGATGTACCTTAAATACGTACGTAATTAACTTACTATAATACGAAAATATAAAATAAACACACATTATAGTGCAAACATTTATTCAACTTTGTTCCACTTGTATACAGTCAGCTATAAAATACTCGAATTATACACAACATTTTTATCGATGCAAAGCGCTTATTTTTAATATACAATACTTATTGTAAAATTTCTAAATGCTTATGGTATGTCATGTTGATAAAAATAATAATTATAATACCTAATAATCCCCGATAAATTTTTTGAAGACTATTGTGATAGACATGTGTTGCACTTACAGTGCTACAAGGCTATTTATGAACGTGGCCGAAATTGGAACTACAACTTCCGGTCATATTGTATGTCGATTTTCGACAGTTCGCCTTTGTCAAAATGTATGAAAATATCCAGTACCTAACGCCCTCGCACAACTGTCGCTCACGTTCATAAATATCCTTGTACATCTGTACCTACACCAAACCCGTACTTTTCAAACTTTTCATCAACAGTTTTTATTTTATTAGGATGTCCGCACTGCGAAAACAGCGCGAATTTTTTTCACAATAATCTGTAACACATTTTTGAGGAAGTATCCGCACTGCGATTTTTTTTCGCAGGGCGGACATAGCCATACTATTTTGCTACTACACAAAACATCGCGCGGAAATAATTCGCTTGCAGACGCGGATAATTTCGCAGTGCAGACAGGTATTTAAGGTCGGGTTCACATTCACGTAAATCACACGTAATTTTCTGATTTTTCCTCAGACATTTCCGTTATCATAATAATTTATTATGATAATGCAATGTTATACTTGGACTGACTGGCCGATATTGCAGTTATAAAATAAACTAGTCACATATTGGTCATTGGTTAAATAATGATTATTTTACCACACTTGTGTCATTGAAAATCAATGTTACGCACGGACTCTCGTCATGAAGTGCGACTAAAATCATCCGAACGGCTCATTTGGTAATATTACATTTAACTAAAATTTGCTTTTTTTTTACTGTGGAATGGTTAGCACCAAATAAATAAAGTTTCTTCTCTTTTTCTTTAGGTATAAATGTTTTTGAGCTACTCAATATTTTCTATATCGAAATTACAAATCATAATATCATACTTATCATTAAAGTATTTTTAAAATATCCTTACAATATACAATAAAGTGTCTTAATAGCCACCAATGACAATTTAGTAAAATATATGTTGCATCTATAGTCAGTCATGAGTGTTGTCCACGTGGCCTGAAAAAACCCAGCTGACTCGCAATTAGTAGATTCTGAGACAGGTCACAGCGGATAATCCGCTCAAATCGGAGCAGCCCGTCTGGGGAAGAACGTCCATCTTACAGAAGATCGTAGCCAAATAACATGGGTCTCGGCCATGTTGTGTTCCTGCGGTGAGTAAGGTCTCCAGAGCTCCACTTTCTACAGGGTCGGCAATGCGCGAGTGATACTCTCTGTATAGCAAGCGTCCATAGGCTACGGTAATTGCTTACCATCAGGTGATACAAAAAAAATATAGCACACAAAATTAGTACCTATACACTAGTAGTAGCCCTAATTACCACTAGGTAATTAGGGCCAAACTGACTTGGGAAATATAGTCTTCAGAAAAAATATAATTCATAATTGAAAATTAATATTGGCGGGGACCACCACCTAAGCGAAGTATTCTATTAAGTAATCTGTAAACCTAAGCCTTAGTAAGATATTTTAACTAAATGCAACCTGGTAGCTATTTAGATACTTTCTGAAAAAAATAATACAAAAACCGTATAATATAACATCGGGACTAGTTAAAACTTACGATCACTGGTAAATAAATTGCTAAGAGTCGAAACTCAAAACCTCGACGAAAATGTCACTGAAAAACTCGTGTCACTGGGATCTCCTTCTGTCCTTTCGAATTGCATTTCATAAAACTAGATAGGTACTAGATGAATACTAGAATAACATTGCTAATTTAAATTAAAATTCAGAAATAAATTGTTTTTCTTGTATAACTTTAAATTGTACTTACCCACTATATTTACCAAGATTTTGCAAATATGTTTTTGGAAAATCGATTTCTAGGTATATTTGCGAATGTTGCCAGCGTTCGTTGAGATTTCGCAATTTATCATGATTTTGAGTTTCGATTTATAAATAAGCGCGTATACCTAATATTTTTTACTTACATATTATTCGAAGTTTTAATTTATTTTTTTACATTTTAAGTAACATTTATCAGACTTTATACAAGTTTTCAAATATGATTAAACCTAATCAAGGGACATTAAAGGTTTGATTCTTCTTACTTGGATACTGATATTATCGCTCGGCAGTTTTCTTTATTTTTAAGCAGATAGTGTGATATTTTTGTCTCAGAGCGATTATCGGATCGGAGGCATAAAGCGCAATATATTTTGTTTCATAGAGCGACTACGGGGCACTGAGAGTCAAAATGTATGGCACTCGCCACAAGCTCAATATATTTTTGTTTCATTGAGCGACCTAGGGCCGTGCTCTATCCGGGTCGCTATGGTATGAGTCAAAATACACGCGCCCTATAGCGTGATAATATATTTTCGCTTCGTAGATTCGACCTAGGCGCATCACCTATCCGGGGTGCTGCGAATCAAAATTCACGCCTAAATCGCAATCATACGGATTCATACGGGTTTCTTCCCGTCTTCCGTCTCATAAAGCGACCTAGATGTGTGTCCTGCCTGAGGACACACCTAGGTCGCTTTATCTTTATACACACCTAGGTCACTATGAGTCAAAATGGTGAGAACCGGTTCAAGTCAATCTTCGTTTAAGACATTTTACAATAATAAATACAATTATTTTACAAGCCTTTCAATACCTTTTTAGTAATTTTTAGTGATTACTGAAATAATTCTAAATAATTATAAAATATACAATTTAGCTAAGCGTATAATGATGTGTATAATATAGCGATTAATTTACTTTAATAAAATTTATGTTCCAATACTATTTAATAATTTTTCATAAAATTTACAAAAATTAATTATGACCTAAATCATACCCACAATCACACATTTATAAGTAATAAAATTATACATGTCATATAAATTAATATTTTATAAATACCCGGTGAAAAGTAGGTACCTATTTAATAGTAAAACGACGATTCACACACAACAACGCGAGTTAGAAAACAACAAATTTTACATGGAATATTATACTTATTCAAGTTTAGTTAAGTGATTTTTTTCTATAGTGATCGACTTAACATAGGAAAATGGTCTAGCTTAACTATTATGGTGTTTGATAGTGACATTAATAATAATTATTCCTTCAGGACCTCTATCCTTACACCCTTAAAGCCTTTATGGGTAGGTTATCATCAGCAAAATGTTAGTAACTTAAAACTCGCTGTTGCGAGTTGTACAAAATATTGAATACACATTGAGACTATTTTTTCTTGCTTAATTTGAAAATGACGACAGCGTTAGATAAATGTGTCATCAACTTTAAAATGTGTTTCAGAACTCGCCAATATAATGATAATTAAATCATATCAATTTGTCAATAATAAAACAGAAATAATAGACCGTAACGTTCCATATACCTATGGCACTAAAATATTTCCTGATAAATTAATAATTTAAACTTTAGAAATTGATTTTAATTGAAATGACTAAAATTTATAATATAGTACCTAATACCTATACTTCTCTAGCTGTTTAACTGGTAAATTATCCTTATAATGAGAAACAACTTAATTATTATGACTAAGAAATTGTTTATAAATATATACAAATTATGAAAAATGTCTATACATTTTGACTATTTAACTGTGTATGATTTTAGTAACTTATCATGGCTTTTTACAGCTAAGTTTAATAGGAATCTCACGTGGACACCAAGCATAAACTTGATTTAAGCGAGCCACACACAGAGGACTGGTACAGGTTGGACGCGAGCGAGGCGGTCGTAGGACGGGCGCGGGGTGGTTATTTCATTTGGTTTAAAACGTCAATACACGAAACAGGCTTGTACGGGCTTGTGCTTGTACATAATAGATTTACGCTTGCCATTGTCCTACCCAGTTCTGTCCTCCGTGTCTTTCACATATTAATCTCATTTTGAATAATTTTCGATTAAACAGCCTATATAAAACATCGAAAAAATTTTAAGCTATGAGTTTAAGGTTCAAATTGGTATATTTGAAAAAGAGTTATAGTTAATTCTCTCTAAAAGGTTGAGCAAATATTTCATTTAGAAGCTGTTGGTATTCTTCTGCATTGTAAAGGTAGTCTTCGTCGTCCAGCAATGCTGTTGTATTGTACCTGTAAAGTATTAAATCAACATTTAAACGCGCAACACACATAGTACGATTGAGGACAGGGCGCGTCTCGGCTGACAATTATAATATACGTAATTAACGTGCATAAAATTTGAACATACCTGGACGTATCTCGTTTACTTCTTTTACTTGCATTAGAAGTTGCTTCTAAACAGAGTACTGCAAAATGGTTATTGCAAGTGTGTCTGAAAGTAAATAAGGATATTTTGTGACATGTTATGATTTTATGTACCCCAGGCGACCCCAGGGAAGTACAGTATGCCTTATGTGTCTTAACTTAATAGAGAGAAATAAGGTAAGGAAGAGAGGAGTAAATGTTCCTCGCATGTTCTGTGAGCCAAAAAAAATACCCAAAAGACGTGTATAACAAATTAACAATTTAAAATGGCCAATTTAGGTCAAAATATGATGCAATATCGTAAAGAAAACCAACACGACACAATAATAGCAATTGTACTTCTCGTTCTAAGCGGAATAAAGGTTAAGTGTGTATTCGAAGTGAGCAAAATAGGATTCGGAAACGAGAATTCGTAGTGTAAGTATTGCATTGAAAAGATCGCATTGAGTGCTAGAGTGTTTGAAAGTCCTTACTGTTAGAATTTTCGAATTGAAATGTTCAATAAGCTGTTCACAAGTGTTCTTGTTAATAATGTTTTCTAACCTACTTTCTAAATACACAAATACAGCTAGACCATAAATGGCCTAACTTAAAAGGGGCAGTAAAAATTCTCGAGCAGAATTTTGATACGGAAGCAGATCTTGTAGACCTTTCCTTAGTATGCAAAGATATAACATTTCATCGTTTCTTGTTATATTTTTTCTCTTTATCTCCTTTCTCCTTTTTCGTTTAATGCATAAAAGTTTAGGATCAGGACTCACCGTTCTTGTGACAATATCTTGTGGGAGTACAATGAAGCTGACATGCCTCTACTGGTAGGTTCACTGGTCTGCCATTCCTCGCAGAACGCGTCAAAGGCGCGTTCGCCGCTCGCATGAGCTCCGTGCCATATCGCTTTTTGAGGCCTGTTTGTGAACATTGTTAGCTTTTTTTGATTTTTTTGATAATTTAGAAAACCAATAATAGAGTCAGAACAATATCCTACTGTCATTAAATCCTGGCATGATGGTATAAACCTGTGCTTTAAACTCGTGCCTTGTAACAAATCTATTTTCTACATAGGTATACGATTTCAAAATCTTTATTTCTCAAAAGATTATCATTTATCACCTCCTTATAGATGACTGGTGGAGTATACAATTAGCATTGATGCCGTCTTTTATAATACCAATAGTTAATTGATTTAAATTCTGTGTTTGGACAAAACATTGAAATTCTCTTACCAATGCGAATCAGTCATAATATTCTTTCCATTGAAGCTGAATATTCTTGGAGTTCCCGCCATCAAGCCGCCATTGCCGTCGAAGATATCCGAGAACGACTTGAACAGAACCTCTCCTTGAGTGTTCATGACAGGTAACTGGCGGTCTGAGTAGCGCACTATAGAATCTAAGTTCTGTATTCTGTAATAAATTGTTGTTGGTATTGAATTTATTGAAATCTCGTAATCGATGATTTTATAGTAACTATTTAGGAGTCAGTTTCAAAATTTTATTGATTTTTACAAGCGACATTATATAATCCTTTTTTATCCTAGCGTTTTTTTAATATCGTATATTTATTGGTGGGGACTTTATGTATACCTAGCTAAGAAACTAATGTATACTTATACATTAGAAATATATAAGACTGTGAATCTGTTTCTTTAGTATTCATGTATGTGTTAAAAATACCTGTTGGTAATAAAAGCTCTGAAAGTTCCTCTCAATCCAGCTTTTCTAGCTTGTCGGTAACAAGCATAATCAGCTCTCCGAACTCCTCCATACATATTTCCTGGCATTGGGTCATTTAGTGCCGCCAATCGTATCTGTATAGAAATACGATTACCCTAATTACAGAATCTAGTTACAACACAGCTTTAAAATTTTATTCTCATTAATATTTAGGAAAACATTATTTGGTAAGTTTTGAATAAATTATTCAAATTTTACAAACACGAAATAATTGACATCATTCTAAATATAATCCCGACATACATAATGTTTAATAGAGTTGGTGTAGTTTAGGTATCGTTCCGTAATTTAAATTAGAAAACAAATTATTCCTAATGAACAAGGTCGACAGAATAATCGAAAAAGAAAAACATAATCCGTCAACACATGACTCTTAGTTATTGTATTAATCTATATATATAAAAATGAAACCCGTTTTCCGTTGTCACGACATAACATGAAAACGGCTTGACCGATTTGGCTGATTTTTTTTTGTAGTTTTCTAATACTCTGTACAAGGTTCTTACGGAAAAAAATATTAAGAAAATCTCTCAGAAAGATTGAAAAAAAAACGAAACAGTACCCGGGCGAAGCCGGGCCGGGCAGCTAGTTATAAATATTTATTTACAATAATGTACCCGTTGTCCGTACTTTGGGACCAGGTTATATATATGAGTTATGTAGAATTTATTTATTATTTTCACGACAGATTTCTAAACAAATAACTCACATTAGGTCCATTATAAGACATAGAATTTTCTACTGAGTTGGATATAGGTGGAATATGGACCAAACTTGCTGCAGGCAGTGGAGGTTTTATTGGTGGAGGCGTGGCTGGTGTTGGTGCTGGTGAATGGGTTACTAGCGAACCCAGCTGCAAAGAAAACGTAACATAATCAGCAAAAACGTAGATTGACATTCTACTCCGCTATATTATTATCCGACTACGTAACTGTAATGACTCATATACACATTTCTTCTTTGGCAGACAGTTCTATGTGATTACTATTTTCGCCTCTATCAAAAACATCAGTCATTTTAAAAAGGATGTTTTGCTAATAAGATGCAGATCGTCTGAAAGACTTCTGTGGTCTGTGCCAAACATTTTACGTTGTAATTGCAAACTCTCATAAGGAAGGCGTTTCGGTAACCGTATTCTCTACTTTGACTATAACATGTCTTAACTGAAATATTACATCTAGATTAAGAGCCAGCAATTCACTAAACTTCTTTGCAATACGATGCAGATATTGTAAAGAAGTTACAGATATAATGTCTGCGCTAATTTCTGACTCGTAGGTGTAAATAAGTACTGAATGACATGGTATGGTTAGGCTACCATAAATTTTGTAGAAATAAGTGTAATAAATTACATAATGGTTATAGTTTTATTATTAGTCTATTACTTACTGAGACGTATTGCCATCCAGAATTAACTTTCACAAACAAAGCTTGTTCTTCCATCACAAAAGCCAAAGAACCAACTGGGCTTGATGCTGCTAACTGCAACATTTTATCAAATAAAGAATATTTTAGTTCATTTAAAATTGCTTTTTATTTTAATCTATAGCAAAATGTATATGTAAAATTTTGAAAGTTTGTATGCCGGTTAAAATAAAGGAAAAATCATTAATTGAATATTTTTGGACGGACATACAGTTAATGAAGTGGATTAGAATATTAGATATATCATCTCGCAGGGAAATTCTCTCCTAAAGACCCTATGTTATACTACATACAATTACTTTTCCGCTCCTTTTACTATTAGAACCGTTACTTTGAATGTGCTTGTAATATGCCTATTTGAATAAAAATATTTGACTTTGACTACACTATGAACATTAAGTACCTTCAGCATTTCTTCAGTAGTTTGAAAAATAGCTGCTCCAGGAATAGTTTTTTCTGATTTCGAATCATCGGCACGTACAGGGGGTGCAAATGCAACTAAAACAATTTCAATTATTAATGTAGGTATCATAGCTAAATGTAGATCAACAGATACGACAACAAAATGACTGTAGTTGGGGATATTTCGACACTTCATGAAGTTTTTATTTTTTTAAATTGCAATTTCTTTTCTGCCCTGATGTTTCTAAAGTTAAATCCGAAGTATGGCTTATTTAAATTAATCCTAGCCAATATTCTTATAAGATTTCTTGTTCTGAGCATACTTACAACTTCTTTCTCTTTCCTTTTCTTTGATATCTTTTTCTTTGAGAGCTTTAAGTTCATCAAGTGGACTCTTCGGAGCTTTAAGTACAATCCAGCAGCGTGAATAATTGAATAATGAGTTAGATTTTTATATAATAAAAAAACTATTTACTTCACTAAAAGTTACACTTTTATATGGCGCCTATAAACAAATTTTAGGCAATTACGCAAATGATGTTATTTAGTTTTCAGATATTATACATGGTGCTACTTGCAAGTTGTGATTAGGGTTACTAACATTTTTTGTTGTCAAAAAACTTTCAAAAATCCAGGTGTCAATTTGAGAGGACTTATACAATCAAGTAATTAGAAAACTTAATATCTACCGTGTGTCAGAGAATGAAGAAATATAGTTTCTGAATAGTTCCAAAAGGTAACAGCACAACGCGAGAGATAGCCCCGGTATTGCAAGCGTCCAAAGTCCAAAGGCTACGGTGACTGCTTATCCACCACCCTACCCACGGCCAATTCAAATAGAGACTTCCCCTTAGCCCAGTTCGTCGTGGGCCCACTCAGTGAATAATCCTTACCATCAGGCGAGCCGTATCCTTGTTTGCCACCTTAGTGGTATATTAAGAAAACCATAGCCAGATATAACCCACACTTGCTTTCACATAATTAACCCAAATATTACAAGCACACGTTCACTCTCTGCGCATATACACGACACACCAACACTGTACAAAAATTCTGAAAATTCGAAAGTCGTCAGAAGACAGCAGTAGTTTTTGTGCAAACAATATTTTATGATACAGACCGTATAAAATTATGAATGTACATTTGCGTAAGTCTTTTAACAATTGCTTACGTGTTTGAAACACGATTTCTGATAAAAGAATGTGTGACATTCTAGGCCAAGCATTTATTAAGAGCACTCCATGATTATAAATGTCATACTAACGCTTTAGACACATTCCTTAATTTTATGCTTGAACAATTAGTTTTTAAATTCATATGGTAAGTATATTAAATTAAATCAATTATTAACTATTCCGGACACAAAAAGTAATAAACTAAGAAATATAGAAATAAAACCAGTAATACTGTGACTAAACTTTCTTTTTTTAATTCTTAACAATACTTTTTAATAAGAAAATACCCGGTGTATTACGTAATACTGTGATAAACATTGTTTGACCCTGTCCTATCGAATTAGTTTTATCTACATGTTATCCGATAAATAAGTAATATGGAAACAACGCGATTAGATTTATAAAAAATAAATAAGTGCGTAAGTTTGATTTAGATGTTGGAAAATAATTGGCGTAAAATTTATTATAGGTTTAAATGCTGTTTATTTTTCTGACAGATAATTAGCTTATCTAAAACTTATTAGGAACCTGTTATTATTATATATTTTTTTAAAATATATAATTTGCAATTGTTCAGATTACACTAAAATAAAAATAAAAATCTTACCTGGTCTTCCATAATACTTCGTGTTTCCATGAGAATATTCCTCGTAATAACTGACTCCTGGTTCACCTTTGGGGCCTACAATGGATACTCCAGGAACACCTGCCGGACCAGGTGGGCCAGGAGGACCAGGTGGACCAGGAACAAATCGGACAGAGTCTGATGAAGAACCGCTCGGCCCGGGTGGGCCTGGAGGACCTTGAGCTCCAGGTGATCCAGGGAGACCATCCAAACCCGAGTCACCTTTGTCGCCTTTAAACTGTTAAATAATGAACAACATTAAACTTGTATAGTAAAATGACCTTGTGAAACAACAACGCTATAATTTGGTATGTATTTAGAGTTCCTCAATAAACACATGAATTTATACCTTTGGACTTAATTTTTGTCCAAACTCGTGGAAGATATTTTTATCAAAGCCCATTTTTTTTATTGTATTTATACCTTTGGACTTAATTTTTGTCCAAACTCGTGGAAGATATTTTTATCAAAGCTAATTTTTTTAAATTTATACTAGCTGTTACCCGCGGCTCCGCCCGCGTGGTCAAGGAAAAATATCAATAATTTTTCACATGGAAATCTCTTTATCCCATGGGAAAAAAAGCCTAGCCTATGTCACACTCTCCAGACTTAAAACTATCCCCAATAAAAAAAATAAAAATTCGTTCATTACTTTCGACGTGAAGGGAGGACAAACAAACAAACAAACAAACTTTCACATTTATAATATTAGTATAAGATGTGTTTGTTTGTTGTAAAAGAACTACTCCTAACGTTATCCTCAAAAAATTATCAATAACTATCGCGCCACGGTCCAGTGTAATAAATAGTTTTTATAAATTTATGTACGGAACCAACAATTTAATACGGACTTATCTTATCTCATGTAGTCGATTTAATAAAAGATGATTATACATTCCGTTGCAGTACCGGTATATTGCGTGTGGCGAAGTGGACGCCTAGTGGTGCCTTGCAATGATTCTTGTGCTGGTAATATTCGCTGCTATAGTGCTGTACTGGTACGGTACGAGGACTTTTAATTATTGGAAAGCGAGAGGTGTCAAACATGATGATCCATTGCCATTTGTTGGAAACAATCTCAAGCAGTTCCTACAAAAAGCCAGCTTTGGAATGCAAGCTAACGAAATGTACAGAAAATACCCCGAGGAAAAAGTGGTTGGCTATTACAGAGCCACAACACCAGAATTGGTAGTTAGAGATCCAGAAATTGCGAAAAGAATCTTAGTTACTGATTTCCATAGCTTCTATGCTAGAGGTTTAAACCCACATAGAACTGTAATCGAGCCATTGTTGAAAAATATTTTCTTTGCTGACGGCGATCTATGGCGCATGTTACGGCAAAGATTCACCTCTGCATTCAGCACTGGTAAATTGAAAGCTATGTTTCCACTTATTACCACCAGAGCGGAAAAATTACAAATAATGACTGAAGAAGTTACAACAAAAGAATTTTACGATGCACGCGAGCTAATGGCCAGATATACAACAGATTTTATTGGTGAATGTGGATTTGGTATCAATATGGATACATTGTCTCATGACAACTCTCAGTTCAGGAAACTCGGTAAAAGAATATTTGAAAGGCATTTCAGAGACGTGGTTATTGGCGGTTTAAAATATCTATTCCCAGAACTTTTTAAAAACTTTTATTTACTAACGCCAGAATTAGAAACACAAATGGTCAAGTTATTTCAAGCCGTTGTTAATGAGAGAGGATATAAACCATCTGGTAGAAATGATTTTATAGATTTGTTATTGGAATTGAAACAAAAGGGAAAAATGACCGGCGAATCCATGGAAAAAAAGAACCCGGATGGTACGTCGAAAATTGTTGAAATAGAATTAGATGACTTGATCATGACGGCGCAGGTATTTGTATTTTTCGGTGCTGGTTTTGAGACTTCCTCGACTGCTTCTAGTTATACACTCCATCAATTAGCGTTTAACCCTGATTGTCAAGTGAAAGTGCAAGAAGAAATTGACAGAGTACTGGCAAAACATGGCGGAAAATTGACTTTTGATGCCGTGAGAGAGATGACCTATCTCGAAATGGCTTTTTATGAAGCGATGAGAATGTACCCCTCAGTTGGATATTTAGTTAGAATGTGCACAGTACCAGAGTATACGATACCGGAAATAAATTTAAGCATAACTGAAGGTGTTAAATTATTTATACCAATGGCAGCAATACAGACTGATGAGAAATATTTCAGAAATGCACATCAATTTGATCCGGAACGATTCAGTGATGGAGCAAAAGACGATATTAAAAATTTTATATTTTTGCCATTCGGCGAAGGACCTAGATCGTGTGTTGGTAAGTGTTATAAAATAAATAATCTCTAACGTATATGACATTAGTATTTAACAATACCACATTTCCTATTTTCTGATTCGACACAAAATGTCATTTATTCAACGCCCATCGCTACATGACAGTGGCTGACGATTACTCTTCTTCTCTGTTAGTCACTGGTAAGGAGATAATAACTCCCTAAATTCAAAATTTTTGTAACATTTTTTTAAATTTATTTCATTATTATGTTAATTGTATTTTAATTAAATTAAATTATTATGTATTGTGTAACTTATTGGTAACTAGCTTTCCCCCGCGGCTTCGCTCGCGTTAATTTTATGACATAGACAAAACAACCCATAGCGCGACTTGTGGCGCCATCTGTTGGCTGAGCCAGCGCCCTCTATAGTAAAAAATATGTTATCCCATTGGAATGACATATTTTCACGGAAAAAAAAAATAGCCTATCTTGGGCTCTGTACCCTTGACAATATATATACGAATTTTCATAATGATCGGCTGATTAGTCAAGCCGTGAAGGAATAACAAACAAACTCACTTTCTCATTTACTCATTTATAATATTAGTATAGAGTATAGATTTATAATTTTAATTAAATTTTGGTTGTGATACCTAATTGTAATTTTAAAAAATATGGATTTTAATTATCTGAAATAAACAATTTTTTATTTTATTTTTATATAACACAATGGAAAAATATTTATTTAAATACAATGAGGAAGTTAGTTCATTTACATAATACTTATAATACCTAGTAGGTATTACCAATATAATGATACTAGTTGAATACTTAATAACTGATGCTAATTTTCAGGTGCAAGACTAGGACAGATGCAGTCTATGGCAGGTCTAGCATCCGTACTACAGAAGTTCTCAGTAGAACCAGCAGCTTGTAGTAAACAAGTGCCTGATCCTGATCCAGCTGGTATTGTATCAGAAGGATTTGTTGGTGGGTTACCCCTAAAATTCAAGAAACGCGTGGCTACTAGATAGATAAAGCTACTTATGATACTACTAGTTTTTGCCCGCGGCTTCGCTCGCGTTAATTTTATGTCTGTATAGATCTCGTTTGACAACGAAACAACCCATAGCGCGACTTGTGGCGCCATTTGTTGGCCGATACAGCGCCCTCTATAGTAGAAAAATTAATTTCCCATTGAAACGACATACTTTCACGGGATAAAAAGTAGCCTATGTTGGGCTCTGTACCCCTGACAATATGTATACAAATTTTCATAATGATCGGCTGCTTACTCAAGCCGTGAAGGAATAACAAACAAACAAACAAACAAACAAACAAACTCACTTTCTCATTTATAATATTAGTAAGGATTAGATTACCATGTATTCATAGTGTTGTATGGTATATCATTTTCATCTATAATTACATAACGACTAATGATGGCAAAGTATAAACACAAAACAGGCCATTCACTGCGCTTAATAGCCTTAACCTCACGAAGGCTATTTCTATAGTAAATGATTATCCAATGGTACATAATAATGTATATTAGTGATTTGACATGTTTATTTTTGTACGAACCTTTAATAATATTAGGTTAGATAAATCCTATTTTATTACTTACCATAGATACATCTAGAATATTTACTCCAGGATCACCTTTTTCACCTTTGACACCAGATGGTCCTGGTGTTCCAGGTGGCCCTAAAGTGCCGGGTTTGCCCTAAAAATTATTAAAACAGTCATTATTCTCGTGATGATGTAGCGCGACATCTGATGCTAAGTAGATGTTGTCTACATCTACTCAGCATCAGATTAACAGTTTGTTAGATGCACTGTGCCATATAAGTTCACGTGTACAGTTACTGTGATCAAATTACTATCTTAGGCAGACAACCAGCATACGGCCTGTGAAGGTAAAACTATGATTGCTGGCAAGAAGTAACACCATGAGATTTAATTGTGGGTTCCTGAATTCAACTTCTTATAATAAAATTTGTTGTATCGCAGAGCGGCTGAATTATGATAATTGAAGATTATATTTTTATTTAATGAATATTAATTCTTAAATGTTGATCTTATAATAAAGATTATCAGATTTTTTTTTAATGACACTGAGATTATTGTTGGAAATGAAAATATACATGCGTATCCTTGAGATTGTACGTGAGATGATTTTTTGAAATAAATTTTATTATAAGTACTGTTTTTTTTTGTATTTCTATATAAAAAAATATGAATATAATCCGGATTATAAAAATAAGTACCTCATCATCATCATCATCATCATCATAAACCCTCTAGTGGGTGTGGTTTCCGCACTTAGTCCTGTTCTGGACCATTGTACGTGAGATATAAGTACCTCATAAAAACCCATACAAATAATGATAGCTGGTGGATAGACAATAATGTTTACGTCACGTTTAATATGGCTCATCACACCTTCGGGACTGAAGTTATAATTGGCTAGCACGTCGGTTTGTTAAAATCAAAAACTAAACTGTGATACTGACCATCCATCCCCCTATACTCGAATCACCCTTTTCTCCAGGACGACCTGGCGGTCCAGGGATTCCTTGGAGGCCTTGCAAGCCCCGAGGCCCTGCAGGACCAGGTCTACCACGACGACCTCTTGGCCCAGCGTCTCCTTTGTCACCCTTTATAAAAACCATAAATAAGTAATGTACTTATAGTACAGGCAGATGAGGCAGACAGATATTGTAGTAAATATGCGTTAGACTAATCTTAAAAATTACCTTAATAGTTAGAATATCTGATCCCTGTGATGAAACACTGGCCGGTCCAGGTGGTCCTCTTTCGCCTCTCTCGCCTTTGAGGCCAGGGGGACCACCTGGGCCTAACATACCAGGCATGCCTGATGGCCCGATATCTCCCCTTTCACCAGCTTTGCCATCCTTCCCTGGATTTCCTGGGAGACCATCGTTTCCTCTGCTACCTTTTTCGCCCTATTTAGAAATACTTTCATGAGTATTACCATTTATAAAACAAATTTTCATTTTAGTTGACAGGTTACTTTGCGGAAGTCGAAGTTATGTTATTTAATACGAATTACTTTGTAGGCAATTTGTGTGGATTTGGAACTGATTTATGCTTCCATGTAGCCACAGTAATCTTATGGCCGTATGCTACTTAACTAAATATTAAACGGTGAGTGCCTTCCGTGTCCGCAACAGCTTGGTGTAGTAGCACAAGATCGCAGCGATCTGGCTTATAAATGTCCATAAAAAAAGTCATGCCAACTTAAGAAACATAGAATAATTTAGATGAAATAACTTAAACTTTATCTCCAAAATAACACCTGAATGTGAATAGCTTACCTTTTCTCCAGATTCTCCTTTAGGACCAGCCTCACCTGAACGCACTAAAACATCAAAACAATTTTATAAAAACAAACAATGTTAAGTTAAAACCAAGGTTGTCCAGTTTTTTCGTCAATACGATTGAAATAAATATTATGTAATGATATATTGTAGATGACTACATTGTAAACACCGTATTCAGAAACAACTGGCGAATATGTGTAGTTTAATTATTTTAATACGAGACTATACGAGAGACTTACTAATTTAAACGTAATTTATTTTTGTTAGAAAACGAAGTTATTTCCTATTCTTTTCTAATAATATTTTAGTGAATTTTAGTAAGATGTCGGAAGTATAGACGTATCAAAGAAGCATCATTGTTTCGTTTGCGGGCTTATATGAAAATACTTCAACTCTTTCTGCAAGATTCACTTTCGTTGCAAAGCCACGTGCGAATGCGATGGAGCTAACTCAAAGTATATGTATAAAACAAACCAATTTGTCGCCATCTATCGTTTATACATTGTAAACGTAAAACAAAACTTATTTTAAGCTACCAGAATATGTAACGGTTCTTGTATGATATATTAGTATCCCTTTCAGCACACGATTATACAATCGTTCCTTCAACTTCAAAAAATTCTAAATCTTAAAATATTTAAGTTTCCCGCACCGAAACGGCGTGGATAGATCGTATCGTTCCTTAATAATACGATGAATACCTTTGAATTTGAATCTGACTGTTAGTTGCCGCCAAAATAGGAGACGAGTATGGACGTGTACGTGACGGACGGCGGAGGTCGAAGTAAGTATTGATAATTTAATTAAAATATGCATGTTTTTATGTTTTATTGCGGTTTTTGAGTTAAATATGGAGTGTAGACTTGTAATTAATTTAAGTATTTGAAATTAATATTTTAGTTTGGTCGCAATGTGTCCACAAAGTTATGAAGCACGATCGTGCCTCCTGGGACGCTGTTCATAAAAAAGTGTCTATTTTACGTTAAATTCTCATTTCTTATTTTGTCATTTCTAGGGCTCCTGACTTCAAAGTTAGTGGCAGAACTTATCGGGAATAGAAATACATCGGAGTTGGATGAATCTGATCTCGAGCAACGACATCTAGAACAAGCCGGGGATAACATTTCTAGCTCTAAAGAGGAGTCAGGTGAAGAATCCGAGGTACCTCATCACGAATTACCTTCTCCTCAACCAGGACCTTCGTTCGGTCGCGGCCGGTCTTTAGCATCTTACCGGCAGTCTACTCGTGGACTACGGCACCGTGTACGTGGTCAATCCCTTTCTACACGAGGCCGTACATCAGGTCAAGACAGATCTCGATCTAATGTGCGCCAAAGTCGTTCTGCTGATCCTGTAGCAAGCAGGAGGGATAGAATTTGGAGACAAATGACATTTCTTGATAAAGACCACCCATATCCCACCGAACCTGAAAGACTGCCTTCTCGTGAACCCTCAGAATACTTTAGACAGTACTTTGATGATGAGTTTTTTTAAGAATTGTGCTGAATGTACTAACTGGTAAAGTACTGAATACATCAGCCGAGGAAATAAAAAAAATCTTTGGGGTTTCGTTAGTAATGGGGTGCATCAGTTATCCTCGAATCCAAATGTATTGGCGCCAAAATATGAGACTAGAATTAGTTACAAGATTCATGACCAGAGATATATTCTTTTTGTTGCGTTCTAATATCCATGTTGTACCAACTGACGAGCCTCCTCCCGAAAATACTAATCCGCTGTGGAAAATTCAACCAGCTATCAATGCCGTAAAAAAAGCTTGCACTAACATTGAGAGAACTGCCGGTTTTTATAGCATAGAAGAGCAGATGATGTGGCTGAGGCTTTGGTTTGCTGCCCTGAAAAAAGTCGAGAAGATAGTGGTCCTAGTGCAGTTGTGACCCAAAGTAAAATACGCATTGCAACAATCGGCAGATACTTACCTCCCCCAGATCCCTCTACTGGTAAGAGGTACGATGGCTACGACCATCTCCCATGTTTTGATGACAGTATAAACACACATAGAAAATGTAGAATGGAAAACTGTAAATCTAAGTCCAAGATGTACTGTAAAAAATGAGAAGTTTATTTGTGCCTATCACGATCTGGCAACTGTTTTTACTCCTATCACACAAAATGATTGATAATTTTTGATATGTTTAATTAGAGACTGATCAAGATCTCAAATGACTAATTAGAATTTAGTACAGAAGACTGATTGATATTATTATTAAAAGTGGTTGTGATTTATTAAGTCTAGAAGACTGACATTTTGTTTAAAATATTGTTTTCGCTAATTAAAGATTTTGTAATTTGATTATACCTAAACCTGTTTTTTATTGTATATTTAGATAAACCTATGAACTTACACATTACATCACTAAGGTAGGGGCAGACCAGAATGATACGATCGTGCCGGGGGTCTAAAGGTGGGATAATGAGCACAAATATTTTTTATTTTATTTTTTTTGGATTGCATGTATCCTAAATACCGTAGAAACAATAAAAATAAGATCATATACGAAAAAAAATTCTTCGTGCCGAAAGGGGTATTAGGAGTGTTAAAATTATTACTACCTCCTCCAAGTCCTGATCCGGAACCATATGAGTCGGGATCTTCAAGACCTGCCGCTGTTGGAGGTCCTGGAGGTCCTGGTAAACCTCGTTCACCTATAAATAATATTTTTGTCAATAGATTTTTCAATGTTATATTCTACGCATTCAAGTTCAAGATTCATTTGATGTGTTTAAAGAGGAACATCTACAAGAGTATGTATCTTCTATAATACTTCGGTGATTATTTGTTACCTTTTTCACCCTTTTCTGCGGGTCGTCCGTTAGCACCAGGGATACCTGGTCTTCCGTCAACACCTGGACTGCCGATTTCACCTTTCAAGCCACGATCTCCTTGTGGTCCAGGATGGCCCTACAAAAATAGCTTAACGTTTCACATAAAATGTGTAAAATGCTGTTGCTGTCTTGTGTCTCATGTGCTGTACAGAATATATGTATTTTCTTTATTTCTTTCTTTCACAACAAAAATATACGAATTCCACTAAAGTCTGCGTTACATGATTTTAAACAGTTTGAATCCAAGGTTCACAGACACGGCGAGCTTGGATTGCCGGAAACCAAATAATTTGTAAAGAACGCTGCTGCGTGCCCTGCTAGGACTCCTCCGACGACCTCCATGGCGTAATGGTTACCACGCCAGACCGCCACCCAGGAGGTCCCGGGTTCGAATCCCGGTCGGGTCATGATGAAAAACGAACATTTTCTGATTGGCCTCGGGTCTTGGATGTTTATCTATTTATGTTTTGCTTTATAATATAGTATCGTTGAGTTAGTATCCCATAACACAAGTTTCGAACTTACTTTGGGGCTAGCTCAATCTGTGTGTGATTGGTAAAAAAAAAAAAAAACTCCCTTAGGTAGCAGGGCACGGGCAATTTGATGTGAAACCTCTAGTTATTAATCCTCGTTTTCAATGCGCGCGCAGGCTTCATTTAGTAGGCACCGTCAATCGAATTGAAAAAAAAAATCAAATTAAATAATATAAAATAACAGGAAAATATTTTAAATATTTATACCTACGTACAAATTACGTCATAATGATTCGTTAATTTCAATGTTTTTGTTTGAATGATAGATTATTCAAAATAGAGATTAAGTTTCACTAATTACAGATAATGAATTTACCTTGTAACCACGTGAACTCAATTTTATAAAAAAAAAATATGCATATCGTAGGTGTACCGTATCTATAACAAGAATTTTTATCAATTTTATTTTCCCCTGTGAAGGTTTATCCGTGCATTTTCTTCCATAAGGATATAACGAAAAAAAGTCTTAAGATAAACGCTTTGATTTTGAAAGACTAAAAAACCCGAGTGTCTATTCACAGCGTTTACTACTTCTGAAGCGGGGCTGTCTGAAGCTATATAACTTCTTTTGCCCGAATCTGATATCTTCATGTTAGATGAAGATACTGCTGCTAGAACTTTTCCAGACTAGAAAATTGACGGGTCATTTGCAGTTAAAAATAAATAACATCCGAACGCTAAACAAAACAAAACAGAAAACGTTGACTTACGCGATCTCCTTTTGGCCCTGTTTGACCAGATTGTCCTCTGTCTCCTTTTTGGCCTGCAAACCCTCGTTCGCCCTGTGGCCCCATAGGGCCTAATTGACCAGCGTCACCTTTTGGTCCTGGTGCTCCAGGTCGACCTAATGCGCCTCCATATCCCATTGATTCCTAGAGTAAAATTTCAGTAAAAATATGATGTAATTATCTTTTATACAAATATTTATTTTTCCAAGTAACATTTTATGTTGATACGAGAATAATGGAAGAAATTATTTTAAATGTATTGTATTATGTGTTGCTGTCGAAATACAGCCGTATTAATAAATACGGATTAGAAAGGGCTTAACTGAAATAAAACTGTTTTGTCATTCATTTAACTTTGAATAAGAATGGCAGAGACTAAATAGAATTTAGTTAATGTATAGCTAGTTTAATCTAGATTTATTAATTTTCAAGTTTATATTATTAAATCGTGACAGCCCTGCCCTATTCATATATTATCAGAATTTCAATAACAAAAAATTTCAAACCTAAAATTGCTTCCATATAAATTCTCGTATCTGTCATCTATATAAATCAGGGGTGAACAACCATTTCCACACTTTTCCCGAAGTTGCTCGAGAGCTGTTTGTTTGCTGGCACAATCGTTCTCTACAGAAAGCCATTCGTTTCAGTTGCAAACAAGTGACTTGGCGATGAAAAGATAATCGACAATTGAACATCGATGCTTTTGGAACTGACAGAGTAACTAATGACTGAGCTATTATGATAAAATACATAGAGTGTATCTGAAGTGTGTAGTGTGCAGAAGTAGCATTTTTTTGGAAGTAAGTAAAAGGTTTTAATTCAGGCTTTTAATTTTCGTATTACCAGTTAATTGTGGTGTGACTGTTGTGTCGTGGATAGGATATCGGTGTCATACATTAAGTATGGTTAGAATTATATTATGTAACGTGTATTGATGCAACATACGTTAAATCAATGTACCTAATTCATCAATAGTAGTTTAAATCTTGGTAAGCCATTAAATACTTACTCATAATTAGATTAATTAAATTAAGTGAATTAGAAGTGGAGGCTTTTAATTGGCATTGTTTTTTTTATTTATGTGTTCTTGTATAATTAAGCTGTAAGACTCACAAATAAAATAAAATACTTACAATAATACTCAAACTGAAGGTGCGATGCAGCGATAGCAATCAAACTACATTATATGTTTCATACAGCATCAAGTAAATCTAAATTATGCTACTTACTTCATTGATAAAATAATTTACTTTACGTGATGTGCTATTATTTACTCGTATAGTTATATTGACGTGAGTCCACATAAGCGCGCGTCGCCGCGCGGTTTACACGCGCGGTACAAGATCTATGTAAATCGTAGTCATCGTTTACATGACAGCACGAAACCGCAACCGCACGGCGCAGCGTGACTTGGCTCGCAAGTTCTTTTAGAACATAAAATAAATTGCGTGTAAAAATTTGTGTTTCATATTATGCACAGCAGCGTGTGGTGCCGCGCGGCGACGCAGGCTCGTTGGTAGTTGCACTTAGTGGTATGTAATGATGTTGTGTGAATACAATTTTTGTTAGTACTCCCTACCACTTACCTTATAAATCTGTCTAGGTTTCCAATTTGACTGAAAATGGATTGCATGAAATGACACAATTTAAGTATTTAATACACCTACATCTACCTGTAAAGCAGATACAGAGTAGTATGGAGTCTAGTCTTCGAAAGCATTCAAAATACTAAAATTAAAAATATTTATAAAGGTGGGTCCAGATATGATCTTTTCTCCGTACCTTACCTCCGTTTCGTATCAGCGTCGCGATCCAGAACGCTAGTTTGGACGCCGCCGCCCGTTCGGAACGGTGCGGTGGTACGGCATCGCGATACGGAGACAGGTACGCTACGATCCATCGCGAGTCGGTTTTCTCGCCCCGTTCAAAGGCGTTATTACTTTGCGTCCAGAGTTTTTGAATCGCGACGTTTGATACGATACGTGGTACGGCACGGACAAAAGATCATATCTGGACCCACCTTTATGCGTTAAATTCTCGAAACTTAATGAAATATTTAGTGGTCAACTCAATTACCTAAGCGTTATATTATAGTGCTGACAGTAACAATAATAAATATAACGATTTACTCACATCAAAGTGGTTATAATCTGAAGGCCCTGGAGGTCCTGGCGGTCCAGGAGGCCCCGCTGTTCCAGGCATACCATCAAACCCAGGTTCCCCTTTTGGACCCGTCGGACCTTCAGGTCCCCTCGGACCTGAATCACCTCTTTCTCCTCTCTCACCTCGAGGACCTACTGCACCTCTTTCACCAGGTGGCCCTGATTGACCCTGGGAACAAAACAATTAGTCATTTACGTAAAAAAAATTGAAATGTGTCACAAATTATGTCAATATAAGTTTTTAAAAATATAGATACATACAGCTATTCCAGGAGCTCCTGTTCTTCCATCAGCTCCTGGCAACCCTGGAGGTCCAGGAGGACCCTTCAATTCAGGTGCTGTTTGTAGCAATGAGTAGATAGTGCTTGAGTTACATCCGCATTGGCCAAAGGATGAAGAATAATTCTCTCCGTATATTTGCTGTAAAGAGATAAATTACTTTTTCACTTCACAAGCTCGGAAAGAATCTGTTTGTCATTCGAAATCTGAGCGCAAAAGTGCATTTTGTGCCCTAGCGTGGAAAGAATTTTTAAAATTCGAACCTTTCTATTCTATAATTTTTTATACCGCCAGTCCTCTGAAAATGCATTATTAGGTACTTATTTCATGCCAGTGCGCCAACCTTATTTTTAGAATAATCGAACTGGCCAGCACGACACCGCATGAAAAAAAATAAACACTTATTTAATACCTATAATATTTGCGTTTTTCTTGCACCTAGCATTTTCCTCGCTGTAGTGAGGTGAAAAGTTGTGTGTTTCGCTCGGCAGCAAAGTTATTCTGCGTCTCGTACCTTTGAAACCCTCGCTACGCCCAGGATTCAATATAAGTACTCGCGCCAAAAAACAACTTTGCATAACAAATAACTATTGATGGTATCTCGAACTTAGGAACGCGTTGTTTCTATTCATTGGAACTTCGATAGCTTCATAAGTATTTATGAACTACCTATATAATATTCCGTTTCAATATAGTTGGCATAAGATTTCCAGAGAAATTCAATAATAGTAACTAGTTTGTGATACGTTATACCTTTAAACCCTTTATACTTAGCCCACCATTCACACGCGGATTGGTCCGGTGGATTGGTCGGCCATCGGACTAATCCGCCTGTGTATGGAAGCGACGAACAGGTACGTCAGACTGTCAAATAGGTCGGGTGTCGGGCTCGCAGGTCCGCAGTTGCGAGCCGCGAGCGCCTGTCGAACCCCCGCACGCTGTCACGGCAAAACGGAGCGACGGATTGACGTGATTTTTTAAGTGGAGATAGTTGAAGGAATGAAGAGTGACATAGGCTACTTTTTATCTCTATCTAACCCCCCACTTCCCTAAAATGGGGGGTGGAAGTTTGTATGGAGCATTCCGCAATTTTCAAAGCTAAAAATGAGTATATGCGTACGGACTATTTGTGACTAACAAAAAAATCGTGCATCATTTTTTATTTATTTAACGCGAGCAAAGTCGTGGAAAAATCTAGTTAGATAATAAATTAGAGAATTATACCTTTACTAATATGAAATATATGAGTGTCAACAAACCTTAATGCTCCTCTGCAATCGTAGAATGAAAGCAAGAAAAATATTAAAACTTAATTATTAATACTAAAAAATTCAATAAATTTTATTTCTAAATATCCGTAAAACAGGAAAAAAACTGGGGCAACCATGAAACAAAATTCCGAAAATACGGACTCGGCCACTCACAGTTTTGAATCTTATTCTAACTAGTAATGTCTTTTTTGAGGACTACGTTGTTTCGTTGTTTCGGAGGACACTTTAATGCTTGCCTCGCTGATTTGATTTTACAGAACCAATCATTCTATGGTCAGCCGGATTTTCAACCCCATTCACAAGTCATATGCTTTATCTTCCTATAATATTGCAAATCATTTTGCTATATCAAAAATTAATCAGATTAGATAGAAACCTAAATCCTTTTTATTTTAAATTCTATACTAATCTATACTGATATTATAAAGAGGAAAGATTTGATTGTTTGTTTGCATTGAATAGGCTCCGAAAGTACTGGATCCTTACTGAAACCCGTGTTAAGTCGGGGCGGACAGCTAGTTTTATAATATTCGAACACGTACTTTGGATTTAAAGTATCACTATTGACATTTCTGGTTGACTTAGAGTCGTCGACATTGGGCACTAAATTGGAACGGGTGGTCGTAACAAAGTTTATTATGCTCTTGGCACCCGTCCAGCATCCGATTTGACGATATCGATTCGTTTGATTTGCTCTCTGGGAGGATTTAGAGTTGAATTGACGCGGTAACCGTGTTAAGTAATCGAATTTGCTGATTCCTTCATCTTTGTTAGGTACTGTTGTATTGTACATGGTGTTTCTAGTTCCATATCTGTACAGTCAACTAACGAAAGTGGTGTGCAGGGTAGATAATAAGAACAAAGATTTTTATTAAACGTTGTAATTACATAGTACAATATGAATCCTATTGATAAATGTTCTACTTTATCATCATATCAACCCCTTACCATCCCATTGCAGGGATACGGGTCTCCCTTCAATCGAAGGGGACTAGAGCGTACTCTGCCACGCTGCTCCAATGCCGATTGGCAGAGGTGATTTCAAGCCGCCCTAAGGCCACCGACTTGGCTTAACGACTGTCATCTACCGATAACAACTGGGACCGACGGCTTAACGTGCCCTCCGAAGCACGGAGAAGCTCGAGATAACGAAACCCATCCAAACACTGGCTAGGGTCGACGCCGCTTGACTTGCGTGTTCATTATTAGAATGCGACACACAGCGACGCCATCGAGCTACTTAAACTTTCTACTTTTTGTTCTACGTTCTACTTTAAACAAATTGTTAATTAATTTTATTTTATCTAATTTATATCATGTCTAATAAATCATGTTTGTATTATTTTTAAGAGCCAATTTTCAACACAATATTCTATTGTTTACGAAATAAATAAATGTGAATATGAATGAAAAATCAAGTGAATCCCTTCCCGCAATACGTATTTAGTAAACTTGAATCCTACATCGCTGCTCATCTCTCTCATTAGCTGACTGTATAAACATACAGCAACGGAATTAAGTATTAATAAGAAAAGATTGCTATGTACGCATCTACATGTACATTTTATGAAATACATTACAGAGCACAATATGATATCTGTTGCTAAATAAAAATTCAATAGGTACTCTGCATATGCACTGTCAATACGAATATTACTCTGACAGCTACAACGCAATTGACACCAATTGCGATAATCAAATATGTAGTTTCATTTAAGTTTCCCACACACCGTATGCGTTTTTTGTGTGAATGATAGTGTGTGAGATCAAAATTTAATTTTGTCAATTTTAACAGAGCATTATTTATATTTTCTCTTTAAATTTGTAAAAAGTGGTATATAATCTTATTCGCAATAATAAAGTCTAAGGCCCAGAGAGTCTAAAGACTGTCTCAAGTGAGTGTATTGAAAAAAAGCTTTTCAATAGGCTATTCAAGTTTAAGTTTGATACGACTACGCATGTGGGCACTCAGGTAGTCAGAGATAGCATTGTTGTGTGGTACAAAAATAAGCGATGCGGCTACAATTTTTTATATTAAGGTACGTACATAACATCATATTTTTTTATGTCATACTGCAGACAAGCAAGTAAGCGCTCTATAAATTAGTTACCGCCACCTATGAACATTAGAAACACCAGGGGCGCTACGAATGCATTACTGTGACAAGATCTGGAAACCCATCTCTTTCTTGAAAAGATTGCTTTTTAGCAATAAGGCCGCCTTGTTGCATTTACACTAGTTTGTAAGATTGTCTTTTTGTACTTTTCCTGTGTGTAATGCAAATAAAGAGTATTCTATCTATCTATCTATCTCTTTTCCTACCCATTTTCTCCCGATTCCCTCCTTTGTAACGGATAACGAATTAGTAGTATTCTCTGACTACCATCTCATATGAAACATCAGTAGTAACTAGCGGCGTTACTGTTCAACCACAATGGAAAGTGGTTACCATGACTTACCATCAGGTGGCCTGCTTGCTTGATTTCTTACTTTATGATATAAAAAAGTGGAAAAATAGTATGAAACTTGGCGGTTTATCTGACAGTACCTACCTACATGAAACATTTCATAAATCTCTTCAACATTACTCTATCATTTTGTCATCTGATCTGAAGTATAAATTCTAAATAGCGACTAAAAATATAATGTAAAAAGCAATACAAACTTTGTTGTTTTCAGTAGCAAAACGTGAGAAAGATATTACAAAAATAAAGTTTCGAACTACTAAAGTTAAACTGGAACGTGTATACAATGAAGTGAAACGAATTAAATAAATTAGTTTAACTAACTTGGGACCTTACTAAAGTAACTAATTTAAATTCAACCAAGATACTTAGTAACTTTCATTGCAGTACTGAGATTTCTCAAGTTTTTTTGAATATATACTGCAACACTTTGCGAATCATTTTAAATTTCAGCATTGTAATGGATATTGTAGTATTGGTCTAAGAATAGAAGTGTAACGTACTAAGAAATTATAATGTAGACAGATCTATTTGGAAGTAATATCGATAGATCTATGGCCCTCTCTTCTTATTATCCCTATTAGTCCATATGATTAAAAATGTCTTTGAATTCAACTACTTCATTCAACACTTCATGGTGGTTAACTGATGTCGTCCCGACAAAATTGTATTTTTAATCATCAAATCAATGAAGTGAGCGAGTAATTATTGACCGCAGTTAAATTCATAAATACAATATTTTCGTTTGCTACGTCACAAAATAATGGGAACTTAAATGCGCTAAAATGGGAACAAATTACGGTAACAAAGTTTCTTGAGAATCAGATTATTATTGTCTTCTTTGTGTCAAATCTTTTTCTATAGTTAAAGATAAATATTGTCAAGTTTTCTTATGACTTGTACCACAGCAAAGTATGTTTGTTCACTAGAGGAGGCAGGTGATGCCCGCAGGCTAAATGAGAGTTGCGGTCCAGACTTTGCTAGATATATCTGTTTTATTTGCATTGTAGTATATAAAGTAATGTAAACTGCCTCTATTATTGTCCTTAGTCTCTGATAGCCTGCAGCATTTTAGAAAGTTTATTTTTAGCTGTGTTGGTTTACCATTTCTAAAATGAATTAATCAGTAACTGTGTTTCACAATGTTTACTTTATGTGAATTTGGTATCGGCAAAACATTAAATTTTTTACATAGAACATTTTTTTTTAACATTTTAAAGTTATTTAAAGTTAATAAGACGGTAAGTTCTTCTACAATGACAACAAGAAATTGTAAAGTTAAAAAGTAAAGTAGTCAAGTAAAGTAAATTATAAAAAGTTTTCGTTCAACTAACTCTTAAAACCATTTTGAGTTGAGTGGCCGGTATTAGAAAGAATATAAAGTAAATCAAGTTTCAAACATACATCATCTCCTGAACCGGATATCTCCGCGATAGTACTTGTGCCAGGTGTGCCCGGAGGCCCAGGTGGCCCAGGTGGTCCAGGTGGCCCTCGTATGGATTCTCCAGGTGGACCCTATGAAGATAAAACATTGATTATGATATGGATAACAGTAAAGTTGTGTTTTTAAACTAAAATGAAGACAGTCAAAGAAGTTTAGGTTTGCAGGTTAAGGTTCGTTTTGCCCGCGACCCCGCCACGTGAAGGCGGAGAAGGTGGCAGACATTCAAACTGACTGTCTGCCACCTGACCAGACAGTCAGGTTTTTAGTCGGTATCCCTCATTGGCTAGAGAGGTGAGCCCGACAGACCCGCTTACCCAAGTGGCAGGACATGCAGTAATGCATTTTCCTGACTTTAAACAAAAAAAATAAAAAGGTTAGCTTATGATAACTTCAGAACTAAAATTCGTACATACATGTACGTAAATAATTACATAGGATTACTTTTTAAATTTATATTTGTTTTGATTTATGTTTGACTTATTTAATTTATTTTGTTAAAATATTTTGATTTTTATAAAGATCTTTTAGGTTTCAGCTACAGTTTCCTTTGATATTTACTATTTCAAACGTTTATTTACAATGTAATGAATTGTAAGAAAGCGCACGTAAACGTACGTTTTATTTCTACACTTAATTTAAAATTCAATAAGATAAACAAGATTGTTACAAAAGTAATACGGTAACAAAGTTAAAAAGTCAAGTACGTTGTAAAATTTGGTGAAAATTGAATTCCTTTCCCAATACGTACTCAAAGTGTCGAGTGATGTGAGTGAAACAGTGTATCGGGTCAAGTGTACTGTGTATGGCGTGTATCGACCGAGTTAAGTGCGGTAAATCGTTTTCCCATCCAAAGCTTAACGTTTTCACTTTGATTCTAAACGGGATGATTTGTAGAATATATTTTTATTAGATTTTTCTCTCGCGGTTTCGGATTTTTGTGAGAAAACTAAACAATAGCGATTTAAAAATCAGCGCCATCTATGTATGTATATGGTTAGTATTTCGCGATTGCAGCGCCGCCATCTACAGTAGAAAAATATGCTTAATTAAATGAAATGTGAAATGAGCTAATCGGCTAGTTTGAAACTAGATATTAACTGTGTTTATTATAAAACTATTATAAAGTGACTATTTTAATGCTGTTTATGGCTCCAATTCGGCCCTCAGCCAATAGCGGGCCTACAACACCTTTTTTTTTTACCAGCCTCATTCATTATTATTCATACGAAGTCCTTTCATTAGTCACGATATTCGCCGAGTAACGTAGCATGGAGTAATTGTATTGACTATTATTATTATTAGCCTAAATTGTCCCACAGCTAGGCAAAATCCTCCCATAAAGGGAGGAACCTTTCATGAGAAGGGGGTTGCATGAGTTCCTAATATAAAGGATTTTATATTCATGAATATAAAGGAGGTTTGCACGAGAAAATTTACCACGCTTGTCGTGTTTAATCAATGCGGATTTTATCTACACATCACATTTTAATCTCGGAGCTATTCCAAAATCAATCAGTATAGAAAATCAATTTCCCAGCACATACAAGCATAATCACGTGACAACTGACGTCCCTGCGTATTAAAAGGTCGTTGCGGTTCCGTCCCCGTTACGTAATCGTCCCGCCATAATTAAACAGCCTCTGTGGGGTGGGCTCTACGATAAATTGAGCAGAACAATACATGGGCGCCCTTTTGTGAAAACTGCGAGTTATGCGCTCCGATAGCACTTTGTATGGGATATATCGATATTTACAAGTGACTTTCACCCGTGGCCGTAAATTAGAATTAATTTTCATGAATAGAATAATTAGATTGGTTTATTCTGTTATAAGCAGATGTCGTATGATTTATAAATTGAAATGTTAAGTTTTTGTAAAACAAGGCTAGTACACATTTAGTAACCAAATTGTTTTAAAAAACCTTGATTCTTATAAAAATTTTCATTTTTTTTTTTCAAAGTTTGATTTACAAAACGTAAACTGAAATTAAAATCTTAAAGAGTATTTATTGTCCCAACAATTTGTTATGGAATAAAAGCTTATTCATAGTTGTTCAAGAAATGGAACAAAAAATATTTTGTGTCTTGCCCTCGTTCCTCGATCGCCTTTTTCGCCTCGTAGTCGTAATGGATATCCTGAAATAGAAGATCCAATATTATATTTTTGTATAAGAAACATCAAACGAAAAAAGGTCACAGGATTGTGTTATATCAAATTTTACATAAAAGAATAACTGAAAACTCAGGTTTCTATCTTTTATTTGTTGTCGAATTTATTCTGAATGGTATCGAATAAAAATTATGCTATTGTGCTAACATTAGACTTGGCGTGGTCACATTGAATTTGTAAGAGAGATCAATAAATTCATATTATTTTTATTATTCATTCTTTTAGATATTAAAAAGGCTGTACACTATAATTTTTTACATGTAAATGAAAACAATAAAATTATTTTGATAATTAAATAAACAAAAAACAGAACACTCGAGTCTCTTGGTGAACAAACAGAACACTATCGTTCGCTGTACATTACGTTGTGGAAAGCGAGCAGTAACTACTGCGTAATGGTATAATAGCAATGAAAATGTCGTAGCCTAGTAGTCCAGTTTTATTTTTAATGCTAGCACTAAATAAAAAATAATTATGAATATTGAAACAATTTTACGACAAGACGCAATCAAAAGTAAATCGTGATAAAGTAAATCAGATTAGACTTTAGATGACCAGTGGGTATCAAAACAGGTAAAAGAGATAGAAGAAGTTTGGCTTGGGTCTTCATACAAAGAGGTTCTATCTCAGATTCTCATCCAATAATTAAAATGAACCTTAGTCACACTGGTGTGGTAAATTGGTGTGACTATGGAGCGGTTGGGAATTTTCCTATAGATAAACTTTGGCTCATTTTTGTTTAATAATAACGTACAATTAAATAAATATAAATATGATTCCATTCATCAATAATTTCAAACATTAAACATACCGTCCATGCCTGGTGGTGGTGGGGGAAAGGGCGGTATGGTTCCGTAACGGCCGGAACCCTCAGAGTCCCCGTCTTCCTGGTCCACCTGTGGCAGGGTTGACAAAATATAATTACGATGGTAATAGTGGAAAAGCGATAAATATTACTGAACCGTACATAACATGACCGTAATAGGACCGTAACAGGACCGTAAAAGGACCGAAACCGGAGCGTTACCGTATCGGAACTTGCAAAAAAATGACTGTGAGAGTGAGACGAACCGTTTCAGTGAGCATTGTTTCATATAATGTCATACAAACAATTTTTGCATGTTTAGGTTTTTGCATTATGGTCACGGTCCCGTAGTCCTGTTACGGTTCGTTACGTTCCTAATATGGTCATGGTATGTATGGTACGGTTCAGTGGGCAGAGTCCTTTAACTATTCTCACAGAAATACACAGAAATAATAATGTAAGGTAACTCGACTTTCATTTAAGTTTATAATTTTCTTTTAACAAAGTTTTATTTCTTTATACTTCAAAGTTTAAGTCCATAAATATATCTTCCGCTTTTACTATTGCTGATAAAGTTTACTGTTTAACTTTTTTTATGGTAACTTTCTAAGGAAATTAGTGAAATTCAGATAAAAATCATTCTCCATGAAAATAAACATTTAGTGCTCTTTCATACTAAGGGCCTGATTTGTTAAATAAACTGACAGTTTTTTGACAGTTGTATGGTTTTGTTTGTCAGTTTTTATCTGACGAATAGCTTAACCAGTTAAGGTGTCGTATGTAGTGTAGTGTCCCCACGGACGGTTATCGGTTTTAAACGTACATATAATTCTAGCTTTATCGACACGATATACTAAACTTTAACTACATAATTCTGCATTAATGCTACAAATACATAAGTAACGTGTGTTGTAGCGCGATGACGTAGAGTGTTATGACGCCATGCATGTGGATAAAATTAAAAATGACAATGTGAAACCGATATTCTTCTGAAGTTCCGCGACACACCACACTTTTCATACTTTTCATACTTTAACTATATAACTCTGGTTTTACTCAAAGTTGATTAGCAAGTGGTACAACTTACTAAGACTATACAAAATCTTTCAAAAAACTTAGAAGTTAACTGACAGATGGGTTCAGCTGGTTTCAACGAGTGAGTGATACAGGCTCTAAATTCTATATTTATACTGTAAGTACACGTTTTAATAGACATCACATTAATGAATTAATTAAGCAAAACATAACTGAAAACGTATGTACAAGCTAAGTTGAAGCCAATTGAAAATTTTATAGTTCGATCGCTTACTAATACATCATACTCATGTTTATATAATAAGTATAATTTATTTACAAAAAAAAAGTATTTAAGTATATTTATCAGCAATCTAGTACCTATAGCACAATCTTAGTTGCTTACTTTGGGACTAGATGGCGTTGTGTCTATAAAAAATAGTTTGATTTAGTCGGCTATCAGACGGTGGTTTCAACTTAGTTTGTAAGTAAGGTTAGAATATTAGTTAAGTTAATCACATTCTAACAGCTCGTTTGTCATCTCCCAAAAAAAGACCACAACGCGTAATGTATATATAAATATGTAAATTAGCGTAAGTTCTTGGTTAGCAGTTGGCGTAAATACCAAACAAAATATAGCTCGTACAATGTCACGGGCAAGAGTTAGTAGTACACCTTTAATTCCCAAAAGGCTACCATCTTTTGTATAAGTACTTTATTTGCGAAGCGCCACCCCTGTCTGTTTAACAATTAATTACCCAGGGTTGGTGGGACGCAAGTTTAAATATGTACGTATATCCGTAATTAGCGTCGGGTTTTCAACGTAAATACTATGGGATTTGCCTTTGGAATTAATGTTCATAGCTTATTAGGTTAGGCAACCCTTGAATTAGTGTTCTTTACCTTGACGATTGAGAATAAGATTACAAATACTTTCGAATAAAGTATTTAGAAAAAAATAATTTAAAAAAATTGTCTTTTTACCAGACTAATGGACGCTTAAATCACGTTGTCGAATTTAGAAATTTTTACCACCATGAAAAATAATCTAAGTATTTAATAGTTTTTTTAATGTTGAAAACCGTATTAAAATAAGTAAAAGGAAGAATTTGAATAGAAAAATAGATTTAAAAAAATAGAGATATTTAATAATTTGCTTTCTTATTTTTTAAAGTAGGTACGGTACAGTCACGTTAAGATTTACACTTATAAGTACAATTTTGGCTCTTATGACATAAAACTTAAGAATGGTACAAAGTCCAATATGTAAAGGACGACGTGCTCTTGACTGTACTTAAGTAAGAAGCCATTTCACATTCTGTAATTCATCATACATGAAAATATTTTTTGAATAAAATTGAAAATTACGATTAATTTTATATAACAATACATTTCCGATCGTAAACGGATAATATTTGAATGTTACAGCCGATTTCAGCTTCACAAAGACTCGCATGCAGAAATGGCAATAATCACTTCAGCGGTCGGGCCCGTAAAGCAATACAAAGGTCGTTGAACTTCCGATCGGTTTTAATAATTGCCTTTGCATACGTAACAATTTGCCAAAAATATATTTTATTAATATGCATTGTCAATATTTCTGCATTTTAATGTAAGTGCTTTTTATTATTAGGAATTTTCGGTTTTTTGAATGTTTTTACCGATTTTTATAACGGGCCAACGGGCGAAGTCCGCAAGGCTTAATGCAGAAGTGTACACTATTAGTATCTACTTCCCGAAAAAGATGACTACAGTAATCTATCAGTAGAGTCGAAATTACTGAATCTAATATAAAATTTTAGTAAAAGTTTTTTTGACGTATATGACTAAGAAAATGGTAATAAGAATAAGAAAAGCTAAGAAAGGATTTTTTGAAATTTTCATGGGAACGATTAGTTTTGGGCACTAATTACCGTCAATGTCCACAAGTTTCCAGAAGTATTTTTTTTCTATTATCATTCTTGAGAAGAAATCTAACTATAATATAAAGTGCGTATGGTAACTAAATACCTGTTTATTTTATACGTTATTTTATATTAGACGAATTTGCACGTCGCCGCGTCGCCGTGTCGCTCTAAGAAAACTGAATTTTATTCCATTTTCTTAGGACGGCACTATGATGTATAATTATAGTTATCAACCATCGTTTGAAGTTTATTCTTTTCATAAAAACATATTATTTAAGCTTTTTCACAAGCATGAATATTGACTATATTCTTATGCCTATATTTTTAAGTCCTTTTTTTGTATTCAAAGAAAAACGTACCTATTGAAGATTTTACGAAATAGGTTTTTATTTCATTTGCTCTTTTTTCGTTTTCCTATTTTATTTGTAGATCTAATTTTATAAGGTCGAATCGAATTAACCCCTCACCTTTTGGGTGTTAACAGGCTAGAGTAACTTATTTACCTTTATTATTGAATTGTTCAAAACAGACCAGCCTATTTTCTGCTATTTTTGTCAATTTTAATGTTACAATTGAGTCTATATAAACATGTTCTTTTATTTTAAGTTCTAGTTATCTTATCTGTTAGTTTGACATTTCTTCTTTTGTTTGACAGCTTATTTATGGTTGTTTTTATATTTGTTATGGTTCAGCTAACCTAGAGGTTTTGACAGGACCTGGGTTCGAATGCTTCGAATCCCACCTAAATCGGAGAGGAGTTTTTAAAAAAAATTGTTTCTAATATTGTAGTTCTTGTTTGATAAATCAGCTTACGTGAATATTATTTGTAATTGTTGAAGTCATTGAATCTAAGTTTCCAATGTATCTTTATTTTCTAATTGCTAGTAAAATCGATGTCGATTAAACACTGCCCTATCTCCATATGCGAAGTTGTCTGGCGGCAAACACGGGCAGACTCGGCGACATGATGTCAGTACGAATGTACAATCAGTTTAGATACCAGGGTCTCTCTGATAGAGAATAAAGACTAAATGCTATCACTACTCTACGTTTTTTAAAACAGGTTTTAAACTGTTCGCGACAGAACACATTGCATCAAACTACGCCTAATGTAGAATTAAATTCACTAGAATAAACATGTTACAGAAATAAACTATTGAAGTTAGTGGCACATTTAATCTATCTGTGTGCATAATGTGTTATTAACTTTAAATGTTTTTTGCAACTCGCTGAATGGTAGGGTAGGTAGAGTGATACCAAGAATTATTTAGTACTTTCTATAATAGTTAAACAAAATATCTACTTTTATTGTTATATCATCGAACAACGAATTCAAATCTTTTTTAGAATTCTGTTAAAAATTTAGTAAGAGCGACATCTTTACTCCCGCGCTTCGTCTACCTTGTATTCTACCAGTTGAATGTCCTGCGTGACCATAAAATATTATTAAGTTTCCAATTTACCTAAAAATATTTGATAGCTTTATGCGATGTCGGCCGAACACCATATTTAATGAGAGAAAACTAGAGAACTTTGACGTATGTCTCTACCAAAATATGTCTCTATTTCAAAATTATATAAAATGGTTTTATGAGAATTCCGCTACGAATGAGACCCAACCCAGTAAACGTAGTTTGTTGTTCCGGTAGTCGGTTTGTTTACAATACAAGCGGGACTCAGAACTGTTTGGAGATTATCGTTTCGACGTACGCACTATGGAAATCGTTGCAACAACGGGTTACCGGTTGTTTGTAGACCTTTGACTGTAATATCAAACAGCTGGAAAGTGATTTAATATATGGTATTTTGAAGTCATTTATTGTGGATAAAACTATCTGTTACTGGGCCCAATCGCCACTACCGCTACGCTCGATATGAAACAGTGTCGTCTTGTGATGATGACAATAACTACCTCTAAATGATAATTACGTTTTTAAATAGTTCTCATTTAAGTGAAATAAGTTTATTACTTATGAGAATAAAAATTTCTTAACAGTATGATCTCAACGAATTAGAGATTTCGATCGCCGATCTTTTCGGTTGTAGGAATGACAACTAATTACAACCAACAGTATAATTAAGTTATTTTATGTGGTAACGGGCTCTTTAAATTAATTAAAACATACCTATTAAAATCCTATTTAAATACAAACACCTAGAAATAACAGGTCATATTTAAAATTTGATGTTTTTGAGCCCATCAGCAGCTTATTAGTACATTTTTAAACTTTTACTTAAAATGATTGGATAAAAAACACAATTATGGTTAGTTAAATATTATTTTGTTAATAACGGACACTATATTCTGTTAGTGGTTGACAACAACACAAAACAATGTGATTGGTTAGTTAGCGTCAGTGAAACAAGCATAATTTATAAAGAAATAATGGTAATCACCAAAAAATTGTCTATGTCAATTTCTTCTTCGTCGCTGCCGCTACCGAAATCCTGTCAAAACGGTGAAAATTTTATTCTGTGAAATAGACAATGTTGATCTCAATTTTCGCCTTTCACTACTTTCTGTTATTTTTATATATTATATTTTTCACTTACGACAAAAAGACTATTAATCATTGTGACGACCTCCGTGGCGTAATGGTTACCACGCCAGACCGCCACCCAGGAGGTCCCGGGTTCGATCCCCGGTCGGGTCATGATGAAAAACGAACTTTTTCTGATTGGCCTCGGGTCTTGGATGTTTATCTATATATGTATTTGTTATAAAATATAATATCGTTGAGTTAGTATCCCATAACACAAGTTTCGAACTTACTTTGGGGCTATCTCAATCTGTGTGAATTGTCCCTATATATTTATTTATTAATCATTTTAATGGTCGCGTGAATTTTTTTCTTTCATAGATAGTTACTAAAAATATAATACATTAGGGCAGCATCCGAACCAGCCCACGATTTTTTTGATTATGATGATGCTTTTCTAGTCTTGATCCTAACTTAATTAAGGCGATGTTTCTAAGAATATTTACTATTATGCGAACCTTAAAGATGCAGATATTAAATCTGTGCAACGGTGTCCACTAATGCCAGTATAGTTAACGTTGTAGTGTGTTGCATCGCGCCAGAAGGAAATCGATTTCATACATTTATCCGCATGAAGTCATTATGTAAGGCCCGGTATGGACCAAAACGAAGAGGAGAGGAGATGTCTAATTTTTTTTATAGAATCTTGTGCCGCACGCCCGTCGTTTTGCCCCAAAGTAAATTCGTCCCCTTTTTAAAACTCCATACATTGAAAGTTGGTTCCGTCCCATGCATTAAAAATAAAACAGTGTTTATGTAAATCCGTCCCAAGTTTTCAATTATAGCGAAATAAATACGTTTTTATTTTACTTATTGTTTGATTTATTTGAAAAGTGGGACGTATTTACTTTATATAATACTGGGGCAAATTTACATTTACTTTTTTGTGGGACGAAGCAGCCGAGCGGAAATGTGTGTAGCCGGGCGGCACATTTCCTCTCCCGGTTTCCACCAAAGCAGGGAGCTTTGGTGGAAACCGGGCCTAATTCACGCCACTCTAAATGTATGAAACTCTCTGTCACAACACGACACACTACATTTTAATTATCTATGTAATCTTGCCTTAACTGTCCTGTGAGTTTTATTGACATCATCCACTGTCTACGCGACCACGCGCGGCGTGAACATCGCACGATGTTGTATGCACTTGCTTCTCAGTATGTACTTAGTCAATTATACGCTAAGTTAAGCGTCAGTCTACACGTACAAGTTGTTGTTTCAAGCGATTACGCGTTTGTTACTCATGAGCATGGTGATTGTCGCATTGTATGAAAATCGTTTGCGAACGCCACGAACAAGATATGCAGTGCCACTATAGGTACTTGGATCCGAACGATCGTCAAATTAAAAAAAACGATATGAATTAAAAAAAAATTGCGATTAATGAAATTCTTTGCAAATTACAAATCTTATTATTTGGCAAATTATTTGATGGAATTATTATATTATACCTACATAATATAATAATTCTATCAAACAATTTCCCAATTTATGTGTTTTGAATTCACGATTGTTAGAACTCTATTATACTATAATTTGCAATCGACCTAGGATTATCGTAAAGATCCATTTCCTCTAAATTTGTCCTGCGACACATACGAAATCAGGCCAACGTATTAATTTACTTAATATTACTCTAACCAGCCAGTTGTAAAAAAAAAAAAAACTTTAATGCCCGTTTTCACCAACGTTTTCTAGCGGTAAGCATAACCTTATGTCATGAAATGTCATACAAATTTTATCCAGTTAGGTTATTTCTAATGTTAAGAGGTGTTGGTGAAAACGGGCCTATTTTTCCTTCTAATGACAGAATTACATAGATTGTGTCATTTCTTTTTTATAATCTCAGTTCAAATTAATTATCTTAAAGGCATAATAAAACCTTACCTTAAATGTGTTCGCGCATTGCACTTCAGCCTGTGACGGAGACTCAAACAGCTTCAGCTCTTGAAATGCACCCTGTATAAAGACAAGAGTTAGGACACGACACCATATTCCATACATCATTACTGGCAGTTCATTTATCGTTATTCATTTGTCCTTAGTTGTGTTCACTTGTTTTTATTTGCTTTTTTTTTCAAATATTCTAAATGCAGGTTCAATTTATCGTTACCTATTCATTTTGTTATTAGTGGTGTTTATATTTTTTTATTTGCTTTTTTGTCTTCCAAATATAAAGAAGTGATTAAGTAGATAAATAGTTCTTTAGATGTGTGTTATGTGTCGGTGAACGTTCGACATTATGTAAAGATTTACGTAGTTTTTTAATTAGTTTTTTTCAATTTATCAACGTCTGTAAAATTATTGCGTGTGCATTTTATATCATTTAACATTATTTTATACGTAGTGACTTTTGTTATTGGTGTTATAAATATATTTTAAAATTTATACAGGTCACAATAGAATAAAATTACAATGATTAATTTTAAAACAAGTTTAAGCTAGTTTAAACGTATTTTACGAATTTGACAACAGATGAGACGTATAATGTAAGGATGATTGGTCATCGTAGCAGTTAATTTAAACAAAAGTGCAATAGAATTGCTAACTTTTTGAAATAATATTTGAAAGTTGAACCACTTGATATTATGAAATTATAACATCTACGATATAAAAGTTAATCTGCGCAATACACCCGTCTTAAGTTGCGCGCAGGCCGCGTTGCACTAAATATAAGACCGGGCTTAGCAAAGGATAGCTTTGTGTGGCCAAAACAATAGGATACACGAACATCAATAAACAAACACACATGTGTACTAACCATTGAGGGTCAGAATATACTGGTGACCTAATAGACCTGTTATGATTTGAAGGAATCTTCGTACATCATGTTGCTTTAAATCATTCATTGTGGTTTGTAAAATACGAAAACTTTATTTTATTTTTGTTCATGATCATTTTGTATGCTGCCCCGCCTCAGGACAAGCCCACCACACTTTCCCACCACTGTGTCTCCTGTGTAGCCAGGATCAACAACGGCGACCTCAGATAGACATTAAGCAATGAAGCTTATTGACGTCCCGGGGAGAAAACTACAGCTGTCTTGGAACTCACAACGAATTTTATCAGAAAGAAGATAGTCGGAGTAGGAAGTATTGAAAGGACTTCCCTCCTTAACAACTACGCCGCTGCTGCCCCGCCTATTGGATTTACACATTGTGGGTTAACTAAGGTCAGTGTTTAACGGTCACAGACTTGGCATACCGACTGTCATTCTATCGACAACGGCCAAAACTGATAAAGTACCCTCCGACGCTTGGTCAAAAAGTTAAAATTCATCCAAATTTTGATGCAAAGCCGTCTTCATTTTCTTATTTAAATTAAACATTAAATAAAATTACAAAAATATAGTTTTCAGTACAAACTATAAAGGTCAATAGTCAATACAATCAGATATCGATATCAGTTGAAGAGTTCTTATCGAGTATCTATTTTCTATACAAAGGAACAATGGTCTGAAATCACAATATTATTAGTTGTATGTGTATTATGAAAAATAATTGGGTCTGGGTTTAATTGGCGTGAAATAGCCGTATTGATGTGTCCGCTCATACGTTTGATGAGAGAGCAGACGCCCTAAACAAATGGCAAACGTTTATTCATCAAAATTATGTTTAATGCTGTATAAATAACACAATCTAGGCCGCTAAGCCATGCCTGTTAGGGCAGGAGCTGTATTTTCTTCGTTCGTCCCCTATGCTTGTGTTATTGCATCTTGTTGACATTGTCCACTCCATTCAGAAATTCGTTACCCTAAGGTTGCCTTGAAAAGATTGCTTTTAGCAATAAGGCCGCCTTGTTGCACATATACTAGTCTATAAGCTTTCCGTATGTTGTATTATTTAAAGATGTATTGTTTATTGCAAATAAAGTGTATTCTCTCTCTCTCTCTCTCTCTGTTTTACTGTTCTTTTCTCTCTTTTAACCTTCCAACACTACTCTGTGATATTAAAATAGTGATAGTAGACTGGCTAATAAACCAGCTTATTAACCATACCGGCTCTTGTTCATAATCCTGGAAGGTCATTCTTGTACCAATCAAATTCTCACAGGTTATGAGCCTACTCATTTAGCCTCCTCTTTCTATGAAATGAGTAGGCTCGTGAAGGGTGTATGAATTTTGCGCACAATGTAATTCACAACGTATTCGATTTCGCGATCTTAGCGCGGGGAGACGAGCGCGGTAAGAACAAACGTACTGGGGCCCGATTCTACTAAACAAATGTACCAATGGACTCTCAATGGTGTCTCAATCGTGTCTTAATAGAATGCCGATAGTGTATCAGTGGAATAGATTTTGATATTTGTTATGGACTTCAACAATAACATAATGTTTAACTTATTGTTTAAGTCCATAACAAATGTCAAAACTATTCCACAGATACACTATCGGCATTCTATTGAGACACGATTAAGACACCATTGAGAGTCCATTGGTACATTTGTTTAGTAGAATCGGGCCCCTGAAATGTTGAACAAGACTGTTAATGTTACTTTATTTTCCTAAAATTCTTGTTATTTTTATTTATAGCATTATGTTGTAACATAAAGTTGAATTTGTTATAAACTAGGGAAGAGAGAAGTAACAGTTATTTTTGGGTCAATAAATTATTTTAATTTTTTTTTCTTTTTTTTGAATAAGCGATTTTTGAAGGTGTGAGTGTGAAGTGGTGGTGCGTACATAGTAAGTACTTAGTGCAACGTGGTACAATAAAATTATGTGGCAGTGCGTCTGCGATATCACTAACAAATAAAATAAATAATATTTTTGTATTTTTAGTAGAAGCATACGTAGACGGCAGGGTAAAGCCAATATCCGTCCCGTCATGTTTATTACAGCATAAATGGTCTGATTTCCGTACAAGTTATATCCACACCTAGAAATTACCTTTATATTTTATCCAAGGCACTACAGAATATAAATATGAAGGAAATAATCTCTTTCTTAATTTAGTAGAAAAACGTGAAAGCTGCGTTTGTCTGCTTGTGTTTTTATAAAAAATAAGTAAATATTTATAATGTGATGTACAGAATACATTTACATTTTATCAGTAATAACGAATGTCACAAATTTATGATACTAGACTTCCTTTAAAAGCTAATTCAAATACAACATAAATAATATTCAGGGATGTATATTTTTGGGGTTGAAAATATTTCATGAATAGCGTCGTGCTATCAATTTTATTTACATGTCACACCCATTGTGGGCCTTATCCGATGCGTCCAAAATTCGTTTAGCCCCTAATAAATCATGGCTTGAAAAAATTAGCGTTATTTACATAGACGTAAATCAATATAGATGACGTACTAATTAATTCGCGTGTCAAAATTTAGACGAAATGGTGATGAATCTTCATTTGATACTGTCATCGGTCGGTCGGTGACGTGAACCGAAAATTCCTGTTTTGTAAAATATACATGGGGATGTAAAAACTGCAATTCCTTCTACATGACAAAAAAGCGAACCGCTTGATATTCAAATTAAGAAAATTAATTGTTGGAGTATCGTTTTTATTGGTTATAACAAAACTGTTATTAAACCGAAAACGCAAATTCGATTTAAATATTGTATACTCGTAATAAAACCGTTGAAATCAAATCTCAATATCTCACTCTCTCTCACCAGCCATGGACTCCTTGTGAGTGTGGCTGAGATGATGATGATGAGATAACTTTTACTATACTGATTACTATATAAGTGGTACTATATTAATTCGATATCCAAAACTTCTTGCTGTATCTATTTAGCTTTATATCTTCGGTTATTTTTCTGTCAGGGGTCAGTCATCTGTGGGCATTCTATTATCGTGGCGGTCGGTGACAGTAATAGCTATTTTTCATTAGAAACCGAAGTCGATAAAAGGGTTAACTCGTTTTGGGTTTACTAAGAAACACCTTTTCCTTTTGTGAAAAAAAGTTATTTGTAAAAGATGGACACAAAGTCGGGAACTTTGAGAAAAATTTCAATTGTCATGATTTTATCGTAGTATAATATTTCTTCTATGTCCCTGTCAAACAATATATTACGTGTTGACAAGGATATATAAACAGAAAATAAGTATGCAACCAACATTTATTTATTTATTTATTTTCATATTCACATTTTTGAATGGTAAGAGCATTTATGAAATGTGCACACTCTCACAGAATCTGAAACCAAATAGGTACTTTTCCGTCTCCTTTTTCTTCTCTCTCTATTTAAATATTACTAACTATTCAGTAATTAGACTCATTTGAGTATTTTAACCTATTTACCTATTAAGAAAGTAGAATGTTCCTTGACACTCCTATCAGCTTAGAGCTTACAAGTAATAACAATTTGCCAAATGGAGGTTCATCTTAAAAATAGTGGACTCTCAACAAAAATGGCTGGTCATTCTCGGCGCGCGTAGAGGTCCCGTAGGAGCAAGGGTCAATAAGTCTAAGACGTGATAATCACAACGGCCTACCTGAGGAAATGAGAACGAAATAGGCCGTGGTAATGGAAAACTTTTGTTTCCAACTAATATTTAGTGAGAATTCCAATTGTTTAAAAAATAACTACTTACATCTATTGCTATTAATAATTATATGCGAAAATGTGAGAATAGATGTATGGATATTTGTCACTCTTTCACGCAAAAATAGGGCTAGACAGATTTGTTTGAAATTTGGTATACAGGTAGTTTAAAATCTGGATTAACGCATAAGATTTTTTTTTCGGAAGACAGTCCGGCAATGGGAAACGAGATTTCGCGGGTACAACTTTCAAAATTCAAATTCAAATTCAAAATATTTTTATTCAAATAGGCCTAATATAAGCTCTTTCGAATCGTCACAACCGCGGGCATTGGCTAATTAATCTATTAAACTACCACTCCTTATAACAAAAGTTCGTCACTTGGTTTCGTTCGAGTTTAAAAGCAAAGTAAATGAATGAAAAAGTATGATAAAAATAAGTGTTTATGTAATAACTAATATTGTCCATTAATTGAAAATTCGAAAGTATTTTACAACACGGAGAGAGTTTACGTTTTAATTAAAATTTCATTTGACCAGATTCCGCTTTGATTACCTGCCCCGAAGTATTCGAAATTATTTCAACGGAAAAACTCGGAGTGTTTGCTGTACAGCCAATTTTTTATTTACCATCCAATTATAGGTTTCGAGCTAGCTGATTGGACCCGATCGGATCTGCTTTATGTGTAAATTGTAGGTACTTATATTGAAATAAAACAAAAGTCGAGCTACCGTCAGGTAGTCATGAAGTGCGGGACATAATGGTGCTAGTTCTGCTAGACTAAACTAATTTTGACAAGACTAGATTCTTGCTGTCCTTGTCACTAATTGTAAACCAAGGAAGGACAACAACACCTTTGGTCCTGTCAAAATTAATTAGTTTAGTCTAGTTAAATATACAACAGAATTAGCACCAATGTCAGACAAAAAAAAAGACAGCAGAAGAAATCTAAATTAATTAAACTTACAAAGATAGATAATTAGTTTTTAGTTTAATTTTAATGTTATATGTAGTAGTTTATTGGCTTCCATTACTTGAATAATATTTTACGGCCCCCAGTAGATAGGAGATTAAAACAATTTGTCACTGTTATTCAAAATGAAGTGAATAAAATGTCGATGATCTGCATTTATTGATCTATTTTTATATATATACCGATATTAAAAATAAGAAAGACTTGATTGTTTGCATTGAATAATCTCGGAATTACTGGAACGATTAGAACATTCCTAGAAAGAATTTTCCTGGTGATCCCCGGGTCATCCATAGGTTATATTAAAAATGCGTGCAGGGCGTGCAGGGCAGTGCGTCCAGGGTTCGCTAAAAATGGCCTAATCAAACGTGTACATTCAAATTTTATCATAAAATTATTGTTTATATTTACATTATCTATACATAATAATAAAACAGTAGACCCCGGTATGTTGTACATTGAACAATAATTTAGCAAAAATGGATAGAAAATAATATAAAAAAGTAATAAAAGCCATTTTTTTTAAATCTTCGTTGTTACTGAACGGATTTTAATGCTGTTTACACAGCAAGAGATACACAGGATTGAGTAGAGCTTGACTTGGAGCAAAATATAGACTTTATTTTATTTAAATCGGGTATCAGGAAAAAATTTTCGGAGTGGTTGAGCAATTATTACGAAATGGGTTGGCTCGACCGGGGAAGTACCACCCTGTCACAGAATATCGACATGAAGCAGGCAATGCGTTTCGTGCGGTGAGTGAGAGATCCGGAAGCCCAACTCCTTCCCTATCCCCTCTTTCCCCCTCCTTCTTTCCTTTCCCTTCCTCCAACCTCCTTGGTGGACAATGCATTGGTAGCGCCCCTCGTGTTATTGATGTTCATAGGCGGCGGTGACCGCTTTCCGTCAGGTGGCCCGCTTGCTTGTTTGTCTACTGTATGACATAAAAAAAAAGTTATCTTCATTTACGTGGAGAAAGTGGACCGACGACGACGTAATGGAAATTAATTTCTTCAAAACTTCACTAGATATCACTGACTCCCATTTATACTCTTCTAAACGAGGGGAAGATGACATAGTCAAAGTAGCAGGACAAACGTGGACAAGGGTAGCAAGAAACCGAGTGAAGTGGAGGGAGTTAGAGGAGGTCTTTTCCAAAGGGCATACAGACAATGAACCTGAAATTGTCAACTAGTGCAACAAGTGAAAGCAAATATTAAAACATATTTTTTAAATTTCTTTAAATTACATTTCTTTTAATTTTAAGTTTCTTGTGAATTGTTTTGTTAAATACTTATATTTGTGTCTGAATAAAGAGGCTATTCTATTCTCTACTCTTCTAATCACAAATCCAATTCCACGCGGGAGAAGCCCTGGGCACAGCTAATTACTAAATACAAATTTAATATTTCGAACTAAGCTAAAACGCAGTGAAATTGACACGGCAAACTATTGGAACTTGCAGTGGAACATGGATGCTCGGTTTAATTTGTCGTTGGTTTATCAGAAACTAAGTTATTGATATAACTTGAAATTAATGTTCAAATGATAGTTGCAGGACCAAGATCAGATGGTAATATTTACGATCTCCGATGTACGGGAAGGTTAATTTCAGTTCGAAGAAATATCACTTCAATTTTATCAGGAGGCTTCACCTGTTATATTTGAAGTGATATTTCTTTGAATCGAGTGAAAAGGATGAAATAAACAATTTAAATTATTATCATTTTTATGAAAAAGAAAGACATTTTTCAGTGTTAAGTTAAGGCATAAATAATTTGGTAGTAGGCATTAAATACTAAACGCAGCAGTTTGGATGGATGAACGTCATCTACACGTTCATCCTGTGGATGTTTGCTTCAAAGGAGGTTCAAAATTCCCTTATTAAAAAACCCACAATAAGCGGGGCAACTATGAATGGAAACTCCGAAAATACGGGCTGACGTTTTGAACCTTATTCTAACTAGTAATGTCATTTTGGACAGGACTACGTGTTTCGTTGTTTCGGATGGACACTTTCATAGAGTAGCCACGAAGATTTTAATATGAACGCCTACCAACCTTTATGAACATTAAAAAGTATTAGCCACCAGATAGTGATAGTTTGGAATATTATTTATAAAATATCCTCTAAAATCTGGAATACAAAATTTTTGCGCCAGAGCCTAATATACCAAAAAAAGAGATCCAGAAGAAACCGATCTTTTGGATCACCTCTTTTTTGGTATAAACGTAGTTTCTAACCTGATTAACACTTAGGATAGTGTTTATATCAATTCTTTATGGAATGGGAACAACAGAGATTTGCAGTCATCAGCTAATTATGTGCCAACAAAAATTTCGGATTTAGTGGTATATCCTCTCACCAGGAATTGAATGAAGGACTGGACTGCACACTTCTTTGCGTTCGATAAGCAATTTAAAATATATTCGATGCCTTGTAGAAAATTGAATATATTTTTTCTAGAAAAACAAAGTAGTTCGCAATAAGCACTTTTCGTGGAAAGAATTGTATTCGTGACTCCAATGAATATTCAAACACAGTCACTAAACTCGTTTATTAGTTTTTTTTCTCAAAGTATCTAAATTTAAATTAGTTTTTATATTGGAAACGTTAACATTTAACAGAATATCTAATGACACACAATTGTATTGTTTCCGAACTGTTTATTTTTAAACTAACACGAGAAGTTTATGAGGTCCCGGGTTCGATCCCCGGTCGGGTCATGATGAAAAACGAACTTTTTCTGATTGGCCTCGGGTCTTGGATGTTTATTTATATATAATATATTTGTTATAAAATATAATATCGTTGAGTTAGTATCCCATAACACAAGTTTCGAACTTACTTTGGAGCTAGCTCAATCTGTATGAATTGTCCCTATATATTTTGTTTATATTATTATGTCCCAGTAAACCTATGAGATAAATTGTCGAAAAATCATACGAATCATTTAATTTATCTGATAGATTAGCTATCTAGAAATAGTTAAGAATATGTGAATGCAGCATAATTTATCTATAAGTAAATAAAGTTTTTACTTACCATTATTAGAAATTGATTAATTATTTTCATAGTTTCTAAATATTATTTTTCACTTTAGTTACAACTATGAAAGTTATAATCCATTCGGGTTATAAAAATAGTGACGTTACTAGAGTAAAAGTACGTATATTCACAATGTAGTAAAATTTAAAACATGTAAATCATAGGTTTTTCCAAAGATTCGTTATCATACTTTTTGTCTTAAAAAAATATCACCTCCCCCCCCCAAGTGGAGGTCTGGACCTTAGTCACCGTAGGAACACAACACGGCCGAGACCAATGCTATTTGGCTACGTCCTTCCCCAGACGGGTTGCTCCGATTTGAGCGGATTAGCTGTGCCCTACCTCTCTCAAAAAATAAAAGGCATTTGTATTTTTTCTTGAATTCATTTGTATGTCATTATAAAAAGAATTTTGTTCTTCGAGTACCAAGGCGTCGCCGTTGTCATCCAAATTCCACGTTATATCAGATTACCAATATTAAACCTCTTTGACTGTCTTCAATAAAAATACTATTTAACTATATTGACATTCTTAACTTACTACTTACGCGGTCGACGACATGTTGTGATGACACCAGACTGTACTTTTCAGCAGTTGCAATGTGATGATTTTCCGTTTTAAAGTCGAATAAATGTAACGTAGACGCAACTGCTAAACCAATACCCAATAACATTAACATTACCAGTAGACATACACACATTTTCGTTTTACCAGACACCACCATCGCCATTTTGAAAGCACTTTATATACACACACAAAGTTTTGTTTTTAAGCTGTGTTGTTCTAATGATTAGATACGAACGCACTGATGGATTATTGTTTTAAAAAATATTAAAGAAAAAAAAATAAATAAATAAGAGTAGGTCCACGGAAGACGCATATGTCAAGTTCCAGTAGGTCTGCATAAATGGTCTTTCTAGTGTACACGGCGGAAAAACTAGCTGAGAAAATCTTCTAATATAAATATTTATAACAGTCGCCTTTTGAACACAATAATATTAATGAATCGTCCGGTGTGAAAAACAGAAGTAAGGTTACGTACGTGTTGAAATCTCTATTATACAACAGCCAATATACTTACAAATCGACGAATTTTAATAGGAGGTTCCGGGTTCGAGTCCCGGTCGGGTCATGCTGAAAAACGATCTTTTTCTGATTGGCCTCGGGTCTTGGATGTTTATCTATTTATACATATATATTTTTTATAAAATATAGTATTGTTGAGTTAGTATGCCATAACACAAGTTTCGAACTTACTTTGGGGCTAGCTCAATCTGTGTGATTTCTCCCTATGTATTATTATTATTATTTTATCTAAAAAAGGGGATAATTTTATCACACAAATACAAGCCTACCACACATTTCCACCGCTGTGTCTTCTGTAAAACCAGAATCTACAACTGCAATCTCAGATGGAGAGATGGACAATAAGCAATGAAGCATAATGACGTCTCTTGGAAGAAATTACATCTGTCTTGGAAATCACAACGAATTTAATCAGAAAGAAAGATAATTATTAGTAGGAAGTATTGAAAGGTCTATGTCATCTGAGGACTTATTCTCGTTTTATATTTTAGTATAAGCAAGATAACGCTTGAGATTTATACTAGATTTATACTGTTGTTGTTTCCAAAATAGACCCGCTGATTGTGGCAATTTTGTTTTTCAAAAATAGTCAAAACATAAAGCAGAGATTTGAAAGCCCTACTCTTTCAATGTTCCAATTTATCAGTAGCAGCTAAGCTGCATAATTCTCTTTGAGCGAGCCGCCATTAGCGAAGTTGCCAAGTGCCAACAACATACAGACAGAGTCCATTATGTTGGCGACTGGCGTATACAAAAGGTAGTCTGAGGAACAAGGAAATAAATGTTTTTCAGATTTGTATATGAACATACCGTATTCAAAGGAATTGCGCTTTTTTCTGTTTTACTATTCGTTTGTCAATGTCGTCAAAAGAAAATAATTTATGTGTGATAAATAATTTAAATTATTTTTTTTGTCATATCGTTGGCAAACAAGCAAGTGATGATGGAAAGTGGTTATCGCCGCCTATGATCATCAGTAATACTAGAGGCGACACCAATGCGTTGCCTGCTGACATAGAATAGTGAGCGAAGTTGTTTGAAAAAGGGAGAGGATCTTTCACTCATTGAACACGCCATTATTTAGATTTAGAAGGCTTCAATTTTTATCGTTTTGGATCTTATTTTTTTTAAGTATCTATTTACTTTGGGTAGGAGTCTGGCTTTTACGACACCGCTATCCTAGTGTGGAATCCAAGGTAACAGAAACGACGTTTTTAAATTATAAACTACATCTGTTAACAGAATATTTAATTTTAATATAAGAATATCAACTTAAATTATTAAGCCTCTAAACTGTTACACCGCAAGTCCAGTGACAACCTCCAAAAACTGATCGTCACTGGAAAAATAGAGGGCAAAAGATCGAGAGGGAGGAGTCCGATGCGTTGGACCGATCTGATCCGCATCACACTCAACCAACACTGGCATTGCTGAAGCGGTACACGCGGCAGAAGATAGGAAGAGATTGCGGAACATCGTACGTGACAAGCTGATGCCTTGAAGAGTCACGACCCCCCCCATTGGGGAATCGACGCAAGAAGAAGAAAACTGTTATAACCTTTTAAAGTATTTTTTTATTTTATTATTATTATTGCAGTAATCTTCAAAGAATGATAATATATCAGTCAACCTCTATTATTTAAAATTAAGCATTACTTACTAATGTTTTAGTTAACGAACTATAACTCCGAGTCGGTATTGTTTTACCACAGTTTTACTACGCGAGTGCTATTTTCTATTGCGAAACCACAAAAAGCCACTCTGGATGTGGGCGGAGCCACACTCTGAGTGCAACTTACCCGACTTGCACCTTACTTTAAGGAAACCATAGCTATTTATATGAATACTAACTGCTAACAGCTTTGTTTATATTTCTATTATTCTACATAACCTTTAAACACAGCGGATAATCTGCTCAAATCGGAGCAGCCCGTCTGGGGAAGGACCTCCACCTTACAGAAGATCGTAGCCAAATAGCATTGGTCTCGGCCATGTTGTGTTCCTACGGTGAGTAAGGTCTCCAGAGCTCCACTTGGGGGGGTTGGGAGGGTTGGCAATGCGTGAGTGATGCCCCCGGTATTGCAATTCTTACGGTAAATATAAAAAGTATTATCATGAACCAAGGTATGTGTGTTAACGTTTCTTATTTTAGAAATAGCAAATATAGCAATAGCCTATTCGATAAATTGATTTGCAAGTACTGAAACTGGTTTTAGACATCTAATAATATCTTCTGATTAATGCCCCTTGAGTTAAACTGTAATTCTATAAAGAAAATACAATATTTTTAACAGTAATCTGGCTTTGATAAATTACAATATTTTTAGATACGCCTACAGGAATAAGTGAGCAATTTCTCACATTCGAGATAAAGTGATTAGTGGAATAACAGGAAAAAATATTATTGCTTTTAGGGTTTCGTACCAAAGGAAGCCAACTGAATCCTACTACTAAGGTTGTGCTTACACCTGCAATAAATTGCACGTAAGCGAGAGAGGTTGTTGCGCAAGCGATTAATGAAATGTCTGAACATATTTGCAACGTCTCACGATAGTTCTTGTAAATTATCGGGTCAGTTACGTATTTTTATTGATTCGCAACTGTTTGCAATAATCTCACGCAAAACTGACGCAAGTTATTCAGCTCAAACTTGCAGGCGTAAACGCGACCTGAACCTTTGCTGTCTGTTTGTTACAACACCTCATGATTCGTACCTATGTACCTGAATATACTTATTAAATGATTGTACAGTCTTACGAATTTTGAGTCCAACTCGAACTTGACTGGTTTTATAAGATCATGAATATTAAGCAAGGAACAAAATAATAGTTTGTTCTCGTATTTTCGTATTAACTGAATATTTTCATAACCACTGATTTCAGAATAGGTCTCGTTCATGATAAATCCATCTCATGGGAAAAACCCAAGGATATTATTAATGACTCTCCACGGATTTACAATAGACGGAAGATATTAAAATCAATGTAAATTTTAACTCGAATTTAATGGAAAGTAAAATTATATTAAATGTAGAATCACCCCGGCGCGCGTCGATGTGGTCCATGGGTGGCGATGATAACTAAAAATCAGATGGTCATCACCTGATGTTAAGTGATGATCGTTTGCCAACTTTTCACAAAAAAAATGTTGTCCATCACACGCATGCGCATTTAGGTACCAATTTCTATGGAAGCTATAATGACTAATTTATAATTCAAAACTTTTTTATTCAAATAACTAACTAATTACAAGCTCTTTCGTATCATCTTTTTTTTACCACCAGTTCAGGTACTAAGCAGAACTGAAGAGAAACTTGACCCTTACAAATGGGCTGGCGGCTTGGGCTAGTCAATTTTCATGGCCTACGATTATGGCCTTTTTCCTATTTCCTTTTGTCTATATCATAAAGGAATTTATACAAAATTTTAGTTCTCTGGACTGAAATGGTTTGGGATGGACGTTGATCAGTCACTATTCACTCAGTCAGGCTTTTCTTTTATCAAAAATATAGATTCTATAGTATTGTAAGGATTCTACCGCGCACGTAAATTTACTTGTTTTGTACCTGAAGTTGGACGTTGATCAGTTAGTCATTCAGTCAGGACTTTTCTTCTATAAAATATTGATGAAATTTTAAGGATTCTACCGCCCACGTAAACTTACTTGTTTTGTACTCGAAGTTTCGGATCAGTTGCAATGCAACTGCCTATATGTTATAACTTTATGTACGCTTTGAAGTTCGTGCAACTAGTACTCCAGGAAATGTATGCCCGTAGACCATCAGGTCGAAGATACATTATTTCTTCGGAACGTAAGATAAATTTTAGCATTTCATTTAATGTATCTGCCTTTAAAGTCATCATCTCAGCCACAAGAAGCCAACATATAGTAACTTTGACCTCGGAGAAGAAGAAGTAGAGAAACGTGACTGTTATAAAAAAAAAAACAAAAGATGTATGACCCGGAACTGTCAAAATTAGGGTAAAATCACATAGACACACCAAAATTAACCTCCGGGAAGAAGAAAAGGAAAATCATAGAGTTAACAAAAATACAAAAAATTTATGATCCTGACCTGTCAAAAATTAGGGTACAATCACCTAATTATGGTCACTAAAATAACGAAACAATAACCGCGGTAGCTCGCGGTTCTGTTAACGCGTCGCAAGCCAAGTCACTACTAAAATCTGGACGTATCAGCTGTTCCCGAGTCGATAGCTCTGGCGTCGTCTAGTCTCCGATGCTGACCTCGTTATCCAGAAGCCTACTTAAAGCATTTGTAGGGAACGGGATGCGCAGATATTTCTTGTTAAGGGTGGTTTATAAGATGCTGTGATTTCGACTAGACACGTGTGTGAGTAAGTGTCTAAGTTTTTATATTATGATAAATAGAATTAGGTCTTCGTAGTATAAATGATGAGGAGCTATGACTTAGCGATATCATTTTTGAAGGCTAACGAGTTCAAAATATGCCTACAGAGAAATAGAAATGGTGAAGGTGACCTGCAGCAGGAAAAACACAATCTTCAAAAATAGGTTCTAGTGAATTTATTTAGTGTAATGTATCGCTGGTTCAAAGCTATCATTCCCAGATTCCCAAATTGACAAAAGTAGCCACGCGTGCACGAATTTAAAAAAAAAAGGTTAGTTACGTTGCGCCACAAAATGGAAGTCGAAAACAGTCAATACATTTGGCGCCGTACAGTCTGCGTTCTCTTTTATCTCGTCTGTCTTAACAAAAGGATTAAACAGTAAGGATAGTATTTCATGATTGCCAAGTGACTTTACCTTTTATGGTTTTAAATTATGTGGCACAATTTGTATGATCTTCGTAATCAGCACAAGACTGTCCATGATGATTAAATCATGACATCACGACAACTTTACTACGACAATGACCTAAAACGAATCATTGTGATTAGGTTCTATAATATTGTCTAGAATAGCGAGTTCTGTATTATTCATCTAGAACTCTTTACATCTTTCTCGTCGAAGATATTTAAAAGCCAAAATACGAGTCTTAAATGTAAATAAATAGTATGGTGTAAACATGCTGAATTTACAGCTTTTTAGGCGTCCTTGAAGCTGGAGTGCGGATAAACGGACCAGAATAACATGGCGAAACAATAAGGGTTATTACTATGGAACCCTAAAAAAACTTCGCTTTACTTTTGATTCGCTGTTTGTTTGGTGTGAAGGAATTTAACAAACAAAATATTTGTCGTATGTTTTAATTAATTCAAGTTTCTGAATTATTTCATAAAAAAATTTATATTTCGTCATACGTTCGGCGTCACAGTCTATGGATATAGCCTTATCTCAGCTGTATACCCAGACGGATGAAAGTCATTTTATTTCTGACAAATACATTGTTTGCGGAGAATTTTTTCCTTGGATTTTTTCTTCTTTTATTTTACAAAGAATAAACCAGGGCTCAGGCGTGATGTTGTAGGCAAATGAGAAGGAATTCTATAGACTTTTTACTGAGTTGAAATTTTAATGCTGGCTTTTTTATTTGTTTTATTTATTTGAGAAGGTAAACGGGATGCGGAATTGGCAAGTAATTACCGTAAGTAGTGTACTTATTACACTTTGAGGTGATAAAATTCCCTTATTAAAAAAACCCACGATAAGCGGGGCAATTATGAAAGGAAATGCCCAAAATACGTACTGACGTTTTGAACCTTATTCTAACTAGTAATGTCTTTTTGGACAGGACTACGTGTTTCTTTGCTTCAGATGGACACTTTCATAGCAGCCCCGAAGATTTTAATATGAACGCTTACAAACCTTTATGAGCAACAAAAAGTGTAAGCCAACCAATAGAGAGATAGTGATAGTTCAGAATAGTATATATAAATATCTTCTAAAATCTGGAATACATTTTTTTTGCGCCGGAGCCTGCGTTTCTTTTGGATCACCTCTTCTGTTGTTTCCGTACAAAAAGTTATTTTTTTATGTTACCAAATACCGCCGGCAAACAAGCAAGTGAACCACCTGATGGAAAGTGGTTACCGCCGCCTATATACATAAACAACACAAAAGATGCTACCAATGTGTTGCCAGCTACAAGAAAGAAAATAGGAAGAGTAGGGAAAGGACAATTCTTTTACATGTATTAATACAAAGACAAAACATAAATAATATATAGATAATTATAATTAAATATAATGAGTTTTGTAATATAACAAACATGTTAGAACAAAGCTAATTTATCACGTTAGAAATATCAAGGGAATATTATCTGCTTTAATGTCTAGAAAACTTCAAAGAGACGCAAATTATGCTTATGGGATTGTAATAAACATGTTATTAGCTCATTAGGTTAAGATACACATTATGTTATTATTTTTTTTGAAGATAATAATAAAAACCTAACATTTATTCTTGGTCGTATAAAGTCGAAACATCGTGAAATTCATATAAATAAAATGCTTCGTCCTGAATGACTGAACAACGTATACAGCCCATAAGAAAGGATTTTCCGAAATTCACACGAGAAATCGGGATACAAGCAAATTCAACAAAGGAAGAAGTTGTTGTTTCGTGCGTCGACTACGTGTCGTCGCACGAACAGCGACGAATTCAAACGAAGTTGCTCGGGTTTCGTTAGTCTTCAATTAGAAACTTACAACTGCCCACGTCGAGGGCCGCTCCGGTTTCTAGTTAGTAAAACCAACTCATTTTTTTAATAAAATTGTGCAGTTTTCAGTACCTATTGAACTATCGGTTAACTGACAAACATTCAATATTTTATCAACGTGTGTTTTTATCAGCCATCTAGTACCCATAGTACAAGCTTAGTTGCCTAGTTTGGGACTAGATGGCGTTGCGTGATTCGTCCAAGAATATTTATTTATTATAAATTATGCTCAATGGTCAAAGAAATGTAGAGCCTTTGTTTTTTTTGACAACAGTTTTATTTCTATTTCGTTTCATCTGTATTTAATTTATATTCCGATTATTAACCGTTATAAAGTCAAACTTTTAACGCTCAGTTTTACGAAATATCTTTGATTTAAAATTATACCTTCTTAGTTCTTACATAATATGACTGGACGGAACAGAGAAAATTAGAAAATAGGTAGGTAGGTTATACTTAATATAAATTAAGAGAAAATTAGAAAAATTAGGCTTTTGGCCTGCAGTGGGTTATAAATGGCAGCTAAAAAAACGACTACTTTAATAATATAATAATTCACCGTTATCTGTGTTTCATATAATAGGTACCCAGTATTTTCTAACATAATTTATAGATTTCGATGCTAGTTTTTCTAGATAATTTTGAGTGTCGGAAATAAAAAGTTATTTATTCTCGACTCGTTAACTAACGTTATTCTATGCTAACGTAAAAGCCATTACTCTAAATACGTTTCAGCTATTCTCGACTTCAGAATTTGCTAGTTTCTATACTATGAGCTAATACAGTAACGGCTACGAATTTCCTTTGACTTACTTGATCAATACCGGTTCAGTAGTTGGATTTAGTCTATGTTCGTACTGAATGTTACCAAAGTGGACCGATATTAAATTTAATCTTGAATTTAATAGAACTTGTCACTAAATCTTGGTGTAGTAGAGCATACTTTTAGCTCGACCGGGGAACTACTACCCTCTGACAGAATGTGTTTCATTTGGTAAATGAGATATCCAGAAGCCTACCAAATGAATACAATAGCAATGAGGTGTGTAGATCTATCCTTTGTCTTTTACTTTAAAGGTTAATATCTTTTACAACGTGTAGTCATTGACGTCTAATCCCTAATACCGAACTCGAAGTAGGGTACAGAAAGTTATTGATGGAATACATTGATTTATGTCAAGTTTTCAAAGCATACAAAACTATTAAAAAAAAACAAAAGAAAAAAACCAAAATATTTAATTAGAAAAAAACAATGGTAACCCACTAAATAAAAACCAACTAAACTGTCAATAAATATCACTGTCAGTGTCAATCTAGACTTAAAATTAGAACACAAAATAATTGAATCATTTTGAATTGAATTTAAAAATTGGAACACAAATGGTATTGCCGGCCAGTAAACGTCACTACCACGTGCTCAACGTAGGGCTGCAGCCGAGTTTCGCGTCGATTTCTATTAACTACGGCGCGCGCCCCGGGGCGGCGGCGGCGGCGGCGGCGGGCCGGCGCGACCTCTTCACGTCACTATGGTAAGACACTGTAACTACCTAATCTGCGGTAACTCTATTAACACTTTAACACTAAATTTGTAAAAAAAACGCATACCACGTGCGCATCGCACAGCCGACCGATCTAGACTGAGATGTAGTCTCAAGCCGAAAACACCGGCAAAACAAAACACCATAACATGATAAACAAAGTGATAAAGCAAACGGGGACAAAAGTGAAGAGAAAATTGCACGAGGAAAATTATTATAATTAATTTCATACATATCGCGCATGTATGTAATCCCTGAGATGTTAGGTACTGTCCAAAGGAGCAGGTGTACCACTTCTAATTATGGATTAGTTCGTGAGTCGTAAAAGTAGTAATGTGTTTTTAATTTATTAAATATTTACTATCAGATGGATACTTAGTGGATTTTGGTCCTCTTACAAAATGCTTTAAGTTTAATTTAATTTATGTCAAATTTAATTTCCGCTCTTAATCTCACTGTTTCACTCACTCCTTTTTCCTTGATTCATTTCTTCATCTTTCGTTCAGAAACATTTGTTTTAAATATTATGCATGCGGTCTCACGATTTTCTGCAAGCGAACATGTTTTAGTGGAGTTCAATTTTACCATTTCAATGAAATCTATAATTAATTATGCCATGAATGAAATGTATAATTTCTATATTTATTATAGGTAGTTAGTTAACTATTTACTCACTAAGTCGAAATCGTCTAGTTATAAACCTTATAATACCTACATGAAAATTATTAATACTGCATGCTACACTACACAATAATATTCTGTATTTGAACAAGTAATCTATTGTTAATGGCAGTTTAGTTAGGCTAACTCAGAACAGTCTGCGAAGTTGCCTAGAGCTACGATAACTTTGCACGGATTTATTGCTCGAACAAAGAGGTTATTAGAAAAAAAAAGACATTCAAAATAGTTTTATTTTTATGAAACTTCCTTATTCCTGAGCAGCCAGATAGAAAATTTAAAACGGTTTAATTATTCACCTAACTTGGAAAATCCAAATGCTTTGTTAAATCTTTTTTTAAAGTTTTTTATGTAGACATAAAAAATTATAAATAAATACGTACAAATTAGAATTGGTTGGTCAGGCGATCTAGGAAAGTCGGAGGAAGCCGCTGGATGCAGGCCGTTGCCAACCGGTCTGCTGGACACATTTGGTGGGTTTTGTCCAGCAGTAGACTTCTTGTGGCTATGATGATGATGAAAATACAATTCCTTCATAATTAAATCATCAGGGCCTTTGGTTAAGTTGGTGCAGACGGTATTATTTTGGTTTTAGCTTATCAAAAGCTGTTCAGAGATTTAGGAATTGACAATGAACGGACACTTGAAAAATTTACTCTGTATCACACAGACTGTTGTTGGAAGGATATTGTAACATAGAAATAATGATTACTTAGTTTTTCATTGTACGACACAAGCCTTTTTATTTCATGAGTAGGTCGACAATACGTCACAATACAAGCAAAATGTCTGCAATAAAAACAATTTAACATTCTTTATTGCAAGACTACGCGTCAATGGCATGCCGACGCGACGTCTGACAATAATAATGGCGACAGAACGGGGAAACATTTATTATGGTTTTTTGTTAAACAAGGAAAAATAAGAAATAATTACAAAAAGATTTAAACAAAAAGTCGTCGCCCAATAGGATATTAAAATTATACTCGCGCCGAGTCCTCTAGATTAGTATAATGCCTGTATATAAGTTCATGTAGTAATTACAATTAATAAAAAATATTATGTTTGAATAAAATTGATTGACTGGATTACTTTTGAATAAATAGTCTTTTTTTAAAGTCATTGACACAATAACTTATAGTTGTCACTATCAGGAGAAAATAGATTTAATGAGACTCATGGCATTAAAATTACACTACATTTTACATTATGGGATTAAGAGTAGTGTCTTATAATAACAAAATTATATTATGCATCCATAACTAAGAGTAATATTGTAAATGAGAAAATGTGTGTGTCTGTTTGTTTGTCCGTCTTTCACAGCAAAACGAGCGACAAATTGACGAGATTTTTTAAGTGGAGATAGTTGAAGAGATGGAGAGTGACATAGCATGCTACTTTTTGACTCTTTTTAACCTCCCCCTTCCCTAAAATGGGGTGGAAGTTTGTATGGAGCATTCCGCAATTTTTAAGGTAGAAAGATAAAAATTGGTATGCTTATTTATAGACTATTTCTAATTAATTGGTAGACTATTTCTGACTAACAAAAAAATCTTTTTTTTTGGAAATCTTCTCCCAACCCCTTTTAAGAGCGGTTGAAATTTTATGTGGGACTTTTCGCAGTTTTTAAGGAGCAAGGGGAACCGTGTTACCCCGAATTTAACGCGAGCGAAGCCGCGGGCAAAGGCTAGTTCAATATAAAATGATGAAATCGGTTAAATATTTAGTTTTACAGCTATGCTTTCTATTTTTTCATCTACAATATCTTGGATAACATTGTACAGATAGAATGGAATATACAACGAGGGACAGGGGTTCGAATGATTAAAGTAAACATGCCAGCGCCGTGGAGGGACGCCCCGTGTTGATTGTCAAATGAAATTTTCATAATGTCTAGTGAGAGTTTTGTTCGGAAAATCACGTGTGAGTACGTAATTCATTTTTTAGGCGGCGTCTTCATAAATAGAAACTTAGGGTTGTTATTTCTTTGCTTTAGATATTCAATTTTGTACATATCGTATAGCCAGTTGCAGCATGATAGATTTTGACCTAGGAACCCCTCAATATCCCCCATCCCAATATCCCCTCAAAAATATGCATGCAAATATATATAGTTAAAATATGCAGGCTACAACAAAGCCGTGTTATTAATTGCAAATTAAGGTGGTACGTTTCGGTCCGCGCGGGAAATTCAAATTTTGGGGTTTTTTTTTTTACAAATTGCATCATTGATAGAATTTTCGTGAAAATTTATTTGGCGACAACAAATACAATATATCTACTGAATATTTATCAAGTAAATTATAAATATTAGCTTTTCCTATTATGAATGTGCACAATGCATCTTTTCCCCTCTAAACGTGCATTATGCACATTCATAATGAGAAGAGCCAATATTTATAATTTATATGATGATTATTCAGTATATATATTGTATTTGTTGTCGCTAAATCAATTTTCACGAAAATTCTATCAATGATTGAGATACAATTTGTAAAAACCCCCAAAAAATTTGAATTTTCCGCGCGGACCGAAACTTACCACCTTAATTTGCAATTAATATAGCCCGAAGTCTGTAGATAAACAAATAAAAAAAAAGTGTGATTGTTCAAAATATTTTCAATGATCAAAATATTGAATGTTTTCATATTCATTCAGAAAAAAATGCAAAAAATTGAAAATATACTTAATAAGCCTGTGTGTATAAAGTTGAAATAAAAATTTATCGCACCCAACCCTGGGACTGTTACCTGCGAGTTTGTAACGCGTCACTCAACTCGTCAACAACCCTACAGTAAACCACTTAAATTAAACCACCGGGAAATATCACTAAACCTTTATTGTTATTGCTGTAAAGTTTAAAATTGTTTGACAATTTGTTTAGGGAATATAGAAAAATGTGTGTTTTAGCATGCAGTGAGTGAAGTGCGTCTGAGTGTTTAGTGTACATACCATACATTGTAAATAAAAATAGTATTAATGATACTTTTTTTTAAGTGCTCATTTAATTAAGAATAGTGAAAGGGTTGATTGGAAACATACCGTAGGTGTACTAAGGAATTGGTGGCTGTTCGTGCATCGTCAGTTTTTGGTAAACAGCACTTTTGATAGAATTCGTCGCTGTTCGAACAGCGACCAATTAGTACGAAGTTCAAGTGTCGGGACGATTTTACCTTTTCAGTATGGTTATTTATTTTTAAACAAGCAAAAATTTCTTCTTTTATTTAATACTAGCTTTTTTGCCCGCGACTTCGTCCGCGTGAAGTTCCGGACCCGTTCCCGTGGGAGTCACATTGAATTTCGGGAAAACCTATAGCCTATGTCACTCTCTGATAATGTAGCTTTCTACTGGTGAAAGAATTTTTGAAATCGGTCCAGTGGTTTCGGAGCCTATTCAATTCAAACAAACAAACAATCAAATCTTTCCTCTTTATAATTTTAGAATAGAAAACGCAGTGGCTTTAATGCTTTAATGGTTTTTAATATGATTTATATCAACAAATTAATCGATCTCTCTAGTTCGAGATCTGAAATTGTGATCAATACATGTTACAGTGGCGGAATGACTAACACGTTACATTACAATCTGGATTAAGATTACGTATCTGGAGTGCTACTACGAAACGTAAATCCGATATTTCGGCCGAAGTATCGGAAGAATTTTAACCGTGAAATACAAGGTATTTCATGGTTATTTTAGTAATACCTTGAATTCTATCCATGAAATACCTTGTACTTTATGGTTATTTTATTAGTTCATTGAATTATAATCATGAAATAACTTGTATTTCACGGTTAAAAATCTTCCGATACTTCGGCCGAAGTATCGGATTTACGTTTCGTAGTAGCCCTCCTAGGTTGACCGTGTATTGTGTGAAGATGTGATAAGGTAAGGCTTTAAACGTATCTAATACTAACAAATCTTGACTAAGCTGTGCTAACATCTATGTAATATGGATCTGTGGTATCTGACTTTTTTTTTTTTTTACTATTTTCAAGCCACCAGACAATCTGAGGCATACACATGTCTGTGCGGATGCTGGCATATGATAACGGTAAAAGGAAATAAAGGCTTTTCGGCATAGGGTGTGTAGAATTGTAAATGCAGCCCTACATAGGCTTCGAATGAAAAACATTTTTTCCGCAAAATAACGGAGTAACCTACTTTTACAACTCTATTTGAGTATCAAAGAGTTTTTCACCGATTTCAAGTCTCGCAACGGAATCGGAACGGGTATTTTGATTATTAAAGTTTGTGAAAGATATCGATGTCGCATTTTCAAACTTGATTTATATCCAGTAGGAAAATTTTAATCAAACTACGATAGTAAGAAAGATTAATCATGAAAATTTTTCATATCACAGCTCTGGTTTTATGTTTTTATAAAAAAATATTGCTTTCATTGCGGTATTTTTTCACTTAAATTGCTTAGACAAAAAGTTTCTTTTTTATTCAAATATCCTTTAAACTTAAACTATAAATTTGTATTTATAAAAAATTTATAAGACCTTACAAAGTTTCGCATTTATAATATTAGTAAGAACAAGACTAGAATGCGAATATTGATAAAACTTACAAAGTTTCGCATATAATGTGTATTAGTAAGGACAAGTAGAATGCTAAGCCATTTCATCAAAAAAGAGTTTGTTGAAAAAAAGGCTAGGCTCTAGATTAATAATTCTGAACATTCATCCTTATGAAAAATACAAAAGTAAATAACTAAACTAAATCTCCCGAGGTATTCATTCAAAATGGAAACAGTGCTTTGCGAGTCAACGAGCGTACATTTGAATAACTCTAGGCATCCTGAGTTATTTTTTGAGAGGAATCTCTGATAGTTGCGTTCTATGACTAGTTTTTCATTTACCGACACGACAGACTACAACTTTTACTTCTCCGCTATCGTGCTACGGCAACGTAGTCGTCCGTCGTATTAGGTAATAACTAAATGGAATAACGGGTTAAAAGGTACGCAAAACTTTATTAAAAAAAAAGTGACAAACTAATATTTGCAATTCCGCTGTTTCGTTCAAACAAACAATTTTTTTTTAATTTCCTTCCTTTATCTCGGGTACCCGTGGCAATACGTCTACAACTTTTCGTAATGATCGGCTACATAGTCAAAGTTTGAAGCTACAAACAAAGGAATATATACTAATTTTCACATTAAAATAATATAAGGATTTATCATGTTTTATAAAATAATTCACACGACACATTTCTACGTTTCAAAATAAAGAAAATGGCAACGAGACTGAAAGAAAGTTGTCCTAGTTAACAAGTTAGACGGAACAGGGAGAACTAACGAGTCGCGAAGTTCAAGTTAATTAAATCCATTCTCACACTACAGATTTGTGATATTTATTAGTTATATTTGCAATTTCAAAACTTAGTTTTAAATGCTTCTCGTAAATATTTTTTTATAGATTTGCCTTATAAAACACTAATGAACGCTCGCGGTTTCACCCGCCTGCTATTCTTGTTTCCGGTGTGATTCCTAGGATGAAAACTATCCTATTTGTTAATCTAGATTGTATGCTACCAGTGTATCAAATTTCAGGTAAATATAAAGCTGTTTTTGTGTGAAAGAGTAACAAACTTTTTCTAGCAAACTTTTAACTTTATAATGGACTAGCTTTTCTCCGCGGCTTCACTCGCGTTAATTTTATAACATAGATCTCGTTTGACAACAAAACAACCCATAGCGCGACTTGTGGCGCCATCTGTTGGCCTATACAGCGCCCTCTATAGTAGAAAAATTATTTTCCCATTGGAACGATATACTTTCACGGGATAAAAAGTATACTCTGTACCCCTAACAATATGTATGCAAATTTTCATAATGATCGGCTGCTCAGTCAAGCCGTGAAGGAATAACAAACAAACAAACAAATTCACTTTTTAATTTATAATATTAGTAAGTATTTAGTCTGGCTCACTTTTAACCGATAATTCACTAGTGTGCCAGATGTGTAAGTTTGAATGATTTATTATGAAAATTCATGTTCTGGTGTCGATTATTAAAGGACTCACAACACATCTGACGGTCCTCCGTCAGACGTGTAATGTGATATAGAAAATGGGTTTGCTTCAAGCACAGTCTTCTACCGACGCACGAGTTATCAGCTAATATACTCAGACCCTTAATAAAATTGCTAATGACAAGTCAACTAACTATGACATTGCAAACACATTTATCGGGACAAGCCCACCACACATTCCCACCACTGTGTCTCCTGTGTAGTCAGGATCAACAACGGCGACCTCAGATAGACAATAAGCAATGAAGCTTATTGACGTCCCGGGGTAGAAAACTATTGCAAACACATTTATTAGTTACATTTCATTGATAGTATTTTAATCTTCTATTCTCATAAACCCCGATCGTGAAACTAAACTAAGCATCATTTAGCAATACCGCTAACGGGGTATTAGCAGAACACTTGGATTGTACACGGAATTCGCATCGAAAATAATCCCCCCAACACGTAAAAGGGAGTTAAAATATTCACGAACATAACACAACTGGTATTTTCAACACAATACGTTCGCACAACGCTACACGGTCCCTTTCTTTGTGTAATCCACGAATTAATGTTGGAATTTTAATGTTCCTCATGTTAAATTTATGAACGTTTTACCTAGTATATTTATTGTAATCCCTTCTCTATAATTATAGGACAAATTTTGAGCAAAACTTATAACTAGGTATATAACCTATATATAAGTTAAGACTACACATTGCATAGAAAGTTGGAAAATATCAATATGTTCGTTGAAACTGGAGTGCACATTTCGTAAAGTGACGTCACGTTTTACATAATGTTTATATATACTTAACCATAAGGCATCTTATTATTCAAATTATAGAATCATCATAGATTTAAGTCCCGCACCACTGCAGGGCAAACAGTTTTCCCTCTGTTTTTTAGTTCCTGCACTCTTTTGCTTTCTTTCAGTCATTAGTCAAAAAGATGAAATGATTATTTTAAAAATGATGCCCACAGATCAAGATTTGCTTAGTTCAAGGTTAAAATACGGCGTCCTGTAATTTACCTAGATTAATTTTTTCTAATTGTAGAGAAATAACAACTGCCTCTATGTCTGACTGACAGTGTGTCTCGCAGCATTGTTAACCCAAACCTTGGTGACAGAATTTTGTTTATCTGTCTCCAGTAAAAGCGGCTTTGTTTACAAAGGCGACGATAAAATGGGACGCATGGCCCAACCTAACAGGCCTGAGATATAAAGGGCCTGAAAACACAAGGTATAAAGGATATTGCGATACGAAAACACCCTGTGATAGATGCTCTTGATAACTGTTTTAGTTACGATAATGTTTTGTAATGTAAGACTTAAATATTTTAATGTTTCCTTTAAGAAAATGAAATTCAGACGAACGAACAAGTGAATCTTAGAGTGCTAATGCACTGAACGGCCTGTAGGCTTACTCTTGGAAATAATTCCGCTCGATCAGCTTTTGATTATTACGTTTAGGTACTCCTAACATACTATACTATACATAAGGTTTAAGAATTTATTTCTCAAAAGAATATAGGGTATGTATGCTGATAGGGTTGAGTATGTCATGCTCGCTTAAATGTCAAAACTGATGGTGGCGTTGGGATACGGGATACGGGTCGCTGAGTTCCCTCTAATATTGAGCACAGCGATGGCTGACTCTTGCGTCAACTCGTGAACGGGTGCTGCCTGGGGCGACTAGACTTAAGACTTGTTCACTCCACACTGTGTATATAACAACATTCCGCGTATTCTTCGTATTAATTTTAATGTACTTATAAATTGTAACTAACGAGTGGAAGAAAAAATTGCTAAATGAGAAAAAAGGCCGTAACCGGTTTTCTTTCGCCATTTCTGTTACCGGTGGCCATTTTGCTTGTGTCCGAAATGGTAGTTTATAACGTAGCTTATTTTCTTTTTATACAAGTTGTAAATGACAAGAAAAAGTGCCTGTGAAGGTCTAATTTCAGAAATATACGATTCCATTTCAATACGGAGCATTTACTTACCGAGAAGCAACAAAATACATAATTAATTTAAAATATCATAGCACGAGCATACCATCTTTCATGATTGACTGTACTTATGTGCAAACCGATGAGCTACGACAGCCATCGCCTACAAAAACCTGAGTAGACACGTGGCCTAAGGGTATGTTTTAAGTGAGGTAGGGCACTGCGGATAATCCGCTCAAATCGGAGCACACCCGTCTGGGGAAGGACCTCCACCTTACAGAAGATCGTAGCCAAATAGTATTGGTCTCGGGCATGTTGTGTTCCTACGGTGAGTAAGGTCTCCAGAGCCTCTTGTGGGGGGGGGGGGGGGTTCGGAGGGTTGGCAACGCGTGATTGATACCCCCGGTATAGCAAGCGTCTCAGGCGGGCTGTATGCTTGTTTGCCATCTTCGTGGCATAAAAATTCTATTATCTAGTAATTTTTTTCTATTATCTTGTATTACCAAAAGTAGAAGCTTTGTCCATTTTTGACTAGATATGGGGTTGAGTGCCGCGTGTCATATTCTGTAAATTAATTATCTGGGAGCACGGCAGTGCCCCTGCCAAGTCGAGCGCGAAGCAAACACTGACGTACCATCCTTTACTGGAACCATTTCGCCGCATTTTCAGGCCCCTATTTGAGAACCTCTGGATAAGACCAGAACACAGAAATTTTCGTCATCTAGTAAGCTATAATCACATACTTAAAATCCAAAATTTGAAGTCTGTAGGTCATTTAGTTCCGAAGTTAAGCGAAAGCAAAGTTTAGTATTTATGACACTCACTCACTCATGATCATCAGATTAGAACTAGTACTTCCCATAAACTCAGAGAGCTGAAATTTGGTACAGAGTTAGGGTTTAATGGCCACATAAAGGGAAAACTATAATCGAAGACCTGGAGTACCTGGTGACTTATTTGAAAACACAAGAGCCCAACCAAACTATTAGAGATCGACATTCCGCCTTTACAAAAAATATTCAACTTGGTGGCGCTTCATTTGACGTCAAAAAATCGAAGATCTGAAGTATCTGATGAAGAACCCTCAGCTGGTCTCAGCTGTATTAGAGATAAGGTTATGCCCCCTTCTACTATTGGTACATAAAAAAATCGACTGTCATTGCAAAAATCCAGCGTAGTGGGACACATCTTCTAATTTAATCTAGCCTATAGCGTCCCACTGCTGGGCGAATGGTTCCCCTTCTGCTTTTAATATACATATAAATACAATTAAAGGAAAACTCTGTATAAGACTAGACTGGCTTTTATACTTATACTAGCTGTTACCCGCGGCTCCGCCCGCGTGGCCAAGCTAAAATGCCAATAATTTCGTTCCCGTGGGTATTAAAAATAAACCAGATTTTATCCATGTCAACATTATTAAAAATTTCAGCTTTTCAGGTTAAGCGCTTCCGATAATACACGCGTAGTCTAATTAATCCGAATCCTTTGGGAATTTTAAAAAATCCCTTGTCAACATCATAAAAGGAACCTCTATACGAAATTTCAGCTTTCTAGGTTGAGCGCCTGCGATAAAACACTTACAGTCCTATTACTCCCATTCCTTTCTTAGTGAGCACCTACGCCCCAAAAGGAACCGCCATGTAAAATTTTAGACTCCTGGCACTTTTAGTTTCGGAGATTTCGTGATGAATCAGTCAGTGATTTTCTCTTTTATATATTAAGACTTACAAGTTTACAAGAAGAAATAGTCGAACGATTAACTTTATTCTACTCGAACATTACACAAATTGAATAAACAAATTACACTAATATATTAATTTCGCGAAAATTTTAGTATAAAAATTTAGAAAACTACTCCTAAAAAGAAAAAAACAGTGTCAAATAAGAAAATCTAATAAAATAAATCAATATGGGCCACGTTTCTACAAAAAGAAGTGAAATCCAAAGAAAGATGTTTATCTCTCAAAAGTAATGAAATCTAGACAAAGTCGTGCCAAGTCTAAGGTTCCTTACTGCGATTTCTTTATTTAGTTAAACGGCCAAGTCACACAACATTAACATTAAACAAGCAGCTCCATCGAGACTTGGCTAGTTTTTTACAGAATGTTTTTGGTGGGATCATAATGTCCAGAGATAATTGAATGAAAATGAATATTATGTGTAAAATATTGTATTAATTTCTATTTTGGTAATTATTCTAGTGTTAGAATACTAATTTTATTGATGAGCTGTAAACAAACGGATATGTTTTAACATGATAGTGTAATTACGTAGAAATTACTTTAAGTGGGTAGTTAGTTAGATATTTTGTGAACAAAGGACAAACGATATATAAACTGCTAGACAGCTTAATTTATTTTGAAATGAGAAACGTTAAATACTTAATTTATTTTAATTAAAAGTTGAATTTATTTAAAGATATAAAAGAAATTTATGTAACAGTAAAAAGACAACAATTTTAAAATCATAATATAACTACTTTTACTTTTAAAAGTTCACATAAATATTGTATTATTTATATTTTTAAAAGTTTATCTTTTTACTCGAAAGTATTTCTCTTAATTAAATTTAGGAAATCATTTCACTATTATTTTATGCACGTCATTATTCACAACAATAGTCCGTAATAAAATAATATACATCTGTGTATTATTTTAGATGTTTAGAAAGAATGAAGAAAGAAAAATATTTTTATTTGGTGCTATAAAACATCCACTTCAAACTAAACAAAAAATATTATTCTAAAATAGCACCAAAATGTGTGTATGTATGTTAAATTTAGTATGGTAAGACCAAGACGAATAGGCCGCGCTAGTTTAGTTAATTTTTGTCTAAACTAAAAAAAAAATTAACTAAACTAAACATCTGAAAGGATACTATACGGTCGATAGATCTACGGCCTATTCTATATGACACTTGAAAAATAAAGTACTCACGTGAAACGCTCCACCAATAAGCGGTCCAGCTTGTCCCACGTACAATGTCGATGCTGAATCGAATACCAACTCCAACGGGTTTCTTTTGACAGCAACAGTGTCAAATTCATGGCAATTCAGAAACAATGTGACATTATCCGTGGTGACTCCCAAAGCGAATCTTGTCCATTTCTTAGCAAATGACGGTACAACAAACGATGCTATAGTTTGAGATAATGCGTAAATATTCGCATCGGTATACATAAGCGATATATTTGTTAGACCAGGCCCTGAAGGGATCAAATTGACACCTAATTGCACTACAGTTTCTAGTGGGTTAACTACCGAGAATAGGAATCCCCCTTCTTTGTTCGCAGGTCGGACGGTGGCGGTTATAGAGAATTCAGGGTATAGCTTCTCTGGCATAAAGAGTCGGTATGGTGACTTGATGTCCGAACCAGGCTTGAGTCCGTAAGCTGGGAACCCGTCGAGACCTTCATCGAAGTATTGGGTCTTTGGATTGCTAAACGGCACACCGATTGCGTGGAGAAGATCGTATTCGAGGATTTCTGTAACAAAAAAATGGAAATATGAAATGTGTAAGAAACTGCTTTGTTCATATTTAACACTAGCTGTTTCCGCGCATATTTTTATCTTTCTTTCTATAAATGGTCGGCAACGGTTCAGGGACTCCCCTGGTGTCTCGGTGCTCTATGGGTGGCAGTGATCAGTGTGATCACAAGGCGCGCAAATTTTCGCGTCGTTAAAACGCGCCCTTACCTTACTTAGTGAGGTACTGCCCCGGTCATGCCAGCTCATTTGTGGACTACCAACACTACCAGTTTATATTAGAAGCTAGGCTACCCAAAATAGAGCTTTATTTCCAAGTTGGGAAACAGGCTCATAATCTTATATCTTCTATGATATCATAAATATACAAAACATAGTTTAAATTTTACGTATTAATCTAAACGAAGATATTCATTTAACTTGAATGCCTAATATTAACATGTTCTTAGTTACAAAGGTTTCATTAACGTTTCTATGTTAATCGGGAATCAGAGCTAGACAAAATGAATCCTCTTTCTATATGAGACTTTATTCTATTGTATTATGAATTAAAATTGAGTGAATTTAGACATTATCTTCGCTCCTATTTATATTTCATTCATATTCAATATTATTATAATATTGTTTGATCAACGTGAAACTGTTCCAGTTTCATCGAATAGATTATTTAATTCCTTTTAGAATAAATTATATGATTATTATAAGAATAATAATTAGGAATTCATGCAAGATTTATTTACAATAGCTAAAATACGTGGTTTAAATTCAGTCCCATAATATTTGAAACGAAAACCTTAACGGGTGACACAGACGACATACATTTTGTGCGTTCGTGTCTGGAAGTTGGGACGCACAAAAATCTATATGGCGCGCAAAACAGTATAAGCAATGGTCCTATTATTTAAGTGTGTCGAGGCGCGAGACGCAGCGTGGCTAGATTTGCACGGATTTTTTGTGCGCCGCACTTATTGTGCGTCGTGTACGTTACAACACACAAAAGCATAAGTTCTATTTTCATGGCATTAGGTGAAACTGCCCTTGCTTTAACCCGCATAATGTCGCTACGTCTAGTTAATAGTTAAAAAATATATAGCAAAAGTAAAACCGTGGAAGATTTATAGTATAAATTAAAAAGTAAACAAAACTTATTGTCACAAAAATATTATGATAAATTTCTCCTGTAACATAACCTAACATAACCTATGCAAAGTCCCTTTTTAAAATTCAACGAAATTAGAACATACAAGTTTCTCGGCTGCAATTTTAAATTCCTATTTCGTTATCATTCTTTATTCATAGAAACGTGAGACGATACACATTATCAAGCTCAAAGGGTTGTTTCATTTGACTTTAAGAGTCAGTTGTGTTTTAAACACATAATTAAACGATTGACGACCTCCGTGGCGTAATGGTTACCACGCCAGACCGCCACCTAGGAGGGTCCGGGTTCGATCTCGGTCGGGTCATGATGAAAAACGAACTTTTTCTGATTGGCCTCGGGTCTTGGATGTTTATCTATATATGTATTTGTTATAAAATATAATATCGTTGAGTTAGTATCCCATAACACAAGTTTCGAACTTACTTTGGGGCTAGCTCAATCTGTATAAATTGTCCCTATATATTTATTTATTTAATTACATCATACTACTTAATTTCTGTATGTACCTGGATCAGTTTTTTATTTATTCTTATAAATGTACTTATACATTGTAACAAACGAGGGAAAGAAAAAATTGCTAAATGACAAAATAGGCCGTAACCGAGATTCTTTCGCCATTTCTTATAACGGTGGCCATTTTGCTTGTGTCCGAAATGGTGGTAGTTGATCATATCATATCACAGCATCCCACTGCAGGGATACGGGTCTCCCTTCAATCGAAGGTAATTAGAGCGTACTCTGCCACGCTGCTCCAATGCGGATTAGCAGTTTATAACGTAGTTTATTTTCTTTAAACAAATATACAAGTTGTAAAAGACAAAAATAGTGCCTGTGAAGATCTAATTTCTGAAATAAACGATTTCATTTCATTTCATAATTATATATTTTTAGAGAGTCGGGAAAGCGAGAAAGCGGTACCATCTTCTCTCTTATGCTGTCTCGTGTCTTACTTTAGCGATTGGCGGGGTATTTCTTAAGGCTAAAGGATTATGGAGTGTGGAGGTCTGATGGCAGTTATTCTAAGTAACATTCAGTATCTTTCCTAGGTAGCGGTCTACCGCAATCCTAATGGATTAGGAAACTATTTAGTGACAACAATCTAAGTATCTACAACTCAAAAACGTGTGAATATAAATTATAAACACTTGTAACGGCGTCACATGTAATAATTTGCGACGTCAGGCGCCCGCGCTGTGGCCGGCTACTGCACGCCAGTAGCCTCTGTACCGCCACGCAATTAGGACACGTCATACATAACATTTATTCGGAACTATAGGTATAACTGTGTACTTAAATTCTCAATAAACAATCATATATGAATTTGGATATTATTTAGCCACTTCCACAACACCCCCATCTGCGGCGACACAGAGGTTACTCAACACACTAATTCGCTATTTGGACAGGTTTTAAAAAACTAGGTCCTCCTTACTTTGGGGAAGTAAGAGGAAAGTTTACGTGTAATTTCGAAATTCACACGGAGAAGCGAAACACACAGTAAAAGATTAAAATTCATTACCCTAATTTTAACTTGAAAAAATAGATGACTTTTCAATGCCTATTATTTTGTTACAAAGTAAAAGCAACAGGAGAGCTGATTTTAAATGCAAATCGTTCCATCAATTGTATGGCCAACAACAAAGGACCGATCAATACCTACAGAATAAAAAATCAAACGTTATATTGTGGACAAAGAAACATATATGTGTATGTACGTACGAGTATGTTGGCCAGTCTTTTTAGATCACCTAGAAAATGTTAAAGGACAATACACATTATGCCTTGGTCCACAATAGCGTTTGATTTTTATTCTGTGGGTTGTTGACTTTTTTGGCCAATTTATTAGGTGTGTTGATGTTTTTATGTACGAATTAAAATTAGCATTTTAAGTAGAATTGTCACAAATAAACCGACATTTCTTAATAACTGGAGAAAGGTGTAACAATATCCGCTTACAAACATCGGGTTCTTAAAAGACAATGGTAATATAAGAGTGGATTAACTTCATAAGTTTGCTCACCAGAAAATTTAGAGAGGCCATAAAATCCATCGTTGGCAGCACAAACAGATGAGAGAAGTAGGATCACCAGCCAATGTCTGAAACAAAAAGTCGATTATTTTAAACGTAATAAATATACAATACACAACTGTGTTCTCTGAAAGGATAGGCAGAGACCAAAGCACACCCCGAACACCCCATACAACGCACGTGAAATAATTACCTATTTCTAATACATAGGCCAATGTCGTCTACGCGCACACGTATTGAGCACACGTATGACACATTCATTCACTAATCCGAAACCTTTGTGACTGCACCCGCCCCGATACCCGCCTGGGGTAAGTAGCGCGATTCGGTACGGGGCGGAGAGTTGCCATTCTACCTCGGGTTATTACTTATTCTATGACCGAAGGACACTTGAACTACTAACAGTTAACATAGGATACGCGAATAAACTAAATGATATGTAATTAAATGGAGCAGTTTTAACCACGACGGAAAATCAAAATCAAAATTTTACTTTCACCGATATGATGGAATGATTCTTGAAGGAAACTAAAGCAACAACTTACACTTTAGATAAATCGAAATAGTCATTTTGGTGTTATTAATGAGGTACGCATCTTATATACATATATATTAAATTATTATCTATACTGTATCCTACTAATATTATAAAGGCGAAAGTTTGTATGTATGTTTGTACTTATCGCTCAAATGGCTGGGCCAATTTTTAAAATATTAACACATACTTTTTATCCCGAAAAGTAAGCGATTCCCGCAGGATTTGGTCAAAAACCTGATATAAAATATAGCTGCTGTGCATAAAATTAGACACGGGTAGCAACTACACTGGGCGTCAAAAATAAGTAGTACAGTTTTAAAATTGCAATATCTCCTAAACTGCAGAAGCTAGACCTTTGAAATAAAAAAAAGTTAAAAGACAATTTAATTTCATTTAATAAAACTTCATGCATAATATCATTTTTTAAAGATTGACTGAAAAACAACTTAATAAACAAAAACACTATTTTTTTAAACTGTTGGCTTGTACTTTTGTTTTTTATTGTTTTCTTTATTGCTGATAAATCAATTGCAATTCAAAAGCAAATGTGTCTTCAGCGAGTAAACTTTACTAATCATGCCTCTTTCACCAGAAGAATGTGCAAGAATCATAACTTTTCTCGAAGTAGGCATCAGTATGCGTCGTACTGCAAGAACGGTGGGTGTAACTCTAAGAACGATCCAGCAAGTAAAGCGAAGATACGAAGAGACTGGAAACCATCTAAGGAGACCAAGTAATGGCAGACCCAGGTGCTCTAGTACCCGAGAAGACCGCTTAATTGTCTCTACCGTGTTACGAAATCGTCACCTTAATGCAGTTGAGGTCCAGCAACAGCTTCTTCAGACCCGAAGAGACTACGTTAGTGAGAGTACAGTGAGGAGAAGACTTGCTGAAGCCAACCTGAAGTCGTACAGGCCAGCAAATAGCCCCAAACTTGAGACAGGGCATCGAGTAGCAAGACTACGCTACGCGCGTCAACACGTACAATGGGGCGAAGAAGAATGGACAAGGTTTTGTTCACAGATGAGTCTCGGTTTTCTTTATTCACTTCCGATGGAAGGCGGCGAGTATACAGGCGACCTGGTGAGCGATACATTCAAGGTTGTATCTCGGAAAGAGTTCAATACGGCGGGGGCTCTGTACACGTATGGGCTGGCTTCTCTTCAGAGGGTCGCACAGAGCTAGAGATAATAGAAAATGGCACTCTGACTGGTGAAAGATATGCATTAGAGATCCTTAACGAGTATGCAGGGCCATATTTAGCAAATATGGGTGATGGAGCTATACTAATGCATGATAACGCCCGGCCACACACGGCTCACCTCGTACAAGAGTACATTCAGGAGGTTGGCATCAGCTTGATGGCTTGGCCATCAAGAAGCTCAGATCTTAACTCGATTCAACACGCCTGGGATGAGCTTGGGAGGCTAGTCAGAAGACTCAGACCACCCCCCGCCACCCTCAGGACTCTAAAACAGGCCCTGATAGAAGAATGGGTGAATATTCAATAACACCGCCTCCGAAACTTAGTGTTCAGCATGCCAAACCGGCTCCAAGCTGTCATCAGAGCCCGAGGCGGCAACACAAGTTACTAAAGTGGGAACAAGGCCCAAAACGTAAAAATTAAGTTCTTGATAGTTCCTTCAAAATGGTTAGTTTTTTAGTTTTTTCCTAATTTTCAATGTAAAACTTTACTAATGCTAAATAAAGTATTATTTTTAGAAAACTTTGTTAAATTTGCTATAAAATGACTTTTATTTCAAAACTCTAACTTCTATAGTTTAAGAGTAATTGCAATTTTAAAACTGTACTACTTATTTTTGACGCCCAGTGTAGTTATTAATAAATAAAACGTGAAACAAAAACATAACCGTTCACCAACAACGGATAATGAACAGACAAATAGTTTCAAAAAACAAAGTTTTTAAACCATTATTCTATTCACATACCTTTTGCCAATATTATAAGCATCAACAAAAAACAGGTATTGAAAATGTGCACTAAAAATGAAAAATATAGGGGGAACAGTGGAAACAATTTGTTTTCGAGTGGTTACGCTGAGTGCCTATCGGAATGAATCAATCGTGAAATATCGAAACAGTTTTATTTTCCCGTGGTGTTGGCCATCCATTTCATAGTTGACAATGTCCGACTGATGGAGGGTTTTATCTAAAAGTGATTTGAGTGATTAAAAGCTGCTAGTGAGTTGATTTCTTTTCCACTAATATTGAAAGTATATTTACAAAAGTTTGTTGCATTCCCAGTGGTGGCATCATTGTTTTTAAAGCAAACAAATAAACGAAAGAACGATATTATATATTTATATTTTGAGTATTGTGTTGACAATATGGGACATGTTCGACCTGTTGTATAGAGATCTATGGAGATATTTCTGCAACTTTTTCTCTTTGTGTACTTTGCGCCATTGGGTATGCCAATGCAGGAAATCATTGACTTTTATTAGCGAATGTCATCTACCGACAACAGTACAGCAACCTTACGGACAACGCAGACTACAGACTACATGAAACAGTTTTTAGTGTCTGTGAAAAATCTGCTAAGGACTTTTTTTTCGCCATGCAGATTTTTTGCTCCGCGGCAGAGTCGATCGTACAAAACTTATATTTCGAAGACTGATGATGTTAATTCCAAATAATGATTCAGATCAAAATAATGATTTTACAAAACTGGCGCATCTTATTTTACCGTCACTAAACCAATTAGACCATTTAAATGACACGATAGTGAAAAGAAAAAAGCTACAATTTGCAATTCAGATAGCATTTGGTACCGTGCGAATAGACTTTAATTGGGCTATACAGAATGATACAGTTATTCAACTTCGCATTAGTGTTGTTATAGCTTTCAGCTCGGTAGAAATTTGTTTTGGAAGAATCACCAGTTCTCCTAGACTCATCACGGGAACACAGAGAAGCTTCAGACTTTTTTGTCGGTGTATTAAAGGATAGAACTGGATTGAGCCCCGCTGCTCCCCTAATTGACACGGAACATACTAGTGCATTTGCCAGACTAAAAAGAAAAAACCGGTCAAGTGCATGTCGGGCCACGCACAGTGTAGAGTTCCGTATTTGCGGTGCTTTGTTTGCTTTCAAATGAGTCTAATATCATCTTCTATCACATTTGTAAGTTTTCACCAAACTTTTCATTCCCACTTTACATGTAGGGGAGGTACCCCAGGAAACTTGAGATCAGAGCTTCATCTCATACTAAAACATTAATTTTATTAGGGTAAAGATCTTCGTATGCATATTTGTTTCCTTTACCGTCGGCCATAATTTTTGTAACTCTTCTGTGGTGTGTATGTGCACCACAGCTTACCGTCAAGTAACCGCTATTGATAACCTCTATTATGAAAAGTACCTACCTATATTTACAACAAACCTCATAATTACCAACAAAACAAACAGAAGATCCAATGGCACTGAACCACTGAGTTTTTGAAAAAGTTTGATTGTAATAGCGCAGTGCAGGAAATAGGTGCATACAATATAGACAGTTAATTCTTCTGAACTATATTATTATAATCTGTAGAATTCGAAAGATCAAGTTATTTCCAAAGTGCCGTGAATCATCCGGCTACTAGTTCAAACTTAGCACTTATTTCTTTTGTTTCATAAGTCCAGTATGAACTGGAATTAAATTTCTTCATTTTATTTTGAAAGTAGTGAAACTTGGATATAGCACTTTTGTTTTGTTTTAAACATTCTGAATCTCACAGACGTTTTGAGCACTATTAACTTTCGACAAACTTTAAAATAAGCTAACTATATTTGGTGAGTTGCATAACAAATATATAGTTGAGTAGCTTTTCCCCGCGGCTTCGCTTGCGTTAATTTTATGACATAGATCTCGTTTGACAACAAAACAACCCATAGCGTTACTTGTGGCGCCATCTGTTGACCGATACAGCGCCCTCTATGGTAGAAAAATTATTTTTCCATTGGAACGACATACTTTCACGGGATAAAAAGTAGCCTATGTTGGGCTCTGTACCCATGACAATATGTATGCAAATTTACATAATGATCGGCTGCTTAGTCAAGCCGTGAAGGAATGACAAACAAACAAGCAAACAAACAAACTCACTTTCTCATTTATAATATTAGTAAGGATAAGGATGACACTGTATTTTTATAGAGCCATTATGTTTAATTATTAGTATAAGTAATTGAAGAGTTAAATAAAGTGCGAGCTTATTTACGTGCCTTTGTTCTACAGTATTCCAGCAGTTGCATTTTCACAAACGCTACCAAAGACATCCATTTTATTTCTAGACTTTATTTCAAGCTCTGAAAATATGTTGTGTCACATTAAAAACTTAAACGTACTTTAAAGTAGCAGACGATTAATTTTGGTCTATTATATATTATATTATATTAAAGAAAATAGATAAAATCAGACACACAAAAATAATGGCGATCACAAATGCAATGAACGCCTCGAGTTATGCACTAAAACTAAAATGGAAATGGTCGGGACACGTAGCAAAGTTGAAAGATCAACGGTGGGCCAAAAGAATCACTCTATGGAGCGGTCCACTAGGCAAGAGGCAGGGGGAGACCTATAGCACGATGGGCAGACGACATCAAAAAGATAGCTGGCCCGAACTGGAACGAAGTGGCACAAGACAGAGAAAAATGGTCATCTTTGGAGCGCCTTTACCCATCAAAGGGTTCTTGCTGAATGCAGCAGTGAAAAGATAAATAAAAATAAATAAATAGTTAAGATAAATAAATAGTTAAGATAAATGATATGTAAAACTATAAAAATCCTAAGTTAATATAAAAATAACTTTTTTTTGTACATACTTTAAACTCAGTAAGACATAAAAGATTTTTTTTTTAAATATATATTATATTATATGATACAATTACGGCTTCGAATAAATTTAGCTCTAAGTCGATATTCTAATTATCAGAAGTTGGATATCATTGGCACTCATGTGAACTTCATTGAACGGCCTTCAGAGTAAGTATATGCTGTTGAGTTTTAAAGAATCGTATTTAAGTCAAAATAATCACGATTTTGAAGGTTGACATTTTATTTGTACAATTTAAAACGTCAATAAGATATTGTTCAATTTACCAAATGAACATGAAGAAAGCAACGCAGCAATTCTTCAAATCGAGTACAACGCACCTGCTGCACTGCAATTTACACGCATAATACACATATAAATATTTAGGAAATAATATACACACATAGATATATAATTTTTGTATAAATAATAAGATTAATAATTAATAAAGTCTCTTCACTTTGGATTGCTGTTTCAATCAACACCGAACCTGGTGTACCTCTCGCTGTGGATCGATACGCTTGTAGTCTGTGCAACTGGCAGTGAGAGGACACTAGGGTAATTCAGTAAGGTCGTCAGGGGAAACCCTGCGACTTTATACATGGTCCTTCGAGCCGGAATAGAAGAGTTACTCCTTTAGCTAAATACGAATTCTATATGAATAATTTAATATACAGAAGTTAGAGAATTTTAATAGTAAAACGCACTTTGATGTTATGTTTGCGTAATTTCTACATTTTGATTGATTGCTGTGAATTCTGTACAGTGATTGTGTGGGAGTGCCTTTAATTATTTACACAAACTCGTCGTTTTCACAAGACGTTCATTACAAACATGTTTATGATTACTTTCACGTATATGAGGTTAAAGGTCTAGCTGTACAGTCAAGAAAATAGAATAAGAAATTAAGAACAATGATAATTTATTTATTTAAAACAATAATATGATGACCTAAAATGATGGATGATGATGAATCTAAAATTAAATAAAACTAAACTAGTACGAAAAATTACGCAAACATATTTCAAATTCAAATTCAAAACTTTTATTCAGAGAATAGGTTTTCACAAACACGTTCTCTTGTCAGAGTATACAGTAATAAATGATTTGTATAAATTAATCTACTCTATAAACTACTACCATTTCGGAAACAAAAGCAAAATGACCACTGGTAAAAAGAAATGGCGAAAGAAAACCAGTTACGGCCTTTTTTGTCATTTAAAAATATATCGTACTTTTCTTTTTTCTTTTCTTTTTCAACATAAAATTTAAAACTAGGTACATACATACAACATTACGTACGCGGAATGTCAATAAATAGTGCCATTAATTTGTCTCAACTTAAAATTAAATCTAAAATATAAAATATATATACATATATACATACAACAATAAACACAATTATTGTTAACTAGCTTTTCCCCGCGGCTTCGCTCGCGTTAATGTTATGACATAGATCTCATTTTACAACAAAACAACCCATAGCGCGACTTGTGGCGCCATCTGTTGGCCGATACAGCGCCCTCTATAGTAGAAAAAATATTTTCCCATTGGAACAACATACTTTCTGTACCCCTAACAATATGTATGCTTTTCATAATGATCGGCTGCTTAGTCAAACCGTGAAGGAATAACAAATAAACAAACAAACTCACTTTCTCATTTATAATATTAGTAAGGATAGTATTGTTAATAGGAGCCCATGATGTCCTACTGCAGGGCAAAGGCATGAAAAACACAAAATTACTCAAAATGCTTGTAGCGTTCCTTGGCTGAATAGAAATACATTGAGACGTAACTGTTAGCCTTTGGTTCACACGTGGTTCCGCAGCAACGTAATGAAACAACACTCATCATCATTTTAGTCACAAGAAGTCCACATGAATTATAATTAAAAATACGAATTCGAGGTAATCCTTTAATGCAGTATTTACAAACTTGATTTTACTCTAAAATTGATAGTTATTTAGTTCCTTGACTGTACAGAAATCAGATGCTGGGAATTATAAGTTCAATTTATTTTACTTCAAAATTGGAATTACACTATAAAATTGTATTATTCTAATGAAATTACCTGTTATAATAAATGAATGTTTGACTTTAATGATGTTTTTAATGTCAGTAATTTTCCAAGCTTTCTTATTTGATAAAGGTTTCTCCAACTCCATGCCGAGTGGATTGCACTCGCTAATGTTATTTATTTTATAAAATAGAAATATAAAGCGTTTAAGTTTTAATTCACATTATATTCGTTTACATTTGCTGTTATGCATTATACTAGAGAATATATTTTTTGCTGTTTAGTAAACTAGTTGTGAGAAGAAAATATTAAACCTGTCATATAAAGTGTCAAGTACTGTACACAGTGTAGGGTAGAGTAGTAATATAAATTGTATAGTTCATTGAGTAACAAGATAGGGGCCTACTAGGCAATCAGTCAACGTCCCACATTTCGTCGCGATTGAATAGATGGAAACAGTCCAAATTAATTATAGGACCGGGAACAAAAGTCCTGGGGGCTATCCGTCAAATGCTGAAGTAGGTTGGACAACGGTTAGAATGCTGTGCAAATGATCCTATGTTTGCTTGGACTTATTAGGAAATCGTACAAAACTCATATTACGTACCTATCAATCGTGCCTGCATCGGAGACTGTTGTAGGTAGTATTCACATTCTACTGCCAAGTCAAACAGGAAATATGTGCAAATAAAGGTAACTTTATAACTAATTCTATCTACCTAACCGACCGCGTACTGAATAGTGCAACGTAGAACGGCCACCTACAAGGTGGTCAGACGACCTAAGGAAAGTCGCAGGAAGTCAATGGAAGCAGGCTGATGCCAACCGGTCATGCTGGAAACGTTTGAAGGAGGCCTATGTCCAGGAAAACCACTGTCCATTGGAAAAGAAGTCCCCGAGTGTTGCGGCGCGCCTAGTCGTGGGCGCGCCGCCAACCGTGCCGTAGCCCAACAAGGGTGTCTTCGGACGACCGCCGGCGGGGCAGCGGTTGTATCATTGTTCCTGCAGCCCCGCCCATCTAGGCGCATGAGGTGGCAGTCAGTCAGGTGTTGAGTCGGTATACCCCAAGTGGTTAGAGGAGGAGCCCGACTTACCCCCGCCGCTCCCCAAGTGGCGGGGCATGCAGTAATGCATTTTCCTGACTTAAAACAAAAAAAAAGGCCTATGTCCAGGAGCGGACTTCTTGTGTCTGAGATGATGATGATTATTATGAATACTATAAACCGAGTATCGAGGTCATCGAATATTCTAATAAATATAGAATCAAATTTATGCAATATTATTTCTAGTTAAAATCACTTATACATGTACCGCTATTCAAATGTCCAACTATTAAATCCGATGCATGCATTCAGATAAAGTTGTTGAAACATTCCTTCTACCATTTGTAGGTAAACGGATAATTATCTTGTATTATATTTGTTATCTTGTTAGATCCATACATCGATAAGACGTTTTGGGGTCAAGTCAATTGAATAATGCTTAACTATAAAGTCGATTTTGGAATGTTTAATTAATTTATTGCCTTTAGATTTTCTATAGAGTTATTAGCATTATTGTGATAATAAGCGGAAACCTTAACGCGTGTTTAATTACTTATTTTAATCAATGGAGAGACATGTTAATTTGGTATGGAATTATCAGTATTAAAATTACTTTGCAATATGAGTGGAGTTAATGAGTACGATGGCACGGAAAACATATGAGCTTAATGACTAAAATGTATTGAATACAGTCGGAATCGACTGCTTAACATGCCCTCTAAAGCACAGAGAAGCTCGAGATTTTTAAGCCAATCCAAATATTAATGCCGTTTTTAGGGTTCCGTGCCTCAAAAAAAAAACTGACCCCTTAAATCACTTTAATGTCCGTCTGTCTGTCTGGCATTCCGTCGAACTTTTTACACTAGACTTCTCACTATTCCTAGGCTTGTAGCAGGAATTGGTAGCGCTTCTGGTATACCGAGGCGGCAGTAATCCCTTTCCAGCAGGTGGCCTACTTGCAATTTTGCATGCATTATGATATTAAAATATTTTTTTTGGTAACGACTTTGTGGCAAACAAGCAAGCGGACCATCTGTTGGAAAGTGGTTTTTGGGAAAAGCCCACCACACATTCCCACCAATGTGTCTCCTGTAAAGCCAGGATAAACAACGGTAACCTCAGATAGACAATAAGCAATGAAGCTTATTGACGTCCAGGGGGAGAAAACTACAGCTGTCTTGGAACTCACAACGAATTCAATCAGAAAGAATTGAGTATTAGAAAGTGGTTACCTATGAAAATCAGTAACACCAGACATGCTAGCAATGCTTGTTTACATGCCTATTATAAAACATGGTAAGTATAGTAAACCACTTTAGCCGAATGAGGCTATAATCTGTAGACAGTAATGTATAGCAACTAGTTAGATAACAGACGGGCGACTTAATTAATTTATTGACACATGGAGACCCCAAGTCCCTCGGAAATGTATTTTATCTGTCACACAGCAGCTGTACTGATATGGTTAATAGCCAACCGATTTAGAGTGTGTACGATGAAAACCAGTGTTGCTAGTACATTGTGTATTGTCATAAATAAAGATTTATCGTTATTTTTAAGAAGGGGTCCATATATGATGGATGTTAAGGTAAATTAATCACAATTATCAACCCCAGAGGTGATTTTATTAATGGACATTTGTATTAAATAAATATATAGGACAATTCATACAGATTGAGCTAGCCCCAAAGTAAGTTCGAAACTTGTGTTATGGGATACTAACTCAACGATATTATATTTTATAACAAATACATATTATTATATTGATAAACTTCCAAGACCCGAGGCCAATCAGAAAAAGTTCGTTTATCATCATGACCCGACCGGGGATCGAACCCGGGACCTCCTGGGTGGCGGCGTGGTAACCATTACGCCACGGAGGTCGTCAAACGACCTCCGTGGTCGAGGAGGTATTACTGCAATCTTGAGCTACTACATCGGGCAGTTGATGGAGCGGAAGGCTCTCACCGATTTTTAAAGTGTCTGCCCAGGGGCGCCGCAGAGGGGTTGTCGCATCTCGGCGTATGACGACACTGGGAGAGGAAAATCGAACGGACAGGAATGTTGAACATGACCCAAAGGTGACTTCGATGTGCACTTCAATGATAAAGGTAGATGTAGGGAACTATTTGAGCTGAGTATTTTTTCGCTTATCGTTTAAAACGTACAGAAAAATACGTAAATTAACAGCGCAATATTCATATAAAAATATTCAATTACTTTGATCATTATTTCTGACTTCTACTAATGTTTTATTTTTTCACAATCACTTACAAACAGGAAGGATAAAGGCTGCCAAGAGCACTCGTCGTAAGCTTTATAATCCTCCTAAAATACTCTGAGTAGCTTTTCACAATAATAACAATATATTATTTCTATATAATAAGAAAAAAATCTAAAAAAAGTCCTGGTAATGTTGTCAGAAATATTTTTCAAGTAGGTAGATATTAACCTATAACTTGTTTGAAGATTTCATATTTTGAAGCAATGGGCGCCTACAGTTTTTAATTATTCAGCAATACTCAAAGAACCAAGTCATCATTAGGGCACATCAAATAGGAATAGACGACGCTATGCAACAATCAAAAAAGTCTATAAGGTTAAGTCTATCAAGGATTCTTGGGATGGTAGAGCATTATGAAATAAGCGGGATCGACCTTAAAAGTATAGAAAGAATAATCGAGTGATACAGAAGTCGTGTGATGTTTAGAAGAATGTGTCAGACTGTCAGGTTTTTAGTCGGTTATTCTTCTTAGTAGCAAAAGAGGAGAGCCTTAGAGATTCCCAAGCAGGGAATATGCAGTTATGCATTTTATTGATTAAACAAAAAATGGATGCGACATGTAGAAAAACTTACTTCGGGTACGTAGTACTAGAAGTTATTCTGTGCTTAGGGCACAGCGGATAATCCGCTCAAATCGGAGCAGCCCGTCTGGGGAAGGAATCGTAGCCAAATAGCATTGGTCTCTGCCATGCTGTGTTCCTACGGTGAGTAAGGTCTCTGGAGCTCCACTCACACGCATGAGTGATTGATACTCCCGGTATTGCAAGCGACTTAGGCTACGGTGACGGCTTACCATCATGCCGAAAGTATGCTTGTTTGCCACCTTTAAGGTATAAAAAAAACTTTTTAAACATATCTACATTTGTATAAAACTTTGTATATGTACAGTAGCATATTATATCAATCTATTCCTAGGAGTGACTATAAACCAGATGTCCAAGAGACAGGCGTTTAGTTGTACACGATAAATCAGTCCACGTCAATTAGGTTATATTAAAGTGGCGTTCTGGTCACGGTGGCGTGTTCGCTAATTCGAGTGCTAGCTAAATGTCAGTCTTTGTTGTCATTGCGACAAGGTGGTAATGTAGTGTCATTGGTGTTAAGATTAGAACCTTTGTTAATTAAATTTATTGTATGTTCGAAAATAAATAAAGCTATAAATCTTGTATCTTACTCAGCAACTAAACAGACATAAATCTTTGTAGTCTATAGTAAAAAATAAAATATTATAAAAAAATAATGAACGACATTATGTATATTAAATTCTATAAGTTAATTTACAGGGAAAGTACTCTGACCTTTTTAAAATCATGTTGTAAGCCTTAGCACAGAATAAAAAATAGTACTACGTAGCCTTAGGATGTTTCGGACGAATTCGGACGGTCTAGATTTTATTAGATTTCGGCTTTTTTATTTCTTATTTTTACTTTATATTCCGAAATATTTTTATTTATTCCTAATTACATTCATAACAGAAACGTATACTTACATACTTACATCAAGTCAAATAATTTGTTAATCTGAAATTCTTGTATTTAAAACATATAAAAAAATTGTAAAATTTTCCAAAACCTAACCTTAAATCTCATGTAATACAAAATACATCATACTAATATTATAAATGAGAAAGTGAGTTTGTTTGTTATTCCTTCCTGACTAAGCAGCTGATCATTATGAAAGTATACATATTGTCAGGGGTACAGAGCCCAACATTACTTTTTATGCAGTGAAAGTATGTCATTCCAATGGGAAAATATTTTTTCTACTATAGAGGGCGCTGTATGGAATGGGCTATCGGCCAACAGATGGTCGTACGTCGCGCTAGGGGTTGTTTTGTTGTTAAACGAGATAACGCAATAATGTAGAATTAACGCGAGCGAAGACGCGGGGAAAAGCTAGTATAAAATATTGTGAATTGAAAACACAGTCGGATAATAAATTAGCATAATATTTGAACATGGAACATAGTAATTATCGAAAACTGGTTAAATAGCCAGCTATCCTTTGAGGCCGGATGTTTAATCTGGTACACAGATGGATCCAAAATGGGTCACAATGTAGGCTGTGGAATACATGGAGTGCGACCAAGGTTCAACAAAAGTGTGAACTTGGGTAAGTACGCCTCTATATTCCAGGCAGAGGTTTATGCCATAGTAGAATGTGCGGAAGCCAACCTGCAAAAGCGCTACACCAACCAAAAAATTTATATCAACTCGGATAGCCAAGCCGCTCTACTAGCGCTAGACTCGAATGTGGTCACATCGAGACTGGTAGAAGAGTGCATGGAACGACTGAACACTCTAGGCAACAAAAATAGAGTAGTTTTAAGATGGGTACCAGGGCACGCAGGCATAAACGGCAACGAACGTGCTGATGAGCTTGCAAGAGTGGGGGCTAATGGAGCACAGGAGGGACCCGAGCCGTTCTGTGGTATACCAAAAAGCCTAGCTAACAGAACCCTTTCGTACTCCTGTTTCGAAAACGCTATCAAGCTCTGGACGGAATCGCCGGGCATGGATCACTCAAAACTTCTAATCAAAGCCTTCGACAAAAGGTACAGCAACCTTGTCCTAGCGCTCAGTAGAAGTAACCTACGAATTATGGTCAGAGCCTTAACAGGACATTGTTGCCTTAATAAGCACATGTCCAACTTAGGGCTGAGTGACACACGCACCTGCAGACGATGTAAGGAGGCCGATGAAACACCACTGCATCTTCTGGGGGAATGTGGGCCACTTACAAGCGCAGCACTCATCTTGGGAAACACTTATTAAGCCCGGATGAGTTAAAGGAGTTCACCCCTAAGCAAATCCTGCGGTTCATCACAGCTGCAGGGTTTAGCGGTGAGCTCTAACAAATCATGTGGCGATCACAATAGACCAGTCATGGTCGCAGTGCTACTTAAGCCGCACAAAACATAAATAAAAAAAAAAATAAAAAAAATAGTAATTATCGATATGCATTAACGAAAATGTTAAACACGATATTCTGTTCAATAAGTTTAATAAATAAAAATTGACTATATTTCTATGACATAGGTATGGCAGACCAACAAGCAAGCTGGGCACCTGGTAACTACTGCAAAGGCTCTTAATGTGTTACCCGCTATCTGGAAGGTGGGAGTTTTGAGGAAAGGAGGACTTCACACAGATGCTATGTCATAGGGTGATATTTTCCCGGTCGAGCTAGTCCAGGGGTTGGCGACCTGCGGCTCTTTGGATCTGAAGCTGCGACTGTTTTGTTCCAAATCTTATTTCTTTAAAAAAACATATACACTGGGCGTCAAAAATAAGTAGTACAGTTTTAAAATTGCAATATCTCCTAAACCTTCCCTTTGAAATAAAAAAAAAGTTAAAAGACAATTTCATTTAATTTAATAAAAACTTTATGCATAATATCGTCTTTTAAAGATTGATTTTTATTTCAAAACTCTAACTTCTATAGTTTAAGAGTAAAAAAAAGTTAAAAGACAATTTCATTTCTTCTTCGCGCAGTCAGTAAACATAATTTGCTTACTACGAGTTGTATATTAACATACCAACTCGAAATGTTCACACAATCAAGAACGATTGGACAATTTACTTAACAGTGAAAGTTTACTTTGTGTTATCGCCGCCTACGTTATTTATTATTATGAGCCCTATAACTGTTACGAGATTATGACCCTAATTCGTATTGACCTTTGACATGAATGAAAATAAAGATCAGCGGGCGAGTAGAAAAAAAGTGTGATTGCGTTACGTAGTTAGGAATTTAATTTTGATAAAGTAATGTTACAATTTATTTATTTGACGAATTTACTTTTGATGTATTTTGTGACGAATTGTACAGCAATACGACTGAGTCGTTTATACGACAAAGTTGGAATATCAAACTTATTACTCCAGTGCATAATAACAATCGTTTTTCAACGGTTTTTAAACTGTGAGTAATTTTTTTTTCTTAATTAATAATTCATTAGGGGCGAATCGTAGTTTTTTTTAAATTCACTGTTTAGTCCCATTGGGACGAACTAATGAATAACTAAAAATCTAAACTACAGGATGTTACTGTTTGAGCGCAACTGTCGAAAAAAAAACGTATTGTGGTATTGTCTGTCGTCTGATATGACTTTACGTATTCATAGTCACGCGTTGATATTATCGCGTCGCGTCATACTGTCACATCTGCGCGAATTTAACGTACGTCGCGCCGCGAGACATGACTCATTTGCATCTGTTAGGGATGGGGGAGTTTTTTTTTGTTGGGGATATATGAGTTACGGAGAGTTGCAGAAATACGTTTTTTATGTTTACGGCAGACAATCAGACAAGCGGACCATCTGATGGTAAGTGGTCAGAGCCGTCTATGATCATGAGCAACACCAGGGACGTTGCCTACCTCTGACGAGACCTATAATGTACCTCTTAAATAGTCTGAAGGAAAAACATAGGCTGGGAGCTAATTCCACATCCGTATAGTTAATGAAAAAAAAAATAGTAAAGCACTAACCGCTGTATGCTTAAATCTAAGTATTATGTAATCTATGTGATAAATAATCCAATATCATATCTCCTTGAAGAACTTCCCTTCGTTATAAAAATAACATCTTCATGCGTCTTAACTTTGAAGCCAATTGTGTTGGACTTCGAGCAATGGGACCCCAATGCTCGCTCTACACTGTCGGGAAGTTGAGCGAAGTGAACTGAATCAAAGCTAAGCACCAAGTTAGAAGACAAAGGAAAAGTGAAGACGAAGTAAGACGAAGAGTCCTTCGATCCACAATTTCGTTTTCGCTCAACTTCGCAACTGTGTAGAGTTACGAGTGGCATAAAATTTTTGATACACAAATATTTTTGATTTACCTAAAAACTTATTAAAATTAGTTATGATTGTTCTTATTTATATATTTATAGTTGTTACGGTTCAACTATACATTTTTATTCTGAAAGAAAAGTTTTCCTCCTGCTCCAAATCTCTTCAAGTCAAATTTTTTCTTTCAAAAAGAAAAAAAAAAGAAAAAATATAAATATTAAGTTGACAGCCCTACTTTCAGAGCAGACGCGTGCCTGCGATGGTTTGCCAGATACCGCTTAGTGAAATGGTCAACGGTTCAGTGGGGAACATCGCCTATATTTGTACATACATGACTTTTATGAGTAAATTAATACACACTTGAAAATGAACCAATTGCACTTAGTGGCCGAGTATGCTCTCTGTTTCAGATTTCAGTATGAACTGAAACACTCCAAAATATGTTAAAAGAAATTCATCATCATCATATCAACCCATAATCATCCCACTGCAGGGAGACGGGTCTCCCGTCAATCGAAGGTGATTAGACTGTACTCTGCCACACTGCTCCAATGAAGATTGGCAGAGGCCAAGCCGCTCCTAAACGCCACCGACTTAGTTTTACGACTGTCATCCATGAACAACGGCTTAACGTGCCCTCCGAAGCACGGAGAAGCTCAAATTAACGAAATCCATCCAAACATTGGCTAGCGTTGACGTTGCATGACTTGCATATCACTTTAGAGCGACACCATCGAGCTTATCAAACAAAGAAACAAAAAAAAATATAGTAACTGGTGATGGTGCACGCAATTTTAACCCGTAAAATCTCATTATTCCCGAACTCATTCTGTTACAAACCGTGCTCTTTGATAATAATTATATTTTTTTAACTTATTGTCTATGTTTTTAAGTCTATTTTACGCTGTCACTTCATCTTCATCTTTTTACACGTTGTACAGTAATTCCAATATGTAAAGGTCGACCTGCTCTTGACTGTATATATCACTTACAAAAATATAAGTTTTCTAAATCCTTACACCTTTTCCTTACCTCTCCATCCTTAATTTATTCTTCTCTTATTGATCCATTTTTTCTTTTGCAGTACGGAACCCTAAAAGAAGTATTAAGAAAAAACGAACACCCGTGAACTCGGTCAGAACTTTGATAAATTCTACTTCAAAGTTTTAAAGGGCAATTAAGAAACAATGGTCGCTAAATAGCTATTGACAACGTTAGACATTTTGAAGTTTCTTCAGAATTCTGACAACTGTTCTAGACTTACGTTAACTTATTCAGTGATAATAACTGCTAGTTTCTAGACAAATATTTTACTTTTACTATGAGCTTTTCTATGCTAATATAATACAGGGTTATTTTTAAAACATTGAATACCTCTTAGGAGGTGATTCTACTCTTCAATACGAACAATGTTTACTATGGGACCAACTTCGAAATCACGAAAATAAAAACCAGCTGTCCCATACATTTTGTTGAGTAGGTATGGATATTTTCTATGGAACTTTTTCTTTCGTGATTTCGAAGTTGGTCCCTTAGTAAATATTGTTCGTATTGAATAGTAGAATCACCTCCTAAGAGGTCTTCAATGTTTTAAAAATAACCCTGTATAGAAAAAAGATTTGTATTTTTGCTTGTAACGAATAAATTCAGAAAATACTGGACCGATTTCAAAAATTCTTTTACCGTTAGGAAGCTACATTATCCCCAACCCCAAGTAACCTAGGACCCCTAGCATGCACCCTCCATCTTGTCCCTAGTTAAGCAAAACTTTTACTTGTATAAATACACATACATAAATTGAAAACTATCAGACATAATAATCACATATTTTTTACCACGTCATCGATTTAATGTTACTAACAAGCCATTAGACTGATTGAGTGGTATTAAACTTGTTTTATATAGCAGAACATCGTTTGTGGACGTAACATAATAATTATCACAATAATATTGTAAAAACTAAATACCAAATTCTGATATCCACGATTCAACTAACAACTATAGATATCATGGAATTCATGAATTATTTATGCACTTAGATTTCCCTGTTACCTCACAAAAAAACAAATGACACCTCTTTTGTTTTCCCCCATAGTGCTATGGAAACGCAGTTACCCTGTTTTATAGTATGCTTATAAGGTTATGGGAAAGCCACAAGTGCACAGAATAATCCTTACGAAATATCAGCTTCAGAGGCTTTGTACAGTAACATGCATAACGTGGAGATATTAAGAAAGGAATTACTTTTCACTGTGCTTGCTCAGCGACAACACACACTTGCATAAACAATAGCTATTGATGCAGAATTCCTATTGGTTGTAGTAAAGGTTGACAATCTAAACATACAAACACAATGTTATTACAGGTGCATCGTTCAATCACTTTTTGAAGGAACCATGAGACCAAATATGACGCTTTACTCGAATTTTCTTTTAAAAACATTTTTACGCTGTCGCTAGCGAGTTTTCGATACCAACACAATAAGTAAAGGATATCAATTAATTATCGAGAAGTCGCAGCCAATTTAGATATTTTTTTTTTAGATAAATGCAAATCTGAATCTGACGATAAAGGTTTGCATGGAAATCCATAGCTATAACACTTGATATGTGTCTGTAAAATAAACAAAATGTATCAGTAGTAAATAATTTTTACCTAAGGAAACATATTGATTCGTAATACGGTCTGTTTGTAGACCCGTATCCGTGTGAAGCGAATGAATAAGAGATTTTGTTTGGCCGGATTGTGTATAGAGTTTGGTCCTCGCCAATCAGCCCTCTTCACAAACTTTAAAAAAGGTAAATCGTTAGAGATATATAGGGTACTATATTCTATATTATCCCTTATCTATTTGCTACCATAAATAGTAGATTTGTGTAGAGTTATCAAGATAAATGAAAGTATTTTGTTGCGAGAGTTTATGGACGGTGATACTTTCCGATCGGATGACCCGTTGGCTCGATTCTCTTCTATACATTTACTAATGCCTACATGTAAGGATGAGTCCTAAGTCATCCTTACATTACAACATTTACAACTAACCATTTTAATTTTGATTCCGTATATTATCTCTTTTTAGGGTTCCGTAGTTTTCTTCTTTAGTTTGACAGTGAGTGACAGCCATCTTTCGAAGCGTCAATAACTTTAAAATATTTTCATGTACTCACAAAATGTGTCCTTTATCACATTTGAACTAGAATTAGGAGGTAATAAATGAATAATAAACTTATAAACGAACAGTTTAAAGAACTTCGCGAAAAACATCTTTTTTTTGAACCGATGCGTATTCATAAAACGAATTTGTAATAGACCGGCGCTTTTAAACTTCCACATTACTATGCACGCTGTAGTCGCATACAAATGTTGAAATAAAAATGCATGCTAGTGCATTGTTCCCTGCACTTCTGATTCCGTGGCTTCGCTTACAAAATATGACATGATTGTTAAAACGCATACAAATTATGTCTACTTGTGTGAAAAAACACAGAATTCTGCTTATTTATAACAAAAAAAATTTTGTGGTGTAGCATTTACGAAATGTGTTCCTGTAAGGTCTCTAGAGCTTTTTACAGGGTCGGCAACGCGCGAGTGATACTCTCGGTGTTGCAAGCGTCCTGCTACCGGTGTCTGCTTACCATCAGGTGGGCCATTTGCTTGTTTACCACCTTATTGGTATTAAAAAATGGCCTAATTCGACCGGGAGAGACTATCAGCGTAAAGCAGTTACCGAACGCGGTAAGTCTGGAAGCCAAACTCTCTTCATATGAATTGGTCGTTGTTTGTGCGTAGACAGTGCGCAGTCGACACTCGAACAGCGACCAATTCATTCTTATCACCTGTCTAACTTTGTAAACGTTGTTGGTGTATTTGGGGTATTTGCTTATAACTAAATGTGAACCTAAAATAAACCACCCATACTATGAACAATAGAGCACGTTTTAGACATAGAACTCCTAATAATTAGTGCTTTCCCGTGTGCAAACGATTACACACAAGCTTGCTTAGTAGTGCACCACATCATAAATGAGTTCAAATATTTCTAAAAGATATGTCTATACTAATATTATAAAGGCAAAGGTCTGTGAGTATGTTTGTTACTTCTTCACGCTTAAGACGTGGAGTGAGATCCCCGCCGAGGTCTTTCCTTTAGACTATAATGTGGGGTTCTTCAAAAGGGGCGTTAAAAGATTTTTACAGGGTCGGCAAAGCGCGAGTGATACTCCCAGTGTTGCAAGCGTCCATAGGCTAAACTTAAAGTGACCGCTTGCCATCAAGCGGGCCGTAAGCTTGTTTGCTACCTTAATGGTTTAAAAAAAAACACTCAAATGCCTGGGCCAATTTTTATGATATTTAGTATGTTGTAGATAGATGGCGCTGCTCAGCAAAAATAAACGCAAATAAAGTTGTGCCGGTTTCGTTAGTATAATCAAATACTATAGAAACTCTACCGAGTTAATACGCACAGCTTCGGAAGAATTCGGTCAAGACGCGACACTAGCGCCCCTACGGCATGAGGGCGGCATGAGGTGAACGATTTCAAAACTTTTGTGCGTTTTGTATGCAAAATGTAATAGCGCCCCTAGCGGCATGAGGTGAACGGAGGTTGCCAAGTCATTGTATGAGAAACGTCAAGAGCTGTAAGAGTCCGTATTACTCGTCTATAGTATTTGGTATAATCTATAAATTTCTAGCTACAGCTTGCAGGTTCGCTTGCTCTTAGTTTTACGGATTATTAGCGTAATGTAAAAAGCATATTCTTCAAGAATTGGGCTACGAAGAACTGAATTTATTTTAACCTAAACTGTCCCCAATGCTGGGCAAAGGTCTCCCTACCCTTCTAAGAGTTCCAATTCATGGATATGAAAGAGGGATTTGGATGTGAAAATCTACCACGCTTGTACAGAGTACCGTCACGGTGCACAGTATAATTCTGGTTATAAGGCTTAGTATAAAATAGGTTTTATATTAATAAACACTTATCGATAAGTAAACTTATACTCAGAATCTTTACTGTTAATTCATAATTGTTTCTTGCTATTAACGATTAAAGTAGGAACTAGTAATAAACGGAAAGAGTTGAAACTTCTTAGAACTCATTGCTATAAGTTTTTCTGATAACTCCCCGAGTTTCTGGTATAAGGAATAATTTATAGATCTTTAGAATTACATAATGATAGACAATGACAAACTAGCCATTTAATTTTCTAGTGTTCTGGGTATCTAGAAATTAAATTAATTAAAACTATTCATGATGAAATCTATTGATTTGCAAATCGATACAAATAATCAAAATACCTACAGTTGCTTTATTTACTATTCTAGTAATATAAAAAAAGCTATACCTTTAAAAATTCTCTTGTGTTTTCCTAGTTCTCAAATTTAAATCATTTATTGAGAGACTACGTCTTGATAGCGATTTTGCGATGGCTCCAAAGATTTACAACAAAATACCAAAGCATATTAGAAATTGTAAAAATCTTAGCTTATTTAAAAATTGTCTGTTTAAGATGCTAACCTGCAAGGCATACTACTCTGTAAATGAATATTTAAACGATAAATTATGAATTTAATACAAAAAATATGATTATGTAGTCAAAATTAATATTTTAAAATTTTAGAAAATAAATTACTTACTACTTACTAGCTACCTACTATTTAATTGTATGAATAAATGTTGTTATTTTTATTAAATAGAATATTGTAATATTTATTACTAATTTGCATGCCGAAAGGTAAAATGTGGAAGATCTCAATGTACCGACATATTGTAACATCTGAATTATTGTACCTACATTTGAAAATAAATAAATTGAATTGAATTGAATAGGCGTATATAATTAGTTCTTAGGTAACCAGTAGATATTTCCCTTCAATTTTTGTCCCGCCAACAATATTTCTGCATTACCCGATGGTTGGCTGGTAGAGAATGTCTTTAGGCATTAAGTCCGCCAATTGTACTCTCAATCGTGCAATAAATAAATAAATATATAATAGGCACTTTCTCTAGTTATTTACATTGCTTTTATAAACATACCATCAATTCGGAAACAAGCAATTAGGCCATCGGTAAAAGAAATGGCGAAATAAAACCGCTAGTGATAAACAAATTTTGGTTCAATAATGAATAACTGCAAACTACATTTATCGACATTATTCGCAACACTAGTTTACAAACCGCATACCGTGCTGATTGTTCGAAGCTTCCGATCATGATAGCCAGAAGTAGGCGAGTCTCGTGGTTTTATGTCAATTGTTAGAGAGATCGTTTATAACCTACGATTTTCCACACATCGTTTAAGTTAGATAATGTTAGTTATTTCATGTAAAAAAAGATTCCTGCATCACTTGGCCAATTTATAAGACAGGTTTACTAGAACTTTTTGAAGTACTAAGTGGAGAAGTACTGCCCACTCACAGAATACCGGCGTGAGCAATGTACCTATTTCGTTTGTACCTTCCTATCCCTTTTCTACCTATTCCCACCTTCTTGGTCGCTACCAAGAAGGTGGTACTACATTGCCTGCTGGCAACGTAGTGGCTCCTCAGATGTTACTGATATTCATAGATGGCGGATCTTGTTTGCCTGTCGTAGGAAAAAATCTAAATCCTGTCCAATCGGCTCTTACGTGCCGATAGTTAGTACAGCCCTACCTCCCTCGGTGTGACTACAATTTTTTTATTATGATAAACTTGGTGTATTTCTTGAGATTGATAATATGAAAGCGAAGTAATCTGTTGAGGGTATCTGATACAAGGCAAAACTGTTTACATGTGCACACCGCTTTCGGAACAATCGTTTTACCTTCCTCAATCGTACTGTATGCACTGCCCCTATTGAAGTCAAAGGGAATGGGGGTCAACGTAAACTGGCTGGGTCATGATCTGTCTCATTGCCTGCATTCTCGTAAACAAAACGACCAATATTATCTGAACCAACCCATACTGCTATTGGAATAAGAGATATTTTACAATTACAATTTAACAAATAATTTAATTTCACTTACGTTGATTCTTAATTACTAATTACTAAGGTTTATTTTCGTTTACCTCGATTTGTATAATGCTTATTGCATGTTGACTTTGTAAATACCTATTGACTCAGGTGAAGTTGTGAAGGTAGTAAAGTCATCTAATTTTCGAATTGATTGCTTAATTAAATTTGTATTGACTTAAATAATTAGATGTTATGAGACAAAGTGATTTACAGAGAGAGTCTACTAATGTATCTCCAGAATTCGAATATCAGCATAAGAGGGAAGAAAATGGAGGAGAGATATTCCAGAATTGACAACAGATTGACAAGTAGTTCGTAGAACTTCGTAGACAAGTAGTTCGAAGTTCCTTGATTCGTTTTGGAATTCTGCTTTGGTCCGTGGATCACTAGTTGGCAATGGTTGAGAACCTTTGTTACAACCAAAAATGGAATTGAATCGCGCCACCTCCGCGCCCATCCTGCACCGCACCGTCCTCGTCATGTGTGTGTTAAAACATTGTCCGAAACGTGGCTGCAATTTGTTATGCAACTAAATATCAGTAATAATACGTTGAAACAATCGTCAAAATTTTACATACAATAGTCGAAGGCATTGAGACAATTGTTGAAGGGTCAGAGACCTTAAATACCTATAATTATATGCAAGTCTCTGTTTGTTTTCTTTTGTAGATCAATGGAATTGGTGCATGAAATACATACATTGTAATTAAACAAAAGCTTTTACTGCCGCGGTGATACCGCTTGAACATCGGGCGAGGAAATGTCATTTTTTTTTACCAAAATTATAATCTATGCACGTAGGTTACAGAGGTTAATTAAATAGATTTTAGATTATTTTTCAGTTCTAGTATAATCAACCAATTAATTCAAAGGGATTGAAAAGAACCTGGCTACGGCTCTACTAACCTTTTTTTGCGACGGGGGTCTGTCGGGCTCTCACGCTATACTAAGGTTAACTTTAGGGGCAAAGCGACTAACCGAAATTAACTCACCTCTATTGTAAAATATCGTCTGTTCTCTACTTATCTGCAGCGCATTGTGCGATACTTCGGCCATGTCGCGCGAAGGGTGTTGGAATGTGGACAATATGGAGAGGCTGATGGTGACAGGGAAGATTGAGGGTAAAAGACCTTGTGGTCGGAGTCCCATTCGATGGTCATATCAGATATCCAGTCAACAGAATATGACTGTCAGCGCGGCACTACACCAGGCCTCTGACTGAGCGCAACCGATGGCGGCAACTAGTCAACAAGGTCGTGTAGACTCACAATCCTCAGCAGTGAGGGTACAATTTAAGAAGAATTGTAAAGTAACTAAATATTTTCTGTATTCTTGAACAAGATCCCTGTAGACTTGAAACAGCTCATTGAAAAATCCCTAGATACCCAGCAATCTTTGTATAAACGTATCCAACTCGTGTTAACCTCCCTATAGATTTCTAACGATCTGTTTGTTGTTACGTGAAGGAATTCCGAATTAATTTCTCATTACGTAGTAGATAAAGTAGGTTGGGAATGTCCGGTAATTTATTGATATTGTCTGGAGACATTCTTCTAGTGAGAGCTACGAGGGTAATTTAAAAAAACTAAAATGCAGTGTGCGTCGTGTACTGTTTTTTTCTTTACAATACTGCGCGAAGTTTTAACCAAATTATTTTATATTTAACTACCATGAATTGTTATCGAAAACTCGCTAGTGACCACATAAAAATGTTTATGAAAGAATGTAGTTCTTGAAGTGACCGCTAGAGGCACTGTAAATTATTTTCCTATGCACACATGCATAATTGCATTATGCCATCGCCTATTTTTTTATTTTTGTTCTCCAATCGAAAACTACAGGATTCATTTTATGGGTCAACTTTCAAAAAGTTACATAACATACATCGAATCATGTAGACTTCTAAGTCGATATGTTTTACGAAAGTTAGGTATCATAAAAATTGCTTAATAATTATGAGTTTCCATTCACACTAGTGTGTTACTTTCTTATGAAACATTTAAATTATCTTTGTACGTAAAGATAATAAAATCTATGAGTACACTCAAGTATAAATAAAGTTTTACACCATGCTATTGAATTGATTCTATGCTGCAAAACATAAAGACTATATAAAGTACGATGTGTAATGAATGGTGTGTTCTCGGCTGTACAGTACAGTGTGAAATGTTCAGTCAAATTAGATGCAGCTGTGAATTAGTGTGCTCGATTGGCGACTACATATTTAAGGCCAAGTCAAATAGATGGTTGATGATTTGGTTTTAAACGAGCATAATAAATGTAAACATAATTCTCAGAATGATTTAACTAAAGAATTGTGTATGGTATTTAAGAATCATTTAAAATTAAAACTGTCACCTTGACTCCGCGTCTCTGTGGTCACATTTACAACATTTTAAAATACACTGCTAATCAAAGGATTCAGTTCTTTGAGGGCGTGTTTCTTTGACGTTTAACTTACAGACATGGTTCGCATACAATTAGTAGCGAACCCCATTTCTACTGGGAGTCAAACCCCGTTTTATTGTTCTGTGATAATATGCTTACAGTAAATAGTGTCGTTTTTTCATCGATAACAATCGCGGCAATACGACAGCAAATGAAGCAAATAGTATACAAGCTAATGCATGTTTTCCAATTTCAGGCGAGTGACAAATTTCGATGAATGGAAAATCCGCCGTTTATGAGCAATGACGTAATTATACAACGATAATCCTGTTAGACTTCCCCTTAAGATTTATGATTAAGATGAACTGTTTCTTTGATTCGGAAATTAGGGTTCTTCACTCAATGGATAAGCGACCTTTTAATTTATATTTAGATTATGCCTGATTCTTTGTCTGGTTTATTTATGTTATTAACAATTTTTTTGGTTAGTTATACGTTTATTTATTTCTCGTTTAATTTATTTCTACTCGCTCGGCGGTACTCAACGTGCTGGCCTCGCCTTACCTCAAATCTTTAATCAACTATAATAATATTATTGTACGGTGCATAAAAAATAAAATAACTTAATTGATGGGAATGCTTTCTATACTGTACACACAATTTATTATTCTGATAATAATATGTTTCCATAAAATTGCAATATCACTTTGATTTTTCAATGAGCAGTTTTGTTTTAGGTATAATGAGTTGGTTTTTAAAATCATCAAAAGATGGCGCTAGCATTATTTTTTGGTATTGTTGAGGCCAAATATTTAGTCTGTGGCAAGAAAGAACTGACCGAATGTCAATATGATTAATTTCTGTTTCTGTCATTTGTCATTTCTGAAGCATTGATTGAAGTTTTTTGTATTGTAGCAAAAAGGTCACTCCACCCACCCACTCTTTTATTACCAAAAGTGCCAGGCTGCGCCATCTATCGAGTGTTTAGGAAAGCTTTAAAATACCTAAAAGAAAACTGCTCATTGGCTAATAGCTAGCAGAACCAACTGCAGTTGTTTAAATTATTTTTGAAAATAAAATCAAGCTTAAAAGCTCTTGAAATATGAAATAATTTAAATATTTTTAGTGTAAAAAATATCCCACCAATAAAATTTTCATGTAAATGTTGCCAAGACGAGACCATATGACTCGCACTGTCAAAAAGTTATCAGATCTCATGTAGAGCCAAGCTTCTATTCTAACTCTACACGCCCTACCTCTACAAGACCTAACTTCACAAACTCTACTCTTTCTCTAGGCCTTTTGCTTCAATTGCTGTTTCTCACGTAGTTGTTAAGGAGGGAAGTCCTTTCAATACTTCCTACTCCGACTATCTTCTTTCTGATTAAATTCGTTGTGAGTTTCAAGACAGCTGGTTTTCTCCCCGGGGACGTCAGTAAGCTTCATTGCTTATTGTCTATCTGAGGTCGCCGTTGTTGATCCTGGCTACACAGGAGACAATGCATCAATGGGAATGTGTGGTGGGCTTGTCCCCGAAATACTACACCTTAATCAAAATATGAGTCTTGGCCATTTACTACTCAAACGCAAGGTAGATTATACTGGAGAAACAGTAGGGAGGCCGTTGCCCTCCAGTACTATTATTATTATCATTTGATACTGTACTCATTATTATAAAAAATGCCTTTACAAAACCTGGCAACAACTTTGTTCATAATAAAAAACGCATGCTAAATTATCCTTACTTCATACAGAACCCTTTCCTTCATATTTAACTCAAGTTCCAAGCCCTTTTTACTCGTAATTAAATCGATAATGAGTTTCGTCTGTTGTACAGGAGGTAAACAAGTTGGGTTAACTCATTAATGTTTTTTGGGAGACTGCGCATTCACATGTCAAAAGATTAATTTGGTTTCATGACATAAAGAGTTCATTCATTAGGTGTTGATTTGTTTTGTTTTTGTTAAATGTTCTCATCGGTTTAGAGGATATTGCGAGCTTCATGGTGACACATGTATGACTAACGGACCATCTCCACGAGCGAGAGAGGCGTGCCACATAATTTTATACGGCCCGTCTGATGGTAAGCATCACCGTAGCCTATAGACGCTTGTAATACTGGGAGTATCACCCACACGTTGCCAACCCTCCCAACCCGCAAGTGGAGCTCTGGAGACCTTATTCACCGTAGGAACACAACATGGTCGAAACCAACGCTATTTGGCAACGATCTTCTGTAAGGTGGAGGTCCTTCCCCAGATGGGCTGCTCCGATTTGAGCGGATTATCCGCTGTGCCCTACTTCTGATGTAGATGGTCCCTAATGAAGTCATATGTTAAGCAATTTAGATAGTAGAAAGTATTCAGATGGGTTCAACGGTTTTTTGAGTGTAGAGTTGCTGGGCTTAGTTGCTGTGAACTGGTGGTTAGTGGCTCGTAAATGGGTTGGCTTGACTGGGGCAGTATAGTTAACTTAATAAAGAGGTAACCAAGGTAGAGATCTAAGAATAAAGATTGTTATGCTAATAATGGCATCATAATTATTAGTCTCAATAATATTTTCCCGTGTCAATAATATTTGCCCTCCGAAGAGGGCACGTTAAGTCGTCGTCGGTCCCGGCTGTTGTCTATAGATGACAGTCGTTAAGCCAAGACGGTGGCCTTAGGGTGGTTTGAAAACACCGGCCTCTGCTAATCCGCATTGGAGCAGCGTGGCAGAGTGCGCTCTAATCACCTTCATTTAACCTTCGTGGGTATACATATTCCAAAACAATGTAACTAAAAACATATCAAAGTTTTGCCAAAATATAAAAAAAAAAATTGAAGGGAGACCCGTATCTCTGCAGTGGAATGATTATGGGTTGATATGATCAGGACGATGATGATTACAAGCTTTGTAAGAAGAACTGGCAAGAAACTTAGAACTTGCTTAATTTATAGGTACCTCCTAACGTTGTTACTTGCATAGTATGTTGTAAGAACCAACTAATGGTATATTAGGTACTGTGATTGCGTAGGCGATAGGTTAGCCTCCTATCACTGCTTTCACAAATTGCATATAAACTCATATTGTTGGCTAATGGCGTTTTAAGAGACCGTTCACACGGCTTGTTACATCGCTACTCAAAAATGCAATTGATCATAGATTTATTACTAGCTTTTCCCCGCGGCGTCGCTCGCGTTAATTTTATGACTGTATAGATGTCGTTTGACAACAAAACAAAACAACCCATAGCGCGACTTTGGCGCCATCTGTTGGCCGATACAGCGCCCTCAATAGTAGAAAAAAAATTCACAGATTTCGTGCTTCACACGACTATCGTGCACATTGGAAATGAATCTACGGAATTCGAAAAAATATTGTCGCTGAGCGACGAGAAGCTCGATGCAGTCGGAGGAGCTCGATGGCGTTGCTGTGTGGTGTGTCGCACTCTAATATGAACACGCAAGTTAAGCAACATCGACCCTAGCCAGCGTTTGGATAGGTTTTGTTATCTTGAGCTTCTCCGTGCTGCTTTCGGATTGTGGATTTCATTTTTTTTTTATATCTAGGAGTTAAGAACGGACGTCATAATATTTTTTTTATCTGTTGACTGACAGTTACAAGTTTAAAAACAACTGAATTTCGACACCTGCTGTTAAATCTTTATGCATCTTCAAATTTTGCTACTTTCGAAAGATAAGTTGTTATTAAACTTAATGTCTAATGTTTATTGCATTTGGAATAAGTTTAATTTTTCATTACGAGGCTTTTCTTACACGCTTTTTTTGTGGTGTAAAAATATTCTCTTTGCCCGTGGGGTGACCAAATTCAAATTCAAAACTTTTATTTAGAGAATAAGCTTTCACAAACACGTTCTCTTGTCAGAGTATACAGTCGTAATAAATGATTTTTATAAATCTCGCACGAGACGAGCCAAGCGGAGCGCTAGGGCACTACCTACCTTTTCTCGAAACGTTTCGTCGTTTTTTGAACCTCATAACTTTGTTTTGGATGATGCTAAATGGTTAAAAATTTCAAGATATAATGACACCAGTACAATCATTAAACATAAAGTTTGAATGTCGTAGCTATTATACTTTAGATTTTATTAATGTCTTAAAACCCCCGATTTCGTCACTTGAAAGTGTAGAGTTTGTGAAGTTAGGCCTTGTAGAGGTAGGGCGTGTAGAGTTAGAAGCTTGGCTCTACATGAGATCTGATAACTTTTTGACTATGCGAGTCATTATGGTCTCGTCTTGGCAACATTTTACATGAAAATGTTTTTGGTGGGATTAATCTACTCTATATACTACTACTATTTCGGAAACAAAAGCAAAATGACCACTTGTAAAAGAAATGGCGAAAGAAAACCTGTTACGGCCTTTTTTGTCATTTTTAAAATATCGTGTTTTTTTTTACCATAAAATTTAAAACTAGGTACATGCAACATTACGTCAATAAATAGTGCCATTAATTTGTCTTAACATAAAATTAAATCTAAAATCTAAAATGCTAAATTGGTGTTAAAGATAGGAGCAGACCAGGCCCGCAAGGCAGCAACCGTTCTCGTGTATTTTCGAGTTGACGTGAGAGTCAGCCTGCCAGCCCCCATTACTGGGCTCACCATCAACAATATTATGAACAATATTGAAGAGAACAACAGTAACCCGACCCACAACGCCACCGCCAGTTTGGACAATTTGCGAGTATGACGTGCCCGTACACATTAACATCCTTGTCACCAATTATTTAATCTAAATTATATTAAAATGTAAATAATATAAAAAACAGCCCTATTTGGATGACACTACGACGCGTGTACATATTACAATATTGAACACAATTTTTTATTTATGTCATTTATTGAACATTGACTGGCTTTTCACGACAAGTTTTAGCATTTCACCTCCGCAATGGGGCCAGGAAGACCTTTTATTTAGATACTCGTTGATAGTATAGTACGCTTTACTGGTTAAGAATTTTTGACATTTTATTTTAATCGAACGACTTGTGTCTGAAATCGAAGACACCCTAGCTAGGGTGAGCGATTGGGGACGACGTAACTTAGTCCAATTTAACCCCACCAAGACACAAGTCTGTGCGTTCACCGCGAAGAAATCCCCATTTTCAGTGGCCCCACAATTCCAAGGGACACCCTTAATAACTACCGGCAGCTTAGGGATCCTTGGAGTCGAGATCTCTAGCAACGTCCAGTTTCGCAGTCACATAGAATTAAGGTCAAGTTGGCGTCGAGAAAGCTCGGTGTGCTAAATAGGGCGAAGCGGTACTTCAATCCGGGGCAGAGACTTATACTGTATAAATCTCAAGTCCGACCCCACATGGAGTACTGCTCTTACCTATGGGCCGGAGCGCCGGCGTACCAACTTGGACCTCTCGACTCGACTCAAAGACGTGCTATGAGGATTGTCGACGATCCCAAGCTAACAAGCGGTATATTTATGTGACGCGTATTGAAATTATGAATATCCACACCTGGTTATAGTCATGAATGTTTTTACGAACAAACATGATGCTGTCAAGAATGCACTGTGATGCCACCGTGAGAATATTAGTGCTTCTGAAAAACTCGCGAAGAGACTCTCGGACCACGTTAATCCTATTTCCTTTTTTGCTTATTACAGACTATCTGGCAAATGAGTAGGAGTAGAGAATACTTAACGACTAGCTGTGCCCGCGGCTTCGCCCGAGTGGAATTGGGCTTATGACTATAATAGTATAGACGGATTTAACAGTCTCCTATTACTACTGCTATAGTTTTTCCCCTAGACGTCAGTGTTCTTTATTGCTCATTGTCTATTTGCTCGCCGCTGTGTTTTATTTAATTTTATCGTACCTAATCAAAATACCTAAAGTAAAATCAGTATGAAAAATTAAAATTATATTAAAATTGAAATCGTCATCTCAGTTATACTAAAAAAGTTAAACTTTCATAGTGCGATTCAGAATCTAACAGTGCCATCTAGTGAATTTGAGAGGAACAAAATTTTAAATGGTTAACTCAAGTAAAAAAAAACTTTCTAGAATTAGAATTTAAAAATGGTCGTTATGAGATATCGGGCGATTCCGACTCTGCAGTGAGTGACAATTTTAAAATTCTCAGGCTGTTGAAAATTTAAATGAGGGTAACTTCTATTCCTGACATCCGGTTCGATTCGGTTTGGTCCGGTTCGGTTCGGTTCGATCCGGTTCGGTCCGGTCCGGTTTAGTCTGTTGTCGGTAGTTATGGTGTACCAAGTCCCAAGTTTGTAAGTGCGAGAAATATTTTTTTTCTTACATAGACAGGGTAGAGACCTTTAAATGACCATAACTTATTTTCCTGACATCCGATTTAAATGCGACAAAACCTATATTCTGCTCCAAGCCGAGCTCTATCTTCCTTAAGTTAAAACAGCATTAAAATCCATTCAGTAATTTAGAAGATGTGCGCGTTCAAACAGACAGACAAACAGACAGACAAAAAAAATTTTTTTTTAGGTTTTGTTACCTTTCTCTAACTGTTCCCTCTCCATTTTTGCTAAATATGTTCAGACATATCGGGGTCTACTGTTTTATTATATGTATATAGATTTACAAATAGTCAACGAACTGGAAGACATTTTGTCTTCCCGATGTATCTGATGATGGTTTTGATACTGTATTGAACGATCCTAAAAAACTATGACGAGCCTAATGACGGGCCTATGGCACCGACACCTGATCCACCTAGCAGCATAATACCTCTCGAAAGTCGAACCTAGCAGTTCATCTGTTGATTTTTCATCTAGCCCTCCGTCCTTCGTCGTCCCATCCCAACGCGATCGTTCTAGGCGGGCAGCAAGAAATTTTTTAAATTGAAATTTTACCCAATATATCTGGTACTCAGCAGACCTCAGAACCTCAAGCCACACGGGCAGAGGGAATATTTTTACCATCGTGTTTACATTACATAAAACATTAAAAAAAACAATCTAAAAACATAGTTTTTTTATCTACCCTAGATGCTTATGTCCTATAAAGGGTTAAGCCATCGGTCCCGGCTGTTATCGATGGATGACAGTCGTTAGGCCAAGTCGGTGGCCTTAGGGCGGTTTGAAAACACCGGCCTCTGCCAATCCATCATTGGAGCAGCGTGGCGGAGTACACTCTAATCGCCTTCGACTGAAGGGAGACCCGTATCCCAGCAATGGGATGATTATAAGTTGATATGATGATGATGATGAGCGACAATAAAGTCGGGATAAGGAAAAGGTTACAAAATAAAACTATAACGTTTTTGACTTTGTTCAAAAAGGTTAAGCTACAGGGCCAACCCTTAACCCGATCATCTTTGTTTTAGGCTCAAATTAAAGCTGACTAAATTGTCCAGACGAGTTTTTCTCAAATTTTTGATATCATTCTTCGTTTCCAAAATATCGAGCGCCAAAATCAAAAATTCGGAAAGAAATGATATTTATTTTCACATTTTCGGCCATAACTTTTTTCGTTTTTGACTTTCTCAAATAATTCTTTTTGCACCTTACGGCTCTCGTGAATACGCGTATTGAGCCTTTTATGAATATCATATCTTCTCAACTCTCTGAGATATAAGGGGATCGCACTTTTTCGTGAAATCGAAGCCTATACTGAAGCGAACGAAAAGACATTTCCAATGTCAAAATATTTTCCCATTGGAACGACATACTTTCACGGGATAAAAAGTAGCCTATGTTGGGCTCTGTACCCCTAACAATATGTGTGCAAATTTTCATAATGATCGGCTGCGTCGTCAAGCCGTGAAGGAATAACAAACAAACAAACTCACTTTCTCATTTATAATATTAGTAAGGATTAGCCTAAACGCAGGACAAATGCCCCCCTACCTCTATGGGCTCTATGCCATGATTTCCCTATATTTATGGATATGAAAGAGTGATCCGGACGAGAAATTTCGCCACGCTTGTCCCACACGGGTTGGTGAATGAGCGGCAGTACAGCATGTATTAATACTTTGGGCTTTAACAAATAAATAAACAAACATTTTTGAACGAATTACACCATACTATCTAGTGCTAAGTGGGTGCTAGATCTCTGATTAATATACTTAAATGCTTTGTAAATAAATACCTATTTTAAAACATCCGGACCAATTAGAAGTCAAAGTTTCAAAGTGAAATCGTTTATTCAGATTAGTCTCCGAATAAACGATGACAGGCACTTTTTCTATGATTTGACTTTAGGTTTCAACATAACTTTGACACTTTCTTAATTGGCTAATAGCCTATTCGGGACTTTATTAGCAAGTGGTGAAAGTGACACTTGTACATATTTATTATTATTTATTTATGGTTGTTATTTCTCAAGTCTGTTTTTATTCCGTCTGACGAACACAACATTTCGCCCTCTTCTTACATTAAAAATGATAAAATATTAAAATAAAAATCATATCATTTGAATATTAAGCCCCGACCCAATTTACTAACTTTCGAAAACAGATATTGTATGTTGTCTGAGAGTAAATGTAATACAATACCGCAGATTCCCAAATAGTAGCACCGCCCTACATTTAGATAATTGTGAAATGGTCCCAAAAGGGTCTGGAGGCGGCTGTGAAAACAATCTGTTGATTGCTTTTGACCACAGTTTACGAGAGACACATAAAAACTTCTTAAGAAAAGTGCGAACAACGCTAAATCAAAGTCGCGTTTGTTTTGCAATGTTTTTAATGAGACGTTGTCATTCATGGCCTTTTATGTCGCTTTGTTTTGCAGTTGTAAGCGACGTAGCAGCCTCTTTAGTCAAATACTTGGTTTTTATTGTCTTTGGGCTGCACATCGCCGCATATGTTCGATTTGTATTGTTTTTTAATTATTAGCTGTCATCTTCTTTGGAAATTTATTATTAAACTAGCGGAACCCTCGCACTTCGTTTTTTTATTTTTTTATACCACAAAGGTGGCAAACAAGCTTACGGTCCGCCTGATGGTGAGCGGTCACCGCAGCCTATGGACGCTTGCAACACCGGGAGCATCACTCGCGCGTTGCCGACCCTGTAAAAATCTTTTAATGCCCTTTTTGTAGAACCCCATATTATAGTCTAAAGGAAAGACCGAGAGAAGGAAGAAGGAAAGAAGAATATGTGTAATATAAATATTTTTATGTGACGAAATGCGTATATGACATTGGGCGTGTGATCGATACATATAAGTAAAATCGTCATTCTAAAACAATTCTTATTTAGAACCAAACCAAACACGTCACACACAAATACAATTAGGTCAATTAGTTAAGAACTTTTTTCAAAATTATTATTAAAATATTGTATTTAAAAACATCTTTTCATATAAATATTTCGATGTGACGAAATGCGTATATGACATTAGGCGTGTGATCCAAGAAGCGATCATATGCCCAATGTCATATACGCATTTCGTCACATCGAAATATTTATATTACACATCATACACGTCACATACAAATACAATTAGGTCAATTAGTTAAGAACCTTTTTCTAAATTATTATTAAAATATTCTATTTAAAAACATCTTTTCGTATAAATATTTCGATGCGACGAAATGCGTATATGACATTGGGCGTGTGATCCGTATAGTGATCCCGGTCTCACGCACCTTTTTCTGATTATAAACAAAAAAATGGTAACGTCTACTTACAAGCCTTGGCATTTCTATTGTAATGCCATATAATTTCACTACACCGCTGTATCGTTGTAACATACAAACTTTCTTTGTACTCCTCAAGGAATAGTTTCTAAAGGAAAATCTACAAACACTCAATCTTGGATAGAAAATGTAGTTTGTAATGGTTCGTAGCTTCTAAATCTACTATATTACAATCTCCTCAATACGTTTTAAGCTAAATGGAATACTCCTACTTACTAGACACATTCGAAAAGCTCTCTCAAATGATGATAATCTTGTAAGTTTATTCTATTTTTATACTAATTCAGATCAGCTAGGCTACTCTTGACACCAATACGCAGCGATCGGTATTGACAATTTGTCATTTCGTACTCTGCAGTTGCTATACTAGCGCCTATTGATATGAAATTGCGTGGTCATTATATGAACTAAATGGCATCTAGCTAGACAACATCGACGTACAATCGGTACCCTCGACACTATTTTGACAGCTAATTATTGGTTTGATATTGGCCAATAGCGGAGATTTTTCCAATAGCTATATAGTATAACTTTTTATGTGAAGCTTTAAGACAATTCTTCATAATTATCGAAAACTATTATTGATAATAGTGTGCCTAGCACTCCCAACCTATTGTTTTATGCTCACAATACCGTAGAGCGCACCATAGGTGTATAAAAAATAGAAAATGAAGATGGGACTGCTTTATGTGAAACCCTGAGGAAAGCGAACGGAAGGAGCCATAGATAATATTATTGTGTGTAGGAAGGAATGTTTTATAAATAGGGAAACAAGGAATTTATTGTTAAGTCAAGCAAGACAAGTCAAAGCGGTTTTTACAGAAAATATATTACAAAAGGTCTTAAAATATTACAATTGTTTCACTACCTATTTTATTAGATAAAAATATTATGCAAACTTGTGATTATAAAACTCCTGAAGACTATAGAAATATTGGCAGATCAACCATATAAGTTACTTTTTCATTAAGTATAAATTCAAGTATATTGATTAGTTTTGTTTTTGTAGAAGTGATAGAAGGATATAATTAGCTACTGATACATCATTAGGTATTCCTCTTGTTTTACAATGTCATAAAAATGGTGTGAAATAAATGTTATTGAATAAAACCATATTTTTCTCTACCAGTCCATCATCCCATTTTGCTGCATTATCATCCAAATAAAGCGGCAAAAATTATAAATGTATGTGGTGAGTTTACATTACATTTAAATGAAAGTGATGTTTACTGAGATTGACATGAATAATGTTTCTACTGCTGAAGCTCAACAGGCCCTTACCGCTGGCTCGTCAGTTGCTGAGATAAGGAGGCATTTAAAAAAGGTCCCTTTTAGTTATAACTATGGTTAGCCCACATCACAGGTAAATATTGAGCGGGCCTGAGTAAGAATGTAAATAAAAAAAAACTAATACATTTTTTTATTGATTTTTTTTATATTTTTAAAATAGTTATTTTAATTATCAAATCACTTATTTTAATTATCAAATCACAGTCAAAAGTTCAAATTAAAAATAAATAGTTTTATATAAAAAAAAATGTATTTAATCATTGCTGACGATATCCATATAAATAACAATAATTGTTTCGGCAAATTACAGTCAAGTTTACATTACAATAACTTTATTACAATTATTATTTTCTAATCATTGCTCACGGTAACTGTGTAAATAACAGTAAATGTTATTGCATAATTTATCAATCTAATTTACAGTTGAAAACGACAAATTAAATTCCTTTTTTATAACAATATTATTAGTTTCTGATTCTGATCTAATAGTTTATATAGATCCAGCACTGACAAATGCATCTGCTCATCATAACTCCCACCAGTTTTCCTTATGGAAGCTGCATAAGAGGCACACCTCTTCAATAGCTGCTTCTTTTGTACCCAGTAGTCCCAGTACTTACTGAAAAATAACATAAGAAATTAATCATTACAAACAACAGTCAGACGCAGCAGAGGACTTTGTTTTATAATTTGTAAGGATGGCTACTTACATGTACATAGATAATTGTATTAAAAGTGATAGTAAACAAGTATAGAAGATTTGATTTTGTTATTTTAAAGAACTTATTATAACTAGGTACATATATAACAATAATCGAAATTTAATTACCTTTGCGATTGAAAAGAGCACACTTTCTGTCCGTCTGCTGTTTGGTCTGCGATAAGTTCATAGCAAGGAAACTTGGCGATGCCAGGAGTTCAACTCCAAAAGTTCTCATCTCATCTTAGCTGCGGATATGCCATTTTTATCTGCAAAAGAGAACAAATTAATGTAGTAACGTACCGTAGTTCTAAGTTCTAAATTTACAAGTATAAAATGTAAATAATTATCATTTTTATATAAAATACTTACCAAACAAAACGTAACACTAACACGTATTATTGTTATTTATTTATTTGTATTGTATGTACTGACACTGTCAATAAAAATCTTCATAAATACTTCTTCTTTTTCCGTTTTGGCAACTATAAAACTTAAATTATCCGTAAGAAATTAAATAAAACATGTTTATAATCTTCAGAAAAATATTTTTAGCGGTATTTCATTCTATTTTTGGGTTTTATGTTCTAAGAAATTAATAAATAAATCAAATAACGAAGTTTTTAATTTAATTATAACATAATCGATTTGGCATATCTAGCATAATCACCGGCCCCTGGGGCCCATTTCAATTTTTATCCAATGATCGCAAATGTCAATTTTTATTTCGTACCCTTGAAACACATTGGGTAGATGTTGGATGGAAATTAGTATCGCCTAAGTATTGGTAAAGTCCACCTTGAAGTTAGCTCCCAAATAGTGATGGCCACGGTGATTATGCTAGATATGCCAAATCGATTATGTTATAATTAAATTAAAAACTTCGTTATTTGATTTATTTATTAATTTCTTAGAACATAAAACCCAAAAATAGACTAAAATACCGCAAAAAATATTTTGCTGAAGATTATAAACATGTTTTATTTAATTTCTTACGGATAATTTAAGTTTTATAGTTGCCAAAACGGAAAAAGAAGAAGTATTTATGAAGATTTTTATTGTCAGTGTCAGTACATACAATACAAATAAATAAATAACAATAATACGTGTTACGTTTTGTTTGGTAAGTATTTTATATAAAAATGATAATTATTTACATTTTATACTTGTAAATTTAGAACTACGGTACGTTACTACATTAATTTGTTCTCTTTTGCAGATAAAAATGGCATATTCGCAGCTAAGATGAGATGAGAACTTTTGGAGTTGAACTCCTGGCATCGCCAAGTTTCCTTGCTATGAACTTATCGCAGACCAAACAGCAGACGGACAGAAAGTGTGCTCTTTTCAATCGCAAAGGTAATTAAATTTCGATTATTGTTATATATGTACCTAGTTATAATAAGTTCTTTAAATTAACAAAATCAAATCTTCTATACTTGTTTCCTGTCACTTTTAATACAATTATCTATGTACATGTAAGTAGCCATCCTTACAAATTATAAAACAAAGTCCTCTGCTGCGTCTGACTGTTGTTTGTAATGATTAATTTCTTATGTTATTTTTCAGTAAGTACTGGGACTACTGGGTACAAAAGAAGCAGCCATTGAAGTGGTGTGCCTCTTATGCAGCTTCCATAAGGAAAACTGGTGGGAGTTGTGATGAGCAGATGCATTTGTCAGTGCTGGATCTATATAAACTATTAGATCAGAATCAGAAACTAATAATATTGTTATAAAAAAGGAATTTAATTTATCGTTTTCAACTGTAAATTAGATTGATAAATTATGCAATAACATTTACTGTTATTTACACAGTTACCGTGAGCAATGATTAGAAAATAATAATTGTAATAAAGTTATTGTAATGTAAACTTGACTGTAATTTGCCGAAACAATTATTGTTATTTATATGGATATCGTCAGCAATGATTAAATACATTTTTTTTTATATAAAACTATTTATTTTTAATTTGAACTTTTGACTGTGATTTGATAATTAAAATAAGTATTTTAAAAATATAAAAAAAATCAATAAAAAAATGTATTAGTTTTTTTTTATTTACATTCTTACTCAGGCCCGCTCAATATTTACCTGTGGTGTGGGCTAACCATAGTTATAACTAAAAGGGACCTTTTTTAAATGCCTCCTTATCTCAGCAACTGACGAGCCAGCGGTAAGGGCCTGTTGAGCTTCAGCAGTAGAAACATTATTCATGTCAATCTCAGTAAACATCACTTTCATTTAAATGTAATGTAAACTCACCACATACATTTATAATTTTTGCCGCTTTATTTGGATGATAATGCAGCAAAATGGGATGATGATGGACTGGTAGAGAAAAATATGGTTTTATTCAATAACATTTATTTCACACCATTTTTATGACATTGTAAAACAAGAGGAATACCTAATGATGTATCAGTAGCTAATTATATCCTTCTATCACTTCTACAAAAACAAAACTAATCAATATACTTGAATTTATACTTAATGAAAAAGTAACTTATATGGTTGATCTGCCAATATTTCTATAGTCTTCAGGAGTTTTATAATCACAAGTTTGCATAATATTTTTATCTAATAAAATAGGTAGTGAAACAATTGTAATATTTTAAGACCTTTTGTAATATATTTTCTGTAAAAACCGCTTTGACTTGTCTTGACTTAACAATAAATTCCTTGTTTCCCTATTTATAAAACATTCCTTCCTACACACAATAATATTATCTACCTGTACATTTATTAACAACTGCATTTTATCATGTTTACTCATTCGATAGATAACAATTTAATGCAACAACATTTCACATTTAGCACTTATCACCATATATGAAATATTAGGGCGCTGGTTTTCTACAGCGTGGCGCCGTCTCGTCGCCGTATAAAGAAGTCGCTGTTTGCTTCTTCATTAGTTAGCTATGGCTCCTTCCGTTCGCTTTCCTCAGGGTTTCACATAAAGCAGTCCCATCTTCATTTTCTATTTTTTATACTCCTATGGTGCGCTCTACGGTATTGTGAGCATAAAACAATAGGTTGGGAGTGCTAGGCACACTATTATCAATAATAGTTTTCGATAATTATGAAGAATTGTCTTGAAGCTTTACTTAAAAAGTTACTATTTAGCTATTGGAAAAATCTCCGCTATTGGCCAATATCAAACCAATAATTAGCTGTCAAAATAATGTCGAGGGTACCGAATTACCGATTATTGTACGTCGATGTTGTCTAGCTAGATGCCATTTAGTTCATATAATGACCACGCAATTTCATATCAATAGGCGCTAGTATAGCAACTGCAGAGTACGAAATGACAAATTGTCAATACCGATCACTGCGTATTGGTGTCAAGAGTAGCCTAGCTGACACTGACAATAAAAAATCTTCATAAATACCTACTTCTTCATTTTCTGTTTTGGCAACTACCATACTTAAATCTTCCGAGGAAAATTAAATAAAACATGTTTAAAATATTAAGAAAAATATTTTTTAGTGTATTTTTGAGTTTTATCTTCTAAGAAATTAATAAATTAATGAATTAGCGTAGTTTTTATCGGAGTTTTTATATATATTAACATAATTGATGGGGCGTAAACTAGCATAGACACGTGGCCATCACTATTTGGGAGCTAACTTCAAGGTGGACATTGCCAATCCTTAGGCGATACTAATTTCCATCCAACATCTATCCAATGTGTTTCAAGGGTACGAAATAAAAATTGATATTTGCGATCATTGGAACGGTATTGAAATGGGTTTAAAATCGCTATTAACTCCAGGGTAGGGCCCCAGGTTTGTATGCTTAATCTCACTTGACCTGCTCTCATGGGAATTTCGAGAAACGGGCCTAAATTATTGGTGATAATACCAGTTATTTGTCAATTATTATTACTTGTCATCGAGAGCTTATTGGGTACACAATTGGCGGCACAGTTATAAAATTACAACCTTAGCTTTATTTATTTATTGTGCTGTATGGATAAGTGAACTATCAACCATAATAATATTCATTACTCTTTTTAAAATTTAAAATCTTTTTATTCAAATAGACCAAGCTCTTTTGAATCGTCTTTTCTTATACTACCACCGGCAGATTTGTACCAAGAAGAATTGCGATCACACGCCCAATGACATATACCTACGCATTTCGTCACATCCAAATATTTATATTACACATCATACACGTCACATACAAATACAATTAGGTCAATTAGTTGAAGAACCTTTTTCTAAATTATTATTAAAATATAGTATTTAAAAACATCAGTTCGTATAAATTTTTCGATGTGACGAAATGCGTATATGACATTGGGCGTGTGATCCAAACCAAGTAAAATTACCTTAACTTGAAATCAATTGCGAGAAAAACACGAAAGAAGAAATCTCATACGAACACGCTCCCTTTGGCATCAAAGCAGAGGTAGAGTTTGAAGAAGAGGTCATAAACAGTTATGTCATAGAGAATGCAACAGCAAATTTACAATCTATGAAAAATACAGGTAATTTCATGTGTCGACATTATACCGAAAACAATAGGTGTGTGCCTCTGACAGTCCATTAGCTCCGGTCCATCACACAGCACAATACGGGCACCATATACTGTGTTAATGATAAAACATAGCTATTGAGTTGGTTATTTGTTTGTTGTAATCTATAGCAAAATTTTATTATCTGGCGTAGCTGGTTTGTTTACTTCTGTTCATTTATTTTTTCTAGAGAACGTAGTTTTACCCATCCCGTTGTGCTTCCGGTGATTTCCGAGATGAAGAAAATGAGCTACCTGTGTAGCAAATTTCGAAGAAATCCATCGAGCCGTGTTCGCGTTACTTTCTGTCACGCGACAAACAATCACAGACATTCACCCCAACGCGCCGCCTACTTCCGAGTCCGCAGTCTCACAACTATAAGTTTCAAACCTCCGATAAAGGATACCTACATTTAGTCCCCCTTTTTTGTTTATAGTCAGGAAATGCATTACTGCATGTCCCGCCACTTAGGAAGTGGCGGGGGTCTGTCGGGCTCTTCCCTCCCAAGAACACTTCAGGGATATACCGACTAAAAAGCTGACTGCTACGCCATATAGCAGCAGGGCTGCAAGAACGGACTTTAATCTAAACATTCAGTCCCACCTAGACTAACTATAGGTTTCAAAATCAGATGAAAATGTCGTTTGCAAAGTTCAGCGAAGACGTTGATTTGTGGCGACTCAGCCCTTCGGTTTAATGACATTCTAAAATGTTCAAAGGACTTTTGTTTTAGAATCTCAATAGTGCATACTGACTCACCGTTTGAGTCACGAAGTATTAAATCACGACGCTGGAGTGGGCATACTAATTAAGTTTGATTTCAAAAGACCGCGGGGTAAAATGAGATAAGTACAGAAATAGCATTTTGCTTTTGCTACAAGTGCGTGGATATGAGATTAAAATATCCGTATGGTTGGTCATTTGATATTTTAATTTTGCACGTGTTGTATTTGATCTTGTCTTGATCTAGACGTTTTATGATTAAAATTGCGAAAGTAAATTATGTGTAGGTAGTAGGGTAGGCATTTTCGCTTAACCCCTTCAACAATTTTTATAAAACAGTCTTGTTAATTTGATAGAGTTTGATATCCTAATACTTTTTACTTTGAAAATCAAATTCATTCAGGGATTTGGAATGGAAAGGAACCACGGTAATATTGGCGTTCTTTCATCATCCTCTCAGTCAATTTAGTCCACTCGTGGACTCTCCCACAGTTTTCCAGTACGATCGGTTGGAAAATTTTGTCTAATATATTGTAAAGTACCTACTCTAATTCTAAGCAAATGTAAGTACACATGCTAAAAAGAGTCACCTATAGTTTTAGTAGCTCCATATCAATAGTTAAGATCATATTAAACCTGTGTTTATGCATATAAACGCTTGTCTTTTTGATATGTTTGAGATAAAGTAGGTAGTCATATCTAAGCACTCGACCACATTTCCTGTCAACATTATTATCCCGGAAAGTCGTGTTAAATAGTCACTCATGTCTAATAGTTTCGTTATATTTAGTATGTTAATTCAAAAACAGTCTTTGCAGCTGTCGCAAATATATCCTCTGAATTCACATTGCATATTATTTCTTTTTAACAGTCGTATATCATGTCAACTTGTCCAAAAGTACATTGCATTGGAAAATCGAAATATGTCCTTATTTCGAGCGTTCGTTTTGTTAAATAAAGGATGTGGATGAACGCGCAACATATTGAAGCGAAGAGGCATAAAAATTCTTTTATTGCATATTCATAATGAAACGCTGGTTTTTTTTTTGAAGTAAATTATTGGTCTATGAAATTTTGTTTGCGCTTTTTTTTATTAAAATAAAATTACAATGGTTAATTATATATTTACAAATCAAATGCAATATTAATTTTGATATCCTTTAGCTATAACATAAACAAATCCAAATCGTACAAAGTACGTAATTTTCCTGGTGTTCTATGAAAATCAAAACGATATTCACATAATACAATGGCATTATCTGACACTTTGTGCTCAAGGGAAGTCTCTCAGATAAAATGATTTTTGTTTAAGACAGACATATAACATCGGTTTTTAAATCGGTTCATAACCGCATTATGTCGTACCTACCGCGTTACTTCGCACGATTTCAATAAATCTCATTGAAATGGCCCATAGACTCGAGTAATGGACGAATGCCGGCTGTTCAAACATAATGCCTTCTTGCCTATAAATTCGATAGTGGATATAACCACTTTCACTCATGAATGTCACATAAACGCGAATTCGAGTACCGAAAGTAAAGTGATATTTATTATTTGTTTGGTTAGTCTGTGATGTTATGAAGTGTCTTTAGGGACAGGTAAGGTTTCACTATTAACGGAACAGTAAGACGTACCTTTTCTGTAGGTCACATTTCTGTCTGTAAAAGCAATAACACTGCATATCTTTTGTTACTTCTACCCTTAAAAATCAGTTTTATAGTAAATATGTACTACAATACTGGTATATTTTTGAGTTCCCTTAGGTCTGTAGGCTACTTTCCTACACTTCCACATCAACACACCAATTACACACATACACACTATTTATATTATTACAAATATTTAAAACTACACATTTATATTATTTATAATAAAATTAATTACATCTCCTAGAGATAATAATATATATTTATTTACAATTAATAATTTATATACACACATTATTAAAAAGTACCAACTTGTTCGGTTAACAAAATCGTCTGACCACCTTGCTATGTGCAGGTACATGCTACGACTATGGCACGGTCCGCCTGATGGTAAGTTGTCAGCGTAGCCTATGGACGCTTGTAACAACAACATTAATACGTGTAGAGATCTAATCTGTATATTTTTGTCTGTAGGCAGTAGGCGTATGTTATTATATTTTCTAATGCTTCTGTAATTTGAGATGGCGTTAAAGGTTATATATTTACTTCCCACTAACAGACTTCACTTCCACATTTAATTCTCTCATAATAATATCTTATTTCACTCAATCGATCAATATTTTCTATGTTTCTCTATAAACATAGGCCTAGTATACCACACTTTCCCACGTAATACTTTACAATAGCAAAAAAACTGTTGTGTGATTTGATTTGTAGTACAACCCATGCCTCTGCTCTTTCCTTTTTACTTCTCGTATCTTCGTCATCATCTCAGCCCGTTTCTGCCCACTGCTGTGAATAGGCCTCTCGTTTTGTAAGCCAACCAACACATTCCTGTGATTCTCATCAAACCTATATTATTTTATTTTCTAACAAGACACTCAATTGTAAATTCATTAGTTTCCTTTGAAGTTTATTGCGACAGTGCCAATTGAAAAATCTACAAATATATTAAAACATAAATATAAATTAAAATGTAATAAATCAACGAATGCAGCTTGCATTCCAGATTAGTTCAGATCGCTAATGGTTTCGAGTAATTGTGGTTCTGCATTAGAAAACTATTTTCAGACTCCTTTAATGGAATCTGGTTGTTAATAAAATGTTACATTATTTTTCGATCTATGACCTATTGACTAAATTCCATTTTGAGTGTTTCACTTCTATCACAGATGAATTACCGTTCGTATATTTGTTGCTATGAAATTATTAATGCCGTCACTGTCAGTAAAAAAGGAAAGATAAATATAGTATTTACTTAGAATTAATTATTTAGGTACTAGTATATTATTATGTTACACGTAGGTACGTCTCACCTTTTTCTTCATTGTTAAAGCTTTCTGTTGTATTTCAAGGCGTGCGGTTAAAACTAAGAAATCTGGTAGATTAAAAATTAAACCATTGGATTGAATCTTCGAGCAGAAGAATTACTACCTATGCGATTAAAATGTTTTTTTTATTGACAGAACTTTTACGTCCGGCTTATCTTTGTCAACAGAGTCGCCTCTTTCCGCTCCATAATTAAGGGGAGGTGAACAAGCTATTACAGACAATTAAACAACGGTAATATCCATTAAAATCATTGTTATAGAATGAGACAATAGCTCTTTGTCTCACCAAGGCGGCGCAGTCCATTACATTATTCCAAAGTTCCAAACTCTGAACTGACTTATGGTTAATTTTAGTTAGAATAGACTTTATTGAAGTTAACTAAGTCCTTGTAATTGAGTAGTTGCCTTTTATATCAGAAAGGAAAACAATCGCTTGTGAGACACCTCGTGAAACAAATGACTAACAAGCTTTGTTGACAGATTTTTTAGGGTTCCGTAGTACCTAAACTACAAGGAAGTCTTATAGTTTCGTCATGTTCGTCTACCTGTCCGCGGTCTAGCGCCTAGACGCTATTATTATTAACAGTGCTAACAAAGTGCTAACAAAATTTAAAAAAAAAAATTTTTTGGGGTGTCTATGTAAAGTGGGAATTGGGAATGTTTTTTTTTCGCTACGACCCCATGTTGTGGGGTGTCATTAGATAGACCACTTAAAAACATGAAGGTGTGGAAAGATCATTTTTCGATACAATGATCGGTTTCGGAATTATTTACATTTATCGTGTCAATTTTCGTTTTACACGGTGCGTGGTCCCCCACTCTATCTCCGAAAGTCTTATGTTTAGAAATTGGGAAAAAATCATGGCGATAGTCTATAATAATATGCTGAACCTTCAATGAAAACTATTACGGTTAAGTAGGCTCTACTAGTTACCGAGTAATAGCAGACGAACTTATAAAATAAAATTGCTTTGATTAAAACTAACAAATATGACAAAATATGATCTTATACTTATTTGCAAGTAAACAAGGCGTAGCAAATTACGGAAGCTTGAAATTCATAAAAAATACATTCCACGTTAACAAATTTTACCCAACAGATAGATTAAAATAAACTTACTAACATTCTGTGGAATAAGTTAGTTTAACAAAAACTATCAGAAACCTAGAATATCCTGCCTAAGTAAATACGGACAATAACGCTTCTGAATTCCATTTAGAAGTTACCTAACTGTGGAGTGTTATCCAAAGTGCCACGACTGCATTGTTTGTAAAAACTTTCCTACTGCATTAATGTACTACGTCCTTGTAAACGGTGCTTTATTAACTCAGCGAAATTGTCATAAAATAAAATAATTATAAACTTGCGCCCCGTCCCCAGCTTCGCAAGGGTTTTACTAAGAACCCCAAATTTTTTGAAAATTTATTTAAGCCTATGTTACAAGAAGGTATGTCTTCCCAATGAAGAAAAAATTTTTTTAATTCGTCTAGTATTTTTTGAGTTTATTCGTTACAAACAAAATACAAATCTGTCCTCTTTATAACATTAGCATAGATTGTACAAAGAACATTGTGTATGCCAAATTGTCGGTGCAACATGTTTGTACAGTCGGTCTATCTAGAAGAATATTTAGTCTATCGATGACCTTTTGCGTCATCCATTTTGTAACGAACTCCCTACGCCCTTTAAGGTATTCAATCTCACTCCAATTATCTGAAATAACCAAGATTCTACTAAATATTCAGTGTTGCTGAGTGATTAATTAGAATATGATATCTTCATGTTAATAACAACAATAAATTGTTATCAAATTCAATACATAATAACGTCTGTCAACGCGTCTCTCTGAACGCAATCTTAACGAATTGATTTTGGGACTCTTTCTTCTTCTTAATTGAATGTCTCTGTCTGTAGGGGCTTACATTAGAAAACTGTCTCTCCCTAAAATTACTTGAGCCTTCAAGTGTCGACTAAATACATCAGTCACTACCATCTCCTCGGCTTCTTTTTTCCGTCCAAGGCGATGACTAGTCAGTTGGTTTTTGTGATATATTATTTTCAAAATTCCTACGAAGGAGAACAACGGAATCGCGTGTTAGGTACTAGTGCGTCAGTGTTAGTGGTTTTAGTCTTTGTTCGTATGAAATATTTACCTCATCTGCTACTACACTCAGAAAAAAATATTGTTGGGTACAACAACAAAACTTTAATAGGGGGGAGCCGTTCATAGTGTATAGTCTCTACTGCAATGTTTTTATTGTTATGAAGCAAGTTGTTAGCGCAACAATATTTTTAACAACAGTATGCCTTAATACTACAACAATTTGATATTGTCAGTAGAACAACACAATTTTGTAGCGCCGACAATTCTGTTTTTGTAACCTGTACTAAATTTTTGCTATTATAACAAAGTTATTTTTTTTTGATCCACTCTCATTTTGCTATCCCAGCATAGCAACATTGTTCTTGTAGCAGATTCCTTTTGTTTCCCCAGCAAAGCACCTTAGTTGCCATAGCAAATTCTCTCGCTTGCTACCTTAACAAAGTTAGTTTGTCCACGACAATGTCACGTGTCTATACTACCTACAACTAGCGCTACCTATTGATATTGTTTTGTAATTTCAAAATTAGATAATTTTCTAAAAAAGTACAATACTTAAGCGCTTCTAAAATATGTCTTCTATTGTTTGAATATACTATTAATGCATGAAATACTTTCTTGTAGTTGTGACAAGGGATTTGCTAACAGCGCGGCCACAATCAGCAATAACCGTTGTAATAACTACAAGGAAATACGATGTGCTATAAAAACACATTCAATAAAAAGTACGTACGTAGACGTACTTTTTTTAAAACTATATTCAAACAATAGAAGACATCTTTTAAAAGCGCTTATGTATTGTACTTTTTTAGAAAATTATCTAATTTTGAAATTTACAAAACAATATCAATAGGTAGCGCTAGTTGTGTAGGTAGTATAGACACGTGACATTGTCGTGGACAAACTAACTTTGTTAGGGTATCAAAACGTGCTTAGTAAAAAAAGGAAATTATAGTAAAATTAAGAACAACATAATTTTAAAAGTAAGCATTTATTGTAAGTAAGTACCCTAAAATTAACAATACTTGACTCAGTTGATCAAGCATGCCTGTCAAATCTGTTGCGCCAGACAAATATGCTTGATATCTCTTGATGGGGCGTCAGTCAATCATGAATATTTAAAACGCAAGAACAACATGCGCATAGGTAGTAATTCTTTACAAACTAATTATTTCACATTGTATACTAGGTCTCGTCACAAGGGAGCAATATTAACATCAAAATTATTCAAAATACATCGTGAATTGTTAATGGATTTGTTCCCGCGGTGAAACGATTCCACTCATGAAAGAACCCAACTCTGAAATCGCAAATAAAAATCTGTTCTTTCATACATTTCATATGGTCGAGGTGTAGTGTAGTACTTAGTAGGTGAACTTTTGTATGATACAGGCGATTTTTGTTTCGAGATTTCAGAGTTGTTTGTTGGTCATGAGATGAGTCGGACCACGTCGACGGATCAAGTCACTGCCATGAAGGAATTCTTCAAATTCCTGCAAGGGCATTGTATTGTAGGTAAAAATGCACTATCATACAGTTTACATAAAACAACACGTTTGTAACTTTTATTTCGGCGTCCAAATCAACCGTTTGAAGGTTCACACCTACACCACAGCACACGACACGCCTTTGTAGCGCTGCGATAGAAGACAGACTCACACTTCACAGACTGAACTACAGATTTAATTACAGAGTACTGCACTGCACGAACGAACGCGCATGACACAACTGGACCACGCCACGCTGCGCTGTCCCCTCCTTGCCCCGCGTCCGCGCACGCATTGCTATTGTATGCATGGTACTTTATAAACATGGCAACTTTTATATTGCTATCATAATTTAAATTGTTAATTTTACAAAAGATACTTATACACTACAGCGTTAGTTAATTTGTTAGATTTTTGTGACAAACTTATACTTTAATATACCTACAACGTTCCATTGTCGCCCGAGCTAATTATCTAATAACGTTTCCATGGTAACAAAAGCTGTGTTGTTCCTATCACAACAAACACTGAACAATAAAAACGTTGCAGTGAGCACTATATTCTTTCTGTGATAGTGGCAAACTATTTAGTTGGTCCAACAGGAAGTTTTTGACAACGCTTTTATTGTTGCTTTGTCGACCGATTTTTTTCTGAGTGTATCTTTGTCGTAAATAGTGTTTGATTTCGAAGTTTAGACAGGTTGATAAGCCTCTTATCATACGTTCAGATATTTAACAATAACATGACCAATTTAAGATTCATATCGCTATTTGCCAAGCTAAAACTTAAGTTCAACATGTTTCACTTAGACTCTGTTTACCGCTTCTTGGATTACAGGCGATATAATATACCTGCATACCATTTAAGCGTGCACAAAGCCGTTCCCCATAATTAATACTGAATGTATGTAACCTATGTATCAAGGGAGATTTATCTTGTATCGTCCCAACAAATGGTTACAGTACACTACTTAAGACAGTATAAAAGATTTATGTTCTGATCAAAATTTGTTTACTCTGCTTATAAACATGGCTTTTATTGCAATGGTATAAGGTTGATATTGCAGGTAACTTTTCGTATAAAACGGCACGATTAATATTGCAAGCTTAGTTTAATAGGCTCACTTGGTTGGCGACATTGGTAAGGATGTCAGTGGAGATAAATGGCCAACGAATGTTAAATATAACGTGACAGCGTTATCAACAACTGAATTCATTCATTCTGATTGCAATTTGGTGTCAACTGCGGGTTAGCTGCTGTCAGTATTTTCAGGACAATTGACGGTCACTCACTTTCAGTGGGGTAAAAGTTTACATTATACTAGTCGCCAAGACGGCTGACTCGAGCAGACGTAAAACGAAGTTCAAAACAATGAGAAATGAACAAGACAATCGATTTTCAATTGTTTTATAAAATGTGAGCCCAAATTCTGACGTACTATAGGTATATATATAGGTAGTGACATCCTATACTCAGTATTTAGCCATTTTTTTTCGTGGACCTTTATTACCACTGCATGACAAAGACCAGTCTTTTATATTTCTACTTCTCTCTGTCCAAAGTAATGTCTTGTAGTTTTAGATAGACATCTAACTATTCGCCAACTCCCTATAGGCCTACAGTTTTGAGATTAGAAGTAAAAATACAAGGCATCAATATATGTATAAGTAAAAGTGTAGCTTTCAACGATAATCAGTAACATAAATCGATATTTTATCTAAATATTACACTAACGAGCAATTTAAATGAATCACAAAGTTTTTATAATTGGTAAAAAACAAATTATTTATAGTAAAAGTCTGCGCAAACAAGTTTCCCGATACGGTTGTAATCGAGGATTTTGGCCGACTTTTAGTTCTAACACAATGAGAAGTACAATAAGAACCTCTTCTTATCCAGATTGTTACTTTAGTTATAACTGAAGGAATCGTGGTGCAATATAATAGAAATATAATTTTATGAATAACGCGTTCATTTAAAAACGAAATATCAGCGAATGGAATTCGTGTCATCCTGCGACTGGTCATTAATTTTGACGATATGTGGATACTCGAAAAAATGTACTGATGTGGTCTTTATTAGACGCTCACTTCGCACGTACTTCGGTTAAATCATAATATTATATCAACCCATAATCATCCCACTGCAGGGATTCGGGTCTCCTTTCATTCCATGAGGATTCGTACTACTTTGCCGAGCTGCTACTGCTACTTTGCGGATTAGTAGTGGCCAGTATTTTCAAGTTCTTGGGTTCAATTAATGATATTAAACAAGTTTCCCATTTTAGTTTCTCGACATTGTATAGAAGATATACGTAGGTGTATTCGTGGGTTGATATTTATTGTAGTTATTACATAGAAACACAATTTTTTGGAATTTCTCCGAATGACTTAGGTAACGAAAGTTAATAATAATTTGTTAAGTGTCGCACGTGGGATTTAATGCCCTTTATGAGATTAACACAAACTCGAAACGTAAAAAATCATGTTGGAACATCAAATCATGGTTTTCGTGTTTCGATTTTTATATATTTTTTAGTACAGTCAACAAAGGAATAAGTTGACACCCTGTGATACATATTGTGTGTAAGAAGGTACACATAAGCATAGTATAAGTAGTAACCCGAGGAAAAATGGCCACTCTCCGTCCCGCACCGAATCGCGTTACCTTACCCCAGGCGGGTATTGAGGCGGATGCAGTCGCAATGGTGTGCGCTTAGTGAACCGATTTGTATACGTGTGCGCATATGTGTGCGCGTGTACAGACGACATTGGCCTATGTAGTAGAAATAGGTAATTATTTCACGCACGTTGTGTGGAGTGTCCGGAGCGTGACATAAGAATAATTTAAGGTTGATGCAAATGGAAATAAAACATTATTTAACATTTGACGACCTCCGTGGCGTAATGGTTACCACGCCAGACCGCCACCCAGGAGGTCCCGGGTTCGATCCCCGGTCGGGTCATGATGAAAAACGAACTTTTTCTGATTGGCCTCGGGTCTTGGATGTTTATCTATATATGTATTTGTTATAAAAATATAATATCGTTGAGTTAGTATCCCATAACACAAGTTTCGAACTTACTTTGGGGCTAGCTCAATCTGTATGAATTGTCCCTATATATTTATTTATTTATTAGGAACTATCAGGTATGATGTTTTTATTATTATTATTATTAGTATATTTCATTCGAACCGCAGAAATACACCCACCTGACGTTTATTTAAAGAAGACAAAAGTATGTACAGACGGTGTCATAAATATGTTGTCCCTTTAGTCCCTTATCACTTCTGTATTATAATTTCAATTAATGTTGAAATCAAACAAAACAACAATGTTATAGTACCTAGAGTGACAAAATATTATGCTGCTGTACTGCGTCATACCGACATTACCGACCCCAAATTATGAAAAAGGCCGTAACTGGTTTTCTTTCGCCATTTCTTTTTACCAGTGGTCATTTTGCTTTTGTTTCCGAAATGGTAGTAGTTTATAGAGTAGATTAATTTATACAAATCATTTATTACTGTATACTCTGACAAGAGAACGTGTTTGTGAAAACCTATTCTCTGAATAAAAGTTTTGAATTTGAAGTTTTGAATTTAAAGTAATAGGCCATATATACATATTTGAACATAACGATAATTCACGAAAAGGTGCAAAATATTAATAAAAGCGGGTCTTTAATCGTTAGTACGGTAGCTAGAACGTGGGTACTAATTATTGATACTCTGGTCGGTCATGGGTCAAATCTCAAAATAGCACAGTCGTTTATACAATGAATATTCGCGTTTAACTCTTGTCTCCGAGTAATTATTTTATCCAATGTAAAGTTAGCGACATAAATATTGTATCACTTTAGTTTAGTACCTTGTCACTTTTGTAAATCATTTTAATTACTAATGATTTTAGTGAATATAGCCTTTAATAAAAATAAATAAAAATGGTGATAATCAGTAAATCAATGACAGAAGAGACAGGTGTGACAGATTTATCATGTACAACTTTTTCAGCCGTGGACCGGTAGCTGCGTAAATGTGTTTATGTAACAGATGTTATAGTGACAAAGAACTTAGATGATTGATAGTAACTATCGATGAAGTAAATATTAAAATGTCTCATGTAATTCTTAATGTTATATCAACGAAAATTAATAAGAATATTTTGAATATTTCTACCATTAGAAAGAAACGCTAAAATACATTCAGAAACTTAATTCTTACTTCGGTTTGAGAGTCATGTTTCTCTGGCGCTAACTGTAAGTACTTATATATATTTTTTATACCACTAAGGTAGCAAACAAGCACACGACCCGCCTGATGGTAAGCAGTCACCGTAGCCTATAGACCCTGCAAAACCGGGGGGTATCCCTTACGCGTTGCCGACCCTGTTAAATGTGGACCCAGTAAACTTAAATGTGGGATATATAAATCTCCAGGATAAGACATAATGAGATAAAGGATAATTAGTAGTGATCCAGTCGTAAAACCTTGAAAACTACATCGTGTTAACTTCTCAGTAATTCGACCCAACTGAATTAGTAAGTGGTTATACACTGCATGGAACCTGAAATTTCCATCGCACAGTTTACACTTGGGGATCCACGGGATTAATAATGAACGCTTACCGGTTTGTCCCGTCTATTTGTGGTTCCGTACAGAATTACCATGAGAATTACGCCATGGATTTTGGGGTTAATACAGTTTATAATACTCGTAAATACGGGATTAGGGTATTAACTGTTCAAATGGTTTAACTGATTATAAATAGGGCTTCGTGTTAGCATTTAAAGATGTAATACATTTTTATATTATTCATGAAACATTAAAGGCTGAATTTCCTAGTTGGTAGGTCAACTTTTCACAATCATGTTTAAAAATATTATTTAACCCTAATCCACCTTTTCTCATACGATGAGCATTATAAACACCATCTTCATAAATCTCTCTCTACCTCTCTTATAATAACTCAAAGGTCTATTCGTGTAGTTGTTTTCGGCTGCTCGTCTGACCTATTGGCAATTAATGCTGGCGTACCTCAGGGATCTGTTCCTTCAGCAACTCTTTTCCTGCTACAGATAGATGATTTCCTTAAACCCGGTATCTTTGGGTATGCTGATGATAGCACAGTTGCTGAAAGATATTTTTCCAGTTCAAGAGCCAAAAAACTGGAAATCGTCGATTTCAGACAGGCAATGGTGCACCGTACCAATCTAGCCTTGCATGCCGTCTCCGTTTGGGGTGCTGGCAACCGTGTCTGTTTTAATGCCTCCAAGACCCAGGCATGTCTAGGGCCGTACCCTGCACTTAATAGCGATTTTAATCCCATTTCAATTCTTGTCCAATGATCGCAAATGTCAATTTTTATTTCGTACCCTTGAAACACATTGGATAGATGTTGGATGGAAATTAGTATCGCCTAAGGATTGGTAAAGTCCACCTTGAAGTTAGCTCCCAAATAGTGATGGCCACGGTGATTATGCTAGATATGCCAAATCGATTATGTTATAATTAAATTAAAAACTTCGTTATTTGGTTTATATTTATTAATTTCTTAGAACATAAAACCCAAAAATAGACTAAATTACTGCAAAAAATATTTTTCTGAAGATTATAAACATGTTTTATTTAATTTCTTACGGAAAATTTAAGTTTTATAGTTGCCAAAACGGAAAAAGAAGAAGTATTTATGAAGATTTTTATTGTCAATGTCAGTACAATACAAATAAAATAAATAAAAAACATTAATACGTATTACGTTTTGTTTGGTAAGTATTTTATAATAAAAATATAATTATTTACATTCTATACTTGTAAATTTAGAACTACGGTACGTTACGTTACTACATTAATTTGTTCTCTTGTGCAGATAAAAATGGCATATTCGCAGCTGGGATGAGATGGCAAGAACTTTTGGAGTAAAACCCTGTCATCGCCAAGAGTTTCCTTGCTATGAACTTCGCAGACCAAACAGCCAGCAGACGGACAGAAAGTGTGCTCTTCTTTTGGCCATGTCACTAAATTCAAACGCAAAGGTAGGTAATTAAATTTCGATTATTGTCTATATACCTAGTTACAATAAGTTCTTTAAATTAATAAAATGAAATCTTCTATACTTGTTTACTATCACTTATTATACAATTATCTATGTACATAAAAGTAGCCGTCCTTACAAATTATAAAACAAAGTCCTCTGCTGCGTCTGGCTGTTGTTTGTAATGATTAATTTCTTATGTTATTTTTCAGTAAGTACTGGGACTACTGGGTACAAAAGAAGCAGCCATTGAAGAGGTGCTGTGCCTCTTATGCAGCTTCCATAAGGAAAACGGGAGGAGGTTATGGCGAGCAGATGCATTTGTCAGTGCTGGATCTATATAAACTATTGGATCAGAATCAGAAACTTATTAGTTTCTGATTCTGATATTAATTGTTATAAAAAAGGAATTTCATTTATCGTTTCAACTGTAAATTAGATTGATAAATTATGCAATAACATTTACTGTTATTTACACAGTTACCGTGAGCGATGATTAGAAAATAATAATTGTAATAAACTTATTGTAATGTAAACTTGACTGTAATTTGCCGAAACAATTATTGTTATTTATATGGATAACAATGATTAAATACAAAAAATTGAAATATAAAACTATTTATTTTTAATTTATTGTGATTTGATAATTCAAATAAGTATTTTAAAAATATAAAAAAAAGCATTAAAAAATATGTACTAGTTTTTTTTATTTACATTCTTACTCAGGCCCTCTCAATATTTACCTGTGTTGTGGGTTAACTATAGTTATAACTAAAAGGGACCTTTTTTAAATGCCTCTCCTTATCTCAGCAACTGACGAGCCAGCGGTAAGAGCCTGTTGAGCTTCAGTAGTAGAACATTATTAATGTCAATCTCAGTAAACATCTCTTTCATTTAAATCTAATGTAAACTCACCACAGACATTTATAATTTTTTCCGCTTTATTTGGATGATAATGCAGCAAAATGGGATCATGATGGACTGGTAGAGAAAAATATGGTTTTATTCAATAACATTTATTTCACACCATTTTTATGACATTGTAAAACAAGAGGAATACTAATGATGTATTTGTTACCTAATTATGTCCTATCACGTCTACAAAAACAAAACTAATCAATATATAAGTATATTGATTAAACTTAAACATTATACTTAATGAAAAAGTAACTTAAATATGGTTGATCTGCCAATATTTCTATAGTCTTCAGGAGTTTTATAATCACAAGTTTGCATAATAACAATTTTTAATTCTGTAATTTTCTGTAAAAATTACTTTAACTTGTCTTGACTTAACAATAAATTCCTTGTTTCCCTATTTATAAAACATTCCTTCCTACACACAATTATCTACCTGTATATTTATTATCAACTGCATTATAACATGTTTACTCATTCGACAGATAACAATTTAATGCAACAACATTTCACAGTTAGCACTTAGCACCACATAAGAAATATTAGGGCGCTGATTTTCTACAGCGTCGCGCCGTCTCACTGCCAAATCACTACATAGTATAAAACAAAGTCGCTTTCTCTGTCCCTATGTCCCTTTGTATGCTTAAATCTTTAAAACTACGCAACGGATTTTGATGCGGTTTTTAATTGATAGAGTGATTCAAGGGGAAGGTTTTAAAGTATCATACATTCCAAAATTCCCACGGGAAAGCGGGATACACGCAAACGAAGTTGCGCGGGTTTCGCTAGTTCAGTATAAAGAAGTCGCTGTTTGCTTCTTCATCAGTTTGCTATGGCTCCTTCCGTTCGCTTTCCTCAGGGTTTCACATTAAGCAGTCCCATCTTCATTTTCTATTTTTTATACACCGATGGTGCGCTCTACGGTATTGTGAGCTTAAAACAATAGGTTGGGAGTGCTAGGCACACTATTATCTATAATAGTTTTCGATAATTATGAAGAATTGTCTTGAAGCTTCACTTAAAAAGTTACTATTTAGCTATTGGAAAAATCTCCGCTATTGGCCAATGTCAAACCAATAATTAGCTGTCAAAATAGTGTCGAGGGTACCGATTATTGTACGTCGATGTTGTCTAGCTAGATGCCATTTAGTTCATATAATGACCACGCAATTTCATATCAATTGGCGCTAGTATAGCAACTGAAGAGTACGAAATGACAAATTGTCAATACCGATCGCTGCGTATTGGTGTCAAGAGTAGCCTAGCTGTTCAGTGCTAAAAAGATCCCGTTCAATTTGGCTCCCATTTTTCGTGGTGTGCCTGTTCCTGTGACCGACCATTTCGAGCTTCTTGGTCGATACCTTTCGTCCAACCTAAACTTCGGTAGCTATATCGAGATCAGGGCAAAGACTGCTTCCAAAAACTGGGTATCCTCTCCAAGGTTCAACGATATTTTACCCCGTGTCAGTTGTTGAATTGAAGTCAATTTCATAATCAAGAGTCAAGAGTGAATAGGCATTTTTTGAGTTTGCGTGTACCACCCTAGACCTCATCTTTGCTTAACATCAGGCAAGATTGAGGTCAAACGCACTCAAATCTACTATAAAAAAAAACCCTTCAGTAGTGGAGAGACACAGAAAGAAGAAGAAGATGGAAAAGGTTAATTCTTTTTGTGATATTCTTAATCAACATGGTGATATTCAGATATAGAATCCGTGGAATTTCGTATTAGGTTATGTATATTATGCATATTGAATGAAGCATGCATAGTGAGTGCTTTTGTACAGTTGAATGAACCATAACACAAGTAAGCTGGTTAAGCCAAGCTTACTTTGAGACCATTTGGCACTGTGTGAATTGTGTAGAATATATTTATTTATGAACTCAGAATTATACGTCATAATAAAAAAATCGTCTCAAAATTTTATCAAAATAATAAATTTATCAGTCACATCAAAATGTGTAAGTGTGAAATCCCACACAAACTCGTTTTCGTGTGGAAAAATTCTCATGGGACAATTCCCATGAGAATTTCTGCAAAATCCCGTTTCATATCTCCTCTACCTCCTAAAAGAAATCTTTGTGCCAAAATTCAACATTCTAGATATAAGAGTTTGGGATGAGCTTATAGTCAGTCAGTCAGGACTTTGAATTTGATTATATTATATAGATAGATTTCTGCACTTCCTAATGGTTGTCCAGATAGACAATACACTTAATATTAACGGTAAGTCTGCCTTTTGTATCAGTCCTTGTGTATTATGGTAAATACTATCAAAAATAGTGAGTTGCAAGCATGATGAAAGTCTATACTGTATATATTTACTTTATATTTACATAATAATAAAATATCCTCATTAATATTCAAAATGTTAACCTACAGATTAATTTCATATAGTAATAAAATATGATAAAATTATACGCTAAAACATGTTAATGATTTATATTACGTCCGTGATAATTATGTATGCTATTCTTCATAAAATATTTAAAGCTGTACTTCCTAAATACTACTTTTGATTTCTAAATATTTGTACGAGTTTATAATAAAACCCAAAACAAACACATGAAAATATGGCGAGTTCAACCGACGAGCAAAACCTAGCTAGATGGGGTAATGTAAACTTTTTTATCTACGAAGAAAACTATGAGTTATGTTTTTAAAACAAATAGGTACTCATAAAACTTTAGATCTCAAAAATTTCAACAGCGAAAATATAGCCTTAAAATAATCTTATTCATTGCTTTATTTTCATTCCACAATAACACTCAAAACGATTTGATATATCGATACTCGAATCTATAATCGATGCTGTCGATGCATCGATACCAATGCAGATGCACCTAAATAAATATATCCGATAAAATCATTGAACAGTCCGAATGAGCCGTGTGGGCGTTCCGTTTATTATACAGATAAACTTTTGTGTTCGTACTTTGGCCAATATTTGATAACCTGTTCATAATCCACACCGACAGCCAGGGGCCCAAGTCTGCTAAATACAAATGCACCAATAGTGTCGATAGTGTGTCACTTGAATCGTTTTTGACATTCGGTATTTTAAAAAAAAACGGTGTCCAATCAGCATTTGTCGGGGCACCTTGCGACGCCACGACGCTGGTCTTCCGTGGACACCGGTTAAATTACAAAAACTACAGAAATTACCTAAAAGATGTTTAAAAAAAAGAATACAATAAAAAAGAATACAATAAAATAAAATCAATCTCACATTCCCTCAAATTTCATAAACTACACTGGGCGTCAAAAATAAGTAGTACAGTTTTAAAATTGCAATTACTCTTAAACTATAGAAGTTAGAGTTTTGAAATAAAAATCATTTTATAGCAAATTTAACAAAGTTTTCTAAAAATAATACTTTATTTAGCATTAGTAAAGTTTTACACTGAAAATTAGGAAAAAACTAAAAAGCTAACCATTTTGAAGGAACTATCAAGAACTTAATTTTTACGTTTTGGGCGTTGTTCCCACTTTAGTAACTTGTGTTGCCGCCTCGGGCTCTGATGACAGCTTGGAGCCGGTTTGGCATGCTGAACACTAAGTTTCGGAGGCGGTGTTTGGGAATATTCACCCATTCTTCTATCAGGGCCTGTATTAGAGCCCTGAGGGTGGCGGGGGGTGGTCTGAGTCTTCTGACTAGCCTCCCAAGCTCATCCCAGGCGTGTTCAATCGGGTTAAGATCTGGGCTTCTTGATGGCCAAGCCATCAAGCTGATGCCAACCTCCTGAATGTACTCTTGTACGAGATGAGCGGTGTGTGGCCGGGCGTTATCATGCATTAGTATAGCTCCATCACCCATATTTGCTAAATATGGCCCTGCATACTCGTTAAGGATCTCTAATGCATATTTTTCACCAGTCAGAGTGCCATTTTCTATGACCACTAGCTCTGTGCGACCCTCTGAAGAGATGCCAGCCCATACGTGTACAGAGCCCCCGCCGTATTGAACTCTTTCCGAGATGCAACCTTGAATGTATCGCTCACCAGGTCGCCTGTATACTCTCCGCCTTCCATCGGAAGTGAATAAAGAAAACCGAGACTCATCTGTGAACAAAACTCTTGTCCATTCTTCTTCGCCCCATTGTACGTGTTGACGCGCGTAGCGTAGTCTTACTACTCGATGCCCTGTCTCAAGTTTGGGGCCATTTGCTGGCCTGTACGACTTCAGGTTGGCTTCAGCAAGTCTTCTCCTCACTGTACTCTCACTAACGTAGTCTCTTCGGGTCTGAAGAAGCTGTTGCTGGACCTCAACTGCATTAAGGTGACGATTTCTTAACACAGTAGAGACAATTAAGCGGTCTTCTCGGGTACTAGTGCACCTGGGTCTGACATTACTTGGTCTCCTTAGATGGTTTCCAGTCTCTTCGTATCTTCGTTTTACTTGCTGGATCGTTCTTAGAGTTACACCCACCGTTCTTGCAGTACGACGCATACTGATGCCTACTTCGAGAAAAGTTATGATTCTTGCACATTCTTCTGGTGAAAGAGGCATGATTAGTAAAGTTTACTCGCTGAAGACACATTTGCTTTTGAATTGCAATTGATTTATCAGCAATAAAGAAAACAATAAAAAACAAAAGTACAAGCCAACAGTTTAAAAAAATTGTGTTTTTATTTATTAAGTTTTTTTTCAGTCAATCTTTAAAAAATGATATTATGCATGAAGTTTTTATTAAATGAAATGAAATTGTCTTTTAACTTTTTTTTATTTCAAAGGTCTAGCTTCTGCAGTTTAGGAGATATTGCAATTTTAAAACTGTACTACTTATTTTTGACGCCCAGTGTAGTTATAATATTTTTGGCAAGTCATGAGGAACGCCTTGTATTGTTTTTTAAAAGATCCGAGAGTACAAGAGTTTTCTCATATACCATTTCATTGACACACTATCGAACTACTATTGACCTTTTCGGTAGTATATTTCACATAAAAGCGATTCAACTGAAATAGTAGTTTAGCTAATAGTAGAAATGTTCATGGTACATTTTAACTGTCGACCATTCCGTTCATATTCCACTGACATTCTATAGTCAATACATTGAGATTGTAGTTAACTTTTAGCAGAATACAAAATTTGGTACTATGGAAATTTAATGACATGGTACAATGGTATGGCAATAGTTGGCCTAATTTAAAATAGCAGTCTTGAACCCCAGGTGAGTGGTAGTCCTACCTTTGGCACAAGAGGGCGTGGCAAACTTTCATGTGATTGAATTTGTGTTTGTTTTCGAGTCTGGATATTTTCTATGTAAAAAAAAATTAAATGTTTCATACCACAAAACAAGGTTAGGTACTGAAAATTTACGGCCGAAAAGATTTTCTTGACGAGTAGCGTAACCACTGGATCTAAGGTCTAACTTTAACCTCGGCTCTACACTTCGCGAAGTAGAACGAGGCTAGGTAAATATGAGAGAGTGTAGTGAGCACTTTGTCATACTTTGTCTAACTTACTATTATAGTAATTATAATTAAAGTCAATTTATTTTTATCCAAAGATGTCATTAAAAATCAGCGCTTACTTTACAAAATTTTGTGATCCGATATAAATTATTATAAGTCTGAACTCTAAACTATACGCTGTGGTGTAAAAAATAATAATTAAAACCTTTGTACCTACCTGAATCACTGTCTAAAACAAATTTTTAGGGGACAAAACTGTAATTATTTTTAAACAACAAGGAAAGACTAACCTATCTTTTTTATTTCACTGATGCTAACCTTTTAAATTTGCTGTTTGTAGCCTTGTATATTTAGCTTATCGTAATTACAGGACAAGCTCGTGTCGTGATTGTGCTCGAGCGATTATGCGCTACATTAGTCGATATCTCTATGACTATCATTAACAATCGATACATAAAGATTACATCATTCACACCTACGTTATGGTCACAATTTGTGTTTATATTGCATTCCATTTCTAACACTGTTATTTCGACGATTAAGAGTCGATTACCCAGGTTAGTTAACAATCATGGCAATTTTTGACTATCATCAATCAGCGGTCAGATAATTGTGGATTTTAGTTACTTAAAAAATGTGATTTGTTAGCGAATAAAGTAAATTGAATATGACCCGTTTCCATCAAAGCAAAGCGGAGAGGAGATGCGCATCCCGGCAAAACTCATGCGGCACAAGATTCTATAGAAAAATTTGACATCTCTGCGCTTTGGTGGAAAGCGGGCCTAACAATCAGGCATAGTGAAGCCATTGCCTGCTAACTTGATACAAAAAAGTCCTATATCGAACATATATAACATAAATAAAATATTGTAAAAAAGGTTGGTATGAAACAAGCTCCTGAAAAGGCCAACGAGAACGAAGTACATAGAACACACAAAAGGGAGTTACAAACACACGCATCCCTAGGGCTTCAGAAAAGAAAGGCTCATAATGTACACAGTCTCAGACATAAAGCTAAATAGATAACGCAAGACCCTTGAAAATTTTTTGGCAGACCCTGAGCTGAGAACATGACAAACGTTTGAAGGAATAATGATTTTTTGTCTTGATATGTATATTATGTATGTACTCCTATTTAACAACAACATGTCCAAACAAGGTCTGAAGTGGCAAGTCGATGGAAAAAGAAGACCCGGCCGACCGCTTACCACTTGGCGGCGGCGCCGGCAGCGTTCAGTTGAGAGAGAGGATGCATCAACTTTTTGCTGGAGCGATATGGAGGCAGCCGCTCAAGATCGATCCATCTGGAGAAACCTTCTACGAGCCCTATGTCCCTGATGAGGGATTAAAGGATCACATCATCATCATCACTCCTATTTAAACATTTTGTATATGACTTGGCTAATGGTAACCATAGCTTGGCATTCCGTTTTTGCTTTACCATCCTAATATTTATAATATTCGTATCGTATTCGAACGATCGATTAATCACCGTACGAACTAAATTATTTCACGTTGGATGCTCTATTTAGATTTATATCTGTGAAGACACATGTTTATAGCGGATTTTGTTTGACTTAATACCTTATCCTTATTTACAAAGTATCGCATTTGTACGTATTTCGATAAACAGTTCTATAGAAATCCTCAATAAATATTGTTCGCAATATTGTTTTCAGTTTTGGAAAAAATATTTTATTAGTTCAAAAACTAGGCTATGACTTAAGTTACTGTTAAAACATCACCGTTCATTTAATATGTCAAAATAAAAATGTTTTAATTGACCATATTAATTTTACACGTTACCGTACGTACCATTTTTAAAATAAAATTATCTTATTCCATATTAATTGAACTATCAGATATTATTTATTAGAGATCATTTCAGTTTACCAGCTACTTACAATACCATTAGACAGCGGAGTAAAAATTCAAGAGACATGCAATCTAAAGAAATTTGGTCCTTCTTTTTGAAACTTAATATTTATTACACATTTACACCATGCGACACGCTATAAAGCTAGTAACATTTTGTTGATAATATTACCTTATACGTATATTTGAAGCTAACTATGTAAACTTCCCAACCCGTTTGGATTTTCAGTCGGAAACATTTCCGAATAATTTATAGGTTGCCGTAAGGAAACTGTTAGCAAAAATTATGGCAGTCGTTTCTGTGGGTTGAACGTATAGATTCCCCGTAGCCCCGTTGTTGGGCACTTTTAAAACCTTCTGAAATCTCAACGAGAGATGCTCGCACAGACATAATTTCTGTACAGATACCACATAAATACAGAAATCTTCTAGCAAATTTAAACTCAACACTTTTTCATTAAATGGGCCTAATTATAAGCTCTTGCTTATTAAAAAGTTTTGAGTCTCGATCAAGTTGTTACATTTTTCCTACCACCCAGATCACACGAGAGAATTGTGCTAAGAAGAACTGGCAAGAAATCTATTAATAAAATTATTGTTCTTTTAAAATGAGTGCCATTTTAAAAGAACTATTTTATTACTAGATTTTTTGTCAGTTTTTCTTGACAGAAGTGTCAATTTTTTCTACTCCTAAGATATTAGCTTTCTGATTATTTTTTATGTGAATTCCAAGATAGTTATAAATAGTTTTTATTGCGTATAGTGTATTATTAATTATATCTATACAGAAGATACTACGGTAGGAACATGCGAAATACATTTGCAGCATCTAACTAAGATTAATATTTATATCTGTGGATGGCCGAATGGTCCAAGTAGAAAACTTGTAATAGTTGAATCGTTTAAAATGAAACTTGTACCAACGATTCCGAACTACAAATTACAGGATGTAATTCTTATTGCTTTTAGACGTTGCAGCTCTTTTTAAATAGTAGGAAATAGTAGGGTATATACTATTGAGAACCGGACGTAAATTGCATAGAATAAGACAGTTTCAATGATTTTATTTTTGTGTAAATGAAAACTGCATTTTCCTAACTTATCATATCAACCCATAATCATTCCTCGGCAGGGATACGAGTCTCCCGTCAATCGAAGGAGACTAGAGTGTACCAGCTGAGTGACACGCTGCTCCAATACGGATTGGCAGAGACCAGTGTTCTCAAGCCGAAGACCACCGACTTGACATAGCGAGATCCCTAACTTACGTAGTTTGAAAGAGATTAGAATTTTTTCTCTTGCAGTAAATTTTTATTCACTGTCAAACAAATGCATTAGTCCTTTAATCAGAAGTGCAATTTAACATTTTGACCTTTTCCCTATATAATTTTATTACAAAACCAAACATTAATAAAATAGATTAATCAATACAGCTTTGAGATTAATGACGCCAGAAATATCTAAAGATAGTTCTGGCTTCAACTAAAATAATCAAATACAGTGACAAGAAACAGCTTTCGTTTTAAGGACATTATTTATAGAATTTTATGAGCTATATCTTACTGTATTTATATATCTTTTACTCGCTTTCTCCAAGAAAGCGACTATTTTATTGGCATGTCGACATAAGTACTATGGTCAATTAAATTAATAAAACAAAAAAGTAATTTCAATACTTCCTACTCCGACTATCTTCTTTCTGATTAAATTCGTTGTGAGTTCCAAGACAGCTGTAGTTTTCTTCCCCGGGACGTCAATAAGCTTCATTGCTTATTGTCTATCTGAGGTCGCCGTTGTTGATCCTGGCTACACAGGAGACACAGTGGTGGGAATGTGTGGTGGGCTTGTCCCGATTAAAAAAAAAGTACTATGGTCAGTTACTATTTAAAAAAAAATGCTTTTTACCCGACTGGAGGGTAGTGTTTATCTGTCTATTAGAAAAATCCGTTAAACATGATGAGAATCATCTGTCATAAATGCGAACAAGAAAATAATTAAAATCGCGCAACAATTTTACCTTTTTTTCCTAGCTTAGAGGTGTTGTGTCCCACAGCTGGCAATGGCCCTTTTAAATGTTTTTTTTAAAAATTACTATTAATTATTTTTAGAAAAATGACCGTAGGTATAAAATCTATAACGATTTAAAGTTGGTTAGCAATCATTGTGAAATCACTTTATTTTTTTTATATTTTACGCAAATATGAACATATTTGCGTAAAATACAACAAAAAATTAGGATGGCTGCGGTTATTGTTACTTAACTTATTTAAAAATAACATTGTCTGGCTTCTCAAAGTCAAAAGAACATTATTAACAAAAATTAATGTAGGTATAATAATTAATTTTCAAACGTAGATAGTATATTTGCGAATCGGTAACCGCATGACAACGAGCGTAAATTTGAGTTCATGTAATTAACATGCTAGGTTTGTGTGTTGAACGACAGAGCCTAAACTTGGAACAAATAGATCCATCCTGGATATAACGCGATATTTGATGTGTGACAGAAAAGTTAGTGAGCATTAAAACTGTAGGTAGATTAGTTTCAAGGAATTACAAATAAATGTCCTGTCTATTTTAAAAAGTGTACCTATAACTCGTTTCTAAGCTGACACCTGTAAGGCAGGATGATCTAATATCTCAAAGTGGGATGAGAAGGGAGAAGAAGAATAATAAAATTTTGAACATCCAAGACAAATAAAATTAATACAAAATTTGGCTGGCAGTTACTTCGCTCAACGGATATCTATCGCCGTTCAGCGAGGTAACGCTGCTAGTATTTTGAGCACCCTGCCACAGGGACCATGTCTTTTTAGTATTTATTGTTAGTTTCGTTTTTAATTTTTATTGTTAGTTTAGTTTTCATTAATTTTATTTATTTTCATGTTTAGTTATATATTTTACCAAATTTACAAAATATTTTCAATAAAAGTAGCGTTAAAGAAATAAGAGAAAGTACTCCTTGCTGTATTGTAAATTACAAACATCATAACAATCCAATTATTTCCAAAATAAAATGTGCACCTACAAACAAGCACCGTTACATTTTGTCGTCTCCAGGGACATAATAGTAATAGAAAACAGACAATAAAAACAATAAACCGTACAGTAACTCCATTAAGTTTCGCAGCAAACTTGTATTGGTGCCTTGAAACAAGCGGGACAACTTGAAGGCATTACCGAGATGGTCAGTGCTATTGCATTGCTCGAGTTTAAAAAACTAATTTGTTGTGTCGCATTCGCATTGTTATTGTTAAAAGTTTTGCTATAACAGCGCTCTTGGTTTTAGTCGTTTTGTCGAAAAATGTTTGTGGTTTGGTCTAAGGAACTGTTATATAGTGTAATAATATTTACCTCTGGTCCAACGAGGGCATATTGTACCGTTGAAGAATTTTAGCGATTTGACCTCTTCCGCCAGGTATGAATCGTTCACCTTTAATGGGTCATTGGATCTCACTATCCTAAAATTTATCGACTAAATGTTCTGTGAAGCTTTCCGTCGATGCTATGGTATCCATATTGTCGAACTACACGCGGATGTACGCGTGTAGTTCGACAATTATATGGATACCAATAATATCTATTCATATTATACCTTTTTTTATACCACTAAGGTGGAAAACAAGCATACGGCCCGCCTGATGGTAACCATCACTGTAGCCTATAGACGCTTGCAATACCGAGGGTACCCCCCCCCCCCCACACGTGGAGCTCTACCTAATTTTTTCACAATTTACAAACGTTTGCCAAACTTCATATTAACATACTTCTATCTTTAGTACCCAACGAAAGCATTTAAAAACGTAATTTCTGGTTTATTGAACATGAATTCTTTGATGTAATTGCATTTTTTTTAAATAAAAATACTTTTAATTATATTTTTTATTAAATGCACTTTATTCTCACTATGTATTTCATAAAAATGTGAACGCGAAGCCTTCCGCCCATTCAACATTTCTCATCGTCGCGGGGCATGCAGGAGATTGCTTCGCTTATCTTATTGATACAAATATATTTTGTGCTTGCTGGAGGCGTCCGAAGATGTCATCCCTCTTAGTTCAATTTTTAAGTGCCATTTAAAGGATATTGGATTTTGGTATATTTTTCACTAGAATTTCTTGGTGTTTTCAGATATTCACATAAGTTTTAGTCTATTTATAACACAAAGTTATGTGACATCTCATGAATTATGTGACACAATCAATAAAATCTGTACAGTGCATTATTCATTACATTAGTTTCAGATTTGTCTACAAGAATTCGTATTGTTCTAAGGTGTAAACCACTACTACTGGTTACTAGACATCCTCCACTTCACGGCCCAATATATTTTTTTAAAATTTTGGAACTATTTTAGCAAATTTTCGTTCCATATCAATATTTCCATCTAAATATTATTATAAAAGAATAGAATAGAGAACCATTTTGCACTAAACTCATTTCAACTACATTGCTGTAATGTGTCCTGTATCTGAGTAATATAATGTTGTACAATACTGACGTTGGCTTTGCATAGCATTATTGGTGTTTGGGTAAACGGGTTTGGTGTATTTCCAATATTATGATTGTGAAATTAGCTATTATCTGTCGCATGTGTTACGTTTAACATAACTACTTCAAAAGTATGTATATATAATAAAATAGTGTTTATTCAAATCGCTTTCTTTCAATCATTTCTTAACCTATCACTAATTCACACGCTGCAATAACAATATTAAAAAATCATTACCTTTATAGCGTTGTTATTGTTTTACAAAAAAATTACAATCTTCAAATTTCTTACCTGTAAAAAAAGAAAGATTACCATTAGTTTAACGTATTAGCAAGTAACTTAAAATAAAACTCTCTGCACACATTCTAAGCCTTGCATACAAACTGAACCAGCATTTTCCTTCAAACAAACCTTTGTCGCGTGAAATATTCGGGTTATCTTGGTTAACGTCAAAATAGTTGGAAGGATGCGACGTGGGTGGGATTCCTTGTCAGTATATTATTATAGTAATTTACAAGAAAAACCATAAAGAAACAGGGTAACGTGAGGGAGTTCAAATATTCGCGAAATTTAGTATGGGGTATGAAATATTTTAAGGAATTCCGGACACTTTGGGTATTCCAGATTTATGTAGCCACATTGTTGGTTTAAAATGCGGGTAGAAAGTCTTTTGTTATTTTAACATGTTTACTGGGGCCCGATTCTACTAACACAAATGCACAAATGGACTTTCAATGGTGTCTCAATCGTGTCTCACAAGAATGCCGATAGTGTATCAGTGGAATAGTTTTTGACATTTGTTATGGACTTAAACAATAACATAATGTTTAACTTATTGTATAAGTCCATATCAAATGTCAAAAACTATTATTTGAGACTCGATTGAGACACCATTGAGAGTACATTGGTGCATTTGTGTTAGTAGAATCGGGCCCCTGTTCTCATGTTTCATAAGTTTCAGGCGCTGTGACGTCAGTGTATCACATCACATGTGTTAAATTCACCAGTGTCAAAAGTATGAAAAAATGTTAGCTAGTCTCGATTTTTAGGTGTATGAACGTACAGATATTATATTTCACGAAGAGCATTCAACTATGAACGTTGTAAGGCGTGCACAAGCACAATTGAGTGCGTGATCGATTTTACGAGCTCACGCTAAAACAATGTGCATTTGTGCATGTGAATGTTACAACATTCAAAGCCATACGCTTTTCGTGAAATGAAACATCTGTACTTAGTCGTTTTGAATTTGCACAAACTGCAAAATGAAAAATAAATTCAAAAACTTCATTGGCCTTACTAACTCTTTTGTAACCTTATTTTCTACTTCTACTACCAGTTCAGTTGTGGCAGACGGAAACTTGCAATACAAGGCAAAGTTGGGTTTAAATAATCAATAAATGTAAATAATTCGAAAACGTATCATTGTAATCGAAAATGTTATTTAAGAGAGGTTCTACATTAAATAGTCAGAGTGAAGTAAAATTCACATGAAAAATCTGACTGTGTCGTCGGATCGTTTTTTTACTTTGTAAATTTATATTAAAAATACTTTGATGAAAATACCTACTTTACTTATTAATGTTATATGATCGTAATTTTATCGAAGTAGTAATTTAATCACAAGATCATAAAGTAATTGCAAAAATATTTTGCATTATAAAAATAAAAGAAAATTCCAGAATAGTCTCTCATTACGTAGCGATTTTAATTATTTGGTACAATATCAGCTTTAAAAAAATGATTACTTTGAACTTTGCATTTAGTCTTGAGGTATTTAAAAAACGCAGAGCCAGCGTGCCTCATAAACCAAAGCTTTTGCTCGTAGACAGGAATCTAAACAGATGACGCTAATTATAATTAATAGGAAGAAGTAGATAAGATCACACTTAATTGTATTTCGCTTTCAAATTAATAAAATGTCAAATGAATAGTGCTTTTGGCGTCATCGCGTCATCATAAATTAGCATCCACAGGAACTACACCGTTGAACGTAGCCTATGTCTAGAAAAAAAGACCTCTAAGTAATAGTTTCCTGCGAACCTCTTGATGTGGTCTGTGGGTGGTAATCCATTATAGATCATTTATTTTACAATTCCTTCTATTCGGCACTGGATAAAACTAGATAGGCTAGTAAAGCCAAATTAAAAATAAAATTCTTCGAAAAATAAAATGTAATTGCACAAAGTTTTTTATCTTGGCAAAACAAAAGGCATCGTTTTCTACAGAAGAATTTTCGTTATCTAATTAGTTTTATATCTGTAGTCGGCATCGAATTGATAACGTACCCCGCAAAAGCGAGTTTAATAATCTAATTAAAACCGTTTATTGTTATTTAACGACTCGTAAAGAATTCACAACAGGGCCTACTATTTGCTCCTTGCCTAAGACAGCGTTTATTTATTTAAAACTCAGTTTTATAGTCGTCTCCCTTTTTTGTACTTAATGTTATGACTGGTCGAGACTGCAGTTAAATGTTTACTAACTGTCGTTTAACGAATGATTAAAACTGACTTGTGCGTTCATTTTATTTGTGTGATGGATTCGCTTACATACAAAAATCAATGGATGTTATTTTAATTTATGGTGATTTTTTTAATAAAATAATTAAATTAGTAGTAATAAACAAGTTTCATCTAGATACATGCTTTTTCTTCAGCTTTGCTTTGATGTCGTAACCGATGACTTCAATTTCATATTTAATTTTTCGGGTAATTTGAGTTGTGTCTTTCAGTTAATTTTAGCTGTTAAAATAGGGTCAGCTAGCATAGTTAGTGATGAGTAAGTATTTAGTCACCGTCGTCTGGTACAGTCAACAGCAGTAGATTAACACGTTGTTAGTATCATTTCGAACCCAGCGGTTGCTATTGCAAATGTAGACAGCTGCTATCAGTTGTTCGAATATTTAGAATGACATGGTAATAGAGTGTTAATCTACTTCTATTTTTGACTATCCATAAAACAATCAGGTGCATGCCCTGTCTGGTACAAGATGGCGTCATACGAATAATTGTGTACAACCTGTGTACAACCCCTTTCCATATCGTATTATTAGTTTATCTCTTACATCACCATTTGGCATTAATTTCAAGGATCATTTGCTCTTTATAGCATTGAGATACGTGTCATCCACTTCAATGAGTCACGATTCAAATCAAATCTAATTTTAAGGTGAGTGATCTGGACTAGCTCTATCATATTTGTTCATTCTAGCGTAAGATTTCTAACTAATAATTTAAAAATTATATATATCATATATTATATTTATGTGTTTGATCTTAAATTAAAATAGTTGGAAACGATTAGTACAGTCAACAAAGGAATTGACTGACCCCCCCCCCCCCTGTATATATGACTAATTGTAGAAATCTTTAATCATACAGACAGGTGGCTCAGTCAATTCCTTGTTGACTGTACTAGTTTTTTCACCTCATGTTCGAATACGAGTGCGATATAATTTAGTATGGAAAAGATAAAGCGCCGCCGTCTAATGTCTAATGGTCACTCGGCGTATTCGAACGTGAGTTGGAAAACTAGTAGGTACTACGCACTCAGATTCTTATAATGATGAAAAGAAGACGTGAGAGAAGGCTAAATAATGCGAAGATGAGTCGTATTGTGAAGCTCAGTGTTTCCAATTTCCATACAGTCTACACTACAATGCGTTACAAAAAAAAGGAAAAAGTACAGTCATAAACATTTATGATATACCCAAAAGAACGACTAAGCTTGCTATCACATGATAGCAAGTTTAGTCGTTCTTTTGGGTCTACTCACACTCATACAAAAGGAGGTAATCACGGTCAAGAAATTAGTCAGTACGACCCCTCACTCCGAGGGTAGAGATGGACAGAGACAACGTGGCTGTGTAAGTAGTCTTAGTTTATCGGCAATTGGTATTATGTATTTCTATTTCTTTAGAGTTCATTAACAGAATTCATTTAGAATATGTTCAGATGACTAGCGTTTCCCCAACGTTTCATAATCCCACGCGGAATTTCATGAGATTCTTAGGTCTGACCTACAATGTATTAAATGTAGCGTCAAACGTAACGCCAACGCTCGATTATATGAACAAGGTCTTAAGATCTTTTCCCAGAATCACACAACGAAAATCAATCATGAAAATCAATCATACAGGATGTGAGTAATTTTTGGTTACTAAGAAATTCAAGCGGTTACACAAAATGTATTTAAAGTTATTCAACTATATTATTAGAACTGCTCAAGTGTTGTGTTCCACTTACCTATGTATGTTGTTTTTATATAATATAATCTTTATTCCAGTAATTTGGTTTACAACAAATAAGTCAGTATTAGCCATCTGCGCCTGAACTAGGCCTTGACCTGTATCTCAGGCTGCAGTTGCTGTTTCCAACAAAAAAAACCTAGATGATGTACAAATTCTAATTAAAAATACAAAGCAAACTTTCTATGTATAATGTATTGTCTTCTCGGTGTGTCCAAGGTGAAGGGTGAGTGATTGAGTGTGAGAGGTTATATTTTTTAACTGCATTATTCCCGTTTATATAATTACTTAAGTATTTCATTAATTCCAACCATTTCCTGCACTCGAAATTCGGGACAGTCGTTTTAAATTCGTTAAATGGTTTATTAGCGGTTTGCGGTAGCCAACAAATGTTGTACGTAATTTAGTATCGTAATAAAAGGAACAATGAAACTGTATAAGTTCTGTACGTGGAAATAGAGATGTCACCGCTTCTATACAAATGGAAAAAAGTATTAGATGAAAGTAGAAATTGCGGTTTAAAATGATCAGAGACTGTATGAGGATAGCCTAGTAGGTACAGATGATGTGGTTCTTTGGGCGAAAAAAAAAATTCAACGAGCTAATCCCAAATGGAGCATTTCACAGTCACTGTATTTTAGATTGATTGATTTTAAGGATTTGTATTAAAGATAAGATTTAAAATTATTCAAGAAATCAATATGACAGATCTAGGACAGATCCAGTTAGCAGTAGGCAATGGTATAATGACTATTTTAGCTCAGGGGGAAAAGTTTAAATACCACAGCTCGTACTTCTCCATCTCTGCTCCGGATGGCTAAGATGTAGTCTCGTCTATTGTCAAAAGATAAAAAGTCGTTAAACCAACTCGTACTTGGTAGTCTGAAGAAGCTGACGAAATCCAATCCGTAATTGACGCAAATTGTAAGATGCACACGAAGAGACAGAGAGATTCTTTATCTTAAATGTTTTTTTAAGAAAAAGAGATGTGTTATTTTAAATGTGTTTTTATCATTAATATTAAATCAACTTTATCTAAAACGAATATCATCAAAATTATCATAAATGAATAAGAGTAGTTAGGTACACAAAGTTTCACAAAACAAAGTGTCATTTTATAAGAAGGCCGTAAGATAAATGATGCTTAAACTGTTGACCCCACTCAATGAGATGAACGTGATTGCGGAAATACTTTAATGTAAACTTTATAACATCATACAATAAATTATGGAATCGCTGACAGAATATTTCTATCATGCAGATAATATTTAAGCCACTTAGAACATTATAATAGTTTGTTTCATTTTATAAGCCTTTCATCTTAAATTTTTCTATTAACGATTTACTGACAGACTTGTTAACATTAGAATGTTAGGAAGTAGGGAACGTAATATCTGGACTGCTTGGATAATGTCGCGGGTCGCGGGCACCTAAGCCCTCCTTCCTAGACATCTGAGACGCAGATATTGCACGCAGGTTTCCTATATAAAGATCCACCAGTGTGCCAAGTTTTATGTAAATCCGTGTAGCCGTTTTGGTATGAATGTCGTGTTGAAAGACATCTTCACGAGTGGAACCGCGTCCAAAGGCTAGTTGTTAAGTAGTTGCATAGAATTTATTGCTGAACAATGTAAGCTTTTTATTCTTAATGTCTGAGCATAGAAGAAAAATTCTAAGTTAGGTTGTTTTAATAGTCAACATCTCTATTATACTCACGAAAGACCGGACAACCTAGGCTCGTGGAATAAAACATGGCCTCAAAAGGCAATAGACCGGAAGTACTGGAAGAAGGGTATAGGAGCTAAGGAGGCCCTTCCTCTGCAGCGGGATATCATGGACCAAAAAAAATTACCTGAAAGAGCCGATTCTGTAAAAAACAATTTGTAATGAAATTAGAAGAAATAAGTTTGAGAAGCACTGTTGAAGTTGACAGTCAGTATAAATTCGCACCTACAGAGTAATTACAAGGGGCGAAGTGTGAAGATAAACAAACAGTAGCGACATTGAATATTATTATGAAACTCCAACACATTTATTTTAACAAACTTTATTAATTAACTCTACGAAATTTTTTTAACGTAATGCTGAGTGAAATTACTTAACAGACTGATAAATGAGTCAACTATGACTAGGTATTGTTGAAGTTGTATTATTAAATACTCCTAAATTTTTTGTATAAAAACAAACAACTGCAAAAAATTTAGATTACAGTAAACGTATTGATTTTGTATTATACAATAAGCTTGGTTTTGTAAAATTTGTGACTAAACAGCCAATTTCTGAAAGATTCTCTTTTTTAGGGTTCCGTAGTAAACTAACGAGATTGCATTCCCTAATTACCATACACACATTGATTTATTATAAAACATATGCATTACCTACTAATAAGTTTTATCAAGATCCATTAAACGGAGTGTCTCCAAACTATTTACATTAGACACATCACAGTCTAACTATGCAAAGACATTTCAAAGAAATCGAGCAATTTAAGAAGCTCGCCTTAATTGGTTCGCGCGGCGCCTGACATTTTTATTGCTTTAGTTAAAGTCTGTTGTCATTAGTGCTAATGTTTGACCACAATAATCAAGAGCTATCAAGTTTCATTAATCTTGGCAACAAAGTTAAACTTTTATATCAATTAGAGAATAACATCTTTGTTAATCAAATACCAAGAGTACAGTTTTTATAGTTCCATAGAAAAAAAAATCTGACTCATTCATTGCATAGATTTACCTGACTAGAAAAATACATTTTTTGTGTGTTTGGCAAAGACTTAGTTATCTGTGCATGAAGCAACACTGCTTGTATTAGTCTCGATATTTTCTATATACCTACCTATCTGAATATAATTTAGTCCAGGAATATTTATTAAAGTGAATACTTCTTTAGCGGCGCTTTGCACTTTTTTTAGATGGATAAAAATTTTAATACCAACTCGCATCAGATCGAAAAAGCGTAAGATTCCCTAATCATTCCAAAATATTCAAAAATGCACAATGTTGATGTCTAAGTTTTCGCTTCTGCCGTCACTCCCGGAGTGCAACCCGCCCTTTTTTTTATTCAGTTTCAAATCATACTATTTTTTTCAACTAAATTAAACCGGCTACTACTCTCCTATCGCATTTTAATTAAAATATATTCTTATTTTATTTACAAGGGGCGAAGTGGCTGATACGTTTGAAGTCGATGCCACAAGTACCAATTTCACAACTACTTATATAGTGTACTGTACGTACATTACAGCCTCCAGTTGCATATCAAATAAATAAAATGAATTCGCCAATAACGAAATATATGCAAAACCAGGTATTGTTACATTGTACATACATATTGTGGCAAGCGTAAAGGCGTGGGTTCAAATACGTCGTGACATTCGTATTTTATGTCCTAAAGATATCACTGATAAACTTAAGGCGGTCTACCTCGATTTTGGTTATTTTTTTATTCAATTTGTAAAAAAAATAAAAAAATAAGTGGACTTCTTGTGGCTGAGATGATGAAAAATTATATATTAAAATTACCTTTATTATATTATATATATATATAAAAATTTTTGATACTTACCCAAGTAAGTATCAAAAATTTTTGTCGTTTCAAAAAATATTAAGTATCATAAGTTTCCTCGACAGAAATTATTATCAAAATTACCACTATAGGTGCTCTGAGCGTTACATTACACGCGAATGCTCGCGGTGAAGGAGCACCTTATCAGTTTTTTGTTTTAATGTCCTATAACGTTTAAGAGTTTGAATTACTTATTATAGTTTCCAATAAAACTCAAAAAATTAAAAGTAAAAAAATATATTTAAAAACAAGCTTTTATTTAATTGCGCTAAAAAGAATAAAATAAACTTTTCTTTTAAAATTTTAACTATCAACTTATAACGTCATTACACAATTTATATGACATAAAAGCTTGTCGCGAGATTTAATTACTAACATTTACTCGTAGTACGAATAAATGTTAGTTCGATAATTATGTTTTCCTAAACAGGTAAATCTCGCGACAAGCTTTTATGTCATATAAATTGTGTAATGACGTTATAAGTTGATAGTTAAAATTTTAAAAGAAAAGTTTATTTTATTCTTTTTAGCGCAATTAAATAAAAGCTTGTTTTTAAATATATTTTTTTACTTTTAATTTATTTTTTACTTTTTAGTTATCACTGGACAGGTTTCGCAGTGCCATCTATTGTCGAGGGGCGGTACTTGTCTAATGAATTTATTTGTTACTAGCGAAACCCGCGCAATTTCGTTTGCGTGTATCCCGCTTTCCCGTGGGAATTTTTAAATTTTTCTCTCCGTAAGAACCATCCTCGTACTTCAAGGAATATTCTAAAAAAAAAATCAGCCAAATCGGTCAAGCCGTTTTCATGTTATGTCGTGACAACGGAAAACGGGTTTCATTTTTAAATATATAGATAGATAACTAGCACCAGCAATTTGAATACCTATATAATTTCCTGATTTTACTACAGTCACCCTGCGACAAACTAAACGGGTTTATGTACCCATCAAAAATAAAATACCGACCAAGGGCAAGTAGAACTCGCGCATGAGGGTTCCTTCCCATAATCATACTAGTCATCATCATCATCATCATATCAACCCATAATCATCCCACTGCTGGTCTCAGGTCTCCCTTCAATCGAAGGTGATTAGAGCGTACTCTGCCACGCTGCTCCAATGCGGATTGGCAGAGGTCGGTGTTTTCAAACCGCCCTAAGGCCACCGACTTGGCTTAACGACTGTCATCTATCGACAACAGCCGGGACCGACGGCTTAACGTGCCCTCCGAAGCACGAAGAAGCTCGAGATAACGAAACCCATCCAAACGCTGGCTAGGGTCACCGTCGCTTAACTTGTGTGTTCATATTAGAGTGTGACACACAGCGACGCCATCGAGCTCCTCATACTAGTCATACTATCATACTAATATTATAAATGAGAAAGTGAGTTTGTTTGTTTGTTATTCCTTCACGGCTTGACTAATCAGTTGATCATTATGAAAATTTGTATAATGTCAGGGGTACAGAGCCCAACATAGGCTACCTTTTTACCCGTGAAAGTATGTCAATCCAAAGGGAAAATATTTTTTCTACTATAAAGGGCGCTGTATGGGATGCTATCGGCCAACAGATGGCGCCACAAGTCGCGCTATGGGTTGTTTTGTTGTCAAACGAGATCTATGTCATAAAATTAACGCGAGCGAAGCCGCGAGGAAAAGCTAGTAATAGATAAAATACATTTTAATTCATAACCGGTATAAAAGAGCCATGTACCAATGTAAAATGTACCAAGGGTAGGGTCACATTATATTGGTTGTTTAAAGAAGAAGAAGTAACTACAAATTTACGATTTTCAGATTTATTCCTGTACTTGTACTACATCATCTTGCTTCTTGCCAAATTTCATGATTCTAGGACAACCGGAAGTACCCTATAGGTTTTTGGTCGGAACTGTTTTATACGAAAAACGGAACACAAAAGGCTGTATCGTAATTTTGTTATCATAATATTGTATTGTCATCTGATCTACAGTTTTAAGCAAAATTTCAGCTCAATCGGTCTACGGGAAGTGGTTCAAATTTTCGTTCCAAGATTCCACCCTTACATACATACATACATTCATACATACAGGTCAAGTTAAATAAAAGCTTTTAAAAAAGGACGGGTTGCACTCCGGGAGTGCCGGCAGCAGTGAAAACTTAAACATCGACGTCGTGCATTTTTAAATATTTTAGAATGGTTTGGGAATCTTACGTTTTTTCGATCAGGCTACGGATCTGACGCGAGTTTATTTTTTTACCCATATAAAAAAAGTTCGATTTTTGAAGTTTTCACTTCAAAAACACCTGTGCCGACGAGTACCAGATTTCGCTGATGTTCTTATAATTTCATTGAAATTAAATACCTGGCCTTAACACAATGTATTAAATTTGACTTATCGACCACAGTACCGACTAACCATTATGGTCTTGAAAGGCATTGTTTGTCTATATCATAAATGGAATTGATATTTGTAACTCGAGGTTATTTACGTAAGCATAAAAATATTAATAAATTAAAAATAGTTTGCAAGTGTTGGTTGACATAAAAATTTTTCTTTGGCAAAACGCGTGCAACTTTACTTACTACCCATCCGCCTCAAGTTTGCCGTTACCTCCCGCCGCGCACACCCCACCGCACCTCAAGGCAGATCCGCAGTTGCTTAGCATATCGGATCTGCCTTCAGATGGGGGACTTGAGGCGGACGGGTAGTACTACACTTATTGTGTGTATTCAGCTATCCCATGGGAATTTCGAAAGACTTCTTGGTCTGAAGAAGAAATTATCTGTGCAAAATGTTACATCTTTTAAACCAAGGGTGTGGCCAACCTTCGCTGTACGAAAACTCGTGGCCGTAATAAAGTAGTAAATTGATCCGGAGGGTCCGATATTATAATATTGTAATGTTCAACTAAATATAGCTCGATTCATCTTCAATATAATATGCCCTCTTATATTCAATTCTATTAATACATTGACGTACATTGAATACATTGAGATTGTAGTTAACTTTTAGCAGAATACCAAATTTGACACTATGGAAATACGTGGACAGGGTGGTGATGGTATAGCAATAGTTGGTCGCCTAATTTAAAATAGCAGAATTGGGCCCCTGGTTATAAACTATTTTGCACGTAAAACCAGCAACATCGTCTAATCCACGATACTTGAGATAAAATAGCCATTCGTAGCCGCTCGATCACCGGATTTACTTAATCTCACAATATCACAGACATTTGCGTTAATAATATTAATAGGATTATAAAAATATGACTACTTCATAAATTCTGTGATAGGTCTGTCGATAAATTTCATTTGGCTGTCAAGAATCAAATGATGCATCACCATAGTTGGAAGATTGTGATAACACAAAAACATAATAATTTACATACTAAGCGTACCGTATCCGTAATTCATTCTATTACCATTCGATTCGATACAAACAAATGGCTGCTTCTTAGAAAGAGAAAGTTAGTAATGTTTAATGTTTCCACGATGTCCGCTTATATTGCAGCCTTTGTCGCGATGGTAAACATTATCATGTTTATTGAAAATATTCAAATATTTATATTTTTGCTAATTGTTTTAAATCTTCCTTTGTTATCTTAAAGGTATTATTTTGATCCAGTTTTAAATACATACTATTGGCGGGATACAATCATTTTAAACATACCATTGTGACAATATATCTTATGAATTTTATTGAAATGAAAGTATATAAAACGTAAATAATATCACACAATTCCACATACAGTAAATCCATCATACTCAATGCCTAAGCCTAAAAGATTTGCGAATCCAGAGGGAAAACTGGACTTTTCTTAAGCAAAATAGGTGTAAAAATTCTTGACTGTGTAAAAAGTTACTTTTTACTATTATTTAGTTAGTTTTATTATTTTGTAATGAAAATAAGAATAGCCAAAAAAATGATAGTAAATTTTTGTTGTTGTTTTCCATTGGTCACTTTATTGATTTTTCGCTCCCCTGTACGTGTTCTAATTTTCATTATATTTTTTACAGCTCTGAATTAAGCTCGCTTCTTGTCTATTTTTTATGTACCTTAATATCTAAGTCTATTTTATGCAATAAGTTTAAATATGTCCTGTTTAACTGTTTTTGGTTAAAATAAATAGGTGTTATTTGCATTGATTCTCAGTTGACACCTCGCCCACGTAAAACCTATGTTGCTGGTGAAGCGTATCCCGTTAGCGCTTCACTAACTTGCACAACATTGTAAAAAAAAAAAAAAAAACCTTGGGGGCAACCATAAAAGTGTCCATCCGAAACAACGAAACACGTAGTTGTGTCAAAAAAGACACTACTAGTTAGAATAAGGTTCAAGACTCGTTAGAATTCAACGAAACGTCGGTCCGTTTTTTCGGAATCATCGGTAAAAAAAAACAAGTCTGACTCGTGCAGACGTAACTCATACTTACTATCAGTACATGAAGACAATCGATTTTAAACTGTTTTATAATATGCCAAAATTAGGACTGTATAAAAATAAAACAAACAAACAAAATATTATTATAATATTGAAAGTTTACCGATGCCATAGTAGACTTTAAGCATTCACACTTCAACACAAACGTGCATAATGAATTGTTTGTTACTCGAAGAATCTTTTGTAATGTTCACGGAATGCATTGTGTGCGACCTGTGCCATGAGTTCTTAGTCAACCTTACACTAAACTAACTTGAAATATTTGCATACAGTTAAGTGAATTCTTAGCGAGATGTTTATTTTATTGGCTTGGAGTATCAGTAAAGGGTTACTTTATAGCTATCAAAATAGATCTGATGACTCCAGCTCGATACTCTATGCAAAACCCATCAGACTTGGAGTAAATTAATTTCAAAAAAACATAATTATCGTTCCAATTTTTTTATAACATAAATATACAAAGATGCTCCAATGCCATTGGCGGAGGCTAGTGTCTTCACCTGCAGGCCACTGACTTTAACGACTGTCATCCATCGACAACAGCAGATACCGAGACGCTTAACGTGCCATGTGAACCACGGAGACACTCGCTACTCGAGATAACGAAACCCTTCTAAACACTGACTAGAGTCATTGTTGCTTGACTTGCATGATCGTTTAGACTGCAACATATATAGCGACGCCATCGAGTTTCTCTAATAAAATTTAACAAGAATAGATTGAAGTTTACAATGACACTAACACCCGAGTAATTTTGTTTAATGTAACTTTAGCTTATAAGGCAATATAAAACTGTGTTTCTGTCATCCTTTTAGTCCTTCAGTTATTTAAATGCAAGTCTCCTGAATAAGCCATTGCGCCGTTCATTGCGTCTGGGTATATCGACCGCAGCTAGCTTTTGAATAATTTATAGCTATCCTATTTCCGGTAAGTGCATTTCTATAATTGATATCAGCCTTTGCAGTTGACATCGGAATATGGGGTCTACCTTCTTAACTTTAAGGCTTTGAAATACAATCCGTCTGGGGAAGGACCTCCACCTAGAAGTTCGTAGCCAAATAGCATTGGTCTCGGCCATGTTGTGTTCCTATGGTGAGTAAGGTCTCCGGAGCTCCACTTTGAGTGGTTGGGAGGGTTGGCAACACGCGAGTGATACCTTCGGTATTTATTGCAAGCGTCTAAGGCTACGGTGACGGCTTACTATCAGACCGGCCGTATGCTTGTTTGCGACCTTTGTGGTCTAAAATATAAAAATGAATACTTTATCATGTTTTACAATATTATTTGTAATAAGTGGCTGTGATTACTTTACAACAGTTGCAACCCGCATGCTCGTTTGCAAACCTCTTACAAACTGACTTAAAATCAGGCTACGAACTCGCTGCTATCAGCGACAGCATGGTTAGCGGTAAAAACAAATGTACTAAAATGTTGACATTACGAGATGTCGCACTCGACGGCAGTGCGAGCGATTTAGGAGGGGTGTGGATAGGGAACAAAATGTATGTATGACCCAATGCGATGTCATAATACAGTGGCGCGGACCGGCAACGCTCGGCTCCCAGACCCCGCTGCCACTTAGCCTATCTAGTTAACTTGGTTCTTCAGATTGATATGTTACGATAAAAAATTGAGAATAACAAAATATGTTACATAAATAACATTATTACGCGTTAAATGCACCAAAGAATATAAGTTATCAATAAAACCGCGAATAAATCTTTAAATAAAAAAGTTTCCTAATGAAAACTAAGTATGTGCTCAGAAGCCAAGATCCTCTTTAATCCTAGGTTTTTTCAATAAACTTAATGCACCACGAACCGCATTTTAATAGGCATTACCAAGCGCCGTACCTAATTTAAATAGCACTATTAAAATATCGTTCAAGAAAACACTTTAGCACTAACACTTTTCATGTAAATTAAGGTAAAAGAGATTGAATTCATTATAGTGAGATTTACGATATAAAATCCTCTTTACCGCCAAGTTCTAAATAATGGGGGAAAATTATAGAATGATTGAATACAATATTAACATAAATAAAAGTAGTATTTTTGAAGGATGTAACTTGTGTGCATCTTATTTAGAGCCTATTCACACGGTGTATTTTTTCGGGCCGCGCCATCGACGCGCGATTTAAAATGCTCGTTCGACTAAAAAGCATATTGTTGCGTTTGTGTACCGCGGCAAACGCGCGTCTATTATCGTGTTCTTAGTCAGTTGGGGTTGTATTATCTACTTCAAACGATATAAGCGCAAGACCACACTGTCTGGTGCACTACAAGTTTTTAAACGTATCGAGAGGTTTACCTTGCCTGTGCAAGAAGTACCTACCCAGTAAAAATATTAAGAAAAGTTCTAAGTGACTGATCAACACACAGCGAACATATTATTATATTTGTACAACTAAACTTATCAAACCAACAAGATAATTGAAATTTTGCACAGAAGTTCTCATAATAATGCTGGATTATTTTTATAATTTATAATATGTACAATTATTTATTCACTAGCTTTTCCCCGCGGCTTCGCTCGCGTTAATTTTATGACATATATATCGTTTGACAACAAAACAACCCATAGCACGGCTTGTGGCGCCATCTGTTGGCCGATAGCATCCCATAATATTTTCCCATTGGAATGACATACTTTCACGGGATAAAAAGTAGCCTATGTTGGGCTCTGTACCCCTGACAATATATATACAAATTTTCATAATGATCGGCTGATTAGTCAAGCCGTGAAGGAATAACAAACAAACTCACTTTCTATCGTAGGAAGTATGATGATAGCCCCTTGCCGATTTATAACTTTTTTTAAATCCTTGAGAAAATCGAAATTACACTGCCAAGCGACCAACCAATCAACTCTATCACCGTAGCCATAAATACATCAACAAATAAGTAAATCATTGCAAATATTATCATAAGTATTATTAAACTTTCCAAGACTACCAGTATTCCTAGAACCATAAGGACATATACGTCAAACGACTATTGATAAAATGTTGATTGATTGCAAACCAGTCATACGCTGTATATGGAACTGATAATCATGAGAAATGCAATAAACTTCACTCTTACTATGCCACTAAGTTACTGTCGAGCATTCATGTCCGATTTGGACAAGAAAATAAGTTCAATAGTGATGTGCGCATTCGTATTATAAAATATCGATAAGTATTATATTAATTAAGCCTATGGCGGCGTGGCGAAAAATTCAAATTCAAATTTTGAAATAAACTACACAATGAGTACAGTCAGGTGCAAGTTGAGCTTTACACTTTCAGTGCAATTTTGGCTCTTATGACATAGAATTTAAGAATGGTACAAAGTTCGATATGTAAAGGTTGTCATGCCCTTGGCTGTATCACGTCAGTGTCATAAAACTATTATTATAGAAAAACGCCTTCGCCGCTGGAGGTCCAGCCTGGCGGTATCCCGGACCACATGGCCGAGGTAACCCGAGGCCAGCGCGTGGCTTCGGAACGACCGCGAGCTTCAACGTCGCGAGGAGATAACGCGATCGACAATGCAACGGACAGGATTGTCGGCGCTCTGTCGTCGCTTGTGCAGGCAAGATCTAACCATTTTTACATCTCAAACTTTGACCCTGATGTGCATGACTTTGACGTCTGGTGTTTGGAAGTGGACAGCGCTCGTCGATTAAATAATTGGACCGATAATGAGTGCCTATCACGAGTGGGAGGTTGCCTAAAGGGTAGTGCTCGAACGTGGCTTAACGACTGGGTCAGTAATGACCGCTCCTGGACTAACTTCAAACGCGATTTTAAGTCTTTGTGTCCACGTAGTATTGATGTAGCAAACATTCTATTTGACATTATGTGTTCAAATTCAGACAAATACCCTACTTATGCAGAATATGCTCGCCACTCCTTGCTACGCTTAAATATCGTGACTGGGCTCTCCGATGACTTGAAAGTGGCTATTGTCGTGCGTGGTATTAGAGACCCATATGTCAAAGCTGTCGCTTCGAACGCTAAGCTCAATCCCCAATGTATCGTAGAATTCTTGTCTGTTTACAGAAAACCAGCGCTAGATAATCGTTCAAATCACGGTCCGGTTCGTTCGCCCTCCACTACGCCACAAGATTCTAATCGTTACGGTTTTCGCAAACGCGATGCCACGACTGATAAATCATCATGTTTTAATTGTGGCGCTATTGGTCATCTGCGCCAGCAATGCCCAAAAAGAACGCGAATAGGACCGTCTAATCATAATGAACATAATAACAGCGGCGTTTCTTGTGGCGATAGGCCGTCTTGTACATACTGTAAGAAGACGGGTCACACTGCTGAAGTGTGCTTTGCAAAACAGCGTGCCGAAACTTCGAAAGATTTGAATACGCGCGCTGACAATGTACACTCCCAATAGAAATTAGAATCGCTTTCAAAAACAAAGTACACTGATAATGTGACGTGACGTATTTCTTTATTATTAATTAAGGTCAAGTTTCTCGTTTCAAAATATCTCGTTGGTGATAAAGTAACATCTTATTGTATGCTTTTCGCGGTATTGGCAGTTAAGAAGTTGATTCCTTGTACTTTATAACAACTATAGCGAAAATTTCCCGAAATTTCGTTAGAAGTTGACTTTTACGTGGTTCCTCCCGGTTGTATGAATGCGCATTTTTTGATAGGAGCTGACGTGTTAAACTACAAAGGAGTGTTAGAACTTGCGAGTTTCAGAGACTAACACAATTCCCGTTGTTCATCACGTGTTAAGGATGCAATAAGGTTTCAATTATAAATTACTTTGCCTGATTAACGAATTCTCTGATTCTTTTATAACGAGTACTGCCACTTCCATGGTTAATACGGGCAGTCTACGCATTAAAATTGAATAACACAGCGCCACGTTATGCACACCCCGACTCCATTAGGTTTTTCTGTTAATTTTATTAAACTCGTCTTTCTATCAAGACGCGTTATTAGTTGTGGTCAGGTATGACCGAGCACGCGTAAAATCGATGCTCTCGCTAAACCACCGAAACCTAGTAGCGGTGTGTCTTTCACGATGGGCATGACCATGTTGACATTGACAAAACAACCGACTTAATACTCCACCATTTTTGGTTCCCAGATTGAGACTATTCGTTAAAAAAAAATGTAAGACACTGATTGTAAAGGTAATATCCAGAGCAGTTAGGATGATTTCGTTAATAAGGGTTAGGGATTTAAACGTTGGGATTTGTTTTTATTTATTTAAGCAAGCACAGGCTAGTAAAGCTGAACTTGGGCATGCGGGTCCATAAGTATAAAGTTTCAAAGGTTGCCTCATCAACTCTATGAACTGGATTGTTAGCCGGTTCTACGGCGAAGCAGACGCAGGCCGCCTCTCTACACAGGGTGCCCTGGCAGGCACGGTGAATGGATACCGGAAATCTGCGCTGCATTCCTTTTTCGTGAGTAAATGGTCAATCAGTGGTTTTATCACTGGCAGACACCTGACACGGTGTGCGACTCCGGTCGTGGTTCACACTTTACAGTGTGGGGTGACTATGTCACTGGCAGACACCTGTCACGGTGTGCGACTCCGGTCGTCGTTCACACTTTACAGTGTGGGGTGACTATGTCACTGGCAGACACCTGTCACGGTGTGCGACTCCGGTCGCGGTTCACACTTTACAGTGTGGGGTGACTATGTCACTGGCAGACACCTGTTGCGGTGTGCGACTCCGGTCGCGGTTCACACTTTACGGTGTGGGGTGACTATGTCACTGGCAGACACTTATCACGGTGTGCGACTTTGTTCGCGGCAGACATGCGACGGCATGTGGTTAGGTAGTGTGTGTGTGATTAATGAATGAGAATGAAAACGGTGTTTGGATACTTCTATTGGTATAGCGTGTATGGCTTATGAAAGGTTTGTGTTATAAACGCTTGAGCGCTCAGAAGCAGTTATAACACAAATGTATGATTGAGTGATCTGAAAGGTTGATCTTTTACGTAACATGTGATTTCTCATACAATTAAAACACTGTTTCAGTTGCGGACGATGACGGCGACGTAGACGTCAATGCTGGCACCGATGCTGACGAGGACGTCGCAGCGTCAGGAACGGCCGTATTATAGAAAAAATAAGTAGTCGGAAGTCGGAAGGCGTGGCCTGCAACTCGTCGTTGCTACTAGACGATCTTGAGAATAGAAAGTGGCTGGTAATGGAGGGGATCGCCCGCGTGCCTCACGTCGCAGGCGCTTGGAACTCACTTTACTGCGAACGGTCGGCTGTGACGGACGTCTACCCTTGCCTTCGATCGCGTCCCATAGTTATTGCTAAATTGTCAATGTTAATTAATTCGTTTGATTATCAATAATTCGTTATAATTAAAATTAAAGCTTTCATTATAGTTGTTCGTTCTTTTTTTTTAAATAAAATCCACTTCTGGTTCCTAAAACTATACATTACTAGGTATACATACATTCTACTTTATTACTAAAGCTATGTGCGATATAATAATATACGGATAAATTATAAAGAGAACCGTTCCTCTTTAACTTATTTCTTATTTACATAATTAATCAATAAATATGGCCCACCATGAAATATCCACACCATGTCACATTTTAAAAATATAATTTCTAGTCATCATTTCAACTGGCAAAAAATGTTGTTAACAGTTCTGTTACTTATTGACTAAAAACGTAATAAACATAATAATAATTATGTAATATACATCAAACTATGTATAATAATAAAAATGCAGCCAATCAACGCGTAAAAAACATGTTTTATAATTCATGCAGTATAATAAAGAGTTTACAAAAATGTCATAATATTTTCACACAGTACAGTTTATCGATAATAACTCATCACTATTTCTGGCTCGCGCCCAACTTTTTGTCGAGCGCGTAAGGTAGGAATGATCGAAAAAGGAATAATTTCCACGTCTCACCTTCCTACTTGTTTTTGTACGTCAATCATTCGAATCATTGCATTTTAACGACTCTGTAATTGTTTTCAACTTTTCAATTTTTACTTCCAAGAAAATGTTATTTACCTTTGCTTTTAAGGTCAAAGAGTAATTTTGTTTTATTGGTAAACTTTTTATTGTATATTGTATAATTATTTTATATTAAAGAGAATAAACCTCGTAGTAAGATAAGTCGTCGCTAGCGATGTAAACTATCTATTTTATCTCTTACGTAAGGTCTTTTGTTTTCTCTTAATTAACGCATTTAATTGGATAAAAAAAAACATACAATGCAACAGTATTAAAAACACACTGAAATGCTATCCGAATAGCTAAAAGTGTCTTATCGTTCAGGGGAAATGGCACTATCAGCAACATAAGTAGATTACCACTTTAGTAGGTACCGCGTTCGAATCTAGCCGTCGCTATTGCCAATATCTCTCTCTCTATGGTCGGTCCTTCATGTCTGAAGATCGTGGCCATGGTGGGGTTCCATTCGCGAATAGATGAATTGTCTCCATCGACCTCTGTCTTTGGCAACTTTGACGATCCGATATAAGGTTGATGGTTTTTGAGCATCTTTTAGTTGGTCAGTCCATCTAATTGGAGAGCAGCCCCCGGTCTTTTGCCTTCCAGAAGGCAAAATTGCCAATATAGACAGATGTTGTGTAGAGATCGTTGAAATTACATGTTTCTAAAGCGATCTACTTCTGTAGCTGACCGTGCCATTTCCTCTGAACGTTAAGGCACTTTTCCTAGTTCTATAAAAAGTTTTTATCTCTCTATATAAACAATACTTGACCCAGTAAAGAACCTAATGTAATCTCACACCTAAAGATAGGTAGACAATAAAACAAGTCATCAAAACGACCACCAGTGGTTTTCTAAGAAACTCTTGCAATAGCCACCACTGAGTGAAGTGTGTCATTATTGTGTTATTTTCGTTCAGTCGATTTAACACACTATTTTTAGATACAAGTTTTTGAAACGGATATGTTTCGATGTAGATTTTATTGATACTCATTGATTATATTTCCTTCCGTGTACTTCCTGCAATTGGTAACAACTACGGGTTCTCAGGTCAGTTGACGGTCAATGACCTGGCTTAACAAACTGTCATTTATCCATCAAGATATAAGTACTAACCTACAGGACTTATATCTCGATGCATTTATCACAAACAATAAGGAAGGATCGACAACTTACCGTACCCTGCAAATCAGGCTAGATTTACACTTTGAGAGGTAGGGCACAGCGGATATTCTGCTCAAATGGGAGCAGTCCGTCTGGGGAAGGACTTCCACCTTACAGAAGATCGTAGCCAAATAGCATTGGTCTCGGCCATGATGTTGTGTTCTTACTGTGAGTAAGGTCTCCAGAGCACCACTTGGGGGGGTTGGGAGGGTTGGCAACGCGTGAGTGATACCCCCGGTATTGCAAGCGTCTATAGGCTACGGTGATGCTTACCATCAGGCGGACCGTACCGACCTTTGTGGCATAAAAAAAAACTTTGTCATCTTTTGTTCAGGGATAATAAACATCTCCCCCTATATTAAAAAAAAGATAAACCAAGGAAACTAAAACCTATTTTGTCACTCATTCTTGAGGTGAAAAAAGTGCAAAAGGGACAGAACAAGTTTTAATTATAAACAGTTATAAAATTCTCTTACATCTTGTATTAATACCAAGACGAGCGTAATTTATAATCAAAGATCATTTAAATTCTTGAAAATCAACTTACAATTTAGTTTCACAAAAAGCATTTTAAAGTTAACTCATGCTGTAATTTATCTGATTAAGGAAAAGAGATAACTTGTCGAGTGTTAGTACACAGTTGTAAAGTTAGTAAATTAACGAATTTGAATGTACAAAATAGAACCTTAATTACAATTTTACATTCTTGTAAATCAATCATTCAATTATCGTGGTTCTGTGAGGAATATAAAAGCTGTCTTTGTTTTCTTAATAAGCAATGACGAGTACTTTGAGTGTTTTCTCATCAAAGGTGAAGGAACTTTATTATATTTTTATCTTTTAAAGCTCTCGCAATGTTAATTAAATAATGTTGCTACATTCCAATAAACTAATAGTTTATTTTGAAGTGTTTTGTCACTGTCATTCACATGAAGAAGAAAATTAAGTAAAAAAGTGACAAAGCCATATTAAATAATACCTTTTTAGGGTTCCGTAGTAAACTACAAGGAACCCTTATAGTTTCGCCATGTTCGTCTGTCTGTCTGTCCGTCCGCGGTCTAGCGCATAGACACTTAATGCTAGACAGCTGTAATTTGGTATGTATACACTCATATTATCAATGCTAACAAAGTGCTGGAACAAAATTTTGAAAATTTTTTTTTTGGTTGCCTCCCCTACTAAAAATGAAAATTGTAAATGAAACTGTAAAGTGGAAATGAAAATTTTTTTCGCGCCCGCCCCATGTTGTGGGGTATCGTTAGAGAGATCTCAAAACATTGAGGGTGTGGGTAGATAATTTTTCGATACAATGATCCGTTTCGGAATTATTTACATTTATCGTGTCAATGTTTTGCACGGTGGCCCCCCCACTCTATCTCCGAAAGTCTTGTGTTTAGAAATTTGAAAAAAATCATGGTAGTAGTCCATATGCTGAACCTTCAATGAACACCATAACAGTTCAGTAGGCTCTACTAGTTACCGAGTATTAGCCGACGAACTTATAAATTAAAATTTCTGTGATGAAAACTTACAAATGTCATAGCATATGGCATTGTACTCATATGCAAACAAGCAAAGCGTAGCAAATACGGAACCCTACATTGTGCGTGGCCCGACACGTACTTGCCCGGTTTTTTGTTTTTTGTTTTCGTAGTCTTTTTGGTACAATTAATTAGCAAAAGGTCAGTAATAAATTGTTTATTATCACTGGAATTATTGACCTTACACTTCAGATAATGTCAATGAACTATGTTACTAGTTCGTAGCATATGAGTCACACTAAAGTTAGTACTAATTGATCAGTAACACAGGAACGATTTCTCAAAGACCGTATACCTGTTTCAAAGGCAGGAAACAGATCAGTAACTGCTTTGATGTCTCTGTCGACAAAGTACTGGTCACTTACCATCAGGTGACTTGAAAGGGAATTACCACCGCCTCAAAGAATATTGGCGTGAAGTAGTAATGCGTCTCGTTCGGTGTATGAAATCAGCCTAACTCTTATCCTATCTATTTTCTACTAATTTCCTTCCTTGTATGGTAACACCTTGATAGTACCCCTGGTGTTTTTGTCAGGTAGCCTGCTCGCTTGTTTGTCTACAGTATGTCTTAAAAAACACACTAAATTAAGATAACTTATTTTTACGTCGCAGTTTATTTTCACGGGATTTACAACACGTACGGCAGTTTCAATATTTAAAAGGGGCGTCGCGCCCTTTATTAATGTTCCAGATCTAATTAAGAAGCAGAATTATCGAGTAGAATAAAGGTAATTAAGATACAAAATAAAATACAAAGAATAATGGAAGTCAGTGTAACTAAAAAACTGCTATTACAAAGTGTATCCCATAAAATGCATTATAAAATCTAGAACAAAGTTGGTGATAAGATTAAATATAAATTATATGCAGTGGTGACCCTGTTTCCTTTAACTTAGTCGCATAGTCATCTCAGAAGTGCATTAATCTCTTTTAGTGGCAGCGAGTTCTCACCGGTTAATATTTTATTTACTCGCTTTCCTGCATGAAATATGAAGGTTTTTTTAGGATCGTCTACATCTGACGATATTTAACACTAGAAAGACGGACGGGGGTCATTTGACCCATTTTGAAGTTTAGCGTTAGATATTTTCGAAACTATTTACATCTGTGCTATATCCTCTCGTGACTTTTAGCAAAATAGTTCAAATTTCAATATACAAGTAATTAGATTATCATATCATGTTCATGGAATGAATAAACATGCGGTTTACCTACAAAGACGGCGCCGGTCATATGACCCATGCGGCCTTTGTTCATACCATCTACAGTTTTCCTAATGCAAACAGTGTTATTTGGATATTTGTACCATGTCTAGGCTTTCCGACAATCAAATATTACAAACTTTGCAATCTTTACCTGAAGACCATTAGATAATGAGGGTGACAATATTGAGGATCAAAATATTATCGAAGAAGGGGCAAACACTCCCGAATCAAGCTCTTCAAGTGATGATGAATCAAGTGACAACATGCCACTAGGTAATTATCTCTCTTTACAAGTGTGTCGATTCCCGGAACTGCCCAATTCGGAGGGTTGGCGTTCCTGCCTACCCATCCGGATGAGTGAGCGGTGTATTTTTATTTTCCTAGAACAGCACTTTGACCAGATTCTGTAATATTCTTTGTTTTTGCCTTAGCTACTGTGCAACGTCAACAACAACGTAGGGGAAGAGGACTGAGGAGACGAATGCGTGGTCCTCATTCCATACAAGCTGCGCGTACTGTTCATGAAGACAATATGGTATCATCGAGTGGAATATTATGGCAAACTGTATCTGAAAATAATAGTGGACACGTAGGTCGACGAGCACGGCACAATGTTATATCTGAACAATCTGGACCAAACTCCGATAGTACCACTAATACCTGAAGACTGTATTTCAGCTGCAGATACAAGAAAAAGACGACACTGTTACATATCTGTCAAATAAAACATGTGACACTTGCAAAAAACCATTGTGTGGTCATTGTAATCAATTAAAAATGTTTATTTATCAAAATTGTACGTAGTTATATGAATCTGTTATTATTATCAATCTATAATACGTTTTTGTTAAAATATAAATAGACAATAATAATTAAGTAGGTACGTAAACTATAAATGATTTTAAATTGTAGTATTTCAAATTAATATTTTTAATCGTTTCCCACCCATTTATCATATTAAAAATGTATTTTATAATATGTGGTCAAATGACCCCTCGCCGTCGTTCTAGGTAAGAACATTTTCCCGTCTTTCTAGTGTTAAGAGTATTTATTGTCAAATTTTCATTACTTATATCGTTATTTTTAACAGTTGCAGAACATTTCAAAATTTTGCTTTAGAATCTTTTATATAAAAACTCTTTAGTAAAAAATATTCGTATGCCTACTACTATTATATTATATCATTCCATTAAACTAACAAAACTAATTAACAATATTAAATTATGCTGATTGAAATTTACAGATGATGTTTACTTTTTAAATGATAAAATTGTTGCTGCCTAGTTAAATTTACTAGAGTAAAATACGACTAGGTACTATATATATAGGTACTAGATACATGTACACTGTTTCTTAGAAACTGAGAGAACTATTTTTTAGGGTTCCAGAGTAAACTAACTAGCAACTCAGATTCGTTATGTACGTCCGTCCATCTGTTTTATTGAAAAAAAAAAACGTGATGGTAAAAGTAATCACGGCCGCTTTCTTAAACATTTTTTATCCCTACAGATGTAAACGATACTTTTCCCAGGCATATGCTTCGCGGTGCCCACAAAAAGGCGAGGAACGTCCAAGCCCGACGCGTCGGGTTATTTACATAAAGTAGAATAATTAATTGTAAGTTAAAATACAAAGAACGGCCAGTTCGCTATTCATGCAAATTAGGTCTAGTATAGAGCGCGGCTTGCGAAAGCCGTTTCATTAGAAAATAATATAATTAAGCTATTTGAAATTTTACTGTGATTCAAACTAATTTGCAATATTCATTTTACATTGGACTGGTTTCTAGTCATTTAAAAAGACAGATATTAGTTTTACGGAAGTACAAGCAGGGGCCCGATTCTACTAACACAAATGCACCAATGGACTCTCAATGGTGTCTCAATCGTGTCTCAAAAGAATGCCGATAGTGTATCAGTGGAATAGTTTTTGACGTTTGTTATGGACTTAAACAATAACATAATGTTTAACTTATTGTTTAAGTCCATAATATATGTCAAAAACTATTTCACTGATACACTATCGGCATTCTTTTGAGACACGATTGAGACACCATTGAGAGTCCATTGGTGCATTTGTGTTAGTAGAATCGGGCCCCAGGAGCATTGTGCATACCGCGCTTCACTCACCTAGTGGCGGGACGTCGGCGTCGTCCCAGAGGCGTGGACGCAATTACATATACATAATATTACAAGGATTCACTTTGACTATCCGCCTTTGTCACACGTCGTCGCCACGACTCTTCTGTATAAACCCTTCAAAATGACGTGCCCATTGCGTTACCTAGCATGGTAACCACACGTAGGCTAAAATTCCTAGAAATATTTTTGACATTGGAAATGTCTTTTCGTTCGCTTCAGTATAGGCCTCGATTTCACGAAAAAGTGCGATCCCCTTATATCTCAGAGATTTGTGAAGATATGATATTCATAAAAGGCTCAAAAGACGCGTATTCACGAGAGCTGTAAGGTATAATTGAGAATTTTTGAGAAAGTCAAAAACGAAAAAAGTTATAGCCGAAATTGTGAAAATAAAAATCATTTCTTTCCGAATTTTTGATTTTGGCGCTCGATATTTTGGCAACGAAGAATGATATCAAAAATTTGAGAAAAACTCGTCTGGACAATGTAGTCAGCTATAATTTGAGCCTAAAACAAAGATGATCGGGTTAAGGGTTTGCCCTGTAGCTTAACCTTTTTGAACAAAGTCAAAAACGTTGTAGTTTTATTTTGTAACCTTTTCCTTATCCCGACTTTATCGTCGCTCATCATCATCATCATATCAACTCATAATTATCCCATTGCTGGGATACGGGTCTCCCTTCAGTCGAAGGTGATTAGAGCGTACTCTGCCACGCTGCTCCAATGAGGATTGGCAGAGGCCGGTGTTTTCAAACCGCCCTAAGGCCACCGACTTGGCCTAACGACTGTCATCCATCGATAACAGCCGGGACCGATGGCTTAACCCTTTATAGGGCATAAGCATCTAGGGTAGATAAAAAAAACTATGTTTTTTTATGTTTTTAAAAAAATAAAAATAAAAACACGGTGGTAAAAATATTCCCTCTGCCCGTGTGGCTTGTGGTTTAAGATCATTTATTTCTCATAAGAATCATACATTTAATAATTCACTTACTGAGAAAACATATTTATGTACAAAACAAAACTTAGGCTTGAGGTTCTGAGGTCTGCTGAGTACCAGATATATTGGATAAAATTTCAAATCTTGCTGCCCGCCTAGAACGATCGCGTTGGGATGGGACGATGGAGGACGGAGGGCTAGATGAAAAATCAACAGATGAACTGCTAGGTTCGACTTTCGAGAGGTATTATGCTGCATGGTGGATCAGGTGTCGGTGCCATAGGCCCGTCATTAGGCTCGTCATAGTTTTTTAGGATCGTTCAATACAGTACACATTGTACGAACCTCGTCTTCAACAGATTCAAAACCATCATCAGATACATCGGGAAGACAAAATATGTCTTCCGATTCGTTGACTATTTGTAAATCTATATACATATAATAAAACAGTAGACCCCGATGTCTGAACATAATTTGGCAAAAATGGAGAGGGAACAATTAGAGGAAGGTAATAAAAGCAAAAAAAAAATATTTTTATTTTTTTGTCTGTCTGTCTCTCTGTTTGAACGCGCACATCTTCTAAATTACTGGATGGATTTTAATGCTGTTTTCGAAGGAAGATAGAGTTCGGCTTGGAGCAGAATATAGGCTTTGTCGCATTTAAAAAGGATATCAGGAAAATAAGTAATGGTCATTTAAAGGTCTCTACCCTGTCTATGTAAGAAGAAAAATATTTCTCGCACTTACAAACTTGAGACTTGGTACACCATAACTACCGACAACAGACTAGACCGGACCGGACCGAACCGGACCGAACCGAACCGAACCGGACCGAACCAAATCGAACCGGACCGGATATCAGGAATAGAAGTTACTTCATTTAAATTTTCAACAGCCTAAGAATTTTTAAATTGTCACTCACTGCTGAGTCGGAATCGCCCGCAAAAAAGGAAATAGGCTTAACGTGGTCCGAGAATCTCTTCGCGAGTTTTTCAAAAGCACTAATATTCTCACGGTGGCTCACAGTGCATTCTTGACAGCATCATGTTTGTTCGTAAGAACATTCATGACTATAACCAGGTGTGGATATTCATAATTTCAATACGCGTAACAGAAATAAATTAGCTGTTCCTAAATTCAGGCTTAGGAAAGCGGGCAAGTTATTATAAAATTCCAGAATATATAAAAAAAATTGCTATATAAAATTAATTAACCGACATAACCACATCGAGTTTGGGCTCGTTTGATCCGTCTTTATGAGCACTTTGGTGCCAGATGGCAACCAGGGTCTGATGATGGAGCTGGAAGGAGGCCATAGGAACCTAGTAATTAAACGACATAACCCCATCGCGTTTGGGCTCGTTTGCTCCGTTTTGTCTCATACATATTTCGCAATACCCTAATACCGTATTTCGCAATAACTCGCATACATATTTCGCAATACCTCTCATACATATTTCGCAATACCTCTCATACATATTTCGATATACCCTAATACATATTTTGCAGTACCTCTCACACATATATCGCAATACCCTCATACATATTCCGCAATAACTCTCATATATATTTCGCAATTCCCTCACACATGTTTCGCAATACCTCTCATACATATCTAAAATACAAATGAAACGGATAGGGATTAGAATGAAATAGGAACGAAAATATAAAAAACTTTAAATAAAACTTAAATTTAAAATTTAAAAAACCCCCGACTCAAAACCGCTAAAAAGTAAATAAATAATAATTATGTACTCCGGGATATTCGACCTTTTAATTTTATGATATAATATTTATTTTAGTTAATAGTAGTTAGTCATGATACTTCCAAAGCGTCATCGGCGTTTTGAGTCGGGGGTTTTTAAAATTTTAAATTTAAGTTTTTTTACACTGCCTCAGATGTGGGCTCTGACAAAACATTTTGAACCCAACCGACATCCAAGACATTTATCCCAAATTCATGTATAAATAATTTTCTTTCTTCTCTACTCCGGACACAATCCATTAACAAATGTTGTACATCTTCAGTTTTGTCACAGTATATGTATACATTTATCCGAATCTATTTTTTAACCCCCGACGCAAAAAGAGGGGTGTTATTAGTTTGACGTGTGTATTTGTGTATCTGTCTGTGGCATCGTAGCAACCAAACGGATGGTCCGATTTTGATGCAGTTTTTTCATTAAAAAGGCAAATTTTGCCGATGTATAGTGCCCAGATCGAATTCTTAGAGCTAATTTAATGTAATTCCTGTTGAGTTTGCATTGCTCAAACCACGGCACACGACGAGGCTCATTTTGGATAGTTTTATACCAAATGCCTTTTTAACCCCCGACGCAAAAAGAGGGGTGTTATAAGTTTGACGTGTGTATCTGTGTACTTTGGTGCTAGATGGTAACCAGGGTCTGATGATGGAGCTGGAAGGTGGCCATAGGAACTCAGTAATTAAACGACATAACACCATCGAGTTCTCATACATATTTCGCAAAACCATTTATACATATTTCACAATACCTCTCATACATAATTCGCAATACCCTAATACATAGTTCGCAATACCTCTCGTACATATTTCGCTCTCATACATATTGCGTAATGGTTACCACGCCAGACCGCCACCCAGGAGGTCCCGAGTTCGTTCCCCGGTCGGGTCATGATGAAAAACGAACTTTTTCTGATTGGCCTCGGGTCTTGGATGTTTATCTATATATGTATTTGTTATAAAATATAATATCGTTGAGTTAGTATCCCATAACACAAGTTTCGAACTTACTTTGGGGCTAGCTCAATCTGTATGAATTGTCCCTATATATATATTTATATTTCGCTATACCTCTCATATTTCGCAATACACTCATTCATATTTCGCAATACCTCTCATACATATCTAAAATACAAATGAAACGGATAGGGATTAAAATAAAATAGGAACGAAACTATAAAAAACGTCAAATAAAACTTAAATTTTAAATTTTAAAAACCCCCGACTCGAAACTTCTAAAAAGTAAATAAATAACGACCTTTTAATTTTATGATATAATATTTATATTAGTTAATAGTAGTTAATCATAATACTTCCAAAGCGTCATCAAGTCGGGGGACCGCTAAGTTATTAAACTTGTAACTGTCACAGATAAAAAAAATATTATGACGTCCGTTCTTAACTCCTAGATAAAAAATGTTAATATGAAATCCACAATTTGTTGCCATAGGAATATTTTAGATCACTAGTTTCGTTTAAAAAAAAAAAACAAAAAAATATGGTGGGAAATATATTTCCGCTGCCTTATAAAGAAAGGGTCGTGCCCACGGGTCGTGCCCTCCGAAGCACGGAGAAGCTCAAGATAACAAAACCCATCCAAACGCTGGCTACGGTCGATGTCGCTTAACTTGCGTGTTCATATTAGAGTGCGACAGACCACACAGCGACGCCATCGAGCTCCTCCGACGCCATCGAGCTCCTCGTCGCTCAGCGACAATATTTTTTCGAATTCCGTAGATTCATTTCCAATGTGCACGATAGTCGTGTGAGGCACGAAATCTGTGAATTTTTGGTTTTATATATTTCTAGAAACAAACAAACTGCGGTAAGTAAACTTAGGCGAGCATAAATAAAGTTCTAATTAAACAGTAACATGTGGTTTACGCGTTGCCAAGGAAAATCAGTTTATATCTCCGAATATTCGCTACTGCAAAAACGTACAGTGCAAATGTATAAATTTTATTACACTATCAAAATTATACTGAAACAGACGCATAGCGTCATCGGTGTAATGACTTCTTAATTACCCAAATAGATAGATTCGATGAACTGTATTGGTCAGGTCAACGAAACGATGATTAGTAAACAAAATTGAAGTTTGGCAATTTTTTTTATACCACAAAGGTGGCAAACAAGCATGGTAAGCATCACCGTAGCCTATAGACGCTTGCAACACCGGGGGCATCACTCACGAGTTGCCAACCCCCCCCCCCCCCCCCCCCCCCCCCCTTACTCACGGTAGGACTTAGAAATTTGCACTTGAAGACACATGCGATCGAATATGTTATTTAGCTTTAAATTATGACTATTATTATTACCTACATTAATTTGAAATACAAACAATATTTGTTAATATTAATCAGAAGTAATTTAAATATTAAAATAATAATTAGCATGTATGATAATAATTACAATGAACAAAATTAATTAATTACACGCAGACTTAAACGTGGGAAGATCAAAGTATATTCTTTTTGTATTCTTCAAACAATGAATCTAATAACATTATTCACTTTTGATCTTTTTTTGTTTTTCCTCAGTCATTAAATGTTTTATTTGCGAAATATAATTCAGTTTTATATTCTTTTACTTGTAGACTTTTCTTTTATACTGATATACATCAATCCGGACGAAACAGTGGCGGTCCGCCAAAATATTATCTATATTTGCACATTATAAACTAAACTGGCCTGTGACTATGTGACAGTCACCCGTTTTATATACCACTAAGGTGCTTACACTCGAGATAGTTTCTCGCACACGACAAAACTTCTTCGCCAATAGCAATGCCTGTTTTGTCTAATGTAGACATAACCGAGACACGCTATTGGCAGAGCGGAGCGAGAAAATGTTGTCGCGTTTGTCATGTTAGCCCGGGGCCCGATTCTACTAACAGAAATGCACCAATGGACTCTCAATGGTGTCTCAATCGTGTCTCAAAAGAATGCCGATAGTGTATCAGTGGAATAGTTTTTGACACAGAACACAGAAAGAAGGAGAAATGTCATTAGATGGTTTTTGTACCGGAACCGATGTCGCCACTTACACACACAATTACATTTTAACACATTCATAGAATAATCTCGACAGTCACTCTCACACAAATCGTAAGCCCGTAATTTGCAGTTCGATTACGAACACCGAGCAAAAAGTTCATTATAGTGACGGGAACCTAACGAAATAGGGCGACAAGCGACTTAGAAGAATCAAGTTCCTGCACATTTGTGCAGAAAATTGTGTAGAAAATGGCGACATGCGCCCCGTACACAAACCATATCTCTTGTATTCTGATATCTGTGGTTTTTGACATTTGTCATGGACTTAAACATTAACATAATGTTTAAGTCCATAACAAATGTCACCATTGAGAGTCCATTGGTGCATTTGTGTTAGTAGAATCGGGCCCCTGATGGCCTGGTAAGCAGTCACTGTAGCCTATGGACGCTTATAATACCAGGGGCCAACCATGTAAAAAAATGGAGCTCGCTTCGGTTTTCGAATTTAGAAAGACAATGCAACTTTTTTGGAGTGGTAGAGCAATTATTATGAAATGGGCTTGCTCGACCGGGGAAGTACCACCCTCTCACTGAATATCGATGTGAAGCAGCAATGCGTTTTGTTCGGTGAGTTCGAGAGAGTTCGAGAGATCCGGAAGCCCAACTCCTTCCCTATCCCCTCTTTCCCCCGTCTTCTTTCCCTTCCCTTCCTCCTTCCTTACATACAACCCACTTGGTGGACAACGCATTGGTAGTGCCCCTGGTGTTACTGATGTTCATAGGCGGCGGTGACCGCTTTCCATCAGGTGGCCCGCTTGCTTGTTTGTCTGCTGTATGACATTAAAAAAAAAGCTGAATAGAAGACAATTTATAGAGATAGTCTAAGAAAAAGTAGAGAGGTATTACCGCTGAATTGGGCATCTTTTTGGGCTCTGGCATTAAAAAGGGTAATTTAAAAACACCAACAATTACGTTCAAAATATTCTAAAACTAATGCAAGCATAAACCTAATCATACAGTGAATCTGTGGAAATTTTCAATATTCTATCTAAGAAAGCACTAAAATTGAATATTGTCGCCACTTATCAGAGTTTCGTTAATTATTACATCAATTAAATTCAATGTCCAATTATGTTAATTGATTGATAAAGCAAGCCCACTAATAAATTTTACTTAGTGAATATCATTTAAGTTTATGAATTTTACATAAAATTTTCAAACAAGTTTTTATGAATATAATTTTATGTAATTGTAACATGCCTTCTAAAATGTTATTGACTTGTAAAATCAAATTGACGCACACTAAAAGTAGATGAATTAAAAGACAAAAACTGAAGTTTTTCTTTTGGAAAATTAACCATTACAATTTTACAATGTTCATCAATTTGTATCATCTTTTTATTGAAATATGCGACTCCCTTCAGTCGAAGAAGCTTTAAAAATACTCTGTGACGCTGCTGGCCAATTGCGATTGCCAATTGTTTGCAAAGGACAATGTTTTCATGCCAGTTGATCTTTAATCCGTAAGTAACTGATTAAATATTGTCAATCGACGGCTTAACGTAGCCCTTTAAAGCACGGAAAGAACATATTTTCACACTTCACTTCACACACTTTCCCACCGATGTGTCTCCTGTGTAGCCAGGATCAACAACGGCGACCAAACGTCATCGCTTATTGTCAATCTGATTTGACAATAAGCGATGTAGCTTATTGACGTCCCGGGGAGAAACTGTCTTAGAACTCACAACGAGATTCGAGATCGCCGCCTTGTCAACGAAGGTCGTCAAGATGGCGACCTCGGATCCTCACCGTACCACGTTGCCTTTTTAAAGGGTACTTTTTAGTCAAAAAGTGTTCATTTAAAATACTTGACATTGGCGAAATTGTCTATCTGTCGTTAAGACACGACAGAAACGCCATTAATTAAGGAAGAATAAGAATAAGAACTCACAACGAATTTAATCAGAAAGAAGATAGTCGGAGTACGAAGTTGTGAATTTTACTAAAATATGTTTTTTCAATACTTCCTAGTATTGAAAAATTGCACTACTTTATTACACCATTAAACAGCAGAAACAAAAATAAAGTTCATAATGAAGCACCAGTAACACAGTAACCAAAATAAGGCCACGGCAATGAAGATAGTGAGAACAAAGTTACAAACAGAGCAATAACCCTTTGAACTGAAGGTTTTCTACACACAGAACATGCTAACAAGGAACAACAAGGCATAGTCGAGATACTCAAGATTGTTTAGTCGACGTCCACGTATGTTTATCCACCTAATTAGCGTTTGACAGGGAAAGTGTTTTCAGAGATAACAGAATTTATAGTACTACCGAGTGGTAGGTGAAAGGTTATTTGGAATAAAGTACAATAATGATAATAAACATGCTAATGTTTTAACCTTAGAATAAAGTTATGTCGGAATGTTTAGTGTAAACGTTTTATTGCATTTTCATTAACCTCAATATAGCGTTAGGAAAATGAGATTTTATCTTATCTGATTTTAAAACGTGTGAATTATTAAATGCATTCCAACGATTGCATGCTGTAATAAGTGGTAATGACAGTTGATAACCCAGTGGATAACGGATGATTAACTGACTGGTCTCCTATATTTAAATAGGCATATAATTACGTTGACGAATATAAATCGAATTTATGTACTTAATCAGTCTAATTTTATTATCACTTGCATTACACTGATTGAAAACATAATAAGGAAACTTACTGTAACTTTCCTATATATTATGGAGTCAGTTTCCAAAATTTTAACTCTTGCATTTGGAGAGTACCTACTATCGCAAATATATTTGCAAATATATTGATAATTGATCTTTTTTTTTTTAACAGAAAAAAATGCATATTTTGTGACTGAACTTTACAACTTAAACTACAGACTCACTGCAGACATGCTTCAGATTCAAGCTTTTTATTTATTTATCTTGACAAAAGATACAAAAGGAAACATAGAATTTAAAATAAGGTAATATAGAAATGTATTAGAGACAAAATAGTATTAATATACTTTTTTTATACTACATAGGTGGCAAACAAGCATACGGTCGGCCTGATGGTAAGTCGTCACTTGCAATACCGGGGGTATCACTCACGCGTTGCCAACCCTCCCAACCCCCCCAAGTGGAGCTCTGGAGACCTTATCGTAGGAACACAACATGGCCAAGACCAATGCTATTTGGCTACGATCTTCTGTAAAAAACTATACTTAAAATACTATAATGTTTACAGAATAAATTAATGAACCAGTGGGACAATTCACGTAACAAGAACCGATTCTAGTTCGATTCAACGACACTCGCTGTTCCGTTCAATTCCTATTTTGTATGAGACAGCGAGTGTCGTTGATCGAAGTAGAATCGGTTCTTGTTACGTGAATTGCCCCACAGATATGTAAGCAATTAGCGAAAATACCAAAGCTAACACGAGAGAATTTGATATTCCTGCAGTCGTTTACAAGCACACTATATTCTACCAACTGAATTCGATTCTCTAACTTTTGCTAGAAATTTCATTAACAATTTACAAGCATGTTCATTTCACTTTAAATTAATAAAGTATTTTATGTAATTGACTCTTAATTTCTTGTGATTTGTGGAGATACGAAGTTTTAAGTAACTGTCAGAACAATATCCTTTGTCGTAATATGATTTTCTTTCTAGAACATTACATAAAGCATTGAATATTCTCGTTTCAATTGTATTTTTTTTATTAGTTGAAAATCGTAAAGAATCTCTTCTTTTTTCTTTTCGAGTCAACGACACTTATAATAATTAGATCAAAGACCGATACTTGACAATGGAAACCATCGGTAAAAAATCTGAATTTCTGTAAAGAATTAGGTACTCATCATTACATTTTAAGGCTCGTTTATTCTTGAGACGCCCAACATTAGGCCCTTGCATTAATCACCCCTTTCATAATAACATTAACAATCTGGCAATACGAAACGTGTTGGGCATACAAACGGAGGGAACTTGAACGGGCAGGTAGTTCAGGCAATTTGTCTTGTCACTCAAGTCATCTTGACAACTAATTTAAATCAGTAATTGGGGAAGTTAAACGGTTTAGTGCAAAATATTGCGACGGAATACAAGAAAATCAGATGCATAATTATAATTCTAAAGAAAAGTGTCTCACGATGTCTTGGTCATGAAAAAGGTTGTTTACCTCGTGAAGCAAGAAAATCTAAACAAATGACATAAAAAATTCAATCATCTAGACAACTAGAAAAGAGCTGATGATCTTCAAAGGACTGAAAAATCTTCTTGAATGAATAAAGAAATCGATATAAAAAAAAACAGATCATCCATTTGCGAACTATGATACTTTAAACAAAACACCATGTCAAAATTATTACACCTCTCTTTTTGCGTCAGGAGTTAAAGGATGAATATTAAGATCTATCACAGATTGATTATTGTCCATCAATGACAATGCATCAGTTACCTTTGCAATTAGATTAGAAAGATTATTTCTCCGAGACCGACCATGACCTTCTCAATTCAGAAGTTAATATACTAATAGCATTTTATATTAAGAAACTCTCAAACACTTAACTCCAGAACACTTCAAGTGTGGATAAATAAAGACTGCATCCTCCACCGACCCCTGTAATCCCTCTTGAGCAAGACAGAGAAACACTAAACCGTATTCCAACCACATCGCATTTAACGGAATCGTGGTTGATGAGTATCTATATAATAACCTTTTTAAGTAGAGAAAGATTCTTCTTGGCATCATAATCAAAAACCTCATGACATAATTTTAATTGGCGTATCGTTTTCAGCAACAATTTAAAAAATTAAGTCTCTTAGCAGTTTTCTCTATGTCCAAATCCTTTGTTTTTGGATGTGACTTGACATATAAAATTATCGATGTTTAAAAACCGACCGATTGATTTTTATATTTGAAATCGGTCATTATGACGCTATCATTATTCATTCATATTACATCATAAAGGTTTTTTTTTTCTTTTCGTTAAGAATAAAATATACAATTTCAAAAATGAACTAATATGGCTCACTGCAAGCCTTGGTATAGTAATAAAATATGATTGGATCATTTTATTGTAAACCAATTTACCATTTATTACTGTTTTATATTCTTATACATACATAAACATGAAGTAAGGTCACCGTAAGGTATAATATCATAGGATTCTTAGAATTAACTTTATTACATTTGTTGTGTATAAGGTATATATAGCCTTATATATATAATATAGCCTTCAGATAAGACTATAATTATTATTTTTATACAATATAATATTCAAGAAAAAGTGTTCTGTAAGTTTCTTTTGTTTGTAATATTGCTCTATTCGTTGGCCAAATCTGGGCCAATTTTAAAGGCTTTTTGTTAAACAAAACAAAATAAATAATATTCAATAAATTAATTGAAATTATTACACTAATTATTTTTAAGACATACAAAAAATATAGGTAAATTAAGAGTTATTAAAAAAAGTAGACGCCATGTATCACAATATTATGTTATTACTTTAATTATTGTATACGTTAATCAAGTTTATCAGATGACATTGTTTTCGGAGATAAAAAAAACACTCGTATATAACAATATTTTTTTAAATAATTCCAGTTTCACGTTCGTTATTTCATGTCAACATCCATCAGCAAATATTCTCGCATACATAGGTCACGTCTGACCGAATTGTGGTTCCAAAACTCACCTCCAATATTAAATACCATATGAAATTCTTGTCGACTGTCTGTCGTTTGTCAAAGCAGTGTTCCACATCGTTAACTTTGCTTGTTATAAGTTTATGCGTCTTCTGGGTGCACAGAATATAAATTAACTCAATAGACATGAATATCTAAGTATTGTGTGCAAAATTAAAAGCAATCAACAGTACCAATTTACCTTAAATAAATCAATCTATATTGTAATTTGTGTACGTGTTGTTGTTGTTTATAAATTTATTCAAAAGCTAAATTAATTTTGTAACAATCAACTTTATTAAATTAGGTTTCGATAAAGCAATCATTTTCACTGAAATTATTACATAGACTTCAATAGGATTCAGCAACAATAAACAATTTAAACTCGAGCACTGTTAGTGGCCAAACGCACTAAGAAAATTTCAGGATAATAATAAAAATCAACAAGTAGGTTGCTAGTCATAGGATCACACTAATAAGTCCATTCACGGTCATCACCTTCAAGCTACATATCAACATCGAAATTAATTATTATGTTACAAGTATTCTTGGAACATAGTAATATTTAAGTAGTAAGAATTATGCCTATTCCTTCTCCAAAGGCAATAAGAGTTGTCTTTGTCTCTCCGTCTTCCTTTTCACTCTGTCTAATCAATCACTGTTGACTCTCAATCTTTCAAAGTATTATTAGATGATATTAGGCCAAAGCATTGTCGCAACGGTGCAATAAAAAAAATGTGGCAAACCGAACTCTTTTTAAAAACCTCTTTGTAAATAGTTATTATGTTTCCTTTTTCTTTATGGTTTTTATTTTACTGTCACCTTCACTTAACTTTTTTACCTTCTTGCCATCAATTCATATTTTTCTATAATATAAGTTTTCTTCATCCCTTCCTCTTTTCCTAATCTTTCCATCCTTAATAGAAAAGGTTGACCTTTTCTTACTTAAACAGAATCCTCCAAGACCAACCCATCTGGGGAAGGCCTTCCAGATGATTGTAGCCATATAGCATTGGTCTCGGGCAGTCTCGGCCATGTAGTGTTCCTACGGTGACTGCTTACTTATCTTAGTGGTATCATAAAAACCGTAGTCGCCAAGTGAGTTTGTGTCTCTTATACCTAGCTCTGTTGCAGTGCTCTCTTGGGTGCCATGTAATTGGTTTATGTAGCCAATGTTGGCATCATACACGCACATTGGGCGCACGTGAGAACACTGTTGACATAGTTATGGTTACCGGCCGCAGAACTTAAAAAAATATATTTATAATATTTTCATTGTTTTGTCGAATTATTTTCCTTTTTCTTCCTCTTGTATTTATTTCATTAGTATTATTTAAGTACTACCGTTCATACCGTTCATTCCTCTAAATCCTTCGACCAATCCTTTTCTATCCAGGCTATGAGACTATGGAACAATTTACCGGTAGCCATCAGAACTGCAAAATCCATTGAGGTATTTAAACGACAGTTGAAAAATCACTTCTTAGCACTTAGTTTTTAATTCCTTTCTTTGCCTTCAAGTACAACGACATTTTTATTTATTTTATTATTAGGTATATATGTATTGTATGTATATTACAGTATAATTTGTATTTATGGTAGGTTGAATATGAATATTTATATAATATATTATTATATGTATAGTAATATAATATTTGATTGAAGTTATTTATTAATTTTTGTTTTAATATTTAGATGTCCTAGATACTTATCTATCATTTTCTTGTTTATTATTTATTTTCTTGTCTTGCTAGCCCTGCCCACTCCATACAGAAATTCGTTACCTTAAGGTTGCCTTGAAAATATTGCTTTTTAGCAATAAGGCCGCCTTGTTGCATTTACACTAGTTTATAAGATTGTTTTTGTACTTTTTCCTGTGTGTAATGCAAATAAAGAGTATTCTATCTATCTATCTATCTACTACTGCACCACCTACTTATTCACAACAACTAGCTCCTTTCTCTCAGGTTAGACACTGCTCTGTCATAAGGCCGCCTATTGTATATTTTGATTAATTTCTTTTTCGTCTTTGTTTTTATGCTTTTTTGGTGCTATAAAGAGTATTATTATTACCCAAAATTTGACCAATCATAAATTTTAAGGGCTGAAACTAAGTATACAGGTGAATTTGTTAAAAAGCCAAAACTTTTATCAGCAATAACCTGTTACTTCATTCGAAATTGCCCTGTCAACCTGTCGACAACAGTATATAAACAGACGTACAATAATAATAATACACATAGTCAATCTGGCCCTTATCCAATTATAACAGGGTCAGAAACAAGTCACTGTCATGACATCAACATTTGATTGTGAGGCGGGTTTTGATCACCAGTTGTCGTTTTGACGTCATGATAATAATACCTTATCGATTCAGTATAACAATTATTTTTGATATGATCATTCTTAGTACAAAAAGACACATTGGAATAAAATTATATTTAATTTTTAGTTCGTTCATCATCACAATCAACCATTACTCATCTCATTGCTGGTGTACTATACTCAGGATGTTCACCAACACTGACTTACTTCTCTAATCATAAAAAAAAATTCATCATCTCAGCCACAAGAAGTCATAGAACATAGGAAACGTTTCTTAAACCAAAACAATGTTTTTCTCTATAAACTACCGTTCAGTATCACGAAACGCTTCGTAAGTTTCATGAATTGCCCGGGCAATTTACAAACTGCTTTATTCTATGATCGGGCGACGTTTATATTCCCAAAAGTTGCAAGACATTCTCGTCACGCGCCCAGTAAACGCCTGAGTCATCCCGTTGGGAGTCAGCAGCGTATAAATTTGAATTCTTAAAGCGGCGTCTCTTGAAAATAGAGCATTACATGTAAAAGCTTCATTACCAACACGTTCTGTCTCAGGATTGTTCCAGGAAGATTTTAGGCATAAAATATTTTTATTGTCTGACATAGAAATGGGTCTTTAAAAACAGTATCTGGGTGGTCTATTGAAATTATAAAAAATCCATGACCTCCTTCAATTTTAAAAGATTTTAGGCATTTTTATTGTGATGTCTAGCATAAAAATAGCATTGACTATAACAATAGTGTCTATGTGGTTTATCCATAGTTAATTAGTAATTGTGGAATAGTCTTCCTCGTCGGTTTCGACATAAAATAAATTTTTGACACATTGATAAAAATTTATTACTATTAGTTTCTTGTATGAGCCCTAGGCTCGCTAGACCAAATTTACATTTGAAAACTCTGTGCATCGCTGACAATACACTAATTATACCAAGGGATTTTACAAACAATAGCCAAATTATAAACGATTCATGTTTATCGCTTCTCTGTACTTGCTCGAAGAGGGTTCATCGTATGAACTTGAATTATGTTTTAAAACTAATTTATTATAACAAAATATTGAAATTTAAAACACAGAAAACGCTTACTTTACTAGTCGTTCAATAAAAGATAGATTTTAATGGTATGGTGGTGAATGATAAAATGAATGGAACATGGTTTCCAATAGTAACACTAGTATTACTTTTTTTTGTAACATTAGAACAAAGTATTCCTAGATGACACTGATTGTTTTCTTTTACGTGATTAGATTTTATCAGCCAACGAAGAGCATGTTTTATCAGTTGCGCCTTTTATACTTACGTAACCTACTCTACACGCAGCTTCATATGCCATAGTATACTAGACAATGCGGTGACGAAAAATATTGTTTAACATTTACGGAGATTCTAGTATAAGCATTTTAATAAAAGCAACTAGCACTGGCAATTAAAGCTCGTCTACATTCAACCTGGTATTAAACAAAATTGATTTCGTTTATTAATATGTTATCAGACGCACTGTGGGCTTTAGTATTTCCAGAATCATGTTCATTATGTCAGCTCTTGTCACCCTACTGCAAAAGGCTCCTCGTAAGTATGCCACCCACATCACTTAACGTGAGACTTTGCCCATATATTACAGGAAAAACGAATGTCTATCAAGACAATATAAAAATCTGTGAATAAATATGAATCAACTAAGTGCTAGAAAAGTGGAGATTTGTAATCAGCATAGATTGCTTGTTATTATTTGCTACTTCTTTACATAGTATAAAATTAAGTCGTGCAGTCTGTCTGTCTGTCCCTACGTATGCGTAGATCTTTAAAACTACGCAACGGATTTTGATGCGTTTTTTTAAAATAGATAGAGTGGTTCAATATCAAAATAAAATAATTTATTTTGCAAGTAGATTTACAAGAAATACTTTTGCATCAAAAGAATAAAATATTACGAACTTGAGTACAGTATGTAGCAAAACATTCAAACGTAAAGCAGTTGTTTGTTCATGCACGGTCGTAATAAGCGAGATGTTTTATTTGTCTTAAGGTTACCACAGCAAAAGTTACCATTTGTTCGAAAACGGTTAGCGAAAGTTTCTTGTTGCGTGGTTTATGAATTGCATCGTAAAGAGAACCCAAAAACCTAGATTCTGAGATGCATAGTCAGAGGAAGCAATGCAAAATCTTTAGGCCAACATCGTATCCAACTTTATCTCCGTCATAATAGTTCCTCTATATGAATGTGTCTATGTCCCAAATAATTGGGCATCCGACGTTATGATGATATCATCTCACATATTACCAAATGACATGTATTGAACCCGCCCACCATAACGTACCTACAATAGATATCCATAGCATTACATAGGTAAAATTTACAATGCGTTTTTGAATACCGTATACATGAACTCTCAAAATGATATCCTGGCATACATAGAATCAGCCAGTTTTCCTTAAATTTTAACAATTCTTAGTTCTGAAATAGGTACAAACGCGGACACAGCTGTGTATCCATTAAAGACGCAACTGAGAGAAAATATTACTGTGCGAAAGGGATAGAGATATTTCTGTCAATTTCAATGTAGTTTCAAGTTATCCAAAGTAATGATTCTTAATTCGGTCGTATAATAGGGATGAGGGTTTTCATGAAAACGCCCCTAGTTGGCGCCATTTTGACAAGAGGGTGTCATTTCAGAAAACCCTCAAAAATTCATGAATTGCCGAAGCAACAATTTATTCTATTTAGCCTTTTTAGGGTTCAACAATAAATTTTAAAAACCATGTTTACTAGATTCAAATTAGCAACGGACACCATTAACGATTTTTTTGTTATTTAAGTATTTAATGGCTATAACAAGATTATTGGTTTCTAAAAATTCTTCACTATAAAAAGTTTTCCACTACCTATACTTAATTTTTATGAAACAGTTCGTATTATCTTTAACTGTCGTCTGACTTTAAACTCTCCACTAGAAAATTATATGCACTCAACAAGAAAACTCAAACAGAACCATATAACTATGGTTCGATACAATCTTGACTTTTATTCGAACTCTTATTTAAATAAATTCTTCATGGTTATCTCAGACAAAAAACAGAAAAAGTATATTTTCTCGTAAAAAGTCAAAAATCTATATTCTGTCATTTTTCCTGTCTAACTGACACCGGAGCATAATTTAATACAAATTTAATAAAAATATTGCTCAAAAAAATGCCCGCACGTCTCACGCTTGCTGAAAGAATACGCATTGTTATTCTTAAAGAAATGGGAATGAGAGTTTCCGAAATATCCCGGGAACTAAATGTGCACGTAAGTTTATCAAATTTTACTTCTAGTGTTTTTCCGTGTTCGTCTAAGTAAGTATATGTTTAGATGATTACACACCTGATTCTGGTTTTTAACAGCACTGATAGTGTTTTTAGAGACGGTCGGTATACACGTGGCTACGACGGCATGAGGAAGGCGGAGATGAAGCCCTACGCGACCGTCCTCGTGAAGCACGAGGACGTGTTACAACGGAGGCTGAAGATGCTGCCATGGTCGCTAGCCACTCACTGCACTCCTTATGACATCTTTGTGTATCTTGTAGTTTCTTTTTTCAATTGAGATTATACCTACTGAGTCATAATGCTTGTTACAGATTTCAATGCAGACAGTGCGTCGTCGCTTAAATGAAGGGGGCCTGCAGCGACACATACCGGCCCGAAAAATATTACTCACCCAAGCGCACAAGGACGACAGAATAGCTGGATCTGAGATGACTGGATCAATAATATAGTCATATTTGTAGACGAAAAGACTTTCAAGTCGGATAAGGATGGTCGGAAAATATTATACAGGCGGAGAAACGAACGCTATGTAAAAGATTTTTCACCCTCCGCTTGAAAAACCCGGGATCATATTAGAGGATGGAAACACGTGAGCTAGCAAGTTCCACGTTGTTGAATTATTCGAAGACAAATTAGCAGATTGGCTGCTTTACCGAATGGGGCGTATTGACTTAAAATATTGTAAAATAATTGAACACAATGTTGCACATAAAATAAAAATAATGTAAATAAAATAATAATGATAAATGATTGTTTTTATTTAGAATATGTTATGATAGTCGATAAAACGGTAACAAAGAAAATATCTGATATATAAATAAATAAATATATAGGGACAAATCACACAGATTGAGCTAGCCCCAAAGTAAGTTCGAAACTTGTGTTATGGAATACTAACTCAACGATACCTATATTTTATAACAAATACATTTATAGATAGGTAAACATCCAAGACCCGAGGCCAATCAAAAAAAGTTCGTTTTTCACCATGACCCGACCGGGATTCGAACCCGGGACCTCCTGGGTGGTAGTCCGGCGTGGTAACCATTACGCCACGGAGGTCGTAAAATATAAAACAATACATACTCTGATTGGACGTGAGTGGACGCCAATCAGAGGACGTATTGCTGATCCACCGCGGACACGAGCTAAACGCGTTGGTTTGGCCGAGGTTTAACCGAATTTTCCCGATTCGAAAACCCGACGAAATTAAGTTAAATTACTTAGCCACTGGCTAGGATTCATAACTGTCAACGTCCAATGCGAGTCTCATTCCTGCATATATGACAGGAGAAAATGTGTATCATTAAGTATGTTGCCGTTTGTACATTTAATTGTGTCACAAATGTCAACTGTACGAGGAAGCAAGAACTAGATGTTGGTTCGCGTCCAATTAGACGTGGTCTGTAAATTTAATAACCGATGTATTGGTGACAACTCGCGTAAAACTGACCGAATTGCTTTGGTTAAACCGTTTTACAGCCTGCTGCCATAAAATGTCTTGGATCTGCACTAAGACTGTGCTAAGACTGTGCAAATGCTATTAGTAATGATTAGTCAACGCTCAAAATAATAATAACATTTTGTGTAAGACATGTACAGTTTAACGTTACATCGTTTAAGTATTATTGAAACTACGCACAACATGCCTATCGATTAACTAACATAAAGGTTGTATTCAATAATTCCTGGAACTAGTGAATTTGCTTGAAACAAAAGCAAAATATTAAGCCGCTCACACGTCCACTGACAAAACATTGAGCAATGTAACAATAATTACGAAATTTATCCTTACAAGTAGTACTGTGTGTATACAGGGTTATTGGTAACTAACGCAAAACCTCTTAAAGGCAGCTTAGGTACGAAACAAAAATCAGCTGTTCCATACATTTTGTCGAGTAGGTATGGATATTTTCTATGGAACAGCAGATTTTCTTTTTCGTGATTTCGAAGTTGGTCCCATAGCAAATATTGTTCGTTTTCATGTACCTAAGCTGCCTTTAACACATTTAGGTTTCATTATACAATATCTGTAAATTCGGGTGTACTATTTTTATTTTTATTCAATATTTAACATTTTCTTCTCGGTCTTATTTCACATTGCTGATGCTCGCGAGAGGAACAAAATTTTGATCATGCAATATTCATTGAAATAGCAGCTAATTCATTAAACTGTGACATATTATTAACACTTGAAGATATTTCAAATGAAGTTGAAATATGTACTGACAAATCTACAGCTGCTGTAGTGTTGACAGCATTTGTATTCTCTATTTGTGGAAAACAACCACCAGATAATGTAATTGATGGACTAGAGAGGAACGTAGAAGTGTTATTTTAAACATACTCGAAAGAAGGCAACGGAAACGTAATCATGTTAGCAGAAAAAAAGACAAGGGTTATAAAATTATACATCATGAGCAAATGCTCATGATGTTTTTAAACCTTACAAATTAATGTTATATAAAAGCAGGGCTAATTGAATTAAATCCTTAAAAGCAATACCCTGAAAAAAGCAGACTTTAGATTTAGAATGTTTAGGGAATTTTCAATGACGTAAAGTTTTTGTCTATACTAATCATACTAATGTTATAAATGAGAAAGTGAGTTTGTTTGTTTGTTATTCCCTCACGGCTTGACTACTTACTTTCATTTCATTTCATTATGACTAATCAGCCGATCATTATGAAAATTTTTAAATATTATTTTCAGTGGTACTGAGCCCAACATAGGCTACTTTTTATCCTGTGAAAGTATGTCATTACAATGGGAAAATATTTTTTCTATTATAGAGGGCCCAACAGATGGCGCCACAAGTCGCGCCATAGCGCGTATTGACTACGAAACAACCCATAACTTTGCGCATAGGTTGTTTTTTTGTCAAACGAGATCTATGTCATAAAATTAAGCGCGAGCAAAGCCGTGGGGAAAAGCTAGTATTATATCCACGAAAGATTTGTTTTTTTTACATTGAATAGACTCCAAAACTACTTGACCATTTGAAAAATTCTTTCATCGTTGGATAGCTACACTATCCTCAGGTGACACAAATATTAGAAATCCTTACTAAAATCCGTGCATAGCCGGGGCGGAGCGCTAGTATTTTTTGATATTTTGGATAACAACTTTGCGTCAGAACGAACTAGAAAGGAAATAAAACGACGATACAGTAAATACGTGACATGGGGACGTGCTTCGCTTCAGTCAAACTATTTTAAAAGTCGTTTCGGTGAGATCGAACTTTGCCAAAAGACCTATTTCCGTTTTTAAAACATAATGGTGAGGGATTTGGTGGACATTCCCTATTCACATCTATTCGCTCCTACTATTTTCTAATGGTCCTTCCTTATGAAGGGTTAGGGTTATTCTCTTCTTCTGGTACCGTCTTATAAATGATAATCATTAGATTAGGAAGACACAAGATAACAGAATAGAAATTGTATATTGATTCGACTAATTAAGTGGCAATTACTTACGGTTAATACTTTTAGTAAAAGCGCAATCTTAACCTAGATTTGCTGACATGAATGTTAAGGAATTATTGGTCTGCAGAAATCACGAAAAATTTATATTATTATCACTAACACTCTCAAACATAAATGATTACCTCAACCAGAAGATAAAATAAATGGATCGCATTCCCACAATTTATAAACAAGACCCTCTCAATATTCAAAGAGTGAAATAAAAGGGGTGAAAGGCCAGGCCATATATAAAAGTATTGACATGTGCCATATTTATGGGTTCGGTTCAGAACATGTTGTAAAATGGCCGACGATAGAAGTCCGTTTTGTTTGAAAAGTGGCAGATATGTTTTTAGGTTGGTGATAGAGTCAAGATGTATAGCTGACATTGGGGTTCCATTATTCAAATTGAATGTTTACTATGTATACAATACGGTTCTGAGATTATACAAGGAAACCTACTAAAATATTCTACGTTTTTGGTTTAATATTTTTCATCGAATATCACACCATGAAGTTCAATTATATTCTTTTATAGAAAGATAATGTAACTAGCTAAACAGTAGTAGTTTTCTTTTTAGAACAAGGGTAATAATTTACGAGATATATATTTTTTTATGTCTCGGGAGGTGTAGGACGCCTGGATGGGAGGATCTGTCGTTCAAATTTGGGAGCACCAGACTGTTCACGATGTTTTTTTTTGTTTTTTTCGACCTTGGACTGTTTAGTGGCTAAAACATGTTTTTCAAATATTTTATGTTTATTCCGAGTTACCTAATCTTAGCTACACACTAGCGGCTTATGTGATGCGGTTTGTCAGATTTTTTTATGAAACCGCATAATAACTGGTCGTAAGTCAGTGGGTTCATGTAGTTGTACAAAAAATTACATCTAGCAGCATCACTGACAGCACCAAGTGCTTTTAAATACCAACATAATCTTGGGACTCATTGATTGGGTGGGTTGGTCGTTTTCATATTTTCCAAATTTATTGGTAGATTCCTAGATATTATAAGATAGAAAACAAATTTTAGTTCTCACGCTTGTTCGTTATACTATATAAATATTTAACTAATAAAGTTCACATCTCATGCTGTTACAAGCGCTTTAAGTAGGTAAACATTTGCATACTTTATGCAAATTGTTTTAATAATTCTAATAATGTTGACTAGGATACTATTACGGGGACTTATTGTTTATTTTATTTCATATACCAAGGTTTTTTTCATATCTTTCCAATTACAGCTATTTTGTAGTCAGGAAAATGCAACTGCATGTCACGAAAATGCTCGGTGTACGTCGTCTCTCTCGACGCCTTTACGTCGTATTTACTGTATGCAGAGACAATGCTAGGCATGCGTTGAGTGGGATGGGTCCACGGACACCCGCCGGCGGGGTTGCGAAAGTATCTCCAGTGCCCGCGACCCCGCCACGTGAAGGCGGAGAAGGTGGCAGACAGTCAGGTTTTTAGTCGGTATCCCTCATTGGCTAGAGAGGTGAGCCCGACAGACCCCCGTCGCTTCCCCAAGTGGCGGGACATGCAGTAATGCATTTTTCTGACGTAAAACAAAAAAAAAGGCATGCGTTGCGTTATCACGGCGTCTGCACTGCGTACATCTACGATACACCTACGCCATGTGAAGAGGTTCTAATAGTTAATTACGTATAAACATTGAGTATGTATCGGTACCTACAAATTTAGTACTAGAATAACAATTTATAGAGAGCTCTAAAAACTCCCTGAAGTAAGAAAAACGGAATTGCATGTAACCCCATGGAGGCCAGTGAAGATAAAGTAGAGAAAGGTAATAAATATGGTCAGGTAAGACGGTTATAGTAACTAATAAATGTTTTGTGGTTAGATGTTATCAAAAAACTATCAGATTAAAGCTATTCTGATAAGTTCCTGATAACTTATCTGTTCGATAAATTTGCTAAAAATCATAGAGGTTCCTGTATAAATTTTTTAGGGTGGTAGAACATTTATGAAGTGGATTAACTCAAGTAAAGTAACATCCTCATAAAATATCATCGTGAAGCAGCAGTGCGTTTCATTCGGTGGAAGTCCGTCTCATTTTCTGTCCCTTTCCGCACGATTACCAATTTCCTTATAGCGGGCCACGCATTAGTAGCACGTAAAAACTAATAAACAGTCCAGCTAACGACCTGTCAGATTTTGTATTACATATTTTATATTTTTTCTAATTTATTATAGCTAACTTTAACATAATATTAGAAAACTAGCTGTTACACGCGAAATTTAAAAAAAAATAGTATTATGTTGGGCTTCTGTACCTTTGAAAATATACATAGTAGGTACCTATACAAATTTTCATAAGGATCGGCTGCTTAGTCAAGCCGTGAAGGAATAACAAACAAACAAACTCAAATATAATATTAGTTTGATTGTGATATCGGCGTACACAAAAACTTTTAAGTTAATGAAACATAAAATTATGGATACATTAGATATGGCTTGAGACTTAATGTGGAATTAAGATTCCGTTTTTGTAACTGTCAATTTGAATGACAGATAAGCTATCTGTACATTGCCATAAATGGATAAAAGGAAGACTAGTGTCATATTATACAGGGCTTTGTGAAGCCCTATTTTTCCGGAAATATTATTGCGAATGAGGGGTTCTTATTGGGTGTACGTTATCGATTCGGCTTCATGACATCCCGTGTTAAGGTGAGACCACACCAATCAACAATACAATGGAATAGTTGACTTCGATCCTTCAGTACGTTACGTCCACAGTATCAAAATTCATATCGTTGAAGTAACAAAACCTGTTAGATAAAAATTAATTGTGTTATCTCACAGGTTTTGTTACTATGGTATGGTTGCACCCTGTTGTTTTGTCAGATTTACATAGGACAAAGTCGCGAACTTGCCCTAGTTACTATTATATTAATAATATTGTAAGGGGTGGGAGCCTTACGCCGCCACCACCAGCACATGCAACTGCCTGGTTGCAGCAACATAATGAACAACGTCCATTTAAAAAATATGTATAATTATTAAGAAGTTTTTAAATATTTGATTTCCGCCATATTTTATACGGTCTGCAAATGTTTCTCGACTAATAAATTAATGTAAATTTTTATCAAAACAGACATAATTCTAATTTGAAACATAATAACAAGCATCGACTAGAAATCGATATGATACAAAACACGAAATAATTAAAAGGGATAACTTCCATAACATAACTATTTAGACTTAAAAAAAAAGAACAAAAGAAAAACGTAAACCACAAAACACACGTTACACTACCAGCTTTTACTTTTATTATCTCAATGACTTTTAGATAAAAGGGATCTCCTTCGTTGCATTATTCATACAGCCTGTATGTAATTATGGAGATAGGAGGCAGTATACCACAAAATATAAATAGCCTTACCCGTATAACGCCCCAAGAAAAAGTTCCTTTAATTATTTTGGCGTCTTTTGTATGCGAATAAATTGCCGCGTGGGAAAGAACAGGTGACGAGTGGTACTATTGTATCTCACTCGATTCTCATGCATAACTCATAATATGAAATATGTGAGACGTCTCATCAGAATTCTTGAATCGTAAATGGCGTGGATCGAGTTTCGCGTGCATTTGTTGAATTGTTAAGAATAATTTTATGAAAATATCTTGTCATGTTGTGGATCTTTTTTGAAACGAGGCGGCATTAAGGGAAGATCAATTTCGTATGAATTGAGTTTGACTTTAATATAACGTTTGTATTTTTGTATCGTCTTTACATTAGCAAATTTTCGTATGTGTCTTGCTCAATTGCGGTTTTGCTCAAATAAAAATGCCTACATGCCATATACGCGTTTATATATTGTCCTAACGCAAACTACCGAATTCTTTTCTTGTAGAGTTTGTAATAAAATTAGCAAGTTTAGCTAATTTAAACTTCAAACATCATAATTATGACTGTACGATTTTTGAACCGGGTTATCGACCGCGTCTCGTTTATTTGACGATGTTCATGTAGGAGTATCTTTGTGGCGCCTACTGGGATCGAACCTATTACCCGCCATGGGCGCCAAGTTATGTAACGACAACCCCAGTACCAACTAATCGTAGGTCTATAGGATATCGCCGTGAATTTTTTCCTTAATAATAACTGATAATTTAGTGCCCCGCGGAGTTGCACGCGCATACCCGTATTTTGTAAAATAGAATGTCACACACACCACGTCACACTTACAGCACATACCATTTAATCCCTTGCGCGCGAAGTGATCTAAGCGTACCACAGAATAATAAATAGTAAATACTACGTATGTAGAACACATTTTTTCGTAGCTCGCGCGTGCTCGCGCTTCGTTCGCGCATCACGGTTTAAAGATAATGACACAGTAATCCTCAAGCTATCTCTATTTTACTTTATATGAACTAATTTTGAAATTTATATTTTTCTACTCACCGTTGACATTAATTTAAGGCTCAGAATTAAAAAAACTAAGGCATTTTATTTCTGGTTTTAAGAAAAAAAAACTTTTTTTTGACTCAACAAATAAATTGTTATTATGCAAATTTTGGGTATTTTATAAATCTATCCTACAACAATAAATACAGGCTAAGAATGCTTAGGGTTCATTGAACTACACCTACATTATTTATTTAAACTTGTTTCGTTAACATTTTAATGTATAACAATAACTATTATTGGTTAGAATAAGGTATTATTATATTCGACAAACGTTTAAAACATCTTGCATATATTTGCAATATAAATAATTGATGGTCTGCCTGGTAATAGGACACGTATTTTTTAATCTTTTGTATTTTTTTTAGCTGTAATACACGTGCAATCAAATATAGACCTTAGAATACGGTCTTAGGAACACAATATATTTTTTTAAAAGCCGCATAATGTCGTACAGTCAAGAGCAGGTCGACCTTTACATATTGGACTTTGTACTTAAGTTCTATGTTATAAGAGCCAAAATTTTAATGCAAGTGTTAAGCTTGACGTGCAACTGATTGTACGTGACTGAGCACTAAGGGTTCTGTACAAACTTGTTCGTACTGAACTTCGTAAACTATAAAAGCACTGAATATTTCTCCAGCGAAAGGGCAAACTAGGTTGAGAGACAAACTCAATTTTGTCTAATCGTTTCTAATATCGACATAGGACAAAGGAAGTTAAGCAAATAATAATATGTTTGGAATAACAAAAAAATATTTTTATTTTTTAATGTTTTCTTTTACTTGTACGTACTACATGACATGGCTTGATAAAAAAAATGATTCTCTAAATTAGAAAAAAAATGTACTACAAGGAAGGTAAGGAATTTTAGTCCTGAATATTATTTGATATTTCAGCTTAGTAACTCCAAAGTGTTCTTGTCAGACAGTCAGTCAATCCGACAACTTAGGAACAAGGGTTCCGTTTTCTTTTAAGGTAGGGAACTCTAAAAAGAAATTACTACGCTCTCTCGCATACTTTTGACATCATAGTAAGATAATTTCATATACGTATGTAAAACTACTAAATTATTTATTTCATATTTCAACACTATGAATTAAGTGACAAGGAGTGTCATCAATATAAATTTATTACCTTTTACATTATAATAATAAAAAAATAACTTATTAAATATGACATTTTATTCATTTCCTTGTTGTTATAATGATTTATCTCTGTATGTAAATATAATATTCCGATAAATATACACTTTGTTATTAATTACACAAGAGATACAATTTGACATGACATAGATCAATTAATTAACCGACTGTGAATTGTCCGAGTGATGCGAGTCAATGACCTAATAAAATAATCAATTGAGGTTGCTTTTCTAACAGATCTATTTGAAATTAGAATTTATGTTGTCAGAAATACAGCTTGCGTTTGTTTTTTTTTAAACTCGTGCTTCTATTTTCAGCCTGTGTTTTTTTAATACCACTAAGGTGGCAAACAAGCTTACGGCCCACCTGATGGTAAGCGGTTACCGTAGCCTGTGGAAGCTTGCAACACCGGGAGCATCACTCGCGCGTTGCCGACCCTGTAAAAATCTTTTAATGCCCCTTTTGAAGAACCCTTTAATAATATAGTAGTCTAAAGGGAAGACCTCGGCAGGGATCTCATTCCACAGCTTCAGCGTTCGCGGGAGGAAACTCCTCTGAAACCGCGCAGTACGCGACCATTTTGGTTCTAGCGTGTGAGGTTGGATTCCCGGTGACGAGCAGATCGATGGTAGAAGGTGCCCGTAGGACCGTAGACCGTAGTCAAGCAATTCCTCGGAACAATCCCCATTATACCAGTCTGAGGGGCTCGATACCAGTGTTCTTCATTTTGTTAAAAATGTCTAACAAAACGTATAACATAATAATTGGAAACAACTGTTTGATTTATCAGTTTTAATCGCAACAACTGTAAAAAAAATATTTATTCCCACGTTTCATACTCTCTAAATTACTTCCACGAAACCAAATCAAAAACTTATATAATTTTATTTTATTCAAAGTAATAATTAGATCGTTTTTAATTGTTACGTTTTATTCTAATAATCGAGACTTCGTTTAATATCGATTAATTTTCGTATAAATACATTCAGAAAGTGATAATGTAATCTTCCTTTTGCGGTATAATCCTAGTTGGGGTCATAAATTCATGCATACGTTAGTAGCACAAGAGTAACTAAGTACATACATATTTTGTTGACATAGTAACGAGCATGCGCACTACGCTCATATAAATTCACATACATAAAGAATGATTGCAGAATACATTTAGACAAAACATAATAAGCTAATCTTATTACTAATAAAAGTAACGCTATCAAACGTTACAGTCTATTTTGTAGTATGTCTATAAATTATAATATCTACAACGCTGAAATAAAAATATACCAACACTAGATAAAAATATAGGTATGAAAACATTTTAAGTCAGCTCAGAAATAATAAACATAAACAAACATTTACTTAGAAACTTGGCAAGCTTCGAAAGTGGAATTAAATTAATTCAAGATACTGATTCTCAATCAAAAACCTCATTAAGGACTCACCGAAAACACTCCATAGCCGGCGGAAATTGCGCCAAGTAATATTTTATAATCATCTCGGTGTGGCTCCTTTGATCTTACACCATCTCTCCCAAATGTTGCCTGTTGAATCACTTTTATCGTTATCAAAAACACTTTCTCTGTCACACGCCGATAAAACAAACACCCGGCTTTTTGGGCCGTTCCGACTGTCAAAATCACGTGGTCCGACTCACGCACACATCACTGGTGGAAGCGAGCGAAAAACGTATTTTCGCGATGTAAGCTCAGCGCATGGCATCCACGAGACATTATATTCATGTAGCGGACTAACCTCCCACACAGTTCGTGAAGAACTAAGCGCAAGTTGTCGAGTTGCACGTGGTTCGCAGCTTACGCCACGGCCGCCCTTCCGAAGCGGTATACATACACTACGAAAAGCGACTTTCGCCGAACGTCCGTAGATAACATTTCGCCCAAAAACGAAAACGAACGACGAGATGAGCTCAGAATATGGGACGTACACACAGAGTATTTCCGTACTAGTCAACAGTGTGTGTAAGGTGCGTGCGTGTTTAATAAAAGTGCATTGTAGTTTTTTTTTGCGGGATCATTCGTTTCCAATGGATAAGACCTCGTTTCAGTATTTAGCGAAGATATATTGTTACGGCCGTCCAGGGAGAAATTTGATACGGAATTTATTCCCCCTGTCGCGGGTGTAAAAAAGAAACCAGCTATTGTTGTCGGGCTGATATTGAAAAAGTTTCGCTTCGGTGTAACGTTGGTTACTTTTTGTCTTGTTTTTAAAGGATTATATGAAACTTAGTGGGCAGTCCGTTTAATCTCCCCTTTTTGTTGCGAGATGACTTGCTCATTTTAAACGGTATCGTGTTTTCTATTTAAAATTCTTTTCGCTTTCATTCCCTTTATAGAAATTCGTGGGCCATTGGGAAGTTTGTGTAAATATTGACGCGGCGCGTCACGTGTGAATGGCATGGAAAATATTAGGTAGTTTTTTAATGCGTGACCACACACAACTTAGTTTCATAGACATTGCACTTTTTGTGTAGATGATAAATTGCTAATACCACTGCATGACGCAAGAAGACAGTATTAAAATGGAGTAATTTCTTCCTTCACTCGTTGATGTATAATAAAAAGATAATGACATGAACCTAAGAACTAGGAGTTACGTTAGCCATTAATCTTAGAGCAATGCCACTATCTATAGCATAATGACTGATCCCGTTTAAAGCACTATGGTTTATAATTTCATTTTATGCAATGCTAAGAACTCGACGATTCAAGCAAGTTGTGGTTTGCCATCTTAGTAATTATGATAGAATGATGGAAAATAAATTTCATATTCTTTGTGGTTCTTGGATTTCATCCAAGGATTAACAAATGGGTTTTATCATTTTCACATTTTATTTTATTGTTCTTTAAAATGACAGTGACATGTTTTTTAGGTAACTCTTGGTTGATCTTTATTTATTAATAGGCAGAGTCATCAACAAAGACCATTAAGGCTTCTAAACTAAAACTTGTTTTGTCATTTTCATACTTGATTGTATTCTCCTCAAGAATGACAGTGACACAACAGGTCTAATTTAATCTTGACTGATCTTTTTATTAAGCCTCTTAGTTTTTGACTTGTCTACACAATATAATATCTATGACAAAATAGGTTGTGAGCATTGATATGATAACAATGCCATTGTAACGGTTGTCGAAAATAAAGTGATTGCCTCATACTGTTAGCTTATCTAATCAATTCTTTTCTACCATTAGCAGACAGCTTAGGAAGCTTAATTTAACAACTTTTGACCGTAACTTCGTGAGCGTGAAAGCCATTAATCGTGACAAATGTTCTTTGAGCGCAGCTGCATAGTAAGAATACACATTTTTACGAATCTTTAAAACTTTATATTTTTGGAAATGTCTGGTTTTGTAAGTATGGGGGGTTAGCCGAGAATTATATTTAAAAAAAATATTGGCAAAGTTTTAAACTTTTAAAACACATCTTTTATATTAATTTGAAAAGCACATTAGTTTAGCAAAAAAAAAATCTAATTATGTATGTAGGTATGTAAAAAGTTTGCAAAGATTTTCGCCACAACAGGCAACGTTGCTGTATTTTCATTAATTAAATTTTAAATTGCGTAATGTATAATTTAAAAGCGATAATTAAGTATCGACATTATATTTTGATAAATGCAAACCATTAAACTAAATTACCAGTACTCGCATGATTAATTAAAGCAACATTAAATGTGTGTCTGCAATTGAATTTTGTATCTTTTTAAACAGGAAAAAACATTGCAATTCCTGTTAATTTAATTCTAATTTTTGTGTTATGTCCTATCTTTTCATGTTCAAAATGACGTAACGACTTTAAACATACATATAGCAGTCACGTTTAAACAGAATAGGTGATCTAATAATTGACAGCCTGGTTGCTAATTTGGTATTACTACTGACTGTACCTCCAGTACCAGATAACGTAAAACAATTTAATATTTGTGATAGTCTATAAGTATTCTTGATTTATTTTGTCGACCTCCGTGGCGTAATGGTTACCATGCCGTCCCGCCACCCAGGAGGTCCCGGGTTCGAATCCTGGTCGAGTCATGATGAAAAACGAACTTTTTCTCATTGGCCTCGGGTCTTGAATGTTTATCTATATATGTATTTGTTATTAAATATAGTATCGTTGAGTTAGTATCTCATAACACAAGTTTCAAACTTATTTTCTGGCTAGCTCAATCTGTGTGATTTGTCCCTATTTATTTATTTTTATTGGCCTAAACTTTCCCACAGCTGAGCAAAGGCCCTACTCCATAACATGAGATCCTTATATCAATGGATAAAGAAAGGGTTTGGACGTGAAAATCCACCAGGCTTGTCCAGTGCGGTCCAATCTTTATAGTGTCTATGTATACTCTGACGTTTCATTATATTCTAGACCAAAATAAATGTTACTTAACCAACAATTGTTAAAGATAGTTAAAATCATCTTAGACAGATATTTCCAAGAATCTGAGTCACTCATAGAACACTAACAACTGTGCTCTATTTCTCAGTCTACATTGAGATTAATATGTCAATTATTGTCTAAAATATTTCTATTGCTTTTGGACCTAGTATATAAAAGCGGCCAAGTGCGAGTCGGACTCGCCCATGAAGGGTTCCCTAGCAGCAATTGCGGTTTACGATTTATGACGTATTAAAAAAAAACTACTGACTATCTCGTTCAAACCAATTTTCGTTGGAAGTTTGTATGGTATTGTACATCATTATTTTTTTTAGTTTTATCATTCTCTTATTTAAGGGGGGGACACTCATTTTATCACTTTGGAAGTGTCTCTCACTCAAACTATTCAGTTTAGAAAAAAATGATTTTAGTAACCTCAATATCATTTTAGGGAAATCCCCAAAATTTATTGTTTTTTTTTTTCTATTTTTGTGTGAAAATCTTAATGCGGTTCACAGAATATATCTACTTACCAAGTGGCCAAAAAGTGGCTGTGACATGTGGACGGACAGACAGACAGACATGACGAATCTATAAGGGTTCCGTTTTTTGCCATTTGGCTACGGAACCCTAAAAATGGAATGGTATATTTACCCAGAATCCACACGATGTATAAATGTTAAAGGGCAAACATGCCATAACTAATGGTGGAATGCACATCAGTGTCACCAGAAAAGGTGCGTGCTATAGGTGTTAATTAGAATAAAAGACATGAAGTGGCCGATAACTTATAGGTATGTATGTCATATCATATATTTATATGTATTTTTTATATAATACAAAGTTGGAAAACAAGCATACGGCCGGCCTATAGGTAAGCTGTCACCGTAGCCTATAGACGCTTGCAATACCGGAGGTATCACTCAAGCGTTGCCGACCCTCCCAACCCCCCCAAGTGGAGCCCTGGAGACTTTAGTCACCGTAGGAACACAACATGGCCGAGACCAATGCTATTTGGCTACGATCTTCTGAAAGGTGGAGGTCTAAAGACGGGCTGCTCCGATTTGAGCGGATTATCCGCTATGTCCTACCTCTCATAATAATTGATTAAATAGATCTATATTTCTACTAGAGAAACCCGCGCAACTTCGTGTGCGTTTATCCCGCTTTCCCGTGGGAATTTCAAAAAATCCTTTCATATCGGTTGCCTACATCATACACCACACTTTTCAGAACACACCCAAAAAATTGTGATATGTTTAGATATATTTTTTTTTCTATTTTTATACTTCTCATTACAATCTTTGGTGTTTATGAAATAGGCTAGCCCGACCGGTGAAGAGCCACCCTCATACAGAATATTGACGTGAAGCAGCAATGCGTTTCGTTCGGGGAGTGAAATGTCCGAAATTCTTATTTGTCACCTTTGTGGTATAAAAAAAAATCTAACTCATTCCTTATACTATTTCTCGCTATATCCTGTTTTTTCCTGTCATAGGTCGGCAACGGGTTAGGAACCCTAGAATCTATGTGCTCCATAGTCGACGGTAATCACCTAATATCAAATGATCCATATTCCTGAGCTTGTTTTCCAACCAATTCCGTAAAAAAAATGTATAAATGTATGCCATTTAACCATTGACCAATTTAACTTGAACCCTGTCAAATATTATAAAATTTAATATTTAATTACTTACTATTTATTATCGATGAATATGGTTCAGTCCGCTTTATACATAGGTAGAATTTTAGCAGATTTTCCGATGTCATAAACAGAATAAATAGAGGACATTTTGATTGAATATTCACAATTTATAATTACATGACAGATCATACACTTCACTTCACGGATGTGTCAAAATGAAATGTAATTGAAATCAAAAGGACTAAGGAGTATGAGTATTGATATCAACTCGAAGAAAATTACCCACAAAATACATTTTTTTCAAGAATTTCAATAAAATAAGAATCACATCTTCCATCAATTCTCTTAAACAATTTTTATGCAAAATTTGAAGTAGATTGGACCAAGGAATCAAGTTGTCCCATAGTAACTTTACCCCCCTTTTTACCCCCTTAGAGTTCGAATTTCGAAAAATCCTTTCTTATCGGACGCCTACGTCTTATAATAGTTCCACCTGCCAAGTTTCAGATTTTTACGATGAGCGGTTTAGGCTGTGCGTTGATTCTCAGTCAGTCAGTCAGTCAGTCAGTCAGTCAGGACAAAGCATTTTATATATATATAGATAACATTACTCAGGACTTTGGCCTTGAAATATAAAATTGGTTGGGATTACATAATAAGTACCTTTAAATAAGAAAATATGCCTACTATTTTTTCAGTGTTTTTTTTTTTTAATAATTATAAGGTAGAGAGTAGGTATATGGCTGGTAAAACTGCGTCAAAGGTTACCATATACTTACCAAGATAAATAATTTTATTGTTGTATGAAAATGTTAATTAGGTAGGTACGTATGAATCGGCGTCATGCCGTCAGCTCAATATAACATTATATTACAGTATGTCACACCCTTATTTTTAATGGTGATGTCACTTAACCATACATTTATGCATTATAAAATATAAGGTCATAATATTACCTCATTTCGCACTAACAAATAAATCAGTTCGATAGATAGTTGCGAGATGGAGTTTGCACAAAAAATTTAAGGTTCCACACTATTATGAGTCAGACACTCTGATTACTCTGTCACGTTCCTATGATTAGTAAGGTGTGTAGTAACTATGCCCACGTAATTGAGGAGCTCGAAAAAGAAAGCATACAAATAGAAAACTATGCCGAAATCATGTAAAAATTTTACTACTTTGGCTTTGTAAATATAGGTTACCACTGGAATTACTACAAATTTTTTTCGGCTAATTAGGAATTATTTTATTTTACTTTATATTTAATTCTAGCCATACTAAATGCATGAAACCAAAGCTATCTGTCGCGACACGACACAGGGGCCCGATTCTACTAACACAAATGCACAAATGGACTTTCAATGGTGTCTGAATCGTGTCTCACAAGAATGCCGATAGTTTAGCAGTGGAATAGTTTTTGACATTTGTTATGGACTTAAACAATAACATAATGTTTAACTTACTGTTTAAGTCCATAACAAATGTCAAAAACTATTCCACTGATACACTATCGGCATTCTTTTGAGACACGATTGAGACACCATTGAGAGTCCATTGGTGCAATTGTATTAGTAGGATCGGGCCCCTGTACATTTTAAATGTATAAAATCTATCTATTAGTCCCAGTGTTGAACATGTGATCTACTTAATAATAGAAATAAAGCTTACAGGTAATAAATAGAGGTAAAACTAAATACTATGTGAGAAACAATGTAAAGTATTAATTTCCTTAACTTTTATATCCAATAATCCTAATAAGATTATGGATAACAAAATCAAAACACGTTGTGAACGAAATCTAAAAGGAAATATATTTTAACATCAAACGGATATTATTTGTCTTCCCGTCATGATTCTCAATTTGATTGGTTGAGCATACTTTTCCAACCAGTTGCCATAAATTTTGTACACATGTCAACGTTAAGTAAACCCTTCTCAGGAATTCGAGATCAGATCTGTCTTATTTTTGTAGACATTAGAACCAAATATCAATCATAATTTCCATTTGGTTTGCGTCACTTTGACATTAGAAAGAAGAAAAAAAATGCTTTTTCTCGAGACAAGCCCACAACATACCATCCCACCGCTGCGCTGCTGTGCCTCCTGTATTATACAGGTAAGCCATCTTTATTATGACAGGAGATCTTAGCTATGTTATTATAATACATGAGATCCTGGCTATAATGGCCAATGGTGACCTCAGATTGACAAGCAATGAAACTCTAAAAAAATTGCTTGTCATGTCTATGTCTTGTGCAATTTATTAAAAATCCATACACACAATATCCAAAAACATAAAATTAATGATTTTATCTATTTAAGATACTAATATTATAGAAAGGAAAGATTTGATTGTTTGTTTGAAATGAATAGGCTGCGAAACTACTGGTCCGATTTCAAAAATTCTTTCACCAGTAGAAAGCTACATTATCAGGGAGTGGCATAGGCTATAGCTTTTCCCGAAATTCAATGTGGTTCCCACGGGAACGGGTCTGGAACTTCACGCGGAAATAATATTTTTCAGTGAGGACACTGTTTCATCTACGAGTTCTAAGCTACATGTTTTATTAATAAAGTTATTACATAATCAGATTACGTCCATGCCTCGGGTAATAAATACGAAGTACTAAGAAACTGGAATAGTACCTCAAGTAGTTATTTGCAAGTCTATGAGAAACTATAATTAAGTTATTTTCACAACATTCATTTTAATAGTAAACAGAAAGGTGTAGAAAGCAAAATAATTTTATGGGTAAATTGATGGTAAAGGAAATTGAAGTAATAATATTTTGTTTTTACACTGTGGTGTGGTAATAGGTAATTTAGTTATATGTAAGTTTTCTAGCATTTTATTTTATAGTAACGAAAGTCCCATAACTGTGTTTGCGTGAATCTCGCCATCCCAGATGTTTTTAAAAATCACGTCATACTCAATGTCCACCATACCATATCGGGACAAGCCCACCACACATTCCCACCGATGTGTCTCCTGTGTAGCCAAGATCAACAACGGCGACCTCAGATTGACAATAAGCGATGATTCTTATTGCTAGTGCTAGTGTTCCAAATAAACATTTTTTCTTTCTTTATAATGAAATTCCAAGGAGTTTTGTACCTCTTTTCCTCATAATATTTTTTTATCATATGTAATGTTCTCTCTTTCTTTGCCCTTCCATACATTTCTAATTCTCTGAGTCACATTTGTATGAGTTAGATGGCGGACGCTACGAGGCTTTGGTGAAAAAGGGCAATATTCTCTTATTTTGATTCGCGAATTAATAATAAGGTTAAAATTCAATCACCCTCACCGTAATATAATATACGTACAAAATTAAAAATTATATTACTTGAATAAAAACTGTGTATACACCGAAGCTTTTTAAGTTCGTAGATTTATAGCGTAGGAACCACTTCCTGAATTATCATTTGAAATTTCCGGCTTCATACCTCAAATTACCACATATATTAAAATAATTACTTTTTATTGCTTTCTCTGTCATATCATGCTCTTTGAGATTTTAATTTCACAGCCACGAGCTATCAAGTTAATTACTGAGATGTGTGCTTAATGCGTCAATAAAATTTAAATTGAGTGCTCAACAAAAATGTTTCTTTATTAAATTATTTAGCTTTCCGCTTGCAAATTGTATTGTTATGAAAATAAATGTTTTTAATTTTGAAAAAAAACATTGTAATTTTATTTACTTTGACTTCGATTTAATAGTTCCTTTATTTTTTTCTTGTGAGTCGTTCAATTGCAATTGTCAATGTGCCACATTCTCTGCAATATTTTCGTTTTCAATAATCATCAGCTTTTCAGCCACGTAGATACATTTATTTTTCTACTAATTAAAGGTAAATCGAAAAGAAACGTTATAGTAGTTAACAACCCATAGCGGGACTTGTGGCGCCATCTGTTGGCCGACATCGCAATTGCAGCGCATCAATAGTAATAAAAATATTTTCCCATTGGAATGACATACTTTCGCGGCATAAAAAGTAGCCCATAGGCTACTTATACATACTGTCAGGAGTACAGAGCCCCAACATATTGAGCTCTGTATCCCTGACAGTATGTATACAAATTTTCATAATGATCGGCTGATTAGTCAAGCCGTGAAGGAATAACAAACAAACAAACTAACTCACTTTCTCATTTTATAATATTAGTTAGGATTAGGATAATAGGTGGTTAAAATTAAATTAAAAAATACTACTTTTACACGATCCATTCGCCTCCCGATATTCAGAAAGTAACGTAAATCTCGTCATTATAGATGTAACTAAATTATGATAAAAAGTTTCATCTTCAAGTTTATTTTCAATAACATTAACAACATTGACCTTTAGAAGTGTTACAATCAAATTACACTTACAGTATTCAGCACAATTCCAATAACATTTTGTTAGAGACTTGTTGAAAAATAAATTGTAAATTGATCTCTTCTGAAAAAGGCCTTCATGGACTTATTAATATGTAATACCATTAAAATCATTACTGTTATTATAAAAGTGAAAGTTTGTTAGGATGGATGATTGTTACTCTTTCAGGTAAAAACAGATTTGCTTGCACAGAGTCACCGAGGGAGTCCCTGAGCCGCTGCCCCCCTTTTAAGTGCATGGTATGCTCACTTCTTGAAGGTTTCCAAGTCATAGTCATATTAGGGGTGATTCTTGGAAATGCGATTATTCGGTTGATTCCACTGGCTAGTTTTTTTTTTCAAAATATAATGAAACCTGGTACTACACGTAAAAATAGGCTAAACCTGAAGTATAAATTTCGAATAGGCACTCATTTTGAACCTATAAATTCCAAGATATTAGACATTAAAAAAATCATGACCAGGGGAATCAATTAATAGTTACAGGGGAATCAAAAATCAATAACTCTGTACTTTTTTTAAAGAAATTGTAAGTTTTTACATATCAAAAATTACAAAATTAATTCTCAGTTATACATATCTAAATAAAATTAACAAATGTGAACATGTATTCTTCAATTTTCAGATATTATTATCTACTTTTGTAAACAATCGTCTGACATAGGTACATAAATATCTAATAATCTATTGGTGTCGTAATCACATTCGTGTTCCTTGAGAGCACCCCATTTGTACAACATTATTGTCATATTCCTGCAATAAAAAAAGGAATATTAGGAAAATTGCGAAATTTTAGAAACGTTTTACAAAAATAAAGTTTTAAAAAATGTTACTTAATCCAGCTTAAGAACAACAAGGCGCCAGGCGAGGACGGAATCACAGCAGAGCTTCTGATAACGGGTGGTACACCGGTGCTTAAAGTCCTGCAGAAGCTCTTTAATTCCGTGTTGGTCGAGGGCAAAACGCTTGAGGCGTGGAACAGAAGCGTGGTGGTTCTGTTCTTTAAAAAGGGCGATAAAACCATCTTAAAGAATTATACCACATCCATACGCTGCGGCAGATTGTACAGAAGACCGAAGAGTACAATCTGCTATTATGCTTAGCGTTTGTGGACTATGAGAAAGCCTTCGATTCGATCGAGACATGGGCCGTGCTACAGTCTCTCCAGCGATGCCGCATAGACTGCAGGTATATCGAACCTTTGACGTACTTATACAAAAACGCCATCATGTCAGTCCAAGTACAGGAACAGAACACGAAAGCAATCTCATTACACAGAGGCGTGAGACAGGGAGATGTCATATCTCTGAAACTGTTCACGACCGCTCTGGAAGATACCTTCAACTTTTGGACGAGAAAGGATGCGGCATCAACGTCAACGGCGAGTATATCACTCACCTTCGATTTGCCGATGACATCGTGGTCGCTGGAGGACCTCAGCACCATGCTCGAAGGCCTCAATTAAGTTTCCCAACAGGTGGGTCAAAAAATGATCATGGTCAAGACGAAAATCATGTCGAATATCCATGTCGCACCCGCCCCGGTCTCAGTTGGGAGCTCGATCCTCGAAGTTGTTGACGAGTACGTATACCTTGGACACACCATCCAATTAGGTAGGTCCATCTTCGAGAAAGAGGTCAATCGACGAATCCGACTTGGCTGGGCAGCTTTCGGGAAATTACGGCATATCTTCTCGTCCAAAATTCCTCAGTGCTTGAAACGAAGAACCTTCGAGCAATGTGTGTTGCCAGTGATGACCTATGGATCGTAAACGTGGTCGCTCACTATGAGCCTCATAAGAAGGCTATGGGTCACTCAGCGAGCCTTGGAAAGAGCTATGCTCGGGGAGATCGAATCAGAAATGAGGAGATCCGTAGCAGAACCAAAATAACTGACATAGCCAAACACTGAAGTGACAGTGGGTAGATCACATAGCGCGCAGAACCGAAGGCCGATGGGGCAAAAGGGTTCTGGAATGGCGACCACGTACCGGCAAGCGCAGCGTAGGACACCCGCCTACAAGGTAGTCAGCCGATGGGGCAAAAGGGTTCTGGAATGGCGACCACGTACCGGCAAGCGCAGCGTAGGACACCCGCCTACAAGGTGGTCAGACGACCTAAGGAAAGTCGCAGGAAGCCGCTGGATGCAGGCCGCTGCCAGCAGGTCGCACTGGAGACGTTTGGGGAGGCTTAGTTGACTTCTTGTGGCTGAGATGATGATGATGAAATAATTTTTCAGTCAAAAACTTTTTGACATTTTGATTTCACTGACCTTAGAAACAGAGTAATCAATGTCAGGGAATCAAAAAATGTTGCAAAATTATCGATTGTCGCTAAATGACTGTATCTAGTACAATGACCTTTACACCCTAGGTAGTCATTAGAGTGGCGATAGTGCATAATTTTTTTTAGTCGTCTAATAAAATTAATTGATGGTAAAATTGAGGTCAAAGTAATCAACGATGTACCAAACCAAACCCAGTGGAATCAGATACTTACCTTTATATTTCTGGAATGCAGCAAGCAGCCGCGCATCTCTTCCCTCGACACTCAAAACATGACTGACGGTTAACGCTCGGGGGGTACACATTGCTTCCAAATTGTGTCACTAAGGACGTACGTACATTTTAGTGATGTACCAGTGGAATCACTGCTAAGGCCCGGACAACATTTAAAAAATTCATATAATTAAATGTACTATAAATACGTGGTTCATCTATTTTATTTATTAATTCTTATCAATTTGGGATCTAATATAAAATATTGAAATATCTATGAACTGAATGGAAAAAATGATATGGATGATATTGTGTACAAATTTGGAGTACGGACACGCCAGTGGAATCAATTTTTAACACTTCAGATATTTTTTTTACTCACTTTGTTTTATATTTTTCTTAATTATCGTAGTGACTCAGTTAGATTACAGTTTAAATTTTAATAAAAAAAATACTTCATACGCTTATTTCAATTATACGTACACTTTTTACTCCGGACAACGAAAATCCAGGTTTTCAAGAAACACCCTTAGTCATTCGGAAACACCGCTGGCGAGATAGTTCTAAATTTTTACTGTGCGAGGAAGTAATGAATAAGGAAACATCCGATTTAATCGAATATTTACTATTCAAAATCCATCAAAACCTCAACTAAACGACAGGTATATTTGGCAAAATTCACAAAAGACATAACTCACGTAATGAAGCAAATTTGCGTAAACGAACGTGCGCCGCCGCGCTCATACGTCCGTGACACGACGTTCGAAGCCACGGCAATCAAAGTTGTAATTAGCAGCTAGTGAAACAGCAAATTAAACGCGCTTTCATGTGACAAATTTACGTGAGGCTATAGCCAATATGGTTGCCATACTGTATCTTGATTGTTATGGTGATTTTTTGGTTACTTATGTAGACATTTATGATTCTAGAATTTCAGAAATGACAGCTTTAACCCTTAACTATTGTCGTGTTGTACAGTCAACAAAGGAATTGACTGACACAGATAACAGGAAGCAGTTAGAAATGTTTCAATATGGAGAAACGCTTTTAGGCCATATCAATCAATGTAGCATTCGGAAGAACTCTCCGACTTCGTTTTCTGAAAAAAAGTTCAATAATTTAAACCAGGTATTCATTTTAAGATTTTTATTTATAGTTATTAGGCAACAGCCATTTTCATTCATTCATTCATATTTTAAAAATATTTTTGAAAGACATTTTTTTTTCAAGTATTTTATTTAATTTTATCATATTATTATAAAACTCAACTGTAATTACAATAAAGTATGTGCACAGTGCAAAAATGAGATAAGTAACCATTTTTGCACTGTAGGTAAGTGCAAAAATGGTTACTTATCTCATTTTTGCACTGTACCTACAGCACACAATCCTTACTAATATTATAAATGAGAAAGTGAGTTAGTTTGTTTGTTTGTTATTCCTTCACAGCTTGACTAAGCAGCCGATCATTATGATAATTTGCATACATATTGTTAGGGGTACAGAGCCCAACATAGGCTTTTTATCCCGTGAAAGAATGTCGTTCCAATGGGAAAATAATTTTTCTACTATAGAGGGCGCTGTATCGACCAACAGATGGCGCCACAAGTCGCGCTATGGGTTGTTTTGTTGTCAAACGAGATCTATACAGTTATAGAATTGACGCGAGCGAAGCCGCGGGGAAAAGCTAGTTGTACTAATAAATCATCAGCTTATGTGCAAAACTTATTTATTTTGTATAATTAACATTTCCAGAGTGGTGCACAAAAGTTAATGAATTCAAATTATTGTGTGAAATATGATAATGTCAATAAAGAATATTTCAATGGGTATACATCATTAATCATCAATGTTTGAATTTATAATAAAATACTAATTGAGCTTGGGACATTATTTCTGTACTTTAGATTTATTCATATAGGTACCGTTAGATCACACAATCTAATAAATAAACAAAAAAAGTTACGGACTCTTAAGTCTAAATGTATATCTGTAAAGTTAATAAAAATTATTATTAGACTTTTTTACACTAGATAAATGTGATAAACATTAGCAAGAGGTTATTAAAACTATTACACATTCAAGACAAACTCAGAGTCAACTTAAGAGAACTCCAATAGAGATAAAAGTTATAAACACCGAAATTATACAGACTGTTCGGAACTTTCGCCATTACTCGTAAAGCGATTTTACGATGGCATTGAAAGATGCACGGAAGCGGTTGCATAAATGCATTGCATTAGATTGCAATTACAATTTTTATTGGTTCATTAAAATGGTGTAATGCATTACATACTGCAATGTTTTTGGGGCTAGTCAGCAGAGATTTAACAGCTCCTTGGATAGTGGCACATATTAGGCTGATTTTCAGCAGGAAGGAGCGAAAAAGCTGAACATTGAGTGAAGCGAGATAGTTGAGTATCCAACAAGGAAAAAAAACACCAGTACCATCACGGCATTTCCCTAGCGACCTCGCTCACTTCTCAGCTTCCTGGCATATCTCTGGTCAACACCAGCCTCATGACCATAAGACACGGATATGCTAACTTTCAATTGTATTAGCTACCAGTGAACCATTGTGATGTTTTCAGCACATCAAATTATAAACATTTAGTGATTTTATGAAGTAACAATAATATTTGTCTAAAAGAATGCCGATAGTGTATCAGTGGAATAGTTTTTGACATTTGTTACGGACTTAAACAATAAGTTAAAGCAAATCTTATTTGAATTACAAACGGATTTTATTTTCAGATTCTTCCTTTTTCCATTGTGATAATTATAATTAACACAGTTGGCAGTTAATAAAAGGAAAAAGTGAATTAAACGCAGGATCATGAAAAACAGTTAAAAATAAAAACTGTTTTGCATACAACAACTTTTATCGTTGTATTCAACTATAAAGTCTATAAAGACGTTGCAAGTGAGTAGGCGTTTACAATCCTATTGTCCATGGAACATTGACCGTTGATTTAAAAATAGTTGTGCTCGATATAAACGGTCGTTGCCAACAAAAGTGAAGTTAAATCAAGGGTAACGATGCACATAATTGTATCGAATATCGAACATGGAGTTTTAGGAATAACTAAAAACATTGACATCAATTTCCGATAGAATACCACTTTTAATGTTTGACGGACTGGGTGGTCTGGTTTTTTTTTCACAATGTTGAAGATGAGATATTAAATTATAATTAAGTAATGAGCTGGAGGCATCCCGTAAAGACATTAAAGAATATATTTTGTAACAAGAAACAAAAGAAAAATATTTTTACTAGAACAAGGTTAACTTAAAAAAAAATGGTTTCAAGTAATATCAGACAGTACCAGACATGCAAGGACGAGTCGATTATTCGCCAAACAGCAGAAGCATGGATGGGTATTCACAAATTGCCGAGTAACGATAATTTGTGCACGCCTCGATTGCTGAATGCGCTATTGTAAAAACAACTAGGTTTTCGGACACGGCCAATATTTTGAAGAGACATAATACATCCTTCCGGCAACATAGTTCGATTACATGCTCATAAACCACATCGAGCATATGTCCACGAATTTGTTTATATCTGGATGTGACTTTATCCTGTTTCTTTCTCTAGCCTCTGTTCCGGGTTTATCATTTACGTCATCTTTTATTTTGAACAAACTTATTTTAGGTTGGCACTCGAAAGGGTTGAGAACAAATCCTTAACGTAAGTGTTTTGTTACTCTTCCTTTATTATGTTACGTTCAATTTTATGTAAAGGGAAAAGGGTCAAGTGATCTCTTAGATGAATGATGATTCTATAAGCCATCAGTAATAATTATTATAATTCTATTATTTTCCCTTTTATTGGAAACCATCGAACGCCCACAAGTCATATTGTTACGTTCGCATAAGATATTTTAAAAAGAAAACTATGCTAAATTATTAATTTCCTTATCTGGTTTGCTTGACTAGTTGTTATCTTTCTTAAATGCGGAACACACAGAGGACTGATCTGGCAAATCGAGCGCGGAGAAGGCGCAGCTTTTTCCTCTTTGTTTATATTAATGTCACGGGATTCGTGTGTGAGAGTCGGCTGAAGTTCATAAAAATGCTGTCCTGCTCACCCTGTGTTTTACACATTCGGTTTAGCGTCTGAACCAGAATATTAACTTAAAAAGGTCAGAACTATAATATTACTCATCTACCAAGATCAAACTTTAAATTCAGTCCAATAAAATCCTATTCAAACTAAAGCAATAAAAAGGTTATGCAAAATAAACTCTAACGTTTGATAACAAATTGCAATCGTCTTGCCAGGAAGCAGTATTGCATTCGTTTTACAAGCTACGTGTCCTGTCAGAGTATCCAGTTCTTGCTTGTACACAGACTTGTGTAAGCAAAAACAGAAGACTTATCGTGTAAACAGACTGTAAGTCCTAGTTTCCTAACAAGAAATACATGATGTGATTGAATTAAAAAGTGACGCCGATATTTCTGTAGCTGACATAAGAACTTATATATTTAGATAATTTAAAAGTTTAGTTTCATTAAAGAAATGCTTAAACATTTTAATTTTAATGAATTTTTTGTACCTTCTCCGCTGCAAAACCAAAGCAGCAAATCTTCATGAAAAATTTTCTTGTTCAAATATGGAAATAAATTTGACCAAATATTGGATTCAACGTTAACATTGTATTGTGATTCAGATTATTGTACTTCAAAAATTGTCTTAAATTTTCAATTTATAAAGCTGAAAATTGATTGAACGTAAGCACCATCTTACATAGTGTACATAGACTAAAACCAACCATGTTTACGAACGATGCGGTCGGCAGTGGTAGCCATAAAGATGCGCTTCCTTGCGATACAAGCTATGCAATGACCAATATATCAAGAACCCCGACTTACACCATCATTTACCCTTTATTATCTGACATACTGTGTTATATACGGGGTGTGGAAGGTCAGGATATGCTGCGGATTATACGTTGTAGCGTTTTGGTAACAGCGCATGGAATATACTATGATAACATGGAGGTATTCGGATCATGGCGTTAAATTTTGCCTATAAAGCTTGTAATTTCGTATTTGTATCGGGATAGTTACATTGATGTTCGGAAACAGAAATTCAGATAACAACTATTTTCGTTCAACGATTTGTAATTCGGATGTGAAATAAATGGTGTATGAAATACCAGTTTCATTTTAAATTTAAACCGTGACTTGTGTGATAAGATTTTTTGTAGATAAGCCTATTATCTGACATTGACCAAGCACCGTCCAGTAAACCAACCGTGAAACTTGAGAATAAACAGCGACAAAGAAGATGCTGAAGAAGTTCGGCCTTAGGATTCTTTTCTACTTGTATATTTTACTTTGATGAGCAGTTAGTTTTTATAACAGCTTGTGACTCATAAAGCTTCATATTTATCTGTTATTAAATATCTATTAAAGCAACCCTTCGGGGAGAATGTTTCCGCTCCACGACAACGCCGTTCAGCCACAACAAAGTTCAACAAGTAACTTTGTAAGTAATAAATCACTACCTATCTAATGCAACTGTTTTCGGGTGTCCCGAGAGACAAACTGTTGTACGCACTTTCTGTTTCAATTTAAACATTACATTATACAAGTTGATACGGCTATTCATATATATTTTTTTGTTTTATTTCGGAAAAATTTCTAATTGTATGTTTATCATTGTCGGTCTGTCGAGCAATTCGGCATGCATCACTAGGATTAGGAAAGGAGTTCCTAATCCTAGTGATGCATGCCGAATTGCCGACTCAAAACTGTACTTACGCGTTTAGTGAACAATTTTTGTGAACAATTTTTAATACTTATGTTCATTTATTGTATTTCATTTATCATCATCGACCTTTTAAAGTTTACTATAAGTACTGAAAATAGGTCTCCTGCAACGACTACTACAGGACGACTACTACTATTCTCACCTTGCTCAAGTCCCTCTCAGTCATCCTACTTCCCTTGCATTGTAACAACAACTGTCTATATGTTTGACTTTTAGTAGAATTTATCAGTAAGTATTGTAACAGGCCCTTAACATAGGAATGACACGTTTATAAGTAAATTGCTGTATAAGCTTGTTATGTTCCAAAAGATATTGCATTGTCAAGTATTCCTACAAAATCTGTTACGAACGTGAATGAAGGGAATTTCGGTACACCGTCAGACAATATTGCGGAAAGCGATGTCAGCATTTAGGGTGGGAGCTGATCGGTTAAACAAGTGAACTGACGTATAAAAAATATGATAAATAAATCGAACTGTTTATTGGTTTATGCTTACGTAGCGTTTATTTGACATTCCTGTGGCGCTGTTGGTAGCGGCTGTCACGTTTTTCCGCCTTTTGAGCCTTAAGTTTGTTATCAGAACAGATATATCCAATAACAGAAATTATAAGTATAGGGTATAACTGCCATAAAGATAATACAAGTTAACGGAGGAAATACAAATTCAACGGAGCATTTATGAGAAAATTACTAACTTGACAGTAAACTAATCCGAGAGTGAGAGATCAAGAGCCCTAGCTCTTTTCTCCCTATTGTACTTCCATCTTCCCTGTAATGAGCAAAGTATTGGTAGAGTCCCAGGTGTTGCTGGTGTAGGTGATGACCACCTTCTTGCATGGTGACCTGCTTGATTTGTTTGTCTGCCGTATGACGTCAAAGAAATATTGATAATTGAGAATCTTGAACATAAAAATAGTCTAAGTTACTCAATTACAATAGTACATAATGTTGGAATAGTGCTTGCAATGATTGGGTTGATACCATGTGTTTTGTGTTCATGTCCGAGGAAGGCTGGTGACCTGTAATACAGATTCTTCGGAACCTTTGATAGACAACAGTATCTCACAAGAAATGGTAACCTAAGCCAATTATAAATATATGTAACTTTATCTATAATTGTAAATATAAGTTTGTAACACCTGACCTGTACTGAACCAATCCTTAATGAGAGAAAGAAAACATTTTTTTTTTTACATCAAATATTCTAACTAAACAATTAAATATTTATTTTTATAGATAAATAATTCCAAATCGTTACACACCCTTATATGAAATATCAATCTGTCAATTTGCGGCGACGACGTCAGAACAGCTATTATGACGAAGCAAAGTATAACGTTATTCTTACAAACCTTAGCTGCTTATAAAAATGAGAGGCTCGTTTATTTAAGGGTACTCATGAAAATGTTATTGGATATGAGGGGAATACTCCAAGCTGGGAGAAAATGAGCATTTTTAAAATGAAACTTTTCAAGGCAAAATATAAATGCGAAAGTAAACTCTTACGACTACGTTACGTTAATAAAATAAAATAAAACTGGACAAGTGCGAGTCGGACTCGCCCACCGAGGGTTCCGTACGTAGAAATCATTTATTTTTTTATACTACTAAGGTGGCAAACAAGCTTACGGCCCGCCTGATGGTGAGCGGTCACCGTTACCTATGGACGCTTGGGGAGAAACATCGGGAGTATCACTCGCGCATATATCACTCCATAATAAAGTCTAAAGAAAATGCCTCGGCGGGGATCTCATTCCACAGCTTCAGTACTTCAGCGTTCGCGGGATCCACGCAATACGCGACCATTTTGGTTCTAGCGTGTGAGGTTGGAAAATTGATTCACTTCTTACATCAACTAGATAATATACAGACTTCCTAGGTAATCTATAGACTAACGACCAGGCATTCGATTTTCGATTTCGATTTCATAGTAGCCCGTTTTGATTTCCTTCAGAACGTTGAAATATATGCGTAAACTGCCGTATCTTTTTTTTACGTAAACTTAGAAATTTGATTATTTCACAACTTCATGGGACCGTAGACCTGAGTACCTATACGGTTCAAATTTCAACTTGATACCTCCACGCATTCCCGAGAAAAAGGGTCTTGACAGACAGACGGACAACAAAGTAATCGTTGAACAAAGTAATCGACAAACAATAATAAGGGTCCCGTTTTTCCTTTTGCGGTACGGAACCCTAAAAATAAATAAACATTTTTATTTTCGGCTAACTGGGATCATAAAGTTTAGTACATATTGAATAACTTAAATCTAATGTTAGTAACAATTGCATTTTTTAAAATTATATTTCCTACATAAGTTTGTTCCTCAGCATTCACTGAACAATGATTCAAATACCGAAGATCAAACCTGTTAGCAAACATGCTCAGGATGCCGTTCTGGCTAGCCCGCACCCTGCGCACCAGGGAAGCGCACCGTTTACGCATGGTTGCATAAAAGCAGTCTGCAGCGCACGGACAGCCCCATCAGCCTCCCGAACGCGCTTTAAACGTAAAGTTTTTAGCGTTTTTAACGAACTAATTTTGATAGGTTTATTTTTGATAGAGGAGGACAAACGAGCTAGCAGTGGCGCAATGATTACAAAAGATGATGTCGTTTTGATGTCAATATGATGTTGATCCCAAGTTGACATGGTTTTTTAGTATTATAATACGAAATAGTTTGTAATGTCAAGTTGACATCAAAACGACATCATAATTTGTAAGCATATTGCACCACAGGGCACTGTCTTGATGATAAACAATCACCGCAACCCATGGACATTCGCGTCTACAAAATCTTGGATGTGTTGACTGTTGATCAGAGTTACTTCCGCATAAGATTAATAGTTAAGATTAACAGTTGTGGTTGTCATCCTGGATCTGTATTTTATTTATTCTTATAAATGTACTCATACATTGTAACAAACGAGTGAAAGAAAAAAATTGCTAAATGACAAAAAAGGCTACGGCCTTTTTTGTCATTTAGCCGGGTTTTCTTTCGCCATTTCTTTTACCGGTGGCCATTTTGCTTGTGTCCGAAATGGTGGTAGTATATAACGTAGTTTATTTTCTTTATACATATGAATATACAAATTTTAAATGACAAGAAAAAGTGCCTGTGAAGGTCTAATTTCTGAAATAAACGATTTCATTGCATTTCATTTCATTTCAATGTGAATTTTGTAAAAAAAATCGTTGATTACAGTACAGTACAGTAATACAAAATAGTTTTTATTTTCGTAACCAGTATATCATTTTATTATTACCTTTAAGTTAGAGTTCATGAACTCTAAGCTGTAAACGTGAGAAAACGACTTTTCAATACCTATTTAATTGAACAAATTCTAGTATTAATCTTGCAAACCTATTCAGACATTCTAGCGTGCAGACATCTAGCAGCTTATTTATGTTCTCGTAATGGTCCACTCGTAAAGTTGTCAACTTTAAAGCTACAGGCAATGTATGAACATGGTCACACTGAGAGCGCTTAGGGGATAAACTAACAAATTGACCACGCTGATGCAACTTTTGCGGTGCAACTAGGTACCTATCTCTTTGCTAAGTTGTGGCAAACATTTTATACTGTCGTCTGAGCACTTCGTTTTTTTATACGAATTGAACATACTTGGATTTTAGCTACAAATAATAATACTCTTATTAATATCCGTAGGTTTTCGTTGGAATTTTTATTAATACATTTGAATATGGTCTTGTGAACCAAACGAGAAATGAGCGGTTTCAAAAATGCTTTATGATTAAAAAAAAATTTTTTTCGAAAAAAAAATTTTTGCTTCATATTCTAGATACCTTGATTAGTAATTACAGTATGGCCACCACGACACCATCATTTATATCAGCGAGGGGTAGAAACAAAATAATGTAGGTACATCTGGCGCATAGACTAAAATTATGATAAGTATTACAATAATGATATCATTCAATCCATAGCCGGATTTTTAAACAAAATAATTCAATTGAAAAAATATTAATAATATTTCTATATAAAAAAAATATATTAATTAATGATTGTCAAAGAGCATAAATGCGTTTAAACTTGCATTATTATTCATAAAGAGTATTATTCATTTCGCGTTATAGTAATAACGGTAAGCGCACATTACAGACTCAACGTAATTCAATTTTACGACCAAATTTAATGTATACGGGTACAGAATATTAAATGTGACACAGCCATGTTGCGAAGGATAACGTAGCAGGAACGATGTCAAGTTTTATGTTCCCTATTTAAATCGCCGTATAATATTATAATTTAATGGGATAAGGAACCAACTGAATGAAGAAATTCACTCACTGGCTTAGAATAATTTTATTTCGAAAGATGTGTGACTTCTGAAATTCGTCAGGTTTTATTTTTGGCGTCGTGAAGGTTTGATGGCATACAAAAATCAGTAACATGCCCAAATCGTTAGGCATGGCGAGGTCAGGATATACGGAAATAATAAGTCCAGAAAGAGATTCATTAGATGCCTAATAGGTATCTATTTAACATAACGTCGCTTTAGTAACGATGAAATTAAATGAAGTGATGCCTATTCTCTACATCACAGATTAAGGTCACTTCCCGACTGCGTCGATGTAGTTTTAGCACATCATGTTGGACCGTAACTCAGGAAGCACTAATTTCGTATGCGCGATGAAAGACGGTGGAAATCGTTTCAAAAAGCGAACCTGATCAATGCGTAGCTTTTACAAACTAGCCGTCTGGAAAAAAAATAATTTTGATACTTACGTATATTTTTTTATTTTTGATATTATTTTTCTGCCTCTAAATTTTATTTGATTATATTTCCCTATTCTACATTGAGCTCATGTTTAAAATAATAATATATCGACCAGGTTGCACCGGCCGTGGTCACAGGCGAACTATAATACTAAAAAACCATGTCAGTTCGCCTGTGACCACGGCCGGTGCAACCTGGTCGAAACGTCAGTCAATATCAAGGTATGATCGCGTTAATTCCCGATATATTATTAATTTATAATAATGCAACGCGAAAGTTTAAAAGTTATTATTGAGCTCATGTTTTCTCCACTTACTTGCATCCTTTACTTTCCCTTTAGATCAATAGCCATAATAATTTTACATTTTAATCAATGAAAATAAAAATGTGCACTATCATATTTTTGCAGTTTCATTCAGACCCAGTTCGAAATTACTCATGATGATATTTCTGACATTATTCGAATAGAGTAAAATAACATCATTCATGACAGCCAAATTAAACTGCACAACGTGCGGATCTGCTAACAAGTCAATTGTTTCGTGAAATAGTTCCATATAAAATGTCTACTCATGTAGGTTCCATAAATGACATATTTCTCATTTATTATACCGTTTTTCGGCAAAAAAAGTTCCGCCTTTCAGATAGATATCTCACAATTGCCACAATGCAAATGGTAAGTCGATTCTAAGGAGTTGGCGACAATGACAGCGCTGGAAAGTGGGGACAGAAAGTGGTTTCGGGTTACTAGGGCAACTCAACTATTTAGTCTAGGTAAGAAATATTATGTTGTCGAAGAAACTACCTACCTAAGGTTGCGGATTTGGAATAAGTCGTGTGACGATAGTACGCTACGTACCAGAAAGTATAAAATAGTAGAATATATACCTATATATTATACTATTTTATATGTATATTTATTGTTATTATGATATTCGTTATTGTGTCATAATTATGTTATTTCTTATTCATGAGTACTTATTTTACTAGCCCTGCCCAATCCATAAAATATTTCGTTACCCTAAGGTAGCCTTGAAAAGATTGCTTTTTAGCAATAAGGCCGCCTTGTTGCAATTTCACTAGTGTGTATATTGTGTTTATGTATACTGTGTCCTACTGTTGTGAATTGCAAATAAAGTATATTCTATCTTCTATCTATCTAAAGGTCACACCATGCCGCTTCAAAACTGCCTTCGAGACTGGGCGCTTGGGCGGCGTCATTCGGACTCGCTGATCAAGCCGCCACCCACCGATTACAAATCCGCAGAATATATGAAAGTTCATAAAGATTTTCATACAAAAAAACAACAAAAGACAAAAACTATCCTTTCTACCCAGGTAATAGGAATAAATTACAATAAACTCAATTAAGGGGAGTTGGCCTGAAAATATAACAAACATCCATCCATATTCATCTATCGTTTCATACAAGTTTTGCCGTTTGTAATATTAGTAAAGATAGTTAATCCTTCCTACCAAGTTAAAAAAAAAAAAAAAAAAATCCTTCCTACTAATATTATAAATGCGAAAGTTTGTGAGGATGTATGTCTGGATGTATGGATGTCTGTTTCTCTTTCACGCAAAAACTTTTTGATTTTAATGAAATTTGGTATACGGGTAGACTATAACCTGGAATAACACATAGGGTACTTTTTATACCGAAATTCCCACGGGAACAGGAATGATAGGACTCCTGTGTATTCACGCAAACGAAGTTGCGCGGGTTTCACTAGTATACTTTATAAATGTTATTAGTTATAATAACGAAATGAGTTTCAGGCCATTTTAACCATACATTCAAATACGAAACCGCAGGACGAAAGTGGTGAGTTTCGGTTTAATTAATTTTCAATATCAAACCGTCTGTAACTTTCAAAGTCAAACTTGTCCAATGTCCGTACTCCTCAATTTAAATTGAAAATCTCTCTCAACATGTTTTCCAAAAATTTCCTTTTAATTACGAAAGTTCAACAAAACTCCTAATTATAAATATTCGCTTCAATGTCTGAGGTCAAACAGTTAGGAGACAGTAACGGGATTAAACTTGGAGCGATAAGGGCCTATTTACACGCACAACGACGCGCATTTACGCGCTTCAAGCGAAAGAAACTATCAAGCGGAAATAGTAAAACGTTAAAAAAATAATTGCCGTGAAACGCGCTATGTGATCGTGCGTGTATTATGTGTTTCAAATTGATTAGAATGCGCGCTTACAGCAATACAGGCGCGCTTTAGACACGTTCCTCGTGTGCGTTTGCAGCGATGTAAATGTAAAAAAATGTTTATTGTTCAATTGCAGTGCCTCGGCGCGCCGTCGCGTTGTCGTGAGCGCGGATACGTCTTGCGTCAACATTGCCGGTAAAACAGGTCGTGTGAATAGGCTCTAAATTTTACGACCTGAATTAATCGTGATGCCCAAGTGTAATTGTGTCAAGTATTCGCTTCTCATAATAATTACTACTTCATCTACCATTGGAGCGATATCAATTCGGAGTGTATTTGAAAAGGAATTAATTAAAACAAGCGCCCTTAGCTGATCTTTATTCAATGTTATTTTGAATTGATCCCTTAGCAACAAAATTATTGATCTAAAAGACAGATTATTAATTATTATTAATTTTGGAAATGTATTTTATATTCTGAGCAGTAATAAATAGAATATGCTTTATTTACAATACACAAGAAAGAATTAGTACAACAAACATGGGAAACTTAAAGAATAAATGTAATCGGGCCTTATTACTGAGAGAAATCTTTTCAAGGCAACCTTAGGGTAACGTAATGTACGAAGTGCTTGGCAAGACAGTTAAAAAAAATAAAATTGCATATCCAAAAATTATGATGAAATCGAAGCTATCATACAGGACAAATTCCAATAATGTTCTTTACTAACACATGACACACACGCATTACTCTCATGCATAACACACACACGTTTAACACTCATTCATAACACGACCATGCATAACACACACAAACCAACACTATACACTACACACACATTATAAATTAAATCTCTAAAATTAAATTAAATTCTATCATTTTTGTCACATTTTGTAACCATTTTGTAACCTAGTCTAAATAAATAAATAATATTGAAAGAAAACTCAGAAAGAGCGGAGCGTCCAATCACAAGCATTTCAAATGTAACTAGTCTAAGTTAATGAATAAATATTTTTCATTTTCATATTGAAATACTACTATATAATATACTACCTACTATATAATTATATCGATTAATAAATATTCCAGACGACTGCGCTATACCACAGAAACAAAGGCTACGAATTGTACCGCTTAATTTCTATTGCCATTCAGCAAGGCAACGCCTGCAAGTATTTTAGATGCTCTGGGGATTTTGTTTAATATTTAGTTTAGTTTTAGTTAATATTAAGTTTGTTATCTTATTTTCTTCTTCATCATCGTTTTTTTAAACACAAGAATTCCACTGTTAGTCATTTATTAAAATCGATTAAAGAACGGTAATCGATATGAAGTAAAAATAATGATAAGTTCCAACAAGCTCATTATTTCAGACCAGTCATCTGTTAATAAGGAAGTCAGCCCTGCCATCGCATCGCTTAAAACAAAATAAGAACGGCTGAGTGAGGGAGACAGCGCAATACATGATGTAAGGCGACGTCTCGTTTACACAATCGTTTAAGAATATCAAATAAAAGGTCGTGGTAAGGCCCCAGAAGTCAAAAATAAAACGTTACGGTGCAACCGCAAACGCGTAACCATAACCACGTTTCGTTCCAGACTCATTAAAACGCGAACTGGGCTTCGAAACGAATGAATAATGGACACATCGATACATCGAATAATTAGTAGTCGAATGCTACGGACAATCTGTCGATACACGCTCATTATCGAATCACATCCGTTGGGAATTACCATCGGTGCCAATCAATGGGACAACCACATAATGTACATTTTATTATTTTAAATGTGCATTTCTGTAAATGATTATGTACACTAAAATGTGAGGCAAATTGCTGGGAAAAAATGGATTGAGATGGCTTAAGATACTAAAGGATGACGTAGACAAAAGGAGTACCCAGCAGTGGGTCGAGGAGAGCTGACAATGGTGACGATGATGATAAAATGAAGTCATTCGGCTGACTGTTCCTTTAGATCTTTTCAACACTCATCATTCAATGAATTTGATTCGACAGGCCCGGTGGTCGAGTGGCTAGCAATGGTCACTTTATCCCAATGGCCGCATGTTCGAATCCTGCGCAAGGCAAACATTTTGTGTGCATGAACATGTCTGTTTGCCCTGGTCTGGGTGTTTTCTATGTATCATAAGTATTTATTTACAAAAAAAAGTATTTAAGTATATTTATCAGCAATCTAGTATCCATAGCACAAGCTTAGTTGCTTAGTTTGGGACCTGATGGCGTTGTGTGATTCGTCCAAGAATATTTATCTTTATTATTATTTTATTATTGCAATATAAGTTTTCAGAATTAGATAGAGTGATTCAAGAGTACGGTTCATTTGTGAAATACACACAAGAATTTTCTGAAATTCCCACGGGAATTAGGATACACATACAAACGATGTTTGGAGCATTCGTTAGTTTTATTTAAAAAACTGTTCAAAGATTTATTTTAATAAATGAATAATCATCATGATATCTCAATCTGAATTGTAATAGTTGCTATATAATATTTGGCTAATAGTTAAAAATAATTTAATAAAATATTAATGGAAATATACTTTTAATGTCCCTACCAAACAGCAATTAAATCATACAAAAATCCACTACAAAACCAATCTGAAACTGCAAAATACTCTTAATTAATCATGTCACAGCTTGGAAGTAAATGAATAATCAATTAATGATGGACAGACAACGAATGCTGTACTCGAAAACAGATAATCTGTTGGTATTTATCGGATAACGTTCATGCGACGAGTTCATATCATTAAATATGGGAAGGTATTGTTTCCTTTTTAACGTTCTACATATAATCGGATTTAGGTAGCCTTTAACAAGTGTATTTATTTATTTGTTTTTTTTTGTTTTTTTTTTTTTACACACAGATCGAGCTAACCCAAAAGTAAGTTCGAAACTTGTGTTATGGGATACTAACTCAACGATATTATATTTTATAACAAATACATAGATAAACATCCAAGACCCGAGGCCAATCGGAAGAAGTACGTTTTTCATCATGGCCCGACCGGGATTCGAACCCGGGACCTCTGGGTGGCGGGCCGGCGTGGTAACCTTTGCGCCACGGAGGTCGTCGGAGGTTTTATGACAGAGGAGGACAAATAAGTCGTCGACCGGATCGTCTGATGGTAAGCAATCACCGCTGCCCATGGACATCCACGAATAGAAGATCTTGGATGCGTTGCCCACCTATAAAGGTTTATTTTTATACCACACAGGTGGCAAACAAGCATACTGATGGCCCTGAAGCCGTCACCGTAGCCTATAGACGCTTGCAATACCGGGGTATCACTCACGCGTTGCCAACCCTCCCGACCCTCCCAAGTGGAGCTCTGGAGACCTTACTCACCGTAGGAACACAACATGGCCGACACCAATGCTATTTGGCTACGATCTTCTGTAAGGTCCTTCCCTAGACGGGCTGCTCCGATTTGAGCGGATTATCCGCTGTGCCCTACCTCTCTTAAAATGAGGGATGAGGAATTAGGACACTTTCGATGAATTACTCATTTTTTAAGTTTACACATTAATATAGTTGTCAAACTGGAGAAGAAAAAAGTAAAAGCTTGAGACTCAATGTACATTAAAATACGTTTCAGAAACTGGCTGCTTACATAATAAAATTAAGCAGTACAAACAAAACATAAACAACGAATATAAGGTCAGTTGGGGTAAGGCCGCTACCAAGGCAAGACTACCAGTGCCTGATGACTCGAGAAGTACACCTTCCTATTCTATTTTGATATACCAGTTATAAAGCGGACATGGTAAATATCTCCATTTAAAACACAGAAGTCCACTACTGCCACAAATATGACCACCACATCGAAAATAAAAACGGACATTTGAAAAGTTAAGAATGCAAGGTGTAAGATAGTTTTACTTTTGTATTTTTTTATAAAAAAGAACGTTCCTATCGAGTTGTCACAGACACAAGTATCATCATAAAGATATAGGCTTTCAAATAATGGAACTTGTTAAACGTAATATAAAGAGGTTTCTGTAATATTTTACTTTGAAAAAACATAACCCGAAAAGATCAACTGGGGTAAAACTACCAGTGAGCCCGGGGTAAGTATAACATATGCTAAATTTGCTTGATATCAGGAGTAATAAACATTTTTTGTACACAATTATTTTATATACTAGCGAAACCCGCGCAACTTCGTTTGCGTGTATCCCGCTTTCCCGTGGGAATTTTGGAATGTATTATACTTAAAAACCTTCCTCTTGCATCACTATATCTATTAAATTAAACGGCATCAAAATCCGTTGCGTAGTTTTAAAGATTTAAGCATACAAATGGACATAGGGACAGAGAAAGCGACTTTGTTTTATACTATGTAGTGATTATAGCAGGTTATGAGTACCTAGTCCGTTTTCCGGCCGGACTGGGTTTTGGGGGACCGAGTGTAACATTGTATAATACTATTAGGTAAATAATCTATATATATATAAAAGAAAGTCGTGTTTGTTACAACACTTATAACTCGAGAGCGGCTGGACCGATTGCCATGGTTTTTGATTTGTTGGATTTGTTTCCGTCCCGAATAGCAGAATACATCTTAAAAACAATGAAAACTCTATTAGGGGTAGGGTAGGGGTAGGGTAGGGCTAGGGTAGGGCTAGGGTAGGGGTAGGGTAGGGTAGGATAGGGGTAGGGTAGGGGTAGGGTAGGGGTAGGGTAGGGTAGGGGTAGGGTAGGGTAAGGGTAGGGTAGGCGTAGGGTAGGGTAGGGTAGGGGTGGGGTAGGGTAGGGTAGGGTAGGGGTAGGGCAGGGGTAGGGTAGGGTAGTGCCTCTAAGGCGGAACAAAGTTTGCCGGGTCAGCTAGTATGTAAATAATATTTAATGATAAGTATCAAGTTTTCAAAACCCTAGTAGGTACATAGCATAGCAGTAATATATTATGAAGCAGCATGAGTTTCGTTTGGTGATTGAGAGATTCAGAAGCCCAACTCTTTTACTACTCTTTTCTTCCTATTCCCGTCTTTGTAGTAGGCAACGAATTGGTAGCACCCCTGGTGTTGATACTGATGTTCATTGACCACCTAATCACTTTTCGTGGGTGAACCGCCTGCTTGTTTGCTTGCCGTATGCCATAAAAAAGTAAGTCTTGCACGACCGAGTGTCGGTGCATTGAATTTTGTTTTCTAAATTCCAAATTAAATTCTCTACATAATTTTATTGATAATATTATTTTTCATTTTGTCAACGCGCCTCGATTCCGAATTCAAAATAGTAGATTTTACAATAAGTGCACAAAATGAACCATTTTCGGCTCGGGTTGATAGTAATGTCGAGGTCTCGAGGATAAAATGGTTTTGTGGATGAGTTATTATAAACTCTGCTTTTCACTTCGATTGCGAGGAAATAAAACAGTAGTATAACATAACATTTCTTTATTTAAAATTCAAAGTAAAATTAGTTAGTACAGTTTCGAATACTGAAGGAAATTGTTTTTCATTTCTCATGCTCTGAAATTGCTTATTTGTGTAGGATATTAGGCTGCACAAAATCTATTAAATAAATAATATTAATTAGTTACATAATCTATTAATTCAAAAGAACACTTTCCGAGAACGAAGGTTAGGTACTAGTTTTTCTTTTCTCCAATTTACAAATTATCGTAAACTTTGAAATATTTTTCCCGAGACTTTGGCGCTAATATCTGTTGCACAACTCTCTGTGCATTAATTTCCATAAACGTATTAGGGAATAGTGCTAAATCCTCTTCTTCATTGGTCATTTTTAACAATTTTAGCAAATTGAAGAAATTAATAAACGCACGAAAAAACAAGATCTGTTTCCCGCCGCTTTTTTTTAAATCTTACGATATTGATGTTAGGCTTGGGCTGCAGACCTATACAGCCTACTCAAAATAATTTTGTAATAATAATTTTCTCTAATTATTTGTTAATATCTTTTATGTCTTAAAAGCACATAAGGCGAATAAATTAATGTAAATAATTATTATAAAATAACAAATTCTATCTCTGAACTTTTTATTGTGTTTGGCTGTATGGCTCATTTTCTTTGCCTTAATATAGATACATTTATGAGTAGAAACATTAATGCACACTAATTGTGCACAAAAATAAGCAATTTCAGAGCATGAGATGTGAAAAAATTATTTGTAAATTTAATGCCTTACTTTTTATTATTGTTAAAATATACGAATAATAGAACGCGACAGAAAACAATTTTGAATATCCATTTTTTAACATTTTCACTTATTCTGAAATTTTACACGATGAATTTGAATATGATATAAAGACGCATTATTTCTACTCCTATAATTTTATTACAACGTGTACATACTTATTGTAAATAATTATTTCACTTCTCATGCTCTGAAATTGCTTATTTGTGCAGGTATCTACTCATAAATATGTATCTATATTAAGGCAAAGAAAATGAGTCATACAGCCAAACACAATAAAAGTTCAGAGATAGAATTTGTTATTTCATAATATTTACTTTAATTTATTTGCCATATGTGTTTTTTAATACATAGAAGATATTAAATTTAAATTAAAGTACGCTAGGTTAATTAAATAATTTAAGAAAATTATAATTTACAAAATTAATAATAGTAGACTGTAGGTTTGCAGCCCAAGTCTAACATCAATGTCGTAAGATTTTTAAAAAAGCGGCGGGAAACAGATCTTGATCTTTCGTGCGTTTATTAATTTCTTCAATTTGCTAAAGATGTTAAAAATTACCAGTGAAGAAGAGGATTTAGCACTCTCTCCTAATACGCTTATGGAAATTAATGCACAGAGAGTTGTGCAACAGATAGTGAACAGATATTACAGCCAAAGTCTCGGGAAAAATATCTCAAAGTTTACGATAATTTTGTAAATTGGAGAAAAGAAAAACTAGTAACTACGTTCTCGGAAAGTGTTCTTTTGAATTAATAGATTTTATTAATAGATTGTAATTAATTAATATTATTTCATTAATAGATTTTATGCAGCATGAGAAGTGAAAAACAATTTCCTTCAGTATTCGAAACTGTACTAATTTTACTTTGAATTTTAAATAAATAAATGTTATGTTATAAGTACTACTGTTTTATTTCCTCGCAATCGAAGTGAAAAGCAGAGTTTATAAATTGTCCACAAAACCATTTCTCGGATAAAATGGTTCATTTTGTGCACTTATTGTAAAATCTACTATTCGATAGTAAAGGCCCGGTGGTCGAGTGGCTAGCAATGCTTACTTTATCCCTAGGGCCGCGGGTTCGAATCCTGCGCAAGGCAAACATTTGTGTGCATGAACATGTCTGTTTGCCTTGGTCTGGGTATTTTCTACGTATAATAAGTAGGTATTTATTTACAAAAAAAAGTATTTAAGTAAATTTATCAGCAATCTAGTACCCATAGTATAAGCTTGGTTGCTTAGTTTGTGACTAGATGTTGTGTAAAAAAAAACATATTTAATCGAAAGTATTTAGCTAAGTATTTTTGAAATATTGGTTATCCTATTTTGAGAAAAAAAAATACAAAACCAGTGTGACACGCCTCGGCTGAATGCCTTTAATGGCCGTTGCTTGTTTGTCTGCTGTATGACATAAAAAAACTTTCTTAAAAGGTTCTGTACCCCTGACTTTGAATATTTGTAAATAATATGATGGACTTGCCCCATTTTTTTATTTACTTAAATTACAACAAAACCAAAAGGGTTTTCTGTTGTAATTACTAATCAAAATATTCGTTTTCCTTTTATGAGGATGCCTATTATTGAAAAAATGTGTAAAGTAAACATTAAAACCAAAAAAAACTTACTGGTAGTCATACCCCGATTGGCAGGGCAAGACTACCAGTTTACAGGTTTTACATTTTCCTTATTATTACTGTTTTTAATGAATTTTATGGCAAAAACTTCATTATATTATAAAGCTTAATTTATGTTTTACATCTCTGTATATTTAACTTAACTCTCAGTCAAACAATTTCTGCATAAAACCCGGTTTAGTAAATTCACAATGAAGTATGTCTGTCTTACCCCAACTGACCTTAAACCAATTCATTTCTCTAATGAACGATCTCAAGAAATCAACATAAAGTTGAATTAATTCAATTTACACCCACGACTATAAATGTAAGCAACCGATAAAACTAAGGGCTATATTATCTATTCTAGCCAATTTATCATAGAGGCATGACTACCATGGAGCGTTTAAAATTTGATTGATCGCTTCGAATGCATGACTCTTGGTCATATGGTACCTTATGCGCGGAATAAAGAATGAAAAATGTCGCGTTGATGTGGTATTTTTTTTTGGTAACTTCGTTGTTGAGATCAATGCCTTGAAAGTATCTCTTTAAGGAATTAAGAGCATACCCTTAGAGTAATACAATATAAAAAGGTAGTGTCCCTGCACCAGTTTTGATACACCTCAATTGGTGCCAGTCTGACACCAAACGCCAAACTTTGCCGAACCGCTTCGTAGTGGTCGATGTCAAAGCGCGCCAAACGTGTCTCCCGGAAAAAAATATATGGCGATTTGTGCTATTAAATCTTGTCACAATCACAACACGTCTGAAAAACAAAAGAAATGTAATGATATCACTTTTCACGGGAAAGTTTTAATTATTTCATTGTATTTTGTAGTTAAATATGAAAAATAAAATAAAAATATGATTTTAGCGTATTATTTTAATGCTCGGTGTTGCCCGATTGTGAAAATAGTTTCTCATTTTAACTATTTTTATTGCTTCGACTGATTAATTTTAAAACAGTTGCTGCTGCTACTGATATTTACGTAGGTATGTGACACGTTCTCTAATTGAAGTCCTTGTGAATTTACGATATCATATACCTAAAATTTTGTTACTTGAAAGTTGAGAAATTTAAACAAACTCTATTTATTTCCCCGCTTTTGGAAACTACACCTCCATTGGCAACATTCCGCAAGTATCAAGTGCATGTCACCGACATGTCATCGAGCGTTTAGCGATTCACTTTTGACAGAGCGCTTGTATGATCCTCCATATAGCAAGTTATTAATCTAAGAGCATATCATACGTTTATTTCAGATTGAGGAATATGGATCAGCGTGAAAACATGACTGTCATATTTAATTCCAATTAATAAATGTTTAAAAAGCAATAATTTCGTATACTATACCAGTTTTTTCTGGGCTGTCTCTGGTGTGACCTGTAAAAAAACTTCGTTATGAATAAATACTATGATAAACAGATTCTATTCTATTTATTTTTTATTGCCGAAGTACAAAATATTCTTCATTTCTGCACTGTCTCTGGTGCCGGCTACGTAAGTAAAAGCTTTGTATAAACAAATTCTATACTACGATAAACAAATTCTATTATTTTCTATTGTCAAATATTCTTCAAATATTTAATAGAGTTTATGGCACTAACGTCTTACTGAGCTACTAAGCTATATAGAGATTTCTTTATAAATAATACACCAGGGGAAAGGTCTCTCATCAATAAAACATTTCATTTGCAACCGAACGCGGCTATTTTGCAAAACAATGCGCTCTTCATTCTGATGATGTCTTTGCCTTCTCCATATTTATTGGTTTTTATTAAATCTATGTTTAATATGGGACAAAATTAGTAGTCAAGGGGTAAATGATAGATTAAATCAGCCATTTTACGGTTAAGGTTATAGTCCTAGTTGGGCTGTACGGTGCGATAGTTTGCGATATATATTTTTTGTAAATGATTATAACAATTCAAGATAATTAGAAAAGGAAGTAAAAAGTGCGAAAATAGATGTAACTTTGAACAGCCCAGAGCAAGTTACACAATTTTAGACTAGACTCATAATAGAAACGACTAATAGGACAACAGGACGTTAGAGCGTAATCTGCCACGCTGCTCCAATGCCAGTGTTTCCAAGCCGTCTGAAGACCATTGAATCGGCTTTAACGACTGCCATCCACAAACAATATCCGGGACCGACTTACGTGTCCTTCGAAGCATGTAGAAGTGTGAGATTAACCAACCCATCATACACTGGTTGGATCGACGTTGATACAAACATGGCGACACACAGCGACGCCATCGAGGTTATCAATAATGTTTACTAGGAGATATTTGTGTGATCAGGTAGGACATTACCAAGTTTATTGCTATGTAGCGCATAAAATGCATCATCATGTTGTGTTTAATCACTGATTTGTGTCCAGAATCCAAATAGACGGTGTAATTTAAATGGATTAACGTCCATTGTAATAAACATGAGTTTATTAGGATCTTATTTGTCATTAAAATTATGTACTTTCGCTTTAATGGTTCACCAACTATAAAATGGAGTTAAGTACTTTGTAAATTTATTATTTAATGCAAACTTTATCTTTCTTATGTCAAAATAATAAATTATCAGCTTTTACTCTCGTCTACGTGTAAAAATGATTATCTTGAAAGATATTGTTGCTATTACTTATTACTCTTGTTTTTTATTGATTCCGGAAATTCGTAACTCGTCGTGCTGCTTTTTAGGGGTTTTTATTACTTATCTAAAACAATGTGTACTACATAAACAATTCCCTTATATACAAATAATCGATTTTACACACTTCCTACCTATTCCCAACCATTGTTTAGATATACAACGAACGACACTCGACTTTTAATTTTTTTTTCTCTTACATCTTCGACAAAATTATCATAAAATTACAGAAATGCATTGAATTCCACATTATCTCAAGTTATCTCTTTATTTTCATATTTACTTTAACAGTGTTGTGTTATCTTTAGTTTTCCAGACTTAATTATTTAACTATTTCATCGTTCACTCTTGCGTTGCGTCGCATAGAACGACCTATTTTTACGTCGTGTAATAAATTAATACCTCAACCACGTTATCTAAAGAGCTAACGGGATAATTAATGACGTAATAGGACACTGTCTCCTCATTATTCACATCTTGTCTAATGTATTTGTCATTCTGTTCTGCAACTGCATTTTATATGCATGTAAGAGACAAAAATATGCAGCATAAATGACTCATTGGTAGACAGGTGGACGAATCGTTCGGATCTCGTACAAGGCAAAAACATTTCTGTGCATGAACATGGCATTTGTCTTACAGTCAGTTTATGAAACGTGTATTCTGATTGTCATAAGTATGCGATATGGTGGAAGCAGATAAAATGAATAAATGTAGGATAATGATTTGTTTATGGTTTCTTCTAATTCAGGCAATCAACTGGAACTTTTTCGAGACTACCTAAAAGATCGTAAACAGTGCGTTAAACTAGGCAACCACGTAAGCAAAGAACTGTCTGTCGATTATGGTGTTCCGCAGGGTAGTATACTTGGGCCCACCTTGTTTCTGGTCTACATTAACGACTTATGTAACCTAAAATTGTTCCGGGGAAAAATTATTACTTTTGCGGATGACACAGCTCTTTTATTTAGTGCCGATACCTGGCAGGAAGTAAATGTTATTGCGCAGACGGGTTTTAATACTGTTACTTCTTGGCTACGAGACAATGTTTTAAGTCTTAACTCTAACAAAACCAAATTTATGGCATTTTCAATTAAAAACACTAGTAGTCCGGTAACTGACCGACTTTCAATAATGGCTCATTCCTGTCACAGTTCTGTGAGATGCTCTTGCCCCTCTTTGGAAGAAGTGGACTCACTAAAATATCTAGGTGTTTTGTTAGACTCTAAATTGAACTTTCAATTGCATATTGACAAATTGTCTGACAGACTGAGAAAATTAATTTATGTTTTTAAAAATTTGAGAGCCGTAGCCAGTGAGAAAGTACTCCTGTCAGTTTATTTTGCTTTGTGCCAGTCTTTAATCACATACTGTATAAATGTTTATGGTGGAGCACCAAAAACCACACTTATTAGATTAGAAAGAACTCAGAGATCTATACTAAAGGTTATGTTTTCCCTTCCGTTCAGATTCCCAACGTCCGACTTATATCATAGGGCGAATGTCCTAACTGTCCGTCAATTATTTGTTTTATCCATAATTTTAAACCAGCATTCCAGGACTGTTTACGATCCTGCAATTTTAACTTAAAGGCGTAAGGATATCGTCTGTACAACTAACAAGGTTTATTCCACATCTTTTGCCAGACGTTTCTTTTGTGTTTTGGGTTGTTATTTATACAATAAGTTAAATAGGCAACTAAATATCTATGATAAGAACAAGGTTACTTGTAGGAAGGTAGTGAAGAATTGGCTTCTGAGTTTGAATTATGAGGACACTGAGAAATTATTTGAAGTTATTTGATATTGTATATTATATTATAAGTTTATATAACGTGATTAGAGTAACAAACTAATTATGTTGCTTACGTCATCATATATTTTATTATAAGTACTCTCTCTCGAAAATTTTGTAATCTTTTAGTTGTCAGTAATTGTAGTTTTTCCTTGGGGTTGAGACCTGGTGTCCTGAAACACAGGCTTTTGCTTAGCTTAGGCACCAGTCTCTCATATCTTAGTTGTAAGAATATATTTGACTAACCTACCTTAAGTTGAATGATTATTATGAGTATGCACTTGTTAATCTGTTGTTGTGTAAATGCTATTTTGTGAGAGAAATAAATAAATATTATTATTATATTATTATTATTATTATTATTATTAAAATCAAAAAAGACGTTGAATTTAATCAACTTCGAAGTGAATTTTCGTGTTTTGGTCACTTCATGCATAAAATACTTATTAACTATAATCACATACTCAATTATTCGATATTAATTTACCGTATTAATTACTTGGGAGCTATTTGCTTACTTCCTCCTATATTCTATATTATGTACGTTTGGGGATACACTTAAGTGTTTACATATTCAATGAGTTGTTGCTAAGCATCTTGTTCACTGTCATTATGAACGCTGAGAGTAAAATTAAAAATCTTCACTTATTTTTTAATAGTCTCCTTTTTGTGTTTTTATGTCATACGCTAAGCAAACAAGCAAAAGGAATATCTGATGGAAAGTGGTTACCACCGTCTATTAACATCAGTAATGCTACCAATATTGTTTGCCTGCTACAAGGGAAAAATAAGAAAAAGGAGAATGGACAAAAGTTAGCTTTTCGATCACTCACGCAAAGAACGAAACGCTGTTTTAGAGGCTTTTTCGTGCTGATATTCTGTAAAAGTGTGGTACTTCTTTGGTGGAGCTAGCCTATTTCCTAAATGCTCTACCACTTTTTTAGCATTAGAAGTGTATATGAACTACACGCAATCTTACTACTAGTTGCAATTTTATTAGAGTTAGATTTGCCTCTTTTATTATTAGTACTAGCTGCTGTCCGTGATGTTACCCGCGTTTAATTTTACGCGCCGCAGCGCCATCTATATCAGATTTTTGACCAAATCCTATGAGAATCGCGTATTTTTCGGGATAAAAAGTACCCTATGTGTTAATCAAAGGTGTCGCTACCTATAAACCAAATATCATAAAAATTGTTCCAGCCAATTGAGCGTGAAGAGATAACAAACATACACAAATTTACGTAGGATTTGTTTGCTTGCAATCATATTCTATGCCATTAATATGGTTGATTAAAAGGAAATATAATTAAATTAACCTATAAACATACATATTAAAACTAAACTAAACATATTATTATAGACAAAAATTATAATTAACCTAAAACTAAAAACTTGAAAAAATATAATAAAATATCTAAAATATATTAATAAGACGAAGAGAAAGGGACTCCCCCGAAGGCTAGGCAAGGTTCCGAAGATACTGGCAGCGTTCCCCCTTTGAATAGCTAGACTAATTCTTTGTCCGAGGTAGCTGCCAGCTCTTCGGTCTCCTGTGATGTCGACTAACCTTTTTGCTATTTGTTTATATCAATAATGTCATTAAAAAAATAAAGATCTTCATTAATCGTCACACCAAATGTGCATAGACAAACAAGACAACGCACACACATGACTGTATATAAAGTCAATGCTTTTTATTCTTGTTGTGAATCGAATCTATTTTAGATCCAACTCAATGAATGATGTCAATGAACGTTCGTAATCATTGAATACAAAATCAATAAACTATTACTGCAGTTCTCAATAACTGCACGATATTTTAGAGTATTACCTAGATTTACCTATAGTGAAAAATACTTATAATACCAAAAGTGTTCTTACTTGACAGCACAGTGATAAAGTTTTTTATGTAAGTATTATCCTTTTCTATCGCTCAGAAAAAAAAATTTATGAGTGTGATAAATAAACAGGATTGCTTGAGTTTTTACGTGTGATTATGTTTATAATTAGTACCAAACCCTAAACATCTTTTTAAAGAATAATAAAAATCTACTTCGTCACTCTGTGTTCTGTGTGTGGTTTTGACTATGCCTTCAAGGAATACATGCTTGAATGCTTTCGAGTTAGATACGCGTTAGGTCTCTATATCTTCTAACCTATAAACATTTTTTTTTGTTAATTATTTATGGTATCGACAATATTTATCTGACATGTAAACTAACTTGAAACACTATATACGAGTAAGTAGAATATATTAAAATAGTACAATTTTAATCCTTACATAAAGCGTTTGTGGAGCGTGTTCCAGTAAATTATACAGGTTCCCTTATTTCATCAAGAGCCGATGTTCCAATTGCATCGTAAACGGGACGTTATACATCCATTATAGGACTAATGCATACGTTTGCTTCGGCGCATCTTCTATAATTAATATAACGGAAGTATTCTATTTAACCGATAAGACATTATACCGAGAAACATTTATGTATCTCCTGAGAATAATGATGCAAGTGGACTTATAGAATTTTTACGTTTTCAATACAGGTATCAAACATCATAATCAGAAAATAATCATGCATCTATTGTCTAAATTTTATTCACGTCTTTTCAGCGGCAGTAGTTTCAGAAGTGCATAATGATACAACTAAGTAGATTTTTTTTCGAAATGGAATAACGTCATCGGGCTCTTCAGAATGAAATGCATCCGATGGTGACATTGCATGTGTCAAAATTAACACTTAAGTTAAGCAACGACGGTCACAGTCTATGTTTGGATGGGTTTAAAAATCTCGAGCGCGTGGTATCTGGCTATTGTCGATCGATGATAGTCGTTAAACCATGCTGAAAACAGTGACACCATCTAACTCGTAGTCGACACCAACTGCGAGTTACCCAACCCAACAAAATCCACAGCAACAGTTAGTTTATCTACGACCAAACGCAATCCTACCACAGTCTGGCATCAAATATTTGCATAGTACATAAAAGTGAAAAAAAAAACTATTCTGTTGTGGATCTTGAATTGTGTGATTTTGATCCAATATTTGTTTTAGCAGATAAACCCACAAGCATTGAGTAATGCGCTGAGTCGTCCGGGTTGATAAATGGTCAAACTGAATTGAATATTTATGTTACTTTTAATAGATTTAAAACATTATTGTGCACGAGGCTTAGAATAGCGGACTTTAGAAACGATTTTTACGCGCAATTTTTTTAAAAAAATTTACCTACTACTACTTAGTTTTTCTTTAAAAAATGTGCTCATTATAGCGTTTAGTATTGTAATTGTAGAAACAACAATATAACCAGACATTTGTATACCGATAGAACGGAGAAGAGAATAATCAGCTCGGCTCTGCTTCTCGGACACGACTGACGTAGAGCTGATATTTCGAGTATTTTCGAGCACTGTAATTGGTCAATTCGCAGTTAGATCCACCAAACTCCTTGTCTAGCTAGTCCTTGTCTAACGGCATCATATCTGTATTTAGGTATAGGCAAGTTGGAAAAAAAGTAGCAAGTATATTTTACATCTAAGTAATTGAACTTCTTTCAGATGACATTAATCATAAAAATTACATGTTATTGGTAGATTAAAAAGTATACCTAATATAAATGATTACAGATGAATTTATGTAATTTCATACGACATTAAAGAAATTCGTATAAAACCAATTATAAGCGTGTAAATGTTTTTAGCTTAAAGACTTGTTCACACTACGGAATATTGCGATTTCGCAATATTGATACAACTTTTATAGAGTTTCTAATTGTAAAGATCTGAACGGACTTTCAAATAAAATATATTGAAACGAGTAGGGCCGTGGTAGAGCGGAGAGCAGCGGAGCGGAGCTCTTTCGCTCCGCTTCAGTAGAATCTCACATGCATTTCTATAGGATATATCAACACGATTGACATGTGAATTTGTTTTTGTGATAATAGAGTCATACCAGTTAAAAGGTGTGTTTGTTGTGTCGCGACAGATGGATATCGGTTTCATTGATACATAATGCAACGTGTATTATGGCGCGGCAGCACTTGTTACATATAATTCTAACAAATTTATATTAAATTCGAACAATACTAAATGTATGAATACTAAATCCATGTGTCACGAATAGTCACGATATGATTAACTGGCAATAACTCCAACATTAACTTTGACATTCGATTGTATCTACACACAATATATTTATAGATATTAAATTCAAATAAAGATCAATTAGTTCATTTCGTTAAAGTATTTGAACTAGAATTTCAGGAACATATTTCTACTATTATCTGATTTCTTTCGTTGAGAAAGGCGGACTGTGGGGTCGAAACAAGAGATTACAAAACGTGCCCTAGTGCGGACAAACCTTAAAGTGTTTCGTTGTCGCTGGAGAGAACATAAAGTCGAATTAGGACAGGAACAAATAACTTTTATCATAAAACATAAATACAAAGAGCCGTAAAACATTTTGCAATAAAAACTTGGGGGGAATTGGTTATAATTTTATTTTTAGCCAGGTACATAGTATCAAGTTTCTTTGTCAGGGGTAGAAAATTATTTAATTTCGTCTATAAAATGGAACGTAATCAAAAGTTGTCTGAAATTTTAACGATCTTCAGAAATTGTAATTACTTTTAATTTAACCTTTTGAGCGACAGACACGGCAAGACACCTTTTACAAGCAGTGTACATACATTAAGTCTACACTTGCAACATTGCATTACAAATATACTATGTACACCATCAGAATAATTTGTTCTGCCCGAAATTGGTGTCAATTGCGAGTTAGCTGGTCTCATTACATACTATTCGTCGATCAATGACTTACTTTAATGACTGTCATCTATTGACGACAGTCGGAACCAACAGCTTAACCCTCCAAAGCACTGAGGAGTTCGAAATTTATTAAAACTAATATACTTGCGTGACCATTAAGTTTGAAATTTACGCAGCAACGTCATTGAGTTTTTGGGAGCATAACTGATAAATTGTGACCGCTGCATCCAATTCTCTTAAATTGACATCAGACAAGGAAAATTTTAAATGACATGGTAAATTGAAGAAATCAGTACAATAAAATAGTGTCAATTACATTAAATCAAACAATGCAGAGATGAATGACACTAAATCGAACAATGAAAATTCCAGTTGCCATAATTTGCGTAAAGGTGACTGGAATTGTTTTACAAGGTGACCGTCTTGTCACCATTATTATAAATTGAAATAAATTAAAGATAACAGAACTAAATTTGGCTTTGAACACCGGGAAATTATAAAGTGGAGGGAAATGTGATAAATGAATTTTTATGGTAATTTGTAAATATTACTTCTTTTAAGACAGAGAAGAAGAAATGAGCTAGCTAGCGGGTTACCTTATGGTTAGCAATCACCGCAGCCCGGACATCCACGACCACAAGAATCTTGAAGGTGTTGAAAATTTCGAAATGTAAAAGGGTGCAATATTATAGTGAAACTACTCCAGATTTAGTAGAATTTCTAAACCAGGATTTCAACGAGGATTTTTTTTTAAAATCATCAAAGTTTCTTAATATTACAATGTATTCGTTTATTAAGAGAGGTAGGGCACAGCGGATAATCCGCTCAAATCGGAGCAGCCTGTCTGGGGAAGGACCTCAACCTTACAGAAGGTCGTAGCCAAATAGCATTGGTCTCGGCCATGTTGTGTTCCTACGGTGAGTAAGGTCTCCAGAGCTTCAATGGGGGGGTCGGGTGGGTTGGCGACGTGTGAGTGATACCCCGGTATTGCAGGCGTCTATAGGCTACGGTGATGCTTACCATCAGGCGGGACGTATGCTTGTTTGCCAACTTCGTGGTATAAAAAAATAGTACAGATAGGTACCAAACCACGAAAACCTCGCAGGGCTTATCTGAGTTTCGGTGAGGTGCTATTGTTATTTATTAAGTTACAAGGTAAGTAGAAGGTAGGTAAGTGTCAGAACGGTAAGCAAACTTGTTCGTTATTGATGGAGTTATCAAATAGAAAATAGATTAATGTTAAAAGTACAATACATGCTACCTTCTATACCATTCAACGATGTCTCTGACCATTTTTAAGGTCACTGGTCATTCACTCGTGCATTCATTGATTATAAAGACGAATTACTTCCTGAAGACGTGGTCTGTTTTACAGCGGACAAAATTATTTCAGTTATGTAATAAATAAATTTTATTGTATACCAATCACACAGCCCACCTGTTTCCAACGTGTAGGCTTTTAAAATACAATTAATAAAAATTGTTTATTTCAGATAACATTTATTTAAAAAATTACAACATCTGACATCTTAGCCTACTTGCGTTTTTAGTGCCAGGCAATATTTCATCTTTTAAATATAAAATTACTAGCCATTTATAAAGGCAGCGGGCTTTATTGATATAGTATATATCTTGAACCAAAATGGTCACGCACTGCGCGGTTTCCCGCGAACGCTGAGGTTGTGGAATGAGATCCACGCCGAGGTATTTCTTTAGTTAAACTGTAATATAAAATTAAGATAACTAAATACCGGTGAATTGCTCAAAACTACTTTTAAAGTTGACACATTATTTTATGGTTGTCATTGTCCAAACTATAAAAAAAAAACGGGATTGGTCGCTGTTCGTGTGTCGTCAGTTTTTGGTAAACAACACGTTTGATAGAATTCGTCGCTGTTCGTGTTTCGACTACGTACTGTCGACGCACGAGCAGCGACTCAAAAAGCGGGATAGCTTGAGACTTAATTATGTAATTAAATCGCAATTAAAATTTCTTCTTCTTCTTTCTTAATTAATGTCGTTTCTGTCGTGTCTTAACGACACATAGACAATTTCACCAATTTTGAATATTTTAAATGAACACTTTTTAACAAAATAGTACACTTTAAAAGGGCAACGGTGAGGATCCGAGGTCGCCATCTTGATGACCTTCGTTGACAAGGCGGCGATCTCGAATCCAATTAAAATTTGTCAAAATTAAAATGCTTTTCAGAAACTGGCTGGAAGTGCAAAAGTAAAACACGCACAAAGTCATCAGAAAGGCGTCAACCTTTCGGCCTTAATAAATAATTCCGTCCTCGTTAGGTCAAAACCATAATTTAAAAGACAGAAATTAGAGTGACTTTTATAGTTTCCGGTTTCTATCATTGAGGAATACCAAAGTCCTCCCGTTCCCGGATAAATCAAATTAAAAAGTTTAACCTAAGGGCTCTATGGTTTTATGGCTAGCTATAAAATTGCAAGAATAGAACTTCCATAGGATGTACTTTCATTAAAAAAAGAGATCAAAAGGAACAATACCCCCCATTACAGAGTTCCCTCTAATATGGTTGAGCACAGCGACGCATCAACTCGTGAACGGGTGCCGCCTGGGACTGGTCTGCTCATTTTGAACGGTACTGACTCTTAGTTCGTTATTTCTTTTACATCATTGTTATTTTAAGTGTAACACGACACTATTATTTAAGACACTCCGCGGTTTTCATACTTGTATTTTTCTCTTTTGTTAACATTCGAAAAAAATGTAGATGGACAAAAAAGGCCGTAACCGGTATTCTTTCGCCATTTCTTTTACCGGTGATAATTTTGCTTTGTTTCCGAAATGATGGTAGTTTATAGAGTAGCTCATCTATTTTATGGTTATAATTATGTTGTAAAAGACGTGTCTAAGTCCCGCTAGGACCTACATAATAAAATATTTTTGACTTTGACTAATAAAACTCTACTGATAAAATGATAAACAATCTCACACCGCCATCTGTTCCCGGAGTAAGCTTGACTTTTCTACAGTTATACTAGTCGCCAACACGGCTGGCTCGCGCAGACGTAAAGCTAAGTTCGAAACTATTAGGCAGTTTGTCCACCTACACCGTCAACGGGACGTTACCGAGAACGAGATGACGGCGCCGATTTAGCGATACAAGTCAACGAAAGTCGTCAAGATGGCGTCCTCGGATCCTCATCGTGCCACGTTGCCTTTTTAAAGTGTACTTTTTTTACTAAAAAGTGTTCATTTAAAATACTCGACATTGGCGATATTGTCTATGTGTCGCTAAGACACATCAGAAACGCCATTAAACAAGACAAAAAAAACCATTTACTATGGAAGTGTGTCCACCGCACGCCCGTCACCCGAGCGCCGTCATCCCGGCCGCCGACTTATCGCTTAGTTCGGCGCTTCTACAAGAACTCGGTATGAGATTGTGACATTTGTGACGACCCGAAGTGGCAGCAATACAAAACACGTTTGTCCACCGCGACCGCCACAGAGAACGAGATTATTTCTGGCCGAGATGAAGTTGACAAACTGACTGAACCACCGAGATCGTCGCGGTGGACAAACGATCGCCATCACGTCAACTTCAATCTCGGCCAGAAATAATCTCGTTCTCGGTGACGTCCCGTTGACGGTGGCGGTGGACAAAAGGCTTTACTCAGTGCATAACGAACGACAATCGATTTTCTATTGTTTCATAAAATGTGGCGCTGTCCCACTGCTGCGCACGAAGAGGCTACGCACGTGTGTTAAGCTTTGCTTTGCAAGAGGATGTACGTGATTGTGTCCACTGCAACCCACGGACACGTTAACCATCAAGTGACGTCATTGATACACGCGTGGCTTGCTCAACATAGCTCAACACTGTCAACGCCATGCACGCAGTGAATGCGGTACACAGCTTGTTCCACAAAGCGTGCACATCGCTGCGCACGCTGTGGAAACGTAGACCCACGTAGTCATCCACGCAGCAGTAATGTGCCACGTGGCCCACGTGTTCGTGCACAGTGTGCGCAGCAGTGGGACCGCGCCAGCCCAAATTTTGCTGCGTACTATAAAAACAGCAGTGGGTCGCAAAACCTACAGGCTAGAAAGAGAGAGTAAAGTTTTGTTTGCTATTAATTTAATTAAATAAATCAATTTAAAAATAGTAAATACAAATAAGTCGTGAAGACCTATAATTTCTGTTCATAAATCAATATAATGGTAACGTATTGAAATAACCAGTTAGCGAAGCTTTTTCATTAAAAACCTGATCTGTAATTATTTTAGAAATATACTTCTATACAAATAAATATTAATAGAAGTATCAATTTGTAGTGATTCTCATAACAGTGAAAATAAAGGCTGCTTCACAAGTTCCTGGTAAGTTCCAGTTGACATATAAGTCGGTCAATTTCATCCGATTTATTTTTTTTTCCAATTCAATTCAACCTACCTAACAACCTACATTGTGTAAAAAATTCTATGCAAAAATTCAAATTCAAAAATGATTAAAATTTAATTTAAAAAAAAAAATACAATTAATAAAATTTATTAACACATTCAAAATTAAGAAAAGTTTCATCTAAACTGGTATTAGCACTGTTTCAATAGAAATTCTTTCGAATCTCTAAATTCGTGCTTACCACCACACTTTTTAGTTTACAGATGGAACCTGTCAGCAAAATTAACCCTTACATATATTTTACATGTATAATATGACTGTATGAGTACATTTGCGTGATCAAACCTATTTCTTCAATATTCATTTCATAAAAAAAAAAACAATGTAAATGGTCCGCACAGAAGATTGTTTTCACACGTTCGCGATAAAACTGTTAATAACAATAATTTCAAATTTATTAAGTGTAGACTAGTAAAACACGGTGACATGAAAACAACCCGTCATTACGCTTGGTAAATTTTACGTATCAACACTGATGTAAACTTAAAATAGATGCTGCAAGTGCTACTTCAAATTCCAAGTTCAAGGTCAAATAGTTACTTTTTCGTCATGTGTCGATAAAAATAGTCGACAGGCCATTCACGTCTGAAGTGCTTCTAGGAAAAAAAATTTTGGCGTATAAAAGTATTTCTTGTAAATCTACTTGCAAAATATATATTTTTTTTTTTTTTTTTTTTGTTATTTTATCGACAGTTATCACATGTCGCTATATACGTACTATGTACGTAGTATGTACGTAGTAATTTGAGTTATAGTTAACTATAATTCAAATTTTACAGCTACGTACATAGTACGTATATAGCGACATGTGATAACTGTATAGTTAACTATAATTCAAATTTTACAGCTACGTACACGTCAAAATGGATGTGCAAAGATTATTTGATTGCATAAAACTCCAGGTATTGCAAACGGCACAGTGACTGAGGTCGACTAGAGTAAACAATAGTTTCAGAATAAAAACAATTGAGGTAAAAATATACCGATACTATATATAGAAGCTGTTCGACAATACTGTCGACGCACAAACAGCAACCGATTCAAAATGGTATAAAACAACACATAACCCGCCGTGGGCTGGGTGCTCATCTCCACTACGTTGACCCTCTCTCGGTGTCCACGCCAAGGTTCGAAAGAACGTTTCTCGCTCGCACTATACGGTTGTGGAATGAGCTCCCAGCCTCTGTGTTACCTTCGGACTATGACATGGGACTGTTTAAGAGGTACATTAGAGGTCTCGTCAGAGGTGGGCAACGCATTGGTAGTGCCCCTGGTGTTGCTGATGTCCATAGGCGGCGGTGACCACTTTCCATCAGGTGGCCCACTTGCCTGTTTGTCTGCCGTCTAACATAAAAAAATACATGTGATACATGCGTGATTCACACACTAGTTCTAATACAGGTAAGCAATGCGTTATCTATTTACATTTATGCCAGTGTTATTGACAATGTAATTTTATATGATTTATTACGGTTTTTGATACCGTCCCAGTTTTAGGTAAAGGTCGTAACGGGTCATTTTGAGATATTGACGTGAAAATCGATATTCAATCTTCATTTCAATTAAACTATAATTGAATTTGATGTACTAATCGTTCATGATGTTAATTATAGTCATGTAAAGTGAGACATAATTTACGTTTGGTACAACATGTGCGTCGATATCATCTAAGTTTTAATTTGTAAAGGCCCTTTGTTGACATTGTCTGGGTGAATTCCAAAGTCATTTTTTGGTTAGTATAAGAAACTATTGAATGCAATATAAATAATTTGGCAAGCTGGTGACACATCTCACTTAAACTAAAATAATTTAATGTTGCTATACAAACTTGTATTTCTGCAACTCATTTTTAAAGGTTCTTTCTTACAGGTAGGATAAAAAGTAAAAATAAGATCGAATTTGATCATCTTTAGAAACAAAATAAAAATCATGTATCGGAAATTTAAGTTATTCTCAACTCACTGCAACCATAGAAGAAAAAAAAACAATTTAACCCTATGAAGTTAGGTAATTATTAAACAGATTCAAAGCATCCTTATCCTTTATTTAAATGAATAAAACGGACCATATTAATTTTAAGCTTAATTAATCTTACACAACTATTTATAAAGAAAGTATTAACTCATAACACAATTAACAAAATAAAACAGTTTTTAATCTATAACCGACGATCAAAATTAAAATCCCTGGACTCAATAAAAAAATACAAGGAAACAGGAAGTATCGGTTCAGAGGATCCAATTGGGAGATAAAAAAGTGTAAACAAAAATTGAATTTTCATTCCCGGTGGGCTCGGTGTGTGGGCATAAACCAGATATGATACAGAGGGTATTAAAAAAAATCAAAAATTATTTATATTAACAGCGCCTCTAAAGAGCAAGCGAGTGAAAATTTCTCACGAGATGCATGAGTATTGTCTTCTCCCGGTTGCTACCTACGAAGCAGAAACCTGGACATTCACATCCTTACTCGTTCAAAAACAACAGGTAGCGCAAAGAACCATGGAACGAGCAATACTGGGTATCTCGCTCGTAAACATCCCAAACATAATACGAAAGTGCAATGAAGTTACTATCATTGGTGCAATGGTGACCTGGTTAAAGTAGAGTTGGGCAGGCCACATGCATAGTAGAGATGTTAGCCGCTAGACATGTAAGATTGTAGAAAAGTGCCCAAGAAAACGGTCGTCGGAATGCCAAATAATATTGGCAAGGACATGTGTAGTGACGGCACTGTTAGAGCAAAGAGTTTGGTTTATAAACTCTATACATATGTGAAAACAATGAACTGAGTGACATCTTTGTATGTCTTTACTTTTCTGTCAAGTTCTCTAAAAGGTTATGGGCCCAGACACCAAAAATATTATTATAAATACTAATATTCAAAAATAACTATGAATATTACAAATAATATGGGATTCCCGATGGAACGTTTGCATGGCGTGTCTGATTATAATAACTGGAAATTCACTTTGAGGATGATATTGATGCATGAGGATTTATATGAGTGCATACAATCGGCAGACGGATGCAAAGACGAGAAAAGGAACCAGAAAGCATTGGCAAAAATATGCTTATCGGTGGGTCCGTCGGCGCAGTCATATATTCGTAATGCTAAGTCCGCATACGAAGCGTGGTCCAATCTACAGTCTGCTTATGAAGACAAAGGTTTAAGCAGGAGGCTGAGTTTATTAAGATCGCTGTTTGGCATGAAGCTCAAAGAGATGACAGATATGGGTTGTTATTTGTCAAAAATATCTGAAGTTTCTCAACAACTTGCAGACATCAGCTCACCACTGGATGATGAATTCATTGCTGTCATTATGCTTAGCGGTTTGACGGAAGATTTTGATCCTATGATCATGGCCTTGGAAAACTCAAATATTAAATTAAGGAGTGAGACGGTGAAGGCCAAACTGATACAAGAACAGCAGCGTCGAGCACAGAAATCAGAAAACTCTGAGGGAAATGCTTTGACTGTCAAGAAGCCCTACAATCCTAAGAACTACAAGTGTTACAGATGCAATAAGACAAGTCACTTGAAGAAAGATTGTCCACAGGCTAAGGAGAAAGAACAAGGTAAACATTCTTTCAAAAATGACAAGACGTCAATGATAGCTGCTTTGTCGGTAAATGTACAGGGAGACACCTGGTACATTGATTCAGGAGCCACTCATCACATGTGCAATAAGAAGGAAGCCATGTATGATTTTGAACAATCGAAGCCACTGGTAGTCAATGTTGCGAACGGTGATGAAATTACAACAAGCGGGCATGGTCAAGTGCAAGTGCAGTTGAAGAACGGCTTAAAGAACATTAGTAACGTATATTACATTCCTAAACTTTCTACTAATTTACTGTCTGTAAGTGAACTTACTAAGAAAGGTTTTACGGTAGTATTCAATACTAAAAGTTGTGAAATTTTAGATGATGACAATGTCATAGCAACTGGTACATGCTGCAATGGTATATATCAACTCGACATGGTTAATACTGAAATGTGTAAAAAGGAGTCGGATATTGCCATGAGCTCAGTTTGTGAAAATTCTTACTCTAGTTTAGCGTCAACGGTTAAGGCGGCGACTACACAGGGGTCCAAGGAGGACAGTAAGGTACTTTCACACGAAATATGGCATAAGAGGATGGGTCATCTTAACTGTAGGAGTATGAAGCTCATGAAAAACGGATTTGTCACAGGTATGAATTTTCATGACACTTCATTTGTTCCTTGTGTAGCATGTATAGAGGGCAAACAAGCTAGATTACCTTTTCCAAAGAAAAGCTTAACTAGATCTAGTGAAATATTAGGCCTCGTACACACTGATGTGTGTGGTCCCATGCAGACATCTTCTTTTAGCGGTTCTCGTTATTTTGTCACTTTTATAGATAATTTTTCTAGGAAGACTTTTATTTATTTTCTAAAGAAAAAGAGTGAAGTTTTTGATAAATTTAAAACATTCACTGCTCTGGTAGAAAATGAAACTGGAAAGAAAATAAAAGCAATAAGGAGTGACAATGGCGGTGAATATATTTCTAATACTTTTCAGGACTACATGAAAAATAAAGGGATTCGACATTATACTACAATTCCTCACTGTAGTCAACAGAATGGAGTAGCAGAAAGAGCCAATAGAACGATTATGGATAAAGTACGCTGTATGTTACAGGATGAGAAGTTGGATCAACGATTTTGGGCTGAAGCTGCTAACACGGTTGTCTACCTGAAAAATCGTTCTCGAACAAAGGCTGTAATGGGAGTAACTCCTGAAGAAGAATGGACATCCAAAAAGGTATGCGTGGATCATTTGCGTATTTTTGGTTGTACTGCGTACATTCATATTGAAAATAGTCGGAAACTGGAACCTCGAAGTAAAAGGTATATTTTTGTGGGCTATTGTGACAATAGCAAGGGATACAGACTAATTGATCCTGGTGATCCTGAAACATGCATTAGAGCTAGGCATGTTACATTTTTAGAAAATGATTTTTATAACGTGAGTGTGTCACGTGATGATAACAATAAAAGTGATTGCACTGTGGTACTACCACAAGATCCGTGTATGCGAAATGAACCCTCTGAGGTGAATACTTCTTTAGAAACCTCACAATCTGATGGCATAATCGTTTCAAGTGATCGTAGACAAACAATATTTAGTCTAGATGACACAGAAACTGATTCGTATCAGAATGACTCGTCGGATATTCCAGGTAGATCCAGCATGGACTCTGAGGACTCAAATTTGTCAGCATTCGAAGATGCGGTGACACCAGAGTATGCAGGACTAGTAGAGTTGTTGGTTGAAGAAGACATTCCACAGACGATTGAAGAGGCTTTAAGTTGCAGTGAAGGAAAACACTGGAAGGTAGCAATCGCAGATGAGTTTAATTCCTTTATCACAAACAAATGTTTCACATTGACTGTCTTACCTGAAGGGCATAAGCCAATTAAGTGTAAATGGATATTTACTAAGAAAAGAGGGTTAAACGGAGAGTTGCTTAGATATAAAGCACGTTTGGTAGCAAAGGGTTTTACACAAAAGTATGGAATTGATTACCATGAAACTTTTTCACCCGTCGTTAGATACTCAACCATACTAGTTTTGCTAGCCCTCGCAGCTCATTATAATATGTCAGTCGAACATCTAGATGTGAAAACTGCTTTTTTACATGGTTATTTAGAAGAGTCAGTGTATATGGAACAACCTGACGGCTTCGTAGATGCAAACAACAAAGGAAAGGTATATAAATTAAATAAAGCAATTTATGGCTTAAAACAGGCGGCGAAAGCTTGGAATGATAGAATAAATGATGTTTTAATCAATAAATTGAAGTTTAAAAGATTATCTTCAGAGCCATGTGTTTATTGTTATAATCAAGGAAATGAAAAAATGATTATAGCGTTGTATGTCGATGACATAATGTTTTTCTCATTGAAGAATTCTGTGAAGAAAGATATAATGAAAAAATTATTAATGGATGAGTTTAATTGAAAGATTTGGGAAAAGCTCATCATATCTTAGGAATGAGGATAACTCAAACTGATGATGGAAAAATTACGCTCGATCAGAATAGTTATATCACTAAGATATTGAATAAATTTCAAATGTCAGATTGCAAGGTCTCTAAGACTCCTATGGAAGTTGGTTTAAAGTTACAAAAGGCAACTAATTCGCTTTGTAAATATGATTATAGAAGTCTTATTGGATATTTAATGTATCTGGCAGTTTGTACTAGACCTGACATTGCTCATAGTGTGAGCTATTTGAGTCAGTTTAATGACTGTTATTCAGAAGACCATTGGAAAGCAGCCAAGAGGGTACTTAGGTACTTGAAGGGTACTATGGATTACTGTCTCACATTTGAAAAAGGTAATTTAGAAATTACAGGATACACAGATGCTGACTGGGGTGGAGATCATTTGGACCGAAGATCATTCACCGGGTATATATTTAAGCTAGGTAGTTCTGTAGTGTCGTGGGAAAGTAGGAAACAGCGTACTGTTGCACTGTCAAGTACTGAAGCTGAGTACATGGCAATATCCGATTCTTGTAAAGAAGGGACCTTTATAAGAACTCTTTTATATGAATGTGGTATTCTGTGTAACTTAAAATTGTTTAACGACAATCAGTCAGCCCAAAAAATTTGTGGGTGTGTGGTATCTCATTCGAGAACTAAACACATTGATATTAGGTATCACTTTATCAAAGATTTAATAATTAGAAAAACTGTGAAGTTAGCCTATATTTGTACAGAGGAAATGCTAGCTGATATCTGTACAAAATCATTAACTAGGGAAAAACACTTAAAGTTTGCATCGATTTTGTTCCAGAGAGCAGGTTTATAGTTGTATTATTGTGTGTTATTCGTGATCTTTGAACTAAGAGTTTAACACATATGTATCAGTTTAAGGGGTGCTGTTAGAGCAAAGAGTTTGGTTTATAAACTCTATACATATGTGAAAACAATGAACTGAGTGACATCTTTGTATGTCTTTACTTTTCTGTCAAGTTCTCTAAAAGGCACATTGTAATATCACCACCCCTTCTTCTCCTATGGGTGTCGTGGAAGGCGACTAAGATAATAATATAGTAAAGAATTTCCAGCAGTGTTCTTATACTCGAAATCTTTAACCAACTCAACTGCACGTCAACCTGCCTGGCAAGCGTGGCGACGCGCGACGTGGCGAGTATTGGCAAAACTCCCCCTAGGGCCGAGGCCTATGTCCTGTCCAGCAGTGGTTTTCTTGTGGCTGAGATGATGATGAAGATCATGTGTAGTTAAAGCATTACATATAAGAAAACATTCAGACCAAGACTTTGCAAGGATTGCACGTTCGTTCATGCGCACAAAGGTTTGCCTTGGGATCGGAACCCACGGGTCTTCGTACAAAGTAGCCATTGCTGTAACTCGATCACCGGGCCTGTTAACATCATTTTATGGAAATGCATAGGTAAATACACATTATCGTTAATTATTGGTGATGTGGTCAGTCTGTCAATATTTATTTTGTGATATTATCGAACTCGCGTGGCTCATTACGCTTACTCGATCACATATATCCACTGACAGTTGAATTTCAACAATTTGTTGGCAAGGCTACGATGATGCTTACTATCAGGCGAGACGTATGCTTGTTTGCCACATGCGTTGCATAAAAATAACAATAAAGTATTGATAATACGCGTCTATAGGCTACGGTGATGCTTACTATCAGGCGGGCCGTATGCTTGTTTGCCACATGCGTTGCATAAAAATAACAATAAAGTATTGATAATAATTTTACCACTCCTACCTATACAATTTATATACCAGTTCGGAATACAATTGAATTGAAATCTAAGGTATCGCATGAATAAAATAACTTAGATCTAAAATATAGTTATTCTAGGCAATTGAGCACATCGTAATGTATTTTCCTGGAAATCCTTGTATATCTAAGCTTGAATGTATTTCAAGCACTTGGAGAAAAAGCTTTTGGTGTGGTAACTGGTAGGGCATGAAATGAGATGGCTCTATCGTGGAAGCACTACTCTTTCACAGAAACAGCAATGTTTTTTTTCTGTAGGTCAAAGATTAGGAAGACCAACTCTTTTTCTATCCCTATATATGTTATGGTGGTTTTTTTCTCTCATTCCGATAATCCATGCGGACGGAGTCACAGTCAGAGCTAACCAATTTAGCACATGTGTAAAAAAAACACGGTTTTATTTACTCATGTGATGTTAGTACCTAGTTACCTATTATTTTAGAGAACCCGTAGGCCCCGTTGGTAACGACTCTATCTTTGGTAACATAGTATGCAGGCTCGCTCAAACTACTCTAGTTATGATTCGTCGATATGTCATTAAGCGTTGCTCTAAAACAAGCCCTAATTTAAATATTTTTTTCGTGGTATCTGTACAAAGTTGGCAAACAAGCATACGGCCCGCCTGATGGTAAGCATCACCGTAGCCTATAGACGCTTGCAATACGCGTTGCCAACCCTCCCAACCCCCATAAGTGGAGCTCTGGAGACCTTACTCACCGTAGGAACACTACATGGCCTAGACCAATGCTATTTGGCTACGATCTTCTGTAAGGTCCTTCGCCAGACGGGCTGCTCCGATTTGAGCGGATTTCCCTAGCAGATATATTTTTCAATACAACACCATATTGCACAATCTCGATCAAAGCATTACATCTATCAGCTTCATCCTATCTGGTTTATTGTACTTTTACTGTAACCGCCGGATAATACATTATTTTACATTTTATGGTTGAGCTTGCTTTAAAAGCGCTTATTTTTACTCTTTCTCCCCTTACCACAAGTTCTGAAATTTTAAGCGAGCACCAGACACTTTTAAAATGTTTTAACAAACTCTTTGAAGACTGCGATACACTTTATAATAGTACTGTTTGTTTTAAGATTGAACAAATAGCAATCAAAAGTTAGTGTTTAGATAAAGTGAAGTTATTCCGGCGCCAGCTATAAAGACAGTTAAGTTTTAATAAGTCTGCTAACAACAGAGTTATTTTGTAATGTTTTGCAAGCTTTGTGACATTAAAATAATTATAATAAACAAGCTGTTACCCGCGGCTCCGCCCGCGTGGTCAAGGGAAATTGTCAATATTTTTTCCCATGGGAATATCTTTATCTCGTGGGAAAAAAGTAGTCTTATGTCACTCTCCAGACCTTAAATCCCCGTTAAAAATTTATGAAAAAATAATGTTATACTTTTTTCGCGAGGAAATGAGATGTTTTAACGGGATAAAAAGTAGCCTATGTCACTCTCCAGACCTTAAACTATCCCCCATAGAAAATTCAAATCAATCCGTTCATTACTTTCGACGTGAAGAGAAGACAAACAAACAAACACACTTTCATTTTACAACTCACACATTTATAATATTAGTATGGATATTCGGTTTTATGAAATGTTTACTATAATATTATCAAACGAAAGAAAGTCTTCAATTTAATTGTTTTACAAGAAACGACAAATAAAATAAAAAATCTATGGATAATTTATACTGTAACTACATCATTCTGAAAGGCGATAAAACCTTTATGTGATTTAGATATATTAATCTTATAACATAATGTTAGAAAAACACTTGTCTTCTCCCTTTCGACCTAATAACCTATCAATTCCACTCGATGAAGTGAAAAGTAATCGTGGAACTGAAGTAAGGGCGCGGAGGCCGATTAAGCCGCGTCCGACAGTGTTAAGATGTTATCTTTTGATTAAGGCGCTTGTAATAATAGAGCGTGGTTATTTATGGAAGCCTGGTCGAAATTACGTGTAAGTCGCTTCCAGATATTTTATTTCTGACGACGTGATCTCAGCAACTGTAATTTGACGGTGAAGTATGGATGCCTTGAGCGTGAATACGTATGTTCATTTTGTTCTGTTTCAATGGTATGCATAAAAAGGCGTTATTTTTGTTTATATTAAGATCATTGGCGGTGACAGCCCTACGCTCCCGCAAAAGCCCGGTGTCTTAGCCATTGGCATCAGTATGCCTTTAGCTAATAGGATCATTAAATATATATATTAAGATTATATTATTATAAACTAACATTTAGCGAATACGGAACCCTACACTGGCTCAACACGCACTTGTCTGGTTTTTAAATCAACACTTTTAGGGAATTTTAGATTCTGATAGGTAGTTTCAAAAAATTTTTTGAAAAGTTTTCTTGTAAATTTTTCGAAACCTAACAATCTAAATCTTCTTTAGGTATAGACTAATTAGCTGTAAATTAATTTATGTATGTCTTTATTATTAATGAAAATACAGCAAATAAAACAAAAGAAAATTCTTCAGAAAAGCATGTTACCTACAGATAAACATGTGAGAAGCTTTCAAAACAAAAAGAAGTGAATTTTTCTTTTTATTTTAATTCATATAAATAAAATAATCTTCATCGTTAAATTCATCATAATATTATGGATAACTCCATTGAAAAATATTAATAATAGGAACCTTTCTGCAGTTTTATAAGACGGCACTTTCTCTGAAGTTGCGGCGCGGTGCGGCGAGTGTGCGTAGTTTAATAATTCCGTATAAGTTGGATAGATGGCGTTGTTTACAATTTTTGTTGTTATTTCATAAATAAAATTGTATTAGAATCGGGAAATCCTGATATTATGATTTTATCAGCCTATCCGTTAAATATAATTTTGTATGATCTTTCGACAGGTTTTTTGACAGAATTTTCCTAAACCAATCATAAATCTGGGAACGCAGTCTGTCTGAGTAAAATAATAATGTTAAGAAAAATTCGATCATTATGATCGAAGTTAAGAGACATTGAAAGTTTAAGTATAAGGTATTTTTTAAAGTAAGTATTTAATATTTTTTATAACAGAGGAAGACAAACGAGTTAGCGGGTTTTCTGATGGTAAGCAGTCACCGCTATTCATGTTGATATTCTGTGAGACGGTGGTACAGCCCCGGAGGAGTTAGCTCATTTACGGGTCGCTACCACTAGTATAATAGATAGTTAGGCTCTACCACTTTATAAACTATTATACTAGGTATTTACAATAGGTAGATTATTATTAATTTTAATTCAAATCAAATCAAATCAAAATCCATTTATTATTCCCACACAATAGGTACTTAAAAAAGCATGAACATGTATAATAGGCATGGCATATTACAGTGGTTTAACTATATTGTGAGGAATCGGAACCTGTACTAGGATACCCTGTGTTACAGTATTCCGGCCCCCCTTACACTCGGTTCCTGGACAAACTAGAAATAACAAAAAATAAATAAATAAAAAGTAAAAATTAAATGGAACAAATTCAACATACTAACAATAATATGTGAATACAAACAGTACAAGAACAGACAGTTCCTGTTTTATGTACTGTTTGTAATTATTTATTATGCATAATTATTTCCACACACAAACCACTTGAAACGACAACCACTAATAAAATTGAATATAATTTTACAAATTCATTGATAATTAAAAAACGTACAATATATTTTTAAATGACAAAGGCGTAACTGGTTTTCTTTCGCCATTTATTTTACCAGTGATCTTTTTTTTATGAAATAGTAGTACCTACTTGTGGGTAGTGGGAAGGTTGGCTTTCCTGATCTCTCCACTCACTGAAGAAAATTCATTGCTGCTTCACGCCGATACTCTGGAGGGGGTGATACTTATCCATCACTATAAGTACAATAAGTATTAAAAAAAATATTCAAATTGAGGATATTCAAATAAATCTAATTAATAAAAACTGCAGACTAATTATAAACTTCCCTGGAGTTAATTAGGAAGTTTGACTCATTTGACCAAAGTTGTAGAGGGATTAAAGAAATTTTAAGGCTTTAGTTCAGAAAAATATACATTTTTACCATAAAAAACTTTAACATTTAGGAACTTAGGTAAATAATGTTGTTGTTCTAATGTATGTTTTGTTTTTTATTTTAAAAAAATATTTCTATTGGTGCAATAAAATGTTTTGTAATTTTCCTCGCATTTCTACGCATTATCTTCTGCCACACAATCTACCACTTTATCCATACTAATATTATAAATGTGAAAGTGTGTTTGTTTGTTTGTCCTCGCTTCACGTCGAAAGTAATGATCGGATTGATATGATTTTTATATATGAGATAGATTAAAGTCTGGAGAGTGAGTGACATTGGCTTTTTATCCCGGAAAAACATCTTATTCCCACGGGAAAAATAAAATGTATAATTTTTTATACTTCTTTCACGTCGAAAGGAACCTAAGTAGGTCTGGAGAGTGACATAGGCTACTTTTTATTCCGGAAAAACATCTCACGGGGGAAAAAAGTATATTTTTATTTTATTTTATTGTTTAACGGGGATAATTTAAGGTCTTGGAGAGTGACTACTTTTTACCCACGGGATAAAAAGATTCCCATGGGAAAAAATATTGACATTTTCCCTTGACCACGCGAGTGGAGCCGCGGGTAACTGCTAGTATAAAATACATATACAAGGTGACAGGTTTCAAAAACATATACCATATCAGTTAAGGGGGATTTTCGATGTCAATGCAAGTCCGAAAATTTCGAAAAAACCTAAAAACATCAATTCACTTTGGACTCCCTATTGATGCGGGCTAATTTGTTGCAAATGACCTCTAGTTTAACCCCTTTTAAGGAATCGAACCAAAAGCCTGTCACCCCGTATACATTTTAACATCTATCTATCTATACATATAAAACAATACCGTTGATGGTTCTGCGGCAATGGGTAGGCAATGGTCACCAGGAACCATATACCGGAAAGGAAAACGAGGTTTGCTTCTTTTAACATCAATGGACTGTATTTATTCTTGAGTACTATTTCTATCTTCATTTAAAACAATACTATTTCTTTCTTGGTAGTGTAGCTCGGTGTTGTTCACTCTCTGAAGAGCTGTGTTGGACTGTGTCAGTACCGAGCTACCCAGACATATTTATAGCCAATATTTGGCCCTCATGCGGACCAATCGGAGGCGAGATAATTTTCGTGTAATTTGCGACAATTTCCGACGACATTTCGGGCAAAACGTCACTACGCACATATCGCATAATGCACTCTACATTCTACAATTAGTAACTTATAACTCCATATTCGTGGTTATTCTAACTAACTAACACGCTGTTTCCATATAAGCGATATATTAACAGTAACTACACAAAACTAATATCCGAAATAAACACGTAAACCTTAAATTATACATGTAAAACGTAAAAGTGGATACGAAATTGATCAATAACGTCGTATTCTTAACGTTTACATCGCTAATGTTATTGATCACACATACTCTATGACGTAACCAACCTTTTACACATTAATTGTTAACTATCCGTACATATTCAAGACAGTAAACACACAAAACAATTGAAGATCATAAGCCAAAATTATTACCAATTTCATTTACTAGCGCCACGGCAAGATTTTACAACTCAGGTGGACGTGGCGCTGCTTCAGGCAAAACTTTGCAAATAGAAGCCTCAACCTAAACGTGTATATCCAATCGTACACGTAAATAGTGCACGTAAATAGTGAAAATATCCATGTTACATCTAATTACGTAATCTAATTAGCTTATTCTAATGTAAAACAAAGGTATTTAAACTTAAACTAAATAATCACATAATTCCGATTATCAAAGTGTTCAATAGAACCGTAAAACTAGGGTAAAACATAATAAAAACATAATCAATTCATTTATTTACAAAATCGGCTCGTGTCCGCAACATCCTCCCCTCGGCGAAGGACTCCGCAGCCCCTTTCCCTCGTTGGGAGGACTATGAGCCGTCTAACAGGTCGCCTGAAGATTCCACCACGCGTGCGCACGTCAACACTGCGAACGACGCCGTCTGGTCCCGGGTAGACCTTCTCTACCTGGCCCCGTGGCCACACGTTGCGAGGCGATTGGTCGTCGGCGATTACGACCACATCTCCGACCTCTATGTTCCTGTTTTCGCGGCGGATGTCGTCACGTGGTCCTAACGCGGGCAAATACTCCTTAATCCAGCGTGACCAGAACATATCTGCTAACGCTTGTGCCGCGCGCCACGCCCGTCGGTCGGCCAACTCGCTCCTACCTAAAATCGGTACACCGTTCGCGGTGCCTAACAAAAAGTGGTTAGGAGTGAGAGCCTCCTCGTCGTCTGGGTCGACTGATACGTGTGTGAGTGGGCGCGAATTTACTGTATACTCAATTTCCGCGAGGAGCGTGGACAATGCTTCCTCTCGAGGCGCTCGCTCGTGTAAAACGACCGCTAATGCCGTCTTTACACTACGTATCATTCTTTCCCAGGCGCCGCCCTGATTCGGACCACCGGGGTCAATAAACTTCCAATATACCTTCTTCGCGGTTACATATTCGCCTAACGTTTCGCGCCATTCTTTCATCGCTGCATTGAGTTCTATGTCAGCGCCGCGAAAGTTAGTACCGTTGTCTGACAGAAAAGTACTTGGCCATCCCCGGCGGGCCGCCATACGCCGCATCGCCATAATTGCGGAATCCGTACTCAGAGACGCGATCATTTCCACATGTATGGCGCGTGTCACCATGCATGTGAAAAGCAAGCCCCATCGTTTTTCGCGTCGCCTACCTATTACGACCCACATTGGTCCGAAAGCGTCAAGACCGCATTTACTAAAAGGCCTAACATACGCCGCGAGCCTATCGATAGGCAGGTTTCCCTTCACTGGGACGGGGGGTCGCGCTCTTCGTAGCGCGCATATTCCGCATTTTGCTGTAACGCTCTTTACAGCTGCTCGTACCCGCGTTATCCAGTACGCTTGTCGCATATTGTTCACTAGGTGTTCCGTACCTATGTGACCATTGGTTTCGTGTTCGCGCTTGATCAATAGCTTCGCGAGTGGGTGCCTACCGTCTAAAATAGGCGGATTCCGTAATCCCGCTGGCAAACCGCTCGTTATGCGAATCCTACTGTTCAAGCGCAATAAACCATCTACATATACCGGGTCTAACTTTCGGATGTTACTCGACCTATCAATTGCCGTTCCCTTTTCTAGTCGACGCATCTCGTTATAGAAGCTTTCGTTTTGCGCTTCGCGAGTTATAATCCGTTCCGCTTCAGCTAAATGGTCCGCGTTAAGACACGTGGCCCGACGCCTACATTTGTCGCGAAACAGCAATACGTATGCTATGGCCCGCCGCAACCTCTCATACGATGAGAAACGCTCAAATCGTATGAAAGGGTCGGCAGATTCGGACGCGTGCATTACAGTTTCCGTCGTCGAGTCCGTGCTCGGTACGGACGACTCAATCGGCCACTCGGATTCGTCGAGATAAAGAAAACTCGGGCCCCTAAACCACCGATCGGCATCCGACATATTCGTATTTCCAGTCCTTGTTGCATCATCCGCTACGTTATGGCTCGTAGGCACCCATCGCCAATGCTCCGGGCTCGTTAACTCCGCTATTTCGCCCAAACGGTGAGCCACATATGGCGTGTACCGAGCCGAGTCATTTCGTATCCAATGCAAACAAGTTTTGGAATCGGACCAATAAGTTACGTTCGTATTCGCTTTATGTCCCGTGAGTACATCTTTTGCTAAACGAGCGCCTATTAGTGCCGCCTGCAATTCCAATCGTGGAATGCTTTGTGTCTTTAAAGGGGCCACTTTGGCCTTGCCGGCTACCAACGTGACGCCTATTGATCCGTCCAAGCGTGTCATACGCCAATACGCTACCGCGGCGTATGCCTGCTCGCTGGCGTCGGCAAATACGTGTAACTCCCTATTCGTCACGTTATGAATTTCGTAGCACCGCGGAATCCGTATGCTTTCGACGTATTTCAAATCGTCTATCCATTCCCTAAAGCTACGCGGGTATGGGCTCGTCCCAACCTACGCTCTTTTTCCATAATTCCTGCAGCATAATCTTAGCAGTAATCGTGTATGGACTAAGTAACCCCAGCGGATCGAACGCGGACATAACCGCCCCGAGCGCCTCTCGCTTCGACGGCGTGCGAGTCCCATCCCTAACTTCAGCTGGGACGCGCGGCATTGTGGTATTGAATTTTAATTCGTCCGCTATCGGTTCCCACAAAATACCTAGCGTTTTCCCGTATGGATGTGCGCCCGCCCCTAATTCCTTCAGGTCGCGCGCCCTGTCCGCCGCCGGTATAGGCTCCAATAATCGGGCTTCGTTCGCGTTCCATGCAGCGAGTTCGAAACCTGCGCCCATATGTACCTCGCGAACCTCCTTAATGGCGCGCGCGGCCTGTTCGGCATTATCGAAGCTAGCTACCCAATCGTCCATATAATGGTTTTCCGTGATTTCCCTAAATGCAAGAGGGTGAGTTTCCCGGTGCGCCTCAGCATTCCTATTCCTTACACTGTGCGCCATAAACGGTGAACTCTTTGCCCCGAATAGCATAGCCGTCATACGATACTTTCGTGGCGGAGACGTGCGTTCGTTGCCGCGCCACAGAAAGTGTTGAGCCGCCTGATCTTCCGTTCGTATTCGAACACGCAGAAACATTTCTCTGATGTCCGCGGTCACGGCGACCGGGCGCTCCCTAAATCGGTATAAGACCCCGTTCAACGACTGCAACATATCCGGTCCCTCCAACAACGCGTCATTAAGGCACGTGCCTTTGGACTTAGCCGCCGCGTCAAATACCATTCGAATTTTATCCGGTTTATGCGGGTTAACCACCGCAAAGTGCGGTAAGTACCAAAGTCGCGGGTTGTTCTCGCATTTGTCATTACACGGAACCGCGTATCCCTTGTCTAATAGTCCGTCTACCTGACTAGTATACGCAGACCTAAAAGTTTCGGATTTGTCCATGCGCCGCTCAATATTCTTCAATCGCTTGTATGCCATATCGTGGGGGGGAAGGGCTATGTTTTCGTTCGCCCATGGTAAACCGACCTCATAGCGTCCCTGGACCCTCGTCACCGTAGACTCAAACATTTCTACGGCGCGTTCCTCGGCTTGTATCGGTTTCCGATTTAACGCAATTCCCAGCGAGTCAATAGCGAAATGTCTCTCAATAATGCTATTCAACTCGTCATCACAACGCGACGCGGTCCGTGCATGCATCACTCTCAAATCCTCATTCATAACCCACCTCGGTGCGGTCCCATGACTCACCCATCCTAATTTCGTGAGCGACGCCGCGGGCTGCTTTGTTCCGTTCGTAAGCAGTCGGCGTGTCACTATTAAGTGCCAATTATCCGCACCTATTAAAATTCCCGGACTCGCGTTTGCGTAACACACGTCGCTTTCCGACAGCTGTTGCAGATGCGGAGTAAGTAAAACGTCCCGCCGAATAGTTTGGCTTCCCAGGGATAGGTTACGGACCGTTCGTGCCGTTACTGAATAGAAATTATTTTCCGCCTTTCCCCGTATCGCTAGGGAAACTACCCTACTGGCTGGCTCCCGCTGTGTTGATGTTACGCCGTGTATACGCAACGCCCTCTCCGGCCCTGTGGCCCCGATCGCGGTAGCTAACTCGTCGTTAACGAGTGTGATGGTAGAGCCCTCATCAAACATGGCAAACGTATCCACGTCTCTACCATCTTTGCCCCTAATCACGATCGGACAAACTTTAAGTAACACCTCGGTGTTCCTACTTAAGTGCGTGACCGCGGTTATTGCACTATCTTCTTCTTTCGCCGCGGGCGCGTAAGTCACGTGTAATAAAGCGTGATGCGGCGATCGGCACTCGCCTATACCGCACCTTTTCGCTTTACACTTGACTCTTCTGTGTTTGTCATTCAGACACAGGAAACAGACGCCTACTTCCTTCGCCCACTCCCATCTTTCATGCGTCTCCATTTTTACAACTTTTGGACACCGGAACGTATCGTGTTTAGCTCCGCAACACAAACATTCACGTTTGCGAACTTCGTTCGCGTTCGTGGTCGCTCGGTTTGCGTTCGCGGTCGCTTTGTTCGCGTGGACTTCGTTAGCGTTCGCGGTTGCATACACCCTAACCCGTGATCTGTCCGCTCGCCCGCGCGGAGGCACCACTGTCGCGTTCCTGTTGGCCGGCGTTGTTACTAATTGCGCCGTTGTCGCTGCGGTCGACGGCGAATATGAGTACCGCACCCCTTTATTCGCTTCTTGCATTAGATAGCGTGATAATGCTACTATCAGCGGTACTTTAGAGTCATTGTGCTTGGCGGCGTGATCGCACCACCGCATCCTAATGTTCTGACCCAATTTGTCCGTAACCTGCCGCGCTAACATTGGATTTTGCAGGTATCCGTACTCATCCACGCATGACAAGACCGTTACGATACTCTGAAGGCGTACTGCAAAGGTGTTAAGGTCACCTGCGGTAGTGCCCAGACGCGGCAACTTTTTAATGTCCTCAAGTGCCCTATCAATAATGGCTTCTGGTTGCCCGTAACTCTGTTCCAGCGTCTGCATTACGACCTTCGGGTCGGTCGCCGTATAAAGTTGCGCGGCAACTTCCTCACGCGCCTGCCCGCGTAGGCACGATCGGAGCCGATCTAGGTTTTCTGCTTCACTAATTCGGTGCAGTTTTGTCGATTGCTCCATCGCGGCTTTGAAAGGCATCCATTCTACAATGGCGCCGCTGAATATCGGCAAGTCCCGCAATCGTGACGGAGCCCTATCCCTAGACAACTTCTCCAAAACGTCAGCTAACCTATCTGCCCCGAAGTCCCGAGACCGTGCCGGCGTCGGCGACTCGTCTCTACGCGGCATTGCGTCAAAAGTTACCCGGTTAGGTATAGCTCTATCGCCCGATCGGTCGCGCCTATGTTCCTGCGCCGTCGGTGAACTATCCCGATATCCCGTGGTTTCGACATCAACGCGCTCCCCTCGTATGTGAGTGTTATGTAACCACTCCGAGAACCGTTGTTCAGCTTGCCCAGTCATCGGCTTGGGATTCTGCTGCAACCAGTCGGAAACGCGACGTTCTGCGTTCGCTGGTTCGTTACCGCCTACACTATCGCGGTCCGTCTCCTCTCTAATGGTAGCGACGTCCGCAGCTAACCGTTTCTTAATCAAATCCGCTTGTAACTGAAATTCCCGACGCTGTAGATCCGCCAGCTGTTCTTCGGCTTCCAACTCGGCTTGCCTTATTCGTGCAACCGCTGAAGCCGTGGAACGCTGTGATCGCACAGAAGGTGCCCTACTTTCCCTACGGACTGGGCCTACATCGGTCGCGGTTGTAGTCATCGCGGCGTTCGTCCGCGCATCTTCTACGTTCGCGATGTTACCTAACGCGGCGGTCGCTGCGGCATTCGCAGTCGACGGCGACGCGGGTGGATCCTCATACGCTCTCATACTACGCGTGGTTGGCATACCCGTGCCACCTACTACCCTAACACTTGACAACTAACACTTATCCTTACTACACTACGTGACGAGAGTCTTGCACGGCGGCTCGTAGTCTCGTCGATCCGAAGTACAACGCAACCGTTTGGCTGCCTGTTGCTCGACGTGGTCGCACCGTTGGGTGATCTTCAATAAAACCCGTCGGTCGCACGTCGCACCGTTCGGTGTTCTTCGGATATACCAGCTTCGATCGTAAAACGACCCAAGGTCGACGCAAAGTATACGTGCTCGCTACACCTAACGGCGTTCGGCAAGACACATATCAGCGCTACGTTCTGCGCTGTGTGCGTCGCCAATATGCTTCGCACAACTTTACGTCGACGGACGACTTCGATCGTAAAACGACCCAAAGTCGACCACAAAGTATACGTGCTCGCTACACTTAGCAGCGTGCGGCAAGACACGTATCAGCGCTGCGTTCTGCGCTGTGTGCGTCGCCAATATGCTTCGCACAACTTTGCGTAAAGATCTTCACGTCGAAAGACGCCAGGTTTTTCACGTCGAAAGACGCCTGCGTCTAAAGACGCCTTGTCAAACCTCGAACCGTAATCCGGCTCGAAGGACAAACTGATCGTTCTGCGGCAATGGGTAGGCAATGGTCACCAGGAACCATATACCGGAAAGGAAAACGAGGTTTGCTTCTTTTAACATCAATGGACTGTATTTATTCTTGAGTACTATTTCTATCTTCATTTAAAACAATACTATTTCTTTCTTGGTAGTGTAGCTCGGTGTTGTTCACTCTCTGAAGAGCTGTGTTGGACTGTGTCAGTACCGAGCTACCCAGACATATTTATAGCCAATATTTGGCCCTCATGCGGACCAATCGGAGGCGAGATAATTTTCGTGTAATTTGCGACAATTTCCGACGACATTTCGGGCAAAACGTCACTACGCACATATCGCATAATGCACTCTACATTCTACAATTAGTAACTTATAACTCCATATTCGTGGTTATTCTAACTAACTAACACGCTGTTTCCATATAAGCGATATATTAACAGTAACTACACAAAACTAATATCCGAAATAAACACGTAAACCTTAAATTATACATGTAAAACGTAAAAGTGGATACGAAATTGATCAATAACGTCGTATTCTTAACGTTTACATCGCTAATGTTATTGATCACACATACTCTATGACGTAACCAACCTTTTACACATTAATTGTTAACTATCCGTACATATTCAAGACAGTAAACACACAAAACAATTGAAGATCATAAGCCAAAATTATTACCAATTTCATTTACTAGCGCCACGGCAAGATTTTACAACTCAGGTGGACGTGGCGCTGCTTCAGGCAAAACTTTGCAACTAAAAGCCTCAACCTAAACGTGTATATCCAATCGTACACGTAAATAGTGCACGTAAATAGTGAAAATATCCATGTTACATCTAATTACGTAATCTAATTAGCTTATTCTAATGTAAAACAAAGGTATTTAAACTTAAACTAAATAATCACATAATTCCGATTATCAAAGTGTTCAATAGAACCGTAAAACTAGGGTAAAACATAATAAAAACATAATCAATTCATTTATTTACAAAATCGGCTCGTGTCCGCAACAACCGTGATAGGGTGACTGACAGGCAACGCACAGTCTGAACCCTTGGACCTATAGACTTGAAAGGAGAGAATGTTTCTTGAGTATTCTAGGGGAGCACTAAGAAGGAATTTTTTGAAATTCCACCCCTAAAGGGGCGAAATGGGGCTCCAAAGTTTGTATGGAGAAACAAAAACGCGTAGCCCGATTCAAACAAAACTTGATGTAAATACTCTACAAAGCAAACAAACAAACACCTGTTTCAAGATTTTCTGATAATTATTTGCTAAGAGGGAGAATTGGGGGTAGAAAGTTCTTAAATCTGTAAATCGTAACCGTGACTTACGGACAACGCCCAGCCTAAACTACTCGATAAATAGACTTGAAATTTGTACAGAATATTTCTTGAATTCTCTAGATGAGCACTAAGAAAGGATTTTTCAAAATTCGGAAGGATCGGATTGGACCTGATCGGACCGAATGAAACCGTATTGTACTTCACCGGACCGTGCCGGATCGGATCAAACCGGACCGGAATTTGTTTCTGAAAAAAAATGTGCTAATTGTTAGTAGGCCACGCGGGCGAAGCCGCGGACAGAAGCTAGTTACTAGTAAAATACGTTTTAAAACGTGAATGTTTGTGAGGATGTATGTGTTTTGACGACCTCCGTGGCGTAATGGTTACCACGCCAGACCGCCACCCAGGAGGTCCTGGGTTCGATCCCCGGTCGGGTCATGATGAAAAACGAACTTTTTCTGATTGGCCTCGGGTCTTGGATGTTTATCTATATATCGCTGCTTATAAACTAAAGTGCCACAACTCGAAATTTTGGTTTTTTCAGGAGAGCGTTTTAAAATTTTAATTTCGTTTTTTTGCTTTTTTGGTACTCATACTTACAATTATTTTGTGTAATTTTATATCATTCGATGCGTATTTTAAATTCCTATGACTTGTTTTATTGTGCTAACTAGAACCCAACGACGACTAGCAGCACATAAGTCCCTTTAGTTTATAAAAAATATCTAGTAAAAATGTTAATATTTTGATTAAAAGGCCACAAGTCGAAAAAATAAAATGTTTTATTAAAAAAAAATAGTCGCAACCTTATTGGATAGTAACACACTCATAACTAAAAAATAGAACATAAAAAGCCTCTTCTCTTCGCTAGGCAAAATTTAAAAAATAATAATAAAATATTAACTTTTATTACAAAACAAGTGTTTTGGCACCATAAAAATTTGGATATAAATAAAAATAAACACTTCTAAAACCTCATCAGGCGCAATTCCCAACAATGCTTAAAATTCTTCGTGTTCTGCTGTCCATTCTGCAAAAGTAAATCAATTCATCATAGCGAAGTTGACAGATAAAGACAAGACAAGAATCGAGAGACAAGATTGCATAGGTGTGGGATCTAAAAAAGAGAGAAGAGTGAATTGAAGTGAAGAAGCCGGGAGGGACGTTCGAAGTTAATAAATACTTACACGTTTTAGCGTGTGATCTTATGAAAAGTGCCATACTAATAATAATATACCTAGTTAAAACTAAGTGTCCCCTACAAAGAAAACTGCACAAGTTAACATGCGCAACATAATATATTATGGTAAATCTGTTATTATATTGCACAAAATAACATTATTAATTAATTTTGAAACGACCCCGAGTGCTCTAACCACGTGGTTAGAGCACTCGGCCGGATATCGAGGGGATGTGGGTTCGAATCCCACCTGGGGGGAGGAGGTGAAATTTTTCTTTCAAAAAATCAATTTCAAAATATGAATGGCTAGTTGTCTAACAACTATAAATAAAAATTATAAATTATTAATTAACATCATAAAAAATAAATAAAGTATTCCATCACCAAACAGAAATTTCAAAATTAAAGCATTTTGTCTTTAAAGAAAACATCCCAAACACAACGAATGTTTGGAGCAAAACAGACGTTTCACAAAAACAATTTCTAAGCTTATAATAAAAAACAACATAATTAGGGATTTTTATTTGCTACACGGCCATTTTTCAAAACATGGCACTTTTGTATTAAAAATAATTGTGTTCACTTACATTTTTTTATGTGCGAAATAAACGCAATCCGAAATGTGGCCCTGATGCTTATAAAATTCACTCACGTGACAGTACATTTTTCGCGATGTGGCCCTTTAGCACAAAACAGACGTGCGCTCGCGCCAATTTTTGGGTTGCAACTGAAAATATGGCCGCTTTGCTCTGAACTTCCCACCAATGTCCCAAAATGCCAAACGGACGTTTTCGTAAATATGTGATTTATAAACCGATTTCGACAAGTGTCTTCGTGAAACATAAAAACTATGGTGATTTTGACCACATTTTTGAAATAAAAGTCATTTTCGATATTTTTGTTTTGTGGCACTTTAGTTTATAAGCAGCGATATGTATTTGTTATAAAAATATAATATCGTTGAGTTAGTATCCCATAACACAAGTTTCGAACTTACTTTGGGGCTAGCTCAATCTGTATGAATTGTCCCTATATATTTATTTATTTATTTATTTATTTATGTATGGATGATTGTTACTTCTTCACGTTGCTGAAATGATATTTGGTATGTAGGTAGCCGATACTTTGGATTAACACATAGTGCTTTGCCACACTAGACGGAACTTCCGTCGCCGAACTTCCGCGGCGGTCAATCCGTTCTATACGGTACCAGCCACACTGAATATTCAGTGGCAGATCATCAGTCGGCTGCCTGCGCTTATACGGTGTGGTCGTGAATTCGTGATGGATCCAATAGAAGTGATAGCTATTTATGAGGCATTAGAAGAAGAGAGAAGAAGAAAGCGTAAATATTGGGTTCATCCCTTAAATACTCTTCGACTAGAAATTGGGCAATTTCATACCCTGTATATGCAACTAAGACTTAATCCAGATAAAGCATTCGAATATTATCGTATGTCCATACAATCATTTGATGTATTGCTGAATTTAACTAAGGACTATATTACCAAGCAAAATACAAAACTTAGAACAGCTATACCTCCCGAAGAAAGGCTGACCGTTACATTAAGGTAAGATAAATATTAAGGAACTATATGAAATGAAACACATTATTGATTAATTACTAAGTATATTAACTTTTTATTGAAAAAAAAATCAACTTTTAATTTTTTATTGAATGAAATTGCTGCAACATTTCCTCTATTATCTCGATTAAGTGGACCTATTCTGAAATATTTCCTCTATTTCCTCAATTGAGTGTGCTGTTTCAGTTTCAGCTGATTGAATTGGACATATTTGAGTTTCAATAGATTCAGGTGACTGTATGGTTGAATAGGAGCTTGCTCTGTTTGTATTCGTAGTATATCCTTGGTACATCGGCGGTGACACATCTCCTGTAGGTATACTATGTGTTGTAGGTGATTGTTCGTATGTACTATAGCCAGGATGGTTGTAAGAATACGTTTGATTATGAGACATGTTAAATGAGTTACGATATTTGATTTTATAAATCAAATTCATCACTTCGATTCTGAACTCACAATTTTGTCTTTCATTTAGGCTCTTAATTTGAGGAAGTAAAGAAAGTAAAAATTTCGTGTCGGCATCTTCTTCGGCTGCTTTAGGTGATTGTTGCTTTTTATTCATTGCTGTAATTAAACTCTGTTGAAAGGCTGTCATTTTAGGTCTTTTTTTCATTTGGGAGGTCCCTGAAACTTCTTCAATTTGAGGTGGAATAAAATTCTCAGTTACAGTTTCTTGTACGTTTACATTTCTCGGTTGAGTGTTTGTATTAGTTGATATTTCATCAAAAGAATTTTCATTTTGGTCATTATCACCTGCCGGAGCGCTTATGTTCCCCGATGAGACCCGAGACTCTTTCACCACATCCAAGAATCGCAGCAATTCAATGTACGAGTTTTTACGTTTCTTAGGTGCAGCACTTCCACTTCTTGTATTATCTTGTTTTTTTTCTTTTACGTAATAATCTCTTAAGTGCTTCCATTTCTTTTGAAGTTCATCCACTGTAAAATTAAATAATATAAGTATCAACAAAATGTCAAAATAACTTAGCTTAGGGTGATATAGCCCCGATAGTGGCGCCCCCAATAGAAAATGATTAATTGTAATTATTATAATTTATCTATACCACATATAGAAACTCCGCTACGTGGACCCTCTCAAGACTACATTTAACTATGTTTTTACATATTGTATTAGCGATGTGAACTCTTAACTTCGAATTTGGAAGGCAAAGGTGCCACTTTTCTGTATATACGCCGAAGGTGAGAGTTGGCATCACTAGTAAATTATGTGAATTGATGCGAAACATTGTTTAATGTAGTCTTGAGGGATATTAATTATTTTAGGTTGGGGGAGCCACTGGCGGGAAAACGTGATGATGCTGAACATTTTTTTTGTTTCAGGTATTTGTCTACCGGAATGAATTTTAAAAGTTTATCTCACGATTTTTTGCTGGGAAGATCGACTGTTGCACAAATAATAAAAGAAACTTGTGAAGTAATTTGGAAAGTACTGCAACCAGTTGAAATGCCCGAGCCAAATAAGGAATCATTTGTAAAAGTGGCAGAAGAATTCTATAAATACGCAAATTTTCCAAACTGTTTAGGAGCTGTGGATGGTAAACATATAAGAATAATTAATCCTGACAACAGCGGATCTAACTATTTTAACTATAAAAAGTTTTTTTCAATTGTTCTTATGGCAGCCGCAGATTCTAATTATTGCTTCATTTCTATCGATGTTGGATCTTTTGGAAAAGAAGCTGATAGTAATGTATTTAGAAGTTCAAATTTCGGACAGAAACTTTACCATGACATGTTAGACCTACCCGAGGATAAAATACTCCCCGGTACTACCGGCCCAGCACTACCATTTGTACTGGTAGCTGACGAGGCTTTCGCTTTACATAAACATGTTATGCGACCCTACCCCAATAAAACATTAGACATAGAAAAACGTACGTTTAACTACCGCTTATCTCGTGCAAGGCGTTATGTGGAATGTACTTTCGGCATATTGAGCAACAAGTGGAGAGTTCTTCATACGGCCATACTTGTTAACCCGGATTTTGCTACAGAGATAGTAAAAACAACATGTGTTCTTCATAACTTTGTACGGAGACGAGACGGTTTGAACTACAACGACGAATTGTTAACTTCTGATCTACCTACATTACCAAACTGTAATACATCTAGACCCTCTAATGCCATAAATTCGAGAGATTTATTTAAAAATTATTTTATGGAAGAAGGTAAACTAGAGTGGCAACACAACTTCATTTAGGTAGGACTGATATAATCATTGTTAAATAGATTTATATGAATGATAGTTTCAATTAGTACCTACATGCATACGAGTACTTATAATTAGATATACCTAGGTATAGAAAATTAATGAAGTGATAAACTCACCAAGTTCTCGCTGTTTTGTTTCTATTTCACTATCCCAATTTTCGTAGAATATTTTCGCAATCTCTTCCCATGCTCGTTTCTTTGCAGTTCTATCCGGCTTTTCTCTAGAATCCCAAAGGCAAACTCTATTCTGCACTTCGATAATAAATCGTTCAGTGTCAAACATCCTGTGCGTGCGTCGTCACTGCGAGTTATCCGCTGAATGTGGCGCGGTGCATACAAATACCTGTAATGCGACGTTGCCGATCTTACGCTAACGGAAGATCGGTGCGCGGACGACCGAACAGACGCGGCGAGTGAGCGGTCCGCTCCGAGCGACGGATCGTCCGCGACGGAACGACCTATCTTCCGCGTAGTGTGCCCGCTATTTGTATTTTATATGCAATAACATGTATTGGCGTTCCGCAACGGAAGTTCGGCGACGGAAGTTCCGTCTAGTGTGGCAAAGCACATAGGGTACTTTTATCCCAAAAAGTACGCGATTCCCGTAGGATTTGGTCTACAGTCTGATAGTCAATGGCGCCTTGTAAAGTAGATGGCGCTGCTATGCATAAATACACGCAAACGAAGTTGCGCGGGTTTCGCTAGAACATTTTATACTTCACATGTTCAGTTTTGAATACGAATAAGTTGGATGAGTAATGGTTGATACGTTTAAATTAACTAAGAGCATGTAAATGAGGATTCTTGGCACGAATTCGATTAAATATATTCAAGTACATCAATTGCATTGAATCTTTAATATTACCAGTATAGTTTCACCTTGGCGGAACACAAATATAAAAAAAAAACTTTGCAAAGTGGTATTTTTAGGTTGAGACATAGGTGCAATGTACATTCAGTTCCCAGAGCAGACGATTACAAGGATATGGTTATTGAGAAAATGTGTGCGAATTAATGTTTTCATCGATCGGTACATACACCCAAGCAACGGTACGGTGTTACACATTCCCACCGCGTCGTATAGTAGCCAGGATCAACATCGGTGACATCAGATTGACAATAAGCAATTAAGGTTATTGACGTCTCGTTTTGGGCTACAGCTGTCTTGGAACTCACAGCGAATTTAATCAGAATGAAAATAGACGGAGTAGATTGTAAGTTTTCATACATAGTACGGAGAACTGGCAACCCTAACACTAATGTATTTAACTCCACACCCGTTATAACTATACCGCAATTATAATAATTTCCAACACCCCCTACAATTAGAAATGATTTACAACCCGTGACGTCACGGCTCCGCTTGCTCGTTCCCGCAGGAGTCACAGGGACCGTGAAATTAGTAATTAAAAGTCACGTGTCACGGTATCTGAACCGTAACTTTGAATCTTACCACCCCAGAGGCATCTTAAGAACAGAAATTAGTACTACAAGTTTTGGAAACTAATTTGAGAGAAAAATTATGTTATTTCTTAATTTATACTTAAAGTTTAAAATATACACTGAACTTGACTGACTTTTATTGGTAAAGAAACCACACCTACTACCCTCTTAATGAATCTTGATTTACGAAGTGCTATTTTCAGGTAAGTAAAATAGCCCATTCCTATTCTTCCTATTCTCCTGATTCCCTTCTACCTACATATTCTCGTGTTAACCATTCTTTCTTTTCCATTTCATCAGTAATTTCCCAAACAACTGACTCTACTATTAGGGAATAATTATTAGTACGTACCTCTACTTTTCTATGAATCTTTTTGTTCCCAGTTTCCTCAAACTGTATGTACAAATATCATGTTTCATAGAAATTGTCTTTAATTAATTAATACTGCCTTAGTATTAGTGTTAAGGAGTTCTAGGTATTGACCTAAGCTTGGACCATGCAAATTAAAGTAAATAATATGGTTACTTTAAATATAGCAACTGTTAACAATTCCTATAAAAAGAAGCACGTTTTAGGTCCTTACCAGAACGTGTTTGGGTCATAGGAAAGGAAATTGAGTACATTTTATCGAATAAGATAAGAATAATGTATGAATTAGAGAATGCAGTTTTGTATTTTAGTAGAATTTCACCACTGATGAAGCTGCAGACATGGCTACTCTTTTTAAGTAACTGATTTACCTGCTTGGTTGTAAAACTATCAGGTAGATGGCGTGCGCTGCGACTCACGCAGTTTAAAGGAAGAAATTTCACCATTACTAATCTTCGCAGTAGCTCAGTGATAAGAGCACTCGGTTGAATATCGAGAGGACGTCGATTCGAAACCCACCTAGGTCGGGAATGTGATTTTTTTTTCAAAAATATTAAAAAATACTCTTTACTTTTCTATTTACCAAATGAAACTTTTAATTTCTGCCGAATTTCGTCAACTATAAATTAGAGTATCCCCAGGTTTATCAAGTGTTAACCCGAGATAAACGCCCGTAGAGCCAAAGGCAAGTTCAGGGAGCAATTAATTTTAATCTATCTCCACCCAATCGTCAAACTTGGACTATTAACAGTCGATTGCAAACACGAAACCAAGATATTTGATACTTCTATGATTATAAATCTTTGATGGAAATTGGTACAAATTGGTTTCATCGGAAAATGCTTTCATGATAAATTATGATTTTGAATGCTATCCAAAATAATTATTATGATTAAGCTAATTATTATGTAAAGCAACAAAATTCACTATCACTGTTGTTGTCAGCTATCGAGACAAGCCCACCACACATTCCCACCACTGTGTCTCATGTGTAGCCAGGATCAACAACGGCGACCTCAGACAAACAAAGACAAAAGATAATAAGCAATGAAGCTTATTGACGAATCATAACGAATTTAATCAGAAAGAAGATAGTCGGAGTAGCTTGTTGTCAGCTAGCAAAAAGCAGCTAGTAAAAGAAGTAATGAAACACCCTTTTTTATCGTCAGAAAAATGCTTTGCAGCAGTCCCACCGCCACCCGGGGAATATGCGCGGTGAGGACTGTGGGACTTACCACTAAAAAACTGACAAGATGCCACTCACCCCCTAAGTGGGCCACGGGAACTTTGATACATCCGCGACCCCGCCAAGGCCGTCCGGCCAAAGTAAACTGGCCGGACCCGCTCACTCCGGAACGCTCCGTCGTCGGCAGCACACTGCAAACAGTAATGAAACTTACATAATTTTGATATTGGATTTCGAAATATTGTAAAAACAACAAATTTTTCAATATAAACTGTATTTTGAATATAACGATAACGTAGTTAAAAAGGACAGAAATAATAATTTGTTAATTTAACTTTTAGATTTTTTTAAAATAAAAAGTACAAATTGTACTTATATGTGTTGTTAATTTTCAAAGTGCTTAAAACAAGAGAGGTAGGGCACAGCGGATTATCCGCTCAAATCGGAGCAGCCCGTCTGGGGAAGTACCTCCACCTTACAGAAGATCGTAGCCAAATAGCATTGGTCTCGGCCATGTTGTGTTCCTACGGTGAGTAAGGTTACCAGGGCTCCACGGGGAAGCGTTGTATCGGCAGTTGGAGGACCGGCGGTGTAATGATACCGCACTTTGCTGTTGCGGGCACAGGGGCATGTTGGTGAGGCGGTCAGGGAGAACCAGTGAAACGGCTGACCGCTGGCCGCCCGCAGGATAGTTGGGTTCCCGAACCCGGGGATCGCTTGGTAATCCCCGCCCCCGGGAGGCTGAACCGCCAGCCTGCGCATAATCCCCCAGAGTGGTAATCTGCCGGAATCGGGGACCGGAGTGGACCAGACTGCTGCTCTGGGTGGGGGGACTGGTGGCCCTTCCGCCCGCCGCACCAGCAATCCGCGAGACCCCTCAGCATTTTGTGGGTCATCATGCTTTTTGTCACCCGTGCTGCCGACACAACGACTCGCCTAATCTTTTTAAACCCCCCCCCCCCCCCCCCCCAAATCTCATATGGCCAGGAACAAAATAAGAAGGAGTTGTACCACAGCGGCTCCCCCGTCCACACTCGACGTGGACTTTTGCAACATCCGGGGGCTTCACTCCAACATGAATGCAGTCCACTTCCACTTGGAAACTGCGAAACCGACCCTTCTAATCTTGACGGAGACGCAAATATCCTGCCCGGCCGACACATCGTACCTACTTTATCCGGGTTACAGGCTGGAGCATCAATTTGTTCGCCGCGCCGGTGTATGTGTGTACGTACGGGACGATATTTGCTGTCGCCGTTTAAATGGCCTCGAAGACCGGGACTTGTCGGTTTTATGGCTACGCGTAGATCACAGTGGATCCACACGTATCTACGCGTGCCTTTACAGGTCCCATAGCGGTGACTCGGACACGACTCGACTATTTGAGCACCTGCAGTTGACGGCTGACAGGATATACGAACAGTACCCTTCCGCAGAGTTGGTCGTTCTAGGCGACTTTAACGCCCACCACATTGATTGGTTGTATTCACGAACGACAGACTTTGCAGGAAGGGCTGCTCACGAATTTGCTCTGACCTATGGACTCTCCCAACTGGTGAACTCTCCAACGAGAATTCCAGACGTGGAGGGTCACACAAGTTCGTTACTGGACCTTCTGCTGACTTCTCGTCCGGATAGGTATTCCATCTCTGTGGAAGCACCACTCGGCTCCTCGGACCACTGCCTTGTCCGGACCAAAGTGCCATGTACGCAAACTCGCTCACTCCGCTCGTGCGGAAAGCGTCGCGTGTGGCACTATAAGTCAGCAGACTGGGATGGATTGCGTGAATTTTATGCATCGTACCCGTGGAGGCAGCTTTGCTTCGCGTCTAAAGACCCTGACACCTGCGCAACGGCGGTGGCGGATACCATACTGGCGGGTATGGAATGTTTTATCCCTAACCCGCTGGTTGCCACCGGAACTGCGAAACGGCCGTGGTTTAATAAGGCCTGCAGCGATGCTAGAACACATAAGCAAGCTGCATACAAGGCTTGGACCACGGCCCGAGCTAATAAAGAACCAGGTGTCGCTGATTCGAAGCGATTATTCAATGCTGCCTCGAGGTCTAGTAAGAGAGTGACCGCCAGAGCAAAGTTCGATTTCATCGGCAGAATTGGTGAGCGACTTGCGAAGTACCCTTCGGGTAGCCGTGCTTTTTGGTCGCTTGCCAAAGCTGCCGAGGGAAATTTCTGTCAGTCGTCGCTGCCACCGCTTCGTAAGCCCGATGGTGACCTGGCCCACAGCGCGAATGAGAAGGCCAATTTATTGGGTTCTCTCTTCGCCTCGAACTCGACTATGGATGATAGAGACACTGAACCGCCTATCCTCACGTGGTGCGGAGACTCCATGCCGGAAATAACAATTACCCAGCGGGAAGTCCGGCGTGAGTTGTTGTCTCTAGACATTCATAAGTCGAGTGGGCCTGACGGCATACCAGCAGTGGTGCTTAAGCGGTGCGCTCCTGAGTTGTGTCCGATATTGATGCGCCTGTTCGCGCTCTCCTACTCCGCTAGGCAGGTCCCGACTTCGTGGAAGACTGCCCTTGTGCACCCTGTGCCCAAAAAGGGCGACAGATCAGATCCGTCGAACTACAGGCCAATAGCTATAACCTCCCTTCTCTCTAAGGTAATGGAGCGTGTGATTAACACACAGCTGCTGAGATACCTAGAAGGAAATAACCTCATCAGCGACCGACAATATGGTTTCCGCCATGGTCGCTCTACAGGAGACCTTCTAGTGTATCTCACGCACCGATGGGCTCAAGCCGTTGAGAGTCAAGGTGAGGCATTGGCAGTCAGCCTAGATATAGCGAAGGCATTCGATCGGGTCTGGCACAGGGGTCTTCTATCGAAGCTGCCATCGTACGGACTGCCCGAGGGACTGTGCAAATGGGTAGCCAGCTTTCTGTCCAACAGAAGCATAAGTGCCATAGTTGACGGCAGCTGCTCGGACCGCATGGACATTAATGCTGGCGTGCCACAAGGCTCCGTTCTGTCCCCGACCCTCTTTCTGCTGCATATCAATGATATGTTGTCTGTAGATAATATTCATTGTTATGCAGACGACAGTACTGGGGATACCTATTACATGGGCCGGCCTAACATCCCTCGTTCCGTAGTGGAGGAGAACCGCGAACGACTTGTGTCTGAAATCGAAGACACCCTAGCTAGGGTGAGCGATTGGGGACGACGTAACTTAGTCCAATTTAACCCCACCAAGACACAAGTCTGTGCGTTCACCGCGAAGAAATCCCCATTTTCAGTGGCCCCACAATTCCAAGGGACACCCTTAATAACTACCGGCAGCTTAGGGATCCTTGGAGTCGAGATCTCTAGCAACGTCCAGTTTCGCAGTCACATAGAAGACAAGGTCAAGTTGGCGTCGAGAAAGCTCGGTGTGCTGAATAGGGCGAAGCGGTACTTCAATCCGGGGCAGAGACTTATACTGTATAAATCTCAAGTCCGACCCCACATGGAGTACTGCTCTCACCTATGGGCCGGAGCGCCGGCGTACCAACTTGGACCTCTCGACTCGACTCAAAGACGTGCTATGAGGATTGTCGACGATCCCAAGCTAACAAGCGGTATCGAGCCCCTCAGTCTGCGGAGAGACTTCGCCTCCCTGTGCGTGTTCTACCGCTTGTATAATGGGGTTTGTTCCGAGGAATTGTTTGACTTGATGCCTACGGCCACTTTCTACCATCGAACTGCTCGTCACCGGCGGGGAATCCAACCTCACACACTAGAACCAAAATGGTCGCGTACTGCGCGGTTTCAGAGGAGTTTCCTCCCGCGAACGCTGAGGCTGTGGAATGAGATCCCCGCCGAGGTCTTTTCTTTAGATTATAACATGGGGTTCTTCAAAAGGGGCATTAAAAGATTTTTACAAGGTCGGCAACGCGCGAGTGATACTCCCGGTGTTGCAAGCGTCCATAGGCTACGGTGACCGCTCACCATCAGGCGGACCGTAAGCTTGTTTGCCACCTTTGTGGTATAAAAAAAAAAAAAAAAAAAAAAAAAAAATTTCGCTAAAAATTTAAACTTAATGCTGCATTAAAAGTTTGAAGTTAAAATTAAAGCAACTATAAAGACAACTAGTAAAAACAAGAAAATCACTCGTAAAGTCGTACTTTGTTTACAGTTTAATGAAGTATAAATATTTTTGAGTACCCGCTTTGCGAACAAACTTTAAATTGGCACTAACATCAAAAAGACTCATAGTCTGGGTCTTTATAATGAGAACATTAGCGTGAATGCCGACCAAAATTAGAAATTTGTTCAAATTTGTGACCCACAGGGCCGATCAAAATGAAGTTTACGGAAATTTTAATAAAGTTGAGCCCCCAAATTTATGCCAACAAGTATAGAATTAATTAATTCGTTACCGAAGTTGCAGTTCGTTCAATTACACGGAATGGGTAATAAAATAGTTATTTATTACCTTATTACAACATATTTAATGTACTGTAGAAGATTTTTATTGCGTTCAAAACAAGCCCTTTCGTTTCCCGTTTTATTATTTAGACCTGTTGCTTAATTTTGGGAATTAGGGTGGGAGATTGCGCTCAGTTTCATGGATCTATTAAAAGTTTGTGATTGCTCCGAGTTGTCACTTTCAATGTAATTCTTGAGTGGCTATATGGATGGCCCTTTGTCGTTGAACGGACTACGGAGTTATTATTTTTACTTCTATATTTTATTTTAGTCTATTATACTTATTTTTAAAGCTACACCATTTTTCAGGCACGCCACATAGGCAAGCTGGAACTCTCAGTAGTAGTCATTTAACTTATATGTTAGATAAATTGACAGTTATTAGACCTATTTTTTGTATGTTTCCACTTGTAACAACAGCAATAATAAATGATACGAACACATTATACATTTACTTTTACTAATAACCTGATATTTTTTTGTGAATGAATCGTGTGTTTTTATGAAAAGTGAATATTTAATCACTTAACAATATCTTCTATAATATAAAAATTAATCGCTAAATGTGTTGCTTAGCGCAAATCTCGAGAAAAGCTGAACCGATTTCGCCAATTCTTTTTTTAGAATATTCCTTGAAGTACGAAGATGGTTCTTACGGAAAGAAAAAAATTAAAATTCCCACGGGAAAACGGGATACACGCAAACGAAGTTGCGCGGGGTTCGCTAGTATATAGATAAAAATATATTTTTGTAATTTATTGTAACATAAAATTATTTACAAAACTATTTCCAACTTGTATTCTATTCCAGTAACATGCAGTGCTTCCCCAAGGAGTTGAGTAGGATCTGGCTTACACTGTTTATAATACAATATTTAAATTATCTATTCCTACTTACATATCCATTTTAAAAATTCTAAACATTGCTGACTATTTACCTACATTTCCTTATGCTACCTTTTACCACTAAGTTAATTTTAATAATGGTAAAATTAGGATTTTATGCTGCGTCCAACCATTGTATAAAACATGGTTAACTTCCCTGTTGCTATGTTAGGTATTTTTTATGTCATAATGCAGGCAAACAAGCAAGTTGATTTATCTGATGGAAAATGGTTACCACATCATAAAATGTGACAAACGTGCAAACCATACCGCGTGCACAGGTTTGAAATGCGTAAAATTATAAACTAATCCATAAAAAGCTAGTACATATTTAATATAGTTTAAACACGTCGTAAAATAACAAGTTCATAATTTGTTCGGAACTCATTAGTTTATTTGCCAACAGAATATTGGACTAAAACGTGGCAACCCCGAGCCAAATATGTTCATAAAATATGAATAAATTTATTGTAGTTAGCTAAACGTTGATACATTTGGCTAATTACTATAACATTATTTCCAAAAATGGCGTTATTTCATAGATTTATTTTTATCATTATTATCTGTATCATCAAGATTAACATGTTGTACCGACCACACGCTGCTGTAAAGCGGGATAGTAATAGGAAGAAGAAGAATATTATTGTCTGTAACATAACTTAATTAGTTGTCTATAAAGTCCTAGTATCTGAATAATACGATAACATTTTAATCAATTTAACTAGATCAACTAAAACTAATAACAATAAAATGATATGACTGAAATGTCCAACGGACAGCCGACTATGCCCTAGAGGGCCACATATTTTGAAACACCCGCAAGGAAACTAAGCTGGATTCTTTACGGCACCTTTGGGTTTTAACCTGCCCGATTTGTTCCACTTTCTTGCACTAGAAAATGTTCTTGGCCATAAACTTTATTGGCCACTGTGCCCGCCTGTGGTGTCGCTTCTGTGCGTAATTTTCTTGACATTCAGCAATGATTCTGGTTTTATTCTGTATTAGTGTTTGCTACGTCTTTGCTCGCTTTTCTTTTTATGCATCGAGGTAACTAAGGTTATGGGTTGGCAGCTCTTCGATCAGAGATGTGCCAGGAGTTATCACCTATCGTCATTTTCCTAGTGTTGTGATATTGTATTTTTTCCTTGCTTAAAAAAGCGCTCACACTGAAGTGTGCAGCATCCTTGTACATCTCTAGTCGAAAAGTAGCATTAGTAATATGCCTCTTTCTAATGCTTTTATGTTTTATGGAAGAGAAAAATATCATTGACGTAATAAGGAAATAGGTAGAGACGAATACGAAGAAAAATGTATACAAAAGAAAATACAGCAATGGGAATATTACTGAGTGACGGAAATGAATGAACATGAGGTAAATGATCCCGTTTTTTTTTCATTTGAATAGGTATTGTGCTGATCTATATGGAGTTTCTCAAGGACGTTGTTTACAGTGTAAAAGATCTTATTTTAGAACTGTACTACTAAAGAAACCTGGAAGAAAATACCAATAAGCTATTCAAGATATTCGGTGAGACGTAAATCAATATTTGTTCTGAGAAACGTCCTTTTTGTGGTGAACTCTCCGTTCAAAAGAACGGAAATGAAGAAAGCAATTTACATGTTTCTTAATCTATCTAAAATAATCTTTGTACATAAAACAGTGGGTAGGTTGGCAAATAAAACTGCGTGACTCCCAAGGGATGGTACCAAAAATTCACTAAATCAACATGTTTTAAGGCTCCCTGACCCGACATACCTTTTAGCCTCATCAACAAAACTTTATGTGCACTAAATGAAAATGAATGGCGTATTTAATGTCTTCTACATAGTATATCTAATAGGTACTTGCCTAGACAGTACGTTTTTAGCGTCTAAGTAGTTTACTACTTTCCTTTGACCTTCAAAAGTTTTTTTTATCACCCTCGACATAAAAAAAGGGGTGTTATATCTATAGACTCGGATGTCTGCGGCATAGCTTTTAAACTGATACATTTTCAGTTTCTTTTGTTTGCGTTATTTAAAAGTGTTCTTAGTATAGGATTTAAGAAAATTTGTTTGGCCGTGTAAAGATTTTTTAATGATTATATTTTATGCCATTTGTTCATTTTCAAAGCAACCAAAAAGTCCTCGTTTTAGAAGCACCTGACAAGAATCCTTTAATACTAAATGTCTTTAAACCGAAAGTACTTTTTCGTGCTGCAGTATTAAAGCTTAAACTTTTAAATACATTTTATATTTTAAATTTTTGTTTGAATTGGATTGATTGGATTAATTTTATTTTGTTGGGTGTGGTAACATTTTATTTTATTTATTTTTATTAAACTTAACAAGACTTACAGCAGTGACAGCCAACTATCTCTCTTTTTTAGTTTGACAGTGACTGTGTCGTTAAGTTTAAAAATGTTTTTGAGAAAATCACCGATAGGTACGTAATATATTATGTACACCTCACGATTACTAAAACTTTTGAAACTACATCTAACTAACATTTGATACGTAAAATCTTTGAAACATTTCCTCCAAATAATTATCTAATTTTCAACACAAAAGCCATGTTATGAAGTTCATTAAGCGCAAAACGTTACCCCAAGTCGATTATTATGCTCGTAACGCCCCGACGACTTTTTATAGCCAATAAAGTACATGTTAATATTCAATACGGGGATTTTATAAGAAAAGTTTTCTCGTTAGTTCAAACAAGTTTCGAGGGCTTGTCGCCTCGATACATGACTTGAGTTCAGTTACGTGTTACTCATATTACATGTGGTATTATTAGGGGAACTAATGATCAAACCCGGATTCACATGTGAAAATATTTGAAACATATAAATTTTTTCTAATTTACAACTTTTAAGAGAGTAAGTAGACACTCAAAGACAGTTTCTCACGTCATAATACTACATACATTTTAATTATTATCCTAGGCACAAGACCGAGTATAGGGGGAGGCAATTGATCCACCCTGTGTTGTGAACTGAGAGATTTAACAAAGAGATTTTAATATCACGTTGAAAAAAAAGACATAATATTTGTGGTATTTGTTTTCGAGATTAAAACTCATTTCATAAATGCTCTGCCACTGTAAGAAAAAACATAATTATCCTTTATTATACTGAATCACAAAATCATCATTATCTTAGCCCGTTTCTGCTCATTGCTGAGCATAAGCGTCCATTTTGTATGACAACCCACTCTTGTGCCATTATCATCCAGGTACGACCTGCGACTTTAGAATTTTACCGACGCATGACCGACATCCATCTGCCCGCACTTCGAGCCCAGCAGTACCGTCTCACCCCCTCAGTTCGCGAATGGGAAAAGTGCGCGCGCGCAGATAGCGAGCTGCACGCGCGAAGAACGCGCGCCGCACGCACGCACTTTGCATGAACTTGAGAATGGAACAATTTACAATGAACTTGAGAATAGAACAATTTACAAAATATTTGTTTTTAATTTCTCTGTTACACAGAACAAAACAAAATAGCAGAGAAAGATGTGTTTATTTATTATTAATGTATAATTAAGTTACATACATTACACAGTATTATAAACAAATCCAAAGATTCAACATCGAGCTCCCGAATTGGCTTTCATTAATCGCGATCCGGTCTCGCAATTTGAACCATCCATTCATTGGACATGCGTAAATCGGGATTAAAATATATTGACGGACAAATTGAGGTTCAATTTTGTATGTAGTTAACGTAATAAGTCTTTGTAATTGGTTCAATAGTGTTTGGCTAAGTGAATGTGATATGTAAGAAACGATAAATGTTATATGTTACAAGATTGTTACTATTATCATATGGACAAGATTCGATAAAAATTGCAAAGCCTTTATGTCGCTTTCAGACCAAGAACCCCAATAAAGTAAGTTTATCATACACTACGCGTTACAGTCTGCGCCCAAGTGTATTAAGTCACCTGTGCAGGCTACGTTAAACGAATTTGACCTAAGTTAGTTCATTTTTCTGCAATCGGCCTAATGCTATATTTCTATAATTATATTGTTCAACCATTATTATTTTATTGAGGTAATTAAATATGTCTTTTAAGATGTGGAAAATGAGAAGTTCCATGTCATTGCGCTTATCGAACTAAATAATGATCATGTTATGAAATAGCGCCAGCCATTATAAACTCTTGAGTTTCTTCGTATATTTGATCGTTGTTCTGTTGTCTTTGGCCATTGTCGATAGATAACAGCTGTCAAGTTAAGTCAATGAACATTGGCTTGACACCAGGGAACCAAGAGTTGACACAAATTTGCAGAAGTGTTTCAAATTATCTACTGTCTTGTACCAGAAAAAGTATCGAAGTTTACAAGCAGTATCTTGTACTTTTTAGTTCCAAACTTTTTAACTTCACTTATAATAAAAATTCTGAAGAAACTACTTTTATTTAAAGGAACTTGTGTGTTAAATTTTTTGAAAAATGTATAGAGATTCGCTTTAAACATTATGAAGTTATCGATGAAATACAGAATGCTATCGCTCCGTTGGGAACAATACAAGTATTAAGCTGTTAAAACAAACAGCTCGTGCAATATAATACTTCGAGTATTACTTTAGTTTTACACTTTGAACAGACTTTGAACTACTGTAATGCTCTGCGTCAAAGAAATAAAATCACACTAATTGCCAAGCCTTAGGACGCGTTTCGAATGACGCGGTGCTATGTGGAGTAAACTTTGAATTGACCAATCACAGTGCTCAAAATCTTCACTCTGCTTCAGTGAAAACAGTGTAACAGAAGTGGAACTGAGCAGACTTTAGGTGGCGAAGGTTAGAGGTCATGGGAACACGGCTCAATGCAGTTCCGGATTCCGTCATTTTAGTCCGTCCACCACATATTTGCTATATAAATAGTTACTGCGTTTCACTCCGCCCAGTTTAGTCCAACTCTGCTCCGCTCCAGTGAAACTATTTGCTACTTTTCACTGCACTTCTCCGCTCAACTCCGCCCAAGTAGCGTCAGTGGAAACGCATCCTTTGATATTAAAGTGTTAGATACTAGAATAATAATCGATCAACACTATCGGTCAATGAGTAAATCAGTAGCCGAAGATCAGCTTTATTTACTTGTAGTGTCGGCCGTATCAGGTTTCTGAATAATTTCTTAACACCTTTAGTTGACAATATTTTAATAGGTAGGTAAAGGGTACGTGGGTTCGACCCGATTGCAGTGATAAATGAAGCAATTAAATTGAAGGTATATAAATATAAATTGGATCGTTGGAGCCTGGCGAACTGTACTGCCCTGTGAAGGTCGCCGGGTGCTGAACAAGGGCTTCTTCTTCTAAGGCGACGAGGTTCCTTATCTGCAGGCAGAACCCAAGCAGTATAGAAGTCCCTGGAATTTATTTCCGCTACGTTAGGACACCGTAATTACTCTTACGGTCCCGTGTAACGCCCGCCGTGTTTAATACTACTAGTGCTAAATTAATTAACAAAAAGGGAGGTTACGGTTGTTGTGGCGGTACACGGAACCAGAACGGAGTGTGGCAGAAGCCAAGCAGGTGAAAGTATTTTAATTATTTAGTATATAAGAAAAGAACAACAAAAGCACTATATTATTTATCTAAGCATATATAATGAAAATGAATTTGGCACAGATTATTAGTGACAACTAAAATTTACATGAAAATGTGTACAATAAGCATGATTTGCAAGACGCCATTATTTTTGCATAGCACAATGGAATATAATATTTGATACAATACGCAATCACTTATTGATTGCGTAACCTAATCACTAAGTATTTTATACTAAATTGTTCACACTTACCCAATTAGTGGGGGATAAACACAATAAATTAATAATTTTAAGAAAAATATGTAAAATGCACACGTGTGCTAAATTTTAGGGAGCAAAGTGACGTGCTTTCTGTTATATGTGATTTCGAGGAATGAGTCGCAGGCCGACCGCCTCGATGGCTGACCGGTTCGACGCCGCGAGCGTTCTCGTTCATTCAACAACTCGTTCTTAGTGCATTCCTATGATAGTCGATAGATATTATCGACTATGAGTCGATAGTTCATTGATAATGATTATTATCAATTGATTACAAGTAATACTGTTATGTATTTGTAAATATTTAATTTAATTTTTATTTATTTATTTTAATAGTATAATTAAGTAGGTAGTTTTAGTTTTTTTTTTAATCAAAAGGTAACTACGTATTACCAGTAATAAACAATAACGCTACATGCTGCCCGACGCGTACGGGACCATAGATTTAGTATACACTAGCGTACCTATAGATCGGCTTTGGTTTGATTAAGGCGAGACCAAAAACAAAATACACTAGTCTGCGCGGAATGTACATGTGTGCAAGCAAGATATATAATTTTGTGGATTTTCCTTTCAGTTTGAGTTACATCCAGGCACTGCACAGGTAACCATATTTAATCACGTCTAATTAACACCAAAACTAAACTTAAAAACCATAAATTTTGTAAAAATAACTGGGATTTGTTTTAAACGCGACTGACGTCAGGCCGATACAGTCCGATAGCGTGTATAGGAAAATGGTCTCGCCTATCTATCTCGCTCTAACCAACGTGTATGCTATGATCTATCTCTTTTGCATTGCCAATCTTACGCTAGTATATAATAAATCTATGTACGGGAGAAACTAAATAGCAGTGTAGCACCCGTGTAGCATATGCTACGAATACTGCAGCTGTCAGCTTGGCATAAATTCATGTTCATTTGAATGTGTAAAGGCGCGGTCCCACTGCTGCGCACGCTGTGCACGAACACGTAGGCCACGTGGCACATTACAGCTACGTGGATGACTACGTTGGTCTACGTTTCCACAGCGTGCGCAGCGATGTGCACGCTTTGTGGAACAAGCTGTGTACCGCATTCATTGCGTGCATGGCGTTGACAGCGTTGAGCTATGTTGAGCAAGCCACGCGTGTATCAATGACGTCACTTGATGGTTAACGTGTCCGTGGGTTGCAGTGGAAACAATCACGTACATCCTCTTGCAAAGCAAAGTTTAACACACGTGCGTAGCCTCTTCGTGCGCAGCAGTGGGACAGCGCCTTTAAGGCGTAGACCCACGTAGTCATCCACGCAGCTGTAATGTGCCACGTGGCCCACGTGTCCGTGCACAGCGTGCGCAGCTGTGGGACCGCGCCTTTATACTAATAACTTATTTTGTAAGAGAATGGTGACTAACAAAAATGGTTGTAACTATCTGAAATAAATAAATAATTATTATATAAAATCTTGTTTTGTCTGGCCAAAATTATAAAAAAACTTTAGCGCATTGCAAAATGTACAATTTGATTTATTTGAAATATTTTTAATATCCATTAGTGGAATGCCATTCACTGAGAGGAACCTATGTCAATGTCACACTAAACCCGCTCTAGTGTCTCAGGCTTCATGTGATAGGCGAAATATATTTTAAATGGTAGAGTAATTTACTTGGCACAGTGACAACTATTCGGCCCATTGCGCTATTGTGTAAATCAAGCATTCTAATGCAGTAAGTACTTAATCATGGTTTACTTATTATTTTTTGGGTGTTGAAACTATTTTTGAACGAGTTTAAACTTTAATTTACTTAAACGGAATGTGTTTGGGTACTCTTGAATTTACTGAGAATGTAAAATGCTTAGTTACTTAAAGTATTTCAAAAGGATATCTTCTACTAAGTTTTTTAAAAATTACCACCACTTATTTACTTTAGACCCGTGCTAAATGAAGTGACTCAAATCAATCCTTGAATAAACAGCCTTTGCATTATTCCTGTTCCCATAGGAATTTTGTAAACAAAAAATATCATTAGATAAATTAGTTCCGTCTTGTTTACAATTCGTTTGGTATAAATGAAAATATAAAATTTTTGAAATAATAATAATAATAATAATAACTTTATTCAGCAAAAATGTAACAGAGTATTATAGGAGCTGGTGGTTCCATTTAAGCTAAACAATGCTTGTGTTTGGAACCACCGCTCTTCCAAGGATCGAATTCATAATAACAGTAATTAATATAACTAGTAGATATAGTATCCAAAGATCAAACAGTTTTAACAAAATATTTCGTGAATTTATGTTGTGTTGTGCGTGTTGTGTATGAGTAGTAAAAATAAAATTTGAAATAAAATTTTCTCTAGTAAAGGAGCTCAAACTGTAACCTGCACAAATGACTCAATTTCATCATATGATTTCGACAGGAGCCATTGTGTCAAGATTTTTTTACAATGATAGTGATTTAGGGGGTATATGTTCACTGATTTATTCACCGTGTTATACAATTTTGATGACATACTAGCGTATTGTCGCTTAGCAAATGTAGATTTCACAGTCATTATGGGTGCTACTTTGTATTTCAATCTGTTTTTTAGTCGTGGCTTACAAAATTTTATAGTTTTATGTTTTTTCAATATTAAATGGAGTATATACAGCTTTCTGACAGACAAAAGGCCAGATTCTGCGTATAGTTTATCTGTAGGGTATCTAAAACTTTTAAAAAACATAACTTTTAGCAATGATCTTTGGGCCCTTTCCAATTCCAGGAATTTTATCTTTGTAGATGCTCCCCAGATTGCAAGACAGTACGTAATTACAGATTGTGCTAAGGAGATGTAGGTATGTTTTAGCAAATCTACAGTGGCAGCTTGTCGTAGATTTTTGAATGCCCAAATAAGTTTTCTCACTCTATTCATGATCAGTTCCAAATGCGAGTGCCACGATAGTCGTTGATCGATCATTATACCCAAATATTTGGTATATAACTTTTTTAAATAATTTTGTGGGACCTTAAGAGTATTTTAATATCTTTCCCAATATCTATATAATCTTTATCTATTCTTTGAGGGGGGAGATGTAAAGAAATATTTCTTTGATGTTTTACTTTTATTTTTTGATTGTTTTAAGAAGAAGATGACGTATGACGTTTTTATTTTTGAAAAGTGATTATTTTGTCTATTTGTGTTTTTTTATAGTGAAAATTAATATAATAAACTTGAATTGATGTTTCTCTAATAAAATAATAAAGAGCAACTCAAAAGTTTTATTATTAAAAAAAATACATCTACTTATATACTCATATTTTGTGAAATGACACCCAGGAAACTACTGAATTTTCTCGTTACTTCGACATAAGTGTATTTTTGTAATGGCACTGAAAACACCCCGGACACCACTTTAGTGCAGTATTTGCGACGTGCATATTTATTGACCTAGTTTATAAAAATGCCGAAATTGCAACAGATAATATTCAAGCGGACAAACATGCAAGCGGACAAACATGCAGACAAACATGCAAGCGGGCCACCTGATGGAAAGCGGTCACCGCAGCCTATGGACATCAGTAACACCAGGGGCGCTACTAATGCGTTGTCCATCATGGAGGTTGGAGAAAAGGAAGGAGGAAGGGAAGGGAAAGAAGGAGGGGAAAGAGGGGATAGGGAAGGAGTCGGGCTTCCGGATCTCTCACTCACCGAACGAAATGCATTGCTGCTTCACGTCGATATTCTATGAGAGGGTACTTCCCCGGTCGAGCTAGCCCATTTCATAATAATTGCTCTACCACTCAAATTATCTAAATATTATTATGATTTTCGGCAGCGAAGCAGTTGAATAGTCTACTTGAAGTCTCTTCAAAAGACTCATATCGTAATTGAATATTTTGTACTCTGTGGCATCAATATCTTTTCTGTATTTGGGTACCTCCTAAAGCGGCAGTGCAGTATAATGTGTTTGGAAGTATCTGTTTTCGTTTGTGCGGGGTATGTATGATTACTTGAATTATAAACAAGCCCTTTGCACCTCTCACCCGCATACCGCCGCCAGTCGGAAAGCACACGAACAATAAAAACTCTCTATACTACCTTCCAAACCGTACCGGTACCATAGATTTAGTATATACTTACTAGCGTATAGATCGGCAATGGTTTGATTGAGGCGAGACCAAAAACAAAATACACTATCGTGCGTGTATTACATGTACAGTATGTACATTTTGTGTATTTTCCTTTTTGTTTGTTACATCCAGGCACTGCACAGGTAACCATATTTAAACACGTCTTATTAACACCAAAACTACACTTAAAAACCATATATTTTTTTAAATAAGTGGGATTTCTTTTTAACACTACTAACGTCAGGCCGACACAGGCCGATAGCGTCTATAGGAAGAATGGTCTCGCCTATCTATCTCGCTCTAACAAACGCGTATGCTATATGATCTATCTCTTTTGCATTGCCGATCTATACGCTAGTAAGTAAATACTAAATCTATGACCGGTACGGTCAAGTGCCAACTACTTTCTACACATGGGATTACAAGCGTGAACCAATGATTTGTGTGTATTTAAAATAATTCACAATTATTTACGAAAACAAACAATCGGCCATACATTATTCATCTATATAAACGGATTAAAACTTTCGCTCGATCACGTACTTATAACCGGCATAATTCCTTAGAAATTAACGTAGGCAAAGTCCTAAACAAACTTCCTAATTACTTGTCAAGTGAAATAAATTATTCAAAACAATTAGTAGATCAAACAACAGCGAATGGAATATGAACGCAGCTGTCTCATAAAGGCCTGAAAAGTTTCGCTGTGAAATGCCTAAAAACGTTACGCTTCATAAAATACTAGAAACTTTGGTAAAATTTAAAAGCCATTATGTTATAATGACCGACGGCCGGTGGGGCAAGACGGTTCTGGAATGGTGACCACGTACCGGAAAGCGCAGCGTAGGACGCCCACCTACAAAGTGGTCGAAAGTCGCAGGAAGCCGCTGGATGCAGGCCGCTGACAGCAGGTCGCATTGGAGGCGTTTGGGGGAGACCTATGTCCAGAAGTGGACTTCTTGTGGCTGAGATGATGATGATAATGATGAAGTTATTTTTTATATTTATATTCAAAGAGATTCTAATGTGTATGTATAAAGGTATCCCACTAATGTAATAAAGGCAAAAGTTTGCGAGTATGTTTGTTACTTCTTCACGTTCAAATGGCTAGGTCAATTTTTATGATATTTGGCATGTAGGTAGCTGATACCTTGTATTAACACATAGGGTACTTTTTATCCCGAAAAGTACGCGATTCCTGTAGGATTTGGTCAAAAGTCACATAGCCAATAGTGCTTTATAAAGTAGATACCCTACTGTGCATAAAATATGTATAATAAAAAAGGGTAACACCGCTGGCAGCAACTAGTAATATATATTACAAAACAGGAAAATAGTTCACTACATGATGAATTAGTCAACTAACTGACTAAACCTGTTTCTGGACTAAATGTGTTTCTGGATATTTATGCACAATATTTCTAATTGTCGCTTATTCTGTTCTAGACGAAAACAATATGAGAAAACTCGGAGTCCAAGAATTTATTTCTCAAAAAGTACGTCACCTAACCTTAGAAAGGCCTTTTTCTCTTCTGGGCAGTCGCATAAATCTTCCCCAAATTCTCAGATTTGAGTAATGTTCCTTTTCAATCGTAATAGATTAGAAAAGACTAGAAAGAAAAAAAATATTTTGGTCTTTTTATTATCGTGGCAAACATTGTTATATATTACTTAATATTAACCCTGACAACTCCACAAACATATAAAACTATGTAGTACATAAACACAAAATATTTCCAGGAAAATGTAAAATAGAGTCCCTAAAGAATATGCCTGAAGCGCAAGATGTTAATATTCAGCATATTTTTTTTACTCCAAAGCGGATTTTAACAAAATAGCTGAAACTGCTTTTGGTAAAGTGCTAAAACGCAAATAGCGAATCCGCTGTTTTTACAAACCTCGGTTGGAAAATATGCGGTTATTGCATTTTTTATCAAGCATTCTGCACACTTCTTATTTGATCAGAATCATAATCTATACCTACTGTGATAAATGATTTTTAAAAGCTTTTATTTAACTTGACCTGTATGTATGTATGAATGTATGTATGTATGTAAGGGTGGAATCTTGGAACGAAAATTTGAACCACTTCCCGTAGACCGATTGAGCTGAAATTTTGCTTAAAACTGTAGATCAGATGACAATACAATATTATGATAACAAAATTACGATACAGCCTTTTGTGTTCCGTTTTTCGTATAAAACAGTTCCGACCAAAAACCTATAGGGTACTTCCGGTTGTCCTAGAATCATGAAATTTGGCAAGAAGCAAGATGATGTAGTACAAGTACAGGAATAAATCTGAAAATCGTAAATTTGTAGTTACTTCTTCTTCTTTAAACAACCAATATAATGTGACCCTACCCTTGGTACATTTTACATTGGTACATGGCTCTTTTATACTGGTTATGAATTAAAATGTATTTTATCTATTACTAGCTTTTCCTCGCGGCTTCGCTCGCGTTAATTTTATGACATAGATCTCGTTTGACAACAAAACAACCCATAGCGCGACTTGTGGCGCCATCTGTTGGCCGATAGCATCCCATACAGCGCCCTTTTTAGTAGAAAAAATATTTTCCCTTTGGATTGACATACTTTCACGGGTAAAAAGGTAGCCTATGTTGGGCTCTGTACCCCTGACATATACAAATTTTCATAATGATCAACTGATTAGTCAAGCCGTGAAGGAATAACAAACAAACAAACTCACTTTCTCATTTATAATATTAGTATGATAGTATGACTAGTATGAGGAGCTCGATGGCGTCGCTGTGTGTCACACTCTAATATGAACACACAAGTTAAGCGACGGTGACCCTAGCCAGCGTTTGGATGGGTTTCGTTATCTCGAGCTTCTTCGTGCTTCGGAGGGCACGTTAAGCCGTCGGTCCCGGCTGTTGTCGATAGATGACAGTCGTTAAGCCAAGTCGGTGGCCTTAGGGCGGTTTGAAAACACCGACCTCTGCCAATCCGCATTGGAGCAGCGTGGCAGAGTACGCTCTAATCACCTTCGATTGAAGGGAGACCTGAGACCAGCAGTGGGATGATTATGGGTTGATATGATGATGATGATGATGACTAGTATGATTATGGGAAGGAACCCTCATGCGCGAGTTCTACTTGCCCTTGGTCGGTATTTTATTTTTGATGGGTACATAAACCCGTTTAGTTTGTCGCAGGGTGACTGTAGTAAAATCAGGAAATTATATAGGTATTCAAATTGCTGGTGCTAGTTATCTATCTATATATATAAAAATGAAACCCGTTTTCCGTTGTCACGACATAACATGAAAACGGCTTGACCGATTTGGCTGATTTTTTTTTTAGAATATTCCTTGAAGTACGAGGATGGTTCTTACGGAGAGAAAAATTTAAAAATTCCCACGGGAAAGCGGGATACACGCAAACGAAATTGCGCGGGTTTCGCTAGTAACAAATAAATTCATTAGACAAGTACCGCCCCTCGACAATAGATGGCACTGCGAAACCTGTCCAGTGATAACTAAAAAGTAAAAAATAAATTAAAAGTAAAAAAATATATTTAAAAACAAGCTTTTATTTAATTGCGCTAAAAAGAATAAAATAAACTTTTCTTTTAAAATTTTAACTATCAACTTATAACGTCATTACACAATTTATATGACATAAAAGCTTGTCGCGAGATTTACCTGTTTATGAAAACATAATTATCGAACTAACATTTATTCGTACTACGAGTAAATGTTAGTAATTAAATCTCGCGACAAGCTTTTATGTCATATAAATTGTGTAATGACGTTATAAGTTGATAGTTAAAATTTTAAAAGAAAAGTTTATTTTATTCTTTTTTATTTGTAAACCTAACTCACATTGTATGAAATCCCATTTTTTTGAATATTTATTTATTTATATAACTTTATTGACCACAATACACAAAGTACTGATACAATTGGCGGACTTAATGCTAATTGCATTCTCTACCAGTCAACCATTGGGAGTGCAGAAATTCACGATTGCGGCTTAAATTAAACGAATAAGATATTAATAAAACAATAAATGCAAAGAAAATAAAATGAATAGATAATAAATACAATAATAAAATACATAAGTAATAAATATAATACATAATAGATACAACTTACATACAAATAATTGATGATTCTTGTATTACTTTTATAAGCAATGTATTGTAAATTAAAAGACTAGAAGAAGTACTTAAATTAAGAGCACTGAAAAAATGAGCACGTACTCTTTTTTTAAAGATGAAAGAATTGTGGGAATCCCTGATAGGGCCAGGCAGCGCATTCCAGAGTCGTGAAGCATGAAGAGTGAAGGAATTAGACATAAATCCAGAATGAAAAAGAGGAGTGAAAAGTTTGAGAGAATCATTAGAGCGAAGTTGTCTGTCATGTGAGTCGCAGAGATATCGAAATTTTCTTTGAGGTATACTGGAGAATTTGGGTTAAATAATATGGATATCTAAAATATGCAAGACGATTTACTTATCACTACTTGCATTCAACTTGTACTCGTTACAGTAATTTGTATTAGTTTGACCATTTTCTCGCTTTTATTGTCTTAGATATTCGTTTTTGACGATTTCCGTGGCGTAATCCGCTCAAATCGGAGCAGCCCGTCTGGGGAAGGACCTCCACCTTACAGAAGATCGTAGCCAAATAGCATTGGTCTCGGCCATGTTGTGTTCCTACGGTGAGTAAGGTCTCCAGAGCTGCACTTGGGGGGGTTGGGAGGGTTGGCAACGCGTGAGTGATACCCCCGGTATTGCTTACGTCTATAGGCTACGATGACGGCTTACCATCAGGCCGACCGTATGCTTGTTTGCCACCTGTGTGGTATAAATAGTAATGGTTACCACGCCAGACCGCCACCCAGGAGGTCCCGGGTTCGATCCCCGGTCGGGTCATGATGAAAAACGAACTTTTTCTCATTGGCCTCGGGTCTTGCATGTTTATCTACATATGTATTTGTTATAAAAATATAATATCGTTGAGTTAGTATCCCATAACACAAGTTTCGAACTTACTTTGGGGCTAGCTCAATCTGTATGAATTGTCAAAAAAAAAGAAGATAATAATGTGTACTGGGACACATTGGTAATTTTAATTAGGAAACGTAATAAATATACCCCTTTACTAATAAACGTTGTGTAATGCGTGTATAGTTAAACAATGTTTTGTCACTTTCACACTTCATTTAATTCTCATCAAGAAAGACTGTGACACAACAGTGAATAACTTATAATATTTTCGTTATACTACGTTTATAGCTGTTACCCGCGGCTCAGCCCGCGAGTCAACCGAAAATGCCAATAAGTTCGTTCCCGTGGGAATTAAAAAATAAAACAACTTTCTTTGTCAACATCATAAAGGGAATCTCTATAAAAAATTTCAGCTTTCTAGGTTGAGCGCTCCCGATAATACACGTGTAGTCTTATTATTCCGAATCCTGTGGGAATTTTAAAAAATCCCGTCTTTATTATCCTTGTCTACTTTATAAAGAGAAGCTTAATACAAAATCTAGGCGTTCTAGGTTGAGCGTCCACGATAATACACGTGCAGCTATTTGCTCTTTCCCGTGGGAATTAAAAAAAAAAACGACTTTATCCTTGTCAACATCATAAAGGGAACCTCTATACAAAATTTCAGCTTTCTATGTTAAGCGCCTGCGATAATACACTTACAGTCCTATTACTCCCTTTCCCGTGAGAATTTTATAAAACCCCATCTTTATCCTTGTCAACATCATAAAGAGAACCTCCATACAAAATTTCAGCTTTCTAGGTTGAGCGCCTGCGATAATACACTTACAGTCCTATTACTCCCTTTCCCGTGGGAATTTCATAAAATTCCATCTTTATCCTTGTCAACATCATAAAGGGATCCTCAATACAAAGTCTCAGCTTTCTAGGTTGAGCGCCCTCGATAATACACGTGTAGTCGCCTAGGTAGGTCACCCCATTTCATCCCTCTAGGGGTTGGATTTTGAAAAATCCTGAAACACGTACTTACTCATTTACCGCCAGGAGTATTCCTACGAAGTTTCAAATAAAATGGTCTAACTAATCTAGTTTCTTCATACTAACTTTGCGCCCCGTTCAACCCCCTAAGGGACGAACTTTTGAAAAAAATATTTTACTCATGTTTCATGACTTTCAGTAAAGAGCCTTCATGCTGAATTTCATTCGAATAACTTCAAAAACGGCAAAGTTTCATACTAACTTTGCACCCCCGTTTAACCCCCTAAGGGATGATTTTTAAAAAAAATATTTTACTCGTATTTCATGCCTTTCAATAAAGAACCTTCATGCTGAATTTCATTCAAATAACTTCAAAAACGGCAAAGTTTCATACTAATTTTGCACCCCCGTTTAACCCCCTAAGGGATGAATTTTGAAAAAAGTATTTTACTCATGTTTCATGCTTTTCAGTAAAGAACCTTAATGCTGAATTTTATTTGAATAACTTCAAAAACGGCAAAGTTTCATACTATCTTTGCACCTCCATTTAACCCCCTAAGGGATGAATTTTGAAAAAAATATTTTACTCATGTTTCATGTTTTTCAGTAAAGAACCTTCATGCTGAATTTCATTTGAATAACTTCAAAAACGGCAAAGTTTTATACTAACTTTGCGCCCCCGTTTAAACCCCTAAGGGATGATTTTTGAGAAAAATATTTTACTCGTGTTTCATGCCTTTTAATATAGAACCGTCATGCTGAATTTCATTCGAATAACTTCAAAAACGGCAATGTTTCATACTAACTTTGCACTCCCGTTTAACCCCCTAAGGGATGATTTTTGAGAAAAATATTTTACTCGTGTTTCATGCCTTTCAATAAAGACCCTTAATGCTGAATTTCATTTAAATAACTTAAAAACGGCAAAGTTTCATACGAAATTTGCGCCCCCGTTTAACCCTCTAAGGGATGATTTTTGAGAAAAATATTTTACACGTGTTTCATGCCTTTCAATAAAGAACCTTCATGCTGAATTTCATTCGAATAACTTTAAAAAACGGCAAAGTTTCATACTATCTTTGCACCCCCGTTTAACCTCCTAAGGGATGAATTTAAAAAAAAAATTTACTCATGCTTCATGTTTTTCAGTAAAGAACCTTCATGCTGAATTTCATTTGAATAACTTCAAAAACAGCAAAGTTTCATACTAACTTTGCACCCCCGTTTTACCCCCTTAGGGGATGAATTTCCAAAAATCCTTTCTTAGTGAGCACCTACGCCCCAAAAGGAACCCCCTTGCAAAATTTGAGACTCCTGGCACTTGTGGTTTCGGAGATTTCGTGATGAATCAGTCAGTGATTTTCTCTTTTATACTACGTTTATTAGTAAGGGGGATAATGTACCTATAAAGGAGAAGGAAAACACCTTGAGCATTACTCAACTGCGCCAAAAAAGAATGTATTACGTTAAGAAAGAGCCTATTCAATAGGTCTATATAGTTGAATTAAGGCGCTCCATTAAAATGTCATTCCCACAAGTTAGGTTATTGTTTACGCCTAATAAACCTTATTATAATGGCTAGAACTACCCGTTATGTGCCTTTAATGGCTTTATTATTTCTTTTTGGTGTTAATATCGTGTGAAGAATAATAAAAACGTGAATAATAATAAAAACCCATTTATTAATATAACTGACCTCAAATTGAAATATTGAGATCTTAAACGACTAAACCATGCCTTGAAATGAAAATAACTTATCTGGTTTCCGTTATGGGTTTCCATGTATTCTACATAAAGTTATTAGCATGAAATAAGAGTTACACTAATTTTAGCCTACGAGTGCGATGGAAACACTAACTAATTCATGAAGTCTAGAAACTTTGTAAATATTTTTTTATTGTGGGACTCGTGCGTGACAAACATAATTTAAAAAACATAAAACCTTCTCAAATAAATTTTATGCCACAAAGTTGGCAAACAATACGGCCCGCCTGATGGTAAGCACCACCGAAGCCTATAGACGCTCGCAATACCGGAGGTATCACTCACGCGTTGTCAACACTTCCAACGTAGGATACTACATATATAATATGGATGCTTCCAACCCCCCTCCGCCCACAAAGTGGAGCTCTGGAAATATTTTTTTTTTTTGTAAGTCATGAAAATGGTTTGACTGCCATCATCCGCCGAGATGGACTCCGCTGCGGGAACTATAATACAACCGCTGCCCCGCCGCCGGCGGAGCTCTGGAGACCTTAATCACCGATATTTTTGAAGTTGGTAATTTCCAAAATAAATATAATTAGTAAATAATATATTTTTAAATTAATAATATGGTAATATATTTCATTCCAATATACTCGGCACAAGATTTCCAGTGAAATTCAACGATTGTGTTTGAATTAGCTAGTCATACCTTAATGTGGTAATATAATATCTGATGCTTTATCGGAATAAATTGATTTGTCGATCGATTAATGTTTTTCATGACGATTTAATTTTATACTTCAAATCAGACGATTATTTGGAGTTTTTGCATCAAGTATAATGGAATATAGTAAGTAACTTGCACAAAAAAATGGTTTAAAGCAGAATATTCTTTATCAATATGGTAATCCATTTGGGTAATTTTTATTCTGAGTTGATATAACCCAACTGTCATTCCTTTGACACGGTACAAATGAAACGGCGATGACTTGCGTAAACCAATGATGGATTTTTAAATGTTAGCGACACGGGAAAGGGTAATTTATGTATTTTAAGTATCACACGGAAAAGGTTTGGACGGAAATTTATAGATTAAATGTTTAATAGACTTTATCTCGCGTTCCCATCTTTGTAATGATGGATATCAATTTTTAAATTATTTTGTTAGAGAACCTAAATTTTCATTAACTTGCGCTGTTTCAATCATAAGGTTGGTGTAAGTCTTTTTTTTTCAGAATTTTCCCTATTCGTCATTTCTTAGCTTATTATCTTCCAACGTATTTCTTCTTTGCAATGAGAACATTATCCCTGAGTACCACATGCAGGCTATATTGCTGCGTGAGAAGCCAGGAAAGGTTGGTAGTCTGTTATAAAACCATGTTCAAAATAGATACACACAGTCATGCCGTTTTTAAACAGCAACTCCCTAAAAACGGCATGAATACGAACGGCATATGAATATTCATATTTATCTATCCTATTATACTAACAGCGGATTTTTTTAATATACTTACGTGTAATGAACCGTAGTGAGCTAATCTAAATAATTTTTCATGACAAATATGCTACATTAAAATACTATTTTTCTTTGTAAAACACAGTGAATTAACAACAAGTTTATTAAAATTTACCACGCTTGCAAACATGAAAGCGAAGTACGTAATTCTTGTACAAGAAGTTAATTGCAGTAACATAATATTTTTTTCAAATTGTGTGTCGTTTATGAGAACTGCCTGTGTATTCAAATAAACTGTACTTTTTAAAATTGTACGAAGGGGAAAATAATTAATTAAAAGAGTTTTTATTTTTACTTTACAACTGAAACTGTACTGTATTTAACAAAAAGTACCTGTGAATTTGTACCACAATTTTACAGAATATTCGTGTTTCATTCATTAACAGAAAATGTTATCTCACTAACTTTTACATAATGTAGACCACGTTATGTAAAAATGAATCATTCATACTCGTCGTCCAAAGTGTAAAATACTCGTTTCACTTTAGACAGGATAAATTTAATACCATATTTATTATTTAATTTATGTAAGCTTTCTTCATAAAAATCTCCGTTTATATTAATAAAATTAGTGTGAAAAATCATAAGGTATGCTATTTATACGTACAGTCAACAAAGGAGTTGACGGACCCCCCCTCTGTATATATGATTAAAGATTTCTAAATATTGCGTGAAGGGATTTACTTGAAAATTTGTAGTTACATAGTAAAATATGAATACTATTGATAAATAAAATTTCAAGTAAATCCCTTCACGCAATATTTAGAAATCTTCAATCATATATACAGAGGGGGGTCAGTCAACTTCTTTGTTGACTGTACATAACATATAAATAAACGGCAAATGGAAAGCTGGCCGTCCCTCATCAAAAACTTAATTGATGAAACACGAAAATATTCAACTAACATTGCATACATTTTGGATCGACGTAGGTAGCTCATCATTGGAGGCTTGATGAGGGCTTAAGACGTGGGCGGCTGGAGTAGAGATCTTCGCCCAGGAATAGAACATCAGAAAGTTCAAAGCGACGTAGGTATACTTGGAAGAAAAGTAATTTGAGACATTCATCATTATTGCAAGGGATATTTCATTTCAACATGGGTATGTGATAAATGTGAAAAAGCAATAATCAAATCGGTATAATTAAATAAGAACTTCATAAGGAAGAGAGTGGCATTTAAATTTGCTCGCAGCCAACTCTCAACTTTGTCAGTGTCAACCTCCATAACTCATCTTGTGCAATCTACGCTAAATTATTACACTGTCTGTGCACTACGATTCCAAGCCGAGAAAATTAGAACCATTGAAAGAGAGTTTCATTTTAGAAATGTAATTTTTGCAGACTGTCCCATCTGGTTCCAAGGTAAGCGAGGCTGGGACCTAATTACCTGTTTTTGCCCAACGCTGAGCATAGGCCTCTTTTTTGGTACGCCCAACCATTTTCATTCATATATTAAGTGGTACTCCAATATCAATTGCAGATTAACTGGTATATTTTTTTCTGAACACTTAACAGTCATTTTCTCACTCCTACTTTCACACTTCACTCCTCTCTCCATTTTAGAATATGACCCATGTTACATTTGTGACCATTTTGACTTCTCAAAGCTGCGTTCAGGAAACGATGAGAATGCAACAAATTACTGCGCCTCAAGAATATTGCAGGAATTTTCAACAAGACTTCCATTATACATTCAAACAGAACTTCTGCAACAATCGAGGTCACTTATTTTAATAACGCTATGAAAAAGATAAGAGGTTCTTGCCCAGTAATCGGTCGATAAAAGCTGGAAATAAAGATGGCACCTAATGATGAAAAATAAATTCGCTATATTGTGACGTTTATTATTAAAGATGCTATAGATGGCACTCTGTAAATTGTGTAAAATTGTATAAAAAGTAAATTAATTTCAAATGTTCAATAGGAGTGAGACTTCTACCAATAACAGGCTGACTGACTCCGAATTCAATTCAATGGTATTCCAGATAATGAATTCCTAGCAATATCGTCTGCATGTTAATTACTATTCAATTTACGACCATTTCACAGCCTCTTCAGAAAATATAATGGATTTCCTTTCTACTGCTATATCGATTCTGTAGGTGGCAACTCGGTTATTTAATAGTTTGGGTCTCTGCCAAACAGGATATATTTTTCGTGTTGGTTTTTAATCTATACTAATAATATTATAAAGCTGAAGAGTTTGTTTGAACGCGCTAATCTCCGGAACTACTGGTTTGAATTTAAAAATTATTTTTGTGTTGGGCAGTCCATTTGTCTAGGAAGGCTAGCTATATAAGTTATATAACATTACGCTGCGACCAATAGGAGCGAAGCATCAGTAAAAAAAATTGCAAAAACGGGGAAAATTATTCATATCGCCATCGCCATCGCCAAATTATTCATACTTCGTTCGAGTGGTTGTCGAAAAGACCATCGTCTTTTCGACAACCACTCGAACGAAGTCGTAAGAACAGCTAGTAAAAAAATAAAACGTTTAAGTTAATAGATTCGTTTGATTTACCATTCCTAACCCTGCGTAGCATTTTATACCATGTGTTTCAAGTTTTAAATCTAGTAGCTTATTTGTTACTTTGCTGAATTCTACCATCCATCACATGTTTCGCCTCTATACGAAACATATTCATGCGTGCACTCAGAGAGAAATATTGATCATTCAACGAACGACGGTTCCTCGTCATTGCAAAAACAATATTTTAAAGTCAAAGGCCTAATACAAGCTTTTCGAATCGTCACAAGTTTTTCCTACCACATTTCAGACAATTACAGATTACTAAAAAGATCTGGCAAGAAACTTAGCACTTGCTCTTTTAGTGGCAATGTAATAATAGTACAGATAATTAAATATACTGTTTTTACGTACGCACATATTTTTGTATAGTTTACCTTGTTAATTTCTCTGGTTACAATAGAAGCCATCATTTAATATGACTAATGAAAGTTCCAGCTTCATAATCAAATACTCGTATTTATTTGGAAACCGTTGTCTTGGGAATATTGTTTCATTAATGCGAAATCATTAGGTATACAATTTGTTTGCGATTACTTCCAGATCAGGAGACAATTTAATTTGTTGTCTGTGATTCGAAAGAAATAATAACTGTCCCCCTTACTAATAAACGTTGTGTAACGCGTGTATACAATATTTTGTCACTTTCACACTTTATTTAATTCTCATCAAGAAAGACAGTGACAATAACTATATACTCGTTGTACTACGTTACGTAACGGTGTGTATATTTAAAGAATATTATAGAGTCTATTTGATTGACTGATCGAGCTGTCAGCAAATCTTTGGTATCTACTGAAGATCCTGATACTGGTCCCCAAAAGATAAAATATTTAAACTTAAATTAAAATTATTTATTTAGAGTCTAGGCACAGGCACTTTCGTTAGTCATTAACAACTTGCATAATTAAATTTATATTAGAAACTATAAAATAAATAAATTTATATAGGTACTATTTATTACACGATTCGTCAAAAGGTTTGATAGAAGTAATAATATTCGACGAAATGATAAATGAAACAGGTATGCAGGAAATATTTCAAATTTCATGTCAGAACAAATTAATGTCTAAATATTGTGAAATTGTAAATTGTTCCTGATATATGTATGGTATAATTAGCCATATAACAGTATACGTCCGCATCATGGTATACATTTCCGTGCAATACCGAAAAACGACGTATTTTCAGGTCGCAGTGACATAAACCTGGTAGTGTACAGATTTTTTAAATATTCAACTTTTTTTAATTTAACTCCTATTGATAAAGAAATAAGGTTGGTATTACCAGCAAATTTAACCTTGTTGGTCAGTATTTGACAAACGAGATAAAGGTGACTTGCAAAATTTATCGTGGATTTTTTTTGCATCTACTCCCTTGACAAAGAGCGAAGCAATAAATTATGAAAGGGGAATGTTTGGTATTTTTCGATTACACTTCATTTCTGGCTATTAAAACTGTTATGCGAGAATTTTATCAGATTCCATCAGATGATTTTGCAGTTTTGTGAACAAAAGGGTTTCTATTCTCAGATACAGTTGGAGTTTACGAACTTTCTAACTATAAACCGCATAGTATAAAGCAGTCTGTTTAGACTGATTTAACGGACGGTAACTTTTCCTTAGCATAGTGTCTACTATACCTTGAAAATAGAACAGGATTGAGACAAAGATAAGTGTAAAATTACATGAAAAAATCTTTAATCTTTGTTCTTAGTCTCTACTCTGGCCTTCCCAATCATTAGTTGATTTCTTCAGTCTTTTAAACTAATCATTGACAACATTGCGCGTGTCAAAACTAAATGAACATGTTAAGCCAGACCCAAGCCAGAATTTGAACATCGGTAACACGACGGGTGGTGCTATAAAAAAGAGAATAGGAAAAAGGTATATAAGGTGACTTGGGCTACGGGGCCGAACCGAACACTCACCGAATGAAACACATTGCTATGTCGGTCACTCTAAAAATATCAACATTAAAACCTAGAAACATAAAGCCACAAAATATCAGCAGCTGACCGGCTCCTACGATTTTGTGGCTTCTGGTGTAGAAACATTAGGCCCGTGGGGTTCCAGTGCGTTGTCCTTTTTTAGGGACATCGCAAAAAGGCTGCGACAAACTACTAGTGGTCCAAAGGCTGGCGGTTACTTCGCTCAACGGATCTCTATCGCCGTTCAACGAGGTAACGCGCTAGCATTTTGGGCACCCTGCCATAGGGACCATGACATGTCTTTTTAATTTTAGTTTTTATTGTTAGTAGTTTTTATTTAGTTTTAAATTTTTATTATATAATCTTAGTAATAAAGTATTCTTTGAATTAAAGAAAAAAAAAAGAAACAAATAATGTTGTTATAAAGTTTTTTTTACAAGTCAAGCAAAGTTAGTTACATGTCATATCAATTTTCGTTAGTATTATTGTCTGATAGACATGTCTGTCTGTGTTATAAAATATATTTTACTTAGCGACATAAACTTAAATTTTGTTTTTCATTTTGTTTTTCCCAAATGGTATACCAATTAATAGGGTTGTTTCCAGGGTCAAAATAATGACATTACATTTAGTCCGTATTTTAGATTATAAAAAAATATTGAACAGGTATTTTTTCTTTTTTTCGATTAAACAAAAAATAACAAAGATACAACGCATGAAAATTTAGGAGCGGGGGGGGGGGGGGGGCGAAAAAATGCCGCACGGCGTGACGTCACACGTAACTTTAATGGGCTATATCTTTGTCATTTTTGGCCTAATTTACAAATGAAAAGATGAGTGTCCCTTATTTTTGAATAATCTAAAAGACGGACTAATTACATTTTTTACGGCAACAGGTAACTTGTTATTACAGTTTGGATTAAAATTAAGCAGTAATTTTATAAAACACTCTTGTCACGTATGTCGATACATCAATACGTATTTCATTATATATCTTTTTAATCTTCATTATATATCTTTTTATTCATACTCTTTTTAATTAATTGTTTACATTTAATACATCAGCATACTTATTGAGAAATGTGAGTGAGTAAATGACAAAATATATATTTGCATTTTCATTGCTGTCAATAGTGAATGATCGACTCGCTATTTGGCATATAGTTTATTTTAATTTCATCGTTATGAAAATGAAGCCCCAACAGCCATGTTTTGATTAACTTTGTAGATTGATTTTCTGGAATATATTCAGTTTGAGTTATTGAATCTATTTTAATCGAGATTGAATAATTCAATGATATGAATTGACGTTAATATTAAGTAAGAAAAGATTCTAAGTAACTATCATCGAGGATCAGAGACGTTGTTGCGCGTGTAAAAATTGAATAAACGAAAGTCAAGCAACTGCGACCCCAGTCGGAATTTGGATGCGTTTAAAAACGTCGATGTAGTTACTTCGAAGGGCACTTAAAGCAAGGGCAATATCTGTCGGTCTTGTCTTGTCTGTTGACGATAGATGACGCTCATTCAGCCAATGACAGTCATTTTAAAAATATGCTCTTAAATTAAGCAAAATATTATTAATAATTACTATCATAAATTATTAAGTAAATATTGGCCAAAAGCAAACACATTGAGAACAGTTCAAAAACTTCCCGAGGTGACATTTTCAAAATTAATGTTAAACTCTGCCAAGCACGTAATCTTCCGTGAAGGGTAAATGTACGTAACACCTCATACAATAGCCTGTCCCTTTATATTAAGTCGGACCCTTAGACTGGGATTATATGGCCCTAGTAACGAAGGCCTCATACATCGCACCCTTAAGCACCGACTTAGGAGGGATAAAGTATTGATTAAAACAATTTTACTATTAAATGAAAAGATGGATATCTTTCAGTCACTCCATGAAAAGTATGTGTGGATGTCAAGTCTATTTTATGGCATATTGTAGAAAGAGGTAACAAAAACTTTTTGTGTACGATCAGCAAATATATTGTCATTTGCACCTTGTAAGCACCTTGTTGACATGTTCGCACAAACAAAACCCTCAGGATAAAAGTGACAATGTACTAAAGTGACACACTGACTGTACATAATTCTGTACATCTTTCAGTACAATACATAATTCTAAATTAAGATAAGTTGATACGTATACGTCATATTTGTGACGTCATCCAAAAACCAATCAACATGAGTAAACGTACGAAAATAACGTATTTTCGTCAATTCGTAATTGAAATCATATTTGTGATAATTACATTTGAAGGGAAGTTATGTTTTGTTACGATATTGATTCGGTGAAGCTTATCAAACATCCTGTTTCTATGACAAATATACAGCCGTACAAAATGCTATAAAAAACATGTGTACCTAAATAATTATTAGAAGGTAGTACTAGTGTGTTGGTTAACTAAAGTAAACTGTAATGCAAACACTGTGAAAGCACTTTTACAACACGTAAAATAATTATTATTTTACGTGTTGTAAAAGTGCTTTTTTACAACAATTATTGTAGGTACCTTTAATAATATTAATTGGGAAAAACTAAGGAGTTAAGCGGTCTGATGCTGCAAAGCAATTCACTGTAAAATCAATGCTTATTATGATGATAGTAGATCACATGGGGTGTTAGACGGCTCTTCGATCTCCGTAGAAGGGTATCGTGCATATGGCATTCCCCTCGTAAAGAAGGTACAACCTGAATAAAGACCTAGATTTCTAGTCAGTGTAACACATACAAGTTCACAACTTGTCCGCAGTTTTTTGTTCACAATTTTTATTTTTCATTTAAAAACCTCCTGAAGACTATAATTTATATCATCCGCTCGGTTTCTTTACCAAAAAATAGCCAAAAAGTTAACCCAGCGCTCACTTACGTTCCAAAAATCACATTTGTGTAAACTTTCACCTTCAGTCAGTCAGTCAGACTGGTTTTTACACATTGGTTTGTTTTTTGCAGTTCCAATCTAATGTAACAGACTCGATGTAAACCTTCATGAAAATTAAAAAAAAAATACTCGACTTAAAAGGAAAAGAGTAGGTAAAATAAATTAGATTTGGTAATGAAACCCAACCAGCAAGTACATGCAGTAAATTAGCAAACGAAATACCCACTACGAAGAAGCTAAAATAAATACAAACCAAAAGTAATTAGATTTCCACATAAAACCGAAAATAAAACAACAGTATATTTTTTACAGGCACAAATATGTCCTGCACTAATTACGTTGAGGTAGAAAGTTCCTAGTGTTTGAAATTGGATCTAAATTTTGTAGGATAGAAATAACACTAAATGGTTTTATTTACACTACCTGTATTGTTGATGGAAAGGAATTTTTGTTACAGAACTGTTCGTATATTTTCTATTTGATTAAAATAATTAAAAGAGTCATTGTGAGTGAAAAAAGAGCCTGAGACCTAATGTAGAATTGAAGTTAAATTACATTTAGCAAGCCCCAAAGTAAGTTCGAGACTTGTTTGTGTTTTTTTATACCACAAAGGTGGCAAACATGCATTCGGCCGGCATGATGGTAAGCCGTCACCATAGCCTATAGACACTTGCAATACCGGATTTATCACTCACGCGTAGCCAACCCTCCCAACCCCCCCAAGTGGACCTTACTGACTGTAGGAACACAACATGCCCTAGATCAATGTTATTTGGCTACAATCTTCTGTAAGGTGGAGGTCCTTCCCCAGGCGGGCTGCTCCGATTTGAGCGGATTATCCGCTGTGCCCTACCTCTCTTTAATTGTTGGGATACTAACTTAACGATACTTTATTTTATAACAAATACATATTATAAATAAACATCCAAGACCCAGGCTAATCAGAAAAAGTTCGTTTTTCATCATGACCCGACCGGGATTCGAACCCAGGACCTCGTGGGTGGCGGACCGGCATGATAGTCATTACGCCACGGAGGTCGTCAAAATATATTCATATATAACTAGCTCACGACATTATCACCTCGCGTAGTAGGTACCCGTTCCCGGTGGCATAATAAAAAAAATATCTTAGATAAAAAGCCATAGATTTGATCAGCGTAGTTGATGTGTAGAATGGTTCGATCCATTACAATCACCCCGGTTTGCTTGTCGCGGCGTGTCGCTAGTCACCCGTCGCACCCAATTTGCTTATGTAAATACGCAGTTTCCGTTCTGACCTGAATAATTCATTGCCCAACGTGAACGTTTGACTCGCAGTTTTGTGAATCAACAGAAAACGGAACGTTGCCGCGGCTACATTTATAAAAGAGCTGAAATTATAAAAGTTCCTTAGAATTCGCGAAGTGTCTTCTTATCATTAATTTGTTTGAACAAAATAAAGTAATGAGGTAAAATGTCTTGACCGTGAATATCGGATCAAAATCTTTATTCTAAGATACAAGAGACTTTTGAACACAATATAAGAAAAAAGAGATAACGTTAGAACGAAGAAACAATCATGAAATTAATATCAGTTTGCTTGTAATCACGACGGGAACAACCTTTACCATCCAACCATTTGAACATGAACACGCACGCATCTATTCAACGACGACGTGTGGCAGACAAACTCATGCTGATGACGTCGCCCCGTGGACAGGGTCCTACGGAAGCTGCCACAAGCGGTGCAACCTAGTTCGACCGTCAGGCAGTACTTACCTATCGTGTTAAAATATTTCACCTGATATTTAACTACATTATAGGGAATTTTAGACATCGCTTAATACCTAAAGAGCTAATTACGTTTTCCCCTGACTGTGCTAGTATATCTTTAGAACTAAAGTAACTATTTTTTTTATACCGCGGAGGTGGCAAACAAGCATACGGTCGGCCTGACGGTAAGCAGTCACCGTAGCCTATAGACGCTTGCAATACCGGGGTATCAATCACGCGTTGCCAACCCTCCCGACCCTCCTAAGTCGAGCTCTGAAGCTTACTCACCGTAGGAACACAACATGGCCGAGACCAATGCTATTTGGCTACGATCTTCTGTAAGGTGGAGGTCCTTCCCCAGACGGGCTGCTCTGGTTTAAGCGGATTATCCGCTGTGCCCTACCTCTCTTAAAACTATGAAGTGAAATAAAAATGATTTTTTTTTAATGTTTTGTTAGCTGATTTTGCAGAGGTTCGGTGACGATGCTACCCAGATATCAGAATGTTGTTGTTTAAAAAAAGTTAAGGCCAAAACACAAACGGTTTCGGCAGAAAATTGAAATCTGAGTACCTATTTGCATTTCGCTTTAAACTTAGGTGAAAGTTTCCCCGAAATAAATTGTGGGGCTGAGCAGATTCGTAACATCATTCGTTTTGAATATTGGCATCACGTACAGAAAGCCCTTAAGGGAAATTGCAATACGAGCTCTTTGGAAGCAAGAGGAAAATAAAATCGAAGGCATCGCCCCCGTTATATCAACGGGCTCAATACACCAGGTATCATTAGCCGGATTGACTTGATATATTTTAAACGCGTCTACTCATGTTAAAATTGTGAAATTATGATACAGATTTTTCAGCTCACATGGGCTGTTGGATTAATAGATCTCTTGTTACAATTTTATACTTCTCTCTGTTCTAATACTGTTTTCTTATACTTTTTCTGATTGGCCTGGGATCTTGGATGTATATCTATATATGTATTTGTTATAAAATATAGTATCGTTGCATTAGTATCCCATAACGCAAGTTTCGAACTTACTTTGGGGCTAGCTCAATCTGAGTGATTTGTGCCTATATATTTACTATTATTATTATTGATAGTTGTGCAGTTCATACACAGGGGTCCGATTAGGTATACGTACAACATTGCTTGACCAACACTACAACGTTACCGTATAGAGATGGTCAGCCATTGAGAAATCTACCCTGCAAATCCAAGAAAAGGCTAATATGTAGAAGGATATTTCGAATAATCTTTTCATTTGTCGGACATTATTTTTTTTGCTATTCTTGGTGATTGTCTATCTTCTTTGATAGTGGAATTTGTCTCGGTCTTAGTGCATACAGATTTTTTGTCAAATGAAGACAATCACTATTTATTAATATCAGTTTAATTTATTGCGTTTCAGTCAGTAGTTATACTTATCTAGTTATCTGAGTCATGATAAATCAAATTTTGTTTATTGTCACTCATAATCACTAAATCAATTTGTAGCATTTATATTGCTAGCAATAACCGTATTGTTTTTATCCAATATTGTATCCCTTAATTATTTTTACGCCGATAATTATTTTCTTACGGTTTCTCGTATGTTTTTCCCAATTTATTTCTCACATTTGCAGACCAAATAACAAATGTAAACATGCGAAGGGTGAGACATTACGTAGAGAGAAAAAAATGAACTACTTGTTTCATTCATGACCCACAAAGACTGTTGATTCTCGTGAGGTGTTTGCGTGATGTATTATTCATTTGGGCGAACTATTTACGTAAGCAAATTGCCGGTGTCTATCACCCGGGAGAGACTAAATTAGTTTTTATTGTAACGTGGTTTTAACTTCAAGTTTTTTTTAGAATTGTCACTGTCTTTTAGTTATTGTTTTATGACAAAGTCAGACACACGAACTAATTACATACTTACAGGCATCGTTCACACATTTTACGTCGCTTATAAGTGACTACTGGGTAATAATAGCCGTTTTTCAGAATAATATAGAATGCAGTACGGTTAATAACTAAGAGTAGGGAAATTGGAGTAGGTAACTAAAAAAAGTGAGGTAACACAAAGAAATTATATCTGAAAAAAGTTGAGTTTGGTTTGGTTGCAATGATCATTTCATCCACTCGACCGCATTGTATTGGATGGATTTGTATATTCATCCGCCACAAACGCCATCAATATTATTAAACAATCTGAATGTAATCCGAGTAAAGTCTTCAATTTAAAATGGACATCAGAGAGGCGTCCAATCATTCTCGTTCAAAAGCGCCGATAAATTGGATTCCCAGTCAAAAGACTATCGTTTCAATTGGTCAGATTTTGCAACTACAAGCAATTTATTCCTATTCAGTTCCCGTTTTTGTGCAAAGACGCGAATTGCGTGCAAAATTTCGTTTATTATTGAATATGTTTTAATTGCGGATTCATAATTATTCCGAGATATTGTTTTTGGTGAAATAGCAAATGGAGGTGTAACAATTTATGCTCAATAGAGAGAAATATTAAAAGAAACCCAAAGAAAATGTAATACCAAACAAGAAACTTAGAATTAGCGGACTACCAGTACTTGTACAATACTACAATTAAAGTTATAATGGTAGAGAATTTTAGCAGAGCAGATTGCAAGAGTTAGCTTACAGCCGCATCATACAGTGAAAGAGTCGATTTTATCCCCTCTATGTTAATGGTAAGCAACGCAGCATTTGTATGCGTATGTACAATTTATGTAACTTTAGTCAAAAGAAAACAGGTTTCAATATCATAAATATATCACAAATATGTACCAAAAGGCTTGCCTCTAAAGTTACGTCTAAGTTAAAAGCCTATAAAACGTCACAAAGGGTCCATTACGGAGCCTGTACAAACAATGATAATGTTTTCGTTTAACGATAAATTCTACTTTTACTAGTATATTTCTTGAAAAACTTGCTGGATAATGTTTAGTCTGTACATAGTACTAGATTTCACCTGCGGTTTTGTCCGCTATCTTCTTCTTGTCAACGATTTCTGCTGTGTACATATCATAAGGCTTTGGGGCAGAGGTCATCGTGGAGAGTTTATTTGGTTATGCTAACTTACCCTAAGTTATTTTGTACATAATGGTCAGTCAGTCAGTCAGATCCTAAAAGCTATAGCATAATCAACTAAGTTTGTTGAATAAAATAGTATTTTGTTTGCGGGTTTGTTTAGTTTAACCCTCCTTGAATGGGACTGTCATTTAGGCTTCTATATTTCAGTAGTTGGCTGCTCTTAGGATTTTTTTAAATAGAGTTGCTTTGAATAAAAAAAAAACATTAAACCATAAATCTTATTATGATGATATTAGCTTATTTCTGACTATGTATTTATAAATTAAAACCGGGCAAGTACGCGTCGGGCCACGCACAATGTAGGGTTCCGTATTAGCAACGCAATACTTGCTTGCAGATGAGTACAATGCCGTTTTCATCAAACAAAATTTTATTCATAAGTTCGTCGACTATTACTCGGTAACTAGTAGAGCCTACTTAACCGTTATAGTTTTCATTGAAGGTTCAGCATATGGACTACTACCATGTTTTTTTCAATTTCTAAACACAAGACTTTCGGAGATAGAGGGGGTGGGGGGGGCAACGTGCAAAACGAAAATTGTCACGATCATCATCATCATAATCAACCAATCATCATCCCACTGCAGGGATACGGGTCTCCCTTCAATCGAAGAGGACTAGAGCGTACTCTGCCACGCTGCTCCAATGCGGATTGGCAGAGGCCGGTGTTTTCAAGCCACCCGAAGGCCACCGACTTGGCTTAACGACTGTCATCTATCGACAACAACCGGGACCGACGGCTTAACGTGCCCTCCAAAGCACGGTGAATCTTGAGATAACGAAAACCATCCAAACGCTGGCTAGGGTCGACGTCGCTTAACTTGTGTGTTCATATTAGAGTGCGACACACAGCGACGCCATCGAGCTCCTCGTTGTCTCGAAAAATGATCTTTCCACACCCTCAATGTTTTGAAGAGACCTATCTAACCCACAACATGGGGAGGGTGTGAAACCGACCCAGTGAAACCAATATAACTTCAAAGAACAATTTTGTATTATAAGTAACACAAAGATGTTTATTATAAAAAAAAATCCCTGAACACTTCACAATACCTTTATGAAACTAAAAATCAATATGCTTTTGATGATAAAACAAAGACTCCCATCTTAAATAAGACTTTCAATGATAAAAAAATTGTATTGTTATAATTTTTCTTACTAATTTAAATTGGACGTGATCAAAGAAATAGAAATTTATTTCATTGTTGTTTATGGATAACTTTTTAAATTTTTTCAAAATCAAGTCTTATTGCGAAACATTGTAGTCAGTGTTATCTAACAGTGATCCAGCTAATTGGTTACCAAATGTGAGCACTATCGTTGTTTGTATCACCTAGAACCTCAAAAGAACAAACATGCGTTGGTCGCGTCGAAAGATCGAAAATAGCATGGAGATGAAATCTTCACGCTTAAATTTTATGGGGGTGATACTTTTCCGATCAAGTACATGGTCACTTTATATACACTTTTTCTTTATATCTTTTCTACCATCTAACTAGTGTTGAATTCGCTAAATTTAATTTCAATGTACAGTATTGCTAACGTCACCACTTCATAACGTTGAGCTCTCCAAAATCATAAATTTCAACTGTCGACCCTATCCAAATACATAATCAATATAGGGTTTGAATATATGAATTATTCATGAATACCGTATTTATATACTGTGTATATAAATCAGTAATGTTACATCTACTTCCCAATACACGTGTCGTTTGTGATTCAGATTTGTGTCAAAGTTTATTGCGTAACAAAATTGTGTTAATAAATTAACTAAGGACGAATCGGGGTGTCATCAGCGTAGGAACCCACATGGGGGAATAGCAACTTATATAGAAAGAGATATGTATTATACTAAAACGATAGAAGATGAGAAATAAACAATTTCCCAAACAAAAGATTACTATTCTTGATTACACAGCCTTAATAACGGACTGGGTTTTTATTGTTTTTGTAATTTTTAGATTTTTGACTCATTAAACTTTTCATTGTTTTTTTTATGGCCTAGAGAGGGAACAGTTGAGACGCAAACATCGCTAGCTACACCGACGAGGGCTTTGTTTTTAAATATGAAGAAGAAAAGTTTTATTTTTACCACATCATGGTGTCCTGTGACATAGATCATATCAAAACAAACTCCCACATACTAGTTTAAGTATGTACGAACAGGCATCGAGTGGAATACAGCCCCTTGTACAGCCGTCTACATCATTAGTACATCAATGACGAGCAGAGCGCCGACAACGGAGACATCTAATTAGAGTGAGTCCGCGATTTCAAAGGATGGATTTGAGTTGGTTGGATGTATGTCATTTTGTCCTTAACAATAGAATTTCTGTTTCGTAATATAATTATTTTTTACTTTAATAAAGAAATCAGGTATATTTTTTTACTTCAATGCTAATAAGAATTCCATCCCGGTAGGTACTTTTATAAGTTTTTTCTTTCATGTCAACCGATAATCATCCAACAGGAATACGGGTCATACTTTTATCTTACTTCCGCAATTATCTTCTACCTTTGTTAATATTCAATTTCTTCTAAATTTTGTTTTTCATGAAGATGGTCTAATGTCTCAACTCATTAGGCTAATAAAAGGTATAGTTGTAATGAATAGAAATATAGCTAAATTGATATATTTTTTTGCCTTTTCCTTTACAATCAAGTCTCCACGTATGCGTATCTACTATCAAAAGTTGTTGCAGTCTGTTACTTTAATATGGAAAAAGACAAAGAAAGAGATAACCAAGAAGTTATAAGTTTCTTACAACGGGATTATACAGTTTAATGCTATTATACGCTCTCTTGAAATAACGTAAACATAGTTTTTAATGATATACCACACGTGAACATTAGTTATGCTAACAGTACTCAAACTTCTGCATCCTAACATTTGGTATGCACAACTCACACCAACTTATAGCACAGAACGCAACGCAGTTTATGCCATGTTTATATATTTGTTTTATATCACAGATATAAATGAAAGAAGACAGGAGTGGGAAAGGAATTGGTCGCTGGTCGTGCGTCGACAGTTTTTGGTAAACAACACGTTTCATAGAATTCGTCGCTGTTCGTGCGTCTATTTATGTCTATAGCAATAGCGACCAATTCACGTCGACTACGTAACTGTCGACGCACGAGCAGCGCGCAGCGACCAATTCGGAACGAGGTCCCCGCCGAGGTCTTTTCTAAACTACAATATGGGGACGACAATAAATGAATGATACCTCCGGTGTTTATTTATTTATTTATTTTAGGATCAACAAACAGTGAAAATACAATAATAAACGTAGCTCTAAATTGCACAAATATCGTGCCACCAACTCCGATGACCACAGATAATAATACAGAAAAGTATCGGTGTGGTGATAGAAAGAAAGAAAAAACTCCTTCCCGGAGTTAATAGGTAGTTTAGTTTAATAGTATACTTTATTTTAAATATTTTTTTTATTTTTTATTTAATAAAATTAAAATTAAAAAATCATAACATAATTTTTAGTACAAAAACGCAACTCCGGGCAGAGGTTTAACAATAATATATATGTATATATATATATATTTTTTTTTTTTTTAAACTAAAAAAAAAAACAATATAAATATGAAGGTTTTGTGAGCAAACAGGTGCTATGTTTTGAGTTGAGCTATTATCATTTTTTTGAAGGTGCTAATATGCGTAACTAGTATGTCAATTGAGTTAAAGTTCTTATTATATGTGTTTATTATATGTGGTGTTGCAAGCAACCATAGGCTACGGTGACCGCTCACCATCAGATGGCTGCATCCCAGTAGTACCCCATACCTGTAGTTCTATAGAACTGTGTTGAGGCCACATATTAGTATTTAGTATCCCATGAGTACTATAATATAGTACTAAATTTAATACCATATTGTGGTACTAAATTTGAAAGCATGGTGAATATCCGAACAGTTCTATAGAACTACAGGTATGGGGTACTAATGGGATGCACCCCATCAGGCGAGCCTGTAATTATATTTTAATGTATTGTGTTATTTGCAGTTGATTTCTACACATAATAATGCCGTTATTACTATTCATCACTTTCAGTAAATGTCTGAAAAATAAACACTTACTTTAAAATAAAATATTCTGTTTTATTTTTTTACGCATTTCTTCCAAGCTGGGGCCCGATTCTACTAACACAAATGCACCAATGGACTCTCAATGGTGTCTCAATCGTGTGTTAGTAAAATCGGGCCCCTGATTTCAATCTGTTGTAGATAGTGGATACTCGTTAAACAAAGTCAGCGACCGTCAGTTCACGAATATAAACAGTAACGGAAAACAACTACGAGATGGTTACGAAATAATGGTGATTGTAGTTAAAACATTATTTAAATTAAAAAAAAAAACAGTAAACTTGGCTTACATACAGATCTAGTAATTGTCATACAGATTTATGTCTTTGATATAAATACACAATGTATATACATCGTTGAATGCTGGCGAAATGTGGCATCTTAAAATTAATCAATTCATGCTAAACCTGCCGCGCTACGTATGATAAATAGCTGAAACTGTACGGAACGATATTTTATACGAACATTTTCTACTAAAATATTACCGGGTGAACTCAAGGAATTTGTCATAACATAGCTGTTTTTAAAATGTAACAATTTTTTATCTAAAATGCGAAGTAAGACATCTGTGCAGAGTATAAAAATTGATATTATGGCATCGGTGTTTCGTTTCAATTTCTACACCTGGAAAGAAAATTTAATATCATTAAAAATTTTTTTGTCAGTCGTCGTCAAGTCGTTTTGAGTCAAAGAATAGCACAAACAAGAACGTATTTTACTTTTCTTGTGCTTCTCGCGAATGTCGTCAACGCTGGTTAGCAAGTGTTCTGTTTTTAAGTCACCTGACTATCATTGGCTTGACTTAATATCTATCAACTCGTCGGGATCGGCAGTAGTAGTACTTATTACTTTACTTACGAAAGAAGCTGGAGATTGTCAATCCTAGTAAGTTGCTTACTCTTTATGATTATTCAGTTCTGACAGGTGCACCTACGTAATTAGATTTTTTGAAGCACAAAGGCAGGTGTGTGGTCGAGTGGCTAGCAATGGTTACTTTATCCCAAAGGTCTGCGGGTTCGAATCCTGCGCAAGGCAACAAAATGTTTGCCTTGGTCTGGATGTTTTCTATGTTTAATAAGTATTTATTACAAAAAAAAGTATTTAAGTATATTTATCAGCAATCAAGTACCCATAGTACAAGATTAGTTGCTTAGTTTGGGACTAGATGGCGTTGTATGATTCGTCCAAGAATATTTTATTTATTTTTAATGTTTAATGCACAGAGAATAAAAATATTGCAGTGTATTTTTAATTCTCCAGTAGTTTTTAAAACTGTACTTTCATTAAAATAAAATTCTTTGAAAGTAAAAAATATGAAAGTCAGATAAGATACAACTCAAACATCTAAATGAGTTACATCGTTACACTCCACTTGGTAACGCGAAGCACATCATTAAAATTACAGTTTCATTACACGTTAAGAAAATAAAATAATATTAACAAGAGATACATTGTAGGCGCACGCGGTGTTATTTGCGTGTTAAGTCCAATTATCCTCGTTACCATGTGTTTTTAAAAAAATTGCTTGTTTTCTTCTAAATTGAGTAGCAAGATTTTCCCAAACATATTTACATTGTAAGAATCAGAATAGGCGTGACGAAAGATTTTGAAAACCTCTTCCGTAATGTGGGTACACACTTACTATTTATGAAAAAAACTTTATTTCGGTAATAAACTTTAGTTTAACGAAGTTTAAAACCATTTTTCAAATCATTTTCAAATAGTGCGCCAAAACAGCGGCAGGTGTCATGGCGTCAGCTCTGACGTCACGTCTTGGTAAAAATGTCATTGTGTCTTTGGCGTAACGAAGAAGTTGTAGTAATGTTTACCGAGACGTGACGTCAGAGCCGACGCCATGACACCTGCTAGTGTTTCAATCAAAATGGCCGATTGAGGTATTTTAATGTTTTATTTTATTGAAAATCTTAATAATCTGATTTTTTTAAACAAAACTAAAGCAGTGGTTTTTTTATTTTTTATTTGAATATTCACTTACAAACATTAAATTGACGATTTTTTGATACTGTCGTCATGCCTATTAACATCAGAAATTATTTCACAAAACTTAACTACAATGGTGTGTTTACAAAAATAGATAATAGTAAGTTTATTTGGATGTTTCTAATGAGAGATTAAGATTGTCTTTGGTCTAAAAACATATTGTCAACTATAGATTTTTTTTTCCTTGACGATGTTGTGCAAGCTAGTGAAGCGCTAACGGGATACGCTTCACCAGCAACATTGATTTTACGTGGGCGAGGTGTCAACCCGCCGCACAACCCCCAAAATGCTGGAGGACCACACCCGTCGTTGGTCAGCGAGTCCATCGGACTTAGCCGGTTAGTGCAGCTAGGCTGTACTACCGACCATTCCCCTATCCGCCACCTTGGGGACGCTCCCCTACGCTGTGAGGGCCAGCGCGGGGGACTATAGATATTATTATAATAATGGCAAATCATTTTAACACCATTTAGATATTCATCCTCAAGGTCAAGTGATTTCAGGTTTACTTGGATAGGTCAGTTGTTGTTTTCTATTTAAATAAGAATATTATATTAGAAGCATAACCTACAAACACAGCTTTATGTATATTCCAGAAATTTGTTATTTGGCCTTGTAGAAAATTTGATTATTGGTGAAAAATTGCATTATTCTCAAAAATATTCATAAATTTTTTTGTTAGATGTATAACTATTTCAAGAAACGATAGCCTCAATTTATATGTAAAAAAATTACATAGATATGAAAAACAATATTAACTATAATGGCTTGTTCGTTTAATAGAACAAACAAACTCCCATATTCAGATTAGAAAGGATATTTGTACGCTTTGCATAATCACTATTTTTCCAGCTTCTGGAGTGAACTTCAAACAATATGCGCCAATTTCAGATTTTTAATATGGTTTTTTCAAGAACTGAACAAATTTTTAGAACTAAAAGCTACCGGTTCTGTAGATTTTAAGAATATGTACGTTCAATAAAAGTTTTTTGTTGGTTTCATAGTGACACACATTGGCTGCCTACTTCTTTATCACTTCTTTAAGATTTATTTTAATTGCCTTGTGCGGGAAATTGTCTTATGGCGTCTTTACGAGGAGTTGTATCATTAGTCACTTTTCTTCAAGAATGATATTGACAAAACAGATAATAATTTAAACCTTTGTCAAACTACGTTTTATCCCACTGGAAGGTGTTATTTCATTTTTGTACTCTCCAAACATCATACAACTGAAATATTCATGAATTGTAACTGTGAATATGCCACAAAAAAAGTAAAATAAAAGCATATAAACTACGCACTATCCATCTCACCACTTTTCTACTAACAGTTGGCGACCTATGAGTTATGAGGGTCGCAACTTTTATTATTACGCTTTGATGCTCGCGACGCATCTGTCAAACGCCTCCAAGTTTCCTTGTGGAATATATCAATCCAAGTTTGGTTATACCTGAATATTTTGCTTAGAATATAAAAAATATCGTCACAAAAACAATAAGGTACGACACTATACGTTAAGGTGTTAATAAACATAGATCAGCCAAAGATAAATTAAAATCTGTTATGTAAGTCGTTCTTAATGAAAATTAGATTAAGTGTAAAAGACAAAACACATTTATTATAAAAAACATTCAAATGCGAAACCTGAACAGAACTTCTTTTTGTGGATGAAATAATAGCAGTAATTGTTTACTACGCTAAAGTTGTATGCTTAAAGTTAGATGACCCACAAGCTAATTCTCCTCTAGCAAAAAAAATCTATGAACAAAATACCTAGGTACTATTCAATCATTATGAATACCTGAAATACCAAGAAATACTAGTATTAATGACATTTCCACAATAGTATACCGTAGTTGAATATTCAGAGAGGTTGTTAATGTGGCGTACAAATACCTTTGAGGTTACGGTAACGATGTTCTAGATATTTGTATGATTTGTGTGTTGCATAACTCTGAAACTTTATGTTATTATAGGTAGTTTTTTTTGACATTCGAAATGTCTTTTTGTTCGCTCCAGTGCAGTGTAAGCTCCGATGCCTCCGATTGACATTGGAAATGTCTTTTCGTTCGCTCCAGTGTAGGCTCCGATTTCATGAAAAAGTGCGATCCCCTTATATCTCGGGGAGTTGTGAAGATATGATATTCAAAAAAGGCTCAAAAGACGCGTAAGGTGAAGAGAGCTGTATGGTGCAAAAAGAATTATTTGAGAAAGTCAAAAACGAAAAAAGTTAAGGCCGAAATTGTGAAAATAAAAATCTTTTTTTTTCGAATTTTTGATTTTGGCGCTCGATATTTTGGAAACGAAGAATGATATCAAAAATTTGAGAAAAACTCCTCTGGAAAATTTTGTTCGCTTCAATTTGAGCCTAAAACAAAGATGATCGGGTAACCTTTTTGAAAAGAGTCAAATAGTTTTATTTTGTATCCTTTTCCTTATCCCAACTTTATCGTCACTGACCGACAATATTTTTTCGAATTACGTAGATTCATTTCCAATGTGCTCGATAGTCGTGTGAGGCACGAAATCTGTGATTTTTTTATTCAGATGATATATTTATTATAATAGTATACGAAAATACAAGTTGCGAGAAGCACACAAAATAAATGACTAATCAAATATTTCTTGTATAAGACAGAATATATTTACCAAAATGGCAATAATTTCCGCACAAGTCTTAGTAGAAAGGCACAAGGATTCGTAGATCAATTATGAATTTTTATTAACACTCGTAACACTTATGTTACCACAGTGCTGCAGTAGTAGAGTACTTCCCAGTTGTTGAGGTACTTATTGTATTGTAGCTATGTCGTGATGCATCTCGTAACATCTCATCATTCACCATTTAACGACTTTGGCCATAAACTTTATTGTACCTTAATTCTGACAAGGTCCACTTTACAACTGCCAGCATGGTATCACTGCTCCACAAGCATATTTGAAACTTACGTGGATGTAGTAAGGTTTCAACTTTTATATCCTGTGAATTTTCTCTTGAATTTTCTTTGAGACGTTGTGCAGCTATGTGAAAAATGCATGAGTCAGTAAGTTTCATGCGAGTTGGGCGGGCGTTGAGCCTTGAATTTGGGGGTTATTTGGTTACCTCTTTCTCTTCCTCAGTCACTAGCGTTTGCCCACGGTTTCACATGATCTTGATTTGTTAAGTCGATTACAGTGTGGTAGGTATTGAGTATAGTCAAAGTCCGTTATATCGCTTGGCTTTTGTTTCTGACTTCGCTCGGCAAGAACTCTAAAGATATTTGAACTTTGTTTAGTTATTGTATCTATTGATTTATTATTCTACTAATATTATAAAGGCGAAAGTTATGTGTATGTTTTTTACTCATTCACTTTTAAATGGCTCCGCCAATATTTATGATATTTGGTATGTAGGTACCTGATACCTTGGATTAACACATAGGTTACTTTTTACTCAGAAAAGTACGCGATTCCCGTAGGATTTGATCATAAGTCTGATATAGGTGGCGTTGCTGTGCATAAATAAATACACGCAAACGAAGATGCGGGGGTTTCACTAGCATTAAATAAATGTTACTTTTCATTGTAAGAAAATTTTGTATTATATTAACATATAAATAAGCAAAAACAAAAAGAATGTAACATAAAATTGTTGTTTCTACAAACATTATGTTCGAAATGAGGATAATATCAAAAATATTGTGTTTAGGGGAAAACTCAACAAAACGATATCGTAACGAGTTATTTACATGTAAATATAAAAGCAGCGGTAACAAAAGAAATTCTCTAAATAAGAAATAAAGTTAATTCCGCGCACGCGGCGAATGTAATCAATCAAGAATACGAAATATGATTTATAGCTGCAACAGCTGCATGGTTTTAGGCATAACTCTTTGTTTTCCTTGCGATATATAAAGTAACAGGCTTTTGCGGAATCTATACATATAAAATTAATTGTCTTGAAAGACCGACTGATGGATGTGGATCCATTCTGTGCGTTAACATAGCATAAATCGCGGATTATAGAGACCTGAAATTTGTTTTTTTTATGACGAGGACTTCCGGTAAGAAATTAATTTCAAAATTTTCACAGAAAAGCGGGATACGCGCAAAGAAAGTTGCTAGGGTTTCACTAGCTGTAAAATAAGCGTCAAATACATTTGCTTATTGAGGGTTAATACCATCCTAACTAATATTATAAATGAGAAAGTGATAAAAAAGATTGTAAATTTTTTTTAAATGAAAATTAATATTATTGTTTGTAAATTATAAAATAAGATATAATGTTCAATATTATGTTGTAATTGTACCTATAGTAATTATTACCTCACTATTTGAATTATTTCATTCTTTGATTCTTCTTTGGTTTCGTTATCACGAGCTTCTCCATGCTTCGCCGTCGGTCCCGGCTGTTATCGGTAGATGACAATCGTTAAACCAAGTCGGTGGCCTTCGGGCGGCTTGTAAACACCGGCCTCTGTCAATCCGCATTGGAGCAGCGTGGCAGAGTACGCTCTAGTCCCCTTCGATTGAAGGGCGATCCGTATCCCTGCAGTGGGATGATTATGGGTTGATTATGATGATGATTCTATGATTTCGTTTCATATTACTGTACTCTTCTAACTAAATTGCTTTGTATAAGAAGCAATCCTGTTAATACTTCCAATACTTTAATTCCAATTTCTTTACAAATAGCACTGAATAAGTACCTAGAGATAATTTATCTATAAGAAGAAAGAAGTCCGTGAAAAAAATACTAAAATTCGCTCAATATCATAATATGTATAACTTCTAGTATATTTCGATGGATTAATTAAAATATCTGTTTGTATTCGTCAAATGAGCCGGTTTGGTCCCAGAGTCGGAAACTTCGTTAACGGTAAGAATTGCCGGCAATCAGACTAATGGTGAAGTTTGAAGGTTGTCACTTTTCCCTAAGATGTGGGGATGAAAAATCGATTCGAACAAATCGACTTTCTATATTTTAGTTCGTCAAAAGTACCTTTGCGCGTGTCAAATTATGAACAAAGACCAACTACATTTTTATTTTATTTATTTTTAGCCCACATTCACCCACTGCTGGGTATAGACCTCCCTTTTCTCACGCCACTTTACTCGGTCCTGTGCAAATCTCATCCAGTGGGGTCCTGCAATCCGCACAATGTCGTCTGACCAACGGGCCGGTGGTCTGCCGGTTGGTCTCCTCTCCTGCCTCGGCCACCACTCTGTCATCGCTTTGGACATTGTCACCAACTACATAGATGGATTTAATGATCTAGTTTTATCTTACCTTGTATATTGACTAAGTACTATGAGGATAAAGTTTAAAATAATTTACATTTCATATATTTTTTACTTTGTTTTTCTTAGGTACAATCATAAATTAAGAATTTGTGGTTGAATAAAACGTACATAAATTAAAAACCGTTTTCAATTTTGTGAAATTCATATCTTAGAGGAAAATTCATAATTTATTAAAACCCCCAGATATGGATACTTAAGACGCATTTACAGAGAATATCCAAGTTCACCTTAAGAAAAGATAAAAGTGTCCCAAACAATTCATAGATAAATTACGCTCACCTTAAAAACGGTTGGAAACGGGACAGAAGAAGTAGAAAGAGAGAGAAAAAAAATCCCACCCGACATTTATCATTAAGGGTAACAATGCTTTTTGCGGGATTTCCTTCAAGAATCCGAGAGATTAATGAAGGTGGCAATAACGTCCGACCATCCGATAAATAACAAAATAACGTACGCTTCGCCTAACGACTGAGATTAATAAGAAACATTAGGCGTCCCTCCCTTAAATATCTAAGTAATATAATAAAAATAATTAAATCTGTCCGCACATTCGTTTTCACGCAACACCCCAGTTATAAATAAAATAGGTCTGTACTGGACTCTATAGTACCGTCATCCCGATTTAGCATAGTAAACGCCTAGGAATCTGTTGGAAAGCACCATAAACTAAAATAAAAGTTTAACATTCCCCATACGTTCGTTTTCATAATAGTAAACTAGAAAACAACAGCTCATAGCATTAGGTCCCAATAGTAATGTTACAAATAGACCGTGGTGCTCGGCAATCGAGCCTCACTTGATTTGCCAGCTCTCTAGGGTATAATGCCTTTCGCTTCAAATTGCTCTCTCACGTAGTTGTTAAGGAGGGAAGTCCTTTCAATACTTCTTACTCCGACTATCTTCTTTCTGGTTAAATTCGTTGTGAGTTCCAAGACAGCTGTAGTTTTCTCCCCCGGGACATCAATAAGCTTTATTGCTTATTGGCAATCTGTGGTCGCCGTTGTTGATCCTAGCTACACAGGAGACACATCGGTGGGAATGTGTGGTGGGCTTGTCCCGACATTAATTTTCATTCCGGAAATCCATCCAGGCAAAGTCAAGTTATAAATATTATAGTCCATTCTTGGGTATTCGAAAAATATAAATTAACTGTCCTCTTTTGTTCAATGGTTCTTTATTTTCAATTGAATTAAGATGAAAAGATTTCTCTTTGTACTGATGTCTGAAAAAGCCCGTACTGTAATTATACTCCGTGATAATTTTCGTTGAGCTCAAGCGTGGCTTTAAACGAAACATCAACCTTAGATTACAGCTGATGTTAACTGCAAATGGGCTATTCATAAAACGGGGGCGGTTTTATTAATAATTGCTTACTTTTCTTATAGCACGATTAAGATAATATTTATCTGTCTATATCTGTATCTACACTAATATTATAAAGAGGAAAGATTTGTATTGTTGTGTGTGTTGGTGTATGTGTGTATGTTTGTAACGAATAAACTCAAAAAATACTAGACCGATTTCAAAAATTCTTTCACCATTGGGAAGCTACGCTATTCCCGAGTGAGATAGGCTATATTTTATATTAAAAAAAATTAAGGATCCCTATTAAAACCCGTGCAAAACTGGGGCGGGGCTCTAGTATAATATACAACGAAATCGCTATCACAGTCTGTTTGGTTATTCACTTCAACTCTATTAATTTCTGTACCAAGTCTTATTATATTATTATTTCGATGCAGTATCATCGCCAGATGCATAAATGTATGCATTGAAACTGTGTATTTATAGAAAATTTCATTCATTTTTAACTAAAAATATTGAAGTCAACAAAAATTTTAAGCTTAAAAAATGTTGATACAAATGTTATAAATGTCTAGGATTTGGATTATGTGACAACCAATATAAATCCTTGAATGTTAATAGAGGGAAACACGTTAATATTCATAGTATTGCTCTAAACTAGTTCTGGAAAGTGGATTAGAGTGGCCAGGACTACTTCAGATACCGCCGCTTCACTAATTATACGGAACAACAATGCTCTCCCTTGAATATTGTTTCAATTCACAAAATTACTGACCATTCTCACTAGAATAGGAACTTGTTTAAAATCACCTGCATACTGCATCTATTTTGTCTTGTTTTGCTAAGTTTGTTGTTTGCTTTTATTATGTTTAGTGTAGTAACGTATGCACAGCAGTGGCAGCAATGCAGTTTTAGTATTTCACACTTGGCCTAATAATATTGAAATAAAACAAAATTGTTTGTTCAAAGAGCTTATTCTAGATATTTTCCCATTAGAGAATCTCATCTTATGTAATCTAGATAATAAACTCTATTCAAATTATCTGTATTCTGTAATTCTTAATTTCTTTGTTATTTTATTTTGCTACTGTTTGATGGATAAAATTAAACAAAAATTGAAATTCCTGTGGTTCTTGTCCATCATGAACATCAGTCACGTTGAGATCTATGGCTTCTAAGATCTCCAGTACGATCGTATAAATACAGTTTGAATATAATTGACGTCGAACCATCTTAAAAATAGGTTCCTTCATTGCCTTCATAGATAGATTCTATGCGGTTATAACTGAACAAAGCCAAAAGACATGGAATAAAACAAACCAAACATGTTTGTATCTAAACGATTTTGATCATCTTTCATTACTTGACTTCCAAGGTCATCTAAAATAATAAGCAGTTACTGCAAACGGAACACCAGTAGCCAGTGAGAAGCTTTCTGGAACTCATAATTCAGATGACTACCTCAATCTCCCATAATTACGTTGTGCAGTGGAGCTCGCGATCCTTCCAACAATGTTCCCATTTACTTAATCGACAACAATTTCCACCTCAAATGAGACATTACAAATATGTAGTTAGAGTCGTGCATACAGACGATTAGTTGGGGCACCTACTATGCATAATTTCCCATTTTACGTCATTAACTTGGTGCTATTTCAGAAATTCAACGTTGTTTTCCTATGAAATTTAAGTTTGTGAATTTACAAAATTGAACACCGTGTCCATACAATTTTTGTTTTTAGTATTTTTTGTTATTTCTTTATTACGGTATTTTATATGGCGTTTCATTGAGTCTAATTTATAATGAGTACTAGTCCAAAACATATGGTTAGGGCACAATTTACCAACCGTAAGTCACATGAAAATTTTAAAGTTTGTGACTAAAATACGCGGAAACGTGTCGATAGATTTGAAAGTAAAACACACCAGCTGAGTATTTTAAAACCTGAAATCCCACACAGAGTGTTCTATATTCAAAAATACAGCGTTTCCTGTGACACATGAATACTAACGAACTCCATCAATATAATATTATGCTGAAGCTTTTTCTTAAAATAAGTCCAATAATACATAGGATGGACAAATTATGATGGTCCACATTATTTTAAGTGTGGAAAATTAAAATAAATACCTATCACTTGGGTAAGCGGCAAGGGTTCGTCAGGTACACCGGCTAAAAATCACTGTCTGAACTTGGGCTGCTGCCTTGTGTTACGGAATTATGGGTACGATTTCTTCTTTAAATTTAAGAGCCTTCTTAACGGTGTAGAAGTCTCCATTTTTCTCTTTCCTGTGCCAGCTCCTTCATATATTCTCTATATGGGTTCGACTACAAGCCTGAAAAATCAAGCTCTAACCCCTATGTTGATGGCTTCTTTAAGAAAAACAACAGATGTAGAAAATAAATATAAATAATTCATTCAGGCTCACAATAAAATCCATTAAAATACGAGTAATTATCCTAATGGTTAGCGGTTGTAACATAGGAAAATAAATTGTCACTCTACTTGATAAAAATGTCCTTTTGGTAAAACAGAACGCCTGTTTTGTTTAGATAATCATGATGTATATAAGTACGCGCCAAAATTAGGACTCACAAATTAAAAAACAATTGAAAATCGACTGTCGTGTATGAATTTCGAACTTTGTTTTTCGTCTGCGCGAGTCAGCCGTGTATAGTAGGTATAGTATTTTTCACTTCTCATGCTCAGAAAATGCTTACTTGCGCAGGATATAGGCTGCACAAAATCGCATTTTGTGCACAAGGGCAAAAACGTATCTACTCATAAAAGTATCTATATTAAGGCAAAGGAAATAAGCCATACAGCCAAACACAACAAAAAGTTCATACATAGAATTTGTTATTTTATAATATTTACTTTAATTTATTTGCCTTATGTGTTTTTTAAGTCATAAAAGATATTAAAATTTAAATTAAAGTACGGTAGGTTATTTAATTAATTTAAGAAAATTATTTTATTACAAAATTAATTTAATAGTAGGCTGTATAGGTCTGCAGCCCAAGCCTAATTTCAAAGCCGTAAGATTTAAAAAAAAAAGCGGCTGGAAAGGGGGAACAGGTCTTGTTTTTCGTGCGTTTATTTATTTATTTCCTCGCAATCGAAGTGAAAAGCAGAGTTTATAACTCGTCCACAAAACCATTTTTATCCTCGACATTACTATCAGCCCTCGCCTTCGGCTCGGGCTGCTAAAAGTCTCGGATAGAGAGGATTCGTTTTGTGCACTTGTTGTAAAATCTAGTATTTTTCTACGATAAAAAAAATACACTGATGTATAACTTGACACTCCTGACTCGACACAGCTTCTTTTATCTTTCTGTCTACTCATATAAGTAGGTAATTTAGGGGTATCATCAGGAATACGTTATTGAATTAACGTCATGCATGATATAAGCAATGTATTTATTTCTCGCGAGCTAATTTTCGGAATGAACCGTTTCAATTAAGTTTCAATCTCAAACGCTATTTCGCTTAGCACAATTTTGTATGAGTAAATATCGTAGGAAATCGAAACAAGTAATCTGCAGCCCAACCATGTCGATTTATAAAAAAGTTTTTTTTACGAATGACTTAATTTTATTGATACCGAAGAAAATTCACATTTGACTCAAATTCCTCAATTTGAAATTAAAACTTTTACTTATACAAATTTTAATTAGTTACGAAACGGTGAAAAAAAATTTAGATGAAAATTTTTAAGGGCCCAAAACTTTTGTAAACGATCGTCTAATTGAACTGAACGTAATGCTTAAGGAATAATTATGCATGCAATTATAAAGTTTTCGTTTGACCTAATTTTTTGTTAGGTCTTATAATTTATTACAGAATTTATTATTTTCTATTTCTTCTCCTTTATAATAATTATAAAGAAATAGATAAATATAATACAAGCAATTTTTTTTCCTGTATGTTTACATATTATAGTGTAAGATCACAATCTCAATTCATTCATTTCTCTACTATGTCACAAAGTGTTAATATAATACATACAATATGATAATTAGAATGCCTGTTGTCCGGTGTTAGTACACCCGAACCTGAACATATCAATTAATATAAAAAAAGGCCAAGTTTTTGACATTTTTTATTTTATTTTATAGGGGATTGACTACAAAGACTTTCTCGATATAAAAAATCACATTATTCATGATATAAGGAAAACAACAGAAGTAAATATTTTTGGGATTCCTATAGAAGTAGATGATTACAAAAATAATTTCAATCATTATTAAAATATTCAGTATAACATTTAATCGCGCCTTTCATCCCAATAACGTTAAGTGCACAGTCGTTAGAACTAATTAAAGTTTAAACATCCAGAGATTCATTCAATGTTGGCCTTTTGCAAAGTGAAAGTGGATTAAACTCCAATCAATTTAAAGGATATTCCAACGAAGAAAGGAAAAGGCGTTCCAATTAAATGCATTCGACGGTTCCAAGTCCGCGTGAAAAATCGGGATGTACGTAGAGGATCTGCTGTTTAAGGTTCCGTAATGAACTAACAAAATAGCCCTTATAGTTGCCATGTCCGCAGTCCAGCTTCGAGTGGCTTGATACTAGAAAGCTGTAATTTGGCATGTTTTTGGCACAAACTACTTATGCTAAAAAGGTGATAATAGAACAAAACCTTTAAAAAAAATTGGTAGTAGGTACCTATATTATTATGTAAGTAGAAATAAATTTTTTTCGTGCCCACCACGTGGGTCATGTGGCCTTGATAGGTCTCATAAAAACATTGGGGGTGTGGTGTGGGTAGGATATTTAGTAAAGTCTATCTTGATAAATATACTGAATTTATTCAATAGACGACGGCCTTGTACTGTCATGCCTCGTTGAAAACAATTTCAAGGAAACCTTAAGACAGCGAAGTCTTGTATAGAATTGGCAGGGTTTTATCTAGTTATTAAGCCATAAAAAGAAAAGTTCACGATCCATTTAGCTCGTCGAGGAATCTAAATTATTTAAATCCTTTATTCGAAGCGTGGATTTATTATAAAAGTTTTTCTCCTCCGTCAAATACTTTAGTAGCTCTTCCTTTGTCGTATTCCCCTGGTATGACAGAGAGGGGTAGTTGCACGGTAAAAGCCAGGACGGATTCTTCGGAACTCGGTACATCATGGATTCCTTAGCTTCCAAGTAGATTAAGTCGCCAGAACAAGGATTTCTGTGATAAAATTTCCAGATACCACTACCTAGAAGAGCTTATTAATTCTGTGGCATTTCGATGTAGTTTGAGAAGGTAAAGTCTCAAGGTGTACAAAGGGCCATCCATTATTTTGAAAGATCCTTGTTAGCGTGAATAATTATGTCAACCGGTGTAATTTTCTGGATGGTGTACTTGGCTATTTATTTAAATGGAAGTCGTTTAAGAAAGTTTGTAGCAGATGTGAGCAATAAAAACGTAGATTGCAGTTACATTTTGAAATACATAATTTTACAATATTTTCGAACAACTGTCTTAGTTCTTTTCTTATAAATTAATACTATTATATATTAGTATTATATCTTTTATTTGACGTGTTGCTGTGATTTAGATATTAGACACTTCCAATGTCACATTTAAAATAATAGGTTATAATAACTAAAATATATTACTAAAAGGAGTCCCTTTAGGCAAGGTTCCGAAGATACTGGCAGCGTTCCCCCTTTGAATAGCTAGACTAATTCTTTGTCCGAGGTAGCTGTCAGCTCTTCGGTCTCCTGTGATGTCGACTAACCTTTTTGCTATTTCCTTAAAAAGCCATATAGCGCTAGAACCAGCGGCGGCTGTACCTTAAGTGCGCTCGTGCACTGAACTAATAATTAATAGGTTCGGAAAAAAAATGCTTAATAATCCGATTGACTATCTATTCAATATTAACGAAATTGTTACAAAACAATTTCAACTCTTGTCTAAAGTATTAAGTCTTATTTTCGCTTGTAAAGACAATTCGCCGTACGCTAGGCCACGCGCACGGCGAATACTCATACAACGTCTATGAAATACTAGCTAAAACGCCTGGCGCGTGAGACAGAGATAGTGCAATAGAAAATGTATGGCAAAATTAGACAGCTCACGTGCGCCGCACGCACGAGCCGGAGTTTACCGAGAGCCGGCGAACGAAAAACCGAGAGCGGACCGCGTTTTTTTTTTGTTATTGTTTACATTGTGATTTGTGATAGAATTATAAATTATAATAAACTAACTTATCGTTTTGTGTGTGGGACAGTTGTGTGACTAAATAGCTATTAAAATGAGCATTAACTTTAACATTGACTTTATTAAAAATCAGCTGGACCATTTACAAAATAAATTTTTTACGCGAAGTTTTAAAAGTGAAATGTATAACAGAAAGAAATGGCTGTGTGGATTTGAGCGTGTCAATACATTATTTTGTTTTGGGCTTTGAAAAGACAAAATGTTGTTTTATTGCAATTTCGAATTAGAGTACTCAGTGAGCTGATAAAGTGCACCACCAGTGCCATGACCCACCAGCCGCCACTGGCTAGGACCCCACGGACCAAGGGTCTCGACACCGAACGGGATAAAATTCGAAGCCTAGACCCCTATATTTGCAAACTTTAGCTTTTTCAGTCGCTTCTCAAGCCATCAATTTTACCATCAATGTTCCATTAGAGGACCTATTATTTGTATCCAGCAATTGAAACAATACGTTTGCTATCGTATATCAAAATGATTCTACTAACACAAATGCACCAATGGACTCTCAATGGTGTCTCAATCGTGTCTCAAAAGAATGCCGATAGTTTATCAGTGGAATAGCTTTGACGTTTGTTATGGACTTAAACAATAAGTTAAACATTATGAATGTCAAAAACTATTCCACTGATACACTATTGGCCGTTAGTAGAATCGGGCCCCAGCTCTGTTGTTGGTTCCATGTAAATGGGAAGTAGCCAGCGTGTCTGAACAGGTTGCATCCCATACCAGCACCCGGCCCATCTTCCATAGTTTTATTATTTTAGTTTTTAGTTAAATAATGTTATAGATCAGTAATAAATAATAGGTATTATTAGTTTATTGAGTTAATCATTCATAGTTATAATATTTTTATGAAAGTTGCCTTCTAAAAAGCGGAGCTTGCGAACGATGTCTTAAATGCAAAAAAAAAACGATCTTCTGTGTGCTACAAGCGACTGTAGCGAATGCTAGCTTACTGCAAAACTAAAGTGATATTTTCATGAATTTAATTCGTAATATAATTCATAACAACTGATTGCATCAATAATCCACAAAGGGTTAAGTTTATAGCTGTATGTTTATACTAAGCTTCATCACTATTCAATAGCTTTAAATCAAAATTCAATAGATGAAGCGGAAGTTCCAGCAATAGACCATAACTACCGTTATCGATTCAAGGACGGCTATTATCATAAATTGACCTTCTGAATTTATTTACGATCAGTTTTGTATTAAGGGCATTGTTGTAGTCAAAATTTAAATTTAATTTTATAAAATGAACTCCACTTACTTCACTAGCTAACATTTAATCTGTCAGTCTTTTTCTTTCACAACTAGTTACAAAACAACGAAAAAAAAATTCTTTCGTAATTTGTTACAAAACTTTAGTTACCAAAGTGGAAGAAGGGGAAAATTTTTCATACGAAGAGGGAGAGAAAGAAAAGACAAAAAATAAAAATTAAAAAGCGCCACCCCAAAAAACATTAAATGCATTGCTTGGAAACTGTGCTACGCAGGTGTCAATGCGCATCTATTTTACCATCAATGTTCCATTAGAGGACCTATTATTTGTATCCAGCAATTGAAACAATACGTTTGCTATCGTATATCAAAATGATTCGCGATTATAATAAGGTTTAAATAATACCATAGACATGACGAAAAAAAGACATAAAAGTAACTGGGCGAAGGACGGATTGAAAGTGTTTCACTAGTATGTATATTACATTTCACCTAACAACGGAAACGTAGCAGGTGCTTCAAGATGGTATAACGAGAATGAGTCCATTTACTCACTGCACCATTAATTGAAGTAGATAGCCCCTATTGCTTTAATGACCTCTATGTATGGTCTCGAGCAATTATTGTATGCAATCAAATTTAAACTTTACATCGAGATAAGAATAAGCTTATCGACAATATGCGTGAAAAATGAGATCTCAATCGTATGAGGAATAACTGATTTAAAGTTCGCAAGATTTTTGCAAGATTTTGCAAGATTTTCCTCGAACATGCTTTCATTTCTATTAATATTATATAGAGGTGAAATTTGTGAGGTTGTAGGGGTAATCTCTGGATTTAATACATCGGTTTCGAAAATACGTTTACTAATAGATAACCATGTTATTAGTAAATAATAAATATTATAGGAAATATTAAACCGAACAACCTACGCGGGCAAAGCCGCGGGCAACGACCAGTTGTTAGTAAAATGTATAAACTTAATTTTGAAATATTTAAAAGTAGTTTTAAGACCAGTATGCACTTTAAGTGCAATTTAACTTTACTATCGCTAGCGTGCATGCTACTTCAGAAATCAATTTGACCGTGAAAGGGAAAATATGAGGACTATCACATTAATCTTGCTTAATAAGTAATAACGTATAGTTATAAAATATGACTATAAAAATGGTCTGGATCTAAAATACGCATAAACACTTTTCCACCTACCTACTACGCCGCGCTTCTTGTTATGCCCGGCGCCTAAGTAAGTCATACTAAATCCTATTTCATATTACTTCCTACCACTGCTTTAATATAAAATAATTGTGTGAAAGGGATACATACTCAAGTTATCTACGTAACATTCACCAGCGACCACAGATTGATCAGCATTGAGAAACCCTTTGACGTTTCGGGTCAAACTACAAGTGCCTTGAAACAACGAATGTCAGAAAGAAAAACGCAAAAATATTGTGATCCAATCAACATTGGAGTAGCGTGGCAGAGTACGCTCTAATCTCCTTGGATTGAAGGGAGACCCGTATACCTGCAGTGGCATGATTTTGAGTTGATATGATGATAATACCAAAGATTAAGATCAGTTTGAAATATATCAAAAATACAAATTCCTTAAAAAGTTCCCCTTTACGATCAAAGTAAATAGACGAGTTTTGGTTTCTAACTTTTACACAGAAGGCAGCCCCAAATCAAAGTTAGGACGTTTGTTGAAGGCGCGTTTTGTAAACACACCTGTCTGAGCGGTCACGAATTGAAAATCAACTGTTGTTAGACATGCGATGTGTGGAAAAAGGTAAATTGATAAAGTAGGGATCTTACATATAGGTTTGTTGATTTTTTAGATACTAACTGAATTACATTTTGAAAGTTTTATTTTGTTATTAGGTAAATGGAAGATTCACGACATACAAAACATTTTTCAGGGAATTGGTTTTTACAGACACTTTCCCTTGTCAGAGAGTACATACAGTAATAAATGATTCGTCTAATTAATTTACTCTGATAAGCTATTATTTCGGAAACAAAAGTAAAATTAAAAATTTTTTTTAAAGCCCTCCATTTACACGCAGATTGGTCCGGCGGATTGGTCGGCCATCACTAATCCGCCTGTGTATGGAAGCGATGAACCGGTACGCCAGACTGTCAAATGGGTTGGCGTCGGGCTCGCAGGTCTGCGGTTGCGAGCCGCAAGCGTCTGTCGAACCCCACATGCCATACTTCGAGTGGAGGGTTCGTGGAGGGTTCGTGCAGTGTATGGGCAACGCCGGATTAGTCCGCGGTCGGGTCCGGGTTGCGAGTCGGGTTCAGGTTCGTGTAGTGAATGGTGGGCTTTAAACAATCACAAAGAAATGAAATCGTTTATTCAGAAAGTAGGTTTTCACAAACACGTTCTCTAGTCATGATGTGCATAATTTTTGTATAAAATATTACATAAATAAGCTATTCTATAAACCACCACTTCGGAAACAAATCAAAATGACCACTGGGAAAAGAAATTGCAAATAATCAGATACCATTGCAAGGCTTGAATCTACTTGTGCTGTAAGTTTTCGATATCAGACAGAGCGGATTCGCCGCAAATCTTTACGCGCGATAACAGGATACTAGGCACCAATGTTCACAAGCGTTCACAAGCAACGAACAAAAGCGCATCGAAAAAGCAGCATAAACGCGGAGAATTCTCCATTTACAAACAAGATCTTAGACAACATGAATGGCTATTCGTCGTCACTATATAATTATACAACATTTCAAGAACTAGGTACATATTCATCGCAAAATTAGGTTTGCCCTTAGTGCCTAAAATTTTTTGTATGCGCTGGAGGTAGTGTTCCAGGGATTTGAACCAGGTTAACAATCTGGTTCCTTATTTACTATTATCGCTTTTATAACTAAGAATCTTCTGAAAATGATATTAAATAAAACAAAATGGAAATCATTAACTTGTTGTCAAATTAATCATTGTCAAAAGAGATGTAGGTAATCATAAATTAATACATAATTTTTTGTTATATTATAACCTACTAGCGAAACCCGCGCAACTTCGTTTGCGTGTTCCCGTGGGAATTTCGGAATGTATTATACATATACCCCTTCCTATTGAATCACTTTATCTATTTAAAAAAAAACACATCAAAATCCGTTGCGTGGTTTTAAATATTTAAGCATACATTCAGACAGACAGGGAAGCGACTTCATTTTATTCTATGTAAAGATTACATGACAAAAATATTCACAGAATAAAACAATAATTTAAAAAAATTACACTTATTTAATTGAGTTTTAACGAAGCGAAATTATCATGACGAAATACTCAGAGAGTGATCGTAACATCGAAATAATATTACTACGTATAGAACGGACACCGCGAACAAAATTTTTGTCCCCCTACGTTGAGGCCAATAGACATCAACTCGTTTAGAAACTTGCCGACGCTCATCGTGATTGGTCCTCGGATTTATGTCAAAAAAAAAATTGCAAAATGCCGTCATGTTCAATAAAAACTTGTAAAAACCGTTCAACAGTAAGGAAGAAAGATAGCGGCGTAACTTATCATCGCTAAGTATACAAAAAATTAAGTAAAACCAACCAAAACAATTTTTTTTCATTATTTTCTAATGCATCATGATTGCATCCGCCATTTCTATGTGAAAATCATAGATTATCAAAAATTAATCGTACAGATGGGATACGTAGGTAATGAAATGAAATGAAATGAAATGAAATGAAATGAAATGAAATGAAATGAAATGAAATGAAATGAAATGAAATGAAATCGTTTATTTCAGAAATTAGACCTTCACAGGCACTTTTTCTTGTCATTTACAATTTGTATATATGTATAAAGAGAATATACTACGTTATATACTACCACCATTTCGGACACAAGCAAAATGGCCACCGGTAAAAGAAATGGCGAAAGAAACCCGGTTACGGCCTTTTTTGTCATTTAGCAATTTTATTTTCCTTTCACTCTTTTGTTACAATGTATAAGTACATTTATAAGAATAAATAAAATACAGATCCAGGTACATACAGAAATCAAGCTAAAAACGCGGGATGTCGATCCAAATAGCGCTATGGTCAAATCCTAAATATGTCGAATATGTAGATGTTAATAAAGCGAGCAGACCAGTCCCCCAAGATGACAACCACAACTGAGAGTCGGCCCGCCAGCCTCCATCACTGAGCTCACCATCAACAATATTATGAACAATATTGGAGGGAACACAGCGACCCGACTCCCGATGCGACCGTAATCCCGGAAGAGCCCATTCACAAAAACAACCCCGTCAAAAAGAATTAAAAGTAGTATAATGAAAATGCAGCACTATTTAGATGACACCACGACGTGTGTCCATTGATATTATGAGAAAAAATATGATAACGAACATTTATTATTTATGGAGTTTATCGAACATTGACTGGCTTTTAATGACAAGTTTGAGCATTTCATTTTCGCATAGGGGCCATGGAGACTTTTCATTTAAATACTCATTAATAGTGTAATAGGCTTTACTGATTAAGAATTTTTTAACATTTAATTTGAAGCTATTATTGGAGAGGTTTTTAATGTAATCGGGAATTTTATTATACATACGCAAGCCTTGAATAATAAAAGACTTTCCCGCTTTTCTCAGCCTAAATTTAGGAACAGCTAATTTGTTCTTATTACGCGTATTAAAACTATGAACATCGCACACCTGGTTATAATCATGAATGTTTTTACGAACAAACATGATGCTGTCAAAAATGCACTGTGATGCCACCGTGAGGATATTGGTGGCTTTAAAAAACTCGCGAAGAGACACCCGGTAACCAAGTTTATAAATAGAACGCACTGCACGTTTCTGCAGCACGAAAATCGTATCGATTTCCGCTGCTTTACCCCAGAGTAGAATGCCGTACGACAGCAAACTATGAAAATAACTAAAATAAACTAGTCGTGCCGTGTCGACATTGGTGAACAGTCGAATTTTCCTAACAGCGAAAGCAGCCGCACTAAGTTTACCTGCTAGGGTTTTTATATGATGATGCCATTGTAGTTTACTGTCAAGTACAATGCCCAGAAAAGTAGTCGTTTCAACCATTTCTAACTTTTCATCGTTAATAACGACTGATGACTGACTAATAGCTTGGGTTGCATTCGGGAGTGTAAAGGCTATGCATTTGGTTTTATTGGCGTTCAGTACCAGATTATTTACAGTGAACCATTGTAGTAGAAGAGACAGCGTCTTGTTAATGTTATCGACATTAGAATTTTTTCTGTCTACTTTAAAAATCAAAGAAGTGTCGTCTGCAAATAAAATAGTGTCGCATAAATTATGAGTTACATAAGGCAAGTCATTAATATAGACTAAAAAGAGAAAAGGGCCCAGAATTGAGCCCTGGGGAACGCCTATACTAGTAGGACAGCCTGCAGAGGTCGCTTCATTTACTCTCACTTTCTGAATTCTGGCGTTAAGGTAGGAGGACATGACACTGATTGAATAACTGTCCAAGCCATAGAATTTTAACTTCTTAACTAAGGTCTTGTGATCAACGCAGTCAAAAGCCTTGGAAAGCTCGCAGAAAACACCAACAGCGTTCATGCTTTCCTCCCAAGCTTCCACGATAACTTTAAATAACATGGCAGCTGCATCCGTTGTGGATTTACCTTTAGTGAAACCATACTGACGCGGGTGAAGCAACCGATTATTTTGAAAATAGGGTAGTAGTTGGTCAAGTATTATTTTTTCAAAAATTTTACTGAGGGCTGGCAAAATAGATATTGGCCTAAAATTATTAGGATCCTTACTACACCCTTTCTTGAAAAGTGGTATGATTTTACTAACTTTCATTAAATCAGGAAAAATGCCAGCTGAAATACATTCATTGAAAATTAAAGCCAAATGTGGTGCTATGATATCTATAATATTACTTAAGATAGCTACAGATATTCCCCATATATCCTCTGACTTTTTGATGTTCAGAGATTTAAAAGTTTTGAGGATTGTATCAGCATTTATAAAATTAAACGAAAAACTTGTTGTAGGCTCGGGAACGTTCGACCTAAGAATTTCATCCGCAAGTGTGTGGGAAGAGTTCAAGAATTTAGTCGTTTGTATAGGAATATCTGCAAAAAAGTCCTGAAAAGCATCAGCTACCTCATCATCAGCGGAAACAATATGGTTATTTATAAGGAGCGAGTACTTATTAGTGCTCCGCTTTGACTTGCCGGTTTCGTTGTTAATAATATTCCACGTAGTTTTTGTTTTGTTCGTGGAGTTTTTGATCTTTTTACTTAAATGAAGCGCCTTAGCGGCCGTGCACACGAGTTTAAATGTTTTAGAATAATCCTTCACATATTTATCAAATTGTGGACTAGGATTATATTGACGCTGATCGTATAAATCATAAAGATTTCTTCTACTAATATATATACCCGTCGTTGCCCAGTCACAAAATTTCATTTTATCGCGAATTATAACTTTTTTAATTGGGAATGTATCATTAAATTCCCTACTGATAAGATCGAATAAATTTTTAAATAAATGGTTAGGATCATTTGAAGTTACCGAAGGAATATCAGTTTTCTCTTTAACGTTGCTTCTGAACTTATCTTTGCGTGATTGAGAAATTATTCTAAAAGATCCAATCTTATTTTCAGTAATACATTTGTCAAATAAAGAGATTTGTTGACCACAATGGTCCGATCCCAAACAGTTTATTATTTTCTCACCAGTGACTGCACAGTTACAAAAGAAGTTATCAAGACAGGTGGCAGAAGTGGGCGATATTCTAGTTGGCTCAAGGAATACATTTTTCAAATTAAACGATTTAAACAAGTTTAAGAGCCTCATGCTGTTCGTTGACGAAACCAAAATATCTACATTAAAGTCACCACATACCACTACAGGTTTGCTAACCTTAGTAGCACGCTTTAAAGCCTCTTCCATGCAATTTTCAAATTCAACATAATTCGCAGATGGCGGTCGATATACACATATAATTATATATTCAGCAAGATCGACACATGATATTTCAATAATGCGCTCAATAGAAAGAGAGGCAATATCTTTACGTTCCTTATATGAAATATTATTTTTTAGTAAAATGCAAGATCCTCCGTGTATAGCCCTTTTCCTGATGAACGCACTAGCTAGAACGTGATTGCTCATATTAATTAATTGATTTTTATTAAGCCAATGCTCAGTGACGCATAGAATATCTTTAAAATTTGATTCTAAAAACAATTCTATTTCTAGTTGTTTGCTGGTTAAACCTTGTATGTTCTGATGAACAAGATGTAATTGTGATAAAGGTTTTACCATTGTCCTACAACTTAGTTTTTTAAGTCATTAGTACTTATACTAATGACTGTGTTTGTAAAATAATTTGTAAATTGTATATTATATGCTAACAATTTAGCAATACTCATCCTAAATCTATAATGGAGGTGTAAATTGCCTCCAGTCGAAAAACAATAACTAATAAATTTATTAGTGTCTAGATATAGCATCCTACTATCAGTATAAGTCATATTATAAAAATGCAAGTTCAAATTATATATGTTTTTATTTAATAAATTATATTTGTTGTTGTTTATATATGGCAGAGCACAAATAAGCGTCAGTCAATTTTATAACATAATTTAGGTATTTCTGAATTTTTTTTAACCGACTTCAAAAAAGGAGGAGGTTCTATGTTTTTTTTTGGAGGTCCGCCGATTACTCCTTCAATTTTGGACCGATTTTAATCATTCTTTTTTAAAAATAATATGTAATTTAAATATTGATTTTTTAAACTATATTTCCAAAATATTTTTATATACTAGGTAAAATACGTAAATGTGGATAAAGTTACTAACTAAGTAAAAAAAATAAGTTTCTAGAAAACAAAAAGATGGAAAACGAAACAGCATTTTAAATTTCGACCAACCATTTTCGAACAAATGAAATTCGGGCAAACAAGTTTCGGGGTAAAGGTACGTTACCATTCTTGAAATTCAACACAACTCCTCTTGTCTGGCATGCGACCGTCTCCTGGTTATTGCATATATTACAAAATACTACAATATATAAATAGCTTCACTATAAAGTTAGTTTTGATTTAATCTCAGTTTATTTTTGACTAATATTAAGTTAAGAACAAAAATGTAATGTAGCTTCCTACCTATAAAGCTAATATTATACCTATTTTCTATTAAATTTATCTATTAAGTAAAATAAAAAATTGTAATAAAATAAAATAATCAGTTGGATGTCCAATAGGCAGAATATAAACAAAGTGTCGCCCCTGCGTAGTAATGTCATATTCTATGACTCGGTTGGGGGCGGGGCCAGGGAGGGGCGCGCCCCTCACGGCCGAACACGGCGCCAAAATTTGAAGGCGCTGTCATTTCTATACGTAGTAATATTATTTCGATGGATCGTAACGAAAGAAGAAGAAACAATAAACACGATTGGAACACAATAGGAAATTAAAGAAGAAGTATAGTCTTAATAAAAAATCATTATGAATTTGTGCCATTACTGTGGACAAATTTAAAGGGAAATAAAACGTGTCCAATTAACGATCCCAGGGATCAACGGAGCGGACATTGTAATTACTGTATGTGGTACTTTACCGGTTTCGAAAACGTTGTTTTGGTAGCCCGTAATACATATTCCGATATAATTTATTTCAATAAATGTCATTCGACACTGTTAGTGACCGAAAGAGTTGTCGAATTCACTTATTCCACTTGGATCCACTGCTCGATCCCCAGTGGATCCTAGGCGACTTTTAATTCCACTTCAATCCACCGGTGAAAAGTCGCCTTTTCTTTCCACTCATTCTTATGTCGAACCATTGAACGGTGGTACAAGCTGCCCGACGATGTGTTTCCTGCACCGCACGTGTACGACATGGGGTCCTGCAAGCGGAGCGCGAAGAGGCACCTTTCAGGCCGACATAGTTGAAGCGACGAGACACCATAAAGGATATCTCGTCGCTCCTATTCCTGGACCCCTGTGACCTGCGGCTCATCTGGCAGGCGCTGGAGTCACATGCCGTGTTCCAATAAAAAATTAATAAAAAAAACTGCTTGGATCCACTTAGCACCAACACCCGGGTTGCCACTTTAAGATACTTGTGTATCAGTTGGTTAAGGCCATACTTTCATGCAGAAGGGATACGTGGTACTTACATATCCATAAAAATGTACGATATATTTTTAAATGACAAAAAAGGCCTTATCTGATTTTCTCATCATTTCTTTTACCTTTGTTACCTTTACATTTTGCTTTTGTTTCCGAAATGGTAGTATTTTATAAAGTAGATTAAATTTGACTATACAAATCATTTATTACTGTATATACTGTTTGACTAAAGAACGTGTTTGTAAATACCTATTCTTAGAATAGAATTTTTAATTTCATGAACAAAAAATATTATTCCGTTTAAAAAAGAATCTGTAATATCTACCTATAGGTCTACAGGTCAGTAGTCAAGTAGTAATTCAAGGTTAAGATAAGAAAATCGTTTAAAAGTACAATAAGATGTTTTCATTTTCAGAGCCACGGCCAACCATCGTAAAGAAAGCTAAAACAATGGAGGCTGAAACACGAATTTACTTTATGGTTTAGATCCGAGCTTTAATTTCAAGTCAAATGAGGTTGCACCCAAATGTTTTTAAAAGAGGTTTACAAGCTTAAGAACTCCTTTATTTTATACTTAAAAAAATAGGGAACCGTAGACATAATCCTAATTTTTTTTATAAAAAATATTCCGATGGACGTTTGACCTTGTCTTGATCTTGGAGGTCTGATGGTAATATTTCCATGTCAAATATTCATCTCATCTCTCAATTATTACCAAGTTTATGTAACGAATGCTGCCAATCAAGCCAATTAAGTTGTATTATTTATCGTCACTATATACTATAATTATACAACATTTCAAGAACTACCCACATATTCATCGCAAAATTAGGTTTGCCCTTAGTGCCTAAAAATTTTTTGTATGCGCTGGAGGTAGTGTTACAGGGATTTGAACCAGGTTAACAATCTGGTTCCTTATTTACTATTATCGCTTTTATAACTAAGAATCTTCTGAAAATGATATTAAATAAAACAAAATAGGATCAATGTACACAAAAGGTAAACGGAAACAGGATAAAAAGTGGAATTCCGGAACATGTTTCCCATAGAAATTGAATAATGTATCAAAAGAGTCACAAATTACCCAATCCTACCCAAAGTCGAGTCAATTACTGCAGTACAAAATGGTTCCAATACAATATATTAACATAGGTATAGGACCTTTTGTCAATACATACCGGTAATGGAATTATGAGGTCGGAATAAAGCCAGATTTGGATATTGTCAAAGAAAGAAACCCGTAATCCCTTTTAATAGAAGGTCCGTATCATTATTTGTGTAATGTACCATCGAACAGAACATTTTCAGTGAAATAATTCCAGCGAATGTTGTGTTTTTGTACTGAATTTTGAATGATTAATGATAATAGTCAATATCATCACTCTGTTTAAAAGCGTCGAAAGAGAAGAAATGATAGCACATAGGAAAGAAATTGGAGTTGCGCCGATTTTAAAAATAAAAGGAACAAGAGTAGAGAAGTACACTAGTTTAGCAGCTAACAACATAGCTCGAGCTTCAGGATTTGACTTAAGACTTTTTTCATCACAGGTTGATAAGTTTCAGTTAGCCCCGCTGTGTATAAATATTGAAAAACTGTTTCCTTTGATGACTGTGTAGTTGCTTTCTGATGATCTTATTATCTTATGTTAGGCTATCAGTGGAAAGTCATTAAAAGTTTTGAGAGCGGAGTATGTTTATTGCTGGACAAATAAAATTAAATGATTAATAACCGCTTTAAAAAAGTAGCTTCTGCCTGCTTAGTGTACAAACAAACTTAACCTTTGCACTCATTACGTTACACAACCAAGCCGTAAAAGCCAAGAACTTAATTAACGTCCCAAGGGCTTACCCGCATTTATTTGGGCGTGAATTCGGTCCCGGCCAATAAAAATAAACAATAAACGTAGGTACAGGTGAATTCGAGGGAAGTCACGCGCGAATATGTGTCTTAATAGGGGAATGTACTTTAGTGCCTGCGAGAAATTTTATGGGTTTAGTTAAAGGAAAAAAGCTATTGTGATCTTGATAAAGGTATTTCGTTTTTTTACTGGTGTTTTATTTACGATATGTAATGAAGCAATCAAGACCGGTGTTAGGCTCTTTTGGGTAATACAACAGTATAACTTTTAACTATTACTTGTTTCATCTAGACATCAACTAGATAGGATGAAATTGAACCACAAAGCTATTTCTTCAGTAGCTAAAGAACTCAAAGATGTTATTATAGAACTGAATGAACATGCAAAAGTAAGCAATGAAGATCCTAGCTAGTATTTGCACGATTTTCTTGCTTCGGGGGGTACGCTGAGCTGTCGGTCAGTGGTGTTGTCGATAGCTTACAGTCATTAATCAGAATTATTGTCCAATTACTTGTCATGCATGAAGACGGTCACTTCTTCCAAACCACAGTTGAGTAGTGTGGACTTTGATGATGAATTTGTTTTTATAATATTCAACTAAGTTTCAGAATTTATTACTATTTTATCCAATACTATTATTCTGTAATATGCTGTCAGCATGATGGATGTGACATTACAGAAAACATTATCATCTCTCCAAAATAAAAGCTGCACAAAACTTTCATTATGAATGGAAGTAAATCAATAATCAACTACAACAGTATATAAATAAGCAACTGTATCGCTTCCGAACACAGTATCCCCGAATACTGTACCGTGGATTCTTTTAACAGAATTAATCACTTCGGTGTAATTAATGATTGTCAAAGTGATTTTAATTACTATTACTGTAGCAACGTCCTTACGTAACATTATTTCATTTTCACCACACATCACAAACCAAACTATATTAATTTATAGTATGCTCACTTAAAGCTGAAGTGGAAGTAGAAGAAGTTGTATGTCATGAAATTCCTCTATGTAGACAATGTCACATCACATCAATCCATAATCATCCCACTGCAGGAACGCCCGAGGCTGTGTGTCGCATTCTAAACAATCACGCAAGTTAAGTAACCTAGCCAGTGTTTGGATGGGCTCCGTTATCTCGAGCTTCTCCGTGCCTCAGAAGGCTATCGTTAAGTCGTCAGTCGGCTGCTGTTGTTGAATGACAGTCGTCAAGCAAGTTAAATCAGTGACCTTCAGGAGATCCGTATCCATGCAGTGGGATGATATGATGATTATGAGCCAAAAACCTTCCGACGGTATTCTACATTTACGGGCAGTGAACATACTCTTACGCCTTTTATTATAACCTCACGTCACAATGACGACCACACGCGACATACTCATTTCAATTCTGGTCTACGAATGGTTCAAAATCTACAGTTAAATAAACCACAACGCGATATTGCCTGCTCAGTGTTGCGAACAGATTGTTTTGGATTAGTGGTGATGGCGGGCGGATTGAATTAGTTTCAGAGTATGTGTTTATAGTGTGTTTTCATATGAATTCAAAATTAATCTTCTAACAAAAATATCAATATGAATATAAAGTTTGTAATCTTTTTACTTTACATATTTTTTACTCATATCAGAACAATTCACTGTTCTGGAACAATATTGTGAAAATTACATTGTTTAATTGAAAAGAGTCAAAGACATTTGAGAATAAATCTGAAATTCTATTTATACAATTCATTGCAAGAGTCTCAAGAGCATCGGTATTTTAATGATGTACTGATAATGCAAACAGAAAATGAACCCAGTCAAGTGCTCTTCTACCTTCGCACATGGCGTAGGCGTAACGCATACGCAGTGCAGACGCCACGCGATGCTTTGGTTTTCTCGCTCGCCACGCTTTGCGTGCGTCGCGCAATCGCAGCGTCTAAGCTGCGTATACGTTCATCGGGTGCCTACGCAATACCTACGCCATATATCAAGGGACTCTTATTGTGAATTTCAGTAAAAGATAAACATCAATTTTAGATGAAAAATCTTTTTAGTAGGTAGATATTATATAATAAAAAATGTCTATGCGTTGCGATATATTTTAGGTACTTATATGATTGTTTCACATAAGAGCCCACCACAACAACGACCACGGGATAGAAAAGTATGAGTCGCCGGATACGGCTTGGATGACATGATGATAATAATTGTATCTAATAGCGACAAAGGACGCCTAGAAGTCACTATTATTAATATTTTTGATAAATAAAAGTCATTACATTGACTTTCATTTGTATTAAAATGTAGCTCTTGGAGGAATTATTAAAATATATAATTCATAATTTTCTTTTAAAAAGCTTTATTTAAAAATTTTGAGCATCGACCCGTTAATGAAAATTCACAAGTGCAATTAAAAACATCTTTGCTTAGAGGCCCGATAGTAATTAGAAGAAAGTTTTTGGTGTAGACAATTTGTATAGAATATTATTCATTTTACATTCTTCGGTACTATTCTGCCATTAACATTTAGACAGCTAATAGTAGCCATACATAATTAACTAATTAATTTATAATATTTGTATACATGCTAAATATAGATTTCTAGTATAAAGCGTCTCAGATCTAAACTGCGGACAGACGGACAGAAGGCAAAACTATAAGGGTTCCGTAACTACGGAATCCTAATAAAAATGATTTTTAAATCCTCCTATTCCTAAGGCTTTTAGTATTATTTTCAAAATATCTTAATTGGTAATAATAAATCATACGCTTAATAACTGTAACGATAAATAAAAAGATCTCTTACAAACTTTTCTTGCACATCGTGTGACTTATGTTTCTGACGTGATCATTATTTCTTATGTCGAATTATCACTATATAAAAAATGCAATCCAATCATTTTATTTCAACCTGAAAAAGTTAAGGTCACTTTCCAAACAATGACCGGACAGTGAAAGTCGTCTACGAACAAATAGAAATTAGGCTATAACATTCAATGGGCAATTTATGGATAATAACCACAAGTTTCGCGAACAAACAAATGGAGTGGAGTTACCGCTGAGTGGAACTGTGAATAATGAACCTGAGCTGTTTATTTGTTTGTGAATTAATGGCTGAATAGCAAGTATCTTTCAGGCAATAAAAAAGTCGCTTTGTACTCATTTAGTTTAAATTTGATGTTAGTTATTTTGATTAAATACATACTAAACCTGAAGAGCATGGTGAATGGGTCATAATATCATTATATTATTATTATGTCATATCTATAAAATAAGTTTAATAGCTCTGGTTGGTGTAATAATACAGAATGATTTATTTTAGACGGTTGGTATTCTTGGCTGGGCTAATTAATTTTTCAAGAATCTAATAACCACAATAATTGTGTAGTTTTAGTTTTTATCGAACTAGGTAGACGTCGAGATCTTTGAGTATTATTCGCTATCCAACAGTTTAGAAAAAAATCCCTTGAAGTTAACTCTATTTTCATCCTCTTAATTCTCTTTGCTTTCTTTTTGAACCGTTTTAAGATTGGCCAGAGATCTCCTCTGTCATTATCCTATTATTCCTCATCGAATATATATCCTGTATTTCCCTTAAGATCGTTCTACAAACCTAGCTGTTTCGTTTAACAAAAAAGTAATAAAATAATGTTTTGGAAACAAATTCAAATTCAAAACTTTTATTCAGAGAATAGGTTTTCACAAACACGTTCTCTCAAAAATGTGAGCCGGTGGCCTGCACATTTTGTATAAAAAGATTGGTTCATTTCATTTCACTGTTACGACACAAGCAATTTGTTTGCTGACAAAATTTTAGCCCTTTCATAGGTCGCTAGGTGCAACATGTAATCCAATTTGTGAACCTACATGCGTACAGGCTACATCTCACCGAGCTATTTTCGATTTATACACATCCAACCTTAGAGCAATCAAGCAAATGGAGTTGCCACGCACACTTGTTTCTACGTCTAGCTGCCTATTTGCCAATTTGGCTGGAAGCCGACTCCTGTATACAAATATGTGAACATGTTTGTACCGAATCGACGCGACGTATGCATGTACTCAACAAAAATTATCACTATAGTTAAATGTGCCAAAATTTGGGCTCACAGTTTATAAAACAATTGAAAATCGATTGTCGTGTTGCACTGAGTAATAACCACATGAGTAAATAAAACCACGGAACAGAGACTTCACTTCATACAATGTCGCTGCGATGAGTACACGCACACAAGCATGAGGCGCGTGTGTGCGTGACCTCAAAGCGCTTGTCACGTACGAGCGGCAAACCAGTCTAAACCGGTTGCTTCGAGGACAAACATCAGGGCCTTCGATAAACAGAAAATTATGACATTTCCTTTATTAAATATTTGATTTGACATATGCACACCTATGAAGTTCTGTCACGGCCACCACAGACAAAAACTCAAAACTAGTAGTGAAGGGAGGGACATGTTTTTTAACCACGATCGACTATATTATCAAATCGATTTTCCAATTAATAAAGTGTATATTAAATATATTTATTTAATTTACTTATTATGACATAATATACATATTTTATGTATGGATAATTATTATTGAAATAAGTAATTAAAGTTAAATATTATTAATAACTAGCGAAACCCGCGCAACTTCGTTTGCGTGTATCCCTACCCTACCCTACCCCTACCCCTACCCCTACCCTACCCCTACCCTACCCCTACCCTACCCCTACCCTACCCCTACCCTACCCCTACCCTACCCCTACCCCTACCCTACCCCTACCCTACCCCTACCCTACCCCTACCCTACCCCTACCCTACCCCTACCCTACCCCTACCCTACCCCTACCCTACCCCTAATTTTTTTCCGTAAGAACCTTGTACAGAGTATTAGAAAACTACATAAAAAAAACAGCCAAATCGGTCAAGCCGTTTTCATGTTATGTCGTGACAACGGAAAACGGGTTTCATTTTTATATATATAGATGATATTGGTAATAATTTAATTAAACGTATGCATAATTGTACTTTTGATGCCATGCGAGTGCTTACCGCTTGATTATCTAAAAAAACTCTATATTAGATTTAGGATTTACCATCAATCAAAAGAAATAACAAATTATTGAAAAGTAAAAATAATAATTATGTAGATTAAGTAATTTGTAAGAAAACTAATAAATAACTTGTAAAAAAACCTGGTCTTTTTGTTTATTTCATTTTATTCTACAGTGCCAACCCTACCAGAATAGGTATAAATTTTGAACGCGCCTTAGGAAGTTAAGCCTCTGTTCCGTGGTTTTATTTACTCATGTGGTAATAACTATGGGTTTTGAACTTCGTTTCACGTTTGCACGAGTCAGCCATGCTGGCGACTAGCATAGTTTAAACTTTTTACACTTCTCTACTCAGTTTTATATCAAACCAATTTGTTTAGTGATTATGTTGGTTTTGTAAAGAGAGGCACCATGATATCATCTCCAGTCTCTTTAATAGTCTATGTTTTTAACCGAGCTATTTGATTCGATTTCACTATATAGAAGCTTTCGAACAGTTTTTCGGATCTGGCCACCAAAACATTCACCTATAAAAGGTTTTATTTGTATGCCTGAAGTTATATTGATTAACACATTTTTATATTTAGCCAATTGCCGTTTTTATATTACTATTTAGACTTAATTTCGTTTTATTTTCTAATACGATAACTACACATTTTGTATAATAAATCGAATCGAATAAAATATTCTTGAAACGTGACGAAAACAAGTTCTTGGACATGCAGAATTTGTGCACAATATTTAATAATTTTAATAACATAATATTACAAATGCAAAATCAAAACGTCCTCGTACATATGTGAATATCAATATGTCCCGCCTTCCCAACAACGTCACGAAGCATTCCAACCGCGCTGCCATCAGGAGTTCGCTGAAGCGTTTCATAATTGGTATCTCTTTGAGCTATGGCATCCGTCTTACTCATACACGTACATTTTACATTACTTCCACCTTATCAAACTTGGTTCGTGTATTTTTTTTTTAAGTTTCTCACTTTTCTTGTGTCATACCTCAGACAAGCTAGCAAGGGCAATCTCATGGAAAGTCGTTACTACTGCACATAGCGCGCAGAACCGATGGCCTCTAGGGCAAGAGGGTTCGCACCTGAAAGCAGCGTATGACGTACCACAAGATTGTCGGAAGACCTAAGTGAAGCCGTAGGAAGCCGTTGGATGCAGGCCGCTGCCAACCGGTCATGCTAGAGACGTTAGAGGGAGGCATATGCCCAGCAGTGAAATTCTTGTAGCTGAGATGATGATTGTATTATACTTGAATAAAATACTTTGTACTATTATTTGACAATTTATTAAATCAGGTTATTTAAAACATAACAGAAGATTACAGAACAGGTCCTGAATATAATTTGTTTTAGTTTAAACAAATTGCATCATCCTCATTCTATGTAGGTTACGTATGAGAAAATCGATCAAACATGTAACACACAATTTCAATCAATTATAAACTAAACTACTATATAATTGAATTTCATTGTGTACTTGATTGCATTGCATATTGCATCTCACACGTGTATGGTTTATTAATTTATCGAGTAGTGATATAGTTACAGCATAAGTTTCTTGAGTTCTTGGCTTCTCTAACTTCAGTTATTTTGTATTTTGAAACGTGAGAAAGCTAACAAAAGTTTTCTTTTATTTTTAGGTCAAGTTGCTCCATGGGCAGCAGTTATTATATTTGGGTGAATAATTACAACCAGATAATGTACCTATTAGCTTCCTGTTCGGCTCATCATCATCGTCATTTCAGCCACAAGAAGTCCACTGTTGGACATTGGAATCTTTGACTTTCCTTCGGTCGTCCGACCCCTTTGCCGTACATGGTCGCCATTCCAGAACCTTCTTGCCCCAGCGGCCATCGGTTGCCCTGCCACTTCAGCTTACTCATCCGTTGAGCTATGTCGACCACTTTCGTTAGGCTACCGATCTTCTTAATTCTAATTCGATCTCGTAGAGAAACACTGAACGTGTTCAGCAATTAAATGCGAGTACAAGTATAATCTCCCATGATATATCAGTAGTATGATTAGTTCTATAAACGAGGCATGGACAATAAATAGTCCACTAAAAATTAAAACAGTAAAATTAACTTTTCACAAAGTAAGAGCTGATAGCCAGTACATTAATTAAGGGTATTTTGTATCAGCAAACAATTTATATCCTAAAGCTAAAGTTACTTACACAATTTACCTGTCTATTCGGACGACGCTTGAAATAAATGCAATCAAGAAATTGCGTTGCTGCATTTTCTTTTAGTTTTCCAGTATTATTACTGGCAAGTTCATTAGAGAGATAGTCAAGCTTATATACTTATCGTAGTAGTTATGATTCTGTAGTAATTCACTTATAGTAATATTAAAAATTAAAAGGATAGAACATGTCAGTGTACCACGGAGCGCCCCATGACAACTGTGTCATACCGTGGCAGTATACCACGCTGTGCTAATGATGAATGAGGAAATAAACTGTTGTTGGAAAAAAGACAGCAAGTTAAAATGGGACTGGGCGCGTGAACGATGGACAAAGATCAAAAGTAGAAACAGTAGGGAGGAATAATCTGCACCAAAAGTACAGTGACTACAAACTGATCTATTCTGTCTATACATGATTAATAAAATGTTACTTCTCTATAAATTACTCTTTCTCCATATTCGGGACGTCATTGTTGAAGATTGTGAATCTGAAGTAATTTAGTCACAGTTCTTCTCCATCAGTTCCAATCTTGTGCCAGAAGGACCTGGTTCATGCTACGTCTATAGCTGCATTTTCTTGGTATTTTGAAAGCATAGTTATATTTTACAGAATCAAATTACAGGCAATAACGAAGCCTCTACCAACAAATCCCCTATTCGCAGTGAACAAACGCTCAAAATGCAAACATCCTTTTTAATCCTTTCGAAAACATACTACAAGCCTTTTCAAATAGTCCTCGTACTTGCATGCAGCATAAATTTTCCGCTGTACGAAAAAACCGGTCAAGTACGAATCGAATTCTTGCACAAAATGTTTCGACATTCAATATTTTGTTTTAGTCATATCTGCCATTTCTGAGCAAAACTTACCCGTTTTTCCACAAACATCTAGTATATCTCTAGTTACTCTTTTTCAAGACCCTTTCATTGATGTCGGTTAATAACACTATATATTTTTTATTTCCTTACTATAATTTTAGACCCTCTGTTTTTTTAAAGAGGAAGGGAAGCCTCTTTTTTGTGCTACATAAAATTATATTTTCTACCATTAGTACTAGATATGAAACAGCTGAAGATATGAGTGTCTATAACGAAACAAACTAGACATTTAATATTTGTCTCGTTTTCCCCAGTACTATATTTTTGGATAAGGAACCCTAAAAATCCACTCACGTCTATAGTTTTTATGGCTGCCAGTATGCTGTCGTGCTTCAAGTTGTTTTCTCTGCACACCCATTACCCCGTACGTTGATTCTACGATGTTGCTACACTTGATGTGAAGTTAAACTGTTTACCTTCTATAGTGAAACAAAGCTGACCCTAAATGAAGGAAAGTAATAGTGATAATGGTGGAATAAAATTTATATACTCCCTGTCGATTACAGCATGGGGTGTGAAGAGGTTCTTACAGGATCGGCAACGCGTTAGTAATGCTCCTAATATTGCAAACGTCCATAGGCTGCGGTGACAGCTTACCATCAGGCCGCCGCGCTGTATGCTTAAAAAAAAACTAATACTTCTCTGTAGTTCCTCTCTATAGTAATCTAGTATTTTTTTAGTAGGCACGGTCAGCCAAAGAAAAAGATGAGCAGGATCGTAAATATGATTTAAGTTTTTTTAAATATTACATGAAGGGATTTACTCGAATTTTTCCATATAGGTCCAGTATTAATTGATATACTTATTATATTATGGGTCTAATAGGGCTCCCTTTTCTCCAAAGGGAGGCCATATACTCAATATACCCAGCAGTGGGTGAATGTGGATGCTCTATACATATAATAACAAATTTTCTTAACGATGATGAATAAGCATCGTTAAAAAGCAAAGCAAAATATTATTATCATAAAAAACTTTTCTCTTTTTTACTCTGGTCACTTCTTTCATTGGTTTACTGTGCATGTATTAGGCTATGTAGTACTTCTCAACTTGGAAATATAATTCCAATTTTCCCTCGATTTTCAATCAAGAACTCGTAAGGCGACGTATTCCTGGTATCATATTACTCAACTGTCAATCAAATAGTTTATAGGCCCTTAAGTTTGGCAAAGTATAATAGACAACTTTACGACGTACCTACCGTGAACATTGAAACATGAAATATTACTCATACGGCGAGTCGTAAATTATGGGTTAGATAACAGACGTCGAATATTGATTGACAAAACCAAATATTTTTTAAGAAAAAAAAATTCGGTCTTTATTTGTCGCTAACTAATCTGAAATTAGATTTATTTCAGAAACTGGCTATTTGTCTAATAGTTTCGGCTGGGCGCTGATAGGTTAGTCATTCAGTATCAAATTTTTTTAAACTATAGATTTCTTGCTGTTGTACCTGAATTAGTAAAAACCTCTAGTCGAAACATCATGTCAGCAATGTGGCTAAACGTTGACCGCTAAATCGTAGAACGTATCGACCCTACGTAATCTGTCTGACACTACAGACTGAACACACGTAGCCATTTTACAAAATAATGTAATTTTGTAAACTGGCTAGCAGTTACAAATTGTACAAAGGAACTGCAACGTTATATGCATTTTAAAATGTCACCGACAATAAACATAATAAATTATGAAACGTTCGTGTATGCAGTTATGCACTAAAAGTTATTATTTCGAAAATTTTCACACTTTAATTTCTTTATGGCATTTTTTTTACGGCAAACTTTACATTTTACTGGCACGCAAGTGAAATACCAGCCATTATACTATTTATTTATCGTAATAATATGGACATTTTATAGACATGGATGCGATGCGACGACTTGACTGCCTGAAGATTGGGAATAACTGGCGAGCGACAGGATTGCTTGCGGCTTAAAGGGGAGACATTTTTCCAGCAGTGGGGTCTGTTTTGGTAGGTACAGGAAATAAGTTTTTTTATTACCGTTAAAACATAATTGTTACAAAAATATAATTCATTCACAAAAAAAAAAGTAAAAGAAAAGTGCTAATACAAACTATCTCTAAATGAGGCAAGATTGGTATAAAAAAATCTTTTGGACGATAGTCTTTTGCTGTACGATTGCCAAGACTTGACGTAGTTCTAAGTAAGTAGAAATCGCAAAACTTTTTACCCTGTACTGCGAGACTTGCTTATTTCTGCTTATAATATTTTTGATGGATTAAAACTTCCTACTTGACTTCAACTAACTTGAACTAGACAGTTGGTAGGTAACAGTTTCTTCTAACTGAAAAATAATGATATTTGCTATAAACATTTTGCAATGAGAAAATTCTTTATGTACATATTAGCTTTTCCGCGCGCCTTCGCTCGCGGTTGATTTTATGACATAGATCTCGTTTGACAACAAAACCCACGGCGCGACTTGTGGCGCGATCTGTTGGCCGATACAGCGCCCTCTAAAGTAGAAAAAAAAAATCCCATTGGAATGACATACGTTCACTGGATAAAAAGTAGCCTATGTTGGGCTCTGTACCCCTAACAATATGTATGCAAATTTTCATAATGATCGGCTGCTTAGTCAAGCCGTGAAGGAATAACAAACAAACAAACAAACTCATTTTCTCATTTATAATATTAGTTAGGATTAGGAATTAGGATGGGAGATGATTGCAACATAATAATTTGTAAATTTCTATTCTGAATGAAATATGAACACTTTTATTTTTTTAAATCGGTTGATAATAAAAATGGTTATGAGGAAAATGGTTTTTACCATTTTCCCTTGAATTTGATAATAGGAAAAAGCTTTAACTGTTCGCAATATCCGTTATTGGCGCCATAAAATCACTGTAAACACTTCTAAGATAAATCATTTTACATCTAAATTTCCCGTAACGTTCTTCAAAAGGGATAAATGAAAAGGCAAATTGTTTACACGCAAATTCCGTAGCGAGAATTTTATAGATGCGACATTCAATGTTTTTACGTCGTGTTTGCATAAACTAGATCTTCTATACTTATGTTGATTGATATAAAACCATAAAAAAAAATTGTATAAAAGTAGTGAAATGAAATCGTTTAAGCTCACGTTCTTAAATCATAATTTTACTTAATGAATAATTACCCTCACTCTTTATGCTTTATTAATGAAAATAGGGAAAATCTGGTTTTGATCTTAAACGCTATCCAGCTAATATAGCTATTAGCATGGACCTAGAAAAAAAGGCGAACACTATCACTGAAACTAAAAAGTTAATAACCTATAGTAAGCCACCTATATGAACGAACCGGCCGGCTTACTATGGTGTGAATGTGTGCGTGCCAGCCAGCCATTTCACACACACATATACACTGGGCGTCAAAAATAAGTAGTACAGTTTTAAAATTGCAATTACTCTTAAATTATAGAAGTTAGAGTTTTGAAATAAAAGACATTTTATAGCAAATTTAACAAAGTTTTCTAAAAATTATATTTTATTTAGCATTAGTAAAGTTTTACACTAAAAATCAAGAAAAAACTAAAAAGCTAACCATTTTAAAGGAACTATCAAGAACTTAATTTTTACGTTTTGGGCCTTGTTCCCACTTTAGTAACTTGGTGTTGCCGCCTCGGGCTCTGATGACAGCTTGGAGCCGATTTGGCATGCTGAACACTAAGTTTTGGAGGCGGTGTTGGGGAATATTCACTCATTCTTCTATCAAGGCCTGTTTAAGGGCTCTGAGGTTGGCGGGGGGTGGTCTGCGTCTTCTGACTAGCCCCCAAGCTCGTCCCAGGCCTGTTCAATCGGGTTAAGATCTGGGCTTCTTGATGACCAAGTCATGAAGCTGATGCCAACCTCCTGAATGTACTCTTGTACGAGGTGAGCGGTGTATGGCCGGGCGTTATCATGCATTAGTATCGCTCTATCACTCATATTTACTAAAGATGGCCCTGCATACTCGTTAAGGATCTCTAATGCATATCTTTCACCAGTCAGAGTGCCATTTTCTATGACCACTAGCTCTGTGCGACCCTCTGAAGAGATGCCAGCCCATACGTGTACAGAGCCCCCGCCGTATTGAACTCTTTCCGAGATACAACCTTGAATGTATCGCTCACCAGGTCGCCTGTATACTCTCCGCCTTCCATTGGAAGTGAATAAAGACAACCGAGACTCATCTGTGAACAAAACTCTTGTCCATTCTTCTTCGCCCCATTGTACGTGTTGACGGGCGTAGCGTAGTCTTGCTACTGCCCTGTCTCAAGCTTGGGACCATTTGCTGGCCTGTACGACTTCAGGTTGGCTTCAGCAAGTCTTCTCCTCACTGTACTCTCACTAACGTAGTCTCTTCGGGTCTGAAGAAGCTGTTGCTGGACCTCAACTGCATTAAGGTGACGATTTCTTAACACAGTAGAGACAATTAAGCGGTCTTCTCGGGTACTAATGCACCTGGGTGCCATTACTCTGCCATTAATTGGTCTCCTTAGATGGTTTCCAGTCTCTTCGTACCTTCGCTTTACTTGCTGGATCGTTCTTAGAGTTACACCCACCGTTCTTGCAGTACGACGCATACTGATGCCTACTTCGAGTAAAGTTATGATTCTTGCACATTCTTCTGGTGAAAGAGGCATGATTAGTAAAGTTTACTAGCTGAAGACACATTTGCTTTTGAATTGCAATTGATTTATCAGCAATAAAGAAAACAATAAAAAACAAAAGTACAAGCCAACAGTTTAAAAAAATAGTGTTTTTGTTTATTAACGTTTTTTTCAGTCAATCTTTAAAAATGATATTATGCATGAAATTTTTATTAAATGAAATTAAATTGTCTTTTAACTTTTTTTTATTTCAAAGGTCTAGCTTCTATAGTTTAGGAGATATTGCAATTTTAAAACTGTACTACTTATTTTTGACGCCCAGTGTAGTTACGCCTGGGCCATTAGGGTGCTTCAATTCTTTCTTAGCAAGATTTCGTCCGCCTTTTTTTCTAGGTCCATGGCTATTAGAATAAAAAAAAATTACTTTCATATTATAGTTCCAAAAAGATAATGATTATCATGGTTTAACTTGTATGTTCCTAGATTGACACGCGCCTGGTTTTAAAGAAAATTCTGAACATTCCTACTAACTACACCTAACAAGACCTTAGTAGGCCTGTTCAATCAACAGACATGAATAGCTCGAGTCGTCTCGGAATTAATTTGTAGCTACCTTCATTAATTCCCCAGTGATGGCGAATCGATAGCCTCCAGCGATGCCTCGGAAGGCTCATTAGCGCCTTGTCTACGTTTCTAGACTTTTTAGTTAGACTTTCACGAATGTTAACAGGTTTGAAGCTCACATTTCGTATTTTATGATCTTATTGTATTGCTATACATTCTACTTATTCAAATCATTCATTCATTCTTTCGCTTGTCAATTCTTGCTTTCCGTTTCTTTGTTTCTTCTCATGTCTGTTTGTTCTACCTTAGATTAAAAAGAAAATTCGTTTTTGTTTAACCCACTTGGACCTAACGTTCTTTTAAAAGGACATGGGATATATAAAATTATTGTAAACAATGACGGTACTTATAAAATAATTGTTTTCGTTCATTCGACACCTTACAAGTGTAGGGAACCGACACATAATTCATTGTGTGTTATTTAAACAGTGTTGTATTTTCTAATAAATTTTTTTTACGGTCTTTTTACCAGGGAGAATTCAAGGTATGTATTTATCGTTAAAAGTTTGTATTACTTTTTCATTTACTATAAAACTAAGTAATATGATACATATATTTACGAAAACAAGTAACATCTGGTTTTGATTCTCATAAGAAATATGCATTATATGCGGTTTTCTTTACCGTCCTTTTAAACAACCAATAGGAAAATGTACTACTATCATGTTATGCATTTCAGGAAGCTGAAAGGAACGTAGTCACGAGCTTTGACGCTGAATAAAATAATTGTGGAGCTAGAAGAAGATGAGGAATATCAAGTTCCTGATTCCATTGTTATTGTCCCGCCAGATAACTGCAATGCTGACGTTACTGATGAGGTTTCAGGGGATGAAAACCAAGTAACTTTACATAATTAGCCTGGATCTCAGTTACGGGCACATGCAGAGGTCCATTTTAACCATAATGACGATAGTGACAATGATGATGATGATTTCCCCTCATACAACTATCAAAACGCATGCGCGTAGCATCTGAAGAATTGAATGACACATTTCATACAATTTCAGTGAATTTGATAACAGCGTTGTTACAGTTGCGTCAAACGCAGCTAGTATTCATCCTATTGCAAAAGTAAAAAGATTCTCACAGCAACTAAAAAAATATATTCTTGTGGATCAACCTGCTGTCGTTAGAAAATATAATGATAATATGGGTGGGGTTAACAGATCCGATCAGAATATCGGTCTTTACATACAGAGTATCCATAAGAGGAAAGATATGGTATTTTTCTTTGATTTGTCACGCACTGGACATGGCTTTACATAATTCTTGGTAAATATATAAGAATAATGGAGGCGAAAATGATTTCCTCTATTTCCGCCGAAGTGTAGCAACAAGTCTTCTTGAAGCATATAAGAAAAATTCGGAACGTAAAGCAACCCGTGTCTCTCAAAATTTTCGTGAAGATTCAAGATTTGATGGAAAGAGAAAATCAACTTCGATGCTTTGAATGTCACAAAAAAGCTATTTTTTACTGTCCTAAATGTAATGTAATTTACACCCTAAGTCTTGTTTCGAAAACTTTCATATTCCTAAATAAAACTATGTGAAACCTAGATTTTCATTTTATTGTAACTCAGATCACCATAGTAGTACATACTCCTAACGTTCTTTTAAAAGAACACCATTTTCTCACTTTTCCTTACAAATAAATTTTTTTTTTGTAATTTTCCCGTACTAAGTGTAGTATTTTTAGCATAATATGTAAAATTCATTAATATTGAAAATATTGAGTAGGTTCAGGAACAAGTGGGTTAACAACTCTTTATTTTGCTACTTATAACTCAATACTAGATCACCATTGTTAATAGCTTAGGCCTTTGGTTTTGTTGTATTCTTGAAGCTTTCATAACGTTATGGTAATTTTAATACTTTAATTAATTGGATTTTGCTACAAATTAATCACTTACAAATTGTATAGTTATATTAATTTTTAGGGTTCCGTACCTCAAAAGGAAATACGGAACCCTTATAAGATCACTCTGTTGTCCGTCTGTCTGTCCGTTTGTCTGTCCGTCTGTCTGTCCGTCTGTCTGTCTGTCTGTCATGACCCCTCTTTGGAACGCATGGAGGTATCAAGCTGAAATTTATATCAAATACTCAGGTCTACTGTCCCTAGGAGCTGCATTTTCGATACTCGCAAGGGAATCAAAACCTACAGGGTACTTCCCGTAAACTCAGAATCTTGAAATTTGGTACAAAGCAACGCCTTAAAGTAAAGATAAAAGAAAAATTGCGAACAGCATAAATTTTGGTTACATCAAATAACAAAAATATTTTTCACTTCTCATGCTCAGAAAATGCTTATTTGCGCAGGATTATAGGCTGCACAAAATCGAATTTGGTGCACAAGGGCATAAACGTATCTACTCATAAATGTATCTATATTAGGGCAAAGGAAATGAGCCATACAGCCAAACACAATAAAAAGTTCAGAGATAGAATTTGTTATTTTATTATATTTACTTTAATTTATTTGCCTTATGTGTTTTTAAGTCATAAAAGATATTAAAATTTAAATTAAAGTACCGCAAGTTATTTAATTAATTTAAGAAAATTATTTTATTACAAAATTAATATAATAGTAGGCTGTATAGGTCTGCAGCCCAAGCCATCAATGTCGTAAGATTTAAAAAAAAAGCGGCGGGAAACAGGTCTTGTTTTTTCGTGCGTTTATTACAAGAAGCTTATCTTCTTGGTTTATTAATTTATTTCCTCGCAATCGAAGTGAAAAGCAGAGTTTATAACTCGTCCACAAAACCTCGCCTTCGGCTCGGGCTGCTAAAAGTCTCGGATAGAAATGATTCGTTTTGTGCACTTGTTGTAAAATCTACTATTTAACTTATATACCCAGGCATATAAGTTAAAAATATTTGGGTACTACATGTTAATAATAATAATAAAATGGGACTGGGTCATGTTTGCCGAATGCACCCAGACCGATGGGCACACGCCACTACTGAATGGATTCCATCTGGACAAATGCCAAGATGAAGACCAAGAAAGGGATAGACAGACGAACTGACGGAATTTGATAGCAATTGGAAGGAGGAAACAGTAGAGAGGGATAGTTGGAGAAGGAGAGGAGAGGCCTTTGCGCAACAGTGGGACTTAAATGGCTAATAATAAAATACCTACAGGTTTGCACAGAACCCTCGGTGCGCGAGTCCGACTCGCACTTGGCCGGTTTTTACCTAATCCTTCCAAATACATATTTTAATAGACTTGTATAGTTTTTGGTATTTGTATTTATTTTGTATTAAATAATTTATTGACACATTGGGTTGACCCGAAATGTTAATTTCCTGTACAACTATCAAATACCATTCTACTTGTATTCAATGCCATTTTCACCGTTAATGACTTGGTCTGACACTGGGATAGGAACTCACATAAAATATTATCTTCTGTATTCCCTAAAATTATTATTCAAGTAGATTGTGTAAACATACAGTGCGTTGATACTTGACTAGTTGAATAGCTTACTACTAGTAATTTAGCTTACTACTAGTGCTAACCTGTGGTTCCTGACTGTTGCCGATTGATAACAGTCGTAAGCCAAGTCATTAACTATTAAGTGGCTGACACGTGTGGCACTCGGGGACTGCCGCGGTAAAGCTATTGCGTAGTCGCGGTCTCGAGCTCACTCGTGGACGCGGCCAAAAAGCACACTGTCTCACCTAGCATCGTGTCTAAAAGAGATAGAATCAGTTATTAGCAGTTAGCAGTTAGTCTACACGCATACGTCTAGTCGCACGCACACAAACGCCGTGCCGAAGTCTGCCGAACTGAAACGACGTTAGTCGATGCACGGCTTTCAACGCCGCGCGAAGTGGGGGGGGTGTTAGGTTTTATTTTCGTTACGGAATTTCTTGATTCGGTCGCCGCGTTCGAAGCCCGCGATAAAAAACTATGCAATAGCTTAAAAATAATTAGCCCAAATACTTTAAAAAACCTAGCTATATATAATTTTTGGAACATAATATTTTCAAGATCACGGCTCATTAACGCTCTACTCAAAACACTTTCGGGGGGGATTAAAAATTTTAAACGATTCGCAAACAAATATTCCTCGAAAAATTTCCATTCCCATTATAAAGTTGTCAAAAGCTCGCGTAATGTGTTCGCCCTTCGACCGCTGGAACGAAAACCTAACACCTTTAATTTACCCCAAATCCCTTTTAATTTCGGGAGCGGCACGTCCCTTCATACAGTCCCATGCTCCAGTTTTATTAGCCAGATTAATATTTTAACACATGGCGAGCCCAGAAACTGTCACCTTTATTCACAACGAAATAATGAGCGGAGTTACCTCACTTTGAAACAGCTGTGTCATTGTATCTGTCACGCACAGTTTGTATTTACGCCTGAAGAATTTCATCTGCAGTCAGTTGTGAATCCTATTACGCAGTGTTAAAGGCCAAACGTATTATGTATTTACGCGACACATGCAAAAATTGTAAAACAAAAGTTATATTTTATTGTTTAAAATTCGTACTCGTTATTTTTATCGGTATTAACAACCGTTCGATATTTTTAATGTCACTCGAAACGTAGCATGTCGCAGCTATTAAAGCTTTTAGTACTTTTATTAACGTTATATAACTTGAAGTTGATAAAACCGTTTTTCATGTTTGTTGAACGTTGAGGTTTCTTATGTAGTTACGTCTTTTATAAAGGCACATAAAACGTTTTACGAGGACAAGTGCGACAACCTATTTCTGGTGGCCTTATTTTAACAAATGGCTCGGCAGTGACTTGGCGCTTCCATCGAATTTTTCCAAATTTATTATACAGAAGCTTCGTAATGAGCGATGACGTAATTTAGACCTTTTGACGACGATTGATGGGCTAAAGTCTAATAAAATTGTATTAGATTTCTGACATTTGGAATTTTTTCTATTAAATTAGGTTGTGGAAAATAATGTAATAATTTTCTAAAGCTTTAATAGGAGGCATTGTAGTAAATTTCTATGTAAATGTGACCCTTATTCTGATTTTCTCTCTTTTATAAAAATTCTCTTTACTACATATAAGGATGATACTAGAACTCGAAGATATCTTTAATTCTTAAATAGCACAAGAAGTTTTACTTACCTCATAGTGTGCACAGAAGCTGAGAGGAGAAAAATGTGAATGTGTGCGAAAATTAACCAATCAAATTGTAGTGTCCACTGAAACGAAGCGGAGTCAGAATATTCAGTTCCTCCGCTCCGCAGCCTCACTCTGCTTCGGTTCGCTTAACTTTGAAAGAAATAGACGTACTTTTGAATCTAATTCCCAGTCCAATTGCAATTTAAATTATAACCAGTGTTGTCGCAAACCTCACGGCAAGCGATCGTATAAATAGTTGTTCCTTGTGCGTTTTTCTTGTTAAACACCGCTTCTCAAACTACCAATACCTTTGCGGACATATTATTATTATACAAACATGACACTAATATGTAGCATTTGCCGCGACGAGGTGACGGATGGAGCTCAATGTATGGCGTGCAATCAACACGTGCACTTCCAGTGCGCGGCTATCACGGAGAGTGGTTACAGAAGATTAGGTGAAAGGAAGTCCACTTGGAGATGCCCCAAATGTAAGCAGTCAGGCCTTCAATCTCCTCAACCCCAAAATATGGGGTCTACTACGATGATCATGGACGAAATTAAATCGCTCGCGGTGAAATTAATCCCACTAGAGACACTGACAGAAGAGGTCAAGCTGATGCGTACCGAGATGTCTGAGCTCAAACTTCAACTTGTGGAAACCAAGAGCGCAATTGATAAAATCAACTCAAGATTTAATCAAATTGAAGATCGTCTGACCAATGTTGAAAAAGCTCAAGACCAAATCATCCTTATCCAAAAGGAGCTGCAGCTGCTGAAAACTGATAGTGATAACAGAGATCAATGGACGCGGATGAACAATGCAGAAATTAAGGGTATCCCACACAGCAAAAATGAAAACCTTCTAAATATCGTCCAGAAAATTGGTTCTAAGGTTCATTATCCTGTGCAGAAAGGTCAGATCAATTTCGTGACAAGGGTTCCATCAAAAAATAATAAGCAGCCTGCACCGATAATAGTATCTTTTGTCAATCGCTACGTCAAAGAAGATTTTATTGCGGCATCTCGAGCAGAGAAGAAGGCAGGTGTACTTAATACTGCATCACTCGATCTCGCAGGCAACCACTCAATTTACGTCAACGACCACTTGACTGTGCAAAACAAGGATCTTCTTCAGAAAACGAAGACAATAGCTAAAGAAAAGGATTTTGCGTATACATGGGTGAAGCACGCGAAAATCCACGTCAGAAAAAACGACGGATCCCCAGTTATAATCATAAGATCGGAATCGGATTTAACGAAATTAAAATAACTGATATTATTTACATATCAAAGCATCAAAGCCAATCATCTCTTTATTATACACTCAAGCAAAGTTTAAGAGCCTCAGGTCATCAGTGTGCAATGTGCGTATTCCACTATTATCTATGTTACATCTATTGTTTATTGCCAGGTAGAAACATCGAGTCGCTTGTTGGACTGCAAGCAATTTTTATCTTTATTACTATGAAGTTTCGTATGTATTTCCATTGCATTATTCGATACACTACGTCATTCTATACTTTGTCAATATTGCTCATTAACCAGTTTATACTATTGAAGTGCGAATTCAAGCATCTCGACACAATGTTACGTGTGTCGACACAGTGTTTGTTTGCTGGTTCTGTCTACCCCACACTATTTTATTTTTTCAATCTCTCAATTATAATTATATTTATATTTTTTATTGAGAAATACGTAAATCTATTACTTAGTGTTTGTTTCAACGGTATATTATGGGTCCTTTAAATATATATTACCAAAATGCTAGGGGATTACGATCAAAAACTAGTAATTTTTATAGTAACGTTGGATTAGACAATTACGATGTTATTTCGATAACAGAAACATGGCTTTTAGATAGTATTCATAGTAGCGAGTTGTTTGACGAGAGGTATCTAGTGTGGAGAAGGGACCGTGATTATGCGAGGACTAACCAGCGCCTCGGGGGCGGTGTACTATTGGCAGTAAAACGTAACCTTGCAGCCATTGAGCAACCTAATTGGAGTAGTTCGGCTGAAGATATTTGGGTGACCATATTACCAAATCGTAAGAAAACTCATGCTACGAATAGAATTAACGTCTGTACGCTATATCTTATTAAAGAAGAGGGCGGCAATTCGTTCAAAAGCCAACTCGAGAATTTTTTAAATAAATTATTTGAGCTAATGATTACACACCCCCTCGATAAATTCATAATCATGGGTGATTTTAATTTTGGAGATGGTGTTGAGTGGGTCCGATCAGATGACGGTTCCCACCTAATTCCACTCAAGTATACTTTATGCCATTTGATAGATTTCTTTGACACCATAAATACTTGTAACCTAACTCAGTACAACGGAGAATTTAATATAAATAAACGCGTCCTCGATCTGGTTTTTTCTAACGATCACTTGACCCTGAACTCCTGTGATAGTCCATTAGTCCCGGAGGATGCTCATCACAGGGCGTTGTGTATTCAAGCTGATTTTTGCGACATAAATGTTTTAACTGATAAGTCTCGTCATGTTTACCAATTTAACCGTGCTGACTATGAGTCCATCGTGGATAGTTTGAAGCGAATTGATTGGAAAAAGCACCTAAATGCAGGAACAGTAGACGATGGAACCGATTGGTTTTACAATAAGTTGTACGAGTTGCGAGATCGCTATGTCCCTTTCAAACTACGTACATCTAACTCATATCCGCCCTGGTACACTTCTGTACTCATTAAAATTCTCAAAGAAAAAAAGAAATTTCATACTAAATATAAAAAATATGGTAACCTTTCTGATTATAACTCGTTTTCTGTTCTACGTGCTCGGGCAAAAAAGGTTGAAAGAGAATGTTTTAATAGTTACATGGAGAAAATTGAATCTGCAATCTCGAATAACCCCAAGACATTCTGGACTTATGTTAAAAGCAAAAAGGCATCTAATGCAATTCCTAATGTTATGCACTACATAAACACATACGCTGACAATGGGGAAGATATATATGTAATCTATTTGCTGATTACTTTCATTCAACGTTCAAACATAACACTAATAATATAAACTTAAATTCTATTACTTCAATGCATTCTAATAATAATATCAATAATATATCATCAATCGAATTGTGTCACATCAAAATATTAAAACTATTAAAATCGTTAGACCCCTCAAAATCGGCAGGCCCAGATACGATACCACCTATTTTTATAATCAGATGTGCCAATGAATTAATTAAACCGTTGCATATACTTTTTGAACGTTCACTAAAAGAGGGCTCTGTACCTAGGATTTGGAAATCAGCATTCATATCGCCGATATTAAAAAAAGGTGATAAATCAGATGTCGCAAATTATCGACCTATTTCGAAATTATGTATATTTGGCAAAATTTTTGAAAGATTAGTCTACGACGACCTGTACGCAGTACTTAAGTGTTCTTTTGGAGATGAGCAGCATGGTTTCCTTAGGAAGAGGTCTACAGTATCGAATCTTTTAATATCCAACGAATTCATATCGGACAATTTGGAAAATAATTACCAGGTAGACATCATTTATACTGACTACCAGAAATGTTTTGATCGCATAGATCACAATGTTCTACTGGAGAAACTCTGGTCTGCAGGCGTTCATGGTGATTTACTTAGGTGGTTTGCCTCTTATATAGATAACCGTAGTCAAGCAGTAGTTCTACGGGGCTATCTGTCTGCTTGGTTACCTGTGCCATCTGGTGTACCTCAGGGTTCGATTTTAGGGCCGCTTCTGTTCACAATCTTCGTAATGGACATTAAAACCTGTTTTCTGAATAGTAAAATTCTGCTATTTGCAGATGACATGAAAATTCTTAAGGTCATAAAAGACACTAATGATTCAAAGTTACTTCAAGACGACTTAATTAGATTTGAAAATTACTGCCACCAAAATAAGCTAGATTTGAACGTGTCAAAATGTTACTGTATGACTTATACTCGGAAATTTAATATTGTAAGGACTAGCTATGATTTATTTGGAAGCAACCTCAGTAGGGTGCATCAAATAAAAGACTTAGGTGTTATACATGATAGCAAACTTTTATTCGATGAGCATATTGACCATATAATTAATAAGGCGTCTAAATCATTAGGATTCATTATGAGAATGGCAGGTGACTTCAGGAATATGAGTTCTATTAAAATACTTTATTGCTCTTATGTGCGTAGCCATCTGGAATACGCATCGCAAGTGTGGAACCCATACTACCAAATATATAAGATTCGTATTGAAAGGGTTCAGCGAAGATTTCTGCGATTTTTGGACTTTAAATTCAAACTCCACCTGGAAAATTACGATCAACGTTGTAAGCGACTGCATTTTCTACCATTATATATTCGACGCGAAATTTCGGACGCATGCTATGTGAGTGGCATTGCTAATGGTAACATTGATTGTCCGGAATTGCTGGGTAAACTCTCATTGCGCACTGGTACGCTCGGCCTGCGGACTCGCCCTTTGCTATACATTCCAGTTGTTTCTACCAATTATAGACAAAACTCGTTCTTGATTAGGGGTTGTAACACTTATAACAAATATATGATGTCTTTTGGCTTTGATGTTTTTGCAACTAGCGCCTCGACCGTCAGGCGTATGGTTGCTAATTCATTTTTTAAACCGCATTAATGTTTACTTTTTGTTTTCTTTTTGATTTTCACTGTTTAACTCTTTAATTCTATTCAAACTACCTTCGCTATTTGAGTAAGGAATAACTATTTTCTCTTTTATATAACTACGAAGATTTGTTATTAGCACTTAGTCATAATTAAGTTGTATCCTTATGTTAATACGCTGTAAATCTTCTGAAATAAATAAATAAAATAAATGTCAAATGTTCTTGAAATATTAAACTTTGGAAAAGAACTGGATTACTTTCAAGAGTATGTCTGCAGGATGTAGAATAAATATTGAGACATTTCATAAAAAAACTTTTTATTTCCAAAACAATCTGTACTTACAAGTACAATAAAATTTACTAGCGTCGTTTTTAACAATGAGAAATTTAAATAATATTAAACAATAATTACTATACAATTTCTATAGACAGGTCAATATTTTGCAAATTAATGGAAAACCGAAGATTTCGTTGAGTGTAATTATGTTACATTTATAATAATCATACATAATTTAATAAAATAAACAACACGATAGTGGTATCACACATGGAAACTATATTTACACTCTGCCACTTACCTTTAATTTACATTTGACACAGCTATATTGAAAATTTTTAAGCGAAATTTCTTTATTTATTTCTTAACTTCGAGCATAGCTCTATCGGAGAATTTAATTGCAAAAAATAGTGGTCTTAATCAAGTAATTCAAGTCTAGAGTCATACTCATACCAGAAAAACCTTAAGTAGTCGAAGGATCTGAAAAATAAAACAATATACAACAGGAGAACTGGATCGTTCTACCAAGCGACGATTAAAAAAAAAAATATTGTCATCATGATCTTCAAGCTTCGTAATACAAGGCGACACGATAAGTTTGATGATTATGAATATTTTAATGATCCTTGATCCAAATGAATATTCTATACAAATTAGCTAAAGTCATGACAATGATCGTTTATGCAGCAAAGTGTAAACGTAGTCAATATAAATTTTTATATTTAAGAATTAAATGCATAGTTTAACTAAATTGCACATTTTCTATGTAGAATACACATTCGTTGGTTATAAAGTAAAACTAAATTTTTTATCTATATACATTTCAAATTCTAACAAATATATATACAATAACGTATAATAAAGCTAGGCCGAAATAATTTTTATTTTTCTTAGTTTTCACAATTTTTTGTCCATCAAAATTGATTACTTGCAAAATTGCATTATCTGGACTTTTAGACTGCTTTATAGTTGTAAGAAATGTAAGATTCGTTCTTGTGATTGATTAGACAACATGTCGTGACAGTTTCTTTACGATTAATTAGTTCCTTGAATGCCTTATGTGATGGCAAAAAATCCACGGACAAAAAATCCAATTCTGTTCTGACTTTAAAGATTTTGTTTGTTCAAAAAATATTTAAATATAAATATAATACATACAATTTCTTTAAACTAAGCGAAATATTAGCAGTGTTACAAAATATTATATCATCTAAACATCGGTAACTTATTTAAGGGGTCATTCAGGTGGCATAGTTACGCTGTTAGGCAACTTAAATAGCATAAACTTTGCAATAAAAAAATACTGAACAATCAGTCAGTGTTGTAAAAAATGCATGGTGAGATAAAGTTTATTTTATTAATGACTTGATGTCAAAATGATGCCCATACTTTTTCAAATATATTTTTTCATTGAATAACCTGTCTAATATAAATATTTCAGTAAAGTAAAAAAAAATGTGAAAATATTTTTTGGTTTATTAAGTTTTAAAATAGAGCTCAAAAAATCTAGCCTTCAGTATTTTCAAAAAAAAAAAATATATATTTAAGGCTAAGGAATATGGCAGTTAAGTGCACACAGAAAACAAAACTTGCTTATACGGGGCATGTTTATATTAATATTTTACAAAAATCTAATATTTCAAAATTTATTTGGCTGAATGAGTTAACAAATACAGTTTCTATATACGCTCATCCTCTAGATTCTTCAAATATTTTTATGATTAAAAAAATTGTATTTTCAATATTATAATTTACAAGTTCATTCTAATATTTTTTTATATCAATATAAATATCTCTGTGGCCAATCCACATAACAAATTTTTTTTCCAAAAAAAACCTATTTTGTATTTAGAAATATTGTAATAATATTTTTAATTGTATTTTTTTTTTTCAAATTGAAGTCAGTTCATATTCTGTCAGATAGACTATTAGCATTTAAAGCAACAGTCCTTTAAACTTCATTTCACTATTGACAAATTATTTTATTATCGCGTACATGTTATAAATCATAAAAATATTTGAAGTAATCCAGAGAATTGAATAAATTGACTACAAGAAAATACAATAATATTTACACGAATAACACATAATATGAATTGATTTTGGTAATTTTCTATAATTACAAATTTAAACTTACTTTATGCTTAATTTAGACATTTTTATTAAAAGCCTGATATTTACAAAACTACAGTTCTGACACAAAGAATGGAGCTCATTCTCATCACAAATTATGCATGGATATGATAGTATATACTCATTCATTAGTTGCATTTTCCCTCTTATATCTCAAACAACCACTTTAACAGTCGCCATTATGTATTTACCATCTGTCAAATATCAAATAGATAATAAAATTATCATAATTAAAAAAAGAAAAGATTGGCAAGATTATTTTAATCTGAAGTTACAATTTTTATTTCAGCTCAGTTCTGTTCCGCTAGTCGTAATATAATTATGTCTTAATAAAGTTCAACAGAATTTTCTTCATAATTATTCATTGCCTTCGTTCCTTTGATATCATTTTTGAAATATTTGATATTAAACATTATTGTATTGCTATATCAATTTATTTTATATTTTAATTTATATTCTTTATATTGTAATGGGAATTTAAGCTTTATAAAATTTAATTATATTTCAATATTTTTTCTTTTTTTAATTTTTGATTCCGGTGTTAAGGCAGAATTTTATTGTTAAACTGTGGTGTGCCGTGTCGCGATAAAAGATGTTGGTTTCATACATTTAGTATGGCTATAATTACGTATGTAACATGTTTTGTGTTTTGTGTGGCGCGTGACGACGCAGAGCGTTCTGTCGTCATACATAAATGTATGAATCCGACATCCTTCTGACGCGACACGACACACCACACCTTAATTATACATATAACTCTGGCATTACTTTGCGGCAATGTCTATTAATTTGGACTTTTTTCATTTGTATTGTTCGCTTCAGACTTTTTTATTGTTTACGCTAAGTATAATGTCTTCTTTACGGTGATTTTATCTTTATTTTTATACGAAATTTAATAAGTAGATCTAAGCTTAAAGTGTACTCAAAGTCTTTGAAACTTGAACGTATCGAAATATTCTATTCAAGAGAAAAATCTCATTATAAAAGCTCCGATCATCGCTAAAAGGACTGAAAATAATGAAAAAATATACATACTGTGCACCAAACCCGTATAACTGTAGTAATTAAAGTTTACTTAGAGAATAATCAAGTCAGGCTAAGAAGATGGCGAGATAACCTGGACGACTATTACGACCACTGGAGAAGAAGGACCTAAAGATGTAGTCATGGATAAGGAGTAGGGAAGCGTTTGTCATATGGGACAGTTTAGGTTTATATTAATAACGAATAATATTCATATAAACGCCTCCTTACTCAAGGCAAAAAGGCTAAAAGTCACCTCGGTGTCTCACCTTCTTAGTTACCAGCGATATGACCTTCTTCTTCTCAAAAAAGTATGGTCAGACGGAGGAAGAAGTCTTGTCTAAGGATCATCAGAGAATGGATCGGAATGGCTACCAACCTAAACTGTTCCATTGAGTAAAGTACAAAGAGGACCATACCAAACTGACCTTCACTAGTAAATTTTTTTTTTTAGTTGGAGTTAGTGCGGCGCCTTAAGATGTAGACAAATATCCATGTATAATTTAGTAGAAAAAAGCTCATACGAAGCAAGGTCATCTAGTTAGTTGTTAAGAAATATATTGTCAACGTGTTCCACCGGAATCATTGCTTTACGAAACTTCGGTAATTATTTACAGTCTTCACAATTTTTTATCTTACATTAAAATTATTTATCAATATCTATAATATAAGTCTAGTGTCGTTTTTTTCTTCTATTTCTTTTATAGAATGCAGTCTGTCTTGTCGAAACCTGGTAAACAAATTAATAGTCTTCAATCACATTATAATAAACATTCAAAATGAGTTATCGAACCAGGAAAGGAATTTCTAGGAAGAAAGACCAAAGGCCATGGGCAAATAGAAAACGTAAAACGTTAAAAAGGCAATATTATTTGTAAATTCGAAGAAATTCTTAAAATACTGTTCTTAAAATTGAACCTGAGATTTTAGTTATATTAATACTTCTGGTATTTCGTGGATTCATTTAAAGATCAAACAAACTGAAACATTACGTTTGTTATATATTTATTATACTGATCATCTCAGGTCTAGGAGTAGGTACATACCTATTTTCTTAAATACTTTAAAGTACATAAACATTTAAGAGTTACTAATTATAAAAAAATATTTAATAATTGATAAAAATATTAAGGAAAACCACCAATTGATAAAAATATAATATATTTGACAACTATAGTTACAAGAGGTTTTTTTTTAAATTAGTTCTATTATTACGCCTTCATATTTTTAATTATTATGATGCCAGCACAATTCCCGGTCCAAGCCTTTGGCTGGCTGGTCGGCATTATGTCAAAGTGAGACACGCCCACGAATTCGCCAAAATTAAATGTGTTATTCCCCACAATAATTACCCTGTGAAACTTAACGAGCAACCTGAAGTTGTCCGGGCATCCCCGTTTTTCAACGGGCACTAATTGCAGTTTAGATTAGTTTCGCCCGGCCCAGTTATTTGGGTCACTACACAGCTCAAATTGTTTTCTCTGATAAAACACGTTATGGTCTTTTATACTATATTAAATTAAATGGCTCTTTATACCAATTTTATTTATTAAAAATAGAAATATATTATTCATTTTTTAAATTACCCTTAAGCCCTGGGGCCATACCATGACCGCTTAAAACAAATCAAGAACGGCTGATTAGAGAGACAGAGCAATGTCTCGTTTACACCATCGTTTAAGGATTGTTTTAAAATGGTCGTGGTACGGCCCCTGGTAATAAAAAGTGTCGATTCAAAAGAATATTAAAATATGCCTATTTGTTTTAAAAATGAGTTTAAATTTTGGCAGCTAACGCTATCAGTTTTAGTAAAAAGAGTACTTTAGAAAAACTTGCATGCTTTTCTATTAGTATTATATCGTAAAGGTTAAAATGCACTGCACTCAGATGTTTGTCAGTTACATAATACTTACTTCGATCGTTTTTTTCTTCTGACGGTGTCAGCTGGGGAAGCTTCAATGCATAGAACTATCAATCTACTGCTGCACGAATACCTAGAAAGGAATAATTGTTAAAGCAAGAGATTACACATTTTAATCTCTCCTATTTGTCCTTAATATTGTTTGTATACGCATATCAAGAATTGCATTTCTTTTCTACACTGTTTTAAACACTTTTTTCTAGCTGACCTAAAACTATTTAATATTTCTGTAAAAAGTCATAAAAATTCCATTCCTGCTCAGAAATTTATCAAAATAGTCAAAACCTTAAAAGTTGACTTTAAAGAAATGCAACAGAAAGTTTTCATTTTATAGTCTAAGTTCAACGAGACGTGTGTTAAAAGTAACTTACGTTTCTTGGTCTAATAATTTGTTGGAGCGAAGCGAAGATGCCAATCCAAACTTGTCTGGGTTGCTGCTGTGCCAAGCATCGCAGTATGCATCCATTGCTGGCTCTCCATTAGGGCTAGCACCATGCCAGACCGCTTTTGTTGGCCTGCGAGCAATGTATATCGCTCTTTTAGCAAACATCGTTACTGTTTTGTTTTCATTTAGCAGTTTACTTGATAATAGCTAACTGGTTTTACTAAAGAGTGTACGTGGTTAGAATTAAAACTTTACCCTTCCTTTGTAAACTCTGCTTTCAAGCTTCGTCAGAACCATATTATGTAAGAAATTTTATTACGTACTAGATTAATAACGGTATAAATCCTTTTACAGCTTTCCCTAAAAACGTAACTTATTCTTTAGTTGCGAAAGATAAAGTTGAGTCAGGATTAATTTTATGATGATCGTGAACATATTTTTTAATCTTAGCAATTACCAAAAAATATCCTGCTTCAACGACATACATATTATTATACGAGATTGTAAACGGCGACGTGTGCACATAGATTATATTAGCCGTTTAGTAGAATGGATTTTTAAAAAACTTAACCTATTTGTTATAAATCGGCATTCACATTTTATTAGATGCGAATCACATTGCAGTGCAAGAAGATTACTAGCTCGCTTTATTCATACCCTGATGTGACTGACATTTTCAATTTCAGCTTGGAGTTTATATGTTCTCTCTAAAGAGGATTTAAAATTATCATGCAGTGCAACTTTGTGACTGAGACGGTTTATTAGCCATTTACGCCCTTTCAACTATTCTATGAATAAATTGTTTTATTAATACATGAATAATCATTTCAAAGATTTGAATATAAATGTGAGTTTTAGTACAACATGTTTTTCATATATTTCTACTGTGTTACAAATAAACGTAGGTAGGTAGTATAAGTTATACAATATTTTGTCACTTTCACACTTCGTTTAATTCTCATCAAGAAATACAGTGACACAACAGTGAATAACTTATATTCTCGTTATACTATGTTTATTTGTAAAATAGTTAGTTGTTTTGACTGTTATTCTGCAACTGAACTTTTGTTTTCATATTTTGACATAAAAAATGCTTGTTCATGTTTACAACCAGATGTGACATAGTAAGATGTGTGGACGATGAGTAATGGAAAAAAATACCCATTGGACGGTACGGAGATGGGAACCATTACTCGTCTTCAAGACGGATGTGCTAACGCCATTTTATTTCTATTCTGGTTTCATAGCACCAATGTTTTTTTTAAGTTATGGCTTCTGCATAGTTCATTGCAATTAGACAGTGTCTTGTGATATATTATTCAAAGCAGCGTTTTTATGCTGTCTCGACTCAGTATATAGTGTCAGAATCATGACGCCCCGAAGAAAGACGATAGAAAAAATTCCAGAGGAGGCGGATTTTAACTGTCAATACGATAATGCACTTTCAGTGTTCCCAGTTATAAACTCCAATTACTATACACTTAACCAATGTTTGCTTCACATTAATACTGTGAATCATTCCTTGAAACACACAAATTAGATTTCTAATCACGAGCTCAAGTTGACACTATCTAGTTTACTCGCACTTGGATTTGGACCAATATCCAAGTGAGAGTTAAAGCTATATTAAGAAACCTTAAAAAATATAATGTCTGTATTCAATTAAATGCAATTACTTACCAGCCTGGATCCATTAAAACATTCTGTCCGCTAAAACTGTAGATTCTTGGTGCATGAGCGAATAATGCTCCTGATCCGTCGAACATCTCTCCCCAAGAGTTGAAGAGCACGTCACCTCTTGTATTAACTACTGGAATCTCACGACTCCATTCGACTATAGTGTCTATTGTTTGTACTCTGTTGAAAAATAAGTATTATTAAAGTTTGAAATTGTTTTATGCACATTAGAACTGTATTGTGTCATCATGTCTTTCCATTTTTTTATGCTACAAAGGTGGTAACAAGCATACGGTCCGCCTGATGATAAGCATCACCGTAACCTATAGACGCTTGCAATACCGGGTGTATCACGCACGCATTGCCAGACCTTACTCACCGTAGGAACACAACATGGTCGAGACCAATGCTATTTGGCTACGATCTTCTGTGGAGGTGGGATCCTTGCCCAGACGGGCTGCTCCGATTTGATCGGTTTATCCGTTGTACAGGCACGTTGAATTTACACTCGCAGTACAATTTTGGCTCTTATGACATAGAACTTAAGAATGGTACAAACTCCGAAAGGTCGACCTGCTCTTGACTGTACCTCTCTAAATAATCTCCAATCAATTATCAATATTAGTAAATTCCATTCTCGTATATTTTTTTTATAAGCATTTCCTAATATAAGTTATAGTTAGGCTCAATTTCCTCCATATATATTTTTTTTTCATTACGTACTGTTTTGTCCGTTAATGCATAAATAAATATACAAGTATTTGTGGTAATAAAAAACAGTTTATTTAATCCTTAGAGAGTAACCCTCGTAGAAAATGCTAAAGTAAATACTTCCAGGATCATAGAGAGATTGTTAAGTAAGTTCCTGATGATAATAAACAATTCTGTTTAAGTAAAAAAATGTATATATCTTTTTAGATCGTAGAAGAAAATACTCCGCAATATTACTCAAGTGAAAAAGATAAAAGAAGTAAAAATGTTTGTTCAGCGAAGCGGAGTGTTGAACAAACATAACAAGAGTTTAATGTATTGCATTAAAAGCTTCTAGTTATATACAAATAGTAACAAAATAAAAGAAAAAAATCCATAAGGCAGTAAATTTTTAAATTTAATGTTCATTTAATATAATGAAAGAACATAATTTACGCTATTTAACGCAAGTAGATATTTGATAATATCCTTTAACTAGTTCTAAAGTTCTATTTTTAGAAACAGTAATCGAGCTGTTTATGGTTTCGTAGTAAACTAACAAGGCACCCTTATAATTTCGCTGGTTTGTTCGCGGCTTAGTTCAGAGACGCTTTGTACTAGAAAACTATAATTAGACATGTTTTGTTTACAGATACTAACAAAGTGGTAGAACAAAATTTTGATATATATAAAATACTCCTCTATATTATTATGTATACACCCTATAATGTGGTGTGTCATTAAATATAGAGGTAATGGAAAGATAATTTTTCAATACAATGTACCGTTTTTAACTTGCTTTTTTTTGTTAGATCAAAGTGTCGCCACGTCAATGAAACTGTTGTGTTTACTATAAAGTGAATTCAAAAACAAAACTAGGTACTGCTTAGTAGGCATAACTTGTAACCGAGTAATATAGTCGAAGTCAACGAACAATAAAAAGTTATAAAATGAGACATTGCATTCATTTTGCAAACAAACAAAGAGTTGCAAAAGCAGAACCATATACTGTCCGTGATTTCGAAACTCACTTGGCCGGTTTTGTAATATATGCTTGTTTGGTGCTTGCAAGTTAAATAGCCCTAGAAGAGAATATTGAGATATAAAACATTTTTTCACTTACCTAGATGATATGAAAGCCTTGAAGTTGCCATCTAAATTGGCTCTTTGAGCTTGTCTTCTACATTCATAATTGGTACTGCTTACACCATGCATATCACCTGTATGAGGTTCATTGAGTGCTGCCAACCGCAACTGTTGAGAGAAGTATCATTGATTTCGAATTTATACTTTTAAAACTGACTGTAACTTGGGTCGGGTCTTTGAGAGAGATACAAGGTTAAATTGATAGTTCCTATATGACTCTGTCTAGTTTTAATAGAAATATCAGAAAAAACGTAAAGTAATGCAAGTGATAAAACAGACCCGTTCAATTGAAGATAAAGATATCAATATTTTAAAAGTTACACAAAAGTTCAAATACTTACAACGGGTCCTTCAACAGTTGGATTTTTATGATGAACTAAGCTGGAAGTTTCTAAAATACTTTGCAATGGTATTCGAGTCGGACCATTGGCTGGTGGAGTGTGTATTGCTAATAAGGATCCCATCTAAAACAATAATAATAATTACATATTACGAACCTTTAATAAGCGTCATCATAATTTTTAATGTCAGTTTTTTTATGTAAATATTAAAACTGTTGTATTTAAATATGTTATTGACAATGTGTTTTCTGACGCATAAAAAAACATTGTGTGACAAAAATAAAAAAACGCGCGTTCTCTAGTCATATTAATTTTTTAGGTCTTTAAATTTATAGTATTTTAAAGTAGAAAGTTACAAAATAAAAATTCAATTCAGTTTCTATAATATTCTCGTGTTCATAATTTACTTATGTTTAATATTATCCTAAATAAACTTTGAAAGGACGGAACATTTTATAAGGTTTTATTATTGTTTACCTTCTAATCCATCCAAGCCCAATGGGCCAAGGCATATTAAGTTCTATTTAAATAAAACGATACAAAACAAAGTTGCCGCCATTTTCTGGGAACTGGAAGACGAAATTTCTTTTACCGTCTAATTTAATTTCATTTTTATGTTTACAAGTTAAAGCGACTTCTTTAAACGTTGATTTTCATTCGCAAGTAATTTGTTTAAGGAAGTTTGACCTCGAAATATAGAAACAAAAGGATCTTATATTTATTCCACGAATATAATGATTGATGCGAGAAATGAGATTTGAGAGACGCGACGGTCTAATTATTTGAAATTTAACCTTAATAAACAAAACAGCAAAAATGAGTTTTTATCATAATTCCACATTAAATCTCAAGCTACCATAAACTTAAATTAGGTCATGCTTTTACATAAAACTAGCGAAACCCGCAACTTCGTTTGCGTGTATCCTGCTTTCCCGTAGGAATTTCGGAATGTATTAAACATTACTTCCTCTTGAATCATTCTCTCTATTAAAAACCGCATCAAAATCCATTGCGTAGTTTTGAATATCTAAACATACATAGGGACAAACAGACAGGGAAGCTCTTCATTTTATACTGTGTAAAGATAAAGTACTTGGAAAACTAACCTGTAATCTGTAATGGGTAATACATTATGAATCGACCTCCGTGGCGTAATGGTTACCACGCCAGACCGCCACCCAGGAGGTCCCGGGTTTGATCCCCGGTCGGGTCATGATGAAAAACGAACTTTTTCTGATTGGCATCGGGTCTTGGATGTTTATCTATATATGTATTTGTTATAAAATATAGTATCCTTGAAGTTGAGTTAGTATCCCATAACACAAGTTTCGGACTTACTTTGGGGCTAACTCAATCTGTGTGATTTGTAACAATACAAATTGTACTTTATAGCAATTAAGTGTTAAAGTAAAACTCAGTTACCACTCTATGATATTAAAATAAGTACCTAATTACTAGAATTAAATAGAATTTAACTTACCGCCACATATTGCCATCCATTATTGACACGAACTAGCAAAGCTTGTTCTTGTATTACATACGCTAAAGTGCCCAGTGGGCTATTTGTCCCCAACTGTAAACAATTTTTTTATTTATAAAATTTAACATTTTACATTTTCCTCGTTTAAATAACATTTAAAATTTTACGCTTACATAACAATGTGTTTACTTGAATAAATAAATATCTTTTTTCTCCAGTTTATGTAAAAGTAGGGTGGACATACCATTATTAGAATTTAAGAGCATAGTGAGAAGACGATTGATTTGTGTTAAGAATGTTCAAATTCAGATTATTTTAGCAACTATCAAAATCTCAATAGAATATGACAACACTAGTATAACTTACTCGAATCAAGGAATCCGTTGTCTTAAATATTATGGTTCCTACAATAGTTTTTCCATCATCATCATCTTCGAAGTCTGAGTTATCACCAAGTGGATCCACCGTATCACGAAAACCTTAATGTATAAAATTAAATGCGTAATACAATTTATACTTGCTTATTTTGGAAAGCTTCAGAAATCAATGAAAAATATGAAAGTGTATCGACGAAGTAAAATTTCTACTTAATCACGCTTACTTAATGTATTCTTTTATGTTTCAGTGCTTACAATATCTTACTTCCAAAAAAATTTTCCCTCAATAGCCTTTAAAGAATAATATGAAAACTGCGTTATTTATTTAGTAACATTGTTCACTCACCGTAAGGCTCTTGGCGGTATTGTTCCAGGTGGTTCAAACTTCTCAAGATTTGTAGGGCGTCTCGCTGTTTGCCTGTCCAATAAATAAGTTTGTTTGAATCTATGTACTAAGCCGAGTGGAAAAAATATTGTATTTTTTTCTGACATTCGTACCACTGCGAGATTTTTTTTGCTAAGACAATTTAGAGCTCCCAGTTGGTTTGGGTGACAATAGTATTGCGGGTTCCAAAAATACAATTATATTTTTTTAATATTATGAACAAAATAATAATATGATGGTAGCTCAACAACTTTTGCTGTACCTTGAACAATATTCTATGTGAGTACTTAATAAAACGTACTTGATGGCAGTATCGCATAAAGTGCACATTATACTAAAATGCTTGTAAAAGTTACACGTAATGCTACAATGCAATTTTTTCTTTAATAAGAAATTATGGTACCTAACAAAAATATTTTCCAAATATTTCACAGTAACAAAGAAGGGTAATTACGAAACAACAATTATGCGTACGTGTTAGTTATTCATAGGTTATTCTCATCTCACCTGTGCCCGGCTCACGTCGATTAATCCCCGGGCTATCAGTCAATGTATCGGTTGGTTCGTTTGCGTAGAGGATACCGGGAGGACCCGGGGGACCGGGTGGTCCAGGAGGGCCCGGCACAGGGATGTATTTGGTTGGCGTGGGCCCAGCAAGTCCTGGGGGGCCCCTAGGTCCGTCTTTACCCGGCACACCGGGCGTACCATCGTACCCTCGATCTCCCTTTTCACCTTTTACCTTCAAAACAAATGAACAAATTATTCATTTCTTTGCTATTATTTTCCTTAAAACGTTGGAAATGCTTTAACGCTATTTCGAGCGTAAACAACATAATTGCCTAGTTTTCTTGTTACATGTACATTAGCATTTAAAGTAGGGTAAGTAACTATGTATATTGAGTTGGGCGTCGAACTCTACTTCAGGACTATAACAGAATTATAAACTGAATGTAACTTTTGGATCAATATTTTAGTTGACTGTCAATTTCTGGTAAGGTATTAGAAATTTTTTATTTTTTTTATTTTTTTATTTATTGCATTACATGTGACACATACATTATATTACTGTACATAATACATAGCAGTTATCTACATGCACCTTATAAGGCATAGCAACTTGAGTAGAAAAAGAGAGGCAGACATTTAAATTAGTTTATCTTCCAGATATTCATTGACGCTATAGTACGCTTTATTTATTAGCAATCGTTTAACTGATTTTATAAATGAGTTGAATTGAAATGAAATATTTTTTATATGGTTACAAACACAAGCTAATAATTTTATTATAGGACAGCAATAAGTTATAATTAAAATGTAATAGCAGTAGAAACCAAAATGAAGTACCTTCTCCATATCGACGTGACCTAAGCCTGGGTCTCCTTTTTCGCCTTTTTGACCCTGTGGTCCAGGTTGACCTGCTGCTCCAGGTGGACCCTAAATGCAAACCATATATATATTCATTGTATTTTTTTCTGTAATATTTGACTTACCCATATAGGAAATATGATACATAAACACTCTTTACTTTTCTTACCGTCCATCCTGGTAGTCCAATATCGCCAGAAACTCCATTCGATCCTGGAGTGCCTGGTGGCCCTGGAAGACCTGGAGGACCTCTCGGCCCAGGAGGACCAGGATGCCCTCTTTTACCCCTTGGGCCGGATTCTCCTTTTTCACCCTAATTGCATAAAAATAAGCAATAACTTAGTAAAAGTTAATTACAATATAATAAAATAAATATAATGTTAATTTTTTAAGACAATACAATACACAATACAATATTCTTTATTGGACCAAAATAAATTTAACAACAAAATAGTACAAAGTAGTAGGAAAAGTACAACAGGCGGTCTTATCGCTAAAGTCTTCCAGACAACCTTAGGATTGAGAGGTAAAATTTAGAATAAGTAGGAGGCGCAGAGTGTGTGTAAGGACTAAAAATATTTAATGCAGTAATAAAATAAAAAATAAAAATTAGGGGCTAAGTCAATACAGACGAATCCGCAGAAGACCCACAACTGTGCGTGGTGCGTCCCCTACATATTTTTTGTCTAAAAATAATTAAAATTTTCTTGCATTGAATTAGAAGAAATTATATAAAAAATATTTACCTTAGTTAAAATTAAAGCTTCATCTCTTGAGATCGCTACGGGTCCAGGTGGACCTGCTTCTCCTTTGTCTCCCTTTGGTCCGCTAGTGCCAGGTGGACCCTGGGTTCCTGGTAACCCTGAAGGTCCTATGTCACCCCTCTCACCAGGTTTCCCGTCGTTGCCAGGGAAACCTTGAGTGCCTTCAATTCCTCGTAAACCTTTCTCTCCCTGTTGAAGTATTATTATGTTATTATAGACAAATGAATTTCTCTTTTGAAGAATTTACATTATAATTCTATCTAATTGAACAAAAAGAAAAATACTTCCCAATTATTTTTATTTGTATAAATGTAGTCGTATAATGACGTGTGTGTGTTACCAAGCCTATTTAGGTACATATATAGGCTGTCTAGTACTTATAGTATAAACTTTGCTTAATTTGGGACTAGGTTGCGTTGTGTATTTTGTTCAAGGACTCCAGGAACATTTTTATTTTTTGTAACATCAAAATACATTTTAATCTCTTACAATGAAATGACGTAATTATATTCTCCAAACTCGATTACCATTTCAGATTTGAAAATATTTTTTATGATAGATATAGCAATCTAATTGAAGATTTCTTTCGCCTCGATTCATATCTTAGAATCAAGACAAAAACATATTATAAATTTCAAGGAAATTCTATTTCTAACGCATATTTATTTACGTCAACTAAAGTCGTTGGATAATTACCTTTTCACCTCGGTCACCCCGGTCTCCTTTCACCCCCTTGGTGGGAGATCCTGTGAATATATACCGTCATTTGTATTCAGGGTCTGCTATGAAAAATACATAAAAAACGAAGTACAAGTTATTAGTGGTTTTACGCAAAAGTTGTGATCAATATAAAATGATTTCTGATTTTCTCTTGAATTAGCAATAACGAACTACGTGCCATGTTTGCGCGGCTTTGAATTTTCACGAGCAAATTTTTCTGATTGTAAACTAGTTACTAAAAAAAAGATAAACGACACATTTAGTATAACGTTATCTCCTTTTAAATTTAAGTCAACATTAAGTTTTTTTTTATTTCTTAATTAGACAATAACAGCATGATATTGGATGTGTCATTTAATTGTATAATTAAATGACACATCCAATATCATGCATATAATTACATCACAGGAGACCGAAGAGCGGACAAAGAATTAGTCTAGCTATTCAAAGGGGGAACGCTGCCAGTATCTTCGGAACCTTGCCTAAAGGGACTCCTTTTAATAATAATATATTTTAGTTATTTTATTATATTTTTTAAGGTTTTTAGTCTTAGGTTCATTATAATTTGTTTATAATAATATGTTTAGTTTAGTTTTATATTTAACAGTCTTGTTATGGTACAATAAAATTGTATAATCTTTTTATGCAATGAGGGTTTTCTGAAATGACACCCACTAGGCGGGAGCGCTGAGATGTCAGGTCCAGAAACCTGACAAAAGTGTGTCATAGTGCCTATAAATTCGTGTCTGTTTTTTTTGACATGTCTGTCTGTTTTGATTTTTTTGACGTTGACGCTTTTGACAGCGCGGATTATTAGGAATGAGATTATGAGACCGATCGCCGCCTTGTCAACGAAGGTCGACATTTGACCTACAAAGCAAACTATAAAAACTGACTTTAAGTTTAAAATTTCAGTTACAAGTTAACGATTTTAGACGAAACTTTGCCGCTTTATAAAGGGCTTTAACTGATAAAAGGCTTTTGTTAGTTTAACGAGGGAAATAGTAACACAATTAGTGGTTACTTCAAAATTGATGTTGTTCTTGTTGAGTTGAAACTGTAATTATTTTTGACCTTAATGTAGCATGGCCTTATTTGAAAAGAATAAATGTAACGTTACAATTCTTTGAAAACAAAGAACTTGCTTTTTATTATAATTAACTTGTTATGTTTGAATAGAACTATTTTGTGAAAATATTGTTTGAATTATTTTCTCGATTTTGAAGATGAAAATACTGCCTGTATTAATTGTGTTCACTTACCTGATACGGAAACTGATCGGGAAATATCACTAAGCACTGAATTATCGGATACCGCTATTGCAGCTGCTGCTACTGCTGGTGGTCCAGGTGGACCAGGAAGGCCACGACCACCTGAGGAATTAATATTTATGTTCATGGGTTCAAATCCCGGTCTAAGAACGTACTTTTTTTGATTGGCCCCGGGGCAAAATAAAAATCAAAAAATAGTATTACATAGTTTATCTATATGCATGTGTTATAAAATATAGTACACAAGTCTCGAACTTACTTTAGAGCCAACTCAATATGTGTGATTTGTCCCTATATATTTATTTATTTATTCATGGCTGTTATGCATATCGATCAAAGGAAACAAACATGATTAGAAATATTTAAAAAAAAGTCTACTTCTACATAACCAGTATTAGGTTTTATCAAATGCGCGATCAAGCAGAAATAAAATAAAAACATTATCGGCGATCGTAAAACGGAAGGGCAATAATAAATAAATATGCGAGCACTCGAGAAAACCCTGTCTAAGGGTTCAGTGCGAAGAAATAAAGATTTTCCAAATCGTTACTATGAAGCTCTAAAATCTTGCGAACGCGTTACCCGCGAATAAATAAGGGTCATAGTGTAACATAAAATTTGATGGTTGAGTTAGTTTGTTACCTTTTTCGCCCTTTTCTGCTGGACGGCCGTGCGCGCCTGGCAGACCGGGCAAACCATCGCGGCCAGCTTGCCCCCTTTCTCCTTTCGCCCCATGGGGACCCCTTTGGCCCACGTAGCCCTGTAACACAGTTATAATCTTACGGTTCGTATGTAACATAACGTGGTGTTACGAGGGTCAAACCTTCGCTTATTGCGTTAGCCCCGAGTTTATTATCCGCATACCTTTAGAATTAGTGCCGGTCCTCAGATTTTATTTTAGTTTTGTTAGTTTACGTTGACAATAGTTTATGGATTTGTTCCCAAAGTAAGTGCTTTTTAATGAACATTGAAGTGCCGTTGATAATAAAGCAATCACATTTTAAAGCCCATTTGATCAATTAAATGGCATAGCTCAGAGATATAGGTAGGTATCACATCTCACAGAATATTGACGTCAAGTAGCATTGCGTTTCATTCGCCGAGAGTCAGGAAATTCAAACCCTTTCCTATGTCTTGTCTCACTATTCCCGTCTTCCTTGTAGCGGAAAACGTATTGGTAGTGCCCCTGATGTTGCTAAGATGTTCATAGGAGACGGTGATTTACATTACATCAGGTGTCCTGCTTGCTTGTCTGTCTGCCGTACGGTATAAAAAAAAACTAATATTGGCTTTTTGCGTTTAAAATATCAATAGGAAAACTAAATAAAACCGGACAAGTGCGAATCGGACTCGCCCACCTAGGGTTCCGTACGTAGAAATACTTTTTTTTAAACCACTAAGGTGGCAAACAAGCTTACGGCTCGCCTGATGGTAAGCAGTCACCATAACCTATGGACGCTTGCAACATCGGGAGTTGTTCTCGCGAATATATCACTCCTCGTTGATCTCTTCTCGTGGATGAGAAACACGGAGAGCCGTGCAATATGGAGGAATGGAAGAAGACTTAGTTACTCATATTAAATTGACTCTATTGCGTCTCGAAACTCACCGCATTTGTGTCATTCTACTTCTAATGTAACTAACAGAGGCTTATTACTCAAAGGGATTGTATTTCATTAAATACAATTTCATCGCAGGTACAATATTTAGTTCATGGAATGAAGGCATCAAGTACACTCTAGAACATGAAACACAATCAAAATGGAATAATTTAAACCACATATTGCGAGAGATATACCTAAAGAGCAATGCCCATTTCAGGCCCACTCGTGGACAATACGAAAATAAATATCTGAATTATGAACTTAGTTAACTAATAAATAATAATATTTTTGGCTATTATTAAAAGTGTGCCAGTTATCTATTTGATTTTATTATTATAATTAGGATTTGTAATGATAATTAACTGCACATAATAAAAAAATGTTGCCAACAACAATCTTTTTGATCCAGTCATAAAACAAAAAAATAATAAATCGATATCTCGTTGGTATTATCTTGTATCCAGTTATATCATTATAACTAGATACAGGCATTAATCAGTTGCACAAACTGCCTGCTGAAACAACGTACAATAGTTTATTTATTTTTATAATAAAGTATGATGTGCAAGTATAACTAGTCTATTAACATACCGACTCCCGATATAAAAACACACTCAATCGGTATTATTCGTAATCAATACTAATATCGATACTTTTTTTTAAAACATGGCAATACCGAAAGTCTGCCGCTTGAGCAGCCGTCAGCCAGCCAGCTGTCATTTCATTATTCAATAAATACGATAACAGCAATGTCATTATACTGTAAACCTATTAAATACCTAAGTAAAAATAAATATATAGGTAATAATAATATGTAAGTTATGTAACCATTTATTATTCGATAGTTGCGATTTTTTAAAGTGTAAATGACGCTGCGATGCTGAATAGAATCTGAGAATATAATGGTCGATACAAAGTAATAGACGTTTTTTAAATAAAAATAATGAAATGGCAGACTTCCTATTAGATTTTTCTGTTTATGTAAATATTGAGCTAATTAAAACAATTGGAAATTGTATAATTTATAACTGTTCACTTTTGGGCCTGACACTGTGAGGCTCATGGGCATTGCTCTTTACACGTTTAAGCCTTGTTTTTCCTTTTTTGGTTTAAAACGATTCATTTTTGCAATTTTATATCAAATCTAATTGACGAATTGAACGTACAGGTTCGCGTATGCATGTGTTACGTTAGCACAGTTACACACACAATATTGTATATCAGCATGCCTGACTGTGTGATCACCGCAAGTCATAAAGAACGTAAAAATAGAAAGAAATTGGATAAAGAAGGAGCTAAGTTTTCGGATTTATTTATTATATATATATATATTTATTTATTATTCACTAGTGAAACCCGCGCAACTTCGTTTGTGTGTATTTATTTATGCACAGCAGCGCCACCTATATCAGACTTTTGATGAAATCCTACGGGAATCGCCCTATGTGTTAATCCAAGGTATCAGCTACCTACATATTTGACGACCTCCGTGGCGTAATGGTTACCACGCCAGACCGCCACCCAGGAGGTCCCGGGTTCGATCTCCGGTTGGGTCATGATGAAAAACGAACTTTTTCTGATTGGCCTCGGGTCTTGGATGTTTATCTAAATATGTATTTGTTATAAAATATAATATCGTTGAGTTAGTATCCCATAACACAAGTTTCGAACTTACTTTGGGGCTAGCTCAATCTGTATGAATTGTCCCTATATATTTATTTATTTATTTATATTAAATATCATAAAAATTGGCCCAGCCATTTGAGCGTGAAGATCAATAACTTTCGCCTTTATAATATTAGTAGGATCTAACGATAGGTATTACTACATCATGGTGAAGTACCACTTGTACTTAATATCGACATAATAGTTCAACTGGTACTGCCCCTGTCGAGCTAATGCATTTCACAAATGCAAAGACACACCAAAGTTTGCAGTGCAATAATTATTATGAATTTATCTTGGTTCTGAAAGATTTATGTCCTACCAGCCTTATAAAATTTTCATTGGCATAATAATAGGCCAAGAGACACTTTAGCATAAGTCCAAATATATCCATCCTTATTCAAAACCAACAAACAATTTCCGGCATATAATCATATTCTGGCTAAACTTACCCTGTCTCCTTTGTCGCCTTTGGGGCCGTGTAATCCCCTTTCCCCCTTGTTACCCTGGTATCCACGCTCGCCTTGCGGACCGGGTAACCCCATCGGTCCTCTCTCGCCTTGAGAACCGGCCACGCTTGGATTACCAGACCCGTATAATCCAGTTGATTCCTGCGTTGGAGGGTTAAACAATAACAGTTAAGTGGATTCTCGTATAATTATTTTTGTATGAATATGTTAATCAGTGGAGTTTGTTACGGTGCTCTTATACCGTCTTACTGCTTTAGGGTTAAGACAAGGGTAATTTACAAGTTGTTTGTGTTAAAGAAATTTCGAGCTCGACAATAGCTACTGTATTATTAATGGAAAGGGTCTTTTACGAAGTCTACGAGCAGTAGCGTCAGCGGCGGGTGAGGCGGCAAACTCCGTCCTTCTAGCTTTGTGAATGGTTTGATATTTTATGCAATTGAAGTTTCACCACGCCACGCTGCCGCTGTTTTACTGACTTCGGGAGCGAAACCATATGAATCGACAAACAGATTATGCTGAATTAAAAAGTTAACAAAACATTGCATTGTTTTTGATACGTGAACTCACAATAAGAGCTGTAGTTGCTGGCCCTGGTGGTCCAGCTGGGCCAGGAGGTCCCTGTAGACCTTGGATCCCATCCAAACCTGGCTCTCCTTTTACACCTTGCTGTCCCTCTGGCCCTGGTGCACCCAAGTCTCCTCTTTCGCCCCGATCTCCTTTGGGGCCAAGCGGTCCTGGAGGACCAATTTCACCCATTTGCCCCTATAAATAAAAAGGTATGTTATTTTATGTATTTTATAAGATATCTTATTAGTATTTTTATAATTTCATGCAATGTCTTTTGAACCTTCATTCCTTGTCATATAAAAGAAAGTAAGTACCTAAGTATTATTATAAAGATAGCATACCTAGTTTCAACAACCAATCCTAGAATTTGCAGAATCGTATTATTTGGCATAATTTCTATCGAATTCAAAATTATAATCAAACAATGACGTACAAAATACAATGCAAACAGTACATCGAATAACAATCTATACTATAAACACGAACAATTTTGCCGGAATAGTTGGTTGAAAGACCAATTTGATTCTCATTTTAGTTTCTGAACTCAACAATTTTCTATGCAACATAATTTATGTTTTTCTTGTAAAAAAATTGTTCTTTTTTCTGTACGACACTGTTAGATTTCCCGTGGGGTCGGCTGGCTCGGCTCTTACTGCCAATGTGTGCCAACATGTCTGGCTAAACATGAATTTTGTTGGTACCTCTACGTTATTTGTTGGATCGATGTTAATATTGATGGTCAGAATGTTTTCTGTTGTTTTATGATAAACTTGTAGAACCCTCGTAACTTCGTTTGCGTATAACTCGCTTTCCCGTGGGAATTTTGAAAAATACTTTCTAAGTATACCCCTGGACGTCGTAAGGAACCTTCTTATTAAATTTGGAATCTCTAGACCCAGCGGTTTGGGCTGTGCGTTGATATATAGTTATATCAATCAGTCAATCAGGACTTTGAATTTTATATACAAATATAGATAATTTTGTTGTTATGATACAATTTGGAATTGACCTTACACATACAGTCAGCAACATAAATTAATATGTTGTCACTTTAGTATCTTGTCACTTTTGTTTATCATTTTGATTACTTACTCAAGACTTAAGTGAAAATGTCAACAATGTCGTAGTGATAAAAAACTACAGTGACACCATGTTTGCTGACTGTACATAAAAATCACATAGGAGTTGGTTATTTATATAATAATTTTATATCTAAAAAAATACACAATATGCTCATCAATCGGATAGGAAAACCATATCTACGAATACCAAAAACATTGCTCATCCGAAGTGCACTTGTCAGCTTTTTGCTCTTAATTTAATGAAATCATCCTGTTATTCTTCCTTATTTTAAGGCAATTTGAGAAATTCCAAAATTATAAAGTTATCATCTATCTTCTACATCTTGTCAACCTACATGATTAATTATCTGCATGGACATAAAAGTAAAGACAAGCTGTCCAGTACTGAGATTTTGCGGCATTGCGATGGTGCAAATTGACACCACCACCCTTCAGCCAGTTGCGAGCGAACGACAGAAGCAGTGGTGTCCAATTGACAATATTTATTTAGTAACAGATCGTTTTTTGTCTTTTTTTGTCAGTTTATAATCTCAATATAATATTTCTACAGTTCTACTACTTGTACTATTACGATCATGACCTTTTCATTAAGGTACATGACTTTAAGTGACATTTATTATCGTAATAACACTGTCGAGTTGAAAATATATTGTTTGGATACTTTGAAGTAATTAAGGTGGAAATACAGTATATTTTTCACTTCGATTATTTTAAGTTTTGATTCTATAAAGTTTCTAATGACATGTCTTCTTTTAGTTAAAAATATACATTCAATTTTAATAACTCTTACTAAGCTACTGTAATTACAAACTTATTATCCGCTATTGCTTATTTGGGAACTAAATTAATAAATTGAATTTGCGGAGGATTTGCAGTCGGTATGTCACCTTGTGATTTTATTTTATATATACCTTTACAAAGGATCGGTTTTCTCTATTCAGTCTCGTAACGTTAGATTTTTACGTGGGCAAGGTTAACCCACCGCACAAACCGCAAAATGCTGGAGGGCCACACTCGTTGATCAGCTCGAAGGTTATGTACAGAAATATTGGTGTAGTAAAAAGTTACCGTCTTTCCAGGAGCTCCAGTGGTTCCATCAGCACCCGTCGGACCTTGGGGTCCAGGAGGACCCTTTAGTTCAGGAATTGCCTCCAAAAGTTGTGAGACGTCGTTTATGCTGCATTTACAATGTCCTGGCGGCAGCATCTGATGGATAAATAAAAATATTTACTCTATTTGCACATTGTAAAGAACTGGGTCACTAGTTAGCAATCTATAATCTACACATTTTTTTATGCCACAAAGTAAGCATACAAGTGTACGGCCCGCCTGATGGTAAGCATCACGTAGCCTATAGACGCTTGCAACACCAGGGGTATCACTCACGCGTTGCCAAAAAAGAGGAGCTCAGGAGACCTTACTCACCGTAGGAACACAAGGTGGTCGGGACAAAAATTTTTTTACTGTTGGGAAGATTTACCCCCGTGTAATATAGGCTATATTATTTTATAAAAAATAGAAATCCTTAGTCCCGTTCCCAGGGCGCTAGTAATAGGAGGAGATAGATTTGTCTTCAAAAGAAATTGCTTTATACAGAAGAATATAACTTGTAGCTGCTGAAATAGATAAACTTCTGAATAAATTTTAATGAAAGTTGATAACAAAAAAGAGAACTCATTTTTGACCGAATGCTATTGTTAACTTTAAATGATTTCTTTGCAAATGTGCTACTTATATTATAACGCTACTTGTGAAAGTTACTTAAATATTAAAATTAAATATTAATTTAGTTTGGAGACGTGTCATGAATTTGAATTTAGTTTTTGTTTTAGAATATTTACTAAACGCTACACCCTAAGGACCGTCTCTAACTACTCGTTAATTTAATAGGCCAAGTTAAAGGGCCGGCAACTAAGTTAATAGCGCTTACAACTTTACTGTTGGTTTTTTAATGAAATTACTTTGTATAGTGTGACAACATTTCAAGTATTTATATTTTTTATGAACATAACATTCTAAGAAGATTGAAACATTTGCAAAACATTAGTATTGTTCAAAAAGCGTTGTGTGCTGGTGAATGTAAACAAAAGCAAAATTGATTTTTTGAAAGAAAAATTTCACCTCCTCCCCCCAGGTGGGATTCGAGCCCACGACCCCTCGATATCCGGCCGAGTGCTCTAACCACTGAGCTACCGGAAAGGTTAGTAATGGTGGTAAAATTTCTCATTCCTTTTAAACTGCGTAAGTCGCAGAGCACGCCATCTATCTGATAGTTTTACAACCAAGCAGGTTTAGTAGCCCATCGTTACAGATTGAGATTCTACTATTTTTAGATAACGGTCACTATACAATTTATGCAAATGCACTATGCAAATTATTAAATAAAAATCATATACGATTATGTCAAGAAGTGTCTGTGAAGGCATACTCTTTGAATTCATAATTTCATTACTAAAATATGTAGTTTTTCGAATATAACGTAATGAAATAGTACATTTTTAATCCCACCAAAAACATTTTCATGTAAAATGTTGCCAAGACGAGACCATATGACTCGCACTGTCAAAAAGTTATCAGATCTCATGTAGAGCCAAGCTTCTAACTCTACATGCCCTACCTCTACAAGCCCTAACTTCACAAACTCTACACCTTAATCAAAATATGTATCTTAGCCGTTTCGTTACAAACTACAAGAACTAATGTATAATAGAAAAGTATGATGATGAATAGTTTTTAAATTTTTCACCTTACGCCTATGTGAATGTATCGAAATGGCCAAGCCACATATTTTGAATAAGGTGTAGAGTTTGTGAAGTTAGGCCTTGTAGAGGTAGGGCGTGTAGAGTTAGACTCTTGGCTCTACATGAGATCTGATAACTTTTTGACAGTGCGAGTCATATGGTCTCGTCTTGGCAACATTTTATATGAAAATGTTTTTGGTGGGATTTCATTTCTTTTTGTAAGTTGCTTATATAAATATTTATCTCTTTTTTTTTTCTTTTGGGGTGAAGTTCCAAGTTTTATGATATTTTTGTTGTTTGTGTACTAATACTAGCATACATACCAAATTTCAGCTTTCTAGGATATCAGGAAACGGAAATCTCATACAAACTTTCATCCCCTAAGTTAAAGGGTTGGGGGATGAAAGTTCCAAGTTTTATAATTTTTTTGTTGTCTTTCTAGTAATATTAGCTTACATACCAAATTTCAGCGTTCTAGGACTTCAGGAAGTACATTAAGAATTTTGATGATCAGTGAGTTAGTGACGAAATCGGGGGTTTTTAGACATTAATAAAATAAAATCTAAAGTATAATAGCTACGACATTCAAACTTTGTATATTTAATGATTGTACTGGTGTCATTATATCTTGAATTTTTTTACTATTTAGCATCATCCAAACCAAAGTTATGAGAGTTCAAAAAAACGACGAAACGTTTCGAGAAAAGGTAGGTAGTGCCCTTGCGCTCAGCTTGGCTCGTCTTGGCGGGGGCACTTCCGTGCCCCCAGATCAGTTAGTTAGGAGACTGGTTGCTTTCCCAAAGTAAAGAAAAGAGATAATCCATGATAGATAGAATATGCTTTATTTGCAATTGTTTAAAACCAAAGTGCTCATAATACATTATGTATTAATTTAGTTGTTTTTAGTTCAGAGATGGCGCGGTTCGGGATTGAGGCAATCCTGAATCGCGCTATGATTTAGTTTTTGGGAATTCCTTATCATATTTTACTTTTGACAAATAAAAAAGTGCACTCCAAACCAGTTCAACCAACCAGCTCAACAGATCAAGGTGTAGTTTGATTTTAAACCTTACTTTACTACATCCTCATAAAGTACAATCTTAAATCAAGCACCAACTTCGGTGAAAAGGTAAATTGGAACCATGATGTCAATCACGGAAGGACTCTTTTTGAATTGACACAATGGTTCTCCTTCGCGGTGTCAGTCGCTGAATTACCCCGGTGAAGTTCGGTGTTATTCAGCAATACACACAAGTGATATAGTAAACAGTAAAAGTTACAGACTAGTGTATACTCGTATCCAACAAGGCGGCCTTACTCCTGAAAGCATCCTTGATTTATGATTTCGGGTTAAGTGCCGGATTTTCACTATTAACTAAAGCAAAATTACTCCCTTTGTTCATTCTAGACTGGAGGCTAATGCATAGGTTGCAAAAGTGAATAATTTCAGACGCTAACGGTGAGTTTTACCACTGAAATTTAACCTCTATGTATTATAAAGGAGTTAAGGTATACATAGACTAAAGTTAATAGGTAAAAAAATATAAAACGAAATAGTTATTTGTTATGCAAGGCTGCAAAGTTGTTTTTTGGCGCGAGTACTTATATTGAAACCCGAGCTAGCGAAGGATTCTAGGATTGAACCACGAGCGAAGCGAGTGGTTCAAATATAGAATCTTGAGCGTAGCGAGGGTTTCAAAGGTACGACACGCAGAATAACTTTGCTGCCGAGCGAAACACACAATTTTTCACCTCACTACAGCAAGGAAAATGCTAGGTGCAAGAAAAACGCAAATAATAATATTAAATAAGTGTTTATTTTTTTACATGCGGTGTCGTGCTGGCCAGTTCGATTATTCTAAAAATAAGGTTGGCGCACTGGCATGAAATAAGTATTAATGCATTTTTAGAGGACTGGGGGCGTAAAAAATTATAGAATAGACAGGTTCGAATTTTAAAAATTACTTCCACGCTAGGGCACAAAAAGCACTTTTGCGCTCAGATTTCGAATGACAAACAGATTCTTTCCGAGCTTGTGAGGTGAAAATATAATTATTACAGAGACAGGAAAAATAAGATTGGACAAGAAGGACAGTCAAATTCCAATATCAAAGTATCAGGACAGGCCTGGTGGTCGAGTGGCTAACAATGGTCACTTTATCCCAAGGACCGCGGGTTAGAATCCTGCGCAAGGCAAATATTTGTGTGCATGAACATGTCTGTTTGCCTTGGTCTGGGTGTTTTCTATGTATAATAAGTATTTATTTACAAAAAAAGTATAAGTAAGTATATTTATCAGCAATCTGGTACCCATAGTACAAACTTAGTTAGTTGCTTAGTTTGGGACTAAATGGAGTTCTGTGATTCATCCAAGAATATTTTATTATTTGTTTATGAGAGGTAGGGCACAGCGGATAATCCGCTCAAATCGGAGCAGCCCGTCTGGGGAAGGACCTTCACCTTAACAGAAGATTGTAGCCAAATAGCATTCGTCTCGGCCATGTTGTGTTCCTACGGCGAGTAAGATCTCCAGAGCTCCACTTGGGAGGGGTTGGGAGGGTTGGCAACGCATGATACCCACGGTACTGCAAGCGTCTATAGGCTACGGTGATGCTTACCATCAGGCGGGCCGTATGCTTGTTTGCCAACTTTGTGGTATAAAAAAATTATTATAAAATCGTTTATTCTCAGAATAGGAATTCACATGCACGTTCTCTAGTCACATTGTACATCTTATTTTTGTCATTTTATTTAAATTACTATAATTTAATAAAATTATACTTACAATTTCTCCTTTCTCCCCCTTCTCGCCATTGTAGACTGAAAATTTTATGTTTATTATAGTACTTAGATTTATTTTCGTACAAATTCATACAATTAAATGAACAATGAACATCATTAGAATGTTCTTGTACACGGAAATTGGTGCTTAAACAAATTATTTTAATTGAGCAAAATTTACACCGTTTTGTTTCGTTACTAATTTTAAACTTCATTTAATTTGTCAAAATATGTTGTTACATTTTGTTTTACTTTTGTTGCTAAGATGTTTATCGATGAATGAATATTTAGAAGTTATCTGTCAAATAAATTGACAGATGTTGTATGATTTTTAGTTTTTTGCTAAAGGATAAGATATCTAACTATAGTTGGTGTAACAGGCCCTAAGTGAAGCTAAAATGTACCTACATCAATGAGTAAAAACGTGTTTTTTTTTTACATCAAAGACAATAGATTTTTAAAACAAAGGGTTATCTACGAGTATTACGATTTACATTTTTGAAACTTTTTTTGTAGCTACCTCGATTTGATCCTTCGAACCGGATACTCGAAAGTTATATTATAATTATCTATTTAGATTGAAGATATACTTGTCAAGAAATCAATACAACAACTATTGAGACGAAAACTGATATAACTTTTCGGAGCTATTCTACAAATATATTCACCGAGCAAGCAAATATACGAATTCGTAAATAAACATTTCAACTAAAAGCGTATACATTC